>JARTUT010001305.1:0-5000000 GCA_030674115.1 Micraspis discolor
TCGCACCATCTCACGATATTGGTGCTGTTGGTTTTGATATTAAGAATACTCTGTTATCAATAGAATTGATTGTCGGCCCTCAGGAACGGCAGGACCGGACTTTGAAAATTTCTACCAAAAATAATTCAAAGTTCAACAAAAATTAAAAAATGCGTTGTCGCACCATCTGACGCTATTGAGATTGTTGAATTTGATATTTAGAATACACTGTTATTAATGGAATTGATTGTCGGGCCTCAGGAACGGCAGGACCGGACTTTGAAAATTTCTACCAAAAATAATTCAAAGTTCAATAAATATCAAAAAAAGCGTTGTCGCACCATCTGACGCTATTGAGATTGTTGATTTTGATATTTAGAATACTCTTTTATCAATGGAATTGATTGTCGGGCCGCAGGAACGGCAGCACCGCACTTTGAAAATTTCTACCAAAAAAAATTCAAAGTTCAACAAAATTAAAAAAAAAGCGTTGTCGCACCTTCTCACGATATTGGTGCTGTTGGTTTTGATATTTAGAATACTCTGTTATCAATGAAATTGATTGTCGGGCCTCAGGAACGGCAGGACCGGACTTTGAAAATTTCTACCAAAAATTATTCAAAGTTCAATAAATATCAAGAAAAGCGTTGTCGCACCATCTCACGACATTGGTGCTGTTGGTTTTGATATTTAGAATACTCTGTTATCAATGGAATTGATTGTCGGGCCTCAGGAACGGCAGGACCGGACTTTGAAAATTTCTACCAAAAATAATTCAAAGTTCAATAAATATAAAAAAAAGCGTTGTCGCACCATCTGACGCTATTGAGATTGTTAATTTTGATATTTAGAATACTCTGTTATCAATGGAATTGATTGTCGGGCCGCAGGAACGGCAGCACCGCACTTTGAAAATTTCTACCAAAAAAAATTCAAAGTTCAACAAAATTAAAAAAAAAGTGTTGTCGCACCATCTCACGATATTGGTGCTTATGGTTTTGATATTTAGAATACTCTGTTATCAATGGAATTGATTGTCGGGCCTCAGGAACCGCAGGACCGGACTTTGAAAATTTCTACCAAAAATAATTCAAAGTTCAACAAAAATTAAAAAATGCGTTGTCGCACCATCTGACGCTATTGAGGTTGTAGATTTTGATATTTAGAATACTCTGTTATCAATGGAATTGATTGTCGGGCCTCAGGAACGGCAGGACCGGACTTTGAAAATTTCTACCAAAAATAATTCAAAGTCCGATAAAAATCAAAAAAAAGCGTTGTCGCACCATCTGACGCTATTGAGGTTGTTGAATTTGATATTTAGAATACACTGTTATTAATGGAATTGATTGTCGGGCCTCAGGAACGGCAGGACCGGACTTTGAAAATTTCTACCAAAAATAATTCAAAGTTCGATAAATATCAAGAAATGCGTTGTCACACCATCTGACGCTATTGAGGTTGTTAATTTTGATATTAAGAATACTCTGTTATCAATAGAATTGATTGTCGGGCCTCAGGAACGGCAGGACCGGACTTTGAAAATTTCTACCAGAAATAATTCAAAGTTCGATAAATATCAAGAAAAGCGTTGTCGCACCATCTGACGCTATTGAGGTTGTTAATTTTGATATTAAGAATACTCTGTTATCAATGGAATTGATTGTCGGGCCTCAGGAACGGCAGGACCGGACTTTGAAAATTTCTACCAAAAATAATTCCAAGTTCAACAAAAATTAATAAATGCTTGGTTTCACCTTCTGACGTTATTGAGGTTGTTAATTTTGATATTTAGAATACTCTGTTATCAATGGAACTGATTGTCGGGCTTCAGGAACGGCAGGACCGGACTTTGAAAATTTCTACCAAAAAAAATTCAAAGTCCGGTCCTGCCGTTCCTGAGGCCCGACAATCAATTCCATTGATAACAGAGTATTCTAAATATCAAAACCAAAAGCACCAATACCGTGAGATGGTGCGACAACGCTTTTTTTTTAATTTTGTTGAACTTTGAATTTTTTTTGGTAGAAATTTTCAAAGTGCGGTCCTGCCGTTCCTGCGGCCCGACAATCCTTTCCATTGATAACAGAGTATTCTAAATATCAAAATTAACAACCTCAATAGCGTCAGATGGTGCGACAACGCATTTTTAATTTTTGTTGAACTTTGAATTATTTTTGGTAGAAATTTTCAAAGTCCGGTCCTGCCGTTCCTGAGGCCCGACAATCAATTCCATTGATAACAGAGTATTCTAAATATCAAAACCAACAGCACCAATATCGTGAGATGGTGCGACAACGCTTTTTTTTAATTTTGTTGAACTTTGAATTTTTTTGGTAGAAATTTTCAAAGTGCGGTCCTGCCGTTCCTGCGGCCCGACAATCAATTCCATTGATAACAGAGTATTCTAAATATCAAAATTAACAACCTCAATAGCGTCAGATGGTGCGACAACGCATTTTTTAATTTTTGTTGAACTTTGAATTATTTTTGGTAGAAATTTTCAAAGTCCGGTCCTGCCGTTCCTGAGGCCCGACAATCAATTCCATTGATAACAGAGTATTCTAAATATCAAAACCAACAGCACCAATATCGTGAGATGGTGCGACAACGCTTTTCTTGATATTTATTGAACTTTGAATAATTTTTGGTAGAAATTTTCAAAGTCCGGTCCTGCCGTTCCTGAGGCCCGACAATCAATTCCATTGATAACAGAGTATTCTAAATATCAAAACGAACAGCACCAATATCGTGAGATGGTGCGACAACGCATTTCTTGATATTTATTGAACTTTGAATAATTTTTGGTAGAAATTTTCAAAGTCCGGTCCTGCCGTTCCTGAGGCCCGACAATCAATTCCATTGATAACAGAGTATTCTAAATATCAAAACCAACAGCACCAATATCGTGAGATGGTGCGACAACGCATTTTTTAATTTTTGTTGAACTTTGAATAATTTTTGGTAGAAATTTTCAAAGTCCGGTCCTGCCGTTCCTGAGGCCCGACAATCAATTCCATTGATAACAGAGTATTTTAAATATCAAAACCAACAGCACCAATATCGTGAGATGGTGCGACAACGCTTTTCTTGATATTTATTGAACTTTGAATAATTTTTGGTAGAAATTTTCAAAGTCCGGTCCTGCCGTTCCTGAGGCCCGACAATCAATTCCATTGATAACAGAGTATTTTAAATATCAAAACCAACAATCTCAATAGCGTCAGATGGTGCGACAACGCAATTTTTAATTTTTGTTGAACTTTGAATTTTTTTTGGTAGAAATTTTCAAAGTGCGGTCCTGCCGTTCCTGCGGCCCGACAATCAATTCCATTGATAACAGAGTATTCTAAATATCAAAATTAACAACCTCAATAGCGTCAGATGGTGCGACAACGCTTTTCTTGATATTTATTGAACTTTGAATTATTTTTGGTAGAAATTTTCAAAGTGCGGTCCTGCCGTTCCTGCGGCCCGACAATCAATTCCATTGATAACAGAGTATTCTAAATATCAAAATTAACAACCTCAATAGCGTCAGATGGTGCGACAACGCTTTTTTTGATTTTTATCGGACTTTGAATTATTTTTGGTAGAAATTTTCAAAGTCCGGTCCTGCCGTTCCTGAGGCCCGACAATCAATTCCATTGATAACAGAGTATTCTAAATATCAAAATCAACAACCTCAATAGCGTCAGATGGTGCGACAACGCTTTTTTGATTTTTATCGGACTTTGAATTATTTTTGGTAGAAATTTTCAAAGTCCGGTCCTGCCGTTCCTGAGGCCCGACAATCAATTCCATTGATAACAGAGTATTCTAAATATCAAAACCAACAGCACCAATATCGTGAGATGGTGCGACAACGCTTTTCTTGATATTTATTGAACTTTGAATAATTTTTGGTAGAAATTTTCAAAGTCCGGTCCTGCCGTTCCTGAGGCCCGACAATCAATTCCATTGATAACAGAGTATTCTAAATATCAAAACCATCAGCACCAATATCGTGAGATGGTGCGACAACGCTTTTTTTAATTTGTTGTTGAACTTTGAATTTTTTTTGGTAGAAATTTTCAAAGTGCGGTGCTGCCGTTCCTGCGGCCCGGCAATCAATTCCATTGATAACAGAGTATTCTAAATATCAAAATTAACAATCTCAATAGCGTCAGATGGTGCGACAACGCTTTTTTTGATTTTTATCGGACTTTGAATTATTTTTGGTAGAAATTTTCAAAGTCCGGTCCTGCCGTTCCTGAGGACCGACAATCAATTCCATTGATAACAGAGTATTCAAAATATCAAAATTAACAATCTCAATAGCGTCAGATGGTGCGACAACGCTTTTTTCGATTTTTATCGGACTTTGAATTATTTTTGGTAGAAATTTTCAAAGTCCGGTCCTGCCGTTCCTGAGGACCGACAATCAATTCCATTGATTGGGTCAGATGGTGCGACAACGCATTTTTCAATTTTTGTTGAACTTTGAATTATTTTTGGTAGAAATTTTCAAAGTCCGGTCCTGCGGTTCCTGAGGCCCGACAATCAATTCCATTGATAACAGAGTATTCTGAATATCAAAATTAACAACCTCAATAGCGTCAGATGGTGCGACAACGCTTTTTTTGGTTTTTATCGGACTTTTGGTAGAAATTTTCAAAGTCCGGTTCTGCCGTTCCTGAAGCCCGAAAATCAATTTCATTGACAATAGAATATTCTGAATATCAAAATTATTAACTTCAATATCGTGAGATGGCGCGACAACGCATTTTTTTTTTGATGGACTTTGCATTTTTTCCAATCCTCTGTACCCTCCCTGAAGCGTGACACTGTATTTAATCGATTCTAATGATTATTCAAGTCATAAATATCACTTTAATTTCATTAAACATATGCGACAACGTCTTCTCAGGAATTCGTCTTACTCTATCGAATAGCCCATTCCAAAGATTCAAATTCTATTTGTAGCACCTCAAGCGAATGGCAATGGATCACGCCGAACATTTGATATCATATATTTCCTTTATTATCTTATAATAACAACTCAAAGAGTCTACTGTTGAAACTCAGAAGCGAATAATTCCTTAGAGCAAATTTTCAGCCGGGATCAATAGTTACGGCATGTGCAAGGCACCGTCCGCTAAGCGATAAAAGTGATGCTGGAGAAATCGTTGCTGGATTCACGCTCATGTACATATACACAAAAAATTGATGCACAATTGAATACATCCATGAGCAAAATTACTGGCACCATAAGATCTACACCGGTTCACTGGTTACCAGTTTTGTCTAACATCGTCCCTCCCTATATTCGCAGACAGATTGCAGCTCTGAATTCTTGGAACAAATATCATTCTTTTCCCAATTTATTCCCAATTATTTCATATATTCCACGAAATAGAATTCCCATATTGAAGTCACGTAAACCACTATGGCATAATACGTTCTTCAATATCAACATAAGTGATAAAGAATTATGGAAGACTGAGTGGAACTCTTACGAAATGTTCAATAATTATCTCTTTTCTGATCCTTCTGAAAAAATTCCTGGTTTTGATCTTCAACAAAAACTTGGACAGTTCTTAATCGTTTTCGAACAGGTCATGGTCGTACCAATAGCATGCTATTAAGATGGAACTCAGTTCCAAGAGCAAGTTGTGAATGGAGCTATCAAAATTAATAAGTTTCTGCAGGCTTTGGAAAAATCCTTAATTTCCAGGGTCCGTAATGGAATAATCATTAGTACAACAAGGCCCTTTGAAGTAGAAAAACCCTACCCTTTCGAAACTTCTCCAATAGCCATCTTCGATTGAAATTCAATTCGATCAATCTAATTACCGTTTTCTCCAATTACAATGAAGCTTTCACATGTCACATCTGTTGGTTATGTTGGAAAGGGGTACGTCCCACCCCGTTCGAACGTCCTCGACGAGAGCATAAATCCCCCAACCTCTTTGAATGAATCAATATGCCTGGGCAAATACATTCGGCATCAAGTGAACTTTGTTCTCGTATGTAAACTATCGAAATCGGTGCCTCTAATGGTGGAAGTTGCAAACCCATCAATTCTAAGATACATTGCTGAGAACTAAGATCAAGCCTGTAACCCTCAACTCCAGAATGGAAGTGTTTACTCATGTAGAGAATCGAGAACTTTACCTGACCCAGAAATTTATTGAAGGGGAATGTTTGCGTTTTCTTGCTATTTAAGTTATGTTCTCGAAGGTGCTGCCAATCGATAAATTTGTAGGTAATTGTAACAACTATCACAGCAAGTTTGAATTGTCGATGTTTACGTAACGAAATTTGATCGGAATGTCATATCTTCTATTTTTTATTCTTATCTAAACGGGTTGCCTAAATATTATGAATGTAGCAATTCGTCAAATTTTTCAGAAAGAAGTATTGTTTTGAAGCATATCCTACATCTACCAGGCCCTCTTTTGCCAATAAATCACTGGTGATTTCCTATTATACAGGGTACACTGCGTTAATTTTAACCATAGGTTCTTGAGATCAAAAGGAACACTCTTTTTCCATAACGTTTTTCCATATTCAGCTGCGTTAAAAAGTTATAAGCATTTGAACTTTTCACATTGAGCGAATACCTCTCTGTAGTCCAGTTTGGTTTGAATGAATATTACCTTCCACAGCTGTTGCGATATTCTCGCAACAAAGGACAGTTCTTGGAATTTGGGGCAGCGGCCGTTACTTCCAAGAATGCCTTCTTTCGGACGGAATTTTGGAAATCCCTAAACTTAGCTACCTGAACTTTTGTACACGTCCGACCTCTTTCAATTATTCAAATTCATTCTCTCTACACTTCTCAAGGTGGTCACTTCTACAAGTAAGTTCTCTTTTATCAATTTACTTTTCACGAGTCTGTAACGGCACTCAGAACTACAAGTTCCTCTAAAGATCTCTCAAAATAATCTGTTTTCGGGTCAGTTAGCTACCCTAGTTCATGTGTATGTGAATTACTCAGTTGAAATTCTCTACGTAAAAGAAAAAGGTTGTGAATTGTGAACCTGTGAGGCAATTACATATCGCCAAGGCACAATTCATCAGTGGAAGTTTGTGAAGCCTTATCCAAAGTGCCTGCACCTTATTCAGAGAAATCTACCCTCGACGATTGAAGCAGAGCTGTGGTGAACTCCAAACAACAAATAAGGTCAGATCTCTTTATCATTTAATATTACCAGAAGTGCCCAACATTGAGCAAACAAGTTCAAATTCTTGGTTATTATAGACACCTAAGAACTCTTTCTGTGAGTGTAAACTCAAGTGCCGAACATTGTGTAACTATTTTTATCTGTGAATACATAATTCTATTATAACTACAAACTTGTTTTTGTTCACCTTGCAAACATCTTTTCTACCAAAGATAATTTTTTGATCTACTGTTATAGTATAACCAGCGACTCAGGAAGTGCGCTGCCCTTCATTAAGCGGGTGATTATTATTATTTCTAATTTTGTACCCGCACAACAGCATTAACTATTGAATTGTTTAAAAACATTATTTTTCCTCTAAGAATGATTCACTCATTCATGTTTCATCAAATGATTATATCGATTTGATTCCTTGCAACTTCGAATATCTCAAGAATGTTGCTATTTAGGAAAAAAGATGACGAATGATTTTATCTGCAAAAAACACTAATGATTCTGGGAAGTACAAGATACGGGCCTTTAGGTCAAGTGATATTTGTTTTTCATGCAATTTCAGTAGTAGTGAGAAATCCACAAGAAATGGAATAAATCTAATAATGCCAAAATATGCATGACTGTTATCAAAAACCTTCTACAAGAGATCATTTCAATTGATATTGTCGTTTGAGGTGAAAATGCAGTTTTTTTATGAAATTTCAACACCCTCTATCTTTTGAAGCCTCACCCTGTATACAGTGAGTCATTGACCACTGCGTTGATTTTAACTACAGATTTTTGAAGCGAGAAAAAACATTTTGTCACTATCTCCGAATCTGTAATAATCCAAGCTAATAAGCGATTTAAGGTTTCAAATTGGTTAGCCACCACTGGATTCCTCTCAAGATTATACAAAAACTTCAGCATTTATTTGATGATAGTCCATAAAACTGTAAATAAATTTTCGTTCTTGCCCCTTGTTCCTGTAAGAGGTTCCGACAAAGTGTAATATTTTTTATGAACACATATTTATTGCTCTTCGCAGAATTTTATATGATTTTCCATGCAAAAAGTTCTTCCAGATGAAAATCATACAAAATTCCTTGCTTAGTGATTTTCGAGCAGGAGATTGAGGAAAATACTAAATTTCTGAATTTTATTTACGATTAATTGAACGTTTCATGAACAGAGATACTCATAATTAACATCAACTTTTCCAATACTCTGAATTCTATAATTGTTTCCTATTTGCGTGTTTATTGTTTCAATTGGTACTTATTGAATTTAAAAAGAAGCTGCATCTACAATTCGATTACGATTTGATTAGTATTTCAAGTAATCCAAAGAACAGACTTAGTTAAAGGTTATGTTATCATAGCAGAGTTTAAGTTGCCATTCTTCATCCTCTTGTCACTGAAAACGTATTTTTAAAAATCTGAGATAAAGTCTCGTATTCTCATTCAGCAATTGACTCCTATTAAAGTAATAACGAATTTTAAATGAACAGTTATCTGTGCTGAAAAAAGAAGGGACTGTTCAACTCATGTTCTCCTTTGTAGGCAATCAACAAGGAGCATGACCCTCCGCCACTTTTACAACTACAATTAATGGATCCAATCCCTGTTCGCCTAACAGACTGAGGTATTAGGAGATGTTTACTCAGATCTTTCAGAAAATTCAAATGGCACCCAATTGTCAATTTATCGCAAGAATGCCAGGGAACCTCACAGAATCCATTAGTTTTTATGGGCTACGAGCCACAAACGTAGGAATAAAACCCTGATAGCCAAGAGGGGTGCATAATGATTAAGGTCATCGCACGGAAAAATGAACAGTAAGGACAAAGTTCAGTTTAACACCACTGTTATAATCGTTAACATAAATCTGAAGAATTAAGCTGATATGAAAGATCTGATTAGCGTTCATTATCCTTTGCAAGCAACTTCGGCATCAGAGTTGGAGGGAACTATATAGATTATTGCAGGCAATTGTGATAAGATAATTAATGATAATAAAATGACCTATCTCACTATATCTGTTCAATAATCAAGTATACACGGCACTTTTCTTTATTCGGCTGTTAAGCATCTACAAAAAGAAATCAACAGAAATCAAAATTCAATGAACCCCATGGTTTTTCATCAATCTGAATTGATATCATAATAATACAAAGAAATATGCGACTAGAATGTTTTAGATCCATACAAGGAAAACATCAGGGTAAATAAAGTATATAGTGTTGAATGAAAAACAACACAATTTAAACTGGCCCTCTCAGTGTGAATACTTTACCATCGGGTACAATTAGGCAAAACCTTGCTTAGGTACAAAGAAAGTAGTCCAATATGCGAAGAATGCAAGGTAGATAACTATCAACGTCAACCATGTTCTCTTGGACTCCCCTAGATATCAATCTCCACGTGACAATCTGGAATTACAAACTCCTTATACCGAGTCCTAGATGAAAAAACAGACGAGCTTGCAGCAACGATTGAGCTCCTACAAGCTAGCAACCTGATAAATTCAATGTGTCCTTTTTTTATTGAATGTAAAACTAAAATGATCTTTGTAACCGAATTAAAATAAACATCACACAACCAATCTGAAGATTTCGACATTCTCATTCTAGCAGATTCAATTTGAAAAGTATGGACAAGGATAAAACTTCACTAACGCACGGTATACGCAAATTTTCGACCATGCATGATAACCCCATTACGTTGCGTTATTCTTATGGGACCATGGCTCTTGCATGACCAATTTAGACCAATCCTGGCTCCAACAATAATCCAGGACCTAATCCAGCCAGTCAATTATGTAATATACATTTTGCCAGATTAGGAGCTGATTGTATTATCTTAATAGCTCAATTGTGGGGAATGGTTATCGCTGAGCATTAGCAGATCAACTACTACAGTCTATAAATCTACGCATAATTGATTCATTTCATGCATGACGGATGGAGGAACGTCATATGATGGATATGGGATTAGGAGCAAGCAATTTCGAGCAAATTCTCGTGATGTTGATCCAGAAAAAGTAAAATGTTTGATTCTTGTGAATTGATTGAAAACAGATCTATTTTACTCAGTACATACGTGATGGCTACTACCTACTACAGAAGACAATAAGATGAATAACTAAGGTATCATGTAACTTTGAAACCGAGTATAAACTATCTCTTCGCCAAGGTTCAACATCATGGTAGTTGAAAATTAAATGCCAGACTAGCCAATCTCAGAGTAACACTCCACAAGCAGGACTTCTTCAAGTCTCCAAACTTGATTGATGGTGCACTCATTGGATTAGAAGCAATTTTCACGAATGCTGCTTTCCTGATTTTGTAAATTTCTCTTCTGTGGATATGATAGAAGTATCGCTCCATTTTCTATGATGATTCTCATTCACAACTCCGATCTATCTGTGCCTAACACTTGAGGAAGATTCTGTTGTTCTTTTAGTCTTACTTTCTAGGAACGCTTTGTTTCTCCGATTTTTCAGACCCTAAAAGATCTGTTATTATGAACCTGTCGACTTTGATTTACTGGGAACTGGGATTTAGCGATGTTACTATATAGAGTAGATGGATGGACACAGGAGATCTCTTCCACGAACCAGCTGGAAGCTTTCGAGACGTGGATGTACCGAAGAAAACGAATAATCCCATGGGAAGATCAACACTGAAGTTCTACGTCGTGCTGAAAAACCAACTGAAACCCTTACAAAGAAAGGCAGCGTATTTCTGTCATAGTTTTAAAAAGGACAAATATGATTTAATACAGCTCATGATAGAAGGCAATATAGATATGAAACTAGCACTTGGAAGGAGAATCTAAGGCAATGGTTTGGCATTTAAGGTGTAGCCACATTAATAAGACGATCAAGGAATAGAAAGAACTATACCATGATGGTCGCTAACCTTTTCTAAGACGTTACCACAAGAAGATCACGAACAGACTGCTCTCAGTCGAATCAAATATGATCTAATTACTGACCTCTGGTTCCTGCTCATGAATAAAAAAAATCCAGACTTGGATGGACATCTGGAATGAAAATGTTCAGAAACTCTTTCCCCAATATTTTATTCAGTGAGCGCCAGTCAACGACATTTCATTCATTCGATCTATCAGCACATCTAATTCTTTCGTGATGAACCAATCGGAAGACGTAGCCTCTGGGAAGAAACCTCCGAAGGGAGAATAGTCGACCCAATCCGCATAAGAATCAGGCCCCCAACAGCCTGTCAGACGTCCCATTACACCAAAACAAGCGGCTCAGAATCGATCGCAAATTGCTTGCCGCTGACTCATAACAAGGGACGTGCCGTCTGGGCCTAATTCCGAATTCCATGTGAGATCGCCACTTCAAGTCGGAATTAAGCAGCTCCAAGAATTGCTCCATCTCAAATTGAGTGTGCGTTTTCCTGGGGACCGGGGTGAATGAATTACCATGAATCGGCCCCCGAGCACGGCCAAATGGCAGGGAACCGAATGATTCGGTGTGAATTCGCCTTTAACTAAGCTAATAATAGTAATATTTGCGTCTTCGGCCAAGACTAGCGTCTGAATTGGTGCACAACACTTCCCGCGTAGACTTGGGGTGGCATTGAACGTTCATTATTCGCAAATAAGGTTCGAAACAGGCTATACAAAGGGACTAATGAGACGTTCGTACGCTTTTGATCAGGGTTTATTCTGATTCTTATATTTCGCTCTTCCAAACCCTCAGTCGTTCATGGTCTATAAGTGTGTTGATCAGTAAATCTTGATTAGTACGTTTCTTGCATGTTGTGCTGAAATTGTGGTGAAAGGGGCAAACGAAATCGAATTCATGTCAGATCATAGACAAGGAAAGCTATCACTCAGTAAGATAATTGAGAATATAGAAGACAATTCGCTATAACACGATACAGTAAAAAAACCCTAGATTTTGCTGTTGAAGAAACAACTAAGAAGAAAGATAGACGATTGTCGTACATAAGCTACACAAAGTCATTAGAAACAAAGCAAGTTAATCAAATGAAAGAAACATCAGTAAGAAGTGTTTCGAAATAGAAACTGAAGAAATCCTCAAAAGATATATGAACAACTCCTTCATAACTTGAACCTCCCGAAGGTTTAGATTACCTCCATGAAGAGGTTATAGCAGAAAAAAAATCTTCGAACAAAGTAGGATGAAGTTCTCTAAGAGTTCGTTGATTTAGGCACCAGTCGGGGAAGTTCTTATAAGATATGCCAGAGTGTTTCACCTGGCCCGAGAAATCAGGTGCTATGAATTGTGGTACCAAGAGATCTGATGAGTTATCTTCTGAAATTATACACGAATGAATCAATAAAATGTCTGAGAAAGTTTCAGAGATGCAGTGGAGTCACGAAAGGTCTTATATAGCATGTAAGTTTTGTTTAAGCAATGCAGACTGAATTATGACATGTGACAAAATACACAGAGCGTCTGGAGACCATAACTCACTTCTTTCAAGCATGTTCATCACAGTTCAGGGTGGTCTAGAATTCGTTTCCAACTGATTTCTTTGTTTCGAACATGCTCTCATGATCCTATAAATGAAAGCAGAATTTATCATCCTATGGAAAGTAGGAACTCATTCATTAAAACCACTTGGACATCATGCCACCATCCTGCCTTACTGGATTTTTGTTGAGTTTATGTGAATTGCCGTACAACGTTAACAACTGAAGAGAATATCTATCTCGATAACCAGCTATGAGTTTTAGAGGTAAAGTATCGTTTTAGAGTAATATATTCATCTTTCTTCAAGATATTCTTGAGATTATTCGTATGGTACCCATTCAATTTTAAGTAGATACAAATCTCATCAGGGGGTTTAGCTAAGTACAGTGAATTATTTTGAATGACAAGGAATGCCAAAATTAAAGTATATGGCTTACGAGGGCGACCATCCCTGTGAAAACAACATTCATAATTGAATTTTACTCCCTTCCCACCCCAGCCTTATCACCAATGCCAAGTGTGCTCAATCTATTATAATCTCTAATGAATAGAACTTTCCGAATTCTCTAAAGCATCTCCATATCGAATTTTTGGTTGACCGATTCTCACCCCACGCGATAAGAATCTACGGCGCGGACATCTGGCGTAGTTTCCCTGCTATCCTGGAAATTATTATCCTTTGCATGCGCCGGTCCCCATAATCAAGTACCCGGTAGAGATGGCCCCCGCGTCACACGGATTCGATGTAATCGAGTTAGACGTTTCGTCGTGACGTAAATATTGAAATTGGTCCGATTGCGTTATGTACCGCCCCTGGGGTAGCTAACAAACTGGAAGTCCTGCGTTCTTTTTCATGGTAATACCACCGTTGGCCTCGATTATAGATGCTGATCCTGTTAGGGATACTTTTAAGAATGACGTGGCATCTTGATTATGAGGGTGGTGGTCATTCTAGGGTGGTTATCGTGTTATGACGTATGGATTTACGCAATGAGTTCTATATTCATGACAATGCAGAAAACATGACTAATAAAGAAGTCATTTTCATATTGGGTCAAGTTGTGACATCGCAGATAATTGAATTACGTTGAAAAAAATGGGCTTGCAAAGTTTGGCAGAAATCGAAACGTAAGAAAGTGTAACGGCCGAATTTCCCGATGGCGACCAGTTCGGAATAGGGATGTTCCGATACAAGTAAAGACAAGTAGGTACTCGATACTTTTGTTTCGATACCAAGTACTTTTAGCATCGAATCAATTTTGCGATACCTACTTGGTATCGGAAGAAAAGTACTTGGTATCGAATCGAATTGTACTCAAATTTTGACATTGGTTTCTGGTTTCCATTTTAACCGCAAGATACATCACATTTTCCTTCATGAAGATATTATAGAAAGGGACAAAAATCATTGAACATCTTGAGAAACATCTAATTTCCAAGCCGTCAAATAATCTAAAATCTAAACCCATCGGTTGCATATCGAATGAAGACCCTCCGGGGGCTGAACGTCGTCTCGTACGCGCCAGACATTCCAACTAAACGCGTTAAGATGTGTGTTTGGCGAGATAAGGGGATTATGGTGGAGCGAGCGATTTGCATTCATGAGACGATACAAGATTACCACACGAACAAATATTAGATCTCCGCACTTTTATCCACCAGAAATTGATGGGAAAGTATCTCATCTCGCCGGATAAGCATGCATATCTGCTCCCAAGAACTTTGTCTGGGGGTTCGCTGTCCGGATTTGGTCGAATCTAATTAAGGATCTCCTCAGATAGAATAGCAATGCAAGTCGGCGAAAAAATCTAGTTAGCGAACTTTTCGACATGGGGCGGCTTGAATATTTCATTCAGGCTTTTTCGGGATCGCTAATGTGTTTTACGGTTAGTCGTGGTTGCTGCCGCTTCATAACTTTGATGAAGTTTTCGGATGCGGGAAAACACTGGAGGTTAGTACTCTGCAATCAGATCTTGACTCTTTTCGGGCTAGTTCCAGTAAAATATTGTGCTATCATTATGCACAGTAATTTTCGAATAATGAGACGAAAATTGCAAGAGAAGGTAATTCGAGATTCGAACAAAACTGAAGGAAAACTGTCAGTGGATATTTTCAATTATGTCGTTCAATGCGGATATTTAAATATAATTAAAAAGTTTTTGTGAGTAGTACCGCGGAAAGTTGTAGAGGCAGAAATAGGAATTGCTGGTATGTACTGGTTGCCGCCACGTGTTCTGCTTATTAGGTCCTTCGAGGCACGGAAACCGTGAAACTAAGGCAAGAGAGGAAGAATCGAAGAGAACAAACTGTAACACAGGAGACCACAGCAGGTGCGATAGACAAATTTCTGGCTTTGACACAAGAATCTCCGTTTTGGAAGAATACAAAAGTATCACCACAGGAGGTATGTATGAGCGAAACAACTCTAACCCAAGTGGAATATAATCGTTGAAGTTGATCGATGCGGATATTTGATATAACCACGAAACTATTGGTGGGCAATTACGCCTTTGAGAAAAAATTTATTCATTCATTGTTTCAGTTCTCTAAGTATCAACACAGCCTACTCTAGCGTACCCTTATGGGGGCTGTGATATCACGTTATTGCAGAATTCAGAAAAAGACTTCAGAATAAGCACGCAAAAGCTACTGACCTACAATATCTATATGAAGACAAGGGCGTGATTGAGCTGAGTTCAACTATTATCGACCGTTCAGTTGTATTGACTATGCGTACGTGTTAAAAATTGCAAGAATTTTTAACCCTACAACTCAACCTACTCTACGCTCATGGATTGTCTACCTCATGTATCATCGCTAACTTCATGATGTGTGTGACAGTTGATCGATACTTACGATCGATGAAAAAATCAGCTCAAAAAAAATAACAAATCATGCAGAGCTGTGCTAAGCTGTGCTTCGAGCACTAAGCCCTAAGCACTCGAAAAAAAAGGCTTCGAGTCTCGAGTTCTAAGCACCGCTTTCGACAGAAGGCTCCGGATTACCGAGCACTTTTGCAAAAGTAATTGAATATTTCGAGCACTAAGCACTAAGCACTTTAGTGGGAACTATTTTATGTAATGTTGTTTGATTGAAATGAGAACTCTTTAGCTTCATCGACATTTCTAAAATTATGATTTCGAGACTGGGAAAAACTCAAAAGCCATTTTATTTGTTTTGTGAAACGCATGCACTCAATTTACATTCTGGTACTAGTTAATCTTATTCGTCGATCTGAATCTGAATGGCTGTTCCTAATCAATGCATAAAGTTGAATTAATAATCGAGGACCAATTATTTTATAAGCGAGAACACATTACTGAAAAAATGTGGAAAGCACTGAAGTAAGATCAGGAGTTTTTACGCGCTTGTTCTAAAGTCTTTTCTCAGACTTAAAAAGAGTGCGATTCAAAATCAGCCAGCACAATGAGTGTGAAAGAATCAATAAACATATATCTTAAATGGAAGTTGAGTGAACTTATAGTTCAGCAGATTCTTCGATCTGGCATTCTTTCCACATTTCTATACCATATATAAGTTGTTGTAGTTGAGTGTCATCAATTATATCCGAATTTCAGATTCATAATTGCTGAGCTATCGGACAGGTCTGGCCCAATAACTAACTTGACTTATATTTGGATAATAAACTAATTATATTAATATGGAATCTCTATCTCATCTCTTTCGGAAGATAGAGAATATTCAGCCAAACATTTTCAAATTGGACCACCGTTTCTTCATCACGAGTCAAATCCAACCGATGGCGATCATTTTCAGCTCGATATTCAGAAATTACAGACATTTGGGAAAAAAATAATCCTCTTGTCGCAAAATTCATAATGACATTTATATTCAAAATATGACAACTGCACACACCAGTATTTTAGACATGTTTGTCATAAAAATGAACCCACAGAATTAGTTTCATTTTCGGCTCAATATTCACTCATTGCGCACATAAAAAAATCAAATACCGTACCTGCTTATATTGACCCTACTTCAAGAATTCGGAAAGGCTTAGTGCTTAGCGGATTACTAAGCACTAAGATTCTCGCGAGAGTGCTCCGAAAAACAAGCACAAAGCACTAGCCTTTGAAAAGTGTTCGCGAGCACAGTGCTCGGAAGCACTAAAGTGCTTAGAGTGCTTTCACGAGCACTAAGCACAATGCTTTGGCACAGCTCTGAAATCATGTGTGATTCTCTCAATTTTGATTGCTCGAGTTTCTTTTTCAATTGATATTCTCTTCGAACTCCTCGTTACAAGTGAACCTGGTAGTGACTAGTGCTCTATATTGCTTTTTCACAGTCTTTCAAGACGTCTCTACTTTTATTTTATATTTTTTCTCTGCTCAAGACACCTATAATCCTCTCTAAAAGGTACAGTACAGTTTTCTCAAATACATGAATTATTTTCTGCACGTGCACTTGTGAAACTGCATGACTTTATATGTCCTTTAAACATCTCGTTCATCTCATTACTTTTTCACTCAAGTTACACTCCATATTACATTCTCGACACCTCTAATTCATGTTTTCAGTCATATTTTTCATATTCTAAAATATTCTACGTCCAACCACGTGCCAATTTCAGCTATCTTTTTCGTATCTGTTCTTTTGCAAATCACCCCCCTACGTTAACACTGAATTCCTCAATTTACTGCCAGATTCACTTGTAATTTACTCATTTTCACTCAACTTTTAGACATGTTCATCTCTTTATGATTAGACTTCTCAGGCCTTATAAGTTTCAGATATCTATCTGTACGTGCCATGCTGGGATCATCATGGGATTCTGCAACCAGGATGTTCTCAATATTCATTCAAGACTTCTCGATAAGAAATATAGTTACCAGAACCTTCGTTAGACCTGGTTGGAGAAATCACCTGATGATTCTACATTGATATTGCACATCGAATACATAAGTATACACTCTAACGACTCCTTTTTCAACCTCTTAGTACTTATATTGCCTGATATCATTATTGTTCTCAACTAATCATATTATATCATCTCAAATAATAGTGTTGTCACTTTAGTTCAAGTTTATGATAATTTTCTCTACATCTCACATCTCTTATTGTACAAATATTTCATCTCAATTCTTGAATTATTATAGGAATTCTTCTTCTTTTCTGATATAACTATTATTACTGTAAGCGTTGATCATTCTATGATAAATCTCCCAATTAAGTTAGTATGATACAGATGCTCTCTTAAAAACTAATCACTTCTTCAACTGCTTTAAATTTTATATAACTTAATCTCCTCTCAAGCCTCATTTCATACAGTTCAACTCTTCACAGATAATTATGCAATTATTCTTTCTCTTCAATCACTGTAAACTTTGTGTTTGATTGATAGATTCCGCCTCTACTCTCAATATTCTTGACTCGAATAATTTCGGCAACACACATTACTCGATCTAGTCTTGCAGACAACGCTGTTTCTCAAGTAAACACAACGTTATAACTCTTTTATTGTGAAATATGATTCTACATTTTCTCAAGATAACTTCTCAAGTATTCTCACACTCAATATTCTCTCTATAACTACTCCATAATTGTAAATAGGTCAACTCTGTTTAGATGTAGTTAATTTGTAAATATTTCAACTTTGTGCGAGTACCTATTTATTATGTGAATGTGAACATTATACAATAAACATTTTATTTTACCACCTCTAGCTCAATCATTTGGTAACAGCCCTCTTTTAAGTATTAGCCAAAAATCTCAACACCCAGATTTTTGAACAGTACGAGAGCGTTCAGCTTTCGGAGTATCTGGATTTTATTCGCAATCATAGGGCTAGAATTTCAAATTATTTGATGAGATACAGTCAATGATATACCACAGTATTCCATATGAGGCTGCGATATCTTAATGAAGAAAATAATATAATTGAGAAGAGGTTCACTACGACTCAATCACTAGAGACTCAATCTTTTTATTTGTAGTGACTTTTCCTACGAGAAAACGTTCAGCGTCATGAGGTTCTTAATTCGATAAGTAAGATTAGGTTATTTGACTGCTAAATGACGAACATGTTATAGAAAATCAGAAACATCAATTTTTGTGACAAAAATAACACAGTAGCCAAGCAATTTCAATCACCTATTGAAAGCACTCTCTAAAATATCAAACAATCCCAGTTTATGAATCGACAAAGCATTTTTCTATATGATCCAAGAACCTCAATCATCTGAACCTGCGCTCTAATACAAGTTTCTTGGTAATTTAGCTTTGGTCTAATATGATTATTACTCAGCGTTTAACCTACAATTAAAATAGACATATCAAAAGGCCCCCGCATCTCGAATCATATAATATGATGAAATAACCAACTACTGAATTCAATTTAGCTTCTCTATTTTGACCTCCATAAAAATTGAAACTTACATTCGATTTGAGTCTTCATCATGGTAGCAAGTCGTTATTTACCTGAAAAAAAAAAAAATCAGAAAATCAAAATATATTTGTTAATTTTTTTTGCATGGAAAATAAAGCGCTCATTTCACCCAATGTTCAGAGAACAATACCCAATCCACCTCACCGAACAAAAAAAGCATGTATACTATAATACATAGAACTTTTCCCTCGCCATCCATTCTACAATCAACTATGATGAGAAAGAATCCTCCAAAGCCCCAGCTCCACTCAGCTGTATCAATAAAACCCATTTATATTCAAATCTAATCTCTTATATCCATTCCACCTAATGGCTTTGGCTGCTTTCAGATCTAATTGAAATTTGTAAGTTGAAATTAATTAATCGAATGAGTATTAATGATAAATTAAGACCTTTGGAGGTGTTCGCTTTGTATTCTCGTCGGGTTCATGTTTTTTCATTCAATTCGCCTCAATGCCGCTTTCCTGCTGCGCCTCGCATACAGTTGAGGTTTCCTGCTAAATAATGGAATCTTGTTATTTAGTTTAGCAGAGTACCTGATGCTCCGGACGCTTTCAGATCTTTTATTACCTCTGCAGTCAGTGGCAGAATGATAGCTACTAGTAATGATAGGAATTTGCCTGAGAATTTGGTTAGTGTCGAATTGTATCACCTTCCGGAATTGTTATTTCGTATTTGACTTTATTGAACGTTTTTAAAATATCGAGAAAACGTAATAAATCTTTCAGGAATCTACAGTACCTACTGAACAAAAACGTTTTTTTAGAAACAAGAGTAATTCTCTGATATCGATATATGCAAACTTAGTCCAGAATTTTTTTATTCTAGGAAAGGAAGATTATATATAGTACGCGTCGAAATGATGTTACAATAGTTATTTATGATATAACTGTTAAAAGTGACATTATATCTTAACTTTAGAACTCCTACCTAGAAAATCATCTTAGTAGTACGATATTGCTTTTACCAATCTCCTGGCCTAGTTTAATTCAAAAAATGTATAAGGGAACTTTAGTGAACCCATTTTCCTAACATACTTACAAGAAAAATCAAAAGTGGGAGCTCCTCAACTTTGTGGAGTAAAATTTCAATGATCAAGCACCCTTGTTGAGAATGGTGTTGATATTAGTAAATATTTCAAGGAGAAGGTATATTTAAAAAGGAAAAGTGAAGGATATCGCTCCAAAATATTCTTACATTTGATGATTTAGGTTGCTACTATTTTCGGATTATTTGGAGCCTATCGGCGTGAATAATTGTGCAATTTATTAGTAAAAAATATTGAAAAAAAAATTATTGATCATATAACTCCCAAATACAAAAATGAACGCAAGCCGTTCTTTCTGTATTACGCAGGCCATACACGATCCGGTCGACCGTAGAGGAAAAACTGTACAGGTATACCTGCGCAGGTCGACGGGCGATCGTATAGTGCACTAGACCGAGTCGAATTTCGAATTTGCTCTGGCGACCTGCGCAGGCTTAAAAACTGCGACACATGCTCAAGTCGACCTGCGCAGGTACACCTGTACAGTTTTTCCTCTCTGGTCGACCAGAGCGTGTATGCCCTGCATTATTGAAAAGTAGGTGGACTATTGCCTCAAGTACATTGCACTGCGCCCTTCTCTTATCAAACATCGTCGATTTTTCCTGAGATACATGAATAACAAATTCATCATCCATCAATTGGTATAAATAAGTTAGTAAAAATGCCCTCTATTGTTGCCGAATTTTCGCCAGAACCAAAGCAATATACAAGACACTGTTTTCGGAGATGTGTAACGATAAAAAAGACGTTCTTAATTATGTAACGGTAAAAAAATTTATATATTTGAAATCTAATTAATTCCGGTCAGCTAGAGCACTCACATTCACTTTCAGTGATTTCAAATAGATGCTTCCACCCCTGTCAATGATAGTCAATACTCGAACACTCGAAATTTATTCCACTCTTTCACAAATACGAGATATTTACAGTGTGTACAAATGTTAAATTGTCCAAATTGAAAGTTGCATGTGGAATTGATCAATTCCTGGCCCTATAAATGAACAGGTGATGTCTACAACTGTTGCTGGAACTCATCTTGTCTGTCTTGAGCCCAAATTCATGTGATAACAGGACAATACAACCATCCTGGATGTTTGAGGTGAGTTTGGTGTGAGAAATTTCAACAAGAGGAAAAAAATGATCGTGAATGGAAGATGGTCGATCGAAGTCAACCCCACTTTTGCTCCATGCGCATCAGACAGAAACACAGAGATTGCTTACACCGGCTTCGATCCAATATCAGAATCGAGGGAAAATTTCTTTTAAACGGTCAGAAATTGTTTGTTATGCTACATTTAGAATTTCTGCCATTTGCTTCTGATTCAAAGTGTCATCTCCATCCAATATCGTTTGAAATTCGGCGTCTTCAAACTTTTTTGGTGGTCTTCCACCTTCTTTATTTCTCACACCAAAATCATTATTTCTGAACCGTTGAAACCATCTTTTGCAGGTTGCTTCTGATAGAGCATGATCACCATATGCCTAGACAAGCATTCGATGCGACTCTGCAGCACTTTTCTTCAAATGAAAACAAAAAATTGATGCTTTCCGCAAATCATCATTTTCTGGTACAAAATTCAACATTTTTAACAAGATGGAAAAATATGATGTTGTCTGTGCAATGACTTGATGTATACTAAATATGTTGTACGGTTATCAGCAAACATACAGAAAAATGAAGGCTCGCACACAACGAGACATTTGTTTCTTGACGCTCACTTTATATCAGTATACCTGGTAAGATACATAAATATTCAAAATGAAATTGCAAAACCAGCAAACTGAACCATGGAAATAAATGACTTATTCGTTTCGGATTGGATGAGTTTTCAATTAATTAATGTATTCAATCTCTACTGAACAATACCGTTCGCTAATGAGTTAATAAAACCAATTGTTGGCCTGTCAGGAGTTTGAAAGGCCGTTTTGGCCGAATAAAACTTTCCAGATTGCCCGATGGCTGAAAGGGACATTTGCATGACTCACCCTAAATAGCTCGTGAGTTACAGCCCTATAATAAAACCTTAAGCCCTCCAATATCAATTGGAACTAATTTTAAAGTTGCATTGATATATTTTTCGGTTTACTCAACCAGCGAATGGGGACACGAATACCATTTGCAGAACGTAAAGTCCTTCTTAAGCTTCCCCGTTATTGATTATAAGGGGTGCATTAGACGGGAGATTAAATTCTATTGGATATAAACTAGTGGGAGTATTTATAGCCCTTGTGCATGTTAGTTAGATTATGATCATAAAAGAGTTCTTGGCGAACGATTCAATAGAAATCGGAATTAAATCATTGATAATTCAATTCGCATTATTAGTATATAGGGGGATTTTGAGTAATGAAAAATTTTGAAATTCAAAGAATAGGATTCAATCGGTGTTTTGCTCGAAAATATATCACGATATCGACGTTCCAAACAATTGAAAACACCAGATGAATAAAATGTTGCCCAATCAGTTTATTTTTGAGACACATAATTAAAAGTTTTTTTTCGGAAACTTACATAGAAACAGGTATAGCGCAAAAATACTTACCATATATGTTGGGAAAATATAATCAAAAAGCTACAAGGATATACCAACCAATTTATCCTCCAACTGACAGAAGATCCATTTAACTTATGAAGGTGACAGAGACCTTGCCAAACGGCTTAACTGGCTAATCATAACTATAAATCTATCAATGTTCTATCAATACTTTCTTTCAGTGTCTAGGTACAAAATATTTACTCAATAATTATGTTAAAAGATTATAAATCTCAATAAAAAAACTAAAACCGCTGTAACTCGATAAACAATAAAACACACGCATTGAAATTTTTAAAGAAATTCTTTGAGGTACTTCCGAAAGTCATACAGATATTTTGTAAAAGTTGCCATCTTTTATTTAGACCTGGAACTTATTGATTGTTGATATCAAGTTCTCAAATTTGTGAACTCACTTCTACAACATCAAAAGAATATCGGTTTGAAGATGAAATTGATTTTAATGCCTGCTAAATTGAATGAAAAATAAATAAAAAAAAAAAAGAATAAAACCCTGATATTCGGAAAAACATTTCAATTCTGGGAGCAAGGAGTCCTCTATGACGGTCGAAATGGCACATTTCTTGGTGGCTCAAAGGTAAGAGCTCCAGGCCGGCAACATGGATATGCGAGGGTTCGAGTACCGCCGAAGGATGTTCTTTTTAAGGAATTTCAAATGTCGAATTCCGTCTGCATTCTATAAAGCTTAATTCTGTATCTATTTGAAGATAGAGCGAATTCAATTAAAAATCCTTACTTTCAGTATGCTCGGATAGGTCGATTTCTGTTTCGAGGGGGACAACTTATGATGTAGGTTACGGATCCACAGAGCTTCAACCCTTGCTGCTACAACCCCACCCCCAATTTTTGAATAGGGAAGATGGGGTGAGTGATACCTCAATCCAAAGGTATTTTTATACTGGTTTCAGCACAGTAACGGTTTTTTTCATTTTATGCATTAGTTCTCGAAATATTCATGCGTTAGTTAATTTTAAATTAATTTTTTGCGAATAATTGACATTTCGTGCTTCCGAAACACCAAAATTTCCGTACTTGTATTTGAAATTGTAGAACATCTACCACTGGGCAAATGAAGTCATACCGTACGTATTAAAGCTACTAGGGTCAGATGTTCGACTAGCTGTTTTATTCACTGAAATCATTCTCCAACTGTACGGTATCAGAACGATTTGAAGTATTTATCTAAGAAATAATATTTTTCAAAGTGAAGTAAATAATTTATCAAAAACTCCCATCAATTAATTAAATATTCAATTTGTTCACCATTAGCTTCCATACAATGAAATAAGTTTTGTTCGAAACGATTGCGCACATTTTGCAGCATTTCTGGAATGATTTGACGACATTCGTTCACTATACGTCTTCTTAAATCTTCTATGGAATCGGGCTGTGTAGAGTAAATTTTACTCTTCAATGGCCCCAAAGAAAGAAATATAGTGGTGACAGATCTGGCGATCTGCCTGGCCATTCAGTGGGACCCCTTCTTCCAATGCACCGATTTGGAACTCTTTGATCCAGATATTCTCAAACTGGTAAGGCGTAGTGTGGAGGAGCTCCATCCTGCGGAAACACAATCTGATCTCCCACATAATTTCCAGCAGTGTTTTCAATAATTTCCGTCAAAATTGGATCAATGTGTCATGGTTGTTTTGAAGCTCAAAATGTCGATTTTTCACAAAAAAAAACACTACAAATGCCATGAAAACACCACTTCATTTTCAAATACTTAGTCAAGAATATTTCGAGAACTAATGCAGAAAATGAAAAAACAATTACTGTGCTGAAATCAGTATAAAAATACCTTTCAATTGATGTATCACTCACCCCATCTTCCCTATTTAAAATTTGGGCGTGAGGGTTGTAGTAGCAAGGGTTGAAGCACTATGCGTCCGTAACCTACATCCTAAGTTGTCCCCCTCGAAACAGAAATCGACCTGTTCGAGCATTTCTATCGAAAAAATTTATTTCGTCTGTAATCTCGTCCGTTTCGTTTTCAAATGGCCACCCTGTATATCACTGTCAATATTATCTGTGTTCTGATGGTTCCGAGTGTGCTTCTGCCTTTTCTGACACCTTCTCTAACTCGTTTTCTGATGAGCCTTGTGATCCTATGCCAGCAATCTCTGCACCACGTGCAGTCTGTACACTGGATAACATAGATGTCCGAGAGGAAAAGATTTTGGGTATTCTGTCTCGGTTGGATGTGTCTACTGCGCCAGGTTTGGATGATATCTCAGCGCGAATTCTGAAGAGGTGCGCTGCTAGTCTGTCATTACCCATAACCATGATCATCCGGTTATCATTCCATACTCGTCAGTTGCCATCAGCTTGGAAAATGTCACTCCAGTCTTTAAGAGGGGAGACAAACTGAGTACCAGCAATTACCGCCCTATTAGCTTACTTCCCTTAATCTCCAAGATTACTGAGAGGATTGTGTCTGATAGATTGCTTGGGTTCTTTGTTGAAAATAATATAATTCCTGAACAACAGCATGGTTTTCTTCCGGGACGATCAGTTGTCACATGTCTTCTGCAGGGTCTCCAGCATTGGACCAAGTCTATTGACTGTGGCATACCTGTTGATGTGATATATCTGGACCTCTCCCGAGCCTTCGATCGTGTTCCTTTTCGCCGTTTGCTGTTCGAGCTTGAACATCTTGGCGTGAGAGGTAGGGTTTTGGACTGGCTGCGTTCTTTCATTGTTGGTAGGTATTTCTCAGTAAGAGTTGGAGACTCATTCTCTGACTTCGAACCCGTTATCAGTAGAGTACCGCAGGGTTCTGTTTTGGGTCCGATCGTATTTTTGGCGTACGTATCAGATCTGCCTGGTTTATTCTCGTCCCACTCATCCCAATATGCTGATGACATCAAGCTCTTCAATGATGCTCGCTTGCCTAATATTCTTCAGTGTGACCTGAATCGGTTTAGCCAAAGGTGCCGTCAGTGGCTTCTTCCCGTGAACATAGAAAAGTGTAGAGTTGTTCACCTTGGGAGTCACAATCCGCGTAACCAGTATATGATCGAGGGCAAATGTTTAGTCTCCGCTGCACAGCACGTCGATCTCGGGCTGGTGATAACTGAGGATCTGTCTTGGTCACCCCATGTGAGCAATATAACTGCCAAATGCCGGAAGATTTTGTACTTGATGCGGAAAGTTTTTCTAGATGCTCGATCGAGACATGCCGGCAGCTCTACATCACCTATGTTCGACCAATTCTGGAATTTGCTGGCCCTGCATGGTTCCCTAGCCTGATCACAGATCAACAACGTTTGGAGGGAGTTCAGCGTTCTGCAACGAGGATTCCTTTCGGGGTGGTTCTCCTTCATATGAAGACAGACTAAAAATGTTTAAGCTGGACTTGTTTAGTGATCGTAGGATGCCTGGCGATCTAATAGTGACGTTTCGTATACTGCGGAGCTTCATTGGTGGCAATCTGGGTAGTATTTTCGAGTTAAATAGAAATAATCTTCGTGGCCACCAATATGAACTTTATCATGAGGTATTCCGCGCTCGTGCGAGACAGTTTTTCCTGCCGAATCGCGTGTTTGCGAAATGGAACTCTCTTCCTGACAGTGTAGTTTGTGCCGATAGTGTAAACTCTTTTAAAAACAGATTGGACGCATTAACAATTGTGTGATATTTTTTCCTTGTGGAAATACTCTTTTCTTTTCTTTGTTATTTCTGAAGCGCCACTTAATTTTCAATTTTTGTTTGAGATTTATAGGCAACAGCCTCTTCTCTGTATCCTTTAATAATAATAATAATAATAATAATTACCTGTCAAGCATTCAATAAATGTTGAACCGTAGATTGCCTTGCCATGACTATCAAACGAAGCTAAATATCCCCATACTGAAAGATATAAACGATGGTTGAACTCCACAGGCAATATCCCGGCTCTGAACTTACCGACAGAATACATCCAGCAACGCTTGTAAGCCAAAACCATCTTAATACGATATTTAATGATAGTTTACGCGAATAATATCAGTCAGCGAGCGGGCGTATAGTGTGGTGGATATTAAATGAAACGAGGAGTTTGTGAATAGTTCAAAGAACAATGGGGCAAAGGAAAAATAAAGCCTGGATTCCTCCTCGGGCTTCCGCATCTCATAAACCACAAGGCTCAATAACCCCTCAACGTTAAAACCTCGAAAGATAATAGAGGAGAAATTCAAAGAGAAGGCGAGGTGGCGAAGTCTTTGTCATCGTCTTTCAGGCGGAATGCATAATGTTGATATACTATTATTCTGAGGTTTTGATTGAATCGGGAATATGAACGGCAGCCCCTTTGAGTCCATATGTGCAAGAAAGAATTCTGGGCACCCTCAGATCCGCGATAATGAGTGAAAAATTTGGAGATGAGAGCAAATAAGCAAAAAAAAGGACTCATAACTTATTTAATGCAGTGGCGGCTTGTCCTATGAGGCAGGTGAGGCAGTGCCTCATCAAAAAAATTCTGAACCGTATATTTCTTCATTCCCTCTCATCATCACTTTTTTCCTCAATATTTTTCCCAATCTCACGTTCCTTGTATATTCATAACAAATCAAATCCTCTTTGACTAAACGGTTGGAGGCATGCCTAACGCAGGCTTCTTTGACTGAATTAGCATGTTATCTACTTCGATGACCTACGAGAACGTAATGGAAAGCCGTTCTAGGATTAATCCGAGGCTGGCCTCTGCGCGATCTTAGCTGATCTGAGATCGTTTCGTTTCTGCGATGTCCAGAGGGTTATCTGCGTCGAAGCGGTGTGAACATATCTACGGCTTTGAAGGCGGCTTCTCGAGGAATTAGAGGCTGGCCTCAGGTTTTTATTCGAGTTAATCGGGAAGCGGGAAATAGAGAAATAGGGTTAGTTCACTTTGTCGTTATTTAGTGGTAGCGCGTTTGCTGTGTATCGCGTATGATTATAATCTTTTTCAGGTGAATTTTTTCTGAAATATAAATCTTCTTTATCGAAAGTGACTAACAGATCGCGAAATAATTGATAAATTCTATTTAATTAAGGAAGTTAAGCGACCTGTTCCAAATTTGAGTAAATCTCTAGTGTCTAGTGGTAGGGTCGGTAAATCAAATCGGGGATTCCAAAATACGTGGTATGACAAGTACGACCGGCTTACTAGAAGTATTACTTTGAAAAAAATATTTTGTTGGCCGTGCATTTTATTTTCAGCAACTAATGGAAATTCCGACAGAGTTTGGTCGAAAAGTGGTTTTAGTGATTTGAAAAATTTATCTCGGAGTCTATCGCTACACAATGAAAGTGCTCAGCATATTTCATCTAATTGCAAGCTTACCGTTATGAGAAAGCAAAAACAAAATATCGCCACAACAATAGACAATGCGCGTCAAATAGAAATTGAAAATTTAAATGCTAGATTCAAAGAAAATCGACAAATTCTAAAAAGTTTAATAGATATTACGATGCACCTCTGTATGCAAGAGTTACCTTTTAGGGGGTACGATAAATCGAATGAGTCTTTAAATCGCGGAAATTTCAAAGAATTGGTAGTTCTTGTTAGTAAATTTGACACGAATTTAAAAACCTTTTAGAAAATGACACCAACAGTAAATCGGTAATTTCTGGTACATCTAAAACCATTCAAAATGAATTAATTGATTCGGTTGCTTTTGTTGTGAATAAACAAATCGAGGACGGAATATATATTACATTATTAAATTTTTTTTCATATGTGCCTCATCATACTATATTGTCACGAGCCGCCACTGATTTAATGACGAGATATTGTTGATGATGGAGCTCGTGTTGAATGATTGTTTGGGCTTACCATCATCTATTGTGGATGTAATGATTTCCGACGTTTGATAGACATCTTCTATCTTTATGAAAAGTAAGAAAAAATCAATTTTCAAAAAGTCAATATCATGAAAAAAAATGAACGATGTTATATACTCATTGTGATATGATGATCAGTTGGATCAACTATCGGCGTCCAAACTTCTGGCAGATCTATAGATGGAGCACTTATGGAATCAGGTGTAATTTTCATAAATGCTGCTTCTTTGATTTTTCTTCTTGCAGGTTTTTCTTCTTTTGATATTATTGATGCTTCATCCCACTTTATACGATGATTCTCATCTACAGCATGTTGTACCAACCAAGATTTGTCGCTGTCTAGTACTCGTGGAAACTTCTGATGTTCTTTTATTCGTACATTCAGAGGGCGTTTAGTTTCTCCGATGTAAGATCTTCCGCACTCGCAAGGATATTCATATATGATGTCTCATTATTAGGCTTAACTTTTGTAAGTTTAGCTCTGATAGTGTCTTGAGTTTTGAATGCAGTCGTTATGTTGTATCTATTTCCAATTCTTCTCATTTTCTCCGACAAACCTTTTACATAAGGAATTACGGTTTTAATGGTCTGATTTATATCTGTTGGTTCAGGTTGACTTTCTCTTGTTCGTCTAGCTTTTTTTTTTCTTACTTTTCTCCTTGATAAAGATAGAAGATGTCTATCGAAACGTCGGAAATCATTACATGCACAATAGATGATGGTAATAGCCCAAACAATCATTCAACACTCATAACTTATCTTTCAACTAGAAGTTGTTCAAGGTACTTTCCATGGCAATACGCCTGTCAAGCGGAAATCCTCGTTTCTATACCATTAACCAAATTTGTGATTTTGGCATTCTTACGGTGAGTTCAAAGAAACTATATCCTGAATTGTATGCATATACCCTTTCGTAGTGATGATTTACTTTTTTGTATGCAGGGTGTTTCACAATGACGTTCTCGTTCATCTTAAGAAAAAGGTAGTTAGGAATAACGAGAAATTGAAATAAGACAACGATGTGTAAAACACTAGTTGCACTGAAATGAAAACAATACCAGGAATAAACACAAAAAATAAAATCTGCAAACGATTCCCCAAACAGGTCCTTTCAATAATGACGAAATAATCCCTGAGCACTAAAAGATTAATATTTAGAACCTGTGTTCGTATTCTGATTCACGTTTCCAATCCGCAGCTCCCTTTTTGCGATTTATTCTTTTTGATGTTTGAAGTCCATCCCGCTCTCAGAGGAAAAGATAATCATATGCATTTTATGCGAGTGGTGGCAGTGGAATGAGCGCGGACAAAAAAATGAAAAGCATCTAATCGCGCTTTCATGTGAAACTTTAATCCGGATTTTCAGAATAACCCCTCTTCAAACCGGAGTGGCAGACCATAGCACTTTTGAAATGATGATAGTGGCAGAAGGAGAATTAAAGAGATGTGTTTACTGATAGTGGACGAAGATTCGATTGGATTTCGCAATGTATCTGATGACAGATTTCATTGGTTGTCTCCTGCTTTATTTTTTTTATGAGGCATTTTACCTGTGTGTCCGACCTATCAGATTCATAGTTCGCCCGGAACTATCTACCAACTATCTCTGCACTGTTTTGGAGGCCTGCTTGGTGCTCTTTTGGTCAAGTCATGTATCCATCATCCTGATTATTTGTGCAACACATTTTTTGCGGTAATTAGTTACAAGCGCCAGATATTCTTTGTTACTCAGGAAAAGCAAACCTACCTAGGCAGCTCTTAGTCGAAGACAGATTTCGTCGTTATCTAAGGTTGTTAAAAATTTGAAGAATTCCTACTCTACAACGCAACCTGTACTGTTATTAATCACCGTGCGCCTCTTGATATGACACTCAATCGATAGTTCAAATCGACCTCGATTGTTTTTTTTTTTGCACCTGCTATGGCCCCATACCTTATTTTCTTGGTTTCACAGTTGCCTGGTCTTATGGAAGCAAATAAGTAGAATTTGTCTGCATTATTCATACCAACATAAATATTCAGAATGAGGATGTGCTGTAATCTATTTTCTTAAGTCCAGAACTAACGAAAAAATCCGTGAATACGCTTCGAGGTTAAACGTCTTCATTCTCCATTTATAACGGACCAAATACATCCCATGAAAAAAGGACGTATCTGGTTCGAAATCCGCTGCTATTCCTTTATATTTCACGGCTAATAACTGCCGGGTCACGTTCCGGAGCGAGAATTTTATCGAGTTTCCGTAGATGTACAGAGTGACCGGAACCATGCATTATCGACAGCATTGCTAACATATTTCCTGCGGCATCCATAATGCAACATGCAGGACTCCCGAGTCCCTGGGGTCTCGTGTGAGGCCATGTTCCTCATAAATTGTAACAGCGTGGCACTGTCCGCAGTCATGACAGATTAGTATGTCATCAATCATCAACGAGGAAGTCTCCGATAACGGCACAGTCACAACATGCGAACGACTAATCTAATTGAAATATTTGCATAGAATTCAGCAATTGTCATTCAGGTGAACGTGCGTGCTGGTTATCTGTTGAGGATGGCGATTCGTATTTTTTGATGTATTTTTCAAGGTCGGTTCACACATTTTAGAGAAAGACGTGGATAATAATACCCTGCAAATTTCAAATCTAGATAAGAGGCTAAATTTTTGATGTTTTTACATTAAATAATCTCCATGAGAAAATTGCTATCACGTTTAAAAAGCAGTCGTTTAAAATCGATAATCAGAACTACTTGTTGCTGTCTGATTACTCGAAGTAGTAACACCCAATGCCTCACATCAAAGTCTATGAATTCTATTCCAGAGAAATACCGTAAAACATCATTATAATAAGCGAGCAACCCATTGTATTTTAGACAACAAACCTAAAGGATGATTCTTTATGTATCTGAGACTGTTACTTCAGTGGGTTTAACAGTGTACATACTGGTAGAATTGACACAGTTAAATACATCCATGAGATTTTCAGTATTCATCACCTTCCCTTCAGCATTTACGACTTGAGATTTCGCAATACACCGAAACCGGCGACTTCGCCATTTTGTAACGAGAGCGATAATCGTGGTAATGGTTTTTTGTATATTTTAAATCAATATTTTCCTTATTGAAAATTAACTCCAATCAAGTACATATTGAGCACTACCATTTATGACCTCTTATCATCTTTCGGGTAGTTTCATAATTTCAACAGTGTAGAAGTTCTGTGGTTTATCCGCTGAAAAAATTGGCCAAGAGATCTTCTGCGGATATTCGGTCAGTCAATTTTATACCATCAGATGGTGCATGGTCCTGGCTATACGGTGGGTGCATCAATAATTACTTAAGCTCCGTGAATTGCCTGGTTATCAGAGAGGTATTCGGTTTGCCTTTATCATGAAGAAACAAACCACTTTCTCTATCGACCAATTCTGGACGTTTTTCTTCGAAGAGCCTGTTCTAATCTAGTTAATTGTTGACAGTAGTGCTCAGAATTGATCAGTTCTCCAGCATGTAGTAGCTCATAATGGACAATGTCCCTTCCATAAACTCACCTTGTTCACCATCAATCCAGGTTTCAATGTAGTTGGTGGAGGGTCAAGGCCTTCACCATGATTATATTCTACTATTTAACCCATTTCTCGTCACCCGTGATGATTTGCTTAGAAAACGGTTGGATTTTATTAGGTTCTAGTAGCGTTTGGCTGACGTTAATTCGATCAATCAATTTTTTTTGTGTTAATACATGTGACACCAAAACATCGCTCTACCAGAGATGGATCATCAGCTTTTTCAATGGCTATCCGACCAGAGTGGAAGCATCTTTGACATCAAAATTTCCTGAAAAAATCAAGTAAATCACTCTTGGGTCCGGCTTTCATTTACAGCATTCTCACCATAAACTACACAACTTTTTCGCCACGTTGAAATCAGTGAGAGAACATTCTCAACGGAGATTGCTCGAGATTGAAAAAAAGGAATACCTCTCCTAATGTCACATAAGTCTCAATTGCTGCTAAGCAAGTCCCCAACTTCTATTCCATGAAATAATCGTAAAACTTCACTGTCTGAACATGATCATAAGCATTGAAACCGTTGTATCTTCCTAAGCATCCTACTTGTCTAGGCTAAAATCCCATCTTACATCTTGCCAAATCATCAATGGAGATGGAATACAACTGAATCCACCTCTGTCCTATTCCATCTACTTTGTTGCCAGCGCCGGGCCCACAGAATCCACCCGACTAATGTTAATTTTATGTTAATCAATTGCCACGGAAAGATTGGGTAGCAGGAACGCGGAATTAGCCGTAATCTCTTTCTTACATTAGGGACCCGGGACCGGGTAGGTGATTCCAGCAAATAGTTCTGCGGAATGGAGTCTGAATATTTATACATAATAGTTCTTCCCGAATTGCTTTGTATCCTTACAATACCCCAGAGGGGATCAAATTAACTTTATTGAAGCTGCGGCCCGGCTTCAGAAGCGACAATGATTATCCCCCGCATAATGGGGTGTTTGGTTGGGAGAATATTGAAAGAAAGTAATCATATCAGAGACAAGCTATCTAGCATCGTAATAGGATCACAACCATCCTAAGGAAATGCTAAAATGTTTCAATTTGTTCACTAAGCATCGAAATAACCTGGAAGAATAAGAAAATGAAGCACGAAATGGAAATGATGTTGCTTTTCCTATAATACTCCTTCTGTCACCAGCATGATTAGGATTTGAGTGGAATTGCGTGAACTCAATTACGAGTCGCCTATCTCAATATTGTGTACAGCTATTCTTTTCAGGTCGGAGCGAAGAACTCATTACTTTTTCATTATGCGAGTCTTCCAGCAGATTCCATCGCATATAAAATCAGGCGCACATTCCATAATTCAATATTGATAAATATAAGGACAGCTGAAGCTTTTTGAGTACATGAAGAATTCACGAGATAAGTCACCCAACGTACTCCATTATTGTTCAAGAACTCAAAGCATGAAAATTGAAAGTTTTTTCCAACGCAGAGAATCTGGCTTTAATTGATCTCAACGATTGGTCGAATTTGACCAAGTCCGTTTGTACTCTTTCTGGAATCCGACAATGGATTTCATTGATAATTGAGTCTGTATTATAATGAAAAGTTCCAGCTAATGCTGGTTGATAACGTCTTATATTCCGAGGCTGAAGATATTGCGACGATTTTTGTTGATTATTTTTCTACCATCACTGAGCAGAAACTCAAATCTTACTACGGTAAATTACCTACTGTCGCCGGAACAACTTCTGGAATACTCAGCTCCAGCTTTTTTTTCCACCCTGTCTTTGAGTGTGAAGTATTGGACACTATAGGAGCACTAAAGAGTAAAAAGAGTTGTGGAGTTGATTCCATATCTTCTCGCATATTAAAACTGATATTGCTTCACATTTTGCCCACATAATCAATCTATCTGTAAGTTGTGGAGTTTTTCCTCATCTCCTCAAAAAAGCTGTTGTGATCCCAGTACACAAAAAAAGTTCTGCTCTTGATATAGCAAACTACAGACCAATTTCGATGCTCAGTGTGTTTTCCAAGGTTTTTGAGCGGATTGTGTTCAACAGAATGATGAATTTCTTAAACAAGTATCACATACTTGATACCTCACAACATGGGTTTAGACCAGGTCGTTCAACACAGTCGGGAGCTCTTTATCTTGTTGGAGCTGCATACGAGTATCTTGATAGTGGCCAGTTCGTCGCAGGATTGTTCTTCGACCTATCGCGGGCATTTGACAGCCTTTCGTTACAAGTACTCATCGATAAGTGTTACAATTTGGGTTTCAGGGGAGTGTTTCTTTACTGGCTTTCAAGTTATCTACATGGTAGAACAATGTCCGTCAAAGTGGCTGATTTCATTTCAGCTGAACGAGAGTTGAATATCGGAGATCCACATGGTTCTGTGTTGGGACCGCTCCTTTTTCTCATGTTCATAAACGATTTACCTGAAAATTTGAGGAACATGATGACTAATTCATCAAATTTCCCCGATACACTCTCGATATCCAAGTTGATCAAAATACTTTTGTTTGCAGACGATACGTCTATGTTAGTTTCAGCTCGAACTTTTGATGATCTACAGAAACTTTGCAGCGAGATAGTGCAGTGCTTTATTGACTGGTGTCGATCAAATTCCCTCATTATAAATATTGAGAAAACCCAATGTGTTCACTTTACTGTGAGAAGTGTTGAGCAGCAACAACTGACTATTCGCCATCAGAACGACATAATTTCTTCGAAGGAGCACGCAAAGTTCCTCGGAATCTACATCGATTCTAATCTAAAATGGGTTGCTCACATCGACTTCATTTGTGGTAAACTCAATAGTTCTTTCTATGCAATTAGCAGAGTCAAAAACTCGCTTCATATAGAAGCCATCATGAGTATTTACTACAGCTTAGTTTACAGCCACATATCGTATAACATCATGCTGTGGGGGAACTCCACTGATGTTAGTAGAGTATTTATAATCCAGAAGAGAATTTTGCGAATGATCTTCAATATCCCCCCAAGGTCCTCTTGTCGACCAACTTTCATAAAAAGAGAGATCCTAACAGTGACGTGTATATACATATTTAGGTGCCTGATGTATTTCAAGGAAAATGAGGGAAACTTCACAAGACTCTCTAGCTTTCATAGTTACAATACCAGACGTGACGACTTACTCTTTATCCCCAAACATACTACAACTAAATTCGAATATTCACCAAATTATCAGTGTATCAAACTATTTAATCATCTACCCAAACATATTAAATCTCTGGAGCTCAAAGAATTCAAAAAGATAATTAAAGCTAAGTTAGTAGAGGAATGTTATTATAGTGTTGCCGATTTTTATCGAGAATGATATCTTTTCAAGTCGAATAATTTTTATTTTCTGTTGTATTTTTTCATTCTGACCTATCCTATACATGTATTTATGTCTTAGAGGATCAATAAATTATTATTATTATTAATGATCAGGAGAGAATCATTCAATAAAACCAATTCTCAGCCGGAATCAATAGTTACGGGGCATTTGCTAAGCGTCTGAAAGGCGGTAAAAATGTGTATGAGATCCGTTGCTGAATTCAGTCGCGAACTTGTCCAGGACTGATCAAATAAATGACCTGCGCAGTTCTTAAACGTTGGTTACTTTCCTTTCTTATTTAGTGTAATAATAATATTCCTCTGTGAGGTTCCATAATTCGACCTCTCCCCCGCGGAGCCTCTTTATTCGATTGACACGATGACAGCTACATTTGTCATGTAAGGACTATTATGTCTTACCCAGGCAAAATCATGCTTATTCTTCGGGTCAACACCCCTAACCTATTGTAATTTTTGAGTAATTGCATTGATCTAAAGTGATGGAAGGTGGTGATACCACAATACCCTTTGTAGCACCATGATTTACCAACTTCAATTAACCGCAGAAATCCGCTTTAAAACTGTCTGTGAGCATTTCATTTGTCATTGGAATGATCTACTTAACGCGCCGAATCGGTCGATATCGCATGGTCGATGTTCTCGATCCAGTTTGTCTTTTCACTGTCGAGAAGCTGCTGAAATAACACGTTTGAGGTGTTTTCGTAGATTTTATATGCGAATTTTTCCTGGCGGAAGAAATTTTCCGGTAAGTTTTCATTTATGATCAGACAGGGTTTATTCGATCCTAAATGTCATGTTTATTTAATGCATTTAATTATTTTTTGTGTAGATGACAAAAAGATGTCGTATAATTCTGGTCGGACCGCCATTTTTTCACTTTTCCATTTGAGAATATCTGGTGGATCAGCTCACCTTCATTTACTTTGATATTCAATTCAATTTCAATTATTTAATTTTTTTTGTTTTCTCGGTGTCCAGAGTTCTCTGAATTTTTAGTGTCGAACTATCTGCGCCATTGGGTTCTTTTCTGAACACGTGGTTATTTTTTCTTCTTTTAAAAGATTTTCGTTTGTAAAATGATGCATTTAGAGAGCGATGGAAACTAAGAGATTTTTATCAAGTCAAAACTTATAAACCCGATTTTCACAGCCAAACCCGTCGGGCTATGGAATTTTGTCGTCGACCTATCAAGTACAAAATTCATTGAAGTTGAGAGCTTGTTGCCAACTTGCAGCAGTGGCGTACAGAACGTTTCTTTGACTGAAAAACCACCAGAGAAGATAATTATCGAACGTTTCTTCAACTGAAAAACCACCAGAGAAGATAATTACCGAACGTTTCTTCAACTGAAAAACCACCAGAGAGATAACGTTTCTGAAACTTTTTCCTGGAATCTCAATATACAAGGATAAACAAGATAAGTTTCAGTGAAGGGGATGGTGATTACCTGTGAAACATACATGACCGAACATCTTGTCAATTCCAATCAATTTTGACTGTACATTTGTAAATAATTGATATTTGTAAAAAGTGGAATAAATGACGACTGTTCTATTTCGAACTTTCATTGATTAGGGTAGAGGCATCAAATCATTTTACCTGCTCTCCAGCTAGCCGGCCAAAATTATTCTATCTATATAATTAAATAAAGTTTCTTAGTTACACCTTATTGAGCCAGTGGCGCATCCGTGAGAAGCATCATATTTGGGTTCATCCTCAGCTGAGAGAAGCGGAATGAAAGAGGATTATACTGAAATGATAATAACACTGAAACAGCTGCATATATCCACATGCAATCTGCTGAACACCATGTGTTTATCTCTTTTTGAAAGCATTCCGTACCAATACGTACCCATAACCCCAGGAAGTATTCACTCCTTAATTCTCCTTCGGCATCAAAGTGGACAGCTCTGGGCGCGTGAGCCATTTAACATCAAAAGTGAACTTTAGCACCCTTTCTGCCAGTCCCGGTAATCTAATCTCAATGATTGGACTGTGAATATCACATAAGCCTCGTATACGAGGGACGACTTCCCCGATGTGCTAGGGTGCGCCATTCAAATGACAATAACATAATAACATAGTTTAACGACTGCCGGACAGCAGTAAAGCAGAGCTTCCATGCAATATTCGCCAGAGATATAATTTCGGATACAATTAAGCGTCCATCATGGAAATAATGCATTCAGGTTGATGCATTCATTCCTTTTATATGAGGACGAATTATGCAATGTGTTATGTATATTCATAGGGAAGAGAGTGTGCATTGTATGATCATGACTAGCGATCGACAGATTGATAATTACGAATTAATTTGACGGGTTATTAATATTTCCGACGATGAATATGATAGGCTTTCGTATATCCTGCAGATTAACGTTGATGATTGATTATGGCGATCTGCGTGTTCTTCCTGTTTGGGATTTTGGGTCCAGAGAGATGGGGTTTTGTGGTATAGCTGGATACTCTGAAGGAAGTCCCTGACTGACAGTATAATCAAGGATTAAATTGAGCACGAAATTTCAATACATTACTTTATTAAGGATTAAATATCGCATTATGGAACCTTCCATCAATACCTTTCACGTATGAACAACTACTTAATGGACAATCTTAGACAAATATATTATATGAACTATAAGATCGACTGATTTGTATCTCTATTCGAGAAGTTACAATGTCTTAATTTTTCTTGTTTCGTTCTGATCTCATTGTTTGTACACTATGGAATCTCTGATGGCCCTTAGTTTATTATTCATTTTTCTATTTGGTCTATTTATTCATGCTGTTTGAAATTCAAAACCCATTCCAAGAAGGAATCGAAAACATCATAAATATCCCAAAACCCTCTCGAAACATATTTATGGGACAATTATTGATGAGATGAGGTATCGATTCTTCTGTATATCCACATTCACAACTTGCGCTTGAAACTGAGTTCCATCTGAATAGCTTGCTATTGGTACAACCATAACCTGTTCTCAAACGATTAAGAACTGTCCAAAATTTTCTTGGAAGATCAAAACCTGGAATTTTATCAGAACGATAAAAAATGAGATCTTTATTGAACTTTTCATAAGAGTTATACACAATTTTCCATAATATTTTATCGCTAATGTTTATATTGAAGAACGTATTATTCCAGAATGCTTTACGTGACTTCAATCTAGGAATTCTATTTTGTGGAATGAATGAAATAATTGAAAACAAATTAGAAAAAGAATGGTATTTTTTCCAAGAATTCAGAGCGAATAGTGGTAGCATCAGCACACCAAGATGATCCAGCTAATTTCTGGAAAATATTATTCCTAGTTTTCAGTCTCCGGCTCAGATGATCTAAATGAGCCTTGTAATCGAGAGATGAATCTAATATAACCCCAAAGTATATAGCATAGAAATTATGTCCGTTAGGAGAATCATTAAAAGATTTAATTTCCTCTATTTCTCATGATTTTTCAGATGAAATCAAGATAGATCTGTTTTGTTGGGATTGGGGCATAATCGCCACCCAATAAAACATTTCTTTAAAATCTCCAAATCAGATGATATTATGATTTCCGGAGTATAGATATCCGAATGCTGGTGAGCAATAGCAATGTCATCAGCATAAACAAATTTTTGAGATGGTGTCGTGGGTAAATCACTTAGATATAAATTGAAAAGCAAAAAAGCTAGAACTGATCCTTGTGGAATACCGTTTTTAAATGTTCTGAAATTGCTACTCTTGTTAGCAACAAAAAGACGAAACCTCCTATCAGATAACATTTTTTCTAATAATCTTACCATTTCTCCACATTACAGATAGGGTATAGAGTTTGAAAATTAATCCATCTTTCCAAACAGTGTCATATGCCGAATATAAATCAATTAAAGCCGCTCCTGTTTTCAACCTATTACTCAAGCCTGATTCCATGAAAATTAATCGAAATGGTACATTCAGAGTGGAATAATGTATCCAAAAAAGCACTGACGTGAGGTCACAGTTTTCCTCCTCAGCGAAGAAGATGAACTGCCTACTTCTGATCGGTTTTTATGATAAAGAAATTTGAGTTTCGAAAAAGCGCACAAGAACTTTTGAACGCACGTCAGTGTTTTTCTAAATCATTTTCCAGAGCTAGTAACCTTCATTGCGCCAGGTGATTTCTTGTCGAAAGTTTTGAAAAATCAGAAACATCATATATTGTATTTTCTTCTTTCACACAATTATGCTTTAGTAGATTTATCGAGAAAATTGCACCCGTTGTGATGGAATCATATTATAAATGCGAATGTAAGATTGTTTGTTACGCTTTCACGCAAAAACTACTTCACCGATCATGATACAACTTTATACATACACTCTTGAAGGTATTAGAAGTAACAGGACACTTTTTATTTCAAAAAAAATTTTACGAAAGATAAGAAAATTGTTTGTCAAAAAATCGGAAAATTTAGTTACTTCAACGCCATCTAGCATTGCAGTAATGGAGTTTCAACTCTGAATACTGTAATACCGTCCCACTGTATTACCGACGGTGACGACAATATCTAATTCGATGGACTATATTTTCAACTGTTTCTAATTTTTTTATATTTAGTGTTATTTTCTTCTATCGTTACATTCGGTATAAAACTATTCAAATTTTTGAGGTTATCCGTAATTTATGTGGTTAACTGTTACTTTATTATTCTAGATCTTACTCGCTGATGATAATTCGTACTTCTTTGAAATTGCCTCGGAAGCGGCAATCTATATATAATAAATATATTTTAACATTTGCTAAAGCAGCCAAGCAATAAAATTCAGTTATCATATTGATTCATTTCTATTATACCCTTACCCTTTATCTCTCATACTTATTTAACAGCTCCACTGCGGGTGAAGCCGCGGGTAAAAAGCTAGTATTAAATAAAGAATTCAAATGAATTTCGCGTTGAAAAAACCTGAAATGAGACTGAACGAGTTCTCGACACCAAAAATTGTCCGGCTCTCCCGAATATCATCAACATCTTCACACCGACCTTCATTAAGCTCGCCAAAATACAACGTGTTTTAATTAAAATTATTCAATTCGCAACGGGCAATGTCCAAACATTAGGCGCACGATAAAAGGCACGAATGGTTGTCGGAATAAGTTCGGAGGTATGCCGTGGCACAAAAAGAGGCGGTAGCCTTTTATTTTATTAAAAAGTTCAACAATGGATTCAATTTAGAAACTTCCATTCCTCCTCTTCCTATCTCACTTTCCACTCTCGGATCCAATAAAAAGGCCCAGAATGTTTCTTGATTGTTGGCACGTTTTGTTTCCAACTCCCAGCGATACGCAAATAACCGAAGGTTCTCTGCGCGATGGGAAAAGTCTAGAAAATGCGACGGTGTAACTTTCCAGAACAAAGACGCGGTGAATTGTTAATAAACTGTTTGAGGCACCAGAAGAGTTGGAGGATCATCTGTTGTGCCAGCGAAATTGATTTTGATAACTGTCTAATGCAGGGCATACACGCTTCGGTCGACCGGAGAGGAAAAACTGAACATTCGTTGGTAGTAAACCGGAATTTCAACTGTCCGGTATTGCTTCCCAGTCTATCCTCCTTTCAGATGATTTCCATACCAATATTACCTCATTCATCGGTATGATTAGTAGATAATGCAAGTCTTGGAAGCACAATAATGATTCTGCCCGATATTCGAATGATAAACAAAGGGTGTTATCTTCAGTCATTTGAGCACTTATAAGACCCCTAGTACCTGCCGTAGCTCATATAGATGGCAATTTATATAATTCGCCTGAGATAACATGGGAAACACAATGGCTTAACTGTGATTGTTATCTTGTCCATTGTAAGCTATAGTGGAGCGGAAGTGGGTAGTTAATTATGTCATTGTGGATGCCACGGACCTGACTCGAGGATTTAGTTGTCTGCTTGGTGGTACACGTAAGATCTCTTCGTGAATGATACAGAGAAAATCTTCAATTGAACGAGGCTCATGTCGACGGTTCTGCGGAAATAATTGCTGTTATCTGTAGATTTTCAGTAAGGACGAATTCAGTATTTCGAAATTACACAGCGTATTTCGAAGGAGTATCTTATTTGTGATGATATTGAAGTTTAAGGGAAAAGATATGAACAGTATGATAATCCGGTTTTTCAAAGAACCAAACGATAAGGTGAAAAAAATAACAACACACCCCTGTGTCTCCACTATCAAAAAATCAAGTCTGTGGCAACTGATCAGTACCAAGAAAAAGTCCGAGAAAGCTGGATTTCTCACCAATACCCTTTCGTGTGTCTGGCACTAGAATCTCGTTTGCTGTAAAAAAAAATATACAACAAATTGTATTGAGCAGAGCACACATTGAGTCTTACTTAGCGAATTTACAAGGCTGGAAAGCATTGAGTCCTTATCACACTGACTCAACACATAATTCAAGAGAATCAAGGTCACCAGAAATAAAGACATTCAAGCCAATTCGACACATTCCACAACTCTCTACAGAAATGAAAAATACAGACATTTGGACGAATCTAAAGTACTATGTTATGGAGCTAAATTAAACACCCAACAACATTCCCAACAGAAAAATTTGGGAGTAACATACATTTAATAAAAATGCTTTTTTTTCGATAACAATGAGTTTATGCACACATTGTAGACAAATCAATATATGGATATTCCAATATACCGAGTATTTAATCTATACATTTGCAAGTTAAAATAAAACCATCATAACAATATTATTGATTGGAACTCTTCCTATCTAAATTGATCCTGTGATCGGGACGTTATGCCATTCAATCAACGAACAAAAATAATGGATTTATACGCGATGCATGGTCGCTTTCAAATCAACTTTTTGAATTATCCGTTCGTCCAGAAAATGTGACGCACGGCATTGTTTTCCCACCAAATTGGATTCGCTATGGAAAGCATGTACAGTTGGAAATTTAATTCAGGACAAATGATTTCACCTGATGAGGTGTCCCGAAAAAGCACAGCGAATGTCAAAAATCCAGTCAAAAGTGGTTGTTATTTTAGATTTGATGAGTATGCAAGAGCAAATGGAAAAAATCTTTCATAATCTAGAGCATCAACTAAAATCCAGATTTTAAAAACTGCCACACACTAGACTTTTTATCATCTGATAGTTTGGATCTGCGCACAATATAAGGATGGAAAAGTTTGAAGGACGATTCCCCATGAAATTTTGATGATCATAAACTTGTAAACAATAGTTTTACGAGAAAGGCTCAACGAAGCGAAAAATTTTAATAGATATTATGCAAAAATTTTTTAAAATTCACAATCATTAAGGAAGTACTGGTAAAAGTTATTAAATAACAAAGTTCTTGTTTATTGAGAAATTAATTTTGATAAAAAATTTTAACGGGAAACAGTTCTTTGGAGTGTTAAGGTTATACTATATTTAAAGATTTTTTAATCTACTATATACAGGGTGAGTCTTTGACCACTGCGTTAATTTTAACCACAGAAAGATATAGGGTGTTGAAATTTCATAAAAAAATTGCATTTTCACCTGTAATATTCAAACGACGATATCAATTGAAATGATCTCGTGTAGAAGGTTTTAGATAACAGTCATGCAAATTTTGGCATCATTAGATTTATTCCATTTCTTGTGGGTTTCTCACTACTACTCTACAGATTGGTTAAATCGCATGAAAAACAAATATCGCTTGAACTAAAGGTCCGTATCTTGCTCTTCCTGGAATCATTAGTGTTTTCTGCAGATAAAATCATTCTTCATCTTTTCTCCTAAATTGCACCGTTCTCGAGATATTTGAAGTTGAATGGAATTAAATCGATATAATTTTCTGATTTTCCCAAATCCAACTCTGTGCTGAAATGATTCAATAATCAGATTTGTTCAATGTTGCCGTATTTTATGTCTTTATTAAAAATTTCTACAAGGTTCAGGAAGTGGTTCCACCACTAAACACTATAGTTGAAATTAACCACTGAACAATTTTTGTCTTACATTCACTACAAAATCTAAATTGCCATTTGCTGTATTCATTATTAATAATGTCTAGCACCTTGTTTAATATTGAGTAATATTCCATAATAAATAGGGAAAAACATTTCCATCACTCACATAGGTACTTCGGTATTTTTTCATGATGACCATTGAAATAGGTTATATATATTTTGTCAGGACCTGTTAAATTGAAGACTTGTCTTTATGAAGAACTGGTTCTTTATAGCTTCAGACTTTCAGGACATAGGACATAGGAATGCTTCAAATTAAGCTCATATGAGTTTTAAAAAACTTCGAACCCAGTCTCCTAGATTTGTTTTGTAGCTTTAAAGAAATTTTTTCACATATTTATTTCATACATCGATTCAACCTGGTTCACAAACTTAGGAGATTTTGATTTGAATTTGACTTAGTATTAATATTTCTGAATGTTTGTTATGATGCATGATTAATTAAAATTCTATCAATATTGAAACTGGAAGCTATAGGCTCATAAACAAGAAAGATTAGAATAGAATGCATTTTCTGACCATAATCATTCCACACTGAATTGAATAATTTCAAACAATCGAAATTATCCCTAGAATATTTCCAACTTTTTTTTTGGAGATACAAATAACTGTTGACAGTTTCAAATAGAATCAAAACAACAACGAACCACATTTTATTGGGAACTACTCACCACAGAGACGTTATAATAATATTTTAATGTGATAATAATGCACTCTATATATTTTGAGAAAAATTATAATTAAAGATCAATAATGGTTACAGATATTATCTGTCATTTCGAAACACTTTGCAATTATTAATTTTTTTCTCTTCTGGGGTTCGGTAATGAATTGATATTCTATGGTAAAGTATTGAAATTTGACATAATCTATGAATAACCATTATTCAATATTTATGTTTTTGTTTACATGATTAAAACAGATACTTTGATTATAAAATCCAGAAATTTACGCATGTTCAGTAATTAATTATAGTCTAAACAGAATAGATTCATATTAATGATCTAACAAAAATTTTTCTTTATTATAGAACACCTAGTTGGTTTTTTTCAGAAGCAAATTTAGGTGATCAAACTCAATTTCTCTAAGCAAGTATAATTGCACACCTAAATCAGGGAATACTTATAGTAAGTGAATTGTTATTGGGATTCAGTACAGAAAATAATCATCAAGCAAAGTAACATCACTTTACAATAATTATCCGTAGTGACATCATTCTCTGTTGTTGAAGATTTCGAAAAAGATTTTCATATTTTTAACAGTATGATATCAAGAGACTTCATAGACCTGTTCACTGGTCTCTGTCAAGGAGAAGAAACTTCAGAAATATCAGTGTTTGGAAAATCATAGATGATTTTTTCTGGCTTTGAGTGAAAAAAAAGCAAAGTGACAACCTCTTGCCTTGGAAGTTTTCATAGAAATGATGGTTTTCATGATTTCGAAATTTTAAGAAGAAAATTACAAATGTATGATGATAACATTCAATAATTCTGAGGTTTATTTGGAATTTCTCACTAGAAAGGGATGGTTTATATTCTTGAAGTAAAAAGAGATTATGGTAAATAAATAAAAATCTATGTTAATGGTGTTGAATTTTTTTTACGAGAAAATTAGTATTTCGTATCTTCCTTCTGAATATGGACCTCATTGGATAAAACATGTGTGAGTGAATCATTACTTTAGAGTGAAAATAATGTTCTTAAACAATTTAGATTCAATAGTGGACGCTGTGGAAGGTAATTTTCATTCAAACTAAACTGGACTACAGAGACGTATTTGCCCAATGTAAAAACTTGAAATGCTTAGAACTTTTTAACGCAGCTGAATAAGGAAAAACCGTAATGGAAAAAGTGTTTCTTTTGATCTCAAGAACCTATGGTTAAAATTAACGCAGTGGTCAAAGACTCACCCTGTACAACCTCAATTTTTTTAATTAACTTAATAACGTCATGCGTTGAACCTCAATATGGCTAAAACTAAAATTTCAATAATAGGCAACTGCTGTTCGCCGTTTCAATAGCTAAATGCGCTATGTGCTTTGTAGTTAGACAAGTAAAAATTTCTTCGAGATAGATATATATATATATATATTCTTTTGAACTTTTGGCTTACAAAACAAATGTTAGCTGGGGTTAGTGAGGGGGTGCCATGAAATTCATTGTATGATAAGTTTAGATGGTTTGGATGGATGATAAAATGTCTATATGGTGTGCGTGAAGAGTGAACCTGAAAGTTATAAAAACTGAAATAAATAGTGTTTAGAACTGATTATAATTACAACACTGACGTGATGTTCGGAGATTTGGTTACATGTTCCGAATTGATCGAATGGATTTTCTAAGATTTATTGATAAACCAGATCAGATGTTCATTACTGCTGCATTACTTGTTAAATTCGGTACAATAACGAACTTGACAGGTGAATTTGGACAACTACCCTATTTCAAAAATCGGAAAACTCTAGGTGAGGGTACGGTCGGTTGACAGGCCGGACCTGCTCAAGTTTGACCACGAATTCTTCTTCAAGGAATTGAGCTCAATCCATCGAGATAATTTTTGGTCGATTTTCGAACATTCATAAGCTGTTTCACTGGAAACGACCGAGCAAAACTGGCAAAAAAAGCAGGAGATATAACTCTAAAACTTCATCCACGAAATCACATTAATAAATACATCAAAGCGGAAAGCTCACAGAAATGCTGATCAAAAGGAGTTTTAATGAAGGTGATAATACCCCAATATCATTTCAATAGGTACTTATAACCGAGTACAATACTTCAATAAACTACATGAACATTCATTGATGTGGCTTATCGTTAACGAGCAATATTTAAATAACGATTTATGTTCACAAAATATTTCGACACACCATGTTTCTGTCCTTTATTCAACTTCGTAATCACGGCATAGCCATGACAACTGAATATGTGTATCAATAAATACATACGTCCCAGGGTTATCGATCTAGGAGTTGCTATCGCACTCATGAACAAAATAATGCTGAAACCCTCATTTTGCGAAGGCATAGCTGATCGATGATCCTGGTAGATTTTTCATTTCACGGTCAATATGACTGCAAATTTGGTGTTTTTGTCTTAAATAAGCTCTAATCGATTATGGAAACAAAATGAATTTTAACAAAGTTAGACCAAGATACTTTGATATCGATTTTTCAGTTGAGGCTGTTCGGAGCATTTTTTATTTCATAAATCAATATATCTTGAGAAAAAGAAATCATCAATGAAATTTTTCATGATCGTAGCGCACCACAAGTGGTTTCCTGCGGCTATTCCAATCTTAGATTCAGTTGTATGTATATTTTTGAAAACACAAAGATATGCGTCGATATCAAAACTCAATATTACTGGGTTAGCTCAAAGTAAAACAATATTTAACAACAGTTAGATGGTCAGTCTTCTGTTACTGAACGACAGTTAGATGTGTACAGTTCGGCAGTTTGTAAGATTCTTCTCCGGCTACATCTGTTTTTCCTCTTATATTCTCATCCTTCTGGCGCAAAATGTGGTACAATGTTATTCAGGTTCTATGGGTCTCAAGAACCTTCTAGAAAGATACAATTCTGAAGTACATTGTGTGACATCATGCGCAATTGTTAAACAGAAAACATTCGCCACAGACTGTGATTCAATAGGACCCTTTTGATACATTTGTCGACCCTGAAGTTGGCAGGTATGCTTTGAATGACCTGATTCGCCAAATGTCTACTCTGGAAGGTTTCTTTAATGTTAACGAATATATCTGTTAGATAATTCACATAATGTACCGAACAATTATGTCACAGCTTTCCCCAGGTTCTGCTCAAAAATTATAGAACAAGCGACTTGAGGCCAGGAGGTTTTGTGAGCTTGTTCTTAAATCTTTTGCTGGACTCTCTTAATGAGAAATAATACAGAGATGCAAAAATTTCGATATATTGAAAAATGACAAACTTTCTGCGAATTCAACAGAGATCCTTTTAATGTTATCAAGGATGAATAATAATGTAATCATGAAAAAAATTGTTAATTTTATTTCACCTTGAAACTATTAATTATAACAATTTATGTACAATCCATAACATATACCGCCTTGCCCAAAAGTATTGAGCACCCTAAGCTTTCGCAGGTGCACGGCAAGTGTGGGAAAAACAAAGCTATTGTTTAAGGATTCTTTTGTCGGCATCTAAAAAGGATTAAAAATAAATACATGTGCCGCAAAAAGCAATAAAACACCTGGGTGCCATAAAGTTTGCTATTTTTGCACATTTTGTCTTTATTTATCAGTTCGCTACAGCCCTTCGTTGTGGACACATCCAGTCGTTTAGTTTGCTTTTGGTGATTGTTTGCGGAAGATTGCAGTGATATCGTTATAATAAGCCAAAAAGAAACGAACTTTCGTTAGAAAAACGTGTGCAGATACAGGTTCTGCATGAGCAAGGGAAATCACAAGTAGAGATTTTCAAAACTGTGAAATGTTCGTGCCGATCTGTGCAATATGCTATTGAGCGATTCTCTGCTACCGGATCTCATCGGAATAGGCCTAGAACCGGGCGCAAACGCATCACTACAGGTCGTCAAGATCGTCAGTTATTGAGAGAGTCGTTAAAAAATAGGAAAACAACTTCTTCCGAGCTTGCTGCTGAATTGTTCGTAGAAATTACACCATCAATTTCTGCTCGCACAATTCGCAGACGACTTCAGGAAGCTGGTTTGAGAGGGTGTAAAGCCAGAAAGAATCCATGGTTCTCGAATGACAACAAGAAAGCTCGATATGAATGGGCTTTAAAACACCGAAGTTGGACTGCAGAAGATTGGTCAAATGTCGTGTGGTCAGATAAATCAAACTCTGAGGTAAGTTAGTTAATTTAATGTCCTTATAATATTTCATAAACAGTTTGAAAAAAATGCCTCTTTATTTTAATTTAATATTTTTCTCGAGGATCAATATTTTTTTCGTTGTTTCAGATTTTTGGAATACCTGGTGTGATCTTTGTGCGTCGCCGGGTAGGTGAAGAATTTAAACCAGAGTATGTAGTACCAACTGTAAAACACGGTGGTGGCAGCATAATGGTTTGGGGTTGCATGACTGATTCTGGAGTTGGCGAATTGTTCGTGTGTGAGGGTCGCATGAACTCTGAAAAGTACATAAATGTACTAGAATCTGCGTTGTTGCATTCATTCAACACACTTTTTGGAGACACAAATATGGATGGCGTTAAATTCCAGCAGGATAACGCGCCGGGCCACAAGTCTGCTCGCTCGATGACGTGGTTTCGAGAAAATTGCAATTGAACTTCTGGACTGGCCTGCCCAGTCTCCGGACCTAAACCCCATAGAGCATTTATGGGGTTTATTAAAGAGCAGAGTCCAGCGCCACACTATAACCAACAAAGAAGAGCTAAAACGCTGCTTGCGTCTGGAGTGGAACGCGATAACGGCTGAAGAAGGTAGAAAACTAGTGAACTCGATGCCAAAAAGAATTTCTGCCGTAATTAATGCAAAAGGTGGACCCACAAAATTTTGATTATGTATTAATAAATAATGATATAAACATACAGGAATTGTTTCATTTTATTTCGGTTTGACCCTGTTCAAAAAACTGAAAGGAGACATGGGTGCTCAATACTTTTGGCCAAGGCTGTACAAGGTGTCCAGAAAGGGTATCGGGCATTTGTTTTCGCGCCATATTCGGAACTAAAAGGAGCAGGGGTGCCTGGACACCTAGTATATTGAAGTCAAGCAAACTTTCTACGAATCAACAGGTTCTTTCAATGGTATGTATCAAGGAAGAACAATGTATTAATGGAAACAATCAAAATTGTTTATATCATATCATCTTGAAGATTATAATTACAAAAATGTAGATTCAAGGAAGCACTTGTCACGTGATTCGATGTGACCAATGAAAAATGGTAACCAATTTGTGTTAAACATTAACGACTATCAAGCCCATGTGACATGTGATATATCATTTGGCAACAATTTTTCAAATAATTAGAAATTATCAGATTAATGCATATGTTCGATATTATAGTGTGGAGTTTTAAATAAATATTCTTTACTGACGTATGAATATGATACAGGTGACCAAGTGAGGAAGATTTTAAATATTTAGAACAGTTGAAACCTACCCACAAGGTCGTAACTACACGGTTTTCAAACATACATTTTCAACAGTTTCACGTCAATTTATTTGATATACAACATACGTTCTATCATTCGTATAGCATTACCTAAGCTTCGCGATAGGTCGGCCCAGTTTCCTTCCATATTGAATATTCATATTATGTTAATTGAAGTAAGTCTGGGAACTTTGGCAAGGATCGCTGCTCGTGTATACAGGCTTTTCGAAAGCATGAGAAGGCTCATGTTACAGAGTGACACAACGATACAATGAAAATAAAAATTTTATATTCAGGACTCCATGCAGAATTGAATGAATGAATGTAATAAGATATAAGACGAAATTTTAGGAATGGTGCTTCATGAAGGTGTAGAGAGAAGTGGTTGAATTCTACCTGACTTTCAATAATATTATTTGAACTAATCAAATGTGAAAAGTAAAAACGTAATAAGCCCAAGCGCCTACAGGACAGTAAAGTTTTCACATGTCTGAAATGTCAACTTTCCACCTCAAATTTTGAAATATCGTTGTCAAAATGACTACATCGCGAAGTAGCAGACCTCCACTGGGAAAAAGCAGTGGTGAAAATGAAAGAAAGTAGAAGACTGCAGAATGGTCAATGCCGCCTCGTATTACAACCCCTAGGCTTGCAGCATATGTGTGAAATATACCCCCATGCAGCATTTATATAAATTAAACGTTAATGGAGAAACATGTTGGCCTAATTGGTTAGACGCTATTATTTCAGAGTGTTATGCAGCAATGTATATTCGCAAAGGGGGAAAAGAGAAGGTATGTTACAGGAAAAAGACACAAATTTGATTAGCTGCCATACAGCGTGCTCTTGTTATTCTGGTTTTAAATACCTGTAGAAATATGCAATAATGAAGAAGGGATTATAATATTGCATTACATAGAATTTATGTTTTTGCATGGTTGTAATTGTTTCTTAGCACTGTTAGTTTACTGCGGCTATTCGTGGGTGAATGAACCAATTTTCGGTCTATTCAGATTTGATTTGTCTACGAAATGAAAAACGGTGTATTGAATTTTCACTCGATACTGCTGAGTTAGCTTGAAGAAAAACACTATTCATCAACAACGGTGAAGTGACTTATTCTCTTGTCAGTCTTCTGTTACTGAGCGAGAGTTAGATGTGTACAGTTTGGCGGATGTATAATTGTCTTTTTAGGTTCATCTCTTTCCGCTATCATATTCTCCTTCTTCTGACGTCAAATGTGATGAAAATATTCGAGAAGAGCCTTCTTGGAAGACCCAATTCTGAAGTATAGAATGGGACCACATGTTCCTCTCAAAATAAAACATTCAGTATAGATGAAATGGTTAAAAACACAGTTGTAACTGTTCGATAAATAATAATAGAGATCGATGAAATTGAAATGTACGCTTTGAATTAATTAGAAAATAGGTTATCTGATGGAAAGTTTCGTGTTTTTGTTGACAATACGAATAGCAAATTTCAAAACATTGAAAAACGGTCTTCCACGGGATCAGTTCTAGCTCCTTTACTATACAATTTATATCTCATTGATTTACCCACGACATCATCTCAGAAATTTGATTATGCTGATGATATTTGCTATTGCTTACCAGCATTCGGATTTCCATACTCTGGAAAACATACTATCATTTGATATGAAAACTTTAAAGAATTTGAGTGGCGATTATGTCCTAATTCCACTAAAACAGAGGTATCTTGATTCCATCTGAATAACCATGAAAAATATAGGTAATTTGCTATAACTTTCAATGATTCTTCTATCGAACATCATTTTCATCCTAAACACTTAGGGGTTGAATTAGATTCATCTCTCAATTACAAGGCTCAGCTAGATGATCAAAACCTAAAACTGAAAACTAGGAATGATATTCTCAGAGATTAGCTTGATCATCTTGAAGTGCTGATGCTTCCACTCTTCACACAGCATCTCTAGCTTTAGTCTTTTCTGCAGGTGAGTATTGTTGCTTTGTTTGGTTTAATAGTGCACATATACAAAATAATATATGCACAATTAAATACATCCATGGGAATAATTACTGGTCCCATAAGATCTACACCGATACATTGATTACGAGTTTTGTCTAAAATTGTATTTCCGCATATTCGCAGACAGACTGCAGCTCTGAATTCTTGGAACCAATATCATTCATTTCCTAATTTATTACCAATTATTTCATACATTCCACAAAAAAGAATTAAAGTCACGTAAACCATTCTGGTATAATACATTCTTCAATATGGACATTAGCGATGAAGAATTATGGAAGATTGAGTGGAATTCTTTTGAAATCTATAATATAAAAATTAATCGCAAAATGTGTTGGTAAGCGCATAACACAACAACGCCTGGACCAATTTGGCCAAATCTTTTTTTAAAATGTTCGTTGAAGTTCAAGGATGGTTTTTACGGTGAGAAAAATTAGAATTATTACTGGAAAAACCCTAAAAATAGCCCTTTTCTTTTTCCCATACAGATAATTTGTAACTAAAACGTAGTCAATTTGAGCTCTATTGCTATGGTATAAAGTTCATATTAAATAACGAATGTTTTTATTTACGACTGCTATTAGTCAATGTACGTGGCCCAACATCATTCCAACAGTTACGAACTGTTGATGGTGAATTGTGTGGATCCTACAGAGAAGCCTGTCAACGTTTGCAATTGCTTGAAAATTACGCTCATTGGGATCAAACTCTCAATGATGCTGTAATATCATCACACGCTCATCAAATACGAACATTGTTTTCTATAATCATATCTACATGCTTCCCATCAAACCCAATTGATTTGTGGATCAAGTACAAAGATTATATGTGTGATGATATTTTGTATCAAATACGGAATAGAATGGCAAATCCAAATATAAAAATCAGTGAAGAAATTTACAATGAAGCATTGATTTCAATTGAGGACATGTGCTTGATAATGTCAAACAAACTATTAATTCAATTAGGCCTGACAGCGCCCAATCGTCCAATGCATGACGCTTTTAACCAAGAGTTGCATCGAGAAAAACTGTATGATGTCAACGCTTTGAAAGAATTAATTCAAACAAATCTTCCACTGTTAAATGATCAACAGAAGTATGTATTTGAAACTCTTATGAAACCTGGTGGTACAGGAAAAACTTTTTTGATTTCATTAATATTAGCAACAATTCGCTCACAAAATAAAATTGCACTTGCATTCGCTTCGTCGGGAATGGCAGCAACTTTGCTTGAAGGTGGTCGAACAGCCCATTCGGCACTAAAATTGCCATTAAATATGCAAAGCAATGAAACTCCAACCTGCAACGTTTCGAAGAACTCTGCAATGGCAAAGGTTTTGCAGCAATGTAAATTGATTGTTTGGGATGAATGCACGATGGCACATAAAAAATCTTTGGAGGCATTAGACAGAACATTAAAAGATCTACGGAGCAATAATAACCGATTTGGTGGTGCAATGATTTTATTAGCAGGAGATTTTCGTCAAACATTGCCAGTGATTCCACGATCAACGCCAGCTGATGAACTCAATGCATGTCTAAAGTCCTCCAATTTGTGGAAACATGTCAAAGTACTTCATTTAAGCAAGAATATGCGTGTCGAGTTGCAAAATGACCAATCTGGAAACATATTCTCTAAACAACTCATTGACATTGGTAATGGCAAATTTCCTATAGACATGTTGACTGGCTGCATTAACTTTCCTCAAAGTTTTTGTCAGTTAACTCTATCAAAATATGAACTTTTCAGAAGGTGTTTCCAGATGTTTCTCAAAATTACAGAAACCATGATTGAGCGAACGAGCTATACTGGCTGCAAAAAACATAAACGTAAATGAATTAAATTTCAAAATTCAAGAACAAATTACAGGCGAATTGAGGATATATAAATCAGTTGATTCGGCTATTAATCAAGATGATGTAATCAACTATCCACCGGAATTTTTAAACTCGCTAGATTTGCCAGGATTGCCACCTCACAATCTTCAATTAAAGGTTGGATCGATGGTTATAATGTTGCGAAATATCAACCAACCGCGTCTTTGCAACGGTACACGGTTAGCGATAAAAAAATTACTAAACAATGTGATAGAAGCAACTATACTCAATCGTAAGTATAAAGGAGAAGATGTACTCATACCGCGCATCCCAATGATTCCGACTGATTTGCCATTTGAGTTTAAACGACTACAGTTTCCAGTGCGGCTTGCTTTTGCTATGACTATAAACAAGTCCCAGGGGCAATCATTAAGTGTTTGTAGTATTAATCTAGAAAACCCATTTTTCTCACATGGTCAATTGTATGTTGCCTGTTCCCGCGTTGGAAAACCATAAGATTTGTTTATCTATGCACCAGGTAATCAAACAAAAAACATCGTATATCACAAAGCACTACAATGATAATAATAATAATTATGATTCACATGATTAACAATAAAGCGATTACTTACTTTTAAATCCTTATATATGTTTTATTTAATTAATTTTTTATTCACAACGCCCTATCACCAGGGTGACAGTTCTGTTCAGGAGAATTTTTTAAAATACGTAGGCACAAAAACTGCCACATTACAAATCTTTTTGACAGGACGAAGTCTGTCGGGTCAGCTAGTGTTCAATAAAAATCTCACATCTGATCCTTCTGATAAAATTCCGGGTTTTGATCTTCCAAGAAAAATTTGGACAGTTCTTAATAGTTTGAGCACAGGTCATGGTCGTACCAATATCATGATATTCAAAAAGAACTCAGTTCCAAGCGCAAGTTGTGGATGTGGATATGCAAAAAAAGCAATATCTCATTTCATTAATAATTGTCCCATAAAATTTCAAGATGGTTTAAGGGCTATCCATGATGTTTCCGATTCATTCTCGGAATGGCTTATAACTTTCAAACAGATTTGATACGTATTTTTGTATTCAGTGCTTTTTTTATGTTTTTTTTTTTATATTCAGATTCGATGTGGGGAACTTGAAGAAGCCTCTGTGATTATTAATAGAAGACCACTCTTCAAGAAAGAAGTCCCTCAAATATATTTCAGCTTAATTCTTTTACGCACAACAATGCACATGTAGGAAACCAGGGTTTTTACTGGGGTTTTTTCCTTAGGCTTTCATGTCCTACGCCGAATTGTACGGCACCCCTTCACTAACTATTGCTAACACTTTGCGCTCTGTTGTCTGCCAATCATAATATTGAAAGTTGAAACTTCAGTTCTTAGTAGGATTAACATTAAAATTCAATTTTGAAATACAAAAAGGGGTTAACAGCCCTTCTGGCACAGCTTGAAAATTCTTTATGCTTCTAATCAACCAAAATCAAATAAAACTAGTACTGAGAAGGCATATTTTTGTTGTTTGAAGCATGTTTCAATGATTTCATCTACTTTCTATCATTGTTATGGATAATTGAACTCAAAATGTAATTTTAAATTGAATTCAATTGGAATTCCTGTGAAATAACAGTAGTAAATGTAATTTTTTAAGTTCGGTATACTCACTAAGGTTTGAAATATAGACAAAATAAAGATCGAAATGGCTAGTGGGAAAATCACCAGATCTTTTCATAATAAATAAAAAGCACGAATTACTGAAGAATGAAAATTTATTACAGTCATTTAATTTTTTTTTTTCAAAGTAATCTAATCATATTGTAAGATGTCAATCTTCAGACTCGATGAAAGATAATCCTACTAAAATTGAACTTCCAACCTCCAGTCCAGCCAGAGATACTCAAATTTGACCATCGATTATTTATCAAAAAGTCAAACCAAATCGATTGAGAATATTTTCGTCTCGATATTCGAAAATTCAAGAATGAGTAAACGATAGCATACTTTTTTACTAGTTTTTTCAAACTGGAACAAGAGCACAAAAATGTGCAATAACCAACAATATGTAAAAAAACTCACCGGTAAAGTCTCATTCACTAAACAACATCAAAAACATCGTTGCGGGTATTTACCTGAAAAAAATTTAATGAATATGTTATAAGAAAACATTCTGAAAAAAGGGCGAATCTCTATTTCATCAAGAGAGCATCAACACATTAAAAATTGAACGTGAGATTTTCAAATGGCAAATTGAGTTCTCGACGCAGACAGTCTGGGAAGATTATTTTGCGCGGAATACAAGAAAAGTCGATGGAATATAATTCTTGTTTCGCCGTATTTCATGGAGTGGAACCGTCTGACAGCTTTCTGTAGGCACCTGTACGAAGAAGATGATATATTATGCCGGCATGACTAAACATATACGGCAGAATTATAAAAAACTTCTGATATTTCATGGATTATTAACCGTGAAAAATGATTACTTTATCAGATGACTCTGATTTACTGTTCGAAGAGTATAATAAAATGTGAAACCGGAGACATCAACGATTTTGTTATTGGTGAAAAGGAATAGGAATACTTTGAAATAAAGAACAGAATGTTTATAGTTATTCAGAAAATTAATAAGTGAAATGTACACCTGTCTCTCAATTTAATTCATATAAAAAGCTCGTTCTAGAGAGCCAAAATGAACAGAACAAGTGTCATTAAATATGTAATGTTGAAATGTTTCGAAAACACAATGAAAATAAATTTATACAATACCAACTTTCTTCATATTTCAAATTCATTCAGAATAAAAGCTGAAGAAAGAAATCGTTTAAAAACAAGGCAATTTCCATAAAAATCACAACAAAAGCTGGTCAATTTGATTTTCACTCATAGTTTACATTGTTATTCGCAAACATAAAGTATTTTGAAATAAATCTCGGATATGCATACAGTTTTTAAATCATCACATAAGATACTCAAGGATCAATCGCTATATCTAATGAAAGTTAGATGTAAACATATGCGGCCAATCGAATAAGTTGATGACGAGATATTGTTGATGATGGAGCTCGTGTTGAATGATTGTTTGGGCTATTACCATCATCTATTGTGGATGTAATGTTTTCCGACGTTTCGATAGACATCTTTTATCTTTATCAAGGAGGAAAAGTAGAACACCTTTTGAAAATTATCAATTTTCAAAAAGTCAATATTTGAAGTAGCAGAATGTTTATTTGATAGAGCAGTAAATATTTGTTGCACTGAAGAAGACCAAAATGAAGAAATAAATAACATATCGAAAACTCTTAGAAGCAATGGCTACCCCAAAAAGATATTAGAAAAAGCTAGACGAACAAGAGAAAGTCAACCTGAACCAACAGATATAAATCAGACCATTAAAACCGTAATTCCTTATGTAAAAGGTTTGTCGGAAAAAATGAGAAGAATTGGAAATAGATACAACATAACGACTGCATTCAAAACTCAAGACACTATCAGAGCTAAACTTACGAAAGTAGAGTACAAGACAGCGACAAATCCAGGATGGTCCAACATGCTGTAGATGAGAATCATCGTATAAAGTGGGATGAAGCATCAATAATATCCAAAGAAGAAAAACTTGCAAGAAGAAAAATCAAAGAAGCAGCATTTATAAAAATAACACCTTATTCCATAAATGCTCCATCTATAGATCTGCCAGAAGTTTGGACGCTGATAGTTCGATCCAACTTAAAAAGATCATCATATCACAGATGAGTATACAGGGTGAACCACGACGAACTGCATCGATCGATATCTCAGAAACTGAATGTAGGAAAAATTTGAAATTTTGGGAACTTGCCAGATGTCTTGGGATCTATAGAGCTAAAATATCTTCATCTATTGGGCACTTCCGGTTATACCGGAAATAGACCCTAAGTCGCTTATTTTGAATGGGATACCTTATATATTATTACATTTTTGGATTCTACTTAACATTCTAGACAGATTTCATGTATCATGTCCTATCCTAAGTCTGAGCGTTTCCGACATATTCAGGTTTTTATGTCAAAAATTACGATTGCAAGCCCTAATTTAATTATCAATTGTTCCTATAAGGAAGCCCTTTTTACTTACATTGGGTTAGATGTCTTGGTGAAAAGGACCTACTTCAATAGATTTTGTATAATACTTGGACAAATAATCATACAGAGTGTTCAAAAATAAAAACGATCTAGAATGAGATTGAGAAAACTGACAGAACTCGATTTTTTCAAATGGAAGCCCCCCATTTTTATTATTTTGTAGCATTAATCATCAAAAATGAAGGTAACTTTGTATGAGGTTATCTATACCTAAAATTTGAAGTTTTCGAAATATTGCCAATTTAATATTTTTCTATGACGGTTTTGCATTTAATGTGTAAACAATTAGATCTAGGATAGCCACGTTTATATTTGACATTTCAAATCATCGTAATGCCAGCCCGGTTAAATTATACAAACGAGGATTATTTAAACTTATTTATTATTTATGTGAAAAAGTTATTTCAAGAACCTGTGATACATTTGCTACCCGATATCCTCATAAACAAAAACCATCACCAAATACTGTTAAACGAATTATAGAAAACTTCAAGAATTTTGGATCCGTAAAGGCAAAAATGTACAAAAAGAAACCAGTTGTTGACAATGAAAATATTGAAATAGCAATTTTGGGATATTTTGAAGCATATCCAACAAAATCTTCAAGGCAAGTAGCATTAGAATCAGGATTATCTCAATCGTCAGTTCTAAGAATTTTACATAAACACAAAGATCATCCGTATGCAATTTCATTAGTTCAGCATTTGAATGAAACTGATTTTCCAAGAAGGATGGAATTCTGTGAATTCATAATACTTCGTTCACAAGAAGATTTTTCTTTTTTGGATAATATCATTTGGACCGACGAAGCCAAATTTACAAAGAATGGTGTTTTTAATCGACGTAATTGCCATCATTGGAGTGATAGAAATGTACACCCATTTAGGGAACACAATTTTCAAGAATCCTGACAATTTAACGTTTATTGTGCAGTAAAAAATGACGGCATTGTTTGCTTACAATTTTATCAAGAGAACTTGAATGGTAAGTTAGGTCTTTTTGAATAATTCTAATATAAAAAACATATTTCAACTTATAGGAGACCGATATCTCAACATCTTTCGGAATTTTGAAGTTGACTATTTAGACAACTTGCCCCTGCCTGAACTTCGAAAACTTTTCTACCAACATCATGGAGCACCTCCTCATAATGCCCATTTGGTCAATAATTATCTGGAAAACTTATTTTACGATCAATGGATAGCCAACAATGGACCAAATCTTTGGCCACTTCGCTCCCCGGACCTATCAATGCTTGATTTTTATGTATGAGAAACAGTGAAAAATAACGTGTATAAAACATCAGTATATATCGGGTAGCAAATGTATCACAGGTTCTTGAAATAACTTCTTCACATTGTCCATAAATAATAAATAAGTTTAAATAATCCTCGTTTGTATAATTTAACCGGGCTGGCATTACGATGATTTGAAATGTCAAATATAAACGTGGCTATCCTAGATCTAATTGTTTACACATTAAATGCAAAACCGCCATTGAAAAACATTAGATTGGCAATATTTCGAAAACTTCAAATTCATACAAAGTTACCTTCATTTTTGATGATTAATGCTACAAAATAATAAAAATGGCGGGTTTCCATTTGAAAAAATTGAGTTTTCTCAGTTTTCTCAATCTCATTCTAGACCTTTTCTGAACACTCTGTATGATTATTTGTCCAAGTATTATACAAAATCTATTGAAGTAGGTCCTTTTCAACAAGACATCTAACCCAAAGTAAGTAAAAGGGCTTCCTTATAGGAACAATATGAATATCTTACAGTTCGGAGAAACTAAATCGTAATTCTTGACATAAAACCTGAGATACATCAGAAACTTCACGAGTACTAGGGATAGGACAAATCCAGGTTGGTTCAACATGCTGTAGATGAGAATCATCGTATAAAGTGGGATGAAGCATCAATAATATCCAAAGAAGAAAAACTTGCAAGAAGAAAAATCAAAGAAGCAGCATTTATAAAAATAACACCTGTAATGAAGTTTGATTTTTTTTTTGTATAGGAAAATCATTCTTCATTTTAAGTATTCCGATTATTTTATATATTTTCCGTTCCCCTGTATACGCCTTAAGATTCGAAGTCGTTGTTTCAGAGTTTTTCGGTGAGAAAAAAAGGCCTGAAAACATAAATTTCTTTTCGCTAGAATCCGATAAATCTGTTTTTACGCGATAAACCGAAATCGAAGATCATTTTAGGCGACAAATGCCACATCTGTGTGTGTCCGTTTCACCTCTCCTCGGGAGAGTATAAAAGGCGTGTTGCCCTCAAATTCAGCATAATTCAGATTACCGTCAGTCAGTCAGTCAGGTTAGCGAATTGAGATTACCGTCAGTCAGTCAGGTTAGCAGATTCATTCAAATTCAGATTATTCCGTTAAGCATTATTTAGATTAAGATTTGTGGTAGATTTTAAGATAGGTAATTTTATTCAGTTTTCAGTTAGATTCAGTATTTACAGGAGTTTATTTTATTTTTCTTATTCAATAGTAGCGATTTTAGTTTATCTCATCAGTGTACAGAGTGTGGTTTTGTCGGACGTCAGTGTCCTGAGCGACGAAAGAAAAGAAAAAGTGAGTAAACGAATAACCCCATTGCCGAAACCCCTTTATTTCAATTTCATCAAAATCACCTATTTTTCCGAGTTCGATTTCATTCCTTTTACGGGAATTCTGTGGACTTCCTGTCCACGTGGGCAGTTAGCAACCCTCAGTCTGTATATAATAATTATTCTTAGCTCTTCTCGCGAGCCAGTAAAATATTTTATTCAGCTTACCGTCAATCACAATTTGTTGCGTCCTATTTGAGAAAGTAGCGTTCGCAGCCAGATTGATTTTGATTTAGAATTAAGTTCATTTTTATGCATTTCACTTGTAATTGTTAATGTCCTTAGAAAGTGTTATTTTCACAAGTATAACTGAAATCTTGTGTTCTGTTTAAATTGTTACAGTAGATTACCGAATTAATTTATTTTCACCTTTCAGTTTAAATCTGTTATTTTGCTGAATTAATATATTTCCACATTTCATGCTGTCAGTTTAAATCTATTATTTTGTTGAAATACAGCTGATTACTTACCTTTATTTGTATTCAACATACCGAGGTGATTTTCTGTACTTATATATCGAATTAATTTATTTTCACCTTTCATACTGTCAGTTTAAATCTGTTATTTTGCTGAAAGATAGTTGATTCCTTATATTTGTATTCAACATACCGAGGTGATTTTCTGTACTTATATATCGAATTAATTTATTTTCACCTTTCATACTGTCAGTTTAAATCTGTTATTTTGTTGAAATATAGCTGACTACTTACGTTATTTTTATTCAACATAGGTACTGAGGGAATTTTCTGTACATATATTCCGAATAAATTATATTAAATTTTTTGCCTATTTGATTGCTCAAATTATCGCTAATAGCTTAGATAAAACCGAACTCTGTCTTCGACTAGAAGCTACCTTGGTAGGTTTGCTATTCTCCTGATAAAAAAAGAATAGCTGGCGCCCGAAAAATACATAATAGGTAAAAAGGGTGTTACACACCTTATTCCATAAGTGCTCAGTTTCTGAGATATCGATCGATGATAGTTCGTCGTGGTTCAAAAAGATCATATATCATCGATTCATATATTCATTGTTCATTTTCTTTCATGACTTCTGTCAATATTGACTTCTTGAAAATTGATAATTTTAAAAAGGTTTTTTACTGTTCCTCCTTGATAAAGATAGAAGATGTCTATCGAAACGTCGGAAAACCTTACATCCACAATAGATGATGGTAATAGCCCAAACAATCATTCAACAATCGAATAAGATTGAATAAACGTTCACGATTAAATAATGAGTGTGTTGTTACGAAGTGAATATAAAGATCTGGAGTTAGAACAGGTGGCAAGGGTGGTCTTCTTACCGAAAGTTGGAAAAACGACCCTGGATTATTGACAAGTGAGTTCCAGGATGCTAATAGTTCAATGTTTCCTGAAAAAACTTGGCTTCTTTGAATACGTTAGGGGTCTCAGTATGAAAGCTCACCTGCAGCGAAGTCAAAGTAACCCAGAAGAATTTCAATTCAATCAATAGCCCGTTAATGATAACCATTAGGGAGGCTCTCCTCAGAAGATTCAACCTCAGCAAACTCACAGTTACTGCGTTCGTTTCGAAAAAATCTCCGGCATTGTACAATGTAGGTATTTCGTAACTGGTTTCATGAATAGCTATTAAATGACTATCATCCCCAAGAACACCTCGTCGACAATAATTTCGTTCGTTGAATTTCCACCTAACCAAGTGTTTGAGGTCGACGGCTAGGAAAGAAAGGTCCGCAAGAATGAAGTTTATAAACTTTAAACCTATCATCAGCACGAATTTTCATCAACTCAACACAAAAAAAAATTTCAAATAAAACAAAAACACAAAGCATTTCATGTCATCAATTATCGAAGAATCCTCCATTGCTGCCAATTACTTCGATTGGTCATGTCACTTCTAATCAGGTCTCTTGTTCACAAATATTCGCCCTGATATTGGGGCTCAAGTTTATAATTCCCTTCAAAGAATTTCGCAAACTCGTTTCGTTAATCAAAGTACGCTGACGTTTTAATGAGCCGGAGAATTGAATTGCTCGCAATTATCAGGATTTAAGTTTCGGAGCACATACGTCTAAAAATTACCCCGACGCAGCAAGCAGGGATTACATCCTGGAGCTTAGAGTGCCTCACTAGTCCTTAAACTCACATTGAAGGTATGGAAATTATTAACGAACCCAATGTTTGTTACTTGGATCGCTGAGCTTGAAGGTGGTATGAATAAAGTTCACTAATCTGGAAGGTCGGGAACATTTTAATCTAGAAATCCATTGGAATAAAAGCCATCTGATGCTGTTCCCAGAAAATGAACAGTTCTCAGCAAACGAGAATTGTAATATCAGAACTGATCCCATAGCGACCTCAATACAAGCACAGTATGGTATTCCAAATTTGAGGTTAAGACAAGGAGAGGAGATTCTTTCAAAGTTTGAAGAGAAATGTCAGGGTTCAGAAATTTGATACATTTTGTGTATTTATTATTCCCTAAAAGATATTCGAATTAAATTAGTCCAGGATATCACAATTTTGATCTAAAAATTTGTTCGATATGGTTTATCATCAAGATCATCATCCGTTGATGAAGAAACTTCTTGAATTCCTTCGCGATAATGCAAATTCACATCGCAAATTCCATCTAGATCGAAACTATTACGTCTGAACTTATTAAATAGCCCTGTCCAATCATGCCGTTTTTCATGAACTCTGCAAATAAAAAAACCATTTTCTGCATACATTACAGAAGCCGGAGAAGATTGAACTAAAGAATTACGCAAGAACTGGAGGAACTCATAAAAAGGTTGAAAATTCCAACAAGAGCTCAGCGACAAATTAAGAAGAAATTGATAATGAGATCGTAAATGGACGAAATTAAATTCGAGTAATCCAATAAACTTTCACAAGAGTCGAGAAGAAAAGTACCGACGTTGAATATGCAGCAGGCCCGCCGGTTTTTGAAACTGAAAGTAATCGAATGAATTGCCGGGCGCATCGTTTTTTTGCTTGAAGAGCGCCTCACGGTCCGACTGAAACTTTCAGAAATATGGGAACGATGAAGCAGGGCGAACGGAGGGAGATGTATAGGGCATATAAAGTTTGCCAATATATATTTCCGACTTCAATTTTTTTGTATCCGCATAACATTCGCAGTTATATATGGCTTTTAGTAGGGGCTATTACATTTGAGACCGAATGAATTAGGGGGATCAAACCGGTTCTTGTCGAAGTTTTGGCATTAAAAAGATTAGAGGCTAGAACGTCTTCTGTTTGATAAAGATCTTTGTCTGCATCTTGCCTTCGGACGGAATATCACTGAGTTTTATGGTTTTCGGAATGATCATTGAGCACTCTTAAACTTCAATTCAGAATAATGTCTTAATTTTTATGCAAATGCGATGTGGATTAAGCGGCGATCTTACATTTCTTGGTTTATATTGCCTTGTTTTACGAATTCATTGAGTAGATGATCCGATTAACTTATCAGAGGACAATAAACCTAGAATATCTGTTTGCAACAAAATGCATTTGTTTGTTACGTGATCCTTACAAAACTTTTACATCGCTTTCAGCTTCCAGATCCCTTGAGTAATCCAATGGAGAGACTTTTCATCGACATTTGAAAATGCCTATGTATCCATATGAACGTTCTACAAACGTCCCATATCAACCCATTAACCCATATTTGTTCGAGCCGATGTTTCTGCCGGAACAACTACCCTTCCGTTCCGTCGATAACCCGAACAGACAGCAATTTCAATTAATATCGCTTAATGCGCTAATTGAAACATATTTATTCGTTCTCAGTGGCGCACATTGTCTGTTGTCTAATGGCTCCAGACCTAATTTATTTATGCGGTTCCGTGTTTGGCTAAAATCGAGGTAATAAATCCACTAATACAGCGAATTATTATAGTCCGAAGTACATCTATACCAAAATTGAGTTGAATTATGCAAAACAGTAAACAAGATACGCAGGGGCTCGAATGGAATTAATGAATAACCCATAAAGTAATCGCAACCATTAATTCGAGCAAAGACCGACAGGGTTAATAATGCGAGATGAGGTACGCAGTATACACATTGCATTTCTTATTCCATCTAAGCAAATATTCTATTCTATGCTATCTTCTTTCGATAAGGATCCAATATTGTCTAGGATATAATGATCTTAGAGGAAAACTTCAACATTCAAATATTAGAAGACCAATCCATAATGCAGGGCTTACACGCTAGGATAGACCGGAGAGGAAAACTGTACAGGTATACCTGCGCAGGTCGGCCGGAGCGTATGTGACGTAGTTTTTCAAGCTTGCACAGGTCGCCGGAGCAAACGAGATTCGACTCGGTCTAGTGGGACCGTACGGTAGCTGCTAACGACCACACGACCCGTCCGGTTTACCGGAACCTCCCCACACAAGAGGCAGACCTGCGCAGGTATACCTGTACAGTTTTCCTCTCCGGTCTACCGTTGCGTGTATGCCCTGCATTAAAATATAATCTAGACCGGCACAATTGTAGTTAAAGGATGTAGTTGATTTTACAAAATCATCAATCTTGTACCTACGGAAGTCCTAATTCGTTTCTAGGGCAGAAGAATTCAGACGATGAAAGGGAGTGCCTCGGTGCTGTCAAGAGGTGACACAAGTCAGTCGACAAAAACAAAAGAACTTTTTAGGCGATGAAACAGGTAGTGTACATAGTAGCACGTTTCATTTTTCAAACTAAAAACAATTTTTCTTGTACCTTGAACACTGAATTACTGCCACATTTGAAACGAGTCGGATATTGGCGAAATCACTCTCAATTAATCAGGAAATAAAAACCGTAAGTGCATTAGAACGATGTCGATCTGTTCTGACGAATATTCATCTGGGAACCCCTCGGCGCAACTTCCGTCGAACGATGGCGGAAATTAAATTTTGAGTCGAACATTGAATATTCCGAGTTTAGTGGCGAAACAAAATTTCATTTCCCTACTTTGAATTCTATTAGTGGGGATGATTGATGATCTGTGGGGATTTAGAATCTCGACAGATGTGAATTCATCTTTACTGGAGCTATTCGTCGAGCCTTTGTCGAATGGTTTTGTTCCAGGCAAAATTACTCGTAATATGATTATTCTTTATCGTAAATAAATTATTTCAATAAACAGATTCATGAAAAGGTTCAGTAGTCTTCAAATAAAATACGCAAGGAGAAATGAGTTTCAATGTGGGAGCCTTTAATACATTAAACAAGTAGAACACGCTGCAATTGTTTTGCCCAAATGTTTGTGATTTTGGAATATCACAGTCTCTATCGATTGGGTTCGACTTCCTAAGGAAGAATTCGTAGTCAAACTCGAGCATGTCCCCAGCCGTATAATCCTTATTTCCCAAAATGTTTCCATATTTTTCATAAAGAATGAAGAAAATCTATTATTGATCTTCCTCCCAACGTTTCAACGGACGCTAATGTTTACCTTGAAAACGACAGAAGATGTACTGGATGCAATCATCAGAGCATATACTGAATTCCTTTTCCAACTTACTAATATTTTAAAAACAAAAACAAATTTTCTTGAAAATTTACCCACGCCTGTAAAGGAGATACAAAGATCTTGCGCCAAAAAAACTACCACACTATCCACTTTCCCCTTTCAAGAAGTTTTGGGGTTTCATGGGAATGGCACAGGGTGCAACAAAAATCCTCCAAAAATTTGATAAAAGTGAAAAAACCTGTTCCAGGATTTTGTGGCCAAATATCTTTCTTGAAAAGGAGAATTTTTCTTCTGACTTCCGAAATGTACGGTTGAGATAAATTTAGTAGTCAAATATCTTTTCTATACGATCCAAACAATCACAATTAAATTTTCACTATTTTCAGAATAAATTGTTCGGGATCTGGTTTGGGGTTTCAGTTGATCCGGAATTCAGCACGCTCTTGCAAATCTGGTAGATTGAATACTCGGCGTTATTAAAATAAATATTAATCCCTACATAAACTGAAAGGAATACCGAAGAAACTTCATTCTTCTTTCATCGTGGCTGGTTCGTAATAGGAAATAACAAACCAAGATGAAAGTCGACAGAAACTGAATTTATTTGTTCAGTTGTAAGAAAGAATTTGTTTACTGTTCGAAGATTGAACTCTCCCATGCTTGCGATGAAAGTTATTTTACCGAAATGTTTACTTTCAGCGAATAACGAAACAAAACGAATCAACAAGCACTTCAGGACTCTTATGGGCGAAGGAATGAAATTGTTATGTGATTGCCTCGCAGTTTTCCAGACGGATATGACTTTTTAGCTATTCATTGCTGCTTTTCCTTCCTAAAGTAACATTCGTTACAGTAACAGCAAACTTGAAACTTCTTCCCGAACTATGCGAAACTGAATATTCTGAGGAGTTGAGGAACAACTTCACTGTCACTACACATGAACATGGAGAAGCATTTGAATTTTTATTAATAAATAAATATTTCCAAAAATAGAATCTGACGGAATAGGATCCATAAAAAATTGTGGCAAACGCCTCATGATGGATAATTTTATTCGCCCATTTATATCGGAGCAGCCAACTCTGTCCTATTCAGCGTTCTGATTTTAAAAAGAATAAAATACGTCCGATCGTTCAGTGAAATGAACTGGATCCGGAATCGCATGAAATTTTCATTTGGGTAGAATACGTACTCTGTGAAATTTATCATTCGGAAAATTGCAACGTATCCGCTTTCTCTGGAAAAAATATGACCACCGTTCGGGTGGTGAAAAAGAATAAAAAGATCGATAGTTCAATTGCATACGAACCATATATGCATTCTATTGTCTGCCCCCCTTTTACATGTTCATGTAGGTGATCTCGAAATAAAAGAAGAAATCAGGCTTTTGACTGATACAATTCTCACACAACTTTGTACAAAAATTACTTGTCCAGATATCTCGGTTAACTTAGTTTTGAAAATGGATTCCTCAAATAATTAGGAAAATATCAATTGGATCAAACAAAAGATGTTTGGTGTTTTTGAGGGAAGGAGGTCATTGAAAATAAACTGAAAGAAAACTGTGAGTTCAGTTATTGTTCACGTGAGATATAGTTTGTCGATTCTTCTAGATTCTTTTTTGTTCTGTTGTAATGGATTGAATTGAAAATCATCCGACCGATTAAATCCACTCCTCTACCAATCGTTCCGAACTAGATACAGCAGGGATTCTGCAAGGATAAAACGTGTTGATTTTGAGTGGAAGAATCGACGGGAGTTTCATTTGAAGCCGGTCGTTAGCCTTAATGGTACGTCTGAAGTGTCTTGTAGGCCAAAAATGTGGACGTGACGAGACAGCAAGCAGAGTCAACCCCAAACTCTAACTAGACTGAAATTCATTGAATTTACTTTCCCCCCTTTATCTCCGAAGTATTTTATGAGCTAACGAAGCGAAAATGTGTGGGAGGAAGGAATGGTAAAGACGTGAATTAATTCTGAGTTCTTGGTATGATAATAAGTTTGTGTAATCTTTTGGAAAGGATTTTTTCGTAACTAAATCTATTGTTATCGAACCATAGATGATCTAATGAAAAACGCAGATTAAAGAGAAAATTATATGGCTGTAACATTAATTCATATTGGAATTATATTTTGCTTACTAAAGAAAGGCAAGCTGCATCATCGCTGTTGTCAAACTTCGTACAAAATTATTCGAAGATTGGGAAATCCCAAAATATTAGTTTTTCAGAGATGAAGATGATCAGATATATGTAGTGGAATATCTAGTTTTTTTGGTCCTGATAGTTAAGTTCTACTTCTAATTCAGAGTTATTAACATGTTTTATTTTTTCTCCTTTATCATTTTCATCTTTGAACCAACACGTTGCCTCTGGATGATATCGTATGCCTTTGTTTTGTTTTTCACAAATTTTACATGGTAATTTTTCAGTTTTTTCTTTAGTATTTGAATCTTTGGTATTCATATCTTTAGTATACTTTTTATTAACCCATTTATTTTTATTGACTAGATGTTCTAAATTACCTATTGCATTGTAAAGATCTTCGATTTCCTTTATACATTCCCTGTCAATTCTATCACATATGAAATTGGGTAAACCAGTTGCAATGAGATCTATTAAGGTTCTTTTATCAATGGTTTTTGCCATATCTAGTAATAGTTTTTCTTTCTTTAAGGCATATTCTAATAATGTTCCAGATTGGTATCTAAACGATAAAGCGTATCTAATTGGTGACCAACCTTTATTTGAAAACGTTTAGCAAAAATTTTTCTTCCACAATTCCCATTCTGACTCTACTGTAAATTTTAATAACATGCAGCTATACCAATCTTTACTGGCTTTTTCTAAGAAGAATTGTAATATCACAATTTTTCCATTGTCCTGATTTACTTTAAAGCGTACACATTCTTTTTCAAAATCATTTATCCACTGTTGTGCATTTGCATTTTTCCCAGTAAATTTCTCTATCATAAATTCTTTTGCTATTTTTCCTAAGTTTTGTATTTCAGAATCTTTTTGTCTTTCTTCAAGTATTTTCTCTAATAATTTTAGTGTAGAATCTTCTGTACTAACCTGTCTTGTATCAGTGCTTCCCTCATTTGTGATTTCCTCTAGAAAAGTATTTGCAAAGCGTAAATTTTCATCTTCATCTATGTATTCATCATACAATTTTTGTGTTAGTGTAATCCATATTTTCCTGGTTTGATGTCTTTTCTTTAGTGTATTTTTCAATGTATTGAATGCTTTTGTTTGTACTAATTCTGTGTGGATATCTACACTCTGCAATTCTATTGGTATCCCATATATCTGGCCATTGGGTGATATAATTGAGGTTAAACAAATGATGCTTGATTTTCCATCCGATGCAGCCTTCACTTCAAATTTGAACTGTAGTTTTTCCATTATTCTGTTCGAAAGTGATTTTATTTTGCAGAATGTTGTTTTATAATGTTCCATATATTTTTATCCTATTATTTTTTTGTGAATGAGGTTATGAATAACCAAACAGAATAGTTTCTCTGTAAAACAAAGATTTTTCATTTATTATTCAATTAACAACAATATACTATTACAAATTTTACCTGTAAAACAAAGAAACAACATTCAATGCCTATTATTCACTTAGCTCTTATTTAAATCTTCAACAATATTTTATTAATCTATTATGACGTCGTAATTCGCCTGTCCACGTCTTGATTCCTTGTCTTTCTCTCTCTCTGTCTCTCTATCATCAGTGCGATCTACCTTGCCGACCAGTACGTGGTCACTGAACATTTTGCTACGCGATTACTACGCAGTGTCGTAGATTGCAATAAAGTTAGGAAAGTATAATGTGCTTTCCTTACATATATAGAGAGTGAGGAAAAAATCACTTTCCGTTGTCGGGTATTCACGTATGCGCGTATTCTCGGCCAGTATCGTACCTAGGGCGGAAGAAGGCAGCTGAAACGAAGCGTGTAAAGTACACGAAAGAAGAACGTGTTTGTTTGCTCACTTCTTACCTAAAACTTGACGGAGATTATGCAGCAATTTTCGAAGAATTTCGCCGGTGTTTTCCAAATGAGCCTAAAATCGGTGATAAGAGAGAGAAATTTGAAAAGAAACTTTCAATTACTAACTGATTCGTTTTCTTCGACTGGAAACCACCTAATATAGGAATATATGTTTATATAAGTTGCCGTAAATCTTTCTCATCGACCATAACTGCTTATAATGGAGCGATGTTTAACCCAACTAAACGCACCTTTGTGATTCCGAATTAATAAGAGAATATTTCGATCGGAAAATACTTTGAAGCAATCATCTGAATCTACTCGACCCTAGAAATACTTCGGACATCAAAGCTGGAATAATTCCGACCACGTCCCATATAAAATAACTTTTCCGCGTTGTCGCCTACGTCAATGGCGGCTAGACAGCGGCGTGCTACGTAGCAAGGAACAATTTAATCATACGCGTCACTTGAACTCCGGTGAATAGAGAGAATATCACATTGCAACCATCGACAGGTGAATGACAATCGACTGTGAAATCGTGAATAATGCAGATGGATTAACGGGTGCGCCCTCGATGCATCCTTCCGTAACGAGGTTATCCTTCGTTTTTCCATCCACAGTGAAAAAAAGCCACTATCCGTAAATCATTATGGCTGGATGTGGAATTAGTTTTGTTCATAACGACCAGGAGTGACAGAATGGCCATATGAAATATTCTCATCAACAAAATGTTTCTCTATTATTTCTTCAAATGCAGGATTTTCCAATAAACACGGCAAAATTTGAATTTTAATAGTAGCAACACTGCGAGACATGTGGAGATTGAACGTCAGCTTGTTTAATTGGTCCTAATCGAGCCGGATTTTGCAACTAGCATTTATTTATTCTCAATTTTATCGTTGAGGTTCGGTACAAGTCAAAATCTTGTAGAATACGAGCCGTTATAGCGTAATACTCATTTCGAGCACTTTCGCGAACATTCCATCAACTTCATAATTAATTCCAGAGAGCTTCCAAGATCGCGAAACCTTTCTATTTTGTCTTCCTATATGACAGTTATAGTCTCCATCACTACCCGATTGTCATGATGCGGACGGCAACATCATTCGTGATTTAACTTATTGTTAGGCAAGGGCCAGACTCGGTATCAGTTATAATATCGCAGTAGAAGATATTTAATCATCTATTGGAGTTATGATATCAAATAGTTCTCACAAACGCGCCCACAAGCGGCTGTGGAGCCAACCAACTAGGAATTGATTATAAATAGCCCCTTGAAAGACAAAGAAAAACAGAATATCATGTTTTATATTTCGAACAAGCATAGAACATTCATCGGATATTCATTTCGAAAACTTATGTATGAACAAATATCCAAATGGGACAGAAATTCCCAACTGAAAAGTACGGTCTTCATACCGTAGATGAAGCAATTGCCTTCCTCTAGATCATCACCATCCAATTCCCCCTGGAATCTAGGAAAGCATAGAGGAGAATTGAGGAATCCATAGTTATCCAGTTCCATCTTTGTCGCCAATGACGTGGCTCGACCGCACGAAACTTATATCGTATTTTCCCAGACAAGTCCTGTGTGTGTGCATCGCATCAGGAAATAGTCGACAGTACAATCCCAACAGGAATCATTTCAACCGGCAACGGGACTATTTGTAGTAAATTGGGGACCGCGATATCCGCAGAACGGATTTTCATATCCACATAATATTTTTCCGTGATGCGAAATGTAAATGGGTCCTCATATCTGCTGAACGGAATTGGATATTCCGCAATGTGACAGATAACGTGACTTACGGCGTCGCAGTCGAAAATTTTCAATAGTTGCTGTGGAATATTTTATGTGGACGACCGGTCTATTTCATCGGGATAGAATGGATGATAAAGGGAGGGATGGAAGGGCTGAACCCCGATCTGGATTCGATTTCCGTAATGTTGCCATGACATCTATCACGTGACGCCGTTGATTTCTCCGACATGGGAGAAGCGGTTTGGACGCCGATACTCTACTTTTTTTCAAGTTTCAATCTTTTCTCATAACAGTCAATTACTTCTTCAACTCACTCGAGAAATTTAAGCTATGAAAAGATTGATAAATAGCATTCTGAAGTATTGGAAATCAAATGAATTTCGAAAAAGAAGTAATTTAATTTTGAAAATATTGCCTCGACATTGATGATCTCGATTGCAAAATGTCGACTACAGATTAAATTTTAACTAAGCAGTCTTTTTTGGCATGATTGTTTTGAATGTTGTTTTCAAAAGGATTAACTCAGCTTTCTGAAATAACTTGAGGTTACTCAAAGAAAGCGTGAACCTTGGAATATTGATTTTTAGTACGAACATTAAACTGAATTTAAAAATACAAATGAAACCATTGACATCCTGGTAAAACTTTGGTTTATAAGTGGATTAATCTCTTTAGGCAAGGCGTTCCACTTGAAGACGACGAGCCTTCCCAACGGCCGATTGAGGCACCACTCCGCAGATTATTCAAAAAAGTGGTGAAAATATTGGAAGAAGCCCGTAGGAAGAAAAAACAACTGCAAAAAAAAGGTTGGAGTATCAGAGACAACCTTCTTTACGATCATCTTGGTATGACTAAAGTCATACCGAGAATGCTGAGGCCGCCTCAAAAAAAAAAACAGCAAAGAGTTGAAATGTGAGCGACATATGAAAAAGAATTGGTAGTTGGGAAATTGCCTGTTTCTTGATAACAAATATAAAGGACTAATGACTATCATTTACAGAGAATTTCTACCCTGAACCGAACTTGTTTTTTCTTTCATTTTCAGTTTTATCTCCGAGAGGATCGATAATTGCAAGCTGAATCTCCGACATAAGAATTTCCTCTCATTTCCGACAATAAAGGTTCGTAATGAGAAATAAAAAACGTTAATAGATATCGATATTCCTTGAGACAAAAAAAAAGAATACCCGTCCATGGATTTCAAACGAATAAAATCCAATTGGGAATCGAATCATCCGCCAAAAACCCCGACGGCAATCATAAAGTGGAAAAATAAATTACGTATTCGGAAGGCATGTTTCAGAGAAAAGAGTAATTAAAACTCACCGTCTGAAATATCCCTGGGTTTATTTGGAGCGGAATGAATATTAAAAGTAAACTCTCGAACATTTTGAAGCGAATTCCATAACGACCACATCTCTTCTAATGAGTCGGTGTCACCTTATCTAGATTTTTCACTTATTTGAACTCCATTTTCAAGCTTGTCCCACTTTTTTTTTGTCCGCTGAAATATCTTCAGGGCGGATTATACCCCCACCAGAGCCCTCATTAAAATTCAGAGCGTGACTAAACGAATTGTATCAATTTTATTTATGTAACTGGAGATGGAGTTAACCCAGGAGAAAGTGGCATAAATGAAGAATTAGGTCGGAATGGAATTTCCAAGTAGATTTTCGTGTTTCAAGTTGTTCATTTTCGTTCATTCTATATTTATGGTACTCCTGCTCCTGATGTTATTATTGAGCGTGCAGAGGATCAGACGAAAAATCAGGAAGGGCTGTCTACGGGAAAATTCAAATTTGTATCCGTCCCAGCGAAAAATTCTCGTAAATCATGTTTTAATCTGTGAGATATCAAGAACTGTCAAAAGCAAGGGAGAAACTGAAATGGAATATTTCGATGTGCGGAAAGCGCGGACCCTATTTTTTCATAATGAATCGTACCAGTGTAGAAGAAAGTGAAAATTTTCATAAAATAGGCAACGATTTATTCATTTTTTTACTTTGCATAGTTATCATTAAATAATTCATTGCATAATTAAGGGTGAGCTTAATTAGATTATACTCGAAAAATCTATACAACTAACTTCAAATACGACGAAAAGGTCTTTAGGTAATATAATTAGTTCACAACAAGAAATGCATTCGAAACTTGAAAGGAAAGTTTTATTATTTTCATGAGTGAGTGAATCATTTCTTGGAGGGAAAATAATGTTTTCAAACAATTCAAATTCAATAGTGGATGCTGTGGCCGGTAATTTTCATTCAAACTAAACTGGACTACAGAGGGGTATTTGCCCAATGTGAGAACCTAAAATGCTTATAACTGTTTAAAGCAGCTGAATATGGCAAAATGTTTTGGGAAAAAGTGTTTCTTTTGATCTCAAGAACCTATGGTTAAAATAGTGGTCAAAGAATCACCCTGTATATGAAACTTATTGATATCAGAAAATTAATCTTTCAGACAAAACCCACGAGAATATAAAGAAAATTTTTGAATTCTTGGATATTTCTAAAATAAATATGATTGTTTGACAAAATTGACCATATTATAGTCTATTCGAAATTTCTCGTGATTCTCCTGAATAATGTCATTCTACCTTCATCCTCAAAAAAAGATGTCAATAATTGCTTTGAGTCTATATTTTCATACTTTCCAATCTTCTGAATGGCATTTTTATTAATCGGGCATTTATTTATAATGTTTTTTCATTTCAATAATTCTACAGGAGTTCATTCATGAAAGATTCCTCGTCAACAGATGACATTTGTTTTTAATTTCACATTGTATTTTCTTCATAGGCTCATATTTCGATTTTGCCCGGAGTTCAATCGGGTTTTCGTCCGGGATACAGCTCCACTGGCGTAATGCTGGGGGTGACGGATGATATCCCGCGCTCACTTGATGACTCTAAGTGTGTGGCTTTGTTTTTGCTAGACTTTAGCAGGGCCTTCGATACGGTTAAACATGATGTTCTTTTGGCTATTTTGGAATCGTGTGGAGTCCGCGTGAATGCTCTGCGCCTTTTCGAGTCATACCTGGCGGGTCGTTCACAGAGTGTGAAGCTGGGTGGTAGAACCAGCCAGGCTAGGAATATTCTAGATGGTGTTCCTCAAGGTTCGATCCTGGGCCCTCTCCTTTTTTTGGTTTACACCTGCCAGTTCATCACCTTTATTCAATATTGTAGGGTCCTTATGTACGCAGATGACTTTCAACTCTATTATGATTTCACCATAGATGACCTGGATGATGCAGCATTGAAGATGAATGAGGATCTGAATAAACTGGCCGACATTGCCGCGAAACATGCGTTGAAACTGAATGCGAAAAAATCATCTGCTCTCGTATTCGGATCGAACAAGAACAAACAAATTATTAAGGACAGATACAAACCGACAATAAATAATGATGTCATCCAATTCGTTGATAAAGCAAGAGACTTGGGTCTGATAATAGACGATTCTCTCAGGTTTCGTGAGCACGTGGTGAGTGTGGTTCGGAGGGCGTATGGTGCGTTAAAAATTCTGTACCCACATAGGTCGTACCTTCCAGTGCATACCAAGAGGGTTCTGTGCGAATCTTTGGTCCTGTCGCAGTTCACTTATTGTTCACCTGTCTATAGTTTTTGTCTGGACAAAGAAACTTTGGACCGGATCCAACGTGTACAGAATTCCTGTATTAGGTTCATTTATGGAATTAGGAAATATGATCATGTGTCTCATAAGTTGGGAGAATTGGGTTGGCTTCCGATGAGGACTTGTTTCGAATTTTTTTCTTTGTGTGCATTTCACAATATCATTCTAAAGAGAAGCCCACCATATCTCTTTAATAGATTGGTATACAGAACGGACGTACATAACATCAACATACGTAGAAGAAATATTTTGTCGTGTCCCCGTCACAGAACATCCACTTTTAAAAGAAGTTTCAGTTATAATATATGTAAGCTGTACAATGGTGTTCCTGATCATTTGAAACTATTGAGTCAGCATATGTTCAAGAAAAAGATCAAGACTTATCTTCTCGATTCCCCATCACTATAGTTCCTCTGTCATCTTGTGAATTTCTGTCTCTATAAATGCTCATACTTATATATTTTGCTTTTGTTGACTTTTTACAATTTTCTCTTTGTTTCTAATTTTAGATTAAGATATGTTCAAATGTGCATTTTGTATATAACAAGGGTTAAGTGGTAGAGCACCTTCGGGTGAACTTCCCCTTGAGATTTCTTGTGAAATAAAGACCTTATTATTATTATTATTATATTGTGGTAATCTCGCGGAACCCTTTTTTCAACGTCATAAAAAAATTATTAATGATGAAAATAGATTCAGGGTGCAGAATCTCTTCACTCGGAAATCGCCTCCTTTTCAATAAACTTTCTTGATTATTGCAATATTTTTCTAGTTTCGAGTGAAACATTAAATGTATTTCTTTTTTCAATTCATTTCGTTGAACTCGATTGTGATTTTTTGAACAAAATCTCTATAAGACGACAAATTTTAAACGATTATTTTTAAAGAGGCTCAGAATTCGACTGAGCTTATTTAACTAAATTTGAAATTCAACCAAAATTCCCAGATCCAAACGTCCACATCAAATAGCTAACGGCTATATTTTCGATTTGACCCATAAACGACCTTGACCGGCACATTCTAACCACAAACGCATCAACGAAATTTCCTGCCTCCAACTTGGCCCGGAAACGACCGGTTCATCAATAACTCGTGAACAATTACTCACATAACGATATCAGCAAATGGAGAAGAGCCGCACTGCCCCGAAACCACTCCAAAACGAATGAAAAAAAAGTTTTGTGTGGACGCGCTATCGAGCAATTGAACTGGATCAAACAACAACGATTTATTGCCTGAAAAATCCGTTAATGGGATCAGATAACAGTTTGTATATCGATTATAGACAGGGAGTGCATCATGTACAGAGGCAGCGGAAATCCCGAAATCCCCGCCATGTTTTATTTAGCACAATCAGATCAATGGAGATCAGCAAGTCCGACAGACAAATGCTCGTCAGGAGGCGAATTAGTTTGGCGCGGCCGAATTGCACTGCAGCAGTTGGAAGGTCAACGCCCGATTGTAACATTCTGCAGGAAGCCGTGTGAGGAAGGCGGAAAGACAGGAACGTACTGGAAGATATTTCAACGGAAACTAACTAAAATTTTTCTACATAATGCAGACAATGGAATGTGAATCACAAAATTAAATACAGACTAAGTCTTCGATCGTTAAATAAATTTCAACTAAATATCCTCAAGAGTAAAAGAAACAATGTTGAAGTTTCAGAAATAAAAATGTTTTTTGCATATATCACATGATGAATAATCCAAATGAATATGAAGTTCGTAGGAGATTTTAAAGAAATGGAATACAGGTTTAAGATTAAACACACTTGCTCTATCATCTTCGAGTTGATGCATCACCAACTCGTAAAATCATCAAAATTTACTATAAGTAGGCAGTTACTTAACACATCCTAACTTTTTCTGTATGCTTCAACATTCAAGAAGAAAGTATTATTCCACATTAATTTCCGAAAATGCACAGTTGTGGCTTAGCCAAATCTGAAACTTAAATTCGCAAATAACTTAGGAACACGGCAGAATTGGGGGATTTGATAGAGGAAAAAACTGTTTCTTTCACATCAATAATCTCTTGTTGAATGATTGTTTGGGCTATTACAATCATCTATTGTGGATGTAATGTTTTCCGACGTTTCGATTGACATCTTCTATCTTTATCAATGAGGAAAAGTAAAAAACCTTTTGAAAATTATCAATTTTCAAAAAGTCAATATTGACAGAAGTCATGAAAGAAAATGATCGATGTTATATACTCATCTGTGATATAATGATCTTTTCAAGTTGGATCGAACTATCGGCGTCCAAACTTCTGGCAGATCTATAGATGGAGCACTTATGGAATCAGGTGTTATTTTCATAAATGCTTGTTCGAATACCACATTTAAAAAGGCGCCAAACATCCACAAATTCAAGCTGGCGACAAATATCCTGGCGCCGCCTTTGTTCAATCTCCCTTAAGCGTCCAAGAATACAATACCATATATGGTCTTTGGTTTCAAACATGAAAAACCGTACACCGATGTGACCATATATGGGCATTCTAAAAGCCCTCGTAGAGGGAGTCATCCCTGTCGCATAAATAGTCGGGACACATCCAAAAAAGGCAATTCAAGTTTAGCATTTCACAATTCCGAGTCAATCAATCATTCAGATTCAGTCACTCATTCGCATTCCAGAATTCCAAGTCAGTAAGATTATTCTTATTCAGTCAACCATTCCGAGTCAGTCAATCATTTAGATTCAGTCACTCATTCTCATTCATTTACGCCTTCAAATTCAATCACGCATTCCAATACAGTCCACTTATTCATTTCACTGTGCTGATACATAAATTTCTTTTCGTTCTGCAAATTTGTTAAATCATCAAGTATTTCTACGTCGAGTGTCCTCAAACCAACCACTAAGTGTGTAATCAGTTGTGTCAAACAGTGTTAATAAAAAACATATCAAAATCAAGTTATGTGTTCTTTATAATCGAATGAATACAATGCTGCTTCTTTGATTTTTCTTCTTGCAAGTTTTTCTTGTTTGGATATTATTGATGTTTCATCTCACTTTATACGATGGGTCTCATCTACAACATGATGCACCAACATGGATTTGTCGCTGTCTAGTACCCGTAGAAGCTTCTGATGTTCTTTTATTTGTACATTCAGAGGGCGTTTAGTTTCTCCGATTTAAGATCTTCCGCACTCGCAAGGTAATTCATATATGCAGTTCTTTGTCCTTTGTCTCATTATAAGGCTTAACTTTTCCACAGTTTGGGTTTAAGTACATATTTTTCTAATGCCTTCTGTTCGAAAATTTCCATATATAAATCAGCTAAAATTGGTGATAGTGGTGAACCCATTGTCATTCCAAATTCTTGTTGATAAAAGATGTCTTCAAATTGGAAATATGAAATATCTCGTCATCAAATAATCTCTTGTTGAAATTGACGCAGTGGTCAAAAATTATTCTGTAACTTTTCTCGCTTAACATATTTACAACATAACACACTTATACCATAACTATAATAACTATTAAAGAGAGTTTAGGTAAAGAAAGGATTGAATGTACACAGGCCCTACAAAATTCTCCATGTGGAAAGATGGACGAGGATATGTACTGTATATCACAAATAATCTTTTGAGTGTTCTTTATGTGCTAAAGCGGCAAGTAAAGTAATGATAATAATTATCTTATATTCAAAAGTAATCAAGATCCAGCCCAAAATTCTCTCATTTCACAATAAAGAAAACATTGAAGGAATATCGCTACATGCAACAGAAAGCAAATATTCTCGAAGTTGAGCCAGAGTAAGATTAAACCTTGCGAGTAACTATCAGTTTATCCATGGCTAATGGAAGAACATTAGGTATTATTTCTCCTCGTCGCCAAACATGGTCCAGAATGTCAACACATCTCTATCACAAACGCCGCGAAAATCCGCTTAATAAGTCCTGGCGGCGAAGAAAACATCATTTTTCAAGAGGAAGCAATGAATAAAACAAATCTTATCAGAAAAATCCGGCGATACAGAGCTGAGTTTGACGCTTTAGCTCGGCCAAATTGGGTATTTGCAATATTCAGGACCCGGAAAAAGATGTGTGGGCTTACATTTCGAATGATGGCGTCCTATTGCAGGGGATGCTCAGGCTGGAGGATGTTTCCAAACAGCAAAACAGGCATTCATGAGAGATCGTCATGAATAATGCAACGCTTTTCTGTCATCGACAATGGAGAAATGGTGGCCAGCAGATCATGATATAAAATTTAGTGAACGTTGCTAGGCAGTCGAAACAATATCAATCCAGCGGGTGTGGCTTTAGTCGATAAAGGTGTTTATTATTGGGGGTCGTTGATAATAAAACAGGCGTTGAAAAGAGCACACGCTTAATAAATACCCCATTTATATAAGACGGATTATGAGATTATAGAAAGGATTGAAAAAATCATATATTTGCTGAATCGAAACTCTTGAATTCTTTCCATCAGAAATCTTGCGAAAATTGAAAATGCAGAAAAGCATTCGCTTCAGCCTAATTTGAATATCCTCGAAGTTACGACTTGAACCGAAGGATATCCAAGGAGTTATAAAGAAAACCAAGTATCAGATGCTTTTAACACCTGAAATTAATAACTACACTCGCAAATGACCCTGCCATCGAGACGGAAATATAAAATGAATAATATTTAAATAGAGTCATCGCAGGAATCTTTTATTTCACCGAGATCAATTGTCAAATTGACAGTGAGCGACGACTAACAAAAATATGAACAATGATTGTAAAAATGATGTCGAAAGATGAAATTGTAAGATAATAAATGTTTCAACAGGGTTGGAAGAAAAGAACTGGCAAAATATCTTGAAAATCACAGATTCAGTTGAAAGTCTTAAGATACTCGTCGAATGGTGACAAAAATGAGTGAATATGAAGGTGACTGGCATCTAAAATACAAGACAAATCAAGGGTGCAAAAGCTCAACACCGAAGGTGTTCTCGAATGTCGACAAAAATATAGATCAATGTTGAGTTGACTGAAATTTCAGAATAGTATCATCTACCAGGAGATATAGAAGTCCATAATTCAAAGATTGCTTCACGAGAAACTCGAAATTCCTTGACCTAATAGCATGTATTCTTTCAGATCACACCAAACCGTCCGGCGAGTGAAGACGTTCACGTCGACAGACCCGAAAACTGAACCAATTGGAATAGTTTGCTTTAGCGCCTGCAACGTCTCGACATTGCGTAATTTGCCCGCACGACCGGCAACATCCAACTCCATTAGACTTATCCGAACGGTCCCGGGTAATCGGAAACCCCAGCACTTGTAACATCTGAGACATTCTGGTAATTAGTCCCTGGGAATGATAATTGAGAAATTAGAAACAGTCCCTAAACTGGATTAGAAATGCTGGTCCTGGAGTGTGGAATGTGGGCAATAAAATTTTACGAATCGCACTCCTAGTTGATTCAGGTGGAGTAACTTAATACCCGGAATTTATGCGTCTGGCAGGGGGGTGGAATTATCTCCGGAATCGATATATCATTCCTTTTATGCCGAATAATATAACTTTAGGCTCCATAAAACGCTGACACTTTGGAGGTAAATGGCAACGTTCAACGACTTGGGGAGGCAGATACTCATGTTGGCAAAGATAAGGGTAATGGCTTGAAGGAATTTGACGATGATCTCCCAGCATACATCGAGCGGACCATCTTGCACCCTTGATACCATCCTATCTCTGTATATGTTTATCCGAATGCACATCTGAAACACGAGTTTTGTCATTTTGAATGAAAATATCTGAACAGTATCTAATTACATAATGCACAACTCAGTGAACCTTGAGATTTTCAGCTAACTAAGCTGGTTTGAAGGTAAGAGTACCTGCTTCACACAGAGAAGTTCGATCCCGAGCTGAACTCACTTTCCAATTATGTCATTATGTTGGTTACATTGAGTAAATATGTTTTAAGATACGAACAAATATCTTCGCCGATTTATTATTATTTGACCGTTCGGCTATGAGCTATCTAAGTAAGTTATTAGGTCAAATCGGTCCATTGAATCATAGGTTAGGAGGATCAAGTTGTAACTTAAAAAATATTTGAATTAGGTTGAAGCACAGAAGTTGTGGTGAACGTTAACCAATTACGTTTCGTGTCGACTTTTGGCTCATTGAAACCTGAAACCTAGGGCGTCCGTCGCAAACGAAACTTAGTGCTTAGCTTAGTGAGAGAAAGATATTCCAAATGGATTTCGATGGAGTTCAAATGCCTACTTTTGACTGGTTTTTAGGCGTTTTTAGCGTTGAACAAAACTTGAGGAAAACTGTGATACAGTTTTTAAAAACTCGAGATATAGGTTTGATCATTAATCATGGCGATTATGATACTATTCGTTAGACTCAACAAAGCTAAAATATTCTAGAAATAATATGAATTATCGAAAACATTTTCGACGCATTTGTTCACTTGAATGAAGAACCCGAAATTGGAAAATCCATCCGTGAGCACGATACCAATCGGAATGATATAGGGAGGAAAATTGATTGATGAAAATAGGTTTGAAATATTAATCTCTTTACCAATTACATAATTAAGTCAAAGCGGCCTGGTAGTTCAGGAGTAACAAGGAATTTTTTTTCGAATCACTTTCTTCAAATTAATTTTATTTTCATTCAACTACATCATTTGAAAACATTAATACCTCACTTCAGTTCTTGTTATGAATCGTTTTCAATTGCATTTTATTGTTTCCATATTTTATGTGTTCATCTTGCACATATATTTTATATGTTTCATTTTGCAGCAGCCTTGCCTTGTGCGTCGTGCATCCTCGTCAATTCCATGTGTTATCATGAATTTCTTTCCTCGGAAAGACGGTGACGAGAGGTGGGAGACCCAGACAGAGCTACAAAATGGGAGTTCCTGTAGCATGCAGCGACGAGTCGATTTTCGACACAGACGATTCGATCTTGTGGACTGGAACCATGCGACTTGCAATTTAACTTCTAAACGGATCTGGATCCCTCGAGATGACTAGTTTAGATTTTTGAGATTGCATCCTCTACATGAAATGGTTCGGTTGATCGTAACCGGATCATTCCAAGCAAACACAATATAATCAGTTGGAATTATTAATGGGAATTTGCTTACCGACGTTTGGTATTGAACTTTCACCGTAAATAGACCGATAATAAATGATGCAATAAATACACAACTCATCCTCCGCTGGAGACTACCTAGGCTCGAACTCGGGAATTCAGTTCGACTACACGCCCTTGGAAGTGAAATAGTCTAGCGCCCGAACTTGTTCATACCGCTAATAATCCCAAATAAGTCATATTTCCGGAAAAATATGAAACGGATTCACTTCCAAAAATTAATGACCCCCAAGTTTTTTGCTTTCGTTTAGGCGCTACCCTGAAATAATCCGAATATTTTCTCGAATTCCACACGGTCAGTCCTCACCGTTTTATTTTCCATTTAATTAAGTCGAAGAATAGGTCTGTCGCTATACATGGTCCTACACACACACATCCAGAAAATTTCATTCGTTCCAGGTCGTGAGTGTCCAGATTCCTGGCGGACGAATTCTGGGCGAGTTTATCAGTACTTTAATTCTTATTTGCATCGAATACCGCCCGCTTAACTCTGCGGCTTTCTTGGGATGACTCGGTTACTGCTCGCCCGGAAGTCAGTAATTGGAAATTCCATCAGAAAATCTGTTCTGCGCCTGATTCGCGATAAGACGTGAAGGCGACGTCTGAAATAGAATGATATGCATCGTGATCAATATGAGCAGCACATTATGTCTGTTATTCCAACAGGTTAGACGAACAAACGCCATCAACGCTCGCGGATTTGATATGGGTGGTTCGTGGTTCGGCGGAGCTGTTGATCCCTCGTCATCCGTAGACCTCTTGAGATTTCGGTGCCGGATATCATGTCAGAATTATTACGAGTTCCGGTTTTCGCACGTCCAATAATAACTGACGTTCAAAACTCAGTGGTAGTCATGGCGTCCTTGAATTCGTGAAATTAATAGAGAACTACGATAGACAATTATGTGGGATGCCCTTGCTTACTTCCGAAAAACTAGCTCTCTCTGTTGAAATGGAAATTTTGATTCTACTACCTACAAGCTGATCGAATAAACTATACACTGCTTAATAAGACGGACCTTTTGAGGCCAGCAGACGACCTCAGATTCCTCAGCGCTTGATCATTTAAAGTCAAGACTTGTAACAAAACTTCAAGCCAAACCTAACAGGTTGTGGGCACAATGTCGATTCTTCTGAAACTATAACAGAGTTGCAACTGCTTTCTTGCCGCGGAGTACAGTGTCCTCCAGAAAGGTATTATCCTTTTTTAGTGCTCTTGTTCACTGGAACAGGGTGCTTATGGATTTGCTCAAATGTCTGCATTTTTCGAATATTTGGGAGAAAGCGATTCTGTCCGTCCATAGGCCCGATTACGTCCGAACGGAATGAGCTGGAGAGCTGAAATTTTCGGGGTAGGTCGTAAGAATGAATATCTAAAACGAGTTCGTTATTGGGTCAAATCCGTCCAATGGTTCAGGGGTTATGGGCATCTGAACACTGGTTTTCTTTATAACCCCTAGAATATCGGATCAAGTTGTAACTTGGAATATATCTGAGCTAGATTGAAACAAAAATAATGAATTTTATCACAAATATTTTGTTCGAGTTGCTCAAGTGATTCTGGGTAAAACTTGCCTTTCATATATCCTCACAAAAAGAAGTCAAATCAGGCAACCGCGGAGCCAAATCAACATCACCATGTCTGGAAAAAGTCTCGCCATAACTCCATTGTAATCCTGGCTGTATGTGATGTGATACAGTCTTGTTGGTACCACATATGAATGAAGTCGTTTTCATTTTCGGAACAGTGAGGTCCAATGATTGCTCCTGACCAAATAGCACGCCGGAGTGTTATTTTCAATGGATGAAAAGGCGACTAGTGACTGATTTGAGAGTTTTTCATTTCCTAAACCGATTATTTCGTTAATTTACAAATCCATTCAGACGATAAGGTGCCTCGTCACTTATTTCAATATTTTATATGAATGAGCGAGCTGTAGCTTTGGCACATGGATTTAAATAGGAACGAATGCAAACAAATCCTTGTGCAGAATTGTGGTGAAAGTTCTTCTCTGACACCAAGCTCTGTAGCAAGGCGTTGAAACGAGATTGATGGATTGATTGTAACACTTTCTTGAACAACAGATCTTGCAGTACGTTGTGATCTATGCTTGGACCTATCAGCTGCAGTCCCTCCTTATTCGAAATCATACATAACAAAATATATAGTGCATCTTATGGGCAGGTAACTTTCTCATCGCTACAGTGATCGGTTATTGATTTTGATCAAATATTTCGACGATTAAAAGACGTTTCTTGCCAAGATATTCCATAAAGAATTGTTATGTTATGCCTTTTAATACTCATAGTCCTACGTCATCGACCACCTACCAATTCAGAGCCATAATCGAAATAATGCAATCTGAGTGAAAGATGAAACAAACCGAAATAGCATAGGAAAATGAGAAAGAAGATCTACGAGGATAATTACCAGGCTTTTCGACCATTTCGAGTGATGGGTAATTCAATACTGAAACCCTCCTCAACGTACGCATTTCAGTGGCAGCGTGTTTAATAATTCCGTTCACTTTCGTTGCCTATTCATTCGGTCGTGCCTTCACGCAACTTTTGGGGGTACATTGATCCATATTCTTTTCAACGAAATGCCTTCTATCCCCTTCGTACGATCGTCCGTCTCCGTTCCTCTCTACGGCCGGCCGAGCGTCAGATCGATAGGGTCGAAACGCGATGGCGCCGGCACCGTGGAGGTCCTTCTTCTTTTGTTGTCTTTCTCTCAAAGATATGATCTCCATTATTTGACGTCTCAATACAGCATACATGCAATTTTGATGCTACATCTCGACGGTCCCGCTTTGTGTATCGCCCCTTATGTATTTCGGAGATTCTGCGAGACGTCGATAACCTCCCTTGATGGACAGAATATCTTCGACGAACGCCAACAGAGAGGTTATAAAAAAAGACCTGTAAAATATTTTGCAGCGTTGAGCTCGTTCCCAGTTTAATGAAAACCACATTATAAGGTCAGCTTTAGGGGGATAGTAAAAACATTGTTTGTTGGGGAAAACTTCGTTTGGAGCTAGATGTTCGAGATTTTGGGGAATAATGAAAACAACGTTTGATGGTGAATGAACCCTCTCGTCGGTCAGAGATGGAAGGAGAGTTCGCTTCCACTAAGGTAACGAGTGAACTTATTAAACGGAAGTTGAAAATGCAAATAACATGATGTGGAAATCCTCAAGGAGAACATAATTCGACGATAGTATGGGTAATCACCAACTAGTGGACCCATCAAAACTTACTGTAAATAAGCAGTTACTGAACAGGTCCATTTTCTATAAGCATGAACATTTGAAAAGAATTTATCATTCAACATTTATCAGGTATACCGGTATGAAATGAGGGTTTTTTGGTGAAAATAAAACACTTATTATTAATGGGAAAGCAAAAACATGTCATTCAAAGTATTGACCATTGTTTTCCCGTACTTTGGAACAATGTGATACAAATACAAACCTAACGATGAATGAACAGATCTGTATTTCAAATTGAGAATAATTTCGTAATAAACGTCAAACATATACTCTCACTAACAATGTACTAGCAGGCAACTTCTGTTGCTAACCATGTAAAATGTTCTGAAGAAGGCAGAATGAAATTATTGATTCTTTTTTCAAACATAATTGAAATCATTTCAATAATGATTAACGAACAATCTAAAACTCTTAATAGAGGGCTTAAAACTGATTTCAAATGGATCAAATAGTAGCTTCAGGCACTCCGCTTGCAGAGACGAAGTTACCAATTTCTCTATTTTTGTTCGGTTGCGAGTCCTAAATTTGTCCCCAATTAAACTGGGAATTCATACTTAGAAATTCCTAGATTCAAAGAAAATGATATTGAAAGTTGAAACAAAGGAGAACAGGAATTTAGTCGACTAGAAACTCAGGGGAAACACCCTATATTGTCACGAATATTTTATTTCTGTATGACGCTCTAAAACAGAACAAATGGACATAATATAGAATTCCAAATTTCAATATCTTGTTTTTAAGAAGCGTTTGACCGCCATGGCTAGTCATGCAAGACAAAAATACCTGATAACCACGAAGAAGGTAGACCTAAAATATCTACATTAAACAGTCCAGAATGGATAACACGACAATAGGAAAGCTCACGAAATCGCAATTGTATTCGAAATCAATCACTTGTCACGAAGTGCTCCATTTCCTTCTAGACCGCATTAAAAAAAAAAAAAGAGAGCCCAATACTATGGTAAAATCGCGTGACGAATTCGTGAAAATTCGATTTATACGCTCATGGAGTTCTTCGGTTCAGGGTGGCTGTTCATCGGTTGAAATATGAAAACGAAAATGAAAGTAGAACTGAAGTGGCGATAAATTTCCCATAAATATGCACCTAAAGGCTTTTAATATGCCATAAAAATAATTCAGCACGAAAGCCCATCTTGATTGATTTTATGGAAAGTAAAAGTGGTTACAGTTCAGGAGATTCCAGAGAAATTTACCGAAGGTTTCTCGACTTCAACGCTTCAAAATATATTATGTGATGTATTCGCTTGGATTTCAATGAAAAGTAACAAACTGCTTCAGAACGAATATCAATGAGCAAGGAGTATTCTTCAATAAAATCTTATGCAACAGGAAGCCAATTTATGTTTCATAAGTTTAGATCCAAGACAATGTGGTGGAATGCATATGCACATACTAAAGAGCTATAGTATCGATTATTCAAAAAGATTTGTCGGTCAACTATCGGCCGACTGCTGTTCAGTGTTAGCTAACTATCCTTTGCAGAAACACGGCGACTATTTTGTGTATTAGTGTAGTATTTCAGTTCACTGTGCGATTTGTAATTGGATTGGTTTGAACTATTTCATGAATATATGGTCGATTGTTCAAAAGTGTGCACTTTGTTCCTTGATAGAAGTGTTAAAACCTTTGAATATTTGAGATAGACAAAGCATTCCTTTGTAAAATGTCTCTCTCATTGAAAGACTTAGCCTAATTGAATTGGAAACCTTGGCAACTAAAATCTTTTTCCATTTACTCGGAAGGGTCAAAATATCTGGTCTTTGGGCAAATACTTGACCATCTCAACAGCGAAGCCCAAATTCTTCTTCTTTCATCGTCATCTGGGAACCTTAATTCAAAAAAACCTCATTTTATCTTATAATAATCTCATTGAAAACTTGCTTATTAAAACTTTCTACGCTACTGAATATGTAAATAGCAAAATACTTCGTTTGTAACAATACACTTACCTATGGAACGATAAATTCGGATCAAAATTCCTGTCTTTACTACAACTTTCACTGCGATGAAAAGTAATAAACAATAAAAAATATGAAAAACCTAATACTGACTCTCATAAATTTTCTTCAATTTGCGTATTTATTTTCGATACAGAGGTGGCAACATGTGTCTTCTAAACATCGTGTGACCTTCAAACCGTCAAGCAGAGAATGCGTTGTCTTGACTTTCATCTGAATTTCTTTCCATCAGCGATCTCTGGCATGAAATAGCAGAATCAACTAGTTATTCTTTTACTTCCTGCTAATATATCCGATAAGACAGTTTCAATTCAAAATATAAAATTTTATACAATAATTTGAATGAAAATTGGAGAAAAAGTTTTTATTCACAATTATAGGGGAATAGAGAAACCTACTATTTGCTCAGTTTGGCAACATGAAAAATTTTTATGGCTTGAGTGGAACAGCTCAATACGTTACAATCGACCAGCTCTAAGTTTCAAATGCGACACTTTTCAATGTAAAAAATCCACAAGTAGCAGAAGGAAATAAATGAGGATGGTACTTGCCGGCACGTGTTTCTGCTGATTGGCTTCGTCAGGGCAAGGTAACCTTAGGAATAAGGAGATGGTTAGAAGACAAAATAGACAATAGGAGTACACAAACAGGAGCGAGCGACCAATTTATGTCTTCAACACTAGGACCTTTCATTTAGGAGGAAAATCTAAGGCATTGAAATGAAGGAAGCATAAGCAACCTGTATGATGTAACTCGAACCCAGGATTAATGAAATTCAAACACTATATTCATCGTGGAGATCAAATATATATAGGAAAGGTATATCGGGTGAATCCACAATGAATCCACGATGAATATAGTGTTTGAATTATAGTCTAAGGTTTAAACCAATGGGGTGGGCACTTGATCCCAATCTGATTGAATAATCGGCCTATAAAAAATAATGTTGTATGTGACGTGAAATCATAAATCACACGTTGCTTCACTCTCTACCTACAATTTGCATTAATCTTTTCACTGTCTTCCCAATGAAAAGGTACCAATATTTAATATTCCTCACAGCAAACCAACTATCGGATAAAATCCCGAACCTTTTTAAGGGAGAGCTCGCAATTAATGTAGTATCAAAAGTCATACCTACGTAGTTTTTGCCTATGAAATGCTGGCATGTTGGCATATTTTGTTCCCAATAACCAACAGGAAAGAAATTTATAATAAAACAATAGGAATTTCCTATTAAACAGTTCAATACAGCAGTAAGTTCAATTGAATATACTTCCCATGACAACAGTAAGGGTCAGAACTCAGCAATTGAATAATTGTAATGGACTTCATCATAAACTTGTTCAAATGCGCTCAGAGTACCTCGTAAGAAGTAAATGGAATTGATCTAACCATTTAATTTTTATTGGCCCATTAGAATTCAAGATACTGCATCCTCATGTTTATCGAACAAAATATGCGAAGCACCTTTTCACAAGCCATAATCAAGTCGCAAAAGTTACGGTTCCAGGAATTGCCCCATTGAGATCCTTGTCCGAGCTAATGGAAAAGCAAGAAAAACTAGACTGTGAGGATGATCAGGAGGATAACCTTCGTGATGAGGTTCATGTGCTGCTAAAATAGCCTGGTTGCAAGATGTCTAACAGTCATCTGTCACGAGTCTATTGACCCTGGACAACTAAGGAATTGTATTTGCTCCTCGCTATCATCAAGGTTAGAAGTTTTCTATTTTTGGTTTTCTTGCTGATCCTCGAAAACCAGGGACAAGCTTAAAGTATTTCCATAAAAGAGCTCGAGCTAAAAGAAATGGCAGAGGCCAAAATTGACAATGCTTGCGTTCAAATTGGTTTTCGACTTTATGCTTGCATATTGGCTCAAGATATAACCAAAAACAGATTAAGTTGAGTCATAATAATCCGTTAATTTCTTGTTCTATACAGCAAGGAAGTAGCTATCCCACGTTATCATGAACGCTTGCAATTCTGCAACCAAATAATTCTCTAAGCATCATGAAGTTCCTCGAATGCTCTCTGAGTACCTCGTAAAAAGTAAATGAAATTGATATAACCATTATATTTTTATTGGCCCATTAGAATTCAAGATACCCACTGCATCCTCATATTTATCGAACGAATGTTCGCGAAGCAGCTCCTCACAAGCCATAATAAACTCACAAAAGTTACGGTTGCAGCAATGGCCCCATCGAGATCCTTGTCCGAGCTAATGGAAAAGCATGAAAAACTAGACTGTGAAGATAAGAAGGACGATAACCTCCGTGATAACGTTCCTTTGCCGCGAAAATAGCCTGGTTGCAAGACGTCCAACAGTCATCTGTCACGAGTCGCTTGACCCTCTACAACTTGGGAATTGTATTCCTCCCCTCAGTGTCATTCCAATGAGAGGTTATCAATATTTATGGTTCCTTGCCGCAACTCGACTATCGGGGACAATCCCGAAGCCGTATTGAGGCTAGAGCTGCTCGATGTGAATGAAGAAGCAGGGGCGAAGGGGTCATAACCATTATAAGCGCTGGTGCCTGCGTTTAAATTGGTTTTTGACGTCGGGGCATTTTGACGCTGGTGTATTGGCGTACTAACACGTTCGTAGCCCTGTGTAAATTAATTTGGTGGTTGTCATTTCCCAGTTGGAGGGGTCAAAAGTAACGAAAAATGAATTATTGGTGATGGAGCTGGTTTGTGGTTTCGATACTTTGATGCTATGCGCTATGAGTAAACCAGATCAGAAGACTGCATCTTGATCACCAATAGAAGCCTGTAACCGAAATAGTTACATAACAATGTCATAATTTTATTTAAGGAGTGATTGTTTTTATTCATCACGTTACTCATCTTCCGGAAAAATTTCTTTTTTATTCATACGCGAAGATGAAAGGAGGTAACTTTGAGTTTACAGAAAGAGGCAATATTCCCTCAGATATGTTATCGAAATCAAAGGGTTGACTTGGGAATGCATAATAATAAAGACTCTCCTTCTGTGCTGCCAGAAGCAATATAGTGTTGAAGGAAATGAAAAAGTTGATCGTGTAGAAGAACATTCTGCCCATTGTGTTCATGGAAAACAACAAGCAAAAAGAATTTCGTGAAGCATTCGCTGACTAACATCGAGAAGTTGCTAAAAACCGACTGGGAACTGTTGGCACAGTAGATGAGATTATACGTTTGTGAATGAAAAAAATTGGACAGATTATTTAAAGTAGGTCAATTCTTGAGCCTATCCACCACTGCGCGTTCTTTCATTTGTCGTATTTTAGGTCCTAGAAGGGATAAGTCATAGTTCCTCAAAATGGCATGCATTCTGTTGAAAACAGCAATAGCATTCCCTATGCGACTTATTAATTATTATATCGAATTGCTCATTTTATTATTTAGGGCCAAGGTGGTTATACTGCTATACTCTTTCTATTCTAGTACCGTACAGGAACAAGTGAGCTTCCTCAATACCACCTTTGCTATTCATCATATGTTCGGTGTTGGACCCTACATTTGTCATGACCTCGTCGTGGTGTAGGGCTTAAGTATCTGCTTTCAGGAATACTAAGAATAATCACCAGATCGGCCTTGAGTCACCGTGATATGTGGAGGGAGGACCCTACAGTCACTATCTAGATATCATCGTTGATTGAACAACCGGCCCAAAGTATCCTAAGCTCTGGGAGCAGGACGGAGTCGAGTAAGTCTTGGAATAGTTTTCATGTGAAGCTCAGGCTGTAATTCTCAAGGTCCAGAATAAGGTAGCATGTCCAATTTCGATGACGCTAGGATCTGCGCTTCGGTTTGGGCAGTTCCTGCAGTCTAAGAAGCTCCGAGTCTGTAGACTGTCTGTCCCAGTTGGAGTCAGCTTCGCGCTGGTAGTGGTTGTAAGCCTAAATATTAAACCCAGGTGGGTCGACTACAATCTTAGCTCTAGAGCTAGCCTGCATAGCTAGAGTCACTGCTTAACAAGTAGCTACAAATATTTCATATCTGATGCGCTTGCTCAATTGTATCATGACTCGTAGTGAAATGGCTCACATATTTTAAACAAGTGAAGGTAGTGAATGAATCTGGCGATTCAGTTGCATCGGGACAAGAAAAGGAAAAGAGATCCTCTCTGGTACCAACCACATTGATTAGGCATACCTGAGTACGAGCTGATGAGATGATCGTAGGTTCGTAGGTCTGTTCGGATGGTACTACTTCTTCAGAGACCATCGGAAATGAAAGGGTTGGTGGAACTAGATCGTTAAGCAAACAATTATTTTTAAAATTACTTCTTTGTAACATGTTCAACCAGGGCTTGGATATGATCAGCCGATATCAACTTGCATTTGTACTGAAACAGACTGAGTTCAGAACGAATAACTTTTAGATTCAGAGAAACACGTATGTAAAAGGAAAAGACCAAAATCATTTTAGATTTCCTAATCGAAAGAGTGTCACCCACTTCCCTACATCCAACGAAATTGTGTAAACCGAACTGGTTCCATACCCTGAAAAGTTTTCCCGGCTCCAATCCAATTTCCACAAATCGCGAACGACGATTCCTCGGTCCATCCAAGGCTCGATCCTTTCCGTCCATTCTCTACCAATATTCTAATGGCGACCGTATTTGTGGAAATTAGGGGCGAACTATAAACCCGAAATGAAACATAGTGTCGATTCAATTTCCTGTTCCTGCAGAGCTCATTGGGCGGCCAGTATTTAGTAACGGCGGTCGAAAGAGATTGGTTTTCGTCTAACGCCGTTTCTGTTAACTGGTTTGGGGCGATTTGAATTTCGCTCATCTTCGACCTTCTTTCGTTCTTGGGCTTGCTAATAGCGGTGCCGTTTCCAGATTGTTCTCGTGAGTCAGTTGAGGCTGAGAAAATTTTATGAAGATGGTTTTTGGCGCTCTTGTTCACCCGAACAGAGTGCCTATCATTTTGCCCAAATGTCTGTAATTTTGGAATATCGAGCCGAAAATGGTCTAAATCGATTGGGTTCGACTCCTTGGTGAAGAATCCGTGGAGAAAGTTGAGTCTGTCCGGTCGTATCCTCTCTAGCATTCAAAACAGATGAGCTAGAGTTTTCATATTTTCAGAATAGGTTAGTTGTCCAAATATCTCGGTCAAGTTCGTTATTGGGCCAAATCGGATGGTTCAGTAGTTATGAGCATCTGAAATTTTGTTTCCTCAATAACTACTAGAATATCCATCTGATCAAGTTGATACTTGAAATATTGTTGGGGGAGGCTGCAACAAAACGGCTCGCACAATTTCGCAGAAATCGTCAAGCTAGAAAATTTTTATCTGCAAAAAAAAACTGATTCTAGGAAGTACAATATACGGACCTTTAGTTCAAGTGATATTTGTTTATCATGCAATTTAACCAATCTGTACAGTACTAGAGAAAACAGGATTGGGATTTGATCACCGCTGTTCGGTATCGAATTTGCACCGTAACTATGGCGATAAGAAATTATGGTGTAAGAATTGATTGGAGCGAAGAAATGAATTGGATGAAGTATTCTGTTGGACTGACCCCATTGTTGCAGATTTTAGATTAGTAATATGAGAATGAACAAATTTTTTTTTTAATATGTTTCTAGTTATTTTAGAATTTTATTGATACCTCAAGGTAAAACAGTCTGGCATCCGACCAGTTTGAGCGAATACCAAAGAAGGGCGTCACAAATAAGAAGAGTTACAAGGCAACATTCATTTGAAGAAATGATCTTTAAAATAAGACGAATTAACAAATGACAAAGCTCACTCTGAAGTAATTTCAAATCGAATAAATACAAAAAAAGCAATAATAACACAGTTGAAAGTTATTCGAACTTGAATTCCGAGCGCAAAAGTATAATTCCATCCCCTTTGTGTCATCAGAAATTTTCTGACGCCTTGCATGCATTATTACGAAATCCCTTTCTAAACTTTCGAATACGAAGCTCTAACGTTCGGGCTCGCGAGAAAAATGAGCTTCATTAGTGCAAAATATCAAATTGCGTGACGGCACTTATTACAGGTGGGGAGGACGGGAGCCACACGGGGTGCTGAAACATGTACCTTTACGTCACGGGGAAAATATTAATGATCAAAACGGAGTAATTAGCAAGGCAGCGGTGACTTTCAAACTATACTCGAAATGGAAATGACCGGGAAATCATGCAACGATATACCGGGTAAATATTCTATTTTCGTTGCGAACCTAATTTTAGACGTGTTTTCATGGGAATAAAAAGTTGGCGAGATAGCTTTATTATAAAGTGTAATGAGCCAGATTGTGCGACGCCCAGAACAAGGGAATTTTATCTTAATGTTGCTTTGAGAATGGTTTCATTTTCACGTTTGAAATTTTCAACACAACGGGTATAAGATAAACAGGGTCAGTACATATTCGGGAAGAATTCCACTGTAAAAAATTTGAAGTCTACTGCAGTGACGTAATATGGCTTCGGCGCTCTTGTTAAACTACTAGCGGATTTCAATTCGAACTTCATACACGCCAAAATTGTTGATTTGGGAACAGATGGGATTTATATCGAAAAACTTACCGATGAGTATCATAAAACTGCATTATGAAAACATTTCAGATGATTTCGCCTTGATACTTCGAAACTACCAGGTCAATTTGACCGAACAACGCGCTGAACCGAGATATTCAAACCTACAATCACACTTCAGTTCTCTAGACTCTAGATCATTCTTTTTGGCATGGTTTGGAGAGAACCAAAAAATCACTTCGATGACTGTTATTTCTGCCTAGTAAATATTACTGGAATCAATCGAAATAACCGTAACAAGTGGACTTATGCAAATTTAGTCTCTGCAAGACGCCCTAACCCTCACTCAGAAGAAGTGCCAATTCCAACTTTTCAGCAGCTACCAGAACTCTGTGAGGACACATGTCTCTCTGATCAGAATTCTGACACTACTGAAGGTGACAGTGATTTTGAAACGATGTCATCAATTCTCCAATGTTTCAACCAAGATGAGTTAAATGACCTCACTAGAGATCTCAACCTGTCGAAAAAAGCTTCTGAATTACTAGCTTCCAGGTTGAAGGAAAAAAATTTACTTGCACCAGGAACGAAAATTACATTTTATCGCACAAGGCAGAAAGATCTTATGAGAGAAAGACTGTATCAACATCAATTCAACAAAGCCAAATTACTTACAACATGCGAGAACCTTAGATGTAGCATTCAATCAAAAACTGATGCTGAAGATTATGAAAATATTCTGGGAGCTATTAAACATAGCTATGAAAGAATATATGAACAACAAAAACAAGTCCAAAAGAAGAAAATGGAGAAACTTATGAAGGGGTCAAGAAAATATGAACCCTTAGATCATTCAAAAACCGTGATCAATTTATCTAATAAGAACTTAAGTAAAGATCAGATATCTCTTCTCAACAAGGGTCTCAAGTTCTCTATAGCCCCTAAGACGATACCAAAAATTGAAATCATGTTGGCGGCAGAAGAAACTGCACAAAAAATTCGAGAACCTGAAAAAGCCGAAGAGTACAGATGGAAAATCAGAACCTTGTTAGACAGGAATAACAAAACACCTCTACCCAATATAAATAAAGCTGAACAGAGGGCATTAAAAGATCTTAACTCGGATAGTTCCATAAAGATACTTCCAGCAGACAAAGGAAACGCCACTGTAATTCTAGATGTTGGCTCTTATAATCAAAAAATCAATGAATTATTAGAAGCAGGAAAATACAAAAAACTAAAAAGGACCCTACCACCACAGTTGAAAACAAGATTTACAAAATCCTTTATAAATATCGAAATGAATTTCCAGATCAATTCATTAGATCAAGACTTACACCTCACTTCAGTAAACCACCACATTTATATGGTCTACCAAAAATACACAAAGCAAATATTCCTCTAAGACCAATTGTGAGTTCAAGAAATTCAGCATGCCACCAATTGGCTAAATTTCTGCTGAAAATTATATCACCATTACAAAGTAATTCAACATCGATGATAAGAAACACGAAACACTTCATAGAAATAATGAAACATCAAGAAATCATGGAAGAAGACGTTATGGTCAGCTTCGACATAACCAGTTTGTTCACTAATATTCCAACAGATAAAACACTTATCATAGTTAGGAAAAAGCTTGAAGAAGATCAAACCCTTAGTGAAAGAACTACACTAAGCGTGAATGCAATTATGGAAATGCTTTCTATTTGTATTGAAACAACATATTTCCAATTTGAAGACATCTTTTATCAACAAGAATTTGGAATGGCCATGGGTTCACCACCATTACCAATTTTAGCTGATTTATATATGGAAATATTCGAACAGAAGGCATTAGAAAAATATGCACTTAAACCCAAACTGTGGAAAAGATATGTGGATGATACTTTCATTATTTGGCAACATGGAAGAGACACTATGGATGGATTCCTTCAATATCTAAACAATCAAGAGGAATCAATTAAATTCACAATGGAAATCGAAAAAGACAGACAACTTCCATTCATAATGTACTCGTACATAAACAAAATGGAATCCCAAGAACCACTGTGTATAAAAAGCCAATGAACACAGGACAATATCTACATTTTGATTCAAACCACCAACTAAACACTAAATTGGGAGTAGCAAAATGTTTATTTGATAGAGCAATAAATATTTGTTGCACTGAAGAAGACCAAAATGAAGAAATAAATAACATCTCGAAAACTCTTAGAAGCAATGGCTACCCCAAAAAGATATTAGAAAAAGCTAGACGAACAAGAGAAAATCAACCTGAACCAACAGATATAAATCAGACCATTAAAACCGTAATTCCTTATGTGAAAGGTTTGTCGGAGAAAATGGGAAGAATTGGAAATAGATACAACATAACGACGGCATTCAAAACTCAAGACACTATCAGAGCTAAACTTACAAAAGTTAAGCCTAATAATGAGACAAAGGACAAAGAACTGCATATATGAATTACCTTGCGAGTGCGGAAGATCTTACATCGGAGAAACTAAACGCCCTCTGAATGTACGAATAAAAGAACATCAGAAGCTTCTACGAGTACTAGACAGCGACAAATCCAGGTTGGTCCAACATGCTGTAGATGAGAATCATCGTATAAAATGGGATGAAGCATCAATAATATCCAAAGAAGAAAAACTTGCAAGAAGAAAAATCAAAGAAGCAGCATTTATGAAAATAACACCTGATTCCATAAGTGCTCCATCTATAGATCTGCCAGAAGTTTGGACGCCGATAGTTCGATCCAACTTAAAAAGATCATCATATCACAGATGAGTATATAACATCGTTCATTTTTCTTTCATGACTTCTGTCATATTGACTTTTTGAAAATTGATAATTTTCAAAAGGTTTTTTACTTTTCTCCTTGATAAAGATAGAAGATGTCTATCGAAACGTCGGAAATCATTACATCCACAATAGATGATGGTAATAGCCCAAACAATCATTCAACACGAGCTCCATCATCAACAATATCTCGTCATCAAGCAGAAAGATCTGCTACCTTTTTTCTCTGAAGAACAAAATCTTGTATTCTGCCATGCTATTAGAGAACTCCTGATAAAAATGGGTCTTCCTGAACATTTTCCGGATGATTGTCGCCTATTTATTGACAACAGCTGAAAAAACGAAGTTTGACATTTCAAACTTTTTTACATAATGCGAACAAATATGGCTCAATACCAATTGCTCACTCAACGAAAATGAAAGAGCAATATGACAACATAGCTTTGGTTTTGGAAAAATGAAGTATCATGAACACAAATGGGTGATTTGTGTAGACTTAAAAATGGTAAACTTTCTCCTTGGAGAGCAAAGTGGCCACACCAAGTATCCTTGTTTCTTGTGCCTCTAGGATAGCAGAGACAAAACTCTGGGTTAGAAAAAAGTGGCCTAGAAGAGAAATCATGGATGTTGGGGGAAAGAATATCATCAATGATCCTTTAGTTCCGCGAAAGAAAATCATGTTTCAAGCTGGGTCTAATGAAGCAGTTTGTGAAGGCTCTTGATAAGAATGTATCATGCTTTGCATATATAGGGAAAAAAATGCCTCAGCTGAGTAAGCAAAAAAATTAAAGCAGGAATATTTGATGGCCCACAAATAAGACAGCTGATTAAAGACCCTGACTTCATAAATTCAATGAATGAGATTGAATAAAATGCCTGGACTTCATTTTTTCAGTTGTCCAAAATTTTCTGGGTAAACACAAAGCTGAAAACTATATTGAATTAGTGTCAATGAGATGCTGAATAATTTCAGATCACTTGGGTGTAACATGAGCATTAAGGTGCATTATTTACACAGCCAGTTAGACCGTTTTCCTGATAATTTAGGCGACATCAGTGAGGAGCAAGGTGAAAGATTTCACCAAGATATCAAATGTATGGAGGATCGCTATCAAGGAAGATGGGATACTCACATGATGGCAGATTACTGCTGGTCTTTAAAACGGGATTGTTCTAAAATACATTCAAGAATGTCACGCAAAAGAAGTTTCCGAAATGTTTAGTGAGTAATTGGTTTAAATGATGACTTTTTCTGTTTTCTATAGTATATAATGAATAATATCTGTAATATCTGTGTAATATAATAAAAATTCCTTAATCAATTTGTTTCTTTAAACCATGGTTTTTCTTTTAGAATAATGTAATGTATAATTCACAAAAATGTTGATATCTTAAAAATTCGAGCTGACAGGCAAAAACTAATAGCATATTTGAATTCAGGGCATCCAAAATCTTCGGCACCAAAACCACTGTTGACCAGTGTAATTCTTCAAGCTCAATTCCCTTCAGGAATACACGTTCGATAGTTTTGAAACAAACTTCTGTTGTCTTGAACTTGCACATTACTAGACATTTTATTACCTGAATCCAAGCCAGTTGATTGAATAACTCAACTTACCTGAAATAGAAAGAAAAGAGTGAGTTGTGTTATAGCAAGAATAGGTGAATTGAATGAATTCAGAAACTATCTGATATAGAAATCAAATTGTTTACATGAGGAATAAAATTTTCAGTAAATCGGGTGTCAATTAAATGTTCACTAGTTTGCTTTAATAGATGGTAGCGCTATCATGTGCTGAAACCACAAAACTCCATAAACTAGAATCAAATAATCCTGTTTCATGCAAAATCTGAATTCAAAATTCTTTGGTATTCCATTCAAAACAACAAGGAATTCACTGATATTCGAATTGAGTTATACCAAATACAATTTGTTTAATGTTCACGCTCTTTCCTGCTCTAACGAGGATTTTCATTTTCATACATTTAAAAAACCAACAAAACCACGTGAACATATCCGCCAAGTTTCGAACAAATGGCGACACAAAACGCAAATTGGAAGCGAACAACAGAAAATATGTCGCTTATTCGGCGAGGAACTTTTAATAAGTTTCAACACTTAATTAAAACTGTAAGCGAATTGGGTTTAATTTGTCCTGTCAAATTTATTGGGATTTCAGCGGTCACAGCCTCCCTGGAAAATGGGCGAGGATTATGAACGACGAAGGTCCCTCTCTGTGTTTTTGTTGGCAATTTTTAATCATCGCCCGTGCGTCCGTCACTGAGTTCCATGCGTCCGATATACCCGAGGGGCAGAGCATCATCGTGTTGGGTGCGTGATTGATGAAACAGATGGAGGATTTATTTTTCATCGGTTTGCCGCAAGAGGAGCGATTAGGCGGTGGATGGTAAAAACGGCTGATCATCGGAAACTCGCCGATGTGACCAAACGCGAAGGGCAATCTGCATATGTCACCAGGGGTTTTGTTTTAGCCGAATTATGTCAGCAACGAGAAGTTTTCAAAATGATATATAAGACCAGGAACCTGGAATTAGTATTTTAGTGTAATCGACTAGTTCAAAAACAGGAAAATTAAAGATCCAGAAGATACAAGATAAGCTCTCTATTTTCTAGAATTTCAATTCTAGAAAGATAGACACATGTAGTTTCTAATATTTTGACTCGAGAAAATGATGCAGAATCAAAGAAGGTCGATCGAAGTAAACCTCACTTCTGCCCCATGCGTTTTAGACAGAAACACGGAGATCGCATCACGGAAATTTCCGAAGTGATCGCCTCGGGAAATTCGGCCGTTACAAAATGTAGGCTCGGAGTTATAAAAATTTTGATGCCTAGCGTCATTGAAGCATTGTAACAATATGCCACACACTTCTGCTAGTTCTTGAAGAAAATAATAAACATATCAAACTACACTTCAAATATCAAATGAGGAAACATAAAGGCATTATCAGGAATGCAGAACGTGATAAAAACTCCACTTCATTACTTCGTGACGAAAAAATCATGATGTTTTAGTGTTGCGTTTAGGAAAGCAAACCTCAGAAGAGGTTTCTAACGGTACCGCAAAGAGCGAATTCCATTTTCATTCAGTTCATTAATTTCGGAGCTGAACCCCACTTCATCAAACTTGCGGTAAGTTATGTGGAAATACATAGAAATTCATGAGTCCACGAGTTGAATTTGTCACGTAGAACTCCCGACCGATAAACAAGCACGTGTCTTCCAAGTTTACCACAATATAATTCGGGAAGCCGAAATTCGCCATGGTTGCCAGATTATCAACGATAGAAACTCTGCGCCCTGGATATAAAACTCCATTAATATCGGACAAAAGCTTCGTTAAATATTTCTTCTCGAATGCGAACCGCCAATACTAAAAAAACCCGCATTATCCATCTTTCAATGGTTTAATTACTCGACGTGGAGAGGAACCAGGTGTGCTTCAGGGAACTGTATTAGGACCGCTGGTATTCAGTGTTCGTGAGTCTGGGGCAATCGGCAATCTCTAATAGCACATAACGCCTTTGTATCAGCAGTAATGCTTCCTTCTTGATGAAGCCAATATCGCCTGATTCGATTAAGGAATTTTGTTGTCATCCAGAAAATTTTGAACCTCATGCTTGTATAATAATAATAATTTATTTATCCCGTAGACAAAATACATTTGTATGGAACATGTCAAAAAAATAGAATGCAATAGTATTATTGAAACAATCAAATAAAAATTGAAAACCCTACAAAAGATATGCAATACAATGACGAAAAAGAATATGCACTCTACTCAATGATTGCCTGAAAATATTCATTCACGTTGTAAAAGCACTTCTCAACCAGCAAAGCTTTGATCTCTGTCTTGAACTTACTGTACTCCAAGACCTTCAATCTATCAGGTAGATGGTTAAAAATTTTTATGCCACCACACATAGGTGACGTTTGAAATTTAGTGTTACGGTGCTTTGGAAAACTGAGTGTCTCTCTATGCCTCGTATTATAATCATGAAATTCGGAGCATTTGCTCAGTGAGAGAAGATTTCTACGTGTGTACAATAAACAGTTGTAGATATAAATACATGGAAAACACATTTATTATATATATTTATATTTTATTTAGAATGAAAAGGGCCTACAGGACTCCCTGGGCTTTAAGCAAAAAATTAAACGATGTATCTTCTTCTGGGAAATGAAAACTGCATCACTGAATGACGAACCACCCCACAGGACAACGTTATAATTCAGGTGAGCATATGCGAGCGCATAATACAAATTAATAAGAGCATTACCTGGTAATACGAGTTTCATTCGTTTCAGAGCGTAAAATGCACTACTTAGTTTTCTACATACAAAATCTGCCTGATCTCTCCAAATCAGCTTTTTATGCACATGTAAACCAAGACACTTCGTACAATTCGATGGTTTCAAAATACCGGACTTAAGATTCAAACTGAACTGATGATCAGATTCACGCATTTGGAAATTGACAAGGCCCGTTTTGCTCACATTTAAAATAAGGCAGCTTTTAAAGCACCAATCAGAGAAACACTGGACGATGAACTCGCAACCAGCCTTGAGTTCGCTCAAATTCCGGGCAGAAATAAGAAAAGATGTGTCATCAGCAAATAAAAATATGTATATTTTCAATCTCGCTATACAAATTCACGAATATTTAAAAATAATCTTATTCGTTTAATAATAACATGCAGGATCGATACAATCTCATTCCGGTCATGAGAAAAAAACAGTAACATCCAACCGAAATCTTTTCGTTCGAACGTTGTAATAAGAACAGCTGGTTCTTGTAGTTTACAAATGGTAACAACACTTTGTTTGGCACCCCAACAGAAAATCTATTAAACGCCAGAATATGCAAATGCAAACGAAACAGCGTAAAATATCGTCAACGGAATATGGTGTAGAAGTTTTAATAACTTTCAACGCCTAATTAATTAGCATTGCACGCGAATCTAGTTTCAGTTTTTCAGTCGAATTTATCGGTTCTGAAGTCTACAGAATAAATATAAGGTTATGATATATAGATCGCTTGTTTCGTGCGATTCAAACATAACATCTACCCACTCTGGCGATGCTATATCAAAGAAATATTACAGAAACTGCAGATTCGTAAAAGAACTATTGCAAGAAAATGAATTTGTCAACTGTCACACAAAAGATATGAGCTTATCGATTACTGTGAGATTTTATTGCCTATATGAGGGCACGCAACGTTAAAACTGTATAGCAGGAAAGACAATGTAAAATTGTGTTTCCGTAGTACCAGTTGGTCACGTTGGACATATGATATCCCAGAGTTTCAAGACCTCAAGTACAACTGTGGACCGGTTTCGAGGTGTTTTGCCTCTCATCAGCACAGTATAGAACTGAACTCCAGAAGGGGGCTGCCAGTACTTAAAGAACCTCGTGAGGCATCTCCAAGTATTCTCCTGAAAGCGCGCCATCTACATCTCAAAGAGTGAAATAGTCCCGATTCCTCTATGGATTCATACGACAAAAATGATCCCCATTTTGGGTCACCACCGCGATCTGAATGTGTTTACATTCTTAGAGTGCCATCGGTGGGACCAGAGGGTTGTCTTTCCTGCTGTACAGTTTCAACGTTGCGTGCCCGCATAATAAAATCTCACAGTTGTTACTTTCTCTGTCTATAAGACAATAGCGAGTTAACCCTCTGGGCCACTGATGGCAACATAAGAATGCAATCACTTTCAGATCGAGGTGGTGACCCAAAATGGGGATCATTTTGACGTATGAATCCATAGAGGAAACGGGACTGTTTCAGTCTTTGAGATGTAGATGGCGCGCTTTCAGGAGAATACTTGGAAGTGCCTCAAGAGATTCTTCAAGTACTGGCAGCCCCTTTCAGGAATTCAGTGATACACTGTGCTGGTGAGAGGCAAAACACCTCGAAACGGGTCCACAGTTGCACTTAAGGTCTTGAAACTCTGGGATATCATACGTCCAACGTAATCACCTCCCACCACGGAAAGATAAATTTTCATTGTCTTTCCTGTTAAACAGTCTTATCGATTACGGCGTCCGAAGAGAAAATCCTTAGATAGTTTGACGTTGTATCCTATGAATTTTGCATCAAGGATATTGCTCAGTGGACGGTCAACATTTTTTAATTCCATTCTTTCCTGATAAGTACTGAAACAACGGAAAATGAGCTGACTCATTTTCGGCTTATCGACAAGTTTTCGCGGTTCGTAAAGAAGCAATTTGGTTTTTTGTACACGTCCCATTCAATACTTTTATCGCGAATTGCTTGGGGGGTAATAACAGTTATTTAGGGGGAGATCTTCGCTTGCGATTCCCTTGCCAAGGACAAGTTAAATTACACAATGAAGCCATTTCGTGATTATCAGCAGGATCTTAAGCAAGCGTTGCACCTACTCACGGACAAACTTTGCAATTTATGTTTTCCGGTGAATTCTTTGGGTTTTGATGAATTATGCGAGACGGCCTGATGGCCTCACTATAAACTCTGAACTTTCATTCCGGAGGGAAAAAAGTTCAGGTAGAACCTAAGCCAAGGGTTTTGATATTGGGAAAAATTGCTAGTGGTAGTGTTTGTATTATGCTATAATGCATACCAGATGGAATGTAAATATCCATTTATAATTCATGGCAAAACTCTGGTAGTTACTTTTCCTTATTATTACATCGTTCCTCTCTCTCTCACATGCTGATTTTCTTTATTTCAAATGGACTAATATTTACTTATTTGAGGATTTATTTGAGGAAATTAAACAAATGTTTTGTCTACTTTCAACAAATAAACTCACATTCTTCAAAACAGATTAACCCTATGAAACATATTACTTTTTGTCACTAGTAGGATAAATAAAAACTGCATAACTGGTGACGAAAATAAATTTGAAGATTATAATAAAAGAAAGGGCATATTAAATTGATTGTAAGGAAAATTCATAACATGATTACTGCAATGGTTTAAATCAATTCCTGAATATAAACTTGTTTCATTGCTTGAACCTACTGTTATTTGAGAAGCGTTGCACATAGTATTATGTATATATATCATCTACCACATATTTCGTCCTCGACATAACTTGATTCCTAGCCTCAGCGCCTTTTCTGAAGCTTAGGCCAGAATATATTACAGGATTTAAAAGACCTAGAAATTGTGCAATAACTTTTAATTGTTTCTCATTTGTGAGCGTCAGTTTCTAAAAACTCAATATTAATCAAGAATGTTTATTTTATCAAGTCACAACTTGTAAAACTGACAGTTAATTTTTACAAGTTAGTAGTATTATTTACATTAGAAAATTTTGTTTTATCGTCATATATGTTAAAAATCATGGAACAATTGTTATTTCCAGTAACACAGATTTTTGATGATGAAAGAGTAGATACTGATGAACCATCGGTTGACTCAGAAACTGCTGAACTCGATTACTGCAGAACATTTATACTCTCCTTACTACCAAATAATTTGATAGACATTTCGATTTTTTGTTGACCGAATCATCGATATAACTCATCGTAATTTCGGTGCTCTTCCACCATCCTGGACGCTTTAGTGCTAAAATATCTCCACCCGAATCCGCAACCATGGTGGCTCCAGTTCTGCGAAAAGAGTGGCCGGTGTATATCTCTGGGTCTTTTAAACCTAAATATTTCGCTATTTGCTTTGGGACACCACCAATAGTGTGCTGGCCAGCATTAAGGGAAATGCACTTTCCATGTCGTCATGTCAAAAAATATCTTAGGCTTTCTGTTCCAGGAGGCCGAAGATTTACATATTTTCTGTATAACATGCAGGGCTTGAAACTGCAGCCATCATCGGTTATGGTGAATCTTCTTGTTGTTAAATTTTTTGTTTGCCGCAATGTCACAATAACGTATTTTCCCATATCTTCAACATCATTCATGTTTAAGGAGAAAATTTCGTCACATCGACAAGATCCAAAAATCCCAAATATTATTACAATTTTCGCCAGCAACCACTGGTCATCAGGAGCATGTAAAAGAAATTGTTCAGCCTCTTCTTTACTTAATTCCTTGGCCTTTTTTGGCGTATAACGCTCATTTTTTCGTTTCAGAAACGCTATTACCTTTTGAAATCTGCAAATGACAACTGAACGTCAATAATTTTTTTAAGGAAAACAAACCTGCGAACAGGAGCATTTTCTTTCACTTCAAAGCAGTTTTTTAGAATAGACAATTTTGACCATAAAGTATTAGGGCTGAATCTACCTGATAGTTGATTCAAGTAGACCAACAAAACATCTCCAGTTACCCCAATCACACTATTTTGGTTTTGCCACTTTTTGAAGTAGTATTCTCGCCCGTACCTTGAAGCTGATTTTGCAGGTAATGAACTTGAAGCTACAATGCTGGCTGTCCCAATAATTTCTTTTGGTAAAGTCATTTTCACTTTGGTCAAAACAAATGTAAAGAAAAATAAACAGACATGTTCATGGCAATGCTTCCATAACTTACGACATTTGAGACAAATTATTGAGATTTTTTTGGAATTTATCGAACCATTTTACAAATGAGAAACAAATAAAATATAAAACAATACACGCAAGGTAACGGGTTTTACTGGCTCAAGGAGGTAACTGACGAGCCGCAGTCGATATCCTCTATTCGCCAGTAAAAACCCTCTTATCTCGCTCGTAATGTTATATACTTTTGGCAGATTACTGAATGTGTCAATTCTCACAGTATTTCCGGTACAGTTTCCATTCCCACATTTTACGAAAAATCTATTGTATTTGAGATTCTGAGGGTGCAACTCGATGGATATTGCTGAGAGTTCAACACAACTCGTAATTTGAAAGTAATATTAATTTTGTTATGGTGATAAATCATTAAAAGCTTTCAGAAGATTCGATTCCGAAGAAGCATGGTTTTTATGTAATTTAGATATGTATGTATTGGGTATTTCAAAGGACAAGAGCTTAGTGAAAGGAAGATGTTCCGAACGGTTCTCCTTGGGTGCCTACTTTTGATTGGTTTCAAGAAGGGAATTTGAGCTTCAATCAAAACTTTTCTAAAACTATAAATATCGTAATGAGTACGCGAAAAGACAGATTTTAACGAAAACCAGGCACAATGTGAGCTATTACGAATAAATCCAAGACAAACTCACCATAAAATACCGAAACAGGATTCGAAAATACACGTATAGAAACTACAGCGTCACCTGGACTATCCAAACGTGCATTATTCGATAAACAAGTTACATAGTTCTCCGTCTGAATGCTCAAACGTTCATTAGGTTTACTTTGAATCCTTTGTTGCTCGCTCAACGAAATCACGTCTTGTTCTCTCACCTGAAAAGGACTCTTCCACGAAAATAGACGGAAAAGAAAATCTCGATTTATACCTGTGTTGACTCCATCCTTTCCGTTCCGTTGGGCTTCACAATCTCGGATGTTCGTTCTGTGGAAAAGCTCCTCGAACAGAACGGTCATTATTATTGCGATCTCATAGGAGGTTGCCAATCGGAGGAATTGTTTGAAAAAGGACATCAAAACATTCAGAGCGATGCAAGCGGAATCTATTTTTACATTCTTCGATATCATTATTGTCATGTGAATTTTCAATTCAAGCTTATAACGTCGAAATGTAAGAAAATGCCTAACGAAACTCATTTTATCTTCAAAGCCTTTGTGTCACATTATTGAGTACCAAAATTTTTTCTTCGATCTTGGAAAAAGTGACGCTATTTCTACCTGTTTTCTATGCGAAATGTTAAACATTCCAGAACACTGGGCAGGTGCCAAGCAATTACCAAATAAGAGTGCGGTAATATCTTAGACTATATAAGATAGACAAAGCATTCCTTTGTAAAATGTCGATTTGTTTTGACTCCGTCATCGAAAGTCTTAACCTCATTGAAAATCTCTTGAAACCTCACCCGGCAACACCGCATAAAATCTTTTTCCATTTACTCAGGTCACAATATCTTCAGGGTCAAAATGATCTGAACAAATGAAAATTACTTTCTTTGGGCAAATACTTGACCATTCCAACAGCGAAACCCAAATTCTTCTTTTTTCATCGTCATCTGGGAACCTTAATTCAAGAAAACCTCATTTTATCTTATAACAATCTCATTGAAAACTTCCCTATTGAAACTGTCTACGCTACTGAACTAAATACTTCGGTTCTAACAATACACTTATCTATGGAACGATAAATTCGAATTAAAACACCTGTCTTTACTACAACTTTCACACCTACGAATCATTTTTAGTGCGATGAAAAGTAATAAACAATAAAAAATATGAAACACCTAATACTGACTCTCACAAATTTTCTTCAAATTGCGTATTTATTTTCGATACAGAGGTGGCAACGTGCGTCTTTTAGAACATGTGACCTTCAAATTGTCGAGCAGAAAATAGAGCAGCGTTGTCTTGACTTTCACCTGAATTTCTTTCCATCTGTGGTCTCTGACATAAGATAGCAGAATCAACTAAAGTTTACCTTTTACTTCTTGCTGATATATCCGATAAGACAGTTTCAATTAAAAATATAAAATTTTATACAATGTTTTGAATGCAATATGGAGAAGAAGTATAGTTTGTACAATTTTCACATTGTACTGGAGGGTTACTAGAATTTATGGACGAATTATGGACTCTCAAATAAATTTTATCCATTGATTTTTATACAGGTAATGTTTTTATTTTTTCAAACTCCTCATAGTTCGTCATTCCAATTGGAAAGTTGTATTCACACACTCCATCCATGAAAGTTGTCGATTATTTGCAATCTGTCAGACTCAGCAGATGCTCTTCATCTCCGTGCCGAGCCACTGGTTGTAGTTTATCTTAGAATCCCTGAGTTTCACCTACACTCCAAGCAACTGTTATTTCTATCAATTATGCAAGATCAGGGGAAAAGTTCCGTAACGATTCCATAATGTGGCAGCCGTAGTGCAGACGACAAATAAGCTGATAATTCGAAGGGGATTCTGCCAGGCAGCTTTTGAAGGGTGATTCGCAAGTATTGGATAATTCATCATCGCTCCTGCTTTATGAGTTTGTTCCTTTGAGCATCGTGAATTTCGGGAGATTCTATATTAGGAGATATTGGAAATGGAAACGAATCATTGATTCAGAAGAATTTCATAGATCTTTCGTTGAATCCACATGTACTACTAGCTCTCATCTATAATCAGCCGAAGGTCTCCGAAAATAACATTTTGAGGTCGGAGGTGGTCGCAAATTTTACGAGCTAGAGGCAGGTTTTAATGGTGAAAAACGTGGATTCCGACATGGTCTCTAGCTTTAAACCACGACAGCGCCAAAATTTATAAAAATTTGTCGAAAATCACCTATTTATTCCATAACTCTACTGATTTAATTTTTCAAAAAAGAACGACCTTTCCAGTGTGCAAGCTAGTCATTTATTGACGCATGGGAATCGAGACCTCAAGTGCAACTGTGGACCGGTTTCAAGGTAACTGCCTCTCATCATCGCAGTCTTGAAGGAGGCTGCTAGGCTTAACAAAGAATGTGATGAACTTTTCAAACATGTCCAGAAAGAGAGCCATCTACGTCTTGAAGACTGGAACCAGATTCACTTTCTCTGCAGATCCATAAAACAACATATGACTTCCAAATTCAAATAGTACCAGTGGTCATCGAATGTGTAACATTCATCAAAGTACCACTGGCGAGATGAGAGGATTCGCTCGCCTCTAAGTCCTATTATGGACAGGATAAGTAATGAGAAAAAGAATGATTTTTACTAATGCCTATTGAGTCGGCAAATTTCAAAATAGAACGACAATTACAAAGAACCATGGTTCAAGTTTAGTAAATCTATGATTTTTATTTCCTACAAATACTATTTCACTATTTTAGTGTGAATCTGGCCATACTGGAACAGCGTCTGTCAGTTTTTGGAGTACTGGGTGGAAATTGTTCTCATATGATTGAGCTCGACTTTTGATACAATAATGAAAATAACATCACATTAACTATAGACATTGAATGACTTCTGAGACAGACGATTTGATAAAAGGCCTCATTAACAGTTTGTGCGAGTTGAACACGTGTCAGAAATTCATCCAAGATAATGAGATTAAAACCAATTCGGCCCCTTGGAGGTGAGTCTGAGAATGATTTGCTGTTATTGAAGCCCCAATGATCTGAAGAAAGTTCTGTATCAATTCCATAATGTGGTAGCCACAGAGCAGAGGACAAACAAACAGATAATTTGAAGGGGAGTTCGCCAGAAGGCCTTCGAAGGGTGATTCGAAAGTATTAGATAATTCATCATGGATTGTGTTTTATGAGTCTGTTTCTTTAAGCATCATCGGGGTCTACATGGGGAGATACTGCAGATGTGAAAGCACCATTAATTAATGAGAAGCTCATAGTTTTTTCGATGAATCCTCAGCTATTATATTGCCAGACAATCTATATCCATTAGTACCAGTCATATCGTTAAGAGATCTTTGTTAGGAGCTCCTCGATTTCGAGATGTATTAAAATGAATAATGGCAAAATTCATGAGCGATGACAGAATGGATGCTAGCGTGAGTTCTTGCAAAATTGGTTTCACAGTAATACGATCGAAATAAGAATTTGTGATAACATTGAATAAAGCGGAATATTCGATTACTCCTATAAAGAAACATTCTGCAAAAATTTTATTGTCGACTTCGCCTTTCATTCCTATCAGTTGTTTAACAATGGTGAATTTCAAAATTGCTATCAGGCCTCATCATTGGGAGGTTGTAACTGAGCAGAGAGGCTCCAAAAAGGAAGTTTGTAGGGAAGAACCAAGCCTTTCTTTCGATACACAAATCACAAACATCTTTTTGCAACTACACAATAAAAATTTCAAACAAATTTGATACGTATATTTTGTTTTCAGTTTTTTTTTCTGCTTTTATCTTTTTATTTTCAGATTTGATATGCGCAACTTGAAGGAACCCCTGCGTTTATCAATAGAAGACCACTCTTGGAGAAAGAAGTCCTTGGAATATATTTAAGCTTATTTTTTACACACAATAATACTTAAGAGGGGAGTCAGGGATCAGAAATAAAAATGTTTATTCATTCACCACGAAGGTTGTTTGTTCAACACCGTAACAGAAGTGCTAAATCTAAAAATCTAAAATCAATAGCTCCATTTAAACTACAGCATCCAATTATCCACTTGGGATGCAATGAATTAACCTTGGAGATCTACTCCATAATTTCGTTGCACTTTCTAGCGCAAAGCACATTACAGGTTGTTCCGTAATTTTCTTAGTTATCTATTAATTTAATCTAAAGCATCATTATTTCATGAAGATCTTCCTGTTAACTCGAGCAATAAAGTACCGCTTCTCGGATACCACCTAGAGATAGCTGAGTGCTTCACATGATTGCCAAACAACAAAGTGCCGACAGACAACCTAAGAAAATTACTGCATCATCAATTCTACTGATCTCCATTTTGTACACTACGAAACAACTGCTCTTCTAAATTGCGGAATCTGCTTCTTGAACATCTCTAATTTATTAAGACCGGAAGAGTGATATATTTGCAATCCGGAAGCTCAATTTTTTTTCTTAATCTACCTAGATTTGGAATTTTTTGAGTACCTAAAATCAACTGATTTCGTATAATGAAAAAGTTCCAAATCATTAGGTGGCATCGACCGATTGTAATCAGATAAACTTTCCATAATAATGGCCTTCACTTGAAGGAAAAATATTTGTTGAACACAAGTGTAACAAAAAAAGGTAGATTGTTAATGACTCACAGGTGCATGCAATATTAAATGATTCCAGCATCATAATAAAAACAATTGAGTCATTTCGAAAAAAGAAGATCATCATATCGACTAACAAAAAATTCATGAAATTTTACAATTCTGTCACACGAAAATATGGAAACCACAATTTTTCAAAGCTTTTGGGGTACATGGTCTCATTTTAGAGACAAAAACGTTTCAGTGCACTTACTCAATAAAACAGCAGGAACAATAATAAAATAGCAACACCAGCATCGAATTGGCCCAAATCATATAAGGGAAAAGGGAACATCGCATTTTCTCTCCATTGATGGTTTTTTTCCCGTCAGGGAATCCATGCAGATCCCAATCCATCAGCGTGTATTCGCGAATGCAGCAAGAGTGGGGCCCATTTTCAATAGATAATAATGTTGGAAAGCATTTATATGTTCAATCCTTTACGGATTCTCACACAGACGAGTCCTTTCAGTGCGATGGGGCCCGAAAGCTCCATTAGCAAAGGTAAACAACTTCACTCACGTGTTGGGATCAACTTCAATGCCTTCTAACCCCCTTTCAACTGTGCACCTTGATGAAAGCTACCCCCGTTGCTAGGGGGAGGTTGATACTCCTTATCCGATTCGATGCCTTCACGGTTTTCGTCTTTGCTGAAAAGACATGCTAGGCTGATCCCTATATTTTTCCTGTGTCATTTAATATATTGAGTTATCAATCAATACAGTCATATTCCCTCACATGCTTAGCTGCATGTTTTGAAAGGATTCACAACATTAACAAAGGCTTTGTTGGTAACACCCATCATAACATGGGGACAACCATAAATACAAATTCAGTTACATTGAGGTATCATTGATATAATATAAGAAAACAGGAGCAGAGGGTATATTAGTTCAAAGATATTGAATATATCGCTTCAACGAATGAAACGGATGGAAAAATATGAATTCAAGAAGGAAATAGGAAAGGCTCATCAAGAAAGATGATAAAACATTGAATTCAACGTAAAAAACAAGATTAAATTGAAATGGGAACAATAATAAAATTGTTCAACACGAGACATAAACTGAAATAATATTGAGTACTAAACACAAAACATCTCTCAGAATAAGTAATACCAATACTTGGAAGTATTAATTGATCCTCAAATGTAGATAAGTTTCGAAACAAATAAATTGATTGGAAACTTGATAATGGTACAATCCTAGTATTTCATACAGAATATAATGGAAAATATTCATTATTGGAAGTAATTGGGAACGAACAAATTGGAAATTTAATAATGCATCGGCGTCGATCTCATTTTCCTTTTTGTTATTATCTGGAAGCTCAAAGCTTTAACGCTCACTACCGATATTGGTTATTGGTTTATGATTATGATATTTTCAACACAGAGCTTGCAATTTGCTAGAGGAAATTTGATATAGTACTCATAGCAGGTACAAATTTGGCAGTGTAGATTTTTTGGAAGTTTAGGAAAAAACTCATCAAAAGCAACCTTAAATAACTCTTTCATGAAGAAATACTTCATCAATATCTGGATCAAAGATAATAAACCATCAATATCGAGCATAAATGAGAAAAATCCATTGATTTATCGTCCTCGAAATCATCCCTCCCTTACCCTGCCACCGCTGAGTGATACCCAGGACGCGACGGGCTGATAGAGGTGTTTCATTTTGGGGACTAGGAAATCTATTTTCGAGCGCATAAATCTCAGTCAAGTCACGTGTGAAATACTGATGACCCGGCTACCGGCTTAATTGGATTTTCAATGGCACATACATCAAACTCAAAACTATTCATTTCAGGCAGCAAACGGATGGGACCTTCATTACTGGAGTGTAGGGCAGAATGTTCGATATTGAGAGTGACCCGGGCACGCTGCTCGTATTGCAAGAGATTCCGGGCTATAAAAAGAGAAACGAGTCAATCAACCTCTGATCCATCTGCTTGTAATCAGGTAAACATGTCGGAAGTGCAGTTGGGATCAGATCGATTTATGTATGTAGTATGTAGTTACACTGGATATGACAAACAACTTTTTTGGTGTTTTCAGTATGAATATCAATTCCTCAACAACTGAATACCTGAAGCAATATTTCAAAGATATTTGATTTTCAACGCACCGGGGCATCCACCACTTAGCATACAGTTGAATTGGCAAAAACTGGCAGCATTATAATTAATTAGTATATTTATTCTTTTGAATTTGATTATGCATTTGGGCAGTTGTGTTAGTATGACACTTGATAATAAATAATTCAATAGGTTTTTGAGATAAATTGATTTCAAACTAAGCTTTCGTAGAACTCTCGAAAGACAACCAATGCATCCACCATTTCGCGCACAGTTAAATTGAAAAACTGAAATCTTAATAAATAATCGAATAGATGGTTAATATATATTTGCAAATGAATTAACTCACTTAGGAGAAATTAAGAAAGGAGGTGATTTGTTAGGGTGACGTGGTTCAAAATAATGATGACAAGGCTTAGTGGAATGTGAAAACATTCCTTCATCGAATATTAAATTGCAGATTTTGAATGTCTTTTCAAATTGTTTATTGTTCACCTACTTGGGCGACATCTACATAACGAGTAATTTACTCGATAATATATTTACTCAAAAATATTCAAGATTAAAATGATTATAGCAAATATTCTACCTGAATTTGCCTTTATTGGCGATAATGAAGCATTTTATGAAATTTTGTCAGTACTTCACATATTAACCTTGCAATATGTAGATACTTGAAATCACTAAGAAATATCAAGGAATAGTTCGATTATATTAACAAAATATTTCATTTCCATTTCATTGCTAACTTCAAGATCATAATATATGCGGTGAATCGATGAAAATAAACTTGCTCATCCACCATTTTGCATACAGTAATTTGAGACAATAAATCATAAATGATCTAGATAGATTAGAAGTCAAACAGTGTCCGTAATCGTGGAGCTAATAATAGAAGCATTAAATTCAAGTATGTTCATTGTTTGTTGGATAAATATTGGGATATCAATAAATGTCCATGTGAATATTATTGAGATCATTGATTTAATCTAGAGTCAATACATAAAATACGATGTCAAATCACAATGAATATCATGTTGAAAAAAATATTAAGCATGAAGATTCAAAATAAACATTATCTTAAATCTGTTCTTCAAGAATAAATTGAACAATTTTTTGTAAGCTACACTGGGTCTAATTAGTAAATCGAATATGTTGATACCGATAATAAAATTGTAGATGGAAATTAAAAACAATCAGTTTTGTAATTCACAGAGAAAAACTGAATAGAACATATAACTATAATTTACATTGGTGCATCAGACCATTCTATAATAATCGTTATTTACTATTATCCTAGCGGTGTAGATACTCCGTCTCATTCTGTTTTGATACGATAATTAATTAATATCGGCATCACAAACGAATGCCATCGAAAATAAACAATAGGGCAATTTGATGAACAATTAAATTTTTAACTGGTCGAGCATATTTGGCATGCCATGCGAATGCATACCGGCGAATTGTATTTGTCGAGTCAATATAATGAGAATTCTCACACAAAAGGTATACATTCTATACGGGCCTGTTCCGGTTGTTTGTCCGTTGTTTCTACTATTTTCATGTTGTTAACGGAACAAAGTGTATTATGTTAACCACCTTTCGGTGGAATACGATAAAATCGACATATGCTAGGGAGAACAGGGCTGCTGAATACAATAATGAAGAGTATACACACATTTGTGGCAAATAAAGGTTGAGTTTTCTGCAAGTAGACAAACAATATATATAATTCAGCAAGATCGTTGAAAATATTACCGAAAAGGTCACGATCACTTCGGACTTCAGAGTAATGATGGGTAGTACACGTCTTGAAATTGAGTTTCTAAGAGGTGCCTCATTTTTGTACTGAAGCGGTACATTGTAGTATAGACGACGGGTTGTTGAGGCGCTGTAGCGTAGCGAGGGCGAGGCAGGTAAGAACTAGGAACGTTGATGGTTTGCCTCACTTCTAATATGTCAATGCAAAAGGAGGGCAACGATAACTGTCGTCAGAATTGAAGTAATAAAAGAGACAAAATTTAGAATGCAAATCAGTTGATGGATTTTGAAACTTCAGGACGGTGAGCGAGTGAGGGGAAGATTTTAGTAAATATGAGGGTTTTGTTATTCAAAATAATCGAAGCTAACCATGATTATATATTCTTATGTAATTAAAAAATTTGAAGTTTCCCTCACAGTTTTCCAGTTCGATTTAGAACAAACTGTTTTTATGAAAATGTATCCAATTACTAGTAATTTCGGGCTGAATTCTTTGTGTGAGACTTCAATACGCCGAAAAGATATATTACTTATTTATGACTCATCGCAATTTCAACTTTTATTAAGGTCATTTATTGAGTATTAATATTCCGAAAATTTCATCTTTGTAGTTTATCATTTGTGTTACTTTGGTTGATGAGAAACTGAATATTTCGCCCTTATATAATAATAATAACTCGTTTATTTTTTCGTCGAATTGGCTTTTCACGTCTTATAATTTTTCTTTTTCCATAAAGAACAGAATTCCTAATAATAATTAATATTTTTAAAGTCGAAAAATTAACACTATAATGTCATGAGATACTGGTACCAAAACACCAGATAGTAATCGAGAGCTTAGCGTTTTATTCCTTCTCTGAAGAATCAATATTTTCATACAATCATCAGAAATAAAATTGTTTTTCTGTTGAGTTCAAAGAAACTCCTATAAAATCCCATCATATTCGGTAAGAGGTGCCAAAGTGACAAAGACGCCGCCGCGCCATAAAAGTTTCCGTGATTCCATAATTTACGGCATCTGTGTACTGTTTACTATGAATCAGTACATCCCCTCAGCTCTCATTTACCTCTGTTTCTGTCGTTTTTGTACCGGTGACCAGGACCAGGACTTATTCCCTCTCCTCTTTGTATTTGTCGCATGACTCGCGTGGCTCCATCGCTTTCTGGTCCTCATCGAGGCGCAGTGAGGTGGTACATTGTATAAAAATGAGCCGCTCTCACATTTCCTCGTCGTGTACGGGACAAATGAGCCGCCTGTTGTAAGAGGTACCAAACACTACTTCCCAGAAATAAATCTCAATTCAACTGATTTAATATAAAAAAAAAGGAACTGGAGAGACTTACCAGATAGATCATTGAACACAAGGTGAATATCCCTAATAAATTACTCATTTGTTAATCAATTTTCCATTCATATCTATTTATTCAAGTAACTGGGCTTAGCAATTTTTTATAGCCCGACTTCGCCCAATTATTTGTTATTTTCGGTTGTTTGACCAAAAATAGTCTCCACGTTATCTTAAACCGATTCTGTTCGATCGTGAGCAAGATGACTCTAAAGAACCGAAATATGATGAGGGTTTTGATATCTCGGCTCATCTCATTGTTAGATCTAAATAGCACAGTAGTTTCAGAGCAACATAAAAAAAAAAAAATTTTCAAATACCTCTGTACAAATTAAATGTTTTCTATATGCAGTTTGGTCATATTCATTACTTCTCAATAAGATATGGAACATAACCCTTTTCAAATTAAACTTGTTAAGTTGAACAGTCAAGAAGTCTCTGACAAACGAATATTTCGGAGGTGTGATTCTTGAAAGTTTAAATAATTACTCGCAAGTTGTTCAACAAGAATGCCAAAGTCAGTAAGTACTTTATGATTTTTTTATACAATACAATTTATTGTTATCAAAAATAAGTGTATAGTGTTTTGGTTTTTGATCGCTTTCTTTTGAGCAGCAAATTTATCGATAAAGTAATTAATTATCTGCTTTAATGAATAAAATGAATCAATCAATTTGATGTCTTTTCAGATATCCGCAACAGGTTGTCAATTTCAATGAAATGAGAGAATCGAAGAAAATATTCAAGCGGCTTTTGAATGATGGTTTTTGGATTTGATCTCGGATTTGATTATATTAAGTACTTCTTCACAGAACAACACATTATAAACAGGTATAGATTACAATATGTTAATAGAATTAATCTTTAAGAAGGTCTTGGTAATTTATAAATGAAAGAGTTTCAGCATTCGTGATGAAGACACTATTACATCTCGTCTTATATCATTTGCAGACATTGGACTTGATTGAAAATTGTTTTGTATAAGTAAAAAAGCTATGCTTCCTTGCAGACTAAGGCTTTTACGTATAAAACACACGAATGCCGTAATTCTCAAGATATCTCTTCTCGCTTCTTTTACGGCGTATAAAATGAAAAAAAAAACGCGAAAGCACACTTTTCGACTTCGCGTTATCCGATACCGTCACAAGAAAAAAAAACACAACGTTTTGAATGTTTACGAAGACCATCCATCCGAACGGGCTAAAAACCAATTTCGTATCGGTACAAAAAACTCCCGGATTCTACAACATATAACTAAGGACACTCCGGAAGTTTGGTTTTTACGAGCAGCCGTTGTCGCATCAGCACTCTTCGATCCATAAGATGCCCGGACTCGATCGGTTCGTAGGATTTTAATAAAAGCGGGTCCGAGACTCTTCTCCTCTCTCTCCGGATCATAATGCCGAAATGGTAATGTATAATAAAAACGGGAGGATTGACCCCTTTCAGGTCGGCCAATATTCGTATATGCGGTTATATGGCGTTAGGATAAATACATAAATTCCGTATATGTCCGGCTATCGGCAGGGTTATTCGAGCCTGTCGAAGGAGTTTAGCGCCTCTCCGGGCGCTTTTTCGTTGATTGCACTTTTATCCCGAATTTTTTATTACCGAATTCAGTTTAAATTTATTAACGGAGTTCTGTATTGCAAGGATGGTTTTGGTAATATCAGGCAAAAAGTAGAAAAGTAATGAAGTGAAGTAAAGCCCAGTAAACACATAACGTATTCTGAACGTTTGTTATTGGTATCGAAAGTTTATTAGAAGTTACACGTTGAATTTATCAACGTTACCTTCGACACCCAAATTCAACTAAACATTGACGTGCAATAGACGTACGCAGTACACGGTTTCTTTATTCAACCATTATGAAACGTATATTCACTGGATTTCTTAAAGTTAATTGAACTAGATTGAATCAATATTATAAAAGTTGAAAAGTCATTAGTAATCAACTCTTCATTCGAGCAACATTTATTCAACTTAAACCATATTTTTGGAATCATATTTACTATGTCTAACTCAGCAAACCATCTAAAATATTTTTTATCTATATGGAATAAACAAACAACACGTACTACCATTGCTCTTCATATTACAATAAAGGTACGATAACACATTTACTCAAAACTCTTTCAATATTTAACTCATAAAATATTTCCTCATATAGTATTTTTATCGTTTAATTGGAAATAATGAAGAAAAGTTATTATTTTAAGTGAAATGATAGATATATCATAACTAGAGAAAGACATTAGTAGCTCCATATATATTTTACAAAATCAATGGAATTTTGCACGACAGTTTCAATTGTACCATTTCAACTAGACAACTAAATATGCAGGGTAACAGATCTGTAAATAAGGAGTTCTTAATATTTTCTATAAGAAATTCAATATTACAACGTATTTTCATTGAGAAAAGTCAACGTTTAATAGGCGTAGTGATAGTACGATTCGGAAAACTGGAAATTTTACATCATTGCCACAATTCTGAACAACAAGAATTAAGTACATACTTATTCTCAAATCATTGTCTATATTCTTCATTTTGAACTTTTTATTCGTTAAGCATATGGAACCGATTATTATCATTTCTACCAATATGCATTGCCTCTGCTTGAATATGAATCCTTCATAAAGAAACTTATAGAATGACATTCATTTATTTTGCTTGGCAACGCAGTATGATGAAAAGTCAGGGGTCGCAATTTTGCGATAGCGTTCGACCAGTCAGTTGGCTTCCGCAACTTGTGTTGTTCGTAAGAATCGCATAGTTTGTAATAAGTGATTTCATATGTCATCTAATATTCGTTAGCTTCTGCAGCTTGAAAGTTTCAGAATTTCATTAAAAAATGAAATGTTCATAAAGAAACCAAGTTGAAGTCAAGAGATTCGAGTTGGACATACCTGTTTAGTTTAAATTTTTCAGCCCTATGTTGTAGACATTCTTGATACATACCTGAAAAAAAATTGATATCAGACATTTTGTAGAAAAAAGACTACTGTATTGAACTAGTAGCATTATACGAATGTCATACTAATATAAAAATTGAATGAAGTCACTGCATTTATATTCGACAGCTATTTTTCATTCCATGAATCTCATTATAGCTGAAAGCAGATTAGTTTTCAATATTCCCAATAGAAGCTCAATATATGGGTTAGATTTTCGGTAGAAAAGTCTATTCCCATGTTTATATTTCGACCCTCATTTCACGATTTTTTATATTATTAGGTACAAGAATCTTCCAATATAATTTGTCAATTAATACAGAACATTCAATTTACAGTACAATTAAACAAAATTATTTAGTTCCATTCCTACACATACGAGTTATCAGAGAAAATGAAAATTGGCAGCATATTGGTACAGAAAACACATATTATCACGAAGATATTTGAATCGAAGTTCATAAAATTCTATAAGAACTTGAAATCTATAGTCTGAAGAATCTCATACAAAAAATAATGATTAGGACGAATCCTATACTTGTATACTACTAAAAATTGTTTTTAATTCCCAGAATCGAGAAGAATTATTCGAACAGTAAGAGATTTCACAATCACGTTCATCAGCCTATTTGAAATGCAAAGTCCTATATTTAGAGTTTTTCTGAATTCGGATATTAATCATTTTCTTAAAATTGTTAAGCTAATTATTTCAAAGTTTACTTTCGGCGATTCATTAATTCCTTCGGTTACCTAAGTAACCAAATTCTTGCAATAGTTTGACCAAAAATGCCAAAAGGCTGTTATCAGTAAAAGAATATTCATTTTTAGAAAACTTGGAATAAATAATTTCAAAATCTATGTACACGTAGTTTTTTATTTCTCAAAATAACGAATTCTATAATACGTTGTTTGGCATTTTCAACTTGAGTTCCGCTCACTTTTCCGATGCTAGAATTTCCAAGAACATTGATTCGTTCACGGAAAAAGTCGAGAGTACTCCTCTTTGTAATTTAATCTTTGCACTTACAGCCCGAACCGACTGAACTATCGGCCGATAAAAAGTCCACAGTCGCTAACAAGCAACGATCAAATAAAAACACAGAATCGACGACCCCCGGGCGCCGCTAAAACATCGCAGTCGATCATAAAATCACGACAACGACGTACTAGAAGCAAAACTTTTCTACACATATATTTCCATTTAATCCAGATCGAGCACGAGTGCTTCTGGGTCAGTGGATCCGTCAACCGATCCGGTGTTTTCATTGCATTTAAATCGAAATAATCACGTTCGGGAGCCACGGAAGCCAGTCGATATGGATCAAATTGAGCGCCGGAGACCGGGAGACCTTTCATAAATAATGCAAGACTTGGGTAACGCGGCCATATTTCTCATTATTTTTATCGATACTCATGTTTATGACGTTCGAATTAAATGCGGTTGAAAGTTCCGGAGAACGTTTGAGGGTTATCGATAGGGGGCCAATCATTGGCGTATAGATGCATGGACAAAATTCGAAACGGAAGTTCTTCCTTTGATCCGTTTTTTTTTCTCGTCGACACATCGTGCTACTGACAGTGTTTATTTTTGAAATGCCATTGTGCTTTTACGGATCGATGGGATACCTTGTTTGTATAGGAGGATGGGAATTGACGGGCATGCATGGGATTTTTCGCTGAGTGGCTATTTGTTCCGGTAAATCGGATCGGGTGTTTAGTTGCGATAAATGCAAATAAGTCTGACAATGACACTGAACACACAATGATAATATTATAACAACTAGTAAGCGGGTAGATCAATAGGCCCGTAGATCCATAGGCCCGTAGATCCATAGGCCAGTAGTTCAATAGGCCAGTAGTTCAATTGGCCCATGGATCAATATAGACCATAGATCAATATAGACCGCAGATCAATAGGGCCCATACATCAATGAAGAGCGCAGAAACACGAAACACGTCAAATTACCCGTTGAAAGCGAAAAAGCTAGAAAGAACTGGAAAAAAACACGGAGAAACGCGAAAAAAACACGAAGGAATCCGAAGAAACACGAAAGAAACCGAAGTTATACGAAAGAAACCGAAATTACACGAAACAACGGGAGAAAACACGAAAGAACACCAAGTAACACAAAAAATCTAAAGGAACCTGAAAAAAACCCGAAACACAAAAGTACTTGTAAATTGCACACCCCGTATATCACCCGACCGTAAACTTATTGTAAATTGCACACCCTGTATGACATTTTATCGAAATCCGCTCCCATTCGCGAGAAAACTTGAAGGAGAATGCATATGAGACACTCAGTATACTATTGATTAGCAGTGAAAAAAAAAACCAAAAGAATATCGTTGTAACTCCATCTATTCGAGTTCAGTGATTACCACGAAGGAAGTATCAAAATTATTCTATGGAGCTCCTATGTAACACCCCCGTATATGTTTCGAAGATAATTTTTCCGTAAAAAACCCGAAGGAACACAAAAACTTGAAAAAACTTGAGAGCGCGCAAAAAAACAGAAGAACTTGTAAAGTGCTCACCCCGTATATCACCCGATCTCAAATTCATTGTAAATCGCACACCCTGTATGACATTTTACCGAAATTAGCTTTCACACGTGAAAAACATGATGAAAAATGCATATGGGACACCCAGTATATAATTGATTTGCAGTGGGTGCTTTCATCATAAGAAACAAACCGAAAGAATATCGTTTTAACTCTATCGTTTCAAGTTCGGTGCATTCCACGAAGAAAGAACCCGACGAAACACGGAAAAACTTGAAAGAACCCGAAGTACCACGAATGAACGAAAAATATCCAAAGGAACCGAAAAAACCTCTGAAGGAGCACAAAATCACCGAAAGCGTGCAAAAAATAATGAAAGAACTTTTAAATTGCACACCCTGTATATCAATCGATCGCGAAATCATTGTTAATGGCACACCCTGTATGGGATTTCATTGAATTAAGCTCCCTTACGCGGAAAAGCACAAAAGCTGGAGAAAACTCTGGTGAATGTCAGCGCTACTCAGATCTGACACCCTGTATATGAATCGAATATATTTTATCGAATTAAGATCCAAAACTCCCCGAAACAACACGAAAACTCGAATTTGCGCAAAAAAATCAAATTAACTTGTAAATTGCACACCCGTATATCACCCGATCGCAAATTCATTGTGAATCGCACACCCTGTATGACATTATACCGAAATCAGCTCCCATTCGCGAGAGAACTTGAAGAAAAATGCATATGGGACACCCGTATATAATTGATTCGCAGTGGGTGCTTTCTTCATATAAAACAAACCGAAAGAATATCGTTTATAACTCTATCGTTTCGAGTTCAGTGCATTCCACCAAGAGAGAAACCGACCAAATACGAAAAAACGCGGAAAACATGATAGAACCCTAAGTAACACGAAATCTCTCGAAGAAAGAATCTGGTGAAAATCAGTGCTTTCCATAAGCACAGCCTGTATAGCGATTTTTTCGAGATAGCACAGCCTGTATAGCGATTCATCGCGATCTGTGTGCATTCTTCAAGGACGAAAATGAATTAGCGCGAAAATAGAGCCTGAAATGACGATTTTCAAACGCATATTTGAGGTGTTTTTCTTGCGATTCACGAAAAGTGGTAGGTATCTAGAGATTCGGAATCTCCTGTAGATTCTTATTCGAGTGCTTGGAAGGCGCAAAAAATCTTTCACCGGCCATATCGAGCGAAAAATTGATGCCGTATTTTCAAATTTGGAGCTCGCGTTCGGCTATCATCGGAATCGTATGAGAAATTGTGACATTTTGCCTCATTTCACCGTATAAATTGCCGAATTTGGAATGAAGAATTCGCGGCCTTGACTCGCTACTTGGATGTGGAAATTGGTACCCAGAGATGGGAAATTTCACGTAGATTCGTTTTCTACCGATCGCGGGGCGATTTATATCGTTTTCGACCGGCACGGAGGAAAACGTAGGTGTGGTTTTTGACGTTTCAGGAAGTCGCGAGTCTAAAATTGTAGTTTTATATGCATATTTTTCGTATAGATTTCGAGGGCTCCGCGGCTGAGCTCGTAGCCACGCATGGGGACGTTCCTCGTCCAGAAAAAGCGACCCCCTCCCCGCGAGATGCTCCGGCTTCATAGGAGTACTTTCGCCCGTTTTTCGCCTTTGGGCGATTTCGCGAAAAACGTCATTTTCGCGATTTTCTTTCGAAAATTTCGGGCACTTTAAGAGCGCCCGGGGTGGTTTCGGGGTCGCTTCTCCTAGAACAGGATACGCCTTTTCGATCTGTTTTAAGATTCCCTCTCGAGCGGCCCTGCGGGCTGCTCTGAACTTTACGCTTTCGGGTCCCTAACGGGACCACCTGTCAAAATTTTCTCTGGTCCCCGATCTTATTACTTTATTATTTAGATTATATCGTTGATGACACACGAGCACCATCTACAAGATGCGACAGAAAAAGTATCAATGCATTGCAATGTGACATAAACATCCCAGCTACCCGAAGTTTGTGCGGTTTCCGGCCTTGACCCATAATAGCCATCTTCGAAAAAGGGGCCTTTTTGCGATATACCGGTAACTAAGCGTCCCACAAGAAAATTAATAACGCTATAATTTGTAGTCAATTTCTTTGGCTTCGAATAGGTTCTTATTTACTAACCATCTTGCCAAAATATTGAAATTAACAAACGGACAAATAGGAAAATTTTCTATTCTGCACAACACCATTTTTGAAAATATTACCTATAAATTCTTATAATGATTTTCTGAAGAAATGTTTTATCTTCTTATGACATTTTTGGATTACTTCAATCCAAAATGCTGTTACAGTGCTCCAAATTTTACCAAGTTCATCAATTCTTCAGAGAATCGGACCGAAACGAAATGTTCAAGTAAATCGTATGATTTTTGAGAGCTTGTTCCTATTAGAACAGCATGCTATCGTTTAACCTGTAATCTGTAAATAATCAAAAAAATCATGTTTCCATCTTAATAATCAAGAAGAATATAGGAAATTAGCTGTACCTTTCAATGATTCTCCTATCGAACGTGATTTCTATCCTAAGTATTTAGGGGTTAAATTAGACTACTCAATTACAAGGCTCATTCAGATGATCTTATCCTGAAACTGAAAACTAGGAAAAATTTTCTTCAGAAACTAGCTGAATTAACTTGGGGTGCTGATTCTTCCATTCTACGTACAGCATCTCTAGCCTTAGAGTTTGCTGCAGCCGAGTATTGTTGCTTTGTTTGGTTTAATATTGCACATACATAAAAAATCGATGCACAATTGAATCTATCGATGAGAATATTTACTGGCACCATAAGATCTACACCGGTTCATTGGATACAGTTTTGTCTAACATTGTCCCTCCCCATATTCATAAGTTTAAAAAATTGTTTGATTAAGTCAGTCTACTGAAGAGGACGAATGAGCTTTAAGGAGCCTTATGAACAATACTTTTCTTACGGCCGTTTTCAATTACGCATTGAAGATTAAGGATACCTATCTCTGATTTGTCTGTCTATCTATCTCTGTCGCTATCTCTCCGTGATAAGCATTTCACAAACATGGTTTAACCTTACCTATCCATGGAAGATGGTAGATAGCCCCCTTTCGATGCTACTATGTACGATAAATTGACTTTGCCTCAATCAATAGTGCAATTGCTCTGTGGTAAACTCATTCGTCATAGGGTTAAGGCCGACCAAGGGAAACAATTCTTTGTGTGCCCAACGTTTGAGCGTTTAATGATTATTTATCGATATAAAATATTTATGCGATTTTGAATGATGTTCTTAATCTCTTTTAGTTCAGAGTAATTTTGAGTAGTTGGAAATTTGCCGAATATTATGATTTTTGATAATTTATGTGAGAGAGAATGTATCGTTTTGAATAATATTTGTTATAGTAGTGGAATTTTGTTTATTATAAAATTAGGTGTTGCAATTGATCAGTGTATAGTTTTAATAATGAAAAATCGGGAGTGATTGGCATTTATAAATTCAGGTAAAAAAACGTATAAACGAGGCCAACAACGTAGTAGTCGACAATGGGAAAAAAAGAGAGAGTTATACACTCCGAGAGGATCAAATGATTGAATTGGTGATTGAGGCTCATTTTAATCCTATTATACAAACCTTTGACGAATCAGACTAACAATGTAACGGCTACATTATATCCAACGTTTCAGTAGACAAGATGAAACCACAAAAACAGTAATTCTCCAATGAATGACAGCCTTTTCCCAGCTACAAAATAGTTCATCGATCACTTTTTTCCATTTGAATATGATCCTGTTCAAAAATTTAAAACGCTCGCATTCCACAAACCGAAACGGTCTGATCTGCGTCAATCACGGATTCTCTTTCATCTTCCGGACGTCCCGTCTACATGAACCCGCTACGACATCGCATCACAACCGAGACGGCCATTACGTATATTGGTTTCAGGCCGAGATTTCTGCACGGCTCTGAATAGGAATATGGCCTCAAATATTCATAGGGCGACATCGAGATATACGACGTTCATTTTCGTAGATAATCTGCCGCAGATAAAAATACGAGATCCAATAACATCGGATCGGAATGTGATTCCTGAGTTCACATAAGTCACGTAAATCTCGTTGTTTCCAGATGGAGTTGAGATGAATTTTCGATTTTCCATAAACGGAATTATGTTTCGACTTGTTAACACTTCACCATGATGCGATCTGACTGGATGGAAAGTGGCGAGATCAGTCCAAGGAGAATGGAGTTTTCGATATCCATTTGGTTGCAAACATCACATTCAAATTATTTTATATCTCTCCTTTTTTATGATAACAAAAGATATTCATTGAATGAAATAATGTATCTCCATAGGTTTTTGAAAACTGTGAAACAAAAAACAATTTATTAACATTCGTTCAGAAAGATTTCATAAACAAATGGACTTTTTCAATATATGTATCTGAAAAAAATTTTTACGAATTCTTAATCTATCATTATTATTATTATTATATTGAGTGGTGTTCATGTCCAAATCCCAACAAAACAGAGGTATCTTGTTTCTATCTGAATAATCATGAAAAATATAGTAAAGTATCTGTAACTTTCAATGATTCTCCTATCGAACATAATATATATCCAAAATATTTAGGAATTAAATTAGATTCATCTCTCAATTTCAAGGCTCCTTTAAATGATTTCAGCCTAAAACTGAAAACTAGGAATAATATTATTCAGAAATTAGCTGGATCATCTTGGGGTGCTGATGCTTCCACTCTCCGCACAGCATCTCTAGCCCTAGTTTTTTCTGCAGCGGAGTATTGTTGCTCTGTTTGGTTTAATAGCGCACATATACACAAAAAATTGATGCACAATTGAATACATCCATGAGAATAATTACTGGCACCATAAGATCTACACCGGTTCATTGGCTACCAGTTTTGTCTAACATTGTACTTCCCCATATTCGCAGACAGACTGCAGCTCTGAATTCTTGGAACAAATATCATTCTTTTCCCAATTTATTCCCAATTATTTCATATATTCAACAAAATATAATTCCCAGATTGAAGTCACGTAAACCATTCTGGTATAATAAGTTCTTCCATATGGACATAAGCGATAAAGAATGATGGAAGATTGATTGGAACTCTTACGAAATGTTCAATAAGTATCTCGTTTCTGATCCTTCTGAAAAAATTTCTGGTTCTGATCTTCCAAGAAAAATTTGGACAGTTTTTAATCGTTTGAGAACAGGTCATGGTCGTACCAATAGCATGCTATTCAATAGTTGTCCCATATACAAATTTCAAGATGATGTTTCCGATTCTTTCTTGAAATGGGTTATAAATTTCAAACGAATATGATACGTATTTTTGTTATTCAGTTCTTTTTTTCTGCTTTTGTCTTTTTATTTCCAGATTCGCTGTTGGCAACTTGAAGAAGTCTCTGTCTCCATCAATAGAAGACCACTCTTGAAGAAAGAAGTCCCAAAACTATATTTCAGCTTATATTTGTACTTTCACACTTAGACGGGGAGCCAGAGAGAGGGTTTTATTTTACTGGGGTTTTTTTCCCTAGGCTTTTTTTTATGTGATACGCCGAATTGTATGACACTCCGTCACTAACCCCTGATCTATATGCTTTATTGTTTGCTAACTAAATATTGAAAGCCAAAAGTTCAAATGAATATATTTATATATATTATGATTGAATGACAAAGTTCCTTACTAATAGTTTAGTATTCCTTTATAAACCTTGATAACCTACAACCATTGTTCAAATTATTTGCAGTCAAAAATTTGAATTAATTTTGAATCATTGATAATTGACAGTTCTTTTTAAATTAACAAACAAAAATTTTTTCGTTCATTGAAATGACTTAATTTATTTCTGAATTTTTAAAATAACAGTAACGTCACTGTGTGTCTAAATACGTTGAAATGTGGGTATAAAAAATAAGTTTTTTGCAATTTTCGAAACTACCAAAAAAAAATTAAGGTAGTCATTAGTTTTTTTTAGCAAACTGTCAATTTAATGATATTGTGAGAAAATATTCCGTTTGTATATTTGTAGAGAACTGTCTATTATAGTTGAAAAATTATTAAACTATTTAATTCAATAGTAGTGATATGAAAAAAATGTTCATAAACGAATAAAACTTAAAGGAAAGGGAAGAAAATTTAATCATAAATAATATTTTTTTGAGAATTTGTAAAAAATATTAAAGAAGTCCATTTGCTTATAAACCTATTTATCATTTGTTCACAAACACAATTTTTCCAGTTAATAAATATCTTTACTCTAAAAGAAAGGGTAAGTAACAAAAGAAGAATCATTTCTTTTCCCCAAATTGCAGTGAAATTTCATTTTTCATCGAATAAAAAAATTTGAGAATAAAGAATTGAATTCATTCCAACTTTTATCACTGTATCTCATTGTATGAGGAGACAAGAAAAGCTCCAAGAAGCTGAAAAAATTTCAAGGCAATTATTCAAATTTTTTTAGTACGGAAGTCTCATAACAAAAAGTCAATGGACAAAGGTATAGTTTATTGAAGAATTAACTGAAATGAAAATTTCTTACGCGAACGAGAAATTATATATTTAAATTTCTTTCTTCAAAAGGTGATGTTGAAAAAACGTCTCCAGGTTGTCTTCTGATCATGATTACAGATTTTGGAGTAATAATGACAATAAAATAAAGAATATAGATAGTTATCGTGTACTGGATATTCTCAAGTAATTTCTTGCCTGAGACAGCCCTCTTTTCTATTCCATATGCCAACCAGCAGATGTGTTTGGGACTTCCCGAATTTCTCAGAACTCAATAAATAATTTCCAGAGTTCGCAAACTCCATCACGTAGAAAATATTCTTTGGGGCTCTTTCAATTTTCGATGACGTTATCTGAAGGCTAGAAAGAATAGGAACACTCCATGACAAAACAGTATTTCTCCAACTTTCTCGTAAAGAAACTTTCTAGAATCGTTCCTCAAACATGGCATTCGACTGCACTTCATTCTCCATATATAAAATCAACTTTTGAAATGGCGGCCTCGTCTCCCAAAAGGGCTCAGGCAATTGATGTTCGCAGTCTCACTTCTTGGAGAATTGGCCCTTGGGGAAACATTATTCAGAACGCAATATGACCTACATTAGATTGTTCCAGAGGAGAATTCCCATGAATGGAACTCGAAGATATGTGTTTCTTTGAATTTTACCAGGTATTATTTTTACTACGTATTATGTAACTGACTGATGGATGCCAGATCAATTATTGTTTTTCATGAATTGTAAATGTGAAGTTATTTAACCATGTTCAATTTTTTTGCCATTTGTATAATTCAAGGGTTGTTGGGCCTTTCTGCATAATAAAATTTATTAATGGTGAATTGTAAAGGCCCACTTGATCGTTTGAAACTGTACTTCGAAACAATTGTAAGTAAAAGCTTCAATTAATCAAAACAAACTTCATTTTGAACATTTACACTCTTTGACAATAAATTTCAATCAGAAAATAATAAAAAATGACAATATAGATAGGAACATAAGGTGAGACCTTGTGTGCAGATTTTTTCACATAATAGATATGACATTACAGCGATGTAGGTAGGACCACAGGCAAATACAGTATGTGCAAGAAAAAATGTACTTATATATTTTCTTCTTGAAAGAAAGTTGTGAAATGGATTGTATTCGATAACAAATAAGTCCGTGATTTGATTCTTTTCAAGTTATTAATCTTCGCCTTCGAATCAGGAGGCAACCTGTTGAAAAGTGTTGGCTCACAATGATTGATAAATCCTTGATGGCATTTGTGGACTTGAATGGAACTAAAAAATTTTTTCACTAGCAGATCTGATACTATAATTCCTGTCATTATCACTAGAAAGATAAGTGAACTCATCTAAATGATTAAAATTTGATTTAATGTATAGATTTCTTATATTCAACAATTGGAGGCTATTATACAACTCATCTGATAGAAATCTATTCGTTTTTTGGAAAATAATTTTCAAAACAACATTCTGGGTTGTTTCCAGTTTTCTTACTGTGCTGTTATGAGCACAGCCCCAAATAATAAATTGTGTAAATTGGATAATTCAATTTAATATAGTGCCCTTGGCTTTACAGTATCCGAATTAAATAGCTACAATATTTCCAAGCGAGAATTTCTGGCTATTTCTCAGCTAACCTCCTTGCTAAATGGCTTATCATAGAGAATAGTCAATACATCATGCATCACTTAGTTTCATACTTTATATTCACAGAGGGTTGCTCATAAAAATCTTTTTCGATTTGTCATTATTCTTACAGCTATCATAACAACTGACCATCTGTCCCATTTTCAGCATAAAAGTGAGACCATAAAATTTATAGTCCCCATAATCAAGTTATAACCCTCTTACACTTCCTCCCATAAGACATTTTATGTAGACACGCACTTTACGCATGAAATTATCCCTCCGTCCTTTTCTACCCAAGAACACATATCATCATTTGCGATGTGGATCACGTACGAGGGTGTTTTCAAAGATAGTTAAACGTTCTGGAAAATGAGCCTCCATGAATTCCGAACACGGTAGAGGTTAGGAATTGTTTTCTCTTGTCACCTCCGATCTGAATATTCCCGAAGGTACCATTTTTTCTATGTCCACTGCATACCAACACTCTCCGCCCACGCCAGCGGGAAAGGAAAAAATTTCGGCTATTTTGGGCTCAGGCAACTATACAGGTTGTTTTATAGGGAAACAAAACCAGCGAGTATACTCTGTTCACTTTCATTTAGTCATTCGTGGTATCTTGGAAATTTCGAACATTTCACTGTGTATATTAGAATTTAGGTTGGGTTTGTTATTTTCCTGTTGTCCTTACCTATCACAAAAAAGGTCCTGTTAAAGATAGATTTCTCAAATTGTCAAATTACGTCTGAATATTGAAGGAATTGTTTTTACAATCTGATGAAAAGTGATTATAAATATGTCTAATTCATTATGCTAACCTTAAATTAATTAGAGGCATAATATATCACTAGGAAATTATTTCATACACGAATTCGTATTCGGTTTCAACTCTAGATGTAAGAATCTTGGCTTCTAATACAGATCTCTTATCGTATTACAGATGCACTTTCAGTGCCATCTACTGTCTCAAAATTAATAACTACTGCTAGAATGTAGTCGCTTTTTAGAACTTGCAATACAAGCCAGTTTCTAATCTTTACTGATTTCAATCTAAAAAAACTGAAAAATCTTGTAATGAAATCTTTGTTTCCTAGCGTAAAATCAATGAAGTTTCGAAAGCTTGACGAAAAAAGACGTAAACTTTATTATTATTAGCTAGTTTCTTAAAAATTCTAAACATTCAGCAACAAAATCTCTAATATATCCTGAAGTTGTATACAAAAAAACGAAATTTGACAGAAGCACACCTTTAAGTAGTGAATCCCGAAACCAGCATTTGGATTCCAGTACCTCCACACATATATCAATCTGACAAACTCCACGATCTATAAACTCATTTCAAATTTTACAACTTTGGAGTGCTAACCCCGTATTTACACAGGTTTTCGTTAGACGACCCTAAACCATATCCTTGCAATTTATTGGAGGCTGGAGGTTTGCTTTCCCATCGATCGGCCATATGTCGCTTGGTTCCCATTCCGTTTCTGCTAGCTTGACTTCGTAAGATGTCGAATCTGTTATATATTGTGTTTTTCTTCTGGATACGGAATAGACGAATTTAGAATCATCCTTTTTGATCCCGTGTAATCGGCTGTAGCAGACTTTTGCTTCGGAACTTAAATGGAATTCATTTTATTATGTTTTTCTTGTTTGGGAACGTTGTTTTGAAGAAACTTTGATATTGGAAGATTCTGCGGGAATGCAAATAAGGGTTTCGATTATCAGGTTGAATAAGGAAGAAAGGGTGATCAACAAGTTGAGTAGAAATGTAAGAAGTGGATGTTAAATTTGTTCATGGACAATTACCTGGTGGTTCGAAGAATAGAATAAAATTATATTCACAGTAAATTAACATAGTCTCCTTAAGGAAGTACAAGCATTTCGGATATTTACGAATACAACTTGTTAGAGAATACCAATTTTCACTGCGTTCTCACATCAATTTACTTGAAAATTGTGTATATGCGGAAAGTCGAAGAATTATTTAACGAATGTAAAAAAAAGTTTAAATTGAAATTTCTTTTCATGGGGTCCACTTGAAGCAATCGAAGAGCAGTTGAGAGTGAAAAACAGAAATCGATTATAAGTAAGGTATATACGAAATATATAGGTAATACTGATGCTTTTGTTGAATTTTTTTCCTGAACTTCTTCGATCATTGTACATCAAAAAATATTTAAATGATTGCCATACAAATTTTCAGTTTTAAGGAGTTCTTGTATGAGATGTGATGAAAGTTTGAATGAATTCGATACATTCTTCATAATACCTTCTTTAATTCAAACCAAAAAGAAAATTTACCGTAATGAATGTTATAAAAGATTCATTTAATGTTTTCGTTTTAGCAGAAATCATTAATTAATTGAAAAAAAATTCGTAACTATTTGTTCATAATTTTTATATAAATGGACTACTTGAATAACCAAAAAAAAATTCAACAATTTTTAAAGACCTGTCATTTATGATAAGAATAAACTTTTCTGTTGTTTATAAATATTTTCTTCATATTTCTATGATTGAATAATCAGTTGAGAACAATTTTCGAATCCTAAGTTATCTCCTTATGAGGTAACCTTTTTTTTCAGGAAGAATTTCATTTTTTCTTTTGTGTACAATTGTTTATAAACAATTTATTAATTTCTGTTTAGTCTGAAAGACTTGAAATTACGAAAACGTCCCTGTGTATCAAAGTACCAAAAAAATTTATTTCGATATCTTATTTTTGAAAATTAATATAGTTCAAAAGCTACCTCTGCTGATCTATTTGTTGACCCATAAACTTCCATTACTTCGAAAAAAAATAAATAAACGTTCAGGTCATTTTTGTAAGTAATCTGATTGTCTTTCACGTAGGACATTCGCTAATTTTGTATCTATTGTTCACTTCATGTGTTCTGCATTTATTTATTAAAATTAGAGATTCTTTTGGTAATTTTCAAACATTCTCGCCTTCTAGTTCGGTGAATAATGCAAATTTTCTTATTGGATCAATTCTGTTCATCTACAAATTATGGAACAATTGTCGGTATCGATTTATTTTTGTCTGATTTTTTCATAAATATAACTTTTTCCGCCCGACCAAGATACTAAATAATTATGAATAATAAGAGAATAAGAATTAACTAGACGATTTTATGATATAAAAATTGAAATTGCTTCTTTGTCGGTTATTTGATGCACAAGGACATTAAATTTAATAGTATAGGTTTATGGTAGTTTACTCGGCGAATACATCATGGAATTCAAAATTTTCAATTTAAAGCCTGCTAATGCTTCAAATTCAAAGCAGAAAACGATGCAATTTACTATAAACCAACTGTTCAAAGGTATCAAAGCACCCAGTCATTATGGAAATTTGATATTCACGTGAAGAATATCCATTCAAATCCGCTCGCCAGCCAAGGTAATATCACAACTGGCTGTGACATTAAAACCCCGATAATAATTATTAGTATGCATGGGTCATATGCATTAAAATATCAAAACTCCATTTTTCATTTTATAGTATATGAGCTTTATACCGGAATAATTGGGCCCATATACACAATCACGATATAATACCTCATGAGAATTATTCGGAGTAAATTAAGTAGCAACAACAAACAAGCTAAAATGGATGAGCTGATAAAATGAAAAAGATTCATGAATTCCATATATTATTGAACATGAATCCTTTAATGAGTTGTACGTTTTATATGTACATGCTCATTCTATTCTGACATAACCATTATAAACTGCTATTATCGTTTCAATATGGCTGCAGCTAGTTTAATTTTATGAATCGTTGTTCCGCCACTCACCGAATTCAATTCAGATGGAAATGGTTTCATGGAAATCATGCTAATATCAGCAGATGATTTTTGTGGAAGCTGAATATTATTTTCGGAAAATGCAATATAGGAACTGATTCCAGAAACCCAGTAGGGTTAGTTTGAGTATTTCGGATGTAGTTTTGAGAGAAAATAATTTGATTGGAAAAAATTGAGAAAGCACTGACGTGAGATCAGATGGCTGTGGCGCTCTTGTTAAACTAATATTAATAATCCAATTCTATATATTTTGTATTATCAAGATCACCAAAATGGTGCCAAAACACGATGAAGAGTGAACTCGACTCAACTTTTGAGACGAAAGGAACGGATTTTCAACACGATTAAAAAAAAAAACAAAGGTTCAATTAATGGATTTTCTTTGTGAGACGCCTCAATAGAAGTTCATTTGTACGGTAAAAGTCAGATTTTTTTCAACATGGGATACAGCTGTGTTTTTTCCAATCCGCCTTTATTCGAAAAGCCAATTCTCTAATACATGGATAGAATTGTTCATACGAGGGTCTTATATTTCGGGATTAGAGAACAAAAATAAATACATTAATTAAATACATTATATATTTTAAATCCGAAGATGATAATTGATATCTTCTCAAGAAGGAAGGAAATTCTCTACAAATCTTATAATTTCATAATTACAAAAACAGAATATCGATGATTTTAAGCGAATCTGCAACCAAATCATTTTCTGTGTTCCAAGATCTCAAAAAATATGGTGAACTCAGCTTCTCACGCTACGATGTTACAATGCTGAAATTCAAGAATATTCTGTATAACGATAACGAGTTATTGAAGAAACCAAATTTTATATAGTCATAACTGCATGATTTAGCCCAATAACGAAAATGACCGACATATTTGTACAATCGGTCTGTTCTGAAAATATAAAAAGAGTATACAGCCGGTCGGACATACTCAAATTTGACCTCAGATTCTTCACCAGAAAGTCGAAACCCTATCAATTAAGGCCATTTTCATTTCGATATTCGAATATTACAGACAATTAGGCAAAAACATAGCACACTGTTCTACTAATTTTATAAACAACAACAAGCGCGTAAGAACATGAATAATGATAACCAACTTCGAGATGTTTTCTGGGAAGAGAAGTCTTTTGCTGGATATGGAGGAAGAAAAATTTTTAACATACCATTCGAGTAGATATGCAACAACGGTTCTAGTCCTATTTTGGTCAATTTTAAGGTACCTCTTCAATTTCTGGCCGATTTTCGAAGTATACCTAGGATTTCAACTGTAATTGGTCTCTAACATACACCTTGGTGAAATATAACTACACTTTGCGAAGAGTGGAAGCAACAGCACCCCAAGATGATCCAGCTAATTTCTGAAGAATATTTTTTCTAATTTTCAGTATCAGTTCAGATCATCTAAATGAGCCTTGTAATTGAAAGATGAATCTAATTGGACTCCTAAGTATTTAGGATAGGAATTATGTTCCATATGACATTCATTTGAAGTTACAGCTAATTTCGTATATTCCTCATAATTATTCAGATGGGAAAAGAATCCTCTGTTATGTAACGGTTAGGACAAAATTGCCACTCAATAAAATAATTCTTTAAAATCTCCAAATCAGATGATAGTATGATCTCCAGAGTATGGAAATCCGAAGGGTGATAAGCAATAGCAATATCATCAGTATAAACAAATTGCTGAGATGATGTCGTGTGTAAATCACTGAGATATAAAATGAAAAGTAAAGGAGCAAGAACTGATCCTTGTGGACGACCGTTTTTCAATGTTTTGATATTGCTACTCTTATTGTCAACAAAAACACGAAACTTTTCAACAGATAAAATATTTTCTAATAATCTCACCATTTTCCCACACTTCAGATGGATGTAGAGTTTGAAAATCAATCCATATTTCGACACAGTGTCATATGCCTAAGATTACTTCAGACTCACGGAATTCGGAAGAAAAGCTTACTGAATTCAAAATATTGCGATGGAAAGGCAATGACCAAGATAAGGCCTTTTTTCCTAAATGTTCGAGAAATTCAGGACAAATTCCGTCAAAATTTGCTGATTTCCGAGATTTCTCAATTCATCTATATTGAATGGATGAGACACATGTTCTAGAGAAGGAGCTGATCTCCTGAATATGTGTAATATTTTTTTCATATTCTTCATTTTAGATTGGGATATATCAACTGGTTCAGATACATCAACTAAGCGGCCAGCTATTATCTTGGATAAATTTTTGATGATGATGAGGCATGGACAGTAACTTCGCCTCATATGTCTGGAATGTGTGAAATTTATCTTTGATACAACACTATCCCATTCATCTTAAAAAATTATTTTTGTAATTCTTATACAAACTAAAATTCGGTAATACGATAATGATATTTACAGTTCTATCTGTTATCAACAATGCAGACGTGCATTTATTCGTAAGAAATAAGACAGTGCTATTAGATGGAGTACAACCTCTTAATATAATTATTTTTCGTACTTCCGGGCCTAAAGTGACAACTTCACCCCCTTGTGACAGGTACTAAAGTGTCACATTTAATCCCTCCGGGATTAAATATTGACGAAACTCCCGGAACGATTAAATCACAAACAAACGAATTTAAGGGATATTTTATTGAAAAATACAATTAATTAGAATGGTTATTAACGTTAATACTCAAATTAATATTGTGACAGTTCGTCATATTGACCAGTCTTTCCTGGGTTAATGCAGCAGGTAACTGACGAGTAACAGATAGGTCCTTATCATATTGAACTGGTGTTTGTTTCGAAGATCCTGCGGAAGCAGGAAGCGAGAATGAGGACTGTGGCATAACTATAGTGGACGAATCGGCGACTTGACCAAATATTTTATCTGAAATTTTTTGTTTATTTTAAATAGACGATTCAATATATCCCTCGGCCACGTTGGAGGATTTCCATCCTCCATGTCTCTTCAGCACGTCTATTGTTGCTCCCGAATCAGCTAACAAAGACGCAGATGTGCGTCTAAAAAAATGTCCCGTATAAGACGTCGCATTTTCTAATTTCAAGAAAGCTGCTATTTGCCGTGGAAATGTACCAAACATGTTTTTTCCTACTACTCGCGTACTACATTTTTTGTTGATGTATTGAACAAAAAATTTTGAATGAGGTGTCCCTGTCTTTCGCAATGCCACATATTTTCGAAATATCGCCACAAAACTGATGGCACTGTTTTCTGAATTTTTGATCACAAATTTTCGGTCAATTTTATTTTTGGTGTTTCTGATCGCGATTAGGAAGGAATTGCCCAAATCTCTCACATCGTCGATTTCTAAATCAACCAACTCTTTTCCACGACAAGCTCCCGCAACACCCAAAATAAGTGCAACCTACAAAAAAATTGATTTCTTAAAATTTCTGAGTATAAACACATTTCCAAATTTAACTTAAGCATTAAATATTTATCATCCGGAGCCTCCAGTAAGAACTGATCTACCTGCTCGGACGTGAGAATTCTTGACTTCTTTGGCTCAAATCCCTCATTTCTTCTCTTCAAAAAAGCTAATAATTTTGGAAATTTACTTATATCAATATCTTCTCTAATGTTAATAACCGATTTCAGCATTGAGTAATGTGCCCAGAGAGTTGAGGCACAAACCGCTTTTGATTTATCATTGAAGTAGACTAACAGCGCATTTTCAGTAGGTTGTCTCACATTTTTTAAGCGGCACCACTTTTTAAAAGCATCGTACTGCTGCTCGTATAGTTTTCTAGATTTCGGTGGTAACAATTCTTCACCTACTTCGGCTGCTCTTTTATCAATATCAGATACACCTTCTTCACTCATGATACCAATAATTATCAATAACAATGGTTCTTTACAATGACACTAGTAATGACAATGTTTCTAAATTATAATTGTCCCAACGCAATTTTACTATGGTAACTTATTTTAAAGACAGTTTATTAAATGATTTGAAGAGAGAAAAAACTGATTGAAATTATTGAAATAATTAATAAAATCATACCGGAAGTACGAAAAGTATCGTATATACCTTGCGACTGAAATACATTTAATCCTTCAGGTAAATTATGGCCCTCCCTGCGGTCGGGCCATAAACTTTACCTTCAGGATTAAATGTACTACTTCAGTCCCGCGGTATATAATATACTATTATTCACATGTTATGACAGCTGGTTTGGGAAATTTATTACAAGATATTAAGCGAGCAAAAGCTGAAAAACTCTTCAACAGTATTTTTCAATATATCACTCATATATTTCGACTTAACGATTGCATACTGTGAGACGATGAGAAATTATGCATAAACAGTGCGATCATGAAGTATGTCCAGAAAATAAGTCACATTCAATTTTTTAACAGAGATTTGTTTTATAGTATTGAGCTCACAATCAAAATTCTGTTTCTTCATAGGTGTTTTGATTAGTCTATATACCATGCTATTGAATGCTGCTAGTTTTTGTGAATATGGATGATGTGACTTTGAATGGATTGTTATGTCGGTGTAGGTTGGTTTGCGATAAATTGCAAAATCGTGTTTACTATTGATTTTTGATATTGTTAAATCTAAAAATTTATTTTACCATTGTTTTCTTCTTCATACGTGAAATTTATATGAGGTAAAAGTTTATTGATGAAGTCTAAAAACATGGTCAACTGTCTAATTGTTCCTATGAACAAACATAAAATATCATCTACATAGCGGTACCAATATATGAAATATTTAAAATATTTGCTTTTTTTCTATTGCTTGTTGCAGGTAGTTCATAAAAATTCGGCTAGTAACAGACTAAGGGGATTACCCATTGCTAAATTTTCTGTATTCATATAAAACGTGTTGTTAAATGTAAAATAATTTTCAATCATATTCAAATTTCAACTCATAATACAATTCGCCCTTTATTCGTCAGCATCTTCGAGGCAATTTTTGCTGCAAAAACTCGGCAAGAACTCAAGAATATTCGATCTCTCCAAATATTCCCCAAGATCCATGTCTCTCCCCGAACATGTGTCACTCTAAGCTCCAAACCGAATACAAATTGTCGCCAGTCTCCCTATCTTGGACGCAAACCATCCGCTCCGATAGCGACAACAAAACGTCGGGCATTCCAGAGCCGCAGAAACTTTCAACTCTCCTCTAATGAAACGACACCACGGAAAAACCAGAGAAATATTGCGGGACTCACGGTGATAAACGACGCGACTTTTGTCTTGATTACGGGATTCCGGGACCAACAAAGGAACGCCGAAAATAAGATATTGGGAAGATTTGTACCGGATCGCGGCCGTATTTATCAACGAGATATCCGGGGACGGTGTACCAAATGAAGCGAAATGTCCGTGGATATTGATTCGGACACGGGTGAATGTGCACGGTCATATCGAGTTTGCGACCGACATATCGGTCGTTGGATCGAGTTAAGGCCTTACGGACTTGTTTTAACGAACAATCTAACATCGGGACGGCTCGAGTCGAGCGAAAACCGCAAGGGACGTAAACGTCTGAAAATTCGGGCGATCAGATTGTAGAAGGGGAAGGCGATCTATTGTTTTTGTTTTGTTAAGCAAAGCGAAACTCGCGCGAGGCTCCAAATCTCTTTGATTACGACACATTAATTTTTTCCCTACTACCTGTAGCGCATGTGTAAATAGTTTTGTTGGTATTCCGTCACGAAAACAGGTGACATATAACTGGGCATGTGGAAAACATAGGTTTTTGAAATCTATGCAACAAACACTTAGCGACTGTGCTTGAGATATATGGCACGATTTTTAGGTGCAGATTATGAGGTGATATTCTAAGCAATTCCAGCGAAATTAGAAACTCTATTGGCTATTTGATAATATCAACTTACTTGGCAACGAAATCAATGGATTTCTATGTCATTAATTCGACAGCTGTTTTGTTATGAATCTGAAAATTCATTTCGTTGACATTAACGTTTTTCGAAGTCATTATAACTCCTTCGCTAAACCATCATACATGGTGTTTTTTATTTTGGGCAATGTGAGAAACACTTCTCGATGAGTTCGGTCTCATTTCAAGTAGTGACGATAATTGGGAGCAGATGAGTCAACAGATATTTAGCCATTACCAATTTCTAGCAACTGTTCGAAAAAAACTTCTCCAGATTGGTCGTTCTGCCATTCGATTCACATATTCATATTCAATTGATATTCTAAGCCTTCGGCCATGTGATCTCTATGTTTCTGCCATGAATCAATCGGTGTTGATGGGAATCATGTGGATGCCGTTATGGAAAACAATGTTTGTATTTGTTTAGTATCTAAAGAAATTACAGGATCTCCAAGAGTCCATTCCCAATGACTGTCATTCTCTAGCAATCCGAAACGTTGACAGGCTTCTCTCTATGTGCCTCACAATACAACACTAACAGTTGGCAAATAAAAACTCCCGCTTAGGCTGGGATGGACTATATTAAATTACCTAAATTTAGATTAGAAATATTTTATACTTGTTGAGTATTCTTGAATTTCATGACTCTGCAGGCAATTTTTTGAATTTTTTCTCTTATAAAAGCCATGTCTAGACAATAATACACACAACGAAAAACAAAGTATTGAACTGGGTCCAGCCCTTCAAGCGTGATGGCGTGACCAAATGAAATATGGATTCATTTTGATATAGAAAGATAATGTTTATTTTCATTGCTACATATTTTCGTAAATGGAATTAAATAGAGGGTAACTTTCATTCAATTCTGTTTCTCAGCTAGGAAAATCAGCCTAGAGCTCAATTTACGAATTGCCCTGACTTTCCCACCCCCAATTCACCTCGATTAGTCAATTAGGTACCCGTGTTGCCAGGTAATAAGCTACCACCATCTCACCCTATTCTAAGGCCGAAACTTGACACGGTTCTTATCCTACGAAGGGTTACTCTGAGGGTTGGCAAGTGACAGAGAAATTCGGGAACAGAAATTAGGCAGATTGATCAAATGACAAGGGCTGGTGGGACCATTATAGAATAACTAAATTAGCATCTTAATTCCTTCAGGATTCCTTGAGGATTTTTGCTTATTGATTTCAAGCATAGATAGACTTGTATGACCTAGAACCACATTGAAGTGAAAGCTTGAATTTAACAAGCGAATCGTTACTAAGTCGATTCTTCAATTTTTGTCAAAACTCAGCAAGCCAACAAATTCAAAAGAAGATTATCTGAGTTTCAAAAAAAACTAAAGGAAAACTGTGAGCGCTCATTTGCAATTTAAGATATAGGTGGTTTTAGTATCACACTGTTTCAAAGTCAAGGAAAAGATTTTTTTGAGCAATCTACCTGAAGAATGGGAGCTTTGGTATTGAAAACATGGATTAATAAAAGAAATAGTTCAAACTATATACAGTAACGTATATATACAGTAAGGTATCGTAGTGCAAGTTTCAGCTAGTCAATAATGTCACGAAAGAATTCCCCTTTTGAAAAGCTTCATCAGGTGATTTCATTCGAAATTGAAAAACATTGATAGCATCTTCTGGTTAGTAAAATTTTATTTAAATGTGTATTGTTTAGATAATTACTTTAAAAAAAATTGTCGATTAACAGGTCACTGCAAATTCACAATGTTATATATATTATAAATTTTTCAATTCTTCTAACAAATTTTTCTAAGTAACTTACTAACTTGATACGCCAACGCACAACCTCAATTTGACGCATGGGGGGCAATTTCCAAAGTTTTAATTGGGGTACAATTTCGGGTATAGAACTTTTTTTTTAGGTAAGTTTGCTCCCCGTTTCCAAAATCCAAAACATATATATGTCTCCTGATTACGAGTAAAAAACGAGATGCCACATTTTTATCATCTTTGTTTTAATTATAATAAATTAATGAATATGTATCTTCGATGAATTCCTATTGCAGAAGTTCAGCGTTTTCATGACTGACTTCGGCAATTGTCAACATGAAGATGTAGCGTCGAACGCGCGTTGTACAGAAACGCGCTTTAGCGAGAACAAATCATGCAATTGTAGTAAATGCGCATGAAACGCTCATCTTTTGAAATTCACCACCCATATCAGTAAGAAGTAAAAGAAAAACTTTAGCTGATTCTGCTATCTTAGGTCAGAGACCACAGATGAAGAGAAATTCAGGTGAAAGTTAAGACGACGCTGCTCCATTCTCTGCTTGAAAATTTGAAGGTCACATGTTCTAAAAGACACACCTTGCCACCTCTGTATCGAAAGTAAATACGCAAATTGAAAAAAATTTGTAAGAGTCAGTATTAGGTTTTTCATATTTTTTATTGTTTATTACTTCCATAGATAAATGTATTGTTAGAACCGAAGTATTTAGTTATTTACATGTTCAGTAGCGTAGAAAGTTTTAATAGGGAAGTTTTCAATGAGATTAGTATAAGATAAAATGAGGTTTTCTTGAATTAAGGTTCCCAGATGACGATGAAAAAAGAAAAATTTGGGCTTCGCTGTTGGGATGGTTAAGTATTTGCCCAAAGAAAGCAATTTTCATTTGTTCAGATCATTTTGACAATGAAGATATTGTGACTGGAGTAAATGGAAAGAGAATTTATGCGGTGTTGCCGGGTGACATTTTACGAAGGAATGCTTTGTCTATCTTATATAGTCTAAGGTTTAATCAGAATAATGTGCTTGTGATCTATCACAGTATGTGGTTAGCGTATCACCACGACTTGGCAGGTCAGGATTAAGTTGCATTTCGACTGCAGATTATAAGCGGAATGAATTGAGGTTAGGTTACCCTCGAGGAAAGGTGAAGCTTGAAGGTTCAGTAACAATACGAAAATAATCTCCATGCTTTGAAATATCGCTTAAATGAAATATTCGAAAATCGTTGCAGTGTATATGAAATCTGAAGGCTCATGCTGCTCTGCTGCATCGTATTCATTCCATTTCTTTTCAACAGCCATTATGTTCTCCCCATGGCGACGTCCAATTAAAATCGAATATCCCGTTCCTTCAAACCGTACGTACATCAACCACCACCCCATTCAAAATCAAAAGTATATCCGCGTATTTCCTGCCGTCGAGAATCCGGGTAATGATCTTTTTGCTCGACATTCCCGACCACACGTTCGCAATAATTCTTCGGCCAATCCCCAAGGAGAAGAAACCCCAATTACTCATCGCCAGGCCACGGTCTCAGCAACCCGCGAACGAAATAAAACGAAACTAAGATGAAAGACTTGACCCCGTCTAGTTAATGCGCCGCAGAAGCTCCGTTTTCTAGACGCGTCTCGTCCAAACGAATTCGCCCCCTCGTTAGAGGCACGAAAATAGGACCCCGCATAACGCTCAAAGAACCGGCGGCGTTGCCGAATTTCACAAATGATCTGAGGCTTTCTCGCACGCTCTTTCGTCATATTAATATTTCAGATAATATTCTCACCAAATGGCTGAGCGCGGCAGTGAAAGTTAGGGAGCGTCCAAGTATTACGTAACGCAATTTTTGAAGATTTTTGAGCCCCCCATCGCCACCTGTAACGCACCGTAACGTTTTTCTGTAATACGGCCGAACATACATATAAATAATAGGCAATATGGCAAAACGGTAGCACTCTGTTACTCAGTTCCACCGAACACAAGCAGCATCAACTAGAGTAAAGTAGGACTAATAAAACGATTGAGCAGACGGCACTTCAGCAAATAATTTCTAATTCAACGATCATGCGGTATATGTTTTCAAACTGGTAAAGATTCAATATCGCACAAATCCAAAGGATATTGCCCGTATTGCCAAATTATAAAAATGGAACTTTAATTTTGAATTTTCCCTAAAATACAATTGCCTTGAGCAGCTCTTCTTGTTCACGAAAGATTTTCTCCACATTTCTATGAGTTCACGAAATCCTTGGACCCTCCTGGTGGATTCACAAAATAATGCTTTGTAATTAGTAAGGCAGCTTCACGTTATCTAAAAACAAAACAAAAATATGCTCAAGGGTAGGAGTATATGACGAAATCTCTTCGATTTCTTGAAATGTTTTTTTGGATGCCGTCGAAGAAAAGCCGACTTCTCAAAAACAATATTATTTTTATTGGAAATCTGCAGAGGTCAGCATCATCGAAGACGATTCGGCAAAGTCCAATGGCTGCGAGTTGCGACCCACTAAATTTCGAAGAAAGCAAAAGCCGGAATCTGGGGCAACACCCAGAGGCAATAAATTGAGTTGATTGTTATTTACTGCATCAGTTCCAAATCATGCTTCTTGTGTTCCTAAATCACAAATCAAAAGCGGGAGAAAACGAGGTTATTGTGGAGTGGCCCTTCTTGGAGGAAACCGGCAATCGATTTATATACGCACTTGAAAAATAACGCTTTATTTATCGAACCCTCGGATATTACATAAAGCAATCCTCTCGAGGAATTGGTTTATTTATAGGGAATGGTCCCTTGATAATGTGAAGAAGTTGCATTTCTCAAGAGATATGGAGTGGAGCATGCTGATATTTCTAATTCATTCTTCTGTACCACAATATTCTAGGTTAAAATGATCTTGTATGAATAACATTAACTATTAAGCGACTGATAATTGATGGAATTTAGTGAAGAATAGAAATAAATCTGATAAATTTTCTCTATTTCAGTGTCTTAATGACTTTATTACAGTACCAAAAACAGTGCTGTAATGAACTCATTATAGCATTGTTTTTAGTTATATTTTTCGTTTTGTGGTTGACAACACTGAGATCCTATCCTTTCGAATGTCAATACGAGTCCATTGCATGTCAATTGTCAATATTAAACCATGTAAACATTTGAACGCCAAATATTGTGAGCCAAAAGTTCAAAAGAATATTATATATATATTGAAATTTTTTACTTTATATGTTTAATTAAAACTTTTCGAGAATGAGAATACATATTTTTTCATCATTACAGAAAGAGAGCTCCCACATCACCCATGCCATCCTATAGTAACTGCTTTGAACCGGACCTCCCATATCATTCCTTCCCAAGCCCAATAGAAAACATTCCTACTGATATTACAAACCTTTTCCTGCTTATCCAAAATGATCAGATCAGAAATTATTAAAACATACATAAATGAGCTTCAACTAATCATAAATCAGGCTTGTAAAATCTTTATAGAATAATACTGAAAACATTTATGTTTGAGCAAGAGACCATGTATTAGTGAAAGAAATCATACTTCAATGTATTAGAAAAAAAATGGATAAACCATACTAATTGAAAGTATTACGTGATCAGAACTCGCATCACAAGAATATTTATTTAAAAGCCAGTTAATCGGTGAAATCCATGAAATATTTGTCTAGTTAATTTTTCAGGGGAATAATAGTATATTATATACCGCGGGACTGAAGTAGTACATTTAATCCTAAAGGTAAAGTTTATGGCCCGACCGCAGGGAGGGCCATAATTTACTTGAAGGATTAAATGTATTTCAGTCGCAAGGTATATACGATACTTTTCGTACTTCCGGTATGATTTTATTAATTAATTCAATAATTTCAATCAGTTTTTTCTCTCTTCATCTCATTTAATAAACTGTCTTTAAAATAAGTTACCATAGTATCATTGCGTTGTGACAATTATAATTTAGAAACATTGGCATTACTAGTGTCATTGTAAAGAAACATTATTATTGATAATTATTGGTATCATGAGTGAAGAAGGTGTATCTGATATTGATAAAAGAGCAGCGGAAGTATGGAAGGTGAAGAATTGTTACCACCGAAACCTAGAAAACTATACGAGCAGCAGTACGATGCTTTTAAAAAGTGGTGCGCTTAAAAAATGTGAGACAACTTACTGAAAATGCGCTGTTAGTCTACTTCAATGATAAATCAAAAGCGGTTTGTGCCTCAACTCTCTGGGCACATTACTCAATGCTGAAATCGGTTATTAACATTAGAGAAGATTTTGATATAATTTCCAAAATTATTAGCTCTTTTGAAGAGAAGAAATGAGGGATTTAAGCCAAAGAAGTCAAGAATTCTCACGTCTGAGCAGGTAGATCAGTTCTTACGGGAGGCTCCGGATGATAAATATTTAATGCTTAAGGTAATTTGGAAATGTGTTTATATTCAGAAATTTTAAGAAATCAATTTTTTTTGTAGGTTGCACTTATTTTGGGCGTTGCGGGAGCTTGTCGTGGAAAAGAGTTGGTTGATTTAGAAATCGACGATGTGAGAGATTTGGGCGATTCCTTCCTAATTGCGATTAGAAACACCAAAAATAAAATTGACCGAAATTTTATGATCAAAAATTCAGAAAACAGTGCCATCAGTTTTGTGGCGATATTTCGAAAATATGTGGCATTGCGAAAGACAGGGACACCTCATTCAAAATTTTTGTTCAATACATCAACAAAGAATGTACTACGCGAGTAGTAGGAAAAACATGTTTGGTACATTTCCACGGCAAAAAGCAGCTTTCTTGAAATTAGAAAATGCGACGTCTTATACGGGACATTGTTTTAGACGCACATCTGCGTCTTTGTTAGCTGATTCCGGAGCAACAATAGACGTGCTGAAGAGACATGGAGGATGGAAATCCTCCAACGTGGCCGAGGGATATATTGATTGAATCGTCTATTAAAAATAAACAAAAAATTTCAGATAAAATATTTGGTCAAGTCGCCGATTCGTCCACTATAGTTATGCCAAGGTCCTCATTCTCGCTTCCTGTTTCCGCAGGATCTTCGAAACAAACACCAGTTCGCTATGATAAGGACCTATCTGTTACTCGTCAGTTACCTGCTGCATTAACCCAGGAAAGACTGGTCAATATGACGAACTGTCACAATATTAAATTGAATATTAACGTTAATTACCATTCTAATTAATTGTACTTTTCAATAAAATATCCCTTAAATTCGTTTGTTTGTGATTTAATCGTTCCGGGAGTTTCATCAATATTTAATCCCGGAGGGATTAAATGTGACACTTTAGTACCTGTCACAAGGGAGTGAAGTTGTCACTTTAGGCCCGGAAGTACGAAAAATAAATTTCTTTCATTTTTGAGGTCAATTTGATTTAAAATTACAACAAATGTCAAGCGTTTGCGATGTAAATTTATGTATGAAATGCCTTGTGGCTCCCTCATGTGAGTATAAAACGAAACAGTCGCCATGTCCCAAAAAGTAAAATGACGTTTCCATTCAAAATTTGACAAGTGCACACGCCAGTATTTTAGACATCTTAGAACGCACTATTCGAATTCTATAATCTGTCAATTTCATCAGTCCACCAACTGCGAAAATAAAATACAAAAGGCACTAGGAGGTATAATCTGAATTTTTCATTATAGAGAAAATACCGTCTAATACTCGTTGCAGAAGGCAATTCCAACACTTATGCGTTCAAAAACTCGCTCCTTCGTCGCACGTTTTCGAATTTCGCTTTCGTGGGCCTATTCTGCAACTTGTTTTAGAATATACTAGTAAATAACATGCTATTGGCATAAGTCTAATTTTTGCATATCTTTTTTCACGCTTGTTCAAGTTAAACAGTGTGCTACCGTCTTGCCCAAATGTCTGCAATTTTAATTTTTGTATATCCAGCCGAAAATAGTCAATCGATTGAGTTTGACTCCTGCAGGTTCAAACTTGAGTATGTGCGTCTGGCCGGCCGTATACTCTGTATTTTCCAAAAGATACAGCGTTTGAGAGTTTAACTATAGATTTTCGACATCAAAAGAAACATTTTTTTCCTTTAACATTTTTCCAAATTTGGACCCGTTCAAAAGATATATTGATGAAATTTCATAAAAACATTACATTTTCACCTGAAATATTCAAACGACAATATCAATTGAAATGATCTCTTGCAGAAGGTTTTTGATAACAGTCATGCATATTTTGGCATCAACTGATTCATTCCATTTCTTGTGGGTTTCTCACTACTACTGTACAGATAGATTGGTTAAATTGCATGAAAACTAAATATCACTCGAACTAAAGGTCCATATCTTGTACTTCCTGGAATCATTTGTCTTTCATGCAGATAAAATCATTCTTCATCTTTTTTTCCTAAATTGAGATATTTGAAATTGAACAGAATCATTTCTTAGAGGGAAAATATTTTTTTAAACAATTCAGATTCAACAGTGGATGCTGTGGAAGGTAATTTTCATTCAAACTTAAGTGGACTAGGGAGGGGTATTTGCCCAATATTAAAACTCAAAATGCTTGTAACTTTTCAGTGCACCTGAATATGGAAAAACGGTATGGGAAAAACGTCTTTCTTTTGATCTCAAGAACCTATGGTTAAAATTAACGCAGTGGTCAAAGACTCACCCTGTATGATAATATTTGTAGTTATTCGAACTTCCATACCATAAAGATAAAGTGTTTGTGCAAAGAGAGAACAATTGAGTGACGTTAATATGGTATAAATATCGAGCACAATATTTAAAATATGGCAACATTAGTTAAACCAAACTAGGGGTGATACAACAAATGAAAATGATAAATAAAATGTCATCCGGTATTTTTTAACTGACTAGATTGCTAGGATTGTTGCAGCACAATTTTCAAGCGAAAATTGAACCTATAGTTATAATGTTGAGAAATGTAATTATGATAATAATAATAATAACGATAATAACTAAGGGCGTGTATGTAGCCGCCTACGATTAGCAATAAGAAAGTTATTGAATCACGTAGTGGAAGCAATCATATAGAAAGGAAAGTACATATTAAGGAGAAAACTTCTTGTTATCCATCATCCTAATGATTTTGACATACCATTTTAGATTAATTGGGTGTACAGTATGGCTATAACTATAAAAAATCCCAGAGACAATCATTAAGCATTTGTAATATAGATCAAGACAACCCCTGTCTTTCGCATGGTCAATTGTATAGTGCCAGTTCACAAAAATATCGTATGTCATAAATAACTACAATGAAAATAAAACTTGATTTAGAATATGTAAAAATAAAAACTAATATAATAAGCAGATGCCACCCATTCTTTTATCTCACTCGAATATATCTTCTAATAACCAGATAATTATTTCGATCTTCTTCAAGGAGATAGCCTTCGGATTGATATACAAAAATTTCACACAAAAACCCAAAACGAAAGCACTGAGAAAATAAACGCAAAACCTTGCTTTTTATAGGACCTGATTCGGTAGGATAAATATCGAAGCACCATCAAATATTAAAACCCTTCATTATCTCCTGAATGTGCAGAGTTTAGAAGAGCACTGCGTACGAGCCTACAAAAATTACACGGTCCCCGTAGGGAAGGATCACTTGCAACGAATTAACCTGAATTCACGCAAATTTTCACTCTATCCCAACCGGAGAAAATCAAATTCTCGAACCCCCAAAAATCAGAGATGAGTCCGATCACGATAATTAATGAAACCAGGTTCGAAAATTAACCGCAAACGGGTCATGATTAACTGCTAATTGACACTCTTGCCTGCTCTGCTGGGAAGTGGGTGATTAGAGAGATTATATTTTAATTAGTGACTAACAGGTGATAGCTTTGCAATATTTATGAAAAAAAGGTTCTTCGGTTTAAAGTTCTTTGGTAGATATAAGTTATTCGAATATAAGTATTCTGCCCAAAAACATTTCCAAGTATCCGATTTTTTAATAACCAACATGTTCTATTCGAGGTCAAATTGCTTAGAGAAAAGTAGAATCTATTCAGAAATTTTTTAATTCATTTTAGGGATTTCCAGAGCACATGAAATCAAATATTAATTATCAATTATCTGTGATATGAGTATATGTTCAAGTTATACGGAATTTTTGGATTCCAACTTTATACTCGGTGGTCAAATTACTTCAACAAAACATTTTTAAATGCCACGCACCTAGAGTATTCGAAAGTACCCGATATACGTTGAGAGATTTTTCTTGGATTTTATGTTATATTTTTTTGTGTTTTTAAACTGGTTTCGTACAAAGTATTTTGCAGTTTTTTATCTATCAAAAGATTATCTTGAATGTTATTTGAATTAAAACAATAAAACAGCTACCCGAAACTAGTCGAAGATACTCAAACAAGGCGTGTAAGTTTGGGTTTTAGTACATTTTGGTTAAGAGCTTTTTGTTGAAAATTCTCCATATCTAAACCGGCCAAAATAAAAGACAGTGGAGAACCAATGACCATTCCAAATTCTTTCAACTTGAAGAAATTTTTATCAACAAGAATTTGAAATGGCCACGGGTTCACCACTCTCTCTCACTCGTATTTTATCTGATTTATACAGGGTCTTTCACGAGGAACCTCACCCATATATATATACGGGAAACTACTGAACGTATTTCATAAAATTCAGCACTTCACTTCATGCTGATGAAATCTAAAATATTTTCAAGGTATGAGCACCTCCGATTTTTCCGGAAATGACTTCAACTTCCGTTTTTCAAATTACAACACCATTTTTATTGCAGAAATAGATTCCTTAGAAAATTTCAAGTTATTATGATGTTACATTTTTCAGTTTTGGTTGGAAAATTCTCTCTGAGCGGGAAAATTCGAAAAAAAATCGAAAATAGAGCTCCGCTGAAACAAGAATAACTTCGAAGTTTTTGGATGGAAAATTTTCATTTTTGGGATTTTTCAAGATGTAAGATTGATGTATCCACTTTAAAAATCGAAATCGCGATTCATGATACAGAGGGTGAAAAAATCGATTTCAAAGTTAGGGATGACAAAATCGTGAAATATCAATTTTTTCAAATTAGAACCCCATTTTTTTATGGCAGATATTGTATCTACGTTAAAAAATAATGTGAGTGTATGCATGCCCTAAAGTGGATATTTTCTGAGTTATTCACAAAAAACTGCTGAACTATTTGTCGGGTTTGGCCCATTAAGGAACCTGAACAAAATATTTGGACCATTAACTTTTTCAGAAAATATACAGACATTTGGGCATTTTGGGACATTGTTCTACAAGTTCGCTGAAATTGAACAAGAATCAAAAGGTGCTCAGAATATCCTTAACTAACGTAAATACTTTTCGTCAATTTTACAGGAACTATTCGCTGTGATGGAAGCACAGAACAAGGGCAAAACAGTTTTCAAGAATGAGCGACAAATTCACACAAAATAATTCTCAGCAGTTTCTGGGCTGTTGGCAAAGTTGAACAGTGTGCAGAAATGAAATGGAGTCCAAAATTATGCATAATATAATTATTCTCCCTCAATCTCCGGCTGTAAGGATTAGCTTGTGGATATTTTCTCACACTAAATTAAACTCGCCTCGCTTGCTCCCAACTTCAATATTTATCCAAAACTTCATAACCAAGAATTTTTCACTTATCTTATCCAACCAGAAAACCGACTTGATTTATTCTTCATGGCGATTCCTTTTTCACCCCTTTTCCCTTCTCGAAGATCCGTAATTATGGTCCAGTAACTCCATTAACTTATTAAGGAATACGAAAAGTCGTCTGTTTCTTAGATTCCATTACGAACTTTCATTTAGAGTTTGTGTTTGTTCCCAACTTCACTAATTGGTGTTGCTGGATATTCCCGGGTGATATAACATTAAATATTCATGACTGCTTTAAAGTTCTGTTTCCCGTTCTATGGAGTTCACAGTAGGTCCTTCTGAGTTATATGGGTCGTGTTTACACATGTTACAAATAATTAAACGTATACCAGTTAAATTGCTCTGAAAGATTCTCGAATGTGAACAAGGAGATTGGCTTAAATTGGGGGTTGATATTAGTAAGTATTCAAGTGCTTTTAATCCAATATGATTGATTTCTAATCTAAGTCCATTTTAATTCCTAATAATTAACTTAATTCTATAGAAAACCATAATGGTCGATTTGGTAAAACGGAATATCTACTCTAAGCTAATTTATGAGGTTAGTCATTTGAACATTGGTTGATCTCAAAGTGGAACGTGGAAGTTATTCCTTTGAATATATCAAGATAGTTTAATTTCAATCAAAAATTGTTAAAATTATATTCAAATGAATGTGAAAATCTGAAGAGACTAAAGCCAAACAGAGCAAAAGTCGAAACAAGGGTCGCATACCCTTAATTGTACATTATATACTTTATATATAATTATTATTATATATAAATATTATAATTATATATATATTTATTATATACAGGGTGAGTCTTTGAACACCGCATTAATTTTAACCATAGATTCTTGACGTCTAAAGAAACATTTTCTTTCTATAACATTTTTCGAAATTTGGCCCCGTTCAAAAGATATAGGGTGTTGAAATTTCATAAAAATATTACATTTTCACCTGTAATATTCAAACGACAACATCAATTGAAATGATCTCTTGTAGAAGGTTTTTTATAACAGTCATGAAAATTTTGGCATCATTAGACTTATTCCATTTCTTGTGGGTTTCTCACTACTACTCTGCAGGATGGTTAAATTGCATGAAAATAAATATCACTTGAACTAAAAGTCCGTATCTTGTACTTCCTGGAATCATTAGACTTTTTTGCAGATAAAATCATTCTTCATCTTGCCTCCTAAATTCTTAAAATATTTGAAGTTGAAGGGAATTAAATCGATATAATTTTGTCCAAATTTTCTGATTTTCCCAAATCCAACTCTGTGCTGAAATTTTCCAATAATCAGATTTGTTCAATGTTGCCATATTTTATGTCTATATGTAATATTTCTACAAAATGTTGGAGAAATCTCTCCAGTCTATGGTTCCACCACTAAACACCATAGATGAAATTAACCACTGAATAATTTTTGTCTTACATTCACTACAAAATCTAAATTGCCATTTGCTGTATTCATTATTAATGATGTCTAGGTGTTTAATATGAGTAATATTCCATAATAAATAGAGTGAAAGATTTCCATCACTCACATAGGTACTTCGGTATATTTTCATGATGATATAGGTAATGTATTTTCCGTCAGGACCTGTTGAATTGAAGACTTGTCTCTATGAAGAGCTGGTTCTTTATAGCTTCAGACTTTTAGGGTTCATCAAATTATATCCATTCTAACGTAGGAATGCTTAAAATTAAACTCATATGAGTTTTAAAAACTTCGAACCTAGTCTCCTAGATTTGTTTTCTACCTTTATAGAAGTTTATTCACATCTTTATTTCATACACCGATTCAACCTGGTTCACAAACTTAGAAGATTATAGAATTTGACTTAGTTTTGATATTTCTGAATGTTTGTTATGATGCATGGTTAACTAAAATTCAATCAATATTGAAACTGGAAGCTATAGGTTCACAAACAAGAATGATTAGAATAGAATGCATTTTCTGACCATAATCATTTCATACTGAATTGAATAATTTCAAACTATCGAAATTATTCTTAAAATATTCTCCACATTTTTTGTGAAGAAAGCTACAAAAAACTGTGGACACAGAACACTATTTAATTGGGAACTACCCACCACAGAGACGTTACAATAACATTTTAATATGATAATAATTAACTCTAGTTATTCTGAGAAAAATTATAACTGAAGATCAATAATGGTTACAGTTATTTTCTTTCATTTAACATAATTTTGCCATTACTAAGTTTTTCTCTCCTGGGATTCGGTAATAAATTAATATTCTATGGTGAGGTATTAAAATTTGACCTAATCTATGAATAACCATTAGATTAGATTCGATATTTATATTTTTGTTTACATAATTAAAACAAATACTCTGATTATAAAAACAAAAAATTTACAGTAATTAAAAAGAAATTAAACAGAATATATTCATATTAATGATCCAACAAAAATTTTTTTATTGAAGAACACCTAATTGGTTTCTCAGAAGCAAATTTAGGTGATCAAACTCAATGTGCAAGTATAATTGCACACCTTAATCTGGAAATACATGTAATCTATCCAAGAAAATTATTATTGGGATTCAGTACAGAAAATATTCATCAAGAAAAGCAACATCACTTTAAAATAGATATTCGTAGTGACGTCATTCTTGAAGATTTCGAAAAAGATTGTCATATTTTTAACAGTATGATATCAAGAGACCTCATAGACCTGTACAGTGGTCTCTGTAAAGGAAAATCATAGATGATTTTTTCTTGCTTCGAGTAAAAAAAAGCAATGTGACAACCTCATGCCTTATTTATTATTATTATATTTTTTTAGAGGGGAAATAATGTTTTCAAACAATTCAATTTCAATAGTGCTGTGGAAGGTATTTTTCATTCATTTATTTTTCTTTAGTTTTTGCGCGAATCGTGCTGAGAGGTGTCACCTGAACAGAATGTTTACAGATTTGTTATAGTTTGAATATTTGATCCTAAGTAGCTAAACAAGAGCGCCAAAGCCATTTGACCACACGTGAGCGCTTCTTAATTGTTTTTTTAATATTGTTTTTCGCTTCTAGTATATTCACTAGACGGAATGATATTGACAGTTGAGTCCAAAAACTACTCACTGATTGTTTCAAACAGATTCATAAATCAAACGTTCATGATTCAGTGGAACATAGAGAATATTATGATACACATAACACCAAGGATAATAGAACGTGCAGAGCTCAGACCCTCTCGGTACGTAAGGAATCATCCCCAAAGAAAATGGGCTCGGGTTGAGTAATGGCAACGTATCCGCCGCACGTTCGGGACGGAAACTTGTAAAATATATTAAGCAACCCTTTAACACCATCTCTCCCCATCAAACACGAGACGATGGGGCATAAACCCCGTCACCCCGCCACCCCCGTTATTTGTAGTACAAAATCCTCAAACGAGGCGGGTTAAAATCGTATGCGGGCAGGGCGGCCTGGTACCAAAGGGAATTTATGCGATATTTTGATTTACGCCGCGGACGCTCATGTTGCGGTCTTCGTTACCGGCTTATGCAGGGCGCTGTTGCCGGATCTATTACATACGTTTATACCGCAGCAAACGGCGCCGAACGGTATCATGACGGTAAAATCAATAAATTTGAGATATTTAAGACGAATCAACAGGGTGAATCACAGTCGAAAGTACGTGAGACGTTTACAGAACACGGAAATGGTCTATTTCGAGAATTTTGTAACCTAGGTGTTGGTTGTTAACTGAAAATTTAAGATATTTATGGATTTCACGACTACCACTAATACCGAAAAATAGTAAAATTCTTTACCTTTCGAATGAGACACTATACAGGGTGAACCTTTGACCATAAAATCTTGAGGTCAATAGAAACACTTTTTTCCCATACCGTTTTTCCATATTTAGCTGCGTTAAAAAGTTATAAGCACTTCAAGTTTTCACATTGGGCAAATACTCCTCTGTACTCCAGTTTAGTTTGAATGAATATTATCTTCCACAGCATCCACTACATTAATCTGAATTTTTTAAAAATAATATTTTCCTTCTAAGAAATGATTCACTCACTCATGTTTCATCAGATGAGGTCCATATTCGGAAGATACAAAATACTAATTTTCTGGTAAAAAAAATTCAACACTATAAGCATAGATTTCTGTTGTTCTACCATAATTTCTTTCTACTACAAGATTATAAACCATCCCTTTCCAGTGAGAAATTCCAAAAAGAACTCAGAATTATTGGATGTGTGGATGGATATAAATCTATTCTGTTTAGATTATAATTAATTACTGAATATACCCTGAACATGCGTAAATTTGTGATTTTTATAATCAGACTATTTGTTTTAATTATATAAACAAAAACATAAATATAGAATAATAGTTATCCATAGATTAGGTCAAATTTCAATATCTCACCATAGAATATAAATTTATTACAGAACGCCAGGAGAGAAAAAATTAATAATTGCAATTTTTTGTTAAATGAAAGATAATATCTGTAACCATTATGTATATTCAGATTTAATTCTCAGAATAACTAGAGTGAATTATTACCACATTAAAATGTTACTATAATATCTATGTGGTGGGTAGTTCCCAATGAAATAGTATTCTGTGGTTCCTTGTTGTTTTGATTCTGTTTGAAACTTTCAACAGTTATTTGTAGCTTTCTTCAAAAAAAAATGTGGAAAATATTGCAAGGAAAATTTCGATAATTTGAAATTATTCAATTCAGTAATAAATGATTATAGTCGGAAAATGTATACTAATCTTTCTTGTTTATGAGCCTATAGCTTCCAGTTTCAATTGTTATATAACTTTAATTATACATGCATCATAACGAACAGTCAGAAATATTATAACAAAATCAAATTCTATTATCTCCTAAGTTTGTGAACCTGGTCGAACAACAAATCTAGGATCTAGGAGAATCGGTTCGAAGTTTTTAAAACCCATATGAGCTTAATTTGAATCATTCTTATGTCAGAATATATTCAATTTAAAAAAATAACTTCAAAATGAACAATATCTCTTAAGAAATTCGGCAACTTTATTATCAACTATACTGAAGTGGATCTATTAGTTATCAAGCGACATGTTGGATGAAATCCGCTAATAAAGCCGAAAATTACTTATCTGAGAATCTCAAAAATAAAAAGGAGGTGGCTAATAAATTTTATAAATTCTATACAAAAGCCCCTACACACCTTGATGACACAAAAACAACCTAACCTCTATAATGACGAGATAAAGTAAATAATATCGTCTTTGCATCGACGCAATCCTGCAAACGCTGATACTTGCATCAGAATCATCGACTTAGCATCATGGTTCTCCGACCAAAACGAGATTCCAGACTCAGCATCTGATGCTAAATAGGTGAGTCCGTACTATACATACTGCTACTTGCATCATGAAGCATAGGAGTCGAGACCTGCATAAAGGTGTGTAGGGGCTTTAAGAGCAAGCGGGAAGTCTCTTGTCCTGCTCCAACATTGACGGGAACATCGATTAGAAAGTTGCGACAGAAAAGTCATTAACACAAGAAAATTACGTCTCCAAATTTTGTTTATAATGTGAATTATTTAAAGAACTCCACCCTCAACAATCATTTCAATAAACACCATCGCATGTTTGCCCGGAATTTTGCAATGTTTTGATGAAAAGGAACATTGAAGGTAATCATAATAATTTTAGATCTTTATTTCCTTATGGATGTAGGTTTAATAAAATCCTCTCGTTAAGGTCAATCACTACCTCGTTGAGTAACTCTCACGTCAAAATAGATGCACACATTTGTAGGGCTAAAATAGTATATTATATACCGCGGGACTGAAGTAGTACATTTAATCCTGAAGGTAAAGTTTATGGCCCGACCGCAGGGATAATTTACCTGAAGGATTGAATGTACTTCAGTCGCAAGGTATATACGATACTTTTCGTGCTTCCGGTATGATTTTATTAATAATTTCAATAATTTCAATCAGTTTTTTCTCTCTTCAACTCATTTAATAAACTGTTTTTAAAATAAGTTACCATAGTAACATTGCGTTGTGACAATTATAATTTAGAAACATTGTCATTACTAGTGTCATTGTAAATAAACATTGTTATTGATAATTATTGGTATCATGAGTGAAGAAGGTGTATCTGATATTGATAAAAGAGCAGCCGAAAGTGAAAGAATTGTTACCACCGAAATCTAGAAAACTATACGAGCAGCAGTACGATGCTTTTAAAAAGTGGTGCCGCTTAAAAAATGTGAGACAACCTACTGAAAATGCGCTGTTGGTCTACTTCAATGATAAATCGAAAGCGGTTTGTGCCTCAACTCTCTGGGCACATTACTCAATGCTGAAATCGGTTATTAACATTAGAGAAGATATTGATATAAGTAAATTTACAACATTATTAGCTTTTTTGAAGAGAAGAAATGAGGGATTTAAGCCAAAGAAGTCAAGAATTCTCACGTCTAAGCAGGTAGATCAGTTCTTACGGGAGGCTCCGGATGATAAATATTTAATGCCTAAGGTAAATTTGGAAATGTGTTTATATTCAGAAATTTTAAGAAATCAATTTTTTTGTAGGTTGCACTTATTTTGGGCGTTGCAGGAGCTTGTCGTGGAAAAGAGTTGGTTGATTTAGAAATCGACGATGTGAGAGATTTGGGCGATTCCTTCCTAATTGCGATTAGAAAAACCAAAAATAAAATTGACCGAAATTTTGTGATAAAAAATTCAGAAAACAGTGCCATCAGTTTTGTGGCGATATTTTGAAAATATGTGGCATTGCGAAAGACAGGGACACCTCATTCAAAATTTTTTGTTCAATACATCAACAAAGAATGTACTACGCGAGTAGTAGGAAAAAACATGTTTGGTACATTTCCACGGCAAATAGCAGCTTTCTTGAAATTAGAAAATGCGACGTTTTATACGGGACATTGTTTTAGACGCACATCTGCGTCTTTGTTAGCTGATTCGGGAGCAACAACAGACGTGCTGAAGAGACATGGAGGATGGAAATCCTCAAACGTGGCCGAGGGATATATTGAATCGTCTATTAAAAATAAACAAAAAAATTCAGATAAAATATTTGGTCAAGTCGCCGATTCGTCCACTATAGTTATGCCACAGTCCTCATTCTCGCTTCCTGTTTCCGCAGGATCTTCGAAACAAACACCAGTTCAATATGATAAGGACCTATCTGTTACTCGTCAGTTACCTGCTGCATTAACCCAGGAAAGACTGGTCAAAATGACGAACTATCACAATATTAATTTGAATATTAACGTTAATTACCATTCTAATTAATTGTATTTTTCAATAAAATATCCCTTAAATTCGTTTGTTTGTGATTTAATCGTTCCAGGAGTTTCGTCAATATTTAATCCCGGAGGGATTAAATGTGACACTTTAGTACCTGTCACAAGGGAGTGAAGTTGTCACTTTAGGCCTGGAAGTACGAAAAAGATGTTTCTCTCTTTTTCCTTCCTTGTTCTAAATGACCCAGTTTCCAAGGCCATTCCTTCATTCATTGCACAGAAGGAAGAACGAAACAAGTCGGTAATTTAATCTTTGGTAGTGGAGTGCACCATTTCGCTGCTCCAAGAAGGAGCATCGGCTGAAAAACAGATTGACAAGGAGAAACGGCAGAATATCTAATTTCATTAGCCTAATTGCGCCAGTCTGAAAGGGTGTTTAGTTTATTAATGAGCCCAAATGGTTGGTTGATTGTGTCCAAGTCTCTGGCATTCGGCTTGCGTCAAAGGCAGACCAAAGTTTAAATTCAATTAGCCAAATGGATTTTTGTTTGTTTCTTTTATGAATCGCCCTCATTCACGGTGAGCGCAAGCGGAAAAAGGGAAGCGTCTATTTAAAAAATGGGAATGGCAAAGAGTGTGTATGTGTACGATGATGGTGGAAATGTAAGATAGGATTTGAGTTTTTCCGTGTTTTTCTCCTAACAGAAAACCAGCTAAAATAACTTGATTACCTTACAGGCTTCTAGAATTCCTCATTGTTGACTCACCTGAAATTAAAAAAAATGTTGTAAATCATCAATTTTGGGATAAGACAGCATAGGAAGTTATTGATTGATCTATAAAATAATCCACACTCTTGCTAAAACGATTTTGAACATCAATCTTACGAGTATAGCATATTCGCCACCATTTGAAATTTCACATCTATATTCAAAAAATACCAGTCTTGCATTGGTGTCTATAAATGAATGTACTTCTACGTTAATCATAGATATAAACATGAAGGCTTAAAAGTGAGAATATTTATTTCTCTATTTCAGTGTCGTAATGAGTTAATTACAGTACCAAAAACAGTGCTGTAATGAACTCATTACAGCATTGTTTTTAGTTATATTTTTCGTTTTGTGGTTGACAACACTGACATCCTCTCTTTTCGAATGTCAACACGCGTCCATTGCATGTCAACTGTCAATATCAAACCATGTAGAGATTTGAACGCACTTTTCAGATTCTATAACCTGTCAATTTTCGTATCAGTCACACCAACTGCGAAAATAAAATACAAAAGGCACTACACTGAAAAAAAAACACGATGTAATTGGTAATAAACACTTGTTTCAGAAATATTTTGTTGTCAATATTCGGCATGATTTACATAAAATAATTTGTATTCATAATTTCCAGATTCCTCAATTTGATTTGTTTATAAAAAGTAAAATCCTTATTTGACGAATATTTTGTAGATTCTAATATCCTCAATTGAAACTTACTAAATTATGTACCATAACTCCCTTAAAATTTACTCATTACCTGATATTACTTATTTCGTTATTCGCTAATGGGGATTGGTAATTATTAGAATATATCGATTGCTGCTAAATAACACTTGATAATATTACCAAGTATTCTTTACCAATTTTGAATACTTATCAATATTTAGCCTTGAAAATGCTATATTAACCAATAATATATCTCTTTATGAATTACGAAATATTTTGTTTAGAGTACCAAAACGTTCGAAAGATGGAGCTGTAAGACACCCCCTTGTGCAAATAACGGTACACGCAGTCACTGCGCGCGTAGTTTCAAGTTGTTTAGCCGATACTTCCCCGTTTCCGAAACCGGTATAGTATTTCATTTCTAGCTCCAGTTTATCCATATTTGTATAATCATAGGTATCTTCATCTAATAAATCGAATTTGGGTTACAATTAGATCAGTTGTCTTGTGCTAAAATGTACCTTCAAAAACCTAGTTTATTATTATTAATTATAAGTGTAGTGAAAATGGAAATTTCCCAATGAATTAAAGAAGAATGTGTCTGGAATCAACTAGCTTTTTATCATAACACAGAAAATGTTAGTTTTGATATTATGCACGACATATACGAGGGTATATGTCGTTACGATTTCGGTAAAATTCTTAAATATTGTATTTTCAAAAAAAAATATGTTTCCCTTCAAAAATTAAATACGCGAATCAAACATTTTCATCATCGAGAAGTTGATATAGGCAACAAGTTTCCTCCTATCCCCCTAAACCAAATAGAAAGAGAAATTATCATCATGTCCTCAGCGGAAATGCATGCATTTATCACATATTTTGGTGTTTTAATTTACTATCTCATTGATATATCAGATGAAGTATGGAAATTATATTTATTGCTTTTTGATATAGTTCATGCGGTTTCAAAAAATTGTTTTAGTACTGATGAAATAACTTATTTGAATCATTTGGTAAGCGAACATCATAAATTATTCATTACTTTATTTAATGCTGATTTAACTCCAAAATACCATTTTTTGACTCATTACGGATCTACTATTGAAAAATTTGGCCCATTATCCAAGCTTTCATCTATAAGATTTGAAGCTTTCCATAAAATTAGCAAAATCTAAGTTGTTTCAACGTTGTTGAATATTCCACTTACATTAGCTTTAAAGCATCAGCTTCGGTTATCATATCGTTTTATTTTAAATAAGGGCTTGTTAGATGATATTTCTGTAGGCTCTTCACATATTTCAATTCAAGAAGAATTCCCATATCTTTCACTGAACAAGTTGGATCATCCTGTAATTATCACTTGGGTTAAGGTAAATGGAGTTGTTTATAAACCTGGATTAGTTATTCAGATAGGTAAAGACCAATTTACTGAACCAATATTTGGTGAAATACTTAAAATAGTGTATATTAGCGATGAAAGCATTAAATTTGTTTACAAACTACTGATTTGTTACGGTTTTAACAAAGAATTACGGGCTTATGAAATAGCCAAATGATCATCAGAAATTGTACCTGATCGCATTATAGATTTAAGAAATGTTTTTTATGTACCTACAGCTGTTCATGTTACTGGTGATGGTTGTAAGTACATAATTTCTATGAATCAAGATTGATTTTTATGGAGTTTATAAATGTTATGGTGTTATTATTATAAAACAAGTATGATTTTTTTGTAGACCATTTTTTAAAGTTTTTTATGTTTGAGAAATTATGTTCAATAAATATTTATTTATGAAACCTAACTCTTTTATTTAAAACAGCCAATCCTCTTATTTATAGTAAAGAAAGATTTCACTTGTTTAATATATGGAGTGTGTTACTTAAGTCAACTAATTGATAATGAAAAGAAATACTTTTACCAGAGAGATTTTTGTAGCATAAATATGTGTAATCTGTTAGTTAAGTGCCTCTATTAAAAATAAATAAATGATATTCTTATATGAATGAAGATTTTTGTTCTATGACTATATATAACTTATAAATTGAAAACATTTATCAGCAATAAACAAGCGATACATTTATTTGAAGTAAGACTTTTTATCTATAAACATATGTTCAATAGATTTTAATACATCCATTATCAATAATTCAATGATAATTTTACTGGAACTGAAATAAAGGAATTATAACTAACTATATGTATAATCGTTAATATATGGAAAGTAGAATTAAAGGAATATTTATTTGCAAGTTCCAAATGAATTATTGGGTAGAGACGAATAAATATTTATTAAGCCATATTTCTATGGAAGATTGTGTTGTGGTAAATGAATTTCGTAACTATTAGGTACATTTTTTCGGTGTATAATGCCTGAAATTTTCATTGAATTTCAATAAATTTCTCACAATTCTTGACTGAAATAGAGAAAATATCGTCTAATACTCGTTGCAGAAGTCAATTCCAACACTCATGTGTTCAATTTCGCATTCGTGTTGGAATAGGTGCCCATTCTACAACTTGTATTAGAATATACTATTATTGACGTAATTCCAAGCCTGGTAAACTGAGTTGGGGTTCAATGGGACTAGTCGACCTTAAAATCTCCGTATTGAGACTTTGAGAAGAATGAAATAAATACAATGAAACAACATCAAAACACAATCAAGAATCGAGAAAACCCTATTTGAAACTGACAATGAAGTAATGAAAATAAAAGAGATATGAATTGTGTTCACAATATCTGAACTTACAATTGTGCGTAAGTTTCTATGTCTCTCTTTCTTTCTTAGCCGCGGACTTGAACCTACGACATTTCGGGTTTCCACGTCAAAGGTCAAGACTTTATTCCACTAAGCTATACGACACACATGTTCTATTGTAAATCAAAATTTGCTTAATTCTGATATTATATGAAAATGCTTTCAACACAGTTGAAAAGATGCATCTTTAACACACTTCCGCGTAAACACTTTTAACACTAGTCATTAAAAGTGTCACTTTTAATGGCAGTTGTACAAAAATATATTTATTTTTATTCGGAAAATCAATTGACCATAATTAATTTTCAGATAACGCAAGGCAACAAATAGTGTATCATGTTAATAAATCGAAGCAAATACACCCTGCATCACTTTGAATGTTTTTCGACACGAAAATAGTAACAGTTATTGCCAGAACTCACGGTTTGTTGCTCCGGTAACTTTCTCAGGAACATAAAAAATAGCGACAAAATCTATTGCGAAGATGAATGAATGAGTTCCTGCATGAAATATTAGCCAGCCATGCTGAAGCAGGTTATATCAACATCGAACTACTGGATGCAGGATATGAAGGGACGTTTTATGGTTTATGATCGATGCAGATATGGATATTTACTTAGTGGATGAATATTTCAACAAGCGGCAACCTTCCGTCTTTGAAGAGCGCCTGTTGGAATTGGGTCATCAGTTAAGGACTGCTTTAAGCGTTCGAATAACTCGCACAGCCATTTCAAAAAGGTGAAAAGCATTGACGTAACGTCAGAGGATTTGGCGAGCTTCTTGTGAAGTAATTTCCCCGAATCTATAACAAACGGCGTAGAGAATATGAACTTATCGTCATGCAAAATCCAGGGATTGTTTCGCCACAAATTCAGCGAATATTTTCACACAAACTTCTCAAAACAGTTGAATACAAGTTCTTATAGACCGTTTGACCTTGAGGAACGAATTTATCATGATGCAAACGACGAATATCAAAGAAAACAGTGAGCATCGTTTCAATTTTCGAAAGACATTTGCGATGTTCTTTCGGTTTCGATTCATTTTTTCCACCCATTCCGATTATTTTTGGCTCGTTTGCGTGTAGCATCCATAGACTCAGATCTCGTCACCTGTTATGATCCGTCCCATGAACGTGGGATCAAAATTCGCACGATGCAGCATATCTGCAGCAACCTTCATCTGGAACCGTTTTGGAAGAAAATTCGCTGTATGCCCAATCGATTCTTCACAAAAATCACACGAGCAGTTTCACAAAAAATGTAGAGGTCACGAGCTATCACTGGCAGGGCGATTTTCGAGCACAATTTCCTTGATTTTTGTATGTTATCGTTGGTTGAGAGATTGACGGTCGTCATGAACAAAGCAAATCTCCCGACCGTTTTTGAAGGCTTTGTACCATTAGTACACTTTGGTTTTCGATAAAACAGGGTCTCCATAAGCCTTTTCTAGCATTCGCAAACGAAATTCCGTTGAAAACACAAAATTTGAGACAAACTTTTTGTTCAATATTTTTTCTATTTTAAGATTAGCAGACTACCACTTAGGTCGATAGCTGTCTATTGACAATTTGACAGACCTTGCTCATATTCGGCATAAAACGGACATTTGACAGACATAAAATAATAAAAACTACTCATATTCGGCATGAAATCATTTACCAACATCGACAATGAAACTCAAAAATAATAGAAAAAAATACTCAACAGTGGCTTCATTTGAATGAATAATACTGCCAAACAGCTACAGGAAAAATTCTATTCCGAATGGGGCGTTAGGTTCGATCCATTCACAGACGTGGCTTTTAAAACGACGCGGGATGCACTAAATGCCAAGAGGCGTATTATGCAAGTGGATTCTGAGAAAAGAAAAGTTAGTGCCAAAGCGCTGTCTTTGGAGCAACACAAAAAGATGGTCAACTTATGTAAAGAAGATAATCCAGACGGTTTGAACAGAAAATGTTATTTTATTGCTGCATTGGAGCTTGCTTGGCGCGGAGGAGAGGGTTCATCATGCATAATTTCGCATTTCCAATTCCAAATTTAAAACGATGGGAATCCCACGGGCCGAATTGCCTACAATCCGATATTTTCTAAAACAAGACAAGGTGGTGCCCAAAAATGTGCGAAAACGAAATGGCTGACTCCCAATATTGAAAAAGATATTTGCCCGGTGAGGTTATATAAGCTACTTGTATCCAAAAGAACTGCAAACATAACCACTGAAAGACTATTCCTTACTCCACATAAGAATTGGAAATATGGTTCATGGTTCAAAAACTCCCCAGTCGGTCCCAATACGATAGCTAAATGGACAAAAGAATCGGCAAAACTCATTGGCATCAACACAACCAAGTCGAAGATAACCAACCACTCGCATCGAGCTACTGCTCTCAGCCAATTAGCCAAAGCAGGGATTGGCGAGGAACAGCTGATAAAGATAACAGGCTATTCTTCTGCAGCGTCAGTGAAACCGTATCTGTAAAGCAGTTAGATCGGCCACACCTTGTCGAATGCTTGCGATGAGTCCAGAAACACGGCTGGGCAAAATTTGCCTTCTTCGGGACTTGTTGAGAAGGTGTTCACGATGCGATGAACCTGATGCGTTGCCGAGTGGTTTTTTCGAAAACCTGGTTGGTGGTGTGGTACCATATCCGTGTCATCTTTCAGCGTTTTGAGAAGCAACTTCTAAGACAGTTTACCCAGAATTGGCAGAAGACTTGATTCCACGTTGTGTTCTAGTTAACCAGGTTTGAGTATTATTGTAACCTTACATATGGTGAGGAAATGGGATATACTGATCATTCTATTAAATAATGTTGTGAGCAGTTCTTGGGTAGTTTTTTCATAGTTTCGCACGTTATGAGGTCGTACCTAGGAGCCTTCTTGTGTTTCAGTCTCCTTATCTCATTGGATACTTCTGTTGGTGAAAGTGTTATTGACATCGAACATCCAGAGAAGATTGAACTTTTGCATCGCTGGTACTAGGATAGGAGTCATTTGGTGGGAAGATATGTGCAAGAAGTTTGGCAAATGTATTGCATTTTTCTTCATCTGAGGCAGCCCATTGCACGTTTTAATCGGAGATTATCTCCTTGTGGGTCTTTTGAATTAGAAGACATATGGCGGAAATTTTGAAAACAAAAATTGCATCTAATTTCAATTTAAACCTGTTTCATTTCATTTTCAAGCAGGTGCGTTAACATCACCGACAAGGCAGTACGCATGGAGCGAAATTCTCTACATAAACAATACCCGGGTCAATATAATGTCGATAAAACGGCCGGGCCATTGGAAGAGGAGCGACCGGCTGAGGATGAAACATCGATATGCATATATCATCTATCAAAAAAGTGTCTGTATCTGCCAGTCCTGATTACGGCCATTCATCATTCGGGGATGCACGGGTATCCAAAGCGAAAGTGGATCGTTGTCGGGATATAATCCGGCAAAAATGGGGCCCAGGCCCCCCTTTTACATCCACGATCGGGTTCGCACGAAAATTTCCACGTCGGAAACTGTTCGGAGGTGAGTGATTTATGTGGGGGACGGAATTTTTTTTCCTGGACTCGGTTCCGCCAAGGAAATGAGGAGGAGTGTATCGACGTCGTATAAAAAATCTGGAAGAATTTTCGAGCCAATACACTTGACGGTTTGGATGAACGGAAAAAAGGTACTCATTTTATCAATAACGAGCCGTCTACAACCGTGAAGAGTGCACTCAACACATTGGCTCAAGTTCCACGATGACAGTTTTTCGGCTAAATCCGACTTTATATAAATCAATAAAATCATATTATTCACATAATAAAGAAAAAATTAATAAATAGAATACAGATTATGGGTAAAATGATTCCACAGAACCAGTTGGTACTACTTGTATGTGGATATAGTTCGCCTCAAAATTATGGAACCAACTCACTTTCTCAGAAAAAATTTGGCTACTAAAAATCGTTTTGCATTTTGAAGGATTCTTGTTGCAAACCTATAAATTTTTGGAAAAAGAAAAGTGGGCCACGTGGTACTTTTTTGGCATGGTGTTTGTATCCACTTCATAGACATGCAGAAGTTTTCGAGAAAAAAAGAGTACCTATTTAGTTCAAAGCGGTTTTCAGTATGTACACTTTCTCATGGCTCATTTACTTTGAAACGCTGGTACGGTTTGCCGCAATCCAATTTTTACGTGAGGGGGTTGAAACTTATCCATGGACAAATCTGTATTATCGACTTTCATTCGGTGACAAATTTCATCAGAAACCATCGTCTCAAAGTAAATGAGACATGACAAAGTGCACATATTGAACTCTTTGGTCTAATTTCAAAAACAAATTTGAAAATTTCTGAACGCTTGCACCAAAGATACAAAGATCTGGTCAAAAAAATACCACATGACTCACTTTCCTTATTGAAAAAATTCATACAGTTGATAAGGATGGCACAGGGTGTAACAAAAATTATTCAAAAATGCATTAAAATTCAGTAAATGCCAATAAAATTGACCTATTCCAGGATTTCCCAAATATTTTTTAAAAAGTTATAAGCATTTTAAGTTTTCACACTGGGCAAATACCCCTCTGTAGTCCAGTTTAGTTTGAATGAATTACCTTTCTTAGTATCCACTAATGAATCTGAATTGTTCAAAAACATTAATTTCCCTCTAAGAAATGATTCTCTCACTCATGTTTCATCAGTTGATTATATCTGTTCGGGCGTGAAGGTGAAAGTCGTGTTGCCTACGTGGTACGCTTCATGAGGTCTTGTTACCCGACTCCTGGTGCGTTTGCGGATGTTGGCGAAAGCATTTCCTCGCTTGGATATGCGCGTAATACCATGACGTCACTTTGTTTATCAAGCGGCCATCTGAACATAATTCGCCGTGAAGGTGAGAAACGTTGTATTTTCAAAAGGTTTTGAGAATTGTTGTCGCCTTGGAGATTACATAATTTCACCGAGGAAAGTGATATTCGTCTGTTCGTCTGTTTAATTTCATTTGTTCATCTGTTTAATCGCCGAAAGTGGGGTTGAGCAACCACCGGAGAGAGGCCCATTTGGAGCCCTATTACAAAGTTTGATTCATCATTACAACGTCAGTGCAAGTGAGGGGTATCCCTGTTTCCATCCCTTAAAACCCCCTTTTCAGTTGCCGATTCATCGTTGTCAGCTGTGAGCTGTGAGCTACACCACCCTGGGGTAAGTACTTTCATTTAGCTGGTTGCTCAATCTTGTTAATCATTTCATCTGAAATCGATTAGCCGCAATTTAATTGCAGCGGTCGATTAATATCGATTTAATTCCTTTCAACATCAAATATCTCAAAATATCAATTTATATATATCTCAAAAATAGTGTAATTTAGAAAAAAAGAAGACGAATGATTTTATCTGCAGAAAAGACTTATGATTCTAGGAAGTACAAGGTACTGAACTTTAGTTCAAGTGATATTTGTTTTTCATGCAATTTAACCAATTTGTACAGTAGTAGTGAGAATCCCACAAGAAATAGAATAAATCTGTTGATGCCAAAATATGAATGACTCTTATCAAAAACCTTCTACAAGAGATCATTTCAATTGATATTGTCGTTTGAATATTAAAGCTGAAAATGCAATTTTTTATGAAATGTCAACACCTATATCTTTTGAACAGGGCCAAATTTCGAAAAATGTTATAGGAAAATAATGTTTCTTTTGACGTCAAGAATTTATTGTTGAAAATAACGCAGTGGTCAAAAACTCACCCTGGGCAAAATAAACAAAAAATTATATTTATCGCATTGAATTTTTCCTGAATTTTTTGTTTGAAAAGAATAATTTCCACAGGTGAGTGTAATTATTCCATTATATTTGTAAAAAAAACTATTTTTTCAGTTCATTACCTACAATTTAGTTGCCACTCACCCTGTATATACAAACAGCAGAATAAGGCACGACAAATTTATATGAAACTCTGAGGATTACTATCATCCAAAAGTACAAAACAACTTAAATAAAATATGAGGCGTAGGTAAATGAGATTAAAAGTCATACAGTCATGAACATTACACAACAAACAATATAACTTTCATCTCAATATCGTTTTATGAAACAATTCACCTTGTGTTTCGAAGTATTTCGGCGGTCAAAATCCTCAATTTGGGCCTGGAACGAGTGAATGTTACTGGGTGCCAAATCTGACAGACATGATGATGCTGAAGCAAGTTCAAAGGTTTTTCCAAATTTTTTCATAATCCATGTTAAGAAACACGATATAAACTTTCGAAATTGAAAAGGAAACAACTATCCAAGTGAGTTCAATCGTTCTAAATAATGCAATCGATAAAGATAAACAATGAAAGTGATGGCAAAACAAACAACACCGTCATGCGACACGAAACACTCTTTATCTTCGAGCTTCATTGAAATTTCTGTAACACAAAAAATAGCAAACATAAACGATATATTCCCTCCCCTCGGAATAAAATGCAAATGCATCGAAAAGAGTCATTCGAAGCTGCAGAGTATTTATTGCCTTTTTATACCCCTAACCAAATAGGGATGTTTCGCTGGCTTTGACTGATATACTTTTTGATACAAAGCATTTATCCTTCACGTTACATTGCCTATCGTCCTTTCAGTCGATGGAATATTGAATAATCTCGTACAGGGAAAGTCTCTGCCGAAATAGAAAGAAAAATATGAATAACGTGGCATGCGGAAGGCCCCGAATGTCAATAAAATCGTATATAGGATTCCATTTGAATTTGTTCCAGTAGCGGAGCAATCTGACAGTATTCGTTTATCACAAACTGGAGTTAACAGAAGAGTATTGAATTCATTGAAAAATCTATGTGTACAGTAAAACAAAGCCACTATACTGAAACTCAATTCCAAACGATTGAATTAAGAGATGTTAAATCACAAATGACCTACAAATTTAAAATTTTATCGCCATTCAAACTTTGTACATCCCCAAACTGGGTGGACTTTTAAATTATTATGGAAACTCGTACGAAATATTTCATATTGTGTAGATCAATATCAGATTATCTAAGGTATATTTCTGAAATGCTTTTAATTTTCCAATTTTGCCAGATGTGTGGAAACTTGGCAATAGCTTTGTTATTTCCAGTGGGACTATCAGCAATTCTATTTTTTTATGATTCTCTATAAAAATTATATTTATCTATTTAACTTCCCCAAATCTATCTGTATCCAACGGTTTTTTAGTAATGAGGTATACTGCAAAATTTTAAATCCAATTTGAGTCACGAAAATAGATATATCTCGCTCAATTCTCAAGATTTCAGTTAGAGATTTGGCGTTACTTAGCTTGATCAGTGACACCGTTTCCGAATCCTGATTGTCGTTATACAGAGTGGTAAAAAAATTAACATTTGTAAACTCACAAAATTGTGTAAAGCTGGCAATTTAAAATAATTTATTCAGAAACTCCTGCCAAACACTTGATATTCTCGTTTATCATGAACAATGGTTTTCTATGGATAGAATTGAGTCATAGATATGTCGATCTATAGACGAAAGATAGAGCACAGAGAAAATTTCAATACAAAGAAATTAGGGCATATTAAATCAATTCAATAAACTCTCATTATCGCATATTGTGGACACTCAAATCTGATTTCAAATAACTTTATAGCACAAAAACCGTGATGGTAGATAAAGGGGAGTGAAGTTAATCATCAATTTTTATTGGAATCATAAAGAAATTGAAATATGGAGTGTCCCATGCAAAATAAATAAGCTGTTGCCAAATTTGCATACTGGCAACTAGAAATTTTAAACATTGAAGAATCTCATATATTAACCTTAGATAAAATTGATATGAGAAATTTGAAATATTTTGCATAAATAGTTTTTACAATAATATAATAGGCCATCCACCTCGGTACATCCGATATAAAATGAAAATACTCAACACATGGCAACAAAATTGTGGGTAATGAACTGACAGAATATATTAATTTTACAAATGGAATAAAATAATTACACTCTCCTGTGGAAGTTATTTTTTTCAAACAAAAAATTTAAGAAAATATTGAAGGCGATAAATTTTATTTTTTATTTTATACAGGGTGAGTCTCCAACCACTGCGTTAACTTTAACCATATATTCTTGATGTCAAAGAAAACATTTTCTTCCTATATCTTGGATCTGAGTTTAAAAAAAAGCACTGTGACAACCTCATGCCTTGAAAGTTTTCATAGAAATGATGGTTTTCATGATTTGGAAATCTTAAGAAGAAAATTACAAATGTATGATGATAACATCAAAAAATTCTGAGGTTTTTTTTGGAATTTCTCACTAGAAAAGGATGGTTTATAATCTTGGAGTAAAAAGAAATTATGGTAGAACAACAAAAATCTATGTTTATAGTGTTAAATTTTTTTTACCAGAAAATTTTTATTTTGTATCTTCCTTCCGAATATGGACCTCATCTGAAGAAACACGAGAGAATGAATCATCTTTTAGAGGGAAAATAATGTTTTTAAACAAGTCAGATTCAATAGTTCAAGCTAAACTGGACAACAGAGGGGTATTTGCCCAATGTGAAAACTTAACTGCATATAACTGCGTATAACTGTAGTGAAACAAAATAACATTTTCCAACAAAAGCGAAATGCAGAAAAGTACTAATTCAAGTGGGTAGTTGAAAAAGATTTATTAACATTTACAGCAAATTCTCTAATTTTGCAACCGAATCCGATCCTGATGCCTTGCAGCGAATGGATCGATAGCTCAAAGGTCTGCTGCCTGTGGTAATACGATACTTTTAATGGGATTAACAAAATTATAGAGCATCGCACTTGCGAAACGTTTAATTCACACACGTTGAAGTTTGCTAGACTGACGTTCAGGCGAGAAAGGTAATGAATTCAGCGTAGATTGCATGAACAAAACAAAACCCCTCATTTTAATGTTGAATTTGGTTAAAGGGGTAATTTGTCACCATTGACAACTCACAGTAATGGACAGTAATGCAACAGTATCTTCATACCTTCATTAATGGTCTCGAACATTAACACGTGAGCGGAGCGAAAATATCTCGACCATTAATCGTTATCATCAATAAACTAGTTGATTAAATAACTATTTTATCATGAATATTACACTTTGAAGTTTTTGAAAGGAAAATAAACATGTCTTCACAATTTTATGAAATACCATAAAGCAACTGTCAACTTTCATAGGATATCAATACGAATACCACTAGAATGTATGATCCGATTTTTTAATTATGTTTAACCCCTATTCAACATGACTATGAAAGAGAAAAAAAATTCTTATACTCCTATGCAGAAGGCCATTACAAACCTCATTCCTCATGAAATGTAATCCCATTCAGCAACTTGTTTAATAAATCAAAAATCAATACAATCATTTTTAGCGCTGAAGCAGGAAAAAATCGCAATCCGATGCATTATTGGATCAGGATTTCATAACCGGCATCTCCGGCCACCATTGCGATCGCAAGATGAATGAGAGACCGATCGATTCTTCATTATTTCGGTGGAAGTCTACCGATGGATATCGGGGAATTAAGGACGACGCAAACAGGAAATATGTTCCACGGGACGAAGCAGGAAATGGAGAAACTGATTAATCCCGTGATAAAGAAACACCCGTTTCAGCTAGGACAGGTTAGACCCAACGTTCATTAGCTCATAGAACGATGACTTGTTTGATCGTTGTTCTTGGTTCGATGCATTTCACGCTCGAATTATCGTAAAGCGAAAAATCCGAGAGCATTTCCGGAAGCTCATGAGATGGGGAAAGAGGTAAAGAATTAGGAAATTTTATAGCGAATGCAGAAAAGTTAAATCTTGTCGGTTGAGCCAATAGGAGGCTTGCCTTTTATATTTCGGGACTATAGAACGAAATGGTTATTGAATCAACTAGTTTATTGATGATAGCGATTAATGGTCGAGATATTTTTACAATAAACGATGCGACATTCTGAATAGTCCACATGTGCGGAACTGGTGGGAACTGATTATCGCATAAAATTTTTTCAGCAGTTTCTGATCTATTTTTCATCGAGATTTCGATGTACCGTTCTGCAACAGCCAAGCCATTTGATGGCTGCAAAATCTGCTCCACTGTCGGAAAGGATAGATGCAGGAGAACGCCGAAAACAATGATCTGTATACAGATTAGATTGTTCTAATTTGAAAAATTTTGCAATTAACGATGGTAATTTCGAAAACGTATTGATTCCTACTGGCTGTATTGAGCATTTAAAGTTCTTGTGAAAGACGAAAAACTTTTCGTGCGGAGTGTGAATTGGTCTCAAGGATATATATCTCTTGATTGGATTCAAAAGTGTACGCTCCACCACAGTGAATATCCTTCTCGATTTGGATGAATTCACTGTTATTAAAAATTTCGAGCCCATATCCTGCACATCATTTATCTGCAACTTTATACAGTTTATACATATCTTAACTACATTACAAATAAATACATACTCAATGAGCAAAACAGTGATTGCATAGAACAAATTTTCTCAATTGGACGAGTTAAACAATTATAAAAAGTTATGATCAAAATATTCCCTGAACGAATAAAAACAGTGGTCTTTCAAGAGTGACTTGACTCTTCTAGAAAAATCAGTAAATGTGCTACTCATTTTGTACTCAATCGGGGCTATCATTGGACTTCTTACTATTTTGCTCACTATGAGGTGGCAGAAGAAATGTCGAGGTATTGCGAGTACGGTAAGTATGAACGTCACCCACCCTCCGAAACCTGCTCAAGTTCCTGCGGACATAACACAAACACTGATAAATGTAGACATTGATTACAGTCATTATTTCATGTGAAATAAAATGAGGTCTACATGAGTTAGCCCAAGAAATTCCGAACATCTTCTTCTGCATTAGGATTACTTCGTTCATATAAACAGAATTTACCCAGCAAACAATTCCATACACCAAATGGGAATGTATGCATCCATAATAAAAACATTTCATAGCAACACAATCGACTGACTTCCTCAACTGGACACAATAGTAATTCCTTCTAGATAGAGTTGCCAGAAGTTCGTTAATATGATACCTTCATGTAAAGGACGGATCAAACAAACTCCAAGAAATTTAATCTCTTCTTTTCGGCGGATACTCTCCTTGTCACCTCTAACTAGTATGCTCGAATCGATACTTTTCTATGTTGGAGTGAACTGCATCAGCATTGTCTTTCCTTGATTCAGCATTAACTGATTTCTTTTACACCATTCCGACATCTTATGGAAGACATCATTAACCTTATAGGCTAACTCAGGTAGCATTTCGACAGATAACACAGCAGATGCATCATCTGCAAACACTGACAAGACTTCCTCACTGATATTCTTGAACAAGTCTATCACAAAGAGTATAAACAAGAGCGGTCCCAGGACACTTCCCTGAGGAACTCCAAATTCAACCGGAAGAGCGCCAGATAACTTCTCTTCTTTCTCGAGAACTTTCGATTACCTAGGAATATAACCCACTTTATGCCCCTTAATGAACAACACCAGTTTTTTATATCTGCTTATATCAATATTCTTTTTAACGTTCATTGTTGCTTTCAGCATTAAATACTTTGGCCATAAACTTGATAAGTGTTGTCAATTACGTCGTTCTTTCGGCATTTTTGGTTAAAATATCCTGGAGTAATTAATCGCAATTTTGCGGATCTGAACAACATTTTAACTGAAGCCCTGAGAGAAATCTTATCATGTTGGTTTGGTTTGTTCGTTGGTGAGATTTCTGCGCTTTAGCGGAGTGGCGTATTTGTTTGGAGAAACGACGTGGAATTGGTGAGTTAACCTATGTTTGTCACGAGGTATTTTAAGATTTTTGTTCGTATTTTAGCATCGTTCTGCCTCGAATTGGGAGTTATTATTGTACCGTTGCGAGGTACCGCAGATTCTGAACTGTCTTTGAAGTCTTCGAGCTGTTTGTCTAGGCTGATTTTGAATTACCGTCGAACTGCCGAGGAAGCTGTCTTTGGGGACCTCCACCAGATTTTGCCATCTAAGATACCACACCTGTCGTCTACCCAGGGGGCATTATTGTGAGAAGTTGTACTACGTTGGCCCAGGAATATATTTGAGCCCAGTTTCCATCTACGAGACTGTAAGAAACTATATCCTTTTGTACTTCAGTCAAACCACGACCTAGACTGTTATAGAAGGTTAGTCTGTAGAATTTAGTTAAGATTGATTAGTATCAAGGAGGCCCAATTCAGTGAATACTGTTTAGTACATAACACCGACCTATCGAGAAGGTCGCTTAGATATAAGTAAAGAGCTATTTATAACGATTACCATCGAGGCTCTAAGTATATACCGTGGGGGATATTACTGTGGTTTAGTAAGAGATAAAGCATTAGATATAAGTATTCGGGTTGTGAAGTAAGAACTAGTTAGTGATCTACCTTCTGTAAGATATATCCTCGTTTGAGGGACCTTGTGTATTTTATTTGGGCTCATTATATTATTAAATAATTGCTCTATATTCTTTCTACCAGCCGCTACCTCCCGCTTGTGTGATCGGGCTCGTTTGGCATCAGGAGAGTGCGTTCGTTATTTTCTCTCTTTTGCGACCCTGAGATCTTTAGTGTACTTTCCTCTTTTTTTTTTCTTTGTATTATCATAAAAGAGAGTGGCGCCCCTTTATAAGTAATCTCAGCTCTAGAGCTAGCCGAGGAGGTACTTTGTGCACTCACTGGAGCCGAGTGGGTTTGGTGACATGTTTACGTCTTTTGTTGAGGTTTGAGAGGGGAAATAGGTCTTTTGAGTACCCTATGGTTGAGTTGGATCCAGTATCGGAAAAAAAAATCTTATGTCACCAAACCCACTCGGCTCCAGAGAGTGCACAAAGTACCTCCTCGGCTAGCTCTAGAGCTGAGACTACTTATAAAGGGGCGCCACTCTCTTTTATGATAATACAAAGAAAAAAAAAGAGGAAAGTACACAAAAGATCTCAGGGTCGCAAAAGAGAGAAAATAACGAACGCACTCTCAGGATGCCAAACGAGCCTGATCACACAAGCGGGAGGTAGTGGCTGGTAGAAAGAATATAGAGCAATTATTTAATAATATAATGAGCCCAAATGAAATACACAAGGTCCCTCAAACGAGGATATATCTTACAGAAGGTAGATCACTAACTAGTTCTTACTTCACAACCCGAATATTCGATATAATGCTTTATCTCTTACTAAACAAACAGTAATATCACCCCAAGGTATATACTTAGAGCCTCGATGGTAATCGTTACAAATAGCTCTTTACTTATATCTAAGCGACCTTCTCGATAGGTCGGGTTTTATGTACTAAACAGTATTCACTGAATTGGGCCTCTTTGATACTAATCAATCTTAACTAAATTCTACAGACTTACCTTCTATAACAGTCTAGGTCGTGGCTTGACTGAAGTACAAAAGGATACAGTTTCTCAACCCATAATTATTCTCACAGTCTCGTAGATGGAAACTGGGCTCAAATATATTCCTGGGCCAACGTAGTACAATTTCTCACAGTAATGCGCCCTGGGTAGACGACAGGTGTGGTATCTTAGATGGCGAAATCTGGTGGAGGTCCCTAAAGACAGCTCCCACGGCAGCTCGACGGTAATTCAAAGACAGCCTAGACAAACAGCTCGAAGACTTCAAAGACAGTTCAGAATCTGCGGTACTTCACAACGGTACAATAATAATTCCCAATTAGAAGCAGAATGATGCAATCCCACGTCGTTTTTCCAAACAAATACGCCACTCCGCTAAAGCGCAAAAATCTCACCAACGAACAAACCAAACCAACATGATAATATTTCTCTCAGGGCTTCAGTTAAAATCCTGTTCAGATCCGCAAAATTGCGGTTAATTACTCCAGGACATTTCAACCAAATATGCGGGAAGAACGATGTAATTGACAACCTACGTCACATGATGACAGAAAAGGACCACCGACAACGGCGTCCATCGAAACGTACGAGATAAGCTAGCAAACTACTGCGACTAACGCCACCAGTTCGGTTTGCAGGTACTAACTGGAACGGGAATTTTGAAACCGTGACAGCACCGAGATCCTTTTTTGGAACATGCCTTTCGACAAGAGCAATTTTTTGAGCCATTGACAAATTGTGTGGGATCCAACGCGAATAATTTTTTTTTAATTGAACAAGGCTATTCCTGAAAGTCTAAATTAATCAAAAATATCTAAAATTGACAATAATAGTCTTACACTTCTTGAAAGTAGCAATAATAGCTTCATTCCTTCTAGAAAATACTGTTTTCTTTGATGAATAAGAGATAAATTTTTCATTCTTATCATGACATCAAACAATTCAAAAAAACTACAGAAAAACCAATCACAAAATGATGAGAGAAAAGTGTTAAACAGAAATCTCGAAACACACCTGTCGTATTCTCTTTCATTTTTTGATGAATGCCTGATGAGAAAAAAGCGTGAAACACAAATATGTAATTACAGAAGAGAGTAGAAATAGGGCAGTCCAGAACACCTCTGAAGAAGAATGGAACCAATATCATCTGAAACATCTTCGAATCCAATTTCATTTGAGAAAACAGCATGCCAGAACATTTCAATAACGTTTACCCGAATGTTCTGTTTATAGAAACTCATTGTTTCACAAAATGGTTAATGCCATTTCGCCACACATAAAATCTAAATACGGAGCCAGACGATCACGTACCTACTTATACGAGATGCACCAAGTACGAATGTGTATGTTCATTTCCATTACATGCATGTCCTGTCTTTCCCAGTGGAAATCCAATTTACACTATGTGTCAGCTTATTCGAAATTCGAGAGAAACCTGTCGCTCATGTGAATGATATCATTTATTAACAACTCTGGTGGCCCAGTTCGAAATTTTCCATCTACAGTCGATTCAATTAAATTAAATATACAAATTATCGTCTAGTTCATTTTGTTCATAGGCCTAGTTAAAACGCCCTTCCGGAAGGTCACAGTATTTGTAATGGAAATAAAGCAAAATGAAATGAAGAAAACTTTGAAAATTACAACAAAGCGATGATTATTCGGGAACAAATGTTCTGAAACCTCTAAATAACTTTTACGAGCATAACATCTAACTTTTCTATGAGCGTGAATCCAGCAACGATTTCTCCAGCATCACTTTTATCGCTTAGCGGACGGTGCCTTGCACATGCCGTAACTATTGATCCCGGCTGAAAATTTGCTCTAAGGAATTATTCGCTTCTGAGTTTCAACAGTAGACTCTTTGAGTTGTTATAATAAGATAATAAAGGAAATATATGATATAAAATGTTCGGTGTGATCCATTGCCATTCGCTTGAGGTGCTACAAATAGAATTTGAATCTTTGGAATGGGCTATTCGATAGAGTAAGACGAATTCCTGAGAAGACGTTGTCGCATATGTTTAATGAAATTAAAGTGATATTTATGACTTGAATAATCATTAGAATCGATGAAATACAGTGTCACGCATCAGGGAGGGTACAGAGGGATTGGAAAAAATGCAAAGTCCATCAAAAATCAAAAAATGCGTTGTCGCGCCATCTCACGATATTGAAGTTAATAATTTTGATATTCAGAATATTCTATTGTCAATGAACTTGATTTTCGGGCTTCAGGAACGGCAGAACCGGACTTTGAAAATTTCTACCAAAAAAAATTAAAAATTCAACAAAAATTAAAAAATGCGTTGTCGCATTTTGAGGTTGTTAATTTTGATATTTAGAAGACTCTATTATCAATGGAATTGATTGTCGGGCTTCAGGAAAAGCAGAAACGGACTTTGAAAATTTATACCAAATAAAATTCAAAGTCCGATAAAAATGAAAAAAAGCGTTGTCTCACCATCTGACGCTATTGAGGTTGTTAATTTTGATATTTAGAGTACTCTGTTATCAATGGAATTGATTGTCGGGCCTCAGGAACGGCAGGACCGGACTTTGAAAATTTCTACCAAAAATAACTCAAAGTTCAACAAAAATTAAAAAATGCGTTGTCGCACCATCTGACGTTATTGAGGTTGTTGAGTTTGATATTAACAATACTCTGCTATCAATGGAATTGATTGTCGGGCCTCAGGAAGGGCAGGACCAGACTTTGTAAATTTCTACCAAAAAAAATTCAAAGTTCAATAAATATCAAGAAAAGCGTTGTCGCACCATCTGACGTTATTGGGGTTGTTAATTTCGATATTTAGAATACTCTGTTATCAATGGAATTGATTGTCGGGCCTCAGGAACGGCAGGACCGGACTTTGAAAATTTCTACCAAAAAAAATTCAAAGTCCGATAAAAATCAAAATAAGCGTTGTCGCACCATCTGACGCTATTGAGGTTGTTAATTTTGATATTAAGAATACCCTGTTATCAATGGAATTGATTGTCGGGCCTCAGGAACGGCAGGACCGGACTTTGAAAATTTCTACCAAAAATAATTCAAAGTTCAATAAATATCAAGAAAAGCGTTGTCGCACCATCTGACGTTATTGGGGTTGTTAATTTCGATATTTAGAATACTCTGTTATCAATGGAATTGATTGTCGGGCCTCAAAACGGCAGGACCGGACTTTGAAAATTTCTACCAAAAAAATTCAAAGTTCAACAATATTGACAAAAAAGCGTTGTCGCACCATCAGACGCTATTGAGGTTGTTAATTTTGATATTAATTATTGATATTATTGATAACAGAGTATTCTTAATATCAAAATTAACAACCTCAATAGCGTCAGATGGTGCGACAACGCTTTTTTGATTTTTATCGGACTTTGAATTTTTTTTGGTAGAAATTTTCAAAGTCCGGTCCTACCGTTCCTGAGGCCCGACAATCAATTCCATTGATAACAGAGTATTCTAAATATCGAAATTAACAACTCCAATAACGTCAGATGGTGCGACAACGCTTTTCTTGATATGTATGGAACTTTGAATTATTTTTGGTAGAAATTTACAAAGTCCGGTCTTGCCGTTCCTGAGGCCCGACAATCAATTCCATTGATAACAGAATATTCTCAATATCAAAATTAACAACCTCAATAGCGTCAGATGGTGCGACAACGCTTTTTGATTTTTATCGGACTTTGAATTTTGTTTGTAGAAATTTTCAAAGTCCGGTCCTGCCGTTCCTGAGGCCCGACAATCAATTCCATTGATAAAGAGTATTCTAAATATCAAAATTAACAACCTCAATAGCGCCAGATGGTGCGACAACGCTTTTTCTTGATATTTATTGAACTTTGAATTATTTTTGGTAGAAATTTTCAAAGTCCGGTCCTGCCGTTCCTGAGGCCCGACAATCAATTCCATTGATAACAGAGTATTCTTAATATCAAAATTAACAACCTCAATAGCGTCAGATGGTGCGACAACGCTTTTTTGATTTTTATCGGACTTTGAATTTTTTTGGTAGAAATTTTCAAAGTCCAGTCCTACCGTTCCTGAGGCCCGACAATCAATTCCATTGATAACAGAGTATTCTAAATATCGAAATTAACAACCTCAATAACGTCAGATGGTGCGACAACGCTTTTCTTGACATTTAATGAACTTTGAATTTTTTTGGTAGAAATTTTCAAATTCCGGTCCTGCCGTTCCTGAGGCCCGACAATCAATTCCATTGATAACAGAGTATTCTAAATATCAAAATTAACAGCCTCTCTTAATATCAAAATTAACAACCTCAATAGCGTCAGATGGTGCGACAACGCTTTTTTTGATTTTTATCGGACTTTGAATTTTTTTGGTAGAAATTTTCAAAGTCCGGTCCTACCGTTCCTGAGGCCCGACAATCAATTCCATTGATAACAGAGTATTCTAAATATCGAAATTAACAACTCCAATAACGTCAGATGGTGCGACAACGCTTTTCTTGATATGTATGGAACTTTGAATTATTTTTGGTAGAAATTTACAAAGTCCGGTCTTGCCGTTCCTGAGGCCCGACAATCAATTCCATTGATAACAGAATATTCTCAATATCAAAATTAACAACCTCAATAGCGTCAGATGGTGCGACAACGCTTTTTTTGATTTTTATCGGACTTTGAATTTTGTTTGGTAGAAATTTTCAAAGTCCGGTCCTGCCGTTCCTGAGGCCCGACAATCAATTCCATTGATAACAGAGTATTCTAAATATCAAAATTAACAACCTCAATAGCGCCAGATGGTGCGACAACGCTTTTCTTGATATTTATTGAACTTTGAATTATTTTTGGTAGAAATTTTCAAAGTCCGGTCCTGCCGTTCCTGAGGCCCGACAATCAATTCCATTGATAACAGAGTATTCTTAATATCAAAATTAACAACCTCAATAGCGTCAGATGGTGCGACAACGCTTTTTTGATTTTTATCGGACTTTGAATTTTTTGGTAGAAATTTTCAAAGTCCGGTCCTACCGTTCCTGAGGCCCGACAATCAATTCCATTGATAACAGAGTATTCTAAATATCGAAATTAACAACTCAATAACGTCAGATGGTGCGACAACGCTTTTCTTGACATTTAATGAACTTTGAATTTTTTTTTGGTAGAAATTTTCAAAGTCCGGTCCTGCCGTTCCTGAGGCCCGACAATCAATTCCATTGATAACAGAGTATTCTAAATATCAAAATTAACAACCTCAATAGCGTCAGATGGTGCGACAACACTTTTCTTGATATTTATGGAACTTTGAATTATTTTTGGTAGAAATTTACAAAGTCCGGTCTTGCCGTTCCTGAGGCCCGACAATCAATTCCATTGATAACAGAGTATTCTTAATATCAAAATTAACAACCTCAATAGCGTCAGATGGTGCGACAACGCTTTTTGTCAATTTTGTTGAACTTTGAATTTTTTTGGTAGAAATTTTCAAAGTCCGGTCCTGCCGTTCCTGAGGCCCGACAATCAATTCCATTGATAACAGAATATTCTTAATATCAAAATTAACAACCTCAATAGCGTCAGATGGTGCGACAACACTTTTCTTGATATTTATTGAACTTTGAATTATTTTTGGTAGAAATTTTCAAAGTCCGGTCCTGCCGTTCCTGAGGCCCGACAATCAATTCCATTGATAACAGAGTATTCTTAATATCAAAATTAACAACCTCAATAGCGTCAGATGGTGCGACAACGCTTTTTTGATTTTTATCGGACTTTGAATTTTTTTGTAGAAATTTTCAAAGTCCGGTCCTACCGTTCCTGAGGCCCGACAATCAATTCCATTGATAACAGAGTATTCTAAATATCGAAATTAACAACTCCAATAACGTCAGATGGTGCGACAACGCTTTTCTTGATATGTATGGAACTTTGAATTATTTTTGGTAGAAATTTACAAAGTCCGGTCTTGCCGTTCCTGAGGCCCGACAATCAATTCCATTGATAACAGAGTATTCTTAATATCAAAATTAACAACCTCAATAGCGTCAGATGGTGCGACAACGCTTTTTGTCAATTTTGTTGAACTTTGAATTTTTTTTGGTAGAAATTTTCAAAGTACGGTCCTGCCGTTCCTGAGGCCCGACAATCAATTCCATTGATAACAGAGTATTCTAAATATCAAAATTAACAACCTCAATAGCGTCAGATGGTGCGACAACACTTTTCTTGATATTTATTGTACTTTGAATTATTTTTGGTAGAAATTTTCAAAGTCCGGTCCTGCCGTTCCTGAGGCCCGACAATCAATTCCATTTTTAACAGAGTATTCTTAATATCAAAATTAACAACCTCAATAGCGTCAGATGGTGCGACAACGCTTGTTTTGATTTTTATCGGACTTTGAATTTTTTTTGGTAGAAATTTTCAAAGTCCGGTCCTGCCGTTCCTGAGGCCCGACAATCAATTCCATTGATAACAGAGTATTCTAAATATCGAAATTAACAACGTCAATAACGTCAGATGGTGCGACAACGCTTTTCTTGATATTTATTGAACTTTGAATTATTTTTGGTAGAAATTTTCAAAGTCCGGTCCTGCCGTTCCTGAGGCCCGACAATCAATTCCATTGATAACAGGGTATTCTTAATATCAAAATTAACAACCACAATAGCGTCAGATGGTGCGACAACGCTTATTTTGATTTTTATCGGACTTTGAATTTTTTTTGGTAGAAATTTTCAAAGTCCGGTCCTGCCGTTCCTGAGGCCCGACAATCAATTCCATTGATAACAGAGTATTCTAAATATCGAAATTAACAACCCCAATAACGTCAGATGGTGCGACAACGCTTTTCTTGATATTTATTGAACTTTGAATTATTTCTGTTAGAAATTTTCAAAGTCCGGTCCTGCCGTTCCTGAGGCCCGACAATCAATTCCATTGATAACAGAGTATTCTAAATATCGAAATTAACAACCCCAATAACGTCAGATGGTGCGACAACGCTTTTCTTGATATTTATTGAACTTTGAATTATTTCTGGTAGAAATTTTCAAAGTCCGGTCCTGCCATTCCTGAGGCCCGACAATCAATTCCATTGATAACAGAGTATTCTAAATATCAAAATTAACAACCCCAATAACTTCAGATGGTGCGACAAAGCTTTTTTTGAATTTTGTTGAACTTTGAATTATTTTTGGTAGAAATTTTCAAAGTCCGGTCCTGCCGTTCCTGAGGCTCGACAATCAATTCCATTGATAACAGAGTATTCTTAATATCAAAATTATTAACTTCAATATCGTGAGATGGCGATTGATTTTTGATGGACTTTGCATTTTTTCCAATCCCTCTGTACCCTCCCTGATGCGTGACACTGTATTTCATCGATTCTAATGATTATTCAAGTCATAAATATCACTTTAATTTCATTAAACATATGCGACAACGTCTTCTCAGGAATTCGTCTTACTCTATCGAATAGCCCATTCCAAAGATTCAAATTCTATTTGTAGCACCTCAAGCGAATGGCAATGGATCACACCGAACATTTTATATCATATATTTCCTTTATTATCTTATAATAACAACTCAAAGAGTCTACTGTTGAAACTCAGAAGCGAATAATTCCTTAGAGCAAATTTTCAGCCGGGATCAATAGTTACGGCATGTGCAAGGCACCGTCCGCTAAGCGATAAAAGTGATGCTAGAGAAATCGTTGCTGGATTCACAGCCGTAACTTTTCTTCAGAACACAACAGGACAATACATCTTTTCACCGTTAAAGAACTATTTTGACTAATTTTCCACCAACTGAAAAAAAAAATAATAAATATATTATATAAGCATTTTGAGTTTTCACATTGGGCAAATACTCCTCTGTAGTCCAGTTTAGTTTGAATGACAATTACCTTCCACAGCATCAACTATTGAATCTGAATTTTTTAAAAACATTATTTTCCCTCTAAGAAATTATTCACTCACTCATGTTTCATCAGATGATTATATCGATTTAATTCCTTTCAATTTAAAATGTCTCAAAAATGGTGTAATTTAGGAAAAATGACTGATTCTAGGAAGTACAAGATACGGACCTTTAGTACAAGTGATATTTGTTTTTCATGCAATTCAACCAATCCGTACAGTAGTAGTGAGAAACCTAGGTACACTGTAAAAAATAAAATTCTGCGCTCAAACTCCTCAGGAGTTTGAGAATTTTTTTTTCAATCAAACAATTTTAATTTTAATTAATCTAAAATTGATTACGCCAAATGAACTATTTTTCTTGATTAAAACAACCTAGTTGATTATAGAGAACAGCTAAAACATTCGCCTGAAACTTTTTACATTTCAGCGAAATGAAAGAAACAACTGATTCAACATAAACATACAATTACAAGAAATTGTTTATGCACTTGTCTCAATATCCATAATTGATTGATACAAATACATTATTCTAAATAGGTTTTGACGAAACCATTCGTTCGTTTCATTTTTATTTGTTCAATAGAACGAAGGTACGGTTGTCGTAAATTCTGTCAGTTGATGCAACGACTACAGTTTCTTGAGACAAGAATCTCGTGAGATTATATTATTCGCCTCATTTACTTGAAGAAAACTATAAATATTTGAATAAAATTGAACATATAATTGTTGCAATATGAAGTGACATTTGTAAAAAAATATTGCGTAATTGATTTAATAAAACGAATTAATTGTAGCAAAGTTTTTATATTGGCTGCAATTAAATCAAACCTTTATCTCTTTTATATTAAATATATCCCATTTAAATGCAATTATTTGTGCATTTTACTCACAATATTGTTGTATCAGGTGATAAAGATGACATGGAATACATGATGCGCAAGCTAATTAAAGAATACGAGAAGTGGGGCTTAAATGTCAACTTGAGAAAACCAAATATCTTTGTGTTGGTGGAGAACCGGGTGATCTGGTATTGGATGATGACAGGGATGAGATGATTACCCACTGCCTGGACTATAGCTTTTGTTGCGGCACTCTGTCAGCGGCAGGGAAGTGTATTGGGATCTCTTGGCGGCACTCTATATAGCCACGCATAGCTTAGTTCACAGCGCTTCGGTGGCCTAGAGGTTTGCGCTCAAGTTTCACACCGACTAGGTACTAGGTGCCGGGTTCAACTGCTGGCGGCTCCCTCAAAACTTCTAACCCCTGCGTCTATGGCATGGCGCACACAAGCCATACTGATGAGTCCAAATGTGTGCGCCAGGGACGAAACGCATAAGTAGGGATAAATTCCTTCGATTCTACATTGGTGACCCCGACGTGATGGAAACGGTTGTCTTTACGACGTGTCTTGGAAAAGCAGACGGTTGACGCTTGAGGTATACTCGCTCCCTCTCTGCAACTACCAACGAAACTCTAGACGCCTTTCCCATTCCGTACAATATTCATGGTCTGCCGCGGTATTGCGGTATTTATTAATATAAAAGAGAAATTATTCCTTTGCTAGTGTCAAAAACCCTTCAATTTAGCTCAAATCAATCAGTTTCTTAACCCAAGAAACTTTCACTTGACATAAGAGATATTATCATTTTTATCGACTGAATTCTCGACCCATTCAACTAAGATCCTTTAAATCAACGAGTTTCAGTGAAATGTAATATTTATTCTACGAAAAGTATCAATAGTTACATACTAATTAATATTACCGTTGGATCAAATTTTTTTACCACCTGAGTCAAAAACTCTGAGCTTGGTTGAAACTAATCAGTTTCTTAACTCAAGAAACTTTTATTTAGGGTAAACGCCATTCTCAACCGTAGAGGGCGGTAGGGTCAAGTACTTTATGCAGTTGGCTGTATTCAAACGTACGGAGTACTTGAGACAAATTAATATGGTTTGAGATGAGGAACTATTTTTTACAGTGTACAAGACGTGGAATAATTCTCTTGATGCCAAAATATGCATGACTGTTATCAAAAACCTTCCACAAGAGATCATTTCAATTGATAGTGTCGTTTGAATATTACAGGTGGAAAATGCAATATTTTTATGAAATTTCAACACCCTATATCTCTTAAACGAGGCCAAATTTGGAAAAATGTTCTAGAAAGAAAATATTTCTTTTGACATCAAAAATCTATGGTTTAAATTAACACAGTGGTCAAAGACTCACCCTGTATAGTGCGAAATAAGTTCTTATTTTCATTCAAACATCTCATTTTCTCAATTCAGTGAACTAGCAATATTTTCGGATTTTGAAAAAAAATACCCTGAAAGAGAAGAAAATTCACTGAAAATATGTTTAAAAAAAAATTGTATGATCTAAAAACTGCAAAGAATTAATTCCTGCTGGAATTTTATTGGAGTTGGTTTTCCAATAAACTAGTCATTTGTTAAGCAACTTATTCCGGGACTTCTGTCATTGAAAATTGAAAAAATTCTGGAATAATTGCCCTAACATATTTTGCCTCGTGTAACCTTACTATAACACCCATTAAATAAGATTATAAAAGTTTCAATGAATTCAAAACTTTGTTCAAAATTATTTTCTGAAGTAGACGAAAAAAAATTCACCGTAATCTAACCCTTTTTTTTTCATTGGACATTGGCTTACTGTTTCATATTGATTAAAATTATTTATTAACTGAAAATCATATTTTATGTTAATTTGTTTATGAATTCTTCACGAACGAATTTGCTTGATATTTTTTACAACTCGTTGAACATGTCATTTATGATTCTTAAAACAAAATTTTTCCTTCATAATATATTTCAATGGTTCATAAACCTTCGTTTCAAAATCTCATCGCATAGATATATAAAGTTGAAAAACTACACAATTCTTAAATATCGCTATTTCGGATAACCGATGTTAGTATCGTGATACAACCGCCTTGATATCTGTATCCAAACTCTCCAGTTGCTCTTCCGTTGAGACTTCGTCGGTCTTGTTCTCAGAATACAGAAATAAGTTGGCAGTTTGAACGTTGAAAATAAAACTTGATCCTGGGATATCGGATCATGGTATTTGCTACTGTTGTTCGCGGTGTTGACTCATACAGGGTATTCCATCTCAGACGAACCAACCCCTCAAAATTGGAAATGTGAAAAGGGTTTATTGATACTTGATTCTTGGTCTTGCAAGCTTCTTTACAGCAGTGTACGGAAAAAATCTATTTGATGAGTTGTTTTAGACAAAAATTAAATTTTTCAGAACAAATGAACCTTGTAAACCTTCGGCAAGCGGGCTGCCACCTAGGCACCTCCAGTCCAAAAAATTGACCCCGATTTTAAAAATTCGAATTTACGTAAATTTGGCTGTAATTTCTACTTATCATTTGAATGAAAGCGTTGTAACTATAGTCTTTGTTTCATCATTTCAGCTGAAGCGTCTGATTTTAGCTTCAGTTACTTCAACAAAAAGTTGATCATGTTTTGTTTCCGTCTAACATTTTACGACTCTCATAAATAAAATTTTACGTCAGTGATTATTGCAGACCACTATTAACAACTCGAATAATATGCGGCCTTTCCATGAATATCCGGCATATTCTTCGGTACCCGAAGCTGACGTGAATTTTAATTAATAAAATGCAGATAAACCCGGATAAATAGATACCGTGTTATACATGCAGAGAGGAGAACAATGGCGACCACGGCGCTCTTAGCATAATAATCCCTTGTGGTGGCGATACAAACAGGATTCTGCTTTCGTTATTTCCATTATGTATACATCATAAAACCCCGTAAAATTTTTACACGGTTCTACTGATCCGGAAAATTCCTCTCTTTATTTTGCGGTAATTTGCTCTACCGCAGGGAGAAAATCGTCATTTTCATTCTTGTCTCATTTGTTTAGGGCAGATTAAATTTTCTTTGGAATGAAGGCAGTCGGTACGCTTTAAGGAATTTGCACTGTTTGTATGCTAATTGAAAAAACGAACGAATTCGAGTCGTTTACAAACACAAATAGTGGGTGCAACTCTCAGTGAACACCCTGTACAGGTTGGACATTTCGATGTTTTAGCACCACAACTTTCAAACCAGAAGAGATATCCAAAGTCTGATACCTCAAACTTTCAGAAAATGGCACAGAAATCTAATGTTCTTATTTGAAATGAAAACATCGCTTTGAGTCATAGCTTAGTGATTAAAAATGGTACATAAAAGACGAGCGAGCGACTGCATTCTACGAGAAAAGTTCCTCTAGAATGTTCTAATTTCAGAGCTCTATCACCAGTATTAGCAGAGATAATAGGTGGTCAAATATCTGCCTTCCGCTTTTTTGCTCTTAATTCAATGCTTTATAAAAAGTGTTACAGTGACCGGATTTAGTTTTGTTCGATAATCTGTTTCCATTTAGATGGCAACTTCATAATATCTCCCTCGTAGAAGCCTCCCTTCTTATTTGGAAAGAACTCGGACAGCGTCTTTTGAGTTCAACTTTACACCACCAAGGGCGTTCGCCATGGACAGGAACAAGTGGTAATCACTTGGCGCTATGGTAAATGCGATAAAACCTCCCATCCGAGCTCCCGTAGCTTCTGACGAGTCATCAACGAAGTGTGTTGTCCTGGTGGAACACTACACCCTTCCTGTTGGCCAATCCTGGACGCTTCTGGTCGATCTCCTGCTTCAAGCGGTTCAGTTGTTCGCAGTAGATGGTAGAATTTAGCGTCTGGCCATATGGGAGAAGCTCATAGTGGATAATTCCCTTCCAATCCCACCAAACACACAGCAAAACCTTCCTGGCCGTCAATCCCGACTTGGCCACTGTTTGGGACGATTCACCTACCTTCGACCACGACCGTTTTCGCTTGATATTGTCGTATGTGATCCATTTTTCGTCGCCAGTCACCATATGCTTCAAGAATGGGTCGAGTTCGTTCCGTTTTAGCAGCATATCGCAGGCGTTGATTCGATCCAGAAGTTTTTTTGCGTCAAATCATGCGGCACCCAAACATCAAGCCTTTTTTTGTATCCAGCCTTCTGCAGATGGTTTAAAATAGTTTGGTGACTACCTCCCATCTCCTGGGCGATGTCACGAGATGCCACAAGCCGGTCTAACTCGATGTATTCCATGATTAGATCGGTATTTGTCGTCACAGGTCTTCCGCCCGCTGGATTTATCCATGGTGTCACGGTTTCAAAATTCCCGCTCCAGTTAGTACCTGCCAATCCAACTGGTGGCGTTAGTCGCAGTAGTTTACCAGCTTGTCTCGTACGTTTCAATGGACGGTTGTCGGTGGTCCTGTTCTGTGCATGTGACGTAGGTTGTCAATTACGTCGTTCTTCCGGCATATATTTGGTTGAAATCTCCTGGAGTAATTAATCGCAATTTTGCGGATCTGAACAGGATTTTAACTGAAGCCCTGAGAGAAATCTTATCATGTTGGTTTGGTTTGTTCGTTGGTGAGATTTTTGCGCTTTAGCGGAGTAGCGTATTTGTTTGGAAAAACGACGTGGGATTGCATCATTCTGCTTCGAATTGAGAATTATTATTGTACCGTTGCGAGGTACAGCAGATTCTGAACTGTCTTTGAAGTCTTCGAGCTGTTTGTCTAGGCCGTCTTTGAATTACTGCCGTGGGAGCTGTCTTTGGGGACCTCCACCAGATTTCGCCATCTAAGATGCCACACCTGTCGTCTGCCCGGGGCGCGTTGCTGTGAGAGGTTGTGCTGCGTTGGCCCGGGAATGAATTCGAGCCCAGTTTCCATCTGCGAGACTGTGAGAATAGTTGTGGGTTGGGGAACTGTATCCTTTTGTGCTTCAGTCAGGCCGCGACCTGGACTGTTGTAGAAGGTTGGTCTGTGGAATTTGGTTGGGATTGATTGGTGTCAAGGGGGCCCAATTCGGTGAATACTGTTTAGTACATGAAACCCGACCTATCGAGAAGGTCGCTTAGATATAAGTAAAGAGCTATTTATAACGATTGCCATCGAGGCTCTGAGTATGTGCCTTGGGGTGATGTTGCTGTTTGTTTGGTAAGAGATAAAGCATTGTATCGAGTATTCGGGTTGTGAGGTGGGAACTAGTTGGTGATCTGCCTTCTGTGAGATGTGTCCTCGTTTGAGGATTGTTGAATAATTGCTCTATATTCTTTCTACCAGCCGCTACCTCCTGCTTGTGTGATCAGGCTCGTTTGGCATCCTGAGAGTGCGTTCGTTGTTTTCTCTCTTTTGCGACCCTGAGATCTTTGGTGTGCTTTCCTCTTTTTTTTTTCTTTGTGTTGTCATGGAAGAGAGTGGCGCCCCTTTATAAGTAGTCTCAGCTCTAGAGCTAGCCGAGGAGGTACTTTGTGCACTCTCTGGAGCCGAGTGGGTTTGGTGACAATGGTGTCGTTTTCACCGGCTCTGAACCGTCGAAACCATTCCTCCATGGTTCGAACTGATAGAGTACCATCCCCCAAAACACCATTAATCTCACGCAACGTTTCTCTAGCGGATTTACCTTTAACGAAGGAAAACTTTAAAATAGCGCGAATTTCAGAGTTAGTGAACTTCATGTTCACACACGTCTTTAACTATTGAAGGCACTATCCAAACTAATCAGGCATAGCGTCGTTTTGTAGGTTATGTCAAGACCTTTCAAATTATGTATAGTATTACCAGTTACGAGCTCTGTAGCGCTTTGTTCATAGTTGCGAAATTGAAAAGACAAAGAGTCGGAAGATATTCGACAACTATTGGATATATGGGTTCAACTGGGCAGATGGTTCACAAAAACACAAGTTCGGTTTTAAATCGTCTATTCAACCTCTATACTCTAATTTCTCTAATCGACAACCGTCTTCTCTTAGCTCTGGGAATTGTGTAGACAGATCGTTAGGTTATCTGTCGGTACATCACCGTTTCTGTCAAAGAACACACAGAGTTCTTTCTCATCTCTATATGGTAACTCTAAGGTATTAATATTACAGTCAGATGATGTATTGTTGGTTGCTGCCCCATGAATTGTCTCGATGAAGTAATACTCTACTGATGTATTGTTGGTTGCCGCTCTAGGAATTGTCTCGATGAAGTAATACTTTAACAACAACCTATTATAATTTTTTTTATATTGTAATTTTTTCAATTTCCGCTATCAATTTGAAAACAAGAGAAAGTACCCAAAAATGAATACTATTGTGACTTTCTTAGAAAAAGTTGACGAGAATGACGTATCAAATTCTGTATATCTCTTCTGGTTCAAAAGCTATAAGCTAAAACATCGAAAAATGCCCACCCTGTACCAATTCAATTTAATCAATACTGGATTTTTCGTTTCATTCTCATTGCAAAGTGTTTTGAGAATGGTACACTAAAAACTTACTTTGAATCCAAGAAAATACTGACGTAAAATTTCAAAGCGATAATAACTCGGTCGTTTCCATATGGAAATTAATCACAGAAATGTTGCTGTTTTGGAGACTTCATTTCAACTTCCATTCCCTTTGTTTTCATACACCTATTCCACAAAGCACATACTGCGAGCTTCGAGTTTGTGTTCATTTGCTTTTTAAATACGTATTCTACTCTTCAAACAATCCCCTGCTTTCGTCACCTGACGGCTTTTCAACTTTTTTCGGGGACACGTTCATAAAAGGGGTAGTTAATTCAAGACAGGATATTCACATCGTGTATAAGACTTCTTCTGGAATATGACCTGCATAGAGTTCCTTTCAATTTTGTAAGGATGGTGAGATTTGAGATTATGCGATATCAATGACATGCACAAATTCTTTTTTAAATCCGACGAATGTCTCATGAGATAACAAGTATTAAAAAAAATATTTTCTGCGAACTGTTCAGAAAGTTGCTAGCGTGACGATTACTACAAAATTTTGCAAGCCTATTTGTTTCCAGTTCATCCAAAAATCTCTCGAGTTGAGTATTGTAGGAGTTATCCAGGAAACCAAATTTCAGACGCTCATAACTGATCCAAGATTAATCGTTCGCCACTTAGTTGATGTATCTGAATCAGTGAATATCTCTCAATTTGAAATGAAGAAAATGAAGAAAAAATTAAACATATTCAGCAGATCGGCTCCTACTTAAGAACATGTGTCGCATCCATTCAATACCATATAGATGAAATGAGGGCTGCAATTAAATCTGCCAAATCTCGGAAGGCAGAAGGTTTTGACGGAATTCGTCCTGAATTCATCAAATATTTAGGAAAAAAAACCTTGTCTTGTTTATTGTCTCTCTATAACTATATCCTGAATTCAGGAAACTTTTCCTCCGAATTCCGTAAGGCTAAAGTAATAGATACTATGAAACGAGGAAAATATTCTTGTGATCCCAATAGTTATCGAACAATCAGTTTATTCAGTGTTCCTTTCAGGTATCAGAAAGCTTAATTCTCTTTGGAATTGAATCTTCTATATAAAATGCTCCACAAAATTTCCAGGGAGGCTTTAGGCAACATAGAAATTATTAAGATCAGGATCTCAGCCTTACAACTTTCATAGTATATCAGGCTTTAATAATAGGTTGAAAACAGGAGCTGCTTCCATTGAATCATCTTGTCGGTATATGTCACTGTAGGAAAGATGGATTAATTTTCCATCTCTATACCCATCTGAAATAAGGGAAAACGGTAAGATTAACAGAAAATATGTTATCAAAAGAAGGTGTCGTGTTTTTGTTGACAATAAAAGTAGCAATTTCAAAATATTGAAAAAGGGTCTTTCACAAGAATTAGTTCTAGCTGCTTTACTTCTCAATTTATATCTCAGTGATTTATCCTTTTTTTTTTGTTGGTGCTGATGACATTGCTATTGCTACTGTGGAAAACATATTATCATATGGATTGAGGATTTTAAAAAACTATTTTATTGAGTGGCGATTATGTCCCAATCCCAACAAAACAGAGGTATCTTATTTCCATCTGTATAATCATGAAAAATATAGGAAAGTAGCTGTAACTTTCAATGATTCTCCTATCGAACATAATCTCTATCCTAAGTACTAAGGAGTTAAATTAGATTCATCTCTCAATTACAAAGCTCATTTAGATGACTGAGCCTAAAACTGAAAACAAGGAATAGTATTCTTCAGAAATTAGCTGGATCATCTTGGGGTGCAGATGCTTCCACTCTTGGCACAGCATCTCTAGCCTTAGTCTTTTCTGCAGCTGAGTATTGTTGCTCTGTTTGGTTTAGTAGTGCACATACACAAAAATCGATGCACAATTGAATACATCAATGAGAATAATTACTAGCACCAAAAGATCTACACCAGTTCTGTCTAACATTGTCCTCAGTTCTATTTATTCCATACATTCCACAAATTAGAATTCCCAGATTGAAGTCACTTAAACCATTCTGGAATAATACGTTCTGCAATATGAACATTAGCGATAAAGAATTATGGGAGATTGAGGAAAACTGTTATGAAATTATGAAATGATCTTCAATAATTTTGTCACTTCTTAATCTGAAGATGGTTACCAAAAGCATGCTATTCAGATGGGTTATTCATGATGTTATCTCCCATATATTTTACAAGATGGTTTGAGGGCTATTCATGATGTTTCTATTATTTCTTGGAATGGGTTATGAATTTTAAGAAAATTTGATACGAATTTTTTGTATTCAGTTCTTTTTTCTTTTTATTTCCAGATACGGGGTGGGAAACTTTAGTAGCCTCTGTGTTTATTAATAGAAGACCACTCTTGAAGAAAGAAGTCCCTCAGATATATTTCCAGTTATTTTGTACACACAAAAATACTTATGCGGGGAGCCAGGGTTTTTTCACTGGGTTTTTTCCCCTAGGCTTTCATGTCATACACCGAATTGTATGGCACCCCATCACCAACCCCTTCTAACATTTGTTTTATAAGCCAAAGGATCAACAGAATATATATATATATCCATGTAATGAAAACAATGAGACAATTGTGCGAACGAGTATTATCGCTCACATTCTAGAATACAGAAGTTGAGTTTCTCACATATGATAAAAAACAGAAGACGAACAGCATCAAGTAAACGCGCACTAACATGAGAAATCAACAAGGTAAACCTTTTCACACGATCTGACAGTAATCCCCTAATATCTTTCGTAGAGCTATGTACTTGTCATTAATACACATAAATCCAACAGCTGAGTCTTGTATATGTCTCTCTTGCAGCCACCCGACAAGAGAGCAGCTCTTGACATACTACATGTCAGGACCGTTCGGGATGACTGCATGTTAAGACGATGAGAACAGTGGCTATAATTCAGATAAATGGCCCGCTGAAGTTGTACATCAACGACTGGTCTCATTCAGCTTGATTGTCAACTTTGAGAATCGAATTAAAATCCATTACGATAACCATGAAAAATGAGTTGTTAATTGGATGAAAATGAATTGGAATTAAGTGTAGGAAATGTATCATAGCTTTTAATATAGTTAAAAAGTGATTTTTAAATCGCAAGTTTTTGTATTCTACGTTAATAATGAATAAGGTGTCATTCGACTCAGAACTTAATGACAATTGAGTGAAAAAAAGGGGATTTCGATTGCAAAATATTGTGGAATTTAATTTTAGTTTCTTCACTGGATCAATAAGAAACTAATTACTTATTGCTTTTTGTTGATTATTATTCAAACTGAATATTATAATTGCGCACCAAGAAATATCCGATGTATGTTGTGTGGATTCACTTACTTCTCGAGTTATTAGTTTTTCAGTCTCTTTAAATGATTACTGCCAACGAGGTTCCAAAATTCTTATCTTCTTCCGTAGTAGGTATTTTTGCAATTTTTTTTGATACAACATTGTCTCAAACGCTTGAATATAAGAAATAACTGAGCTTCCTGAAATTACTTAAGGATACTAAAAAAAGGCTTGAAAGTTGGAAATTCATTTTTTTGAAATTTATTTATTCATTTCTACAGATACACCAGAAGAGGTAATTACAATTGAAGAATAACAACAAACAACTATCAACTACTACTTAACCTAGAAAAACAATCTTTTCATATTCCCCAAATCTATATCAAAATTATTCATCAATTCATTGCATATATACATCATTTCAATAATAGGAAATGAGCTACGTGGTGTTGTATGAAAAATTTCCTTATCTCTTAGTCTTAGATACAAATTATGAACTTTGAATGCGTTCCATAGCAGACTACAAACATCAGAAGATCTGAAAAATCGCCCTTAGACCGCAAGAATCCTCCTTGCAGATTGGCGAAAAATTTTGTGTATTTGAATATAACTCCGCCAGCAGCTGATACTGGTGAATCGAGTAGTTCAGTGGAGGCTGCTGTCGATCTCAAGCCCGGATGAAGGAGGAGGGTTCAGAGGTGAGGCTAGCACCCTGCCTCTGGTCAAAACAACAACAAAGTACTGCTGAAGAACCCTCGGAACACGGACTGATCAGAATGGTTGACGACACGGTACGTCTAAGGAAAAAACGATTATGGAGAAGGAACAGACTGCGTCTCGCTTGTTGAAATTCAAAAGACCAAGAAATTATCACAGAGATCACTAGTAGTGGTATAGACATTTGCGCGATATCGGAGACTAAAAAGAAGGGAAGGGGTACCACCAGATACAGAGGCCATATTCTGTTTTACAGTGGAGTGGACAAGGACTGCATAGCGCAAGCGGGTGTGGGCATACTGTTGCATGTAAACGCTGGTGGATGATATTACTTATGTTAATCAAAACTTAATGTATATAACATAAAAATCGATGCACAATTGAATACATCAATGAGAATAATTACTAGCACCATAAGATCTACACCGGTTCATTGGTTACCAGTTTTGTCTAACATTGCCCCTCCCCATATTCGCAGACAGACTGCAGCTCAGAATTCTTGGAGCAAATATCATTCTTTTCCTAATTTATTTCCAAATGTTTCATACATTCCTTAAAATAGAATTCCAAAATTGAAGTCACGTAAACCATTCTGGTATAAAACGTTCTTCAATATGAACATTAGCGATTAAGAATTATGACGAATTTTTGACGAATCCATTTTCTAATTGTTTGATATGATGTAAATGGAAGGAGAGCTCAAGCGCTGAATGATATCTGTCCTCACAAAGAAGAGGAACTTGTGATCTTTCTTCCAATAGATTCAGATCAGAAAATATCAAATCCAGCTTTCTACCCATAAAGTAAGGAAATTCATTATGCTGCTTCAAATCAAATGAATTCAAGAAACTACTCTTTTCGCAGTTCTCTAAGAAGATAGGGATGTTGAAATCTCCCAAATCAGTAGGTTCTTATCATTAAATAAAACATTATCGAAAATGTCAAATTAATCTACATATATGGTATGATTTGAGTTAGGCGGAAAATACACAATAGATATACTGTACTCACAGTTCGCTACTAACTTTTCAGTAGGGTTCATTCAAACATTCAAGTAAAAAGTAATATACGGAATACTGACATTGTATGGTCAAATTCTATGTTGGAAGAGCTGTATTCTATGGCAGTCGTGGAGTTTCCATGGCTTCAGAATAAGTTTAAAAACTTTTTTTATGGTCAATTTAACTCAAGATCGTAATTTTGAAATTCTATTGAAGATTTAGAAAAAATAACTGACACATGTATATATAATGATTTCAATTTCACCACTCAGATCTAGATTGAGAGCGAGAAAAAAAATACCAGATAGAAGGCACTAATATTATATTCGAATCGATAAAGCGAACTATATTCGAACTAGTATTTTCAAATAACAACACATAAAAATGAAGGAGATCTTCGCAGAGATTGAAAAATTTTCCCTTCCATTCATTCTCTTCAAACAGAATAGCACAGAGGCTTCTTTCCTGTTTTTTTTTTTTTGAGATCCTCATTTCCGTCAATTTGGAAGTTTTTCTCTGGACCAAGAAACTTAATATTGCTGCTCATGTCAGGCGGTATCGAATCTGTACTTCGGGAAGTTGGAAAGAAAAATCATTACGTAAGTTTTCCTCTGCGACATGACCGAAAATCCGCATTAGTATGCCGACCGAATGTGTGCCGACCATTTTTGGCGGAGGGATTTTTCCCTTGACGAATTGAACATTTCTTGCAGAACTTTGAAAGTTGGTCGACCGAAATTAAGTTCTCATATTCCGGTCTTCCCACAGCATAAGCATCAAGTAGAGGTCACAACAGGCTGCCTGGCATCGAACAAGTGGACCCTAGGGAAATATTATCGTCTCCAGATTTTTTCGAGTGTCAACAAACTCTATGACATGATCGTTAGTGATGATGAATTGACTTTTTGTTCGCTTAGTTTAGAGTTTTTACTTACAGTTGAAGCTATAATTCACATTTTAAAGCTATTATCCACAGTTTAAAACTATTATCCACGGTTTAAAACTTCTATCCACAGTTTAAAGCTAATATCGACAGTTGAATGCTCTTACCTTAAACTGACAAACGCATAGAGGATTCTTGAATGTATGAATGATTCTTGATAGCATGCACTCATCCTTGTGAACTTTTATAAGCCACGCGCGTCTGGTAGTGCGGTATGCATTCAATTCTATAGTTCATATCGATTCTATTTTGCATCCTGAACTCGAATATTTCGAAAGCAAACTCGTTCATTGAAACACTGGAAACAAACGGTCAACAAGCTTGAGCAACAACTTCAACAATGGGAATAAAGCATCAAATTTTCCGAGAATTCAAATTCACAGAGGACTACACTGAGAATAATACAAACTGTGAAGAAAAATTCTGACGCTCCATGGGAAAACGGAGATAATTTAATCTTGGAGTAAATCCGCGACATAGGGGGGTTTATCTATAAAGAAAGGAATCTCATGTTTCCGTATTTACGCATGTTTGGCTACAAATGCGGAAATATGAATTTCATCAAATATTTTCTCTTATGGAAAGGAAGCACCTGCTTCTCTGGAAACTTCGCTTTGAAGTTTAGCTCGTTACCGATCTCACAAGTGCCTTTTAAATTTGCAGCTACATATACGTCGTTGGATATGCACCGTCTTCGATGTTGGCTTAACCCGAAGTGAATAGATCCATTCACCGTATGCTGCTGAGGGGTGTTTAGTAGATATACCAGAAGAGAACGCAAACATCAGGCTCGGTTTCAGAACAGGTAGCGAAGTTTATGAAAAATCCCAGTGACATCTATCCTCCTCAATATTTTGGCTGAGCGATATGAGAGATGTCATCTGCAAACACTGTTTACAATAAGAATTCTCATGTCTCATAAGTTTCAGCTGCACTAGTCATAGGATTCAACCAACCAGAACTGTTCTCGATGCCTATTCAAAGCCTCTCAATATTATAAACTGCTGTCACTAACTCTATCGGACCTGGTTGGATGTATCAATTGATGATTCCACACTGATTGCACCTCGAATAAAAATGAATTGAGATTATTTTCTTTAAATTTCTCATAACTAGAAGCTTTTATTGCATGATCTCGTTATTTTCATCGTGGAACTTAATCGGAAATCTTTTACTCTTGTTTAGTGGGTGTCTCATCTTCACTCTGTCTATTTAGTTCATGGTTCAAATGACGATGAGTCATCAAAATGACGTACACATTATATCTCTACTCTGGGCAACTAGAAAGCGCTCCTCCAAATTTTCAACCAACCTATATTTCCATTTATACTCGACGGTTCAACTCTCGAATCGAAAATACAGTCATCAGCGAATCTGCATATAAGCGATCAATATATTATAAGCCCGAACAATTGATTTTTAATTGGATTTCAAACCAGCGAAATGAATTTTTGACGAAGCTCACAAAACATATTCAAAGCCCTGAAACCAGGTGTTATTCAATGCAAATGACGTCGACCTGACTCGAAGTTCATATCAGAAAATTGAAAATAAATTTAACCCGAAACTTCAATCAGAATATATCATTCGATCGAACAACAGACTGTGAACTGTTTGTTAAATTCAGCGTGCGTACATGCTGAAATTACATAGAAGAAAAAAAATATGACAGGAATTTTCAATAAAAAGATTTTTCATTATGAAATCCTTTAATAGAAACTCTAGTGAGTCAGGCAGGTTACGGACACAAGATTCTTTCCAATAACCTATGAAGTCTCATCTAATTCTCGATCTCAGAATATTCAAGATATTCAAGAATTTCTGTTGAGATTCGTAGAATACGTTATGAGATAACAAGTACAGAAAAAAAAGGTGGTAATTTATTAAACCTTTCTAGCGCAACAATTTCCAAGAAATGTTGCATATCTTATCGTTTCAACATGAGTCGAAAGTTTTCCAAGCTACAAAATGATCAAAAATATTTCCTGTTAATTCGCGCAACCTTGTTGCTGTCAGGAACATTCGCGACTGCGCCACCTTTGCGAAACCTTGATCGAATTTGTTGAACTGATAAATTCTATGCTCGGTAGAGAGATAACCTCGATGTCCCTACTGCTGGCTTTTCGTGAACTTGTGATTGCAGATTATTTTATCTATCTGCCTGAATAATGACAATCAATCACAAAAATTAGGTCTTGAATTAGGATATATTGTGAGAACGGCGAATTGAAATTCGCTCAAAGTCACGAAGACTTGGTTCTAGTCACGAACAACATATATGGTATTGACCGAGGAGAGAAACACTATTCAAGCACTTGACGAGAGCATATCTTGGCCCCTGAGGAGAACAAATCACACCCATGAAGTGCGATCAATAAAAATACATTTTTCAAAGCATATCTTGGACTTGAATGAAGCTTGTACGAAGACCACCTACCTGTTATTATGCTGTTGTCCACTTAATGGTGCATCTAGTAACGACATCACTCCCTAGAATTCAATTATAATCCCACAAAGGAAACAATGTGGAAGTTTCCTCAACTCGAGTTTGGAAATCGACCCATCTAAAGTTGCTAGGATTGAGATAACTGTTTTTTTGTTGTTATTGTTAGTAAATTAACTGGAAAGATTGGGGATACTCAGATTTTGTGACGTAAATCGTCTCTTATTTATTAAATACTAGCTGACCCGACAGACTTCGTCCTGTCAAAAAGATTTGTAATATGGCAGTTTTTGTGCCTACGTATTTTAAAAAATTCTCCTGAACAGAACCGTCATCCTGGTGATAGGGCTCTGTGAATAAAAAATAATTAAATAAAACATATATAAGGATTTAAAAGTAAGTAATCGCTTTATTGTTAACCATGTGAATCATAATTATTATTATTATCATTGTAGTGCTTTGTGGTATACGATGTTTTTTGTTTGATTACCTGGCGCATAGATAAACAAATCTGATGGTTTTCCAACACGGGAACAGGCAACATACAATTGACCATGTGAGAAACATGGGTTTTCTAGATTAATACCACAAACACTTAATGATTGCCCCTGGGACTTGTTTATAGTCATAGCAAAAGCAAGCCGCACTGGAAACTGTAGCCGTTTAAACTCAAATGGCACATCAGTCGGAATCATTGGTATGCGCGGTATGAGAACATCTTCTCCTTTATACTTTCCTTGAGTATAGTTGCTTCTATCACATTGTTGAGTAATTTTTTTATCGCTAACCGTGTACCGTTGCAAAGACGCGGTTGGCTGATATTTCGCAACATTATAACCACCGATCCAACCTTTAATTGAAGATTGTGAGGTGGCAATCCTGGCAAATCCAGCGAGTTTAAAAATTCCGGTGGATAGTTGACTACATCATCTTGATTAGTAGCCGAATCAACAGATTTATATATCCTCAATTCGCCTGTAATTTGTTCTTGAATTTTGAAATTTAATTCATTTACATCTATGTTATTTGCAGTCAGTATAGCTCGTTCGCTCAACCAATCATGGTTTCTGTAATTTTGAGAAACATCTTGAAACACCTTCTGAATAAGTTCATCTTTTGATCGAGTCAACTGACAAAAACTTTGAGGAAAGTTAATGCAGCCAGTCAACATGTCTATAGGAAATTTGCCATTACCAATGTCAATGAGTTGTTTAGAGAATATCTTTTCAGATTGGTCATTTTGCTCTCGACACTCGACACGCATATTCTTACTTAAATGAAGTACTTTGACATGTTTCCACAAATTGGAGGACTTTAGACATGCATTGAGTTCATCAGCTGGCGTTGATCGTGGAATCACTGGCAATGTTTGACGAAAATCTCCTGCTAATAAAATCATTGCACCACCAAATCGGTTATTATTGCTCCGTAGATCTTTTAAGGTTCTGTCTAAAGCCTCCAAAGATTTTTTATGTGCCATCGTGCATTCATCCCAAACAATCAATTTACATTGCTGCAAAACCTTTGCCATTGCAGAGTTCTTCGAAACGTTGCAGGTTGGAGTTTCATTGCTTTGCATATTGAACACACCTACATTGCTTAGACAACAGTGAGTGCTTGTAATTTATTATGAACTTTATACCATAGCAATAAAGCTCAAATTGACTACGTTTTAGTTACAAATCATTTGTATGGGAAAAAGAAAAGGGCTATTTTAGGGTTTTTCCAGCAATAATTCTAATTTTTCTCGCCGTAAAAACCATCCTTGAACTTCAACGAACATTTTAAAAAAATATTTGGCCAAATTGGTCCAGGCGTTGTTGAGTTATGCGCTTACCAACACATTTTGCGATTCATATTTATATTATAGATATATTCCCAAAAATCGGGAAGAGCGATTAAGAACAGAATCAATGAATTTCTTGAATTCTTGAGTCGCGTAAGAAAAAACATCTCTAAGCCTAAGGAAAAAGGTTAATCTCGAACACCACACAAATAAAACACTGGTACATATGCCAGGTCTGAATCCAATCATCCACGCTGATAACTTCAATCTTTCTCCTTCGAAAATTCTGAAGACCAATAGTTTCCCCTCGAAGAACCAACTGGAAAACAATTGAACCAAGATGCCCAACGGCAAAAAGACACACACAAGGGTTTCCCAATTCCCTATTCCATAATCGAGAGCCGATGCAGACAGAGATTATTTATGCGGAGCATATCCGATTAGAGTCCCATCAAACTCCGCAATATGAAAGTCAATTCCGTTTTGTAATGTTGTTTGTCCACGAGATTCAAGGTTGAGATCCTCCCAGATCGGGGACAACAAAAAGAAATCGGGGGTTTTATACGTGAGTTGAAGGTGAGGCCGATATTGCAAACGCAGAGCGATTTCGGATTCGGTCGACATATTGCATTCATGGTTTTATTAGAGATAGGTCGGAGGACGTAGCAGAGCTAAATTTCTCCATTGAGTCTGTCTGGAGATATATTCTCGCTTTAGGCAGTTCCCAATTGAAAATATCAGGACTATAGACTATAGAACTCGAAATTGAGTCCAGCAATACACACAACACATCTATAAAACCCATTTCTTCAATATGAATAGAATTCTAATTTAAATCGTTAAGTATTTTTAGGTATTAAAAATGTCTGTATATTAGCAGGACAGAGTACGGGAAAATAATCTAGAACATGCGGGCAAAAGCTTACCTCAGTGTTTTTCTGAATTTTTTTTTGTCTACTTTTTGAACATCCTTCCTCAGTTCCTCTACGTGTAATTAGGGATTTCCAACCTACAAAGGATTACTAAAAAAAAGCAAATAGCCCGACAAATTCATTAAGGCACACACGAATATCAAACTTTAATTTCACTTTGCGTAATCACGACCCATAAACTACGTCCCAAATGAGCTCTTTCCGTGAGCTCTATTTGAGTTCTAATTTCCGGAAAAATCATTTTGATAGAAACACGGATTAACAACATGTACAGCACACACACGCTAAAGGTTCTTTTTGGTCGATAAACAGCGAAATGTGGGTTTTCGGAGAAGAACTATGATCAATTCATCTTCTCGGAATCCGTAATATGCTACGGCTCAATGAAATTCCTAGAAATTGTGTGAAAAGAAGGGTTGATAACATGGAATGAAAATTTTGCTCTGTAAACATGATGAACTGATCCTTTTTATGTGGTATTCCTGGTAATATATTATTATTTCGTTGTTTATTCAGGCTATTTCCAATATCCATTGTGTAGCTTATTTTCTCGGTGTTGCAGTAATAATTCGCCTTCGCTGATATGGGCAATATTTCGAAAAATTATTGTCAGCCATTATTAAGATAATATTGCTCGAAATTACTCCATTTACTCCATATTGCTCAATGTCGCTGATAAGAATTGCCGAGAATCCAGCAGGTATGGAAATTCAAATAAATTTGTGTTCCATCCGTATATTTGTATGCCTAATATGACATCTAGCGCCATCTATTTCGAACATGATTCAACTTAATTGCTTGTGTGATGCCTAGTTTTCAAGGTACGGCAACATTATGAGCAAATATGGTCGAAATAGACCGGAGAATATCAATTTCATATATCAGCACTGCTCCATTTCACTCGCTGTCTATGTGACAACTCGACGTAGAGCTCGCAGAATGAGTGACTGCAGAAGAGATACAAAACAAATTGATTGAAATTTTAATACCAGTTAGATATTCGGTTATTTGTATAAGCGACATGGAGCTATACCGAATACATGGAACATTTTCGATCAATATCGTAAATAATTGCCGCAATTTTCTGAAAGTTGTTCCTTTAATTTCACCAGATGCTCCATTGGTGTCGCAGGGAGACCATTGCTCAAAAAATTGATCAATACCGCTGGATATTTCCATTGTCGTAAATGGATCTATATTTTCTGTCGTCGAAATCGAGAATCAATGCTCATAATGGAGCAATTCTTATTGCCCGTGTCAAACGTACCTTGAATAACTAGCAATTCTGATGAATTACGTCCGCCATGGATGACGCAAGATCTCTCATTGAACATAAACATATTTTAATATGTTTCAAGTTTGAAAAATATTTAACATTTGTTATTTCTGTACAGTGGGGAAAATAAATAAATACTCAATTCTGTTTTTTCGATCTTGCAAACAACTAGGATTTTACTGTACAGTGGGACACATCTCAGAAAATGATTCATTCGATTCGGAATATTCAATTCTGTTTGTCAACAAAATAATATGCATATTTTCGTTGATAGTTTATAAAATCAAACAACTAAAAGGTTATAAAAAATCTCATTGGTTCAGAATAATTATTTAACGATAAAATTAGAACATCAGCTGAGAAAAATTCATCAAATTTTCATCATTTTTCATGAAACCAAATGTTTCTTTATTTTTTATTAGCGGAACTCTAAAATGTATTCAACGAACTCAGCTGTTCTCATCATTCATAAAAATTGTTAGTAACAAATTGCTCAACCTCTCCTCATGGTAAATAATCTAGATAGAGGTCGTTCAGTTGACATTTTGAATCTGAAATTATCTTCTCAACGAGTATTTTACAAATTTCTTAAATATTTACATTTTTCCAGATGTGGAGAAGAATTTAATGCTATTTGTATTAAATATAATATAATCATTATATTTAATTATATAAGTATAATTTTTGGCAGCATCAAATTCCTATGAAAGCCTTATTCTATAGGTAATTCTGTATAGAAAGATGAAACGCTCATATTTTTTGTACCTTTTTCCTTGTTTTTTCGGTTAAACTTGTTGACTAGACTAGTATCCCCAGCATCCTGATAATATCAGCTTATGAGAAAGAACGCCCAGTTCAGACACAAAAGAACTGGGGGTCTGAAGCGAATCTCTGCCTATATAAGAGGTTTATGCGCTGAGACCCCTCTCCATTTCAACATTTTTGGCAGAATTTACATATCCATTATTCAGAAATGGCTCAGTGGATGTTTCGAATACAATGAGATGGAAATCTTACAAACTGCTCAAACTTTCCGAGACGTGAGGAAATTTCAGCAAATGCGTATATGTTGAGCGTTCAAACCTCGGTAGTGACTTATTGCTTTCTGGATATTCAAACCATATGGTGTTTGATACCATCCGGATATTGCGACAAGTGAAAATAAATTTATGAGCTTTGTGATGCGTCCTCTTAGTAGAAGATCAACGAGCTGATAACAAAATAAATATTATTTTATAATAAAAACTTAGACAATAGTATATTCTAATACGTTGCAGAATGGGCACCTGTTCCAACACGAATGCGAAATTCGTTATTCGATATTGGGTAGGTAGATAGAAAAAAATTACCTAAAATCTTCTTTATTATCTATTTTATCCAAGCTTTCAGGTTCTCTCGAACCCATCTTCAAGGAAACTTCAAAGTAAATAACTTTAAAAACTAAATATTGTGATTCAAAAATCTACCTACACTAAATGAGGAAATAATTCTTGATATTTTGATATTCTGCTTATGAATTCATCTTTCGTCTACCTTTGAGAATTCATTAAGACTTAATATAATTTCACTAACTAAGGCATATCATATTACTAAGGTAATATATTGAAAAACAGTGAAAACCTAAACAAAATGTTTTTAATTAATTTCTTGAAAATCTATTCAGTTTAAATGTTGCTACCTCAGCCTTCGACGTCGAACTGCTAACAATTTATTTGTCATAAAATAATGGGGCATCTTTCTATGTATCCATTCCAATAATTCATCCGAAATTTCATTCAATTCGAATTGTGTTACAAAAAAAAATACCGACAATGATTAATTATTGTTAATCGTTTCTTGGGGACAAACTCAACATTAATTCCCAGAAAAATTATACAGAAGCATATTCAAACGAGTATAATCTCTAGTCATTAATAACCTCCCCTGCCCCGCGGATAAGGGTTGGAAAACTATGAATATTCCGTCCGGTTTTCCATGCGGAAACAGACGAAAATGGGAAAAGACAAAGACGCAGCGAAGGCCATTCAACACAAAAAGCAAACATCAACAGGAGCTCGTCTTTGGCCGCAGATTTAGATACTTCCAAAGGCAGACAGATAATTTGTATAAATAATTAATTCTGATCCGCCCGACAGAGGGGGCTGCTGAAGAGCGGAACGAAAATTAAAGCTTGAATAATTCTAATGTTTGATTAATTTCCAGCGTCGTGGCGGGAAGATTCCGGACGTCTACGGTGGCTTTGGAGGATTTTTTTCATTTCAGGAATGATGGCTTTTTTTCGGGAATCGACCGAATGAATTTGAGGGGGGACGGCGAAAATAATTTCGTTGGTGATGAGAATATCCATTAATTATATCCATACGTCATTTTCCAAGCAGATTCCTGTATAGATTACTGTAAAGATAGCTTGCTGTATCATAAACAACGAGGAATAACGTCTTCTTTTTCTTGGTATTTTAATGATTTATTGTTGGTTCTGTTGCGATATTCTCGCAACAAAGGACAGTTCTCGGAATTTGGGGTAGCGGCCGTCACTTCCAAGAATGCCTTCTGTCGGACGGAATTTTGGAAATCCCTAAATTTAGCTACCTGAACTTTGTACACGTCCAAACTCTTTCAGTTATTAAAATTCATTCTCTCTACACCTCTCAAGGTGGTAAGTACTCCTACAAGTAAATTCATTCTCTCTCAAGACGCTCTTGTGCACAGTATCTTCAAGTAAGCACTCTTTTATCAATTTACTTTCACGAGTCCATAACGGTACTCAGAACTACAAGTTCCTCTTAAAATCTCTCAAAATAATCTGTTTTCGGGTCAGTTAGCTACCCTAGTTCATGTGTATGTGAATTACTCAGTTGAAATTCTCTACGTAAAAGAAAAAGGTTGTGAATTGTGAACCTGTGAAGCAATTACATATCGCCAAGGCATAATTCATCAGTGGAAGCTTGTGAAGCTTTATCCAAAACGCCTGCACCTTATTCAGAGAAATCTACCCTCGACGATTGAAGCAGAGCTGTGGTGAACACCAAACAACAAATAAGGTCAGATCTCTTTATCATTTATATTACCAGAAGTGCCTAGATTGAGCAAAGAGGTTCAAATCCTTGGTTATTATAGACACCTAAGAACTCTTTCTGTGAGTGTAATCTCAAGTGCCGAATATTGTGTAACTATTTTTATCTGTGAATACATAATTCTATTATAACTACAAACTTGTTTTTGTTCACCTTGCAAACATCTTTTCTACCAAAGATAATTTTTGGATCTACTGTTTTAGTATAACCAGCGACTCAGGAAGTCCGCTGCCCTTCATTAAGCGGGTGATTATTATTACTTCTAATTTTGTACCCGCACAAGTTCTGAATGCACAATTGGAACATTAATCAAAATTATAACAATACAAAAATCAGTTGTTCACAAGTTGATTTGTGGAATACGCCAAAAGGTAAATGAATGCGAACAAATAAACGGGGTACTTCCTGTACAATTTATTCAAATTCGTTTTCCTTTCCAAGTTACACCCCTCAAATGGGGTCGACGAATTTTCGATTTCAAATTATTTTTATATATTCTGAGAATTGAATAGTAATGTAATTCCACATATTCGATTAACTGTGAAGTTTTTTTTTTAGTTATTTTTGAACTCCCTAACTTTATTATTGGGTTGAAAATAGCCACCCCTATCACTCTTTCTGTTGTATCTGTTTTTGTGGTAACATTTTGGAAATGTTTTAATTACAGTACTTTTCTACTTACTCTACTCCATATTATATTCTCGATACCTCGTATTCATGTTTTCAAGAACATTTTCTAAATTCTCAAATATTCTGCGTCCAACCATGTGCTGACTGTGCCAAATCTCAACTATCTCTTCCATATCTCTTCTCTTGCAAGTCACCCCCTTCGTTAACATGGTATTCACCTTTTCCATCCATCTTTAACAGTAGCTCACATACTTCATATTACTGGAGAATATTTGACACATTTATACATCTTCAACTCGTTACTTTTAGAATTTTTAGGCCTAATAAGTTTCAGGTATCTCTACGTGCTATCTGGACTCATTGAGATTCTGCAACCAGGATGTTCTCGATATCCACTTAGGACTTCTTGATATGAATTATAGTTCTCAGAAACTTTGTTGGACTTGGTTGGAGATATGGGCTGATGCTTCCAAATTGATTATACCTCAAATGCTCAAGTATAAATTCTAATTATTCCTTTTTCCACTTATGTAGGCTGATATCGTAATCTTTTTCAATTAATCGTATTATATCATTCCAAATATTATTAATGTCAATAAGTACAATTTTATTACAATCATCTCCACATCTCATATCATTTGAGGTACAAATATTTTACCTCAATTCTTGAATTATCAAGGGTAATACCACTAGAGGAGAGAATTTTTTGAGAACACTCTTCTTTTTGAGAATTATGCATTTAAATTTCATGAAACAAAGTTATTCTTAAAATATCACGGGCCGAAGGCGAGTGGTATTTCGGGATCACTTTGTTGAGTGAGATTTGTAATTTTCAAAAAAAATTCGAATCTCGTCTGGTATTTGGAAAGATCATTCAGCAATATAAATCAAACAAAATAAAAAATAGATTTTATTCAAAAATAACCAGATAGAAGCATAACAACAAATTATTCATCTTTATTCTCAAAATAATAATTATTGATAGAACAGTTATTATACACATTACAAGCATTATTATCGAATGATGAAGTAGATACTGATGTTGTTTCTTGAAGGACATTTTTTTCATTCCTTACGGCTGTGATTATTTTTTTGTGATGTTGTTGGTCCAGTTGGAGATACGGTTTCACTGACGCTGCAGAAGAATGGCCTGTTATCTTTATCAGCTCTCTTTATCTTTATTGGCTGACAGCAGTAGCTCGATGCAAGTGGTTGGTTATCTTCGACTTGGTTGTGTTGATGCCAATGAGTTCTGCCGATTCTTTTGTCCATTTAGCTATCGTATTGGGACCAACTGAGGAGTTTTTGAACCATGAATCATATTTCCAATTCTTATGTGGAGTAAGGAATAGTCTTTCAGTGGTTATGTTTGCAGTTCTTTTGGATACAAGTAGCTTATATAACCTCACCGGGCAAATATCTTCTTCAGTATTGGGAGTCAGCCATTTCGTTTCCGCACATCTTTGGGCACTACCTTGTCTTGTTTTAGAAAATATCGGCTTGTTGTTTTTGAACCATGAACCATATTTCCAATTCTTATGTGGAGTAAGGAATAGTCTTTCAGTAGATATGTTTGCAGTTCTTTTGGATACAAGTAGCTTATATAACCTCACCGGGCAAATATCTTCTTCAGTATTGGGAGTCAGCCATTTCGTTTCCGCACATTTTTGGGCACCACCTTGTCTTGTTTTAGAAAATATCGGATTGTAGGCAATTCGGCCCGTGGGATTACCATCGTTGTCAATTTCAAATTGGAAATGCGAAATTCTGTTCAAACCGTCTGGATCATCTTCTTTACATAAGTTGACCATCTTTTTGTGTTGCTCCAAAGACAGCGCCTTGGCACTAACTTTTCTTTTCTCAGGCTGCACTTGCAAAATACGCCTCTTGGCATTTCGTGCATCCCGCGCCGTTTTTAAAGCCACGTCTGTGAATGGATCGAACCTAACGCCCCATTCGGAATAGAATTTTTCCTGCAGCTGTTTGGCAGTATTATTTCACAAGGTATTTACGACACTTGTAGTCTGATCCATCTCTCTTCTTTCTTCATATTGAAAGCCCAGTCTAGCATAATATTATTGAGCTCTGACAAACTTGTTTTTTCATTTACAAGGTATTTACGGGCAGCACAGAATTCTTCAAATTATTTCCAAATGTAGGATCTTGACTTCACTGTATTAAGCGGCACACTTTTCTTCACACTTTCCTCAATTGAAGTAATATAACAATTCCCAAAACGTTTCATTTTTATCTACTTAACCATGACGACCGCTACTTCCACCAACGGCCAAAGCTATCCGGACGTATTAATATTCCTATGCAAGTTAGGCATTTGATAAAAACAAGTTTCTGAAAGTGAAAACACTGTGAGGTTGAGTGTTTTCAGATACAGTTTGTTTCTATTGGTCCGTTTTCAAAAATTGAGCGATTTCATTGTACGATGTATTATAGTGTTGAATAATCATAGAAATTCTTCTACGTTTCTTATAGAATTAATATTACTGTAAATGTTGATCATTCTTCGATAACTCTCCCAATTAAGTTAGTATGATATAAATGCTTTCTCAATAATTAATCAGTTCCTCAAATGCTCTATATTTTATATAGCTTCATCTTTTCTGAAGCCATGATCATCTCTTCACTGATAATTATGTTTTTTTGATAGATGGAACTATCACTGTAAACGTTATGAATAATTATTATTCATTTTTTAATCTCTATGAAAGTGAAACCCCAACATCTCAGTTTATCAATGAAACCTTTTGTTTTTCTGATAGGAGAAAATATGAAATACTCTATCACTGTAAACTTTGTGTCTGGTTGATAGACAGCACCTAAACTCTCAATATTCTTGATTTTAATAATTAGGCAACACACATTACTCGATATAGCTCGAGTGATTGCGCTGTTTTTCAAGTAACCACAACGTTGACTCAACAATTCCTCAAAATTAACTAAATAAATAATAGGATTTGGGCAAAACGATAGCTCGCTTACGAAAAATTCGATTTTGCCGATCCATCGCTATAACTATGGAACAGAAAGTCGTCAAAATAAATTTTCAGCAAATCTATACCCAACCCAAGCCTGATTATCCTCATAGCCAACTTCCAAAAACAGACATTAGTATAATTCGTCGTACATCTCAAGCAGCCAGGGGCGTCGGGGACACGAATTGCGTAATACTCGCAACGGGTAACCGGAGACCCGTTCCGGGAATCCAACGTCCATATCTCCGCGTTATAATTTCGTTCCCCTCCCCCGCACCGCATCCCTTACCCTCGGGTCGAATGAAATTTAAAAACAACAGGGAATACAGCCCGGGGTACAGCGTAACACAGGGGGGATGTAGGTTGCGATCCCGCCCCTGTCGTTGGCACCTTATGTAAACAGATATAGTCCGTCTGCTGTTGGGGTATGTACCCAGTGTGTGTGTATGTTTGTACATACCTGCGCCTGATGCTTGTAACTTCGCCCCGTAATTTGAATGGGGAAGGATATGGTCGATTCCCGTAATAATAGGCAGGTCGGATATTCCCTGTTGTTTGCTTTATGATTGTTAATCTTTGGATAGAGTCCTGCCAAGAGGTTTGCCTTGCATATCACCCTTGCGAAATCGTTTAAAATGCGAGCCGAAGTAGGTCGAGGGGTTGAAATGGGTCTCGGGGTGGTGAGAATGTGCGTGAGTTGCAGCAGTAGAATCAGGGGTGCGGTATCTCTTTGATGTTGATATTTTTTGCGGGGTTGCAGAAGGAATCAAAGATTCGAGGTTCAACAGATGTTGATCGATTTCAATGGTCGAAATATGAAATATGGTAAAGCAATACACTCTTAGAAGTATAAGTTATTAACACATAAAAGCGGTGAGATACACACAAAGCGTCAGAACAGCCTCTAACATTCCTTTTTGAATATAATGTTATATAAATGTCGACATTTTTAGATGTACTTATTCATGAACACAATGAAATCTCAAGAACCAGAGAGTACAAAAAAAAACAGGTCAATGTTTACATTGTAATTCCAACCATCAACTGAACACTTAATTGGGAGTTGCAAATTGTTCGTACGATAGAGCAACAAGATAAAAATGAGTAATTAAATATAATCAAACAAACATACAGAAGTAATGGCTATCCCAAAAAGATAATGAAAAGAGCAAAACACAGATGATAGATATTACCGAAATAATAATTCTATAAAAATACCTTGATATTTTTTCATCCGTAATGAATGATAAGATGTGGAACCTCCTAATGAGGATTCACTGCACAAAGAAGTAGATAATTCTGAGAAGAATTCCGACAATAATTGAAGATTCTGTTTGAAATTTATTTTTCATAATTATTTCAGATCGATGGAACTTGGCAAAAATATTGGCCAGTAGATGGACATACACTACTATCTCAACTATTCAGTAGATCAGAATGGATTCATTCTAGAGGATTGATCTTTCATCTTGGCGGTTATTCTGAAATCACACCACAACAGATTATGAAAAAATACTTCAAAATAGGCGCACAAAAACTGGTTAGCTCACATCAGTTCTTTCTTACAATTTTATATATTAGACATTGGATATATCATTCAAATCTTTATATATAAAATTTGTGTGTCACATTGTTTGTCCGCGATGGACTCCTAAACTCCGTAGTATTCTTAATTTGATTTGCACGCCGTATGCAATTCGACCCAACTTGAAAGATAGGATAGCTTACATTTCAATTTATAGCCGCAATATTATTTTATTGCAAATTATTCGTCCTAATAATTTATTAGCTCCAAAGGATTTTAACAGATGGCGATATCTGTTGACTGGATTGACTAAATATTCAATAGATGGCGCTATGTTGAAGATACAAGACTTTCATATAACAATTCAATAGCATAACTACCACGTGTTACTGACTATATAATTAATCATTGTCTTCGAAGGTGATACAAAGTTCACTAGGTCATCTAGTATCATATATATTCGTATTATTAACGAGAAATTTTTTATGAGAAATGCCGGTCTATCATCCTTCGGTCCTTCGGTCGATTACGAAAGGAAATTTCAGATGGTAATAATTATCGGGTAAAAATGTCTCTACCAAGAAATAATAGATTACCTTCATAATTAATAGATTAAAAATTACCAATAAAACGAGTAAGAAAGGACGTAATAATTCTTCAAATTACCCTGTCGTTCCGGAATCTATAATATTCATCAGCCCTATAATAGGGGTAGTAATCGAACAATTAATCAGATGATGATTAAATATTGAATGAGTCGGTGTTCACTTCGATCGTGATAGATATTGTTATTGCGTATTGAATACAGAAATAATACTCAATCCATTTTCGAAAAATTCGTATATTTCCTGTTCTAAGTATTGGTACAAGCACGAAAATGAGGGAATTTCTTTTTTCGCCTAATCAAAATAACCGAAAGCAATTTTCAAAAGATAACCCTTTTGAATATAAAATTATGTGGTCATTTTTATTCTTCAGGATGATTCATTTGAGTAATACACCAATAAAGATTTGTTACTTGGGAAATAACAAAGTACCGATAAGAAATATGAAAAAAACATTTATCAAAAATTCCAAGAGCGCAATTGCACACGCAGTTGTGAAAGTTTTTGCTATTATAATTATATTTATTACAAAGGTTTTGTTGATACCTTCCGCTTCTCCTGGAATATTTGAACAATTGTGGTTAAAAATCAAAATTAATTTTGATATTTATTGGAAATTTCCCCACCTAATAGTGTTTTTGATATTTAAAATGACTCTGGGAGCTTTTAGTAGAGGTGGATGATTATGAATGATCGGCATGATTGAGTTATTCTGTATTACTAACGTTGATAATCGATTATGGAATCAGTAACTAATATGTTCTCATTTCTTACGTGTAATATGAATTAATTGACAGTTTTATGGTTTGTTTACATCTAAACAAACACCTATGAATCATTTTATTCAATCAAAAAAAGATATTTAGTCGTGTAGTGCTTTTTCCTTCCTGACGCGGCTGCCCTGTGAAATATAGTAAATATAGTATTAGTACCTACTAACTGTTGTATTCGAGATATCTCGAAACATTTTCATAATCGAATGATTCCGTTAGTATATCTCATAATCGCCAACCTCTAGTTTGTACCAATATTATACACTTCACCCTGGAAGAGTGAGGTTAAACATCTTCTGCATTCGCGCAAGGCTAACCTCTACCCTTGTCACTGATCTATAATTCTTACCTCATGTATCGTTTAGGACTTGTTTTTTTAGTTTGTTCCAGATCATTTTCATTGCGGAATCCTCATATTCCCAGAGTTCGGCCAGGGCGAATCGAATTCCCAGTGCGTTACGTATTATTTCAGCCAAAACGCTCAAGGTCTTCTCTTTGTCCACAATAATATAGCCTGTGGCATTAAAATATCAATCAGCAGTCGCCACATACACCGTGTTACATGTGGCTCATTTCTCATTGAATTCTTCTCCATCAACTATCTAGAGCTTTCATGGTAACAGTAAATTTTTTACATTGAAATTTACATTTTGTAATGTTTGCGTTGTCAAGGCAACGGGATGTTAATGCAATTAGAAGTGTAATTTTTCATAACTGCATTCTTATCATGGGAAATGTTCAATAAGACATTTCAAAACAAACATAGGCAGTCTGTAGACCCATTGATAGCAGTTTCAAATATCATTAATCTTCTGTCAACCAAATCCGATAAAATTGAATCAAGATCAAATAGGAAACACCAATCATAAAATAGCCCGACAATTATTTTTTTTTTACAGCATTTCTCATAATTCGCAGTACGTTATTTATTATTCATTCATATTCTACATGTTCCTGCTAAGTAAGTAAACCAATAATCATTGCAACTTCAACTATTAGATATTCTTTTTCATCAGCTTTTATCGAAAACTTTCGATTTTTTAGCACTTTACGTGCACGATCGCCTTTCAATATATGCAGTAAATTTTTTTTATTTCCTTTTTAGGATCAATTCATACCTCAACATCGAATAAAATGTGCGAAACGTGGAAACTTCTGGTTTCTTTCTCATTGACATGTTTAATTTTCCACTCCAAATGATAAATTGAATAAATGATAAACTGGATAAATGATAATAGAGCATTACTTCAATATCGCTTTACAGCTCATAAGAACTTGAAGCACTCACATCACTAGTAAAAGTGAAACTGAAACCCGCTAGATCAGACACATTCACAAAATGTCAAACTGACAACTAACATGGAGCATAAATTTCCGTAATCTATGACATGGAGGTAGCAGCGAAGAGACAATTTAAATCAATTACATTTCCTTCCTTTATTACTCTAAAATAGAAAAAAAATAGTACCTATAGAATACGTTACCAATTTCGTATAACTTAGCAGCTTTTGCTTCAGATAAAATTAGGCATTTTGTAACTGGTAGCATATATAGCTATTTGGTTCACTTTGTTCATAGCAAATCTTGATTTCCTTCGGTGTGCTTGACAGTTCATTTGCCAGTGGTCTCTAGTCACTAGGAATATTGACTTTGGGATGAACAATGTGTCTAAATCAGTCATAATTCTGATTGTGGTTTTCGAATATTTGTTTTTCGGACAGTAGATATGAATTGAATATACCTTATATATGTTTATTCAATAAAGCGTTGTTTTTTCTGATTTCTTGAATTGAAAACAATTTTCAAACTTAACGTCCGAATAAAGGTTATAAAGCTTGAAACATATTGCTGAATAATGGTATGAAAACCTTATCAAGTTACCCGTATTATCGAACTGATATAACGCCTCACCCTATCTGGAAGGATTATTTACATGTAGATAAACAGCTTTGACAACACTCAAAATGAATATGAAACCGAAAAATCATTCTATAACATTTTGTCTACGACAACAGTTGCCGAAGTAATAAAGATAAAAAACGAAATTACTGAAGATAAATAATTCCTAATTCTCGTTCTTAGTTAAAGATCAAAACACCAGAACTTTTTGTAAGATAGACGGAAACATTTTGTTTCAGAAATAAACAAAATCGATTATAACCTCAAGGTCAGCATTGCTCGTTAATTATTTCTTTACAGAAATTATTTTCTTCACTGCTTTCTCTTTGCGTGAATGTATATACAGGGTGAGTCTTTGACCACTGCGTTAATTTTAACCATAGATTCTTGACGTCAAAAGAAACATTTTCTTCCTATAACATTTTTCCAAATTTGGTCCCATACGAAAGATATAGGGTATTGAAATTCCATAAAAAAATTGCATTTTCACCTGTAATATTCAAATGTCAATATCAATTGAAATGATCTCTTGAGAAGGTTTTTGATAACAGTCATGCATATATTGGCATCAATAGATTTATTCCATTTCATGTGGGTTTCTCACTATTGCTATACAGATGGGTCAAATTGCATGAAAAAAAAATCACTTAAGCTAAAGGTCCGTATCTTGTACATCCTAGAATCATTAGTCTTTTTTGCAGATAAAATCATTCTCCATCTTTTTTCCTAAATTACACCACTTTTGAGATATTTGAAATTGAAAGGAATTAAATCGATATAATCATCTGATGAAACATGAGTGGGGGAAATAATGTTTTTAAACAACTTACAATCAATAGGGGAAGCTGTGGAAGGTACTTTTCATTCAAACTAAACTGGACTACAGAGGGGTATTTGCCCAATGTGAAAACTTAAAATACTTATAACTTCTTAACGCAGCTGAATGTTTCTTCTGATCCCAAGAACCTATGGTTAAAATTAACGCAGTGGTCAAAGACTCACCCTGTATATGTATATATATAACGTTCAAAAAACATTCTTTTTTTTTTCGAGAGTTTTTTGAGAGTTCATGACTTGTCTCATAGTATACCAACCCATCATTAGATCATTATGCAGATTCAGGGTGATCCTTAGAAGGTGGCATATAAGAATTATTTACAATGTACATAATTTTCAATATAATGGTGAGTTAATAAGTTCTGAAATATTCATAAGGTAAAATCACCTGAAAGCTCAATATGCATAGCCCATCGCTAGTCCAATAATTCTATGCCATCTCTGTTATGTTTTCGGAAACTTTGCAAAATACTGTTTATGTAATTGTTTCATTTGACGATTCTCTCAAGTTTCTAAAAAGATAGCGATATAGAAAAGTCGAAGAAAGCCAAATATCCTGAAGCATTGAATTTATTCAAAGCGTGTGATGAGGTAAACCATCTTGATTAATAATGATTTCTACTTGTTTTAACCAGCTCAAGAATTTTTTATCCCGAAAGGTAAAGTGATATTCTGAGTTCATTGTTTCACCTTTTTCAATTGATCTCAAACTTATTCAAATTTTGTTAAAGAATTTGTTAACTTAATGTATTCTCAATATATTATATATATATCATATGGAATTTGGAGCACTTTTTCGACTGACATGCCTCTAGTATCAACAATTTCACGCTTAGCCTTGGATCATCAGTAACGATACTATATACTTGCTCAATGATTTCTGATCTTATTGCAGTTTTTAGACATTCTTCACGTGGATCATCTTCAAAGCTGATACAGTTGGTTTGAAGCAGTCATTTCACACATTAACCATCTCTTTTTACTAAGAACCTGCACAATATCTTATGTTTTTCATTATTCAAAATACACTGTTTCGTCTGAATACAATGACTTTCAAACAACTAATAAATTGGCCGATCGAAGTGAAAATTTCAATGTGTTCATATGAAAGATCAAAATGGCGCGCAAATTTCAGCTGCACTATTACATCCATTTACTCATATATTTAGTTTGCAAACAGTGCCCAACTACCAATAAAGCAATCACAAATTACAGATTTTTCGAAAACAAATGAAAATCAGATAAAACTTTTTGATTTTCTAGAGTTATTTACAAGTGAAATGTAAAAGCATCATTATTTCTTTTAAATTCAAAAGATCTCTAGACCAGTTCTTCAGTTTGTTATCAAAGATTCTCATTTCAACCAATTTAAGACAGCTTCAAACACATTGTTGCTCTGAGAGAAACTTTATGGCCAATGAAAAGACAGCGCTCACGAAACACTCATATTCATCTTTACTTCCAACGTTTCCAAGCAATTTCACAATCTGTATTTTACAATCTGTATTAACATATAAACACATAAATAACAAACGTATATATCTGGCGCCACGGCACAATTCTATCACGGTAATCCACTCTATTCCCTTGAAGATTTTATAGCACTCACAATATTGCTGAAGATATTCGTCGCAAGTCACGAACCTAAACCTTCCAACTCTTCCTATTACTCACCTAATTGAACAAACATCTTCGGCCTGGTGTTCTCCTGCCAGGCAGCCAGACACAGCTTCATCAAGCACGCGGCAGCCAAAACAATAAATCCCTTCATGTCTCCAAATCCACCGTCACTATACCAGCATATCCCGAACACCACCAGTCCCGAAAATTCCCTCGTAAATCGGAAAAAAATCGTCCAAATATCAATCCATCGCGACTAAATACACATCATCCCCTAAAGAAAAAAATCGCCGCGAACACTCACCAAATACGGCACGGAATTGTTCGTCTGTTAAGGGTAGCAACAGCAAGCCAGCTCAATAAGGGACGCCTCACGACGACTGGAGAGGCGAAACGTCACGAACGTCGCGATGCCGCTGTCAGCTGACCTCCCCCCTTCCTTCTAGAGGGTCCGACAGTGGCGCCGGGACCTGCAGCGGGCGTTTCTGAAACAAGAACAGAGGAAGCCATGAGAGCGTGAAGAGTAATTATTCGAATACACAAGAGGACTCCTTGTAATAGGAACTCTACCACGGCATAATTTCTGACTATGATCGGTGGCACATTAGAGAGATGGCATCAGTCTGTAGCTTGAGCCGAGCTTGTTTATGTTCATTGGTTATTTTGGATTCCCTTGTGCCGGACAATCCAAAAAATGGTGTCATATTCAATGAAATCCTTATGCAGGTGATTGGAGCAGAAAGAATAAAGTTATAGTATTTTATATTTTCAGGTTATTTTGATTTCGAGTTAAAAGTGAAAATTAGAAAAATGGTGATATCGAATAGTATATTCTAATACAAGTTGCAGAATGGGCACCTATTCCAACACGAATGCCAAATTCGAAAACGAGCGACGAAGGAGCGAGTTTTTGAACGCATGAGTGTTGGAATTGCCTTCTGCAACAAGTATTAGACAATACTTTCTCTATTTCAGTCAAGAATTGTGAGAAATTTATTGGAATTCAATGAAAAATTCAGATTATACCTCCTTTTGTATTTTATCTTCGCAGTTGGTGTGACTGATACGAAAATTGACAGATTATAGAATTTGAATAGTACGTTCAAATCTCTACATGGTTTAATATTGACAATTGACATGCAATGGACGCGTGTTGACATTCGAAAGGATAGGATGTCAGTGTTGTCAACCACAAAACGAAAAATATATTATAACTAAAAACAATGCTGTAATGAGGTCATTACAGCACTGTTTTTAGTACTGTAATGAACTCATTACGAGACTGAAATAGAGAAAATAATTTATTTCTCCGCTAATACTGATGGTCGAGCTCTGAAATTGAAACACTATACAGGCACTTTCCAGTAGAATCTCCTTTTGCGCCATTTTTAATTACGAAGCTGTAACCCAGTTTGTTTTTTTAATACGAACACTATATTTAACATTTGTAACATTTTCCGATAACATAATTTTTACTGATTTCAAAAATATGCATCACTGTTTTGTTTGGATGAATATATATATTTTCATCTGAGTCTCAATGTTTTCCATGGTTTCAATTGTCGATAAACACAAAAAATTCAAAAAAAGTAAAAAATGCATTTTTCCCTGAATTGTATGCATCGTACAGAAAATTTTATTGAACAAAAAATGTAGAGGACGTTGCGATCTACATTTTTTGTCATTGGTGCAATGCTGCACGACTAAAATCGCACAAAGTAGGTGGCGCTAAAGTATCAAAAAGAGTGTTTTTCATGTTTTTCGCCCTGAAAATGTTGTTTTAATGCAAAAGTTCTAATGTAAAAGTTGTTCCTTACATTATTATCAACAACTTTTATTCCAACATTTTTTTCGTACAACTTACCATTTACAAGTTATAGTAATACATAGCGCTGCATATACAGCACTGTTCTGCTAACGGTAGTTTTCTCAAAGTTTTGTCAAAAACAAATTAAAATTTTATTTATTAAAGTTTAATTGCTAAGAAAAATTAAATTAGTAGAATCTTGATTTAAACGTGCACTACCGATGTGTACTCATACTGCGTACAACAGTATATTTGGATTTTTCATTCTTCTGCAAGCTGCAGCTTCAAAATGGTAAGTTGACAAAAATAATGTTTAAATAAAAGTTGTTGATAATAATGTAAGGAACAACTCTTAAATTCAAACTTCTGCATTAAAACAACATTTTCAGGGCGAAAAACATGAAAAACACTTTTTTTGATACTTTAGCGCCACCTAGTCGTGCAGCATTGCACCAATGACAAAAAATGTAGTTCGCAACGTCCTCTACATTTTTTGTTCAATAAAATTTTCTGTACGATGCATACAATCCGAGAAAAATGCATTTTTTTACTTTTTTTTTGGGTTTTTTTGAGTTTTTCAAAAAACCGCTAACATTTCAGCGAGGCCATCGCAAAGGTAGCTTAGTTACACAATTTTCAACAAGTGTACCAAATTTCATCGAGCGGGTAATTATACCGTCAAAACGATTTATTTTTCGACAGATTGACTGAACAATCAGTCGAATTTGTTAATGGGCCAAATACATCGAATGGTTCAGGAGTTAGGAGTATCTGAAATTTTATTTCCTCAGTAACTCTTAGAATAACCAACGGATCAAGATATAACGTTGAAGATATTCAATTAGGTCAAATGAAAACTGAAATTTTTTATCGATTCTAACAGAACATTTCTGCATTACCAAAAAAAGGGGCTGCCTTCACTGTCAACTCCACGTGTCCTCGGCCAGCCAACTGATCGAGACATAACACCATCTCATCCACAATCCAGTAGTTGATCACGACCGGCAAATTATCGTTATCCATCACTCGACCGAGATGATCTCGAAAGAAATTTCTATTCAGCGGATGATAGAGTCAGTTCTCCATTGTACAGACTTACTGAACATTGAATAGCACTTGATATCCCCACTTAAACTTGAATAGGGGAATGATATCCAGCGGACTTTGTACCGAAATGCCTTTTTGCCCCCGGGGATCATTTTGCACTCCCCCGAGTAAGTAGAACTCTCCTCCTTATTTTTCTCTTTTCGGGCTTCTATTATGCCGACGTCAAATTAAGTTGAAAATAAGTTGTATTTGGGGGTAATTCAGCTCGTCGATTCGAGTGAGAGCGAGAAAAGGGCTGGTTGGTCCAGAAATAATTCCCTTCGAATAGACCTCGAGGGGAACGGAAGAAAGTTCATCCGAGAGGTTCCTACTATTGAGATTGAAGGATTTTTCAGTTCGCTATCCAGAAATATGATATTCTGAAGTAATGAAACATTATGAAAGTGGCAGCAAGGTAATTGAATACAAGGATAACATAATAGTAGTAGTAGTAGTAAAACAAGTAGCAGAATGGGCACCTATTCAAACACGAATGCGAAATTCGAAAACGAGCGACGAAAGGGCGAGTTTTTGAACGCATGAGTGTTGGAATTGTTTTCTGCAATGAGTATGAGACGATATTTTCTCTATTTCAGTCAAGAATTGTGTGAAATTCATTGGAATTCCATGAAAAATTCAGATTATACCTCCTAGTTCCTTTTGCATTTTATTCTCGCAGTTGACGTGACTGATACGAAAATTGACAGATTATAGAATTTGAATAGTGCGTTCAAATCTCTACATGGTTTAATATTGACAAATGACATGCAATGGACGCTGGTTGACATTTGAAAAGATAGGGTGTCAGTGTTGTCAATCATAAACCGAAAAATATAACTAAAAACAATGCTGAAATGAGTTCATTACAGCACTGTTTTTAGTACTGTAATGAACTCATTACGTCACTGAAATAGAAAAAATTTATTAATTTTGCACATCATTTCATGTGAGATTTGTTATCGGAGAAGGCCGAGATAGGAGCTTACGTAGTTGTCAGTTGGGTACCACGCTGATTACTTTGAACCCAGAGGTGGTTGCCAATATTCAACAATACCAGCTTCAAGGGGTTGTTATTGACAAATGGGTTATGCGGTACTAATAATGTCTTATAAATGTTAAACTAGTATATCGATAACCTGTCTCGATGGCAGCAGCTTCGCCGTGGTTCATTTAGATGCAATTGGGGCTGAATGATGAGAAACCATCTCCGAAATTCCATCATTTTTGACATTGGTAATTTTCGGTGGCACATACGGCCGAAAATACATGAAAACGTAGACTATTTGACATTTATGGAAGTAGAAAAAGCTAATTCCATCTTGAAAAGGATAATGGCATACATACGAAATTCGACATTTGAAATTCCGGAAAAAATGTCTCCTCGGCAACAAAGGACATGCGTCATACTAACTAGTGTTATGTAGTGCACGTCTTAAAATTGAGTTTGTAAAGGTGCCTGAATTTTGTACTGAAGCGGTACACTGTACCACTTCAAATAAAGAGAGGGGTCTGACCGTTCATGACGAGATACGATGTCGGGACAAAATTTGTATTAGTATAGACGACGGGTTGTCGAGACGGTGTAGCGTAGCGAGGGTGAGGTAGGTAGGAACTAGGAACGTTGATAGTCTGTCTCACTTCAAATATGTCGATGCAAATGGAAGGTAACGTTAACTGCCGACAGAATTGAGGTAATGAAAGGGACATGATTAGGAATGCAAGTTAATTGTTGGATTTTGAAACTTTAGGACGGTGAGCGAGTGAGGGAAGATTTTACTGAACATGAGGGTTTTGTTATTCAAATTAATCGAAGCTTACTGTGATTATGTATTTTCATGTAATAAAAATTTAAAGATTCCTCTCACATCACACAAGTTTCCTGTTTGTTTTAGAACATACTGTTTTTATAAAAATGTATTCAATTACTAGTAATTTTGGGCAGAATTCTATTTTGTGAGACTTCATTATGCCGAAAATATATATATAGCTCATTTATGGCTCATCGCAATTCGCAATTTTAACATTTATTAGGGTCATTTATTGAGCATTACTATTCCGATATTCTGCCTAGTGTTTTGTGACAATACTTGCAAACCGCTTCCCGTAAAGCGTAAAATTTTTGAAGTTTTTCCTCATAGCCAACATAGGCCTATACTGTTGACTTCAAGAAGTTTAATTCAATATTCAGAATGTTTAAAAAGACCTCGTTGGAATTTCAAGAAAGCGAATTGGATTGAATTTGCTAAGAAGGTAGACAGTGATATCAGATGGATTAAACCCACTCATGATAACTATCACAGATTCTTAGGTGTTGTGAAAGCCGCAGCAAAAAAGTTCGTTCCAAGAGGTTTCCGGAAAGATTATATTCCAGGTTGGTCGAAAGAAACCGATAATCTGTACAAGGACTATCAAAAATCACCATCCGTTGATAAATGTGAAAGGCTTATGAATTCTATCAATACAAGCCGAAAAGAGAAATGGGATAGTGTTGTATCAAAATTGAATTTTACACATTCGAGTAGGAGTTCATGGGATATATTGAGAAAATTAGGTGAAGCTCTCTTACCTCCTCATCATCAAAAATTGATCCTAATTTAATCGCACGCCGCCTAGTTAATGTCTCTGAATCAGTCAATTTATCCCAATCTAAAATGAGGAATATGAAGAAAAAATTGCAGATATTCAGGAGATCAGCTCCTACTTTAGAACATGTGTCACATCCATTCAACATAGATGAATTGAGGGCTGCAATCAAATCTACCAAATCTCGAAAGGCAGCAGGTTTTGACGGAATTTATCCAGAATTCATCAAACATTTAGGAAAAAAAGGCCTTGTCTTGGTTATTGTCTTTCTATAACAATATTCTTCAGTCGAATTTGTTAATGGGCCAAATACATCGTATGGTTCGAGAGTTAGGAGTATCTGAAATTTTATTTCCTCAGTAACTCTTAGAATAACCAACGGATCAAGATATAACGTTGAAGATATTCAATTAGGTCAAATGAAAACTGAAATTTTTATCGATTCTAACAGAACATTTCTGCATTACCAAAAAGGGGCTGCCTTCACTGTCAACTCCACGTGTCCTCGGCCAGCCAACTGATCGAGACATAACACCATCTCATCCACAATCCAGTAGTTGATCACGACCGGCAAATTATCGTTATCCATCACTCGACCGAGATGATCTCGAAAGAAATTTCTATTCAGCGGATGATAGAGTCAGTTCTCCATTGTACAGACTTACTGAACATTGAATAGCACTTGATATCCCCACTTAAACTTGAATAGGGGAATGATATCCAGCGGACTTTGTACCGAAATGCCTTTTTGCCCCCGGGGATCATTTTGCACTCCCCCGAGTAAGTAGAACTCTCCTCCTTATTTTTCTCTTTTCGGGCTTCTATTATGCCGACGTCAAATTAAGTTGAAAATAAGTTGTATTTGGGGGTAATTCAGCTCGTCGATTCGAGTGAGAGCGAGAAAAGGGCTGGTTGGTCCAGAAATAATTCCCTTCGAATAGACCTCGAGGGGAACGGAAGAAAGTTCATCCGAGAGGTTCCTACTATTGAGATTGAAGGATTTTTCAGTTCGCTATCCAGAAATATGATATTCTGAAGTAATGAAACATTATGAAAGTGGCAGCAAGGGAATTGAATACAAGGATAACATAATAGTAGTAGTAGTAGTAAAACAAGTAGCAGAATGGGCACCTATTCAAACACGAATGCGAAATTCGAAAACGAGCGACGAAAGGGCGAGTTTTTGAACGCATGAGTGTTGGAATTGTTTTCTGCAATGAGTATGAGACGATATTTTCTCTATTTCAGTCAAGAATTGTGTGAAATTCATTGGAATTCCATGAAAAATTCAGATTATACCTCCTAGTTCCTTTTGCATTTTATTCTCGCAGTTGACGTGACTGATACGAAAATTGACAGATTATAGAATTTGAATAGTGCGTTCAAATCTCTACATGGTTTAATATTGACAAATGACATGCAATGGACGCTGGTTGACATTTGAAAAGATAGGGTGTCAGTGTTGTCAATCATAAACCGAAAAATATAACTAAAAACAATGCTGAAATGAGTTCATTACAGCACTGTTTTTAGTACTGTAATGAACTCATTACGTCACTGAAATAGAGAAAAAAATTTATTAATTTTTCACATTATTACATGTGAGATTTGTTATCGGATAATGCCGACATAGGAGCTTACATAGTTGTCCGTTGGGTGCCACGCTGATTACTTTGAACCCAGAGGTGGTTGCCAATATTCAACAATACCAGCTTCAAGGGGTTGTTATTGACAAATGGGTTATGCGGTACTAATAATGTCTTATAAATGTTAAACTAGTATATCGATAACCTGTCTCGATGGCAGCAGCTTCGCCGTGGTTCATTTAGATGCAATTGGGGCTGAATGATGAGAAACCATCTCTGAAATTCCATCATTTTTGCCATTGGTAGTTTTCGCTGGCAAATACAGCTGAAAATACATGAAAACGTAGTCTGTCTATTTGACATTTATGGAAGTAGAAAAAGCTAATTCCATCTTGAAAAGGATAATGGCATACATACGAAATTCGACATTTGAAATTCCGGAAAAAATGTCTCCTCGGCAACAAAGGACATGCGTCATACTAACTAGTGTTATGTAGTGCACGTCTTAAAATTGAGTTTGTAAAAGGTGCCTGAATTTTGTACTGAAGCGGTACACTGTACCACTTCAAATAAAGAGAGGGGGTCTGACCGTTCATGACGAGATACGATGTCGGGACAAAATTTGTATTAGTATAGACGACGGGTTGTCGAGACGGTGTAGCGTAGCGAGGGTGAGGTAGGTAGGAACTAGGAACGTTGATAGTCTGTCTCACTTCAAATATGTCGATGCAAATGGAAGGTAACGTTAACTGCCGACAGAATTGAGGTAATGAAAGGGACATGATTAGGAATGCAAGTTAATTGTTGGATTTTGAAACTTTAGGACGGTGAGCGAGTGAGGGGAAGATTTTACTGAACATGAGGGTTTTGTTATTCAAATTAATCGAAGCTTACCGTGATTATGTATTTTCATGTAATAAAAAATTTAAAGATTCCTCTCACATCACACAAGTTTCCTGTTTGTTTTAGAACATACTGTTTTTATAAAAATGTATTCAATTACTAGTAATTTTGGGCAGAATTCTATTTTGTGAGACTTCATTATGCCGAAAATATATATATAGCTCATTTATGGCTCATCGCAATTCGCAATTTTAACATTTATTAGGGTCATTTATTGAGCATTACTATTCCGATATTCTGCCTAGTGTTTTGTGACAATACTTGCAAACCGCTTCCCGTAAAGCGTAAAATTTTTGAAGTTTTTCCTCATAGCCAACATAGGCCTATACTGTTGACTTCAAGAAGTTTAATTCAATATTCAGAATGTTTAAAAAGACCTCGTTGGAATTTCAAGAAAGCGAATTGGATTGAATTTGCTAAGAAGGTAGACAGTGATATCAGATGGATTAAACCCACTCATGATAACTATCACAGATTCTTAGGTGTTGTGAAAGCCGCAGCAAAAAAGTTCGTTCCAAGAGGTTTCCGGAAAGATTATATTCCAGGTTGGTCGAAAGAAACCGATAATCTGTACAAGGACTATCAAAAATCACCATCCGTTGATAAATGTGAAAGGCTTATGAATTCTATCAATACAAGCCGAAAAGAGAAATGGGATAGTGTTGTATCAAAATTGAATTTTACACATTCGAGTAGGAGTTCATGGGATATATTGAGAAAATTAGGTGAAGCTTACTCCTCTTACCTCCTCATCATCAAAAATTGATCCTAATTTAATCGCACGCCGCCTAGTTAATGTCTCTGAATCAGTCAATTTATCCCAATCTAAAATGAGGAATATGAAGAAAAATTGCAGATATTCAGGAGATCAGCTCCTACTTTAGAACATGTGTCACATCCATTCAACATAGATGAATTGAGGGCTGCAATCAAATCTACCAAATCTCGAAAGGCAGCAGGTTTTGACGGAATTTATCCAGAATTCATCAAACATTTAGGAAAAAAGGCCTTGTCTTGGTTATTGTCTTTCTATAACAATATTCTGAATTCGGGAAACTTTCCTTCCGAATTTCGTAAGGCTAAAGTAATAGGAATTTTGAAACGAGGAAAAAATCCTTGTGATCCTAGTAGTTATCGACCCATCAGTTTATTGAGTGTTCCTTTCAAGATATTAGAAAGGCTAATCCTTTTCAGAATTGAATCTTCTATTGAAAATGCTTTACAAAATGTCCAGGGAGGCTTTAGAAAAAACAGAAATTGTTCGGATCAGGTTCTCAGCCTTACAACTTTCATAGAATCAGGCTTCAATGATAGGTTGAAAACAGGAGCTGCTTTCATCGATTTATCTTCGGCATATGACACTGTGTGGAAAGATGGATTAATATTCAAACTCTATACCCATCTGAAATGTGGGAAAATGGTACGATTATTAGAAAATATGTTATCTGATAGAAGGTTTCGTGTTTTTATTGACAATAAGAGTAGCAACTTCAAAACATTGAAAAACGGTCTTCCTCAAGGATCAGTTTTAGCTCCTTTACTTTTCAATTTATATCTAAGTGATTTGCCCACTACATCATCTCAAAAATTTGTTTATGCTGACGACATTGCTATTGCTTACAAACATTCGGATTTCCATACTCTGGAAAACATACTGTCATCTGATTTGGAAATTTTAAAGAATTATTTTATCGAGTGGCGATTATGTCCAAATCCCAACAAAACAGAGGTATCTTGTTTCCATCTGAATAATCATGAAAAATATAGAAAATTAGCTGTAACTTTCAATTTTTCTCCTATCAAACAAAATTTCTATCCAAAATACTTAGGAGTTAAATTAGATTCATCTCTCAATTACAAGGCTCATTTAAATGATCTGAGTCTAAAACTGAAAACAAGGAATAATATTGTTCAGAAATTAGCTGGATCGTCTTGGGGTGCTGATGCTTCCACTCTTCGCACAGCATCTCTAGCCCTAGTCTTTTCTGCAGCTGAGTATTGTTGCTCTGTTTGGTTTAATAGTGCACATACACAAAAAATTGATGCACAATTGAATACATCCATGAGAATAATTACTGGCACCATAAGATCAACACCGGTTCATTGGTTACCAGTATTGTCTAATTTGTCCCTCCCCATATTCGCTGTTAGACTGCAGCTCTGAATTCTTGGAATAAATATCATTCTTTTCCCAATTTATTCCCAATTATTTCATATTTTCCACAAAATAGAATTCCCAGATTGAAGTCACGTAAACCATTATGGCATAATACTTTCTTCAATATGAACATAAGTGATAACGAATTATGGAAGACTGAGTGGAACTCTTACGAAATGTTCAATAAGTATCTCGTTTCTGATCCTTCTGAAAAAGTTCCTGGTTTGTCTGGTGATCTTCCAAGAAAAATTTGGACAGTTCTTAATCGTTTGAGAACAGGTCATGGTCGTACCAATGGCATGCTATTTAAATGGAACTCAGTTCCTAGCGCAAGTTGTGAATGTGGAGAAGCAGAAGAAACAATACCTCATCTCATCAATAGTTGTCCCATATATAAATTTCAAGATGGTTTTAGGGCTATTCATGATGTTTCCAACTCTTTCTTGGAATGGGTTATAAATTTCAAACGAATATGATACGTATTTTTGTTATTCAGTTCTTTTTTCTGCTTTTGTCTTTTCATTTCCAGATTCAATGTGAGCACCTTGAAGAAGTCTCTTTCTCCATCAATAGAAGATCACTCTTGAAGAAAGAAGTCCCTGAAATATATTTCAGCTTATTTTTGTATTTTCACACTTAGACGGGGAGCCAGGATTTTTTTTTACTGGGGTTTTTTCCCTAGGCTTTTATGTCATACGCCGAATTGTATGACACACCGTCACTAACCCCTGATCTATATGCTATATTGTTTGCTAACTAAATATTGTCTGCCAAAAGTTCAAAAGAATATATATATATATTCCGAAAATTTCATCTTTGTAGTTCATCATTTGTGTTAATTTAGTTGACAAGAAACTGAATCTTTCGCCCTTTGATTATAATAACAATTCATTCAATTTTTCGTCGAATCGACTATTCATGTCTTCTAATTTTTCTTTATAACGTACACAATTCCTGATAATAGTTAATATTTTTAAATCGGAAAAATTAACACTATAATATCGTGAGATACTGGTACGAAAAAAGCAGGGAGTAATCGAGAGCTTAGAGTTTTATCCCTTCTCTGAAGAATCAATATTTTCATACAATCATCTAAAATAAAATTGTTTTACTGTTGAGTTCAAAGAAACTCCTATAATATCCCATCATATTTGTTGAGGGGTGCCAAAGTGACAAAGACGCCGCCGCGCCATAAAAGCCTCCGTAATTCCATAATTTACAGCATCTGTGTACTGTCTACCTCGAATCAGTACAGCACCTCAGCCCTCATTTACCTCTGTCCAGTTACCAGGACCAGGACTTATCCCCTCTCCCTCTTTGTATATGTCGCCTGGCTCTATCGCTTCCTGGTCCTCAACGAGGCGAATTGAGACATTTGAAGTGAGGTGGTACATAGTATCAAAGTGAGCTGCCCTTACATTTCCTCGTCGTGCACGGGACGAATGAGCCACCTCTTGTAAGAGGTACCCAACACCAACCGACATCGAGGACTCCTTCCTCCGAGAATTCAAAAGTTGTAAGTATCCTCTGCGATTTGCAAAGGTTAGTGAACAGGTTATTGAGGAAGGAAAGTCATTCAATATCAGTGATCATAATTTTGTCGATATCAGTAGATATCAGATTTTGCTGAATTGAATGATAAGCGAAACAATTTTAGCCAATACGAAAATGATGTTAACCTCTGTGTAATTAAATCTAGAATTAATGATAATGGGATACAGACGAAATTCGACATTTGAAATTCCGGAAAAAAATTCCACCTGGGGCGGGAGTCGAACCCGTATATCAAAATTACCTGTTTTGGGTTCTACCTCTGAGCCACCAAGGACATGCGTCATCTCAACCGACATCGAGGACACCTTCATCTCAGAATTCAAATATTGTTAGTATCCTCCGCGATTCGCGAAGGTTTGTGAACAGGTTATTGATTAATCGTCTAACTTATTCAAGTATTTTCATATAATGATACACACCTATTTAATTGATTATAATCCAATCTATTTTTTTGCATCTAGAAAGTGCCTTTTTATAAAAAAAATTATGACATTACTCATCGATTTATTCAATGGACAACCCCCATCTAGTATGACCCACTTTGCCATTTTTCAATGAGAATTTGTTCGGCATCTGTTGAATTAATCACAGAGAAATATTCGGTATTATTCCAAAAAACCATTAGCCGAGCTTGAAAGCCTGTGCTTCCCTCTCATCCATTAATTCGATATTCAATCTGCAATCTCAAAGAATAATCCGAGAAAAATATTCAGAAAACATCCCTTGCATCGATTTTAACGTTGGCTCTGGAAAGCACGAGCCTCATCCCTTGCCGAAACAAACAGTAAATTCGTTACTTTGCCTGTTCACCCAAGAAACACCCCACCCCGATGGTATCGCGGATTCGATATATTATCTGCGGGTGATGGATGAGAGGGGTATCTTTGGCTGATCCAATAATAAGAGCCGAAGGATAGACGATATCCTGACCCAAATTTACTCATAACTCGATATATTATACATCCCTTATTGATTCTGTATCTCGATACAGAGAACGGAGATGATATGTTGGGCGTATAATTTGCCATTGGTTATTTGACGATCTCAAGTGATTTCCACTCGGTTTTCAAGGTTTACCAAAGTCATTTTCGTGAAGGACGAACAACTGGTAATTGTCAATATCGGCACAAAAAGGGCAGTAATTGAAAGTGATTATTCGGGCATGAAACTGATTTAAAGTAATTGAATCTTGAATGGCTAAGATGAAAATTCATTTTAAATTAATTTGAAAGTGATTAGATACAAAATTTGTTTAATTAAATGTTAACATATTTATTGGGTGTCAAAAATATCACTACAAATTGCGACAATTTTTTCGCAAATTTTCAGCTTCTTCATGCGAGTTCGTCATTAAAATACTCTAAAAAACATCGAGTCTTCCTTATATATATTTTTCAAGATGAAAGAGAGAACTAAACGCTGCTTTTATGGCATGTCTATCACTGGTGATCTGTTGACATCATCAATAAAATATTTTGCCGATTTGTTGAAATGTTTATAGACTTTTATATCCATACTTCAATACTTTAGTATGCCCACACGCAATCCTCTACATAATATCAGAAGTTGCAACCGAACTGACCGATAAGAGTATGTAGTATGTGGAAACTGTGTTGCAGTCCAATTTTGCGTAAGTCCTGTACAGTATAATACGCGAGAGATAACACCCGATTTTATTCCATTATCTCGATGTGGAAATCACGGCACTCAGACAGAGAATAATATGCACTGGCGTTCATAGCGGAATTTAAAAGACATGATATATTTCAGTAGGAGAATGAAGAAACGCAGTTTGTATTTTTTTTTACTTTGAATTTTCTACATATTGTTATCCAAAATTTTGAGATTCAACATTTGCCTGCAAGGTGTTCAAAATTTTAGTATCTGGATTGATAATAATTTTCCGGAATCAGGGATAATAGCAATCAAACACTAACAGACAGAAAAAGGTCACATAACAACCGAGGTTAGTATTTTAATTCCGTGTCATCATGAATTGATTAATGATTAATAGGATTTACCGTCAAAGTACCATCTCTCTCTGGTCTCTTCCTTTTCATCTTCTCTTTTCATTTTTACTAAATAGTAAAAATAGTAAATTTTTATTCGCCATCAAGAAAAAAATTACATGGCACGTCACACAAACACATTCAGCAATATTACATAATCAGAAGAAAAAAACATACTAATATAGATATAAACATCAGGAACATAGCACAATATACAAATTGAAATTTCAATCCATAAATATGTTGAATACAACACAAGTCAGAACTCGAATCACAAAAATTCGTCAACAGAATAAATAACGTTCTCTAACAATAAATATTTGATATTTCTTTGAAAAACTCATTTTGGCAAACTCTTCATAGATTGAGGAAGCTTGTTGTACAGTTTAATGCACCAGTAATTCACTGCAATTTGAGTGGACTTCACTCTATGAAAATTGAACTCATCTCTGTGTCTGGTATTGTACGAATGGCAATCGCTGACTTGAGTGAACCCATTTTTGTTCGAGTGAACAAATTTCATGCACTCCAGAATGAAAACGGAAACAATGGTAATTATCCTATTGTAGTATGAACATCCTGTATATTTTCATGCGTGTCTTTTCGACCTTACTAGATTCACTAGACATGTCTCAGAGTTAAAACAATAATTGTTTTATTTATTTATATACAATGCCATCATATTTTGTCAACACATTACGTGTTATGACCACCAGATAAACAATGTAGTATAAATAGAAAGCATTTGTCTGTATGGGAAGAATCATCATCGGAGCTTGCATCATTCCGCTTTAATGATTGTGATTAATATCTCCTGTACAATAAACACCCTTCAGTTAGTGTGCTGAGTGTCAATCGTCATCCCTCAACTGTGTAAACGATTGGCCGAACCTGTACCCCAGCAGGGTACATCACAATATGCTTCTTAAATAGTTCGCGACAACTATGTGTTCTTGGTACATCACTCAAAATTCTTACTGCCTCCTGTTGTTTCAGGAAAATCCGATCAAGATCTGGACTATGCCCCCATATTAGTATCCCATATGTCGCCACATAGTGAAAGTTGGAAAAATAAGTCAGTTTACAGACATTATCGGAAGAGATGGCCTTCATACGCCTCATAGTAAAAAGGGCTGTCGGCAGTTTCCTGATAAGTAATGAGATATGCTCTCTCCAACAAAGATCATTCTCCAAGGTTATCCCAAGTAGATTCAAACTACGGTTTTCTTTGTTGTCTAAATTGACATTTTAGAGTTTTATCTCTATTCAATTTGAGACCATTGAAGGTAAACCAGTCCTCCGCAACTCGCAGGGTCTCATTACACACACGCTCCAGTTCCTCCTGTGAAGAAGCAATATTGAGAAAAGATGTATCATCTGCATATAATTTCGTTGCGTTGCACGGAACATTTCCTGGTGAGTCATTAATGTACACAACGAACAACAACGGACCCAGTATCGATTCCTGTGAGACTCCCACATTTATCTCTCTAATTCCGGAGTTTATAGCCTTCCATGTGACCACCTGCTTTCTATCAGTCAAGTATAATCTGATGAATTTCAAAGCTGTACCTCTTACTCCATAGTACTCCATCTTCTCAAGCAGTATTTCCCTGTCTACACAGTCAAAGGCCTTACTGAGATCTAAATCAAGTATTTCAGGGTCTGGATGGTGGTCTAAGGCCTCTGTGATTCCCGCAATGAGTTCAACTATTGCTGAAGTAGTGGATCGCTTCGATCTAAAAGCATGTTGAGAGTCTTAAATATAGGAATGTTTATCTAGGAAGGATAGTAAGCGTTTCTTCAGAATTTCCTCAAAAACTTTAGATACAATGGGCAGGATCGACACCGGGCGATAATTGGCTTCTTCATCCACATCATCCTTTTTATGGACTGGGACCACTCTGACAATTTTCAATTCCTGACGGAATATTCCTTGTTCCATGCATATCTTCAATATATTACAGAGAGTATCTGAAAGAATCGGATATATCTGCTTGAACAATTCAGGATTGAGTCCATGTATATCTTCCGATTTCTTATTTTCGAGATTGCTGACCATATTCGATACTTTGCTAGTTGTTGTTGGCTCTAAAAACATTGACTAACAGGAGGATGATAACATGCCTTTGTCCTTCTTCAACATAGTTGATGCCTGATCCACAGAGGGGTTACACTGTTTTGAGATAATTTCTCCGATTTCCGAGAAGAATTTATTGAACTGCTCAGCATTCAGCACGCTGACATTCTCGGTATTTCCCTTCGATTCACCCGTTTGGTTCCTGATGATATTCCAAATAGCTCTAGTCTTATTTTCAGCTAGCTGTATATGCATCTCATTTTGATATTTTTTAATATTCGTGTAATATACTCGTAGATGACGTTTGAGAACACACAGTAGTTCCCATGAGGCTTTATCCTTCCGTACCTCAGCTTGTCAGAATTTCCCAGAGAACTGGTGTTTTCTACAATTATTTTTGGGAAGCAGTCATCTAAACAGCCTTGGAGTACTGAATGAAAGTTCGCATAGTATTGTGCAGCATTATAATCCCTTATACTTTCCCAGTTTATCTCAGCCAATAAATTTATATTGTACTTGTATTTTAGTTACTAATTTACTTCCAGATACATCAAGAGGCATTGATACGATCTGGGCAAGATGATCTGAAAAATATTGATCAATAGTTTTGTGTTGGTAAGTAGAGTCGTCATAATCTGTGAGAATGTTATCAATACATGACTGCGTGTGTCTGCTGATACGACTGGAGCGACTTTACTCTTGCCAGGAGATTGAGATAAAATTACAGCAACATTCCACCCCAGGGTGAATATCAACCTATTTATTGTTTTATTGCCAAAATATTATTGGACATTGATCTTTGTGAATGCCGAGGAGGCGCTATTGTATTTCTCTTATTGTTTAGGACTGATTGGAAAATTATTATGCCGTCGCATATTCATAAGGTTTAATTAATTATAATTGTAATTTATCTGGGTTCGAACTGCGAAGGCCTTTTTGGACATAACGATTCCCATCGTGATTTATTCATTAGAATTAAAGTTTTTAGTTGTCCTGGTAGGATAATATAAGGTATCGCCTGATTGCATATTTAATGCTTGTTTTTTAATAATAAATGGCCACTCAAGAAAAGAATCCACCCCCAACCCGACTGAGCTGGGGCAATTGTTCTCCTTAACGAGAAAGGAGGGCACTATAAACTTTTGTAAGTATGGTGGTATTATCAACGAAGCATGCTACAACTGAAGATTCTTCTTGCAATATGACAACAGCATTTTCTCCTAACAAACTCCAAAAATGATCAACCGAAAATTATAAGCAAAGAAACATCTCTTCCAATACAATATCTCGAAAGAAACAGGCCAAGCAAGAATACCCGACTACATCCGCAATCAATCGAACAGATTGGAAAACTAATTTCCGTACGTTTCACCGTATCGATTCTTACCTTCGAGAATCATTCCACCATCCTTCCACATCGAAGATTTTAATTCCCGAACCACAGAAAACGTTGCCTTTTATACGTGAGCAATCACAGAAATATGGCAGCCATTGCAGAAAACAAACGCCACGAAACGGAAATTAATTCTGTTTTATCTGAAATATGCATAGCCGACTACGAACAATGCATTACGAAACAATAATAATTACATATCATTTGGTGCAAGTTTAGCTCTGCTAGTGTGCAGCGGGAGGGTATAATTTGATACTGTATTAGAATTAATGAGGATATTGCAATTATAACGCATCAGTTATAATTGAGGCAGGGTTGGAAAGTTATACCACTATTTGTGGAAAAAAGTTTGTATTGTGTTCATACATAATGATACCTTGTTCATTAATGCATGCTTTATGATATAATCTTGCAGTCAGATATAGTTTTGTTGAGATTAAGGTGTTTTGTTTGGTTCAGGTCCGTTGTACAGAGACGATATATCAATAATTAACGTAATGAATATTCTGAATTTCAATAATCGTAACACCAGAGCGTGCGATGATTAATTTTCCTATAACTTCGTAGTATTTAATCCAAATGAAATCAAATTTTGTAGGTTTCAAACAAATGTACATGCATTTCAGATTAAACACACATGCACTATCCTTTAAGGTCTTCTATGAAATACATCACCAACTCACAAAACCATCAAAACTTAAAGTAGTTACTAAACAAAACCTAGCATTCTTTGAATGCTTGAACATTTTAGAAGAATATATCATTCCACACTTATCTCCATAAAACGCACGGTTTCAAAGATATTCGATATTGAATGATTAGTAATTTAGAGTAATTGAGGAAAATGCTCTTTTTCCTGGATCCGACACTGGAAAAAAATCACTGAGCCGAAATAATGCCACATCGCCACTGTTTGTCTTTTACGAAATCATTATCGTCATTGAAAATTTTGCTATTTATGTAAAAAATGTCGCTGTTGTAAATAGTGAATTAAACGCGAGATTAAACGTTAATTCAAAATCAAACAGGAGTAGTACTTCAGTGTGTATTTTTCTTTGTCTTTTTGTCGAAAACCAAGCGCTTTCGGTTCAATTGGAAAACATCATCAGGATTTTTGACAGTGACCTCTGAGTGTTACAGTAAACGTTAAAGAATAAGATGCTATCGTGATGCATCGTAACCCCGCCCAACATAGGAAGGCTGGCCGATCCGAATATTGTAGCTATTTTGCTACTTTCAACAAATTTTTATGGTCAAATAATCACAAAACTTCTCTGATACTGTAAGAATATGCTATAGTTTTTGAAAAATAAACAAGAAGGTATTAATAATATCGATAAATATATAAGATTCAAGGAGGAAAATCTCGATTTATCAATCGAGAATCAAAATATGAAATAAATATTAGGTGTACAAATAAGTTTCCGCGGTTTGTCAAAAGATGGCCCCACCAGAAGGTTATGAAGAAATTGTCAGATGTAAAACGTAATATCCCAAGTTTAGTCATCTGGCAACACCATAACCTTAAAGTACTAATGATTCCGTATCAGCATCACGTAATTTTTTTCGTGCAAAAATGTCAAGTTTTATTCCGAATAAGCATCATTTGCGGGAACTTTTGATTTACTTCTTTAATGTGAAAAAATCTGCAGCTGAGGCGCATCGATTGCTTCTAGAAGCATATGGTGAAGCTGCTTGAAGTGAGAGAAGTTGTCAGGAATGGTTTCAAAAGTTTAAGAACGGTGAGTTTGACGTTAAAGACAAAGAACGCAGTGGAAGGCCGAAAGTGTACGAAGACATGGAATTAGAAGCACTATTGGAGGAAGATTCGTCCCAAACGCAAAAAGAACTTGCACTTACTCTACAAGTGACTCAACAAGCAATTTCACATCGTTTAAAATCGTTAGGAATGATTCAAAAACAAGGAAATTGGGTTCCATATGAACTAAAGCCGAGAGACGTTGAACGCCGATTATGCATGAGTGAAATGCTGCTTGCCAGGAATAAAAAAAAAGAGTTTTTTGCATCGTATAGTCACTGGTGACGAAAAATGGATTCACTACGATAATCCAAAGAAGAGAAAGTCATGGTTTAAGCCCGGCGAACCATCAACATCGGCAGCTAAGCCGAATATTCATGGAAAAAAACTCATGCTGTGTATTTGGTGGGTTCAGCTTGGTGTCGTGTATTATGAATTGCTGAAACCAAGCGAAACCATTACTGGAGCTCTCTACCGAACACAATTGATGAGATTGAGTCGGGCACTTAAAGAAAAACGTGCCCATTACTACTCTAAACACGACAAAATTATTCTTTTACACGATAATGCTCGTCCACATGTTGCGGCGCCGGTAAAAACATACTTGGAAACACTCAACTGGGAAGTTTTACCCCACCCGCCGTATTCACCAGACTTAGCCCCTTCTGATTATCATCTGTTCCGGTCGATGGCACATGGTCTGTTTGAGCAGCGCTCCACATCATATGAAGACACCAAAAATTGGGTAGATTTGTGGATAGCGTCAAAAGATGAAGAGTTTTTTCGACGGGGTATCCGAATATTGCCAGAAAGATGGGGAAAAGTAGTGGCAAATGATGGAAAATACTTTGAATAAAACGTAATGTACTTTTCCTTTACAATAAATTCTTAATTTTTTATAAAAAACCGCGGAAACTTATTTGTACATCTAATACATATTAATTTTTCTTTGTGTGACATCCTTATAAGGAACTCTTGGAGATGTCGGATATTTAAACAAAAATTTCATTTGGAAAAAGACATCAACAATAATGAAGAATAGGTAACGCTGCCGCTTTCTTTAGTGGTATGTATCAAGCAGCGACCTAATGAGGAACGTATGTGCTAGATGAGACCATTATTGAAAACCTCAGCTCGGCAGGCCGACGTGGGTGATATATAGAAAGATGAAGAGAATTGGAATTGAAATTATTCGGGTTACATGTCATATTGATCGAAACAAGGTATACTAAACTGTTGTGAGTTGAAATATGAGATATATAGAGGACAAAGGAAAATAATAAGGAATTTCTCGAGATATGAATTTTGAATCACTAATCGAGAATAAATAATATGAATGAAATATTATTTTCAATTTTTCATTCTCGATTATATATAGCCTGCAAAATTACAGAAATCTGAAGCAAAACAGCCAGGAGTGCTTTGGCACATAATTCATTCGGACGAATTGAAAACCAACTCAGTTTATTTATTTGCAGAAAGAATCCTCGACTTACGCTTGATATTATGCAAAATAGTCCCACATTTCGAGCTCCATCGAACCATGAAATATAGAAACCAACAATTTTCGGCGCATAAATCTATGGGATTTTCGCATAATCTAAATTCATGAATTTCAAATTCGTATTTGTAATCTACGAACGAATTTGGTCTGTCAATTCCGAAAATATTCGACTGAAATGTTATTCTATCGTATTTCATACATTTTGGGGATTAATTTCCGACATTCGAAATAAATGATCATTTCGTGTCAGTCATCGTGCGGATTCTGAATGAAATCCCGATAAAAATGAACTCGCAGCCAACAATGGCATGAAACCATCCATGTTGAATATACGAGCCAGAAATTTGAACTGTTTGTTTGATTCCATTCATGGCTGCTTGCTATTCCGACATTTTTTTATTAATTATTCGGATCCCTGATTTTTTCCAACAGTGTTAACAGGTTCTGTTCGATTATTAAACCAAAAAATATCTTTATCTGACAGAATTGACTGTTGGGGAAAATCAGTTATAATATAACTTAATGTTCATTTGCAGGAATATATACTGAATCATGTAATTTCCCAAAAAAAAATTAGAAAAACACTGATATCAGGCCAGGAGCTTTTATGCGGTAGTTATATGGTTTTGTTCGAAGATAAAATTTCGTCTTCTTAACAATCCATCTATATTTCGTTCAAAAATCATACAGATATCGATATCATCTTTGTAGTAAGCTTTGAAATACGTCATCAGACTGGCAACCTCTTTCAATGTTTTTTATAGGTTTGAAAAAGGGCACTACCCGAAACGTTGCCAAATTTCATTATTTTATGATTAAATATGCATATAAAATACTCTTGTACACTTTCCTGATATTTTTTTAAAATTTTATATATTCAAGTTTTTTTGTCGTTTGTTTCTGCATCGCAAAATTCCTGAGTCCGTTAAAGGAGCTCAAATTAGTACTTTTCTACATTTTACAAATTATTGCGTGAGCTGACTTTTCGCAAAAACCCTTTCTGATTCAGTTCTGAGCGTCAAGAATTCACGACATCACAACACATTTTCAAATTTCAAGGCAACTTCTAGTTGCCTGAGTGTCATGAAGTCCTGATGAACCTGCACGAACTTCCTCAAGAAATAATTCCGACACAGCCGAATTCAACTTGTCAGAATTCCGTCTTTCCGGTCTTCGGACCAGAGGGTGAAATATGCAAATAGCGCCTGATGTTCGCCCTTTCACTCAGCAAATTACAAATTCGTCTCCCGAAACCCAAGCGGGTCAATAATTTAGGCAGCAGACCGAAATCTTGATGCTCGACTCAGCTTCTGATGGTCTTTTGGGGAGTTTTGACCCTCGTGTCGGCATCTGATTGTCCTCTAATGTTCTACAATTAGTCTTAATTAGCGAGTCCGCGTCGGGTATCTGTTTCGACTAAGTTCTGATTACCCTCTCTAATATGTAATTAGAGCACAACATATCGCCCGAACCCACCCAGACTTACCCACGAGGTCTGTGCGGTTGGGTTTGATTCGCCAATATGCTTCGGATTTCACACAGAATTGCACTGTTTTATCTTGAGATATCTCTGTGTCGCTTCAGTGAATTGTCAAGGGATCGTGAATTGATGCCGCCGAACCAACAGTTTCGATTGTACGAAATGGCGTAGGAACTGGGACTGATTAAGGCGTAAAAGTATTCCTTACAAACATACATGCAATATTATAGGAAGAATGAAAAATTTGTCCAAGCTTTAGCAATACATTAAATATATCATAATCCATCGAAAAATTTAGAACACCTATGAAAAGGTATGAAACTAAAACGATTCGGATCCAGATCGGTTATTTATACAGGTGTCCCGAAACTCAATAATAACTTAGTACCGGTCGAGCGCACAGAATCTCCTGACCTCACATCAGTTCTTTTCTACATTTCCAAGTGCTGTGATCACTTATTCATAACTATTTCAAAGTGTGTTCGACTCTATTCAAGTTTCGCGAAACTTTTTAAAGGGTGACTCATTCAGAGTTAGGTACTCTTTGTGATGGGGATTCAGTTGCAGATCGCGCAGGCGTCGTGTAAACTGAAGTGGAATTCTTGTTCAGTAGTGTCTGACATTTCATAATGGAACGAGTTACCCGGCACAGCGTCTACAAATTGTTCAGCTTTATTACGAAAATGGGCGTTCTCCGATTAATGTGTATCGGGCACTTAGAGCGACTTACGGTCCACATAATCAGCCTACCGAATGCACAATTTGCTCTAACTTCACTACGTTTGAGACTCAATATTCGTTATTGAATAATACTCGACCAATGAGACAGCATCCAGCTCGTAATGAAGAGAATATAGCGGCAGTGTGGGAAAGTGTACGTGATGACCCTGAAGTGTCGATTCATCGCCGTTCTCAACAGGCCTTTCGTAGTCAACGACTTGGCGGATGTTGCGGAAGGATCTTTCTTGTGAAAGCTGACAAAATTCAATAAGTTCAAAAACTGAAGCCGACCGACCTACCAAATCGTTTAAATTTCAGTCGTGGAGCTCTTGATAAGCTTGCAGAGATCCACTGTTTTCTACAAAAATTTTGTTCACTGATGAGGCCCATTTTTGGATTAATGGGTTCGTGAACAAACGAAATGCCCTAATCTGGGGTGATGAGCAACCCGAAGAATCTCAAGAATCAAATGTTTGGTGTGGTTTATGGGCCGGTGGAATAGTCGGTACATATTTCTTCAAAACAGAGGACGACCGAAATGCTATTATGAATAGTGACCGTTATCGCACCATGATAACAGACTATTTGTTGCCCGAAATTGAAGCCCGTGATCTCCACGAAATGTGGTTTCAACAATATGGTGCCACTTGCCATTCAACCCGTGAAACCATGACTTTACTGCGAGAGCATTTTGGCGAGCAGATCATTTCACGCTTCGGACCAGTGAATTGGCCGGCTAGATCGTGTAACATCACACCTCTTGATATTTCCTTTGGGGAAATATGAAGTCCAAAGTCTACATAGACAAGCCGGCTATTGAGGCTATTGAGGTATTGCAGGCCAAAATTATTATAATTTTTTTCTATTTAAAAATGAAGTACCTCCAAATGAATCACCCTCTATGTTCGAGTGGTTTCAAGTGCAACTTTGTGCCTCTCTAAACTGGATTTTCCTATTATATTAAGGGTAGCTACCCTATGAGCTCCATACCTAATTTCGGCCTGGAGATAGACCATGCACTCGTCGAAAACCCTATTAAGATAGATGCTCGTTTTTTCAGTTTTTTCTACATGGTCCACTGAATCAAGCGCATAATTCTGTGACAATCAGAAATAAATATAATTGAAAAAATATTTAATCTTCTGGTGGAGGAAAATTGCGACGATGAAATTTAGAATATGTAATTTTTACAATAAGTTCCCTTGAAATAATGGCTTACAGCTTGCTTAGAATGTCCTGTAATATCAGTAACGAAGTCTCTTATGCAGGCATAGACGCTACGGTAGACCGCAGAGGAAAACTGTAAAGTATACCTGCGCAGGTCGACCGGAGAGTGTGGGTCGTAGTTTTTTAAGCCTGCACAGGTCTCCGGAGCAAATTCGAGATTCGACTCGGTCTACTAGCACCGTACGGTCGCTGCTAACGAACACACGACTGCGCAGGTATACCTGTACAGTTATCCTCTCCAGTCTACCGTAGCGTGTATGCCCTGCATTATGACTTACAGCTTGTTGAGAATAAAATGAATGAATGAAGATACTCTTTTCATGTGACATAACCTTCCTATTTTTATTGTATGTTTTCATCAACAATGTACAATTAATTGAAATAACCAGTCACCAACACGCATCGTGAGCCCCTGATCAAGGAATATATGAAAAATAGTGTCCACGTCCTGAAATCCCACAGCCTGAAGATAATTTTTTCCTATTATAACACGAACCATATTATCGTCTGCTCACGGCTTGCCTTCAATGAAATTCCCGAATTTCCAAATAATAATCGAAAAAGAACACTGAAGCTTTCCAGTGCCGTGAAAATCAATAGCGTAGAATGAGGACGAAAAACCGCAAGGAACAGATAATCATTTCTCGTTTTAGACGAGCGTGGGGGCCTTGCAAAGCCCCTATTTAAAGTGATTGAGGTCGATAATGTATCCCTTTATCGGATGGAATCATCTGCAGTCTTCTGTTTTCATAAAACCGAGGTCCAAATTGGTTCTCTCCGATTTTGGCGCCAGATAATGCCCACGGAACACGTTCCATAAACTTTAAGAGTGACGGTATACGATAGATGTAATGTCAATATTTCGTTATGATAAGTTCCGCTGAAATTATGAAAGCTTTTATACACTGGCGACAATCGAGGATTTAATGGAATTGGAAATTGGACTTTCTAATTAGAACGAACGCGAAGGTTACTATAATCTGTTAAGTTGGCAACGCCTGATCTAGGTACATTTCAAGTTATAGAGTTCAACTTGTTGACTTAACGATAATTATATTTATTTCGGAAAATTTTGGAGAATCAAGTTATTGAAACAAATGTTTGGGAAATTCAAAATCTTTTAGCCTGACGATTTTATGGAAATTTTGCAAATCTGTTCTTTTAAATCTCATTCAAACATAATTGAAGTAACAACTGGATCGGATGGAGATTCAAAAAGTTATTAGGAAAACCAAATTTTAGATTCTCAAATGTTGAATATTTCTACGGATTTGGCGCAATAACGAGCTGGTCGAGATATTTGGAGGATAGACCTTATTCAGAAAATGAAGGGTCTTTCAACAAGACCTTTGTTTCTTGAAACAAAAAATGTTGATAACGATGATTCAAATTTTTATTGTATTACAAAAAGAAAAGTTCGGCAATTATGGATGAAAAATGATATCTGGCAAATGTCCATCAGAACCACGCAGACAGAAGTTAAGTCTTTCATCGAAATTTTCAATCACTTTTTGGCTAAACGTCGGGTCTATTTCGGCTACCGCATCACAGATTTTGAGTCTTGAGGCTGCGATCGATTCGATTGGTTCCGTATAGACTCTGTCTTTAAGAGTCTCACAAAAAATAATCCAGTGATGATAAATCACACGATCTCGCTGGCCTTTTAAGGACTGAATTTCATGAATTTATGCGATCGGCAAATTTGGTTAGCATAAATTGATCATCTCATTGGCAAACTGTATCTGAAAACACTCAACCTCACAGTGTTTTCACTTTTAGAAATTTGTTTTTATCAAATGCCTAATTTGCATAGGAATATTAATACGTCCGGATAACTTTGGCCATTGGTGGAAGTAGCGGTCGTCATGGTTACTATAAACAAGCAGTTGTTAGCGATAACTTCAACAGCACATTTGGCAGTTCTGTCAGTTTATTTTCGTATTTTACCATAAAGTAGATAAAAATGAAACGTTTTGGGAATTGTAATATTACTTCAATTGAGGAAAGTGTGAAGAAAAGTGTGCCGCTTAATACATTGAAGTCAAGATCCTACATTTGGAAACAATTTGAAGAATTCTGTGCTGCCCGGAAATACCTTGTAAATGAAAAAACAAGTTTGCCAGAGTTCAATAATATTATGCTAGACTGGGCTTTCCGCTGTCTTTGGTGCAACACAGAAAGATGGTCAACTTATGTAAAGAAGATAATTCCAGACGGTTTGAAGAGAAAATTTTATTTTATTGCTGCATTGGAGCTTGCTCGGCGCGGAGGAGAGTGTTCATCATACCTAATTTCGCATTTCCAATTCGAAATTGAAAACGATGGTAATCCCACGGGCCGAATTGCCTACAATACGATATTTTCTAAAACAAGACAAGGTGATGCCCAAAAATATGCGGAAACGAAATGACTGACTCCCAATATTGAAGAAGATATTTGCCCGGTGAGGTTATATAAGCTCCTTGTATCCAAAAGAACTGCAAACATAACCACTGAAAGACTATTCCTTACTCCACATAAGAATTGGAAATATGGTTCATGGTTCAAAAACTCCCCAGTCGGTCCCAATACGATAGCTAAATGGACAAAAGAATCGGCAGAACTCATTGGCATCAACACAACCAAGTCGAAGATAACCAACCACTCGCATCGAGCTACTGCTGTCAGCCAATTAGCCAAAGCAGAGATTGGCGAGGAACAGCTGATAAAGATAACAGGCCATTCTTCTGCAGCATCAGTGAAACCGTATCTCCAACTGGACCAACAACATCCCAAAAAATAATCACAGCAATAAGGAATGAAAAAAATGTCCTTCAAGAAACAACATCAGTATCTACTTTATCATTCGAAAATAATGCTCGTAATGTGTATAATTATTGTACTATCAATAATTATTATTTTGAGAATAAAGATGAATAATTTGTTGTTATGCTTCTATCTGGTTATTTTTGAATAAAAAGCTATTTTTTATTTCGTTTGATTTATATTGTTGAATGATCTTTCCAAATACCACACGAGATTCGAATTTTTTTGAGAACACTCTGTCGTTTTTTGAAAATTATACAAATTTCACTCAACAAAGTGATCCCGAAATACCACTCACCTTCGGCTCGTGGTATTTTAAGGATAACTTTGTTTCGTGAAATTTAAACGCATAATTCCCAAAAAACAAGAGTTTTCTCAAAAAATTCTCACCTCTAGTGGTATTACCCTTGACAATTTCGCGATATCTCTGAAAATGTACATTTCGATGACGATCAAATTCTTCAGTAGTCTTGAAGACCCATAAAAAACAGTATCTGTTTTTTAACTTAAAATTGAACGATTTCGAAGAGGAGTACTTGAAGTGACAATTTCGCGATTTCTCAAAAACTGTACATTTGAAGGCCGATCGACTTCTTCAGCAGTATGGAAAACCTATAGAAACCGGTAACTGTACATACGGCGTTCACTCATACCTGAAGGGTTTCGAAGAGGAGTGACAATTTCGCGAATTCCCAGAAACGAAAAAAAAAAAAGTAGAAAGAGTACAGGGAAAAAGTGAAAAGTAACAATTTCCTGAACAACAACAAGATAAAGTAGTCGATCAGACACAGTCCAGAAAAAAATACATTCCGCTACACCCAAATCAGCCGTCATATTTCATTCTTCCTCGAGAAACTGACATCTACGCCTCCATGTAAGGAAGCTCCAAGGAACTATTAGTGACAAACGAACAATAACGATGCTCCATAAACGTTATTTTATGGCTCTCCTTTATTCCCAACAGGGCGATACATCACAATCGCGGTGTCCATAAACACATTAACCGATCATGAACGAAGGAGAATTCTGTCTGAATCAGACGGATATGATGACTAAAGGGTGTGTGCGTCCTTTGGACCGTCTTATTATCTATTCAAAACGAAGCCGGCGTAGGATTGTCTACTGTCGTGGCGTTTTTTTTTTTTTTTTCGTTCACTTCTCAACCTCTCTCTCCACTAATTCAATTAGTTGAAGCGAAGTGCAGCGAAGGGCATGGACGGCTCGAGATTGTAGATGCAGCTTCAGAGGAAATGGGATTTTATAAGTGACAAGAGTACGTCTGATCGGATGTATGAAATTTCTTGGCAGGATATTTGGATTTAATAGCTGTGAAGTATAAGTTGGGAAGGATGGGTTGGAAGGTCGATTAATCTGGAGCGTGTTGGATTCAGTTGTGGTTCCTCTGGGACTCAATGACGACAGTGCCGTATACTCTCTATCGTCCAAAGGAGACGAACTAGATTTTTCATAGTTTCAGAGTAGATTAATTATCCGAATATCTTATTATTGGATTTAATCCGTCAAATAATCCAACAGCTTTATGAAAATTCCTCCACGAGGGTTAAAATTAACAATTATTAATTAACAGTTATCCGTCAGCTTCCACATATCAAAGGGATTGAGACAAGGATGCAGCCTATCACCAACGCTATTTAAAATTTATTTGAACGAAGCCTTGAATCATTGTCATAATAAATATCAGTTCACAGATTCCGATCACAACAGGGTACACATACTTAGAAACCAAAAAACACCGGCCGAACAGAAACAGAGATAAGATTAATAAGATTAATAAAGGGAAAACAAATAATTTGAGCCTTTATTTTTTTTGTTTATTTGCTATGACATGACTGTGCTATGACTGTGAAACATATTTGGTTTATATCAAGTCATTGAACCGACATTATATTTTGTCATCATATTTTTAAAATGTCGAATTTGTACCAAAAAGTGATGATTTGCGGAAAGCATTATTTTATGTTTTCATTTGAAGAAAAGTGCTGCAGGGTCGCATCGAATGTTTGTCGAGGCATATGGTGTTGAATGATTGTTTGGGCTATTACCATCATCTATTGTGGATGTAATGATTTCCGACGTTTCGATAGACATCTTCTATCTTTATCAAGGAGAAAAGTAAGAATAATAATGAGACACAAAGGACAAAGAACTGCATATATGAATTACCTTGCGAGTGCGGAAGATCTTACATCACTAAACGCCCTCTGAATGTACGAATAAAAGAACATCAGAAGCTTCTACGAGTACTAGACAGCGACAAATCCAGGTTGGTCCAACATGCTGTAGATGAAAATCATCGTATAAAGTGGGACGAAGCATCAATAATATCCAAAGAAGAAAAACTTGCAAGAAGAAAAATCAAAGAAGCAGCATTTATGAAAATAACACGCCACTGTTATTCTAGATGTTGGCTATTATAATCAAAAAATCAATGAATTATTAGAAGCAGAAAAATACAAAAAACTAAAAAAGGACCCTACCAACACAGTTGAAAACAAGATTTACAAAATCCTTTATAAATAACGAAATGAATTTCCAGATCAATTCATTAGATCAAGACTTACACCTCACTTCAGTAAACCACCACATTTATATGGTCTACCAAAAATACACAAAGCAAATATTCCTATAAGACCAATTGTGAGTTCAAGAAATTCAGCATGCCACCAATTGGCTAAATTTCTGCTGAAAATTATATCACCATTAAAAAGTAATTCAACATCGATGATAAGAAACACGAAACACTTCATAGAAATAATGAAACATCAAGAAATCATGGAAGAAGACGTTATGGTCAGCTTCGACATTACCAGTTTGTTCACTAATATTCCGACAGATAAAACACTTATCATAGTTAGGAAAAAGCTTGAAGAAGATCAAACCCTTAGTGAAAGAACTACACTAAGCGTGAATGCAATTATGGAAATGCTTTCTATTTGTGAATAGTTGAAACAACATATTTCCAATTTGAAGACATCTTTTATCAACAAGAATTTGGAATGGCCATGGGTTCACCACAATCACCAATTTTAGCTGATTTATATATGGAAATTTTCGAACAGAAGGCATTAGAAAAATATGCACTTAAACCCAAACTGTGGAAAAGATATGTAGATGATACTTTCATTATTTGGCAACATGGGAGAGACACTATAGATTCCTTCAATATCTAAACAATCAAGAGGAATCAATTAAATTCACAATTGAAATCGAGAAAGACAGACAACTTCCATTCTTAGATGTACTCGTACATAAACAAAATGGAATCCCAAGAACCACTGTGTATAAAAATCCAACGAACACAGGACAATATCTACATTTTGATTCAAACCACCAACTAAACACTAAATTGGGAGTAGCAAAATGTTTATTTGATAGAGCAATAAATATTTGTTGCATAGAAGACCAAAATGAAGAAATAAATAACATCTCGAAAACTCTTAGAAGCAATGGCTACCCCAAAAAGATATTAGAAAAAGCTAGACGAACAAGAGAAAGTCAACCTGAACCAACAGATATAAATCAGACCATTAAAACCGTAATTCCTTATGTAAAAGGTTTGTCGGAGAAAATGAGAAGAATTGGAAATAGATACAACATAACGACTGCATTCAAAACTCAAGACACTATCAGAGCTAAACTTACAAAAGTTAAGCCTAATAATGAGACACAAAGGACAAAGAACTACATATATGAATTGAATTGAATGAGTGCGGAAGATCTTACATCGGAGAAACTAAACGCCCTCTGAATGTAAGAATAAAAGAACATCAGAAGCTTCTACGAGTACTAGACAGCGACAAATCCAGGTTGGTCCAACATGCTGTAGATGAGAATCATCGTATAAAATGGGATGAAGCATCAATAATATCCAAAGAAGAAAAACTTGCAAGAAGAAAAATCAAAGAAGCAGCATTTATGAAAATAACACCTGATTCCATAAGTGCTCCATCTATAGATCTGCCAGAAGTTTGGACGCCGATAGTTCGATCCAACTTAAAAAGATCATCATATCACAGATGAGTATATAACAACGTTCATTTTCTTTCATGACTTCTGTCAATTGACTTTTTGAAAATTGATAATTTTCAAAAAGGTTTTTACTTTTTCTCCTTGATAAAGATAGAAGATGTCTATCGAAACGTCGGAAATCATTATATCCACAATAGATGATGGTAATAGCAATAGCCCAAACAATCATTCAACACGAGCTCCATCATCAACAACATCTCGTCATCAACGAGGCATATGGTGATCACGCTCTATCAGAAACAACATGCAGAAGATAGTTACAACGGTTCAGAAATAATGATTTTGATGTGAGAAATAAAGAACGTGGAAGATCACCAAAAACGTTTGAAGACGCCGAATTACAAACGATATTGGTTGGAGATGACACTTTGAATAAAAAGTAAATGGCAGAAATGTTAAATGTCTTTCAGCAAACAATTTCTGACCGTCTAAAAGCTATAGGAAAGATCCAAAAGAGTGGAAAATGGGTGCCACATGAATTGAAGGAAAGACATATGGTAAACCGAAAAAACACAAGACACAAAGAAAATCGGTTTTGCATCAAATTGTTACTGGCTATGAAAAATAGGTTTATAATAAGAATCCTAAACGAAAAAATTCATGGGTTAATCCGGGACAACCATCGACTGCAAAACAAGATCGATTTGACAAGAAGACAACAAATTTCAATAGGAGTGGAGATGTTTTCATACTTTCATAATTTTTTTTTAATAAAAGGCCCACGTGTTAATTTTGTGGTGTTATCTGTAACAATAAATACGTTTTTTTTTTAAACACACACTCATGTAGACTTAATACAATAAAAAAAATGCATGTAAAAGCACACGCAAAAAAAGTTATGGGGCTTTTGGGTAATTTAGAAAAACCTAATAAAAATCATACCTCCGTAACCGTAATACTAAAGACCCAGGTTCCAAGACTGATGGTAGCGAATGACCCTACCAACGCCCCAAAACAATTTGACGGTCCATGTGCCGAACACCCTGTATATGAGATACCATGCAAGTACGGAAGATCTTTATCGAATAAACAAAGCACCCCTTGAATTTGAGAATAAAGGAACATCCGAAACTTTCTCGAATATTAGACACCGACAAATCCAAGTTGGTCCAACATCAACTGATTAGAGAGAACGAAACATCTCAAATATCATAGGAAGAGAAATCTAAAAAAAAAATAGGATTCATGAATATCGCTTTTAATCCCATAAGTTGATAATGATGTATGGTATAATTGAGTTGCCGGTAGTTTGTGTGAAGTAAATTAAAAGTTTTCAAACCACAGATAAGTAAAAATTTGATCTAATTTTCGAATTTCTGTCAATTTGAGTCATTAGTGAAAATTGAAGAAATTTTCTAATAGTGTCAGCTTTTTTAAAAACTAATTTTTTGCCTATGTCTATGTATATAATTCTACACGAGTTCCATTATGAGAAATTACTCGTCAACTGGATTCTCTATGCTTATTTCGAAGTAAAATGGACTTTTTGTGGAACACATATGCTTGAACTCAAAACAGAAGTCAGAAACTAACTTTCTACGCATATCCAGATGATTCCCGATGAATCAATTAAGAAAAAAATCCAACTGATGGAAAAGAATCATTAATGCAATCCCCAAAATCCTTTCATGTTCCATTTTATTCGATGAAAATATTATGAATAACTTCCAAAGCACAGCATGAAGGTCGATTCCCTGCTCTCCTCTGATCCGAACAGGAGAAAGTAATCTCGTTCTGTTCATTATTAATCCATCCTGTATCGAAACAAACGATAATGCCCCCTCAGAACTCAGGAATGGGTACTGCCGAAAAAAAATCCGAACGAACCGGGCGCGATCATGAGTCCATATTTCGGGAATTCATAAAACATGCAGGAGCTTTTTTGTTCGGCTAATCCGAGAAATTGAATCGGATCGAGGACCCAAGGACTTATTCATTTGGAAATTGTATCCGGATGAAAAATTCAATATAATCGCCTTTATCACCGGAATCGCGTTAGGCGGAGGTCGATACATCCTTGCCAGAAGCGCACCCCCACATCTCCGGAGAGATTGTAAATATTATACAAGATGGGGGGAGGGACCGCAGAATCATAAGTTTCCGAAAAGCTAACGTTTGCATTAAACCAATAAAAATCCTTCATGTGGAATGACGCGCTAGATGAAAACCCCATGTCCTCGTGTTGTTCCCATACTGCTATCTTGTAAAATAAATAATGGAAGCTTTCGGAAAGATATTGTAGCGGGGTATATTTACGACCGGGCTGTATATAAGGATGCTTCTATTCGACATCTAACGTGGTGGGATTTGTTTATGTTGAAATTACAAGTTTATCGATACATGGTTACATGATCATTAAAAGTTTTTTAAGATGAAACAAATGCAAATAGCTTTCTCAGCATTACAGGAGTAAATGTGTGAATACTCACCGAGGGTTCTGCAATAAGTAAACGGAATAAGTGGGCCGTCAAAGTGTCGAAAGGGAATAGCCCAGTGGGCGACTAATCGAGATATCAATTCAGTCGTTGCAAAAAAACATCTGATATTTTACTATTGACAAAATAGAGTCGGTACGATACGTAAAAATATTCATGACACATTAAATTTACAAAAAACATGCACCAGATGGGGTCTCAAACATTGTCGCCAGTTAACTAAAATATCCCTGGAGAGTCTGTCCAGAACTTAAACAACGATTCGACGAAGAGGGTGCGACCTTTATACAACGTATAATAACCAGTGATGAGGCGTTGGTCCATCATTACGAACCGAAATCGAAACGGCAGAGAATAATTTGGAACGAATAAATACGAATAAATTCAAGTCTCGCCCATCAGCTAAAAAAGTGTTACTCGCGGTATTCTGGAAGATGTACGGACTATTTATTACAATTACAAGAATTGCCCTTTAAATTCCGGGATTGGACATCCCTAGTGTTGCAATCTGCCAACAGACAGATCTATAGGAAAACTTGACATTTTTGAGGTTATACGTATTCAGAACGTTTTGACATGCGCTATTTGTGTTGTTTACAGTAACTTAAAAGATTCATCTTGCCAAAAAAATGAAATTAAGATCGCGAACATATGCGTGCGATTATTTTTTACAACTTTCGACGTGGATTAACTCAACAACAGTGCATCGATGAACTCAATTCAATTTTTGACGATGAAGCTCCATCAAGGACCAAGACGAATTTCTTGAGGGTCGTCCGAAAGAAATTGATGCTGTGCGCCAACTAATATTGCAAGATCGTCATGTTTCCGATCGTGAGTTTGAGACAACTTTCGCATTAAAAAAGGCTCATGTCGATTGGTTTTAGAAATGCTCCAAAAATACGATCGCAGTGCTCCGAAGCACGTCTATAACATCGTGACAGGCGATTAATCGTGGATTTACGCGTATGAGCCCGAAAGTAAACAGCAGTCGACTGAATGGGTGTTTGAGTTGAGTTGAGGTGGGGAGTTGAGCCAAATCCAACAAATATTGCTCCCGTTTTTTCTGAAAAACTGGACACGTCGCAATCGTACCACTAGAATAACGCATAACGGTCAAATCTGAATGGTACACAATCATTTGTTTGCCAGTTGTCTTCCAAGAAATCGGGAAAACCAACCGCCGAAGACGGATCACCCTTCACCACCACAATCCGAGCTTTCACAAATCGCCTCAAACAACTGCATTTTTGAGCACTCCAAACATCGATTTGATGAGTCATCCGCCGTTTAGTCTGACTGATTGAAATTTGCTTATTGTGAGATTATCAACAAATAATTGAGACCGGCTATTCAAAAGAAACGCCTGTGATTGATCACGACAGGTATCATTGCTCATCAAGACAATACGCCCTCCCACACCGCCCATCTAATCACGTAAATCTGGAGAAATTGGACTAGAATATACATCCATAATCTGCCTACAGCCCCGATTTGGCCCTATGCGGTTTACATCTATTTGAACCGCTGAAAAAGCATTTACGTGGAAAGGTTTTTGAAGAAAACCAAGATGTCAATACGTCTTTTGTGACTGCGACAACAAGCCAAAGAATTATATGCCAAAGAAATACAGCACGTGGTATCGGTAAGGCAGAATTGTATACGTTTACAGCGCCTTTCTGCCATTAATCAGATACAGAGTATCTGCCATGCCTGTCATACTCAAGTTGGACCATGGACTCTTCAGCAGGAAGTTGAACACGGTCGATTGAGACCGTTTTTGTTACAATATTTGAAAATACAAACATTCGGGCAAAACGGAAACTCGTTGTTCTACTAGAACAAGGGTGCAAAAACAAATGAAAATATGAAGACTTGCAAACATTTGGGCGAAACGATAGAACGTTCTTCTACTAGTTTACTGGACTATAACAAGCACACAAAAAACATTACCACCTAGTCACAAAAAATATTAGGAATAACAAAAACTAAACTCCTTTACAGAAAATCATAATGAAATCAAACAATTATTAAAACAAGAATACAACGGCACATAGTCATAGATACGAATTTGAGCTAAACGTTCAACTTATTAAAAGAGTAGAAAATTCATTCGTCGATTATTAATAAAGAACAAAGGTCCAGCAAAAACAATTTATCGTAAAACAGGTCAATGCTCAAATCCAATAAAAATCCATCTGGCGGAATGAAGTAAGATGAAACCTTCTTGTCCTCATGCTTCCCATACAGCCATCTTGAGAAATAAATAATGGGAGGTTTCGGAGACATATTGCAGCTAGATAAATTTATTGCCGACCTGGATTCCCAAATTTTCGTGTTGGATACGTTTCATGGTCGGACATTTGTTTTTGATGTCATATTTAATATTTCGGATAGTTATGGGATACATGAGAAACTACCGAAGAAATGTAGTGTCGTGACGTGAATCTGGTGGGTAGTAAGTGTCATGTGGTTTTGCCACAGATAAGGTGAAATGGCCGCCGGCTGGCTTTCCTTCTCTTGCCTTCATGAAAATATCGTGTTTGAAACGTCCGATGAAAATGCACTGAAGTATAGTTGATCGAACACTCTCTTGCTTTGAGAATAAAATTAGATTACGATAACACTCACCTAGAACAAGTACAATAATTCGAATATACAGGGTGAACATACATATTCAAACTTTTTCTAGTATTTATGGATGCTTCAAACATCCTTTGTTGTCAATCTCATTGGCTTTAAAACGTGAAAAACATCTGGATTATCATAAATATCTTCGACATTTGTCTTCTATGAATTATAAGAACATTAGAATTTTCAGATGAAACATAGCACGTAGAATATAGCACAGATAGAAATCTTTGATATCTTTGGAAAATAAAAAGATGGCAACTGTCTTTTCTACTCAACATTGAAACTGTTTCATCCCCTTTCTACGGAACAGATCGAACATCTAAATCGTACAGTGTACGTTGACGGAGCTAAGGGTGGAAACAAAAGAGAAAAGAACCGTCGTCCCTTAGATAACGGCAAACCGCTGGAAACAGATAATCATTTCTCGTTGTCCCAACTCCAAGCTGCTAGAGAGGAGACCGCTGCGCTGCCCTTATTTAGAGTAATTGAGGCCCTTATCGCCCAGAATAATCTTCCGCACTCTTCTTCTATTTTCATAAGATCGCACGGCCAAATTGGATCTAGTTATCCGATGACGAACCACAGACGTGGGGAGCAGTTTTTACGGTGGGGCGATTATTGTTCAAGACAACGTGTTTCAATTCGGGTTGACGCAATTGAAGGGTGAAGAGGGGAGTAAGTGGTGAATCTGGAACCAATGATTTGGGCCAGCGGTCCAGGAAGCCGTTAAAAAGATTTAAATTTCTGAAAATGTTTGAACTTTCATAAATGTCAAATACACAGACTACGAAAACTAGATAAAATAATAAGGACTGATCTATGGTTTGAAGGCTTCTTACATCGAACAATTGGCCTGCGAACTTCCGGCAACTGTTACTCTCTCACAGAAATCAGTCAGTTAAAATGTAACAATCTGAAGATGCCATATTATGGTGAAACAGCGTTTATTGTGAAAATAAAGTTTTTGAAATCGAAAATTCTCCAATCAAGTAATTACAATGAATTTCCAACAGGTAAAGACCGATTCCTACAAATATGTATCTTCTTGTAATGTATTGGGTTCAAGTTGATTTTCTGTTATTTGTTTGGCTTTTTCCAATATCTTTTTGGGATATACTGAGAGAAGAGTTTATTTATATTGAATGAAGCTAATTGACATTAAATAAATCCTGGATTGATGAAATACGGTGCAAGAAATCTTCATTTATCTTGAATTGCTTCTTTATTGAAAAATTAATAATAAGATATATTTCATATTAACAAATATGTATTGATTATTAATAAACTTATTTTATGAAATTTGTCTCTTACTTGACAATGATTGCATTTAATTCGTCAATAATATCCCATTCATTATTTTCAAATAGATGAGATATTTGATTTGAACAAATATTTATTGATTATTAATAAACCGTTTATTTTATAAAATTTGTATTTTATTCAATAATAATCGAATTTCATTCGTTAATAATATCTCATTCATTATTCCAAAATTAATGAGAAGGATATCCAAACAAACAACGATTTTTTATGAACACTTGATATTTTCCAACAAATCAATGCAATTATCGAAAAATTAATTTCTATTTTCGATATCCACAGACAATATTATCTGAAACTTATACGAATTTTTGTTGACTCAATAAAAATAAATTTTATTCGGGGAAAATATACTTATGAGACATTTAAATTCATTTATTTCACTTTAATTTCATTTACTGTTCAATAGATCAATTATTTACAAATAAAAAACCATTAATATAAAAAACTGAGAATTCTCTATAAATCTTTCAATAATTTTCAAAAGTAAAACAGCACTTTATTTGAATATAAAGCTTTTCATCCCCAAATTCGAAACCTATTTGTTATTATTTAACATAAGCAATTTATTCTAATGATAGGAAATCGCTGATCTATCACCAAAAAATTCAATGAACCATAATGAGGTTGATTGTTCAAAATAAAAAATGCATTTGAATAGCTGTTTTTATTATGTAAATCCAAAAAGAGCACATAAAATACATATATATATATATATATATACATTATAAAAAAACATGAATCTCTTTCAACAAAAAATATTTTCTAGGAAAATAGAATTTAAACATGATATATAGTGCAGGATATGCTTCTATATCTTAAAGACCTGATAACATGGAGAAAGAGACTGAGTACTATTGAAATTATTCTGAAATAAAAAAAAAATAGAAATTAAATACTGATTTTTGAAACATGCAAAAAGCAATGACGCGAGAAAGTTGCCATTTTATATTCGCCAATATTCCAATCTTGGTTTTGTCAAATTTTTATTCATTATAAGTTAACAGGTATTGAAAAATGAAGGAAGTTTTCCATAACCTTAGGTTTCTTAATGATAAATATATTTCACCTGTCTCAAAAAACGTACACTGAAAAAAAAACACGATGTAATTGGTAATAAACACTTGTTTCAGAAATATTTTGTTGTCAATATTCGGCATTATTTACATAAAATAATTTGTATTAATAATTTCCAGATTCCTCAATTTGATTTGTTTATAAAATGTAAAATCCTTATTTGACGAATATTTTGTAGATTCTACTTGAAACTTACTAAATTATGTACCATAACTCCCTTAAAATTTACTCATTACCTGATATTACTTATTTTGTTATTCGCTAATGGGGATTGGTAATTATTAGAATATATCGATTGCTGCTAAATAACACTTTGATAATATTACCAAGTATTCGTTACCAATTTTGAATACTTATCATTATTTAGCCTTGAAAATGCTATATTAACCAATAATATATCTTTTTATGAATTACGAAATATTTTGTTTAGAGTACCAAAACGTTCGAAAGATGGAGCTGTAAGACCTACCTCCTTGTGTAAATAATGGTACACGCAGTCACTGCGCGCGTAGTTTCAAGTTGTTGAGCCGATACTTCCCCGTTTCCGAAACCGGTATAGTATTTCATTTCTAGCTCCAGTTTATCCATATAAAATAATAATATGTATAATCATAGGTATCTTCATCTAATAAATCGAATTTGGGTTACAATTAGATCAGTTTTCTTGTGCTAAAGTGTACCTTCAAAAACCTAGTTTATTATTATTAATTATAAGTGTAGTGAAAATGGAAACAACATCGGAGGATCTGCAAGGGCTTGTTAGATGATATTTCTTTAGGCTCTTCACATATTTCAATTCAAGAAGAATTCCCATATCTTTCACTGAACAAGTTGGATCATCCTGTAATTATCACTTGGGTTAAGGTAAATGGAGTTGTTTATAAACCTGGATTAGTTATTCAGATAGGTAAAGACCAATTTACTGAACCAATATTTGGTGAAATACTTAAAATAGTGTATATTAGCGATGAAAGCATTAAATTTGTTTACAAACTACTGATTTGTTACGGTTTTAACAAAGAATTACGGGCTTATGAAATAGCCAAATGCTCATCAGAAATTGTACCTGATCGCATTATAGATTTAAGAAATGTTTTTTATGTACCTACAGCTGTTCATATTACTGGTGATGGTTGTAAGTACATAATTTCTATGAATCAAGATTGATTTTTATGGAGTTTATAAATGTTATGGTGTTATTATTATAATATTATAAAACAAGTATGATTTTATTTGTAAACCATTTTTTTTTATTTTTTATGTTTGAGAAATTGTTCAATAAATATTTATTTATGAAACCTAACTTTTTTATTTGAAACAGCCAATCCTCTTATTTATAGTAAAGAAAGATTTCACTTGTTTAATATATGGAGTGTGTTACTTAAGTAAACTAATTGATAATGAAAAGTAATACTTTTACCACAGCAAAGATTTTTGTTGCATAAATATGTGTAATCTGTTAGTTAAGTGCCTCTATTAATAATAAATAAATGATATTCTTATATGAATGAAGATTTTTGTTCTATGACTATATATAACTTATAAATTGAAAACATTTATTAGCAATAAACAAGCGATACATTTATTTGAAGTAAGACTTTTTATCTATAAACGTATGTTCAATAGATTTTAATACATCCATCATCAATAATTCAATGATAATTTTACTGGAACTGAAATAAAGGAATTATAACTAACTATATGTATAATCGTTAATATATGGAAAGTAGAATTAAAGGAATATTTATTTGCAAGTTCTAAATGAATTATTGGGTAGAGACGAATAAATATTTATTAAGCCATATTTCAATGGAAGATTGTGTTGTGGTAAATGAATTTCGTAACTATTAGGTACATTTTTTTTCGGTGTAGAGACAGATACTTATAGAGATCAGATTTGAAATGAAATCGCCATTTTGGATCGACACCTATCAAATAATGTCCATGAAAAAAAGTAGTTGATGTTGTGCTTGAAATGTTAATTCTGGGATATAATTTAAACTGGTTTACCATTGGCTCTATTAATAATAACTAAAAAGAGACATACATACCATTTAGAATTTCAGACCAAATGCGTCAAATTGTTCTGCAAGTCTTCTGCGAAGGCGCAATACGCTTTGTTTGTTCGACATCTTGACTAAAGATTTCTATGTCAGTGGATTGGAGGAAGGAAGCCACAGTCATGGTTGTTTTGAAGCTCAAAATATCGATTTTTTTCACAAAAAAACACTACAAGTGCCATGAAACACCACTTCATTTTCAAATACTTAGTTAGAAATATTTCGAGAACTAATGCATAAAATGAGAAAACAATTACTGTGCTGAAATCAGTATAAAAATACCTTTCAAATGAGGTATCACTCACCCCATCTTCCCCATTCAAAATTTGGGGGTGAGGGTTGTAGTAGCAAGGGTTGAAGCGCTATGCGTCCGTAACCTACATCTTGAGTAGTCCCCGTCGAAACAGAAATCGATCTGTCCAAGCATTTCTATCGAAAAAATTATTTCGTCTGTAATCTCGTCTGTTTCGTTTTCAAATGGCCACCCTGTATGTATTTCATCGTATAAAATAAAACATATTTCTTATGAATAAATCAGCTTTGAATAAATCATCGATTTGTCATCAATCATTAAAATTTGATTTTTTTATAGCAATAAATACTATTTATTTTTCTTAAATACGAATTATTATATTTAAATAAATCCGATTCAAATATATATTCATTATTTATTAGGTACATCATTTCTTTCAGTATAACCATTACTTTAGAGTGTTTTGGAATTTATTCATTTCCTCATTTTTATCTTGTTGGATAGAGCATATAGTTCTTGCTCTATCATATTAACATTTTGCCACATCCAATTTAGTTTTCAGATGATGGTTGTAATTGAAATTAGTCCAGTCAATAAAGCCTGGGGAGCGAAATAATTAGCGGCAATGAAAATTTTTGCTTTTATTCTTTGGGACAAAAAATAGGATACCCAAAAAAATGTTCCACCCTCTAGAGGAAAGGCTTAAGAGGGGAGGGGGTAAAAGAGGCTTTTTTTCTTATAACTCTGGATAAAAAATTCCGAACGGGTTGAAATTTCAACCCATTCGGAATTTTGAGTTATGGAAAGAAAACCCCCTCCACCGCTTAGCCTTCACCCCAGAGGGTTGAAATTTCAACACAAGATGGATAAGTACCAACCTGACCATCCTCAAAAATTTCAACCCGTTCGGAATTTTTTATCCGAAGTTATGAGGAAAAAACCTTACTCACCCCCTCCAGCGCATAGCCTTCGCCGCAGAGGGTTGAAATTTTAAGACAAGATGGATAATTTTATGCTTGAACATTCTTTAAAATTTCAACCCATTCGGAATTTTTTATCCGAATTTATGAAAAAAAAAACTTTCTCAACCCCTCCACCCTTTAGCCTTCACCCCAGAGGGTTGAAATTTCAACACAAGAAAGATAATTTTATGCTTAAACATTCTTTAAAATTTCAACCCATTCGGAATTTTTTATCCGGAGTTATGAGAAAAATGTCTTTTTCGCCTTCTCCACCGCTCAGCCTTCACCCCAGAGGGTTGAAATTTCAACACAAGATAGATAATTGTATTAATTACTAAGGTCCAAATAGGAACGTATGATGATTGTATGCTTAACCATTCCCTAAAATTTCAACCCATTCGGAATTTTTTATCCGAAGTTATGAGGAAAAAAACTTTCTTGCCCCCTCCATCGCTTAGCCTACACCCCAGAGGGTTGAAATTTTAAGACAAGGTGTAGAATTATCAACTTAACCATCCCTAAAAATTTCAACCTGTTCGGAATTTTTTATCCAGAGTTATAAGAAAAAAGGCCTTTTTTACCCCCTCCCCTCTTGAGCCTTTCCTCCAGGGGGTTGAAAATTTTTCTGGGTATCCTATTTTTTGTCCCAAACAATAAAAGCAAAAATTTTCATTGCCGCTAATTATTTCGTTCCCCAGGCTTTATTGACTGGACTAAATGTAGATATCGACCTGTTTGTTGGTTTCTTGTATATATTGATCTTGAAAACGACAGAAGATGTCTGTTAAAATAATAGATCAACCGATAATAATTTCCCGTCAGCAAATCAACAATTCTCAATAAGAAATGTCTATTCTGATGCTATTTTTTTTATTGTCTGGAGTTAAGGTCCTGATATTGTTAACTAAGAACTGGACTTTTATAGCGGATTAAATAATCCAACGATATCATCAGAATTCAGCAGTGGATGTGGTACAATGCCGTTATTCGCTTATTCAGCATCTTTCTCCCAGAGTCGCCAATATTTCTCCAGATTATATATCTGTCCGGAAAATATAATTTATGACCGCCGGACACCAGGGATAACAATCCGGAATGTTCAAGATCTGGAGGTGGTATGGAAATAGAATTTCAACTATGCTATCCCAACACTGGCGACAATCGCACCAGATGAATGTAATGATTTTTTCTCTCAGGTCAGTACTAAGTGAATACATGAGATATGCGAAATGAGAAAATATGACTCCAGAAAATGTTACAGCAAAAAGGGTTAGACAACCTACGCATTAAAAAACCAGCATTGGTAGTAACTGATCATTCATAGTATCATCAAAGAAGAACATTTGTGGACAACTCCGCAGAAAGTTATAAAAGACGAAATAAGAATTGTTGGTAGGTACTTGCCGATGTTTATGCTTATTGGATTCTTCAGGGCAAGGCATCCGTGAAATAAGGAAAGGAGAAGTAAAAAAATAAAAGAACAACAACACAGGAAACCACATCTCCTATTCTGTAGGTTAGAAAAATGCACTTTGGGGGTTGAGCGGTTTGTTATTATCTTCGTGAAAAGCTTATTTAGTTGTTACAATTGGGAAATATACGTCTTTAATTATCTATAACTGTTCTTTCGTCATTTTTGAATAAAAGTACAACCTCCGTAATTGTTACGGAAGATACAGAGTATTCTTAATTTATCCCTGAGTTGCCTTCCGCCACATTTGAGCAGCAGTCACTCGGTCTTCCCCTGAGCATCTTTTGTTCATGGATAATGGTCAAAACGACAGAACCGAGACGATCTGTTTGCATTCATGAATTTCAATTCGTTTGAAAGTTAACCTCACATCATCTTTATCATTTCCATTGCAATTAACATCATTGTAAATGGTCAGTGAGGTTCAGTTACAGTAGTGAGCCAAGGGTTATTGTAACTATCTGCTTCAAGCAGGATTAACACGGATTTCAACGAAAAAATAAAACCTTCGAATTTCATTTGGGATTCATTTCAATTCATTTCATTGATACAAATAACTTAGATCGGTAAATCATTTTCAAACATAATTAATCTGTTATTGTTAACAATATCCATTCTCGTGTATAAAAGTCTATTCATCATTTATCGATACATTTGATAACGAACCGTATCTGAAAGCTTTACACGCTTTGAAGTATCCACTTATCCTCTGATTGATTATATTTTCTTTCGTATCGGAGAACACAGCGAATAATAGGAAACATTGTGTTGTATCTCGCTTGATGTTTCAACGGATCATTCCTACATTATTCCCGTTTTTCTATTCAAAGTAGATTGTAGGCATATGCAGAAGAGGTTTCCGTTAACAATATGAAAAGTAGTATTAATTGTCCATTATTTCAAAACTGTCAAATCTGCCCAAGAATTTGCGAGTAGCCTTGCAGAAAAACGCCTGAAACTATGCCCTATATATTGTTCAGCATCAGAAAGGCCCAAATACTTTGCAATAGTAACGGGCAATTTTGAGTTGATGTGTACCTATTAGTTTATTATTGTGTTTCTCTGCAAGATTCACGATGAAGAAATTAACCCACTCACCCTACGGGCTCGTGGGTTAAACTTTCTTCTCGTGAATAAACATTCATTTAACTCACTTGTTGTATAAATAACTATTATGAATGCGAAGTAAGACTTATGCATTGTAATAAGTAATATTGATTATTTATTAAAATATGATTATTTGGACACAATTATGAATGGTAATAGCAGAGTTTATAAACATTTGATAGATACTTGATGTTCTGTTAGCATTATGACTTATTTCAATGGATTAAGTTGATGATTTCTTGGAAATATCTGACTTCGCTGGTATTTCATTTAGTGGGTTACATTCACTACTGCTAGGTTGCTGTTTTTGATTTGCAGTCATCAGTATAGCTTTCTGCAATATCGCAACGTCAGCCTCTATGTCTTTTGGGTGTTAGCAAATCAGCCTCAGAGTGAGCTAGCAGAATAGCAGAACTACGACGAAAGCAATGTCCTTTATATGTACGCGGTTCAGGCAGTTTTAAATAAGTGGCTATTTTGCTAGAAATTTTGCTGAATGTATTTTATCCGAGCACTTAAAACATCGATTTGATGCGTTCAGAATGAGATACCTCAGAGTGGCAAAAGTGCTTCGAAAATTGGTTCAAACATATGCAAAAGTGTATAGATCTTGATGGGGATTATTAATATTTGTTTTGTAATCTAATCCCGAAATATAAACGGCAACCCGCGTATTATTCACATCTTAGAACCCATCCTGTCTCTACTGTAGTGAGCTGTGGATGTCCTGACTTGACAGACATCTGATCAAAACGATACTTATCTATTCCAATAGGAACAAACACCAAAAAACGGCTGCAAACTTCCCACTCAATATCATAATTCCTCATGATTCGCACCGTCTAAAACTCGAATAATGAACCAGAAACGAATTAGCATATCCTATGCAGCTTACAATGGGCCAATTCTCCTGGCTCCAATCCTGCCGCACTGCGGGCCCTACTATGAAAACTTTATTCGCAGCTCCATAAATCTAGCGTCAAAACTTCGCGCTACCTGTATGAAGACTGCATTTTAAGCGATTCTGGAAAATTATTACGGGCTTGAGTTCGTTAAGACCGTAAAATGACATCCAATGAGAAAGGCAATAATTATTTTCAAGCGGACATAAATGAATTTGTCCGCGCTAATACCTGGAATATAGAAGGATAGCAGGAGTGACAGAGAGAGAGGCTTCGGGTTGAAGCATGGAAATTGCTTTTTTAAGCTTCGACGAAGTGCAAAGTTACATCTGGATGGGAAAATTTATGTTTGGTTATGAAGACGTTGCTTTGTTAATTATTAGTCGTACATCAGGAAATGCTAAAAATTAATTAGATGGGAAGAGGAATTTTGAAACAACTTTCACATAAATGGCCTGAATATAATAAAATAAATAGGGAGTGTTCAGATATTTAATCTTAAAACTGAAAGCCCGTTTGTTTATCGAATATAAGAATTTGGGGTGTATAATTACTGATTGTACAACAGCAATTGATGTGCAGGGTTCAATTTATTTACAACTAGCTGACCCGACAGACTTCGTCCTGTCAAAAAGATTTGTAATGTGGCAGTTTTTGTGCCTACGTATTTTAAAAAATTCTCCTGAACAGAACCGTCACCCTGGTGATAGGGCGTTGTGAATAAAAAATAATTGAATAAAACATATATAAGGATTTAAAAGTGAGTAATCGCTTTATTGTTAATCATGTGAATCATAATTATTATTATTATCATTGTAGTGCTTTGTGGTATACGATGTTTTTTGTTTGATTACCTGGCGCATAGATAAACAAATCTGATGGTTTTCCAACATGGTAACAGGCAACATACAATTGACCATGTGAGAAACATGGGTTTTCTAGATTGATACCACAAACACTTAATGATTGCCCTGGGACTTGTTTATAGTCATAGCAAAAGCAAGCCGCACTGGAAACTGTTGTTTAAACTGAAATGGCACATCAGTCGGAATGATTGGGATGCGCGGTATGAGAACATCTTCTCCTTTATACTTTCCTTTGAGTATAGTTGCTTCTATCACATTGTTTAGTAATTTTTTTATCGCTAACCGTGTACCGTTGCAAAGACGCGGTTGGTTGATATTTCGCAACATTATAACCATCGATCCAACCTTCAATTGAAGATTGTGAGGTGGCAATCCTGGCAAATCCAGCGAGTTTAAAAATTCCGGTGATTAGTTGATTACATCATCTTGATTAGTAGCCGAATCAACTGATTTATATATCCTCAATTCGCCTGTAATTTGTTCTTGAATTTTGAAATTTAATTCATTTACATCTATGTTTTTGCAGCCAGTATAGCTCAACCAATCATGGTTTCTGTAATTTTGAGAAACAGAAACACCTTCTGAATAAGTTCGTCTTTTGATCTCTTTGAGGAAAGTTAATGCAGCCAGTCAACATGTCTATAGGAAATTTGCCATTACCAATGTCAATGAGTTGTTTAGAGAATATGTTTCCAGATTGGTCATTTTGCACTCGACATGCATATTCTTGCTTAAATGAAGTACTTTGACATGTTTCCACAAATTGGAGGACTTGAGACATGCATTGAGTTCATCAGCTGGCGTTGATCGTGGAATCACTGGCAATATTTGACGAAAATCTCCTGCTAATAAAATCATTGCACCACCAAATCGGTTATTATTGCTCCGTTGATCTTTTAAGGTTCTGTCTAAAGCCTCCAAAGATTTTTTATGTGCCATCGTGCATTCATCCCAAACAATCAATTTACATTGCTGCAAAACCTTTGCCATTGCAGAGTTCTTCGAAACGTTGCAGGTTGGAGTTTCATTGCTTTGCATATTTAATGGCAATTTTAGTGCTGAATGGGCTGTTCGACCACCTTCAAGCAAAGTTGCTGCGATTCCCGACGAAGCGAGTGCAAGTGCAATGTTACTTTGTGAGCGAGTTGTTGCTAATATTAATGAAATCAAAAAGTTTTTCCTGTACCACCAGGTGCATCTAAGAAGTAAATCCCTCCAGTTTCATCATTTGTTACTTTCATAAGAGTTTCAAATACATACTTCTGTTGTTCGTTTAACAGTGGAAGATTTGTTTGAATTAATTCTTTCAAAGCGTTGAGATCATACAGTTTTTCTCGATGCAACTCTTGGTTAAAAGCGTCATGCATTGGACGATTGGGCGCGGTCAGGCTTTATTGAATTAATAGTTTGTTTGACATTATCAAGCACATGTCCTCAATTGAAATCAATGCTTCATTGTAAATTTCTTCACTGATTTGTATATTTGGATTTCCCATTCTATTCCGTATTTGATACAAAATATCATCACACATATAATCTTTGTACTTGATCCACAAATCAATTTGGATTTGATGGGAAGCATGTAGATATGATTATAGAAAACAATGTTCGTATTTGATGAGCGTGTGATGATATTACAGCATCATTGAGAGTTTGATCCCAATGAGCATCATTTTCAAGCAATTGCAAACGTTGACAAGCTTCTCTGTAGGATCCACACAATTCACCATCAACAGTTCGTAACTGTTGGAATGATGTTGGGCCACGTACATTGACTAATAGCAGTCGTAAATAAAAACATTCGTAATTTAATATGAACTTTATACCATAGCAATAAAGCTCAAATTGACTACGTTTTAGTTACAAATCATTTGTATGGGAAAAAGAAAAGAGCTATTTTTAGGTTTTTCCAGCAATAATTCTAATTTTTCTCGCCGTAAAAACCATCCTTGAACTTCAACGAACATTTTAAAAAAAGATTTGGCCAAATTGGTCCAGGCGTTGTTGAGTTATGCGCTTACCAACACATTTTGCGATTCATTTTTATATTATAGATGTAATACGAGGGTTGGCTTTTATATTTCGGGATTGTGCAACCCTTGTGCTGCAATTCGCCAATTGACAGGAAAATCTATCGTGCAATTATTTTTCACAAGCGTGGGTTTCAACGACAGTGCATTTGAACTTTATTTAGCTCCATCAAAGACCAGTGTTTTTATTTTCAGTTGTTGGTAGGCATTGATGTGGGACAAGCATTGGTGGGACCAGCATACATTCAATATTGCATGAACATTTGACTGTCAAAAAAATTTGTTCGCGTTGAATCCCACAAAATTTGTCAATTGCTCAAAAAAGGCTCGTGTCGATTGTTGGAAGAAATGCTCCTAAATTACGATCCTGGTACTTCGAAGCACGTCTATGACATCTTGACAGCAGTCGACTGTATGTTTCAAGATGAGTAAAATCCAACAAAAGTTGCTCGGGCACGAAGCACTTCCAAGCAAATGGTCTTTGCGTTTAGAATACATGTTTTGGAGATGCCTCAATCAGAGACGCAAAAGTCCAAAGTGCTTCGACAATTGGTTCAAATGCATGCAAAAGTGTATAGATCTTAAGGGGGATATTTTGAAATACGATAAAGTAATTTTAGATGATTTTTGTTCTATAACCACACCTGTTGGAAGAAATATAATTAATAGATAGACTAAATTTGTGGCTGAGGCAATCGTCTTGAATGTAAAAGACAAACCATTTGAATAGATAAACTGATGTTACCCAATTGGCAAAAAAAGGTGTAGAAGAAAAACAGTTTGCTAAATATTACTGGTCCTGGCAATCAGAATTTTATAAATCCATTTGAATCTTGATCAAGAACGCCACAACAAGATCATAAATATTATTTTTATTATTAGACCTTATTCAACCTTATTTAAAAGAATTTTTAGCCCAATAATGTACTTATACAAGACCAGCTTTCTACCCGCGGCTTCGCCTGCAGTGGAGCCATTAAATAAGTATGAGTATGAATTAGATATTGTCGTCACCGTCGGTAATACAGTGGGACGATATTACAGTATTCAGAGTTGAAACTTCATTACTGTAATGCTAGATGGCGTTGAAGTAGCTAAATTTGCCGATTTTTTGACAAACTATTTTCTTATCTTCCGTAAAAAAATTTTTTAATAAAAAGTATCCTATGTTACTTCTAATACCTTCAAGAGTATATGTACAAAGTTGCATGATGATCGGTTAAGTATTTTTGCTTTTTTTTCCAATAAGAGGTGTTATTTTGATATTCAAAGAAAAATGCCATTTTTTAAAAATATCCGATAATAAATTAACGGATGTTTATTTTATTATAAAGAGGAAGGTATGCCGTTGATAGTGGAAAATAACATCAGGCAAATCCCTGATCCTTTTCATGAAATTTTCCATAACCAAATCGCGAAGTGGTTGTCCTATGTCCTCGATAGCCTCACGAATTCCATCTTTGAGGTCTTGAGTCGACGCTGGGCAGTTGGCGTAGACCTTCTCTCTCACGTGGCCCCAAAGAAAGAAGTCGCAAGGTGTTAAATCACAAGATCCCGGTGGCCAATTGTGATCACCTCTTCGAGAGATAACACGGTCCGGAAACTTTTCCCGTAAAAGTTCAATGGTTTCGTTGCTTGTGTGGCACGTAGTGCCGTCTTGTTGAAAGTAAACGTTGTTCAGACCAATACCATCCAATTCCGGCCATAAAAAATCGTCAATCATCTCTCGATAGCGCAAATCATTCCCCGTAACTGTTGCTCCAGCCTCATTTTCGAAAAAGTAAGGTCCAATGACTCCGTGGACCATAAACCACACCAAACAGTCACACGTTGAGGATAGAGAGGCTTTTCAACAATAACTCTTGGATTTTCTGAGCCCCAGATGCGACAATTTTGTTTGTTGACGAAGCCACCGAGGTGAAAATGGGCCTCATCACTGAAGATGATATTTCGATGGAATTCCGGATAATTTTCATGCATTTCAACGACCCAGTCAGCAAAGACACGACGTTGTTGATGATCGGCCGGCTTAAAGTTCTTGTGTTAACTGAACTTTATAAGCCTTAAGACCCATATCTTTATGCAAAATACGGTGTAATGACGTTTGTGGAATGTCTAACTCCAAAGAACGACGAGGAATGGACAAACCTGGGTGTTCTTCAACACTTTCGGCCACAGCAGCAATATTCTCGGCTGTTCTTGAGCGACGTGCACGGGTTTTATTCTTCACATCACTAACTTGTCCCAACTGCTCGAATTTTTCCACCAATTTCTGTATTGCGGTCCGACAAAGTGCTTCACGAGGACCCAAAAATCGTCGAGTTTTACGAACCGTCTCTGCCAAATTTTCACCATTTTTATAGTGTATTTTAATAATTTCAATGCGTTGTTGAAGCGTGTATCGTGCCATTTTGACGTAGTGACGTAGCGACGTAGTTTCTACTTGTCAAATGTCAAAAATGACAGCTTCAAAAGCGACATCTACCGAAATAGCAGGCTATTTAAAATAACACCTCTTATTGGAACACCTTGTAGTAGTATGATATTTGGACCATCAACCTATTCATCTTGTGGTGCTGAAGTAGAAATCCAAGTACTTATATGTATTTCGTCTGATAATAAAATTTTATTCGTGAAACTCATATCTGACGAAATTTTAAATCATGCAATCTGGTGGAAAGAAAATGAAAGAAACCCCTTCTTCTCAAAACTGCGAAACAAAACCTTATCAGTCCTTACCGCATAATTTTTAGTTATCTCGATAAATTCCAATACTTGACAACCATCAAGATCAAAATCCGTTGACAAATACCATCAACAAATATCAACATCTCAATGAGCTAAAATTACATCGAACAAAGTTCAGAAAATAGTAATTTACGTAACAAGTCCGGAAAATAGGGTTTTTTTGGACGAATAGACAAAATTCTAGGACGAGCGCAAGCGAGTCCTAGAAGTCTATGAGTCCAAAAAACCATTTTCAGGCGTGTTGCGTACAATATTTTTTCGGCAACCGTCTAGAATAACAAATCAATGAGACGACACATTTCTTTTTATATATTTTAATTCTTATTTAAATTAAACAGAACAGAAAATATCACATATTAACAGAAACATTCTAATTCTTATTTATATTAATATTTATATTAAAATTCGAGCAATTACTGATATTGAAGGGATTCAATTTGTTTGAAATGCCTGGTATATTTAAATTCCTTTTGTTGAAGCCACAACAAGATGGCAAAGTTTCCGTTTCGCATCGATTATTTTCTTCTGGTGATTTTTGAATGGTCTTGGCAATTTTAATTTTGTTTTCAAGGGAATTATCTATATATCCTTCAGCCACATTGGTAGACTTCCAGCCACCGTGTCTCTTCAAATTTGTGATGTTTCCACCATTGTCAGCAAATAACGTCGCCGAAGTTCGACGAATGCTATGGCCTGTGTAATTTTTAGGATTGGGTAAATGTAAAAACTCTGCGATTTTCATTCCGAGACTCCCGAAAGTGTGGATACCAACAGGCTGAATCGAACATTTTCCTTTTTGTAATTCACGAATAATCTGTTGTGTGGAGTATGAGATGGCCGTAAAGATAAATATTGTCTATACAACAGCAGGTTTTCTTGCCCAATTACAACAAAAGTTCTCTCAATATGTGTTTTGGAATCCGGTATTTTCACAAGCAACATGTCTTCCTTATCGTTTATTAAATCAATCGACATTTTTGTCAGTTCTTCTCTTCTGCACGCGCCGGCTAACCCAATAATTGTTGCTACCTGAAAAGTAAGTTGATACTTTTATATCCTACAATCGTAATATTTTGTTAAAATCACCTTCAGCATTAGATATGTATCATTATCCGCTTCTCTAATGAATTTGCTGATCTGTTCACTGCTGAAAACTTCTGATTTTTTGGCTTTGTAACCAACATTCTTCCTTTTAAGAAATGCGAGAACTTTTGGGAAAATGGCTATGTTCACATTTTTCTTTACTAAAATGGTACTTTTCAACATAGAGTACATGCTCCACAGAGTGGAGGATTTGACTGTTTCTGATTTATGCGCCAAATAGGCCAACATTACATCCTCTGTTATAATTTTGCATTGCTTCATCTCCATCCATTTCGTGAACGAATCATACACGTTTTCATACCTTGATTTTGATTTTTCAGGCAATAATTGTGCTGTAGCAGCGGCTGCTATATTGGAAATTTCCCAAGGCACATTTTCATTGTCACTATCACTGCTGCTTTCCATATTTTAATGCGGATTGGGATTGCGATCAGAAAACATGCAAATTCTTGACAACTAATTTTATATGAACTGTCAGCCGTTTTCTCAGTGCTATGGTAACTTCATTTATCAAAAATATACCTACCAAGATTTTCATATTTACTATGATCAAAACGACGTGATTCTTCCCGGCCTAGTCCGGGAAGTACGTACTTCCCGGACTAGGCCGGGAAAGGCTTCTTTCTCAAAGAAAAAGCGTCCGGAAAGTGGGTACTTCCCGGACGGTTGCCGAAAAAATAATTCCAGGAACCTCACATCATATCATGAACTTATTACTTATAGTCCGACGTGAGATAGACAGGACCGCGCCGAAGTAACTCAGTTCGAGCAAGAATGTAACAAAAAACACATATCATAGAAATCGAGCTTGTTCACATGATTTACTTAACAGACAGATCTTCCTTTCGTATCACATAATTGATGGCTTCAAGATGTGTTCAAATCGTAATTTAATTTTCTACCGAACGTTTCCTTCCACATGCTGGTTTTGACGTTTTAGAATGACAGCCATATTATGGGAGGAGGTTTCCTTGGCACTCGTTTTAGGAGGCCGTCATGTGTCCGAATTTTATTCCTGATCGAAAATACAACCAGGAACTATTGGATCTTGAAATAATTATTTTGAGAAAATCTTCTTGCGTGCTTGTTCACTGAAGAGCGTAATATCGATTCGTACAAATTTATAATAATAATAATAATATAATAATAATATTTATTGCATCCTGTTCGACAAATATAGATTTGTATAGGACAAGTCAAAAAAAAAAAAAGAAGTAATAAAGAATATGTCGGAATATATTTATGAAAACAGTATCCATTGAAACTTTCGATGTTCGGATTTTTGAACAAGAAAAAATGAAAAATTTCATCAAATGAAAAACATAAAATTGTCATTAAATAAATACTCACCTTGTTATGATAGGCACCTCCTTCATATTAGTTCAGGTGCCTACCTATTCTCCATTTCCCGAAATAAAAATTTTTTTAAAATAGGGGATGAAAATTAGCCTCCGAGTCCCATTGCAAGTTAGTAAATGTCTATATCGGAATAAATTATTCTACATCCTGAAATTCATTATGCTCTGTTGAAAATTTCTGGAGATATAAAATTTTGAATAATTTGAGAACAAAATGATGGAAGATGGTATGAAAATTCGCTTAAAATTTTGTTCACTTGCAAAAGGAATTTTCATCCCTCACCTTTCAAAATTAAATATATAATAATAATAATAAACTGCATCCCCTGGATACTTTCGCAAGTGCAAATTTTTTCTACCGATATAACAAATTCAATTACCGAGCGACATTACATTCCTCTTATTCACCCCCTGGACCCCTTTCCAAGAGAACGATATCATCACAGAATTCTAATCTTGATATGAACATTTAAATGCCTACTATCATTATTCTGCGTTGAATATTTTCCGACAATTAAAATTTTTCGAAATAGAGAATGAAAATTTGAATTTCAGCATATGTAAGTCTGGATATAAAAATTCTGCATGTCTAATTTTCATATTAGGTTTTGAATATTTTCTAAGATATGGAATTTTGAAAAAAGGGATGACAATAGTGCGTTGGGTCCCTCTGCAAGTGAACGAAAATTTCAACGAATGTTCATCTCGATATAAACATTTCTGAAAGCGAGTACCATTATATTTGCTAGGATATTTTCCGAAATAAAAAAATTTGAAAAAAGAAAATGAAAATTCACCCCCTGGTCCCATTCACAAATGAGTGGAATTTTTAAATGGTGTTCATATCGATAAAACAATTCCATATGTCGAGTGCCATTATACTCCTAAGAATATTTTCTAAGATGTGAAGTTTCGAAGAATTGGAATCATAATACATCCCTTGGACACCTCTGCAAGTGAAGAAAATTTTCAGCGTTTATACCGATATAATCTCTACATGTCGAAAATCATTTTGTTGAATATTCTCTCAAATCTTAAATTTTGAAAAATCAAAGATCACAACTTACCCACGAAATTCATCTACCGGTTAACATGAATTTAAACAAATGTTCATCTTGATACAATAATTCTAGTCGTTGAATATTTTTGAGATAGGGAATTTTGGAAAATAAGGGTTTAAAATTCACCCCTTGGACCTGGACCTTTATATGTGAACTAAATTTTCAAAGAATGTTCATCCTGATCAATCGAATCTATGTTCCTCGTGTGAATATACCCCGTGGTATATCTTCCGAGATATAAGATTTTTGAAAATAGGGCATGAAATTCACTTCCAAGGATCCTATGAGGATAAGAAAATTTCCAGCGAATGTTTACAACGGTCTAATAATTAACGAGTCGAGGGTCATTAAGTAGAGTATTCTCTTGAATATTGAAAATTAAGTGATGACGAGATTAGTCTACCAGTTAACATAAATATCAGCAAATGTTCATTTTGTTACAATACCTAACTCTACTCACCCAGTATCGTTATTCTTGGTTGAATATTTTCTGATATATGGAATTTTGAAATGTGATGAAAACAACCCCCTGGGATACTACATAGATGAGAAATATTTCAGAGAATCTTTATGTCAATATAACAATGCAACATGCCCATTGTCATTCTGCTGTGTTCAATATTTTCTGATATAGAATTTTTAGAAAGAGGGGATGAAAATTAACCCCTAGAATACCTTGCAAGTGAACAAAAGTTTCATCGCACATTCATACAATTATAAACATTTTACAAGCCAAGTGCCCTTATGGGCATTGGATTGGATATTCTCCGAAACAAGAATTTTTGTAAAAAAGGATGAAAATTCACCCCTGGATTAGAGATTAGAGATTTTCTGAAATATTAAATTTGAAGCAGTTGGGGATGACATTTCATTGTGTATTTTTGAAGATAGGATAAGGAGTGTTGATTGTTTGATGGAGGGGGGCTCTAACACAACCCCCATTCTCCATTAGATCCATCCCTGTATTTAATTCATGAACCGACTAGATCGAAATCAATTCGAGAATAATTTTAAAATTTTTGCTTCTGTACTGGATTTAAAAAAAATTAAATAATAAGAATGAATTTCTGAATTATAGAATAATTCATTATTTATAAATTCGGTAGAGTTCACTGCAGACCAAAATATTTTATAGGATAATTGTTTCTGAATGAAACATTACTTAATGTCTTTATTAGGTACACTTTGCCGACCATTCTGACGTTATAGGTAAGGAATAATTGACTCAACTATAAATAACCCTTTATTAAATTCACTAAGTGGTATTTTGAGGCTATCATTAATCCCTCCCACCAAATTTCATTATAGGCCAACATGTTTGTTTACTTGTCCATCAACTTGAAAGGTTTATAAACATAAGTGCTTTTCGCGTAGAATAATCAGAAAAATGACTTGAACGATAACCCAAATCACATAAAAGTAATCTTTACTAACCTTATTGAAGATACGTTAGACTCCAGATCACACCATACATAAATTCCAAATGGGATATCACTATGAATATGAAATAACCAATTTTTAGGTTATAAACTGTGGGCTAAGTTCACAAACAATAAACACCCTGTAAACCTTCCCGGTTCAAGATTCGAATACAACCGTAACTGGAAAAACGTGATAAATATCTCAAATTTCACATATTTCAATTCATTTTGAGCTGGAAATTATCAACAATATCGATAACATAGAACGCGCTTGCTCGAGACAATCAAGTAACACGGAATTCTCTCTGCGGCACCGCACCATTTGTGATGTATTAATGCATGATGCACAGATGGCCAATAGGGCTGAATTGATGCATAGAGCGCCCTCTTGGATCAGAACAACGTAGGAATAACGGCGGTGGTTTAATCTATAAAGCGCCCGTCCCGGCATCTTGTTGTTGTCCTTAACACGAAGGTTATCGGACAAGTCTATGAATAGATGGTGCTGTTTGCGTGGGAGTTCCGGAATTCTTAACGGAGCTTGTAGTAAGGCCCGCCGCACACGGGACGACGCTAAAAGTGGTCGACGAGACTCCAGCCACGTAAGTCTCTCGTTTCCTTCGTTGTAGCATTGAGCTTCGCACTCTAGTTCAGTCAATCTGTCGTAAATTAAATAGTTGAAGGGAAAAAATTTCCACAATAGTGAAAGTTGTTTTTATTGTTGTAAGATGAGGTAAATAAGCTACCTTGAAGATGGGCATTTAAAATTTTACTGTGTTTTTTTAAAAACTCAAAAAAACTGAAAAAAAATTTTGAAATCGTTTTTTCTCGAAAAATATACATTTTACAGGAAAATTTATTAAACAAAAAATGTAGAGGACGTTGCGATCTACAATTAATGTCATTGACGCTATGCTGTACAACAGGAAGTGCGCACTGTAGGTGGCGCTAAAGGTGGGAAATAAGTGTTTTTCTATGTTTTCACCCTGAAAAAATTATTTTTATGCATGAATGTAAATGGAAAAGTTGTTCCTCTAAATGTTACTAACAACTTTTATTTAAACTTTTTTTTTATACGACTTACCGTTTTAGAGCAGCAGCTTCCGAAGCTATTCAAATTCCGATAATTTGGTTGCACGCAGTATGCGAACTCATCTTGATACACATATGAATAAAATTACAATTATTTATATTGTTTTTGATAACATTTTAACATTTTGAAATAGTTTTTTAAAAATTTGTTATTCATTACTATATGATTTGAACAAATTGATGTAACATGATACTTTGTGTTGTTAAAAAGATTTATATTTTTGATTGTTATTAATGTTACTAACTTTTTCAAACTTAATATTTTTTCCAATATATTCATAAGAAAGTTATAGTTCAACATAGCGCTGAGTATACAGTGGCTACAGCCGCTATAACGGTAATTTTCTCCGGCCTATTGTCACTTTCTCCAGCAGCGTTGGCATAGTTGTAACAAAAGGGCCGATTCCTTAACCTGCCCTATTCACGAGGAAACGTTGGTTTTTCAGTTGCCATGTGAGTTTCGGAGAGTAGACACATTCCTGTAAAATGTATATTTTTCGAGAAAAAACGATTTCAAAATTTTTTTTCAGTTTTTTTGAGTTTTAAAAAAAACGCAGTAAAATTTTAAATGCCCATCTTCAAGGTAGCTCATTTACCTCATCTTACAACAATAAAAACAACTTTTACCAGTGTGGATATTTTTTCCGAGGTCCATTGGCAGATTGACTGAACTACTCTGGTCGTTTCGTGGTCGTCTAGAACCGCAAGGATATTCGTCTTGGGCGACCCTTGCGATTATAGTTCAGTCAATCTGTACATTTGGTGCTGGTATAATTACCCGCTCGATGAAATTTGGTACACTTGTTGAAAATGATGTAACTAAGCTACCTTTGCGATGGCCTCGCTGAAATGTTAGCGGTTTTTTGAAAAACTCAAAAAAAAAGTAAAAAAATGCATTTTTCTCTAATTGTATGCATCGTAAAGAAAATTTTATTGAACAAAAAATGTAGAGGACGTTGCGATCTACATTTTTTGTCATTGGTGCAATACTGCACGACTAAAAGCGCACAAAGTAGGTGGCGCTAAAGTATCAAAAAGAGTGTTTTTCATGTTTTTCGCCCTGAAAATGTTGTTTTAATGCAAAAGTTTAAATGTAAAAGTTGTTCCTTACATTATTACCAACAACTTCTATTTCAACGTTTTTTTCGTACAACTTACCATTTACAAGTTATAGTAATACATAGCGCTGCGTATACAGGACTGTTCTGCTAACGGTAGTTTTCTCGGTCCTATTGTGACTTTCTCCGGCGACGTTGGCATAGTTCTAACAAAAGGGCCGATTGTAAGCGATTTAGATTTGTAAGTATTTTTGCAATATTTTATATGCTTTTTCTATACACCTGTTATTAAATACAAATACAAAACTGAATTAAACGTTTACTTGAAAATTAAATCTCAAATAATGACTTTAATTGAATTGTTGTTTGTTTCCCTTATCCAAATTTTCAAAACCTCTTCAAAAATCTGTTTAATTGATGACATTTTTGAAAAAATGAAAAACAAAACTGAAAAACATTAAAAATTGTCTTTGTTAATAACATTGAGAGTTCAACAAAATAATTCATAACAGAATGCGACTCAAAAAATCAAATAATGGATAATACTTGTGCAAAACAAATTAAAATTTTATTTATTAAAGTTTAATTGCTAAGAAAAATTAAATTAGTAAAATCTTGATTTAAACGTGCACTACCGATGTGTACTGCGTACAACAGTATATTTGGATTTTTCATTCTTCTGCAAGCTGCAGCTTCAAAATGGTAAGTTGTACAAATATAATGTTTAAATAACAGTTGTTGATAATAATGTAAGGAATAACTCTTACATTTAAACTTTTGCATTAAAACGACATTTTCAGGGCGAAAAACATGAAAAACACTTTTTTTGATACTTTAGCGCCACCTACTTTGTGCGCTTTTTGTCGTGCAGCATTGCACCAATGACAAAAAATGTAGATTGCATCGTCCTCTACATTTTTTGTTCAATAAAATTTTCTTTACGATGCATACAATTCGAGAAAAATGCATTTTTTTACTTTTTCTTGAGTTTTTCAAAAAACCGCTAACATTTCAGCGAGGCCATCGCAAAGGTAGCTTAGTTACACCATTTTCAACAAGTGTACCAAATTTCATCGAGCGGGTAATTATACCGTCAAAACGATTTATTTTTCGACAGATTGACTGAACTATTAGTTTGGAACATAAAGTAATTACATAATCTTTTGACGTCAAGAATCTATGGTTAAAATTAACGCAGTGGTCAAAGACTCACCCTGTATATTGAACCAACCTTCTACCACGATCCCACTTGTGGTTTGAACCCTTCAGATTACTTGGTGTTTTTTATTATGTGGATTGTGTTTGTATATAGATGTCTTGTATTTTTTTACAGTTTCATCATCTATTTCGATTTCTTTAACCCTTTCCACATCTACCGAATTATATTCGAATTGCAAATATCCTAAAACTCACGCTACACTAGCGCCTCTAGTTGGGGTTTCATACAAACAATTCAAGTGAGTATTGACGGCAATGTGAGATATTTCAAACTTCATTTTCTGTTGGGAATACTTAACTATATGGTTTGGAAATTAGAAAATTTTCACTGGGAGGTGAGGAATGAATAATTGAGGAAAAATTATTTTCTGAAATGAAAATACGTTTTTATAGTGTAAAAATAAATACAATCAGCTTATCAACTTATAAGTGCGAAATAACTTTCATATTTCAGTTTGAAATTTGACATTGCAACGGCTTAATCTTCAAGATGCTAGCAAACATTTGACAGGTATTTATCTGCTGTTGTGAATATCTTATCCCTTGCTGCTTCGCTACTTTTCGTTTATTCATCCTTGCTTTATCACCAGGTATCAGAACTGGCTTGGAAAAATCCAACTGAAACAAACATATTGAAAATAAACATACTAACTGACACAGAAATTACAGCGCCGAAAAGAAGCTGCTCTGATTCAATTTTTTTTTTTTGTAAAACATACATAGTATAGAAAGAAATGAATCATTGGAATTTGAAAAAAACAAAGTGACGTTCACAATTTTTTCAATAAATTTGTGAAAAATGTGTTTGTCCATCGCGATTATCTATACACTCCCCAACACGTCTTGGCATTGATGCAATAAGATGGTATCTTTCTTCCCAAGGGATACTATCTCAAAATAGCAGTAGTTCATATATCAGAGCCTCATCCGGAAGGCTGAGGTAAATCGCCAAGCCTTCTAGCTATGATATCCATAAACCAGGTGAAAGGAATATCTCGGTATAAACGACTATTCGCAAGAAGTACAATTCAATCTAATCGATTCTATTAGTGAAACTTTCACTTACTGGCTCACATTTCCTAACTATCGATAAAAGATCTTCCAATCGATCTCTAAAATATGGAGCAAAGCTTTCAATATTTATCGCCATGAAGCAATGTCCAATACCTGCAGGTTCAGTCCGTGTTTCATTCCAGATCTCTATTTGGGAACCAAATTTACTACCTGAAACAACAGAAAATTGTCGCAATGAGGCCCTTAACTTTTTATTATAATGTCAATACCATTTTCACTAAATTACTGGTTTTCATATTTGCTTACATGACTGAGTCAACGTTTTCTTTCATTTCAGACAATTTGCAATGCTTATAATGAAGACATAATATAACCATTTCACCTACACTCATACTAAGGGATTTCCGGGACTATCAAATTATACCCTATTTAGCCTCACTATTAATATTGTTAACAGTAACAAGTGTTATCGTGCCCACGTCTCAAGATATTGAAAGTTAAAAGTCAGAAAAAATAGAACGCCTCAGAGCGAGTTAACGCCGTATGACTCATTGGCTTCATAGAACTTACTAATATATATGACAGCGCATTCTTTGCGGTCTATCGCAAAACCAAAAGAAAAAAAAGTTCTAACAAAAGTTGTTGAGGCTTTTATAGTCTACAACTGATTGAACTATACAGAGATTTTCACCAGGAGACATTTCTCCAATTGATTTATACAGACGAATAACAATTATACAAGTGAGACATTACTCAATAATTTATGACTAGTTACCAGAAAGTATCCCACATAGTATTTCCACCATGCACGCAAGACCATATCCCTTATAGCCACTGGTGTTCTCGAGTCCACCTAAGGGTACCAGTAGCAATTTCTTCACTGCTATCTCAGAGTCTGTCTCCAAGATCCCATCCTCATTGAAAGCCCAACCTTTGATTACCGGTTCTCTTTTCCTCCTGCAAATCTCAATCTAAGTGGTGATCAATTATTAGTAATACAATTAGACAAAAAAAATTTTTCGACGTTTTTTCGAACTCATGAATATTTCGAAGATTTAATTAAATATTCAATTAGCAGAATATTTCTGAATACTTAAGGATTCTCTTCACAGAACTAATTTCATCCAGTAAAATAATGATTTATTGAAAATGAACGACAATTGCGAAGAACCATCGCTTTAGTGGTGATAGCTAGTCATTATTGACGCATGATAATCACAGAGAATCAAGACCTCAAGTGCAACTGTGGACTGGTTTCTCAGCCTCTCATCAGCACAGTGTGGCACTGACAGTCTTGGAGGAGGTTGCCAGTCTTAACAAAGAATGAGATGAACTGTCCAGACGTGTTCAGAAAGAGCGCCATCTACTTCTTGAAGACTGGAACCAGACTCCCTTTCTCTGCAGATCCATACGACAACATATATCTTCCCCAATTTAAATACTACCAATGGTTATCGAATGTGTTAAAGGCATTATTAGAAATCTTTTTTTTTCTCACAAAATAATAATAACTTACTTTTCCACCAGAAACTGTCGATGTTGCCATATCCAGTGAGAAGCTATCGTTTGCATGAGAAGGCGCAGCAAAAGATATAGGATTTGGTCCAACAGCTGCCTGAATCACAAGAATTACTCTTTGAATGAAGCTCATCTATTTAACATGAGGCTCTCCAAAAGCTGACGAAAGGTTGTCACTCATGCTTGCCTTACATACACTACGCATCGCCAATTCGCAATGCCGAGTGGACCCCTGCTGCCCACAATTTATTCATACAATAAATACAAAGGGGATGCATTGGTGATGATTATTAATTTTATTTAATTACACAGGCTTGAATAGAACTCATGCCAGATCCGTTAAGGGCGAAATAAAGATTCTTTCAACAAGTACTTAGTTTTTTAAAACAAAATAAAGCAACGAATGTTGATGATGATGATTCAAATTGTATTACAGAAAGACAGCATCACAGATTTGGAGTTTCAAGGATGCAATCGATTCGATTAGCTCCGTAAAGACTCTATCCTTAAGATAGCCCCACAAAAAATAATCCAGTGATGTTAAATCACACGATCTGGCTGGCAATTTAACAGTTGAATTTCGTGAAATGATGCAATCAGCAGATTTGGTTTGCAATAAATTGATTGTATCATTGGCTATAAGACAAGTGGCACCGTTTTGTTTAAACCACATGTCAGTGATATCCATGTTATCAATGATAGGCTAAAATTGAGTTGTTAACACTTCGCGATAGCGTGATCCATTACCGTTACCACATTTCCAGCCTCATTATTCGAAAAAATAGGCCCAAGCACGCCTCCAGATCACATAGCGCATCATACAGTGACACGTTGAGGCTTCTCAATAATCGCTCTAGGATTTTCAGAAGCCCAAATGTGGCTATTTTGTTTGTTAGCGTACCCTGACAAATGAAAATGGGCTTCGTCTGAAAAAATGATTTTGTCAGAAAAATCAGCAGGTTGTTACAGAATGAATTGAGCATATCTACGTCGATGTGAATGGACGGTCGGCTTCAATTTCTGCACAAGTTGAATTTTGTAAGGCTTCAAAGCCAAATCCATATGCAAATTCGCCATTTGGTGGTTTGGGATAACCCCAGTTGTTGAGAACGTCAAGAAATTGACCAATTTGGATCTTCTTCAACCCTGTGGCTCACGATGTTTTCAGTTGAACGACCCGGTCGAACCTGCGTTGGTGTTGGCACATTTTATACCGAGCCCGTCGAATCAAATTTAGCGACCAAATTCTTAATAGGGTTCTCAGAAGGTCGCTTATGTTGTCCAGAAATATCACGAATTTAACAGAACCACAATTTCCATAGTGGATTTAAATTATTTTAATGCAATTTTCGAGCGAAATTGAATTCTTTGTAACAATTACCAAAGCATCTTCTACGAATATGATAAAAAACCAACTGTCGATGCTGTCATGTGGTAGGTGTGGCCACAATTAAAAAACAAAGTTCTTGTTGAAAGACCCTCAATAATATAAATTGCTTTACCTCATTAGATGGCTGTTGAAACGAAGATATCTTGAAACATATCTGCCGGAAAACTGCCCTAATTTTTTTTTATTACTTAGAGAAAACTTTCTAATTTTTTTTTATTTCTCAACATTCACTTGTCTGCTATTTCCTATTCAGTTCACTTATGCCCTATTTTATTGATAAACGTCTTAAAGCATCTTAGTACACATTTTGAAATACCATAATAAAATATACAATATAAACGAAATTGAATTTGGTATCCTAAAAACAGGCCATTTTCAATATAACAATTCAAGGTCGAATATTTGGAAAAGGGATAAGATTAGGTTCTGTGTATATTGGGAACTCCAAGCCCTTAAAGGATCTAGCACAACTTGGCCTGCAACCCTGTATATTTGATTAAGTTTCGCACGTTAACGGTTTGAGTATACCTTCAGTTACTTCACATTCATAGCCTATATCAGTATAAACGAGTGGGCAGCTTAAGTTTGGGTAATATTGGCATTTATAGAACCTATCGCTTTATAAAACAATATGTCTTTCATTTTTGATTTTCGAATTCAAAACGATTGGTATCATCAGTAATATAATATTTTTTATTTTTGAAGGAAAGTAATCTTGTTGATTTGATAGTAGATGGACTATTTCATCAATTGAAACCACCATTACTTTCGAAGTAAAAAAAATTTCGTTACCTTACCAGTGAAGTTGTAGCGAAAAAAAGAAAAAAAGGGATAATTCCCATTTTTACACATAATTGCGATTCTTATCTAGAACATGAAGTCGAATTTTACATTATTGTAACCCTTTCGTAATTAAATAAGGGATAATTCTTTCCGAAATTTCAGGTCACTTCGACATATATTCTCAATGATTCCGAACCATCCAAAAAATTACTACGAGGATATTTATCATAGATGTAATAATGAATATAACAAACATACCTACCTCTTTACCTCTTGTCGGAACCATCATGGCAGCTGCATTAGTAAATGCCATACCAATACAATCGTGTTTTAGGGCATATTCGCTCCAATATCCCATAATGCTCGGGTTATTAGAATCTTGATCATCATTCGGAATGATTTAATATAATATAACTCATTTAGTTCTTTACTTACTCCTTGCACTCACGACCGCAAATCCTACTTCTTTTGCCTTTTTAATGGCAAGTTTCATACAAAAATCTGACACAACTGGTCCTAGAGCATTGTTGCCCTCAACCCAAGCTGTTGCTGCAGTTTCTGACAATACTTCTGGTACAGCTTCAGAGTCTATCATATTCCGCATTATGTCGATGAGAATCTTATCTATAAAATTGATTTCTTGATTACGATAAATTCACATTTGTATAGAAGAATATTTCTTATTCACTGCCGGTGGTGCATCTTTGACTTTTACAGTAATTTCAACCATATTTGAATTGAAGGAACTGTCGTTCTTTCAACTTCAAGCAGCTATGCGTAAATGAATGTAAAATTCAAGGATTTAACCCATATGCCAACCTATATGTGGTCTCCAAACTCCAAATTTCAATAATATCAATATTCGATAGCATACCGAAATGTTATAATTCTATGATGCACTGTGGGTTGGTTCTTACGTAATATATTCAATCCATGACTGAAATGTCCTCTTCTATCAGCTTCAATCAAGATATCGGCACATAGCACGGCTGCATCATCTGGTGTACCAACTGATTTGAGAGCATCGAATGCAAAAACTTTTGCATTTTCTACAGAAATCGCTGAAATCGAACGAAAATAAACGAAATTGTTCATGAGATGACCTTACAGTAGTCCATTACAGAACAGGCTGATGCTCTGCTTATTTATTTCTGAAGAAATCAAATAGTTTATATACATTTGACAGGAAGAGCAAATATAGAATTAATTTTTAATGAAAACCTTTCAACCTTACAATTTCTTATAAGTAAATGTTCTACAGTACTTACAGGTCACCCCTTTTTCACGTTCACCCATGGATTTAACTGCTTCAAAATTGGTGAAACGACAATACCTTTACTCAAGGTTACTTCATAAATTAACTATTCTGTCATATTGACAGAACACCAAAGAAATGTACTTTCAATCATCGAACCAATAAATCCATAGGCAGGGTGATTCGCCACGATGGCCAAACTACTACTATTTCTAGACGTACATGGAAAATTTATCACAATTTTCAGACGAAGATTTTCTTCTTTGGGTTTATGAAAGTATTTTTTTTCCTGAAATATATTCAAAACTCAACAACTTTCATTTGAACTGAAAACAGGCATCTGTAGAGGACAATGTCAGCAGTATGTCACAGCTTGTGTAGGGGATGTTGGTAATGAGGATCACTTGAACAAAAGACATATAAAACATATTTTTCAATCAATTTTTTTATACAGCATTACGGCTGAGAAAAAGTGCCTTAATTATATATTTTTTGTACTTCTTGTGAAAACTATAGAAAATGGAATATTAATCATCTTGGCAGCTTTCCTTTTTGAAAAGTTTTGTTCTTCAATCAGCTTAACAGCGTTTTTCAAGTATAATATAATTAAAATCACCCGACTTCATGATCAATGATACGGAAAAATATACTTGGCAAAAAATTTTGGCTTATAATAACGAAATGACTACTTACTGGATTACAAACTGAAATGTTAGACTACTACATAATAGAAGTACATAAGTAAATCCTACTTATTTTGTGACTTCGGTAACTTCGTATTCATCAAGGCGAAAAATTAGATGAAAATGACGCAAAAACTTCACACCCCTGCCAACCGAAAATGCGTCAAGCGAACTAAATCAGGCGACTGTCCGAAAAAAACATTCGCATCGTTCGTTCGCTTGTAGCTGTCAACTGTCTCCCATTGCCTTTATCTCCACTATAAACTAAATGTTTTATGAGTTACCAGAATCTTCTGATTGTTTTCAAAGTATTTTTGAATTTTTATATATTCTACATCTTTTCAAATTTAATTGTCGTATATATATCAGAAGATATGAATTTACTCACAAATTCACAAATAATTGAAAGACAGATTTGACAACCCAAATTCGTGCTCGGAAAAAGTCTAATGTACCGCTCGTGAAGGATTCATATAATACGAGGGCCGTTCAGAAACTAACCTCCGGTTAATTAAGTAAAAAAAATAAATGCATAGTTAAGTCAAAATATTTTAATATATACATCTTACAACTACATCTTTGCACTATTTTTCGACATAGTCTCCATTACGATTGAGGCACTTATCGTATCTCTTCACAAGCTTTGAAATTCCTTCTGCATAAAAATCACCCGCTTGTGCCTTGAGGCACCCATCGTGCACAGAACTTACGGTAACCCAATCTTGCTGTCACTATCTCGTACAAAAGAGTCTTAGAAATCTGTGGAATATTAGTAGACCACTCCGCCATTGTGAAACGTCGATTTTCACGAACTTTTGCATCAACTGTCTGAACGAGTTCGTCAGTCACCAATGATGGTCTACCACTCCTCTCTTCATCATGAACGTTTTCTCGTCCACTTTTAAATAAACGTACCCATTCACGGACAACTGCTTCACTCATACATTTTGGTCCGTACACGGCACAAAGCTCACGATGAATAGCTGCTGCAGATTATCCTTTGGCTGTAAAAAACCTTATAACAGCACGTACCTCACATTTGGCGGGATTTTCTATTGCAGCACACATTTCAAACTGCCACAAAAACTAAACTAGCGCAGGTTCGATGTTCACTCGACTACGGCTTGATGCCGACTGACCTGCTGAGCGCGTGAATGCACAGATGGCGCGCTACTCCCCCCCACTACACGCACTGTGACCAATCGGAGGTTAGTTTCTGAATGGCCCTCGTATGTTCGATTTCGAAGAATATCGCAATTGTGTAATTTGGATTTGAATGTATAAGGACAAGTGCTTAATGAAACAAAGATATTCCATTTTCGAATGAAGCTGATATGAGTACTTTCAGTTGGTTATTGATAACGAAAGACATCTTTCATTGTTTTTATTGTAAGTTTGTGAAACTTTCCATATCGTTTGAATTTCAAAGTATTTAAAAATATTATTGATTTTTTTTTCAGTTTCCACCAGGAACAGGCACTTAAAAGGGAGATGAACATATCAAAAGTTTGTATTTTTAATTTCAATAGAGAGCCACTATGTTCCAAGTACCATTAGCGATTGGCTCCTGCAACCCAAATTACCGGACTGCGTATTTTTTGTTGATATTCGATTAGATCATTCATAATCCGATCAGATAATGGATCTATAAGCGATTTCGCTGTGATTTCAATTTTTGCTTATAATTAGAAAACCATCAAGTTTTGAGTTCTTTTCCCAGGCTCTGTCACAGAGCGATACAGAAACAAGGGAAATAATGTGAAAAAACTCAATAAACATATCTTCAATTAACAATTACCAAACAGTTTATATTATGTTTCGTTCAAACGACAAGCCTCCACCTATTAAAAATGGTTTCTATCATCTCATTGGATATCTCCACACACAAGACTTATGGTAATTCATTTCAGGAAACCCTTGTCGTGATTATAAGCTACGATTACTGATTTTTTATCGCTTTTATTGATGCACAATTGGAAGGTCAAAATAATATATCTAAATACAAATACACAAAAAATACGGATACAAAACGTTTGGTTTACTAAGTAGATCCTAACATAACTCCTTTTTCGGGATTTTGACACAGCGAATTCGTGTATTATATCTTCAAAATTAATACCGCGAGCGACATCACTTTCAATACACAGAAGGCCCAGTGACGAAGTTCTCTCTTGACCCATAGTTGAACGCATAAAATTTTTTATAAGCTTCAACTTGGAGAATGATCTTTCTCCTTCTGCATTCGAACCCAATATCAGAAAGGTATATGCGCAATGCAATATTAACATTTGGGAAACTTGACACAAGTTTATCCTTTATTTGTAATTTGATGAGATCCGTTATAGAGGTGGTTTTGGGGTACAAATTTGAAAAAATCAAATACTCATCAACAAAGTTTTCTTCTAAGTCAGACGGATACATTTTTACCAGAGCTTGAGGCTTAACCTTGATAATGTCCTCGGTCAGTGTATTATCCTGTAAGAAAGCTAAATGTGTCATAAAGGCTGGTATACGCAGTGCGTCTCTTTGTCATTTCAGCGCAAAGTACATCCAGAACAATAAAAAAAACATTAATCTTAAAGGAATCTTTGGCACTGCGAGAGGGAGTCTCATCTGGCCCTTCATCGAACTTTCGTTTTCTCTTACGAACTCTAGTTTCGGATTCTTTAAATTCTGAATCAGGTGCAAGGGCTTTTGCCTTAAGATAATAGCTATTATACATGCCCTCAGTTCTGCAGTGAGATAAATATTGAATTAAACTGTCGTAAAGTCGCACCATCGTGTTAAACTCGATGCCAGGTTCTTGAAGAGATTTATTTACAATATCGACGTGTTTTAGTAGATCTTCCCAAATAACTGTGAGTAATACCATCTCCAAAGTATTCATTTGATGGATTAAGGTTTGTGCCTCGATCACTGTTGTAGGTTTCATACCTTGACTAGTTGAAATATTTGTAAGAATACCTCGTATATCATCATAATGGGCACATAATGTTTTTACAGCCTCATAACGTGCTGACCATCTGGTCTCTGAAAGTCTTTTTACAGAAATTTTACTTCCCAAAGACCTTAGTTTAGACCATCTTTGAGGGGACGCTGCAAAGAAATTGTAGAACGATTGCAAAATTTCAAAAAATTTTACAGCTTCTAAGCAGCTTTCTGCCGCCGCTGTGCCAACTAGATCAAGACTATGAGCTCCACATGGTACCCAAGTGGCTGCGCTGTTGATTTCCCTAAATCTAGTTTGTACTCCCGAATACACTCCGCTCATATTAGCCGCATTGTCATAAGACTGACATCTGCAAAATTTTGGGTCTATTCCCTGATTTTCTAAAACTGAAATCAGAGTGTCAAAAAGATACTTGGCATCATGTTTTTCTATTTTAACAAACATCAAAAATCTTTCATATATATCTCCAGTTTTTGAGACATATCTAATAACTATGGAGAGTTGATCCGTATGGCTAACGGCAGGTGTAGAATCCACAGTGATCCCATAATACTTGGCTTCTTTGATTTCTGTAACTATTTTTTCCAATACTTTTGATCCCAGTAAAATTATTAGTTCTTCATACGTTGTGGAGGATAAACATGATACTTTTCCGCGGCCTGGATTACCGTATCTTCTTACATGTTCTTCTAGAAACGGATCAAATTTGGCTAAGAGATCGATACACCCAAGAAAATTGCCATTACTAGGAGTACCATGTATTTCATTATCGCCTCTAAACGCTAGTCCCCGTATAACTTAAAATTTATATCCAATTTCTGCACAGGGTGATTACGAGAGAAGTAATCGATAAGATCTGCGCTTATGGTTGTCCACCGTGCTGGATCAGAACTGAAAATACTTGAGGCTGATGTTGTTGGTAGTGATTCAGGCACCACCTGCTTGGAAGCGTCGTTAAAATTTCGTAAACCCCCGTCAGCCTCGTCTTCTGTGACATTCTCAGTTTTATTGGTTGAACATTCTTGCGAGTCCCAACAAGCCTCAGCTTCTTTAGGTCTAACCTCGATCGAGGAAATATCTACCGCATCTGCATTATCTTCTGTCTCCTTAGAAATGTTAACATATTTCAATAAAGAACCTTTAAATTTACTAAGCGACTCAGTCACTTTCTCTTTTCTTTTGCGTTTTTCATGTCCACTTTGGTGTTTTTTTTATATCCACCAGACATTTTTCGCTAAAAAAAAAGTAGAAATAAGTAAATTAAGTAATAGTTGAAAAAAGTAGAGTATAAAAACAACTTTCCCTTACTTACATTACTTATAATAAATTTAACTTCCAGTTTTTAAACTGAAGATTGACTTGGGGTTGAGCGTGATTAAATACAAGCACAGGCATACACGCTCTATCGTAGTGTTTACATATTAACATATTACACAACTGAGCTACTAAAACAAAAGACCTTAGCAGCAGGGAAATCCTCTCGATCACGCGCAAGCGTTTGGTAGTGGGCATGGAAACGTGGCCAACTGTGTCAAACGCATGCACAATTGAATACATCCATGAGAATAATTACATTTTCGGCACAACATAAGATCAACATTTCGGTTCATTGGTTACCAGTATTGTCTAATATTGTTACTGGCCCATAAGATATTCGTTGGTTACCAGCAAACAGACTGCAGACTCTGAATTCTTGGAATAAATATCATTCTTTTCCCAATTTATTCCCAATTATTTCATATTTTCCACAAAATAGAATTCCCAGATTGAAGTCACGTAAACCATTATGGCATAATACTTTCTTCAATATGAACATAAGTGATAAAGAATTATGGAAGACTGAGTCGAACTCTTACGAAATGTTCAATAAGTATCTCGTTTCTGATCCCTCTGAAAAAGTTCCTGGTTTTGATCTTCCAAGAAAAATTTGGACAGTTCTTAATCGTTTGAGAACAGGTCATGGTCGTACCAATGGCATGCTATTTAAATGGAACTCAGTTCCTAGCGCAAGTTGTGAATGTGGAGAAGCAGAAGAAACAATACCTCATCTCATCAATAGTTGTCCCATATATAAATTTCAAGATGATTTTAGGACTATTCATGATGTTTCCAACTCTTTCTTGGAATGGGTTATAAATTTCAAACGAATATGATACGTATTTTTGTTATTCAGTTCTTTTTTCTGCTTTTGTCTTCTTATTTCCTGATTCGATGTGAGCACCTTGAAGAAGTCTCTGTATCCATCAATAGAAGACCACTCTTGAAGAAAGAAGTCCCTGAAATATATTTCAGCTTATTTTTGTATTTTCACACTTAGACGGGGAGCCAGGGTTTTTTTTTTACTTTTTTTCCTAGGATTTTATGTGATACGCCGAATTGTATGACACCCGTCACTAACCCCTGATCTATATGCTTTATTGTTTGCTAACTAAATATTGTCAGCCAAAAGTTCAAAAGATATATATATATAATATATCGCTTTTAAACTTCTTAATTCAGTTCCAAGGAAAATGATCGACTCATTCTTCAATTTTAAAAAATCCTCAGAGTATAAGTTTCCAATCAAAGTATAAATGGAATAATTTCACTGATACACGATTCCACTGAAACTTTCCAACAAGCGAATAATGTAAAACATGACATGTAAAGAGTGACTCGAACACTTTGCGTGCCAAGGAAGCCAACTTCTTGATACTTTCACAATGATATAGTCACATTACATGCAATCGACCCTACGAAAATACCTCTGACTCAGTGAAACTGATGAGTAAAGGTTTATTCTCGTGATTTCCACTATACAACGGGTTTCTGCAACCTTTGTCGACGCAATAAGGTGTTCGACTATCTATCAATAATCAAAAAAGAATTTATCAACTCTCTCAATCCATCGCACAAAAAACCTCCTATATGGTTACTACACGCTACTATTCCATTAGTTGGAAATACTTTTGAACTTTCATTTCCGAATTTTTAGGAAATTGGATCCAGTGGCGGCGTAAAGGGGGGGGCGGTCCGCCCCGGGTGCCAAGCATCAAGGGGTGACAACACGGTGACAAAGAAATACCAACTCTGTCACGCAGATAGTAGCCGTCGATACAAGAGAAGCAGCATCCACACTCTTACCAGCTTTATGTGACTTCAGTTTTTTATGCTACCTCTCTTTTTGATGTGAAATCCTAGAAGAAGTTAATCAGACACAAAAGTATATCCAAACATCTGGACTATCGCTGGAAAAGTGTGTTATAAAAATTAAAGCCCTAAAAACTTTTCTTCAAACTCAACGTATACAAATAGTGGAAAGAGCTATTTCCTACGCAACTGAGAAATGTGAGGACTTGGATATCTCCGTTGAAAGAAGAGCAAGGAGGAGATTCCGAAAACGAATGCCAGGAGAAATGTCCCAAGATGTTGGACTAACATTGCCAGAAGAGTTGCATAGAGCTATGTTAGAATGTCTTGATAGATTTTACGAAGAACTAGAGCATCGCTACAAAGCAATGGATGATATTCTCATAACATTTGGTGTTGTTCAGTCTGAAACTCTACTTACGTCAACAGAAGAAGAACTTCGTGATAAAGTTCCAAATCTTACAAAAATCTATGATGAATTTTCTGCAGAGGACATTATTTTGGAGATTTTACGACTGAGGCGCCACTTGGAAGCCGCCAGCATTTTCTTCAAGAAGCGATCCAATGGACTACCTTGGAGCTTTGAAATTTATTGTAAATGGGACTATTCTGAGTCTGTTCCAAGTCTAGCTCTATGTCTAAGATTTTTTTAACTATTTGTGTTTCGGTGGCTACTTGTGAAAGAAGTTTCTCAAAATGAAAGTTAATAAAATCTTACTTAAGATCTACAATGAGCCAAACACGACTTTCCAGTCTATCCATATTGTCCATTGAAAAGGAGAGGAATTTTGATAATGTCATTGAGTATTTTAGCAAAATAAAGTCACGTAAACACGTTTAATATTTGTCGTTTTATTTTGAGGGTGCGCGATAGAAAGTCGCCCCGGGTGCCAGCCTATGCTACGCCGCCACTGATTGGATCAAATATGTTTAGATGCAATGTTTTTCAGAAATGAAGCGAATCACTCAGTGTTGCGTGATGCTACTACAGTTAGAGATTTGGAGTGGTGGTTCAATTTTCACCATCAAATTTTGGATGAAATTCATCGCCTGAAGGAAAAAAAGTTGATCGTGAAAGTCATGCTTCGAATGCACTAAAAATCAGATCCTTTTGAAATCACCGAATAAAGCGAATCATTCAGTGTTTGAGGTGGAGACAGCTGCTGCTCACTGTCAAATTTTATTAACGACGTGGGAAATAGTAATAATAAACATATATTACATCTGAGGGGGCCTAACTGGTGGTATTGTGTTGCAACATGGTAATGCACGTTGAGTTCGACTCAATGATTTATATGAGTCGTTTATCCCCTTCAAAGGACTATTTATTTATCTTTTATCAACAGAACTCTCTGTTGAAGAATCTCTTTCGGCGGTGTCAATGCACCTTCGATTGTTTTTTGATGATAATCTCGAAGAACGTATTTGGTCTTGGGCCAGATATCATCTTTGCCCGAGGCCGTGTTCAGTCTGCTTGATGAGCCTCAGGAACCACATAATGAAATAGTTCTGAACGAATATGAAATTGCCAAAAAAGCTGCTTTTCCAAAATGACAATGATTAAGAGATATCATCAATAGAGAATATTCCACTAACTATATAGTGATTCTTTGACCACTCCGTTAATTTTAACCATAGATTCTCGACGTCGAAAGAAAACATTTTCTTCCTATAACATTTTTCCAAATTTGGCCCCGTTGGAAAGTTATAGGGTGTTGAAATTTCATTAAAAAATTGCGTTATGACCTGTAATATCCAAATGACAATATCAATTGAAATGATCTCTTGTAGAAGGTTTTTGATAACAGTCATACATATTTTGGCTTCATTAGATTTATTCCATATCTTGTGGGTTTCTCACTACTACTACACAGATTGGTTGAATTGCATGAAAAACAAATAGCCTTTAACTAAAGGTCCGTATCTTGTACTTCCTAGAATCATTAGTCATTTTTGCAGATATAATCATTACTCATCTTTTTCCTAAATTACACCATTTTTGAGATACTTGAAGTTGAAAGGAATTAAATCGATATAACCATCTGATGAAATATGAGTGAGTGAATCATTTCTTAGAGGGAAAATAATGTTTTTAAACAATTCAGATTCAATAGTGGATGCTGTGGAAGGTAATTTACATTCAAACTAAACTGGACTACAGAGGGGTATTTGCCCAATGTGAAAATTTTAAATGTTTATAACTTTTTAACCCAGCTTAATATGGAAAAACGGTATGGGAAAAAGTGTTTCTTTTGATCTCAAGAACCTATGGTTAAAATTAACGAAGTGATCAAAGACTACCCTGTATAGAAAAGCCTGCCACTTATTATCTTTCTAATTATCCAGAAAAAAGAATAAATTTCACAAAATTGCAGCATGTCAACTAACCTACCATAATTTATTTATTGGCCAAGACATCGTCATGACAAATTACAAAACCGGATCGAAAAAAGGCAAATCCTAGTAAGAAACAAATAAACATAAATTGACACCACTCAGAAAGTCGAATATTTTAGAAAATTAAGAATTGGTTGTGAACTTATCATGATAATACAATTAATTTATTTTAATTTATCGTTGCATATTTACTCTGGGAATAGGACCAGAGGATTTGAAAAAAAAGAATCACAGAATATTCAAGTATTCACAATAATTCCGCAACGATTTCCAATTTTCTCTCATCTTTGAATATAAGCAGATTTAGAAAAACGATGTTGAAACTTGAGGTACCTGAAAGGTACTAGTGACAATAATAAATAATACAAATCTCCTAAAATTTAATATTTTTATTTATAATAAATAACAAAGTGTGAACAATTCGCATAGAAGAACAAAATAGATATCACAAAAGATACTCACACACTCAAACAAAAAATATTTGAGTTCAAGAGCAAAATACATATAGAACAAATTTAGTAGATAATAACCCATTCCAAACATCGAATTCTCATTCGATCGATAAAATGTAATAAATAACTTAAACATATTGTCTTTTTGAACTAAACAAATGTATTGCGTATAAATAATCTCAAAGAAATTTCAATGAATCTGTATAAATAAATATTTTATATCTAAAATAAGGTCTATTCTCAGTTACCTGTTTTTTTTTATTTCTCAAGGAAATTTGAGAATGAAATAAATATGAAAAATATTATTCAAGTTCAATTCTTCATAATTGATGACTGGATTATAAATGGTTATTTAACATCGCCACTTAAAATTGAAATAATTTAGAAAGAATTCATTCTTCTTTTATGCGCTGAAGATATGTAACAAAGCCAAATATAGAAAAAATGATGAATTTCTGAATAACATGCATTTGAAAATATTCTCCGTTTTTCTGAAATCAAAACAGACTGAGTTCTTTCAGACCAACCCAATACACTGAAGAATTTTTCTAAAATTTTTTTCGCCTACCTTTCAGGCAATCAAGAAAACAAAAAACACTTATTAATGTTACGTGAAGATCAATATTTCATATTCAATCACAATGAATTGGTTTTGAATTCGATTTGAAGTTCTCAAAGTATATTTAACAGAGAATATTCGAATTTGGCACTTCAATCAGTTCAGTTATCCGCTGTTTTTCAAAAAAAAAACTGAAAACATATTTTATCATACCTGAACGAAAATAATACGATTTTTTCACCTTGATTGGATATTTCGAAAGTATTAACATCAAGTTTTAGTTATTGGTAATTTAATGGATGGTACTCTCAATACCCTGTAAATAGCTGCATTCAACAAAACATGCCAGTGTAGGAGTGAATCGTCGTTGAATATAATTAAGAAGATATGGATAATACTTTCAGATCGTACCTTAATGAATCCCCACTAAAATTTGTTGGGGTATTAAATCTAGTTATCAATACATAAGGAGGAGTTTCCAAACTTTTATAAATATATCCAGTAGGCCAATAATCTATTCGAATTCAAACCCTTGCAGCTGCCCTGTTTCCATTCAGATTTGACAATTCTGAAGAATCATTGTCCAGAATCGATTTTTCGTTTCTCTTCGGAAAAAGTGTGGAAAAGCAAGTTGCCTGAAAGAAAAAAGTGATTTCACAATCAAGCTGTCAATTTTTATCATTTAATTTTCATCAAGAATATGAACAGTAGATAACACGGTATGAACTAGTTGAAACCAAAATCGATTAAGATCAATTTCGGCTCGATATTTGACAAAATCAAACATTTGGGCAGAACGAATGCTCACGGTTCATTTAATTCAATAAAAAAGAACAAAACAAAACTGCTATAACTTTTCGTGGGTTCACTCTTCCTACGAACATGAAAATTCACAAGAACAAGCGTGCAAAAATGCAAAGTATGGCAAAATAAACAATAAAACACTATAGAATAGAAGAGAAATTAAATGATCCATAAAGATATACAAAATCGTTTAGTAATATACAAATTTAAAAACAAAAGAAAAAAAGAGTGCGTGTAACGTTCACATGAGCTTTGGCATTGTACAAGATATATCACCCGTCTTCATATAGAACAAGTATTTTTTATAGAGATAATGTTTATTATTGTTGATAAGTGTTGTATATGTAGCATAAGTTTTTTTATGTAAAATGACTGTTTTTCTAATGATTCTTTGATTTTTTTGTTATTAATTAATTCATTTCTTATGAAGTCTGAAATTTCATTAGATTTATTCATTTCACAGCAATTCCATTTATTTTTCATACTGTTTTTCCATTGCATTCTAAATTCAAAGTATGCTATTCGAAAACCTTGAATCCTCTGAATAATTTAAATTTTTTCTATTGTTTACGTGCTAGCAATAGTGAAGACTCAATTCTTCCTACAAATTCTTCAGGCTCTGCTTCTGAATAATTTGTATTCATGGTTGAATGTCATGTTATGATTTCCAAAATTTTTCAGTTAATTTTATTGCGAATGTAAGTAAAATATTCTTCTTTCATTTATTTTTGTATAACTTCAGTATTCTTTGTTTTTCTCGTCTTCATTTCATGTTTTCTCTTCATTTTGTGCATTACTTTTATATCATTCAATAACTGAGCTTTCATTCAAATTAATTTAATTAACCTTGATCTGAATTCAATTCATTTTGTAGTCTGTTTAGTTTTGGAACATATGATATAATACTCTGTAATTATATTCCTAAATATCCACCAGAATAACAATAAAATAATGAAAATTTATAACAGCTTTTTTCTTTATCTTAATAATCTAGCATATACCTGAATTTCACATGAGAGGCATAATCCAGTGCATATTTACCTAGCATGCTGGAGAAAATTTGAAATTCCCTCTGCTTTGGTAATTCAAATTTCCCGCTGCTTCGTTCCTGTACTACCAAATATGACGGCCAATTTGTGTTACCAAAAATTAGATTTTACTAATTTTTTTTTTCAAAAATTTTTTATTGGTTTGTTTATAAACTATCTAATGACAAAATTCAAGTTCATCAATAAACTCTTGTCTTGATAATACACTTCGAACGTTGTGAAAAATGATTGCATCTTCATGAAATAATTCAATTTTTTTGGCAGAGCTGAATTCTTCGAATTTCAACAGAAAAAGTGTTCGTAAGTAAAAATGTTCTGAGCAGTTAACTGTCGAAATTCTCATATTTGAAGATGATAACAACAAATATGGTTCAGTGTTGCCTGGCAGAAGTATAGAGTAACCCACGTATTGGCCTAACCTATGCATGACCTAATAGCATTCCTGACAATAATAATCCAATGAATTTTTCAATATTTTCCAGTGGCTATGAATTGACCATAAATTTTATGGACACATCAAATACATTCACCATCTCACGGAAGTAATTAATTCATGATCTACGTTCGTCGAGAACATTAAACGAAGCTGGAACATGTTCACATAAGTGACATTTACTTCTGATCCAGGTTCCCTTGTTCTCTTAATGGTTTATTGTTTTTTGCAATGCCATATCGCCCATGTTACATAATTCGGAACCAGTATGTTATTAACAATGGAATTGACGACCTCTTGAATTATGTATCGCTAAACAATTTGCAGCTTCATTGTTTTCTAGTTGCATTCAAAACAGGTGTTCAAGGAGTCAAGACAGCTAACAAATTGAAAATTTCATTGTTCTTTCCAGAAAAATGAAGTGTGGCGTATGTTTTACTTGAATATTTGCTACATTCACATTTGAGGAATTTGAATAATGCTTAAAGAACACGAAATTAGTAATATAGAGCAAGACAAATATTGAACATCATAGATTGCTTCATTGAACACAACAATTCTGTAAGTTGGCAGAATTGAATTATGTTACACTCTTTTAGGTACTACTCCTAATGTCATATGTTCTGGAACCCCTAATTGATGAGCTAATTGTTTGTTTTTTGTAATTTTAATGCGTTGCATATAATATTAAATTTTTTTGATCTATTGTTACCAAATAATTCTCACTGCACTACGTTTGAAAAATGTATTACCTTTAACGTTAATATTGAGATGATTGAAAACATTTTGAATAGAATGAAATGTTCAATTCAATCATAATCATAGAGGTTTTCTGATTCATCTTGTGTCATTTGCATTGTAATGAAGAATGTAAATATAAAAAAATTGCGTTGAAAAAATGTTCAACACGTTCATAGATGTAGGGTTGTGTCGATGTTAGCATGATGTTCTTTATACAAAATGGGTATTTTCGATCTCAAATTGACAAATTATAATAAAATGTAAATGATTCTTACTCGTGATTGTGGTAGGTGCAAAAAATAAATTGAAAAAACAATTTTTTCTCTGTATATTTTCAAATTTCAATTTTTGATGAATGGCACCTACTTCTTTTTTGATTAATGATCATGATTAATAATCTTCAATCTTCATTGCATAAATGATGTTGAATGAAATATGGATTAGGTTCTTTGAATCTTAAAAGGATGAAGGTGAAATAAAACAAAACAAAAAAAACTTGAATTGCATATTTAATAGAAAATATTTATATTCCGGAAAATCTAGTGCAATGAAAATCTTGAACAAAAATTGAATACTGATAACACTACTAAACAATAGCTTTGTAAGTTGGATGAGTGGAACCCTTCAGACGGTAGGCTGTAAACGGATTGCCTTTATCAATGAATCGACCCTGAAACATGCAGTGATTTAATGATAAGTTTGATCAGCGTTTTGATGATTGAAATTATGAATGAAAATTGTATTGACGTTAATATTCAGTATTTTACCATGATTGGTTTAATTTGTTCCAACGAGAATAGATTTATTTCACTATGTGTCCGCTGATCTGGATTATTTCCAAATGAATCACGCTAGACAGACAATTAATGGAATTTATTTAAAGATCAGTTTTTGTCTGAATACGTAATTTGCCTCAATTATTTCGGAGATAATTCTAATTGTTCTTCATATTTACGATTGCAATAATTTCGATCTATAAGTTTTCACTTGATTATTATGTTAATCATTACTCTACTACTTTTCTTGCATTGAAAATAAGTACTTGCAGTTTTTTGTCCGAAGCTCAAATCCCATTATTTTGAAAAGGTTAGTATATCTTTTCTATCTGCATCACTACCTCAATAAACTATAGCCAGCGAGCAAAGAGAAACTCCTATATCTTCTCTTGTGTTTACTCAACAAAAATAAAATTTCATAAAATTTAATATGTATCAGAAACCATCATAAATACAAAATTATCTGTTGAGATCCAACGATTATCTTAGGAGTAATTGATTATTTAAAAAAAATTGTTAGACTTTTTCAACTTTAATATCATTATATTCGATAAATTTGTAATCCTACAGCTTGATCTTAAACCTTCATGACATTAATACCTCATTTCGTTGACGATTGCAACAAAATATACTACTAGGATTGTCTTTTATATTTTATTATATTTTATATTTTATAACCCTAGTGTTGCAATCTGCCAACTGACAGCTCTATCGGAAAGCTTGACATTTTTGAGGTTATAAGTAGTCAGAACGTTCTGACATACGAGCGCTCTTTTGTTGTTTACAGTAACTTAAAAGATTCATCTCGCCCAAAAAATGCAATTAAATCGTGAACATTTTCGTGCGATTATTTTTTACAACTTTCGACCTGGATTAATTTAACAAAAATGCATCGATGAACTTGATTCAGTTCTTGGCGATGAAGCTCCATCAAGGACCTGTGTTTATCGATGGTATGGTAAATTCAACCGAGGTCGTACTTCACTCCAAGTCGAATTTCGTAAAGATCGGCCAAAATCAGTTGTTGTTCCGAAACCGATTGATGCTGTGCGCCAACTGATATTGCAAGGTCGTCATGTGACCTATCGTGAGATTGAGACAACCTTAGGTCCAGCATACATTCAATATTGCATGAGCATTTGATCGTCAAAAAAATTTGTTCGCGTTGGATCCCACACAATTTGTCAATCGCTCAAAAAAAAAAGATCGTGTGAATTTATCGAAAGAAATGCACCAAAAATACGATCACGATGCTTCGAAGCTCGTCTATGACATCGTGACAGGTGATGAGTCGTGAATTTACGCGTGTGAGCCCGAAAGTAAACAGCAGTCGTTTCAAAATGAGCCAAATCCAACAAAAGCAAATGGTCGCCTGTTTTTTAGGAAAAACTGGACATGTCGCACTCGTACCACTAGAACAACGTAGAACAGTCCATTCTAAATGGTACATAACCACCTGTTTGCCAGTAGTTTTCCAAGAAATCAGGACAATCAACTGCCAAAGACGGATCACCCTTCACCACGCTCAAACAACAGCACTTTTGAGCACTCAAAACCTCGGTTTGGTGAGTCATCATCATAACTGTATTTGGATTTCTGTTCGTACGGTTAGCAAAATGACACCCTTTCAAATTCACTGTCTCTAGGCATTTTAACAACAAACAAACTTCATATTTGAATCACTTCGAACAGTTGATTTGTTGTAAAATCTAAAATTTTGCTACAATCGTCTTCAATATTCAAGTAACAAAATATATTTACACGAACAAACAATCATGATTTTTTGCTCCAAATCTTTATCATTTATTTTTTTCCATACCAAAAAAAAATGAAATGTAAATATCTCTTCTGGATGCTGCAGTTTCTTTGTCAGTTAGTATATTCTGATTTCAAAGAAAAGATTCAATCCGATGATTTTCAAATAAAGAAATCTTTCATTCCACCGAATAAAGAAGAGCTTTCAACATCCCATAACCATTCGTTAAATTGTAAGAATGGTACAATCGAGAGAAGAATCGTATCTCGCATAACCAGACACCTAATCAACAGACTTAACGTCAGCGATTGAAACATTGATAGGCAAATCTGAATGAAGAGCACTCTATTTTCGGGAGAATTCGACTCCCAAAAACGTAATCGCCGCATCGAATCTCATAAAACTCCTAAAATAATCCGTCGAGGGATTTACTTCACCTGAAATACCAACAGATATAAAAAACTTTTATTGCAGGTGGTATATGTGACGCCCCCAACGTAATGCTCTCCTTTTATTAGGGATTCTTTCTCCAGGTAGCTCGCAATGCTTGATAATTCCCAGACTACCGCCATAAAACCTGTGCTGGGGATGTTTTGTTCAAACAGTGAAAAAATTTTGATTGTTGTTGGGCCTCCGACAAAGCTGTGTTATAATGTGTTATCATAGCCTACATTCCACTTCGAGTGTCATGATTATGAAGAAAGGGATCGGTTTGGAAGGATTATAGGAAATACAGATGTATTCAAAGGACTTTCTGTTCCCGTTCATTTATCGTACTTTTTTGTTGTGTTATATTTTCAGGTGCTTCAAATATTGGAATATCAGAATATTGAGAAAATTTTATTATAAACATGATGGAAAGCAACTTTCCTCAAAGTTGAAAGCAGGGTGGTGAAACTACATGTTCTATACTCTACCAAACCTTGATACAGAAAACATGACAGAAATATTTTGGAGTGATATCTTTGTTTTGTTTGTATACGAAGGGAGAATTTTCGGTAGACTCAGATTTTGTGATTTATTGGAATGTTTCTTTCTGATTATTTTATTTTCACTGTGATATTTCATCTATTTGTTATTTTTCATGTTAATTTAGTTTTCCATAAGCGTTTTTTATGTAGCTTAAGTTTTTTCATGTAGCATGACTGTATTTCTATTCTGTTACTTCAATTTTGAGGGTTAGTTTGAAGGTTCAAACATCGCAGCTCATTTCATTATTCGTTTGAATCGACGGAGTACAAGAGAAACATTTTTCTCCAGAATTCCTCTTCGAATTAATTTTTTTTTTATTATGCAAGTTCATCATCATCATTTGTCATACTATCATACGAAGATCACCCCAACGATTTTCTAACTACAACGCCAGAATCGATAGAGTGTATAGAATATCTTAATGTTTGTTTATGACGATTAAGCATATTATGTATTTTCATATTTTTTATATGTGTAAGTTTTTGATGTGTCGAAATGCCATACGCCAAATAAAGTACTTATACGACGAATTTTCTCCAATTAAAGAAGATTGCTTGAGTTTATCAAGACCAGGTGAATAATTTTTCTCATGAATTGCAGTATTAGATTTTTTAATAGCATCGTTAAAAATATAATTTCCAATATTTCAAAAACGCATTGAAAATATGGATTGTCGCTTGTTACAAAAAGATTTAATTGTCCCTTTTACGAAACAGAAATAATTACCGACGATTCATGAAAATACTTGAAAAGATTTCACAAATATATTCATAATAATATGAGTTTTAGTACCCACAAATTACCCCTTTGCATACTTTCATTGATGTTTTAGAACAATTGAGAGAATTATGCTGATTGAAGTTAATCATTTCGAATATTTAATCAAATGATTAAACATCGAATATTTGATCAAAGAAGTCACACCTAATGGAGAAAATTCGACTATCTAGAACCCCCGGATACTACCTACTTTGTATAGGGCGATTATTCAGTCGGGGAGCGACCACCAATTCGTACCTATCTAAAAAAGGCGCATTGAACAATCGGCCGACTAAACAATCGTCAGGACTTTTTAAAAGTTGGCCAACAAATTTGTTTGAAGGCAATTGGGAAAACTTACAAACTGTTTTCTCAGCCGATACTTCATCCCTGTAGTGTTCGCTTGTGCATTTCCCTACAAGATGATTGCTAAATAAACCATTTGCTGATAAAAAAATCTACAGTGTCTTAAATCTGGATGTCAGAGATTAAGCGATTGGGCACCATTATTCATTGAGGTGGTGCTACAAATTCGCACACCAAGCAAACTAAACAGTGTAGTGGAAGACTATATCCTACACTCGACCGACTATTTTCGTTATATTTCATACCTTTTCAAAAAAAAAAGAGAATGAAAAACAAGCAAATTGAACAACTGGCAGATTTAAAAGTCGTCATCTGTGAGCAAGGGGTTGTCAGCTAATGCGGACGATAGTTCGCGAAAGATTTGTTGGCAAACAATGGGTAAGCCTACATTTATCGGCCGACTGTTTATCGCTGTAGTGTCCGTGTAGTGTACGATCTTGCGTTACAATCTTCATTGCAGGCTGTAAAGGACTTTCTTTCATTTTAATTGCCACAAAATAATCTCATATGCATGCACCAAAAATTAAATTACCATACAGAATAATGAACGAGGAATTATGCAAGAGTAGAGAAGAATAATAAGATGGTATTTACACAAAACTTTTTACAATTATCTTCGCAGGATGAGGAAACACCGCTTGACAAAACGAATAACAGCTCGTTTTAACCTGAAAAGTACTTGTTGATAGTTGACTACTATGTTTATTGATAATAATTGATAATAAAATATCTGAATATTGGAAGTTTTCAAAGTGGTACATCAAAAATGATAAAATGTCCATACTGAAGAGATCTTCCCACCGAAAAATTAGCAGCATCTACTACAGTTAGAATTCGACACAAAGAAAATTCAAAGGAAAACGGGGAAAATAAAAACCTCATTCCCAATGAAGGCGCTTCTTATTTGCCTTCACTTCGTAAAATCAATGACGTGTCTGGAAATTTCACGGTGAAGTTCCAGGTATGAATGGCAATGTACGTTCAGATCAATACTCACCGTAATTATTGCTACAGCACACCCCAAACTGAGACCTGCCAATACGTCGCTCCAGTGATGTTTGTAGTCAGATATCCTGGTCATCCCCGTGAAAATAGCCGCGAGAACCGCCAGATATTGAAGGGTATGCCTAAGTAATTTAGAACCATCCCAAGTCATCCGCTTATGCAGATAAATCTGAAACAAGAAACTTTCAAACTGCGCATATTCAAATTTTTCGATACTGGGCTATTTCAGAGTGTATTCAGCCGTCAATTTTGGTTTTCTTCAAACTTTTTTCAAGAACAAGTGTAGAGTTTACGAACAAATATTAAGATTTCAGTTAATAAAAAAAATGTTCGACTACTCACCGCAAAGTAGGTCATCGTAAACATCGAAAATGAAGAATGACCAGAAGGAAAGTGAGTACTATTTTTCAGTACTCTTTACTATACCTATATTATACGTGTGTACCTATAACATGCCATCAGTTATTGTTTTTTTTTTCTTTTTTTTTTACTTTATTATTATAACTTTTTAATTACAAATTTTGCAATATTATTAATAATTAATTATTGACTCTTTTCCCACCACCCACGAGGTAGAGTCTAGAGGCGCGTTTTTTTTTACGTGGTATCCCCAATAGGCATAATCCACGGTGATTTTCCAAATTAGAACTACTCCGTCCTCAGTCGTTTCGATGGACCAGGCTGCAGCTCAGCATCTGATCGGCTTTCTGAATTAAATACCAGTGGGACAACTGGAGAAGGAAGAGGTGTTAATGTTGGCGGTTCATCATCAAAGTCATTTTCATTTAATCTGAGAGTTCCATTACGTTGCTGCAAGTCTCTCCAGAACAATGGAAGCACACTGCAGAACATTTCATTCCTGCTTTTCGGCATCCACACATCGCTCCACAGTTTCCTTTGCATTTGCAAAAGATCAATTTTAGAAGCTCAGGGGTGCTGGAGGTTTAGAGTTCTGCACTGGCATCAATAATTTTCCACATTTTTTCCAGCCCCAGTCTTCAGGATCATTATAATTACCAAGCCACGACTGGACCTGATGGTAGACTCGGAAAGTATGAAAGCGAGCTGTGTCTTGTGTTGGAGGAAGTGAGGATAAGTTAAATGTACTTTTGTCACTGCCTTGGCGAATCGTTTGTATCTTAGGCTGTCAAGAGAATTATCATCTTTATTACCACCGTATAAAGAGATAAAAAAACGTTCACCAATTACAGTGAGCAAAGCAGGGTCAACTCTCTTGTTGAGAAACAAAGCCGTTCCACTTGCAAACTCTAAATGTTTCTCTAGGGTTGTCACAAATTTCATTTTACCGATATTGTAAGGAGCTGAAGTTGTGTCACATCCGGAAAAAGCATGAAGAAACAGCAAGTTATTTGCAATGACATCTCCGTACATAAAACCTGAGTACTGAAAAATAGTACTCACTTCGGAGCGCTGTAAAACCTTAGCTATTGACTTAATGAAAAAATGATGCGAATAAAAGTTGTTCCTCAAAAAACGATGTACAAAAATGGTCAGACATCATTTTTTCGTAAAATGAAAAAAAAAAGTTACATCGAAAAATATAAATTTTTTCCTCAAATTTCCGGAGATTTTCGCTCATAACTTTTTTATTTATAGTTCTACGACAAAAAGTTACTGGAGCAAAGTTGTAGAGAATTTAATTGGCAACAAACAATGTTCATAAATTTTTTTTATGAAAGAAATAGTTTAAGAGATATATCGTAAATACCATTTCAACTCCTAATTTCAAGATGGCGGCCGTGGGATAAGGGTGGCGACCCCACAAACTTGGTTTTAGCTTTACACTGACCCCCCCTACACATCAAAAAAATAAAATTGCGTCCACTAAAAAACGCAACCTAAAATGTAACATTTCAATGGACTATTTACCCAAAGTTAAAAGCAGGGTGGTGAAAATACATTTCCTTGGCTCAACCAAACAGGAAACATGACAGAAATATTTCGATGGAGTGATATCTTTGTTTTATTTGTATACGATGGGAGAATTTTCAGTAGACGCAGATTTTGTAATTTATTGCAATGTTGTTATTTTCACTGTGATATTTCATCTATTTGTTATTTTTCATATTAATTTAGTGTGACTGTTTTAATTTAGAATTATTAGTTTTTCATAGCGATAAGTGTTCTACATTTTTCATAAGTGTTTTTGATCTAGCATAAGTTTTTTCATGTAGCTGACTGCTTTTTTATTCTGTTTCTTCAATTTTAAGGGTTAGTTTGAATCATTATTTGTCATACTATCATACGAAGATCACCCAATGATTTTTTAACTACAACGCCAGAATCGATAGAGTATATAGAATATTTTAATAGTTTGTTTATGATTTTAATTAAGCTTATTATGTTTTTTCATATCTTTTATGTGTGTTTAAGTTTTTAATGTGTCGAAATGCCATAAGTTATAAAGTATTTATACGACGAATTTTCTCCAATTAAAGAAAATTGCTTGAGTTTATCAAGACCAGGTGAATAATTTTTTCTCATAAATTTCAGTATAAGATTTTTTAATAGCATCGTTAAAAAATATAATTCCCAATATTTCAAAAAACGCATTGAAAATATGGATTGTCGCTTGTTACAATAAGATTTAATTGTCCCTTTTACGAAACAGAAATAATTACCGACGATTCATGAAAATACTTGAAAAGATTTCACAAATATATTCATAATAATATGAGTTCTAGTACCCACAAATTACCCCTTTGCATACTTTCATTGATGTTTTACAACAATTCAGAGAATTATGCTGATTGAAGTTGATCATTTCGATTATTTAATCAAATGATTAAACATCGAATATTTGATCAAAGAAGTCTCACCTAATGGAGAACTTTCGACTATCTAGAACCCCCGGATACTACCTACTTTGTATAGGGCGATTATTCAGTCGGGGAGCGACCACCAATTCGTACCTATCTAAAAGAGGCGCATTGAACAATCGGCCGACTAAACAATCATTAGGACTTTTTAATAGTTGGCCAACAAATTTGTTTGAAGGCAATTGGGAAAACTTACAAACTGTTTTCTCAGCCGATACTTCATCCCTGCTTGTGCATTTCCCTACAAGATGATTGCTAAATAAACCATTTGCTGATAAAAAAATCTACAGTGTCTTAAATCTGGATGTCAGAGATTAAGCGATTGGGCACCATTATTCATTGAGGTGGTGCTACAAATTCGCACACCAAGCAAACTAAACAGTGTAGTGGAAGACTATATCCTACACTCGACCGACTATTTTCGTTATATTTCATACCTTTTCAAAAAAAAAAGAGAATGAAAAACAAGCAAATTGAACAACTGGCAGATTTAAAAGTCGTCATCTGTGAGCAAGGGGTTGTCAGCTAATGCGGACGATAGTTCGCGAAAGATTTGTTGGCAAACAATGGGTAAGCCCACATTTATCGGCCGACTATTTATCGCTGTAGTGTCCGTGTAGTGTACGATCTTGCGTTACAATCTTCATTGCAGGCGGTAAAGGACTTTCTTTCATTTTAATTGCCACAAAATAATCTCGTATGCATGCACCAAAAATTAAATTACCATACAGAATAATGAACGAGGAATTATGCAAGAGTAGAGAAGAATAATAAGATGGTATTTACACAAGACTTTTTACAATTATCTTCGCAGGATGAGGAAACCCGCTTAACAAAACGAATAACAGCTCGTTTTAACCTGAAAAGTACTTGTTGATAGTTGACAACTATGTTTATTGATAATAAAAAATCTGAATATTGGAAGTTTTCAAAGTTTTCAAAGTGGTGAAAATTATCAAATGTCCATACTGAAGAGATCTTCCCACCGAAAAATTAGCAGCTTCTACTACAGTTAGAATTCGACACAAAGAAAATTCGAAGGAAACGGGGGAAATATAAACCTCATTTCCAATGAATGCGCTTCTTATTTGCCTTCACTTCGTAAAATCAATGACATGTCTGGAAATTTAACGGTGAAGTTCCAGGTATGAATGGCAATGCGTTCAGATCAATACTCACCGTAATTATTGCTACAGCACACCCCAAACTGAGACCTGCCAATACGTCGCTCCAGTGATGTTTGTAGTCAGATATCCTGGTCATCCCCGTGAAAATAGCCGCGAGAACCGCCAGATATTGAAGGGTATGCCTAAGTAATTTAGAACCATCCCAAGTCATCCGCTTATGCAGATAAATCTGAAAAAGAAACTTTCAAACTGCGCATATTCAAACTTTTTCGATACTGGGCTATTTCAGAGTGTATTCAGCCGTCACTTTTGGTTTTATTCAAACTTTTTTCGAGAACAAGTTTTGAGTTTACGAACAAATATTAAGATTTCAGTTAATAAAAAAAATGTTCGACTACTCACCGCAAAGTAGGTCATAGTAAACATCGAAAATGAAGAATGACCAGAAGGAAAAGACAACCTGGAAATATAGAAGTATTAAAAAGTTGATTCTTTCAATAATAATGAATTACGAACGTCAATAAAATCAGCAGATATGGAACTCAAATAAAATTTGAGCAACGTCGAGCAATCGAAACAGCTTCAATAAATTTTACTAATAATTCCAATTTCGAATCATTGAAAAAAAAGTATATTTTTCTTAAAAATCGAATGTTTTATGTTTTTGTCTAATAATGTATATCCTCTCAAAGTAGATAACTCACAGTAGTTTTCAAAACTCCATTGATGTACTTGAATTACGTATACCATTTTATAATTGCCATGATTTACCAATTTGCAACTTTCGGAAACTATTATCAGCGTCGAAGTGTTAATTGTAGGATGTTAAAACATAACATTAGAATAAATGTAATAACGTGAGAAATCAAACAAACAAAATGAACAAAGCAGAGACATGCACAAGAAATTGACCAGAAGACTTCACTGACATAAAGATAAGGACTGAGAATTAACACGTTCCGTAATATGCGAAGTTGAACTCAATTACAGCTCTATGAAGAGTTTGTTCAAGACGAACTAGTCGTGAAGAACAAGCACATTAACACTCACCTGAGTTCTTTCAAAATATGCTTATTGTGTTTGTACAGCTCGTTAGTACAAGTAAAAATGGTATGATAAGTGTGGTTATGACCAATCAAGTCGCTTGAACAATCGATACTCGGCATGCAAACAGTATAGAAGTGTGGTCTCAGTCTTCCAACAGTATATTTGATGATATCAGTCGTCAACTGCGAACAAGCCATGCCGAAGCCAAAAACGCCAAGTACACAGTAGGTGTTCACCAGCCAATTTGGAATGATTTTTCCAAGAAAGCGAACTTCCTTGTTGGTTTTTGGGCAGTTGAAGTATTCTGTCAGAATCATCTGCAAAAAAAACAATATAAGATACCTCAATGTACCGTAATCATTCCTGATTTTACATTGTTCGACAGTACCAAAGTATTTTTCAATAATAATAATAATATAAAAAGTCTCCGCTAGATGGTGCTCATGCTTACAAAATTTTCTTAAAATTCGTATACCTTTAATTATTTATTTCTAATATCTTTTTTACCAGATCACTTAACCAAACTTATCGATTGTCAAGCACTTAGAAAAGGATCAAGTTACAAACTATTTGCTAAAACGTTTAATAACAGAAAATTATAATTTCATAGAGAAGCCTAGATCACGATTGAAACTATTAGAGATCGATGATTGAAACATTCGAAAATTCCTTCAACGAATTTGTCAAATAGAATTTTGAATTGAACTTTCATAACTAAGTCTTCTTTAAGAAAATCTGAGAGATTTTTTTCGTAATTTGGACACTGAATGTGTAGTGATCTCGTCCAATATACAGCGCTTCGGTAGCCGAGAGGCTAGCGCTCAAAGTTCATACCAACTAGGTGCCGGGTGCAACTCTCGGCGGCTCCCCTGCGTCTATGGCATCGCGCACAAAAGCCATACTGATGAGTCCAAATGTGTGCGCCAGGGACGAAACGCATAAGTATTGATAACACTTACGATCCTACAAATGAATAAGGTAGTTCTGAAAACAAGAACTTATTGAAAGGTAAATGTCAATATTCTTCTGGTTGATTCTTAGGACATTTATTAAGGCGGTTTTTGTTTCATACTGTTCCGAAGTCCGGGAAAAGACTTTTTATTGCACGTTTATTGAAATTTAAGTTTTTATATATTGTAAATAAAGCAGCTCATAAAAACGTAGGTTGCCCACACGATTCGCGAATTATCATAGTACTTAATGTACATCATTAAATACAACATAAATAAACATGAAAAGTGAGTCGGTTTATCAAATGAACCGTTTGCTCGTGTTGATAACTACCGCTTGTGATAAGGCTGTAATCATGTCAGCAAGGTCGATACTGAATGATCAATCATCTTTCACATAGATTCACACTAAAAATAATGCTGTTTTGGCACTAAATTGAAATTTAAAAAATCTTAACCTGATGCCAACGTTTCAACAGACGAGGTGAAAATTAGCTTTCAAAAAGGCTGAAATTTCAGAAAATTTTCACTACGATATGTGAAATAGACAGGCTCCGGAAACTAGATCAAATTAGCACTTATCTACGGTTTGAAAACTTCTTCAAGTTACTTCGAATAATTGGCTTTCAACCTTCCGGCAACTCAATTAATTAAATTATGGGATGGATAAAGATATTCACGAATGCTGCCTCATTGATTTTGCTTTTTGTAGGCTCCTCTTCTTTTGATATGATAGATTTTTCGTACCATTTTATCAGGTGATTTTCATTCATAACACGTTGGACCAATTAGAATCTATCGGTGTCACTTGAAAGAGCTGCTTATGAGCTTTCATTCTCACTTTCAGGGGGCGTTTTGTTTCTCCGATATAAGATCTTCCGCGTTCGCATGGTATCTAATATGCAATTGATTCTCGTCATCAGGATCAACTTTTGTTGGATTAGACCTGATGGTATCTTGTATCTTAAAGGCGGTTGTTATGACGCACCTATTTCCAATTTCTCTCTTTTTCATTTTTGATAAACCTTTCACATATGGAATGACGCTTTTTTAGGTTTGTTGCATATCTGACGTTGTTTCGTACGCGCACCTGAATGATCGTAGAAATTTGAACTACTTCTCCTGCAACCGAGTATAGATGTGTTCTATGCCGGTTATCTGTGTACCGCGAAGCTAACCTCAAACTGTCAGCGTAGTTTTTCCTGTCTGTCGAGATCAGATGCTGGTCATTTCTGTGTAATTATTGAAATCAATATCTAAAAGTGACTCTTTTGGGTCAGAGATTTGCGAGAAATACATAACTATTCTCGGTAAGTGTTTATTTCCTTCCAGGAACCGAAATTTTAGTTCTTGTTGGCACTTTAACATGAGAGCACATTTTTGCATTGACTGCTTCCAATGATTCCCACAACAGAACTTCTTCTCGGTTTAATTTGTTAAGATAATGTAATATTACTATGATCTGTTCAATATTTGTTTAAAAGAATTCGAGAAGGAGCCTTGTTATACATGCACTTGCACTTTCTAATGTTTTTTCGTTCAATGTGATATAGCTCCTCCCTGGGGGCCAAATTATATCCTATTACGAGGCCAAAGACATATGCTAGTTCAAGATTGAGATGCACTCCACAATGAGAGATTAAATCATATCCAGTCCCTGGTTCGACCAATACATAATTGGAGCTTGTGGCATAACCACCTGGCCATGGAGCATATTCTTCAACTGGGATGAAAATTGGAGTCATCGAGTCGCTGTCTGGAACATCCGTCTGGAAACTATACAAACCATTTCTGGTCAACTGGCAGGCCATACCCTCTGGGACTTTTATTTTGTATCTGGGAGCTGGGAGGGAGCTATCGACTCAAATAACCTTAAGATAAGTCCCTAGTGTTCTGTCTTACTTGGAAAATTGTACATTCCCTAAAATTGTTATTTGTAAATTGTATTTATACACCTCATTATATTTGTCAAAAACCGAAAGGAGTTTTGTTGTTGGGATAATTGAGCCCACCCTGAGAGAATTAAGAGTAGAGTCTCATGCTCATTATTTAAAGTGGCACTTTGTCAAGTTACATGTTGTATTGGGTTCAAGCTGATTTTGTTATTTGTTTTTCCAATATCTTGTTGAGTAGAGCATATACATTTGTTGCTCTATCATATAAACATTTTGGCACGCCCAATTTAGTATTTAGTTGATGGTTGGAATTGAAATGTAGATATTGACCTATGTTTGTTGGTTGTTGTACACACTGGTTCTTGAGATTCCATTTTGTTTATGTAGAAGTACATATAGAAATAGAAGTTGTTTATCTTTCTCCATTTCCATTATAAATTTAATAGGTTCTTCTTGATTGTTAAGATGTTTTAGGAATCTATCATCTTTGTTCATTTTATGCATCCAAATGAGGAAATCATCATCCACACATGTTTTCCATAATTTGGGTTTTATTTTATATATATAGTGCGGCAAAAGTCAGTTTATTGTCTGCTATTTTGTGTGTTGAAGAGGGAGATAAACAATTCGAACATATAATGTGAGGCCACAAGTAATTATTGATGTTATATCATAAAGTTTCAATATCGTTCAATAGAAATTGAATAATTTAAAAAAAAACTATATGTACCGCAATGTTGCTTCATTTTAGATAATGCATGTTGTCACATTATCCAATAAAGAAGCTACGACCGCGTTGACCTAAAGATTATAGGAGAGAGGAATGAAAAGAACCACGCTAAAATCGGTTTTATAAAGTAGATACTCCCACGTAACTGTATTCATTCAACATCCGAGTGGGATCTGGTGGGTGAACATTATTTTCAGAAAAAACCCGTATATTTACTTGAAATGACTCGAACTCATGAGAACACAACTATTTTTAACTGAAATAATTTCTGATATTCATCATCATTGGATAACAAATACAAGCAACCGGGAGGAGAAAATAGAAAAATTGATATAGCCTAGAAAATGAACTCCTACTTAGGGAGAATTCAACTAAATGTTGCAGAGGCTTTTCAAAGATTTCTTGATTTGTAATATTATTCACCCAAATGGCGAATCATTGAATCATGTTTGTTATTGACAAAAAATTCTCCTTTAAAAATATATACGATGCGAAGAAGCAAAAGCAAATAAGGTGTGAATGTGAAGAAATCAACAAAGCTATATCTTAAATTGAAAATGTCTACTCATAATTTTTCTTCAGTTTTAGTCAAAGCTCAAAGTTCCTTCTTTTTAAACCAACCAAAAGAAGGAATATCTTATCATAGGTATATATGATCTATTTAAAAAAAAGTTATGGGAATTCTTTAAGCACTGGAGATCTTGTTTAACTACTTGCTAGTAGTTATCAAAGATTGGTGAAATGTTTAATAAAAAAGAAAATTGAAAAAGAGTAGTCTATCTAAAAAAAAGATTGCTTTCTTACTCCTAGATAACTGAGCTGATTTGAACAATGAACTAAGCAGAGATATTCATCCTTTAAACCTAGGTTGGAAATTTCAGATCGTCAGTTAATTATTTTCGAGAGGTTTCGCGCTTATTTTCAAGCAGCATAACTGAGTCATCCTTATATTTGGAATATTTGTCTCGGAGGTACTATAGCTGTTGTTTATTAAACCATAGTTGATAATTTGTGAACATCTTTCAGAATAGGAACAATATAAAACACTGTGGAGATCCTAACATATTTTGTCCAACATGCTTCAAATCCACGTAAAACCACATTTTTGCTGCAGGGTCTGGGATACCTCGGAAAATGCGAAGTCGTGATATGCAAACTGGTTATGCGATAAAACATCGATGCCATTCAATTGATGACTGCTTTTTGTTTGGATGCGAAACATTGTTTCGTTCTACCGTTCTTCTCGTATCTGATGAAAGACCGAACACTGTTGACTTGGTTTATACACACATCACCTATTGAAGGAAACAGGAAATCAATGGATTGGCTTTACCTAGATGACAATTTCCTCTGTTCATATACTTACTGAGCAATAGCTTCAAAGATGCCCATAATATCTATCGTAAAGGTAAATTTGAACCAGGGAACTGGGTTGGTCACCTCAGCATACTTGAGGAAAGTTCCTAGGCATTATACTGATTTTGAAATAACTTTTTGAAATGGTTATTGATGAACACCACCGATCAGCTATACACCACATAGAGGAATTGGACAAGGAATCTTTCATAGGGTGCACAGATGGATCTAAATGAAAAAGTGGGTACGGCCTAGGTAAAGTCGATCTAACAACAGGCTACTCCAAGCTCTGAGCGCTGACCCATCTATATAACAGTAAGATATAATATTGTGCTGTTCCGAAAGTTATTTACTTTTTTTCCAGAAATTAAGAACAGTTTTCATACAATAAACATACAATTTTTGGTCTTTTATGGCAAAAAATTGATTGAGGAAGCTTCTGAACTCCTCACTTGAGGCGAAGGTTTTAACATCTGAAAACTTATGTAGTCATCGGAACAAATAATAATCCGAGAGAGCTAGACCTGGAGAATATTGCGACTGTGGCATTTAATCTTATTCCAGCTGTAGAAGCTTTTGGATAGCGACCAAACTTTGAGGTCTCGAGTTATCTCGGTAGAATACTAAAGCAATCCTATTGACCAATCCTAGTTCTGGCCTTTTCTGATAAAGAGCATCATCTTGTTTGTCCAGCTGATGAAGATGGACTTCCGAATTAATCGCTGTAACAGACAGGAACACTTGTTTTTTGGAGAATATCAGCTTCGAAAAGAGATTGAGCTGAATCCGATCTCACGTGTTGTTATTCCCCGATTCAACCGGTCCCCCCGAACGTGATACATCTTCCACATCAAAATTGCCGAATCGAAATTCAGCTGACTAGTTTTGGCACTGGCGAACTGTCAACACACCTTCTTCCATACACATCGGACAATTTCTTTCTGGTTTGAACTGCAATTTTCTATATTAAAACAGTAAGATATATCAAAAATGCTGCTTATTGCTGTACATATTCAAAAAGGCACCAACAAAACACTACTGCGTGTAATTAATTGTATGTTGGATGCAAAAGGTACAATCAAATCCTTTCTCGTAACGAAATTACTTCCCGAGCAACCTTAGAGCTGTATAGTTTTGTGCGCAATCAACGTTCTCATCGATAGACAAATTCCCTTTAAGTTACTGATCCCTAATTCTCTCGCTCTCCTACATCTTTGGCACTGATTCAGAAATACCTTGTATAGAAGATTAAATTGCCGAATGCGCACTGTTCCTATTCATCCCAAGAAATGATGAAAAACCATCGGAATAAATCAAAATACTACAAGATTTTTCAATTCAAAATTTCATAAAACCGAGAGAGAGTGAGCCCTTGGAGCGTTCTTCGAATTCAATTCGAAAATCGATTTTAAATGGGGAATATCCACCGCAATTCAAAAAGGGATACTCGGTTTCAGTTAAGTGTGCATTCACAAAGTCATCTAGCTACACCCAAAGAATCTTAAGAGATCGTAGCAAGAAGCAGAATTAAAGCCCATGGACCGTGTAAATACCAGATACTTATATGGGCAGGCTGGTGAAAATCGTTAATGAGGGGTATTTTCCGTCAGAATGGTATAACGAATATTGTGATAATCATACATATTCATTCCCGTGAAACAAAAAATAAAAACTCTGGCGATGAGTTCTTTTCAAACTAGGCTGGAATAAATTGGTTGATTCCAGGAATAATGGAAATTGCCAGGCAGCTAAAACTGCCACTTATCAATTTATTTCCAATCGGAACTTATTTGAGAATGGATAAATAAACATTCATTCATGAAGCAGTATAGGTTATTTGACGCCAAAAATGGTCTCAAACGATTAGGTTCGACTCCCTGATCAAGCCGTATACGCCCTTAGGTTCTAAGGAGATTAATTAGGATTTTAGAACGGACTTTTAATCCAAATATCTAGAATGAGTTCGTTATGGGGCTACTTTTCCTGACAATAAAAGAGACAAGTCTTATTCCATTTTGAAATTCAGACTAAATGAGTAATCTTTCGAAGAAACTTGTCAAGGATAGTGTAGTACATTATTTTCAAACATGAAGTGTCAAATTTTTTAACCAAAACTCAATAACATAGTACTTTTTGTGGTGAAATGTGAAATGGATTTTTTCTAATTTTGTTCATAGCTGATGTACCTTGGCCTTAAGCCTGGTACCAGGTTGTCATTGAGTTTTGGAGCACCTTATAATATATATCAATATATTTTTGAAAATGCCTAATGAAGAACCTGAACAAATCGTCCATTATTTCCTTCCATTTGTTCGGTTCGGTTGATCATCGAGATCACAATCTTATAGATATCCAATCAGATAATCTGTTTATCCAACGATAAATCTACAGAGTCGATTAATTAAAATTTCAGCTAATAAAAAATCATCCAACAACCTCGAAGTATCGATGCAATGATCGCAGTGGCGCCAACATTCAACAATAAGAGTTCGTTAACACTTTGCTCAACATAAAAACAGACGCCAGCTAGCTTAAGAATTGAAATGAATATTAACGCAAGCACAATCCCTTAATTCCACGAAAAAATATTGTTTTATTCGCGAACAATATACGACTTGTTTTGTCAGCGTTGAAATGGACGTGGTTTCAATGGAAACAGTTGCTAAAATATCACCAAGCAGTTTTATGTTCCGAACGATGGTATTTTGAAACTCAATCCAACGGTCACGTTCTCAATATATGTTTCAGGCAATTAAAACTACCTATATAGGAACTTTAATTTTCGTATAACATAAAATGAAATACATTGAATCAAATCGCATGATCCAAATTTGTTTTTCTTCAAAACCATTCACGATAAACATTACGGTGCATAGACAAAGTATCTCTCTAGACCGTCAACTAAATAGAACGTAATGGTCACGGCCCTTTTAGTTCGAGCGACCAAACGCTATCAATTTTTATCAGGTCAGTCGCTATTTCTGAAGAAAAGTGCAATCTCACAACCATATATTCAATTGTTTGTCATGTTTTTACCATCTTGAATTGTTTGGTTAGAATACTCTAGAAATTTTAATTTTTCATAATAATCTTTTGTCGTCGTAAATTATTATAGTAAACAGACAATGGAACTTAATTTTTATGTTTGAAATAAAATTATTTTCGTTCAACATCAACATCCGTCACGTGATTGGGAATCACTAATATAAGAGGACAGCACAGGTATAATAACTCTTTTCTGGTTGTGCAGTGTTAGTTGCAAGTTGAGCTAAGTTTTCGACGTGAATTAAAGTATTTTCAATAAGTGGTAATCATCAATTATGGGTCTTACTAAATGTACAGTACCTGGTTGCAAAATTAACACTCCCCAATGACATCATTTCCTAAATTTTAAAACAGAATTGGTCAGATTTCATATGTGGCTAGATATACTGCAGAATCCAGAACTGAAAGCCATGCCACGGGAAGACGTTTATAAGAAGAGTCTGCCACTATCATTTTGATGAGAAATACATCTTACCTGATACCAGAAGGCTGACGCCTAATGCATTACCAACTCTTTTCAGAAATGAGACTGATGTAGCAGGTTTGTGGTGATTTCTCTATTTTAAACTTTTAATAATGTCATAAAAGCTATAAAATTCTGGATTTCACATTAATAAGTTGGATGTTGACTATTTAATAGTCTTATTATCAATTTATTTTGCAGATAGTGAGAATATAGAATGAGTAGATTTGAGTGAAGCTCAATCTGGATTTGAGGTCCCAGATGAAATATGTAAGATATAAATTATTAATCATACTACTTGAATTTCCTTATTTTCTCATTATTTATTTCCTTCAACTATCTCCTTTAGTTTCAGAACTAGGGTAATCTAACCTCTCAATGCATCCAGATGCAACTTTCTCGACATTTTAAGATGTTGATGGATCACAGTGAGTTGTGACATTAAAATATAATGAACATATTAGCGGTGTTCGTTCGTTTTGATTCAACTGAGCACTATTGTATCATTGAAGGAAGAAAAGATTGAAAACATTACACGGTGACTTTATTCAGTTTGAATGAATGCTTTCAAGATGTAATCTTCTGTGGGTTATGCTTCCCTCGAATCTGTAAGTAGTATTGATAATATCCCTGATTAATCTTTATATGTGATAAATAGGATAATACATCTCCAACATCTACAGATATTTTGACTTAATTCATCTCCTGAACAATTTTAGTTCTTTGAATAAAAATTTGTTAAAAGTTTCTGTTTTTCTCCACCAAATTCCCTTCTCTATAAAATAAGCATTAGTTAATTCGAACCATTTTGAGTAAATGATCCAAATCAGATATCATTTACTCTACTTCAGTTTTGGCTCGAATTAGCTTGAAAATAATAATTCATTAGAGGTATGAATTTGAATGAACTGCTTTCCCGCCAAATGAGGAAATTAGTTCGAGCGACCAAATGCATGGTGTCGCTTTGTTAGCGTGACAAGTCCTTAACACGTGCGTTGGCAGTCTATAAAGGTACTTTGTCTATGTTGCGGTGTTTCTCCCTAAAATGTCACGTAACTTCCCCAACGTCACAGTATCTGATGATGGATTTTGATGAAAGGTTTTAAAGATTAAAACACGTTGTTTTACTGAGTTACATCTTAGATGGCGAAAGTTTTTGTTGTTCAACTATTGTTCGGAATTTTGTTAAAGTTATAAATTGATTTTCCTGACTTACCACTGTACAGTTCATCCCAATGCCAACTAAGTAGAGATAGGCACTCGGTACAGTTGAGGGATAATAAGGATGCCGCAAGCTCTCGTCATCGCAGAAGAATCCTCTGTGATACGCTGAACCCCACAGATATAGGAACAGAATAGGAAATCCAACTGAAAAGAAAAAACGTTGATGTGACCTTTCAGATAAACTGTTAACATATGTCAGCAATAATACAAACTAATAAAAACGCAATAAACTGCTTTACACCGCCGTTCGCCGTATAATTACAATATGTTCTATCGACAAAATAGCAAAACAAACAGAAGTCGGATGCATAAACTTCCTCGTCATAAACCAAACATCAAACAAATCTGAAAGGCTTCCTCAATCAGCTTCTGCTCCATTCATAAAAATACTTCCACAAATTTATTAGATCATCTAATTAAGATAGCCAACAATCAATTCATCACTTGATAGGAGATATAATATTACTTATATTTTCTCTATTTGAGTGTCGTAATGAGTTCATTACAGTACTAAAAACAGTGCTGTAATGAACTCATTACAGCATTGTTTTTAGTTATATTTTTCGTTTTGTGGTTGACAACACTGACATCCTATCCTTTCGAATGTCAACACGCGTCCATTGCATGTCAATTGTCAATATTAAACCATGTAGAGATTTGAACGCACTATTCAAATTCTATCATCTGTCAATTTTAGAATCAGTCACACCAACTGCGAAATTAAAATACAAAAGACACTAGGAGGTATAATCTGAATTTTTCATTGAATTCCAATAAATTTATCACAATTTTTGACTGAAATAGAGAAAATATCGTCTAATACTCGTTGCAGAAGGCAATTCCAACACTCATGCGTTCAAAAATTTCGCATTCGTGTTGCCCATTCTGCAACTTGTATTAGAATATACTATTTCATTAATCGCTACAAAAAAAAATTCCATAAAGAATTCCAGACTACTTATTTTTAAGATATTTTGTCTAGAATGTCAACAACACGTACGATGTTTGCCTTTTATATTTCGGGATTAGAGAACAAAAGCATATATTAATTATTAAAAACCACTTCATTGTTTTTCAAAATATTCCCCATTAAGATACACTTTTGCATGCGTTGGAACCAATTGTCAAAGCACTTTCGCTAGTCTGATTGAGGTATCTCCAAAACATTCTGAACCACTTCTTCAGGTGTCGAAAAACAATGATCTCTCATTTTATTTTTTACTTACGGGAATGAAAACAAGTAATTCAGTGCCAAGTCAGGACTACACGGCGGATGATTCATCAAATCGATGTTTAGAGTGCTCGAAAATGAAAATTGTTTGAGATAACTGGCAAACAAATGGTTGTGTATGAATTGACTGTCCTGCGTTGTTCTAGTGGTAAGATTGCAACATGTCCAATTTCTCCGAAAAAACAGGTAACCATTTGCTTGGAAGTGCATCGTGCGCAAGCAACTTTTGTTGGATTTGGCTAATCTTGAATCACCCATACAGCCGACTGCTGTTTACTTTCGAGCTCATACGCATAAAACCAGGATTCATCACCTGTCACGACGTCATAGACGTGCTTCGAAGCACCAGGATCGTCTTTTTGGAGCATTTCTTTCGACCAATCGACACGATCCTTTTATTAGCGATTGACAAATTGTGTGGGATTCAACGCGAACAAATTTTTTTGACAGTCAGATGTTCATGCAATATTGAACATATGCTGGTCTCACTAATGCCTTAGGTTGTCTCAATCTCTGGTTAGGTCACATAATGATCTTGCAATATCAGTTTGCGCACAGCATCAATGGTTTTCGGACAAATAACAGATTCTGGAGGGCGTTGAAGTACCATCGATAAACAGAGGTCCTTGATGGAGCTTCATCGCCAAAAATTGAAATAAGTTCATCGATGCACCGTTGTTGAGTTAATTCACATCTAAAGTTGAAAAAATAATAGCACGAAAATGTTTAATTCTATTTGAGGTGAGATGAATATTTTCAATACTGTAAACAACACGAATAGCGCTCGTACGTCAAAGAGTTCTGACTACGTATAACCTCAAAAATGTTAAGCTTTACGATAGCGCTGTTTGTTGACAGATTGCAACACAAGGGTTGTCCAATCCCGAAATATAAAAGGAAACCCTCGTACAATTATTGAAAATTAGAGGAAGATTATGAGAAACATTTCGGACAATATGCGTGGTAGAAGGATCATTCTGTAAAATATTTTGCACTGTGAAAATTTTATCTGCCACCTCATCCTTAATGTTTAGAGATTCATCGATATTAACCTGCATTGACCTTATCGAATAAACTACGAAGAACTTAAAAGATCGATCAATACTTGAGACCAGGTTGTTTTAATTTGTTCATGTACTGACGTCTTATAGCTACTATTCGATTTTGGATTAATAAGTTCCCGTGTTTGGCAACAGAGAGATCCGTAGGTGAAGAATTTGTACCAGGCAGTTCAATAAGTTTTGTCGTTCGGTAAGAAAAACACAATTTTATGGCTCCAAATACGCTTTATTATTCAGTACAATGTCCCTGAACATTAATACACTTGCTCCAACGATCCTCTAATCTGTGGATCCCATCCCTGAAGTGAGAATCGCTCTTCAACCAGGACAAGGCACTGGCTCATTCACCAGCAGTCGCCACTGCAAAATTGGCCAAACTGAGCTACGAATTGCTACCTCACCCAACATATTCACCAGATCTGGGCACCGTGTGACTTCTTTTTGTTTCCAAATATGAAAAGATGACTCGACGCGGTGAAATGAGGAGGTCGTCGCTGAAACGAAGGCCTTTTAGAGAATTCGAGAAATGTTGAGTAGAGAAATGAATACGAAAAAATTCCAAAAAATTGACTCTTCTTTAACCAAACATCAAACAAATCATCAAGGCTTCTCAATCAGCTTCTGCCCATTCATAAAAATACTTCCACAAATTTATTAGATCATCTAATTAAGATAGCCAACAATCAATTCATCACTTGATAGGAGATATAATATTACTTATATTTTCTCTAGATTTAGAGGCAAAAAAGTGGAAAAACGCTTTTTGGGAACTTAAGCGCCACCTACAGTGTACACTTCAAGTTGTAGCGTAATGCTACAATGACATTAATTGTAGATTTCAAGTTTCTCTACATTTTTGTTCAATAAATTTTTCTGTGAAATGCGTTGTTTCCAAGAAAAACGCTTTTTCAAAATTATTTTGAGTTTTTTCGATTTTCAAAAACTGTGCCACAGCAAAGTATTGCTAATTTGGCTTTCACTTTGGCTGCGGGTCTTCTAACGATTCCACGACATTTCATCCTTTCGGAAATTTTTTCAAGGACTAAGGGTTTTTCATGACAGATTGACTGAACTATAAGTGAATATGGTTTGGTCAAATATTCCCTTCAAACCCTTTCAGAGGACATTTGTGTAGCTCGGTTAGGTCAGGTAGCATAATTTACACCTATGCAAAACTGTGGGAATGACGGTTAAAGATAATGAACGTTTAAGGTCAATAAATTCGGCCACCCTATATCACCGGTGACTAATTCATATTTCCCAAATCCATTCATTGCTTCTCCCCTCATGAATCTTTTGTTCGTTTTATTCCATTCATCCAACTTATGTCCGGTTTGAATGAATTCTTTGAACGATAAAATGAGCAGTAGTTAAGCATGTTGATGTGTGTGAAATGCTAAAACGCAGGTATGAGGAGGTACAATCACTGATGCTCATGAAACAAATATTCATTTTGAATTTGAAAAAATTGATTTTTCTCTTGATTGGACTGAAGGATTAATTAGAATATTTTGATTCTATTAATTTTCGATATTACTTGAGAGAACTTTATAAGTTATCAGGATATGAATAAAAACAATGCAAAATGTTGACATCAAACTTTATTTTCTCCATTTCATATATGAAACAATAATAGGCCTTTAATTATTAACAGAAACTTAATGCTTATTATACAGGAAAAAAACATGTGAAATCTATTACTAACGATGTGAAAGATCGAGAGAAGCCAAGCAACCATAAATATTTGCGTGGAGTTCCTAATTATCTATAATAATATAGTTATTATAAACTCAATAGCACAAGGTGTCCAGAAAGGGTCTCGGGTATTTGTTTTCGCGCTATATTCGGAACGGGGCGTCTAAATGGGGCGAGAGGGTTTCGAGGCGTCCGCCGTTTTGTGGAGTACTCGGCGCATTTTGCGTAAGAGCGTATTATCGTAATGGTGATTCAATAGTGACTGCTCAACGTTTCTACCGTGCGAGATACCGTGGATGAGGATGTTCGAGAATACAGGTGCGACAGTTAAAATTCAAAACTCTGGTTGTCCTCGTTCAGTTCGAGATGAAGAAGCAATTGAAGAAGTTGATTCGTCAAAATTTATCTGTATCCATCCGAAAGCGAAGCCAAGCGTTGATCATCAAAAAATCGTCTTCACATTCGATTGTACAGAAAAACTTAAATCTGAAAGCCTGTAAAATTAAATTGGTTCAAGAAGACTACCAGCATCATTTGGATAACATCATTTTTCCAAATAATTTCCAATTCATATGTTAATAATAAACAATATAACTTTTTTTTATCACAAATATTTTTTGTTTTATTGAAATTACAAATACCCGATACCCTTTCTGGACACCTTTTATTAGACATTGCCTCAATTTAAATAAATCTGCATTCTGAAATTCATCAATTTTTTGTTTGAAGAACAAAAAAACTACTACTCAATTGTCATTGTGGAATTTGAAACTCCAATTCTGGAATGATGTATATTTCGCAATCACATATATCATTTCATCATTTCGCAATAACATTTTGCATTTTATCTCTATTTTGAGAAAAATTAGGTAATCGAATAGTCAGCAGATGAAAATACGGCATGGCAGCAAAATGTGTTTTATCTGCCTTCAATTATTGCAACATTTATCTTATTATCTTATTCTAGGTGTAGTCGGAAATCGGAATTCCCAAATTAGCCAACAAGAAAATTAAAAATTAATGGGCATACTATGACAGTGAAAGTTGAAATGAGTTGATTCATGGAAAGCCAAGATTTCTACTCTGTCCAGATCGGATACAGTATATCTGATCAGATATTCCGAATAACGAACTCAGCCGAGATATTTATACCTCAAACCTATTCTAGTTTCAACTCTTTAACTTCATAAGTTATCTACACGAAACGGACGGACAGAATCGATTTTGACCACATTATTCATCAAGGTCCAAACAAAAGATTTACCACTTTTGCCCAAAAACGAAAGTTACAGTATGAAAGCACTCTGTTCATAACAAGAGCGGGTGAAATTAAATATTTGTCATAACACACTGTCATAGACATAGGTATAATTAAATTGTTCCATAAAAATGATCGAATTATGAAGTACTCAGGCTTTTGGTAACGCAAAAAAAATAAATAACGTTCATTGATTCGCAATAAGAGATAAAAGCCAGAAACTATAAAAGCTTTTTTGTCATAGAAGACAATACCTTTGATGAAAATAGTTTTCTTGGCTCCCAGATACTTGAGAGAGATTGAGAAAGAATGTTCCGGTACGGCAATAAATCTTAGTTTATCTTAGGAATGCAAGAGGTAATGACATCCCATTGGAGGCAATTTATTTTTGCAATTTTTTGTGCGACTCCACAGGTACAGTTTATGTAGTTCTGAAAACCATTCTTTTTCTTTTTGTTTACACGTGCAGATAGATTCGGAGGACGCGATAACCTTGAGAAAACCAGATTTCGACCTGGGGTCATTTGAGTATAGAAACGAAAAATTAAATTAAAATTTAATGATAACGGTGAAGAATTTGATATTTCAAACTGACTGCGTTCTCTGTGATTCATCTTATTGGTTGATTTTGTGAAATCTGATCAAATCTTTCAAATTATTATTTCCTAGTTATGGTATGAGGAAACGTAGATCTTCCATTTGAGTCGATTTGAGTTATAATTGAGATCATATTGAACATATGCGATCCATGCTGGGTAACACAATCCTTCAGTGTTTCTCAAGAACTCAAGCCATGTTTTGACGTCATTTCATGACAATGATATCCTTTGGTTCTTGAATGATTTTTTTCATACCGTCTTCATTCAAATTAACAATGTAACTTAGCTCAGAAATCGCAGAACACTACCAAAGGAGAAATATGCGCATACATATATGTATTCTGGTTATAATTATTCACTCTTCCATCAAAATTAAAATTAAGTTCTGGTTAGAGCCAATATTGGAAAAACATGTAGAAAGGCACCTACGTGAGGTCAGGAGATTCGCCACAATAAATGTGAAACAATCAATAACTTATACCTTAAATTAAAAATAACCACTTAGGTTTTCTTCAGTTTTGTTCAAAGCCCAACCTTATTCACTTAAAAACCCAACGAAAGAAGATATATTCGTATACCGACAACTGAATCTTATCGACATAAAGATTATTGTTCCGATTGTCTTGTATGAAACCCTTCAGTGAAATCATACGAAAAATTCTTGATTCGTCTAATTTTGACAATGAGTTATAGATTATTTTAATCTTGGTTGTCATAAAATACAAATTTTTTATGTTTGGACGTCTTCATATGTGGGAAAACTCATGGTCTTTTTACAATAAGATTATCTTATGGGACATAAAGTTTTGAATAAAAAGTTTTGAGAATTGTTTGAAAATTCGTTTCAACTTCATTGAAACATCTTTCAAGTTAGACCTTGATCGGATGGATATTCTATGAGTTGTTGTGAAAACTATATTTCAATTGCTCATAACTGTTGAACAATTTGGAATTGGACCAATAACGAACATGAGCGAGATATTTGAAGAATTGTTAACCTTATTTGAAATCGTCAAAACTCTAGCTCATCTCTGTCGGTAGATAGAGGGCACAGGACTGGACGGCCGGTCTTACTCAGTTTGGCCACAGATTCTTCACCAGAAAGTCCAATCCATTGATACCATTTTCAGCTCGATATTGGAAAATTACAGACATGCGGACAAAATGATGGCTAGCTGTTACACTAGGAATAATGCTAATATTCTGTTTTCTTTACAACCCAGAAGAGTTATCGTTTTGCCAAATATCTGTAATTATCCGATATCGAGCTGGAAATGGACTGTAACGATTGAGTCCGGTTCCTTCATGATGAGTCCGTGATTAGGGGGTTCCTTCTACAATAAAACGAATATACGTCAATATATCGTCGCCTCAGAGCAACCCTATAATATCCAAAAAAAGTAACTCTGAGATAACTGCATATTCGGCATCGCAAAAAAATATCCTTACTTGATGTTACGCTAATATATTTCACAAAAATTAACCGCAATTTGAAATAACACATATCCTTGTGTTAAATATGACCTACAATTCATTTGTGCTAGAAATAAGTAATTTTTTCAAATATACTCTTGCTCTAAGGCGACGATGTATGCCCCAAATAAATTCATTCAACGTTTTTCACAACATTTTGTATATAAACAAAATAATGAATCTACTAAATGGAGCACCTTGTATATTTGTTGATTATTTCACATTAATTGGGACATCTCTGTCTTTTCTGTATTGTGATGTCGATTTTCTAGTCCTAGTGAGGGTGAGGACTATGCAACAACTTGAGAACAAAGCCTATCTTGACCTCACGTCAGTGCCTTTCTACATTTTTAGATATTTCAGAAAATGATAAAGAAACAATAAATTGGTATCAATATTTGGTTTTATTATATCCGTAACGAATTAATATATCTTGAAACGATTTCTACAAATTAATGTTGACATTTTTAGGAAAATACGATTTGTTGAAAACGTTTCTAGCTACTCTAGAAATACCAGTAGAAACAGGCATAATCGAACACTACGTACTAGAATTAAGGATACTCCGTACAAAACATATTTCATTCAAAATTTGAATCAGAGCACCTGTTTTCCTCAAACAATAGGTTCCTACTGTAGATTGTGCACCCATGAAATATAGAGTTCGATTTTATCATTTGGTCAAGGTGACACAAATATATAAGAAATAAATGAACACTCATTATTTTAAAATACTCTAATCGCTGAGAAAACACCTCGATAGATAGTAAACGCTATTCAGGTGACAGTGACCCAATTACTGTCACATCAACGATGACCACAATACAACATAACCTCCCATTCTGTAACTACTTACCGCATAGCAATAAACACACGTCCAAAACCACCTTGGTCACAGGCACCTCCACCGAATTGACGGAAGCCATTAGTCCAATTAATTTTAATTCATGTCATTCAATAAATTAATAGAAAGGGTGCACAGATTTTATTCAGTGTCAACGATCTTAATTCTAGCGCTGATGTATCACATAAATCAAAGGGAATATAAATATTCGCGAAATTAAGAGATCAATTATGCAATGAGTGCAATAAAATAATGTCAACAAGAGTTATGATCACTCTCGATGTGACAGCTATTCCCGCAGTGCCAGCTGTCAAAACTACATCAACATTTAACTCACTAACTTATAACACCGCACCTCAGCGGGAACTGAATCAATGTAGTAAAAGCGGCGATCTTTTGAATGAAAGTGATGATGTCGAAATTCCGCTATCTGTAACTGGAGATCCTTGCACCTTGCCGGTAACTAGTCGCTGTTGTATTTACTTAACTAATTCACTTTCAGTATCTGTTACAAGTGAGGTAGATAAGTGGCAAGTGTATATTTCAGGTGGCGTTTATGGTATACAGAGGTTGATTTGTTTAAATCCGTATATTGAAATAATATTGATTGTTATCAACTTTGAACAACCAAGATGTTTGATAATTAGTTTGAACACGAAATCGCTGCATCCTACAGATGGAACGAAAATTTATCATCTACTAGCTGACCCGATGAACTGCTTACCGCCCAAACCTTAATTAACGTCGTGGTACAGATAAGATAATCACAAGTGACAACATAGATGAAACGGGGAGAGTACAAAAATAGAGAAAAGCACTGACGAGCTTATTCTCCGAGAAACTTATACAGGCTGGTCCAATTAGTCATCAAACTCTTTTAGATTCCATGTATGTTCTGTGATTTTTTCAGTTTTCAAGTATAGTTTTTTTCATTTCTATCAGCGTGGTTTCACAAATTTATATATGTTTTCGTATTATGTAGGACTTGGGAGTCTCTTTTTGCGACATTTTTGAGTGGTCTTATAATAAAAAAATAATTCAGCTTCCTGAAATTACATAGAGAAGGCTTGAAACTTGGACCTTTAGTTTTTAAAAGGATTTACTCAAAAATTAAACCTAAAATTTAAAATTACAAAAAGGAGTTACCATAGCTTCAGGATTAGTTTAAAAACTCCGCATTCGTCTAAACTGCAAAAAAGGTACTTAATCAGCCTCGTGGTCTCTGAAACACTACAAGCGTTTTTCAATTTATATATGTTATGATGAATTAAACTTGAATATGTAATTTCAAATTCAGTTTAATTGACATTTCTGTAAGACGAATGTGTAATTTTATAATCATTTCGGTTTCACCACTAAGATTAACCTGTAGTTTGATAACAAATAAAAAGCACATATTAATTGGAGCACACTGTAAGGTTTCGTGACATTTTTGATGTTTACTATTTTCACAGAAAATCAATTTTTTATTATAAAAAAATTTATTACAAAAAATCGACCTGTTTGAACACTTGCAAAAGTCTTTATTGGTTATACATATTTCCATATAAATGTAGATATAATCAAACTTTCATGGTGAATTCATCAAAAGAAATCTGGATATTTGATTTGGGAATCGGGCTATTTTTGAGAAGATATAAATTTGAAAGATTCTGCAACGTTGTCCAATGAAAAACTGTACCCTTTTGAAAGGGGCGCTTCTTGAACTTTCACTGGTTTCAAACGCGGAGGTATTTAGACGGATTTGGATCTCTTCATATACAAAAATATGTTTATTTCTCAAGTCAGATATAATAATGATGAAATATTTTTGAACACTTGCAAACTTATTTTATTCATCCTCATTCAAACTTTTTGAATTCATCAGGTGGATATTTGAGGGGCTATCGGGCAATCTTAATTTCAGATGCTCTTCACTGCTAAACTATTAGACGGATTTGGCCCAATTATTTTCTTCGACTCCTATCCATACATTGACGAGCGTCACTTCTTTATCCATAAGTCATTAATTAATGAAATATGTAGTGGCATTTACACTAAAAACTTGAATAGGAGAGATAGTTGTTTGATATCTTAACTGAAAGCTTATGGAGTCAGCTTTATATTTTTTCTTACTGCATTATTCATTATCTTTGATTACCTTTATAATGGAAAGAATAGAAAAACAACACGGAAGATAAACCGAGTTAAAAACAGTGGCTATAAATATTTAATAACCTCATTACGTTGACCACAAAGCATATATTATGTCAACAAACGTCTAAACGTGGAATATTGATTTGTAACTTATGTCGAAAGCACCTGACTTCTATTTACTCTGTGAGATAGATACTCTGCAATATTTAGGAATATAACATTGTGTTATTGAATTATGAGTAGCCTAATGACATCATTTGACATGTGCTGATGATCAAATAGAATATCCCAATAAATCAGAAAGGCACAGACGTGAGGTCAAGAGCATTTGCGAACTTGTTCTAGGGTCTTTTATCATACTATGGAACCCTGCGATACTACCACTACCGCTACAATAAATCCAATCAAATGTTGGCATATTTAACTCAATCTTGACCCAGTTAGAATATCTTCCTTCCAGTAATCTCTTTTTCTTTGAAATATATATTCAAGTCTGAATTGCAAATATCTATAAATACAATAAAGATATTAACAGTTTTTATTCAGTTTCATTCCAGCCAAAATCCTGTTCCACCTAAAACTGTACTACTTCATATAATTACTTGAATCACAGAACGCATATGGCATCATAATCAGGAAAATTGATCCATCGGTAAACAAGGTCTTTGTTTATCATTAAACCAGAATTTCTGTAGGGCAAATATAATTGTTATGATAAATAGATCCATTTGATGAACTGCGCTTTGACGTCAGGTTTGGCATCTTTGTAATGATCACAATCGAGACGTCGAATCAAAACATTTTGGTGTTCTGAAATCTTGAAAAATATATTAAGCTAATAGCTTCTTACAATGAGGAGGTAAGATGCTAAAATTGAAGGATGTCATGAATAACAATAAGCATGATATACTACATATATCAATAAGTCCCGAGACTAACCCAGAGATGGCGATAGTAGTAAACCAGTAACCACGTTTTTCTAGAGAGTACTCTAGAAACCTTTGCTTGAAATTTTGAGTCGATCGGACTAGAAACAGCTGAGTTATCGAGGTTGGAGTAAAGTCGTTTTGTAGTTTGTTTGAAAAATGAAAAAAACCGAGTTTCGTATTCTGATAAAACATTGTTTTTTAACGGGTAAAAACACCGTGCAAGCGAAACAATGTATTGAAAAATGTTACCCGGACTCTTGTCCCTCAAAAGCAATGATTTGTCGGTGGTTTGCCGAGTTTAAACGTGGTCATACCGACACAAATGACGTGGAACGCTCGGGTAGACTTGTGGAAGCCTCTACACCGGAAAATGTGAGTGAATAAAGAAAAATTATAATGAAAGATCGTAAAGTGAAGCTCCGTGAGAATGCTGAGATGACGCAGATATCATAGAGAAGTGTATTTACTATTCTTCATGAAAAATTGAGCTCAAAAAAGGTTTTTCCAAGTGGGTCCGCGAATGCTTTCGATGGAAAAAAAATAGTAAGGAGTCGATGATTCAGAAAACTGTTTATCGCTATTTACTCGCGCTAAAAAAATTTCTTGCGTCGTTACGTGACCATGGACGAAACATGGATACATCACTACACTCCAGAGTCGAAGCGGCAGTCATCTGAGTCGCGCACAGCTGGCGAAAGCCGTCCGAAGCGCCCGAAAACGCAGCAGTCAGCTGGCAAAGTCATGGCGTCAGTTTTTTGGGATACACATGACGTCATTTTCATTGACTACCTCGAAAAAGGTGAATCGATTAACAGTGATTATTATATTGACTGGCTGGTGCATTTGAAGGAGGAAATCTCAAAAACGGACGCACATGCAGAGAAAAAAAATCCTGTCACAAGTCGATGGAAACAATGGCAAAATTGAACGAATTGGGCTTTTATCTGCTTCCCCACCCCCTATATTCGCCAGATTTAGCCCTCAGTGACTACTGGCTCTTTGCCGATCTTAACAAAATTCTCCAGGGAAAAAGATTTGGCTCAAATGAGGAGGTCATCGCTGAAACTGAAGCTTATTTTGAAGCGAAAGTAAATTTTTTTATAAACATGGTATTGAAAAATTCAGAAAGCACTGACGTGAGGTCAGATTGCTTTGGCGCTCTTGTTGAGCTACTTGCGAGTAAATATTCAAACCTTAACAAATCAATAAGCTCTCTGATCGGGTGAACAATAGTCTTTTTCCGTACTATGGGACAATGTGATGTAAATATGAAAGCCTAATGAATAAACAAACCTTTATCTCAATTTGAAAATAACTACTCATAATTTTCACTAAATTTTGTTCTATGCTTCTCCTAAAAACTTACGTCATTGCTTTTCTGAGTTTTGACAACACCATCAAATTCTTTCTCTATGATAAAAAATTTTTGATTAATATTAGGGTAGGCGGGGCTAGTTGAGCAATTTTTTATTTGAGCGGATGTAGCTCCTCAATAAAGAGTCTCAATGAGCCGTTATGTGGCTTGATGGATTAGTAATTTATCCCTTAGCAAAAGTGTTCATAGCATATTTTTTGTAACAAGTCGAATTTAAGAGTTACCGCTGTTTAAATGCAGAAAGTCAAGTATGCTCAATGTACCCCATAGATGAGGTAAGTTGAGCAAGGGTATGGGGCAAGTTGAGCACTAAGAATGTCTAACCAAACCATGAGTTCAATGTTGACTAGAGAAGTAAAATATGTGTTTGCCGATTAGTTCTTTATTTATAGTATTTTAGTGACAGAACAACAAAACTTGAAGTAATTTTCTTTTATTAGGTGTACAAATAAGTTTTCGCGGTTTGTCAAAAGATGGCCCCACCAGAAGGTTATGGAGAAATTGTCAGATGTAAAACGTAATATCCCAAGTTTAGTCATCTGGCAACACCGTAACCTTAAAGTACTAGTGATTCCGTATCAGCATCACGTAGTTTTTTTCGTGCAAAAATGTCAAGTTTTATTCCGAATAAGCATCATTTGCGGGCGGGAACTTTTGATTTACTTCCTTAATGTGCAAAAATCTGCAGCTGAGGTGCATCGATTGCTTCTAGAAGCATATGGTGAAGCTGCTTTAAGTGAGAGAAGTTGTCAGGAAGGGTTTCAAAAGTTTAAGAACGGTGAGTTTGACGTTAAAGACAAAGAACGCAGTGGAAGGCCGAAAGTGTACGAAGACATGGAATTAGAAGCACTCTTGGACGAAGATTCGTCCCAAACGCAAAAAGAACTTGCACTTACTCTACAAGTGACTCATCAAGCAATTTCACATCGTTTAAAATCGTTAGGAATTATTCAAAAACAAGGAAATTGGGTGCCATGTGAACTAAAGCCGAGAGACGTTGAACGCCGATTATGCATGAGTGAAATGCTGCTTGCCAGGAATAAAAAAAAGAGTTTTTTGCATCGTATAGTCACTGGTGACGAAAAATGGATTCACTACGATAATCCAAAGAAGAGAAAGTCATGGGTTAAGCCCGGCGAACCATCAATATCGACAGCTAAGCCGAATGTTCATGGAAAAAAACTCATGCTGTGTATTTGGTGGGATCAGCTTGGTGTCGTGTATTATGAATTGCTTAAACCAAGCGAAACCATTACTGGAGCTCTCTACCGAACACAATTGATGAGATTGAGTCGGGCACTTAAGGAAAAACGCGCCCATTACTACTCCAGACACGACAAAATTATTCTTTTACACGATAATGCTCGTCCACATGTTGCGGCGCCGGTAAAAACATACTTGGAAACACTCAACTGGGAAGTTTTACCCCACCCGCCGTATTCACCAGACTTAGCCCCTTCTGATTATCATCTGATCCGGTCGATGGCACATGGTCTGTCTGAGCAGCGCTTCACATCATATGAAGACACCAAAAATTGGGTAGATTTGTGGATAGCGTCAAAAGATGAAAAGTTTTTTCGACGGGGTATCCGAATGTTGCCAGAAAGATGGGGAAAAGTAGTGGCAAATGATGGAAAATACTTTGAATAAAACGTAATGTACTTTTCCTTTACAATAAATTCCTAATTTTTATAAAAAACCGCGGAAACTTATTTGTACACCTAATACTAATTAACCAAAACTAGAGTCAACAAATCATTAACGTATCTTAAGATAAACTTCAGCATCAGACATTTGAAACTTAATGGTCATCAATGAAATTAAATTTATGTATTCTTAGTGACAGAGAAACAAAACTTAGTGTAATTTTCTTTGGATAATTAACTAAAAATAGAATAAACAAAACATCAACGTATCTTAAGATTAACTTCAGGATTAGATTCAGTCTTTTTGTTTGAAATCAGACTTGAATATCTGTGTAGGAGAAAATACTTGTCTCGGTGTTGCATAGCCCATGGATGAATCACCACCTTCATTTAATTTCTTCAAAAATCTTGTCAAAGTCATCCGTTTGATACCAAATTCTTTAGCGGCGGCATTAACACTTTTTCCTTCATCCTTAATAGCCTTTGCAGCATTTTTTAAATCTTCAGTAGTGTAAGAACATCTTGTAGTCTTCCTCTTGTAAGTCCGCATCCTAAAAAAAATAAAACATTCATTACTTTACTTGTTTAAGTCGTGGGGTAAGTTGAGCCACTATAGCTCAACTAACCCCAATCCGGAATTTTAAAACCAAAGTGAGGTTATAACAAAATCGTAAGAATTATACCCAGAACCTCTCTACATATCAAAAGTACAATAATTATCTGGAAGATTAACACTTACCTGATTGAAAACATACAACAATTGATTAATATAGACGAAAACTTGCGATAGACAACTTTTTTACTTTTTGCGCACAAAATAAACAAAACGCACGGGCGCTTCACTCGTTCGTCCAGCCGCCACTAGTGATCACGTGGTGATTACCCCTCCCGCAACTCCTTCTTTCCGCCATACGATGCCAATGCGTATAGTGAATAGTTTGCGAGTTATTTCGATTGCCCAACTTGCCCATATGCCCAACTAGCCCCGCCCTACCCTACGTCTGTGCTTTTCTGAATTTTGACAACGTCATCGACATCGAATTGTACCTCTATGAATTCTATGAAAATTTTGATTGATATTACGCCAACTGACACTGATATCTAGGTCCGCAAGTTGTCAAACGAATATCGATCTGTGATGGCGAATCTTTCAATGACAAAGCTCGGACTTCATGACATTTCTATTTTTCTCTTGAGTAAATGAAAAAAATGATCATATCTTCAGAAGGGGAAAAGCTTCGACAATGAAATTTGAGGATGAGTAAGATATCGGTAACCTCAATATATATACGGATTTTTATTTAAATCTAAATGAAGTCTTAGGAGATATTGAGTATTGAAAATTTTTTTTTCGGGAATTTTTTGAAAATTTTCTAGCTTGACGATTTCTGCGAAATTTTGCAAGCCGTTTCGTTTCAGCCTCCCTCAATAACATTCCAAGTATCAACTTGATCGGATGGATATTCTAGTAGTTATTGAGGAAACAAAATTTCAGATGCTCATAACTACTGAACCATCCGACGGATTTGGCCCAATAACGAACTTGACCGAGATATTTGGACAATTAACCTATTCTGAAAATTTGAAAACTCTAGCTGATTCCTTTTGGATGCTAGAGAGAATACGGCCGGACAGACTCAACTTTCTCCACGAATTCTTCATCAGGGAGTCGAACCCAATCGATTCAGACCATTTTCGGCTCGATATTCCAAAATTACAGACATTCGGGCAAAATAATAGGCACTCTGTTCGGGTGAACAAGAGCGCCAAAAATTGGAAAAGCGTTGGAACGATTCTATCACCCTAGAAGGTAATTATGTTGATGAATTAAAAGAAATTTACAAAAAAAATTTTGTTTTCATTGTTAGTCTCGAGACTTATTGATCTATGTGTTACGTTCAAAATTTTGTGATTCACCGAAAAATAAATTATGGGATAACAAGTAATTGAAAAAAAAATTTAATCAAACGTTCATATACACACAGAATTATCACAAGATCACATTGCCTTCGAAAGTGATAATGGTTGAGGAAGTACGATCAACTGGACTCCATTTTGGCCTGAAATTCTAAAGCAAGAAATCGAATTCGTTTGAGACCAATTTTAGGTCAATATTTTAAAATTTCATATATGTATTTGGACAAATTAACAGCTCTTTATTTTAATTACTAATAGGCATGATTGGATTACATAACTTTTCTATTGGTCATTTTTTTTTATTTTGTCTGATCTGTGGCAATATGATTATGGAACTATTTTCATGCTTATGGAAAAATTTCCTTTTCCGTATACGTCAACTGATTTTCATTAATCTTTTTCAATTGAAAGAGTATTGTATGTAGATTTCGAAATTCTATATGAATTGTTTACTTTTTTCAATAAATAAAGGTCAACATATAAACATTCCAATGATATTTTCTAGGAAATTCCAATGATTTGAATAGCTTGAACAGGGGTAAACTAATGATGTTTTTTTAATCTGATTGGTATTTACCTACTCAATATGATTGATTTTATTAAAAGGTAAGAAGAAGTTTGTTTTTTCATAGGACTGTGGTTAGCAACTGCTTAACGAGCTTTGCTCTTACAGATCAAATGAAAGTGTCAGTATACATGGTGTTTCGGAGTTGATGCGAAAGACTCCAGAGGGTCATTTTTTAACAAATATAAAGGAGGGTCTTTCTAATAACTTTTTGTACATATCACTTTAAAAAATATATATATCTCAATCTCGAGCTCATACTTTCCTGTATAAATCCTCAGAGAAATGCGTTTTTCTTTTCTCCAATTTTATAAATGAATTATGAATGTCAGACTGCTACTCAAGTAGATCTCTTATAGCAGAATTGTGAGAATCACTTTCAGTATAATAAAAGCTGTTCTTGCTCGATGTAGGACTTCTTACTTCTTTGAATACTCACTGCTCGTACTTCGCCAGCATTCTGAGAAATGTAGAAAAAGTCTACAAGCAACCGAATCACGGTCAATTAATAAATTATAATGACGGCGCTTCAGATAAGAACCTCTCAAATTTCTTGAGTGCTTTTCAGTTGCAACTGGGACATTAACCTCATCTTCCCAGGCCAGAATTACAATGTAACCACTACCGACTTGTGCTTTACGCCTCGTTTATTTAGTGATTGAATGACAAACTATATTATATCGATATGAATTAATTGACAATAAGTGACATAACATACTATATTACAGTATAATCGTTCAACAAGAATTGAAAAGAATCAGATTGCACGAAATCCTGAATGCAACAAGTGGATAACCCAACAAAATGGATATTGATAAATTTGATTGATAAAGTACCAGCTATTTTGAAACTAGGCAGAAATTCTTCTGACCTCAATAGTTATCGAGCAATCTGTTTATTGGGTGTTTTTTCAAGGTATTAGGATTAGATGGGTTGATTCTCTGTAGTAATGCCAAGGCCCCTAGGGCCTTTATAATTCTTCTTATGGAGTAGGCTTAAAGCATGTTGGTTGATAATAGCAAGAGGCCAAAGGCCGAGCGCCATTATACTTTAGCAACACGCTTAAAGGATCCTTCGCGACGACATTGATTGTCAATCTTTCGTTTAATATTTATTTAATGTTATTTAACAAAAATACAGTTATGAAAAGTACACTTGGTAAATGTTAATCTGTTCTTGATCAATATTTAAGTACGGTTTTTTTTTCATAATTGCTGTTCAGGATTTCCTTTATTTGCCAAATGGCAAACTGCAGTTACTCTGTTGAAATGATTGGAGATTTTTAACCCTTAATGTCCAAACCAATATCTTGCGCGGATAATTTGCTCCACATATTTATTGTGTTCTAGTCTTCCGGAATACTGTCAAACCATGTGTCACTTTCAGTTGTCTAAAATGATTTGGTCTGCAGAAAAGGTGATGGGAAGTAATATTCTTTCCTCTTTTGAAAAATAATTTATGGAACAATCGAACAAGGCATGAACTTTTGTTTGCAATATTGGGAATAAGCCACTTGCTGTTTGTTCATTTTTTTATCTCTTGGTATTTTTTTTGAATATCGGATTGTATACAATTCTGTTGGTTTAGGCTCCATCATTATTTTTCTCAATATAATCTATAACCAATCAGCTGGTTCACCACCTCGCCAAGCTAACTGGTAAAAGAGTCCAATACAGTTTTGAAGTCACTGAGGCATTTGTACTGGAGTAGCTCACTCGTAGTGTTCAAAATTGTTTTAGCAGTCACAATTCTTTCTATTCAGTTCCACATATTGAAATTATTCTTTGCTATGAAACCGCTTCGGTGTCACAAGAATTATTGAAATGAATCAGCACAGAATCCTACACCGATACTATATTTTTGAACTGATAAAGCTAGAAGATCTACAAGCCTATAGATGAATCAGCCAGTAGATCAAAAGCCATCTGGTTGCTTGCCAATTTTTGCTCTCACCCTTAATCAACTAAACCTGATTGATTTTATTTATTCTTCTCATTTAAACAAACGCTTATTCGCCCTCCCAACTAGACAACTCTTCCTGGGCGTAACTTCCTATGTGATTGAGGTGACATCTATATTAAACGTAAAAAAATAAAGATAATAAATTGTTTTGATTTTTCAACGAAACATCAATGGAACTATTATTTAAGGTAATCAAGGAGTAATTCTTATCTACCAAGTGTTAAAAGAAACTTCTAATCTCTCGCAAGTCAGCAAGCCATATTTGTTATAGAACAAACATTGTTCCCGAATAAGACAAACAAGGCCCAGATTGTTATGTCTATTAAGAACAGTTCTGATGGGTCTTTCAATGAATATACATATAATATTTATAAACTGAGAAATCTTCCAGTACTTCTTTGAATGAGGGGATTTCGAACAATGGAAAGGTTTAGAATTTAATCGCGAGCAATTTCTTATGCGTCATTAACATTTTGGAATTGAATAAAAAATTGATTCAGCACAAATTAAATATGGGCGTTTGTGAATTGAAAGTTAAAAACGAAAACAATTTGATTTTTTGAATATAAAGCGACAAAACAAGTCAACCAAGTTATTGTTAGCAAAATGAATAATTTTGATATGAAAAACAGTACAGTCGTCATGAATTATTCAAAGACCCTGAAATAACTTAAACCTTTAACTACAGGTTATAACGTAAATTGGTTACTACTCCTTATCTCAAATTGCACACCGAGTATATTATTGCAGCGTTAGCTAGTATCAAGAGAATTTCAACATGCTATAACTAAATTATTGGGATACAAAAATGAAAATATAGTGAAGACGGGACTTGCATTGCATATTTCTGCAGCCAAAAATTTTTTCAGTAAACTTTAGTCCTTCTGCTAGTTGTTTGCAATAAACAATGAAAAAAAACACCTTTTTCGAATTAAATTTTCTTAATTATGCAGTTTCGTCATTCTCATTAGATCTCAGTTGGATACGAATCAAACTAATTGACCTCACGTCAGCACTTCCAAAGCTTTTATTTATTTAAGTCTAATTGTCAAAGTATCTCGGTTAAATTCGCATTATTGAATAATTCTTTACTCAAGAGGCTCGGACAAATTTTCGATGGGACACCCTATATTCGCGCAGTACAAGGCCAATGCCCTCATTATGGAAAAAATATGGTTAACTTAGAAGGATTTTTCGGGCAGGGCTCGAATGGACTGCGAAGATTGAATCTTTGGGTAAGCGATTCAAACAAGAATTAGTTTGACAAGATTCTTCGTTCTGTTCAGGATATCTATGAGCAGATCATAGAAATGAAAGGCATTGACGCAGACTCATTAGTCACGTTCATGCCGTTACGCATGGCAATTGTTCTTAGAGAACTTTTGTTCCCGTCAGGAATAATTCTGTTACAAAAATGGTCGACAAAGATTTTTATTTCAATTTGATACAAGCCGTAGAATCGCGTCCTTGTCTTTACGATTCGAAGTACGAACAGGATGAAAAAAGAATCTCACAAACCTGGGCTGATGTGGCAAGAGAAGTCGGAACATCAGGTAAGTTTGTTTACCAACATTGAATTCCTTATATGCGATATCGATGTCGATCGCTAGTTTTCTGTTTTTCGATGTTATAGAGCATAGATTCGACGCGTAGAGATGGCTCTGCATGTATGTAAATTCGGTCAGTGGTGTTCTATTAGGGCAAATGAATGTATTCTTATTTTTATATGTAATGTTTATTTTGTAGATATACTATGATACGTATCAGTTTTAAAATTAAGGATTGGCCGAAAATGTTCTCTTGGTCTTTAAATTGCCTCGACATCATTCGTCAATTGATATACATTCTTCAGATTCGTTGAAAAAAATTTCTTTTGAGCAAAGGAATAAAAAATCAAAATGTCAAGGGAAGATCAGCTTTGGAATAATAGTAAGAGACTCATCATTTTGCCATGTATTATACAATAAAAACAATAACGCAATTATCATTTCTATCCTTTATAGAATCAAATTTAATTAAAAGTCAAGAACAGGTGATGAATGATAAGAAATAACTTAGAAATAGATTAGCAAATAATAAAAAATAAAGAGAATAATATACTTATTTTGGCATTTTGAACCTAAATGGGGAGCCCAATGAACTGCAATATTCAAATTTGTTGTCAAACCCGGTATCGTTTTGGTTCAACTCACTGATGAAGAATCGATCCTCTTCTGACGACTAAACTTGGCCGAGTAATTGAAGAAGTTATTCGTCACCAACCCCCTTTATTTTTGTGGGTAATATCTTTTTTTTATAATACTGAATAATACACTTTATTTAATCCTCGATTATTAACTCAGATATTTTTTCTTCTCCCTTAGTTGATCAATGCCGGGACAGATGGAAATATATAACAACCAAATTAGCTGAAAATTTGAAGAATCCTGACATTCACACGAATATTGAGCAGAAGGTCAACAGCGATTTGATGTTCCTTATTCCTCATATCAAAAAAAAGGTAGATGATGAGGATGATTCCAACATTTGCAATAATATAGATGTTGTACAGTACTGTGAAATTGAAGCATCACATGACCCTACGACAATAACAGATGAAGACAAGGGAACAAAATCCGATATGGTTCTTTCAAATGTGTTTAATTTAGATATGGATAAATACTTTTTGTCTTTTAATCAGAAAGATTCTTCGTCAACACAAAAATGTGACCACACTACTAAAAGAAGAAAATCGGATCAAATAGAGACACCATCTGTTCAAAGAAGAAAATTTATAGAAGAATCTAAAAAGGCTTTTCTCTTGAGCTTATTACCTGACCTGAATCGCATGAATAAAAAACAAACTAGGTGCTTCAAAAGGAGTGTTTTGTGTATAGTTGAGGCAATATTGTCGGAGAAAGATCCATTAGCTTGAAATTATCGATTTTCTAAATAGTAATTAAAGAATGAAGTGATATAAATATTTAAAATATTTTCGAACATTTTTATGGATTGCTGTCAAAACATTTATAATAATAAATTCAATAAAGGTTGAAGATTTAAAAATTATTTAATTAATTTTCATGCTCTTGCAAATGTAGCTATTATGCTACAGGGCGTTAAAATTAAATTTTACTAGAATGGAAATCCTCATCGTCTGAGGCGGGGTACATACACCCAAGCCATACTGATAAATTCAATGTGCGTACCAGGAACAAAACTCATATATACATATATAGAGATAGTGAAAAAAACCCACAGGATAACATCGATCTAAATTTTTATAGTGGCCATATTGTGAAAAATGATGTTGAACTAACGATAACAAACATTTGAACTAAATCAACCCACGTAACCATATGAGTAAAGATTACTGCTCTCCGAAACTTGATAGATTAGTCCCAGTTTTGAAATCAGTCATCCTTTAGTTCACAGGATAATTTCTCTTCCGATTGGTTAAATTTGGCTTAAATCAAAGGATCTAATATAAAGTTTAAGTAAATTTTATCCGCTTGTAACCCTTTTTCGACGCCACTGGAGTACGCTTCACGCTACCTCTTTAAGAAATAATAATTATTATTGTCTATCTTATATTATTATCAGTAAGTATCAACTCATCGTAGAAAAATTAGTTTCAAAATCAAGATATTGAATTTCATATCTGTATCAACTGCAAAAAAAGAAGAAGAAAATATCATCGAACTGTGTGAGGTGGGTCCATGAACATTAAATTTACACACGTTTTTGTAATTTTGACGTCCAGTACGAGTTCTAAACTTTTTGAGGACTTGTTTCATTGTTTGAAGTGAAAAAACAAACTTTCACTGAACATTACCTTTACAATGGATGATAAACAATTGTGTATGAGACTCATTAATGCCGTCAAAGAAAGGCCAAGTTTATACAATTTCAATTTAACGGAGTCCTATGACAGATGCTTGGCCGAGGAAAAATGGAAAGAAGTAGCGGAGCTGGTTGGATTAAACGGTAATTTAAGTTCCTTGAGGACTATTTACCTATAGACTATCACAAACATGTTTGAAACCATTTGTTTGAAAACAGTCCTCATACCTGTAGTATATCATGTTATAATTTTTTTTGTGTATAATACATTAATTTTGTTTCAATCTTATTTCGCATTTGATTGGTAGTTCATTGTTTGATACCTACTGTCTGAATGATTAGTCAGGCAATTCTTTATTTATTCTTATTTTTCAATTTCATATCAATTTTTAATATCATGAAGTAAATTTTGTTCAATTTATAAGTTCCACTGGCTTAGTGTTTCAAGATTTTAATTTTTTTATTTTCAGTCTACAAATGCAGAGAAAAATGGAGAAACTTGAATGCTGTCCTGAAACGTTATCTAAGAAGAGGAACTTGCAGTCGGAGATATTATCTATATGAACAGCTAAAGTTTGTGATACCTTTTCTGAGATTAAATAAACCTTTACAGGCAAGAAAAATACAAATCCCCAACCAAAGCAAGCATATTCAGAAAGTTATACAAAACTCAGATACCACATTACATGAATCTTTAAATTATAACACTGCAACAGTTATGAAATGTCCCAGTCCAGTTTCAACGCATGAAGTATCAAGTCATTCCTTAAGTGATCATTCATACAATAATGACGCCTCAGCACATAACCAAATTGAAAGGACTGAATATTCTGAATCACTCAATAGTGATATGATCAAACAAGATGAAGATGCCAAGAAGGCGTTCCTTATGAGTTTATTACCAGATATATACACAATGAATCCGCAGCAAATGCGAAATTTTAAAAAATGTGTTTCTGATATAGTGGAACAAATATTAGATGGAGGTAATGAGACCTTGGTAGTAACAAACAATTCGTATGATTGATCAATCTGTATTACCCATGTATATAAGTTGTGGGGAACATTCGAGAATGTAATTCTTGATATTCTTGTTTTAATTATATATAGTTTTATATAGTGTATATTATATATAGTTCTTTGTAGGTGAAACTTGTTTTGCATTACCGTGACAAATTTTTTTAGTTTTTGGTATTTTGATCATGTTTGATGTGGAAGTTGATAAGAATAGTGTTATGATGTTTTCAGATGTTGTAAATAGACTGAGAAGAATGTTTTTATGCTCCATATTTTGACAGTTGTCACTTGAAAAGTTACAAATTCTTGTCGCATACCATTGAATTTTAGTTTATGTGTTGTTAATTTGTGAATAAACTTTTGATTTAATCTTCATTAATTTTGGAAAACCATGTACATACTTAATTTGTGCAGTATATTATACCAAATTATCCATTTTCTTATCATACATTAAACTAGAAGTTTAAAAGAAGAATCTGTAGGTAAAATATACTTTGCAAAATTGAACAACAAAAGTTCTGGCAAAATGAATTTTTGTGCATCCATCATTGAATTGGAAAAATATCTGTCATGTTCTTAACAAACATGCCAGGACTGACTTATCAATTCAATCTGGTTCATTAAAGATATTAACTTAGCTTTACTCTTTGCTTGTATAAGGTAAATTCACTAGTGTAGACTATCAACTTACCTATGATACTTGCCTGTGAAAACTTATTCAAGTAAAACGGAATATTGTATTTATTTTGTCATTATTGGAATTTTTTCTCTTTTAAGTGCACAAAAATGAAACTCGTAGATTCTTATGATCTGAACAGAATTCACAATTGTTGGGAGGTCAGGAGTTTTTGCGCTCGTGATATGAATCTTTGATAGGCAAGGACAAAGATTAGTGATGAATTTGAACATACTTGCCTACTGTCTTTGAAACAAGAACCAGACATAAAGTCTATGATATTCTGAAACCTCTACAGGACCTCAAAGAGGATGAATAATCTTTAATATAGACATAGCGAGAAAATTAAATCTTTCAACACAATGTCGATAAAATGAACCGAATAACGAATTTATTTTTTTATTCTATTAAAAGGAACCTTGATTTAAACTTCTATTCTGATACGAAAGTTAATCAATTAACAAAAAAAAATGTTATTGAACTAACAAAGCTTATTTAAATTTAAGAGTAGTATATCAAAAGATCCTTACTACTGTTCATCGTATCGAATATTCTTTAAATTATGTACTTAGTTAAAAATTTATTCCTGTGAAATGAAAATAATGATAGAAACTTGTCATCTTATTTTCTTACAATTATCTGAATCTGAGAGTAACTGGTGCTATAAATTCTTTCAAAGCTAAAATTTTATAACCTGAAAGATGAGACATGAAAGACATTTAATGTACTCCCCCTTAAGAAGGTTTTAAATGGTCAGTGTTTTACATAGGTACCTACTCATCGAAAAATGAAAGTGGAGCAAAGATATGCGATAAAATTTTGTGTTCGATTGGGTAAAACACCTACTGAAACTTTCGAAATGATTAAAATTAAATATCTAGATAATAGTTCATCACGATGTAGACTGTTTGAGTGGCATAAAAAGTTTAAAGACGGTTGTTAATCAGTTGAAAATGACCTTCGTCCGGGTCGATCAAAAACGGCTAAACATGACAAAAAATGCAGAAATTTAAATTGAATTTTAATTCAACGTGTTTATGTTATGTTGTCTTACGATACCACTAAAAAAATTATTTATGAAGATTCAGAGTACCGGAAGATCGCGACTGGAAAAAGCAATTACATCGTCACCCTTTTTTTAATTAATGTGGTTACATGTGACGACACTTTTTTCATTACAATCCTGAATTGAATCTCAAAGAATGCAATGCAAGCATAAAGGCAGCCCAAGACCGCAGAAGGTCAAAACTGCCAAAAGCGATAATAAAGTGATGCCCCTTTGTTTTTGATAAAAATTGTCGTTATTCACAATCACATTATACCTATAGGATATACAGTAACAAGAGAGTACTACTCCTATGTACTTCGAGGACTCCTAAGAGCAAAATTAAATAAAAAGGGTTTTAGCTGGGTGCCGCATCACGTCAATGCTCATCAACGATTTGTCAGCGAACAATAAGGGGTTGAAATTATGGTCCATCCACCCTACTCACCTGCTTCTTGAAGAGAAATGCTGGCGGCTTCCAAGTGGCGCCTCAGTCGTAAAATCTCCAAAATAATGTCCTCTGCAGAAAATTCATCATAGATTTTTGTAAGATTTGGAACTTTATCACGAAGTTCTTCTTCTGTTGACGTAAGTAGAGTTTCAGACTGAACAACACCAAATGTTATGAGAATATCATCCATTGCTTTGCAGCGATGCTCTAGTTCTTCGTAAAATCTATCAAGACATTCTAACATAGCTCTATGCAACTCTTCTGGCAATGTTAGTCCAACATCTTGGGACATTTCTCCTGGCATTCGTTTTCTTAATCTCCTCCTTCCTCTTCTTTCAACGGAGATATCCAAGTCCTCACATTTCTCAGTTGCGTAGGAAATAGCTCTTTCCACTATTTGTATACGTTGAGTTTGAAGAAAAATTTTAGGGCTTTAATTTTTTATAACACACTTTTCCAGCGATAGTCCAGATGTTTGGATATACTTTTGTGTCTGATTAACTTCTTCTAGGATTTCACACCAAAAAGAGAGGTAGCATAAAAAACTGTCACATAAAGCTGGTAAGAGTGTGGATGCTGCTTCTCTTGTATCGACGTTTTCTCTGCTGCTTCTGGGATCACACATCTCTTCGAGTGTTGATACAAGTTTCTCAAAATTATTCTTCAATGACTTAACAGCATCGTGATGCGCCAGCGGCTACTATCTGCGTGACAGAGTTGGTATTTCTTTGTCACCGTGTTGTCACCCCTTGATGCTTGGCACCGGGGCGGACCGCCCAATTTATCAATTATCAGGTTCACTGATGCTTTCAAGACTTTCATAAGTATTTCATCATGGCCTGCAAGACATTTTGTTACTCAGCGATTTCATAGTAGCCAAGACTTCACTCTCAGAAATATCAAACATATAAAAGAATTTTCAAGCCTTTGCTCTGAATTTTCAGTAATCTTCATCGGAATATCTGCAAAGAAATCGTTGAATTCTTTTGCAAGATAAGAGGGGTCACTGCAGGGATAAGGAACTTTGTTGGTGCTATTATTGCTTGTGAGAGATTTTATAATCTTCCAGGAAGCCCTCGACTTATTCTCAGATCTCAAAATAATTTTACTGAAATATTCCTTTTTCTACTGTGACAAAAGAAGATCATATTTTTTCTTCATAGTATAATACGTCACTTTGACAAACATAACGGTGTGCAGTTTGTCCAATAAATTCCTGAGTTCTTCAATATCCTCTATTAGTCCAAACTTTTTCTTCCCTGAAGGAGATCTAAAAGGAAACTTGGGGAAACATCGTTCAAAACATTCCAGGTAACGTCTATGGAAAACATTCCAGAGTTGGTCAGGATCGAGCTGTATATCATAAATATCGTTCCACTGTGCCTGTGAAAGTTCTCGTAGAAAGCTCTCGATAGATTTGTCATATATGATACGTTTTTTATAGATCTTTTTCGGTTCACCTTCTAATGTTATCTTAAAATTAAACATAAACCTTAATCCAGAGTGATCACTTATATGGTACTCAATCACATCTGTTTTACCAACGACTGAGGTTGAAACATTATCTAAGCAAGAGCCAGATGCAGGACGAGTAGGTGCCAAGTTTGTTATATTGACAAGAATTCCCGAGTATCAGGTGAAGGAGACAGAATATCAAAATTGGAGTCGCCTACCAGAATATACTAAGTCCTCTCTATGGAGCATCGTTCGAGAACGATCCAAAGCCTGTCAAGAAACAGATCAACATCAGCTGGTGGCTGGGTGTTTGGCCTATAAATACAAACAATGAGTAACTTGCTACACTTGTGTTTTATCTGTACAGCTTAACATTCAAAAACATTAGATATACTTAGTGAGTTAAAATCAGACCTTTCGGTACATATAAATCCAACCTTACAACTCCTCCGTGACGGCCCTTTGAACGGCAATAGTGTGAGACCAGATGATAACCATTTAAATGATAGGACTGCAGCTCATCCACACACTTCCAATGTTCAGTTATCGCTATTAAATCTGCTTCCTCTTCACTACTCATCAATTGTAAAGTATTGAAGGCTGTACCAAGAGATTGAACATTTTGGACGATCAATCAAAAGTGATCACCTGACTCTGATCTTTTGGGGATTTTGCTACTTAACGAATTTAAGTCAGGTTTTGTAGTACTGTGGATTTTCGGAAAAACTGTCTATCAAACGTGAAATCTCTCAATGCTATGCCCTCAGGCCAGAAAGATTCGTCTAAAATTATTGTCCTACTATTCGCAACTTAAGAAAATGTTGTGATTTAAACTCTATTCCGATACCAAAGTTAATCAATTAACAAAAAAAATGTTATTGAACTAACAAAGCTTATTTAAACTTAAGAGTAGTATTTCAAAAGATCCTCACTACTGTTCATCATATCGAATATTCTTTAAATTATGTAGTTAAAAATTTATTCCAGTGAAATGAAAATAATGATAGAAACTTGTCATCTTATTTTCTTATAATTATCTGAGAGTACCTAACTGGTGCTATAAATTCTTTCAGAGCTAAAATTTTATAACCCGAAATATGAGACAAGAAAGACATTTAATGTACTACCCCGTAAGTAGGTTTTAAATGTTCAGTGTTTTGCTTAGTTACCTACTCATCGAAAAATGAAAGTGGAGCAAAGATATGCGATAAAATTTTGTGTTCGATTGGGTAAAAAACCTACTGACACTTTCGAAATGATTAAAATTGAATATCTAGATAAAAGTTCATCACGATGTAGACTGTTTGAGTGGCATAAAAAGTTTAAAGACGGTTGTTAATTAGTTGCAAATGACCTTCGTCCGGGTCGATCAAAAACTGCTAAAAATGACAAAAATTGCAGAAATTTAAATTAATCCGAATTTTAATTCAACGTGTTTATGTTATGTTGTCTTACGATACCACTAAAAATATTATTTATGAAGATTCAGAGTACCGGAAGATCGCGACTGGAAAAAGCATTTACAACGTCACCCACTTTTTAATTAATGTGGTTACATGTGACAACAGTTTTTTCATTACGATCCTGAATTGAATCTCAAAGTAGGCAATGCAAGCATAAAGGCAACTCAAGACCGCAGAAGGTCAAAACTGCCAAAAGCGATAATAAAGTGATGAGGGTACTAATCTAATGTACTTCGAGCACTCCTTAGGGCAAAATTAAATAAAAAAGGATTTTGGCTGGCTTATCAACGATTTGTCAGCGAACAATAAGGGGTTGAAATTATGGCCCACCCACCCTACTCACCTGACCTTCTTCCATGTGTTTCCTGAAGTCAAAAAACTATTGAGAGGTAGTAGATTTGAGTCGGATTCAGAGCTCAACAACGCTGTGATGGGTATACTAAAGGGACTATCAAAAAATGTTTCCCAGAACTTAATGATAAGTGGATAAAGCAATGGGATGATGGTTATTTATACAACAAATGAGTTAAATGAATGTTTATTCATGAGAAGAAAGTTAATTTCTTCGAGTGAATAAACATTTTTAACTAACGTGTCGTATACAAAATTTTATCCCATTTTGATGAAATTTCAAATAATGAATACTTTTTAGAGGAAATATTAGGTATAATTCAAATTCATAACGAGATTTCCCTTCGATCGATAGTTGCTAGGGCACTATGTAATTAATTGTTTGCAAGTGTCAATGAAAATTATAGAACCGTCGAAGAATTTTTATTTCGAAAAAATGGTGAGCGGTGATGACGAGGTTGTAGTTCCTGAGTGCATTATACAAGAAGCAAATGAGGCAGCAGAAGCAGTCATTTCATTGAAATCAAGAAAATTGTACGAAAAGCAATATACGGAATTTTGTGCCTGGAGAAATAATAAAAAAGCCAAAGGTGTCAACGAAAAAATAATTTTTCGTAATTCCGGGCCTAAAGTGACAACTTCACTCCCTGGTGACAGGTACTAAAGTGTCACATTTAATCCCTCCGGGATTAAATATTGACGAAACTCCCGGAACGATTAAATCACAAACAAACGAATTTAAGGGATATTTTATTGAAAAATACAATTAATTAGAATGGTAATTAACGTTATTATTCAAATTAATATTGTGACAGTTCGTCATATTGACCAGTCTTTCCTGGGTTAATGCAGCAGGTAATTGACGAGTAACAGATAGGTCCTTATCATATTGAACTGGTGTTTGTTTCGAAGATCCTGCGGAAACAGGAAGCGAAAATGAGGACTGTGGCATAACTATAGTGGACGAATCGGCGACTTGACCAAATATTTTATCTGAAATTTTTTGTTTATTTTTAATAGACGATTCAATATATCCCTCGGCCATGTTGGAGGATTTCCATCCTCCATGTCTCTTCAGCACGTCTATTGTTGCTCCCGAATCAGCTAACAAAGACGCAGATGTGCGTCTAAAACAATGTCCCGTATAAGACGTCGCATTTTCTAATTTCAAGAAAGCTGCAATTTGCCGTGGAAATGTACCAAACCTGTTTTTTCCTACTATTCGCGTAGTACATTCTTTGTTGATGTATTGAACAAAAAATTTTGAATGAGGTGTCCCTGTCTTTCGCAATGCCACATATTTTCGAAATATCGCCACAAAACTGATGGCTTTGTTTTCTGAATTTTTGATCACAAAATTTCGGTCAATTTTATTTTTGGTGTTTCTAATCGCAATTAGGAAGGAATCGCCCAAATCTCTCACATCGTCGATTTCTAAATCAACCAACTCTTTTCCACGACAAGCTCCCGCAACGCCCAAAATAAGTGCAACCTACAAAAAAATTGATTTCTTAAAATTTCTGAATATAAACAAATTTCCAAATTTACCTTAAGCATAAAATATTTATCATCCGGAGCCTCCCGTAAGAACTGATCTACCTGCTCAGACGTGAGAATTCTTGACTTCTTTGGCTTAAATCCCTCATTTAATCTCTTCAAAAAAGCTAATAATTTTTTAATTTACTTATATCAACATCTTCTCTAATGTTAATAACCGATTTCAGCATTGAGTAATGTGCCCAGAGAGTTGAGGCACAAATCGCTTTTGATTTATCATTGAAGTAGACTAACAGCTCATTTTCAGTAGGTTGTCTCACACTTTTTAAGCGGCACCACTTTTTAAAAGCATCGTACTGCTGCTCGTATGGTTTTCTAGATTTCGGTGGTAACAATTCTTCACCTAATTCGACTGCTCTTTTATCAATATCAGATACACCTTCTTCACTCATGATACCATTAATTATCAATAACAATGTTTCTTTACAATGACACTAGTAATGACAATGTTTCTAAATTATAATTGTCACAACGCAATGTTACCATGGTAACTTATTTTAAAGACAGTTTATTAAATGAGTTGAAGAGAGAAAAAACTGATTGAAATTATTGAAATAATTAATAAAATCATACCGGAAGTACGAAAAGTATCGTATATACCTTGCGACTGAAGTACATTTAATCCTCCAGGTAAATTAACATAAACTTTACCTTAAGGATTAAATGTACTACTTCAGTCAAATAGACATCGGCAGATTTCACCAAGTCACCGCCCTTTTGAAGCAACATTCCAGGGGATACGTAGCAAAGATGTCGAAGATATTCACAAGAGATGAGTTTGAATACTTTTTAGATGCCGCTTCTGATGAGCAATATTTATTGATAAAGATAGTTTTTTTAATCATGAGGTGTTGCTGGACCGTAGATGCCGTGGAAGATCGGGGCAGCGTATTATTATTCAGTTATTCAGATTCACCAGATAATGGAAAATAAGGTTGTTGCATAAGAAAAGAGTATTCACTGATGGGCTCAATGATACTAGTTCCTATGCAGAAAGGTAGCTGCACTGAGCGTGTTTCCTTTGGATATATGGGTTTTACTTTAATGATGCATTGTGTGAATTTTTGATAGAAAGAATAATTTCCAGAAAGTGAGTGGTGAACATTTCATTCCACTAGTTAATTAAAAAAATTCACTCAGTGAATAAACGCCAACTTACCCTTGTTACCATGGGTTGAATATTGTAGTCTTTAAACGTCAAAATGGGATAAATAGTATTGATTCAGTATTGAACAGGATTGAGAAGTACTTCGAAGGATAGTTGTTGAATTTATTTGAATAAATGTTTCGTTGATATCCCATATCACCAGTCCCGTTATTTTCTGATACATCCTCGTACCTATAAAGTTATATTATGAAATCAAAAGCTGCATAATGCTTGATATTACATCTGGCTACATTCTACACAATCTTCATAAAATATCCACAAGTTGCATTTCTAATTACACTTAATCAATTATTGCTAATTGGGATCTATTCTTCTAAATAAAATAAAACACGAATGAACTCATGTATATTACTCATTACTCTTATATAATCGAGATAAATTCCAAATGCGAATATCTCTTGTACTTTGCAGAGAAAGTTCTCGCCTACAAAACCCACAAAATATAATAATAGTTTTCGCATTTAAACGGGTCGTATCGATGATAATTGGAACCCGTTGAATTATTCATGTGTAAGATTTTAAGATTGATATCATTATTTGCGTTGTCCACATCTTACCGTCCTTACATAATTACGCAAGTATGAATTGTTGAGAACCACAAGCAAATGGAGAATATTTGAGTACAGCACTGACGTGAGGTCAGAAGGTTTTGCGCGCTTGTTCTATAGTCTTTTCTCGGACTCTGGAGTACAAGGTTTTGTAAGTTAACCTAATGTTTTGTTTCAACTGGGTTAGATTCGTCGGATTATTTTGATAAACGTTACTTTTAAGGTATCCCGATACAAAATAGTCAAGCGGGATAACTATTCCATCGTGACTAAATGGCGGACGCGACGAACCCCTCTCCGCTCTTTTTAAACAGAATATGGCGCGAAAACAAATACTCGATACACTTCCTAGTCCGGTCAAGTTAGACCAAATAACAGAGGTGAGGTTACCAAAATTCGCATAGAGCTGAAAATTGGTAGAGATGGTCAGGATACCATTAGAAAGAAAGGGTGAAAAGTCCCCAAAAATCCCATTGTTGCTAAAAAAGTTATTCAAGGTCAAAGATCGCGAAAATGGGTTTTTCGCTTTTTTCAGCCAAACGGTGAGTTTTATCATAAAAATATCTCAGACATAAATTGTAGATCGTGTAATTATCTACAAAAATTGTCTCTATACTTTTTTTCGTGAGAGTCGCCGTTTCCGAGATATGAGCGAAGAAAGTTGTATGCTCCATAAAATGCACACGTTTCCACGTCACCTGTGAGATAGTGTACTTGACCCGTTTTTTTTAACGTGGTTTCCCCGGTAGGCCTATTCCACGAACCGATCTGTACTAATAAATAATAAAAAAAAAATGTCGTGAATTGTAAAGAATGTGATAAAATTATTGGTCCGAATTATAATCATTTATTACATCTGTTTCTTCTTGTTCTTCGTCTTCTTCTCGTCCAAAAGCGATGGATAGGTTGTCTCGTCATTTATATGAAATGAGTCCTCTTCTAATGGAGATTCAGCATTAGAACAAAGCTGGCCTTGACAACTTGTACAGGCTAAGGAACAAAACAACCCAACTTTTTTGCAGCCACATTTGGCATTACATCCTTTTTTACATTTGCACAAAATGATGTTGAGGAGTTTTTCCGGTGCAGGTGGAAGTAAAGTTTGGACAGGTTCTAATGCATTATCAATCAACATCCAACCCCAGTCTTTTGGGTCTAATTGATTACCAAGCCACACTTGAACTTGATAATTTACCCGAAGAAGATGTTGTTGTGCAGAAGCCGAGGTTGGAGGAAGAGAAGCCAATTGCACTTGACTTTTTGTTACGAGTAATATTGACAAAAGACACGTAACGGAACTTATCAATGCAGGTAATTTTTTGGAGCTCCGTATATGGCAAGAAGAAAGCGTATTCCATGAATAATTATGTCTTTTGGAGTAGACTTATTATTTTTAAAAACTTCGGCACAATCAAGTCAATCTTGTTTCTCAAACATTTTAAAAACAGACGTCAAGGTTGCACTGGCGTAGAAGGCAATGGACTTAGTTTCTTTTGTATAATATTGATTTTTTTTAAGTCAATATACCGAAAGAAAAAGAATTCAACTCGCATTACGGCGCCAGTGACGAATGAACGTGACGTACTTATGCATTTTATGGAGCATACAACTTTCTTCGCTCATATCTCGGAAACGATGACTCCCACGAAAGAAAGTATAGAGACAATTTTTGTAGATAATTGCACGATCTACAATTTATGTCTGAACTGTTTTTATGATAAAACTCACCGTTCGGCTGAAAAAAGCGAAAAACCCATTTTCGCGACCTTTGACCTTGAATAACTTTTTTAGCAACAATGGGAGTTTTGGGGACTTTTCACCCTTTCTAATGGTATCCTGACCATTTCTACCAATTTTCAGCTCTATGCGAATTTTGGTAACCTGGTATGTATACTTTGACCGGACTATCCTGGACACCTTGTAGTATGATGATGCGGAAGGGTTATATGAAATCATGCAGCAATAAATGGGTCAAAATGGTACAACACCGAATCTGAATTCAACACAAATTTTAATAACATCTATACTCTTTACTACACCGGACAAATAGCATAATAATCAATACAAACAAATAATAACACTACGAAACAATATAACGATCTTATTACCTTTAGACCAAGTACTCGGCGGCGGAAGCACCTAACACAAATTTGTACAAACATTGAGAAGTTATATTATAACTAATCGTACATACTATGTACACAAAACAAGGTTTGGAAATTTAATCTATTCTAAAAAAAATGTTATCAACACAAAATCGCATCCTATAGGTTAAGGGTTCCCAAACTTATTTTGTCCACTGCCCCCTTTGAGATATTTTTCAGCGCCCCTCATGTTTTCACCTACTTAAATACCACTATAACTTCAAATTGAATTATTTAATTTTTGTGAGCTTCATCAGCAGAGAATAAACATTAATTCTGAGTAGGACTTCTACTATAACCTGCCAGAGTTAACTTAAAACCTGAGTGCAGTAGGTAAAAAGAACAGCGCTCATGTCTCAAGTTAGCTCACCTGCCAATGGAGTAATTATTGAAACATAATGTTCAAACAAAGTATATTTTCAAAATAAAATAAACATAATCCATCATCATATAAAAACAAAAAAGAATAACAAAAAGATTAAAAAAAAAAGAAATTAATAGAAAAAAAAATAATGTGAAGGATGAGTCTGATTCCGGTTCCCATTTACTCGAGTCGAAAGTCACCACGTTTGGTTCAAATGATTTCTTTTCTTGGTAAGCAGTGTTGCCACAGCACTAAATCCGCGTTCGCACAAATATGACGATGGGAAAGCAATCAAGAATCGTTGAACGATTGACCACAATTCAAGGTACCATTGAGGGTTCGGTTTTTGTAGCCAAGATTGTTTTTAACCATTTTTTAACTTGATTTTTATTTCCTCGTTTGTTGTCAATTCTATAAGTTCTTCCTCTAGCTGAAGCGACTTGGCTGTGTTGACAAACGGATCCAACACCCACTTTAGTATTTCCAAGTTCAAAATGTCTTGGTATCGTTCGGTGAAGTCAATTTGGAGGTATTCCAAATATTGGCAGTAGGGAAAAAATTTCGTTACTGCAGCATACTGTTGTTAAATTAGGAAAATTGTGAACCTCACGTCTGCCCATGTTCTTTTTGTGTAGAAGCAATTTGACTGCGAAAGCAGCTACGAGGTTTTTTGTTTTAGTTAAATTCAGTTCATCCCTTTGCAGTTGTAGTTGAAAAATGTATACAGGTCTGTCATGTAAGCTTCTTCATTCTTTGATACAATAAGTTTGTTGTTAAACCTGCAGCTCCTCCAAGGCTGCGTTTTCGCCCATTTTGGGAAACGTTGCTCTAGGTAAAAAAACACTATAATGCATTTCGTTTTTATATTTTCATTATACACTTCATTCTAAAGAATTTTAAATAAAAATGGACTAACTAAATCACAACAGAAAAAATGCAAACAGAATGCAGTGTACTTGAATTCAAAAGTAGACGTTTTATAACCTTGATTACTAACAATCTTGAGATATTCAGTTATATAAAAATAAATTTTGATGGGTCAAATCTGAATATCATATCTTTAATTAATGGTTTCAATCGATTTTGATTGATTGCAATTTATTATCCATCCAAAAAAATATACTAGATGCAATCAATATACGTTATACGTTGAAAATCATACAAATCTCTTTTAAATTGGACGAATTCTATTGCCATGTAGCGGCATATAATGACGTTTGTCTAATGGGAAAAAACGTGGAAAGCACTGACTTGAGGCCAAGTTAATTTTGCTTCCAATATTACAATATTTATTTTTATTTCAGAAAATCATATCTGCAAACCTTAAGCCTTTCCTCCTGGCTGCGCCAGTAAATCTGCTATATTCATGCAGTTGTTGCTTCCAAATTGTCTTGAGAATCTTGAGATATTTTCGATTTGCAAAATCGCTTACACTATCTGATAATTCCATGGCGTATTCCACAAGAAAACGATTTCTCTCACAGAAATGATGCCAGTCTTCATATACCTGGTATTTCCTTATGACTAATGGCAGTTTTTCATACGGAACCTGAAAGAGATACACAAGAGATCATTGAAATTAATTGACATAAATATTCTTTATTTCAAAATCTGCATCCTATCAAATTGTGCATGGACAATTTTTGTCGCGAAAACTATAATATTTAAAATGTTTTCAAATGAGGAAAGAAGGATACCAACATATATTAATTTTATTGAGAATAGGGATTTTTAATTTATGAGATATTTGTTTTCAGGTTTACTCCATCTGTTTACAACTTGATACAATATTTAAAATTCACGAATTATCAGACGGTGGTGGTCTGAACTGTTTGCATGATTGATTCAAAAATATTAAATTGATCCCCCAGATTTTCTTTAAATTCGGATGATTCAGATGATTTAGTAGGTAGATTATAAAACACGCGAACAAAGTTTTTCATCTAAGCAACTTCTCCATAAATGTTATCCTTAAATCACCATAAAAGATGAATGCTATACCATGTTGAAGTATAGCATTCTTGAACAAATTTTTTTGTCGTCTATATTGGCCATCCTGTAGCAGTTGCTTTCACTGGAAATCTTTATCGACTTCTCTGGTCTTGAATATTTGTTAGCATTTTTTGCCTTCAAAACCGCTAGCAATTGTTCACGAGTAAAGAAGAATATATTTGAAGAATAAACTTCATTATGCCAACAACAACTTTTAATTGCCTAACAAAAACATTATTGGCAGAATCAGATGCAAGTATAAATGTCCCGTTATTTATTTAAGAATATAACTGCAAATTCTCAACTATTTATTCTTCCATTTTCGAGGTGCGAAATGGTCCCACAAAGAATTTCACAACCAAGACTAACAACACAATGACCCGTTGACTAAACGCTTGTACAGGGTGACTCTGTGAGCACCGCGTTAATTCAAACAATTTGCATAGAATTATCAGAAAAACTTTTATCAGAGCTTGAAATGTATTGGGCACTCATAGCTCCTAGTGCCAATTGGTAAACCAGCTTTTGTTCACCCGAACAGAGTGCTCTCAAATTTGCCCAAATGTTTGTCATTTTCAATTTTTAGATAAACATTGTAGAAATGTATTTTTATCATACTCATAAGGTTTTATCCGGAAGTGATACCTTTATCAGATCGTTCATTTTGGAGTGCTTGTTAACTTAAACAGTTAATACGTCTCAGACAGACAGCTACAGGGTGTCTGCCTAGAAGTTACACTTCTTTGTTTGTTAATAATTTTTTATTAAATGAAAGAGAAAATCTTGTATTGATAAATGTTTTATTCAATGTTGGCAATTATATATGGATTACGATATCAGATAAATGTCCGCCTCTATTAGACTAACAAATGCGAGCTCATTTGAAAACATTTATCATTGCATTCTCGCCCATTTCACTCAGTATTTCATTGATTTCATCACGAATATTTTTTTGAGTTGCTCAAGCCTTACTGGTTTGTTTACATATACTTTGCCTTTCATATATATATTCAATCAGTCCGGAGCAGTCGAAACAGGCTCTTGTATACTCTGAATCTTAAATGGAAGTAAATGCTGCATATCTTTGTGAAAAATTGTAGCCGAAGTTGTTCTTTGAAAACCAACTTCTTAAACACACAGTCGACTATAGGTTGATGGATAGGTACTTTTGAACACTTTGTTGAACAGCAGCAATGTTACAGTACGTTGTGGTCCATGGTTGAGCTTATTGATACGTTGTTTCACAAAAAAATGCAAATTGCTTAGCAAAATATTTTTCTATAAAGAATTTTCCATGTCTTTACTTCACGACTGCCAAATGAACTATCAATACTAATGTTTACCAAACGAAACAACAACCTTACGGGCGGACAACCAGTATATAAGAGATGTGATTTTTCAAAGTTTGATTAAATACTATCAAGCTCAAGTCATCTGACATCATGTTAATGCTTTCTAAATTGTTTATTACTATAAATAAGATTGGTCTTAAGAAATACTCCACAAATACGATCGCGGTGCTTCGAAGCACGTCTATGACATCGTGACAGGTGATGAATCGTGGATTTAAGCGTATGAGCCGGAAAGTAAATAGCAGTCGACTGTATGAGTGTTTCATGATGAACCAAATCCAACAAAAGTTACTCGCGCACGAAGCACTTCCAAGCAAATGATCACCTGTTTTTTCGGAAAAACTGGACTTGTCGCAATCGTACCACTAGTTCTCAGTGTACACAAGCATTTGTTTGACATCTGTCTTCGAAGAAATCAGGAAAACCAGCCGCCAAAGAGGGATCAGCCCTCACCACCACAATGCGAGCTCTCACTTGGCACCGAATGATTTCTTTTTATTCCCTTACGTAAAAAATAAAAGGAGAGGTCAACGTTTTCCGACATCTGAAGAAGCGGTTAATGCGTTCAGAATGCATGTTTTGGAGATACCTCAATCAGAGAGGCAAAAGTGCTTCGACAATTGGTTCAAACGCATGTATAAGTGTATAAATTCTAATGGGGAATATTTTGAAGAAGAATAAAGCGATTTTTGATGACGTTCGTTTTATTCTCTAATTCCGAAATATTAAAGGAAACCTTCGTATCTTCAAGGCGATGATAAATATTTGTAATTTGTTAGAAAAATTATTTAAAACAAACAGAAAAGCTATATTTTTGGAACTGTCTAGAAAAATTGTGATTAAGAACATAAATAAAAACATGAGTGTGTGTCATGTTTGATCTTGGTTTGAGAATTAGATAATTGAAGGATAATCTATTTTTTCTTCTTTCACTTCGATGATTCATTAATAAACAGATATATTTTTCTATAGTAATGAGAATTAATATAATTACTCTCAATATCGAACCTTCAGAATGATGTGGAGCAAAAACCCAGACGGATTGAACTTTGAATAATCAACATGTTGAGATTGTTGGATACGTCAATTTGAATAAATAAATTCATCAGACTGAAAAATAATACATTATGACACGCACAATAAAATTTATGATATTCAACAGGAAAGTGATTATGAAGACAAAAAAAACTATATCGAATAATTCCGTAATCGACAATACAGGGTGTTGCAACAAATCACATAATTCGGTTTCTCTAAAGTATCGAATTTATTAATTCCAATCAAATTAACTGCTCTATTTAATCTAGATTGTTATGATCATCTTGAGAGCTTTTAGCTCGATAAGGGAAATGTTCAAACTGTTTTCAACATTCATTTGTGCCTTCCAGGGCTGATTTTTCATCAATATGATAATAAACCACCCTAACTTTCCTTTTACTCTGAAAAAAATCCTTATAACTAGCACCGAATATCCAGAAAATTGGAAGCCATGCATGGTGGTCAAATGGAACAACTTGCTTATGCTTCCTTCTTGGCAATACTTTGGTATTCCTCCAAAACCAGAGGTTTAAGGGTTGGAGCGACAAATAGCTCATTCGTATTAGCTGTGGTCCCCTTTACTGCTTTTATTTGTTCTTGGTTTTAAGATATATCCAGCATTTAAAAAAAAGTTTTCGAAATGTAGTAGAGCGATGATTTCAACAAAAAATCGCAAACCTTTTCGTTTCAATCCCAGTCAACATCTTCCAAATAACGAATTGATCAGATGGATATTGTGGGATTTACTAAGGAAACCAAATTTGAGATACTCACAACTTCTGAACCCTTCGACAGATTTAGTCTAATAATGAACTTCGGACAACAAACCTATTCTGGAAAAATGAAAGCTCTAGATCATCTCCTCCGGATGATAGATACCCCCGAATATACTCAAGATTGAGCCGGATTCTTCAACAGGAATCGATTGAGACCATTTTGGGCTCGATATTCGAAAATTAGAGACTTTTGAGCGAAACAATAGCTAAATCAAGCGAGCAAAAATATAAGTTCAAATTTGAAAATCTTTAGTTATCCAAGTTCATGATCACCAAGAAAGAACTTCTGTATGGGCAAATCCTTTTAGATAAGCAATGTATGAATGTAGATACAGGGTTGGGATAAAGTTTGGCACCAAATTAATATCTTTAAAACGAAATTTGAAGGATCAGGAGAAATTTTTTGAATTCGGCAGATGAGTGTAATGGACCACAATGCATCTGATGAGCATTTTTTCTGTTCGGTCCTTTGGTATAGCATGAATTTGAAGCTGAGGCGATCGCTAAATATTTGAATTTCGCGCTAATTTTATAAGTCAACACTGGTGACTTCGCACATGTTATGGATACGCATACGCCTCTAGAACGCGAATTGGAATAGAAGAACTCTCGCTATCACGTTTGTTATCGAAATTGTTTATAAAATCACGCTAATATTGATTTGTTTTTGGACATATTACACGCTTGGTTTCACCCGCATATTTGGAAATTTCGCATCGCATTTTGATTGTGTTTTCAACACCGCATTTGAACAAAAGTTGGACTAGAAATCCCGCAGCAAGGGATCCCTGTGAAGAGCCCTGAAATCATCGTAGTTCACCGCTATGGTAAGTCATCATTGTTGACCGCATTTCTTTATATGAATTTTGTTGTTTCATATTATATGTTTCGCGTTCGCACCAGCTTCAAACGCAAAAATAAATACAGTCTATTTATCCCTCAAAATTACTGAGCCATCGGACATAACATTTTCATTAATGAGATACTTCCGGTTTTATCGGAAATGACAAATTTTTTTTTATTTAAATGTTTCCGATCTGTCCATATCGGGTTCCATGTAAAAATTTTCCGTAAAAAGAAATACAGTTTTTTTGTCCAATTGAGGAAAAAGTCGTTCAGATAAATAAATTGATGTTGTTCGTATCCATAGTAATAGATAAAACGAAATATTTTGTAGTAGGTAATTGCCTCCACGTTTTTTGAAGTTTAGTTTGTGAAAATAAATCGTGAATACGTTCGAAAATGGTCAATTTGAGTGAAAAAGATCGTATTGAAATATCAATGATGATCGGTTATAGTGATCGTGTTAGAACTCATGAAGAAGTGCGTTATATTTTTAATATTTTTTAATGATTTGCATCCTGATCAAAGTTACTAGAACTTTACACGTTTTAATGCATCTGGACTTAATCGACGGGACTTGAAGAACGATGAGGCAACATATTCCCATTGATTTAGAGGAATCACCTCAAACTTCTACCACGGTTCTGGTGCGGAACTACGGCATAAGTCGACGTTCCGTAGAAAAAATATTAAAAAAGGAAAATTTTTATCCGTATAAGGTACGATTAGACCAAGAATTGTCAAAGGATGATTTTGATCGAATTTTGCGAACGGCTAATGAACATCTGTAATGACGACGAACGTTTTGCTTTCAATGTAGTATTTTCTGATGAGGCAATTTTTTGTTTTGTTTGAGAGATATTGGTCAACTGAGAATCCTTATTGGATTGATGAAGCACAAACCCAGCGACCAGAAAAGTTGAATGTTTGGATATGAATTGTACAAAATAGGATAATAGGCCCATTTTTCATAAACGGGAACTTAAATGGAGAAAAGTATCTAGATTTACTAAATAATCAAATCATTCCTACACTCCAACAGAACGGGCAGTTACCATCGAACGTTTGGTTCCAATAAGATAGAGCACCTCCTCACTATGATAGACCGGTTCGGAATTTTCTAGATGCTACTTTTAAAAATCGATGAATTGGACGTAGAGGACGCTTAGAGTGGCCTGTTCGTTCTCCAGATCTCAGCCCATTAGATTCTTTTCTTTGGGGTTATCTAAAATCACGTGTTTATGTTAATCGACCAGCATGCTTGCAGGAATTGAGACAACGGATTCTTGATGAATGTGCATTGATAGATCTTGAGAAAAGTTACTCAAGAATTTGTTAATGGACTGGCATATTTTCAGGAGGTGAATGTCAAGCACTTCGAACATTTAAAATGATTTTTTTAATTATTTTCAATAAATTTTTTTTACTAGTAAAAGCCCTGTATTTCTTTTTTTTATAGAATTTCATAAAAAACATGCCATGAAAAGCAGAAAATACTACAAAGTATTTCGTTTTATTTCTCACTATTGATACAATTAACAACGATTTATTTATTTGAATGGATTTTTTCTCAAATTTACAAAAGGACTGAATTTTTTCTTTTTACAGAGAATTTTTACATGGAACCCGATATGGACAGATCCGAAACAAGGTGCACTTTTAGAATCTGCAGAAGTACATAGGGTGTCCCATTTAAACAAAAAAAATTTTTGATGACTCGAAAACTGTGAAGTTATGGCATATTTGTAAAATGTTCATCAAACGAAATATCCAATGATATCATATTATGGGCGTGCCCTTTGAAATAAGAGAATAGTAGTGAGTTTTCGGTGGTGCAGCCGGAAGCTGTAAAGGCAAGGTCGTAGCTAAAGATAAATTTGAGATAGCGAATTTAGTCCATTGAAATGTTACATTTTTTAGGCTTTACCTTGCGTTTTTTAGAGGACGCAATTTTATTTTTTTGATGTGTAGGGGGGGTCAGTGTAAAGCTAAAACCAAGTTTGTGGGGTCGCCGCCCTTGTCCCACGGCCGCCATCTTGAAAATAGGGGTTGAAATGGTATTTACGATAAATCTCTTAAACTATTTATTTTATAAAAAAGATTTATTAACATTTTTTGTTGCAAATTAAATTCTCTACAACTTTGCTTAAGTAACTTTTTGTCGTAGAACTATAAATAAAAAAGTTATAAGCGAAAATCTCTGGAAATTTGAGAAAAAAATTTATATTTTTCGATGTAACTTTTTTTTTATCATTTTACGAAAAAATGATGTCTGACCATTTTTGTACATCGTTTTTTGAGGAACAACTTTTATTCGCATCATTTTTTCATTAAGTCAATAGCTAAGCTTTTACAGCGCTCCGAAGTGAGTACTATTTTTCAGTACTCTTAACTATACTTATATTATACGTGTGTACCTATAACATGTCATCAGTTATTGTTTTTTTTTCTTTTTTTTTTTACTTTATTATTATAACTTTTTCAATTACAAATTTTGCAATAATATTAATAATTAATTATTGACTCTTTTCCCCACCACCCACGAGGTAGAGTCTAGAGGCGCGTTTTTTTTACGTGGTATCCCCAATAGGCATAATCCACGGTGATTTTCTAAATTAGAACTACTCCGTCCTCAGTCGTTTCGATGGACCAGGCTGCGGCTCAGCATCTGATCGGCTTTCTGAATTAAATACCAGTGGAAGAACTGGAGAAGGAAGGGGTGTTAATGTTGGCGGTTTATCATCAAAGTCATTTTCATTTATTAAATCTGAGAGTTCCATTACGTTGCTGCAAGTCTCTCCAGAACAATGGAAGCACACTGCAGAACATTTCATTCCTGCTTTTTGGCATCCACACATCGCTCCACAGTTTCCTTTGCATTTGCAAAAGATCAATTTTAGAAGCTCAGGGGGTGCTGGAGGTTTAGAGTTCTGCACTGGCATCAATAATTTTCCACATTTTTTCCAGCCCCAGTCTTCAGGATCATTATAATTACCAAGCCACGACTGGACCTGATGGTAGACTCGGAAAGTATGAAAGCGAGCTGTGTCTTGTGTTGGAGGAAGTGAGGATAAGTTAAATGTACTTTTTGTCACTGCCTTGGCGAATTGTTTTTATCTTAGGCTGTCAAGAGAATTATCATCTTTATTACCACCGTATAAAGAGATAAAAAAACGTTCACCAATTACAGTGAGCAAAGCAGGGTCAACTCACTTGTTGAGAAACAAAGCCGTTCCACTTGCAAACTCTAAATGTTTCTCTAGGGTTTTCACAAATTTCATTTCACCGATATTGTAAGGAGCTGAAGTTGTATCACATCCGGAAAAAGCATGAAGAAACAGCAAAATATTTGCAATGACATCTCCGTACATAAAACCTGAGTACTGAAAAATAGTACTCACTTCGGAGCGCTGTAAAACCTTAGCTATTGACTTAATGAAAAAATGATGCGAATAAAAGTTGTTCCTCAAAAACGATGTACAAAAATGGTCAGACATCATTTTTCGTAAAATGATAAAAAAAGTTACATCGAAAAATATAAATTTTTTCTCAAATTTCCGGAGATTTTCGCTTATAACTTTTTGGCGCTCTTGTTCACCCGAACAGAGAGCCTATCATTTTGCCCGAATGTCTGTAATTTTGGAATATCGAGCCGAAAATGGTCTCAATGGATTGGGTTCGACTCCTGATGAAGAATTCGTGGCGAAAGTTGAGTCTGTCCGGCCGGTCGGCCGTATCCTCTTTAGCATCCAAAAGGAATCAGCTAGAGTTTTCATATTTTCAGAATAGGTTAATTGTCCAAATATCTCGGTCAAGTTCGTTATTGGGCCAAATCCGTCGGATGGTTCAGTAGTTATGAGCATCTGAAATTTTGTTTCCTCAATAACTACTAGAATATCCATCCGATCAAGTTGATACTTGGAATGTTATTGAGGGAGGCTGAAACGAAACGTCTTGCAAAATTTCGCAGAAATCGTCTCGCTAGAAAATTTTAAAAATTCCAAAAAAAAATTTTCAATACTCAATATCATTTAGATTTAAATAAAAATCCGTATATATATTGAGGTTACCGATATCTTACTCATCCTCAAATTTCATTATCGTAGCTTTCCCCCTTCTGATGATATGATCATTTTTTTCATTTACTCAAGAGAAAAATAGAAATGTCATGAAGTCCGAGCTTTGTCATTGAAAGATTTGCCATCACAGATCGATATTCGTTTGACAACTTGTGTCAGTTGGCGTAATATCAATCAAAATTTTCATAGAATTCATAGAGGTAGAATTCAATGTCGATGACGTTGTCAAAATTCAGAGAAGCACAGACGTAATATTAATCAAAAAATTTTTTATCATTGTCCCATAGTACGGAAAAAGACTATTGTTCACCCGACCAGAGAGCTTATAGATTTGTTAAGGTTTGAATATTTACTCGCAAGTAGCTCAACAAGAGCGCCAAAGCAATCTGACCTCACGTCAGTGCTTTCTAAATTTTTATTTATAGTTCTACGACAAAAAGTTACTGGAGCAAAGTTGTAGAGAATTTAATTTGCAACAAAAAATGTTAATAAATTTTTTTTATAAAATAAATAGTTTAAGAGATATATCGTAAATACCATTTCAACCCCTATTTTCAAGATGGCGGCCGTGGGACAAGGGTGGCGACCCCACAAACTTGGTTTTAGCTTTACACTGACCCCCCCTACACATCAAAAAAATAAAATTGCGTCCTCTAAAAAACGCAACCTAAAATGTAACATTTCAATGGAGTATGCAGATTTGGGGTAGGGCAAGAGTAAAAAGTTTGCAGTTACTATTTTTCAGGGTTGGGCATTGGAAATTGAAGATTTAAGTAATCATCCTGTATATTATGAATCATGAAACATCGTATATAGTAATTCTTCTTAGAGTGTGCTACATTGCCGATGTTGTTGATTGTTTCGTAAGACCACATCTTTGATGGCAGATACTGAAGAAAGGAGAATGTGGTCTTCCTGATTCCTGAGCAACAGACATGAATTCGACACTTCCGAGAAGTGAAGTAGAAAGTGGTGAGTCGGTTATGTCGGAGGATTCTTGTATCTGCAAGTGTTATGTTTGTGAATAAGAATCGGTTATGTCAAGATAGCCTCTGGTTTATCTATTCAACGAGTCTGTTGGTGCCGGTACTTGTGCGTTATGGTTCTTGTTCTTACGTGCTATTATAGGTGACCAAATTGTAATTGGAGAAGTTTTGCATTTTTGATTTTCGTCTAATAGTTTTCCAAAATTTTAAAATATTTCGTTGGAATTTATGTGATTTATAGGGGTGTTCAAAAAAAAAGTTTTGATAAGTGAAGTACCCCAGGAATGATGTATGTTATAAGCTTTATGATAATTTTTATTAATGAACTAATTTTAAAAATGATTTGGAATCGCTTTTGAGAATCCGTAATATGATCTTAAGGAAAAATTTAATTTAGATTTTAATTCACATATCGCTTAAAACCTTGTTTAATTTTTTTCTTGATGTATTATTCTAAGTGTAACAGCAGGTTATGGTTTGGCCCAAATGTATTTAAAAAATGTGGACTAGCAGTGACGTGACAATCTGAGCTTTTGCAAGCTAGTTAAAAAGTCTATTCCGGTCTCTGGAGCAATGTTATACTAAAACAATTATCTCGAAGAAATAAAAACAATCAACAAACCTATATTTTAAATTTAAAATAATTGTCGTAGGTTTCCGTAAGTTTTATACGAAACTCAGGTTCCCTTCTCTTGAAATCAACCAAAAGGTTTATATTCCTAATAGAAGTAGAATCATACTTTCAGTAAGCTTTCTTCTGAAATACCTCATTTGAGTCCAGATCACGAATAAAGCTCCTGAGATCCTCCTGAGAAATACTTGGATATGAGATTGAATTGAAATTCTGAGAACTGAATCAAAAACAGAAGACAAATATGGTTGTTTTCATAAACATTGATTTCTTCATTATTTCATGGATCGAGCAATTCTGTGGCCAAAATAATTTCAATTCGAATTTCTATTGATTGATTTGACAAAATCGTTGTTGAATTCTTCCAATATTTCAATAATGATTTTGAAACTCGCTAATCCATGATTCAAGTAACAATTGTATTCTAGGCTTCTCTATGAAATCATGATTTTTAATAACTGAACGTCTTCATAAATTGAAAACGTTCAACTTCTTGAAATGAGATGGTATAATACTGAAATCCCAATTTTATCTTTTGAATTATTCTAAATTTGAAATGTTCATACAGCATAATGTCTTGCGTCTTGTTATCTTCAAAATCGACTCGAAATTTGAATCAGGTAAATATAATACACAAGTATTTTGGATTCTAATTATCATTTTTTTATTCCGTATAGTGAAGTAGGAAGGTACTTTAGATACTTTAATTTATCTTTGCTGGTTTTCTTTCGTTTTTTCTTTGATATGCACTTCTGATGTTGTAGGATGAAATTCACGAAAATCATATGTACGATGATATAAGTTTCGAAATAACATATTTGAAAAAGACGACTTAATCAAGAGTACAAAATACAAAATTTTGTATCGCAACGATTTCCGGGAACCTATCTGATTCAATCATTGAGTAAACAAATTTTTGATTGTCCATAACTGCTGAACTATTCATCAGATTTGGCCCAATAACGAACATGAGTTATTTGGACAAAAGATCTATTCTGAAAATTCTAGCTCGTCTTTTTTGGATGATAAAAGAGAGTATACGGCCGTCGGACATACTCAAGTTTGGCCATGGATTATTCATCAGTAAGTCGATCCCAATCGACTGAGATCATTTTCGGATCGATATTCGAAAATTACAGACATTTTGACAAAACGAGCACGCTGTGCTACTAATTTATCACAAAGAAATAAACGCGCAAAATTTATAGTTTAATTAGATAGAAAGGTTACGCTTATTAACGCTGATCGATAAAGTGCATTGATTATTCTACGTAATTTCAAACAACGTTAGGTTATATAAATTGATACGCAACGAAATTTTCCATTCAGAATGAACAATTTGGTTATCCGGTTGTTGCTTAATGAATTTATTTCAAAGGTATACTTCCGACTTCCTTTTTTTCCATATTCCACAATATATATATATATTCTTTTGAACTATTGGCTTACAAAACAAATGATAGCTGGGAAAAAACCCAGTAAAAAAACCCTGGTCCTCGCATAAGTATCTTTGTGTGTACAAAATGAGCTTAAATATATTTGAGGGACTTGTTTCTTCAAAAGTGGTCTTCTATTAATAAAAACAGAGGTTGCACATAATCGAATTTGAAAATAAAAAGACAAAAGCAGAAAGAAGAACTGAATACAAAAAATACGAATCAAATTTATATTTAAGTTTCATCTGAATGCTATTGGTACGACCATGACGTGTTCTCAAACTATCAAGAACTGTCCAAATTTTTTTTGGAAGCTAAAATACCGGAATTTTTCCAGAAGCATCAGAAATGAGATTTTTATTGAACATTTCATAAGAGTTCCACTTAATCTTCCATAATTCTTTATCGCAAATGTTCATATTCAGGAACTTATTATACCAGAATGGTTTATGTGACTTCAATTTTGGAATTCTATTTTGTGGAATGTATGAAATAATTGGAAATAAATTCAAAAGATAATGCTCTATTAAATCACTTCAGTTTTCTCATATCGAACTCGAACTCAAACGTTGGGGTTCGACTGCTTGCAAAAGGCCCTCGTGGTCAAAGTTGAGTATATCCGGCCAGCCGTATAAACTGTAACTTTCGAGCGAAATGAGTTAACTTATTTTCAGCATTCCAATATGCTTTCTGGTTGCTCAATGGAATTTTCTTGCAACTTCTATATCCATATGAACATGAAATATACAGGGTTATGATAAAGTAATGCACAAAAACGTACAACGATCACTTTTGAAAAAAATGCAAAAACACGTCAAACGGTGTTTTATATTCCGCATCTTTTGACATAAGTTATAAAAATAACAAGTCAAATTTGTGAAAGCTATGACGTCATCAACATATTTTTTTAATTGGAAGCTAAGGTTTTTATTAAATTATGTGATAAAGCTTGTTTTTTACACTAGGGAAAAATTGTTGCAGTAGAGCTAACATAAGAAAACAACGAGAAAATGAATAAAAAACGAAATAAACGTAAGTTTCATAATAACTTTTCAATTAACTAAACAGTCCATTAAACCAAAACTATTTCTTATAGGAATTGTTCAAACTGTGTCCCGTTTACTAACTGACATAGGCCAAGACGATGGTAGACCGCATTTACAGAGTTTTCGATCATCTGCGGAGTTATAAGAGTCATTTCGTGTCTAATTCGTTCCATTAAGTCTTCTAAATTGTCTGGCCGGTTAATGTAGACCCGACTTTTCAAATGTCCCCACAGAAAAAATCAAGGGGATAAGATCAGGTGACCTAGGTGGCCACTACATTGGTCCACGTCTTCCAATCGACCGTCCTTTAAACTAGAAACCTACGAACAGTAAGACCATAAGTGGTGGTGCGCCATCTTGTTGGAACCAAATACTGGGATCCAAAATTTCCCCATTTTTTGGATCCGAAAATGCCGCAAGTAGGTCCGGAAGCACTGCCATGCGAAGATGTCCCAAATATCGTTCAGCTGTTAAATTCCTGCGAAAGTAATAAGGACCAATAAATCTCCCCCTGACGATTCCTACCCAAACATTAATTTTTTTGGGGCGCTGGCTGTGATTTGTCTGCATCCAGTGGGGATTTTCGCGAGCCCACAATTGTGTCGATTTACATAACCACTTAGACAAAACGTTGCCTCATCGGAAAATACTACACTATTGAGAAAATTTGGATTTTCGTCACAATGCCGCATGAAGATTTCACGAAATTCCAAACGTCTGTCCGGATCATCTTCTGAGAGTTCGTGAACAAGTTGAACTTTGTATGGGTGTAGTTTTTTTTTTTAACATCTTTACTACAAACGACTGACTAACATTTTCTTGTAAGGCGATTTCTGTTGTAGTTGCGTGAGGGTTGTCTTCTACTGACAGCAAAATATCTAACTTCACATCGTCGCTCATTCCTGATCGTCCAGATTTTGGAGCATCCCTCACGCTTCCCGTTGCATTAAATTTTGCAACAATTCTGCTTACTGTGCTTCTAGCAATTGGAGTTCTTTCCAAATGTGTTGCGTTAAATAAAGCCGATGCTTCTTCATGACTTCGAAGGCGATCGCGGTAACCTACAATCATTAGAATTTCTATCCTTTCTCTTTCGTTTAAACGAGCCATAATAATAAAACTGGTGTCACACTAATTGTACGACTGACACTGACACACCGTTGTTTTAGTAAATCAATCGAAAAAATGATAGAGAACAGATGTTCTTACTAGATAAGTTTGAGTTTGTCCTCCATTAAAAAATATGTTTTTTATAATTTTTGTTTTGTTATTTCGTTTTTATCCACGTTTTCTGTATATATTTTCAATGTGTATGATTCCAATTTTTATGTTCCTAGGCCCTATTCTTACTGCAACTATTTTCCCTAGTGTAAACCGTTGAAAAAAGCCAACTGCTTTATCACATAATGTAATAAAAATCTAAAAAAAATTTAGAGGGTTGATAGCACAAGGTGCAACAAAAATTTATCAAAAAACATAAAATGTTGGTAAATGTGGAACAAGGGTTGGCCTGTTTCAGGATTTTTTCGCCAAATATTTCTTTTCCGAGGAAATGAATCATTTAAATAATTTTTCAAAGCAACACTTGCCTCATTGCTTCAGGAATCAATGATATTCACTCGCTCTGAATGAGAAGTGACTGAAATAAATTTTCTTTCGCCGTCTGTTTAAAGTGCAATTCTTTTTTAATCCTTGAGATTTATATAGATAATATTCCACGCAACGGAAAATATTAATCGAAGATGCAAACTTACTTCAATTACAGTTTTTATCACTGAAAACTCTCAGTTTTTTCGTAGTTTATAAATGACAAGATAGTTCAATTGAATGTAATTAATGTGCCCTCGATGAAAGAACTATTCGATTTTTTTGAAATCATCTGGATGGTTGAGGTATATCAGTGCATCCTGGCTTCAATTTCCCCTTATGTTTACTCGAACATTAATTTTTCTTGTTTATTGTAAATTTAAATAATTTCGATTCGGATCCCAGTGTGGTTGGTGAATATGGCTGTGATATTTAAAAATCTGGTATTCCTGCCTTTGGTGTTCCAGTTTATTCAATGTGGTAAATATTTATTATATTTTATTTCATGAGGTTTGTTTACTTTTTTGTTGTATGTAAGTACTTCGTTTCAAGAGGTTCCGAAGTATAATTAAGTAACTAGCTGGGCCCTTTACAGTGTTTGTGTATTAATCTCCCATTCTCAATTTTTAATTCAATTGATTAGCAGTTCAAAATTGTATCTTCACATGTAAACATTTATTAAAGAATTGAGTCAGCCTATAACACAAATCAATAAAGAACATTGATATGCTATTAATTATTTCCTTGAAAAAAGTTGTATCAATTTCAATTTTACAACTCTGCCATATTTCCTATATAAAATTGTGAGAATTCAAAACAAACGCAGGGTCCTCAAACCCTTTACTTCTCATTATTAACTACTTAAAATTGGAACTATAGCAAAATATACCATTTTTAACGTGGAAATATCTACTGACTTTTCAAATACCTAGTATTTTACTGAAATCAATTGTATTCTCAAGTTTCAGTGGAATTTTCTAGGAAAAAGGCCTTGCTACACTGTTTATTCCTCATTTGAGTATGGAGTACACCTTATATTTCGTTATTCGGTTTTTTTAATATAATTTTATTTTTATCTTTTTCATTTCAGAGACTAATTTTCCTGTAGGTGTGAGAAAATATGAACTAGATGACCCAAATAAATGTAGTGAAAATAATGGCGTTTTCTGCAAAATATACGTCACTTTGGTACCACATAACAACACATACAATTCGCCCTCTTGGGTAATACTACAGGTAATACATTAATCCTATAATTGGTAACATGAAATGTTTGATTTCATAAAATTCTCCTTATCTGCCTACGGAATGCTCAATGAAGTTATATCCAAAATATGTGTTCAATCCAAACTAATTCGACAATAATCGGTCTTTCTCAGAACATATTTCAGTACTTTGACAAAACTCGACTTCATCCACCCAAATACATTCGTTCTATAGCGATACAGTCGTCCAACGGGAATACTTTTTTGTATTACGTTATTTTTTGTGATTACCTCGGTAATGGCTGTTATTTGAGCCAAACCTTTTTCAGCAATAATTTTTTTGTCCTGCAAACAAAAAAAAGTCGCTGGGGCTAAATCTGGAGAATAGAGTGGATGCGGAAGCAATAAATTTTTCATTTCAGGAAACGTCTAAGAATTTCCGATATTTCGATAGAACGAAACTCATTCATGGTCGCTGCTTCAGGAAGCACCAGTTGAAATCGTTGGACCATATACTACAAGAAGACTATTCAACCAGATATCTTAATGAGAGTATTCAAGGAATTGTAAACAATTTCAGATGCTCTGAAAAGGGTCGTCTCATTCTGGAGGATTTGGATTTTTGGGACTTATTCTTCATGTGAGATATTGCAAATTTATTTTTGTTTTTTTTATTACAATTATGTTAAGAATACCTTCTACGCCTTAAATTAAATCGCATGTTCTCTTTCTGTTGATACCAGTATGACGACGCTTTTTTGGTTTTTACCTGTTTTCTTTGTACTCGAAATCATTCATTGGAACAAATTCGCTTTCATCAAAACTTGGTGTTCATTAAAATTCTGAATCAGATTATTCAACCTTCTTTCTCGATGCCATTAATTTTCAGATAAGATAATGAAATTATTAAAATATATTTCTTCATTATGATATGGTTCAGTTCAGTAATAATAAATTAATTACCATTATGCTACCCATCGATTAATTGAAATTATTCTATAACTTCCAGATCGATCGTTACAATGTATATATTGTTCATGGTTTCAGCAACAACGTATACATACTTGGCTGACCATGAGAAGGGTGAGTAAAAAACGTATTATTGAAAATTTTGAAAAATAATGCTTCTCAAGATTTATGTTGCAGTTATATTGTAAAAAAGACGTGAGTTTAATCGCTATGTTATAGAAGATGGATATTCAAATCTGAGTAGTGATTTTGTAACTCATTGTTGTTAACGTATATTTTCGTACGGACCAAGAATACCCAGTCCTTGTTTTTAGGGTCCTCATTTCACATTTCAAGAAAATGTTGACTGTGAATAAAAAATTGACATCGGCAGATTTCACAAAGTCACCGCCTTTTCGAAGCAAAATTTTAGAGGATGAGTCGTGAAAGAGTCGAAGGTATTCACAAGAGAGGGGTTAGAATTTTTCATATGCTGCTGAAAAAGGTAGTATTGCTGGAGGGCGTAGAATTGGCGAGATTTCGACTGAATATGTTGGGAAAGATCAGGGCGGTTTATTGGTTCTAATACTAAATCTTGTAAGAAGAGAATTTTTATTCTGGTCAATGGTAGTTATAAGATTGCTACACATCCAATGTATTTGGGTTAAACAATGTATGGAGACCAAAATCAAGTTTCTCCTGTAACGGCACTAGAAATTTCTGGTCATATATGACAGTTCGGAAAAGTCATGGTGAATATATTAAGGCTTCATTACAAAACTCAATAAATATTTTTGGACCAATAATGAACTACAAATTCTGATGCAGAAACGAATATTCCTGCAGGGCCCGAGAGCTACTCGAAAGCATGCGTATAAGGACTCCAGTATTAACTTTTTCTGCCTGTTCTATTCATCGTAATGTTGTTATAAATGCTTAGGTCAGCTTTGCGAATGTTCTCAGAATAATACACGCTGAAGTACCATATATATGTTTCTTTATTCTTTCTTGATGTCAGCGGCAACTAACATTACACTGCGTCCTCCTTTCTGCACACCATTAAAGCTTGGAATCATCAAGAAGAAGAAGTAATCTTCTGTAAGTATGAATACATGTTGTGACTGCTAATCCCTTTGATATTTAAAAAGAGAGGTCGGTCGACCAATTTCTAGTGCCTACATCTGGGGATCAAGAGATAAGAGAATTAATAAATGATTAAAACCGAAACCTCTGCTGTGGTTGAACTGCTAAACAAAAAAACCCAAAACACCATCAGGTTATGGGCCCGTACCTCCTGATAGTAGTGGTCCGTTGATCAGAACCACTATCTGCTAACACCAAAATGTTAAAACTTTGCCTTAAAAATTCCAAACTTAGAATCACGGTTTCGAGAAAAAAGTTCATATGCATATGATGAATTGAGGAGCTTGATGCATTAAAATTTTGTAGTGCAATATAGTGACTTTTTACTTATTAAAACTTCAAAACTATAATTGCTGAAATGAATGTTTTCATACACTGATATTGATCAACCATCTTACTAGTAGTAGCTGCAGAAACGAATCAGGAAGGACAATGGAGGGGATGAAGAGATCATTTGGAAGACTTCTGTGAAGCAAAGGGTGTGTTTTCTGACAAAGTTCCCATAGCGCTTCTGCGAGTACCAAAAAATTTATTCTCGAAATCTCCTTTTTCGAATATTTCCACATCTACTCCAAACTAACGTAGTTCTAGTAACTTTGGAACGTGAACCGCTAGTTCAACATTATCAATCATGATAAGTTCATACAGTCATTGGAGTAGGTGTCATTATAAAGGATGATTAATTTGGAGGTACTCTTTGTGATGGGGATGCAGATCGTGCATGCGTCGTGTAAACTGAAGTGGTATTCTTGTTCAGTAGTATCTGACATCTCATAATGGAACGACTTAGCCGGGTACAGCGTCTACAAATTGTTCAGCTTTATTACGAAAATGGGCGTTCTTCGATTAATGTGTATCGGGTCCACGTAATTGGCCCAGCGAACGCACAATTTGCTCTATCATCACTTACTTTGAGGCTCAATATTCGTTATTGAATAATACTCGACCAAATTGATAACACCCAGCTCCTAGTAGAGAGAATATAGCGGCGGTGGGGGAGAGTGTTCGAGATGACCCTGAAGTGTCGATTGGTCGCCGTTCTCAACGACTTGGCGGATTTTACGTGAGGATCTTTCTATAAAAGCTTTCAAAATTCAATTACTTCAAGAACTGAAGCCGACCGACGTACCGAAACGTTAAGTTTTAGTCGTTGGGATCTTGACAAACTTGCAACTCTTTTCGACGAAAGTTTTGTTCATTAATGAGGCTCAATCTTGGCTTAATGGGTTCGTGAACAAACATAATGTCAGAATATGAGGTAATGAACAACCCGAAGAGTCTCAAGAATTGCCGTTAAATCCAGAAAAAACAACTGTTTGGTGTAGTTTATGGGCCAGTAGAATAATCGGTCCATATTCCTTCAAAACAGGGGGCGGCCAGAATACTACTGTGACCGTTATCGCACCATGATAACAGACTATTTGTTGCCCGAAATTGAAGCCCGTGGTGCTACTTGCCATACAGCCTGTGAAACCATGGCTTTACTGCGACGAGCAGATCATTTTACGCTTCGGAGCAGTGAATTGGCCGGCCATATCATGTGACATCACACCTCTTGATTTTTTTTTGGCTATGTGAAGTCCAAAGTTTACATGGACAAGCTGGCTACGATTGGGTGTTTGAGGCCGATACTCCTCGTGTCATTGGAGAAATATCACCCGAAATACTCACACGCGTCATGGAAAATTGGAACTATCGAATAGATCTTGTTAACCGTAGTCGAGGTCGGCATTTGAAAGAAATTATCTTCAAAAAACAAAAAAACGGTTCATTTATTTGTTGAAAAAGTTCATAAAATAAAATTGTTTTAATTAATTTTTTTCTTAAAAAAAAGTTCCTCTACATGAATCTCCCTTCATTACGGAATAATTGAAATATAAATTGAAAATTGAAATATAAATAATTAAAATGAGTAATGACGATAATGATTAGAAATGGTTTGTGAGTCATTAGTAACAGTCTATGATTTCGTTAACATTTCGGAAATGGAGAAAAGCTTGATTCCACAATGAAATAGTATTTTTGGGATAATAATATGAAATTACGAAAGGAGTTATGAAACAATCTGCTCATCTGGTATAATAGAAAGTACATCAAAATTGTTGACCTATTTGTGATGTGGATTACTGATGTTCATGCAAAGTTGAAGTAGATTGAATCTAATTTCAACCGTTATATAATTAAGGAGATGCAATATGTACTGTCGAAGTGCGACAAAATATTTTTTGTCAGAAGAATTAAAAGAGTATCAGCTTCTTATGCGTTGAATAACATGAAGTATGGACACCCATTGTCCCTTCTCACCTTGAAAGATCCACATTTCTCATATAAGTTCATCAACAAGTTCGGCCATTATGACTTTTCTAAACATTAACAGATTCTTAAGAAAGGATAAACAAATAAAGAAACGGCTGATGTGGAACTTGAAACCAGAGTGTACGGTTTAAACAGATGGTGGCCGAAGCCTGAATGCCACTGTTCCTAATGAAAAATTAGTTTGTTAAGAGGGAAAAACCGGAGAACTCAAAAGAGTGACTCTAAAGACATTAGGGGAGCAGTTGTACGAGTAGAAGTAAATATATCTCGATACGATTAAATGAGAGTGGCAGAGATATTTCAAAAAGATTCTACGATAAGTAGTATTGTAGAGACCAATATTGTTGATATTGATCATGCTGTATAAATGATCTCATCACTGCGCATTGCGACATACTGTATCAATATGTATCACACTGAACTGAATTAATTGCATTGTAACATTGTGAGTCGAATAAACCACAAGAAAATCAAACAAAATTTTAATTGTTTCAAGCAATCAAAGTACAAAATATTTCTTTATATGCATCACACAAACCAATGCACTATTCAGTACATTTGCATAAAAATTTTTTGCTCTTATGAGATTGAATGTTCATTTTTAATTATTTCGTTTTCAAAAATTTGTGTTAGAAACGCTTTTCTTTCTGAAGGACACAATATATAATATAATTGTAATATGCGTTAAATGTTGTTTTGTAATATGTCTTATGATCCTGGGATGTTGAATAGTAAAACTATAACCAAATTGAGTTGCTCTAAACGGAGAATTAACCTACCACTTGAACATTCAAACTTAGGTGTTACATTATATACAAACTCACCTAAAAAGAGAAACAACATTTAAAGATATTGTTTCACCAGTTGTTACCTACTAATATTATTTATTTTATCATTCTAATATTATAACCTTGAGAGCATGCCTCTATATCTGTCCATATAACAAAGACAGTGATAGTTCCATAGAATCAAACAATTTCACAGATAAACTATTCTTCCAAGCAGGTGGGCAACGCGGCACATTCAAATTAAAGTGTAAAGCAATCTGTTTATATAAATATATATTTATGTCTTATCTTGTTTTCAGATAACATTTTGGTGAAGATTCTGTCGATTTTTTCCTTTGTGACAATATGGAAAGAACTGAAAAAACCCATATTGAACGAGGATTTCCAGAAACTGAAATCGATACAAGGAATTCGTACTTTGACCATGATGCTTATAATTTCCATGCATGCCTTCTATGGTAATATGTTTGCATTTTTGAAGAACCCCGAGTATGTGGAAAATGTGAGTACAAATGATATAGACACTTAGGGACTTTTAATATTTTCTCAAAAGCGATACGCTCACAATTTTTTTATGAATAACTAGTAGTTCAATTTTGAAGTATTTATTTTAGTCTTGAATGATCTTATTTAATTTCCTATGTAATAATTTATAGTTAAGTTGGTGGTTTTATTTTATAAAACCTATTCCTAGTAGTTTTCTATTTGAATCAAATCAAGTTTTCGTTCCACAATTACATCAAAAAAGAGACAAGATAGCAAATTTAACTCGACATGGAGCTCTATTGAAGTGAAAATTACACATCAGGCACCCAAATTTTTTCAAGACATCGAGGAGAATCACGAATGAATCGCAAAGAAAAAGAGAGAAGAACAGACGAGTGAAAAGAGAGCACACAACAGTGAAACGATGCCATAAAAATGAATGCCAGCATGGTAGTCGTGATATGCGAAATTTTCGAGAGAAACACTTAACATACAGGCATTATATAGGGAAGTTAAAAAATAAAATAAAACAGTCATCAAATTTTGGATACATCGAACGATCGCAGTTAGCACTAAGAACTGAGACAACTATCGCCCTATGAGTTTATTTCTGTTACTTTTTAAGAAAAAGATATTTCAAAAACATCTTTCGTTGAATTTGAAATGTAACCCCTATCTGAATATTAGTCGTTTTGCAATAGATTTTTTTAATTTCAGATCTACTCAAACACCATCACAAGGTGCATGGTGACAATATTCACATTTTTAGTACAAACATTCTTCTTGATATCAGCGTGGCTGTTGACAATTCAACTGAGCAATATCATAAAGAAGAATGGTGATCTCACATTTAAAGATACCTGCATCATGGCACTGAATAGATATTGCAGGTAATTCTCCCTATGTAACCTTATGAAAGCGCTAAAGCTTCAAGAATATTTTGGTTCTGTAGAGAATGTTAGAGAATATTCTAATACCAATTTCAGATTTCAAATAGAACTCAGTTTCTTATTGGAATTATTTGTATTAAAAATTAAAATTACCATTATTTTAGATTACTACCAGTAATAATACCATTACTAATGGCCTTGAGAAGTAATTTGACGTTTGATTTTGTTTCTTACATCAACGAGGACATTGCCGAGAGGGAAGTTGACATATGTAGAAACTACTGGTGGAAGAATTTACTCTTCATACAAAATTTTTATGAATCTGATAAAATTGTAAGTAGATTTTATAACTGATTTCTGACTATATACTAATGAGTTTATCATTCGTAGTGTTCAGGTGTTACTTGGTATTTGGCAACGGATTACCAATTATACCTTTTGACGTTAGGGATGTTTTATCTAAGTCAAAAATTGAGAATTTCCAGAAAATACTTGATTGGACTTATAGTGATTACAACTGTGGCTGTACAAGTGGGAATAATAGCCAATACAACATTTCAAGGGTTTTTGAGGCTGATTCCTGAGTAAGTCTCCATACAGTTGATTATCGATTCATTCTTATTTTATACTGGCTGTTACCAGAGACTTCGATAGCCTAAAAATTCTATTTTTCGCTTTAAAAACCAAAATAATTTATGATTATTCATCGTGTCATTACAAAAGAACTGTCGGCAATACCCAGTGCGTGCGTTCTGAGCCTTTGTGATATTAAACTGAGGCGGCGTGAGCAGGAAAAACTGCTAAAGCTTGCATTTCATACATGTGAATTACGTGTAGTATCAAAAATTATTCGGGCAAATGTATACACTATCTAATGGAACGTGAATCTGAAAAACAACTCAATTTTTTTATCCCATTTTGTCGTTTAAAGACGACAATATTCAAACCATGGTAACAAGGGTAAGTTGACGTTTATCCACTGAGTGAATTAAAAATTTTTTAATTCACTATTGAAATAAAATGTTCACCACTCACTTTCTGGAAATTATTCTTTCCACACAAAATGCACGTAAAACTCATTTTAAAGTATGATTCTTAAAATTTATCAAAAATTCTACACTAACAGTCATTTCTATCATCAAAGTAAAAATTACAATTAAGATTTTGAAAATGGAACTGGAAACCTGCACTTCCTCCAAAGGAAACACGCTCAGTCGTTATAGCACATGTGTTTGTGGACTTCTCATGCCCTGCTGGAATATTCATTTCTGCATCAGGAAATCCGGATTTTGTAACCCCACCAAGTATATGTTCAGAAATATTTATTTTGTTCTGTAGTGAATCTTCAATATATCGTTCTGCAACAGAACGATGTCTTTTCAAAACTGTTAAATCTGCCCCAGGATTTGCGATTAGGGTTGCAGAAGATCGCCTGTAACTGTGCCCTGTATATTGTTCAGCATCAGAAAGGCCCAAATACTTTGCAATAATAACGGGCATTTTCGAAAATGTATTCACACGTACAGGCTGGACGGTACATTTTTCATTTTTATAATTTATAAATAGTCGCTTGTGATCAACTTTGCTTGGCCTCGAGTATCTATACTTGCGGAATATATCGAGTGCAGCAACCTAATTAGTACCATTGACACACTTTTCTTATAAGTTTTCATATCTGGAATCTGAATACCCAATACGCTGCCCCGATCACCCATAATAAAAACTACTTTTATCAATAAATATTGCTCATCAGGAGTGGCATCTAAAAAAAAACTCCTCTCTTGTGAATACCTTCGACTTCTTTGCTACGTATCCCCTGGAATGTTGCTTCAAAAAGGCGGTGACTTGGTGAAATCTGCCGATGTCTATTTGCTCTGTTGTTCGGAAATATACGCCAAAATTATTTTTTCGTTGAAACCTTTGGGTTTTTTATTATTTCTCCAGGCACACAATGCCGTATATTGCTTTTCCTACAATATTTTTGATTTTAATAGAATAACTTGCTTCTTGCATAATGCACTCAGAAACTACAACCTCGTCGTCACCTCTCACCATTTTTTCGAAATAAAAATTCTTTGACGGTTTTATAATTTTCATTGACACTTGCAAACAATTAATTACACAGTGCTCTAGCAACCATCGATCGAAGGGAAATCTAGATATTAATTTGAATTATACCTAATATTTCCTCTAAAAAGTATTCATTATTCGAAATTTCATCAAAATGGGATAAAATTTTGTATACGACACGTGGGTTAAACTTTCTTCTTATGAATAAACATTTATTTAACTCACTTGTTATATAAATAACTATTATAAACAGTTCAAACAGAATTTCAGCCAAAAAATCTGAACTGTCATCAGAAACAACAATCTAAGATTGGTTTCTATTTATACCATCCCATCAGAAGTTAAAGTTTACTTGATTGCATTAGAAGATTGTCACCAAACTCCAAGATTTCTAATATTTCTACTAAAACTTGTCACCTGAAAGTTTATTTTGTTATCTTGCGATATATGTATATGATACTGATGAAATCTTATAAAGACTTATGTTATTGAATGAATAAGATTGTTCCATTTATCTGATTTCAGGACAGCAAATTTGGAAGATATGATGGTTTCAAAGCCTTTCGTCTGGTCATATATTCCCATTTGGTGCAATTCCATAACCTACATGGTTGGCATTGTATTTGGAACTATTTACGTCAACCATAAACAAGAGAAGCTATTTAATGAAACAGTAAGTCAATATTCGCAATCGGCATAAATTGTCAAATTCATTAGTCATACGAAAATATTAAGTAAAAATTTTTCGTATGATTGTTTTTGTTATTGATTTCATTGAGTTTCGATCTATGTATTTTGATCGATCTCTAATATTTGGGAGAAATTACCGAAACTAATTGTACATTCTCATAAATCCCATTTCAAACCTCCTATGGAAATTTTGACAAATAAGGCTCAAAAACGATAATTTCATTTCTATTTCATGATGCCAGTTGATCGGGCAAAGTTGCTTGTTCTATGAAGACTTATTGGAACTCGTGATATGCAGACAGAGCTAGAAAACTCGTACCAAGAGAATATAGCACCGTTAAAGAGCATTTGTATATATATATCTATATCTTTATGAAAAGATTTCGTTGATCAGAATGAAATTTAAACAAATTAGTGATGGTTTGGTAGGCATCACCCAGCGTCGTACATACTCTTACAAAAAAAGATTAAGGGCTTACCTCAACGTATTATTTAGTTTCAAGAAAGCAAAGCTGTTTCTGCTGATGCCGATCAATCCACTTGAGGATGTGCTTACGTAAGGGCAGAGCTGACTACGACTGCTGTTGAACATAAACTGTAGGCTGAAAGTCAGAGCGGATACAATGATGAGAAATATTACCTATGATCTGGGCAATATCTGATGAGTTGAGAAAAATAAACTCCTTTTTCGTACTTCCGGGCCTAAAGTGACAACTTCACTCCCTTGTGACAGGTACTAAAGTGTCACATTTAATCCCTCCGGGATTAAATATTGACGAAGCTCCCGGAACGATTAAATCACAAACAAACGAATTTAAGGGATATTTTATTGAAGAGTACAATTAATTAGAATGGTAATTAACGTTAATATTCAAATTAATATTGTGACAGTTCGTCATATTGACCAGTCTTTCCTGGGTTAATGCAGCAGGTAGAGTAACAGATAGGTCTTTATCATATTGAACTGGTGTTTGTTTCGAAGATCCTGCGGAAACAGGAAGCGAGAATGAGGACTGTGGCATCACTATAGTGGACGAATCGGCGACTTGACCAAATATTTTATCTGAAATTTTTTGTTTATTTTTAATAGACGATTCAATATATCCCTTGGCCACGTTGGAGGATTTCCATCCTCCATGTCTCTTCAGCACGTCTATTGTTGCTCCCGAATCAGCTAACAAAGATGCAGATGTGCGTCTAAAACAATGTCCCGTATAAGACGTCGTATTTTCTAATTTCAAGAAAGCTGCTATTTGCCGTGGAAATGTACCAAACATGTTTTTTCCTACTACTCGCGTAGTACATTCTTTGTTGATGTATTGAACAAAAAATTTTGAATGAGGTGTCCCTGTCTTTCGCAATGCCACATATTTTCGAAATATCGCCACAAAACTGATGGCACTGTTTTCTGAATTTTTGATCACAAAATTTCGGTCAATTTTATTTTTGGTGTAATCTAATCTTCGCAATTAGGAAGGAATCGCCCAAATCTCTCACATCGTCGATTTCTAAATCAACCAACTCTTTTCCACGACAAGCTCCCGCAACGCCCAAAATAAGTGCAACCTACAAAAAAATTGATTTCTTAAAATTTCTGAATATAAACACATTTCCAAATTTACCTTAAGCATTAAATATTTATCATCCGGAGCCTCCCGTAAGAACTGATCTACCTGCTCAGACGTGAGAATTCTTGACTTCTTTGGCTTAAATCCCTCATTTCTTCTTTTCAAAAAAGCTAATAATTTTGGAAATTTACTTATATCAATATCTTCTCTGATGTTAATTACCGATTTCAGCATTGAGTAATGTGCCCAGAGAGTTGAGCCACAAACCGCTTTTGATTTATCATTGAAGTAGACTAACAGCGCATTTTCAGTAGGTTGTCTCACATTTTTTAAGCGGCACCACTTTTTAAAAGCATCGTACTGCTGCTAGTATAGTTTTCTAGATTTCGGTGGTAACAATTCTTCACCTATTTCGGCTGCTGTTTTATCAATATCAGATACACCTTCTTCACTCATGATACCAATGATTATCAATAACAATGTTTCTTTACAATGACATTAGTAATGACAATGTTTCTAAATTATAATTGTTACAACGCAATGTTACTATGGTAACTTATTTTAAAGACAGTTTATTAAATGAGTTGTAGAGAGAAAAGCCTGATTGAAATTATTTAAATAATTAATAAAATCATACCGGAAGTACGAAAAGTATCGTATATACCTTGCGACTGAAGTACATTTAATCCTTCAGGTAAATTATGGCCCTCCCTGCGGTCGGGCCATAAACTTTACCTTCAGGATTAAAGTGCTACTTTGCCATACAGCCTGTGAAACCATGGCTTTACTGCGACGAGCAGATCATTTTACGCTTCGGAGCAGTGAACTGGCCGGCCATATCATGTGACATCACACCTCTTGATTTTTTGGCTATGTGAAGTCCAAAGTTTACATGGACAAGCTGGCTACGATTGGGTGTTTGAGGCCGATACTCCTCGTGTCATTGGAGAAATATCACCCGAAATACTCACACGCGTCATGGAAAATTGGAACTATCGAATAGATCTTGTTAACCGTAGTCGAGGTCGGCATTTGAAAGAAATTATCTTCAAAAAACAAAAAAACGGTTCATTTATTTGTTGAAAAAGTTCATAAAATAAAATTGTTTTAATTAATTTTTTTTCTTAAAAAAAAGTTCCTCTACATGAATCTCCCTTCATTACGGAATAATTGAAATATAAATTGAAAATTGAAAAATAATTTAAATATAAATAATTAAAATGAGTAATGACGATAATGATTAGAAATGGTTTGTCTGTCATTAGTAACAGTCTATGATTTCGTTAGCATTTCGGAAATGGAGAAAAGCTTGATTCCACATTGAAATAGTATTTTTGGGATAATAATATGAAATTACGAAAGGAGTTATGAAACAATCTGCTCATCTGGTATAATAGAAAGTACATCAAAATTGTTGACCTATTTGTGATGTGGATTACTGATGTTCATGCAAAGTTGAAGTAGATTGAATCTAATTTCAACCGTTATATAATTAAGGAGATGCAATGTACTGTCGAAGTGCGACAAAATATTTTTTGTCAGAAGAATTAAAAGAGTATCAGCTTCTTATGCGTTGAATAACATGAAGTATGGACACCCATTGTCCCTTCTCACCTTGAAAGATCCACATTTCTCATATAAGTTCATCAACAAGTTCGGCCATTATGACTTTTCTAAACATTAACAGATTCTTAAGAAAGGATAAACAAATAAAGAAACGGCTGATGTGGAACTTGAAAACCAGAGTGTACGGTTTAAACAGATGGTGGCCGAAGCCTGAATGCCACTGTTTCTAATGAAAAATTAGTTTGTTAAGAGGGAAAAACCGGAGAACTCAAAAGAGTGACTCTAAAGACATTAGGGGAGCAGTTGTAGGAGTAGAAGTAAATATATCTCGATACGATGAAATGAGAGTGGCAGAGTTATTTCAAAAAGATTCTTCGATAAGTAGTATTGTATAGACCAATATTGTTAATATTGATCATGCTGTATAAATGATCTCATCACTGCGCATTGCGACATATTGTATCAATATGTATCACACTGAACTAAATTAATTGCATTGTAACATTGTGAGTCGAATAAACGACAAGAAAATCAAACAAAATTTTAATTGTTTCAAGCAATCAAAGTACAAAATATTTCTTTATATGCATCACACAAACCAATGCACTATTCAGTACATTTGCATAAAAATTTTTTGCTCTTATGAGATTGAATGTTCATTTGTAATTATTTTGTTTTAAAAAATTTGTATTAGAAACGCTTTTTTTTCTGAATGACACAATATATAATATAATTGTAACATGCGTTAAATGTTGTTTTGTAATATGTCTTATGATTCTGGGATGTTGAATAGTAAAACTATAACCAAATTGAGTTGCTCTAAAAGGGGAATTTTATTTTATTACAACAAAATCAACCTAACACTTAAACATTCAAACTTAAGTGTTACATTATTTACAAACTCACCTAAAAAGAGAAACAACATTTAAATATATAGCTTCACTAGTTATTTCCTACCAATATTATTTATTTCATAATTCTAATATTTTAACCTTGAGAGCATGTCTATATCTGTCCATATAGCAAAGACAGTGATAGTTCCATAGAATCAAACAATGTCACAGATAAACTATTCTTCCAAGTAGGTGGGCAACGCGGCACATTCAAACTATTGAAGCAAAGTGTTTATATAAATAAGTATTTATGTCTTATCTTGTTTTCAGATAACATTTTGGTGAAGATTCTGTCGATTTTTTCCTTTGTGACAATATGGAAAGAACTGAAAAAACCCATATTGAACGAGGATTTCCAGAAACTGAAATCGATACAAGGAATTCGTACTTTGACCATGATGCTTATAATTTCCATGCATGCCTTCTATGGTAATATGTTTGCATTTTTGAAAAACCCCGAGTATGTGGAAAATGTGAGTACAAATGATATAGACACTTAGGGACTTTTAATATTTTCTCAAAAGCGATACGCTCACAATTTTTTTATGAATAACTAGTAGTTCAATTTTGAAGTATTTATTTTAGTCTTGAATGATCTTATTTAATTTCCTATGTAATAATTTATAGTTAAGTTGGTGGTTTTATTTTATAAAACCTATTCCTAGTAGTTTTCTATTTAAATCAAATCAAGTTTTCGTTCCACAATTACATCAAAAAAGAGACAAGATAGCAAATTTAACTCGACATGGAGCTCTATTGAAGTGAAAATTACACATCAGGCACCCAAATTTTTTCAAGACATCGAGGAGAATCACGAATGACAGAATCGCAAAGAAAAAGAGAGAAGAACAGACGAGTGAAAAGAGAGCACACAACAGTGAAACGATGCCATAAAAATGAATGCCAGCATGGTAGTCGTGATATGCGAAATTTTCGAGAGAAACACTTAACATACAGGCATAATATAGGGAAGTTAAAAAATAAAATAAAACAGTCATCAAATTTTGGATACATCGAACGATCGCAGTTAGCACTAAGAACTGAGACAACTATCGCCCTATGAGTTTATTTCTGTTACTTTCGTTGAATATGAAATGTAACCCCTATCTGAATATTAGTCGTTTTGCAATAGTGAGCTCGAATAATTCTGTTTTTTTTTCAGATTTACTCAAACACCATCACAAGGTGCATGGTGACAATATTCACATTTTTAGTACAAACATTCTTCTTGATATCAGCGTGGCTGTTGACAATTCAGCTGAGCAATATCATAAAGAAGAATGGTGATCTCACATTTAAAGATACCTGCATCATGGCACTGAATAGATATTGCAGGTAATTCTCCCTATGTAACCTTATGAAAGCGCTAAAGCTTCAAGAATATTTTGGTTCTGTAGAGAATGTTAGAGAATATTCTAATACCAATTTCAGATTTCAAATAGCACCAGTTCTCCAGAATCAACTGTTTAGCAATGGTTATATTCCAAAATAAGATTGTATTTTAGTTGAATCTCCTGCTTCAGATTGTTTTCTTATTGGAATTATTTGTATTAAAAATTAAAATTACCATTATTTTAGATTAGTACCAGTAATAATACCATTACTAATGGCCTTGAGAAGTAATTTGACGTTTGATTTTGTTTCTTACATCAACGAGGACATTGCCGAGAGGGAAGTTGACATATGTAGAAACTACTGGTGGAAGAATTTACTCTTCATACAAAATTTTTATGAATCTGATAAAATTGTAAGTAGATTTTATAACTGATTTCTGACTATATACTAATGAGTTTATCATTCGTAGTGTTCAGGTGTTACTTGGTATTTGGCAACGGATTACCAATTATACCTTTTGACGTTAGGGATGTTTTATCTAAGTCAAAAATTGAGAATTTCCAGAAAATACTTGATTGGACTTATAGTGATTACAACTGTGGCTGTACAAGTGGGAATAATAGCCAATACAACATTTCAAGGGTTTTTGAGGCTGATTCCTGAGTAAGTCTCCATACAGTTGATTATCGATTTATTCTGATTTTATACTGGCTGTTACCAGCGACTTCGATAGCCTAAAAATTCTATTTTTCGCTTTAAAAACCAAAATAATTTATGATTATTCATCGTGTCATTACAAAAGAACTGTCGGCAATACCCAGTGCGTGCGTTCTGAGCCTTTGTGATATTAAACTGAGGCGGCGTGAGCAGGAAAAACTGCTAAAGCTTGCATTTCATACATGTGAATTACGTGTAGTATCAAAAATTATTCGGGCAAATGCATACACTATCTAATGGAACGTGAATCTGAAAAACAATTCAATTTTTTTTATCCCATTTTGACGTTTAAAGACGACAATATTCAACCCATGGTAACAAGGGTAAGTTGACGTTTATCCACTGAGTGAATTAATTTTTTTTTAATTCACTATTGGAATAAAATGTTCACCACTCACTTTCTGGAAATTATTCTTTCCACACAAAATGCACGTAAAACTCATTTTAAAGTATGATTCTTAAAATTTATCAAAAATTCTACACTAACAATCATTTCTATCATCAAAGTAAAAATTACAATTATTAAGATTTTGAAAATGGAACTGGAAACCTGCACTTCCTCCAAAGGAAACACGCTCAGTCGTTATAGCACATGTGTTTGTGGACTTCTCATGCCCTGCTGGAATATTCATTTCTGCATCAGGAACTCCGGTTTTTGTAACCCCACCAAGTATATGTTCAGAAATATTTATTTTGTTCTGTAGTGAATCTTCAATATATCGTTCTGCAACAGAACGATGTCTTTTCAAAACTGTCAAATCTGCCCCAGAATTTGCGAGTAGGGTTGCAGAAGATCGCCTGTAACTGTGCTCTGTATATTGTTCAGCATCAGAAAGGCCCAAATACTTTGCAATAATAACGGGCATTTTCGAAAATGTATTCACACCTACAGGCTGGACGGTACATTTTTCATTTTTATAATTTATAAATAGTCGCTTGTGATCAACTTTGCTCGGCCTCGAGTATCTATACTTGCGGAATATATCGAGTGCAGCAACCTAATTAGTACCATTGACACACTTTTCTTATAAGTTTTCATATCTGGAATCTGAATACCCAATACGCTGCCCCGATCTTCTACGTCATGTACGGTCATAGTCAACAGCTCGCCGCCGATTCTACACCCTCCAGCAACACCCATAATAAAAACTACCTTTATCAATAAATATTGCTCATCAGGAGTGGCATCAAAAAAAAAACTCCTCTCTTGTGAATACCTTCGACTTCTTTGCTACGTATCCCCTGGAATGTTGCTTCAAAAAGGCGGTGACTTGGTGAAATCTGCCGATGTCTATTTGCTCTGTTCGGAAATATACGCCAAAATTATTTTTTCGTTGACACCTTTGGCTTTTTTATTATTTCTCCAGGCACACAATGCCGTATATTGCTTTTCCTACAATCTTTTTGATTTTAATAGAATAACTTGCTTCTTGCATAATGCACTCAGGAACTACAACCTCGTCGTCACCGCTCAACATTTTTTCGAAATAAAAATTCTTTGACGGTTTTATAATTTTCATTGACACTTGCAAACAATTAATTACACAGTGCTCTAGCAACCATCGATAGAAGGGAAATCTCGATATTAATTTGAATTATACCTCTAGAAAGTATTCATTATTCGAAATTTCATCAAAATGGGATAAAATTTTGTATACGACACGTGAGTTGAAAATGCCTACAGGCTCGTGGGTTAAACTTTCTTCTCATGAATAAACATTCATTTAACTCACTTGTTATATAAATAACTATTATGAACAGTTCAAACAGAATTTCAGCCAAAAAATCTGAACTGTCATCAGAAACAACAATCTAAGATTGGTTTCTATTTATACCATCCCATCAGAAGTTAAAGTTTACTTGATTGCATTAGAAGATTGTCACCAAACTCCAAGATTTCTAATATTTCTACTAAAAGTTGTCACCTGAAAGTTTATTTTGTTATCTTGCGATATATATGATACTGATGAAATCTTATAAAGATTTATGTTGTTGAATGAATAAGATTATTCCATTTATCTGATTTCAGGACAGCAAATTTGGAAGATATGATGGTTTCAAAGCCTTTCGTCTGGTCATATATTCCCATTTGGTGCAATTCCATAACCTACATGGTTGGCATTGTATTCGGAACTATTTACGTCAACCATAAACAAGAGAAGCTATTTAATGAAACAGTAAGTCACGAAACACGTAAATACACTGCTCAACAATTGATAGGGATCACTTACTTTTTCTAAATTTATTTCTGAAATATTCGCTCCAAGATTATAAATTTAGCCAGATACCAGAGTATTTTCAGTTGATAATATGGTTCACTTGAGAAAATAATGAAAAAATGGAAAGTTGGAGAGAAAAAGACTTTATTAGGAACACTCAAGATTCTGTGTTTGAATAACATAAAAATTTTAATAATAATAATAATAATTCTTTATTGATCCTCAAGACACAGAATAGTTTATGGTGAAACCACAAGAAGGCTGAAGTTTCGGTTAAGCTAGTACCTAGTTGGTCCCCCACGAGCTCGTCTCAAGCATTCTACCCTACAAGGCATACTTTCAATCAAACGATTTATAAAATTTTGGGGCAAATTCGTCCAAATATCCCGTGAAGCGTTAGAAAGGTCCTCCAGGTTATTGATCGGTTGTTCTAAGGTTGACAATTGTCTAGACATCTCAGACCAGACATGTTCGATGCAATTCATGTCTGGAGAGCGAGCTGGCCAGTCCATCCTATTAATAGCATGAGTTTCTAGCGCTTCATTAACCAGACGACTACGGTGTGGACGGGCATTATCGTCAATTAAAATGAAATTCTCGCCCAAGGCAGCCGCAAACGAACAATTATGGGTTCAATAATCATATCGTGATATCTCTGGCTGGTTATTGTGGTGTTCTTCAGAACAACCAACTCTGTGCGTTGGTTCAAACAAATGCCTCCCCATACACCTATAGAACCTCCGCCAAAAGCTGTTGTGGGTACCATAAACTGTTCTGCATACCTTCGACCTCTTTCCCTCCAAGCAAGAATACGTCCATCGAAGTTGACCAAACGAAATTTAGACTCATCCGTAAATAAACATCGGCTCCAATCTTCAACTGTCCAATTGCGGTGCTCCTCAGCCCATTGCCGTCGATGAACCCGGTATTCCCTATTCAAACGGGGATGTTGTACCCTCCTACGTGCTCTCAAACCACGAACATGTAGTCGTAGTCTTACAGTCTGGTTTGAAATCAGAACTCCTGTTGCAATTCTCAGTGATCTATTGAGCCGCGACGCCGGGTAAGTGGGATTTCTCCTTGCATTTAGGATCAAAAGAAGATCTTGGGCAGCTGTTGTACTGCGCTGCCGACCTCCCCCATGAACATAAGCTACTGAGTCGTTTTGGATGAACCTATTCCAAGCCCGACTCACGACACTTTGCGAAACATTCAACCGCCGGGACACTTCTCGCTGGGACAAACCTTCCTGTATCCACCATATGATTTGGTCCAGTTGCACAGGAGCCAAACGTCTTCTCGGCATGACTGATAAGCTGATATTGTTCTCATTTCTTCAATTCTTGTCACCTTATGTGTTTGAACGAGAGAAAAAAAAGATTTAATAACAAATACCACATTGCTTTTCACTCCACCTGTAACAGCCTACAGATAATAATCGATTTTGTGAACAAGTGAAGTGAGGAAAAATTTGATATAATCAATTCAAAACATCTTAATTTTTCCTTAGAGAACATATAATGTACAGATATTCACGAGATAACTTGAAAAATATACAAATGAAGAGAAGTTCATAAGTGATCCCTAGCAATTGTTGATCAGTGTATTAAGTAAAAATTTTTCGTATGATTGTTTTTGTTAAAAGATTTCATTGAGATTCGATCTATGTAATTTGATCGATCTCAAATATGTGGCAGAAATTACCAAAACTAATTGTACATTTCTCATAAATCCCATTTTAAACCTCCTATGGAAATTTTGGCAAATAGGACTCAAAGACGATAATTTCATTTCTAATTCATAATGCCAGTTGAGCGGGCAAAGTTGCTTGTTCTATGAAGACCTATTTTTACTCGTAATATCCCAGACAGCTAGAAAACTCGTACCAAGAGAACATAGCACCGTTAAAGATTTCTTTTCAAATATATCAAACACCTGCGAATAGATTGGCATTTGTATATATATATATATATATCTTCTAGATAGAGTATTTAGTTGATCAGAATGAAATTTAAACAAATTAGTAATGGTTTGGTGGGCATCACCCAGCGACGTACATACTCTTACAAGAAAAGATTAAGGGCTTACCTCAACGTATTATTTAGTTTCAAGGAAGCAAGCTGTTTCTGCTGATGCCGATCAATCCACTTGAGGGAGTGCTTACGTAGGGGCAAAGCTGACTACGACTGCTATTGAACATAAACTGTAGGCTGAAAGTCAGAGCGGATACAATGTTGAGAAATATTACCTATGATCTGGGCAATATCTGATGAGTTGAGAAAAATAAACTTCTTTTCCGAATTTCTTTTATGATAGTTTAGCCATTATATTGAGTTATTCAGTTCAATTTCCCTTTACCTGTGATTTTTTTCTAGCATAACTCTCAAACACTTCAATTACAGAACGTTCTCTTATTATTCTCTTTAGTGTGATATATTTGATTAATCTATTCGTGAATAATAAGCCCTTAATTCAATATACAATTTTTTTTTCAGCATAAAAAGATTTTGTGGTTTTTCGGCTTCTTTGGCTTTCCGATGCTGGCTCTACTAGCAGCATCTTACCAATATGAGAACAGAGTCTTCGAAATGTTGGTTTCAATATTTGCAAGACCAATATTTGGCATTGGTATTGCCGTTGGTATTTTAGGAATGGCTACCAGAACTGGTGGTAAGATTTCAAATGTTTATTGTGGTAATCGTTTGCGGAATAAATATAGGTTAACTATCATTTGCGATACCTTCAAGTTTAATCATAAGGAGTCGTCAATAATATACTCTATATGTACTAAGTTGTTATTAGACATTATTTAGGCTGCTTTTTATACTGAATAGTGAATCCGAGCATCACTTAGTCGATTTGATTATAAGGTAAAGTAGTTTAAGTATCATTGAATAAATTTTGCTTTCGGCGTTTCGAAAATAGCTAACCATGGAAATTTTTTGTACATGATTTATTCGAATTCTCAGATGTTATTATAACAAATAAGACATTGATCTGCATCCTTCAACAATATTTATATACATTTTTTCAGGTCTGGTTAAATCAATTTTAGAAATGAAGCCGCTTGTTTTCTTGGCCAACTTTTGCTATTGTGTTTATATATCACATTATGCTTTTGTATTTGTGAGGACTTTAAGAGAAGATGAGCTTCTAGAAATGTCTCTGTTGCATATAGTAAGTATGGAATGATTTTTTTCTCGAAAATAAACTTGGTGAGTTTTTTTTGAGGTGTCTATAATGTGTGAGTTTATATATTTTCATGCATATTTTGCTCAATCCTCAATTCAAAAATATTTGTTAGTACATATTGAATCATGATTATTTTTTCAGGTCAAATACACCTTGTTTGACTACACTCTATCGTTTTCTTTTGGTGCAATTGTGTACATTGCTCTAGAACATCCATTCATTCAACTCCAGAAATTGATACTTCCACAGGTGAAGACAAAGAAGCAGATAATCGAAGCTGGACCAAAACCAATAAAAACTGTAAATACGATATCCGCTTGATTATTCGGTGAAATAATAATCAGTCAACATCAAAAAGTTACAATTTTTGTTGCTCTAGTCTCACCAAACAATATGTAAATACGTACAAGTGATTTTAAGTTGTTATATAAATTTTTTATTAAATTATTACTTCAGTATGTTTAATTTTCCTCTTCCCTTGAGGTAATTTTTCAACTTTGTGAAGAGAAAAAGTCATAAGGACTCAAGTCGGATGTACAAGGAGGCTGAGGAGCCACAGGAATGTTTCTACTGGCCAAAAACACGTTTATTGAAATGGTTTTTTGGAACCATTTTTGCGCAAATTTTTCTCATCTCCAAATCATTGCTCAAAATTTGATAAATGTGTCTTCCCCTATCATTCTGACTGTCAAGTGACGATCTGAACGCACAAGATCCCGGATTCTGTAGACATTTTTATCGGTTCTTGAAGATGAAAGCCTTCCGCTTCGTGGTTCATATTCAATCGACTCTCTGCCTTCTGAAAATGCCTTAAATCGCTTTAAGAAGAGTTTCCGTTGCACTCTGCCCAAGTAAGAAGCAAAACCTGATAGCTACCGTTGCTCAAAATTGATGTCGTTCATTTTAGAACACAATAGAAAAAACTGTTTCACAAAAATAATCGCTACGTACAACCAAATGACTCGAGCGAGGTCAAACTCGTACTGAAGGTGGATCACATGTTCCTCTACCTCCCCACTAAGCCCAGCGCTTCCAATTTTGCCAGATCAAACGCAACGTTGCCAGTCTCATTACTTAATTTACAGATCTAGTATATGTACAATTTTATTTCCATCTTATCCAGTTGATCTCTGAATAATCAAAGTCAAAGTAATTGAAATAAGTTCCCCTATCTATGAAAATTTTTACAAATAACTGATAATAATGCGTTTGAATGAACCTAGGTAACAATAATTTTCCACACTAAGAATTCTTTTTATGAAATAACTGAATATCTTTACTGAAGTTCTTCAGTAACTAAATATAATTACCAGAAATTATCACCACAGTGATATTTTTAATTCCCTTTCAAGAAAAAATCATGAAATGCTTATCTTTCACTGATAACATGAATTCTCTCAGGCTTAGGCATTGAGCCAATTAAATCAAGCGATTTAATTGCTCTGTCTCGAAAAAAACATATTGATTGTACATCCATTCGTATCGTTTATCAGGGATTTGGAAATTCTCTTGGATAGAATTTGAATTAATTCATTTCATTATAACAATTTCTGAAGTACATATCGCTTATTGATTTTTTTCAAATGAAGTTTATTATGAGGTTCTTCGTTTTTTCATTTGAGCTTGTAAATGTTTTTAGTGGTATGTATATACTTGGTCATTTTCAGCAAGAAAACGTAGATATAAAGTGATTTTGGTCTATTTACACTAGCTAACGAACTTCTCGGTAGATATCTTCTACTGTTGTCAATCATTTTCAAGCAGTTTCTACTTTATTCAATGAAAATTATCCTTGAAAACGGTAGAACGTGGTAAAAATAACCCAAAAACACAAGTTACATAATCGAAAATACCTTGTTATGAAAACGTAGATATTTTAGTTCGTCAATATCTATCACCTACACAGCATGAACACTCGATCAAATCGATTGCGTAGTCAATGCCCAATTCCTTGTATAACTACAGTACACCTACGGAATAGTATATTCTAATACCAGTTGCAGAATGGGCATCTATTCCAACACGAATGCGAAATTCGAAAACGAGCGAGTTTTTGAACGCATGAGTGTTGGAATTGCCTTCTGCAACGAGTATTAGACGATATTTCTTCTATTTCGGTCAAGAATTTTGAGAAATTTGTTGGAATTCAATGAAAAATTCAGATTATACCTCCTAGTACCTTTTGTATTTTATTTTCGCAGTTGGTGTGACTGATACGATAATTGACAGATTATAGAATTTGAATAGTGCATTAAAATCTGTACATGGTTTAATATTGACAATTGACATGCAATGGAGGCGTGTTGACATTCGAAAGGATAGGATGTCAGTGTTGTCAACCACAAAACGAAAAATATAACTAAATACAATGCTGTAATGAGTTCATTACAGCACTGTTTTTAGTAGTATAATGAACTCATTACGACACTGAAATAGAGCAAAACCTTTAATACCATGTTAGGATAAATAGAGGGAAAAATCATAATTCAAAAGAACAGCAAACAACAATGTTATCATTCTTTAAGTGTAGAATGAAGAATTATTTTGAATAAATATCATATGCGTCTCAATATATCTCAGAATGAAAGATCCTTATTCAGAGCAATTCGTGCGTGACTGAATCCAGTCATGACCGCATAGTCCGGTCAAAGTATACATACCAGGTTACCAAAATTCGCATAGAGCTGAAAATTGGTAGAGATGGTCAGGATACCATTAGAAAGAAAAGGTGAAAAGTCCCCAAAAATCCCATTATTGCTAAAAAAGTTATTCAAGGTCAAATGTCGCGAAAATGAGTTTTTCTCTTTTTTTAGCCAAACGGTGAGTTTTATCATAAAAATAGCTCAGACATAAATTGTAGATCGTGCAATTATCTACAAAAATTGTTTCCATATTTTTTTTTGTGAGAGTCACCGTTTTCGAGATATGAGCGAAGAAAGTTGTATGCTCCATAAAATGCACTTGTTTCCACGTCACCTGTGAGGTAGTGTACTTGACGCGTTTTTTTTAACGTGGTTTCCCCGGTAGGCCTACTCCACGAACCGATCTGTACTAATAAATAATAAAAAAAATTGTCGTTAATTGTAAAGAATGTGATAAAATTATTGGTCCGAATTATAATCATTTATTACATCTGTTTCTTCTTGTTATTCGTCTTCTTCTTCGAGCTGAGTGAAAATAAACTTGTCCAAAAGCGATGGATCGGATGTCTCGTCGTTTATATGAAATGAGTCCTCTTCTAATGGAGATTCAGCATTAGACAAAGCTGGCCTTGACAACTTGTACAGGCTAAGGAACAAAACAACCCAACTTTTTTGCAGCCACATTTGGCATTACATCCTTTTTTACAATTGCAAAAAATGGTGTTGAGGAGTTTTTCCGGTGCAGGTGGAAGTAAAGTTTGGACAGGTTCTAATGCATTATCAATCAACATCCAACCCCAGTCTTTTGGGTCTAATTGATTACCAAGCCACACTTGAACTTGATAATATACCCGAAGATGTTGTGCAGAAGCCGAGGTTGGAGAAAGAGAAGCCAACTTGCTTTTTTGACAAAAGACACGTAACGGAACTTATCAATGAAGGTAATTTTTTTTGGAGCTCCGTACATGGCAAGAACAAAAAAAGAAAGAAAAAGAATTCAACTCGCATTACGGCGCCAGTGACGAATGAACCTGGCGTACCCATTTTCGCGACCATTTGACCTTGAATAACTGTTTTAGCAACAATGGGATTTTTGGGGACTTTTCACCCTTTTTTTCTAATGGTATCCTGACCATCTCTACCAATTTTCAGCTCTATGCGAATTTTGGTAACCTCACCTCTGTTATTTGGTTTAACTTGACCGGACTATCACATCATATTCGAACTTTTAAAATCATTTTGGTTGTCAAATAATTACATTCAGGAATATAACAAGGAATTTTGATTCAATGGGTTATTCCTCAAAGAAGCAGAAAACATGGGAAACTGATGCCGACTCATGTTTCTGCTGATATGCTCCCTCGGGGCAAGGCAACGTACTTCGGAAAAAATTCTTCAAATATTGATTTTTATTTCAGATAATGATTTTCCTATATTAGTGAGGCTGTATGATACGGATGATCCTGTCAAATGTAGCGAAGAGAATGGTATATTCTGCAAAATATCAATCACTTTGAAACCATATAACAACACATTCGATTCAAATACCTGGAAAGAATTACAGGTAATAAATATTCAGATTCGAAAATCTTAATTTCCAGCTATTCTCATTCAGAAACTTTTTAGTATATATCGTAGGACCGAAATCCTAGTATTCGAACATGAATAACCTGCTTCCAGATTAAATAATTGAGCAAACTTGATTTTTCACACAATGAACACAACGTTCTGCAAAATTCCTATAATACTATAGCATCTTTGAATAGTTGAAGAGTTCTTTCCAAAATTAAATGAAATCTTGGGATTCGGGTTTAATATTTGACGGCAGGGCCACACTATGCTTCTGTTTCATTCGTTACAGTACCATCCTAAAGGGTGATTCATTTAGAGGTACTTTCATTAAATAAATAAAATAAATAAAAACGTAGCCGACTTGTCCATGTAGACTTTGGACTTCACATAGCCTCAAAGGAAAAAATCAAGAGGTGTGATGTCACATGATCTAGCTGGTCAATTCACCGGTCCGAAGCGTGAAATGCTCTAGCAGTAAAGCCACGGTTTCACGGGCTGTATGGTACCATCTTGTTGAAAACATATTTTGTCGAGACCACGGGCTTCAATTTCAGGCAACAAATAGTCTGTTATCATGGTGCGATAACGGTCACCATTCACAGTAGCATTCCGGCCGTCCTCTGTTTTGAAGAAATATAGACCGATTATTCCGTACCATACAGTTGTTTTTTCTGGATTTAACGGCAATTCTTGAGACTCTTCGAGTTGTTCATCACCCCAGATTCTGGCATTATGTTTGTTCACGAACCCATTAAGCCAAAATTGGGCCTCATCAGTGAACAAAACTTTCGTCGAAAAGAGTTGCAAGTTAGTCAAGAGCCTAACGATTAAAACTTAAATGATTCGGTAGGACGGTCGGCTTCAGTTCTTGAACTAATTGAATTTTGTAACCTTTTAAAGAAAGATCCTTACGTAAAATCCGCCGAGTCGTTGAATACGAAAGGCCAAGCTGTTGAGAATGGCGACGAATCGGTACTTCAGGATCATCAAGCACACTTTACATGTCTTTGAAGGTACTAAATTGCATGTTTAGAAAATCACTAGAAGAATTTGTTTGACTCAAACCGGTATATTTATTGTATTAATATAATTTTCTGTTTGAACCTTAACGGTATCGTTTAATATTTGATATACATAATAGAAAAAATTCCCAATGTTGATCCATTTGGATGTAGAAGTTCTGAGTAAAAAATATTAAGTTCTGAATTTTTAGGAAGCCTCTCAAGATTTTCGAAATTTCAATAGAACTAAACTTCTCCATGGAAGATGCTTTCACGAGTCCCAAATTAAAACTCTGAATAAAACATTACAGGATGATTATACAACTAGATATATCAATAAAAGTCTTCAAGGAGATGTTAATGAATTCAGATGTTTCAAAAAAGATCATCAATACTTGTATAACGTTGATTATTCTGATTTATTTTTTGGGTAAGTTATTCCGTATTTTCTCAGACATTCTCTTGTATATATGTACCTGTTACCATAAACTTCTATCTACAGAATATTATTTTATTTAATTTAATTGGTTGAAACAATTATAACGCAGAAATTTCAATTCCGTTTGAACTATGATCGAATCATTGTGATTGTATTATTATTTTCAGATCGATTTTGGCTATTTATGGATTGTTTATTGTTGCAGCTACAACATGTGAACGCTTCCTCAATCGGGAAAAAGGTACGTGAAATTGAGAAGTAGTTAACATCCCAAAAATAAGGTATATCGTAAAAATTAATTGTTTGTACAAACTAACTTCTCTCGTACTTTCCCACAGGTAAATCTGGAAAATTATGGATATTTTCATTAGTTATAATATGGAAAGAAGTAAAGAAACCAATATCAAACGAGGATTTCCGAAAATTGAGAGCAATGCAAGGCCTTCGAACTGTGACTACAACATTAATAGTTTTTGGACACGCCTTTGCTTTGAACATGTTCATATTTTTGAACAACCCAGAGTTTATAGAAAATGTGAGTTGAAGTTTGATTTTTTTAAAGTCTGTTCTCATGCGTCGTAATATATTGTCCTTCAACCTATCAGAATTTAAATATTTTCTGTTGGGGCTAGGCTAGGTGAACATAACAAAATGCTTTCACACATAGCTAGCAACAATAAAAAGATACAAAAGTTATATAATGTCATCATGTCTACTTTTGGATGGATATTTCAGTAAATCTCCATTTTTTTATTTCAGCTTTACGCTTTCTGGTTCATAAGATGTTTCACAGCAATAGGCCCTTTTCTAGTACAAACATTCTTTCTGATATCAGCATGGCTGTTGTCAGTACAGCTAAACAATATTATAAAGAGGAATGGACACATCACATTTAAGGATGTATGCATTATAGGATTAAACAGATATTTCAGGTAAACAATACATTCATTACTGGTGCTCTGAAGTTAGAGCAATTACACGACTAACTGTAAAACAAACTGTACCTAGTCTTTACTGAGCAACATTCAAATAAATACAAAAAAGGTTATTATGTTGATAATTCACATTACATTGGCACCACCTGTATCAATTATTTAATGTCACACAGACTGTACATGGTTGAGTTCCATTTCATAAAATAATACTTCAATTATTACGATGAGTAAGTAAGTAGTATGCCTTCTAAATAAAACGACAGGCAGACTAACTAAAAATAATATTTTGATATTAATTCTCGATACATATATAACATAAGAAATTGGCCACGACAGAAAAATCATTTTGTCTGATATGTATTGAGGTGTGTATAAACACAGCGCGCAAAGTGCGCGGCAGTTGCGCGCGGCATTCGCTGGACGCAAATTTGTCGCGTAACTAGTTTAGACCTTTTGCGCGGCAGTACTGAGCGGCACGTCCGAGACACGCCGCGCTCTTTATTTCGTAATGAAAACACAATGAAAGCGGCCGCGTGTGTTGTAACTCTGCTTATTATTCGTAAATTTCGTAGAAGAAAGAGAACAAAGTGCATTAAAACAAGGCAATGTTGGATGCGACCACTCTATCAACAGAGGATACTAATCTGGAAGTGATTAATTACGAAATCAACTACCGTACGACACATTTTTAACCATTTATTTAAAAAGAATTCGAACACATAACGTACATTGGTAGAACCATTTATTTAAAAGTGGATACACACATTACCGACGAACGAACAATAAAGCAATCGCGCGCGACGTCCAATAACAGAGATTTGCAATCGAATGCCGCGCTGTGATTGGAACAATAATAATAATGAAAACCAAAAATACGTCAGGCATTCACACAATTATTTAAGATGAACCAGGAATGCAAAACATTCGTTTTTGATGTCGTCCAATCCACAGAGGATCTGGCCGCCTCTTTAATACTGTCCTGTGATTGGATCACTCCGTGTTTAGCTTTACATCCCCTTATTATTATTTTCTTAAATATTTGAACCACCTTTCAGATTGCTGCCAGTTCTTGTGCTATCTCTATTCGTTTTGGGAAATAATTTGACCTTCAATTTCATATCATATATCAACTGGAATATTGCAGAAAAAGAAATAGATATGTGCGAAAATTACTGGTGGAAGAATTTGCTTTTCATTCAAAATACATATGAACCAGAAAAAACGGTGAGCATGTTTTTAAATAGCTGCAACTTGTTACTCATTAATTCCTTTTACTTTAAGTGTTCTGGTATAACTTGGTATTTGGCCACCGATTATCAACTATATATTTTAACGCTAGGACTATTTTATCTAAGTCACAAACTACAAATTCCTAGAAAATATTTGATAGGATCAACGATTATAGCATCTTTAGCTATACAAATTAACGTGATCTCCCATACTGATTTTCAAGGATTCATGAGATTATTTCCTAAGTGAGTATCAGTAAAAACAAGAAAGTGACTTATAAATTTATTCATGAAGAAATCTTATCGAATTATAAAACAAATTTTCTCTTACTTTTTTATATTGAAATTCACATTGATATAATGGAGAACTCTTCACTTGTTTTAATATTTTCAGGACTTTAAATATTCATGAAATGTATGCTTCAAAGTCTTTCATTTGGTCGTATATTCCCATTTGGTGCAATTCAATAACTTACATGATAGGAGTTATATTTGGTACGATTTATTCCAACTATAAAACAAAGGACCTGTTCTATGGAACCGTAAGTTATTTCAGTTTATCATTTGTTGATCTTGTAACAATTTCCTAGCGTTTTCATCAAATAGTTACTTTCATTTGGATATGTTCGAATTCACCTAGTATCAATACTGGAACCTTGTCAATTTTAAGTAACTCGCCAGGACTACCTTCTAATAGAAATAGTAGCCAACAGTGACTAATAGAATAATAATTTTTTTTTCAACTGCATTTTTGCCCTATTACTGAATTTTTATTTGAACTAATTATCCTTAAAATTAATTGGAACTATACTCACATTCGGAAAAACTGTCTCGAACATTTACTGTATACTATCTGATTTAACTTTCATTTATAGCCTAAAAAGGTTTTATTATATGTGGGATTCTACGGTTTCACGATGTTGGCCATCCTAGCTGTATCAATATGCTACCAATATGAGAATAGGATTATTGAAATTCTGGTTTCGATAATAGCTAGACCACTTTTTAGCATTGGTATTGCTATAAGTGTTTTGGGAATGTCTACTGGAACAGGGGGTAAGATTTTTTGTGTTCATTCATAATAAATGTCCCAGGAAATTATCGTTTTAAGATAGTCAACAACATCAGTTATTTCTTCTGTCAGAATATTTGATTTCATGATTTCAGCAATTTTTCAGTTCTCTTTTGCATTTTCCCTTTTCAAGAAATGAAATATTTTCTTTAGGGATTTTTGACACATGCGCATGATTTTTATGGTGGTAGGTAATTTCAAAATTATGCAGAAGAGGATTAGCCTACAGAAAATTAATTGGGAAGAAGAAGATTGCATATAATATAATATGAATAAACCTAAGTATATTTTACCTTATTGAACAACAGACAAACATCCTCGTTAAGGTATTAAAATTTATGCTCTGACGAAGCATAAAACATTACTATATTTCTTCAGTTCAGTTATCAGTCAGTATGAACGAGACCTGAAATTCTTGAGGGAAAAGAGTAAGGGCTTAGTGCAAAAGTAACCAGACAGCGTGAACGCACCCTTAGGTTTGAATAACATTTTACACTCAACTTATTTGGAGTTGGTTTATTTTTATATATCAATCTATCAACTTTTCAATTCAATTGAATTCCTTTTTTTATTATAAACTCTAATACTTAATAAATTGAATATGCTTTTTTTCAGGTTTAGTCAAAAAAGTTTTAGAACTGAAACCATTGGTATTTTTAGCAAAGTTTGGATATTGTGTATACTTGATCCATTATCCAATTGTGATGTCTATAATTCTAAGTGAAACTCAACTAATTGATTTATCCTTTCTTTACATAGTAAGTAATTAATCCATAACATAATGATGTTTCTGATTAGTTTGGTTGTAAAGATTAAAAATGTTTTATATTATTCATTAATTATATTGTGAAAACTAGGATTCATACACCCTTCCCTATTCTCTTTTCTATTAAAATCAATCAATCATTTCGATATTTTAAAGAGCTGGAATAATTCTGTTTTAAATGAGTGAGTACACGAGAACTTTCATCTAGTATAAGGTGAAAGTATGTTGAACTTGAGATTTTTTCATCAATCAAAATTATTTCAAGAGAAGTTGTTTCTAAGGTTTTTGAAATCGATGAAAATTTGCGAGTTTTAGTCAATTTGTGGAGTTTACAAAATAGGGGTGATTATTTAAAATGCGCTCTTAAAGAGAAAGAAAAATCAAAAATTCAAAAGAAGTAGAATCTTGAACTAATAATAACACAGCTGTCGCTGAAAGAACATTTAAAGCTGAAGAGTATCAAATAAAATATATTTTTATGATGTTATGTGAAAAACCATAAAGGTATATATCTATATAATTTTAGCACCTATGTCTATCTAAATAAAGGTAATGTATACATTACTTTCTTCCAGGTAAAAAACACCTTAATCTACCTATTACTTTCATATTCATTTGGAGCAATGCTGCACATTGTAATCGAACATCCCTTCATTCAATTACAGAAACTGGTCCTTCCTCAAGTGAATATGAATAAAACTGAAGAATGACCACATGTAAACACACGTTTTCGAAAATAAATAAGCAATCATTTAAGATGACGCTCCCACTGCATAAGCTGTCATGTTTTATTTTATATTAAATTATATAATCTTCTACTTGTTTTTTTTAATATGTCCCATCCCGACGAATCTGAATAATTCTTTCAACTTCAGACTACGCAAAAATTAACATATTTTCTCACAAACACCCAATTTATTTTCTATAAGAATGTTCTTACTGCATGTTTTTACGAATGAAATCATTAAAAGCCAATCCTAATAATTATGGCAACAATGTGAATTGATTCAGAACATTACCCAAATTTAAATATCTGTCATTTTCTCAATCTTCGTTTCATATGCATCTTGTCATGAAAATTTAGATAGTTAGTTGAAGTATACTCTTATAGATTAAAGAATTAAACCAATGAAGTAAACGTAACTCAAAAATATTAAAAATCAATAATTTAATTATATTTACATATTATATACAAAATTGGTATGCTTTCCAAGATTATTTACAGATTTGTACAGCATATGTTTCTTTCTAATTAATTTTATCAACTTTTGTGATCATCTTGTGATGTTTCCATAACACTGGCACACAAAATTGGAGTCTTGACCTCGCAGAAATTTGAATTCGGTGACTTGGACGGACTGAGGTGACCAGATTCTGTTGAGAACTTTTCTCTTCGATCTCGGGCTCTCCTATTTTGGAACCAAATTTTAACCTGCAAACACAAATCCGTACCTTCAACCTACTCTGTTAGCTGAATGTAACTGAAGGGAAAACATTAGGAAATGATTTTCATTCGAAACATTGTGAGGTTGGGTATTTAGTAACATTTTGTCAGAATCACCTATTTGAAGGATTGAAACTAGGAGAGACAATGGACGGAAAATAATGATGTCAATCAAGAAAGAACTGAGAAATCAAGACATAACCGAATGGATAGCTAGGAAATGACTTCAAATATCAACAGACAAGGTATTCAATAAACTCATTTCTTAAACTTACTCTGATATCTGCAAGTTGCAACCGCTTAGCAAGCTCCATTACTTCTTCTCCCGTAAGGTAAGGAGTTTGTTGGAATTTTTCTTCCAAAATTTGGAGTTGTTGGCTAGTAAAAGGGATCCTAGGATGTCTTCCCATTTGGCGTCTTTGGGGTGCTTCTCTTCTCTGACTTCCTATTCATAGAAAAATATTGCTTAGTCCCAGTGCATTTGTTACCCATTGAGTCAAAAATTAGTTGTTGGGATATTTGTATATCATATGGTCAAAAGAGAAATTATACCAATATAGTGAAGTTATGGAGACTTTCACTTCTTTGAGGTATAGCCTACTATACCGGTCAATTAGTCCAGGGCCTGACTACAAGACGGTGCCACTAACAAAATATCTACATAGTTTTTCGAAAGTACGAATATTCAAAAGATCACTATCAAAATTTCTTGGCGTTTGGATTATTTTTCATCGAATTAACGTAGTTTTGTTACTTTTAAGATCAACGGTTTCAAATCAATTTCGTGTGTGGATATATCATTGCTTTTCCATAAGCTTGGAAGTCCAGGTCGACCAAATGACTCAGTTATTCCGGAAAATATTAAATAATCCTTAAAAATAAAATCATCGGCTCGCATCATACAAGAACATTTGACCCTTATACATCTGTTTTCTAAATAGGTGCCGTTTATGCTTACCAAAGATCCTTTTAATGGTATCAAGGATGAATAATGTATTAATGGCAACAAAAAAAATCGTTAATTTCATTGCATCTTAAAAATATTTATTAAAACAATGTAGATGCAGTTCAACACCTATGAGTAAGGTTAAGAAGAAGAAGCAGTTTTCTGGGAGAGAAGCACACTAATTCAAACCTACCAATAGAAGCAACAATATTGACAAAACATATAAGAGGTCGAAATTAATTTTACACCACATATATCAATATAACACATAGGATTTTTGTCGGAAAAATAATTCAATACTAAATATATCCATATATAGAATCACACTGACTATTTCTTTGAAAATTGCGATTTTTCACCACGTGATCCAGTGACACCAATTAAAAATGATAACCTTATTGTGTTAAACAGTGACGACGGTCAATAGTGACGCCCCCATATGCCATGTGCTTGCTAATTTCCAAACAATTTGTGAGATAATAACAAATATCTTAAATTAAGAAACTTATCGAAAGGATATGCAGGGAGGGATTGAGAAACCAAATTTCAGGTGCTGATAGTTGCTGAACCATTCGACGGATTTTGCCCAACAACAAACTCTTCTGAAAACAGAGAGTATACAGCCAGTCAGGAATAAAAAGACACTCTCTCGCCAATTCGATAAAAACAGCCGCATAAATAGTCGAATTGAGTTTCGAACTGCTATTGCACCAACCGTATTCCCAGATCTAGTCCCTAGCGACTAAAATCTCTCCACAGAACTCAAAATGATGCTTCATGGAAAGAGATTTGGGTCAGATGAGGAAGCGATCTCCGAAAATGGAGCATATTCTGAAGGTTTTGATGAATCGTCATACACCGATGGTATCGAAAAGTGTTGAAATGATTGGATCACTCGAAGAGGATGAGAATAAACACAAATTGTGGAAAAAAACTGTTGTTTTCCTACCTAGGCCTGGGACTTATTGATAGATGCCTTTACTGCATTGTTATTGGAGATTACATGTTGAAAAAAAATTACCAATGCTCATGGGCTCCCGCAGGGAGGGGCCAGGGGGGGCCATTGCTCCCCCTGAGAATCAGGATAGTACGCATAAATTTTTGTCAGGTTTTAGTGTTTTGAAAAATTTAGAATGTCCAAAATGAATAAATATCGGCAATTCCGCATAAACGCCGGGATAAGGTTACGTTAACGAAAAACATGACTACTATGAATAGAAAAGACCATCAATGTTTTTGGAATGGATAAGAGAAGAGTACAATTCTTGTTCAAGTCATAATATTTTACATCCATTGAGATCATGTCACACCTAAGTTCATTTTGAAGCAAATACATATTACTTTAAAACATTTTTTACTTCTACTTTTTACTGTAAAGTGTCAGGAAAATATTCTGCGGGCGCCCATGAATTGCTACTTCATGGAAATTCATTTTAATTTCAGTTATGCCTTAAAAAATCGAGGCATAAAATGTGTTATAATATTCTGTTTATTTATATTTCAACTTGATTCAGTAATATAGTTGGTCAATACCTCTAAAATGAATTTATGGTAAAAAACAATATCATTTTTCATCGAAGGATCACCGTGAATCATAAAACATAGTTTTAAATTGGAAAACAGTGGTTATAGGCAATATTGACCTGAATTTTGTTGAGAATTCTTGGTTGGACAATAACACCAAAAAGGAAAATCATTTTTGAAGGTTTATATCTCAAAACCCAGGGGTTGCAAATTCGAAAATTATTCTATTTGTAAACTTAATTATAGAAAAAAACCTCTTGAAACTTTTCGCAATTACCTTTACAAAAATTGCCTTGGAAAAAAAAATCAAATGAAAAACTCACTTGGAATCTTTGGAGGACAATATCGCGTACACTGCAACCACGAAAACTGGTCAAAACTCAACTTAACAGCCCCGAAAGGAACGTCAGCAAAATCATCCCTTCGTCTAGGCCTGCAATTTTCTCCAGCTCTATTCAAAATATGATCTATACTGAAGTTAGTAAAACTCGAATTTGCACAAGGCAATTGGTCGACATTGTCACTATTTCTACTGTTAGTACCCATCGTCATGCACTTTTCAAAATCCTTGAAAGACTCAATTTGACCGAATTGGGTTACCTCACTTTTATACTGCCCCTCCATTCGCAAGGTTTGAAGATTAGACGAAGATCCGATCTTGGATGAAATTAGGCGGAAGAACAGAACCAAGGATGCCTAATTCGGTTACCCACAACATAAACACTATCGGGTAGCATCATTTTATTGTTGTAACAGATTGGTTGAACAGGGGTTCATATACCCCGCCCCAAAAAGAAGATGGACCAGTCGCACACTCTAAGGGAGGTGAATAATTGGATGAAATTGATATTGGGTTTTGGAAAAGGGAGCAGATGTATCGAGCCAGTTCCTGAAAGCAAAGTATGGAGTATTTTGGTAGTATTACATTACATCATTAAGTTTATGATTGATGTGTAACAAAAGAGATTACTCAGACTTTGACCGGCGGTAAGAAATCAGAGGCGTAGGAAGATTATAACCGAGGGTCCTCTATTTAATATATCATTAGATAATATTATAATACGCAAGACAATCTACATTTTAATTCCAAACATAAACTCAACATTGAATAGGGCGTAACGAAATTTTAATTTGATAGTTGAAAGTTATGAAAAATTTTGATTAATTTTACGCCAACTGACACTGATTAATGAGCCCGGCATTTGTCAATCGAATATCGATCTGTGATGGCCATCGTTCAAAGAAAATCATCGGTACTTCATATCATTTCTATTTTTTCTTGAGTAAATTAAAAAAATGATCATATCTTTAGATGGAAGAAAGCTACGACAATGAAATTTGAGGATAAGTAAGATATTGATCACTTCAATATATTCACGAATTTTTATTGAAGCTCGAAAAATATCTTATGAGATATTGAGTATTAAAAAATTTTTTTTTGGAAATTTTTAAAAAATATTCTAGCGTGAGGATTTCTGCGAAATTTTGCGAGTCGTTTTGTTTCAGCCTCCCTCAACCATATTTCAAGTATCAACTTGGCTGGATGGATTTTCTAGTAGTTATTGAGGGAAGAACATTTCAGATGTTCCTAACTACTGAACCATCCGACGGATTTGGCCCAATAACGAACTTGGCCGAGATATTTGGACAATTAACCTATTGCGAAAATATGAAAACTCTAGCTCATCTCGGTTGGATGCTAGAGAGGATACGGTCGGACAGACTCAACTTTCGCCACGGATTCTTCATCGGGGAGTCGAACCTAATCGTTTGAGACCAATTTCGGCTCGATATTCGAAAATTACAGACATTTGGCCAAAATGATAGGCACTCTGTTCGGGTGAACAAGAGCGCCAAAAACAGGTTTTTTTTTGTTCAAAATTAGATGTTTTCATCAACGTAATCTCCATCAAGGGCAACGCAATAATTCCAGAGCCGCTCTAACATCTCCACACCCCTTTTGTAGAACGATTTATCTTTTTCCTCAAAATCGGCCTCAGTTGCAGCGATAACCTCTTCGTGCGAAATTTCTTACTGGCGAGCATTTTTTCAAGTCTGCGAACAGCCAGTAGCCACTGGGAACCAAATCTGGCGAATGCCATGGATTTGGGAGCAATTCAAAAATTGTTTTGATTGACTTGTAACACGGTACGTCGTATTGATGAAACAAAATTTTTTTCTTTGCCATGTGCGGTCGTTTCTGTGCAATGTTTTTTTGAGCTGTCAGTTGGCAAATTGCAATACTAGGGTTATAAAATCCCTTGTATTGCTCAAATACATTTTCCTAATTTCACCTACAAATATTTCTTGCCTGATATTTTTAACCCTTTTCAAAAGGATTTAAAAGCCAGTTGTTTGTTATGATCGACACATCAGCCAATGTGAAAATATTTCACGTAAATCTATGAACATAAAACTGTAATTCAATGGTTCGTAAAACCGCTAGAACAAAGCTGAAAAGTATCATATTTCTCAACCCTTTTCAACGAAAGATCAGATATCTATTGTATTGAGTTATAATTAAAGCGCATTATGTTTTGTATGAAACCAACAAAAGTTGACCATCTGACAAGGCAATAATCTTACAGGAGCATCTCATCTCTTCCAGTGCACTTAACAGCAAGCTGTCCGGCTGAGAAAGGATTATTTTTCGAGAATTCGTTCTCTTGGTACAAGATTCTGCAACGCTTAAATGACTAGAGGTTTGTATATTGTATAATCTCGCCTGTTTGTATATTTATTTTCTTTTTCCTTCAGTTTTCCGGATGACACTTAATTCATGCCTGATAATTCTCCATTTTTCTGGCAATAGGAGGTGAATTTTAAACCATTTTGCTAGTTTCGATCAACGTCACTGATTAATGAAAAGATTAAAGATCGTATCAGTATGTATTTTCAAAATAACTGGACGAAAATTGTCTCAAATAACAGGGTTTACTGAAGAAGAATTTTGTATCAAATTTGAAATTTTCGTCCCTAAAATTACTTGCAAAGGAAATAAGCTTGAAGTTTCAAGTATTCAGGATATTGAGTTTCCGCAAAGTTGTAGGTTAATTTAAGAAGCATATATATTAAATAACCATAAATAATAATTAACGGAAGAGTCAGTAGGAAAAGGGATATAATCAGGAAAATGTTGTGATTTGCTATGGAATTCTGAGATTTTAAGTAGTTCGAAAAAGTTTTAATATTTCTAAATAAGAATTTAAAAAATCCAGTGAGATAATGGAACTCTCCGAATTGTTTTATCGCAACTTAAAATGGTGCAACTTGTGAAGTGACAGTTTTTCAAAATTTTCGACCTAGACAAATTGGGAGATTTCGGCCGTGAAGAAAATTACAGAAGCTTCTTCGGAAAATAAAGAGTATACCGCCGGACTGATATACCCAAGTTGTTTGACAACGAATTCTTCATCAGGAGACCAAACCTAATCGATTGAGAAAATATTCAACTCGATTTTCGAAAATTACAGACATTTGAGCAACACGCTATTCTATCCAGTTTTATAAACTAGAACCAGTTACAAAAAACTCCTATACGAACATGAAATTTCAAAAAATGCAACATATCAATATACTCTACAAATGCACAAATGTTCGGAATTTTTTTTTTATTTTCTAGTCTGAGAATTTTCGCAAAATTCTGCAGCCTCTTTCTTTCAACTTTATTCAGAAGATTTTCAAGTTTGAAATTTCCCTCTCAAATAATTAGAAACTTCAGAATACTAAATCGAAGATAAATCTACCGAAAACGCGAGGATTCCCTACTAAGGACAAGGTAATAGCGCTGACAAATCAGAATACTGACCCCCTTTCGTCACCATAGTCTTGTTAGTAACAGTTGCTACATCTACAGTGACTCAAACATATCAATTATAATAATTGGACCTTAAGGCCCGCGCATTTACCATCTGATTGGTAAATTCGAATCAATTTATGAGATGTCAACGAAAAACAAACAATAACTGAATAGGTTTGTTGATTTAGTGAGATATTCAAATACAATTGCAGCTATGTACCCCACTTTCATGACTTCAAAAATGCAGAACAGTTAAAGAGAAGTAAAAGTCTGATTCCTATGTCGAAATAACCTTCATAAATAATTTGAAACTTGAAAATATCAACTCAAAGATACATTATACCGAAAATACGAAGATTCGGGTTCGTAAATTAGACATTTATGAGTCACTTAATAAAGTTTATTAAGTAAAGAAGAGGCTGAACTGACTTGATAAATAAACTTTCTTGATTAATATTGTGTTTTTGGAAACTGACCTTTACAAATGAGAAACAAATAAAATAAATATCAGTGGAATTGGATTCAGCTTCGATGTCAAAAAAATATTCCTCTCCTTTGTCACAGGATGCAAGACGGCCCCTCAAATCGAGCAGGGTTGGACATTTTGAGCACCAACGGTCGACTGCTGTCGACCGACATCCACAAAAGGATGCGGTTAGATAACATCTCCGATTGGTTTATGATAACATGAACAAAGAATGTTTTCAAACACCAGTGAACAACAAATCGAAGGAACTCATTATCTCATTGGAACTCAATAAACTGTATCACAAACGCCACTTCACCTAGAAAGGACGACCGTATTTTCAGAAGTGGAAAGATGTTGTATCGATTTAATTGTGTCCTTTTACTCTCCATTTAACCAGAAACCTATCGTAGCATTTAGTTTGAACCCATTTCATCTATGTTTGGAATTTATTTAAATTTGTGTCTTTATCTATCATTTGGTATTCAGGACAATTTATAATGAATTTTCGGATGTCGAGAGAGAACTCTTTATTCGACTAGTTCAAAATCACTCATTGGATTCGTTCCAATCTAAAGAAAAAAATTTTTAAACGTTACACAGTGCCACTCATAAGTTTAATTGGTGATAAATGATACCATTAGCCGTTGTGTGGAAATACAAATTTTTTTAAGCAAGGTGTAAGTTACAAGAATTCGAAAGAAAATATTCAGATTTAAAAGGTTCTAGTTTTCCACCTCAACTATCTCAAGCATGGACTGTTCAATAATTATGTAAGGAAATAATGAGCAGATATGGAGTACTAGAGTACAATTCCTGTAACTTTACTTCTGCAGTAGCTGAAAGGTCATTTAGTAATTGAAAATAATGAAAAATCATTTAAGAAGATGTACCAAGCTCGACTCCGTCATTTATTGTTAAGAGCGATTGGAAATAACATCACATCAAGCCTGGATTTGCACGAAGTCATTCGGTATAGCCAACCTTTATATAATAAACCCTTAAATCTTTTCTATTTCGTTTTATAAGCCAAACCTACAAGTAGTATTAAGTGTAATTTATGTTGTTATTGTTTAATATTTCCATTACCTGCCCTGCGGTGCACAAGAAAGAGCATAGTAGCTCAGCATTTTTAAAGTATTTGTATATTTCATGTTTTTACTTGATGAAACGTTATCAGTTCACATAGCAGAGGGGGGCATTTTGTAATTTGCCCCAGTGCCCTTGGTTACCTAGCTACGGCACTGGTTTTACCTTGTTGTATGAAATAATTAATAAACTATTATTCTTAATATTATCTATCATGAGGAATCACCGTTCATATGCCTAAAATTGGGAAACATATATATATAATTTTCGTACGTAAAATTAGAAAAAAATTATCACTCCCACGGTTTTTTCAACATTTCTCTTTCGCAACCATTCGATAGCTTCTAATTTTCAGCGACGAATGAGAATCCAGAATTCGGAGTTCCCCTCTCAATGGTATCAGTTTCATCGATGAATGAATATTTAAATATCAGAGGGAAACGCCGAATGGTAGCTCCACATGATACCGAGGGGGACCCGTTTTGTGATCAAGACCACCAGGATGGTTCTGCTTGAACTTGTTACTCACGATGCGATGAGCACAATAATTAAAATTCGGTGCGGTAGTCAATTCTTGTAAAACGGTGAACTGATTGGTCGTCACACGGAAGGTTTTTGTCCATAACGAGAATTCAATATGCCATGTTGGATCTTTATCTTGATACGGTTGAATTATGTTCGAATTAATCCTCTGGAACGATGAGCTGTGATCTACGACTTTGTATTTAGATTTAGGAGACTTGAAGAGTTTTTTAAAATCGTACAATTTCCAATTGTATGTTCATTAAGCAAAAGAAGACATCCAAATTTATTCATATTGATAAAGTAATATCGAAGGTACAAAAAAAATATATTAGAGTCTAGGAAACCAGATGTACCTACTTTTAATGGTAGCAATGATTATTAATACATTAATGAAAAAAAACGAATAGTTTATGTCACCTTAAAGATACTAATTACAATAACGTAGGTACATTTCAACATTTATAGAATAAGGTTAAAAAGAAGAAACAGTTCTCTGTCAAAAACGCAAGGTAAAAAAAACTTACCACTTCCAAACCTAGCTATAAAAACAACTATATTGACGAAACAGATAAGAAAATTAATATACACCACATATACCTATTTTAAAATCATACCAACAGGATATTCGTCCGATAATTGCGATTTTTATCGCGTGATCTGGGGTGGCCAATGAGAAATGATAACCGCATTGTGTTGAACAGTGGGGACAATTAAAACTTACCCCCGGCTCATTTGTCACGTGATTGCTTGATTCCAAACAATTTGTTAAATCTATAATATAAAAATGAATCGCAAAATGTGTTGGTAAGCGCATAACTCAACAACGCCTGGACCAATTTGGCCAAATCTTTTTTTAAAATGTTCGTTGAAGTTCAAGGATGGTTTTTACGGCGAGAAAAATTAGAATTATTGCTGGTGTGATTGGAATTGGTGCAGAGAATTCCAATGATGAAGTTACCCAATACCAAATGGGCCGCTATGTCAGTAGTAATGAAGCAGTTTGGCGAATATTTTCTTTTACTATTCATGAGAGATACCTTTCTGTTGTTCACTCAGCTGTGCATTTAGAAAATGGTCAAAGAGTGTATTTTACAGCACAGAACGCAGTACAAAGAGCTGTTCAGCCACCATCTACTACATTAACCAGTTTTTTTGAGACATGCGAAAACGATGATTTCGCACAAACATTGCTATATTCTGAAATGCCAAAATATTATACCTGGAATCAATCCTCAAGGAGATTTATACGGCGGAAATAAGGAAAACCAGTTCCAGGATATACAGATGTATATTCCACCGATGCGATTGGCCGGATTTATTCAGTACATCCAAGCATGATGAATGTTTTTATTTACGACTGCTATTAGTCAATGTACGTGGCCCAACATCATTCCAATGGTTACGGACTGTTGATGGTGAATTGTGTGGATCCTACAGAGAAGCCTGTCAACGTTTGCAATTGCTTGAAAATGACGCTCATTGGGATCAAACTCTCAATGATGCTGTAATATCATCACACGCTCATCAAATACGAACATTGTTTTCTATAATCATATCTACATGCTTCCCATCAAACCCAATTGATTTGTGGATCAAGTACAAAGATTATATGTGTGATGATATTTTGTATCAAATACGGAATAGAATGGGACATCCAAATATACAAATCAGTGAAGAGATTTACAATGAAGCATTGATTTTAATTGAGGACATGTGCTTGATAATGTCAAACAAACAATTAATTCAATTAGGCCTGACCGCGCCCAATCGTCCAATGCATGACGATTTTAACCAAGAGTTGCATCGAGAAAAACTGTATGATCTCAACGCTTTGAAAGAATTAATTCAAACAAATCTTCCACTGTTAAATGAACAACAGAAGTATGTATTTGAAACTCTTATGAAAGTAACAAATGATGAAACTGGAGGGATACTTCTTAGATGCACCTGGTGGTACAGGAAAAACTTTTTTGATTTCATTAATATTAGCAACAATTCGCTCACAAAATAAAATTGCATTTGCACTCGCTTCGTCGGGAATCGCAACTTTGCTTGAAGGTGGTCGAACAGCCCATTCAGCACTAAAATTGCCATTAAATATGCAAAGCAATGAAACTCCAACCTTCAACGTTTCGAAGAACTCTGCAATGGCAAAGGTTTTGCAGCAATGTAAATTGATTGTTTGGGATGAATGCACAATGGCACATAAAAAATCTTTGGAGGCTTTAGACAGAACCTTAAAAGATCTATGGAGCAATAATAACTGATTTGGTGGTGCAATGATTATATTAGCAGGAGATTTTCGTCAAACATTGTCAGTGATTCCACGATCAACGCCAGCTGATGAACTCAATGCATGTCTAAAGTCCTCCAATTTGTGGAAACATGTCAAAGTACTTCATTTAAGCAAGAATATGCGTGTCGAGTTGCAAAATGACCAATCTGGAAACATATATTCTCTAAACAACTCATTGACATTGGTAATGGCAAATTTCCTAAAGACATGTTGACTGGCTGCATTAACTTTCCTTAAAGTTTTTGTCAGTTAACTCGATCAAAAGATGAACTTATTCAGAAGGTGTTTCCAGATATTTCTCAAAATTACAGAAACCATGATTGGTTGAGCGAACGAGCTATACTGGCTGCAAAAAACATAGATGTTAATGAATTAAATTTCAAAATTCAAGAAAAAATTACAAGCGAATTGAGGATATATAAATCAGTTGATTCGGCTACTAATCAAGATGATGTAGTCAACTATCCACCGGAATTTTCAAACTCGCTGGATTTGCCAGGATTGCCATCTCACAATCTTAAATTAAAGGTTGGATCGGTGGTTATAATGTTGCGAAATATCAACCAACCGCGTCTTTGCAACGGTACACGGTTAGCGATAAAAAAATTACTAAACAATGTGATAGAAGCAACTATACTCAAAGGAAAGTATAAAGGAGAAGATGTTCTCATACCGCGCATCCCAATGATTCCGACTGATGTGCCATTTGAGTTTAAACGACTACAGTTTCCAGTGCGGCTTGCTTTTGCTATGACTATAAACAAGTCCCAGGGGCAATAATTAAGTGTTTGTGGTATTAATCTAGAAAACCCATATTTCTCACATGGTCAATTGTATGTTGCCTGTTCCCGTGTTGGAAAACCATCAGATTTGTTTATCTAGGCGCCAGGTAATCAAACAAAAAACATCGTATACCAAAAAGCACTACAATGATAATAATAATAATTATGATTCACATGATTAACAATAAAGCGATTACTTACTTTTAAATCCTTATATATGTTTTATTTAATTATTTTTTATTCACAACGCCCTATCACCAGGGTGACGATTCTGTTCAGGAGAATTTTTTAAAATACGTAGGCACAAAAACTGCCTCATTACAAATCTTTTTGACAGGACGAAGTCTGTCGGGTCAGCTAGTGATATGAATAAATATGTTCAAGATTTATTGTATAATTGGAAATATATTGCGAATCTGCGAATTATTTTTGTATTGAATAAAAAAAATAACATAATTCTTGAAAATAAAGAGCTGCAAGAATAAAAATTACTGTTTTACACAATAAACATAATAATAATAATAATAAAATTTCAAAAAATTCTTTCTAGGTCAGACCTCGTAATATCGAAGGGACTAGAAAAAATTAAATAAATTAAAGTCTAGCTATCCTTCTGCGAATTAACCAGAGGTCCCCCTAAAGGTATCGAGGATGGATTATTTATCAATGGAAACAAAAGAAATTGTTTATTTTATCTCTTCATAAAAATACTAGTTACAACAACTTATGTTAAAAAGAAGAAACAGTTTTCTGACAGAAAGGCATAGTATAAGAAATTTACTAACTTCAAATCTAATTATAAGAGCAAATTTATTGACGAAACAGATAGAAAGACAAAATTATTTAACACGAGATATACCTATTATAAAATCACATAGGATACCATAAGGCTGAAGCACTACCCGTCATGGATCGGAATACAGAACCCATACCTACAAATCCATGAAATGGATTCACAAAATTAGTACCACATTCACCGCACGCCATTCTTATGTGCAAAGTGATACCTTTGCTATTGTTGTGTAACCGCCAAAGGAACATCTTTGCACACACATAATATACATATAGGTACTTTCAGATGTTGCCTGAAGCATATCAATACCATGATGAACACCCTATTTCCCTCGGAGTGTGCTTTCAATGTAAGCGCAACCTTTAATTTTCATAATCCTACCTAATCTAGGTATTGAAGGCGTATAAACATTTGTAAACTTAGACGCCAGAATATCACTTTCGGCATATTAAGACGTTGTGCCGACAGAAAAAAAGGCTCGTGCCTCACTGTTATCTTGTCCAAATTACAAAATGTGGTCGTAAAGGAATATTCGGGAGAACACAGAGATCCTTTTATTGATTTGACAATGACAAGTCTTTCCACGTGTCTAAGCAGAACATTTATCCTCGGATGTCGGCCTGTTATCCTTTTAAATAGGTCGATAATCATTAATAGAAGGTGGGTCATTATTAAGAGAAACTTAGCCAACATTTTTATAGTTTCAGTAGTTAAAATCCATAAATCGCTACTGAGTAACACAGTTTTTCAGAAAAACCAGCGGATTGTTTCAGAATGAATTGAGCGAATCTACGGCGATGTGAATGGTCGGTAGGCTTCAATTCCTGCACTAGTTGAATCTTGTAAGTCTTCAAATTCAAATTTGGGGCAACCCCAGTTGTTGAAAACGTCGAGATATTGACAAATTTGGATCTTCTTCAACACTGTGGCTCACGGCTGCGATCTTTTCAGTTGAACGGCCCCGGTTTTTGTTGGCACATTTTTTACCGAGCCCGTCGACTCAAATTTAGCGACCAAATTCTCAATAGCGGTCTCCGAAGGTTCATTATGTTGTCCGAAAATATCACGAATTTTACGGAATGCAATTTTAACAGAACCACGATTTTCATAGTGGGTTTTGAATATTTTAATGAGATTTTCGAGTGAAATTGAATTCATTGTAACAATTGCCGAAGCATGTACTACGAATATATCAAAAAACTACCTGTCCTAGCTGTCATGTGGTGTGGCCACAATTAAAAAACAAAGTTCTTGTTGAAAGATCCTATATAAGGTCATCAAAGAATAAATAAATAAGATGAAGGGTTTTGTTGTATAGGTACAAATAAATAGTGAATGGCAATTTCTTTTTATGTAAACTTATCACTTAAAAGTATTTTCTGCATTATTTTGAGTTGAATATTACCGAAGATGAAGCTACCCTCTCAGTGAACCTTGAAATACTCATCAAGTTCACCCTTAATACTGTACTTGCCGCATTTTTCGTTATTTTAATATTTTTAATTGAATTGTATTCAATATCCAAGTAGCCTCTAGTTTGGAATTATCTGGAGGATAACCATAATTTCGTATTGTTCTTCTTTCCAATATTTCGACAGACATCTGTAGTTTTCAAGGCAAAAAATTAGCATTTTAAATGGTGACAATGTTAGACGATTTTTCAATTTTCACTAATAAATGTTAAATTGACAAAACTCCGAAAACTACATCAAATTTGATCTGTGGATTGAAGACTTCGAACAATTGCCTCCAAACTTCCAGCAACTCAATTGATTGTGCACCTATGGAATTAATTAATAGCAATATTCATTAATGCTTCCTCTTTGATTCTTCTTCTTGTAGGTTTGTCTTCTTTGGATTGCTTTAGCCATTTTTAAACCACATATGTTTGAGAAAGAGAAACTAAATTTCAATATTAAAAAATTCGAATTAGCATATGGCATGTCACTTCAATTTGCGATTAAGTAGTCATTTTATTCCCATGTCCTTCAGCCAGTGGCGTATATAGGGGGGAACTACTATAATAAATAAAACAGGCTCGGGAAGTCTTGAAGAACCTGACGAAAATGACGGAAATTTCCGATCATTGTTGAGATACCGAGCTAACAGCGGAGATAATCTTCTCAAAGACCAATTGATCAGTGCTGGTGGAAAGACAATGTACACAAGTCCCGTCATTCAGAACCACATCATTAACACATTCGGTTCTTTGATTCAAACCAAAATTGTGGGAAAAGTTAGAAATTCTATCTTCTATTCCGTTTTAGCGGATGAAACCACCGATATAAGCCAAATAGAACATTTTTCACTTTGCATTCGCTATGTTGAGGATGAAACTTTTAAAATCAGAGAAGATTTCCTAACATTTGTTCCCGTTCATGATGTAACTGGTGCAGGTTTGGCGAAAACAGTACTAGAGACCTTGTCAAATTTAGGTCTTGATTTGAACAAATTGAGAGGCCAAGGATACGATGGTGCTGCCACTATGAGTGGCAAGTTCAGAGGAGTTCAAGCTGCTATCAGAGAAAAACTGCCATTGGCCCTTTATAAACATTGTTCTTCGCATACACCCAACTTGTGCTTTTCAGATGCAAGTAGCATTTCCTCTATTAGAAACTGCATGGGTGTCATTAAAGAAATATGTGCATTCTTTCATGCATCAGCTAAGAACACAGAGATTTTAAAATGCACGATTTCAGAGTGCTTTCCTGATGAAAAGAAAAGGAAACTGATTTCATTGTGCGAAACGCGATGGGTGGAAAGACATGACTCAGTTATTCTATTTAAAGAAATTTTAGAAGCTATCATACTCTCCCTAAATAAGATAGAAGAATCGAGTGTTTCATCAACTAAAGGATTTGCTTTAAGTCGTGCCATTTGTACTTTCCCATTTGTTGTTAATCTTTTCATTTTGAGCCAGATGCTGTCGACTACACACAGCTTGTCTAAGACCCTTCAGAAAAAAATATTGACCTTAGTCAGGCTATAAGCAACATCACAACTGTTTTAGACCTACTGTCAAAACAGAGATCAAATGCCGAGCAAACCTTCAAACCATTATATGAACAGGTGAAGGCAATAGCCTCAAAACTTTTTGTCACAGAGGAGCTGCCACGATTTTATCGGCTTCAAACAACACGCAACAATGTACCTCATACCACAGAAGAAGAATATTATAGACTAGCAGTTATTCTAAGTTTGACCTCGAATTCTTTATCAGGAAGTCGAATCTAATCGACTGAGACAATTTTCGGCTCGATATTCGAAAACTAAGACATTTAGAAAAAAACCTCACTGTAGCTTGTGGTTTCAAAAATTTATGCTATTTCCTCGAAAATTTTCCGAAAAATTTTGTTTCGAAAAATTTTTTTCCCGACAATTGTTTTCACCGATAATTTTTTCTCTCTTTCAACAAGAACTTTGTTTTTTGAAACAAAATAAAACAAAAATTGTTGATGACAATGATTCAAATTTTTATTGTATTACAAAAAGAAAAGTTCGGCAATTATGAATGAAAAATTTTATCTGGCAAATATCCAACACGACCACGCTGACAGATCATATCACAGATTTTGTGTTTTAAGGCGTGAATCGATTTGATTGGCTCCGTATAGACTCTGTCCTTAAGATAGTTCCACAAAAAATAATCCAGTGGTGTTAAATCACACGATCTGGATGGCCATTTAACAGCTGAATTGCGTGAAATTATGCGGTCAGCAAATTTGGTTTGCAGTAAATTGATCGTCTCATTGGCTGTGTGAAAAGTCTTACTGAAACCAGATGTCATTGATATCCATGTCATCAATGATAGGCCAAAATTGAGTTGTTAATATCTCGCAATAGCGTGATCCATTGACTGTTACCGCATTTCCAACCTCACCTTAAAAAGAACGGCCCAATCACACGTGCAGACCACATAGCGCACCATTCAGTGACACGTTGAGCATGCAAAGGCTTCTCAATAATCGCTCTAGGATTTTCAGAAGCCCAAATACGACAATTTTGCTTGTTGACGAACCTTGGCAAGTGAAAATGGGCTTCGCCTGAAAAACTGATTTTTTCAGAAAAACCAGCGGATTGTTTCAGAATGAATTGAGCGAATCTACGGCGATGTGAATGGTCGGTCGGCTTCAATTCCTGCACTAGTTGAATCTTGTAAGTCTTCAAATTCAAATCCTTATGCAAAATTCGCCATGTGGTAGTTTGGGGCAACCCCAGTTGTTGAAAACGTCGAGATATTGACAAATTTGGATCTTCTTCAACACTGTGGCTCACGGCTGCGATGTTTTCAGTTGAACCCGGTCGAACACGCGTTGGGGTTGGCACATTTTGTACCGAGCCCGTCGACTCAAATTTAGCGACCAAATTCTCAATAGCGGTCTCCGAAGGTTCATTATGTTGTCCGAAAATATCACGAATTTTACGGAATGCAATTTTAACAGAACCACGATTTTCATAGTGGGTTTTGAATATTTTAATGAGATTTTCGAGTGAAATTGAATTCATTGTAACAATTGCCGAAGCATGTAGTACGAATATATCAAAAAACTACCTGTCCTAGCTGTCATGTGGTGTGGCCACAATTAAAAAACAAAGTTCTTGTTGAAAGACCCTATATAAGGTCATCAAAGAATAAATAAATAAGATGAAGGGTTTTGTTGTATAGGTACAAATAAATAGTGAATGGCAATTTCTTTTTATGTAAACTTATCACTTAAAAGTATTTTCTGCATTATTTTGAGTTGAATATTACCGAAGATGAAGCTACCCTCTCAGTGAACCTTGAAATACTCATCAAGTTCACCCTTAATACTGTACTTGCCGCATTTTTCGTTATTTTAATATTTTTAATTGAATTGTATTCAATATCCAAGTAGCCTCTAGTTTGGAATTATCTGGAGAATAACCATAATTTCGTATTGTTCTTCTTTCCAATATTTCGACAGACATCTGTCGTTTTCAAGGCAAAAAATTAGCATTTTAAAAGGTGACAATGTTAGACGATTTTTCAATTTTCACTAATAAATGTTAAATTGACAAAACTCCGAAAACTATATCAAATTTGATCTGTGGATTGAAGACTTCGAACAATTGCCTCCAAACTTCCAGCAACTCAATTGATTGTGCACCTATGGAATTAATTAATAGCAATATTCATTAATGCTTCCTCTTTGATTCTTCTTCTTGTAGGTTTGTCTTCTTTGGATTGCTTTCGCCATTTTTAAACCACATATGTTTGAGAAAGAGAAACTAAATTTCAATATTAAAAAATTCGAATTAGCATATGGCATGTCACTTCAATTTGCGATTAAGTAGTCATTTTATTCCCATGTCCTTCAGCTCAGTGACGGCTCGTCAGGGTAGGCAGCAAACGCAACCGAAAAAGAGAAGGTGAAAATAAATATTTTTTTAATCGAAACTTATTTGAAAAATTGATAGCAATATTTAAATCTCGAGAAATTCCCTTAGTATCTTTTAATCTGCCCTCTATATATCTCATATTTCCACTCAACACATCGAAGTACACATTATTTTGGGTCAAACACCTCAAATAATTTTTATTCCAAGTTCCCGCATCTGTACTTATACGTAATAACGCAGCTCAGCCAGCCGAGCCACAGCTTTCAGTTTATGATTTGATCTAACACATACGTCGCTCGATGTTCCTATTATGGAACTCTACAATACCTCGACTGTGACACTTGCAAGGTCGGCCGAGAACCCTTGGCCGTCGGCCGTCCCTATGTGAAACGGCAGGCGGGTAAAATTTTTTATTATTATCGATGTTTATTGCAAATATCAAATTAAAAATTGTAATTTAATATCCGACATCTTCATATGTTTATCCTAAATTTGAGATAGAAAGAGAAATCATTATATATTTAAAATTTTGTCACGTATCCTGTTAATAATTGAAATTTTCAGCCTCAAACCTCAAATGACTATTATCATAAGTACTTGAATATTATTTCAATTTCAGAAAAAAGTGTATTTGTACTGTATGGAATAAATTTTGTGATTTTCTGACCAAAAAAATTTCATTCTTAGTAACTGTAAATAGCAAAACAGCAACCCACGACTTGTTTATTTTTTAAAGACTAGGTCGGCCAAGATACCCTTGGGGAGGGGGTATAAGAGAATTTCATTGCGTGTGTTTACACTTTGATCATCAGAGTTCAGTTCACTAGGTCAGTAGTTTGGAGTAAGATGTTAGGGTGTAGGGCTTAGGGTTGTACGAGTTTTCGTTCGTTTTCGGTTACAAGTTGAATGTAAGTGATCCAGATGGCAAGTGTAGGAGAGGTAGTATAAAATTGCGGTGATTTGATTAGTTTTTTAGTAGATAATAGGTTTTCCATTATTAGAATAATTCTAATTGACAGCGTTCACAACATGATGAATATGATTTTACTAAGTTTTAAGATGAATTGTTGGACAGTTATACATTTTAGATGTGATTGTCACTGTATTTGTAACATGTAAACTTGAAAAAGGCTCAATGAAACATATGTAGTAAAGTATTAATAAAATGTAGGAAAGTATTTCAATCCAGTGCTCTAATCCCAAGAAAATTGCTTCTAAATTATATATATACATATATATTGTATTTTCTAATAATAAGAGTGTTGCTGTAATAACAAATATCAAAATTAGAAAAGAAAGTTTATATATACATATATATATGCTTGGTCTGGCCTACGCACTCCTAGAGGGCACAAGCCGTCACTGCTTCAGCTTCTTCAATGCAACTTTATAGAAATAAAATAAATACAATAATAATAATAAATAAAACAATCATGAGCTGGAATAAAAGATGAAGTGGATAAGACATATTTCAGATGAGTAAACAGCTAAGTCAAGGGTGTAGGTTTGAAAAAGACATCAATGAAACATTCAGTAATAAATATAATGTGAAATATATCATGAACATCAGAATTGAAACAGAATACATCACGGTTAAGTACAAAAAGCAATTATTTTGTGCATATCTTAGGCACGATATTACTTCAGATCATATTGACAAAAAAAAATACTCACTGGACCAGCACAAATGTCACATCAATAAAATTTCATTTTGACTGAGAAAAATCAAGTCAGAGTTTTAAATTTCTCAAAAAGTTAAAGTATTTTAATTCATATAACAGTAACAATATCTTGTGTTTGTGCAAGAGTTGAAAATAAAACAGAATTTTTTGAAAAATTTCACATACTACAGATGCTTATATTGCACAAAATGTAATCATCTTGGCTTGGAATTATCTTTCAATTTTGAATCGTCAATACTTAATCAATTCAATTCGATGATTGATTCACGTCCTTTGCCCACTCCAATCCACCTCACTGCAACAAACATAAAATTTTAATGATAAATATATATGATACATAGGGTAATTTTCAAGAAAGACTCGAAAAAATGGGCATATAATAATTAACTCTCATATATTTTGCAAACATCATATTTTAAACATCTTGTACCTTGGCAGATATCAATAATTTATTGTTTTTCAGGAACCGTTTTCACTAAAAAATGATGCTGTTATTTGAACTTAAAAAAATAGTGTGATAACAAATTGCTATTTCGAAAAATTCTTAAATTCGGAATATTTTATGTGATTTTTGTTGGCTAACAGATAATTAAATAATTTTTAATTGATCTCAGGAGTTATACTTCTGATAAAGTTTTTTCCACAAATTGGAGATCTTTATAACCACACTTGCTTTCAGAAATTCAACAGAAAGGGAGTTCAAGATCATTTGAGTATTTCATTATGTGTTAATTAGTAATTATTATCAAGAATTACCTGGAACATCCAAAATTTCTTCAATTTTGATTATGTAATCTTTGGCATTCTGAGGAGGTCCTTGAAATTCCTTATACCTTCTGTGCACTGTTGCCAACCAGGCATCTTCAAGTACTCAACCTGTAGATAAATAAGATTTAATATTTGAGATTTAAATCAAATTATATCGCAAAAATCATAATTATGGATTAAATTGATGAATAAATGAAAATATACATAAGACCAATTCAATTTGTAAAGCGTTAAGAAGCCACTCAGTAAAGAGCAAATAAATTCATTTATTGTCACATTTGCAGAAAGTAAATAACTGCAATTTCAACCTTCTTAAAATAGTTATGAAACTGGAATTTCAAGATGATCTGCAATGCCTATTATGCACATTTAAAAAAGTATTAAATGAAATAGTCAAAGCAAAGATTTCATCTTTCAATATGTGTTTTAAGGCACAATTAGCAACAACGACGTTTCTTAAGGTCAAGTGGCTTTAGTTATTGAACCAGTTGGATCTCTTATGGGTGTAGACCTAGATCTTTATTCAAAATAGTTCATTTGGTGGATACAATGTCCAACTTTTTGTGAACATAGACGAATAGACAAATCTACATTAACACTATCAGATACAGCAGCGTTATTTTCTTGTAAGTGTATTGTTCTTTGTCTTATTGTTGATGGATCAAGTAGAAGAATGTTGTCTGAAATCTATCGATAGTTTGACATATCTCTGATGGGCAATTATGTAGACTATAAATTTCACGAAGTACTTAAAAGTTTTGCTAATAGAACACTGATTTTGAAAACCAATTCGTAAAAGTTGTTGCAGAGCGAGTCTTTCCATGATAATTTTTCAATGCCTACTGACCAGAAATTGTCAAAACAAGCTTCTGTCAAATCAAAATTATCCCTCTTCGAAAACACCCGAAATCTTGCAATGTGCAGATGCCCTAATAACAGAACAACCGGAGAAAAAGGTCAGTTTCTTCATCAGATTCATCAATAGCGCATCCATCCAGAATTTACATTTGATTACAACTCATGGATTGCTTCAATTTAGTATTCAAAACTTAAAAAAACCGTTTCCAGATCTAAAGAACTCAAAAATTCACTCACTTCCACTTTGCCTAAATCAGATGCATTCGGAGGGAAGTAGTCAATCTTTTTTCCATTAAGGGTGTACCCAACAGCCAATTTAACTTCCGGAAACTGATCCAGGATATCGAGTTTTGTCACACAAATGCAAGTGTAACCGTTTATCATGTTTGTATATTTCAACAGAGCCAAATCCAACCAGCCGCATCTCCTCTTTCTTTTAGTTGTAACGCCGATTTCAGCCCCTCGGGTTTGCAGAAGTTCGCCAATTTCATCCTTCATTTCTGTGGGGAAAGGACCGTCTCCCACCCTTGTGGTATATGCTTTTACGATACCAATCACATCTCCTATCCTACATGGTGGAATGCCTAAGCCAGTGCAAGCACCTCCTACTGTGCAGTTGGACGAAGTCACGTATGGATATGTTCCTGAAAAATGAAAGAATGTAGAAAGACGCTTTTAAATCAATTTGAAATAAGACAATAGTAAATACATTAGTTGGGAGGGAAGTAAAGGTAATTTTGGAAGCGACTTTTCAAGTTTTTCGCTTACAAAAGGAATAAATAACGAACATTTTTGAGCTACTAGTGTGTTTAGTTTTGTGGTTGAATACACAGAGCATCCCAGGACTTAATGGCCTTGTACCAGATGGGAGCCTTAGGTACATTAATTAGGAATGGAATAAGAAGAAAAACAAGTCACTTAGTGAAGTTATAATACAAAATTTTCGCGAAAGATTAAAATTTGACACCCTTAGTTGACCGCAATTTTCACAATCGCTCCATTAAACGACTTGTATTTGTTTTTATTCATAACTCAGCCTCTCGCCTGCTACCAGGTCATCATTGAGTTTCGGTACACTCTTTATAATGTGATAGTAGACAAAACTAAAAGGCGGAATGACGCCTATGCTTTGAATAATACATCATAACTTACCGAAGTCGATGTCTAACATTGCAGCATTAGCGCCCTCAACAAGAATTCTCTTGTTAGCCTTCACAGCCTTATAAAGGAAAGATACTGTATCAGTCACTAGTGGCCTAACCTTTTCCGCTAGAACCTTATACCTCTCCAATTCTTCTTCAACATTCACATTCAAGCTCGGAAACATTCTTTGGTGTACATTCACTAGTGCTTGGAACCTATGAAAAAAATAATTAATTGCAAATTCAGGGTAAATGGTAGAGTTACTCACTTTTTACTGAATTCGCTGAAGTCTCCCAGTAAATCCCCAATACGTATACCGTTTCTTGATGCTTTAGAGGAGTAGGCTGGTCCAATACCTTTTTTGGTGGTGCCAAGTCCTTGTCCAGTTTTTGTTTTTTCCTGTTCCGTTAAACCATCAACTTTCTGATGAAAGTCGAAAACAAGATGAGCTCTATCTGAGATTATCAGTCTGCTTTCCCAATCTTTAAGTCCCTTAGCAATGTTCTTTTCCAATTCCTCGAATAGTCCAGGTAAATGAATAACAACACCATTACCTGGAGAATGAAATAACTTATTTAACTACTTATATTTAGAATTCAGGAATGAAAAACAAAAATTTGTACATATGAGGAGATTTTTGATGTACGGGTATATATTGCATATTCTGAAATAAACCCAACAGGAGATATAGCAGTTTCTTTAGTGATGAAGTCACGGAAATTGATAAACTCAATTCAAGAATATATGCCTTTTTGTGTGCTTGTTGTGTTGGTACATCTTACTTTTACGCCATTGTCTGTAATTTTCAAGTCGAAAATGGTCTTGACCTTTTAAGTTTCACTTCCTGATGAAGAATCCGTGGTCAAACTTTAGTATGTCGAGCCATGTGTATACTCTATAACATCCGAAAGAGATGAGTAAAAGTTTTTATATTTTCACAATAGGTTAACTGTTCAAATATATCATGTATGTTTTTAAGCCAAATCCGTCGATTGCTTCAGTTACGAGTTCAGTTACTTTTGCTTATCTTTAAACACCCATACAGTCGACTGCTGTTTACCTTCGGGCCCATACGCGTAAATCCACGATTCATCACTTGTCACGATGTCATAGACGTGCATCGAAGCACCTCCATCGTATTTTTGGAGTATTTCTTTCGACCAATCGACACGAGACTTTTTTGAGCGAGTGTCATGTTGTGTGGGATCCAACGCGAACAAATTTTTTTGACGGTCAGATGTTCATGCAATATTGAATGTATGCTGGTCCTACTAATGCCTAAGTTGTCTCAATCTCAAGATAGGTTACATGACGATCTTGCGATATCATGGAGCTTCATCGCCAGAAATTGAATTAAGTTCATCGATACACTGTTGTTGAGTTAATCCACGTCGAAAGTTGTTAAAAATAATCGCACGAGAATGTTCACGATTTAATTCAATTTTTGGGCGAGCTAAATCGTTTGAGTTACTGTAAACAACACAAATAGTACTTGTATGTCAAAACGTTCTGACTATAACCTCAAAAAAGTCAAGCTTTACGCTATCAGTTGGCAGATTGCAACACTAGGATTGTCCAATCCCGAAATATAAAAGGCAACCTTTGTATGAACATCTGAAATTTGTTTTCCTGGATAATTTTTAGAATATCCATCAGATCAAGTTGTGTGAAGATGTTTGAATGAGGTGGAAACAAATAGGCGTAGAAATGGTCAGGCTAAAAAACTTAGAAAATTTTTTTTTCAATACTTGATATTAAAAAGATTATTGTCGAATTTCAACAGAAAATTGTTCACGTATAGAGGTTATTTCGTTATCGCAGCGTTCTTTCACAAGATGATATAGGAGTTTTTTCATTTACATTATGAAGTCATAGGAGTTCATAAAATATACTGAAGAATGGATGGATATTTTGCGTGCTTGTTCAGTTTATTTGCAGTAGTCATTCTTACAAGTCTGACAAAAATTGGTTCATAAAATAAAGTGCGGTAATAAAATTGCTGATACCATGCCTACTGTATCATTACCTCCAGTTAGTAGAAAACTGGTTTTCGAATTTACTACTTACTAACTCGGAATATTTTGAATCTAGAACTGGACTATTTGGTACTGATATTTTTCCATATATACTATATACTAAAAAATGGTCGAATCGTTACTTCTAGTGAACCAATCGCAGTTGATACCATTTAGGGGTGGGTAATTATGGTAAAAAGAAATGACATTTTCCTTTTCTCTCACGTAAATAAAAAAAAAGTATATCTTCAGGTGGAAGGAAGCTACAATAATGACATTTGAGAATATGTGAGATGATATCAATAACGTCCGTTGATGCACAACTTTTCGGTTATACACGTCCGATTTCTTATGAGATATAAAGTTTACAAAAAATTTTTTTGGGAAATTTTTAATTCACATATCTGCCAAGTTACAACTCCATCCGATGGATTTTCTCGGAGTTACAGAGGAAACCAAATTTCAGGTGCTGTATTCTCTTGAACTATTGGAAGGATTTGATCCAACTTGACCGGGATATTTGGACAATTAAACTACTCCGAAAATATGAAAACTTTCAACTCATCTCTTTTGACTGATGGAGAGCTGGATACGGCCAAACAGGCATACTCAAGTTTTAACCTGTATTTTTCATCAGGAAATAAAACCTAATCGATTGAGACGATTTTCGGTTCGATATTCGAAAATTACATACATTTGGGTCAAACGATAGCACGTTGTTTTACTAAAACAAAAACTAGATCCGGCTAGCTACCGTATGCAAGTACAAAAATGTATTTGCCGCCAGACCATTTAAAGCCATCATATATTATATTTCACATACCTATAAAGAGTGTTCATGGCTTGAATTTTTTTTTGTAACTAGATACTCAAATAAAAAACCGAGAAATGATAGCGATTACGTCTTCCTGGCAAAAGCAATGTTTTAGTTTCGGCCTTTTGAACTGAAATGTATTGTGGAACTCGTGACACTGACACACATAAATTGTATCCTAAAATAGAACGGTGTTCGCGCGTATAACGTAATAGTCAGCTTTGCACGAGGCCCAATTACGATCTGTATACAAACAAGAGTATGATGGAAAAGTAATTGACATATGACTTTTTTTCCCAATTTGCGTACATGCAAATTTTCAATATTTAAAATCAGCTTTGAAAGCAGGGGAGATAGAATGCAACTTATCTCATTTCAAGGACCTCATATTCGTACGTTTGGATTATGAACAATACGTACTCTGAATTAGATAATAATGATCTTTGATGACAAGCATTTGCACATTGCAGGATCTGCAAAATTCGATGAGATTCAATGTTAGTTCTATTAGGTTGTCCACTAACTATGTATATAAAAACGGTCGAGGAACCGGGTAACCAACCCAAATGGATTAAAAAGTACATATTTTTAATTTGCTGTTGTATAAACCTGTTAGTATTTCTTTAAAATAAACATATGCAGGCCACGCCATCTCACTCTCATCTCACATGAATATATTATACAAAGAATTGCAATGAAAGAATATTAATATCACGTGTCAGCGTTTGGATTAAAACTGCAATATTGGAGACAGAAAGTAGAAAAGATCAATATAGCCTCTTTTTGGAGGTTAGCTTAGTTTTTGGAAGAATACAAAAATACCACTTTGCTGACATCAAGGGTACAATTGTAAGACATCTTGTCAAACTCCGAAAGCGGTTTTAGATAACTTTCCAGATCTGGATAAATGTATTGTCAGTTGGATTGTGAACCCTTTTAAAAATGAAATTGCTGATACCAAAAAAACCTTCATGTTTGGCAGAAGCAATTCTTAAACTTCGATCTAATATTGAAACACGTATTCAATTTGAAGGTAAACCAAATCTGTAGTATTTTCGGTTGTCAAAAGCTGCAAACGCTTTCAAAATTGCACATTAAAACATTTGGAACAACATATTTGTGCGAACAAGTATTTTCCACTGTAATGAACAAAAGTAGATTAAACGCCGAAGACTGTATTCAAATCGATTTGACATCAAAAAGTCCCAATTTTGAAGCAATTGTATCGAACATGAAAGAACATCATTTTTCCAAAACGTGAAGGTTGAATGTTTCTAATTATTCTTTTTTTTAAATTTTTCAATTCTAAAGAGAATTATTATCTATTTTTTTTTCCTGAACTTTATATTACTCATATAACTATTATTACCGTTATGTATTGCTAGATATTACATTGATAAATTCAATAAATGATGAAAAACAAGTTGACGGCTGATCTTGGCGAATACTCCCATTACTATCCAATGAATATCATCTGCATTAAGTGCTGGTGTCGGTTCAGTTCATAAAATCAATCATGACACAGTGAATTTTCGAAAAAATGCACCAGATGGGTCCCCAGAATGTCGCCAGTTCACAAAGGAATCCTCATAAGAATCTGTTCAGAGCATAAACAACGGTTCCACGAAGATGGTGGGTCTTTGTCACAACGTATTACTATAACCAGTGATGGACACGTGGATCCATTATCACGAGCTTTTTTTGTCAGAGTATAAGGAGCGAATTGAATGAAACATCAATTAGCGGACAATCTTTATGGAATTTTTGGAGACATTTCCGGATGTTGCAGTTTCCAGTTTAATGATATATTCCGTCGATGAATACCTACATTGCCTGATATTGAACATCCACAATATAATTTGAAGCATGAATTACTAATGATGTCATTTGGTACCAGGACGTAATAAATTGAATCGAATCACGAACCGTAATTCTTCAGATAAAATAATGATTGAAATTTGCAATAAAAAAGATATTAGTCAGTTTTTGGAAGCTTATCGCAATTGGGCACGATATACAATGAATACCCATGGACTACTCGTTCATCTTTCAATAGTAATCAAATAAACTACAATACTGGAAAAAATGTCAAATCTTTGGGCTATATTCAACAAGCCATAATTTCACGAGAGTTGGTTGTATGAAAAATAAAAAAATTAAATTGTAGCTCGAAGTTTCTAGTTTTTGGATTGAAACTTCAAAATTTTTTTAGCGTCAGTGGTTTTTGAGTAATTTAAGAAATACCAGCGACAAAAAAATTTAGTTCTTTTTTGGTCTACGAGAGTGAAATTTTTTTTGTTTAGTAAGTAAAAAGATCGGATACCTTTTATATTCAGCTTCAATTCCTTCTATTATAGATACGTCCATTTCCTACAGATATATGGGTCTTCAAATGAAAAAGGATTATTTTGTCTTTGATTCTCGTTATCGTAGCAACCAATGATCGTACAGAAAGTTGAAAGTGGGTTTCAGAAACTTGAATGAATATTCTTCAACACCTAGTCATTGCTTTTTCGAAAAAATTTTTTCGACCTGTCACATGAATTAAAAAATGCAACCAAAAAAAGTTATGGGTGATTTTTGGAGAATCGAACACTTGATCGGAAATATTGAGAAAACTAATAATGTTAAGTGGACGTGTTACAGTTCAATATGTCCACAAAATACCTGTGTAGAGCCAAATTAATCCATCAAGCCATTTTTTTGTTTCACTCGATGGAAAAAAAGTTAATACATGAATTTCTCTTTTCACAGATTGTTTTAGTGTACTTTTCGTGGAACCTATCAAAATATCTTTGTTTTGACAGTTTCTTTTCAGCGCTTATTGTTCGAAAAAACAATTTTCTTTATTTTGAGTTTGGAGTCATTAATTATTTTTCAACAAAATTTCCAGAACAAATTTTTAAGTTTTTTCTTTTTTTAAAATATATTCACTGTCTGCAGATAACGCGATCCTTTAATTCTTTCAAATATTAGATCGAATGGAACAAAAAAATGGCTGTATGGATTAATTCGGTTCTCCGTAGGAAATTGAGCTGTAGGCAGACATAAAATCATTAGTTTTCTCAATATTTTGGAACCAGGGCTTGAGTTTTCAAAAACCACCGATAACTTTTATTTGTTGCACTTGTTAAATTTATGTAACGGAAGGAATTTTTTTTCTTTCGAAAAAGCAATGACCTTGCGTTGAAGGATTTTCATTCAAGTTTCTGAACTTTCTGAAACCCACTTTTAACATTCGGTGCGATCATTGGTTGCTGCGATATCGAGAATCAATGACATAATAATCTTTTTCCATTTGAAGATCAATTATGTCGGCAGAAAATAGACGTACGAAGGTCATAAAAAAAGAATTGAGGTTGAATAAAAAGGTGGCCTGTTGAAAATCGCCCAAAAATTTAGATTTATTTTTTTATCCTTTAATTGTTTCCAGTAGTGTAGTTATAGGTGTATAGAATAACAAACATCGGTGCAGTTTGAGTACAATAAATGATGGAAGATTAGGTTGCTATAAGCAAGTAGTTATTCAAAATCTGAGAAGAAAAAACATTAGCGAAAACAAACAAAAATTTGGCGAGTCTTGGGATATTATAATCTTGTTATTAACGGCATATTTTCCCTACATCTCATTATTTCGAACACCTTTTGCAAGTCGGCACTTGCACTGCACTCTCAAACTTTCCAATTCCAGAAGCATAGTATAAGGATAGTGGAACGTCATCAGAAACTCATATTTCCAATAATCAATGCCGCGAAACGAATCAGTAAACGAGGCAAAAATCCTATTGAATTCTCTTATTACAAATCAGGTAGAAACAAAAAATCATGGATAGGCATAAAGATCAGATGATTATACTGTATTTTACAGTCATCAAAATCATTACATAGAAGTTTGCGAACGTTTTAATTGGATATTGCGTTCTCTTTCGATTTTTTTAACTAATTTTCTCTTTACAATCACAGACTTGTACTTGCAATGTTTTTCAGTCGAAAGATTCCTCCAGTTTCTAGTGGAAATGGATACCAATTATTTTTTCTTCATACGCGGGTTGCCTTTTATATTTCAGGATTAGAGAACAATAACAAATGAAAATCGCTTTATTTCTTTTCCAAAATATTCCCCATTAAGATCTCATCACTTTTGCATGCGTTTGAACCAACTGTCGAAGCAATTCTGCCACTCTGATTGAGGAATCTCCAAAAACATCCATTCTGAACGCATCAACCTCTTCTTCAGGTGTCGAAAAACGTTGTCCTCTCATTTTATTCTTTACGTACGGGAATAAAAAGAAGTATTCGGTGCCAATTCAGGACTATACGGCGGATGACTCATCAAATCGATGTTTTGAGTGCTCAAAAATGCAGTTGTTTGATCCGATGTGTAAGACCTCGCATTGTCGTGGTGAAGGATGATCCGTCTTAGGCGGTTGGTTTTCTTGATTTCTAGGAAGACAACTGGCAACCAAATGGTTTTGTACCACTCAGAAACGGCTGTTCTGCGTTGTTCTAGTGGTACGATTGCGACATGTCTAGTTTTTCCGAAAACACAGGCGACTATTTGCTTGGAAGTGGAAATCCACGATTCATAAAAACTATACCGATGTCATAGACGTGCTTCAAAGCACCGCGATCATATTTTTGGAGCATTTCTTTCGACCAATCGACACGAGTCTTTTTTTTGAGCGATTGACAAACTGTGTGGGATCCAACGCGAACAAATTTGCATGCAAAAGTGAATGTATGCTGGTTCTCAAAAATGTCAAGCTTTACGATAGAGTTGTCAGTTGGCAGATTGCAACACTGGGGTTGTCCAATCCCGAAATATCAAAGGCAGCCCTCGTACATATCCAAGGTTTACTCTCACTGAAGTTCATTTTCGTCCGTGTTGGACGATGACATTCAATTATAGTTGATGATCAATGGTTCTGGCGCATGACGTCAATCAGAGAAAATATTTCAACTGGCTCCCCAATTCATCTTTCAGGTGTAGGAGTTGTCACCCTTTACTGGTTTATGATGAACATTGGGTGAGCTAAACCTTAAATGAAAACCATTTGTCACGTCAATTAGAAAATTTTTAGAGGCTCTTTCAAATATTTACAGAGAACAAGAGATAACTTCAATATACTATAAATTTTTTTAAGATGAAAAGGCTGAAATATCTTAAATTTTATTCATCTGCATAGTATAGTCAACCGTTCATAATCAAGTTATCTTCATGTGCCAATAAGTTTAATTTACATATTAGGACCAGAGCCGTAGTGAGAAAAAAAACAGGGATGGGAAGGAAATCTAAATTTTCCTAACATCACCAGCCTTTCTTCAGAAAAATCAAACTTTTTCAAATTATTTCCGGAAAAAATTCAAGTTTTTTCAATAAACTCATGGCGCACACATTTGGACTCATCAGTAAGGCTTGTGTGCGCCATGCCATAGACGCAGTGGTTAGAAGTTTTGAGGAGCCGCCGGGAGTTGAACCCGGCACCTAGTACCTAATCGGTGTGATACTTGAGCGTAAACCTCTAGGCTACCGACGCGCTGTGAATTAAGCTATGCGTGGCTATATAGAGTGCCGCCAATAGATCCCTATACACTCCCCTGCCGCTACAATAGCTATAGTCCAGGCAGTTGGTTATCATCTCATCCCTGTCATCATCCAATACCAGATCAACCGGTTCTCCACCAACACAAAGATATTTGGTTTTCTCTAAGTTGACATTTAAGCCCCACTTCTCGTATTCTTTAATTAGCTTGCGCATCATGTATTCCATGTCATCTTTATCACCGAATACAACAATATTGTGAGTAAAATGCACAAATAATTGCATTTAAATGGGATATATTTAATATAAAAGAGATTGAGTTTTGATTTAATTGCAGCCAATATAAAAAAATTGCTACAATTAATTCGTTTTATTAAATCAATTACGCAATATTTTTTTACAAATGTCACTTCATATTGCAACAATTATATGTTCAATTTTATTCAAATATTTATAGTTTTCTTCAAGTAAATGAGGCGAATAATATAATCTTACGAGATTCTTGTCTCAAGAAACTGTAGTCGTTGCATCAACTGACAGAATTTACGACAACCGTACCTTCGTTCTATTGAACAAATAAAAATGAAACGAACGAATGGTTTCGTTAAAACCTATTTAGAATAATGTATTTGTATCAATCAATTATGGATATTGAGACAAGTGCATAAACAATTTCTTGTAATTGTATGTTTATGTTGAATCAGTTGTTTCTTTTCATTTCGCTGAAATGTGAAAAGTTTCAGGCGAATGTTTTAGCTGTTCTCTATAATCAACTAGGTTGTTTTAATCAAGAAAAATAGTTCATTTGGAGTAATCAATTTTAGATTAATTCAAATTAAAATGGTTTGATTGAAAAAAAAATTCTCAAACTCCTGAGGAGTTTGAGCGCAGAATTTTATTTTTTACAGTGCAGTATTTCATAGCATGGAAACTCCAAGTTGTTCTTGATCTTATCCCCTCTCTCATTCATTTTTTTATGGTTTTTCTCTATTTTGTTCTATATTCACGACCCTGAATTTTCCCAGTAAAAAAAGGCCCCGATGGCGACGGCCCTGATTATAACTTACCAATTACAGAGGTGCATTTTGGATTGATGATCCCGCTGGGTAGAAGATGGAAATCGTATTCTACTCCATCAGCCACAACAGTATGTCCAGCATTGTTACCACCCTGAAAAAATAAGCTGATTGTTAGGCCTTGATAACAGTTTACATTATGTTAAATTATGTTCGTCATATTTTACCAAATAATAATTTTATGAAAAATCGTCAGCAGAGAGAATTAATTTAAAAATTTATTGGAAATATTCAATATTGAAAAATTAGTATACAGGGTGAGTCTTTGAACACTGCGTTTATTTTAACTATAGATTTTTGACGTCATAAGACAGAATTTCATAGCATGGAAACTCCAAGTTGTTCTTGATCTTATCCCCTCTCTCATTCATTTTTTTATGGTTTTTCTCTATTTTGTTCTATATTCACGACCCTGAATTTTCCCAGTAAAAAAAGGCCCCGATGGCGACGGCCCTGATTATAACTTACCAATTACAGAGGTGCATTTTGGATTGATGATCCCGCTGGGTAGAAGATGGAAATCGTATTCTACTCCATCAGCCACAACAGTATGTCCAGCATTGTTACCACCCTGAAAAAATAAGCTGATTGTTAGGCCTTGATAACAGTTTACATTATGTTAAATTATGTTCGTGATATTTTACCAAATAATAATTTTATGAAAAATCGTCAGCAGAGAGAATTAATTTAAAAATTTATTGGAAATATTCAATATTGAAAAATTAGTATACAGGGTGAGTCTTTGAACACTGCGTTTATTTTAACTATAGATTTTTGACGTCATAAGAAACAATTTCATCCTATAACATTTTTCCGTTCAAAAGATGTTGAAATTTCATAGAAAAATTGCATTTTCACCTTTAATATTCAAACGACAATATCAATTGAAATGATCTGTTGTAGAAGGTTTTTGATAACATTGCATATTTTGGCATCAATAGATTTATTCCATTTCTTGTGGGTTTCTCACTACTACTGTACAGATTGGTTAAATTGCATGAAAATAAATATCACTTGAACTAAAGGTCCGTATTTTGTACTAGAATCATTAGTCTTTTTTGCAGATAAATTCATTCTTGATCTTCTTTCCGAAATTGCACCACTTTTGAGATATTTGAAAAAAATTAAATCGATATAATCATCTGATGAAACATGAGTGAGTTAATCATTTCTTAAAGGGAAAATAATGTTTTTAAACAATTCAGATTCAATAGTGGATGCTGTGGAAGGTAATTTTCATTCAAACTAAACTGGACTACAGAGGGGTATTTGCGCAATGTGAAAACTTAAAATTCTTATAACGCAGCTGAATATGGAAAAACGATATAGGAAAAAAGTGTTTCTCTTGATCTCAAGAACCTATGGTTAAAATTAACGCAGTGGTCAAAGACACCCTGTATATTCGAGAAATATTCTATTCGCCGAGATCTAAGTAAAAATCTGTCTAAAAATCACTCAAATCCGAATGGCGTTGAAAATGTCGTACTGGTTCAGATAGAGGTTGAAATGTACGTTAAAAGCACGAAAAGTGCAGAAAATTTTCGAATAAACGTTAGATTTTACACTCAGAAAACATTGAAGAATTAGTTCATCGAAGGATTAATTTCCGACTTTCTTCAACTTCAGCTGAGGTCAGATTAAGTTCAAATCAAAATAAACATCCGCATAATTTGCGATAATATTGCTTCTTCTAATGCAGGGTATACACTGTACAGTTTTTCCTCTCAGGTCGACCGGAGAGGAAAAATGTACAGGTATACCCGCGCAGGTCGACCGGAGCGTGTGTGTCGCAGGTTTTCGAGCCTGCACAGGTCGCCGGTCTAGTGGTACCATACGGTCGCCGGTCGACTTGCGCAGGTATACCTGTAGTTTTTCCTCTCCGGTCGACCGGCGCGTGTATGGCCTCCTCTAGAAAAAATTGTACCAGTTTAATATTTTACTCTAATTAACTTCAACCTTTTCAAAATGTTGCTGATAATTATAAATAATGATTCATTATTCAGAAGTACTGCAAATGAATGAAACCTGAAAATATATACGATTGAGTTAGAATAGCGAAAAATATTCTTCGAAACACCAGACGCCATTGTTGAGGACAAAACCGGCAAAGGTTAAACAGGCAACTAAAAGGTAACCTCCGGATTTACGCCAACTATCAGAGGATTATAAAAACTGCCCCTTTTTGTAATGCGTGAACTCTCTACAAACATTATAGTTCACCTTAATTAATGGTTGAGATCTAAAAAAGTATTATATCTTTATCAAAAACCCCTGTATTAAATTCTGGGAGTTACACACAATTTGAAAAATACGATAAATGATTTCATAAAATCTTCAATGAAATCCATTGAAAAATAATTTTTTTAGCCAAGATGTACGGATGGACACATTGAATTGAAATAAACAATTTCGTATCAATTTCCGGTGATTTTTTCATAATTTGGAATATCCGCATTCCGGTATGTTAACAAAATTAAATAAATCGTTTACAAAGGTGCATTAATCGGTAAATTAAATTCTAACAAAACTTTTACTACAGTACCACACTTCTTTTGATAACACAGAAACCTAAATTCGGCGAAGTGTATTTTCCTGTTATTCATATAATAATCCATTACCGACGCATCTTTTCCTGCTTCACCTAATTGTTACTATTATTTCCATTATCCTTATCTGACTATGAACTCGTGTTATAAAATCGAAGGGCGATGAAGTGGATTCATAAAAGAATACAATGGAACGAATTCGTAATTTTTTCTTTCAAAATCCTTGAAGCGATTATTCATCAATGCCACAAGTATAATAGGGTAGGTATACAATTAATTTTCAGTTCACGTAATTTTTTATTTCAATAGTATAAACCACTCAGGATATTTGTACGGAGCTTCAAGTATTAAATAATGGTAGAATTCAAATTAGGTTCTGTCCGGTTTCTGGGTGTGGGACTTATTGAAACAAATCCTAGTGAGTCATTATTCAATGTTAGAAAGATCATATCTTCGGGAGAATTGGTTTATCGATAATAAAAATGGTTTTTGTATGATAACACTGCATCACAAAAGAAATTGTATCCGAGCAGTTAATTTAAATTTAAAACATTCATCAAACCTGCCCTGAAAATTTCAACTTTCTAGCTCATTTCTTTCAGAAGTAATAGTGGCTAAGAATGGACGAATATGATCGATTTTGACCTCGAATTCCTCATCAATGAGCCCAAATAAAAAACTCTGACATAAAATTGTAATGAAAAAATCATTCATTTAATATAACAGGACACTATGTACACGTAACAAAATGTACGATGATCTTCAGATCATTTTTACATGGTTATTTGATTTTACAAACCAACACTCAAGAACAGTACGCCACTGGTGAAACATCAAAGCCGAGGGTCGAGGAGATGCGTCGAATTTGGAGTGCTTACCTAACCTAGCTACGCTACATTGCTGTTGTATTAAATTCAGGAAAAAACGCATAAAAAGCACAATGATAATTGCTGATTAACAATTTTTTTTTAACCTTATAGCTTTGGATTTCTAAGATCCAAATGACATGACGGTGATTTACAATGGATGCAGAATAAATAGAAATTCAGTGTTGAACGATTTTCCGATATTCTGAAATAAATTATATCCTTCATAAATAAATAAAATTGGCTCATTTATATAAAAAAAAATTGACGCGCTACAGCAGAAAACCCATGTACAAAATTAAAGCCATGACATTATAGAAAATAAAACTCAAAACGGCAAATCTTACCTGACAACGGCAAACAATATCCATAGATGAGGCCAACATGTCGACAACCTTCCCCTTGCCTTCGTCGCCCCATTGAGCCCCCACAATGACAGTCACTTTAGAAGCAGATTCGTCGCTTCTTGATTTCTTTCTCGGTGACCCATTCTTCACGCAACCATTCATTTCTGTTGTACTTGCCATCTTTCAGTTGGATTTTGGCGGAAAAAAGACGGAAAGGTGAGCCAAGATACTACGACAACATGCCGCAATTCGCACGAATCGACTAAGAAGCGTGAACACAGAGCATCCATTTATATCTGTGCGCTACAGGCAACTTATAATTGTGCGCAAAATGAAAATTATGCGAAGATTGATTTGACGCGCATGCTGGTGAATTAGGCATGGGCGTAGTTGGCGTAATTTTGCCGAAAGTGAACCTAGGATGACCAGTAAAAATAAAGAAAGCATTGACGTGATGCCAGGAGCTTTTGCACGCTTGTTCTTTAAGTGATACGAACCTTAAAAAACCCAAAACAATAATTATTAACGAATTTTACTCCATCTTCGGAATTGCAAAACCTCCAGTGGCGTAACTATACCATCTGGGGCCCGTGGCAAATTCTTTTGAGGGGGTCCCCTATCGATAAAATTCGTCATGATGTATTGTTTCCAAACAAGTTTGCCTAATAATAACCTCTTTCCCTTTGACTAGTTTTAATTATGAGAAATATTTGTGTCATTTACTGATTTGATCATTTTCTTGGACATTGCTAAAGCAGTTTGAACCTTATAACTCAATGAAATCCTAATAATGTATCATATGAAGTGCATTCAGGATCGCATTACCGCCTTTTCGATCATACAGTAACGGTTAAGTTCACACATATGACCAATTTTTTAAATGAGCGGTATCGAATATAATATGGGGCGACATTTATTTCATTTGTCGGTACAATTTTTATTTTCTACGACCTAGACAGAAATGATCTCATTTTGGATATTTGGACATGAATATTTCATCTGGCCGGGTTGTATTTTCCTAATAACTCAACCTTTTTCAAAGAGTTTTCTTTGGGGCTTGGATCTCTGCTATCTGCGGCCGTTAGTGAAGTTCAGATCAATGTTGACCAGCTTTGCTGTAACCATAGCTGTAATTGAGGCTCAATTTTTCCGGCTATAATCACACGTAGCTGCAGGAATATCACAACAAAATCCTCAGGAGTTGACATAAGTCCTCAAATGGATTCCCGAAATAATATATCTCGAGCAAAAAATCGTAATAATTATAAATGGAAAGCTAGAATGCTAATTTTCAATTCAAAATATAGGTTTTTGATTCTTTCACAATCTTTGAGAGCCTTGTTTCGAATTCCGGATAAATACTTCAGAAAAACCATGCAGAATTTAACCTAAAGTAGTGATTTTCTACATATTTTTAAACCAAGCTATTAACTTGAAATTATATTATGATCTGTAATTGTCTCAGCTTGGATCTTGAGCGGAACTTTTTAAGCAAAATATATTACTCGAAGACAATATAAAAAATTCCTGCACTCCCAGCCATTTAGGCCGGGGGGCCCTGTTGGGTCTGGGGCCCGTGGCATTTTGCCAGCCTTGCCACCCTTTTGTTACGTCACTGAAAACCTCAACAGGACTTTTTGAATCATCGCCTTAGAAGAAGCGGAAAAATATCAACGTTAAATTTCGTCCTTATTCAAATGATTTTCATGTTTCTAATCCCTCGGATGGATATTCCAGTGTTATTGTGGAAACCAAATTTCAGCTGATGGTAAATTTTAAACTATTCAAGGGATTTAGCGTAATATCTACTCGACCGAGATATTTATTCATTCTCTACTTTCCAAAGGAGATGGGTTTTCATATTTTCAGAATTGGTTTATTATCCATATATCTCGGTCGAGTTCGTTCTTGGACCAAATCCGTCAAATAGTTCAGCAGTTATGAGCATATAAAATTTTTTTCCTAAATAACTTCTCGAATATCCACCAGATCGATTCAAAACTTGAAAATCGGTAAATGACGTTGAAAGAAAGGACTCTGCCAAATTTTGTGAAAATTTTTAAAACATTCTAAACTCTTCTTTTAAATGTTCTATTACTCATTAGATATTCGTCGAATCTCAACAAAAATTGTACATCAACAGCGGTCATTTATACACTGTGTCCGTAAAGTATGGAACAAATTCATTTTCAGATTAACAGATCATTTTGCGAAATAATTCTGAAACACGTTGATTTTTTATTTTAATTTACCGTATTTTAAAATAATAATCTAATATACAGGGTAAATTACTTTCGAGTAATGACATCACCGTCATTTTTTTAACGAAACGCCCCCATTTTGTCTCCATTTTTGGATTACTCTAGCTCAGCTGATTCCAAAAACGTATCACATGTTGATTCCAATTGGTACAATGGTTTTGTGTGTTCTCATAAAGTAACGCTTAACATTCTTTATTAGTCAAATTAACAACATAATAAAAAATAGTTATTGTCTAGCAGCAATTGGTTTAAATGTAACACCCTGTAGTTTGTAACATTTTTAGATTAATAAAAATAAGATGTTTCCAAACATGTCTATTACTTGTGGTCTAGCAGACAGAATATGAAAGAATTTATTTTTGTCCACCCTGTACCAATTGGAATCAACGTGTAATACATTTTTGGAACCAAAAATTTTAAAAATGACGGTGGCCTCATTACTCGAAAGTATTTCACCCTGTGTATTAGATTATTATTTTAAAATAGGGTGAATTAAAATAAAAAATCGACGTGTTCAGGATTATCTCTTGAAATGGTCTGTTTAGCTGAAAATGTAGCATACTTTACGGACACGGTGTATATTTCCTTATCTTCGTAGAGTAAACCCACTAGAAGATATTGAAGTTTCTTATAAAAGGAAAATAGTTTCGTCGCTAAATGCTCCAAAAGTTAAATGATGATTTTGATTAGATGACTGAAATATTATGGACCGATGAATCATCCTGTTCCATAGCTGGAGTTTTTATTAGGAAAAATCGTAAATTATAGGAAAACAAGGAGTATAGAAGAAGATTGATAAAAGCAATAAAAAAATTTTAAGAATAATTCTTAGTGTATGGTATGGAATTTTCAGAAACAAAATTATTGGGCTCATCTTTTAATATATTTAATATATAAATTTTTTAATATATTTCATATAGATATTAAATATATATTTATACTCAATGCTGCAACTAAATTTATCTACCCGGAAATTATTCTTCCTGAAAATATTCTAATAGAGGATTTTACGGATGTTCAACTTTAAAATATTGATTTGGATACATGATAAGGCATAATTTCTTTCCTCTTGAAGAGCATTCGAACAATTTCAAGTGTGCTTAGGGAATAATGGAACTACATTATGGCCTCCTTACAATCCGGATCTAACCCCTATATTATTGGGTTTGAAAGACATAATTAATAGTAATTATGATAGTATTCAAGTCATGATAACCAAGTTCAATTAGAAAAAATAGTCCTAATGGAAACAATCAAGCAATTTCCGATGCTATTTAAAATATAATAATACGTTTTAAAATTGTGCATTGAAAATAATGGGTGTGACTTCGAACATGTTCTAAAAGTTATCATTTATTCATTGTTATATTCGTTGTCTGTTATTTTCAATGTTAAATGTTGACCAAAACTCAAAACTCATTTGTAGTTGGACAATTTTTATTTAATGACTTAGAACGACTCAAGACAGGTGTATGATAAGGTATATTTTTGAAATAAGAAGAAAAAGTCTTATCAAATACTTAGTAATATACATAAGATGGCTCATTAAAAAAAACGAATTAATTTTCTGTGTTACCTGTACTGTACTTTAGTGAACATAATTATAAAACTAGTTTACAACCAAACAACTTTGTTTAATGTTTTATCCGCGCTTGTTCCAATAGAATATCGTGCTTTAGTTTTGTTCAAATTTCTATAATTTTTGAATATCGAGCTTAAAGTGGTCTTCTGTATTTGACTTCCTGATGAAGAATACAGGATCAAACTGGAGTATATCCGTTAAACTGGCAGGCAGTATACTCTCTTTCTTCGAAATGCTTCATTAATGGTGAAATTCACAAACCGAAAAAGTTTAATGTAATGCTCATTAAAGTCATTTAGAGGTTTCATAAGATTCGATTCCGAAAAATCATGTCTTTTGAGTTAATTTGGTTATTTTAAATTCAAAATATTTGTGATTTGGACATTTGAGGTATTTCAAAGGACAAGAACTTAGTGAAGGAAAGATATTCTAAATTTTTTTCGATGGAGTTGATATGCCTACTACCTACCACCTAGGAAAAGGGAACTTGAATCTCGAACAAAAGTTAAAGAAATTTGTGAGAAGTAATTTTCAATTTGAGATATAGGTTTGTTCATTCATCGTGGCGGTTGTGTTAGTATCACACTGTTCTAGAGTACATGAAAAGACTCTAGATGAAGCGCGTAAAAACTCCTGATCTGGAGTCAAGGCTTTTCTAAAGTCTCTTACATATGCAGTACTTACTATGGTAAGGGCTAGGTCATTTATATATGAATTATTATTTTGTTAGTGTGTATTATTGTTATGTACATCTTTCCGGTGATCTGTTTCCACAAGTGCATATTGATGGCACAAGAATATATTGAATATTAACGAATTGTGTTCAACTCGATTCGAATAACCTCAACTTGATATTCTAAAATCATAATTTTCATGAATAAATACAAATTTCAAAGGCCATGAGGACAACCACAATTTAATACTGATCATATTATAATCTTATCGGAAATAGTTATCAATATTTACCTGTAGATAATATTATAATCCATGACTTACGTACTTTTTAAGTTAGAAGTCTTCAAATTCATAAGCGAGGAGTATCTATATTTATCAAATTAAATTTCCTGATTCAGTATTCCAAATATTCTTTTTTTATAGAAATTTTCTACTTATAAAGGGTGATTCATTTACAGGTACTCTTTGTGGCTGGGATTTAGTTGCAGATCCCGCATGCGTCGTGTAAACTGATTTCTTGTTCAGTAGTGTCTGACATTTCATAATGGAACGATTAAGCCCGGCACAGCGTCTACAAATTGTTCAGCTTTATTACGAAAATGGGCGTTCTCTGATTAATGTGTATCGGGCACTTAGAGCGGCTTTCGGTTCATATAATCGGCGAACGCACGGATCGCTCTACCATCACTAAATTTAAGACTAAATATTCGTTATTGGATAATACTCGACCAAATAGACAACATCCACCTCATAGTGAAGGGAGAGAGAGAATATAGGGGCGGTGGGGAAGAGTAGACGTGATGTCACCGTTCTCAATAGCTTGGCCTTTCGTATTCAACGACATGGCGGATTTTTCGTAAGAATCTTTCTTTGAAAGCTTACAAAATTCAATTTGTTCAAGAACTGAAGCCTACCGACCTACCGAATCGTTTAAGTTTTAGTCGTTGGGCTCTTGGCAATCTTGCAGAGGATCCACTCTATTCGACAAAAGTTTTGTTCACCGATGAGGCCCATTTTTGGCTTAATGGGTTGGTGAACAAACAAAATGCGCGAATCTGGGGTGATGAACAACCCGAAGAGTATCAAGAATTGCCGTTAAATCCAGAAAAAACAACTGTATGGTATGGTTTATGGGCCGGTGGAATAATCGGTCTACATTTCTTCAAAACAGAGGACGGCCGGAATGCCATGATAACAGACTTTGTTGCCTGAAATTGAAGTCTGTGGTCTCGACGAAATGTCAAGATGCCACTTGCCATACAGCCCGTGAAACCATTGGCTTTACTGTGAGAGCATTTCGGCGGGCAGATCATTTCACGCTTCGGACCAGTGAATTGGCCGGCTAGATCATGTGACATCACACCTCTTGAGTATTTACTTTGGGGCTATGGGAAGTCCAAGTATATATATGGACAAACTTGCTACGATTGAGGTATTGGAAGCCAATATTACTCGAGTCATTGGAGAAATATCACCCAAAATATTTACACGCGTCATCGAATATTATTTTTGAAAAATAATTCTTGAGAATGGTTCGTTAAAAAAGATCCTAAAATAAAATTGTTTTTATTATTTAAAAAAAAAGTACCTCTTAATCAATCATCCCTTACATTGGATTCTTATGAACTTATAAAAAGATCTATCTAATGAATTTCTTATCTTTGAGTCTATGAAACTCCACTTGTCGTTAGTTTTGTTAGTAAAGAAAAGAATAAGCATCGATTTTTTAGGTTTCTGATTCAAATTGCCTGTGTTTAGTATTTTTGAGTATTAGAAGTTTCTGTACGTTGGTAGAATTGTCCGTAATAACTATACCAAACATGAGCGCGGTCTGTCAACTAGTTTGTTTACGACATTTTGAAACCTGCCGTATTCCATAAAAGATCATCAAAATCCGTTTGCATTCAAAAAGGCCGTGAAATCTCTGCTGCTTGGAAAAGGATACTATAGTATCAAGGAGTTTTTGGAGGATGGGGGGTTGAAATGATATCAAGTGGCTGCTTTGTTATCTTTTGAGGTTGGGTCATTTTTGTTTGGGATTATTCAAGTATTTAAGTTCTTACCACTTGTTACATTTTATTTTCTGTTGAGCTTTTGACTTATCATATATTGTCTAAAGCAGTATTTGGATGAATAAATTTACTTTACTTTACCAGTCGACCACAGAACTACTTTGCGAATGTTACAACAGAAAAAAAATTCGTCTCAAATTCCGTATTTTGAACGAAATTTCGGGAGCTGGCTCGTCGGTAATGCTGGAAAAGACTTGGAGACTCTGATTTATCGAAAATCCAAGTGAACGAATGGTACAAAGCTTTTAAAAATGATTATTTTATGTTTTATTCAAAATTTCCAAATACTTTTTTGTCAGAGTATTACATAGAGCATATACATTTTTCAGAGACTATCTTCAGCTCAATATTAGATATATGCATTAAATTTAATTTCAGTAAAAATATTTTCTATATATCTTACATTCCTACATGTAGTGTAAATAGTCGTTCTAAAATATTCTTTAGATGATTTACATTAAACAAAAAATGCAAGTGAGTAACACATTTTTCCCTAAAAGTTTATAATCTACCTTAGGGCCATTTGTACAACTGTTAATTTGTAAACATCATGGACCAAGATTGTTTTTCTTTATCTTTGGTAACCATCAAAGCTAAGACCAACATATAATTGTAACGTCATAGGCGCTTTTTCTTTATCTTTGGTAACCATCAAAGCTAAGACCAACATATAATTGTAACGTCATAGGCGCCTGTGAAAAAATGTTTCCTTTGAATATCCATAGGAATCGCTCTGAAGATTTTATTAGAATGAGCCCATATAATAAATAAATTGATGTCCATAATAATCTACATAATATGCCCTACTACAGGCATTAAGGCAAAATTATAGGATTTTGTTCAGGCAAACAAACATGCCAAAAAATAAACAAAACAAGAATCAGAATAGGAAGTTTTATTCTGTCGTGAAATTCATACATAAAGAGAGTATTTTTGAGAATCATCAATGGTGATGATGTCCAGAACAGCAATGACTATGTACATGAGGATTTTTGGGTGGATTCGCAGAATTGGAAGTTTTCAGTGGTAAAAGTCTTTTATTAAATTTACTCAAAATTTCATAGGAATAATCTTCCTCCTCATCCATAGGTGAAGAATCGTCTAGTTCATAGCTGAAAATAAAGTTTTTATGCAAACAGTCATAAAGAAACAAATAGTTGATGTAGTAATAGTGTTATATCCAAATTTTTCACATCTTAATTAAATTTTCAAGGCTCATCTCTTACATGATTACTGGATCAAATGTAGGATATTTCAAAACATGCGTAAACTCATTAAAGTTTGAATAAAATAAGATTCTTTTGAATTTTCTGATATTAGATTTATTATAAAATATTCATTCCATTATCAGCTTGGAGCAAGCATATTTAGGTTTGGATATTCAACTAATATTTTACTTATAAATTCAGAAATATAATTATCTCACAAAATATGCTTAACCAATTTTTTTTCTTGGGTGAAAAATGGCGAGATGTTCACCAATATCAAAATATTTGTTCTCTCAGCTATGTCTCAATCTATGGTAATTGGTCAGAAACAGTTTTTTTGTAGCTGTGAGAGCAAATCTTATATGTCAGTCTATTCGTCTAATAGTTTTACTCACTTAATTGCTCTGAAGAACTTTGAGTGGGGATTATTTTTTAATACTGTCAAGACCACTTTTCTCATGTTATTTTTAAATGCCATCAATTCCAATATCTGCATCATAAATTTTCCAAGGGATTTGCGCTGAACACTATTTTCTAGCTGTAATTCATAGCTGAAAACGCATTCAATTTCACCTTCAATTTAACACAGACCATTAATTGCATAAACTCACCAATATAATACTTCAAAACCTTCATCCATATCGAACCTAAAGTGAGAAAACCCTAAGAAAGTTCCATTATCTACTGATTTGGCTATAAGATACCAAGCTGCCTCATCATTGAGCTCCTCTAGTTTTTTTGCATCTGACCACCCCCAAGAACAAGATTCGTATCTGAAAACAATTTCATGCACAACTCGGGAAAAAAACAATATGTGGATATACACACAGAGTGCAAAGTCCGGAAATATTCCAATTAATTCTAGAGGATTTGTTAGTTGATTGAAGAGTATTGAATTACAGATAAAATTGGGGATAGTTTTCACCCAGCTTTTAAGGACGCAACATACACATTTGATTATCAACAAAAAATATTTTCCAGCAACTTTTTCATGAAGCTTTAGTTTTCAGATTTTGCTCATCATGGCTTATAAAGCTACTTGCGTCTTGGTATCAACTGTTTAACACATACTTTAATCATCATATACCCAAAACACTATTAAATAAAAGTGAAATTGATTTGTTACTAACTTCTGCTGCATGTTTTTCTTTGTCAAATTAAATGCCCATTTCTTGATTCCTTCTTCTAAAGCATTGCCTTTCTTAACATATAATTCGGCATTGATTCCATTCTTGTTGAAATTCCTGAAAACGGGAAATGGTTCCATAGGATCTTCTAATTTATTGGCTGCTGCTACAGCTTGCATAGCTTGGCTTATCCTCAATTGTTCCTCTTTCCTTTGTAACCTTTTCTCTTTACTTTTAGGATTAGATTTTCTCTAAAATATACCAATCGGTATTGGACTGTTAATAATAATATGAATGCAAGGGAAGCCGCTTACCCCCATTTTATTGTCAACAGTTGAACAAATGATAATACGATATCTAACAGCTACTTTTCACAGAAATAGGAAAAATTCAATTTTACTATTTCAAAACGAATTTTAAGATTCATTAAATAAATTAATAAAATTCTGAGAAATCCTCAGTAATATAAATAAAAAACGTTAGCTTCTTTTCAAATAGCATAACCACAACAATTCACATCAATCACAGACACTGGATTCTGATCATAGAACTAGCAAACACTAAAAAAATTCGCGATTGCTTAGGGGTTATTAAACTAATATAATAATAAGGAATAATGACGAGGGTAGGCCCTCATTTGTGCGGTACTGAGTTAATGATTGGAAAAACTTATACAAAAAATTGAGCAGAGCAAAGGAATCAACAACAAAAACTACCTTCCTTGTTTCTCATCTTCTCCTCGTTTGTTAACTAATATGCCTAATCAATAACAACCCTATGGAACAACACAGTTTTCTGGAATTGATGTTTATAGTTTGACACTATCAATTTCTATATATTTTACATAAGCTAAAGGTATCCTCAATACATAATGAAAACAGGTTTGTAATATAATTTAACAAATTTATTTTTATGCATTGTTACAAATGTTCCACCATAAAAATACATTATTAAGAGAACACCACCATTCACTTCTCACAGTGAAAATCACAGGAAGAATGAGGGTCGAGGAGCGTCAAAAATCATTATTTTTTCATCAAAATGAATCAGAACTCATAACTACTCAATTCGTTAATTCATTGTATGTTTTTTGTACCTATGAATTTGATTTTTCATCTTCATTTATTTCATATTTAGCTACATTCAAGCCTTTTACTTGGAAAACTTCTGCTCTTTTGATACCAGCAGCTTTTGAAAACTTTTGTGCTAAAATGAGAGAATTAAATTTTCATTAAGTACCCTTTGTCTTCAAACCTTGAGTCATTTTCATTTGCTCTTCAGTTTTCACCCCATAGTAAGTGGCGGAATCACTATTTCCGCAGTACATTTGATAAGCAACAAATCCAAAAGCATGCCAGGCTATTAGCATATATCCTATAGCCAGTCTTTTTTGCCAAAGAGAAGCTCTGTCTTCCTCAATGGGTCTCGTATGACTTCTAACTAATTTTCTAAATAGTGGAAACCTAAAAAAAGCCATTGTTTTGAATTTAATATCTGCACTAAAAATCTTATGCAAGAAATTAGGTTATAACTAGACGCCCACAGATATTTTCATTTCACATGATGTGAACGTAGTTACCAAAACCCATCTTCTGATTCTCAAAAATATGCTGAAGCAGCGGCGGCGGTCATTTTTACGTACTTGTTCCTAGCGGAACAGTGTGCTAACGTTTCGACCAATTGTCAGTAATTTCCGAATATCGAGTCGAAAATGCATACTCTTTATCTTCCGAAGGAGGTAAGCTAATTAATCGATATTTTTAGGGATTAAATGGCTCAAATTTATTTGTAACTCGGGTTGGCTATGGTAGTTGTGACGAAGAATCCTGGGTTAAAAAACTTGTTGGGTTCGCTATTTTCCTGCATCACTGTTGTCTATACCATAAAGGTCCTAGCTTGGATTCACTCTTTATCTTCCGAAGGGAGGTAAGCTATTTTGATTGGGATGTTGTATTTATATTTTTGAATGGATTCAAAAATGACAGATGAATATCATCGCAACGTCGAAATCCGAAGAAAAATCGTTGTCGGGGCGAATCAACATCACCTACAGTCCTGTAGATGGTGTTGGACGAATCCATCGAATAGTTAAGCAGTTATGAGTGTCTGAAATCAACTAATACCTAAAATTCCTCTGACTGGCTTATGACCAGCCGAAAGAAACATTTTTACCTTTTTTGACCAAATCTCACATCTGAGTAAATTGATAAGCACGTTGTTTCAGTTGCTCTGCCACTGACGTCGGCAGCTCCTTGATTTTGGAAATTTGTTCACGAGCTGGCAATCTTCACATCGTTGAATCCAGGAAGTCTCTGCTTAAAGGTTTCTCCATAGATTAAAAAGAATTCTCTGTGGGTTCCCCTATAGGGCTTTCCAACGTTCTAACCTCAAATGTGTCAAAATGGCCGCAACAAACAAACGTTTGTTTGCATTGAACGCTGTGTTGTTTTATCATTTTTGTAATGAAAGATTTAAGATAAAACGATCGCATATTCCTTTCGAAGTTTGTTCTTTCGGTGAAATGATTGTTAAAGAATAGTGGACGATTGTTGAATAGATAATTTATAAAGCGAATTATTTGAAATAGAGTGCTTAATACTCTAATTTCTAACGTATATAATTTCTGTTGTTATACGTAAAATGAGTGAATATTTCCATGAACTTCAGCAAGAGTATCCTGATGTTGCAGCACATTATTTAGAGAATACAACCCCAGATCATTTGTCGTTATAATTTCTTCAATAATGCTGTTATAAAAATTCTAATTATATTTATCTTAGAATGAGTGCAAAATAAATATTTTTTTTATAGTAAGTAGTAATTCTTTAACATTGTTCTTTATTATAAGACCTGAATGCTAATTAATTGTGACTATTTTGATGAAGATATATCTCATAAAGAAACTACATAATTTATTGAAATGTTTTTATTTATAAAGGAACAACTGATGGGTATAAATTATTCAAAGCACATGAAACATGAACAATTTCATCCAAAATCGGTTGCTCATCTTGTGTGCTCTATAATACTTTGTACGAGTATCATCACTTTTGAAACTTCCCATCGTGAAGGATGTTTTAATGAACCTCGTTTCCAAATAATGCTGCCGACTTCTCAAGAGTTGCAATCCTATCATCTCTTCACTATCAATATCTGTCTGAACAGCTCTCGAATTCAAATATTCATCAGGCAATGCTTTCAAAGTATCTTCTTCACAAGATGTTGAAGATTGGTTATTGCTAGCACAATGTACCTATTCATTTAAAAACTATCAATACAAATTGATTAATACATAAACACTGCCCAATTACCTCTGAAAATTTGATTACGGACAGAAGACAAGAGATTAAATGATTAGAATTATTATAGTAATATACTATAATATACAATGGTAACACTTTTATTTCAACCATATTATCTTACCTTAGCACTACTCGATTAATGCAATGATTCAATGCCTTACCTCGTCTTTTAACATAACTCTGGTCTTTCTTCGTTTAAAACGATTAAGCTTTTTTCAGCATCTTCTGAACATGTACTACCATGTTTTTCATATTCCAAATTCAGTGAGGGAACCCAGTCTGGGTTTAACATGTCCATTAGATCTGCTGGAGCTCCTTACATAAATTAAGCTTTCAGTGCATATAAAACAGTCAAACAATCAAGTTTTTACCTGAAATAAAATGCTTTGAGCATACTAATGAGTATTTGAGCTTTGTGAGTGTCAGATCACTTCGATGTATAGCATTTATCCAAAGATCTCGTCTTAAAACCGACAGTTTGTTCATTTCCATTAAACAGCTGATCGTGACAGCAGGTTGGAAAGTGTAGCATAACCTGAAATTTCCCGTGGTTTCAAGGTTAACTTTGTTGCTCAGGTTTTGCTGATCCTATTGAGTTTTATTTCCTGCATCTAAAGAAAATAAGATTGAAATGGGACATGCATGCGACTGGGATTTCTTCATCAACATTCATAAGGAACAATTGGTTTCATCAGGAGTACCACAATTATTTTGGCGAACCATTTACGAAAAGCTTTTCAAGCAAATTTTTGACGTAGGTCAAGTTGTACAGTTACTTAAATTCGACAAAGAAGATACTAGTCATCCTATATGGGGTCTACAGTGCACATCACCAATCAGTAAATCTGATCCAAAAAATGTTTTTCTCGTCGATCATGCTTGGACTTTCCGCTTGCCTGATGCAAAAAAGCAATTACAAGAAAACGACAGCTTGAGGCTTAGATTGGCAAATGTTCTGGATGTAGATATTTCTTTGACACCGAAAGAACTTTCTGAAAGCATATACAACAAGATGTGGCCTTTATGCTTCAGTTATTCAATTTCTAATGCAATCGAATCTGAAGACCGTTTGCCAGTGTGGTATATAATGGATGAAATTGGTTCTGCTTTAGTTCATAATGATGAACCAAATTGTCGAATTGTACCATTTTATTTCAGTAATGAGCAAATAACATATTCATTACTATTTCCTATCGAAGATATAGACACAGATGATTTTCTATATAGAGATTTTGCAGAAGGTGTTCAGAATGAAAAAGATAGAAATATATTACTAATACCCTGGAGAGATAGTGAAAATGAATGCAGTCTAATTCCTGAAACTCCTACAGAGGAATATTTTTTGGAAGGGCATATAAGAGAATCTCTCCCTAATTTAGAGAACCTAAACGGTTGTGAAGTTTCATTTACAGGAAGGAAGTTGAAAGTATTTGCTCAGTACTCATTAGTGAGAGATTTTTTGAACAGTGACAGTTTTGAACTTGTTGAAGATGAAACAGAGGCAAATATCTTGTGGCTTACTCGGCATTTCAAACATTTTGAGCAATTAAGTGAAACTCCTGATAAATATATCAACCAGTTTCCATTTGAATATGTGATAACTATTAAAGATTTACTCAATATCACATGTCGAAATGACGGGGAAATTATAGATAATTATTGGCCTGGTTGGCTACCCATAACTTATAATTTGAAAACAGAACTAGCCAATTTTGTTTCTTACTACAAAAAACGTGAATTAGAAGGTCTGGAAAATACCTGGATAATAAAGCCATTCAATCTAGCCCGAGGAATGGATACATATATAACAAAAAACTTGAATTCTATCATTAGGATCTCAACTACTTCTCCGAAAATTGTTCAGAAATATATTTCTAACCCTGTTCTATTTTACAGACCTGAATGTAATGGTTCAGTGAAATTTGATATACGATATGTCATCTTATTAAAGAGTGTTAATCCTCTTAAAGCTTATATTTATAAAAAATTTTTCCTCAGATTTGCTAACATACCATTTGAATTGAATGATTTCGATATTTATGAGAAACACTTCACTGTAATGAATTACAATGAAAATACCAATCTAAAACATATGTTATGTGAGCAATTTTTATTGGAGTGGTCTGAACAGTACAACTCCCATGATTGGAATGGAATCGAAAACAAAATTATATGTATGTTGAAGGAGATATTACTGAAAGCAACATCACGAGATCCACCTTGTGGTATTGCAAGCAGTCCTCAATCCAGGGCTTTATATGCTGCTGATATTATGCTGGAATGGGATAAAAATCTCAAAATACAACCAAAAATTTTAGAAATCAATTGGACCCCTGACTGCAAGAGAGCATGTGATTACTACCCAAATTTTTTCAATGACATATTTGAATTACTGTTTTTGAATAAAGAAAACTCAAATATACAAGAGATTTAAGAAATTTTCGTTTTATTTGATTTGAAATGATAGAAATAATGCATGGTGTTGAGTTTGAAACCATTCATACGATTAACATATATGTTTATGAATTAATAATAACAATTTTATAGTACAGATTACATCAGTTCTACCTTATTTAATCTATGATCATCAATAACTACAAATACTTCACCTAAGTTATCAAATGTATATGGTTTTTTGATGAAGGTATCTAATAATTTTATACCAGATATAGTAGTCAAACCCGGTATCAATGGAACAGATTTAAATTCTAATAGTCTCTTAGATTTTGGAGCTAGAGGTTCCAACTTCTTTCCAGATATACCACACCATGCAATTCCTTTCAGGTTTTCAAAATACAACATAAGTTCTACTGTTCTCTCACTGGAAATAAGTAAAAGCGATAAGTTTTAAATAAATCGTATCGAATAATTAATTGACTTGCCTATTATTTATCAATTCACACTTCAAAATGAAAGGTTCCTCTAGTACAACAATGTTTGGCAATTCTTTCAATAATAATCGAATATCTCCATAATCTGGGTCCTGAAAATTACAATCCATTATCTATCTGACAAAAAAAAGTTTTCTGAAATAACGCTATGGGAGATGATTCATCCTGTAAATGATTCAGAAGATTCGATTTTGAAGAATCATCACTTTTATGACTGGTCCTGTCAATTATAGAGAAAAAAAACTGAGCAACTAGAAAGAATCAACTTTAACACTTGATCCTTCATCAGAGATTTAAACAAATAGTATGAGACTATTTTCAACTAGATATTTGAAAATTCAGCTATTCAGAATTAAGACATTTCATTCAGCTCAACTATGTTTGAACAGATCAAAGCAGTTTAAAAACTGAGAATTATTGTGAGAAAAAATGATTTCTACTAATGCCTTTGTGCCGGCATGGCAAAGCAATATAATTCTGAAGAACCACCAGTGGTTCTTCGGAATGGTCGTTCCTTTTAATTATGTTGAAAATTATTTTAACATTCAAGTTTCATAAATCATTTTCTTCACTGACAAAATAAACCTATTGAAAAACGAAATTGTTTTTTTGTTACAGCATTTCTTGAATATCAAATTATTATTCAAATTTTTTTCATCAATTCTACTACTTTTCATCTTTCAATACACTCCTTCATTGGAGAGCATTAGTAGAAGACAGTTTATTACTTCTAAAATTAATTTACCACTCTAGAGAGTTGGCTTGTTTGTAGCCTCCCTTTCTCCCCTAAATTAGATCTCCATACAATGTCTAATTTGCCTATATTTGAAGATCCACTGGAAATTTTTACATCTTCATTTGGAGTTAGGCAATAAAGAAATTGGCAGATAGATTGAGGATTGACCAACATTGAAGATCCAAAAATATTTTCACCATCGCTTGTATGATTTAATGAGGTAACTGAAAAAATAATAAACCAAACATAATGGAGAAAATAGTGGTAAATTACCTTTATAACATTGAGAGGCATCCAAATCAACTTTTTCCAAGTATATTAGGCCGGTTGTAATATTTTGAACTTGGGCTTCTAAGTATACATCATCATTCTCAGCATTATAAAATTTTGTTTTTACATCAAGCGGCTTTAATACTTGAATCTTGAAAAATTTTCTAAAAGTAGCTGGTAATCCCATAATATTATTATAAGAAACTTCACAAACTAAACTGAAAGAATATAAGTTAATGATAACTTCTGACTACACAAGGTGAACCAAGGCAGAAGGAAGTTTTGACAAATACATATGAAATCAAGTACAACAGAAAAATTGTATGTAATTTCTATTTAGTTCTGAATAGCCTTCCACCTCATTCAAAATCAAGTGGATGTGCAAAGCGTTTGCAAAAAGTGGAAAAGCTGTTCTCCTTCAAATCAAAAATTAACAAGTCCGACCAATTTTCAACATTTTCCATTTCAAAGCTAGAATATCGAGGTGCAAAGATTCCATTAAACCACCCTGCACACAGTTAGATTTGGAAAACTTCCTATCTTAAATCATTCAATTCAATACTAGATGTACCAACATATGAGGTCCAATCTCTTTGACTTCATGATGAATTATGATATCAATAGTATCATCCGGAGCCAATTCTGGTATTGGTGGATCAGAAGATAAGGGTAATTTTTGGGAACTTGTCTGTAGGTCAACCTAAAATTAAATAAAAGTTTTTGAAGCACTATCAATCATATTGAAATATTCCTATAAATACCTTAACTTGAATATTTTTGACAATTTGTTGTGTTTCACTAAAAACGCAAATGTAGCTTGAAAATGTTTCTCCTAGATAAATGTTCACAGGAGTTTGCGGTAAAAGTAAAAATTGGCCACAACATAGTGTTTCCGCTCCATCAACAGAAGTAGGATCCATTTGAAGCGCATTATTGAATAAATTCCCTGGTAAATCTTTGCTTTCACATGTAATCGGCAATGGGCTTGTTAAAGTTGGTCTGGTCAATCGCATAACTGAATACAAGGAATAATTTAAATGCTGACATAGATAGACCCTCTTCACCCACCTTTTAAAGCTAGAGAATGTTCTTCCATTTCCATTTTTCGATTATGAATTAAAACAGAAATTTCATGAGCTTTGGCACCCTATAAACACTGAGCCAATCACTATGATATTTATGAATTTTTCCAAGAAATGTTTCGTCTTGAAATTTGTTTATTTATATTCAATTGACAGATCACACATAACCTCCTCTTTAACAACCTGAATAAGGTGGTGTGAAGTGAATTGCTAGCCGCCAAAGCCGAAGATGCCCGAAACACAGGACACTAAATCCCTTCGAACATATTCGGTACAATTCTATGTTCGAAGATCCCAGGTGATTTGCATCGGCATACTGTAACTCGCGGAGCAGTCCTCAAATACACGAATCGGCACGAGGTTTTCCGAAACAAATGAGGATTAGTGTATCCTCCGAAATACGGGCATGTTGGCAACAGTGGTAGATATTTCGTTGGCAATTGTGATTTCTGAGCATCTGACAGGTGCTAGAGGGGCTAGTTTTTAAAATGGTTTTCAGTTCGAGTTATCAAAATAATTCTATAATGGAATGAAATGTTCAAATTCATTTCGCCTTACATTATTGTTAGATGTCTTTACTATCATTATTCTAAATTAAGTCTTACCGAATGATCTTAGTTGAAAATAGATTGATTTTTTTAAACTTTCACTACCGGTATTGAATTAATAAAAAAATTTGAATAATGGGTAATTTATTTGCCAGATTTAGAGTAAGTATCTATATTGTAAAAAACGCTACATGAATTTTTCTTGAAAATATGTTAATATTGTAGAAAAAAACTACTACGTATGAGCAGTTAGAAGAATTAGAATCGAAAATAAAAGCAATAGAGGAATATGGGATATCAACAGAACTCAAACAACGAAAAGTTGCTGGTCGTTTTATGCTGGTGTCAGTGATTTTGTATCTAATAGCCGCCCTAATATTTTACTTTTATCTCTTCCCTTCAGACATGAAGCAAAGAATACTATATATAATTCCCTTGATCGCATCCCCTCTGATGTAAGTAATTCTCTGATGTTGCCTTGAATAATTCAAGGCAACATCAGAATAAGACTTGAATGTTTTATTGGCTTATGATCCATGTAGTATTAAAATAGCTGTGAATTTAGAATAACTAGAATGTAATAACTATGAATGTATTTTTTTTTTCAGAATATTTTTCATTAAAAAGGTATTGAGTTGGTGGTATAACCGAAAATTGAAGAGGAATCATGAAAAGTTATCCATGTTACGGAATAAAAAACAAGAGATATTAGATAATGTTATGGAGAAAGAGACCTACAAAGTAGCAAAAAAGATTTTAGAAAAATTTGCTCCAGATGAAGTTGTAAGCAGGAAGTCACTCAATGGTCATTTTGAAACATCAAGAAGAGATACGTCTATTATTCCTTCTAGACAATTTCCAATTGGTGAGTTGCCAGAAAATATATTTCATTATATTTTCAAATAAGCTCGATCTAATAATACCTACAACCATAATATCTGTTTTGCATTCAATTCAATGTGGTAAGGTTGCTGACCTTTGTGACTTGCCTGAATGGATAATGCACATTCATTTATTCTCAATATTTAATGGAGTGTAGTGAAATTCATAAAAGAAATTACTTTTAAATAATGTTCTCAGCCAGGCCAAACTTTATTGAGGTTTGAATGATCATGATATAATTTCACAGACCAGTTCATCACACTGTTTCAGGAATATTTGCTATTATGGATTATATTAGAAATCCATAGTTTCTCTTCAGATTTGAAAGTATAATGCTTAAGGCTCCATGAGGTCGAAACCTATTAGTATTTAAAATATTCAAGAATGGAATTATTTCATTCCTTTTTCAATTCTTTTGTGAAAAAAAATTTCATCTGTTACAAAAGTTGTTTCTTGAGTAATCAGACAAATGAACACTGAATATGGAAAGCATGTTGAATTAAAAAATATTCTGTTGTTTTGAACTTCTACACAAGTGAAGACTGAAATTTGAAAATTCTGGAAATTGTTATTTCACCAACGAATAAGAAACTTATCTGTTTCAAAAGCACAAAATTAAGGCCATGGATGAAAATACTACCACTAGTGCCATCTGTTGTAATATTTTACCCGTAAATGGCTTAGTTCCTCATTGACTATTGGTATAAATTTCATGCCATTTTGATGCATACAACAAAAGTTATTGCGTTTCAAATGCCAGTGTGTTTTGTATATAGGTCGGAAATTGAGTTCTAAACAAAGAGCTGCAATAGATTTTTCTCTATTTCAGTGTCGTAATGAGTTCATTAAGTACTAAACATAGTGCTGTAATGACCCCATTACAGCATTGTTTTTAGTTATATTTTTAGTTTTGTGGTTGACAACACTGACATCCTATCCTTTCGAATGTCAACACACATCCATTGTATGTCAATTGTCAATATTAAACCATGTAGAGATTTGAACGGACTATTCAAATTCTACAATCTGTCAATTTTCGTATCAGTCACACCAACTGTGAAAATAAAATACAGAAGGCACTAGAAGGTATAATATGAATTTTTCATTGAATTTCAATAAATTTCTTTAAATTCTTGACTGAAATAGAGAAAATATCGTCTAATACTTGTTGCAGAAGGCAATTCCAACAATAATGCGTGTTTTTCTATTACTTCATTCAGGTTTATTTGTGAATTAGTAATTTTGGTCGGTTGTTGAATGAAGGATTAAGAAAAAAAAACGGCTTAAGCTGAGATTAACTTGAGTGGAGATACCTCCACTGTTTAGCATTAAATCTTCCATTTGACGTATCTTCAAATCTTATTCGTATTTCTTTAAATCAAGTATGTTTTATGAAGCATATTAATATTCAAGAACTTGATGGAATTATAGGTCTGCGTCAAAGAGCCATAATGCAAGCGGGTGAAGGAGCAACACCCTTGGTAAGATCAGCAATACCTGATAGAGTGAAGTTTTCTGAGAATGCAATGGTACTTAAGTCGTCTACACCTGTAAGATCTAATAATAGAACTCTTCAAAGTGATAATTTTGGTACAAATCTTCCATCTTCAACTCCCAAGCCTTCAATGGTCAGATCTCTACTTCCTCGTGAAAGATCAGCTCTCGATAAGTTGGTAGATTTTCTTGTAGGAGATGGACCCTCTAACAGATACGCACTGATTTGCGAAAATTGTCATAGTCATAATGGTGAGTGGAAGAAATTTGAGTGTTTTTAACAATCATACAAATATAAGTTTGAGAATTATGAACAAAGTGAAAAGCACTCTACGACCTGTGTCTATTGGCGATGGTTGAATTGCTGGGGCATAAATCTTTTGTTGAATCTTTTCTTGACATAATGATTCATGGCTCAAAAAGAGCCGATCAAAGCTGATTTTGTTTTTCATTATGAGTGCATTGTCCAAAATGAATAGGCTCCCACAGACACAGACAACTATGAGCGCATGCATCAAACCTTGTACGGTAACACTTTATTTTGTAGACAATTATTTGACTTAAAGGGGTTGCTCAAACTAAAGTGACAACAGCACCATAGGCAATTCCAAATTCTTTATTTGAATGGTGCTTTAATTAGTGGCGAAACTGATAAGAGCATTTTGATGTATGAAAAAAAATTGTATTTATTATTATAATGCTTTATGATGTATAATACTCTCAGTTTGTTTGATTAAACCGGCCATTCTACACTAGTTCCATCATAAAAAAACTTGTCAACAGTAATCATTATGATGTGGTATGTAATCCAGCCACATCCTCGTAATGGTACCCCACATGCGGTGAAGAAATTAATGAACAATTTCGAAAGGACAGTAAAAAGGCGAAGACGTTTTGATTCCGAACACATGCCATTCGACTTCGCGGGGTCGCTAAAAGTTTGTGGCATCAACCTTGAAAATCTCTGTTCTTCACATGGGCAGTTATATGTTGCCTGTTGCCATGTCGGAATCCAAGAAAACTATTCAAATAAGCACAAGAAAAAAAATCTAAGAATATTGTTATAATATTCATCAACCTTATAGGTATGGCCTTACGAGAGGAGTTTGAATATTTGAGTTTCAATTGTTGTTACTGTCATCACTTCAATCATGCCAGGAAACAGAGACCACCCGCACCAAGGTTAGGTGTTACCAGAAGCAGCCCTGAAAGAACTCTAAAAGAGGCAGATACTTTGGAATCTGAAAAAAATTCTTCCAGTTCAGAAACTGAGTCGCAAGAACCACAAAATGAAGAAGAGCAACCGGAATTGTCTCCTTCTCCCGATGCTGATCCTAATGTCCCTGAAAGTACAAAAGAGGCCAGCTCAGCTACAATTGAAGAAATGGATGTGTCGGAAATAGCTGAGAATTCATAGCTAAGTAAACTCATCTAGATAAATTTTTTTAAAGAAAACACTGAATGAAAATAATAAGGGAAGGAGCTATTTGAAATCACCAATGCAACAGAATTATAATCTTTTGCATAAAACCTATTTCAATGAATTGTTTTTTCCTACTTTTACCTGAAGATTTGAAAACAAATTGCTCAACTTGATGAATATATTTCTATAAAGTAATTGGAACAGGAAATATGTTTTATTTTGTGCTTGTTATGTTAACTATGGTGTTTGAATTCTTGGCTTCCACCATTTTGAATATGTTTAAAGTTTATTCCATGTTTTTCAGTGAACATTATATTCCATAGTATCAATCTATTGACGCTTTCTAATCTTGATTAACATAAAATAGTCATAATTTAAACTGACTTCCTAACTTGAAAAATGAAGTCATGAAGTTCTATCCTCTGGCTACCTTCTCTATTTATTTATTATTGCATGTTTCCATATAAAATGTTTTACTTCCCCCTTGTATTAAATTATTTGATTAAGACTGATGAAGAATTATTCAATATTTATTTTGTTTTCAATGTAACCTTAATCATCTAAATGGTTAAAAAAACTTATTGTGCGTATAATGTATTTTGAATGAAGGGAAGGTTTAATTATATCCTTCAGAAAAGGCGATTTAGCTGGAAGTCATACAAACAACGAATATGAAATTAATATTTAAGAAAAAGTCAATTTTAATTACCTTGTTATCATTCAACCAAATTTACGTACAACTCTCATACGTATTGTGGAAGCACACATTTGTCATTTGTATTATAAATTCAATTTATCTGATGGAGTTCTAGTCATTTTTTGGAAAGAAAGTAGCGAATAAGATCATCTTTCATAACAATTTTCTATGGAGCTCTGCAGTACTATTAGAGCATTCTATAAAAAATATTGCATTTTATTTCTTAAACTTGGAATTGGGAAAATTTTTGATGATGGTATGTCAGTTGATTTGAATTCTTCGACCGACTAATAATATGTCAAGCCTTGCAAGAAAGTTTCAGCAAAGTTTTGGAGAATTTTAGGTTCACAAAGATCACTGTATTTTTTTTGACCAGGTGATTTTTTAAAATTTAAATTGAAATGAAACAAATAAGGTTTTAGTGGATCTTTACGCAAAATTTCTATGTGGTTCACGGAGTCAACTTGTTGTGATTGTTGACAAATAGACAAATTTGGATCTTCATTAACACATCCACTTAAAACAGCGATTGTTGAATCAAGTAGAGAAGATGTTATACTCTATATCACTCTAAAAAAATACCCAATAGTTCTGTCAATTTTGTATCTGTTCCAAATTTTGAAAGATGTTCAAGTGAAGTGAAAGTTGATTCTTCAAGTCATCAGATGATGTAGTAGTCGTAATGAGGTAATATAACAATGAAACAGTATATCTGTTGTGAAAATTTTTAAACAAAAAAAAACCTTGCGATATTTTTGATCATTTCACCTTCAAATGGTTGTTGGGCCGAAGTATGTATCTACATAGTCCCTTTTTCGATCCACATATGCCAACAGTAAATGTTAATTTAACTTTGTTATGCTTACCAAAATGCATGATGGATACATCATTTGAGGTTGGATAAATTCAAAGCTTGAAAGGAAAAATATCGGCGTTGTTCTGGAATCTCTTAATGAAAGAGATTCTTCTGTGAGCTAAATATTTGAGTTAAAACGATTTGATCCAATATTTCCTTTGTGCACAAAGGACTTGGATTGGGCATTGTTTTTTATAGCTTAAACAATCGACTTCTTTTTTGTAGTTTCTCAAAAATTTAAAATCATGACATTGTTTGGAAATTTTTTTGATAGGTCAAGTTTTTATACTTCCAGTGTTATTTGATCATTTATAAATTTTTAAAAAAAATTCGCATCATTCGGATCAAATCCTTTTCCTGTTTCATTATTCAACTAAGATTTTCTTCTATCGATAGCTAATGATTAAATTAATTATTTATTATAACAAAATAGAGAATGGTTGATAGAAAATTCTGATGCTCAAGGTCATAGCGAATGGAGAACCATTGTAAATATCTGTTTAGTGTATATTGTATTGTTGAATTGTTCAGTATTTGTGAATTTAATATTTACTCTGTTGGAATCTATATTTAATTTGTAAATTATTTTCGTTTATATGAAAAAAACAATTTTTTTTTGAGGTATGCTGTTCTTGATACTGTGGACTGTTAGTAACTGATTGCTTTGTGCCTTTCGAAATTTTATACTGGATAATCGAAATAAATATTATTATATTTGTCTTTAGTGTTTGAATTTTTTTTATTCTTGAAATATTTCAAGAAAACTTTCACTGACCTACCATTGGCTTGCAATTAATAACTTCAGCTATTGACTTGATATTAACACATAATATTGGTGAATATCACGCAAGTGGATCACGGAATGAACACTAGCATGATCTTCACGTGAATCTATTGGACGCAAACAATAACTATTCAGGATACTTCACATCTTTAATTACATCTACTGATTTCTGAGAGTGGTCTTCAGCAGGAATGTGATGGCGAGGCCAATGCAAGACAACTTCTTGGCTGTTTAATAATGCTGACAGAGACTGATCTACATTCTGTGCTTTGTGTTATCATAAACTACAAAGTTGGTGTCTGAGTTGAGACTTTCTTTTGTCTATTTTTGAGGCATTGTTTATATATAAACAATGGTTGAGGCGTATTATTATCTTACATTTTTATTATATTCTGAGTGTATGAAAGGGTGAATTGCTGTCTATTTCTCGTATTTTTCCAGAACAGTTTGTGTTTCAATATGCCAACAAGTAACCACAGTGACCAGTAAGTTCTGGTCTTTCGCTTGAAATAAGTTGGGTATACCAGGAAAAGGTGATGAACAGATCACAGAGTTCAGCCTAGGCTTTGACTTCAACTATCAATGTCAATTAGGGTAAGCAAAGTCAAGGGTGTAAAAGGCTCAGAGGATTAGATTTTTTTTGTATATCCGTCGGTAAACTTATTAAATCTGCATTTTTGTATCGATCTGGATGCATATGTTGGGACCGAAAACGCTCAGTGGCCGGAAAAACGGCCACATCGCGTTCTGGCTGTCTTCGAACGCACAGAACGCGTTTTGGTTGTTTTTAAACGCTCGCAACGCGTTCTGGTAATTGTTAAACAGCCGGAACGCGTTTTGTCAATTGTTCAACGCTCACAACGCGTTCTTAATGTTCGACTTGTATTATTTGCCGATTTCTACCTGCGTAGGATAAAATTTATATTGTCCCTCATAAAACAAAGTTGAAAATTGAATTACAATTCAATTATTGACAACTACAATTGGATACCAAAGATGGGTTCGGTTTTTCTTGCCGAATCATTTCAACAATATTAAATTTCTTATAATTGTTTTTCAGTTCTAGGAAGAAAGTTACACTAATAAACTTATATTGTCGAGCATATAATATATAAATGCATGAATTAAAAAGCGAAAAGTTCTTTATTGAACAAATGAATTTCAATTTATTTTCTACAAATCCAACCTATTGTGGAGAACAAAACAAACTTGAATTTATAACTCTTTTAATTACTTTATTAGAATCAATTCAATTATTGAAAACTACAATTAAATACAAACGACGGGTTTTTCCGAACTTTTGTGTACTTTACATAGTACATTTAATAAATTGTATCCGTAAAGTATGGAACAAATTCATTTTTAGCTAATCAGACCATTTTAAGAAATAATCCTGAAACACATCGATTTTTATTTTAATTTACCTTATTTTAAAATAATAATCTAATATACAGCGTGAATTATTTTCGAGTAATGACATCATCGTCATTTTTTTAAATTGAACTATTTCGTCTTCATTTCCGGATTACTCTAGCTGAGCTGATTCCAAAAATGTATCACATGTTGATTCCAATAGGTACAGGGTCGACAAATATACAATAGTTTTGTATGTGTTCAGTGCTCATAAAGAAATGCTAGACCACAAGTACCAAACATGTTCGGACACAACTTATTTTTATTATTCTAAAAATGTAAAAACTACAGGGTCTTACATTTGAACCAATTGCCGTTAGACAAACGCGTTCCGGCTGTTTAACAATTACCAGAACGCGTTGCGAGCGTTTAAAAACAACCAAAACGCGTTCTGTGCGTTCGAAGACAACCAGAACGCGATGTGGCTGTTTTTTCCGGCCACTGAGCGTATTAGGTCTTGGCCTAACACATATACGGATGGGCTTTCTAGTAGAAGTGAGTTAATAATATTTAATACAACCGTCAGAAGCTGCAGAATAATTAGAAATCTTGGAGTAACAGTGTAGAACAAGTTTTTCAATTAGCCGCATATAAATTGAAACTTGATAACAAGGGTTATGATAGAATTATGGGACAATATCAATATATAATTTAGTAATCGTAATAAAAAAAATAATATTCATGGAAATTGGGTTATGAAGATGCAGACTCCCGCAAAAAATAGATATTTTTCATGAAAACCTTTGAATAAAAATCTAAGTAGGGGTATAGACAGTTAATTTTATTTGGCCCTAAATATCTTCCACTTTTTGCTAGATACTCTGTTTAGTTCATAAAAAGGTACTCAATCATGAAATTTATCGTCACTCAATTCAATAATAAAAATAATAATTTTTATCTAAAAATCATTTATTTCCTTTTAAAAACTTATAAATTACAGAAAAGTCTTTGTCCCCATATCCGTTACTAATCAGAGCTCTATAAATTTGATGCGCTGTTGCAGCTAGTGGCACTGAAACTTCACAATGCACGGCTGTAGCTTCAGCAAGCCCCAAGTCTTTAGACATCAGTCTTATGTTGAATCCTCCTTTGTAATCATTCGAACTAGGTACATGGGGTAATAAATCAGGTACAGGGCTGTAAGTTTCTGAGGACCAGCATCTTCCAGTCGATACGTTAACAATTTCATGAAGTACTTTAGGATCTAAACCGGCCTTAATTCCCAAATTCATACCCTCGGAAACTCCCATCATGCAAACACCAAGGATTAAGTTGTTTGAAAGTTTTGCTATTTGGCCAGCTCCAGCCTTACCGCAATGAAAAACTCTTGCTCCCATATGGAGGAGTATAGGCTTTACGTATTCGACATCTTCAGCGTTTCCTCCGACCATGAAAGCTAAAGTACCAGCTTCAGCTCCAGTTACACCACCTGATACTGGAGCGTCTATAAATCTAACATCTTTTTCTTGTGCTATTTTGTATAATTCCTGAGACACCTTGGGTTCTATGGTCGAACTGTCCACCAATAGTGATTTTTTTGGAACTGATTCTAAAACTCCTTCGTCTAATAGTGTTTTTTTCACTATATCACCGTTTGGCAGCATGGTGAATACAATGTCGGAATTCTGGGCTGCTTCTGCTGGCGATGAGCAAATATGTGCACCTTTAACAGTCTTTGCTGCATCTTTTGATAGGTCAAAAACTTTGACATTTTCGCCCGCTTTCACCAAATGACCAGCCATATGTGTGCCCATGTTTCCAATTCCGATAAAACCGATGGTACTGGCATTTCTTTCTGTAAAGGAAAGTTTGAATTGTAAAAATAATATTGTCTAATTCAACGAAATGAAAAACTCACAAAATTATAGGAACTTGGACAAGCTTGTGAAAGTAATAAATTTTCGTCTCAAGAAAATGATATCAAGTTTCATTATTAGACTCATTCTTAAGTTAAATATGAAATATACGTTTTCTCATGAATAAGTGATGTTAAAACCGTTGCAAGAGGCCCTTCATTTAAGTATTTCATCGTAGAGGATTCAAAATTAATTTAAAATTAATCTAAAATAGCTGATTTAGCAGCAGATTAATCACAATATCACTTTCATTGCCGATAAAGTTATCAGCTAAACACCTATTATGTCAATTGGAGATTTACTTCATCTTACTGCTTCCTTTCTGGAAAATTACTAGTTACTTGTATGACACTATTTTGATGATATTTGGGATGATTGGTAGATGAAATGATTAACTCTAATATCTAATGCTGGAGTTTTCGAGATTTATATATCTGTTCGTCAGGAGTCTACAAGATGTACATGAATAATAAATACAATTAAGGGATTTATAAGAAACTTACAGATATTGAAAATCCTAGAGTTTTTAATTCTAATAACAAAAAAAAATAGACAATTATATAAAAGAGTTATTCATTTCCCTGCTGATCATCCCAAATATCATCAAAATATTTTTAGTCAGCAAAGGCTATTATTCCTTTATTTTCCTTTATTAGTATGTCTTTGGCACGACAGAGAATTCAGGAAGTGTTGCAGTCAGTAAGGAAGTATGTGATACAACCTGCTTCAAGAACATCCTCGTGCGTAGCTTCTTTGCAGTCTAAGATATGTAGATCCTTTTTCACATTTCTCGTTCAAAGCTTTTTGCAGTCTAAGACATGAAGTTCTTACTGCACCGGATAAGCGCCCAAAAAAAGATTTCAAAAAGGTCCTCACATTTTTCGAAGATATTGTTTAAATTCATTCGGTTAGATTATTTGTTCGGGCAGCTCAGTTGCAATTACATATCAGAAAAATGATTAAATATAATTCGAAGTTACGCCACTGGTTTTCATTTGACGTGCGATACGAATATCCAGAAAAACAAACTTTTCTTAGTTCATTTATGATCATTAATAATCGGAATATCGAATATCTTGGATGTTCCAGAAAATCGAAAAGATTAAGGCTTTCCATGTAAATATAGTAACAGCTTAAGTCACAAGCGACTTAGCGTAACCTAACTTAAGTCGCTGACTTTTGTAAGTGACCACCAATCAGCTGGTTTCAAATTCATGTATCCGTTAATGGGTCATTATGATCGAATCTATTGGTGCGATATGTATCTTTTGAATCGAAAAAAACACTTACTAGTAATTTCATTCTGTAAGGAATGTTGTATAATTTTAAGTCCCCTTTTCAGCATGTTCACTGGTTAATATCTACTGCACTACTACTGTTAGTTAGATTAGTTGAATAATAAATTAACACACAAGTTTTGATTATTCTAACTGGTTTCTTAGGTGCTTGGTAGGCTCACAATAAACAAGCTCGAAGCTGACCTATTGCTTTACGAATGAACTTATCATATCAATACAAAAGCAATTTCGATTTTGTTTGATGCTTTCGATATTCAAGGTCGGATTCAGTAGCGTATACGCTGAGGGGGCTCGGGGATAAACTATATAAGTACCACTACAAGCTCCTTCAAGCTATGACAAAATATTCAATAAGCCACCTAGAAATAAACAAAATTAATAATAATTGGGACTTATTAATACTTAATTAATATAGGAATAATGTGTTCAATTGGCTGATACTTTTGAATTTCGAAAAATGTTTGGAATTCAAAATCAAATGACTTATAGGTATTGTAGTAAGTAATATCTTTGAGATAAAATAAAATAAACAATTTATTTTGTTTCCATTAAGGCATTGTTCATCCTTGACATAGTTACGAAAGGACCTCTGGGTAATTCACAGAAAATTTACTAGACTTTAATATATTTAAATTTTTGTGTCCCTTCGATATTATGGGATTAGACCTAAAAAGACGTAATCTGCCATTAAATTGTTAAATTTCTTCTTGTTATAAATGAATCCTCAAATATACTGTGTTCTTTGTTTTAGTAAACAGTGAGTTTTATTTTCTTTAATCCATCACAAATAAAATTAATGTACAGATTCGTAATATATTTCGAATTATACAATAAATCTCGAACATTTATTGTTTATTTTGTAATTATCTAACAAATTTTTTCGAATATAATAATCACATGGCAAATGGTCCTACACTGCTCAACATAATGCTGTTATCATTTCGGGTTGATCACACCGTATCATGTGGTAAAAATCGCCATTTTCAGACAAATATCCTCTGTGATTTTATAATAGGTATGTCTAGTTTTGAATTTTTTTATACCTGTTCATCTAATTTGTCAATATATTTGGTTTAATAAGTAGATTTGAAATTGATATCATTCAAAGGACCTCTGGATAATTTGCAAAGGGTTTGCTAGACATTAAAATAGGAATTTTTTGTGTCTTTCGATATCAATCAGCCATCCAATTGCTAAATTTATTAGCTTTGGTAATGAATCCTCATGTTTGTTGTGCTTTTGTCTTAGGAATCAGTAATTTTATTTCTTACAGCTATTTTATGTTTCTTTAATTCATCTCATATGGAAATAATTTACAGAGTCTCAATTTCTTCTGAATAACACAATAAATCTCGGACATATTCATTCATTGGTTTTTTTGTAATTATCTAACAAACTGTTTCCAAATTAGAAATCACATGGCAGATGGGCGTAAGTCTTAATTATTGACACCTCTGTTCAATACAATGCGGTTATTATTTTTCATTGGTCACACCCGATCACGTGGTAAAAATTATCATTTTACCAATGAAATGCCATTTTCAGACAAATATCTTTTTATATATTTTGTTTTGAATTATTTTTATATTTTCATTTGTTTCGTTAATATAGTTGCTCATATAGGAAGATTTGAAATTAGAAAATTTCCTCTACTGGGTGTTTTTGTCAGAGAACTGTTTCTTCTTTTCAGCCTTAGTTTATAAGTGTTAAATTGTACCTACATTGCTGTAATTAGTATTTTTCAGATGAAATAAAATCAACAATTTCGTTAGTTTCCATTTATTTATTATTCATCATTGATGGCATTGAAAGGATCTCTGCTTAGTTCGTGAAAGTTTGCTTGTTTCCAATAAATTCAAATTTTTTGTGTCCTTCGATATTATTATTTTATTGAAAAAAATTCGAATATCATAATATAAAGTCTGGGAAAAGACAAGAATAAGCACTCTGCCTCAAGTCAGTGCTTTTATTAATTTAATTAATTAAAATACAAATTGTGGCCGTCGTTCTCAGAAATTTCTTTTCAAAAATTCAATGTAACGGTTTCTTGTTTTCTTGTGTCACTCAGTATGTGTATCGAAGTACCTAATACCCCTCTTAAAGGTATGAAAAAATTGGTTTCAGTATGTGATCTCCAAGATTTCTTTATTTGTCCTTCTATCGTTCATTTTATTAACGTAGTTAATGCGAATGTAACAATCGGATGAAATAAATAGATTTATCTCATCAGTTTCAACGTGAGAGATTTATAAATGTTTGCTTTGCCGATAACCACTATGTTGAAATTTGAATTTTTGTTTACCATCTTCACTATAAGAATGGAGCAATTTGAAAAAATCAAGTTGGATGTGTGTAATAGAGTTACAGCATTGTTTGTTATATTTAGTTCGAGGATCATAAGTTATTCTGGGAATTTCCAAGAGAGCCTTATTTTGAATTTTCATTACAAATTTTGGTTTATAGTTGTGGAAGGGATAGAGTACGAGTTTTGAAACGAAGGAAATTGGTTTATTATCTGAATAATTTATTTAAACTTGATAGTCAATGAGCAATAGTGCACATTTTCTAATCATATCAAATGATAATATGCCCTACTGTAAATTCTCTCTCTTGATCATTACTGAATAATAAATTTTTTTTTATGAAATTTCAACACCAATATCTTTTGAACGGGGCCAAATTTGGAAAAATGTTATAGGAAGAAAAAAGGTATATTGGAAATCATATAGCAATTGATCTTTCTCCCAGTCACGAAAAAATCGAAAGCTGACAAATAAATTGTCTTATCTTTGAAGCGATTATAATAGAGGCCTTCTTGAGGGCCAAGTCTGGGAATTTGCCCAACAAATACGAGGGTTGCCTTTAATATTTCGGGACTGAACAACCCTAGTGTTGCAATCTGCCAGAAAATATTGGAAAGAGCAAAACTAATAACAGAAAATATATCTTGAACCCAATATAACACAAGGAGATATGCAACAAACCATAAAAAAGTCATTCCTTAAGTATAACTTCAGTATCCTTTGCTTTTTTCTTCATTTCCTGTTTTCTTTTCATTTAGTTCATGACTTTCATATCATTTATTAACTGAGCTTTCATTCATATTAATTTAATTATCCCTGATCTGAATTCAATGAATTCTGTAGTCTGTTCAGTTTTGGAATTAATTTCATATGATATAATCCTCTGTAATTATATTCCTAAATATCCACCAGAATAACAATAAAATGATGAAAATTTATAATAGCTTTTTCTTTATCTTACTAATACAGCATACCCGAATACAGCATATGCCCTGGAGATAATTTAAATTTCTGTTTTGTATGACCATGGAAGGCCACGCTCCTTTGAAGGCCAACTATCAAAAAGTCGTAGTTATTGACATGTAAACACATATTCCTTCGGCTATACACTAAGATCCATCAAACTCAAGTCCACAGATGCGGGGGCGAGTCGCTCGCGCCGCTGTTTGGCAATGCGATCTCACGGTTCGTAGACTTCGGTCATCGACGTTACAATTGTTATTCGCGCGCACAGCAAAACGACAGTTTTTAGTTAGATAACCAAGAACGAACCCATAAGAAGGCCATTTGAGGTAAAAAAAGTTTTTAATTTCATTATAATACGCGTTGGCAAGTTATTTGATGTCAATTTAATACTCATTACTGCTGTTTTTAAATAATTTCTTAGTTATAAGATGGTATTCAAGTAATGTTCGTTGAGTTTTTTATAAATGATAAAAATATATTGAGCATTTAATATTTTGCTTAAATGAAAGAGCTTATTATGTAGTTTTAGTAAAAGCGAATATATTAATTGTTACAACTCTATTTTTAAGTTGAACGACTGATGTATAATATTGTATAATTATAATGTTTGGAGCCGTGTTCCTTGCAAGGCCATTTGGAAGAGCTTAACAAAACTTAAGTTTAATGAATACTGATTAAAGCTAGGTTAAAAAAGTGATTTATATGGTACACAATGAAACAAACTATTATTTGATAATTTGTTTTCTTCATTCATCCAGTTAATAAACGAATAAAAAGCGTTTACTCGTTAGAGTGGTTTTCCATGGTCCACCCACCTTACTAAATATGGCGGCTGATTTGTGTTACCAAAAATTAGTTATTATTATTATTCAATTTAATATTTTTCACTAATTATTTAATTTTTTCAAACAGTTTTGATTATTTGTTTATAAACGATCTATTGACAAAATATTTGAATCGTACAGAAACGTGACGCCATATTGCCGTAACGAACTTCCGTTGCAGAAGTTTTGTTGAAGAAGTTTTTCTTCAAATTTTTTATCTTGAAAATTTCTACAAGCCTGTGAAGCAGATACAAAGACCTTGTAAATGATGAAAATTTATAATAGCTTTTTTTCTTTATCTTACTAATACAGCATATGCCCGAATTTCGTATGAGTGGCATAATTCAGTGCATTTTACCGTGCATGCTGGAGATAATTTAAATTTCCCGCTGTTTTGTTTTGTACTATTATTTCATATTTTTTACTGTGAATTGTCGTATAAGGATATGTTTATGGTACTAAAGAAAAAAATTGTTTTGCCTCGATTTAAGTTAAAATATTGGCAGTGTTCCCAGGAAAGCCGATGGTTCCTTATAAGGCCAATCAAAAATTTGACGGTTGGCCTTGCTAGGTACATGGGCCTCACAAAGAACATGTACAAACCATGAACATATGAACAGTTACTTTTTAGTTATAAATACGTACCATTACAGTTAAAACAATGTTATATATTTATAATATTTTTTATTTATAAGGCTTATTAAATTTTTAAACTCATATTGAATAGACATTTCTTTTTAAAATTATTTTTTATCAGTATATATTTAAATTTCTTTTATGGAAAGGTTATGTCTGAAAATAAACTAAACTAATTTACATGTAAAGCAACGAATATAAAAAATATTTACATGTTAAAAACGGTAAAATATGTGATAAAGTAAGTATGTGATAAGTTATATATAATACTAAATATGGCGGCTGATTTGTGTTACCAAAAATTAGTTATTATTATTATTTTTCAATTTAATATTTTTCACTAATTATTTTATTTTTTCAAACAGTTTTGATTGATTTGTTTATAAACGATCTATTGACAAAATCAAAAATATTTGAATCGTACAGAAACGTGACGCCATATTGCCGTAACGAACTTCCGTTGCATAGTCACGCCTGAAGAAGTTTTTCTTCAAATTTTTTATCTTGAAAATTTCTACAAGCCTGTGAAGCAGATACAAAGACTTTGTCAAGAAACCACATGAACCACATTCCAAAAAAATTAGAGGGGAGGACACAATAGCAACAAGAATCCTTTAGAAATGCATAAAAATTTGGTATAAGTTAAATAAAAATTGAGCTATTTCAAGATTTTGTTAGCAAATTTGTGAGAAAATTTGTTCCGAAGTTTTGAGGCGCACTGTATAATCATCGTTTAGGCGGTGAGATTTACTTGCTAGTAATTTCTTGTAATTTGCGCTTGTATAAATAAGATATTTCGAAGGACATTGGAGAATGGGATAAGAACTTCGAATAAAACTGAAAAAACTGTGAGTAAGTAGTTCTTCTCATTATAAAATATACGTTTGCTGACTCTTTCACATTCATTGTGGACGTTGTTTCAGTATCAAACTGAGATCCCAGGAAAAAGTCTTCAGAACAAGACCTCGCATCAGTGTTTTTCTTTATTTTACGGCATTATCTTCATACCTTTTAATCGTTTTCAATTAACTTATAACTCCCTTGGAATGTTGAATTGACAAAAATTGTGAATGAAGTCTTCTTACTAGCATTGCTCCACCAGCATCGTTCTCCTAGTGCTTGAATCGTATTGATTATATTCTGGGATATTTTGCTACATTTCATGTACTTCATACAGGGACACCTGAAAAATCCCACTACTACAGGTGCTTAGTTGATAAGATATGACATCACGAGGGAGTACTTATGCTTCAACACCGCTACGTGTCGTAGAGTATATTGCAGATGTACAGGTGGAAAGCATTTTCTTTATTGTGTTCCGTTCAGTATATTATGGGAGTTAAGTGAATCCCTAACAAGGTAATTTACCCATTTTACTCTCAAACACTCAATTTATTTGAAATGTAACTGAGCCATTTTCAAGAAGGCATTCTCATTCAATGTTTCTAGATTTATGTAATCTTAATCTTTATATTACCTGAATATTTCAGTTTTTGTGCGCTAGTTGCTAATAGAAGTCTGGAATTTACGAAAATTGTCCATAGAATGATCTCAATCGATTGGGTTCGACTTTCTGATAATGAATCCTTGGACAAACTTGAGTGTGTTAGCAGTCCGGCCGGACGGATACTCTCTATTTTCCGAAGGATATAAGCTAGAGTTTTCATATTTACACAATAGATTAATTGTCGAAACATCTTGATCAAGTTCGTTATTGGGCCAATTCCATCAAATAGTTCAGTTATGAGAATCTAAATTTGGTGTCCTCAATAACGCAAAGAATATCAATCCAATCGATTTTTAACTTGTATATCATTTGAAAGAAAGTAGTCTACTAAATAGGTTTGTATTTGGAATTATATAATAACTTTTTTTTCTAATATTTTTCAAAAGTTGAAACAGATAAGGATAACTTTTTACTTTTCGATACGCTCTGTACAACTTTTGGTAAGTTTGTTTTCATAATTTTTCTATTACTTGAAGATTAATGCTAAAAAATTATAGAAAATAAAGTATTTGTGCTGTTTAGTAGATATAATAATTATCTGAACTATTTGTGGTATATTATTGTGTACAACAATTTTTAACTATTTCGAGCTGATAACTTTCCGTGCCTTTTGATTATAGTAGTTTGATCTAATTTATTCACTTCTGATATTTTTCTCTTTGGATGTTGAGTACTTAAGAATATGAATATAAGTGAAGTGAGAAACATATGAATATTCAGGAAACATTAAGAAGGATTTTTATCAAAGTATTGAAGGTTGTTCTTTTACATATTTTTCATTAGCCCTAATAGTTAAAATCTCTGGGAAATGTGAATATTTAGTTGGAGATACACTTCGAGTTGATTAATTACTTTAAAAATACTGCGAAAAATAATTTATGAAGCTTAAACACATTAGGTTGTAAATCTCTGAAATCCCTTGCCACAATGGAGGAATATCATCGAAAATATTCAGAAAGCTTTTCGGTTCCCCTTAAATGTCGCAATAATTTTATCATTGTCAGTTTTTTTTAGTGAAAAAAAATACAAAATTCCTCCAGACAAGGAGTAACTTTTTTCGTAACTATTCATCAAAACTGTATTCCATAATATAATGATTCTACATAGCCTTATTCTTAAGCACGTCTAAAACGTGATTCTCAATACATTAAAAGATCGAAATAGCTGCAATAAATAATAACAATATGTCATAAATAATGCACATTGTGCGCCAAATTCATAATCGCGCGACCATGGTAATATAAAACACTTATGACTGTATTCCAAAGAAGTAAAAATAATAAACACATAGATACCTAGAAAGTCAACTCACTTCTTATTTGAGAATTTGAATCATAAATATCTTATGAAATCGTATCCAGTCTTGGTGAAAACTAGCTGACGACCGTAATTCATACTGCAAAATATTTCTGTATTCTGTACATATTTTTCATTTTTAAATTTTTAAGTACTGACTATATATTCATACATTTATATTTCCGAACAGGGCAAAAATTCATGAAAAATTGTTTTATTGCATTTCAAAAATTCCTCATGATGAAGGATAATCTTTTGCGTACGTTTTCGGATCATTTTTTCCACTCTGAATCAGATGTATCCAAGATCATCGTTTTGAATGCATTAATCGCATCTTCAGGAACCCTGTGTAGTTTATTTCTGTTGTGGGGGATTAAAAGAAGTAATTGGGTGCCCAGTCAGAACTGAGTTTCAAGTATCTCATTCGTCAGCTGATGTGTGGGAGCTTGCATTACCGTGATGCTGAAAAATACGTCTTTGGCGGTTGATATATGTTATTTTTTCGAATACTCATGGCGAAGCAATGGTTGCATATCACGCAGATTATGGAAAATAATAGTTTGGGACCATATAGGTACTATTCAATCTGTCATAATCCTTTATCGCTTATGTTCATGTTGAAGAACAAATTATACCATTAGGATTTGCGTTGTTATAATTTGAGATAACCAACTTTGATCAGAAAACGTCATTATGTTAGTAATTTCAACATACATCTTAGATGACAAAATTTTGTCTGATTGTAGCTACGAAAACCTAATGCGTTATCCTGATAGGGTTATTATATTGGCTTTACGATATTTGCCCACATTTGTTTATGTGGAGTTGGGTAACATTCATTCAGTTTATCACAATTCAAACATTGATAAGCTTTATTATCTACTGAGAATGTGTATTTGAGAGCTGTAATTAAATTTCTAGATCTACCATATCTTTCGACCTGAATGAAGTATAAATTATTGTAAGAGGAAAAACTGGATCATTTCAACTGGTGCATTGTCTATAGAAATGTCATTATTTTACATCCATTTTTTCTGAGGAAACAGGAAAACGCATGTATTTAGAGAACAGCTAAAAGTCACATGCTGCTATGTAAGGCGAATACGTTACGGAACGATATGGAGTTTTTGCCTATACAATCCGGTACCACATTTCTGAGATCCAAATGGTCAGTCAGTATGGTATTCACTGATCGTTAGGATATTCCAACAGGTTCACAAAGATTTCCTTTTAAAATCGACAATTTGGGAGCACCCATTTCTTCATTTTTTTGACTTGTAGCTCAACAGTTGATGCAGATGAGCGTCCTGACCCTGGCTCTCATTTAACAGTTTCTCGACCCTCTTTCAACATTTTGTACCACTCATAAACACAAGTTTTCGACAGAACTTGCACACTGAAGGCCTTCTGCAGCATACCTAACGTTTTGACAGCAATAATTTCATTCTGAAAACAAAATTTAATGAAACTACGTGATTGAATAATTTCAGACGAAAAATTCACTTTAAGCTGTAAAATTAAATATTTGTCATCGGATTACCATGAAATTTAAAATCAAATTTTCTGGTCCTTTTTGCCCACAGTATACTATATGAGATAATAATTGATGAGTCGAGGTATTGTTTCCTCTGCTTCTCCACATTCACAACTTACGCTTATACCTGAATTCCCTCTGAATATCATGTTATTAATACAAACCTGCTTTCAAACAATTTAGTACTGACCAAATTTTTCTTGGAAGGTCAAAACTAGAAATTTTTTCGAAAGGTCAGAAATATGAACTTAATTGAACATTCAATCTGTTATTGTTCTTCATCTCTTATGTTCATATCAAGAAAAATATTGAAACAAAAGGGTTGAGGCGACGTTAATCTTGGAATTATTTTTTGAGGAATGAATTAAATAATTGAAAATAAATTAGGAAAAGAATGATATTTGCTCCAAGAAATCAGAGCTGCAGTCTGTCCGCGAATAAGGAGTGACTGTGTTAGACAAAAACTGTAACCAATAGGCCCAAGTAGATTTTATGTTTCTATTGATTTTTCCCATGGATTTCCTCAAGTGTGTATTCAATTTTGTGTATGTTTGCTATTAAACCAAAAAGTACTCAGCTACAGAAAACGCTAATGCTAAGGGTGCTCTGCGTAGAGTCGAAATATCAGCCTCCAAGATGATGCAACTATTTCTAAAGAATATTACTCCTAGTTTTCAATTTCAGGCGCGTATTTTTATCACTGTGTATCACGAAAACTAACCCATTTGTGACTTGTGTTTAAATGAACTTTTAGTCCTGAAATCTTCCGAAAAATCACCTTCCAAAGTTTGCCAATATGCTTTATTAACACCCCGAATGTGAAATTAGAAGTTAGATAAAATTTTTTCAAATTTCCAAGACATTAGGTGCACAATAAACAATAGCTGGCAAATAAAGGATAGATAGCACCCCAGAGACCGAATAGCAGAAATACACAAATAAAGATAACACACGTATAACGTTCACACAAAGTACATTTGAATAAGTCCCATGACAATTAGGTTTTTTCGAATACGGGAAAGAATTCAAGCGATATCCTATCGTCCTTATCATACCCCAGTTCGGTATGTCAAAAACAACGCGACTTATTCAAGTTAATGGCTGAATGAAATGGAAATACGTTTTGGTTGGATATTTTTACGGCTCACTTACCTCGTAAGGGGCTATAAAAAAACAATAAATTGATTTTTCAGTTAATTGCGCTAAAAATAATTTTATAGTGGTTCGAAGACGATGCTGCTCTCTGACCAGAAATGTATGGGTCCCTCTGTATATTTTATTTTCTTTTCTTACTCTTTCTAAATCATAAGAAGTAGGTAATGAAAGATGACTTATGAAATATACAGGATGTCCCGAAATTCATTAATAACCTGTACCAAGGTAAATCAGCTATGAATAAAAAAATCCGTGTCTCTAAGTGAAGAGATACAAACAAATTTTTTAGAAGACGTTTAAAATTTGACTACCTGACTCGAATTTTTAAGTACAGTGGTTTTTTCAATAACTTTTTCAATAAGGGTGCTACCAATCGCAACTACAATTCAGTGTATTATTATTTTACTTGAGTAAAAGTAACAAATTATTGTTAGTTAATCGTAATTCCCAATGTTGGGAGAAATCAAATACTATCCTTTACAAATTTATTTAAAAAATGGACAATTTAGTCTAAATTTCACAATTGTACAACTCTCGCCTTGTAGCACTTTATTGAGGTTCCGAATATCTTGTATATTGAGTATCTCTTTGGGCGCTTGTTCTTGTTACCAGAAGAATAGTGTGCTATCGTTTTGCCTAAAAATCTGTAATTTCTGAAAATCGAGCGGAAAATGGTTTCAATCGATTGGGTTCGACTTCCTAATGAAGAATCCGTGTTCAAATTTGAGTATATCAGCCCAGCTGACGTAGATGCGGTAGTGTGAACCTCATTTAAAAACAGTCTTCCGTGGGTGTAGCGATTTCTTATATTGAGGGCATCAGCTATTTCCAGATTTTCATGAAATATTCATTCAAAACTATAATTCAAAATCAAAAAAGGCAAATCCATACGAGATACCAGAAAATAAAATTCCAGTTGTTATATTATTTTTTAAAATAATATATACATATACACAGAGCTGAAAAAGTTCGTGATTCCTCTTTCCTAATAAAAACTAACTTACTTCCGATTCAATTCTGAACTAAGTCACCTATTGAAATCGATTTTACGTCAGTTATTTTTCAAATAAGTTGGAATAAATTGTGTTTAATAGTCCTTCACTGAATTGAGATGGTTTGACATTCATTTTACTTGAATCAATTTCAAGAAATCTATTGCTCATTGCAAAACTGAAATTCTTTGAATCGTCGTTATAAAAAGATGATTTAATCTAATAAATATTCTAAAAATACTCCACAAAGGTTTATAACTGAGAAACCAGATCATACTGTTTTCCCAGTATGTACTTTATAAGTGTTTTATCCCAATGTTTTACGGTAAACAGTAAATATTTGCTTGTGATAAGTTCACAATGGACTTGGAGATACAGGCTCAAGCACGAAATACATTCTATTGATAATTCTTGAATACCGTTACAGTTTTTTACATGCTTTCGAAATAAAAAAAAAGTTGGGTTCCAAACACACTTGTCTTAGAATAACTATTTAATAGGAGTCATTTAATCAAGATTCAAATAGCCGTTGGGAAACATTGTCATGAGTTTAAAGGAAAATGCATTCGATGATTATATTGACTGAAAGTTATCCTAGTACTCATTTTGCTGATTTAGCTGCGATGTTCTAATATTTAATAATAACAAAAGTATATGGAGGTTGACTAGTTACTTTTCAGTCTAACCTTGTTTATGCTTACACTAATTTGATTTCATTCTTGTACTTGTTATTTTTCCATTATCCATCACTTGCTCTTCATGTCTTCACAGATATCTTCTTGGTTCAATTCATTATTCCTTATTCATAATTGTACAATTTAAAATTTTCTCAATTTACTTAATATGTGCTTTCACACTAACCAACTATCATTTTAATTTTAGTGAATTTTCGAAATTTCACTTATCTTTGCTATGAATGTTGTTTCATGTTGAATATCAAGATTTCAGCTCTAGGTTTTTGTTTCCTTACGATTAGTAGTTATTTCCTTATAATGTTTTGACATAAAATTTTGATGTTGTTAAAGCTCAGAAGTATTATCAGGTATTCCGGTATGAAATGTGCGTTTTTTTGTGAAAATAAAATACCAATTATTAATAAGGAAACCAACCAGACACCCAATTTTCGACCTCCTCGTAGGTATCAAAGTGCTGCTCAGCCAATGCGTGTCAAATCGATGAAAACAAATGGTAGTCGGAAGCAGCAAAGTCTGGTGAATACGGCGGAAGGGGTAGCAGCTCCTAGTCAAGTGTTTTGATTGTATCCTGGACCGGTTTTGCTTTGTGTGCAGGTGCATTGTCATGGAGCAATTACTTTGCCATGTCTTCTGGCTCATTCTGGACGTTTCTCGATCAATGGTTCAAATTGATCATTTGTTGTCGGTAGCCATCAGAATAAACGTTTTCACCAGGTTTTAGGAGCTCGTGGTACACCACACCTTACTGGTCCCACCAAACACACAGCATTGTCTTTTGCCGAATCGATCTGATTTTCAAGTCGATTTTGATGGTTGTCCCGGATTAACGCATGATTTTTTCCGTTCAGGATTCTTAAAATAAATCCATTGTTCATCGCCAGTAACAATCCGATGCAAAACCGATTTTCTTTCGTGTGCTTGAAGCAAAATTTTACTAGTGTTTTTTCGGTTTTCCATCTGTCTTTCATTCAATTCATGTGGCACCCATTTTACACACTTTTGGATCTTTCCCATAGCTTTTAAACGGTCAGAAATTGTTTGTTATGCAACATTTAACATTTCTATTCACAACAAATGTTCTCTATCGAGACATTGTATCTTGACGGTCACTTTATACCGGTATTCCTGGTATGAACCAGGAACTGAAATTAAATTTCAATTCAATACCGAAATCAGTCACGAAAGTTTATGTTCATACAAAATGTCCTTTGAAATTTTCTCTAGCTTATTTGATCTGGAGCAGGTTTCAATGCATCTCCTCTCGACTATGATAATAATAATAATAATAGTTTATTGATCCTTTTAGACATAACAAGGTATGTATAAGACAAGTCACAGTTGGAAGTTACTTAGATATTATCAAAATTATCGTGAAAGTAGTCATTAACACTATAATAACACTTTGGCAGAAGTATCTGCTTAACAACTTTCTTAAAATTAATTACCTTAAGAGACTTAATAATACGTGGAAGGTGGTTGAATATTTTAATTCATTGATACTTAGGTGACATTTCAAACTTGGTTGTCGTATGTTTGGGTATTGACAATATGACATCATTTCTAGTATTATAGGAATGGAAGCTAGAAAGTTTTACCAGATCATTCTGATTTTCATCAACAAAAATGAAACACCTATAAATGAAAATAGAAGCCAGTGGCAATACTCTATTCGCCAAAAAGACTGGTCTACAAGAGGATCGTGCTGCAACATTATATATCAAACCCAAAACCCTTTTTAGAAGAATAAAAACTCTATTTGTATCTGTCGAATTCCCCCATAACAAGATATTTTTCGTACTTCCGGGCCTAAAGTGACAACTTCACTCCCTTGTGACAGTCACATTTAATCCCTCCGGGATTAAATATTGACGAAACTCCCGGAACGATTAAATCACAAACAAACGAATTTAAGGGATATTTTATTGAAAAGTACAATTAATTAGAATGGTAATTAACGTTAATATTCAAATTAATATTGTGGCAGTTCCTCATATTGACCAGTCTTTCCTAGGTTAATATAGCAGGTAACTGACGAGTAACAGATAGGTCCTTATCATATTGAACTGGTGTTTATTTCGAAGATCCTGCGGAAACAGGAAGCGAGAATGAGGACTGTGGCATAACTATAGTGGACGAATCGGCGACTTGACCAAATATTTTATCTGAAACTTTTTGTTTATTTTTAATAGACGATTCAATATATCCCTCGGCCACGTTGGAGGATTTCCATCCTCCATGTCGCACTTTCTAATTTCAAGAAAGCTGCTATTTGCCGTGGAAATGTACCAAACATGTTTTTTTCTACTACTCTCGTAGTACATTCTTTGTTGATGTATCGAACAAAAAATTTTGAATGAGGTGTCCCTGTCTTTCACAATGCCACATATTTTCGAAATATCGCCACAAAACTGATGGCACTGTTTTCTGAATTTTTGATCACAAAATTTCGGTCAATTTTATTTTTGGTGTTTCTAATCGCAATTAGGAAGGAATCGCCCAAATCTCTCACATCGTCGATTTCTAAATCAATCAACTCTTTTCCACGACAAGCTCCCGCAACGCCCAAAATAAGTGCAACCTACAAAAAAATTGATTTCTTAAAATTTCTAAATATAAACACATTTCCAAATTTACCTTAAGCATTAAATCTTTATCATCCGGAGCCTCCCATAAGAACTGATCTACCTGCTCAGACGTGAGAATTCTTGACTTCTTTGGCTTAAATCCCTCATTTCTCCTCTTCAAAAAAGCTAATAATTTTGGAAATTTACTTATATCAATATCTTCTCTAATGTTAATAACCGATTTCAGCATTGAGTAATGTGCCCAGAGAGTTGAGGCACAAACCGCTTTTGATTTATCATTGAAGTAGACTAACAGCGCATTTTCAGTAGGTTTCACATTTTTTAAGCGGCACCACTTTTTAAAAGCATCGTACTGCTGCTCGTATAGTTTTCTAGATTTCGGTGGTAACAATTCTTCACCTACTTCGGCTGCTCTTTTATCAATATCAGATACACCTTCTTCACTCATGATACCATTAATTATCAATAACAATGTTTCTTTACAATGACACTAGTAATGACAATGTTTCTAAATTATAATTGTCACAACGCAATGTTACCATGGTAACTTATTTTAAAGACAGTTTATTAAATGAGTTGAAGAGAGAAAAAACTGATTGAAATTATTGAAATAATTAATAAAATCATACCGGAAGTACGAAAAGTATCGTATATACCTTGCGACTGAAGTACATTTAATCCTCCAGGTAAATTATGGCCCTCCCTGCGGTCGGACCATAAACTTTACCTTCAGGATTAAATGTACTACTTCAGTTCCGCGATATAATATACTATTATGTTCGGTGACTAGAAACCAAACTGTAGTAGACATTCATAAGTGAATGCGAGGGAAGTAAAGATATAATCCGACATAATGCATAATAAGAATTATACAGTTTTTTTACATACTGCATCTATGTGTGCATCCCATTTTAGATGCCTATCGATATTTATGCCAAGAAATTTTATGACGTCCGTTGATGAGATTCAGAGTCCGAATATCGGGCCACAAGAACACTGACATTGTCAGAAATTGAAAAATAATTGTATTCGGTCTTATTAACATTGATGATGATGATGTCATTTACATGACACCAATCAACAAAGCACTGAATCAATAATGGAATTGAAACCAAGAAAATGCTAGAAGAGTACTTTTACACAAGGTTTACTCTAATGTATTTCACCTCAAATCAGTCCAAGACAAGACGTTTTTCAATACAGAACTGGTAACAGGTATCGATAATATTCTTAGCGCTAAATGGAAAAACAAACAATGTTAGATGCAGGTGAAAATGAGCGATAATTATAAGCAGTAGTTAGCTTAACAAAACCCACATAAATTCAACATTGAAACAAATTTTACATTCATTATTATATCCATTTGAATGGGAACCCATTGGTTATTCCGCTATTTGAAGAAATTGTTCTCGCTGTTGTCTTGAAAACAAAAAGGATTTTTTGGTGATTTTGTTCAGTGATATTTGGTGTGTTCTGTGATTTATCGGTGTTGTGTCCGTGCTGTATACCTGATGGACTCGATTTTTCTCAAAAAGGTAGTTTGACCATTGTTGATATGTATTGAACAGAAATTGTTCAATTTATTTTTATAGATGTCATATAACCTTTTTTACATTAACTTACAGATGGCATCGAAATTCGAGCATTTAAGGTTCATATCTTGACGACCTTGTTCCTAATGTAACAGCGAACTATTATTTTGCCAAAATCTAAAGAATTTGTGGTCGATATCAAGTATATAGGGAACCTTGTTCATCTATTATTTATAACCAAAGTTTAGGTGGATATATTTTACCATTTTCATGGAGGATTGCGTGGAAAAAGGTGAATGCGTTCTACACATTTGTGATGTTATGATGTCTTCAAGTTAAATCGGAGAATTGATATCTTTAGATTTTGTAATTCGCTTCTCGGATTATATGTGATTTTCATGAATACTGCTTCCTTAATGATTCTTTCTGTGATTTCACAGCCGAAAATGGTCTCAATAGATTGGGTTTAACTTCCTGATGAAGATTCCAAGGTCCAAATTCAGTATGTCCGATCACCCGGTCCTATACTTTCTATCTTCCTAAAGAGATTAGTTTTCATATTCTCGAAATAGGTTTATTGCCCAAATATCTCAGTCCAGTTCGTTATTGGGCCAAATCCACCGAATGGTTCAGCAGTTATGAACATCTGAAATTTGGTTTCCTCAATAACCCCCAGAATATCCATCGGATCATTTTGTAACTTGATAGATGTTTGAGTGAGATTGAAACTGATAGGCTTGCAAAATTTCAAAGAAAAAGACATGATAGAAAATTTTAAACAAATTCCCAACAGATTTTTTTTTACTACTTTATACCTCATAAGATATTGGTCGGATTTGAACAAAAATTTGTGAATATATGGACGATATTTAAATCCTACATATTCTCAAATTTCATTGTCATAGTTTTCTTCCACCAGACGATATAAAAATTTTCTTGTTTTTATCTTTATTATACAAAGATTATAACGTATATCATATTTAAACATGGATGGGACAAGTGAAAATAATAAAATGAACTAGATTCTGATATAATCATTTAAGTATACTTACAGCATTGTGACAACATTTTTTTTTAATGTTCGAAAAAACATTGGTTACTCCAAAACTACTGATCCGAGTTAACGCAATAATAATCTCAGCTGAGATATTCATCCCTCAAACCTACTCTAATAATTTCAGCTCTCTAGCACATTTCGTTTGTATTTAAATTTTCCCACGGACAGATTCGATTTTGACATCGTATTCTTCATCAGCTAGTCCAAACGAACCGATTGATACCTGCTTCGCTCACATATTCGAAAATAACATACAATTTACTTAATGATGAATTATTTTGTTACAGAATTCATTAATGATGCCATGGTCCATTCGTGACTTAAGATGACTTAATCATTCCTCTTTAATTCTTTTTATTGTTCTATCGTCTATTTCTTAAGTATAGTTTAAATAGACTTTATTACAATGATTTTTATTTGACTGTAGGGATGATCAATATCGTAATTTTGATTAATTTTTTTCAGGAGCTAACTTAGGATTTAAATTTCAAGAACCTGCAGATGATTCGAAAATAAAGAGAGCTATCCGTCGACAGTATATATTTTACACTGTCATGGAGTTGCTCTCTTTATGGACGGATTAACTTCCATCGTCACCACAAGCACCCCAACTGAGTAAAGAAAATTTGTTTCAACATAGGATTACCGAAATTTTGTTAATGAGTTCATGAATGATGCTGAAAACAGCACAAATAGTTATACCACATTAATTTTTTGAGATCAATTTTATAAAAAATATCAATATGGGATTAATATGGAATTAATAGGGATGCAAGATTGTATATTATTTTCTGTCCGGCTTAAGTATCAATAATTATATGACGGACAAATGTAATAAGCAGCTGAGAAATTTTACATCCTACAAACTTTTTAATTTTATCACATCTGCCAGATCTGGTATCAATTCTGAATTTAATGCATGTTGAAAACATTTCTTGTACTAAGTTTGTTTACTTTTTGTAACGTTTATTCGTTTGTGAAAATTAGTAGATTAAGAACGAACCGGAATTATTTTGAAATGAATAGTAGTCGGTAATTTTTTCGTTACCTTGTGGTAATGGAGTGAGCTATATTAATGATTTATAATAATTTTTAGTATCAGAATATTCCCAGGAAGTACGATATGTGCTGAAACTATGCTTCAAGGAGAAATTTCGTTTGGAAATAATTGTGTTGTTCATCCCTACGTACAAATTTTGGCTTTAGCTGGACCTATTATCATTGGAGAAAACTGCGTTATTGAGGAGAGAGTGCAAATATTGCATAGGTAAATATTTTTTTTTAATTGGTAATGATTTGAAAGTTGTTTTGTTGACTTAGTTGTTAAGGAGTAGTTTTTTAACGGAACATTTATAGATTCTGCACTCATATCCGTTAGAAAGAATAAAAGAATGTTACCTTCCAGATTATACATTATTTTTCAACTCAATTATTATTCCTATGAACTTTTTTTCATTCATTTCTAGATGAAAACATCCTTCAAAAAAATCTTCCCTTTGGTACAAACTGCCAAATTCCTAGTTTCACTCATCGATATTTTGGTAGTATAGTGCATTCTTTAGCAACCTTCCCAGTTCTCTCCCAACAATGCAGACGGAAAGAAATAAAACGCCAGAATTCATCGAGAACGCTAGATATCTTGTGCTAATATCCCCTCTCAAATGCAATATTTGTGATGGTAACGGATTAAAAATATTCAAGAATTCCTTGCTGTATACCAATCATGAAGCAGAATTTTTTCATTAGATTTTCCTCGAAAAAAAAACCCTTTTGTACGAGTGATATCTGGCTGTCTGTCTCTCCGTCCATCCACAGAACTAAACCTTAGTCTTTATTTTTAGTTAGGCCAAGAGATATACTTGAACATGTTTTTTTACAGCGATTATACCTGATGCAACCAGTAAAGATCTATAAATAAACTATAAAATCTTTAATGATGTAATTCATAAATATTTTTTTTCAGGGGACCTCCTGGCGTGAGATCAAGACGTAAAGGTCCACCTCTTGTAATTGGCACGGATAATATGTTCGAAGTCGGATGTCGTATTGAGGCGAAAAGAATTGGTGATAGGAATATTTTTGAATCAAAATCATTGGCAGGCTCTAAAGTAATTGTTACAAACGATTGCATCATTGGGGCAGGTTGCAAACTCAGAGAAAGAATGACTCTTAGAAGGAATTCAATTGTGTACGGACAAAATTGTGAATTGAGGGAAGGTTTTGCTCCGCCATCAGTAAGTCATATTCCGGTTAAGAATTGTAATACTAGCTGAACAAGTTGCAGAATGGGTTCATATTCCAACACGAATGCCAAATTTCGAAGGCAGCTGATTTCCTTCCTTACAGATTATTTCATGATTGAGCTCCAACCCACCAACTGTTCGGTTGTTTCATAAATTATTGTCCAAAGAGGGAAAATTATTAATTACATTCAGTTGCCTTTTCTTCAGACCAAATGAAAATCTGAAAGTGACACATGGTACGCAATTTCAATATGTGCACTAAATCATCCGCACAAGCTATTGGTTTGGACACTAAGTGTAAAAAGATATCTAATCATTCTAACAGATCAACTGCAGGTAGCCATTTGGAAAATAAAGGAATTCCTGAACAGCAATTAATAAAAAATAATCGGACATGTGAGCTTTAATTTAATGAAACACTATTGACCAAGAAAACCACATGGTGAAATAATTTACACCAAGCGAGGAATTTCTTCAACAGTACAAATTAACAATCTGTCCACTTCATCAAACTCTACTTCCAATTTAACATTTATCAATTATAATTTTCATAACTGTAGTTGTGTTGAACGAAAATGAATGAATATTAAACGCCAGATTGATGATCAATTTTTTGAAATCTATACTGTAAAAGTATTATCTTAATACCCCTATAGGACCTCCACAAATCCTAAAAATTTTGTCATCCTTCAAGCGTGTTGCTTAAGTAGCCCTTGGCCTTCGCCCTAAAGCCACACGCTTTTAGCATTTTCTATGAAAAAATTATTTCGGTATTATCAAGACCCTAAGGGTATTGCTAGTGATAATTTAACTTTATAATGTCATGAATTTGATAGGAAGTGAAAACTGCTTGTAATTGCAGTCCTTGCTTCCTGATCTTGATTACCGCCTCATCGAGCTAAAATCAAAAGAAAATTTTGATTAATTTGAATCATTACTACAGAAATAAAATAGAAATCGAAAAAAAGAAAAATTATAATTTCCAAATTTTACTGAGAAATGTATTTCACTGAATATGTGTCGGCCTTATGGCTGATTGACAATGGACATAACTCGTATAGCGTAACTAAATAGAATTTTACTGAATCTCATTCTTTCATGTTTCTTGTTTCATACATGAAATAAAATGCAACTCTTTTTTCAGAGACACCCTGATTTCATAGATAAAATGAGTCAAATACTACGCAGAAACCATGGGATCTTGGAAGTGACACATTTTCATCAATCTTCTATCTGCCAGAATAGTACTAGTTTATTTGAATCAATTCAATCACCCTGATTGAAATTATTACAAAAATGTTTGTAATTTTCTAGCAATAAATATCACTTTTCTACTTCACCTCTGTTTTTCACCTATCCTTCTCGAAATCACAGCTACAGAAACAGAATTCAGGATGAAATTAATATATTATTATATAAACCACTTTATATTAGAACACTTTTTATATTGTTAATTCATAAGAAGTGATAAATATTTATAAGTATTTATTTATTTGGTATGATTTATTCAGGAACCTAATTTTTGTGAACGGATTGAATTTAAGGTGATTGATAGGAATATCCAAAAACATCTCATCCAAATTAAGTAAATTAAAAGTTATCCAAATAAATAGGAAGGAAAATAAACTGAATAAACTTTTTATGAAATCATGCATTAAGTTTTTGTTAACAGAAATGTTTTTGCATTGTATTTAAAAATACCACCATTAAAAACGTTCAGTAAAACTGTACTAATTCTCTGAACATTAAATTATCTAAGCATTGGTTCTATAGACTTCAGGATTTTTGGGAGCGATTTCTAATGACGAGTTATCGTTTGTCCAAATATTTGAATATGGATCCGAAAATGGTCTGAAACGATTGTGTACGATGAGTGATGAGATACATCACAGAAGATATTTATAATAACGACGAGGAATATCTCAAAAATGACATGGTCTTTGGCCTGTTGATATAACTGAAGAAATGATAGAATATTGGGCAAAATGCTTCTTACCTCATTTTAATTCGGATTACTTTTTAAACTCTGAATTATCTGTGTGGTGAATAATTGCTTTAATCTACACCACTGGTTCTAATGTGAACTAAGCACATTAATCAAAATTTTGGTAACCATAGAATTGAAGATAAGATGTGGGAAAAGTCTATGAGTTGAGGTTGATGTTCTTCGACCATACTAACCTCAAATCATGACATTCCGTTAAATATTTATATTTACTTATCACAGCTAGATTCCAAATAATTTTAGCCTCTTCAAGAAGTCGAAATTAAAATTAAATTTGGCATACATTCCATAAATTTTGTCCAGTTGTGTACATTTCTTTCACTGAAATAAAAATATGTCCAAAACATGCAGGTAACTACTACTTTTGTTGTACTTCAATATTCCTGTGTTTATAACCTACTCATTATGTGATTAACTTATCATTTGTTACTATTAGATGGCTTTCGTTACTTTATTAGCTGAATTCTTCATAATATTGAATATTTCTTTTTTCTAATCTCTACAGTCTCAGAGTTCACCCAGGAGCTTTGGTGTGCGAAGAAGCTAGAGTGAAAGGCGATGTAACAATTAGTAAAGATTGTATTATTCACCCTATGGCAACCATTATTGCAGAAGCAGGACCTATTGTCATTGGGGAAGGCTGTCTAATTGAAGAACAAGCAAAAATAATTTATAGGTATTTTTTCCATATCTTGAATAATTCAGTCTATTAAGTGTTCGCTAACTGACAGGTTACCACTTGACAAATCCCAAAACAAGGAGGATGTTGAGCCTCTCGTAATAGGACCCCATAATGTTTTCGAAGTAGGATGTCATGTAGAGGCCTGTAAAATAGGAAGCAATAATGTTTTTGAGTCAAAATGTTTTGTTGGTAATCAAGTGACTGTAACTAACGGTTGTATAATAGGAGCAGGATGCCAATTAAAAGAGGAACAAGAATTAAAAGAAAATATAATTGTTTATGGAAAACATTGTCAAACTAGAGAAGGCTTGAGCAGACCCCCGGTAAGTTTGTTATTGTAGTCATTTCCATTTATAACATAATGAATCGAAAGAATCATATTTTTGAATACTAATTCTAGAGTAGCATAAATTAAAATTTATTAGTGACTAATTTCTTCAAAATTTAATCTCGATTTTAGATAGATTCATTGAATGAATTTAATAACTGGATATAAATTGATTAGTCTTTATTCTCTATTTGTTGTTCCATACACTCTATTGATGATTGTCTGCTTCGAGTGAGAATTGATAGCCTTAATCTTTACTACTTTATTTTTCAGCCTCAGTTTTCACAAATGGAAACCCTAATGAAGATAATTCCAAATTATCATCATTATAGAAAACCAAATATTAAACCAAAGTAATATACATTCAATGAGTTTTAACCCGATATGCAACTCCTAAACTTATATATCCAATCACTTATTGAAGATGACTTATAAAAATAGATTAGTAGATTTACTATTTACTGTACCCAATATACTGTAGTTTTTAGTTATATGTTTTTAATTAATTTTTAAGTTATTGTTTGACTAGTAAATTTGAATAACACTGATACATATTTTATATTTATTATATTTTTCTTAACGACATTGATTAATCTATATGTAGCCAAAAAAATTAATATTTCAGTTTGATATTGTAGTTTTACTAAAATTTTACCAGTTCGTCCAATTTATAGAATCTCACATTGAAAAGATATGGTTCATTGATAGATACTATGTTAATGTGCAATTTTGTTCCTGTATGTTAATGGTAAGTTTGGCTGTATGGTGGGTTGGTCTGAGTAGTTCCTATAAGACAACTGAATGAAAACTTCTTAATCTCTAAGTAGCGAAATATATTCAATTTTGTTGAGTATTTCCAGCTTTTTTCAACTCAAAGTTGTTGATCTTAAGTTCTAAGTGGGACTCAAGGATATCTTGGTATGAGTCATATTCCAAGGAATCATTAAAAAGGGTTTTACATTTATATTATTAAGTAGTAGCAGAATACTCGTGTCTAGACACACACATTGCAGTTTGCCTCCGTTTGTATCCGCATGCGGAGAGAGTTACCAGGCAAATTTGAATTCCCGTAATACCTATATCATTATGAAAAGTGAAAGCAATTGAACTACTTACTATCTTACTCATGGAAATAGTCCAATAGATGATATTTTGAAACTCCCCAAAGTTAATAATAGTTGAAAGAGTCTCTATGCTTTACCTGGAAGGTATATTAAACAATGAATACGGTTGTACTATTGCATCATACAGTGAAATCGTAAAATTTAAATGGCCCTATTATGTATAGGTACCTAATATTTGTTTCATTTGGAAAGTTCTATATACAACATTGTCTTATTTTCGGTTCGGTAAACATTGGCCATTGAAAAATTGACTCTTTTTAACTCTGTCCTCCTGTAAAATCAATACTGTTGAGCTAAAAGGAAATTGGTTTTCATGTCCAGATGTTGGTCTCTGAGCTTCGATAAAAAGGTCATTATATGGCCACATATTTACCACTAACAGCCTAAAGGTATAATATATATGTAGGTATTTAATGGTAAAATGAAGTATTTTCAATGAACTTCACAATTCTGAGGAGGTAATTTGACAATTTTTCCACTGATTTAATCTTGATGGTTTGGCTGCTTTGATACTCGACCATTTTCCTTGAAACGGGTTTGAAAGAATGGTAATAAGGTAGGTACAAAAAAGCACTTCAATATCCATGAAAATATTTATTGAAAAATATATAACGAATAAAAATTATTATTAATTAACCATTCTGTTTGTACTAAATTAATTGAAATTTTATTTACTTCATCATTAGTTGGGTTTGATAAACCACAACTTTCGTTTTTATGCGTTCTATACAGGTTCCTTTGAACCGGAATATTCTTATTATGGTGAATATGAATATTATTCGAGCCTGTGGCTACTGTTTGAATATTCCGTCATTGTTGTGCCTGTATAGAGTGCAATGTCGGTCTAATCCGAGCTACCATATTTTTCAGAGCTGAAAGCTCCTCCATAGTACTAATTCCTTTCCCATTTTCAAGGTTTCCTTGCCCCGAAGAAGCCAATAAGTAGAAACACGTGTTAGCAAGTGCCTACTAATCTCAAATTTTCTGCATTTCATGGAATCACCCACGAATAATTCCATCTCAACTGTATTTAAATCTCCGCACTAAACTATTTCGCTATTATAAACGTGTTAAAAATGAATTCACTTATATAAAATAATATATATAATAATTAATCCCTAGGTGAAACCTTTTTACATGTCTTATTAAATTACAATATTTCACAAAAAATTCACCACAAACATTGCAACTTGCGTTTGGCGGATTAGTTCGCTTTGGAATTATAGCAAAATGATTTGAAATAAAATATGAGTTGATTACAATTCTGAATGTTAACAATTTGAAAAAGAGAAGGGTCAAGCCCAAAAGTGTACGCAAATTCTGACCTGATATAATTTATTTTTGCGCAACTCTTTCTAAATTTAATATTCACCAGGATGGATTTTTTCAAGTGGGTTCTGAAAGTCCTCTTGGAAAAGAATTTTTTTCGCAGGTTTTGCAGAATGTTTCCATGTTAAACGAAATGGTGCGAGGTACTGATCGCTGCGGAATATAAATTGATATCCCGCTAAACCGCCAGTCAACGGTTCATCGCAACTCACTGCGCATGCGGATACAAACGGAGGCAAACTGTAATGTGTGTGTCTAGACCAGAGATATAGAGTGGGAGAATGATCTTCGATATGCGCGAAGTGGCTAATTTTTCGTCCGCCATTTTTATACTTTCGGTTCATTGGCGTAGAAAGCAGTGTACCTGAGGAATAGTTGGTATAAAATTAAAAAGAAAATGAAATGTATAGAGCATATCAATTTCTTAGATAAATCCTTAGCTTCAGAATCTATACTCAGAATATCATTCCAAACTGTCCTCATATCAACTGATTTTGGGAAACTAAAAGAATCATATTACTGTGGACAGTAAACAACACGCCACTGAGCAGATAAACAATGCCATGCGGTTTGATCAGTCGGATAATTTCAATAAAAACTTACGTATAAAATAAAATTCCCTCGACCTTCTTTGTTTTATAGTTTTTACACGTTTTAACAATACAAGACATGTTGGAAATATCGAAGTATCTATCAGCACAATGTAAAATTCGAGCAATTTCTAATTCATCTGACAAGTATGTCAACCTAAAACAGCTGACTACGAAAGTATAAAAATGGCCGAATTTTGACATAAGAATTTAGCCACCAATTTTGGATGCGCAGTGGTCGAAGCGTATCCTCCCACTCTATATCTCTGGTCTAGACACGAGTTAGCAGAATGCGATGATTCCAAAAATTCTAACTTGCCCTGCAGATGCTGACATCTAGTGTCGTTATTGGTAATTTGTTATAAGTAGACAAGGTAAATTTGAAGAATCCTAACGAATGTGCTGGCCTGACATCCAGTTGCTGCATAGTAATTCTTCACCATACATGAGAAGTAAACAGCAATAAGAGAAAAACTTCAACATTTCTCTAACAGCAGGCGTTGACAGTCTTACCTTATAGTTAAATTTGATTTTAATTCAATTCTCATCACCTTAACGAATGAAAGACAAATTTGCCCGAATGAAGTTGGCGATTATTTTATTCCTTTTGAGAACGCCTTAGATGAACAGTAATTTTTCTCTAGATTGATATAGTCTGCGAAGTTTTCCATCTCCATAAACACTGATAATTTTCAAACGTCTTCTAATTTCATTACGTTTTACAAGAACCATAGTTTCAACTTGTTAGCTGCATTTAGATACCTTTTTGTGTTCTTTTTCTCGAATGGTAACTATTTAAGAACCAGACACACAAAGGAATTCGGTAAAACATACAGTTTTCTGGGGCATTTCATTTGTACTGATCAGTTACCGTTGATTTTGGTGTTCTGAAAATTGAGACAGAGTTCTTCTTTTTGCGCTCCTCTTCCTACTGAAACAGAGTGCTATCGATTTCCCCAAATGTCTGTAATTTTCTAATATTGAGCCATTCTCAAACGATTGCGTTCGACTTCATGATGAAGAATAAGTCAGTCAAAATTGATTATGCCCCTCTGACCGACTGTATACTCTCTCTCTTCCGAAACAGATGAGCTAGAGTTTTCATATAAGCTCAAGAAATTTTAATTCTTCAATAATTCCAAGAATATTCATCTGATCAAGATCGTCCAAAATCAGTTGTTCCGAAAACCATTAATGCTGTGAGCCAAATGATACTGCAAGATCGTCATGTGACCTATCGTGAGATTGAGACAACCTTAGGCATTAGTGGGACCAGCATACATTCAATATTGCATGAACATTTGACCGTCAAAAAAATTTGTTCGCGTTGAATCCCACACAATTTGTCAATCGCTCATAAAAAGGCTCGGGTCGATAAAAATGCTCCAAAAATACGATCGCGGTGCTTCGAAGCTCCTGACCTCGCGTTAATACTTTTCCTAATATTTTCATCGTGTAGTTTGGTTCTCTGAAAAACGTACTAAATCAGATATCCTTTATAGGGTCAAAATTGTTTCCTTAAAAATTGTTATTTTCAATTCCTTGAACTTTGAAACCGACATTTGTAATATAGATGATTTTTAATATCCGTATCCGCTGCCCGACAGCAAAATCTTCAGGCATCCTACAAAGAACTCAATTCTAACCCATCGATAAAAACATTAAGTATCGATAGGTTCCCGATTGCTTAGTCCAGCAGATCTTCCCAAACGCTTTGCGGATTTTGTTTTACGGCGAGTTTGGCTGCACAGCTTGTAGGTGGGCGTGTTCCATCCAAATTGCGACATTGCGTCCGTCAATTTCGCCTCAGCATCACTTTTTACGACCATCCAATTTGCGGGAAAAACTGTCCCCTTAATGTGACCTGGCTAACCACTCACTTTTCCTTCTTTCCTCGGTTCGGCCGATAAATCAGATGTTTGGACATAAAATACCCGGAGCTGGTTACTTTGTGTGGTGGAGTTTTCTGAGGATAATGGGTTTATGGGGAGGATGAAACTCTGGGGCCCGTTCGACTGATTCATTTATTTATTGTACGACAGCAAACTCTTGGGTTGATTCAAGTAAAATAATTTGATACATGAATTTGTTTATATTAGTCTTGTATCTAAGTCAATTCTCTATCGTATTCCTTACTAAATATTTTTGTTTTGTTTAGTATTTATAGAAATTCACAATCTACGTTCAAAAAGTATTTACTTGACGGAAAATAACGGACGGATAAAATATAGAATTAAATTTTTTATGTAATTGTGAATTGCAATAATCATTGTCTGCAAATATGAACCTAACACCTAACACACTGCTAACACTCAACCGTGATCCTAATTTGTCGATCACTATCGAAACTGCTGTTATTTCTATTCGGTTGCTGGTTTGATAAACAAGCGGACTCAAGTACGAACTCCTAGCCGGCCAAAGCAATGTATTTGTTGGGAAAAATTTCATTAAAAGCCTAGAGCAAAGCGTGAGTAGTGTAGCTTCATGTAGAAACCACGTTATCTCATCGAATCCTTCAAATTATTAGAGTTGAAGCACAAGAAATTACCATAATTAATTTGAAATATTTTGTTCTATTAATTGATTTTTTAAATATTATTTTCAGCCCCCTCTAGAATACATAGAATCAATGAAGAACATGCTTCCAAGGTTTCACATGATCTGGAGATCTAATACATAGATATGTAATAACTGAAAAACAAGCAACAATTAAGTCAGTATGAGGTATACCATAATATGAACGATGAACATGGGACGCGAATATAGGCTAATTTTTTCACTTGGAATTTTTCTTTGTATTCTATATTTACTGAAACCAAATTATTTGAAAACACAAATTTCAATGTCACACCATTCAAATGAATATTTCCATATTGTAGGAAATGGAGTAATAAATATGAATCTATGAAGTGTTTTGTATTAATCCCACATTTTCCTCAAACGTGTTCAAAGCAATGATATGAGGTCAAGTTCTCATGATGAATGCAAAAATTAGTTAATGGATTTTGATAGATTTTATAGGTAAAAAAAGGGGCTAAAAACAACATTCGAAAGTTACAACAGAAAATCAGCTAATAATCTAATAACCTAAACTAACGAGTTTTTTGTCCGGCTGATTAATCTGTAGAAAAATATGATTTTGATGCTCTTTAACATTTTCATCACCTGATTAAGTCTTTTCAGTGGTATCTTCAATTTGTTTTGTGTGGATTCTCTTATTCATTCTTCTTCTACAAAATACATATGAGTAAAGTTAATAAGGAAACAATAGATCAACCAATGAAATTTCAGCTGATAAGTTTATTCAGATGTATTTTTTATAAAACAATTGATAGATAGTGAATCGAGCCCACACTTTCACAAAATAAAAACACAAAGGGAGTAATAGCGATCCAATGGTTTTAACCACAAACATCCTGCGATCCTTCAGAGTCCCATGAAGCGAGACATGTGCTCACTCTGGACGTTAAGTCAGTGGGTTCGGCTTTTGTACCCTAGGAATTAACACCAGTATCAGGACGTCTGAAAGCTTCAATTACAGAAAGGTTCAACGTTTGTTTTCTTGATATCCTTTTTATAGATAAATATACTGTTCTCCGCAGTTTGTCGGAACTTTCTGTGTTATTAATGATTTGGCATATACATAAACTTACATCAAACATTCCAACAGCCAATTTAAAGCTCTTAACTCTTACAATATTCAGTAAGTTCAGTTGAAGTTCCCTGCTTAGTGGTAATAATTTTTCGAACATTCCCCTTCCGCACAGCATAAAACAAAAGTTCAAAATTTTAATGCCATAATTCAGAAGCCGCTCTGAATTAAATCAAACACCCCTCATCGCAGAAAAACAGTAACAATTAAAACCAATTTCCATTTGTATACCGCGATGGTTGGCTAATGCAATTTGTGCCAGTCTGATAGTCATATTAGAAGACCCCATTGTTGGCATATCAGCCTGTCACTGCTGTCACACCATTGTTACGGTCGGTGTCAATCAGGAACGAACTCGACTTTTTCACTTGTCCACGATGAGAGGAGTAAGTCATCCATGCAAGATGGGTGTTGCGAATCTGTAAAAATGGAAGTGTATCAGAGAGGGGAAAACTAAATTGAGCATCGGGAAATTCACTGCCTTACATTTACTGTGTTTTCAGCTGATATATGGTGTTTGTGAATTATATAAAGACGTTTTATTCGGTGGATCAGCGAAAATTTCTAGTGACATTCAAGAAGTGCGAATTATCGATCACAGATATTCATTAATGATCGAACACATATAGGTACGCATTCTATCAAAGTTGAGATATTGCGTTTTGCGATTGCATCGTTGTAAAGCAACCGAATGTCATTATAGTATCTCTTATAGTAACTATTTTAATTTTAAATTCATCCAGGTTTTTCCATATTCATCACATTCTTAACATTTTCTCAAAAATATGAAACAACTACGAATTGAGATTTAACGATCCATTAAACCCGGAGCGGTCGCCATTTTGTCTTCATATTTTCTAAAATTTTATCGCAAATTTTTCGTATCCTCAAACCGTTCCTGTACTTATACATACCTATGCAGTATTTGTTTGCCTAAAATGCATATCAGCAATTTCTTGAGTAGTCAAACTTGGATCTGTGATGTTGCCGTTTTGGACATTCTTGACGTAGATCATCTTGATCTCTAGTACAAACACTATCAAACAAACCACCTCCATCACATACCATTGTTTCTAAGAAGAAGTTATATCAAACTTATTTACTAACTCAGAATGAATTTCCATTGATTTTTAAACTTTTTGCGACATTGTTAAAAATATGACAGTGTGCTCATATGAAAGATAAATTACAAAATGGAGTATAAATTTTAGCTCTACTCTTGTCTTTTAGATGCCACTCAGCGAATTTTTTAACCAAACTACGCCTAAGTTTATGGTGAACCTGTATTGAAATGTTCGTAACAATCAGGGCGATTCTATTTGGAAATACTAATAAGGTCATGAAAAATATATTTGGAAAACTGCTTAGACTATATAGGGTGTAACTAAATAAGTGTAAAATATTTAAGGACGTGATTCCTCATCGAAAAAAAGATAGGATCTTTCATATGATGAAACTTCATTGGAGCATCCCTTGATAAGATTCAGCCCCTCAAAGGGAGTACATAAAATTTGTAAAACAATTTTTTTCACAAGCACCAAAAAAGTTACAAAATGATCTGAACAGCTGAAAATTGCTTTCTTTGGACAAATACATGACCATCCAAACAGCGATGCCCAAATTCTTATTTTTTCATAGTCATCTGGGAACCATAATTCAAGAAAACCTCATTCTATCTTATAATAATCTCATTGAAAACTTCCCTATTAAAACTTTCTACCTATGGAACGATAAATTCGGATTAAAATTCCTGTATTTACTACAACTTTCACACTTACGAACCATTTTTAGTGCGTTGAAAAGTAATAAACAATAAAAAATATTAATAACCTAATATTGACTCGCACAAATTTTCTTCAATTTGCGTATTTATTTTCGATACCAGAGATGTCTTCTAAACATCATGTGCCCTTCAAACTGTCAAGCAGAGAATGCGGCAGCGTTGACTTGACTTTCATCTGAATTTCTTTCCATCTGCGGTCTCTGACATAAAATAGCAGAATCAACTAAAGTTTTTCTTTTACTAATATATCCGATAAGACAGTTTCAATTCAAAATATAAAATTTTATATAATAATTTGAATGCAAATTGGAGAAGAAGTTTTTATTCACAATTATAGGGAAATAGAGAAACCTACTATCTGCTCAGTTTGGCAACATGAAAAATTTTTAGGACCTGAGTAGACCAGCTCAATACGTCAATCGACCAGCTCTAAGCTTCAGATGCGACACTTTTCAATGTAAATGAAGGGGTCTATTCTCAAATAGTCTGAGGACAACTGGTATTCCATTCATTGATTGTTTGCTATGTCACCAACATTATTTTAGTATTTATTATCCTGTAATTAAGTTGAAAATTGCAGCGATTTCCTAGTTTTTACATTTCTTTCTCGTATGGAAAAATTCAACTACCAAATAATACAAAGGGGTTAACACAAATATGCTACATGCATACAAATACTTCCAGTTTTGCGACTAGTTCCATAATAATTTAGAAGGTCAGTTAGTTCATCTTATTTTTTGTAGGGTTGTTTCTACTGGAACAGCGTGCTGTCGTTCGGCTCAAATTCAATTGAATATCAATTTATTCTCCTTTTCCACAGAACTATCATTGAATTCTCTATTATGTTCTATGAAATGGCAGAACCCTTCCTTGTTCAAAACAATGTTGTCAGCTCAACATTCGATGACTTTGATAGAAGTAGTAGCAGTAGTAGATTTATTCAATACAAAAATTATTGTATATAAAATAAAATACAGTAGTATGAAAACATCATGTAGAATCGATTGAAAGTATAAAAATTTGAATACCACCGTCTTGTCCCTAAACTGCAAATTCACCTATAATTATAACAATTTGTAGATTTAGCAATATCATAACTAGAAAAGATGCGATCAAAATCGACCTGATTGTCCCGTTCAGTAATTGAACTCCTAGATTCGAAAATAATATGAAACTACTTGGAGAATGAAAGCTATTCCATGAAATACCATCTAATATATCAAGAAAAGTTACTTTCAGTCCTATAGTAGTTATAAACAATAATTTATAGCGGCTATTCTCATTAACCTTGTCTCAATCCTCATAAGAATTTCTGACGATATCATAATATGATAAAGTGATCAGAAGAGACATTAAATAAGAACAAGCATAGAAACTCAAATAAAACCACCTGGATTGGTAAATGCGCCCTTTTATCAAATGAAATATTCAAGCTATGGTATCAGATAATTCTATGAAACTTCTTCATAATAATTAATGACTCATTTTCTTGATTGATAGATTGGAATTATCTTGGAATTGCAGATGTTTGATTGTTTGTGGAATAAAAGTTTGTGGATTAGGGTAGGCGGTTAGTTGAGCGATATTTTCAGTAATTAAATGTTGTATAATTCATTATGACGGTAAATACCTAGTTCACTTTGAATTCAGTCTTTATTCTATGATGAATTTTTTTTTATTGAGTTAAACAAGACAATCTCATTATTTTCAAGATACTTGGACAAAGATTCAACATTCTGTGTGAGATATATTGGTGAAGGGCTATATTTCTGAATAAGTCTTGGTTACAAACCCACTACAGTCAGAAGGGCTCCAGACACAAAATTCGACCATAGAATATGGTTTTTATAACAGATAAGTCTCAACGTTGTAAGTTATTATCCAGATTCGTAATAACTGAGATTACTAAGAAATAGGTAGATAACAAAGATTGTAAATAAAACACCTCCTTCTAAAAAATGCTGTGTTAAGGGGAACAAGCCTTGTGAATATAGAAAAACTGAGTGAGACCTTTACAAAAAATTGGACAGTCGAATGGTGTCATAAAAATACCTATGAATTAGTATTTTGAATATTAAATATGGAACTTGGAATTTCTTGTTGATGATGTAATTAGTGTATAATTTTTATTTGGGCAAGGTTATCAAGGTGAAAAATTAGCTTTTAGAATTTTAGAAATTGTTCTTTCAAACGTTTCAACAGACAACTTCTGTTCTTCTCAAGGAAAAAATTTGCTTTTTTTTTAAACCAATGCGATGAAACGTTGGGAAGAATCATAATAAGAGATTATGATTATCCAAATAATAATAAGAATTTCTTAATAAACCTTCAAACTGAAAATTGTTGTTATAAAACGAATCATACAGGGTGACGTAAAATATCTACCGAATATCGACTTCTAAAAGAGCACAAAAATCAAAAAGTGAAAAAAAAATAATGCAAGAATATTCAAGTACCTCCAGAACATTAAAACATAATTTTATAAGACATTGTCGATGGTGTTCTCTGGATGGAAAAAGGAGGTTTAAAAAATTACTATAATTAATTATTACTTTTCAGCAGTTTTTTCTTATTTGTTCTCAAGAAACGAGTAATTCCCCAACTCATATATATATATATATGTCAAAAGAAACATTTTCTTCCTATAACATTTCTCCAAATTTGCCCCCGTTCAAAAGATATAGGGTGTTGAAATTTAATAAAAAAACTGCATTTTCACCTGTAACATCAAACGACAATATCAATAGAAATATCTTTGTAAAAGGTTCTTGATAATAGTCATTTATTTTGGCATCAATAGATTTATTCCATTTCTTGTAAGTTTCTCACTACTACTGTACAGATTGGTTAAATTGCGTAAAAACAAATATCACTTGAACTAGAGGTCCGTATCTTGTACATCCTAGAATCATTAGTCTTTTTTGCAGACAAATCATTCATCATCTCTTGTCCTAAATTGCACAATTTTTGAGATATTTGCAGTTGGAAGGAATTAAATCGATAAAATCATCTGATGAAACATGAGTGAGTGAATCATTTCTTAGAGGGAAAATAATGTTTTAAACAATTCAGATTCAATAGTGGATGCTGTGGGAGGTAATTTTCATTCAAACTAAACTGGACTACAGAGGGGTATTTGCCCAATGCGAAAACTTAAAATGCTTATAACTTTTTAACGCAGCTGAACATGGAAAAACGGTATGGAAAAAAAGTGTTTAGTTTGATTTCAAGAACCTATGGTTAAAATGAACGCAGTGGTCAAAGACTCACCCTGTATATATACATATGTATATTATGATAAAATTTTACATGCTTCGCAGTTATTCCTCAGGAATTTCAAATAAACTGAATTTAAAGTAACATTTTCGAATTTAATTTACCCTAACAATGATCCCTAGCTTATCCGCATTCGAAGGCCAATTACAGCAAGAATAGGCTGATTTTTTTATGATTCTGATATTGTTGAAACATGCGGAGTTTTCAACTTTAGCTGCATGAAAAGTCTTTCTTGTATCCTCAAACTAGAGCTGAATGTTTGTGTAAATCCTATTACAAATTTTCAACTTTTGCGGCTTCTTTGAGTAACTTTAAGTGTAACAGGCAACTTGAGTTGTTTTTTTTTTTATTGAAACACCATTCAAGACAATGTCACAAAAATAATACTATAAAATACTTACTACGAAAACGGATGAATTATTGGAACCTTGCTGCTTGAAATCATAAAAAATCATATATACAATACAAAAAAAATAATAACTCGAAGACTAAGTAAAATCGCATAAGATACATGAGGTGTTTTATTTGAAAAATAAACATTTCATCAAGATACCCTGTGTTCAAAATCGAAACAATATGTCCATATTCAAATACCATTGAAATTACTAGTTATCATTCAATATTGAACATCATATAACCTACCCGTACTAGAAAACTCGTTAGCATATCCTGTGGTGAATAAGGATACTATTCTATTAATTTTAATTGAACCACAATCATAAACCTATGGTTAATAATGACTGTGCCCTCAATTACTGAATATTTTATTAATACAGCTCTTAGCATTATCGAATTGTCAACCATCTACTCGATCGTTCTTTTTTGTTCGTTCGTGGATTATTAATCATTTCAGACGTTACGGAAAATGAGCTTTTCGTTTTACGCTTGTTATTTTCATTAAGTTCTGTGAGAATTTGTAATCATTTGAATCGAAGAGGCAAAAAACTGCGTTGTTAGTTTCGTCCTTTCAAAATGACGAATGCGCCAGGAATAATTATCTGGAAGAGAGTTATACAGGCTGACTGCTCTAATAATCCAATGTGAACGGAATTTTGAGCTGAAAATTATTATAGTTTGCGACAATAATATTACTCCCTTCAGAATTTCTCTACAGAGATAAAAAAAGATGAAAGATATTGGGTGTTGAAATTCAAAAAACAATATCAATTGGAAAAATTGAGGTTTTTTCACCTGTAATATTCAAACAAGAATATCAATTGTGAATGATCTCTGTGTAGAAGGTTTTGCATGAAAATAACTAGTCATGCATATTTTGGCATCAATAGATTTATTCCATTTCAGATTGTGATCTTTTTCTCTAAATTACTACTGTACAGATTGAAGTTAAATTGAATTAAAACAATAATATCATCTGATGAAACTAAAGGTCCCTAAGGCTTCCTAAACATAAGGCTTCCTAAAATCATTAATCTTTTTGCAGATAAAATCATTCCTCATCTTTTTTCCTAGATTGCACCATTTTTGAAGGAATTAAATCGAAATAATCGTAAGATGAAAGATGAGTGAGTAAATCATTTCTTAGAGGTAAAATAATAATAATAATGTTTATTTTAATCATCGAATAAAATAAACAAGTAAAGTTACAGAGGTATTACTGGCTAGGGTAAAGCAATAGCCTGTTCGTACTATAATTTAAAAAAACACTTTTTCTCTACACATAATCTGCCAGAATAAATAACCTTAAAAAAATGTAAAAGTAAACCACAATTCTAATAGTCTTATATCAATTAATTTCTCTTACTATCTGTGATCTGTTATAGTGTTGATCGCCGAAACATCAAGTATTCAACTGTTGAAGTTGTTTGTCATAATAATAATACATAATATTAATAATACAGAATTGAGTACCTTGTCAAAGTTTGGTGTATTCGTCTAAATAAGGTAAGTATAATTTCCATAATTGAGTTTGTATGTTGTCACTATTATGTTATATAATTGTTTCGACACATACTATGTGTTTGTTTATCACTTTAATGCAATGAAACAGTTGGGGGCTAAAAGTTTACAATATCTAGAACTTTTTTTTGTTGGCTGGGATTTTTTACCATTTGTAGGCGTTCTTTTTGAAAATTCTATAACTCGTTTTCTTTTTCATTTCAGTGGGTATCAAGGAATATATTCTTGGTACTACATATAAACAAGATCTTCGACCAATACTCTTTTTACTATATCTTTAAATAGACATAATCATCTGATGAAACATGAGTGAGTGAATCATTTCTTAGAGGGAAAATAATGTTTTAAAACAATTCAGATTCAATAGTGGATGCTGTGGAAGGTAATTTTCATTCAAACTAAACTGGACTACAGAGGAGTATTTGCTCAATGTGAACACTTAAAATGCTTATAACTTTTTAACGCAGCTGAATATCGAAAAACGGTATGGGAACAAAGTGTTTCTTTTGATCTCAAGAACCTATAGTTAATCAACGCAGTGGTCAAACACTCACCTTGTATAACTAGTAATCAATGACAATCTTAATCTAGGTTTCATAAACTTATGGATATTCTGAATATCAATCGCGTAAATCTACACAATTTTGTAGATCTCTAATGAATATTTTATTAGATTTTAAGTATAAAAAAATCGTGAATTTTTCATTAATTTTTCAGCTCGACGATGTCCACAAAATCTTGCAAACATATTTACACATACAACTTCCAGGTTATAGATTGTTGGGATGAATATTCTAGGAGTTATTCGGGTAATCGTATTTCAGACGCTCATAACAGCTAAACCCTTCGACAGATTTGCCTTAATAAAGTTGATCGAGATATTTGGACACTTAATTTATTTTGTACATATAAAAACTTATACACTTTTCTTTCGACTTTTTTTTCGAACTGAGAAAAATTGCCTCGAAATTTCAAGTACAAAAATTTAGTTGATGACGATAAGTTTAAACTTAATTTTGAGCTTAGTTTTTAAGAAAATATTTATGTTTTTTTTTTCGTCCTTTATCTTTCTCGCTTCTGAACAGCCTTAGCGAAGATCTCATCAAACTGGTCAGTCCTTTATCCAACGGTAAGTTTCCAATTCAAATACGTCTACGTAATCGGATTTAAATAAACAAACACCTAAAAAACCACAGGAGCTTTTTCGAAATCGTTGGAATGGTAGGAGATAATTGAAAAACGATGAATATAATCGATAGTAAGGGGATTCTGAATGCCATCAGTGATACTCCTCATTGGTTATTCATAGCCTTATTTGATCCGGCAGATAATTCATGTTCATATCTGAAGATATGTCTGCCAACCTCCAGTAGAACGTGTAACTGAATGCATAATCCACTCAATGGATTTCGGTAGTGTCGGTCACTTTCAAACTGTGGAATATATTACGTTTGTTGAAGACGTTTCCTTTTGTGCGTCTGAATAACAATGGGACCTTCAGTTTTCTTTTCTGTGTTGATGATAGCAAAGACACATGTTTCGGAAGCCGTGATTAAATCATTTGGCGCCGAAAAGGGTTTTATGTGAACAATTAATGAAAACGAGACAGCAAGATAGAAAAGAATCTCAAAATAAAATTACATGAACGATTCAGTATTTAATGGTATTAGGACTGTAAGTTTTAAAATAACTATTGTTCTATCTGCCGATATTATTCTGAAAGATTGTTCAGTAGATTATGAAGTTCTCAAACCCAATTACGCAATTTTATTTCAAATTGACGACAACATATTTTTTCCGACAAGCACTTTCCATTTGATGTCGCATAAAGAAGCGCGGATTATAGTAGTGGTCATGTGGAATCTTGAATATACATTTGATTTTTTTATTCAGAAAACTTAGCTTCAATCGCAGGGGTTCATTAGTGATGAAGTGTTACATATAAGATACATATTAACATTACATAATTATAGAACAGAATTTATAAATCCTCTAAGACATACAAAAATGTATGGGACGAGTCAATAATGAAAAAAAAATGAAACAAATAGTAAATTATTTTACACAAAAATGAACATCCCCTAAGAATTCCCCAACATAATAATAGCCTTACAAGCAAGATTGATATTGTACCTAGAGTTTAATCTCCAAGAACTCGAAATTTATAACATCGAATGCTCGGGACAAATAAAAAAATATGCCAGTCACAAACATTTCCTCATTCAATTTTGATGTTGGCAGTCGGTAATACTCGTAATTCGGAAGTGACTCAGAAATGAAATCATGCAATGTTAGAAGAAAACACTTAACACCGAAATGGGTCTATAATTGTCAATGCAGCAAGGATCATGTTTTGTAAAACCAGGAATCACAGCCTCCACTTTCAGAAGATCTGGGATAGGTTGTAACCGATAAATTAATAATAATCTCCTATCGTATTAGGCAGCTCATTGTAACATATACCAGTCCCCTCCCCAAAGTGGACGCTGTCGCCAAACTTGTATATTTGTCACAAAAAATTTGTCCTTTGATCTTGTATCATGCTGATGAATATCATATGTAATCTTCTGTGACTAATAATTTGGTTGCATGATATGTTTGATTTTATAAGTCAAATTAAAAATTCTGGAGAAAATCTTTTGTCTAACACTCATCAAATTTAGGGTCTCCAACATCAATTTAATTGGGGTTCTCCTGATAAATCTTAAAACTACTCTCGTTCCTCTATTAACAATTTTCTGCATCCTATCTACACAAGTCGAAAACAAACCGAAGAAAAGGGGGGTACAGAAATCCAGACCAGGCAACACAATGGCCCTAAATAACAAAACTTTAGTTTTTATGATAATTTTGCTACTGATTTTTCCGATAAAGTGAATTTTTTGTTTTTCATTATCCATGTCTATGATTACGCCTGGGTACTTTATCGATTTTATGATCTCAATTGTTTTATCCTCCATGAATATATTTACATCTTCTCGATTGATTGATTTGAGGCATTTATCCTTTCCAAAAATTATGAAATTGCTGTTTTTATAATTTACCACTAATTGATTATTTTTCATCCAAATACCCAACATCTTCAGATCTTCATTCATTAGCAATTTCATCTGAGAAATATCCTCACCGATAATGAACAACTTGCCGTGCTTTATACTTCTGAAAAAATCATTCATATATATCAAGAAAACAAATGCCCCAAAGTTGTTCCCTGAGGCACCCCATATTCACTCTTCAAGGTATTCGATTCGAAACCATTGAACTTGACCTTCTGTCTCCTATTCGTCAAATAAGACTCAAACCATTTTATAACCACTCCCGATATCCCAATTGATGTTAACTTTCGAATCAACAATTTTCTATCAATTGTTTCGAATGCTCTCTTGAAAGCCAAAAAAAAAACAGCTAGAATGATTTTGTTCTTATCAATTTCTTTTATCAATCTCTGGCACACTTTCAACAAAGAGCTCTCACGGTATTCAGTATACTAATTTGACAGAGTGCACCCTCTTGTTTCTACTCTTTGGTATTATCTTGATTTAGTATTAACATGTTTGAAATTGCTGCTGTGTTGAAAGACCCCTTGTTTTTTTTTTATGAATTTCATGGATGTATCGAAAAAAACGAACTTTTTGAGATATTCGATATTCCTTGTTATTTTCACGTACAATTGTTGTTTGAAATACATAAATGCATTCAGCAAACAGGGTGTCCCATACAAAATAAATCTTTTTAATCTTTCCTTTCATCATACATATCTGCGGTATTTCATTCAATACCAAATGACTACCAGAGTCAGCTTTTGGCTTTTGGAGCATCAGAATAACATTACGGGGCTAAGTGGTTACAGGGCACGCACAATGGCACCATTAGTCCGGCTATAATGTTGGCAAATTGTCCTGTGGGAGGTCCTGGCCGTATATCACCCTATTTGTCCCACGATCTGCTGATGCTATGCGATATCTCGAGAACGCTGTGGTTGGGGGTCCTTTGTGAAGTCTGTGAGAAGTTGACTGCGTTTTTCATACAGGGTGAAACGAGTTGAAAATCGGCACGTGTCGGACAAAACTGACTGGAAGCGTATATACGATAAGAATGATTTTATTGGATATTTTTAGCTTACTTTATTAACCTATTGCACATGAAATTGAAATTTGAATTATTTCAAATTTTGTTTTTCAAGTTTACAATTGAAAAAATGTAGAAAAGCACTAATATTATTGGTGAATTTAAACGTACTAGGACCAGCAATAAAATCGATTAATTTGGATAATATACATCACAGAAACATTGGTGAATCATTATGGAACATTTCAAAGTAATGTTTCAGGAACATATCGCAAACGTTTAAATGAAACATAGCTTTGTGGAGCGCTGGTCGTCTTCGAGTTCCTGCCTTGATTAAAGAGGTTGTGCTACTTGTAAACCATAGTTTTACCAGGGCAAGAATCTCCGTAAAGGAATAACATATCTTCCAATATGGATTGAACTGATTTTCCTTGCTTGGTAAGTAACTTAATGACAACGCTTCCACAATTTCTTACCGATTGGGGTTTTTGATCGACGATAGTTCAAATACTAGTGCCCTAATAATGATAAAACGTGGTATTTATACTAATAACAAGTTAGTTAACTCGTAAAAATTTTGGTGAGTTTCCTCACCATCTTCCCACCCATTCCGCGAACTTATGAATCCTCCCTCGTATGTTAAAACTTGTTTCTTCAGTGTACGCGTATGACATATACGTACATATGAGTCGTAAGACTCATATGTGCTACCTACCCTAAAAACCTAAGTGAATAGAATAGAATAGAATAGAATAGAATTTTATTGATCCTCTAAGACATACAAATATGTATAGGACAAGTCAATTAAAAAGTGAAAGCTACATTTACCTCCCTTGGGATTTTAAACTCATTACTTCCCTACTTTTGTATGATTTCATAAGAATCTGGATACCACTGATATTCATTTGGTTATCATTTTGATGTTTTACGTATTTAATTGTTAAATGTCTGTTTCATACTCAATGAAATTAAACCAGTTTTCAACCTTGTATTCATATGATTTTTGCCAAAAAAAGAAGATGAACGGAGCGAGGCGAAATGCAGTTATGTGTCACGCAGTCAGAAAGGCATTTGTTGGCCCCTCAGCTGCCTAATGCTAAAAAACCGGTATAGTAGATTTCCATAACTTTTCGGTACATCGGTATCCAATTCGGTAGAAATTCCGATAAATCGGTAGCATCGACAACGCTGTATGATAAGTCTATGTTCATAACAATTTGAATTAGTCTATGCGCATGAACCTTACAGGTTCTCGCTTTTAGACCTGATGCTCCATCTTGTTATTTTATACTCTGTAATTTCGCTTCTAGTTTTTCAAAATCTCTATTGATTTTTTCATTCGAAAGATATCTCTACTGATTAATGATGTTTAATGGTGGGGAAAATGAAATTTCCAATGAGAATATTGAAAATATTTATTCGCAATTAACCAACGTGGTTTATGGCAAAAACGAAATCAAAACATCTATTGCATTGAAAAGTGAAGAACTTTCCAAAAATCAGTATGAAATTGAGGAACTGGAAAATGCACTACATGATATTCGTACTAAAATATCGTCTAATCCCATATTGAAGGAATTGAATGTATCATGTGAAGAAAATGCAATCAGTCAGAGGAAGTCAGCAGAAAGTATATATTCTGAATTGCCTGAAATATCATCAAAATTGGATCTGCATGATGAAAGTTTTGCAAAATTTAATAAGGAGCTCACTGAAATAGAAAAATTGCATTCATCTGTGAAAGAGAAATTCCAGGATCATATTGGTAAATTAACCTTGTCGTTAGAAACAGAACAAAATCGCAATGACGAATTAAAAGCAGATATAAAACAGAATATTTTTTCAAAGTATCAAGCTCTGATAGATGAAGCTGCTCTGTTATCCGTTAATTTAACAGAGGAAAAAGATAATATGAAATCATTATCATTACTAAGAGAAAGCAAACTGATAATGCTCCAGAAATTGAAAGAAATGAATGAACAGAATTCAGAACTTCTGATAAATATTGATAATCTTGAAACAATCGACAAAGATATTTCAGCTCTTGAGAACACCGTTGAAGAACTCGGCAGTGAGATATCACAACTTGTCGAGAGAAAAACTCTATCTGAAGATAAAGTTAAAGAATTTGAGCAAGAAATAATTAATTATAAGACCTCTCAAACAAAGCTTTCTGAAATATTAACCAAGCACAAGTTGTTGTCTGATAGAAAAGCTACACTGAGTTCCATTAATATATTGAAAACTAGTTTAGAAGAAAAGAACAAAGAATTTTCGGTATCCAGAGAAAATGAATTGATACTAGAGAAGTCTTCATCAGAAAACAAAACTGAGTTAGAACAATTCAAATTTGAAAGCAATAAAATGTTTGAGGAAATAGATGAATTGATAATGAAGGGTGAATTACTATTAGAAGAAGAAGGAATTCTGCTGAGTAGCAACAATGATTTGAAGGAAAAACTGAAAATCCTCACCCAGGCAATTTCAAACATCAGGAAATATAAAAATGAACTCGAAATAACCCTTAATGTTAATAATGAGAAACAGACCGTTCTTCTTGATGAAATCAACAAACTTGAAGAAAATATTCGTCAAACCGGTACTGTTATCGAGGGACTCAATGAAGAAATTATAAATTTGCAGGCTAATATAAGTGATAAAGAAAAAGGGGAAGAAACACCGGCTTATGGAGAAATTGAAAAAGAGAATGAAATTCTGGATATAAAAATAAGGAAATATGTAAAAGCAATTGAAATTTTCAAGATAAACAGAGCAGCTGCAATGAGGAAAAAAAAAACTTACAATGACTCTAGTGATAGCGAAGATTCCATGTTGGTATCAAACAAAAAGAGAAGTTGATTACCTCGAATTTAAGTTTATAAATGTTTTTGTAACTTTTGTATTCTAATTTCTGTTTTTGTTTTGTTAGTTGATTGAACTATCTTATTTTCTTTATTAATATTTTATTTTTTGGCTCTAATCTTTGCAAATTCTTCATTGCTTCATCAACCCATTTGGAAACTTATTCCTTGAGGGTTATGTGATTTTCAAGATACGAATCTGCTTCAGATATTCAAAGAATTTTTCTGATGTCTGATAAATATCTTATGAGACAATAATTACTTCTGAGACGATTCTCAAAAATTCTTTCAAATACGAATTGATTAGGTGTATTGTTGCATCTATTAAATTGCTATTAAAACAGCTTCAGACTTTCTATATCTTTATTCATTAACTCCCTGTATTACAACAGTACATTGCCTAACTAGTTTGGAATTATCAGTATAATTCCAAATTTATATTTACTTTATAACATCAGGATTCTTTACCACACTTCAATTTATGCAAACAATTACATTTATCAACGTTATTAATTCATTTTTTTGTCTGAATATTTACCTCAAACTCATTTTTCACATTTTGAGGGATGCCTCGATTTCAAGATATGGTTCTTAGAGTGTTTTAATCTGGGAACTATTTCTAACGCCTAGATAAGTAATCAGAGATACATATACCTCCCTGGAACATATTCTAATTTTATATTGTAATTCAGCAATTTTAATCTCATTCTTTGTAACTCTGCAGAGGGTATCTTATGGATTTCTTTTGTCATTATAGATAAAAGTGGGTTATGATCAGTCTTAACTTTGATATCCCTAAATAGATAGAGTTATGAAACTTGTTGCAACCAAAAACCAAACTTAATAATTCCTTCTCTATCACTGAATATTGTTTTTCTATGTCAGACTTCTGGAAGCAAAAGCTACTAGTTTATTTCCTTGAAAGAACTGAAGTAAAATACCGAAAAATACTTCATTCCACAAAATTTCTCTGAAATATCTTCTAGAGTAGGCATCATAAAAGGCTCTCTTATTAAATATTTATTTAATTCAAAGGGACTCAGGCAAATTCTCGAATTACCTTGTTTCTTTTCATCTATTTCAAATTTATTCAACTGACTAATCAACTTTCTCAATATTATCTAATTTTCAAGTTCATCCAGTGTTTCCAAAAATTATTTTCTTAAGTTTACAGGAATTCTTCTTGAAGGGTTCATGGCTGCTTTATAATCATTCTTTAATTTCAATTTATATGGAACGTTGTATTTTCCTCTGAAGGAGCTACTATGTTTTTCTATAAAACATCATGACTAACACAACTTACATTATTTTAAATATATTCAAATTTTTCAACCAAATTCATTTTAACACAGGTTTCATTACCAAGTACAGGAATATAGCTTTCATTCAAAATGAAAAGCGGAAATACACTTCTCTCACTTTCATGCTCGCAGACTAAATCAATAATTCCTAGAGATTTCAATCACCGAACCTCCATATACTTCTAATATAATTTCTTATAAGACTCATCCATCTTCTTTTAAATATCTAGGGGTATGATGTAGCTATCTGAACCACTATCTAACTCTGTCCAACCCTTCCTAAACAAAAAACTAACATCAGAAATAGTATTCACATAAAATGAATTACCAGAACCAATCAGATTCAAAATTTTCATCATTATAATTTTTATCTTCCATAAATGCTCTTACTTTTCAAAATTAACATGCCTTAGCAAAATGATTGAATCTATGACAATTATTACATTTTTTTTGTAAGCTGGACATACTTGGATTTTATGATATGATAGGCATCTAGCACATCTATTATTATGTATCATTAATTTAGAAATAGGAGAATTTGAATTGATTTTTTTGGTGGAATTGTGGAATCATTTATTTGTGATTTTTACTTACCTTTCGTTATGAATAGAATGTCAGCCATATGTGTTCCAATTTGAAGTTTTTAGTCTGTTCTTGCGTGACTTCCCTAGATCTGTAGACGAAGGAAGCCTTGTCCAACTACATATTTCCAATTTGAAGAAGTATTTTTCGCAGAGATATGTCCCATACACTATGTGCTTGATATCTGGTGTAGAATTTATATCTTTCAAACACCACATTTTGTTTGGGCGTATTTTTCAAACGTTTGAATAATTTTCTAATATGTAGTTTCACCCGGTAGATTAAAGGTTATGTATAAATCCAGTGCCTTAGAACATAGAACCACTTTATCTTTATTCAAAGTCCAGTGCATATACTTCCAGTTTACCGGTGGATCCAATGGCGTTCAGGAACTGTGCCTTTTTGATTTTGTCCCCTTTATTATCCAAATTCGCTGCTGTCAAAAATATTTCGTAGTTAACCTTGAATTTATTCCAATTTGCGTTGGGATTCCCACTGAACGCAAGGTCTCCATGGGTTTTATGTTTATGTCGTTATCACATGTGACTAAGGTCTTATAGGGATGAAACGATCCATTGAGGTATCGATATACTTTTACTCGTATCTATAGATGAATAAAAGTATTGATAACTACTCGGTATCGATCGGAAAGTACTTACTTGTATCGAATGGTATCGTAGGGATGCAGAATACATGCGAAATGGATAGAAGCAGGGCCGGATTTAGGGGGGGGCAACTGCCCGGGGGCCTCCACAAAATAGGGGCCCCCACAAAAATGGGCCACCACTCAAGAAAATTCGGAAAAATTTTAAATTTCACAAAACACTAGTAAAAAATTTTCCTTCAATATTTTTTATAATGTAATTAAATCATGATGAAAATAAAGACGAAAGTCTTCTACTGGACAATAATTTCTGTTGTGGTTTGTGGTATTCGATGAGTGAACGTAAACGAATTAAACGTGCCGCGCAAGCGCTCACGCTCAGGCAGGCGTATGGCGGCCCACTGTTCAATTTTACGGAAGGAAGCGTTAGGCATAATACGCGTGTCCGAGCTACATTCCCAAACATCGAAATCGCGTTGAGAATGTATTTGGTTCTTATGGTATCCAATTGCACTGGAGAGCGATCATTTTCGAAAATGGAAATCATCAAAAATAGACTCAGAACGACTATAGGACAAAATCGTCTCTCAAAGCTTACTCTCCTAAGCATTGAGACCGATTTACTCCGTGAACTGGATTTTACTGAAATAATTGACGATTTTTCAGCCAAAAAAGCTTGGAAGGTTCCGTTCATTTAATGGCACTCAATTATTGTTTTTTCATACTATTTTTGTTAAATAATAAAAGAATCTTGGTTTCTCGATAAATTATGTATTGAAAACCCCTACTTTAAAAGATCATCCATTTTATTTTGAAAATTATTCGAGGCTAGGGGGCCCCCACTTATTTGTTGCCCCGGGGCCCCCACACCTCTAAATCCGGCCCTGGATAGAAGGTACTTGCTGCCATGTGTTTCTGCTTATTGGCTTCTTCAGGGCAAGGCAATAAGGATAGGGAAGAAACGACAACATGTTATTTATCGATATTTAATAACCTTGATATAAACCTTAATCTGTGTCAATTAAAACTCATTAAATCTACATATCATAGAATAAATCTAATATTTAACATTTTCAGTTTTGCTTTCTTCGAGATGATTGTAGAAACCCATAACTGCAAAACCAACTGACGGATTTAGCTCAGTAACGAAATATTTCGACACATCCTGAAATTTTTAGAACTTCTTCTCATTTTTTGTCATTACGGCCAGTCGTACTGAGTTGGAAGCCAACATGAGTTATTTAAAATTCAAATATAGAGTAGTATCTCGTTAACAATTATGCTTTGTCACGAATAAACTTTATCCCTATTCTTTTCTCAGCTACTGAATAGTGGATGATGCTGTGGTTTATCAGAACTGTACCATAAGCAAAATGAGTGGGTATGTAAATTCGAAATTACAGTTTCGGTTACATCGCATTTAGAGTCATATACAGAGCGGGCCCTTAATCCGACACGGCTTGAAAAGTCACGGTGGAAAGAATGAAGTGGGCGTGGATAGATTTGTAGCCCTAGTGTGACTTTGGGTGCCAGGTGCTGTAACCCTCAGCCACATCTGCCTTATCTTTGCTAATTCATAAATACGTCCAGCACTGTGTTGCCAGATTGATTAGGATCTGGATATAATGGTGGTAAAAAATCATAAACGAAAAAATGCTTATTATGAATCTATCTCCATTTTTTTAGTATAGCCATTACTTCTGAGTTTTTTGTGATATTATTTATTTCCTCTATCTTATCTCGTTGAGTAAAGCATACTTATATTTGTTGTTGTGTTATATTCAAACAATGCACCAGTCCCGATTTAGTGTTTAGTTGATGGTTGGAATTAAAACGCTCGGATTCTTGAGATTCCATTCTGTTTATGAACAAGTATCTACATCTGAATATAGAAATCCTCTATTTTTCTCGATTACCATTGAAAATTTGATAGAATCTTCTTTATGTTTCCCCATGTGGAAGTAGATATAAAATTACTGATTTTGTTTTGGTTTACTAGATAACTTCTCTTTTAATTTTAATTGCGTACATCCTTCTCACAATCTCTCCATATCCATAGATCTTTATTTAGCCAGGTGAAGAAATCGTAGAATTTTTTATTTTTTGAGTGATCACGAATTATTGTCACCAAACAATTTTCTGGAAACGAAATACCCTCGGAATTAATAAACAATAAATTCACCCTCATGAAAGATCGTAGGTTGCCGTAAATTCTGTAGATGTCACAACACTGTCGGTGGTTGTTTGCTACAGTCCTCTTCAAACAATTGCAATGACAATTACACGCACCACTAGCTCCAACACGTCGCTATAGAAAAGATAATTAGGCGTGTATCTTGTAAACAGATGGTACTGATATTCTGAAGATCCATTTGCCTGAGTAGGCCATCCATCAAATTATGTATTTATACATGGATAAACGTGATGTGGCTACTATGCGAAGAGTTATGCGTGCTCTGCATGGTGGACCTTTTGTGTAAAGATGGTCCGATATGACATGATACACTATGTTTCTAAGTCTACAAGTCATATTTTATATTATTTACAAGGTATACTTTATGGAATTATGGAACCGATATATTAAACAAAGTTGTTCTACTTGATCGTATAATATCTATTGAAAAAAATTTTTAACGAACAGGTTTAACAAAAATTATTGCAAATACTCAAATTCGATTGCATGCAGCGATACAGTCGTTCTTCAAAATTATTACGTACAAGCTGTAGCACCCCAGGAGTAATGTAACCTCATTCTGCCACAATCAGTGCTTTAAGGTTGTCTTAATCTGCAACTCTGGTTTTATAAATTTGTGAGTCACCTCATAAAAAAATCAATCAGTGTGAGATCCGGCGATCGCGCAGGCTACTCCATTTGGCCCCTTCGGCCTATCCAAGTAATCCTAAATTTTAGGTACTGTCTCATCAGAGTTGCAAACTGATGTTGAGTTCCGTTATGCAGAAAACGTAACTGCTCTTCCGAACGGTTTTCATCTGCCTCCGAAGCTTCGGTGATTGGAAGATCAATCATGTTTTCGTGTAAATCCAGAAACATATTGCCAGTGAGATTTTCAGGAAAGAACACAGGACAGAACAATATGTCGTTCAACACAAATCCTCGCAGTGGCCCTAGCACAGTCATTGCTCAGAAAATAAATTCTTAACATTTCCTTCCTCCTCTCCAACGTGTTAATCATTTCGTTATTTTTAATAAGAACTGATAAAACGCAACTCTAATAATTCTCCAAACCGAATATTGAAACGAAATCTTCTTGAATCAACAATCGCTTTATATTTGCATTGCAGATTCTGATGAGCATGAAGAGAAAAAAAGGGTCTAACCAGAGATATAGAGTGGGGAGAATACGCTTCGACCACTGCGCATCCAAAATCAGTAGCTAAATTTTTATGTCAAATTTCGACCATTTTTATACTTTCATAGTCAGCTGTTCTAGTTTGACATACTTGTTAGGTGAGTAAGAAATTGTTCGAATTTTACATTGTGCTGATAGATACTTCGATACTTTCAACATGTCATGTATTGTTAAAACGTGTTAAAACTATAAAATAAAGAAGGTCGAAGGAATATAATTTTATACGTAAGTTTCTATTAAAATTATCTGACTGATCATACCGCATGGCATTGTTTATCTGCTCAGTGGCGTGTTGTATACTTTCCACAGTAATATGATTCTTTTTAGTTTCCCAAAATCAGTTGATATGAGGACAGTTTGGACTGATATTCTGAGTATAGATTCTGAAGCTATAGATTTATCTAAGAAATTGACATGCACTAAACATTACATCTTCATTTTAATTTGATACCAACTATCCCTTAGATACACTGCTTTCTACGTCAATGAACCGAAAGTATAAAAATGGCGGACGAAAAATTAGCCACTTCGCGCATCTCGAAGATCATTCTCCCCACTCTATATCTCTGGGTTTAACACTCCTTATTGTTTATTTTTGCTTCGTTTCCAAACAAGAGATAATCAAGCATTTGTCACTCCATGCAATCAATGGTAAATAATTATAGCTTATAATTATGCTTATACTCGAATAATTATAGAATTTGTGGTAATTTTTTTCCAATACTCTTCCTTGAAAAAATTCTTTCAATAGAAAATATACGACCAATTAGAACATCTGTTATATTTATTAGGTGTACAAATAAGTTTCCGCGGTTTTTATAAAAATTAGGAATTTATTGTAAAGGAAAAGTACATTACGTTTTATTCAAAGTATTTTCCATCATTTGCCACTACTTTTCCCCATCTTTCCGGCAACATTCGGATACCCCGTCGAAAAAACTCTTCATCTTTTGACGCTATCCAGAAATCTACCCAATTTTTGGTGTCTTCATATGATGTGAAGCGCTGCTCAGACAGACCATGTGCCATCGACCGGAACAGATGATAATCAGAAGGGGCTAAGTCTGGTGAATACGGCGGGTGGGGTAAAACTTCCCAGTTGAGTGTTTCCAAGTATGTTTTTACCGGCGCCGCAACATGTGGACGAGCATTATCGTGTAAAAGAATAATTTTGTCGTGTCTGGAGTAGTAATGAGCGCGTTTTTCCTTAAGTGCCCGACTCAATCTCATTAATTGTGTTCGGTAGAGAGCTCCAGTAATGGTTTCGCTTAGTTTCAGCAATTCATAATACACGACACTAAGCTGATCCCACCAAATACACAGCATGAGTTTTTTCCATGAATATTCGGCTTAGCTATCGATGTTGATGGTTCGCCGGGCTTAACCCATTAGTTTCTCTTCTTTGGATTATCGTAGTGAATCCATTTTTCGTCACCAGTGACTATACGATGCAAAAACTCTTTTTATTCCTGGCAAGCAGCATTTCACTCATGCATAATCGGCGTTCAACGTCTCTCGGCTTTAGTTCATATGGAACCCAATTTCCTTGTTTTGAATCATTGCTAACGATTTTAAACGATGTGAAATTGCTTGTTGAGTCACTTGTAGAGTAAGTGCAAGTTCTTTTTGCGTTTGGGACGAATCTTCCTCCAATAGTGCTTCTAAATCCATGTCTTCGTACACTTTCGGCCTTCCACTGCGTTCTTTGTCTTTAACGTCAAACTCACCGTTCTTAAACTTTTGAAACCATTCCTGACAACTTCTCTCACTTAAAGTAGCTTCACCATATGTTTCTAGAAGCAATCGATGCGCCTCAGCTGCAGATTTTTTCACATTAAAGAAGTAAATCAAAAGTTCCCGCAAATGATGCTTATTCGGAATAAAACTTGACATTTTTGCACGAAAAAATTACGTGATGCTGATACGGAATCACTAGTACTTTAAGGTTATGGTGTTGCCAGATGACTAAACTTGGGATATTAAGTTTTACATCTGACAACTTCTCCATAACCTTCTGGTGGGAACCATCTTTTTTTGACAAACTGGGGAAACTTATTTGTACACCTAATAGTTTTATCGGTATCATAATTCCATAAAAACACCCTGTAATATTATGAATATTCACTTTATGAGCACAAACTCAAGCTTTACATGTTTGCTACAAAACTACAAACTATCCCTATTCAAATTCCTGATGGGGTTGCAAGCCTTTCCAAGGGGTTGCTAGTGGAAACAAGATTAATATCCCAAATCATGTTTCCCTGTCATCAAGAAATGACCTATCTTAGTGTTTCCACAAATTCGGATTTGTTGTTGAGTTACTGAGAGTGGTCTTTTCAGCGACCCCCTGTCTATCAGGTGTCCCAAGGTGGGGGGCCTACTCCGTTATTATAGAAACTCTTCATATTCGAGTTTTCGAGGTTAATATTAGATTATATAAAGTACATTTTTTAAATATTTTCAGATGTTCAGTGTTGCCTGATTTATGCGTATTTGTTAACAGCTTTGTTATTCGAAATGGGACATCCCGTATTTGAATTTTTTTAAATGATTCTTCATAAAATATCAAACTGATTTACTTTCACTTCCCTCTATATATCTTTGACGATTTTTCAGTTATACATTATTTTTATACAGTTCAGATCAAAATTCAGAGTTACGAAAATGATTATATTTCGCTCAATATTTGAGATTTCATTTCGAAGTTCGGCATGACCTTGGATAATCGTTTGATCTATGCCACTATTCTCGAAAATTCATTGTCAGTTTTACAGACTGGTCAGAAAAAATTACCATTTGACTACTCACAAAATTTTAAAAAACTTTCTTTTTCTAAATTAGACACCTAGTATATGTTTTCAATGGTAACAGAAGACATTTTTCTATACATTTCCCTATACCTAAATTTTTTGGTTTTAAGTTAACTGCGTTTATTGAATTCCAGGTTGTTTATTTAAAAACTCATTCAAAATACTCAGAAAACTTGTTATTCAACAAGTAAACTTAAAAAAATGGTTTACTATGAATTTAATAGAGTCATAGATATGTCGATCTATAGACGACATAAAGCGCATAAAGGAAATATCAATATAAAGAATTCAAAAAGCATATTAAACCAATTCAAAATTCAGTTAACGCAGAATCCAGACGGTAAGTGAAAGGAAACGAATAAAAAAATTGTAGAGTGTGCTGTGCTCATTGTGAAAATGAAAAAACATACTAGGTGTCCAATTTAAAGAAGCAAAGTTCCTCACAATTTTGTGAGTTGACAATTGGTAATTTTGTTTTAACCACAACTAATTTTCGAGGATAGTGTCACAAATCAATCTGTAGGAAACGTTAGGTTATTTTCAATATTGTAACTTTTTTGGTGCTTGTGAAAAAAATTGTTATACAAATTTTATGTACTCTATGTTTTAGGGGCTGTATCTTAACAAGGGATGCTCCAATGAAGTTTCTTTATAGGAAAGATCCTATCTTTTTTTCGATGAGGAATCAACTCCTTAAATATTTTACACTTATTTAGTTACACCCTGTATATAAGGTTCCGTTGTTGCGTGAAATATGAATTTTTCGGTTTATTGTGTGATAATAATTTCTGAAATTTTCAATGAGTTATAATTATGAGGATTTTATGGACAAAATTTGGTACATCATAATTTAAGGTCTTCTTTATTAGAATGAATTCACATTAAGAACATAGTACTTCAGCGCTTTTCCACATTTTATGGCATCCAACATCCTTATGTGAATTTTACTTACCTTATCTTGGAAATAAATTAACAGTTCTCAAGCATTTTTTTTTCTGAATTAATGTTCACATTTATGAAATCGAACTATTATTTTCTGAATAACAAAAGATGATGGCGTAGTTTTACTAGGCAAAATGAAATAGAAAACATTATATCAATAAATTTATTTTACAATATATTTACAGCGTTTCTTCAACGTCGACTGGTACATTTAATCATCATTTTAATTCAAGTTTATTGCACAAAGTCAATTCTAAACTTAGTTCGTTGAGTATTTTTGCTCCATTTGAATGCTTTTCATATTCGAGTTTTCTCAATTGTCTTCAGTTTGTCAAAACTTTAATGGGAACAAGATAATATAACAATAATATTTTCATAAGTTAAAATTATAATCGGATTATCCGATTAGTCCGACCTATATACACTCCACTGTTGAACGGATACACTCGAAGCTGTCACTACATCCGAGTAACTTGATTCACTGTCAATGTGGAGGACCTGGCGGGTGATACCCATGGTGCAGTTCTAGTCCCGCTCGTAATGATGCATGACTGGCCAAAACTCTGCTAGCTAGATCTCCCAATGCCCGCTCCAACTGCTGATGTTGACTTCTCACAGCGAATCTGTTTACATGCACTGGTATAGGAACAACTAATTTGCTTTTATTTTGACCACTTTTGGACTGGTGAGGACCTCCACCAAGTCCTGCTTTGACTCTTTTCCATTTGGCTCTTCTATTCTGGAACCAGATTTTGACTTGAACTTCGCTCAAACGTAAAGCTGACGCTATTTGACTACGTTCTGTTAGTGAAAGGTATTTTTTTGCGTGAAATTCTCTTTCTAGTTCAAGAAGCTGTTCGCTGGTGAAGGCGGTTCTTCTCCTCCTAGCTTTTGCGGCTGCAGAGCTTTCACAAGGACCATCCGAGTTCTGAGTTTCGTCAAGGTCATCTTCGTTTTCTGAACCTAGAAGAAAATTATCATGATTTATTGTTTAGTTAGATGGTAAAACACATATTGGTATATGGAAAATGAGAAGAAGGTGGAATGCTAGTGTATACAGGGCGAGTCTTTGGCCACTGCGTTAATTTTAACCAAAGATCCTTGATGTCAAAAGAACCATTTTCTTCCTATAACATTTTTCCAAATTTGGTCCCGTTCAAAAGATGAAATTTCATAAAAAAAAATGCATTTTCACCTGTAATATTCAAACGACAATACAATTGAAATGATCTCTTGTAGAAGGTTTTTGATAACAGTCATGCATATTTTGGCATCAATAGGTTTATTCCATTTCTTGTGGGTTTCTCACTATTACTGTACAGAATGGTTAAATTGCATGAAAAACAAATATCACGTGAACTAAAGGTACTTCCTAGAATCATTATCCTTTTTTGCAGATAAAATCATTCCTCATCTTTTTCTCTAAATTGCACCATTTTTGAGATATTTGAAGTTGAAAGGAATTAAATCGATATAATCTTCTGATGAAACATGAGTGAGTGAATTATTTCTTAGAGGGAAGATAATGTTTTTAAACAATTCAGACTCAATAGTGGATGCTGTGGAAAGTAATTCTCATTCAAACTAAACTGGACTACAGAGGGTATTTGCCCAACGTGAAAACTTAAAATGCTTATTACTTTTAAACGGAGCTAAATATGGAAAAAACGGTATGGGAAAAAAGTGTTAAAATTCAGGGCTATTCACTAACTCAAGTTGCTATGAATAGCCACCGAAAATCGTGGTCATCTTCAAGGTCAGTTGCTAAGCGCGAAATCGGTATTCACTATTCAAGAAAGTGGTTATGAAAGTTACTATGCATAACGACTAGTGGCTATCCCTAGTAGTTTACTGGCAACTGCTTCATAGGTGTAGCTATTGATAACCACTCTTGTCGGCTACTGTTTGTTTATTGTTTTTTTTCATTCATGTGAACAATTAAAAGTTTTAATCGAATAAGAATGACATTTTTAGTGCAAATGAACTTTTTAATGAATTAGGAATTACAAAGGTATTAATATAGAGTATTGTAGGGTAAATGCGCCACTGCTGCAAAGGCTTAACGCTGTCTTCATATTATTCAACTCTTTTGTGAGTTGCATTCACAGTTCTCCAACTTTTACTGATTCAGCTGGCGATAGTTTTACTTTCATCATCACTTTATGTTCGCTCATTCATCATAAATTGATATCTTCATTGCTTGCCTTTTTAAACCTGTTATGTCTAAAATAAGAGATGTTAAATTAAAAATACCGAAAATTGTCTTCTATATAACCTCATCCTTCTTCCATAGTTACAGTACAGATTCCTCGAAAATAATTGAAATCTTTTCCCAACTTTCTTTAACGGTCATTTTTCTTGTTTTTGAAGGTTATGTATTTGCTTATTCCACAGACAAATCCATATCATTTGTCTATGGTTGAATCGAGAAAACGGACATTTGAACTATTTTGAGGTGTTGCCATGACTCTCTTCACACAAAGTTGTTATGATAACAACAATTGTTAATGGTTAGTTAGAGAATACCAAAAAAGGGTAGAAGTAGCTATCGAAAGTTGTTATACGAGTTGCTTTGGATAGCCACGGCGAAAGCAACTTGAGTTAGTGAATAGCCCTGATTAAGGCAGTGGTGAAAGACTCGCCCTGTAGAGAATGCAATTAAAGTTAATTTAATATCGAAGTTCCTTTGGATTATATGGGTATTGGTTTGAGTAAATTTAATGATTAGTTATTATAATTCATGTGCTAATCCGAAACACATTGTTTTGTCTATTGTCCTGACTATTTAATTCGAATTGGTGAAATTAAGAAAAAAAGTGCGTTCATCAATCTAATGCTTTATGATATACAATATTCATAGTTTTTTTTTCTTGGGCATGTACAATTAGTTTTGTTCTTATTTCGACACGTAATCGGCGACATATAATTGGTCAAGTGAAAAGCATGGATTTTCAAGATTAACGTCACAAACATCTAGAGATTCCCTCAAAATATATTTATCGGCAATGCGAATACTAGCCACACTGGAAATTGCAACCATTCAAAGTCGAATGGCAAATCGTTCGGAATAAAAGGAATCTGTGGAATCAAAACGTCTTTGACTTTGTATTTCCTATTCAAAATTGTGGCTCCTATGACGTTAGTATTACATAGACGGTACAATGTAATGATTACTGATCAGATGTTTGTTTATAGATTATGGAGTGGTCAGGAATTCCAAAGAATAAACAAACTTAGTTGAATAGTTGATTGGATGGTTGACAACATCATCTTGGTGAGTGAAGGAATCGATCGATTTGTCTGTCATTAATTCGCCAGATATTTCGTATTGAATTTGAATTTTAATTTTGTTTATATCGACGTTTCTTGCAGCAAATATAATGCTTTCGTTTTACCATACATGGGATTTGTTATTTTGAGCTGTGTTTTAAAAACTGTTCCCGATGAGTTCGGTCTTATAGTTTCAGTAAAGTAAAAAAATGGATGTCAGTTGGCATCGATCGCAAAGTACGGTCTAATGTTTCCAAAGAATTTTTGTGTATAATTTTACACTCCGGAGACCCTCAGGGAAGATTTTGAGACCACTTTTATATATCATCTACACTTCAGACATACCAGAAATGAAAACCTGGCCAAACGATCCAACTGACAAATCATACCTAAGTATCCATCAATGTGAAATAATCAGGGCTATTCACTAACTCAAGTTGCTATCGCCGTGGCTATCCAAAGCAACTCGTATAACAACTTTCGATAGCCACTGCTACCCTTTTTTGGTATTCTCTAACTAACCATTAACAACTGTTGTTATCATAACAACTTTTTGTGAAGAGAGTCACGGCAACACCGCAAAATAGTTCAAATGTCCGTTTTCTCGATTCAACCATAGACAAATGATATGGATTTGTCTGTGGAATAAGCAAATACATAACCTTCAAAATCACGAAAAATGACCGTTAAATAAAGTTGTGAAAAGATTTCAATTGTTTTCGATGAATCTATACTGTAACTATGGAAGAAGGATGAGGTTATATAAAAGACAATTTTCGGTAATTTTTATTTAACATCTCTTATTTTAGACATAATAGGTTTAAAAAGGCAAGCAATGAAGATATCAATTTATGATGAATTTCCTGAGCGAACATGAAGTGATGATGAAAGTAAAACTATTGCTAGCTGAATCAGTAAAGGTTGGAGAACTGTGAATGCAACTCACAAAAGAGTTGAATAATATGAAGACAGCGTTAAGCCTTTGCAGCAGTGGCACATTTGCCCTACAATACTCTATATCAATACCTTTGTGATTCCTAATTCATTAAAAAGTTCATTTGCACTGAAAATGTCATTCTTATTCGATTAAAACTTTTAATTGTTCACATGAATGAAAAAAAAACAATAAACAAACAGTAGCCAACAAGAGTAGTTATCAATAGCAACACCTATAAAGCAGTTGCCAGTAAACTACTAGGGATAGCCACTAGTCGTTATGCATAGTAACATTCATAACCACTTTCTTGAATAGTGAATACCGATTTCGCGCTTAGCAACTGACCTTGAAGATGACCACGATTTTCGGTGGCTATTCATAGCAACTTGAGTTAGTGAATAGCCCTGATTGGCTGTGAGACAAGTGGCACCGTCTTGTTGAAACCACATGTCTGTGATTTCCATGTCATCAATAATAGGCCAAAATTGAGTTGTTAACATCTCGAGATAGAGGGATCCACTGACCGTTACCGCATTTCCAGCCTCATTATTCGAAAAAAAAAGCCCAATCATTTCCAGCCATAGCGCACCACAGTGACATTCAAAAAAAAAAAAGCTCTAGGATTTTCAGAAGCCCAAATGCTGCGATTTTGCTTGTTGACGTACCCTGAAATGAGCTTTTTTAAAAAAACCAGCTGCTTGTTCCTGAATAATTTGAACAAACCACCATGTTTTCATAGTGGCTTTTGGATTATTTAAATGCGATGTTTTCAGTTGAACGGCCCGGCGACACGCGTTGAAATTCATTTTATAACAATCCCGTCGACTCAAATTCAGCAACCAAATTCTTAATGGCGATCTACGATTATGTTGTCGAAAATACCAGCTAATTTTCAAACCACCATTTTCATAGTGGGTTTTGATTATTTAAATGCGATTTCGAGCGAACTTAAATTCATTATAACAATTGGCAAAGCATCTACTACGAAATCAAAAAAAAAAACAAAGTTCTTATTGAAAAACAAAGTTCTTATTGAAAGGTCCTTTAGAAGTGAATAGTTTAGGTAGGTTGTATAGAAAAATTAGTTTCAGTGGGTAATCGTGTTTCAATATCACTTATTGCAGAATGAAAAAGAAGTTCGATAATCAATAATATGCATGAGCGAGACTGAATTAAATTAGCAAACCCTACAGCCAAATAATAATTGGATTGCACTCAAATTAGCCTACAACCAACCGTAAAACGATAGTAGGAATAATAGTATACAAATAATATTTTGATGAACTTAATTGAATTAACGATTACAGTACAAATGGAGGGTTCTCTAATAGGTAATATATCATCGTTTTCAACAAAAGGACAACGATGACGGGGGAGATGAGAATTATCGGACAATATAATGAATAGTTTAGTATAATCGCTCATCCACCCGTTTCACTATTGAATTATTCACCCCTAGGCTACTTTTTCCGTGATATCGTTATTCCTCTTGAGTACAGGGGGTGCCGAAGATGTAATTGAAAGTTCACAGATTGATTTTGTCCTGCTGCAAACAATTAGGAATAGGCAATTTGAATCTCTGCAATAATTTAATGTTTGATTGTATTTAGAAGCAATAACAACGTTGATAAAAATGACTTTCCCAAGTTAAAATGTATCATCATTTGATATATTTAAACAACATTATTATTAGGTTTAAGTAAAATCATAATGAGGATATGTTTCTATGACGTCACAGGCATGCAATTTGCACCAAACAAATATCTTTCGTGGGTGGAATGGTATTTCATGAAACACATATGAATTTTAGATTTACCAATATCGCATATTTTACTAATTGACGAACGAACCCATTAATCTAAAAATGAGCCTCGTCACTGAAGATGATTTTGCGATGAAATCGATTGTCGCTTTAAAAGGTCCATTGGATTTAATTCTCGCGTCAGCTTGACCTTGTGTGGATGTGAACTAAGATCCTTACGTTAAATTTACGTTAAAGTACTACATGGATCAATAAGTCCCGTGACTAACCCAGAGATGGCACTCGTAGTTAACCAGTAACCACGTCTTTCTAGAGTAGTAACCTTTGCTTGAAACGTGTCAAAATTTTAAGTCGATCGGACCAGAAACAGCTGAGTTATCGAGGTTTGAGTAAAGTCGTTTTGTAGTTTGTTTAAAAGATGGAAAACATTGTCTTTTAATGGGTAAAAACACCGTACAAGTGAAACAATGGATTGAAAAATGTTACCCGGACTCTTGTCCAACAAAAGCAACGATTTGTCGAGTTTAAATGTGGTCGTACGGGCACAAATGACACGGGCGGAAAATGTGAAATGACAAAAATTATAATGAGACGTAAAGTGAAGCTCCGTGAGATTGCTGAGATGACACAGATATCATATGGAAGTGTATTTACTATCCTTCATGAAAAATTGAGCATGAAAAAGGTTTTTTCCAAGTGGGTTCAAGATTGCTTTAGATGGAACAAAAACAGCCATGAGTCGATGATTCAGAAAGCTATTTCTCGCTATTACTCGCAACAAAAAAGATTTCTTGCGTCGATACGTGACCATGGACGAAACATAGATACATTACTACCCTCCAGAGTCGAAGATTTGGCTCAAATGAGAAGGTCATCGCTGAAACTGAAGCTTATTTTGAAGCGAAAGATAATTTTTTTTTATAAACATGGTATTGAAAAAGCGTTGGAACGATTGTATCACCCTAGAAGATGAATAAAAAAAAATTTACAAAGAAAAATTTGTTTTCATTGTTAGTCTCGGAACTTATTGATCCATGAGTTAGTCTTTGCAATTCACCACGTCAATGCGAGGTCTCACACATTAGCTCAAACAACTGCATTCTTGAGCCCTCAAAACATCGATTTGATGAGTCATCCGCCGTATAATACTGCCTTGGCTCCGAATGACTTCTTTTTATTCCCGTACGTAAAAAATTAAATGAGTGGTCAACGTTTTTCGACGCCTGAAGAAGCGGTTGATGCGTTCAGAATGCATGTTTTGGAGATACATACCTCAATCAGAGTGGCAAAAGTGCTTCGACAATTGGTCCAAACTCATGCAAAAGTGTATAGAACTTAATAGGGAATATTTGTTTTTGTTCTCTAATCCTCAAATATAAAAGCTCGTATTAAGACCTGAGTTTGAAAAAGAATTTGCGGACAACATTAAATGGTAAACGTAGGATGCACTCCAAATCAAATAAAATAGAGGCAATTTAGGATAAGACTCATTGAATGATGATTCATCGATTGAAAGTTTGCAAACTCAAATGCATTTCCATATGGCTCTTTCAAAGAAAGCTGAATGATATACTAATTGACGAAAAACTACGTGACTTAAAGAAACAGGTATTTATTTATTACCTGTTGCCCGAGGTTTCTTTCAAGGAAGCCGAAGAGTATATGCAGCATACAGATGACATCAAACTCCTAGTTAATTTCAATACAATGCATATGTGTGCAGATAATAATTCGCGTATGATTCTTATTTTGGAATAAATGCGCCACATAAATATTCGGCTCACTCACATCATTACAATTATGAACTCATTGAACAATTAAAATATACTATATTCATCGTGGAGATTGAAAATATGTGTTTGTGTACCCCTATTATCTATTTTTTTCTAACCATCTCTTTATTCCTAAGGTTACCTTGCCCTGACGAAGCCAATCAGCAGAAATACGAGTCGATAAGTACCATCTTCGTTCATTTCCTTCTGCTACTTGTGGATTCACCCGATATATCTTTTTCTTAAACAATATATGTAGAACGTGTGTAGTAATCAATTGTTTCAGATTCTTAATTTTTCCCGTAGCTTTTCTCACTACATTTATGTTACACTTATGTTATTCGCTTAATACTTAATTTGGGAGACTAAACTGAGCAAAGCGGCACATCAAACTGCAACTATAATGGGATAAAAAGAACATCAAAAATCAAAAAGAGATAAAAATAAAATGATGTATAAGTACATCTATTGAATAAAGCTTACACGCTAATTAATCATATTTTGCAAGGCTATTCTAATTCAAAAAACTAGTAGAACAATATGCTAAAGTTTCGCACAAATGTCTTCAATTTTCAGAATATGCTGAAAATGGTCCGACTTCCTGACGAAGAATCCGTGATCAAACTGGAGTATGTCCGTCTGTGCAATATAGCATCTCCAAATTGTATTATACAGTGCGCGACAAAATTGTGGAACAAATTCATTTCTTCATAAGAAAAATCCTGACAGAGGTCAATTTTTATTTCACTGTCAACAAATTTTTATGCATTTTTGAAGGATTTTTAGTCTTGATTTGAATGTTATATCTCAGCTAATTTCGTTATTAGATAAAATCGGCTCAGTAAGGGAAACCAGAAAAAACTTTCTTTCGAATTACTTCCTTCAAGTCAAAGTTTTTTACGAGGCATGTTTTTAAGTAAGTACCGTTTTGGAATTAAAAAAAAGACGTGTAAAGATATCGCAACAATTTTATTTTTACAAGAAAGCCTGTATCTTAATCTACTTTTCAACATAATTTCTGTGAATATTGACGCACTTGTCATAACGTGGCAGCAGTTTTTGGATACCCTCCTCATAAAATTCTGCCGCCTGACTTGGTAACCACTGTGTCACAAATGTTTTGACTTCATTATCGTCTTGCAGACGCTGACCGCCCAGGTGTTTCTTCAAGTGCAGGAACAAATGGTAGTCGCTGGGTGCCAGATCAGGGCTTTTCGTCCACTTTCTGCACCAAATCTTCATTAACGACAGAAGGACGCCCACTCCGTTCTTCATCATGCACGTTTGTGCGGCCATCTTTAAATGCTCTCACCCATTTCCTTACCATTCCATCACTCATAATGTTTTGTCTGTAAAATTCACAGATCTCACTATGAATATCGATCGTTTTTACGCCTTTAGCACTAAGAAATCGTATAACAGCCGGTACTTCACAATCAGCGGGACTCACGATTGTCGGAGGCATCTTAAACACTCAGTAAACAACGTATACAATGAAGAATCAGACTGTAATGGCGTCAGTGCGTAGACAAGAGATGTAGGTAACCAGCGCGGAACGCCGACCGTAGCGCTACGGCGGCTGAATCGCAAAACGGTACTTACTCAAAAAACATGCCTCGTATTATGCACTTTCAACATACTCATTTGTTCTTATTTTGATATAAATCATACCTGCTATCAAATCAACAATGTCTGCTACTTGTCCACTTGAATAGTAATTAAAATATTACGGAAATAAAAATATAAGGCAGTTCTCCAAATATAGCGTATTTAAATCAACTGGATAGGAAGAAATAAATAATGTTTCATAACATAAAAGTCTAGTACAATGCTGTAAGTAGTATTTATTATTGATACCCACAAATAGAACCATCTTATACTACATCCTTAGGTTTTGTAGTCACCAATTTTCCCATTTTTCAGTGATTTTTTTCAAACGTAATCCTTAATAATCATACTATTGATTACAGTCACAAATCCATTGTTAGGTGCAATTGTTTCAGTAAAAAAAATAGTTTCGTTGAGACATGGTTCAAAATATGTTTTCAGATAACTAATGTAGCTAATGTACCGTACTACCCTTGGCAAGTTACTTTAAAAATGGCCCATTTAATCAAGATTACAAAATGGTATTGTATAATACTTGCTAGATGCCTTTCATAAAAAATATTATTAATATTTTAATCAAGATTACTACCAATGGTTATTGTATGATGATACTAATTGTGAAACTAGATGCTACCCCCGATATCAAAATAATGTCTTTGCGCCTACACAAAATATTATGGCAAACCCAGCCCATAATATGAATTCGTTTCAACTGATTATCGAACAATTAAAATTTGAAAGTATTATATAATGGTTGTATTGTTGAAAGATGTAATCATAATGAAACACGAGAAAATTTTGTAGTTCATTTATTTTTCTTTAAAATTATAAGAAATGCTCAAATTGTTTGCCTTCGGCAAGAATACATGCTCTGTATCGCCTCAGAAAAAATCTTCTCACCAAACGTGTAAATCTTCTGGTATTTATTTCTTCTGCTGCTTCTACAATTCTGCATCACTTTTTATCTCACTCTATTACCTACATCTGACCATCTCACTTACCTAAGTACAAGCGATTTTTGACCACGCAAAAGTACCTATTATTCATTGTAATCAGGTAAAAGTTTTTGTTTGTTTTTGGGTCCTTTTGCAAATAAATAAGTAATTTTATTTTTATGGAAGGATAAGTAGCAAGTATTACACCATTTTGTAATCTTGATTAAATGGGCCATTTTTTAAAGTAACTTGCCGATGGTAGTACTGTACATTTTTTTTTAAAGATATTTTGTCAAAATTAGCTGAAAACATATTTTTTAACCATGTCTCAACGAAACTTATATTTTTTAACTAAAAAAATTGCACCTAAAAATGCATTTGTGACTGTAATCAATAGCATGGTTATTTAGGATAACGTTTAAAAAAAATCGTTGCAAAGTTGGAAAATTTACAAAACCTAAGGATGTAGTGTAGGGTGTTAATTTTCAACATTTTCAAAAATATACTTATTACCACTTAACCAAATGACAAAGAGCTTTGTTTTAATTTTTGCTAGAACTGGTATAACCTAGCATATCGCCCAGCAACCGCTTGACGTTAAGTTACGGGACACCCTGTATTTACAGATGTAATTTGTCTTTAGAATTATAAAAGCCGATATCTATGCCTCAAATATTCCTAAATTAGGGACAATTTGCATTATCAAGCTCTTCTGGTTCCCCGTTTATGATTTTGTTTTCGTGTAAGTATAAGAATTTTTTTAGTTATTTGGACTTGAATAAACTTGAATATTTTTTAACTAAAAAAATTGCACCTAAAAATGCATTTGTGACTGTAATCAATAGCATGGTTATTTAGGATTATGTTTAAAAAAAAATCGTTGCAAAGTTGGGTGTCAATTTTCAACATTTTCAAAATATACTTATTACCACTTAACTAAATGACAAAGAGCATTTTCTTTATTTTTGCTAGAACTGGTATAACCTAGCATATCGCCCAGCAACCGCTTGACGTTAAGTTACGGGACACCCTGTATTTACAGATGTAATTTGTCTTTAGAATTATAAAAGCCGATATCTATGCCTCAAATATTCCTAAATTAGGGACAATTTGCATTATCAAGCTCTTCTGGTTCCCCGTTTATGATTTTGTTTTCGTGTAAGTATAAGAATTTTTTTAGTTATTTGGACTTGAATATACGAGGTGCTTCGAAGGACGATAGCTTTCTAGAAGGAAGATATGAATTACAATAATTCAACAAAGAAATTCATTGTTTCTACTTGAATTGCTACGTACACTCTGGTGGTCTTCTCAAATTTTAAATGCAAATGAAAATAAGAGATCCAATGGAGGTGTCCAAATATACCTGAGGCTCAGGAAAATTTGAGAAGTCAATCATAAATGAATCAATGTTATTGATCATTGATTGAAATACTTACTGTCTTTACTTCTTCTTGAAAGGTCCTGGGCATACTCCATATCCAAACTGCCATCCTCAGAGTCGGTATCTCTGACAATCTGATGTTGAAACTGTTGATGATAATGTGCTGTGTTCAAATTCCAAGGATTAGGGATATTAGTGATATTTTTTCTTGGCCCGCAATCGCTCATGAGAGCCTCAATTGAAAAAGGCCTAGGCACCGGTTTCGTTGTGTTCATAGATATTTCGTCACATTTCTTGTTATCTTCAGTCTTCGTATCACTTTCCGCGATATCCATTTCACTTTTTTCTTTCGAAAACGCGATCACTTAAACGTCGATCAGCAGTGTATTACTGGAAATTGCATGTAGGATTTCCTCCGTGTGTCACGAGGAACGTAAAATGCGCCACTGGAAGTCGAAATCCGGTCCGAAGGACCAGAAGGATAGCGTCGGGTGGAGATTATCGAAGGTACGCCTCTGTTTTTCGATTGGGGGACTTCAGGCCAATCATAGAGCTCTGGTTGAAGTCACTGATGACAACGGCAATTAGGTAGAGGAAGTGTTTATTTCGTTCGATGGTGATTCCCACGTAATCAAGAAGTTTCTGGTTTCTACCCTTGGTTGGTAGAATTTCAAAATCGAATAATGATGTCGGTACATTATTATGAATTATTCATCAGTAGCTATTTGGTTCAACAACGAAATAAATTGGCTATTAATCTATATTTTTTGGCGCTGAATTGAAATGATTCTAGAGTAATCATCATTATCATTTGCGCCTCAAATTTTCATTTATGGGGACGTTTTATCGCTACAAATTATGGCCATAATTGGAAATGGATATCCTCAATAGACTTAAACATCTTATATCCCAACTTAAAAAAAAAGAGTACATGTAACGTTCACACTCGATTGAAGTATAAATTTTAAAAAGCATATGTAACACTAGGAATATATACATTAATTAACTTCGACTACTATACATTTAAATACAATAATTTAATTACTATCATACTCCAAATATGATATGATTGGTTTATAATAACTGAAGCGAGAAACATAAATTCTACACTGCAAATTGTCTAAATTTCTTGGGAAAACTTCATCAATAGTCGTACCATATCTTGTAGTTGATTGAACTGGAGAATTATTAATTCTTAAATTTAGTTTATTACCTAAAATATCAATCGATGGTCGAGATTCTTCTGGACGAAAATTGACATTGAAATCTTCAACAAGAATTAGTGGTATCTTACTGGATATCAATGTATGCTAATCGAAAACCTTGAATCCTCAAAATAATTTTTATTTTTTCTATTGTTTACTGTAGAATCAACTCTTCCTATCAATTCTTTATGCTCTGCTTCTGAATAATTTCTATTCACGGTTAAATGTTATGTTATGGTTTAAAAAATTTTTTGAGTTAATTTGTTATTGCGATTATAAGTAAAATATTCTTCATTAATTAGTTTTTGTATAACTTCAGTATCCTTTGTTTTTCTCGTCTTCATTTCATGTGTTTTTTTTTATTTTGTTCATGACTTTCATATCATTTAATAACTGAGCTTTCATTCAAATTAATTTAATTATCCCTGTTCTGAATTCAATGAATTTTGTAATCTATTCAGTTTTGGAATTAATTTCTTATGATATAATACTCTGTAATTATATTCCTAAATATCCACCAGAATTACAATAAAATGATGATTTATAACAGCTTTTCTCTTTATCTTAATAATCTAGCATATAATTCAGTGCATATTTTATTAACTTGAGAAAATTTAAAATTACCGCTGCTTCGTTCCTGTACTACCAAATATGGCGGCCGATTTGTGTTACCAAAAATGAGTTAGTATTATTCAATTCAATATTTTCAATATAATATTTTTTACTAATTATTTTATTTTTTTTTAATTTTTCATTGATTTGTTTATAAACTATCTATTGACAAAATCAGGGAATATAACGCACAAATGCCGTACATACATATACATATACAATGTTTTATCAAAAAATGGGAGAAATCTATTTTTATGCTGCAATAGGTAATCATCGCCCTATGTCAGAATGTCTTGGCGGTAACTTTTTACATTCTGGTTAAAGTATGTTGTTTGTTCGTTTGCGACGAATATGAGATAGTGTTACCAATTGTTTAAATGCTTAAAAAAATGGTACACAAAGGCAATGCTGATTTTGCCGCGAAACTTATGGCAAGGAGTTCCAAATGTTTGGGTCCAGAATGAATTTCGATAGAAATTACTTCTAAAACTAAACAGGCCCAATCGTCACCATGGACAACGAGTACCTATCTGTTGATTAAAGTGGATTTGATAACAGAGATAAGAGGTGCTTGTAGACACGATAAATTGGTCGATTTGAAAATAGAAAATATTCAAGAAGATGGTAAATGTTTTCAAGTAGATTTACCAGACGCTAAATACACAAGAATTGAGAAGTCTCACTGTACTTGAAAAGGGATTTCTAGTCAATTCAATCAATTTGTGTATAAATAGATGCATTTAAGATCAAGGTTCCGGCAGCTTGCTTTATTTTCTACGAAATAAGGGAAGAGAAACAGGCTGTGGGAGGGTATAAAGGCGAACGCAATGCAATGTTTTGAAATTGGAGGAACGATCTCTCAACACAGGTTACTGTCTGAGAGGGTCTTTAGCTACTCATTTGGTCAATGCAGAGGCTAATATGACTTCTTTGAAGCATCACGGAGGATGGAAGTCCTCGACCGTAGCACAAAGATATCTATGGAGGAATCGGTGCATATCAAAAACATAACTAATTTTAGGAAAAAATATAATTTTATAACGAATCGGCGTCTTCCAGCCTCATCAGTAACCCCCCTAGCTACCGATAGGGGAATAGTCTGGCCTTCAATAGTAATAAATAGTTTACCAGTCTCAAATGACATAAATAATGGTAGTCATTACTTTCGTGTATTGGATGAACTCATTTACTTATTTTATTTTTTTAGCAATTATTCATTTCTTATTTATTTATTTATTATACATTTATTCCTTTAATGGTGAAAACCTCCATGTTTTCCACACAGAATGGATGAAGCCAGTAGGTACTTCTTTACCATGAATGATGAAATTATTTTTATCAGAATTACATCTGGAATAAAATGACGGATTTGAGGTCATTAGATCACTAGCAGAAAATCTTATGGTCAGTTAAAGAATTCAAGAAATGAAAATGAGAATATTTTGATTAGGTCGAAAAGTTAACTTTTTAATTCAGGTGTGCATCATTTAAACATAAATTTAAATGTATAGGGCGAATCGCGCAAGTTTGCCATACTAGGTGCCCTTTTTTTAGGACACTTTTTATATTTGGATATTTTAACATCCCTTTAATGAAACGTGCATACTTTAATAAAGAGTCTTTTATGAATTATACAGGATGTAATATTATTTTTTTCACATTAGCTGAAAAGAACTAATTGTTAGATGTATTCTGGAACAATTTAAATTTGAATAAAACCTAGTAGGTACGTTCATGAATTTCATTACAAATGTCTTAAAACAGCCTTGAAGCGACAACAGTCAAAAACATCAGTAAATAATACCTCGTAAAATAACAATTCATATTTTTTATTGAAAACAGGACATTAAGAGGATATCAAAAATATGCCAATATCCAGAATGTCCCATTAAAAAAAGGACACGAGTATTGGAAACGTGAACGAATCACCCTGTTTATTTGAATTTATGTTCGAATAACGCACACCTGAATTCAAAAGTTGAAGTGCCTCAATACTTTTTACAATTTTCTAAAACAATAGTATGAAGAATTTCAATTCATACGTAGTTTTCACACTGTATAACATAAAAAGGAAAATGCAATGTTTTCACCCAATTTCAACACCATGTATCTTTTAAGCGGAGCTGAATGAAAAATGGTACACTTACGAGAACTGATTTTTCAATTTAAAAATCCAGGATTGAGAATAACATGGTAGTCAGCCCGGTATAGACTGGAGGGTACTTATGGGTGAAAAAGTTACGTAAGCCTTTTTCCTGACTGTAGTTCCTATGATTTTTTTTTCAGTCAATAAATTTATTCTTCTTTCACTCATGATATATTTGAGGAAAATAATTAATTCCCAATTGTACCGTTGTTCATCAATATTCCGATAGGAAATCAATCACACCAATAACTTTCATTAAACCTAGCCTTTCATACAATAATCCTTAAAAATGGAACTATAAGTTCGGTAGTCATTAAAAGCCCATTATAATAAAATCTGAGACCGAAAAACCAGGTTTGTATCCCAAATTATCGTTCAGCAATATAGAAAAAAGAGAATGCTAGATAAGCTTGACCCAAAAAAAATTGAGGAGAATGATCATTAATGTAGCGGAAACGTTAAAACAAAAAATATCACATTTACAGGGTACTCAGGGAAGATCATCCTACCTCTAATAATGATAATACCTACGTCTCTAATTTTCTGACTGACACATTATTCATGAAATCATCAGAAAGTGACCCCAAGAAGGATTAGGTATTAGAAAAAATTGAAAAAAAGTAGAGAATCATTGATATGATGTCAGGAGCTTTTGAGCGCTCATTCTATATACTTTTCACTGACTCTAGAACCTAAAGATTTCCTTCAGTTTCATTTCCTCTTCCATTTAAAACTATAATACTTATATCGTCTTACCAAATGTGATATACATCATTATTTCATTTAATGAAACTCCATATACGAGAGTTGCCTTTTATATTTCGGGATTAAAGAACAAAAATAAATAAATATTAATCATCGAAAATCGCTTTATTGTTTTTAAAAATATTCCCCATTTAGATCTACACACTTTTGCATGCGTTCGAACCAATTGTCTAAGCACTTTTGCCACTCTGATTGAGGTAACTCTAACCAATGCATTCTGAACGCATCAACCGCTTCGTCAGGTGTCGAAAAACGTTGACTTCTCATTTTATTTTTTACGTACGGGAATAAAAAGAAGTCATTCGATAAGTCTAGTTGGCGACCATTTGCTTTTGCTGGATTTGGCTCATCTTGAAACACATATACAGTCGACTGCTGTTTCGGGCTCATACGCGTAAATCTTCACCTGTCACGATGTCGTAGACGTGATTCGAAGCACCGCTATCGTATTTTTGGAGTATTTCTTTTGACCAATCGAGTGATTGACAAAGTGTGTGGGCTGATTTTGGACTTCACGAAATTCTTCTTGGAGTGAACTACGACCTCCGTTGAATTCACCAGACCATCGATAAACACTAGTCATTGATGTAGCGTCATCGTCAAAAATTGAATTAAGTTCATCGATGCACTGTTATTGAGTTAATTCACTTCGAAAGTTGAAAAAAATAATCGGACAAAAATGTTCACGATTTCCTTTCAATTTTTTGGGCGAGATGAATCTTTTAAGTTAATGTAAACAACCCAAATAGCCGTCGAATGTCAAATGTTGTGACTACGTATAACCTCAAAAATTGCTGTAGAGCGATAACAATTAATTTTTCTATATTTTTTCTTAAAGAAAGGATGATATATGGTATTTATGGGAATATCCTTAGACTATATAAGAATAGACCCCTTTATTTACATTGAAAAGTGTCGCATCAGAAACTTAGAGCGGGTTCACTCAGGTAATAAAAAATTATATTAGCAAGAAGTAAAAAAAAAACTTGAGTTGATTCTGCTATTTTATGTCAGGAACCGCAGATGATAATCAAGACAACGCTGCCGCATTCTTTATTTGACATTTTGAAGGTCATGATGTTTAGAAGACACACGTTGCCACCTCTGTATCGAAAATAAATACGCAAATTGAAGAAAATTTGTGAGAGTCAATATTAGGTTTATCATATTTTTTATTGTTTATTACTTTTCATCGCACTAAAAATTGGTTCGTAAGTGTGAAAGGTTAAAGACATTCAATGAATATATCCTTCCATAGGTAAATCGACATTTTTATAAAGTATTTGCTTTATTATCATGTTCAGTAGAAAGGAATAACGATTCACAAACTTCAATATATCCCCTTTCATGTAAAATTATTTTTTGGGCAATAACCAGCATCACATATTGTTCTTGCTATCAAGGCTTGGACAGAAATTTTCTGTCGTTTTTAATGCAAAACCTTAGATTTCGATAAAGCAGACAATTTCTCAAATTACTCATCAACAAATATTTCCTTTATGTTATATTTATAATATATATGATATATAACATTTATCATTTCTAGATTTACAATAAAAATGTGCATCTCTGAGTGATTTACTCGAATAAATGAAAAAACTCATATAGCTTCCTGGGATAAAATTCAGTACCTAGGTTAAAAAAATAGGTTTCAAAATTTCTGAGGCAACTCCAGCGGATCGAAACCCAAATGATTGCATCGTAGACTCTTCGTGATGGGAAAATATCCATGCTCGAATAAACGGTAATTTGAAACCACTAATGTATACTTACAGTGAGTTTGTTGTAAATGATAACGGCGGTGGGCGTGGCCCCAAGAAAGGGGGAATTGTTTGAATTGGCGCACACGATCAATTTGCATGAGGAATTAACTTAATACTGGCTAATGCTGTATTATTAGGCTGTAAACATACCGGAAATGCACAAATGCTCCCGGCTTCTGTAACCTCGAACGAGCAACAATTAAATATTCAGATTATTGGCTGGATACGTTCACGAAATCATCGAATATGGGGGAAGCCAATTACGTGTTCATTGCAATCAATGTTTGTACAAAACCTGTAATTTCATTATTTCGGAATGGATTCTCATTGATCGGACAATCAATGACAGCATTTCTCTAAGTACTGTGATGATGTTACATGAAGATGTAGGAAAAACTGGGAAATATATTCATCAACTAACATATTCCAACAATTATTCTTATACTGTTTGACAAAAGGTATCCGGAAATTTGAAATAAAGATCGAAACCTAGAAATTTTCAGATCAGAAATTAGATTTTTATTGAACATTTCATAGTCCGCTCAATCTTTCATTATTCTTTATTGTTAATTTTCATATTGAAGAACGTATTATAACAGAATGGTTTACGTGACTTCAATTTGGGAATTCTATTTTGTGGAATATTTGAAATTATTGGAAATAAATTAGGAAATGAATGATATATGCTCCAAGAATTCAGAGCTGCAGTCTCTCTGCTAATATGGGGAGGGACGATGATAGACAAAACTGGTAACCAATGTACCGGTGTAGACCTTATGGTGCCAGTAATTATTCTCATGGATGTATTCAATTGTGCATCGATTTTTGTGTTTGTGCACTATTCAACCAAACAGAGCAACAATACTCGGATGGAGAAAAGACTATGGCTGGAGATGCTGTGCGAAGAGCGGAAGCAACAGCACCCCAAGATGATCCAGCTAATTTCTGAATAATCATGTTCCTAGTTTTCAGATTCAGGCTCAGATCATCTAAATGAGCCTTGTAATTGAGAGATGAATCTAATTTGAATCCTAAGTCAGGCCCAGATCTACGATTTTTTCTGACCGGGGCCAAAATTCATGATGGCGCCCCCCCTAAGGTTGAATATGAGAATTGAAAGCTTTAAAAATGAATATATATACATAATTTATTTATTTGTGTAGTATATGAATTATTCATAAAAAATAACAGGAAATAAATAATAAAAATAAATACTAATGATGAAAAAAATATCACAAGGAAATAATGAATTATGAATTATTCATAAAAAATAACATAAAATAAAAATGAGTAATGAAATTAAATACTAATACTTTTTAAAAAAAATATCACAAGGAAAGAAATTAGATTTTTTTACTCACAGCTTCACGCGGCGCGCTTTTCTTTCCACGAACCCATCTATCAGCGAATCGAAACGTTTGTGACCCCATGTTTATGGAACTTTTTTTTCTTCAACTCACTCAAAGAATCTCCCCATTTCGTTTGTACGTTCAATTTAAAACACCCTGCATATTCTATTGATATTCAATGAATGACTCCCTATTATAATTGGAAATTGATTGAAGAAAAAATTTGAAGGTTTATGTCTATGTTTATTTTCTTCTTGTATTCACAAAAATAGAATGAAAATATTTCAGCTTTTAGCATGATTAATCGACGTGAATGGAAGGAGTGATTGAAGTTTCAGTAATTTAAGAAAAATCTAAATCAAGGTTATATACCATATTCCAAGTCAACATGAGCTGAGCAATCCTGAAAGGTTTTCAAAAAATCTCCGAAAAGATTTGTGAATACTTACTTGCCAAGAAAATGAGATTAAAAGAAAAGCTTTCAGTACCCTGTGGCCTGTCTTACGTTATTATCAATTCAATTCATCAAACATTTAGGAAAAAAGGCCTGGCCTTGGTTATTGTCTTTCTATAACAATATTCTGAATTCGGGAAACTTTCCTTCCGAATTTCGTAAGGATAAAGTAATAGGGATTTTGAAACGAGGAAAAAATCCTTGTGATCCTAGTAGTTATCGACCCATCAGTTCTTCTATGCTCTACAAAATTCCCAGGGAGGCTTTAGGAAAAACAGAAATTGTTCGGATCAGGTTCTCAGCCTTACAACTTTCATAGAATCAGGCTTCAATGATAGGTTGAAAACAGGAGCTGCTTTCATCCATTTATCTTCGGCATATGACACTGTGTGGAAAGATGGATTAATGTTCAAACTCTATACCCATCTGAAATGTGGGAAAATGGTACGATTATTAGAAAATATGTTATCTGATAGAAGGTTTCGTGTTTTTATTGACAATAAGAGTAGCAACTTCAAAACATTAAAAAACGGTCTTCCTCAAGGATCAGTTTTATCTCCTTTACTTTTCAATTTAAATCTAAGTGATTTGCCCACTACATCATCTCAAAAATTTGTTTATGCTGACGACATTGCTATTGCTTACCAACATTCGGATTTCCATAATCTGGAAAACATACTGTCATCTAATTGAACTCCTAAGTATTTTGGATAGAAATTATGTTCGATAGGAGAATCATTGAAAGTTACAGCTAATTTTCTATATTTTTCATGATTATTCAGATGGAAACAAGATACCTCTGTTTTGTTGGGATTTGGACATAATCGCCACTCGATAAAATAATTCTTTAAAATTTCCAAATCAGATGACAGTATGTTATCCAGATTATGGAAACTGAATGTTGGTAAGCAATAGCAATGTCGTCAGCATAAACAAATTTCTGAGATGATGTAGTGGGCAAATCACTTAGATTTAAATTGAAAAGTAAAGGAGCTAAAACTGATCCTTGAGGAAGACCGTTTTTTAATGTTTTGAAGTTGCTACTCTTATTGTCAACAAAAACACGAAACCTTCTATCAGATAACATATTTTTCAATGATTTTACCATTTTCTCACAATTCAGATGAGTACAGAGTTTGAAAATTAATCCATCTTTCCACACAGTGTCATATGCCGAAGATAAATCAATCAAAGCAGCTCATGTTTTCAACCTATTATTTTGCACCATGATCTGGACATAATGCCAAATCAAATGAGATATATTACTTGATTTTAGTAAGAGTATGTCATATTAAGATCATTTCAAACTCATTAACTAGACAAACAGATATATTATGAAGCAAATAACTGGAAAAATAAACAGATATGTTAATTGTTAATGTGTAGACTTTTAAAATAATATATAATGACTTGACTATCCCTATAAATTCGTCTCAGACATGTACAAATCTGAGCGCGAAGTTCTTTGATCTCACTTCCGTACATTTAATCATTTTCGGAATGTAATTTCAAGTTTTCTAGAATCAAACATATCCCCATTTTGATTCAATATAGTCCACCACTGAATTTCCCATGGTCGACACAACAAAAACCTCCTCCCAATAAATCTCATCTTATCTAGATACGTGCATCGAAAACCCGAAATTCACAGTTGACAAATTTAAATTTCCCTCCAGAAAGGCCATAAATAAATGAGAATAAAAAACGTATTGCTTCCGCGAAGCGATTCAAAATTCATTCCGAATAAAATGATACTATTCACTGTGAAAATAGTGTATCAATATTAAATTCGTTCCAACGGTATGGAAGTGCATTGTTATTTTAGGCACATATCAATAATAAATAAGTTCCTGGTTTAGATCTTCCAAGAAAAATTTGGACAGTTCTTAATAGTTTGAGCACAGGTCATGGTCGTACCAATAGCATGCTATTTAGATGGAACTCAGTTCTTAGCGCAAGTTGTGAATGTGGAGAATCAGAAGAAACAATACCTCATCTCATCAATAGTTGTCCCATATATAAATTTCAAGATGGTTTTAGGGCAATTCATGATGTTTCCGACTCTTTCTTGGAATGGGTTATAAATTTCAAACGAATATGATAAGTATTTTTGTTATTCAGTTCTTTTTTATGCTTTTGTCTTTTTTTTCCAGATTCAATGTGAGCAACTTGAAGAAGTCTCTGTCTCCATCAAAAGAAGACCACTTTTGAAGAAAGAAGTCCCTAAAATATATTTCAGCTTATTTTTGTACTTTCCGTTTTTTTTACTGGGGTTTTTTCCCTAGGCTTTTATGTCATACGCCGAATTGTATGACACCCCGTCACTAACTTTTGATCTATAAGCTTTATTGTTTGCTAACTAAATATTGTCAGCCAAAAGTTCAAAAGAATATATATATCAATTCAATAATGACAAATTATTTCATAAATATATATGATGGCCTGTCTATTTTCAACACCTTATATATTTTACCGTGAAGTCATAATTTCAACTTTACTTCCAGTAATTCAGCAATTCATATGAAATACATTAAATACTGCTCGAAAATTAAAATACTTTAATTTTTAATAAGTCATCTTCCTATTCTTCTTTACCTGCTTTACGTCATTCGTAGATGACTGAATGCAGTCAATAATTGATCGATTGAATCCTCATTTATTTCAAATACTTTTGGCATAGTGATGGTTTATCATATTTCGATTTTACAGTTTCGATTATAGCATTAGAAAATTAAATTTTTTCCGAGATAATAAAAGAAAAAAAATCCTTTGGTTCATTTTGGCGCCCCCTTAAGCTGACGCCCGGGGCGCTTGCCCCGCTTGCTCCCCCCCCTAGATCCAGGCCTGGCCTAAGTCTTTAGGATAGAAATTATGTTCGATAGGAGAATCACTGAAAGTTACAGCTAGTTTCCTATATTTTTCATGATTACTCAGATGGAAACAAGATACCTCTGTTTTGTTGGGATTGGGATATAATCGCCACTCAATAATATAATTCTTTAAAATCTCCAAATCAGATGATAGCATGTTTTGGTAATAGTATGAAAATCCGATTTGTCGTTATCAATAGCAATGTCATCAGCATAAACAAATTCCTGAGATGATATCGTGGGTAAATCACTGAGATATAAATTGAAAAGTAAAGGAGCTAAAACTGATCCTTGAGGAAGACCGTTTTTTAATGTTTTGAAGTTGCTACTCTTATTGTCAACAAAAACACGAAACCTTCTATCAGATAACATATTTTTCAATGATTTTACCATTTTCTCACAATTCAGATGAGTACAGAGTTTGAAAATTAATCCATCTTTCCACAAAGTGTCATATGCCGAAGATAAATCAATCAAAGCAGCTCATGTTTTCAACCTATTATTTTGCACCATGATCTGGACATAATGCCAAATCAAATGAGAAATATTACTTGATTTTAGTAAGAGTATGTCATATTAAGATCATTTCAAACTCATTAACTAGACAAACAGATATATTGCGACGCAAATAACTGGAAAAATAAACAGATATGTTAATTGTTAATGTGTAGACTTTTAAAATAATATATAATGACTTGACTATCCCTATAAATTCGTCTCAGACATGTACAAATCTGAGCGCGAAGTTCTTTGATCTCACTTCCGTACATTTAATCATTTTCGGAATGTAATTTCAAGTTTTCTAGAATCAAACATATCCCCATTTTGATTCAATATAGTCCACCACTGAATTTCCCATGGTCGACACAACAAAAACCTCCTCCCAATAAATCTCATCTTATCTAGATACGTGCATCGAAAACCCGAAATTCACAGTTGACAAATTTAAATTTCCCTCCAGAAAGGCCATAAATAAATGAGAATAAAAAACGTATTGCTTCCGCGAAGCGATTCAAAATTCATTCCGAATAAAATGATACTATTCACTGTGAAAATAGTGTATCAATATTAAATTCGTTCCAACGGTATGGAAGTGCATTGTTATTTTAGGCACATATCAATAATAAATGAACGCCGCAATTAAAATGTAGACAGTGGAGTTTCGGCACAATTTATTTCTCTTTGAGTACGCCTAACTACCTTACATCTAATCAGATATTCATTAAGAACTCATTGTTACCTGGAATACACGAAACGGTTCTTCATTGACCGCCGAAGCACGTTCGTGGCCTGTCTAAAAAAAGTATTTAATCCTATTGACGGCATAATAATCACAATGCCGTGATCCAGTCAAATTTTTAACGATTTTCGAACGTTCGTTTGGATGCCATGGCGCTCTCGTATTACTAGGAATTATACTTACGGCCGAATACGTACAGTGTTTATTAATTGAATCACCAATTGAATTTGGGAGGAAGTCGCCAGATATTAATAATTTTCATCTCAATTTAGAAGCTGTGGGAATTCTTGAAAGTAACGCCCACGTAAAATAATATGGCTTTGAATTATAGTCAGTTCTAGATAAATTGTCATCAAGGAAGGCTATGAGCGAAGGTGGCCAGGCAACAACCGACCATAAAATTACATATATGAGTCTAGACATCACGACAACATTAAAACATTTTCAAAAAGTCTGCACGGGGCGCCGAAGTTATGTGCTGCGCCACTGCTCATCTGAAATACACTGTGCAAAAAAATTAACGCACATTATGGAAATCGCAAATTTATTCTACAACTGAAGGTGTTCTCAATGATAATTATTATTATCAGAATTATGCATGTATATGTTATCCACTTTCAACGTTCTTCTTCAATACAGATGTTTTTTCCCAGCAGGAATAAAAAAAGATAAGATTATCAGATTTGGAATGTATTGGCTCCATTCTGAAATCAGTTGTTCACGATTAATTCTAGTGATCAATAGTTTTTCTTTCGTTTGATTTTCTACACTCGATCGCTATGCAAAGCGAAACACGCAATTCTACACAAGAGGAATGTGCCCAAGCGGTAGTTTTGCGAGAAGAAGGTTGGACATACACAAGAATTGCAGAAAGATTTGGAGTTTCCCATACAAGTGTGTCCAGAATGTTGCAGCTTTTCAGGGAGACAGGTATGAATGTCCGAAGACCAGAAAAGGGTAGACCATGGGTAATAACTGCCATTCAAGAACGTTATTAGAGAGTTTCTTCGTTGAGAGAATGGTTTGCAACCGCTCGCCTCCTTCAAAATCAGCTTGAGCAAACTCATGGGGTGCAAATTAGCACTCTAACAATAAGAAATCGCCTCAGAGAATATAATTTAAGGCCTCGTGTCGCGGCAAGAGGCCTAGCTCTTACCCCAGCCCATCGGAGGGTGCGTTTGGATTTTGTGAGAAAACATATCCATTGGGAAGAAGCTGATCGGGAAAGAGTTCTCTTCACAGATGAGTCTAGATTCTGTCTCTACCATTGTGATCGACGTTCCCTTGTATACAGACGTCCACATGAAAGATATGCTCAGTGCAATTTGCTGAATACTACTGGTTTCGGGGGAGGATCGATTATGGTATGGGGTGGAATATCTTTGACTGCTCGTACAGACCTAGTGGTCGTTGATAATGGAGCTATGAATGCTAATAGGTATATAAGGAACATTCTGGAAGAGCATGTAGTGCCATTTGCCCCATACATTGGTGAAAATTTCATTTTTATGGACCATAATGCCAGACCCATTCGTGCGCGCATCGTTCAGGAGTACCTTGAAGAGGTCGAAGTCTCTCGAATGTAATGGCCAGCAAGAAATCCAGATCTCAATCCGATTGAGTAGGTTTGGGACAACCTCAATAGAAGGCTGAGAAGTACAGAAAATGATCCAGCTACTCTTAATGACTCCAATCCAACAGAATCTGGAAATGATTAGATCGAAACATTTTAAGATCACTCAATTTGAGTATGAACCGTCATTGCCGAGGTATAATTTACGCAAGGAGCGAAAATGCCAAGTATTAAATCACTTATCAGCATTCCAGTATTTTGAAAATTGGAAATTTCTCTTCTTTCACATAAGATTTGGTGAAATCCTGAATTTTTCTTCCATTTAATGTGTCTTGTTTCGTTCAAAACCTTCCTGAGAGAACATAAAAAATAAGTTATAAAGTCCATGTAGAGTTAACTATCATTAAAATTGAGATTTTCAGAATGTGCGTTAATTTTTTTGCGCAGAGTATATTAAACGGCCCATGATAATTGTGCAAAAGTTTCTCATCGTGAATCAAGAAGAATGTCCAGTTTTCATTTTTCTATATTATTTATAATGATTTCGCAAACTTTTTCAATCGACTTCAGGGTATGTACGAAAATATTCATTTATAATACCACAAGAGCTTCAAATATCAGGTATTTCCCGATAGGTTCGTTGCAAACAATGAAGGAGTCAAGTTTTTCAGGTTAAAAACTTGACGATTTTATTTGTTTGCAGGAACCTATCGGGAAAATACCAGATAATTTTGAAGCTCGTGTGGTATTCGGGGGATTATTTTTCTGTCCCAAATATCGGCCAATAGAATTGCACCATGAGACGAAATGTACAGTTAACAAATAAGAATTTCATAATGAATAAAACAACATTTAATTAAGAATCAGGGTAGTGCAATTAAAAATACAATTGTTGTAAACATTGGTGCATGTTTTCTTCAAGTCAGAGTTATCGGTAATGGTCCCAGAAGAGGAAGATGGCATGAGGTTTATGATGTTGATGGCATTTTCTGCAGTAGGCTCACTCCTTCGCAGTTTCTTGACAATTAATTCGTGGTGTTCCTGGTCGAGTTGGAGATACGGCTTGATGGGAGTTACTGTTGGCATGTCCAAATATTTTGATTATCTGCTGCTTTCCCAGGCCCGATTTCGCTAGATTGAGACGGCTGTTGCACGACGTTATTAGAGAGTTTCTTCGTTGAGACAAAGGTTTGCAACCGCTCGCCTCCTTCAAAATCAGCTTGAGCAAACTCATGGGGTGCAAATTAGCACTCTGACAATAAGAAATCGCCTCAGAGAATATGATTTAAGGCCTCGTGTCGCGGCAAGAGGCCTAGCTCTTACCCCAGCCCATCGGAGGGTGCGTTTGGATTTTGTGAGACAACATATCCATTGGGAAGAAGCTGATCGGGAAAGAGTTCTCTTCACAGATGTGTCTAGATTCTGTCTCTACCATTGTGATCGACGTTCCCTTGTATACAGACGTCCACATGAAAGATATGCTCAGTGCAATTTGCTGAATACTACTGGTTTCGGGGGAGGATCGATTATGGTATGGGGTGGAATATCTTTGACTGCTCGTACAGACCTAGTGGTCGTTAATAATGGAGCTATGAATGCTGATAGGTATATAAGGAACATTCTGGAAGAGCATGTAGTGCCATTTGCCCCATACATTGGTGAAAATTTCATTTTTATGGACCATAATGCCAGACCCATTCGTGCGCGCATCGTTCAGGAGTACCTTGAAGAGGTCGAAGACTCTCGAATGTAATTGCCAGCAAGAAATACAGATCTCAATCCGATTGAGCAGGTTTGGGACAACCTCAATAGAAGGCTGAGAAGTACAGAAAATGATCCAGCTACTCTTAATGACTTAGAAATCCAACAGAAATCTGGAAAGGATTAGATCAAAACATTTTAAGATCACTCACTTTGAGTATGAACCGTCATTGCCGAGGTATAATTTACGCAAGGAGCGAAAATGCCAAGTATTAAATCCAGTATTTTGAAAATTGGAAATTTCTCTTCTTTCACATAAGATTTGGTGAAATCCTGAATTTTTCTTCCATTTAATGTGTCTTGTTTCGTTCAAAACCTTCCTGAGAGAAGATAAAAAATAAGTTCTAAAGTCCATGTAGAGTTAACTATCATTAAAATTGAGATTTTCAGAATGTGCGTTAATTTTTTTGCGCAGAGTACATCAAACGGCACATGATAATTGTGCAAAAGTTCCTCATCATGAATCAAGAAGAATGTCCAGTTTTCATTTTTCTATATTATTTATAATGATTTCGCAAACTTTTTCAATCGACTTCAGGGTATGTACGAAAATATTCACTTATAATACCACAAGAGCTTCAAAATTATCAGGTATTTCCCGATAGGTTCGTTGCAAACAAATGAAGGAGTCAAGTTTTTCAGGTTAAAAACTTGACGATTTTATTTGTTTGCAGGGAACCTATCGGGAAATACCAGATAATTTTGAAGCTCGTGTGGTATTCGGGGGATTATTTTTCTGTCCCAAATATCGGCCAATAGAATTGCACCATGAGACGAAATGTACAGTTAACAAATAAGAATTTCATAATGAATAAAACAACATTTAATTAAGAATCAGGGTAGTGCAATTAAAAATACAATTGTTGTAAACATTGGTGCATGTTTTCTTCAAGTCAGAGTTATCGGTAATGGTCCCAGAAGAGGTAGATGGCATGAGGTTTATGATGTTGATGGCATTTTCTGCAGTAGGCTCACTCCTTCGCAGTTTCTTGACAATTAATTCGTGGTGTTCCTGGTCGAGTTGGAGATACGGCTTGATGGAGTTACTGTTGGCATGTCCAGTTATTTTGATTATCTGCTGCTTTCCCAGGCCCGATTTCGCTAGATTGGAGACGGCTGTTGCACGACTGGAGTGATTGGTGATTTTTTGTTTCCAAGGTCAAGCCCAGCTTTTTGTTCTGACTCCTTAACCCACTTTGAAGTCGTGTTTTGGCCTACTGGGGAATCCTTGTACCACCTAGCGCCTGGAACTTTATTCCAGAATGGATTTTGGGTCAGGAATAGTCTGTCGCTCTTGATATTGACATCTCTCTTTTCTCTCAATTTCTGGAACAGTCTCACTGGGCACTTGTCAGGGATTTCCCGATTCTCCACCAGCCACTTGCTGTCTGATAATTTTTTATCACCACCTTGTGTGGTCTTGCTGAAAATTGGATTGTATTCAATTCTCCCAGTTGTTTCCCCGTCATTTCGCTGTTCTGCCTTGAAGTGATGTATTGACGCCATGCTGCCCTCACCACCTCTCCAAGCCAATTCCACTGATATTATCATGAATAATTTTTCTGGAGGCCATCATGAGTTTCCTCGTCCCAAACAGTGGTCATTGCATCCCAATCTTTTTCCTCCAACGCTGTTGCACTTGCCCTCCGTTTTTCCGGAATAGATTGTAAAGCCTTACGCTTGGCATCACGAGCTCCTCGAGCGGTCTTGAATGCAGCATCCGAAAATGGGTTGATTTTGATGTCGAAATCGTTCAAATACTTTTCTTGAAGTAATTTAGCAGTCTGATTCCACATTGTTTTTATTGTACCTTCCTTATAGTCTTCTGCATCCATTTTCTTCATATTGTAAGCGTAATCTTTCATAATGTTTGCCAATTGGCGTTCACTCGTTTCAGCACTCAATGTGTATTCCCTCTCATTACAAAAAGTAGTAAATTGGTTCCAAACTGTTTTTTTGCCTTCTCCGTATTAATGGGAACATTTCCTTTGACTTTTTATCGATGGTGGACAGAGAACAAACTCCAAATCGACTCATTTTCATGCAAAATCTCCAATTTTCACAATTGAATTCAACCTGTCAGTTTGACGTGTGCTTAATTTGACTGGATCATGTTTTGTTTATATATAGCAACTACCAGAGAAAATTTTCAAAAATTATCAGTATAATACCATGTAGGTTGTACCACGTGACGTCGAATGGTGCAATTCTATTGGTCGATATTTGGGTCGGAAAAATAATCATGACTGTTTCACTAATTGGATGTGAAAATTTGTCCCTCCAATATATTTGATTGAAATACATTCGTGACTTGATTATTTGAACGCTGAAACTTTTCGTCCTGAACCCGTATCCGATTCGTAAAGCCATAAATCACGGAATAAGTGGGAAAACCAGAATATCATAAATAAAACTCCCAGAATGCGTCTTCTCCTGAAGTGGAGAGGTTCGAACTCGGTTCTGAATTCGCTTCATATTAAATTTCCGCATTTCATTTGCCCCGAAGTGGTCAGTAAAGGGGGCGGGGCGGGGTCAAAGATTTTCCGAGGACACATGTTTTTGTCGTATAATAGATAGTATATTCCAGATGGGCGGATAGGGTCAGTTTGTCAAATGCACTAGCCAACTTATCTCATGAATTATGGCATCTTATTCATGTCTTATACATCTTCTACGCTCTTATAGATTCGATATTGGTTGTTTATGTCGTTTATCACTTCGATACTCGGAAAATATTCGGAGTTTTCGAACTGAATGGTAAAACCTTCGAACAGTTATATTTCTTGTCTAGATTGATACCTTATTAGAAATTATCTCGAAGTCGAGGGATTTCATTCTGTAAACAAATAGGTCCAAAACGGATAGCTAGAAGCAGAGAAAATCGGGACGGTCAAATCCATGCCAATTTTTGTCCGATGTTAAAGATTGTGTTGTGTCACTGTCTGTTCCATCTCAACTACCATAAGTCTATCTTAGACCCACTTTTGGAACCTATTTTCAAATGTCGCTGTATCCATTGACTGGATGATTAAAAATATTTATGCGCAATATGATAACAAAGAAGAAAATTTTCGCACCAAACCTACAAGTATTTAAACTTGTATCGTTCTTTTATTTTCAACCTTCAACGTCTGCAGTTGAAATTTGAGAAAAAGTGAGTTAATAATTACTCAAAAATATGATTGATAAACATTGTCTTATATGCGGTGCTTTAGAGGTCGAAGTCAATAATTAATTTTGATTTCCTTCCAATCCTGAGCGGTTATATTTATTTAATATGATGCTTGCTTTTGATCGAAATTATATTATTTAAGTTTAAAATTTATTTTGTAATTTCAATTTGTGGAAGAATGCTCTTGGTCTTCGTTGTAATGCTGAGATAATGCTGAGAGAATTTGTGATGGACATTTTAATGAAAATTCTTTTACAAATTCAAACAGCAACAAGTTAAACAGATATGCTATTCCTATGGCTTGGGTAAACCCTTCATCAGGTTGGAGGAATCACAGGATGTAGAACCTATTGAACCGTCAGGTATTGTGAATTAATGGTTTGTATCTTCAATGCAATTGCATTTTTGTTGTCTTTCATCTTTTCACTTGCGCAATACTTCATTTTTGCTTATGAGAACATTTGAATTCAATAAGTTGCAATAGTTACATGATTCCTTATATTTGCAAACCTTGATCATTGTTTTAGGAAACATATCAGAATGAACAGTTTCGGTATCAAATGTTCCTACCAGACGAAGGACAAGGAACTCTAGTTCCGTCCCAGACGAACGGATGAGAACAACAAATTACCAAAAATTACAGTTTCGAATTGCGAGAGGAGCAAACCTATTATTATGCATCATGCAATCATCCTTTTACAGTATTGTTGATTAACTGAAAATTTTGATTTGTGAAATATTATTTATTTCATTATTTGGAGCTGATGAAGTTGAAGTACATAATATATTGCAGGAGTCGCATGCTAGTGGATTCATTACTCTGTCAGGTAATGTAAATATTTCCAATGAAATATTGAAGATTCATGTGATATATTTAAATGTTATGATATTATATAAAAATGTTGAGCTTTTCTAATTGATATGTATAAAATTGATTGCCTTAATTTCAGGTATCATTGAGCCATGAGTAGCACAGACACGAAGGAATCGTAGATCTAGGACGTTTTGAAATATCGACAACTTGTACCTATCACATAGTGTCCCAAGGAAAAAGAAACTGGTGAATATGTTGTGGAATAACGAAAGTTGAATGCACTGTGCATCAAAAGAAGAAAATCCCTTACTATCATCATTGATATAGCCAATGATGGCATTATCAGAAAGCTTTTTAAAGATGTAGCTACACTGACAACAAATTTCATGTTGTCGCAAATAAAAAACTTAAAAGCGAATGGTGCTGAAGGGAGAAGATGGACCTCAGACGACAAGATCCTGCTCTCTCACTCTTCAAAAAGAGTCCACGCTGCTACAACTTCCCCCAAAAATTTGCTTCCCCGCCTAGAAAAAATACTAGTCTGCAGTTTTTGAAAAGAATTGAAGAAAATGCGCCATGGTTAATTTTTGATTTATATTTTATAATTGCAGCGGTCTGTTCTGTTAATTCAACCTTTGTTAAGTACCATGTAAAGTCCACTTATTGTTGAAAGTCGATCATTGTGCAGGTTTCCTCTATCTCAATGAATGTCTAACTATTATCTGCAAGTGCGATAAATTGAAGTTTTTGTCTGAAACCTCGAATCAACAAAAAAACACAAATTTGACCATCCAGTTTTTGGTCCATCGACTCCGGATCGGGTATCCAAGTAATTTGTCAACACCCCGTAACGAGATGCCGAGCACGCGGCGTTGTTAAGGCGTGGTCGTTTCGGCAATTATCAAAGCAGCAGGAGGCAACCACCGCCAACAGTTTCTATAATCAGGGTCAATCTCCAGTCCCTGTGGGTGTTCCGTTCTTCGCCATCAAGCTATACGCTCATTTACCCGAAATTGCCACCGGAGGATAGCAGACGGATTACGGAGATGCCGATCTCCAGAGGATACTGCCTGATTGATTCGACAAAATGTGCAGATTTCGAGACGAATAAGGTGACTTCAGCAATTGTGACACTTGAGGTTTAGCCCGCAATGTTTTTTTTACCGAATGGTTGAAACGTGAAAGCAACTACAGTGTAAGTGACTTCTGCCTCTAGCATACGTCAATGTACTAGAACATTTCACAGTTATAGATTTATTGCAACAAAGTGTTACCTCTTCATTGTTGATTTCATACTATTACGGGATTGGTGTCCCATGATATCGATAATTTCAGTAACCAATAAGAACTCAATTCGAACTTTTAATTATCTTCGGAAATCATACAGATCACAAGTCTCACTTCACTTTTTTTTAAAATTTTTTAGTGCCGTATGCTTTGAGAAGCTTGGCGACCATCATGTATGATGAAAGAAGTATTTCTAGAACAGGCTTGTCTTATTAGTGTAGCTACATCCTGAATGCCATAATCTTGCCTTAGATTTCGTATACCTACATAAGAATCTTCTTCATCCAAGTCCTCGTTTTCCATTTTGTCTCCTTTGATAATGAGCTGTAGCACATTATATGACTCGTTCATTGTTTTTCCAACACTTGTAGTGTAGGCGACGTGATCTACCTATAGAATTTTTAGCATTGTTGGGTAAATTCAGACGGTATATCGAAAAGATCTTCTGCACCCATCCCTCTACGCTATAAAGTAAGACCGGCAGAACATAACATCCACTATCTACCTCATGTAAATGTTTGGAACGTCACTGCAACTTATTCTCTCTCATCAGTGGCCTGGCCCAACTCCCGTCTGTGATAATTGCCCCATTGGTGATTTCTTCCCACAGTAACCAACCGTAATATCTACTTCTGAGGTACTCCATGTTGCTGCAAGCTGCAACTATTCCCTGTTTCTATCTTGTAATTAACGTGATTCCCTTCTACTTCAATAAGATCAGTTTTTTTTACTTTCTTTACAACACCATTGTTCTACATATCTTCTCGAATAGGACTCAAACCTACCAAGTTGGAATACCAATGACACCTATTCCTAAACCATATCAAACCATGAAGCAAATTTGGGGCACTACTCTCGATCATGATTAATGGGATTTAGGTACGTCGCCAGTGCTAAATTTCATCTTCCTTGCACGTTGGGGATGCATCAAAGTTAGGCATCAAAATTTTTTTGTCTCACGAGAATTTAGAATATGCCAAGTATAGACTTTTCCTTATTGAAGGTTATGCAAGGCTCCATTATGAAGTTGTTCACTCCAGCCATTAATCTATGAGGTGGCGGTTCGTATCAGACATCAACGTTACTCTGATCTGATATACAACTGTACATCCTCAGATCCATGCTGGAACCAGTAATACTGAGGGGAGAATCCAGTGCGGGTACAACTTTAGGAGTAATAATAATCACCCGCTTAATGAGAGAGAAGCGCACTTCCTGAGTCATTGGTTATACTCTAACAGTAGATCCAAAAATGATCTTTGGTAGGAAAGATGTTTGCAAGGTGAATAAAACAAGTTTGTAGTTGCAACAGAATTATGTATTCACAGATAAGAAGAATTAAACAAGGTTTGGCACTTGAGAGTTTATACTCACAGAAAGAGTTTTTAAATTATTCACAAAGTCCAAGTATTTGAACTTCTTTGCTCAATCTTGGGCACTTCTGGTAATACTAAACAATAAAGAGATCTGACCTTATTTGTCTAATTTGAAGTTCACCACAGCTCTGCTTCAATCGTCCAAGGCAGATTTCTCAAAATAAGGTGCAGGTACTTCGGATGAGATTTTCACTAACGAATTGTAGTCTGGCGATATGCAATTGCTTCACAGATTCAAAAATCACAACTTTTTTGTTTCACTTGGGAGAATTGCAGCTGAATAACTTAGATTGTTAAATAAACTAGGGTAACTAATTGACCCAACTGGAGAAAATGTATGTGAGAGAGATTAGGTTAATCGACGAGGAACTTTTAGAGGTTAGAATGATGTATTACAGGTGAAAAATAAACTTACTGGTAGAACTGACCACCTTGGTGGTTAAACGAGAACTGTACTGAGAGAAGGTTCTCGAATAATTGAGAGAGGTCGGACGTGTCGAAAGTATAGGTAGCTAAGCTATGGAAAGCTTTAGGGATTCCAAAATTAACTGTCCTTTTTCTTTTCTCGCTCGGTACTCGATGTAAGTTAGCAGATGTACCTCTTCTTAGTTAGAGTGATAGATATTCCACGTATGTGGTACTAACATTACTTATTGAGTCTACCCCATGTCCAATGGACCCGGGAGGCCAAAAAAAAAGCCATGATATCCTGGATCACAGAATTTCCCTACCTCTTATTCAGTGTTTGGTATTTATGGTCTGCCTTCATAACCTTCTTCTTGGAGTATAGATTCAAACAATCAAATGCTTCTGGTCCAGACATTCCTCAAGAGCAATCTTCTTATCATGTAGAGTTCTCTATTTTAGAAACTAATTCATGCAGAGCAGACTTGCAGGATTCACCTCATTGAGAACATGTTGTTGGTGATGGGCTGCGGATTAACCAAAGGTCCTTTTAATGCTATCAAGGATGAATAATATGTATTGATGGAAACAAAAGAAATTATTGAAAATATAAATTACAACAACGTAGAAACAGTTAAATTAAGATTAAAAAGAAGAAACAGTTGTCTGACAGAACGGCACTGAGGATAGCACACAAGATATTTGTCTGAAAATGGCGATTTCACTGCGTGATCCGTTGCGAATAATGAAAAATTAAAACCGAATTGTGTTGAACTGTGAAAAAAATTAAGACCAATTTGTTAGATAGTAACAAAAGAACCAACGAATGAATATGTTCGAGATTTATTATGAAATTCCATCATTTTGCGCTGCATATTATTTATATTTTTGATAATTTAGAAAATAACATGATTTAAAAAAAACAAATCAGTTGTAAGAAAACAACATAATATAACATAATAAAAAATAATCAATTCAATTTTGGCAAACCGTCAATGGTATGAAGGGTGTACAATATATTATTTGAAACAAAATGAATTGTTAATTTCATTTCACTTTGAAAATATTAGTTGCAATAATAAAGGTAACATTTCAACACCTATGACAAAGGTGAAATGCATGTGAGATAATTATAAATATCTTGAATTGAGAAATTTATCGGATGAATTAACTGGGAATTAATGGTTAAGAAATTTATTGATTTAATTAATTAATTGGGAATTAATGATTATGAAAGTACATCTCCAAAATATTTGCTTGTCTGAGATGAGAATAATGTAAATTTTTATGTTGATTTTCTTTTAATTTTGAATGAAAACAATGATGTCAAAATCGTTCAAAAGCTGAAGTTTTCATTCCTTAAACCTACCGTAACAATTTAAAAACTCTAGGTCATTCCATTTTTGAATTATCAGGCTCATGTACCATGTACGACATACTTTATCTTGATCGGGGAATATTCATCAGTTATTCGAACGAAAACGATGTAATATTCTGTCAAAAACTCTAAAATTAAAGACATTTGGGCAATCTAATTATGTAATCTGCCGTAATTGTTTTAAAGATTATTGAAAATCAGATTCTTCCATTTATCATTCAATTAATGAAATGAATTTATTTGGCAACAGAGTGAATTAAAGATCATAAATAAGTACAAGTAATTGGATAACGTGTCAGTCTATTATCGTACAGCTTTCCTATCTAATTAACTGAATACAGATGTGGAGCTTTGAAGTTAATAGTTTGGACGCTCAATTTCACATGTTTAATGTGCTCAGGACGAAAATATTTTCGTCTGCTTCTGTGCAGCTATGATTGTTAAATGTATTATAAAAACAACATTCCGAGTAACCATAAGAGGTATACTCATGGGTTTTTGTTTACTTGTTTTTATTACATAAAAAACGCCTTCTGTATTTGCGAAAATGTAGAATAATTCAAATATAGGTTCCATGAAAAGAATTCTCTGGTCAAAGCCTGCGCAAAGATTCTGCAAGAAATGAAGGGCCTATATTATTCGAAAATTCAAATAATTATTCACTCAAAAATAATTGATGCCATCGTGTGCAAATGCCCACTCTCAATTGCACCCATCGGTATCCATATGGTGCACATAATGAAATAGTTAACGGTGCCCATGAAATTGTTATAATTAACGGGAGAAGGTAGGAACTGTTTTATTTATTATTTTAAAAATAATTCCGCATATGCTGAACATACATCTTTATGTGCCTAGGGCAACTTTGAACATACAATTGTGAAACTCTGCAGACTTGTTGGTTCCAATCCACTTGCCATGTGTATTACGAGTAAGTTATAATGATGAAACATTAAATACATGCTATTTAAATGGAACTCAGTTCCTAGTGCAAGTTGTGAATGTGGAGAAGCAGAAGAAACAATACCTCATCTCATCGATAGTTGTCCCATATATAAATTTCAAGATGGTTTTAGGGCTATTCATGATGTTTCCAACTCTTTCTTGGAATGGGTTATAAATTTCAAATGAATATGATAGGTATTTTTGTTATTCAGTTTTTCAGTTTTCTGCTTTTGTCTTTTTATTTCCAGATTCAATGTGAACACCTTGAAGAAGTCTCTGTCTCCACCAATAGAAGATCACTCTTGAAGAAAGAAGTCCCTGAAATATATTTCAGCTTATTTTTGTATTTTCACACTTAGACGGGGAGCCAGGGTTTTTTTCACAGGGTTTTTTTTTCCCTAGGCTTTTATGTCATACGCCGAATTGTATGACACCCCGTCACTAACCCCTGATCTATATGCTTTATTGTTTGCTAATTAAATATTGTCAGCCAAAAGTTCAAAAGAATATATATATATTAAATACAAGTTGGTTGAAGCGACATCAAATTGCCAGGAGCTAAGCTGAGAGTTGTACGTCATTTTAATATTTCATTTTTCATATGAACGCATTAAAAATTTCATTTCAAACTATCATTTCATTCTTTGTTAGCAAGTCAATAGCGTCAGTGTAGTTCTAACAATGAAAAAAATTTATGTTAGTACAGTGATTAAATTACTTGTTGAAATAGGTTGAAAGACAATGGAAATCTGATAGAATACACTAGCCAACAGTGGTTTTGGTGCCGAAGATTTTGGAGGTGACTTCATATGAATTCTATGCCCTGAATTCAAATATGCTATTAGTTTTTGCCTGTCAGCTCGAATTTTTAAGATATCTACATTTTTGTGAATTATACATTAAAGAAACAAATTAATAAAGGAATTTTTATTATATTATACAGATATTATTCATTATATACTATAGAAAACAGAAAAAGTCATCATTTAAACCAATTACTCACTGAACATTTCGTAAACTTCTTTTGCGTGACATTCTTGAATGTATTTTAAAACAATCCCGTTTTAAAGACCAGCAGTAATCTGCCATCATGTGAGTATCCCATCTTCCTTGATAGCGATCCTCCATACATTTTATATCTTGGTGAAATCTTTCACCTTGCTCCTCGCTAATGTCGCCTAAATTATCAGGAAAACGGTCTAAGTGGCTGTGTAAATAGTGCACCTTAATGCTCATGTTATACCCAAGTGATCTGAAATTATTCAGTATCTCATTGACTAATTCAACATAGTTTTCAGCTTTGTGTTTACCCAGAAAATTTTGGACAACTGAAACAAATGAATTCCAGGCATTTTGTTCAATCTCAATCATTGAATTTATAAAATCAGGGTCTTCAATCAGCTGTCTTATTTGTGGGCCATCAAATATTCCTGCTTTAATCTTTTCCTCACTCAGCTGAGGCATTTTTTTCCCTATATATGCAAAGCATGATCCATTCTTATCAAGAGCCTTTACAAACTGCTTCATTAGACCCAGCTTGATATGCAGGGGTGGAAACATGATTTTCTCTCGCGGAACTCTAGGATCATTGATGATATTCTTTCCGCCAACATCCATGATTTCTCTTCTAAGCCACTCTTTTCTGCGTTTTGTCTCTGCTATCCCAGAGGCACAAGAAACAAGGATACTTGGTGTGGCCACTTTGCTGTCCAAGGAGAAAGTTTACCATTTTTAAGTTTACAAAAATCACCCATTGGTGTTCATGATACTTTATTTTTTCCAAAACCAAAGCTATGTTGTCATATTGCTCTTTCATTTCGATCTATAGAAGTTGATGATGGATATATAAATATAATCAGATCTGTTTCGTGTGCAGTAAGTTATTTGTAATTCGAGAAATAGGTTTGTTCATTCATTGAGGCTGTTGTTTTCGTATCACACTGTTCCATAATCAGAATAAGGACTTTAGGACAAGTACGCTAAATCTCCGACTTCGCGTCAGGGTTTTTCTAATTTTTTTTATTGGCACCTTTATAATACATAAAATATCATGAATGAATAGAATGATACTACCACAGAATGAAGCAGGAAGCACGTTTTTCCGTAGCGAAAATACCTTCGTGACAATGTGATTAACACTCAAAAACACATTGTTCCATCTCCAGATACCCATAAATATAATTCCATTTAACGAAAGTGCTCAACCGAACACTCTGGAGACTAATATTTATTAACAGGGTAGTTAGCAGCAAAGAACGGCCACATGTATGCCATGCTGCATTTTGAGCAGTCACGCCTCAACTCGTTTCACTTTGAGACACCGCATGTGTTAACCGAACCGCAAAACTGACAAATTTTAATGGCAATCGTAAATTTCGAGATTTAACATTCAACCGATTCTACAATTTGTACTCACTTATTTAGTCATCCGTCTAGGTATAATTAGCTACGGAGTGTCGTTGAATATTGCAAGGCGGTCCTGTTAAAAATAAACGTTTTTTATTTATAGAGCGAAAAAATTGAGATCGACCACCAACTAACTTGATGTGAAGAAATGAGGTGTCACAGTCTCCAGAGCTAATTGGCGAGTCTTAATTAATGTGTTATGATCATGGGATGCTGCGTTGGAGCATTCGAACACTCTGATGCTGAATGATGAAAGAATTTTATTGGTATAGAAGTGTTGAAGTCACATAGGTTAAGACATTTTACAAAGTAATGCTTTGTCTATCTTATATAGTCTAAGATCGAAACCAACCATGCATGTCCAGCAACTATAGTGACGGCCCAAGGCAGGATCCTTGCGGACATCCCTGCCTTATTGTCTTAGTTGCGGTCTCGCCGAAGGATTAGCTGTTCTAGAAAATAATAGAGCGATTTCATCGACTTGGGATAAGTTGAATTCTTCATCAAGGAGCAACCCTTTAGCCTAGGCTAGAACCTAGAGAAAGAATCGAAAGACTTGAACATTTGGTTGTTGTTATTTACTTGATTTCTGAAGGCCTGAATCAAAAATCGATTCAATCAAATCTAAACCAGAGATCCTTTCAAATAAAGTGCTTAATTTGTACAGTAGTAAATATGCTAACGAAGCGTCAGTCATATTGTCCGCAAGAGTGAACTCGCAATTTAATGCCACTGTCGGTGTTCTAAGTGATTTTCAGTGTTTCATCAGCATTGCATTGTGGTCCAATTAGACCCTCTTTAAATCTCCTATTTATATAATCTCCCTCTGGAGTTCCCAACTCGCCGCTCGAATTACGAGTGGTTTTTAATTTTAACTTCGCGCGATTTAATTTCATAAATATGTTTCCCTTGGTGATAATGAAATATAAACGGGGGTTTGGACGGTAATGCGGGGTTGTTCATTTGTGTATTGCTGTGGGATGGACTGAGCTTTCATTTCTGTTATTTATTGCATCGGGGTCTCAGTTTGATAATGAATGAGTTGGTTCACATCAAGAAGTCAAATGAAGCAGAGCAAGTTATTCGAAATAAACTTATTAAGAGAATTTAAGTTCAAAATCTCATTTTTTGAAAAAAAACAGATGTGAATTCAGGTTATTATGTGAGTGATACGATCCCAACATTAATTTGTACTAACATCGAAGACGTTATCTAAATCCAAGTACAAGATTTGTCCCTAAATATACTTTTACGTTACATTTAAGGACTAATATCAATAGAATCACAATTCCTTAAGTATATGTATGCATTAATGTAGGTTTATTTTAGTTTTTGTTTTTATTGACTGGGTGTTTCTTTGTATATTTCGAGTTTTGGGTTTTGGTGTTGATCAGATCTGAATGTAAACTGGTTTAATTTATATTTTTCCACTCGATATTTCGCTAATTGGTGTAAACTGTGAATACTGTTTATAGGTCAACCTGTCTATATTCCTTGTTCATTAAATAAATAAATGAATAAATTCGACGTTCATGTAACCAAGATATATTATTCAGAATGGATTGTCGAAACATTATACTGATTTTCCCAATAACTAACTTATTGGAGATATTTCAGTAAAAATTAACCGTCCTCAATTATCGATCATTTTTACAAAGTTATTCTGTATACTATTTACACATTCTGCATAATTTACAATATATTTTACCCATTGAAGAACCTTTTTCTGTTTTAAGCAGTACCTTTATCAGGAACGAGCATTGAAAAAATTTTTAAAAATATGTTTGGATCTAACCATTTAAAGTTTTCTTTTTGTATTAATTTGGTCATCATTTTCCAGCGAGTGAGTCGATGGGATTGAAATTTTTCATTTTGGACTCAATCACAAAAAATATTCGTACACCAAGATATATTATATTTATTTATTTAATTATTTACTTATTAGCTAAATCGAAAAACACATAAATATTTTGCTACTCCCAATTTAGTGTTTAGTTTGTGGTTTGAATCAAAATGTAGATATTGCAGCATGGAAGAGACACTATAGATGGATTCCTTCAATATCTAAACAATCAAGAGGAATCAATTAAATTCACAATTGAAATCGAGAAGGACAGACAACTTCCATTCTTAGATGTACTCGTACATAAACAAAATGGAATCCCAAGAACCACTGTGTATAAAAAACCAACGAACACAGGACAATATCTACATTTTGATTCAAACCACCAACTAAACACTAAATTGGGAGTAGCAAAATGTTTATTTGATAGAGCAATAAATATTTGTTGCACTGAAGAAGACCAAAATGAAGAAATAAATAACATCTCGAAACTTAGAAGCAATGCTACCCCAAAAAGATATTAGAAAAAGCTAAACGAACAAGAGAAAGTCAACCTGAACCAACAGATATAAATCAGACCATTAAAACCGTACTTCCTTATGTAAAAGGTTTGTCGGAGAAAATGAGAAGAATTGGAAATAGATACAACATAACGACTGCATTCAAAACTCAAGACACTATCAGAGCTAAACTTACAAAAGTTAAGCCTAATAATGAGACACAAAGGACAAAGAACTGCATATATGAATTACCTTTTGAGTGCAGAAGATCTTACATCGGAGAAACTAAACGCCCTCTGAATGTACGAATAAAAGAACATCAGAAGCTTCTACGAGTACTAGACAGCGACAAATCCAGGTTGGTCCAACATGCTGTAGATGAGAATCATCGTATAAAATGGGATGAAGCATCAATAATATCCAAAGAAGAAAAACTTGCAAGAAGAAAAATCAAAGAAGCAGCATTTATGAAAATAACACCTGATTCAATAAGTGCTCCATCTAAGGATCTGCCAGAAGTTTGGACGCCGATAGTTCGATCCAACTTTAAAAGATCATCATGTCACAGATGAGTATATAACATCGTTCATTTTTCTTTCATTACTTCTGTCAATATTTACTTTTTGAAAATTGATAATTTTCAAAAGGTTTCTTACTTTTCTCCTTGATAAAGATAGAAGATGTCTATCGAAACGTCGGAAAACATTACATCCACAATAGATGATGGTAATAGCCCAAACAATCATTCAAAACAATCCTCTAAATATCTCATTATTTTAGAAAAAAAAGATTTGCATGTTCAATGGAATTTGCGAAATTTCGTAAACTCATTTCTTTACAAGGTTTTATTCAAAGGGTTGTTTGCTTGTTTTAACATGTTGAAAATATAACTTCAGTTCTCTACAAATTAACAAACCAAAAATCATCAATTCCATTTTATATTATATTAACAATTTATTATAAGCAAATTATCAATTTTCATTCATTTTTTCTGATAGTTCTGAAAATTACAAAAACTTCCCTGTATGTCGAAATTTCGACATCATATAGATTTTTTTTTAAAAGTTTAAAAATATTGGTGCTACAAATTTTTTTGTCGGCATTTTGATGCACAGGGAAGTTATTGTAATTTTCAAAACTATCAAAATAAAAGTTAAGAAATGTGTATTTTCAACGTACTGTTAATAAAGTTAACATTAAAAAAACAATCAATTTTTTGTTTGTTAATTTAAAAAGAACTATCAGTTATGATGTAAGAAAATGTTTCAACTAATCGTAAAACAATAGCATTATGAAAAAATCGTTTACGAATAATTAAAAATTATTTTTGAGGAAATCTTTAAGAAGTTGTAAATTTTTTTGTTTGTCAATTTGTTTATAAAACTTTGATGAACAAACGACAATCATTTTTTTAAATATTTCTTCTGTTAACAATAAAACGGAAAGTGAGTAAAAAAAAAACCAACAATATTAAGGTAAAAAAAAATTATTAATAATAAATATATAATCAATCTAAACTCTAATGGCACCAGCTTTTATAGATATAAAAGAAATGCTCCATAAAGCGAAAAAAATTTATGGCACTTATTCAAATATTTTTTTGATTTAGAACGATTGAAAGGAAGTCACGGAAAAAACTGTTAGTTGACAAAAGTCTTGTTCATTGAAAAATCAAGATTAATAAAGAATTCAAATGGAAATGAGTTCAGATTATATCATATTTCTTTCAGATTATTGAATTTGTACTATTTACCCTGAAAAAAATTTTTTTTAACTTATTTTCTAACAAACATCAATATGACGAGTGGGGGGCAATTTTGAACGTTGAATTTAAATAATTAATTATATTGGAGGCACAGTTTCTGAGGTCAATAATATTTTAGGTAAATTTCCTCTTCTTTCAGCATATTTTATTCAAACCCCAAAACAATTATTAGTTTACTAATTATAAGTAATAAACTAACACCACTTTTTTACCGTCTTTAATTGTTTATAACTTTTGAAATATCCAATTCTAGCTTTCTCTGTCAACAATGCAATTTACCATTGGAACAGCATGGGTTCCTTCCAGGATAATCTGTTCTTATGAATTTTCTCATGGATTAAGTCGTTCGTGTATGACCGAACATTCCGCGTCGGAACTGTAGAGAGCTCTTCATCATTAAACTACAGTGTTAACCGCGGTATTCCACAAGGAACAATACCGGGTCCTATACATATCCAATTGTTTCCATCGGAACTGACTTAACAATTATCCTTTGATATAGTGACCTAAGAGAAACTCAAAACAACTATTCGACAAAACTACCTGTCAAGTATAGTGTTTGACAGCTGGAACTGGCTACTACTAGACGTTGTGGCTGCACCTACAGTGAATGTATTCAGGAACCGATACTATGAATGGATAGTAACTCAAAAATCAACAGTTTGCTATTGGTTTTTATATATATATATATATTACTTTTCTTATTACATTACATTATTACATTGTGAGTATATAGTTATGTACCTCAACTATGATTGTAATAAATGATAATAACAATATATACATAATTTTTTTGCACAATTATAGGCTGTTTATCAATTTTCTTAGCATAACATCTGGCGTTTATGGATATTCATTTAATCAAACCCCAATATGTATGTATGACTTTCGCAGCATGTTTTAATGACAAAATACGTAGACAAGCAATGAAACCTGTGAAACCTAAATGCGATAACGTAGGTATGTATCCATAATTCTTTGCAATTATACAAAATTATGGAAAAAATTGTCATAACTTCAAGTATCTGGTTAATTGTTTGGTCGATTGTATAACATAACAAGCCACAAACCAAACCGTAACCTCCCCCAATTCCTTGTCACACCGGCAACCGACAAGAAGTAGGTAACCCGATAAGGGCGCAATTGCTGTAGCAAACCGTCTTCGATCCATGAAATTGCCTTCCTTTCGGCCACGAATTCCCATGCGGCATTCGAGAATGGGTGAAACTTACCGAATCTGCATATTAATTAGCCACCGAAATCTGTCAAACAAGCCGCTTCCGCCGCTACGGAACCTTCATAAGTTGCGCAGCTCTGTCCTGGGAATTGTCGGATTACTGCACGCTTCGACGTCGCACTCATTGTTTTATTGCCGTCCGTTTTCATTGTAATCATGTACATAAACTGTCTAGCATCATGGATTCGATCAACAATGAGGAGGAAATCGATGAATGGGCTATAAAATTTTGAAAAACAACTAATGGTATTGGTTCGTTGGAAAATCTATCTGAGTTGCACAGAAAAACGTATACTGCCGACGCATAATCAGATTCTCAAATCGCTCCTAGTGTTGATGTCTCATTTTGATTTTTCCGTTTATGTGGAGTTCTAGCATAGCTCAACGAGTTGAGAAATGAACAACCACTGAGATGATATACATATAATGGAGGAAACTTGAGCAATCTAAACTTGTTGTGCAGCAAGCTGAAATGTTCCGCATCTTATGACCCATATCGCAATTCACGCAGATCTGATCTGTTATATTTTCAAAAAATTTTGAAAATTGATAATTTTCGAAAGGTTTTTTACTTTTCCTCCTTGATAAAGATAGAAGATGTCTATCGAAACGTCGGAAAACATTACATCCACAATAGATGATGGTAATAGCCCAAATAATCATTCAATATATTATTCCTAGTTTTCTGGTTCAAGCTCAGGTCATCTAAATGAGCCTTGTGATTGAGAGATGAATCTAATTCAACTCCTAAGTATTTTGGATTCAAATAATGTGCGATAGGAAAATAATTGAAAGTTACATCTAATTTCCTATATTTTTCATGAATATTCAGATGGAAACATGATACCTTCGTTTTGTTGGAATTGGGACATAATTGCCACTCAATAAAATAATTCTTTAAAATTTCCAAATCAGATGATAGTATGTTTTCCAGAGTATGGAAATCCGATTGTGGGTAAGCAATAGCAATGTCGTCAGCATAAACAAATTTCTGAGATGATTTCGTGGGTAAATCACTGAGATATAAATTGAAAAGTAAAGGAGCTCGAACTGATCCTTGAGGAAGACCATTTTTCGATGTTTTGAGAATTTGCAACATTTATTGTTGTTACTGCAACTCATTATTATTAGTTAAATTCATTCATTTTTATTCCAAGTTGCTTGCTCGTTTCGTGCGGCCCACGTATGTTCATTTTCATTTCCCGATGGGTACGTAACATATGTTGGAGCATATGACCTGTGTCGAACGAAGAGTATTGAAGCCGCGCTCGTCCGGTAAAGTGGAACACTTTTCTTCGCAGTAAATTTCTCGTTAATTCTACAAATTAGAACTCTGGTGAAAAAGTGACTATTCTCGTTCGTGAGTGCTTGGACACATCGAATTCAGCCGTACTGTGAAACCAGGTAGGCAGACGTCGATACTCCAACATTCGATTTTCTTTCGAGTCATTTTTTCATACTTTTTCAGAATTTCATTATTAATTTCTCTTTCGTTTTCGTTTAATTTTCAAAGGCCCTTGTCGTGCCAATTGTCAATAAAAACACGAAACCTTCTATCAGATAATATATTTTCTAATAATCGTACCATTTTCACACACTTCAGATGGGTATAGAGTTTAAGAATTAATCCATCTTTTCACAGGGTATTTAAATTGTGTGACAAAATTGCCTTTTCTCTTATAGGTATATATACATATAAAGAATATTTTGATTTCATCTCATGCGTTGTGCGTCATTCAGCTTGGTCACAACGATTTGTCAAGCCTGCTTCAAGCTGAACACCAAAAAATTAAATCAAGAAGTTGAGGAGCGTGACGACTCAGCAACAAAGCAAAGTCCAAATTAATCCAGCTCACAATTTACTAAATGTATTATGCCACATTTAGCTCGGGCGTTGTGAAAATTCACCCTCGTTCTCAACTAAATTACTCGGGGAGTAAATTTCTGTGTCGAATTATGGAAATGTGATGGCGAACGTTCTAAGTGGTTGATGGCCCCTCCGACTGACTGACTTCTATTTGTATTTATATCACCCTCCCTAAATTGCTCACTGATAATGTTCAAATGGAAATTTTCTGCGGACATATCAACGCATCTCATTTGAATTTATACTTATATAGGGAACATAACAAGAATAAGAGAACTTATGAATATAATAATAATATATAAAATATTAATATAATACCTGCAAATGTGTGGCTAGTTTCAGTTGATGAATCCTTTACTTCGATTGATTTTATATCAAGCGTTCTTCCATCTTTAACTTCTGCATCGCACTGATGAAGACCTTAAGCCAGAAACACGTGTCTGCGGTTATAAACAACCTCTGAGGGTTATGTCCACTAATGATTCTCGTTTATATTCATAAGTTCTCCCGCTATTTCTTATTCTTGTTAAATTTTCTGGACTCGGATGAGACGCAGGAAGCTATAGCTGCCTCCGTGGTGAAATTGAATGTTACCCTAAAATTCAGGGTCTTCCAATCGAAACCGCAAATATGTGGCTAGCTTCTGTTGATGATATCTTTGCTTCGATTGATTTTATATCAGTTTTCTTCCATTTTCACCCTTTTGAACCGCACTGAGGAAAGTCTTAAGCCATAAATACGTGTCTGCGGTTATAGACAACCCTTGAGGGTTATGTCAATAAATGTTTCTGGTTTATAAGTAATATAAAGAAGTAAGAAATTACTGACGTGTATTCGGGAGCTTCTGTGCGTTGTTCTAGTCCTTTTCCGGTCTCTATGGAACAGTGTGATAATAAATCAACACTGCGACATGATGTGAAAGAATCAATAAAACTATTTCTTTCGTCCGAATGGCCGGACATACTCAAATTTGACCACGGATTTTTCATTTGGATGTCGCACCCAATCAATTGAGTTTATTTTCAGTTCCCTTTGGGCAAAATGATAGCTCGCTGTTCTAATTTAATGAGCTAGGAACAAGCTTACAAAATTTGATCTTGATATTCCCTAGGAAAAGGGCTGCAGCCCTGACTAAGCCAGTGTAATGTATCTTGATTGAATTTTCTTATACTTTACCATTCCATTTTCTTCAAATTGATTGAAAGTGTCCCCTACCGGGTTATTCGTCTACTACATCAGTAAATCTTCACGTGTTTACAGAATTCCAGGACATCTGCAGCAATCTTTAGGTTGAGCGCATGAAATGTCCGTTTTTTAAAAAAACTAAATATCTGTGGATTTTGGGTTTCTGTGTTCTTTTCAGTGGCATAACCAAACTTTTAAACCCCATATAAATAAAATTATATGTTTTAAATTTTAACTACAAATATCAAACAAATTTTGAATTTGATTTCAAATATTCTGTATCTGGCCTGGCACACTCAAAATATGTTTTATGTAATAGGTTTAGGCTTAGGCGATTGCAAGGACATAACCGTTAAAGGTTTGGAAATCATAAAAAAATGTGATCGAATCTACTTGGAGTCTTACACTTCGATCCTGGGTTCTCCTACAGAAGAATTGGTAATTTGCTTGTTCTATCCAAGAATTATTCATTGTATTATTATCTTTTTCAGGAAGAATTCTACGGAAAAAAACTCATAATAGCTGACAGAGAACTAGTTGAACAACAAGCAGATTCAATTCTAGAAGGTGCTAAAGAAACAAACATTGCATTTCTTGTTGTTGGAGATCCGTTTGGAGCTACCACACATACTGATCTCATTCTGCGAGCTAAACAGAATGGAACGAAAGTCAAAGTAATACACAATGCTTCTATAATGAATGCAATTGGATGTTGTGGTTTACAGTTATATACTTTCGGTGAAACCATCTCCATTCCATATTGGACTGATACGTGGAAACCTGACAGTTTTTTTGAGAAGATTGTGTCAAATTATAATAGGAATCTTCATACATTATGCCTTTTAGGTCAGAATGAGCATGTTTTCATCCAACTTACATGACTTTGGTGAAGTTCCTATCAGTGTGTAAGAAATTAAAGAATTTTAACTGCCTCATAATCATCTGGAAATAAACCTCACTCAATAGCAGAACATGCTTTCAACTCTCTGGATGCAGGTCCTAGTACATATCATTTATGTTTTGAGTATGAGATACATTATACTTCATCATGGCAAAGCAAAATGTTTACAGTAGAGATTGCAATAATTGAATAATTGGTTTTCAATCTTATCAAGAGGTAATATATTCTAGATCTATTTTAGATTCATTTCTATTTTTGACTAGAATAGTTGTGTTCACTGAAATACATATACTTTTGATTTTATATTTTCTAGAGAATGTTTTTTCTATCTTTCAAATCAACAAATTTTTATTTACATACTGTTTGAACTTTACCAAAGACGAGCTTGGATTTTTGTGTTGCTTTATGATCTACCTGATTAAGTTACCTGAATATATAAATATTTTTCAGATATAAAAGTCAAAGAGCCAACATTGGAGAGTTTGACAAAGAAAAAAAAAGAATATATGCCTCCTTTATTTATGTCTGTCAAAGAAGCTGCCACACAATTATTAGAAATATTGACTAATAAAACGGAAACTGATACAGGTATGATGGCTTTCTGCTTTCGAACCAAGATATCTTAATTTAACATTGTAGGTTTATCAGAGGATAGCCTTTGTATTGGGCTTGCTAGAGTTGGAAGTGACGAGGAAGGTATAGCAGCTTGTTCCCTCAGAAAAATGTCTGAAGTTGATTTGGGAGCACCTTTACATTGTATGGTCATAGCAGCTCCTACTCTTCATCCTTTAGAACTGGAGTATGTAGAGCAATTTAGAATATAGGTTTGAAATTATTGAATTTTTTATAAAATTGAGCATATTTACTGTAATATGATTTTTATTTATAACTTTGAACCTAATATATTTTGGTCCGTTGAAAGATCTGTTATTACTGATTTTGGGGATCTATGAATAGATAATGTAAAACTTTTATTTTAATATTTTTTTTTGTGTATTAAAGACTGGAGTTTCCATTGTGATTCAGTTGAAAATTTTGATCGTTTACTAAAGAGTAAGTCAATTAGTAGAGCAGAAAAAAGACTATTGATTGCACTTCTGAAAGGCTAAACCTGCCTGAGCAAAAATTCAGATCAAAACATCTCTAAATAATTTTTTGATATATTCTACACCTTAAATCTTTGAATGATTCGGCCAAGAACTGTGAAAAATTTATCTAATAATTAACATGGCCAACATGGAATTTTTCTTCTTATTATTCGACTATATTCTCTTTGTTTTAACTCAAACTCATCTGAAATCCATCGTTTATTGGTCTTGTACAGAAACATCTACATTTTAAGGTTTATCGTTAGTGTTTATTTTTGGTTTACTCTTCTTAACTTCGGTATTTCGAAAATCACCGGCAACAACAGATTTTTTCTCTTCCTCTGCTCCTGCAATCTCTTTCCCATTTGCATTAAATAAGGTATCGATCAACGAATTTGGTCTGTCTTTCTTTGCTTTCACCCACTCATTTTGTATTACTCTATCCAAAGTCAATCTAAGGGTAACGTCAGGTTCCAGTAATTGACGAACTAATGATTTTACAGCTGTTGAAATCTTGTCTCGAATTCTCGATCTGAAGACCCAGTTTTTGGTGATTTGATCCTTCAATAGTTTCCGCAAGTTTGAATCATCGAAAGGCATGGAAGCATTGAGCATTATGAATAAAATAACTCCAATGGACCACACATCAGATAATTTTGGATTGTATCTAGTGCCATTGACTACTTCAGGGGCAGCGTATGCTGCAGAACCACAATAAGTTTCACTGAGTACCCTGTGACCTTCTAAGTCTATACAGAAACGTGCAAATCCAAAATCGGCTAGCTTAACGTTGAATCTTCTGGAGAGTAAGATATTTTCACATTTTAAATCTCGATGGGCTATATTTTTGCTGTGAAGGTAATGTAAACCGCTTGTTATTTGTCGAAACCAAAATCTTGCTTGATTCTCCGGTATCACGCCATGTTGTTTGATGAATGTTAGTAAATCCCCATTATCGGCATATCTGAAAATCAGTTTTTGAAAGACTGGTCAATTATTTCATTTTTACATTTCAATAATATATACAGCATTCCACATTTTCTGATATGTTTCAATTCAAATATATTTTGAGATAAATCGCATAAAATCTTAAAACTTGACCTATTTTCATGTTTTTGGAGTTTCTAGCCAAATTTTTTTCCTCTGAGAAAATGAATTTGTTCCATAAATTTGACCTGCACTGTGTGGAAGAATTACTTAAATATTGTTGAAATAATTGCCATATTTTTATTAAATTGCCTTTTATAGCTCCATTTATAACTCCAGGTTGACTCATTGATATTTCAGAGCAATTATTGCTCAAAAAATTTGCTCACACATGCGTATATGTAAGAACGAATAGAATTTTCAATCTAGTTCTCCATATTTGAACCGAAGAAATGCGCCTATCAGTCAAATAGAAAACGTCTATTGTTTAAAGAAGCGCTCTCAGCACAGAGCCCAGAGTTTCTTCGTGGTCCTAGCCAATGTTGAAAGCGCTTCTCAAAAAAATTGCCCTCGCTTCTTCTGTACATTATCACTACAATAAATTGTTGAATCTGCTTATAGATCCAATATGGCCATATTGAAATGTCTTTGTTTGTTCTTAAGTCTAAGATGTATAGAATAATAATGTAAGCACTGATTCTATTTTGTTTCACAGATTTTGCGACAACAGGACTCTTTCCTTTGCTTTTCGTTATATGTCACCACACAGTATTTACTTCAAATTGAGCCTTATATCAGTTTCCCGCTTTAAGTTAAATTTTACAATTCAGTTCCACAAGAAAAATTGCTCATAGTCTAAGAAAATTGAATGAAATATCTTGCAAGTTTCGAAATGAAGAATTCTGTAATGCAAAATGTCAAACATTCCTTAATGACATTAAAAGGAATGAATTAAATCAAAGATCTCTAAAATATTCATGAATGATTTGCATGGTTGTGCCCTCACTTAAATATCATAGGAAACAATCCCCTTGTCCCAAGATTTGGAATGAGGTTTCCATTCAAATTATGCTAAGTGCAAACCAGTATATTTGACATCTTAGTTTTGTCTCACATTGTTCTATGTTGAAAAACCCTATCTATTAAGTTGTATTTCATGAATGAACCGCTTGGTTTGAGTTATCAATGGAATTTCACCAATCAGAACCAAGCGGTTGATTTGCTAATTTGCTGTCTGAAACGAACATACAAAAGAATTGCTAACTAAGCCAACATCCCAAACCAAATATTGAAAAGAAGCAAAGAGACATAAAAGAAATCCACTGGGTTGTTGGAACAATGCAAGTGGACCGACTAAACAGTTGTAAATTATTTATTAGAATTTCAACAATCTTTATACAGTGAAAAGAATCGTCACCACAGACACTACATAGAACGCGTTCACTATGCAACTTATGTCGTGCTATCACGATGCGGTAATTTCGGAAATGTGTGACAAAATTATATACTACGTATTATCCATTGCTATCCTCATCTCGCTCTTCTTCATCTCCGGGTTTGCGTAATCCCCAGCGATTTGAGCTTCATCTATGTATTGCGCCGGTACTCCACCATGTCTCGTGGTTTGTGGTGCCGAATGAACCAACCTTCCCAGAAGAGAAGACCTCTCTTTCCGAATTTTGGTCCAATCGTGCTGAAGCGACCGATCTAAGGTCAAGCGAAGTGTCAAATCGGGTTCCAGCAGGTGCCGTACCAAGTTCTTGGCGCTGGAAGACAATGTGTCTCGCACCCTCGACCTGAACACCCAGTTTTTGGTCATCTGGTCTTTCAGCAGCTTTCTCAGATTCGAATCGTCGAAGGGCATCGAGGCGTTCAACATGATGAACAGGATGATGCCCAAGGACCAAACGTCCGACAACTTAGGGTTGTACGGTTTCCCGCTCACAACTTCAGGAGCTGCGTAGGCTGCTGAGCCGCAGTAGGTCTGGCTGAGTATCCTTCTTCCGTCACCGTCTACACAAAAACGCGCGAAACCGAAATCTGCTAACTTCACGTTGAATTTTCTCGATAGTAGAATGTTCTCACACTTCAGATCTCTGTGAGCAACATTTTTCCCGTGTAAGTAGTGAAGCCCGCTCGCCATCTGGCGAAACCATATCTTGGCCTGAGATTCTGGTATGACTCCGTTTCTCTTGATAAAGTCCAAAAGATCGCCGTTGTCCGCGTATCTGCAAAAAATAAAACGTTATTATTGTTTAATTCCTTTTACGAGCTCACTTACGATGGTTTCGAGCAATTGATGTTGCCTACTGTGGAAATACGTATGTCATTATGTAATAGGAAATGTTCAGCAAAGAGTATTTGCCTGAACTACCGAAGCTTTAAGCATAGGGTTACGTCAGAACAGGGTCGATTCTTCAGCATATTGACAACCTTTTGATCCTACGACACTACATTCATTTCAGAAGTGGCATCATGTCGAAATTTTCGCTAAAATTAAGGCGAACAAGTGAGCACCCTGGTCCCGCGAAATGAACTGCTACACTATTAGGGATATCGTACGTATAGTATATACAGTGATGGGCAAATGTGTGGAACCAAGAGAATATCCTTGGAATTATTATAGACATCAAAATGAAATTTAGAAGATGGATACTGCAGTAGATTGCCTATTTGTTTTCATATTTTTTTAAGAATATTGAACTTCCGGTTTTACCGGAAGTGATGTCAATTTTAAACTTAGCAATGCGTTAATTTTAACCATAGGTTCTTGAGATCAAAAGAAACACTTTTTTCCTATACCGTTTTTCCATATTCAGCTGCGTTAAAAAGTTATAAGCATTTTAAGTTTTCACATTGGGCAAATACCCGTCTGTATTCCAGTTTAGTTTGAATGAAAATTACCTTCCACAGCATCCACTATTGAATCAGAATTGTTTAAAAACATTATTTTCCCTCTAAGAAATGATTCACTCAGTCATGTTTCATCAGATGATTATATCGATTGAATTCCTTTCAACTGCAAATATCTCAAAAATGGTGCAATTTAGGAAAATGATTCTAGGAAGTACAAGATACGGACCTTTAGTTCAAGTGATATTTGTTTTTCATGCAATTTAACCAATCTGTGCCACAAGAAATGGAATAAATCTATTGATGCAAAAATATGCATGACTGTTATCAAAAACCTTCTACAAGAGATCATTTCAATCGATATTGTCGTTTGAATATTACAGATGAAAATGCAATTTTTTTATAAAATTTCAACACCCTATATCTTTTGAACGGGACCAAATTTGGAAAAATGTTATAGGAAGAAAATGTTTCTTTTGACGTCAAGAATCCATGGTTAAAATTAACGCAGTGGTCAAAGAATCACCCTGTATATGTAGTATATGTAAGAAAACTTGAATCCAGGAAGGAATATTTATGTTGATATGATGAATTGTGATCTGCTGAGGATAAAATTGATGAAAAATTACATTTCTGAAACACTTAATGGCCTACAGGGTGATCAATTCAAAAAATTCGAAATTTCCAAATTGTACTGCAACATATCAAATTGAATTAGACGTGGCACAATGACTCAGAATCACATTGTTACCTTTAGAGTTAACTAGAGGAAATAATTCGTGACAAAAGACCTGGTTTATCAGAGAAAAAAAATGTCATCAAGAAAATGCTCTTATTTGAAAATGTTTGGCTAAATTAAAAGAATTAAAATTCTGATTTCTTGAATATTCGAGGTTTTCACTAGTTTTGGCCCGCAGCGGCTTCTTCGCATCAAAAATCTGAAACAATTCATTCGTGGAAAGCGTTTTTCTACGAAATGAAAAGCTATGCAATAATTGGAAAATCATTACCGAGATGTAATAAAATATTTGGATTGAGCTTTCCGGAGATAATGCTGAAAAATAAAGTACTTTCAAGAACTTCATACTATTGTTTTCATTTTCATTCCTCGAACTCTTTAAGCAACAAGTATTGGTATCATATTTTTCACTCATTTTTTCATTGAAGAATGGTAAATAAACCGAAAACTGATTATGTATAAACTAATTTTGAGACTGAGTTATATTACCTCATGAAAATAAAAACTCTGGGACCTCTCTGTAGTATACTATGTACTTGGATGATATGCGGATTTTCAATCTTTGTCAGTATTTCAAGTTCGCGTGGAAAAAACTTCTCCAAAAAATCTTTCGGGGCCTTCTCTTTATCGAAAATCTTGCACGCTAGGCGCATTTTCTTGGGGCCTGAACTGTCCACATAATCTGCCAAATGGACAGTGGCATATGATCCTTGTCCAATTTTCTTTCCTATGAGATAACCCCGTTGTTCCAAGGCATTAACTTCAGAATTCCGAGGACTTAGGCGTGCCGCCATGTGATGGATGGATTAAAATACTTCAAATCAACTTGGAAGTATGTTGTAGGAAAATCATCTATACCGTCCATCCGGGGAAATCAGCTTTTCATTTTAAACGTGGATTTGCTAGTAGTACTGTTTATTTTGTTGATACAAGGGAAATTTTGTCACACAATAATTTGTTACAGCCAAATTTGAGGTATTTCTTTTGACAGATCTGATATTTTGTCACCCCGACTACTGGATGTGGACTTGTGATTATTTTTTAGATAATTAGGTGGAGCAAAGAAAATAATTCTCGATTATGTTATGTGTTCTCATATTAAAAAAATTGCAATTCTGATTAAAGTCAGCGTAGATTCAGTAGATCAATATCACTCCATTACATATTAAGTCATAAAGAAGATTTGCGTTCCGCCTAAAATCTTTCATCACACAGCACAGTGAATGTAAGGGAATCAAAACTACTTATAGTTTTCCTTCATTTTTGTTCGCCCCAATTTCCTTATCTCTGAACCTATTAGGAGGGGATTATCTTTCCCATCGAAAATCATATAGAAATGAATATATTCCTTCCAGTAAACTCTTGTACTTTCAAATAACTCCTCAAATCACAAAAAAAAACGCGGGCTTACAACTGAATCTTCGCTGAACATATTATTATTGTTATCTTCTTAAAGAGGAACTCTTCAGTGGAAACATTATTGTTTAAGTTTCATAGAAAACTCTTAGGTTTTAACAATGCGATAGTACATGGCTGAAATTTAAGGATGTTCTCTATATCAACCTCGACATATATTCAAAATTTTGTTGATCTCTGACGAATATTTTCTCAGATATCTAGTATTTTAAAAAATATTTGGGAAATTTTTAAAATTATTCTAGATTGACTATTTCCACAAAATTTTTGCGAACCTATTCGTTTAAACCTCATTATAAATGAAGTTACGAATTGATATTGAGAAAACCAAATTTTAGATGCTCATAACTGCTGAACTTTTTTGAAAATGAAAACTGTATATCATCTTTTGCGGAAGATATATAACGTAAACGTTTGTCCGGACCTTACAGACATTATGTCAAAACGATTGCACGCTATTTCATTTGGAACAGGTGCAAATTAACGCGTTGATTACTATGTAACCAGAGGTGGTTGCTAGAATTCAACAATTGGTACACGCTTCTAAATTGGTTCTTGTAGAGAAGCGGATTATGCGATATTGATGATCCCAAATAAGGGCGAAACTAGTATATCTGTACACCTTCTAGATGCAAGTTCACCGTGGATTCTCTTTTATGTAGTTCATACCTTACAACAATTATAGATATGAGCATGGTATAAGTAAACATGGTATGCTCACGCGCATCTTTCTTGCTCGCACTTTTTCCATGGTACAAAAATTGTGTCTTTGGCGCTGAAAGAAGAAAAAGAACACAGACGGAATTTGATGGTCTAACTCTTATCGAGAAACCATGTTGCCAAAATTATCAGATTTTACTAGAAATTATGCAAAAATTTCAAATCTATACATTTTTCTTGAAGCAAACAATATAGCTTGTGTAGTAATTAATAATTAAAGTTCTTATCGTTGGATTCTACCTAATAATGAGTAGTAAATGAACGAAGGAGGTTGAACAAAATTTTTATTGAATTAATGAAAACGAACAAGAACAAAATGAGCTATTCTTTTTTCACTCCGAGTTTTTGTGGATTTGTCTTCTAGTGAGTCCTTTTCAGTTAGAATTAGACAACTTAAAACTATGAATAATTGTGAAACTGTTCTCAAAAATTTTCATTTTTGAAAATTATAATAAAATCTGATAATTAAGTACTAATTGGCAAAATTGTGACAAAACACCTTTTTCCACTGAAAGCTTCAATTATGATAATTCTCAAATATTTTCCAATATTTTACCATTGTCCTTATAATATATTTCAAATTGGTAATAAATAACTTGGGTAAAATATATATTTGAATATAATAATGTCGTTAATAAAGCTGGAGCAAGGTATAAGATAAAAAGAATAAGTCAGAAATTATAACATTTTATTTCTTTCTATTTGTTAATTTTGACATCTTTTTCTCTAAAGTTCTTTGGCAATTTCTCAAACTGATTTTTCTATTCATTTCTCTCAATCGGAGGTAAATGCGTGTTCTACTCAAACACAAAACAACTTCAAATGGATTTGAAGTAATATCAGCTTTAGCCTTTACTATATTTGCCAATTCATGGAAACAGCGGCAACGTTGCGGTGAATCGGTCAACACATCGATGAGGTTGATGACCACTGATCTATGGTTTCCTTCAAAATTCACGTGCTGCTCTATGGTGCTGCTCGCACTTTCGGTATGCGCAAACTAGGACGAAAATAATCTTTGCTAGTGAGCATACCATGTTTACTTATACCATGGATATGAGATTCCTTGGAGGGAAAATTATCTTGTCATCGTTATTAGGTAATGAAATGAATACCCAAAGACCAGTATCACTAAATCCTATTTTAGATTCACTGTAGGTACTTTCGTATGGGTATATATTCGAGAATTCCAGACATTAAACAGTATTTGAAATTCAATATTATCAATCACCTCACTTTTACTTCAGTTTTATCGAATATTCACAAAAAACATTCGATTTATGCTGTGTAATAATTTACTCTTTAACACTCAATTTGTTGAGGCCACTTCAACGAAAACCAAGCTATTTGTTCTCAATGGTCTGTATTCAACTATTTCAATGATCTACACTGTTTTGACAGTTGTCATTTGCGACGTCAATTGAGGTTAAGTTGGTGTAAGAAAAACGAAAAACAAATTGAATACAGAAAAGTTACTGAGTTACTTTCACTTACTTGAATTGTACATGGTGGTATAAATTAGTGGAAATATGAAGGTGATATTGAACAAGAACATACTTTTTTGTAAAGAGGAAAGTTGCTCCTACACAGATATTCAGCATGAAGTTTCAAATCATTTGGTAAGCTATAGCATTACATATTCACATATAAATCTTATATTTTGATTATTCATATACTAAAGGCTCATGTTGTTTCAGAATTTACCCAAGGAGGATTTTTATTTGGAACAAAATGGGAGAATATTACATACTGAATTACTTCCTGATAGTTCAAAAGATGTGAAAGTTGTTTTACGATTGAGAGGTGGTAAGGGAGGATTTGGATCTATGCTGAGAGCTATTGGCGCTCAAATTGAAAAAACAACAAATAGAGAAGCTTGTAGAGATTTGAGCGGAAGAAGATTGAGGGATATAAATCAAGAACAAAGGTGAATATTGAATGAATTGTTGTATTGAAAAATTTATAATCAAGAATGATAAAAACTTTTAATCCTTTGGAAAACCAAATCTTTCACTTATTCATATCCATAAGTGACAATTACTGCAGTTGTATGCTTTAAAGCTTAGCATACATTTGAAGCTAAATAATTAGGCAACACTTTTTTATGAAAGCAATTTTTCAATAGTAGGGTATTTTTTCGATGATTGTTCAGGCTTTTCAATTAATAATCATAGTTATTTCTCCAGTTAGCATTTGCCTGCTAACCTGGAAAAAGTTGAAATCTCCAAAGAAATACGTGAATACTGAAATGAATCATCGCCAAGTAATCTAGCATTTCTAGTATAGGCCTTGTATTCTATAATTCTTATTATTTGCAGATTAAAAGATTGGCTTGCCACTAAAGCTGAGAGGGAAAAAGAAGCAGCAGCAAGAAAAAAGAAGAAACTTGAGAAAATGTGTGAAGTACCTAAACACGAGTTCAAGGATGATGCATATTTCAAAGAGCTCTCAGAGATACCTGAAAGAGTTGAGAATGCAGTACTGCAAGGTCTTGAGGTAATCTCCAGCTCTAAACGTCCAGCTGAAATTAATGACACCAAGCAGAATAAAAAGAAGAAGTTATGGTAAGTTATGTAATGAAATAATTGAGGAAGTCATATGGTAATTAATGAGATTTACAATGGATTAACAAAGCGGGTTGTACAGCCTTAGCCTACTTTAAACTCTGATATCGATATTGTCTATTTAGTATGTAAATCATAATTTTTCACGATCGAATCTATTAAATAATAACTATGTTCTTGGTCTTTGATTCTTAAATTGGAAATGCAGAAAAATTGTTCATTTATTTCAAGAAAAATTCTGAATGTAATAATTAAGGAAACTTATTGGTTAAATATTTTATTTATGATCATTGTATCAGATATTTGTAATGAAATTTCTCAACACCTTTCGAAGAATATTAAGTTAATAATTCTTTCAGGATTGATGCTGATATGGAGGAATTAAGTTCCTCAGATGAAGAAAGTGATTCTGATGTTGATAAAGGAAAAATTGAAAATTGTGACTCTGAAAAAGCTGAAAGTTGTGATTTTGAAAAAGCTGGAAAATCTGATTCAGAAAAAGCTGAAATTTGTGAATCAGAAAATGCTGAAAGTTGTGATTCTGACAAAGCTGAAAGTTGTGGTTCTGAAAAAGCTGAAAGTTGTGATTCTGAAAAATCTGAATTGGATCAGGTTGAAGACAAAGCAGTTACTGTATGAAGAACTACTTTATTGGATTAGTGATCTAAATATCAATTTGTAAATGATGAGTCTGTATATATTTGATTTCGCTTCTTGGATTTTTCAAAATAATTTATTCACTTGTTAGCTTTCAATTACAAAATTCATGTAATGAAGTGGAAGTGTATTTCTTCATGAGAGAAGAGATGCTTTGTAACCTGATAATTAAATAATGGCACTTTCTGTACCATTTCCTTGTAATCATGGTTTTAAAGTTCTTAATTTAATTTAGGAAACTCACCAGTTGATTGAGTGACATGTAAGATTTTCTAATTTCTTTCTTGTTCAAAATTTGGATATTTGTTGATTTTTTCAATGTGACTTTATATAATTGAATTCAAATAAACAATGATGATCCTAAGAATATGTTTTGGTACTTCCCCACAATTGAAAAATTAGTGACATTTGATTGTGTACCTATATTCATCTATCTCATTCGAAGGATACCTTGGGATAGTTTCTCCAAAAAAAATTAATCTGTTACTTGTCTAAAGCAATTTCAATTAATTGTTGGTAATTTTCCTCAAATCAAGGTTGACGAAAATAGAAATAATTTTTTTTCGTGGAAGAAAAATTAAAATTTACATATTATTACCTGTTGTGAAAGGGAAAAATAATAATATGCCAGCATTAATTTTTCTTCCTCTGTACTCAAATTGCACCTTTAAAATAAATTACAAAAAATTGATCTTATTATTGAAATTATATACAATTTAGATCTTTTATACTGTACTCAAATTGCACCTTCAAAATAAATTACAAATGTCTTTCTATTATTCAATTTTTCATTGATCTTATCTTTACGATTCGAAATTAAGCAAAATTAATCTGTTACTTGTCTAAAGCAATTTCAATTTGTTGTTGGTAATTTTCCTCAAATCAAGGTTGACGAAAATAGATAATAATTTTTTTTTCATGGAAGAAAAATTAAAATTTACATATTATTACCTGTAGTAAAAGGCGAAAATAATAATATGCCAGCATTAATTTTTCTTTCTCAAAAAAATTATATATACAATTTAGATCTTTTATACTGTACTCAAATTGCACCTTCAAAATAAATTACTAATGTCTTCCTATTATTCAATTTTTCATTGATCTAATTTTTACGATTCGAAATTAAGCAAAATCATATCTAATGCTAACAAACTCTCAAAGTAGTGATATACATTGAGTAAAATCAAAAGCAGAATGTTAAATCTTTTCAAGAATTATTTTATTTTATTCATCCATTTAACGATTATCAGAAAGTTTCTTCTTGCTCATTTCAAAGAATCTACCTTGAAGATGGCAGAATATGTTTGTCTTTTGTTGGAGTAGAACAGCGTACTATAATTTTGCACAAATGTCTGTGATTTGCAAATATCAAGCCGAATATGGTCTCAATCCATTGGGTTTGACTTCTTGATGGAGAATACAAACTTGAGTATGTCGGGCCGTAGATTCTCTGTCATCCAAAGGATTTTCAGAATACGTTAACTTTCCAAATATTTCGGTCAAGTTCGTCCTTGGGCTCAATCCGTCCAACAGATCAAGAGTTATGAGCAATTGAAATTTGGTTTCCCCTGTAACTCCCAGAATATCCATCGGATCGAGGCTTCACTTGAAAGATATGCAGATTTCGCAGAAATCGATATGCTAGAAATTATAAAATTTTTTTACAATACCTACCTTATATTTCATATTGTTACGTTGTTACGTTATTGATATCTCGCATAATCCCCAAATTCATTGTCGTAGCTTCTGACTTCATGTCAATGCTTTTCTAAATGTTCATATATGTATTCGTCAATTCATCCCAAGGATGAGTCAGTAAATCCAGAACATCAGGAATCGGCATACTTGGTCTTGCTGAAATAATTAGTTGTAATAGTTTTCAAATCCTTACTGGAACTGAATTCACAAAACCGTATATTTGGAAATCGAGTTTCACATTAAATTAGAGTATAAAATTTTCTGATTGAAATCCATTGTTATTGAATTGATTGATAGGAAAGATGCACTGTGAGGTACAAAAATAATAACATGATATTTGGGATGCTCGTAGTTTATCGATGCCATCCGTAGTTTCATTGCACAATATTAGATAGTAGCCGATTAGACCTTTTTATTATTTAATTTCCAAGACACATAACTTTTGTCGTGCAGAAAGCTTTTTCAATATTTAAAATCCCATAAACACAATCTCACGATTAGTGCATAGTTGGAATTACAGCAATGAAAATGGCATTATCTTTATTCCTTTAGTTTTGCTTCATTTTATTACCTATTGAATTGTATAATACTACCTAAAAAATAACTGGTTTTGTCTTAGAGAATTGCGATGATTGTCTTTGCACCGTTACTCCTAATTTTCATCTTCAGTGAGTATTATTTGGTAGATATTTATTTTCGTAATTTAAATGGATTCACTTATTAACATTGTACAATATCGCATATGTAGGAGATACTGCAACGAAAATTTGTGAATTGAAAACTAGAGTATGTAAAAAGCTTCTCAAAAAATTCTTACTTTAATTATCACGAAATGTACATAAAATTGCCTGAAATATGTTTCAAAGTTAGATTTCACTTTGAAAATTACATACAAAATGGAATAAGGTAAAAAATAAAAATTTCCTGAGTGTATGATATCAAGATTAATCAAGTTGCACACCCATTTAAGAAAATAATATCGAAAATCCTTAAGCGCGAAGAAGACCAACTTTCTAAGCTGTCATGATCTAAAATTGGTAAATTTTTATCGAAAGAAGATATGATTCATGTTTTCGATTTATGCACCAGGTTGTGTTTCTGATTTCAATACAAGTATAACGAGAATTTCCTCATTCAATCTAAAATACAACTGTATGACCTTAAAAAAATTTATATGCATAGTGAGTTTTCGACCTCCATATTAAACTGAACCATATTTGTGTTATGCTTTTCAAATTAAACACTATTTGGTTAAACATTTTGCACAAATGTCTGTAATTTGCGAATATCGAGTAGAAAATTGTGGATTGGGTTCGACTTCCTAATGAAAAATAATGATAATCTTTATTCCATAGTATGTACAAAAACTTACACATAAAAGGAACAGTGTCAAAATCAAATTAAACGAATCATCTTAAATAATCCTTCAAAGAAGATGGTTCCATATCAACCAGATATTCCCTAACCTTTTTTTTAATCTTAAAATTATTCAAAAGTTTCATCCTATTGGGTAGACTTTTCAAAAATGGATAACCTATGTACAGGATAATGTAAATTATGCGATCTCAAAGGATAATTACTTGTGTGAACTAAAAATATAAGATTGTTCTTGAAGAAAAACATTAAACACTATATATTCCAAAAATTGTTAACATATCATTTTTCTTAAATAATCCCCTACATGATTGAATTGAAGTCATCTTGAATATATACCTCAAAACTCTCTTCTGTAAAACAAAGAGCCTAATTTGTTCACATTCAAATATTTGGACATCGTTCTAATGGCAAATCCAACGCTGCATAGCTTTTTAGAGAGGTGGTCTATATGAAACGACCATTTCAGGAATCTATCCAAATAAACTCCCAAAAACTTAACAGATTCCTCAATTTTGATATTGCAATCGACTAGGTTTAAGACATCTTTTGTTTTCAGTTACACTTGAGTGGGTATTTCCGTCCGGACGGCCGTATACTCTCTATATTCCGAAAGGGGTTAATTTTTCAAATATCTCGGCCAATTTCGTTATTGGACCAAATCCGTCTGATGGTTCAGGAGTTCTGAGCATCTGAAATTTGATTTTCCTAAAAACTCAATCGGAACAAGTTTTAACTTGGAAATGTATCGAAAAACAAATTTGAAATCCTACCTAAAAGAACGTAAATCTCATAAGATCTCTATATCAGTAGTATATGCTCTATATGATCTGTCTGTCAGTCAAGAACGTTTTTCCCAGGAACTCGTGGAGGTATCAAGATGAAATTCGTATCATCAATCTAAGCCTAGGCAAAAGATGCAGCTCCAACATTTTTACAATACATGAATCGAATATCCTGGGGTAGGTAGGTACCTATCTACTTTCTGTGAAATCAAAATTTTGAAATTTTTCACGGAGTAACGTTTTATTGCACACGTAAGTGAAAGAAAATTCCGGAAAATTTAAATATTCGAATTTGCGATTAAGTTTTTGGATCAACTGAAGAGAAATCTGTTTTTTTCTGAATCCATCTCTGAACTATAAAAATGAATTCCGAATTACCGTGTATGCATTTTAAAAAACCATATTACCGGTTAATTCTATACCAAATGATCTGTATCAAATTTCACAGTAAGAGCAAATTTTCTACTTGAAGGCAAGTTAATGTGTGAACCAAATTTAGCGATTGATGCGTTCAGAGTACATGTTTTGGAGATACCTACCTCAATCAGAGTGGCAAAAGTGCTTCAATTGGTTCAAATGCATGCAAAAGTGTATAGATCTTAATGGAAAATATTTTGAAAAACAATAAAGTGATTTTAGATCGTTCATATTTGATTTTTGTTCTCAGATTCCGAAATGTAGAAGGCAATCCTCGTAATAGGGAAAGAATATGATATTGTTGGAGTTCTGATCTAAAATGATGTATAAAAAAATTATCCATATTGTTCATTGAACTTTACAAAATACCTGAATTTTTTGTAATATTTCGAGAATCATTCTTGCTACATTTATATTCATACAATTTAAATAATTTATTCAAGAGCTTGAATAAATGGCAAATTATTATTTATGCAGTACGTTCAACCTACACAAAATGTATTGTAGAAAGATAATTCCTTGGAGGGAAACAATCAGAAGTTATTAAATCGTTCAAATTATATGCCTCAGATCATATTCTCCACAGGTACCAATGGAAATAATTTGAAGAAATAAAATTAATTTTTTTAGTTGAATATGTTCAAGAATTATTGGAAGATTTTAAGTAAAGATAACTACATGGAATTTCCCATTTTAGTATACCTACTGTATACAGGGGGGTCCAATTAGTGACGTTAACAATGTTTTTCAGATTCTCGCACCTAGGGTATCTGAAAACACCCGATAGCAAACATACCGCGTTTGTCATGTCACTTTTGCCAAATCGATGACCTCGAAAACAATTAGAGTTTTATATTTCTCGACCTACATTACTGTTATGTGTGTTCTTGGAGGCAGGACCGCACTGAGGACCTGTGGTTATTCTTTACAATTTGATTACAGTTTAAAGTCACAAAATTATAGTGAACTCGAAATGAATTTTGAACGCCTATCCCAATTTTTTTTCAGATTTCCAGTTCTGTTACGGCAATGAATGGACAAATGATGAAAACTGTGGAATTTCATTTACGCAGCGCATCATTGGGGGCGCACTGGCAAGCAGCGGTAAATATCCTTGGATTGCTCGTTTAGGATACAAAACTAAAACCAAGGGACGATATACATTCTTATGTGGTGGGACTCTCATAAAGAAGAATTTTGTTATCACTGCAGCTCACTGTATGAAAATGGGTGACAAACCCTTGTGAGTTTTAAAAAGAAATATATTTATTTCAGTAAATTTTTAGAAAATATCATATGTCGATAGTTCATTTCATGCTTAAATATGTTAATAGCTTGATATAATCATTATTTGACTTTTATTTTCGGGGTCATACTCCAGAGGCTTTAAGGATTTCAGCATTGTATCGTTCCCAGTTGAATGAATTGATAGTTTCCCCAAAACACAATTACAGAAAGGCAGCAATGGGCACTGACATCACAGTGATGTAAACAGGAAATGCCTCATCATCTGTCGAACACTACCTTAATGATTTTCCAGAATAAACCAAGTGGATCTAAGGTTCTTGATTTATCCTAGCTGCTTTCGTCTGCTGACTTCTTCTACGCTTATTTCTAAGAATTGTTTGTTCACCATACCCCATGTCTTATCAGAAAGTGTTGTGATTTTCAAAACATATTTCAGTATCCTGGTCTGGAAGAACAGTGCAATATCATGAACACTGGCAGGGAACGCCTCAAAAAATCTTCATCATAATAATGTTGAAGAATATCACGCCCATTCATATCATTTTCTGATACCACTTCCGTGCAGTTTTGATTTTTTCGAATATGGAAAAACTAATTGCATTAAAAAATTCATTTCTACAGGACAGTTGTACGTTTGGGAGAGACTACGATAGAGTGTGCAACAAATAATTGTCAAGATCCGAAAGCTCAGCAATTCTTTGTGAAGAAAACTTGGTCACAACCTAATTTTAGCCGAGAAACGGGTTTTGCTGATATTGGTTTGGTGGAATTGGGACACCCTGTTCAGTACACACGTGAGTAACTTATTGGAAGTTTTCATTTTAACGATTGAAGTTAATTCAAGAATAAGCGTTGAATTATATAGAGCTGTGTGTCCCTATACTGGTTATAAAATGGATGAATATAAGTGTTGCGTACCACAGTTAGTTTACAGCTGCTACTCTTGGCTGAATCAATCTTCGATTGACGTCAAACAGATCTTCGAATCATGTAGGTACACGAACTCGGGGCGTAGTGTGACAGTCGAATTGAGGTGGAACATTTTTCAAAAATGAGCTCCCCTTAAATTCCTACGTTGGGCCGGCTCTTGTAAAATGCAGTTTGTATTTCTGAGCTGCCGAACCGAAATACACGTCATTGTACTTCACTTCAGAGGATGACTGCAGCGGCGTCTATCTAGCTAGAGGATAAATTGCTAAATTATCTGCAGTAGCGACTCAAAAATTTACTGATCATTTATCGTATTGAGTTTCTCCCAATCTGTTTTAACATTAAGCTGCAGATAAATTGTTATTGTAACTTATGAAATGAAATATAAATTTTTCATCTTCCAGAATGGGTACGACCTATATGTCTCATCAACCGCAAACTTTTAAAGGTAGGTGAAACAGGAATTACTGCAGGATTTGGAATAGAAAATTACATCACTAGAGCTAAACCGGATGGACTTAAAGAGCTTTCAGTTAAAATCCTCCCAGGCAGCGATTGCAAGAAATATTTCCCAAAAGCTAATTTTAACTCAGAAAATTACATTTGCGCAGGAGGTAAAAAAAAGGAGGATACTTGCAACGGCGACAGTGGTGGACCCCTCATGAAAATTGATAATTTCGGGAAAGGCCCAAGAATGTACTTAGCAGGAGTGATCTCCTTCGGCAGTGCGAAATGTGGAACTGGGGCGCCTGGTATTTACACATCGATTCAATTCTTTTTAGACTGGATAATTAACTTGACTGGATAAGCATTCTGAAGATTATATGAATTTTTGTAAGAACTTTGTATGAAGAGCACGTAATATGATTACCATTTATCGATAATTAATCGTTATATTTTCCAATTTAAAAGAGCAAGACCTTCGTGTTTACTTCTACATCTGATTATACACAGATCTTTCAGTAATTATCATATTTAATTTAACTTACACAAAACTTCTGAGTGATCATCTATAGTGAAGATCAATAAAGTTAAGAAAAGCCAAATAAAAACATTCAAACGAAAAATTCATATCGGAATGAAAGATAAACGATTTCTCAACATCTGCTATGTTATAACCAAACCACTGTGTATATTTTTTTATTTAGCATACACACATTGAAATCATCCAGTAAAATATTAGTATATTGAATGAATAATTTAAAATATTTTTTTGAAAATAAACATCTAAATGTATTTTATTATTTTTTCGATGAAACTATTTTTACTTTTAGTTTCTTATAACTAAAGCTAGATTCATCTCGAGATATTCTACTTTGTGGAATGTATGAAATATGTATTTAAAATTAATTGAGGAAAGAATAATATTTTTTATCTTAGGGTTCCAGTTATAATTTTAATGGATGTAACTGCGCATCAATTTTTTGTGTATGTTTACTGTTAAACGAAACAGTAACAGTAATCAGCTGCAGAAAAGACCAAGGCTAGAGATGCTGTGCGTATAGAGTCTATTTATCAGTATCCCATGATGATCCAGTGAATCTCTTAAGAATATTATTTCTAGTCAATTTCAGGAGCAGATTAACTACACAAGCCTTGAAATTGAGAAATGAGTCTAATTTTACTTTTAAGTACTCAGGATAGTAATTATATTTGAGAGGATTATCATTAATAGTTACATATAGTTTCTATATTTCTCATGGCTATTCAGGTAGAACCAAGATATCTCCGATTTGTTGAGTTTGGAAAATAAACTTCATTTAACGAAATAGTTCCTGAAAATCTAAATTCATCCACAGAAATTGTTGATTGATTGATCACAATATGCCTCGACAAGCATTCGATGCGAGTCAGCAGCTCTTTTCTTCAAATGTAAACAAAAAATTACTGCTTTCCGCAAATCATCACTTTCTGGTAAAAATTCGACATTTTTAACACGATGAAAAAATTTGATGTTGTCTGTTCAATGATTTGAGGTATACTAAATATGTTTCACAGATGTCATAGCAAACAAAAAAAAGCCTTGTTCACTACGAATGTTCCCTATCAAGACATTTGTATCTTGACGCTCAATTCATACAGGTTTACCTGGTATAAAAGGAAACTGGAGTATTTGTAAAATATGAGCGTATGCATTGGTTTACAAAAATATTAGGATAGTTATTTTGGTGTAAGGTTTCTTTTAATCTTTTCAAGTTCATATTGTGATGAGAAATATGACTATAGAGAATTTAAAAAAATAATTTGATTTCATATGGAGAAATATATATGATATACGGTGTGTCTCATTTAAAATAATAAAGCTATTGTCAAATTTGCATACATCAGGTAGTACTAGAAATTTTAAAGTATTTCAGAAATGTAGCTTATATAATGTAATAATGATCTTAAAATTTTGAATATTCTGCATCAACAGTTTCCATAATATTTAATAGGACACCTAAATTGAGATAATCGATATGTATACCATTGCTAATTACAAGTGTTTGATTTCACTGAAATTTCAATGATCTTCATTCGAAATTATATTTGAATGATATCAACCCCATTATCTTTTCATTTAGTATTTTATCCCATTTTGACGTTTAAAGACGACAATATTCAACCCATGGTAACAAGGGTAAGTTGACGTTTATCCACTGAGAGAATTAAAATTTTTTAAATTCACTAGTGGAATAAAATGTTCACCACTCACTTTCTGGAAATTATTCTTTCCACACACAATGCACGTAAAACTCATTTTAAAGTATGTTTCTCAAAATTTATCAAAAATTCTACATTAAAAGTCATTTCTATCATTAAAGTAAAAATTACAATTATTAAGATTTTGAAAATGGAACTGGAAACCTGCACCTCCTCCAAAGGAAACACGCTCAGTCGTTATAGCACATGTGTTTGAGGACTTCTCAGGCCCTGCTGGAATATCCATTTCTGCATCCGGTTTTTGTGACCCCACCAAGTATTTGTTGAATGATTGTTTGGGCTATTACCATCATCTATTGTGGATGTAATGTTTTCCGACGTTTCGATAGACATCTTCTATCTTTATCAAGGAGGAAAAGTAAAAAACCTTTTGGAAATTATCAATTTTCGAAAAGTCAATATTGACAGAAGTCATGAAAAGAAAATGAACGATGTTATATATTCATCTGTGATATGACGATCTCATCTACAGCATGTTTTTAAGTTGGATCGAACTATCGGCGTCCAAACTTCTGGCAGATCTATAGATGGAGCACTTTTATGGAATCAGGTGTTAGTGTTTCATAAATACTGCATGTATCTATTTGAATTCTTCTCATTTTTTTCTTCTTTGGATATTATTGATGCTTCATTCGTCAGCTTTTTATACGATTGCTTTCTCATTTATTTCATTTTGGTCTTCTTCATGTTGGACCAACCTGGATTTGTAGCTGTCTAGTACTCGTTGGCTTCTTATACACAGTGGTTTTTGGGATTCCATTTTGTTTATGTACGAGTACATCTAAGAATGGAAGTTGTCTGTCTTTCTCGATTTCCATTGTGAATTTAATTGATTCCTCTTGATTGTTTAGATATTGAAGGAATCCATCTATAGTGTCTCTTCCATGTTGCCAAATAATGAAAGTATCATCTACATATCTTTTCCACAGTTTGGGTTTAAGTACATATTTTTCTAATGCCTTCTGTTCGAAAATTTCCATATATAAATCAGCTAAAATTGGTGATAGTGGTGAACCCATGGCCATTCCAAATTCTTGTTGATAAAAGATGTCTTCAAATTGGAGATATGTTGTTTCAATACAAATAGAAAGCATTTCCATAATTGCATTCGCGCTTAGTGTAGTTCTTTCACTAAGGGTTTGATCTTCTTCAAGCTTTTTCCTAACTATGATGACAGTGTTTTATCTGTCGGAATATTAGTGAACAAACTGGTGATGTCGAAGCTGATCATAACGTCTTCTTCAATGATTTCTTGATGTCTCATTATTTCTGTGAAGTGTTTCTCATCATCGATGTTGAATTACTTTTTAATGGTTATATAATTTTCAGCAGAAATTTAGCCAATTGGTGGCATGCTGTATTTCTTGAACTCATAATTGATCTTAGAGGAATATTTGCTTTGTGTATTTTTGGTAGACCATATAAATGTGGTGGTTTACTGAAGTGAGGTGTAAGTCTTGATCTAATGAAATGATCTGGAAATTCATTTCGATATTTATAAAGGATTTTGTAAATCTTGAATGAATGAAATACAGGATGTACATATTACATCGAAAACTACTGCTATTCGATAAAAACATTATGAACAATAATAGCGGAAGAGCGGTTGAAAAACCTGAGAAAAAATCATAGATTTTGGTGTGGATGGCAAACAATCTAAGATATTTCATAATAAAGATAAGAAGCATGATATCATTTTTGGACTTCAAACAAATGAAGACTTTCTATCACGCATTAATTGAGTCCCATTTATCATACGGCATTATAGGTTGGGGCGAAGCATATGATTGCCACCTCAACAGGCTGAAAGTAATACAAAAAGCATTTATAAAAATTATTCTAAGAAAGAGCAGAACATACAGCAGTGAAATGACGTATAAAGAAGCGGAAGTTATTGACCTGGTACAACTATATGCATTTAAGACTCTGATGGATATTCATGAAAATAAAAACGATATAACACATTCCACTCACAAATATCACACGAGAATAAAAGGTGTTCGTCCCACTACTATCAGAGCTGAAAAGACAATTGGCCAAAGATGCAACCAATACTTGGCTCCAAGGATATTCAGCATTCTACCTGAGAATATAAGGAATATCCAAAATTGTTATCAATTTAGATAAAAGCTAAAAATATGGATAAGAAACACCGAAAGAACAGTACTCTGCAGTATTATAAACTCTAATAAATAATATATATATATATTCTTTTGAACTTTTGGCTTACTTTTATATTTTTTGGGTACCTGTTCCAAAATTCATATCTGCGAACTTGTTCGTGAATTCAGTTAATTAACAACTGATGAACTGTTTGGATTTGGGAAGATAATTAAATAATCTAATAAATAATAAAATAAATGTATATATTTTGCTTACCTGAATCTTGACAAACTACCTACTTGATAACTGAAAATTTACCCGAATTGTGACATAATACACGGATATGGATATGGATCACCTGAATTGCGACACTGAACCTGAATTGGGCTGTTCACTGGATCTACTAACCTACACACTAAGGCTAATGTAAAATTTTGCAACATTTGTCATTTTACTCAAAGAAAATTCATGTCATTAGCCCCCTCATATAAATCGATAGTTTAATTTGAGTACTTTTTGTTTAATTTATGTATATGTAAAATTAGATGATGATGAATATATGTTATTATTATTATTATTCCTGAATTTTAATTTTTTGGAATCGATGAATTCTGTAGATCTAACCTGTATTTTGGTCTACTTAAATCCCAATATACCCAATTAAAGACATCTCTCTGTTTTCCCATGGAATTCAATCGAATAATAATATAAAATTAATTGGCATCGAGCATCGGGATCACCGCTTTAAGTATTAGTATTTGAGGATGGCAACTTGATTTTTGGGTACCTGTTCCAAAATTCATATCTGCGAACTTGTTCGTGAATTCAGTTAATTAACAACTGATGAACTGTTTGGATTTGGGAAGATAATTAAAGAATCATCTTTCCCCACCTCTCCATAGAATGGAATAACCACTTTGGAAATGCATGGTGATTCCACGAAACAGTAGCAGAGTTACTCTGCGGAGTATAGTAGTGATATAATAATTTCAAGGAACTCAAGGATTTATTTGTATGACAGCATGGGTCATTGTTTTCTTTGCTGACTTCGGTATTTCCAAATAGATTTAAAATATAGTTTAGTGTAAGTGATGCGTCAATGAAAATTCGATATGGCTCCATATTCCCCCTTAATTGTTTCATTGTGCTCTGTTCTCTTTCTCAAGGATTACGTTTACGCAGGTGAGTAGAAATAATTAAGTTAATCATATATTGAAAGGAAGAATATATTCCATCTAAGTATGAGGTCAAAGATGATTTGTAGTTAAAGAAATAATATAATAATTATATCACTTTCCTTTCATTATTTGCAGCGCACATTCATTCAAAAATATTTTGTTTTCAACAGATAAATATAAAAGAATTACATCATTAATTGGAGTTCTCAACTCATAATGCCCTTCACACATGAGATTACTCTATATTTTGATAAGCAAATGACTGTATTCAGAAATTTAAGATTTAATTATATCGAATAATTCAGAGACGGCATCGATCGTTTCGTGAAATTTAAAAATTCTGTCTTAATGACAGAGATTTCTCATGTGTAATTGAATGCTTGCACATTATTAAATAGTACATAAACATGCTTTTATTATCAATTCATTGTATCTGTGAGATTCAATTGTAATCCACTGAAGCATTCCTCTATGCTAAAATACTATACGGGGATGAAAAAGTGTTCCACAACCGAATTGGGAGTATTATACACGTCAAAATAAGATCAAATAAGATAATCGTAAATCCGGAAACACTAACATTTTGAGCTAGAGCCCGCTAAAGTTGCAAAAATATGAAGTACAACTTTCGTCTTCATAATTTTGTATAAGTCTATTTTAGAGCTTGGGAAATTACACTAAAAACCGAAAAATTAGATCTGTATTCTGTTTTTAGCTTAGGAAACGCTCACCACATTCCATTTCACACAACCACAGATATTTTATATCAGACTCGTGATACTATCAAACCACATATCTCTTGATACTCTTTTCTGTGATTAGGCTATGATATTTTCATGCGTTACTAAGATATTTTCTAGTTAAAGGCGAAAAATCCTACAGTTTCATATTGACATGTACCTCAGAATTATGGAGACCCAATTTACAGCTTTTCGATTGGCTTGGTGCCACCCTTTAGTGCCACCCGTTTCGCAATTTATGCAAACGAATCTCGAGCAACACGAACAAAATATTCGTGATGAAATTTGCCAATAATACTGTTATGGAGTGTTATTAATTGAATAAAAAAATTACAAAAGAAATCAAAATAAAGAATAAAGAAACTAATGATACGAAATGAAATTTCAACAAAGTAACCAGTAATTCATTTTAGTTAATTGGGATACCGAACTCTCAATCAAATCCAAAATTAGACAAAAAATGAACTTCTGTACATATTTCTTAATAATTCATCAGATCACTAAAAAATGCACTTTCATAGGCCTTGTATTTACTTTAAGCCATTTTCCGAGGTTTAAGCTAAGGCCTTCTAGATGTGAGAGGACTGTTATTATATATTTCTTTCAGATACACCATGCAGAACACCTAACAATGATTTAGGAGAATGCATAATCATCAGAGAATGTGCAGCCCTATACGAAATTTTACAGAAGCGGCCTTTAACATCCGCTGATGCCAATTATTTAAGACAGTCCCAGTGTGGATTTGTCGGTGTGGTTCCTAAAGTATGTTGTCCTCCAACAACATCTCCATTACCTACGGTTACAAGCTCTACGCCATTCACTAGTCTACCTGTTAGTACAGAAAAAACAAAAGGTGAGTTTTTCATATATTTCAAAAAGGAAATTGCAGAGATTCTGATCTATATTTCGTCGTCCAAAATAGGCAGAACAATGAAAATTGTTTTTTTCAAATCTTCATTTGATTATTAGCATTTTTATTGGTTTTCGTGATTTATCAATTACTATCGGATTATTCATTTTAAACAACTTGAAACTGAATATCAGGTCTGAATATAGTGAAATTGTGGCTCTTATCAGTTGTTTATTATTGTTTGGTAATGCATATATTATATTTATATCTTTATGCTCCAAAACTTTCAGCTTTAGAGAATCAGATTATAAAGGGTATCCCAGAACTCAACGTCAAGTCGGAACGGGGTGACAGAGTAGATTTTAACATCATTAGAAAAATCAGAAAAAATCTATCCCTTGCGGTTTGAAAGTAATGGGCCTCCTTCAGTTATTTTGGAAAATTTTTGTCCATTTAAACTTTGGAAACGTCTCTCAATAGCATTTAAAATCACACTAAAAAATAATGGCACAATTTCCTCAAGTTTCCTAAATTAAGACTATTTGTTAAACTGAGAAAATAAAATTTTCAGAATTTCTTCATGAAAAAATTTAGCAGAGTGTTTTTTTGAAGTTTTTCAATGGAGTTTTCAAGTCTGGAGGAAAAAATATGTTTTCCAATTTTTAGCTATAATATTTTCTTTTTTAAGAAATGATCTGTAGTCGATTTTCTCTTTCATCTATCGCAGCATTAATAGCTGGATTTAATATTTTCTGTTGATTCTCATAACTTTACAATTTGATTTAATTATGAGTAGGGTTATGATTTACAGAGGATTACCCCAAATCTGATCTGCTTCCTGATAAGTTAACTTGTGGGCAAGATACAAATAATAGGGTACTTGGTGGACAAAAAGCCGAGCTAGAAGAATTCCCCTGGATGGCATTGGTTGAATATCAAAAACGTGAGTATGATCGATGCATTGAAGTCCTTATCTTAATTAATGCAGAAATACTTGACACGTTTAGTCAGAACTGGATATTATTGAATTCCAAAAGCTGGTTTCTCATCGAAACATTTCATTTGAAGAGTGTGTTTTTACTGTAACTATCGATTACTGAAATTTTTAGTTCTCGACGCGTACATGGTTCTGCAATTAGTTTTACCACATTCAATATAGCCGGCAAATGGAAACGAAATGAGATAGTTGAGAAATAAGCTGGTTTTCCATACTAAATCGAGAAATATTTAGTTTTTTATGAGAATTGCCTCGTATATTGTGAAATTTGCTGATAGGGAATTAAAATTCATACTCGAATTCCTATATCAAGATAGTCAGGTTTACGAATAGAAGTGAATTTTTATTTGGGTTGCATTATTTTGCACTATTTATACCCTTTATACAAGGGTAGTCTTAGGAAGAATTTCTGCGAAGTTATCTCTTTAGATAAGAAAAACTTCTGCGTCTTTTCATGACGAGATGCTACTTCAAAAGAATTACATATATTCAAAAAATCATGCACATTCATATTAACACATATTTCAAAATTTTTCTTTCGTACTTTCGAATTCATAGATAGATTAACAAAAATTAAACGCTTTCAATGTTCAGGAGGATTAATTATCCTCCCAACCGTCCCATAGGACCAACATTGCCTTTATATCGAATTCGATAAGATCGATAGATTCTTAATTATATAAAAAATTAGAATAGAAATATCATTTGTTGTTACTTATGTTTTATTTATAAGTTTACATTTTTACAGCCAATGGTCAAAGAGGATTCTATTGTGGTGGAGTCTTAATTAGTAAAAGATATGTATTAACTGCTTCCCATTGTTTGAAAGGAAAAGATCTACCGAAAACATGGAAATTGTAAGTAGTAATTAATAATACGAATTGATTAAGTATCATCGACATGCCTTATGGAAATTTCCATTAGCAATAAACGCATGGAAAATGTTACCAAATGAGAACAATTTTCATACACCATAGGGTCAATATTAATATATATACAGGGTGAGTCTTTGACCACTGCGTTAATTTTAACCACAGGTTATTGAGATCAGAAAAAAAAATTTTCCCATACCGTTTTTCCATATTCAGCTGCGTTAAAAAGTTTTAAGCATTTTAAGTTTTCACATTGGGCAAATACCCCTGTGTAGTCCAGTTTAGTTGGAATGAAAATTACCTTTTGCAGCATCCACTATTAAATCTGAATTGTCTAAAAACATTATTTTCCCTCTAAGAAATGATCCACTCACTCATCTTTCATCAGATGATTATATCGACTTAATTCCTCTCAACTGCAAATATCTCAAATTTAGGAAAAAAGATGAGGAATGATTTTACGTACGTACGTCGCAATTCAAAAAACTTATGTTTAGATGGAAAAAAGTGTCATTTTGACATGTAGATTACGCCTGTGTAAGGTTGTGTGATTTTGAATTGCTGTTTCGTAACAATGAGTAATTTTTGTGCATATTCATTACTAGTAATTTTTTTCAGAGTGAGTGTCCGTCTGGGAGAATATGACACTGAATCCGATAAAGATTGTGTGAATAATGGTTTTACCACAACTTGCAGCGATCCTGTCGTGAATGTTCCTGTTGAAGAAAGAATTGCTCATGAGGATTATAATCCGAATGATATGAACCAATTTCATGATATTGCATTGCTAAGGCTCATCAGAGATGTAGAATTTACCAGTGAGTATTTTTAGTCAACCCGTATTGGTAGATTTCAGTGCCGGAAATTAGGGGTTGCGCTTTGGGGTACTGAACGATATCATCAGATCCCATTCTTGACCCTCTGCTATTTATTGTTCAGATGATATTTCAATAAGGGGCAGGAATTGAATTGCGAATTGAGGATGTGCCAACTCTTATAGAAAGGAATTTTAACCATGTTTTTATTTGGCAAAAGAATCATGGCCAGCTAAGTAAACAACGCATGGAGGCGGTAGTATCAAAGCTACCATGGGAAAGCCTAAGAGAATCCCAATGGAGTAGGCAAGAATAACAAGGTTTCTCCAGTTCCAGGTCACTCGGGAATCAAAGGAAACAAAGAGACCAAGATATAAAACAGAAACAACACTAATTTGCCCAGAATATTACTGTGCGATTAGCAAATACACCTACAAGACAGAGTTATCGAAAAAAGGGATACTGAAAGAGAAATTTCCAGGAATGGACCATACCAAAAAGTTTCTTCGGGATTTCAAAACTGCAAGAACCAGGGAAATCATTGTCGCCCCAAGAAGTGTATGATGAGAATGGACTTATCAAAAACTGATTGGTTTCTATGGGTAAGAGGATGAAACTCCTGTTCGCCTTGTTACAGAATACTCCGCCATTGCAAAGCTGTGCAAGGAATATCCTTAATGAGATAATTACAGGAGGAACGAGGATGTAGCTTCCTTGAAGCTCTCTCAGATACTGCAGTTCATGGCAGCTCTGGAGCTGCAGAGCGAGCTATAGAAAGCGCTAGATGCGAAAAGAAGCTCTGACAATAGACCCTACGGTAGCAGTGAAAAGTAGGTCTCTCTAAAATCTACAATCACAGGAATCGTTTCAAATTAAAGATAGGACAGTATGTCGATAGAGCCATGTCGGAACGGTATTTTAAAAGGACGTTGTTGTTGGTTTCGCATACTTGAAGTAACCGATTCCAAATAACTGGAATTGACTCTGATCACTGAAGGCGATGTAATCTCTGATTGCCACAGGGATTTTGTAACTGTTGTGCAGTGAACCATACCAAAAAGAAGTCCTAGACAGTATCAAGGATCTACTGACTGCATACGCGACAGCTCATTTGTAACTTCTGGTATACATAAATCAACCGACTTAACAACTTCTGCCAGTAGACCATGAACAGCGGAAACAATTCAGTATTAGAACTACTTGAGCATAATGGCTTCCACGGCAGGAGAAGATCTGTTGAGAGCACGTTGATTTAGAGAATGAAAAAAAAATATGAAGGTTTTGGTTGCTTTTCAATTGGTATAATTGATATCTTGACTCACACTGAAGCCCTTGATATCACGATAATGACTTCCAATATTTTTTCAGTAAATTTTCGAATTCATGACCCTTTTATCACATCGGTCAGTAAGTCCCAGACCTATCTACTTTTGCATTTACAAAATAAACATATAATATGATTTTTCGTAAATGTCAATATTCAAAAGATAAACGACGTTCGACTACCGCACTCACCGTAATCTCCAGATCTGATCCCCCACGACTATTTTGGATGTTTCGACAAATCGTTCTACACAGCTGTATCGAATAGCTAGAGAAACTTTGGAATGATTGTATCATTCTAAAAGAAGTTTATATTGATGAATAAAAATAAATGTTGGTGAGAAAATGTTAATTTTCTTCCAAGGCTCGGAACATATTGAACGCTGTGTTACTTTGACGCATACTATATTCAAGATGTGTATGCAAATACTGGATTCACGATTCATATGGCATTAAAATTGCATAACATCAGGCAGATATCGAAATTCGGATGAAAAAGCATAAAAATTGCGTTCCGAGAATTAGAACTTCTCGAAAACGAGAGGATTCATTGTAAATTGGTATTTGATTTAAATTTCAAATTTAACTAATTTCTTTGAAATCCTATTGGAATAGTTTCTCAAAATCAATAATTATGGATCGTTATTTATATGCTTATCAAAGATGAGTAATAAGAAATAAGTATTACTACAAGTTTAATTAGGCACGATCTCGAATTCCAATAGTTCAAGTATGGATAATTAATCAATAGCGAAGAACATATCAACGCTGTAAAATCTATCCATTTCTGGTTTTGCTATGAAATGCTCACTTTCGAATTTTGTTTCAGATTACATTAAGCCAATTTGCCTACCATTAGCGGAAGAAGAGAGGTCCAAGACGTACAGTGGTAATCGACTGACTGTAGCAGGTTGGGGTAAAACTGAAAACAGATCAGAAAGCAATTTTAAATTAAAACTTCAGGTATAATAAATATAAATACGACTAATTGCAGTACTTCATTTCTCAGAAACGAAGCTGTATAGGACCTATGTGCATTAGAAAAAATTTATAAAGCACTGACGTGAGGTCAGATTGCTTTGGCGCTCTTGTTGAGCTACTTGCGAGTAAATATTCAAACCATAACAAATCTACAAGCACTCTGATCAGGTGAACAATAGTCTTTTCCCGTACTATGGGACAATGTGATGCAAATATGAACGCCCAATGAATGAACAAACCTATACCTCAAATTAAAAATAACTACTCATAATTTTCCCCAAGTTTGGTTCGAAGCTGAATTCCTTTCTAAAAACTTACATTCAGCCACCGAGATTGAATTCTATCTCTATGATTTCCATTTATGAAAAATTTTGATTAACATTACGCTGACACTGATTAATGAGCCCGGCATTTGTCAATCGAATATCGAATGTCATTTCTCTTTTCTCTTGAGTAAATTAAAAAATTGATCATATCTTTAGATGGAAAAGAGCAACGACAATGAAATTTGAGGATAAGTAAGATATCGGTCAAAAAATATCTTATGAGATAGTGAGGATTAAAAATTTTTTTTTTGGGAATTTTTTAAAAATTCTCTGGCTTGACGATTTCTGCGAAATTTTGCGAGCTGTCTTTTTGCAGCCTCCCCCAACAATATTTCAAGTATCAATTTGATCGGATTGATATTCTAGTAGTTATTGAGGAAACAAAATTTCAGATGCTCATAACTACTGAACCATCCGACGGATTTGGCCCAATAACGAACTTGACCGAGATATTTGGACAATTAACCTATTCTGAAAATATGAAAATTCTAGTTCATCTCTTTTGGATGCTAGAAAGGCTACGGCCGGCCGGACAGACTAAACTTTCGCAACGAATTCTTCATCAGGAGTCGAACCCAATCGATTGAGACCATTTTTGGCTCGATATTCCAAAATTACAGACAATTACAGACATGAAATAAAAGGTTACTCTCTTGAGCTCAATTGAATTGGAGGAGTCCTTTCATTGGGTTGTTCGGAAAATAATTTTGTGTGGACATGTCAGACAGTTTCCATATATTACATAAATATTTCATTGAATTCAAAATTGGCCTTTCTGGTCCAATACCTGTTGCCATTTTACCACCTGATGGAGATGGCTTATCACATCCTCATTTGAGGTGTCTAAAAAATTTTGAAGCGGTCGTAACAAATAATAATCAGGTCTGGAAAATATAGTGGGTGTGGCATTGTATCCCATCCAAGCTGTAAGAGTTTTGGCGAGTGACTAAACTTGTGAAAGGTCTCGCGTTATTACATCTTTCCTGTTTTTTAGCGGTGCCCTTTTCTGTTGAAAAACATCCGAAAACGCTGCTAATCGCTTTTCAAATTCAAAATGGCACCAACCAAAACCTTTCACGGCTCGAGGAAAAAACGATTTAACATTTTTATGTACAGAGTGCGGCAAAGTCAGTTTACATTGTCTGGTATTCACGCATGCGCGTATTCTCGGTCAGTATCGTACCTAGGGCGAATTCCTTGATTTTTTAATTGTGCGTTACTTTTCTCTGGATATAATTAATTTATTTGATGATTATCTTTCACAGCATGTTGGACCAACTTCTATCCTATCGGTGCCCAACAATTAAAAAAGCTTCTTGTTCTCCTATTTTCATATGCAATTATTTGTACTGTGATTTTCATTATCAGGTTTAATATTTGTTAGATATCCTGTCCCTTGAATACGGTTGTTATGTATTAGTCATTTCAATTCTTGTTATTTTTTTTATTAACCTTTTACATTAAGAATGAAACTTTTTGATGTTCTGTCCTATATCTGCTTGTGTAACATCATTATTATCATAATGACTGAAGTTGGTGGTCTGAAAAGTCACATTTTATGATGTTGGATTTAAATCTACATTCATAATCATTAAATATTTATTCATTTATTATTTTTCATTTCATTCATAATTTTTCATTCTCAATTATGTCCACATATTTCTGACGGTTTATTTTTCCATAGGTCCCCGTTCAACCTCAAGAAACATGTAACTCTATATACAGTGCGGCTAGAGTTACTCTTGGAGAAAGCCAATTATGTGCAGGAGGTGAGAAAGGCAAGGACTCTTGTCGAGGAGACAGTGGTGGTCCACTAATGACCATAACCACGGACAAGGACGGTGAAGTGAATTGGTACGCCGCTGGTGTGGTTTCGTTTGGACCATCTCCTTGTGGAATGGAAGGATGGCCTGGTGTTTACACAAGAGTTTCTAAATATGTTGATTGGATAGTTAGCAAAATCAAGCCATAAAGAATTCAATAAAATCATTATTTTTATATACCAATTTTCATTCTCATCATTCATCACCTTGAAATTCAAATTCTCTTGTTGAAAGAGTCTACTTTCAATGATCGATAAATTAAAGAATGAATCTTCAGTTCTCATATCAAAACCTTGCATGTACTCGTATATAACGATATGCAAGAGAATAATGTCAAAGAATACAAAGCAAAATTTCTGCACAAACACGCATTTAAAGAATAAGATTCCAATTTTACCAAAACCTCTTTAACACTTGACACGTGAACTTGATATGATTCAAAAACCTTAAATCGTGGGAGCAAAATATTGAATATTTTTCGGCACATATAGTCATGGTGTTTTTCTGTGAGTGTTGAAATAGCCGTACAAGTCATCGATACTCGTAAATCTCAGGAATAATATAACACCCAATATACTCCCCTGTGGTACTTCATATTCACAGAAGATTTGACCTTATGTCCATTCTTCTTAATAACTACTTTTTGGTTCCTATTTGTTAGATAACACTCTGTAGACATTGTCCTCAATTCCAACTATGCAGATGTACCTGTCGCCTGTCATTGTGTCTAAATGTATACCATCTCTCTGCGCCCGTCTCATTGAGAACCTACCCAGAATGAAGAACCTCGTAGAGCAAGTGTATAACTATAATTGTCATTTTAACATTATTCACAAAATATACAAGATGTTATTATTACCAAATCATTTTCACATGCCAAAACCAGGGGATGCAAAAGATTGTAATCTATGTGTGTTATAACAGTAATCAATATATCTGAGAGATAACTGCTGATCTGAGCAAGAAACATCCTTCTGAATAGCAACAAGTACAAGTAATTAAGATGTAGAATTATCATTTGTGTTATATTGACCATCTATTATAGATCTTCTGCCTGCAATCGTTTCGGTAGATGTATTGTTCTCATTAGCTTTCAAAAGCAGAGAATGTTCGAAAATTTTTCAAATTCCACTGATTGTCAAGACTGACAGAACTTTAAAATAACATATAAACAAGATGTTGATGACGAGATATTGTTGATGATGGAGCTCGTGTTGAATGAGGACCAACCTGGATTTGTCGCTGTCTAGTACTCGTAGAAGCTTCTGATGTTCTTTTATTCGTACATTCAGAGGGTGTTTAGTTTCTCCGATGTAAGATCTTCCGCACTCGCAAGGTAATTCATATATGCAGTTCTTAGTCCTTTGTGTCTCATTATTAGGCTTAACTTTTGTAAGTTTAGCTCTGATAGTGTCTTGTATTTTGAATGCAGTCGTTATGTTGTATCTATTTCCAATTCTTCTCATTTTCTCCGACAAACCTTTTACATAAGGAATTACGGTTTTAATGGTCTGATTTATATCTGTTGGTTCTGGTTGACTTTCTCTTGTTCGTCTAGCTTTTTTAATATCTCTTTGGGGTAGCCATTGCTTCTAAGAGTTTTCGAGATGTTATTTATTTCTTCATTTTGGTCTTCTTCAGTGCAACAAATATTTATTGCTCTATCAAATAAACATTTTGCTACTCCCAATTTAGTGTTTAGTGGGATGAAGCATCAATAATATAACCAAGATGGTAAAATAATGGTGTAGGCATTTGCCTTAATCGTTTCCTATGATATTTACTTAAGGGCGCAACCAGGCTGATCATTCAGAAAAATTTGACAGATCTCTGATTTCATGTATTCATTTCAACGTCATCATGGAATGTATGACATTTTGCATTACTACATTACTACATTTCAAAACTCGCAGCAGGATATTTTATGCAATTTTCTTTGACCATGAACAATTTTTCTTGTGAAACTAAATTGATAAATTCACTACATTTCTGTATTTCACCTAATATTCTCAGATCTAAATCTAGAAATTAATATGAAGCTTACCAATTTGAAGTGAATACTGTGTGGCGACATCTAACAAAAATCAAAGGAGAGTACGCTTGTCGCCAAATCTGTGAAACAACATAGAATCAGCGCACACAACATAATTCTAGACATCTTTCATCAAACCTGTACTTATCTAAGGATTTTAGGTAATTTCAAAATTCGGTCAGTCTTGAAAATCAGTTGAAAAATTGGCGAATTTTGTGTACCTTCTAAATGTGAATTTACCGTGAGAAAGATAGAAGATACCGGTCGAACCGTTTGTAGGATCATCAAGTCATAAATTTGTGTTTGGTCCAATTAAACCCACATCACAAATATGTTTCTATAATTAATATTCTTCCGCATAGATAATGAGATGATTGACAAGAAATTAAACAAAGTGTAACTTCTCTTGAGACTTCAGTTTTAAAGTCGCAGAATAATTGTATTTGACTCAAAATATTGCACTTGAAATTTTAACGAAGGCTGTGATAGTTGTGCTTCGACAGCTCTTATCTTTTTTATACTATCTCCCACCACGAAGGTTCAAGATGTTCCATAATAAAAGCTGCTAATTTCATATATATATATATATATATATAATTATATCTCTCTCAAGTTCGCAGAGGCGAATTCTCATAGGGTTAGGTGTTCTCTAATATAAAGATAAAAATTTCAAGGCAGTCGAGATGATCTGACCACTCTGATTACATCCATAACTTAACAATCCATTTGTCAAACAATAAGAAAACGAATAAGATAATATAAGTGGACATCAATTACAACAAATATTATGGAGTTTAAGAATTTGTTATTTCTGATAGTTTCTTCTACTGCTCTATTTGGAGTTAAAGCTGGTAAGTGATCCTTAACGCCTATTATGACTTAATTCTGATTTTTTTTTAATCAGTGAATTTATTGAAGAGTATAAAATTAATTCTTATGCCTTATGTCGCCTCAAGAGGCTCCGAAAAGATTCGATGCATGTTTTGAAGTAAAAAACATGGGAAAATCAATATTTCAAGAATTATGTTTGGGATGCAATGAAAAATTCTAAAAAAAAAAAATTTTTACCATATTATCCGTACAAAAAATTCGAATAAAAAAATATTAAACCAAATTGATAACTCCTTGAAGCTACTCAAAAATTATTACTGGCAGCCCTGAATTGGAAATGAAAATCTTGAAAAGCACTGATATGGTATGTAATGCTATAGTGACATGAATGATTACTAGAGGAATTGATATTTTATGACTTTTACTTTTCGTGTCTTGGTTCTGTCACACACCGAACCCATCAGAGTGACGTTTGCATGGAATCTCTAGAATTCCAAGTGCTATCTAGTTTAGAGGGCTTTTGCAAGTTTCGGTTCGATTTCATATAAATATTTTCAGTAATTAATTAGGTACCCAATATAATTTTTCGATAAACACTACCATTTACCTCCACATCAAGCTTATTTTTGGAATAACTTTCTCTAGAAATAGGTTAAGACTTTTCCATAATTTCATGTCGACGATACAATATTACCTGTTTGTGTATATGCTCGTCAAAATTATGGAACAAATTTATTTTTTCAGAAAAAAAATTTTTGGCAACGAATTCCTTAAACATGTCAATTTTAGTTTCACTTTTACCAAATTGTTATCCAGTTTTGAAGAATTTTTGTTGCACCCTCTAAATATTTTGAATGAAGGAAAGTGGGTCATGTGGTACTTTTTGACAAGTTTTTGTATCTTCTTCAGAGGCGAGCAAAAACAATTGTTTTTCGAAAAATCAGTTAGTTCAAAAAGGTATGCACTTTGTTTTTATTCTGAGAAGAAGATGGTACTTGATGAAATTTGTTTACGTGAAGGGGTTGAAAGGGGATGAAAGTTGTGCATGAATAAAACCGTAATGGGCGATTTTCATTCGGTGACAAATTTCATCAGGTACCATCGTCTCAAATTAAATGAACCGTGACAAAGTGGACATACTGAAAACCTATTTGAACTAACTAATTTCTCAAAAAAACTTTTATTGAGAAAATTTCGTCACGTCTGTAAAGAATATGCAAGGATCTTCCCAAAAAAGTTACACGACATATACAGGGTCTTTCACTAGGAACCTCACCCATATTTATACGGGAAACTACTGATCGTATTTTCATGAAATTCAGCACTTATAAGTATTTCACGATGCTGATGAAATCTAAAATATTTTCAAGGCATGAGCACCTCCGGTTTTTCCGGAAATGACGTCAACTTCCGTTTTTCAAATTAGAACACCATTTTTTTATTGCAGAAATAGATTCCTTAGAAAATTTCAAGTTATTTTGATGTAACATTTTTCAGTTTTGGTTGGAAAATTCTCTCTGAACGGGAAAATTGGAAAAAAAATCGAAAATAGAGCTCCGCTGAAACAAAAATAACTTCTGAGGTTTTTGGATGGAAAATTTTCATTTTTGGATTTTTCAAGATGTAAGATTGATGTATCCACTTTAAAAATCGAAATCGCGATTCATGATACAGGGGGTGAAAAAACGCTGTCAAAGTTGGATCAAAACGTTAAAAAATAATTTTTTCAAATTGAACCCCATTTTTTTATGGTGATATTGAATCACGTTAAAAATAATGTGAGTGTATGCATCACACCCTTGCCCTAAAGTGGATATTTTCTGAGTTATTCACAAAGAACTGTTTTTCATCTTGAATTTTCAGCTATTTCTTTTTCCTTCACGCCAAAAGATGAAATTTTCAGGAACTGTTAAACCATGTTTTAGATTTTACTACCCTAATAGGCAAGAGAAAAAAGTTACAGGTTGCTCCTAAATAGATGGCGAATTTGGATTCGATGTTGAATCGGAAACCTCTTTATTTCAACTAATCGGCCATCGGTTTTCTCTCCAGTGATAAATAAATAATTCCTTATGAACCATATGCAAAAACCTACCATGTTTTACATTTTTTCTTTTTAATGATAGATATCATTAATTACATCTGCCAAATTCCTCTTTATTCAGTAGCATTTTGTGTTTACTATTAATTTGGTGATAATTCGTATTAAGTTATAAAATCGATCACTATGCCTAATTTTACCAATGAAGATTATTTAAACCTTATTCTACTTCATGGAGAATGTAATAAAGTTGTAGATAGAACGATTCGACTGTTCATTGAGAGGTTCCTGACCGACCCAGACCAACGATAGATACCATTAACAGAACCATGACAAACTTGAGAAATGTCGGATCTTTCGTTAAGAAAACTATACACAGAGAAAAAAGTGTAGTAGAAGACGAGAACAACGAAATTACAGTTCTTGCATATTTTCGTGTGAATCCTAAAAATTCTCTCAAAGATGCCGAGATTGCTCTGAGATTATCTCAATCGGTTGTTTGGAGAATATTGAAAAAACATAAAATGCACCCATATAAATTCAATAGGAAACAGCATTTGAAGGAAATGATTTCGTCAGGAGAACAGAGTTTTGCGAAGCTATGATGATTCGATTTCAAGAGAATGAAAACTTTTTGGACTGTATAATTTGGACAGATGAATCTAAATTCACAAAGAATGGTTCTTTCAATAGGCATAACAGTCATTCTTGGGATGAAGAGAACAACCACCACTTCAGACAATGGAATTTTCAAGAGACCTGGCATAGTGATCGATTTTATAACTTAATACGAATTATCACCAAATTAATAGTAAACACAAAATGCTACTGAATAAAGAGGAATTTGGCAGATGTAATTGATGATATCTATCATTAAAAAAGAAAGAATGTAAAACATGGTAATTTTTTGCATATGGTTCATAAGGAATTATTCATTTATCACTGGAGAGAAAACCGATGGCCCATTAGTTGAAATAAAGAGGTTTCCGATACAAATTCAAATCCAAATTCGCCATCTATTTAGGAACAACCTGTAACTTTTTTCTCTTGCATATTAGGGTAGTAAAATCTAAAACACGGTTTAAGTAACAGGCCAAAAAATTTCATCTTTTTGGCGTGAAGGGAAAAGAAATAGCTGAAAATTCAAAACAGTTTTTTGTGAATAACTCAGAAAATATCCACTTTAGGGCAAGGGTGTAATGCATACACTCACATTATTTTTTAACGTAGATTCAATATTTTTTCACCCCCTGTATCATGAATCGCGATTTCGATTTTTAAAGTGGATACATCAATCTTATATCTTGAAAAATCCCAAAAATGAAAATTATCCATCCAAAAACCTCTTAGTTAAAAAAAAAACCTCGAAGTTATTCTTGTTTCAGCGGAGCTCTATTTTCGATTCTTTTTTCGAATTTTCTCGTTCAGAGAGAATTTTCCAACCAAAACTGAAAAATGTTAGATCAAAATAACTTGAAATTTTCTAAGGAATCTATTTCTGCAATAAAAAAATGGTGTTCTAATTTGAAAAACGGAAGTTGACGTCATTTCCGGAAAAACCGGAGGTGCTCATGCCTTGAAAATATTTTAGATTTCATCAGCATCGTGAAATACTTATAAGTGCTGAATTTCATGAAAATACGTTCAGTAGGTTCCCGTATGAATATGAGTGAGGTTCCTCGTGAAAGACCCTGTATTGTTATTTTTATAATGACCCACTTTTCTATTAAAAATTTTTAGAGGGTTATAGGGATGGCACTGGGTGCAAAATCCTTGAACAGTGCATAAAAATTTGGTAAAAGTGAAACAAAAATAGACCTGTTTGTGGATTTTGTTGCCAAATATTTTTCTTCTGGGAAAATGAATTTGTTCCATATTTTAGGCGCGCACTGTATATACACAGATAATATTGCATCATCTGTAACTTCAAAAATTTTCAATCCAAAAATAAGCCTGATGTGGAGAAATTTTTTCCATAATTTTGAGGCGCATGCATAATCATTAAAATTGTTATTTTCAATCTGAAATTCGAATTTTTTTGCTGGAATAGTTTACAGTATTATTCAATAGGTCACCCACCATGGAACAAGCTATAGATGCAATTGCAGTAAGTTGAAAAAAACTCCAGAGGATATACGCTTTGTAAGAAATGATTCATACTGTGAAAAAAGTATCTAATTGGAGAAAAAATTATAAGTGGCAAATTCCTTTGAATTGAATGGACCGTGGTGAACTCACATCATAGCAGAAAAATATATTTACGTATTATACTGGATAATAGAGGAGAACCTGTTGATAACTCATCAAAGGTACCTGTAATTATCAAATTCTCAGGTGTATAATCATCATTCTTCTAAGAATAATATCTGTGATTGAAAAATGCTAAAGATACAAACCAATGATAATTGATGAATCTTCGATACCAATAAAAATAATTGTATCTCCTTCATCAATTTATAATCTTTCTTGATTTGAATTCAAGTGGAAAACCTTCTTCGGTATAACACTTGGCCACAAAGAAGATTAAGAATTCTTGCAACTAACGAATGCTCTCGAAATAAATATGGTTATAATTTTGTAAATTGCGGTTTTCCCTGATAGAACCCTGCATCCTTTCAACCAGCTACCAGGTATTCAGGAAACTGATGTGGCCAGTGGTCAGTCATTTCAGCAGTACTTTTCCATTCCAAAAGTTTATCTCTCACCAATGAAATGTATGGACGACCTTTCGCGGCAATTACCAGCCCTCCGTGCCCTTTCACAATTTAAATAATTTTTGAACCAATTTACCATGAAAGTTGAGCTTTAGAAAACGATCTGCAATTTTTCAAGTCTAAAACAGCGTAAAAAATTTACGTAGCAAGTATTCCGCCTCAATTATCAAAATATATACCTGTAGTGTCACTACTAACCATTTTTACTGATATATATGTATAAAGGGTGATTCATTTAGGGATACTCTTTGTGGTGGGGATTTAGTTGCAGATCGCGCATGCGTCGTGTAAACTGAAGTGGTATTCATGTTCAGTAGAGTCTGAAATATCATAATGGAACGACTTAGCCCGGCACAGCGTCTACAAATTGTTCAGCTTTCTTACGAAAATGGGCGTTCTCCGATTAATGTGTATCGAGCACTTAGAGCGACTTACGGACCACATAATCGGCCTACCGAATGCACAATTCGCTCGAACAAAGAGATAACATCGAGCTCGTAGTGAAGAGAACCCTTTTTTTCCATCTGGACTGTTCATCCGAATATTTAAAAATTTTGGGCGCCACCGTGTTTGTTCAACTGAGTCATCTGTAGTTACGACTTATTTTGCCCGGATACTAAAACATTACATGTCTGATGAATTCAATGAGTAAGTTTCATTTACATAAGAATAATAGTCCAATTAGTGTCATTTATAAGCAATTCAATGAATTACTCATATGAATCAATAATTTCAATGGATTTATCGGAATTTCTAAGTTTATATAATTGAATATAAAAAATGTGAATAGTAGTGAGATGATCTAATTTGTGCATGAACGTGCTTATTCTTGTCATCATTTTACTCTAACGCATTCCTGAACAGACGTGGGAAGATTACAAAGGACTGCAAGAAAGAACTATGAATTTTAATTTGGGCCTTTGATTTTTGGATCATTTAGTAGTTCCCCAGCAAGTTTTACAAACGTTTCACTGCACTCAATGAATCCAAAGTATATTTTCAAAATTAGCATAATCTATTCTCATAAAAAAAGGATAAAGAAAGAGTAAAAAAAAAGAATAAAAAAATAAATGAATAAATAAAAAAAAACCAATGTGAAGGATGAATCTGATGCTCTTTAATAAGTTTGTTTAGATCAGGTTCCAATTCACTCAAGAACAGTCGCAAGTTGCCACGTTCGGTAACATTCAAACGATTTCTGTTCTTGGTAAGCAGTGTTGCCACAGCACTAAATCCGCGTTCACACAAATATGACGGTGGGAAAGCAATCAAGAATCGTTGAACGATTGACCACAATCCGGGGTACAATTGGAGGATCGGTTTTTGTAGCCAAAATTCTTGGTAACCATGTTTTAACTTGATTTTTATTTCTTCGTTTGTAGTCAATTCTATAAGTTCTTGCAGTAGCTGAGGTGACATGGATGTGTTGACATATGAAAACTTATCCAACACCCACTGTGGTGAAGTCAATGAGGAGGTTTTCCAAAGGCGAACAAATCATCGTTACTGTAGCATACTCTTGTTAAATTCGGAAAATTGTGAACACGTCTGCCCATATTCTTTTTGTGTAGAGGCAATTTGGCTGCGAAAGCAGCAACGATGTTTTTTGTTTTAATTAAATTTAGTTCATCGCCTTGCAGTGGGAGATTCATGTTCTCGAACATTTTATACAAGCTTCTTTATTCTTTGATGTAATAAGTTTGCAGTTCTGCATCTTGGGTTTCCAAGAATTCTATCACAGAGTTAAACAGGTTGAAAAATCGAGTCATACATTTACCTGTTGATAGCCAACGAACTTCAGTATAAAACAGCAAAGGGCTGAAACTCCTATCATTAGTAACACAAGCTGATGAAATAATCTATCATTCAAAAAGCTGTTACTGATTTTATTGATTTTAAATCGCTTATTAGGCGCTTTCGACAATTCACTTGTTGATGATACCATGAGTGGATGTTCAAAAGTTGTAGTTGAGAGCGAAATAAGGCTCCATAGCTAAATAAACCTTCTAATTACCCTTAAAGCCTGTAGGCTTAAGGTGCAACGCACCCAAGGCGGCGTTATAGCCCACTTTGGAAAACGTTGCTTTAAAACATCATTCATTAAAATAGTATATAAGTGTATATAGTATAGTATATATAAGTGAAGTTAAGAACTTGAAAACATATATATTATAAAGTATCGACTCGGTTCCTCGAAACTGAACTAACGATACATGTCTAGTTCAGATAAGCTCAAATTTATTTTTCTCTGCAGCTCAAACTGATGAATGCAAGACACCCCATAACCAACCTGGCATATGTGTGGTGATCAGAGAGTGCCCTTCACATTACGACTTACTGAGAGTTATGCCTATTTCAAATATCACCAGGGACTTCCTCAAGGCTTCCCATTGCGGCTTCGAGAAGCGTGTTCCAAAGATTTGTTGTCCTAAAGAAAATGTGAGGCGGAGAAAGGAGCAAATTTCAATGCCTGGTAAGGTTTGAAGAAGAGGATAGATTTTTATCACTCCGTATATTCTACCAATAATTTTTTGTTGGTAGAAATTATAAAGTAAAAAAAAATTTTTTCACGAATAATTTTTTCATTTGGAACTGATGAGTCCTTGTTAAAAAGAGTTTTTCAATAAAAACTAGACAAGTTTATTTCAAAATAAAATGCATTTCAGATGATTCATCGGGTTGAAGTGAAATTAAAACATTTTCGAATGTCAAGTCACAGACGTTGTCCACTCGAGAACTTTATCAAGATGAGATTAATAAGTTAATTGAATAAATTGACAGTAAGAGTTCGATGACTAGTTAGAGGATTCATAAATTGAATTTAAACTTCTCAAGTCTCTCTAGTGAAACACTTCATAGAATGGCACGTGATGTGTCCTATCTTCTAAAATTCTCTGTTTTCAAAATAATTCATTTTGTTTCTTTCAATGCTTGTATCGATTTCAGACGATGATGTGCTTCCACCGTTAAACAGAGGTTCATTACGCCATTTGTTACCAACTACAGACGAATGTGGTATCGATTTTGGAAGAAAAATCTTAGGAGGCAAAGAAACTGATTTGGATGAATTTCCTTGGATGGCCCTTCTAATCTATCAATTACGTAAGTTGGGTAAAGAATTTAAAAATGTACACTCACGTGTGGTTAGGAGCTTGTTCTAGAGCTTACTCTGGAAAATTATGATACTAATACAACCGCCACGATGAATGAAGAAGCCTATATCTCAATTTAAAAATAATTACTCACAGTTTTCCTTCTGCTAACATCCAATCAAAAGTAGGCATGTAAAATCCATCGAAAAACCATTCAAAATTTTTTTTCACTGAGCTCTTGTCCTCTGAATATATACATATTATGACGTAAATGCCTAAATTAACTCCGCCTTCTGTGATTGCTTGTCCTTGAGTAAATGAAATTCGGAAATAAATAAAATATATCAATAACGTTTATGCACGAATTTTCATTTAATACGTCGGAAATCGTATGAGGAATAAATTATTGAAATCTCTTTTTTGTAATTTTTAAGAATTTACTACCATGATTCCTGCGAGCCAGTTTGTTGCAACTTGATTCAAATATCATCCAAGTTACAATTTGATCCTAGGGATATTCTAGGAGTTATGTAGGAAACCAAATTTCAGATGCTTGTAGCTTCTGAACCATTGGACGGATTTAGCGTAATAACGAACTTGACCGAGATATTTGAACACTTAACCTATTCCGAAAAGATGAAAACTCTACCTCATCTCATTCGAAAGATAGAGAGTATACGGTAGGCCGGGAATACTCAAGTTTGACCATGTATTCTCCATCAGGAAGATAGACCCAATCAGTTGAGACCTATGTCGGCTAGATACTCGAGAATTTTGGATACTTGGGCAAAACTATGGCACACTGTTTTAAAGAACAAGCTCGCAGTGAGCTAAATACTGCCAAAAAAACTGTTTCACAATGATTGACCGGGGACTTTTCAATTGACTTAAAAAACTTAAAAAAACCTGAGTTTCACCTTCCAAAGGCTCATATCAAAATTAAAACTTGAATGCTCTTGACGTTCTCTCATTTATGTCGACTCGTCTCAAGCACTAAAACATACTTATACACCATCTGAATTGTTCTTCCTCAAATACACTGTCTATTAAGGATTTGTGTAAGAATCACAGCTTTTTATAATTAGTCCCAAAAAATACGCACGGATCTATGTGTCTCAGTCAGGATATTTTTGGGGCATGTCAGAACTGAACCTTTGTGAGTTATGCATATATACAAAAGGTGTTGAACAAATCAAAGAAGAAGGGTTGCAGCACTAAAGCCCTTTCTCTGTGTCATTACTAGCTACCGAGTTGAAGATGACATATTGTGTTCATTAAATTGAGACGTTTTTCCTAAGTTGAATTTAGTGGTACCCTTTTCTAATTCTATATATATTTGTATTTTGTTTTAGCGAATGGGTATAGCGGTTATGGCTGCGCTGGTGCGTTGATAAATGAGAGATATGTATTAACCGCTGCACATTGCTTGGTGGGGAATAAATTACCAAAATTATGGAAATTGTGAGTTATTTCTGAAATTTCCAATTGAAACTCCGTCTTTTATCTCTCTTTGCATTTAAATTGGTTATGTTCGGTATTTTTTCAGAGCTGCCGTTCGACTTGGAGAATACAATAAAGATTCTGATGAGGATTGCACATCGAATGGTTTTGTCAAGGTGTGTTTGAGGATTCCACCTTTCAATGTAACTGTCGAGGAGAGGATTCCTCATGAGTTTTATGAACCGGAAGACCCAGACCAAAAAAATGACATAGCATTGTTACGTCTTGCTTACACTGTTAAATACTCTGGTACTTATAAAGCTTTAATTTGATTGCAACTAATAATCATACAGAAAAAGGACTATGCACATTTCCATAATTTCCTCTTCTCAATATTCCATTCATCTTTATAATTATCTGTTGGAGTCCAAGGGGTACCGACTCATAAAATCATTTTGTCGATACCAATGGGCAAGCCCAGACCAAGGCGATTGGTGTTCAGGCCCTGGCTAAGCTTCACTATTTTGGGCTTTAACCAAGAACTCTTGTCCTATGGACTTTCGTTGACCCTAGTAACTTTTTCATATCAGCTATATATCCTCGGAAGATCATGACCACTTCTTACTGACTCCCCAAGCAGTTCGTCAGATAGATTGCTTGGGTTCTTTGTTGAAAATAATATAATTCCTGAACAACAGCATGGTTTTCTTCCGGGACGATCAGTTGTCACATGTCTTCTGCAGGGTCTCCAGCATTGGACCAAGTCTATTGACTGTGGTATACCTGTTGATGTGATATATCTGGACCTCTCCCGAGCCTTCGATCGTGTTCCTTTTCGCCGTTTGCTGTTCAAGCTCGAACATCTTGGCGTGAGAGGTAGGGTTTTGGACTGGCTGCGTTCGTTCATTGTTGGTAGGTATTTCTCAGTAAGAGTTGGCGACTCATTATCTGACTTCAAATCCGTTATCAGTGGAGTACCGCAGGGTTCTGTTTTGGGTCCGATCCTATTTTTGGCGTACGTATCAGATCTGCCTGGTTTATTCTCGTCCCACTCATCCCAATATGCTGATGACATCAAGCTCTTCAATGATGCTCGCTTGCCTAATATTCTTCAGTGTGACCTGAATCGGTTTAGCCAATGGTGCCGTCAGTGGCTTCTTCCCGTGAACATAGAAAAGTGTAGAGTTGTTCACCTTGGGAGTCACAATCCGCGTAACCAGTATATGATCGAGGGCAAATGTTTAGTCTCCGCTGCACAGCACGTCGATCTCGGGCTGGTGATAACTGAGGATTTGTCTTGGTCACCCCTTGTGAGCAATATAACTGCCAAATGCCGGAAGATTTTGTACTTGATGCGGAAAGTTTTTCCTAGATGCTCGATCGAGACATGCCGGCAGCTCTACATCACCTATGTTCGACCAATTCTGGAATTTGCTGGCCCTGCATGGTTCCCTAGCCTGATCACAGATCAACAACGTTTGGAGGAGTGCAGCGTTCTGCAACGAGGATTCCTTCCTTTCGGGGTGGTTCGCCCTTCATATGAAGACAGACTAAAAATGTTTAAGCTGGACTTGTTTAGTGATCGTAGGATGCCTGGCGATCTAATAGTGACGTTTCGTATACTGCGGGGCTTCATTGGTGGCAATCTGGGTAGTATTTTCGAGTTAAATAGAAATCATCTTCGTGGCCACCAATATAAACTTTACCATGAGGTATTCCGCGCTCGTGCGAGACAGTTTTTCCTGCCGAATCGCGTGTTTGCGAAATGGAACTCTCTTCCTGACAGTGTAGTTTGTGGCGATAGCGTAAACTCTTTTAAAAACAGATTGGACGCATTAACAATTGTGTGATATTTTTTCCTTGTGGAAATACTCTTTTTCTATTCTTTGTTATTTCTGAAGCGCCACTTAATTTTCAATTTTTGTTTGAGATTTATAGGCAACAGCCTCTTCTCTGTATCCTTTTATAATAATAATAATAATAATAATGAAGCTTTAGGCCTTGATAAACCCAGAATTTAGCTATGAGGTAGCAGTTTACGCCAGGAATTGACTTTACCTCTTCGGTCACGGAATCGAGGGTCCAAGTAGTTCATGGTTTCATTGATAGCACAACGACTGTGCTCTCCTGATCTATACCAAGTTCAATAGTATCGAGTGGTGAATCGAGACTGTTTTTTCACGTTCGGTACTCGATGAAATCTAGCAGTTGTAGTCTCCTGGACACTGATGTTAGTCCTGTGTCCGAGGACTCAGGGTTCAAGTGAGTCATAGTTGTTCCTGTCAGGTGGTAGTAAGGTTACTCCTCTTGGATTGGAGATGAACTTGAATCTGGGATTATGGTCATTCTTAGTTTCCTTGCTCATCACAACTACCTAAGGCTATACATCGTGAGAAGGTGATGACCTCGTACGGGATGATTACAGGCCACCAGAAATTTTCTTTCAGTTCATTCTTTGCCTTGGCTCACAATAAGGGCTCGTTTATACTGGCTGGTACCTTATGCCCTAAGCCCTTACCTTATTCCGTATGCCGTAAGAATTTCAGTAGGTGTTTATACTGGCTGTTAACTTAACCTTAAGCAGAACATAGAGTTTATGGATTTTGCTTTATGCTAATTAATAATTTGTCATTTTGAATTTGTGTTTCTACGTTTTGATACGTGCTGATCATCTTGTATTATAATTTATGATATTATTTGAAATTACCGCTATTAAAACAGAGATCCTTTCTGTATTCAACACTCTGATATAAATAATTGACCCTCTATAGAATGAGCATGTGTCAAAAAAACTAGCCCAATATTACATTCCCTTAATTTTTCTTACTTATAAGATAGTCTTATACACTTATAAGATAATCTAATCTAATTATCTAATATATATAATATATATATATATGTAATTTGTCCAAATTATTTATGAATATATATTTCTATGAATTTGTCCCTAGAAGTTGAACATTTTACAGGTAAGGGAAAAGGTTAGGGAATGAGTATGAACGAAAGCATTGAATTCCTATGGTTCAACTTTTAAGGTTAAGGTTACGGCATAAGGTACCAGCCAGTATAAACGAGCCTTAACGCAGCAATATTCGTCTGGGTATTGGAGATTATTTTCCCAATCTAATTATAGAAAACATTTTCAGGTATTTTCTATGGCAATAAATAATACTTGATATCTTCATTAGTTAGAATATTGTCTTTATGTTGAATGTGAAAGATCGAATTACATGAAATTTCACCATGTAAATAGTTTTTATAAATGCTATGCAAATACACAATTATTAAAATATTGATTTCCTAATATAGATTACGTTAAACCAATATGCTTACCAATAAGTGATGGAGAAAGACTGAGAACATACAATGGAATAAAATTAACAGTAGCTGGCTGGGGACAAACGTTAAACCGATCTTCAAGCAGTGTAAAGATGAAACTGAGGGTCAGTACTTTCAATAGCACAAGTGTGTATACGAACTCAAAATAGCTTTTTTTTCTAGGTGCCTGTGGTATCCAATTCTCGTTGCAAGGCTCTCTACAGCGAGGCAAACCAAGAGGTTAGTGAGAAACAGATTTGTGCTGGCGGACGAAAAAACGAAGATTCTTGTGGAGGTGACAGTGGCGGTCCTTTGATGTGCCTGAGTCAGGATGATAATGGGGATGCAAACTGGTATTTAGCGGGGGTCGTGTCTTATGGTCCAGTACCTTGTGGGGAAAAAGATTGGCCAGGGGTTTATACGAAGGTTGGCAAATATATGGGATGGATACTTCGACATATGAAGCCATAAAATTAGATATATTTTCAATATAAAAATATTTATTATGATGCCTGTATTTAATTTTTTTCCTCATCCATACGACGATTAAGAGCATGTGGTCAAATTGGTTTCACTTACTCTGGAATAAGCAAATTTACTGTTTCAGAACATCCAAACTGATCCCTGTCAATGAATTAACAATTTCATCAGTTTAATCAATAGATTTTCTTCGAGTTGATGCTGCAATATCCATAGTCACCGACATATAACATATTGTTTGGATGCATATCATTTGAAACGAGAATGATAAGTGTAATTTAATTGTCACTTATAATACTACAAGAGCTTCAAAATTATCGGGTATTTCCCGATAGGTTCGTTGCAAACAAATGAAGGAGTCAAGTTTTTCAGGTTAAAAACTTGACGATTTTATTTGTTTGCAGGCTATCGGGAAACACCAGATAATTTTGAAGCTCGTGTGGTATTCGGGGGATTATTTTTCTGTCCCAAATGTCGGCCAATAGAATTGCACCATGAGACGAAATGTACAGTTAACAAATAAGAATTTCATAATGAATAAAACAACATTTAATTAAGAATCAGGGTAGTGCAATTAAAAATACAATTGTTATAAACATTGGTGCATGTTTTCTTCAAGTCAGAGTTATCGGTAATGGTCCCAGAAGAGGTAGATGGCATGAGGTTTATGCTGTTGATGGCATTTTCTGCAGTAGGCTCACTCCTTCGCAGTTTCTTGACAATTAATTCGTGGTGTTCCTGGTCGAGTTGGAGATACGGCTTGATGGAGTTACTGTTGGCATGTCCAGTTATTTTGATTATCTGCTGCTCTCCCAGGCCCGATCTCGCTAGATTGGAGACGGCTGTTGCACGACTGGAGTGATTGGTGATTTTTTGTTACCAAGGTCAAGCCCAGCTTTTTGTGCTGACTCCTTAACCCACTTTGAAATCGTGTTTTGGCCTACTGGGAATCCTTGTACCACCTAGCGCCTGGAACTTTATTCCAGAATGGATTTTGGGTCAGAAATAGTCTGTCGCTCTTGATATTGACATCTCTCTTCTCTCTCAATTTCTGGAACAGTCTCACTGGGCACTTGTCAGGGATTTCCCGATTCTCCACCAGCCACTTGCTGTCTGATAATTTTTTATCACCACCTTGAGTGGTCTTGCTGAAAATTGGATTGTATTCAATTCTCCCAGTTGTTTCCCCGTCATTTCGCTGTTCTGCCTTGAAGTGATGTATTGACGCCATGCTGCCCTCACCACCTCTCCAAGCCAATTCCACTGATATTATCATGAATAATTTTTTCTGGAGGCCATCAGGAGTTTCCTCGTCCCAAACAGTGGTCATTACATCCCAATCTTTTTCCTCCAACGCTGCTGCACTTGCCCTCCGTTTTTCCAAGCCTTACGCTTGGCATCACGAGCTCCTCGAGCGGTCTTGAATGCAGCATCCGAAAATGGGTTGATTTTGATGTCGAAATCGTTCAAATACTTTTCTTGAAGTAATTTGGCAGTCTGATTCCACATTGTTTTTATTGTACCTTCCTTATAGTCTTCTCCATCCATTTTCTTCATATTGTAAGCGTAATCTTTCATAATGTTTGCCAATTGCGCTTCACTCGTTTCAGCACTCAATGTGTATTCCCTCTCAGTACAAAAAGTAGTAAATTGGTTCCAAACTGTTTTTTTTTGCCTTCTCCGTATTAATGGGAACATTTCCTTTGACTTTTTTTATCGATGGTGGACAGAGAACAAACTCCAAATCGACTCATTTTCATGCAAAATCTCCAATTTTCACAATTGAATTCAACCTGTCAGTTTGACGTGTGCTTAATTTGACTGGATCATGTTTTGTTTATATAAAGCAACTACCAGAGAAAATTTTCAAAAAATTATCAGTATAATACCATGTAGGTTGTACCACGTGACGTCGAATGGTGCAATTCTATTGGTCGATATTTGGGGTGGGAAAAATAATCAAACAAATTTAATAAATATTTTCATTAAGTACATTAATCTCATGCACCAGAGTTCCTGTGATAGCAAGCCAATTTCAGATCTCACTATGCAATAAAATAATTATACAATTCTATTCAATTAATTCAGTAGCTCGCCTTGATGAGAATTCAGCTATAAATAATTGAAAAGTTTATTATTTCAATAGTAACACTTCATTTAAACATGGAATTTGGGCAATAAGCATCATTTATTTTATACGAGTTCTCAACAATCTCTCTTCAATAATTCATTTGAACATGTTGTATGTGGGTATAGCTTAGGTGAAGTAACCTTGGTTGCCTATCACTCGATCTTCCTGGATAAACTTTCAGGATGCTGCTCCTACCCTATCGATATCTAGCACTTATTTGTGATTTTTTTTCTTGTTCGGATATCATCTGCATATATGAAACTTGAGTAGATAAACTGAAATTCTGCAAGTGACAGGTAAGTTCATTTCAGTAGTAGACATCTTTCCGAAATTTCACACCGCCACAAGACGGTGGTGTTGTCAAGGGATAGAGATCTTGTTACGTACCATCATGATGGACTAGTGAAGAAAGGTATATTCGAATTTATCTAAATGATTACGTAATACATTATACACCTGTTATTGGAGAAAATGTTCCCCTCATACACGACAAAGCACATCCACCAGTAGAAAGAGTATCCTGATAGTACCTTAGTGATACAGAGGCATAACTCGGTTTTGTGCAACGTTCGATTATGCCAGTTTCATCTATTGGGCATAATTGCAGAAAGAATTCCCAAGTTTCGGAATCTTGAGACTGATATGTTTTTTTCGTTATAAATCTGTAGAGAATATTTGTTTTCATTTTTTTCTCACCGCGTTTGGATCCAGTAAATATAAAATAAACAAAAACAGTAGGACTTTTCTCTCTTTGACTAATAATTTGACTGTCGGATTTACCAAGTTCAAATAAGTAGCAACTATTTTGGGCATTTTTCTAAATTGATGAATTCCTACCACTTGTCTACAACCCTTTTCGCTTTGATATTTAAAGAAAAATCGGTCACTGTTCATATTTTCTGGTCTTAACGAAACATACTTTCGATAATCATTCAAGTAGATCTGATTAATTACAAATGATCTTGGTTTGTTGGTTTTCGGATCAGGTATGCTGATTAAAAGCTTAGATTCTAAGTCTTCTATATCGTGTACAGTCATGGGGACTAACTCATCCATTCTACAGGCCCCAGAAATACCAAATATTACAGCCACCTGAAAAATAAAAAAGCTATAACCTAAATAGAAATTAAAAACTTGTAAATTACCTTAATCATTAATGATTACGTAATACATTATACACCTGTTATTGGAGAAAATGTTCCCTCATACACGACAAAGCACATCCACCAGTAGAAAGAGTATCCTGATAGTACCTTAGTGATACAGAGGCATAACTCGGTTTTGTGCAACGTTCGATTATGCCAGTTTCATCTATTGGGCATAATTGCAGAAAGAATTCCCAAGTTTCGGAATCTTGAGACTGATATGTTTTTTTCGTTATAAATCTGTAGAGAATATTTGTTTTCATTTTTTCTCACCGCGTTTGGATCCAGTAAATATAAAATAAACAAAAACAGTAGGACTTTTCTCTCTTTGACTAATAATTTGACTGTCGGATTTACCAAGTTCAAATAAGTAGCAACTATTTTGGGCATTTTTCTAAATTGATGAATTCCTACCACTTGTCTACAACCCTTTTCGCTTTGATATTTAAAGAAAAATCGGTCACTGTTCATATTTTCTGGTCTTAACGAAACATACTTTCGATAAACATTCAAGTAGATCTGATTAATTACAAATGATCTTGGTTTGTTGGTTTTCGAATCAGGTATGCTGATTAAAAGCTTAGATTCTAAGTCTTCTATATCGTGTACAGTCATGCGGACTAACTCATCCATTCTACAGGCCCCAGAAATACCAAATATTACAGCCACCTGAAAAATAAAAAAAGCTATTATCTAAATAGAAATTAAAAACTTGTAAATTACCTTAATCATTAATGATTACGTAATACATTATACACCTGTTATTGGTGAAAATGTTCCCCTCATACACGACAAAGCACATCCACCAGTAGAAAGAGTATCCTGATAGTACCTTAGTGATACAGAGGCATAACTCGGTTTTGTGCAACGTTCGATTATGCCAGTTTCATCTATTGGGCATAATTGCAGAAAGAATTCCCAAGTTTCGGAATCTTGAGACTGATATTTTTTTCGTTATAAATCTGTAGAGAATATTTGTTTTCATTTTTTCTCACCGCGTTTGGATCCAGTAAATATAAAATAAACAAAAACAGTAGGACTTTTCTCTCTTTGACTAATAATTTGACTGTCGGATTTACCAAGTTCAAATAAGTAGCAACTATTTTGGGCATTTTTCTAAATTGATGAATTCCTACCACTTGTCTACAACCCTTTTTGCTTTGATATTTAAAGAAAAATCGGTCACTGTTCATATTTTCTGGTCTTAACAAAACATACTTTCGATAAACATTCAAGTAGATCTGATTAATTACAAATGATCTTGGTTTGTTGGTTTTCGAATCAGGTATGCTGATTAAAAGCTTAGATTCTAAGTCTTCTATATCGTGTACAGTCATGCGGACTAACTCATCCATTCTACAGGCCCCAGAAATACCAAATATTACAGCCACCTGAAAAATAAAAAAAGCTATTATCTAAATAGAAATTAAAAACTTGTAAATAACCTTAATCATTAATGATTACGTAATACATTATACACCTGTTATTGGTGAAAATGTTCCCCTCATACACGACAAAGCACATCCACCAGTAGAAAGAGTATCCTGATAGTACCTTAGTGATACAGAGGCATAACTCGGTTTTGTGCAACGTTCGATTATGCCAGTTTCATCTATTGGGCATAATTGCAGAAAGAATTCCCAAGTTTCGGAATCTTGAGACTGATATGTTTTTTTCGTTATAAATCTGTAGAGAATATTTGTTTTCATTTTTTCTCACCGCGTTTGGATCCAGTAAATATAAAATAAACAAAAACAGTAGGACTTTTCTCTCTTTGACTAATAATTTGACTGTCGGATTTACCAAGTTCAAATAAGTAGCAACTATTTTGGGCATTTTTCTAAATTGATGAATTCCTACCACTTGTCTACAACCCTTTTCGCTTTGATATTTAAAGAAAAATCGGTCACTGTTCATATTTTCTGGTCTTAACGAAACATACTTTCGATAAACATTCAAGTAGATCTGATTAATTACAAATGATCTTGGTTTGTTGGTTTTCGAATCAGGTATGCTGATTAAAAGCTTAGATTCTAAGTCTTCTATATCGTGTACAGACATGCGGACTAACTATTCCATTCTACAGGCCCCAGAAATACCAAATATTACAGCCACCTGAAAAATAAAAAAAGCTATAATCTAAATAGAAATTAAAAACTTGTAAATTACCTTAATCATTAATGATTACGTAATACATTATACACCTGTTATTGGAGAAAATGTTCCCTCATACACGACAAAGCACATCCACCAGTAGAAAGAGTATCCTGATAGTACCTTAGTGATACAGAGGCATCACTCGGTTTTGTGCAACGTTCGATTATGCCAGTTTTATCTATTGGGCATAATTGCAGAAAGAATTCCCAAGTTTCGGAATCTTGAGACTGATATGTTTTTTTCGTTATAAATCTGTAGAGAATATTTGTTTTCATTTTTTCTCACCGCGTTTGGATCCAGTAAATATAAAATAAACAAAAACAGTAGGACTTTTCTCTCTTTGACTAATATTAAGTTAATTTTGCGATTTAGTGTTTTCAATACAATAACTGAATTCCCTGATTATCAAAGATGCATGAAAATAAATTTTGGTACTTAACTATATAGGGGATGAAACAAATAAATCAAATTGCTATTTTCTACCGGAAATCAATAACGTCGTTACAAAATGAATAACGATGCACATTTGAAGTCATGCTGTATGAATAAAATAGCTGCACTTTGATTCTTAATGATTGAATGTAACGATAACCGCTATCACTGCTATCTCCCACTTTCAGAGGTTCAGGATTTACCACAATAAGATCTGTTAATTTGTTGTAAGTGTCAAGTTCGCAGAGGAAAATAGCATAGGGTTATATGTAGAGATTAAGATTTCAAGGCAGTCGAGATGACTTGATCTCCACGGCAAGACGTACAGTTTAACAGCCGATTTCTTGATACTAGCAACAGTGGATGGTGTTGACAACGAAGATGGAGTTGGTGAATTCATTTTTTTTTGTTTTTGCTACATTGTTTGCAGTTGGAATTGGTGAGTAGTAAAGATGCTCCATTTTAATATCCAAAAGTCTTCTCTGAAATATTTATTGATGACGTCGGGATTTTATTCAACATCAATAACATTTAGGATTAAATATTTATGAACGCCTTAATATATAACTAAACCAAATGAATTAATTCATTAAGTCAAATAATTTTCGAATTTTCAATTTCAAACCCAGTCTGAAAAATGTAGGAACCACAGAATTAAACCATTGTAGGCGGAGTTCAATCTGAATTTCCTTTACATTCAACATTCTAAAAATCAAATATTAAGAAACTATAAGGATGTCTCATGATTCATTCTGATCAGATTCAATTTTGAAACTGATTGCCCATCAATTCCACAATGGAGAGTTCCAATCACGTTTATAGAAATGAGAGATTTTTTCTGTTCATTAAAATTCAATTTTTTCTTGCCTCCTTTGTTCACATTATTTTTTATAGATTGATTTTTAATTCGGTAATTGATATTTCTACTAAATCGCATATTAAATGAACTATGAACGGTTCTTTGTGAACAATCTTTATAAGTCTTGCTTGCTCAATGATTCTTAATTTAGGCAAAATATATCAGATTATCGAATTTTATGCAGTAAATGGTGCTAAGCTATTGAACTTAACCTTAAGATCAACTGAATATTCATGGAATCTCTTTTCGAATTAAATTTGGAAACATAAACAATCGGAATAAGATGATAAAGGCGGAAACTTTTTAGAATAGCTTCGAAATTAAAATTATCGAGTTGTTAACGTTGTTTGATTATATCGACTTGGAAATGCCGGGGTTATAACAAGTTAATTAGATTCGAAATTTTATTTCCTAATATTTACAATTTTATTCTCTGGTGAAATCAATATTCAGTTGTAAAACGTATAATACCATTCATGTGAAATCCCGAAGGCAATGTATAGGAACACGTCGAAAATAATGTTTTTTTCCGCAAATCGCCAGGAAATTTTGACATTCCTGTCAAAATTTCTTGAACAAAAAGTCAGGACTTCCTTACTGTAAGGAAATGTCATTTCTTTACTGTAAGGAAATGATATTTCCGTACAGTTGTTAGTGTTCTACATAAATGATAGAAAACACATTGCTTATAAGGAATTAATTTATATTTTGAAAACATCAAGTCATTGCTGAATACATTTTTAAGATCTATTTGTTATATTTACAGTAATTTGACAGTTAGTACAATTATTGATCATTGGAGGAACACTCTTAGAACTATGAGAAACATTTTGGACAACATGCAGGGTGGAAAGGTCATTTTGTTGAATATTTTGTACTGTGAAAATTTTATTTGCCACCTCAACCTTATTGTTAAGCGATTCTTCGATATATCCTTCAGCAACGTTTGATGACTTCCATCCGCCATGCCTCTTTAAACTAGTTATGTCGGCACCAGAGTCAACCAATATTGTTGCAGAAGACCGACGAAAGCAGTGACCAGTATATTCTGTCGGATTTACCAAGTTCAAATAAGTAGCAACTATTTTGGGCATTTTTCTAAATTGATGAATTCCTACCACTTATCACTGTTCATATTTTCTGGTCTTAACGAAACATACATTCGATAAACATTCAAGTAGATCTGATTAATTACAAATGATCTTGGTTTGTTGGTTTTCGAATCAGGTATGCTGATTAAAAGCTTAGATTGAGAGTGGTTAGCTGCCTTTCATTCGGCCAGAAAAAATTTGATATAGTATTGTACAGATTTTTCCCAAGATGACAAATTTTTTTGGGGATATTAATTATGGAATCAAAAAGTAGTTCTTCTTGAATGATTTGAGAGTGGTTAGCTGCCTTTCATTCGGCTTAAAAATTTGATATAGTATTGTACAGATTTTTCCCAAGATGACAGCAATTTTTTGGGGATATTAATTATGGAATAAAAGTAGTTAAAAATTTTTTTTGGGTTCTCATCATCATTATCGTCTATAATGAAAGCACAAAAAATAATCAGTAAATTTCTGAAAAAAAATTTAGGTACCAAAGTATACCCTGATATCAATATATTATATTAATGAAAAACAGTTAACCTTCATAAAGTTGTATTACATTATAATAACGAATTTGCATAATGATCCACCAGACTTGTTAATAAAATGTGGAAGTGGGCGATGTATTCATATCATGAAGAAACACTCTCCTATATAATCAACATTCCTTCAGAAATAGTATCACAGAGTTCTTTCTATAGATTTATTATTTGGGCAATATCCTATATCTCTTGTTGTTCAAACTACCAATTTTCAAATAGACATCTTCTAACTTTTTCAACGTGAATTTGTTTTCAAAAAAGCTAACGAGTTAGGAAATTTTTCAATTTTCGTTGATTTCCATTGACAGAAATCTGAAGCTAGATCAACATTGCACTTATCTGTGGTTTAAAAACTTCAATATAGTTCGAAACTCTTATCAAAACTGTGGTAGCAAGAACCATAAGATTTGGTGTGATTGCCTGAATAATAATTCTACACGAGCTCAACAATTTCTCGTCAACTACAAAGTATTTCTTCCAATACTGAAATATGCTAATTGTTACTGGTGAATTTACATATATGTGTTTTAATGAGTTTTTTATTAAGGGACTGTATGGAGTATATATATGGAGTAAAACAATTTTTTTTTCCATTATGATGTTGCCTAGATTAATCGTGATTCAGAATCTGTTCAGTTTCTTACAATATTTCAATGGATTTAATTGATGAGGCATTCAAATTTGTTTTCAGCACAAAATGATCCATGTAAGACACCTAATGAACAAAATGGAGAATGTGTCATGATCAGGAATTGTCCACCACTGTACACCCTACTGAGGATGAGACCCACCCTCGCAAACAATACAAATTTCCTGCAACGTTCTCATTGTGGCTTCGACGGGCAACTTCCAAAAGTTTGCTGTCCTGCTGAAACAATAAATATGAGGAATAAAGTAGATATGCCAGGTGAAGTTTATAATTTTATAGAAACCCATACCTCAAATTAGAAATAACCGCTAACAGTTTTGTTCGAAGCTTAAATTCCCTCCTCTTAAATACCAACCAAAATACCTCTCTTCCAGTAAGCATTATATATTCAAATCGAAGCGGTACATTGAACTTTTTCAGTGCACGATTTTGGGTTGTTAATTCTGACAACTTCCAATTACCCAGTTCTACTCAAACAAGAGCGCAAAAATTATTATCTTATTTTATTATTTATTCGAAATAAGTCAAAATTGAGTCATATCAGTTTATTATATTCAGACAAATACTGTGATTTTGTCTGTTAGGTAATTATATTTTTATAAAACTCTTCGAAGTGAAAATCAGGCCTGAAAAAATTTAAGTATCATCATAAGAGAATCAAGGAAAAAACATTGCAACATTTTTCAATGATGTGATATATTCGAGTTCCACTAATTTGAGAGTACTGATTTATTATTCAGAAGTTGTAAATTAGTTTGAACATACCCAGAGAAAATCAGGAGGCATCAACTCCCACTTAATATATTTTCAACTACTGCACAAAAGATCCCCACATCACACATTATATAGTCATTGAATAGAGTGAATAATAATTATCTACATCGTTTTGAAATGGTCTTGAAGAGCATAAAATCATATTATTTTTACGGTTTCACCGGAATCAAACTGTACATTTCAATATGATTAGAAAGAGATTGATAGCTGTTTTTTCAGTAGATAATTATCTGAGCCTTCTGACCACACCACCGTGTTAAAATAAATAACTAAAGAGTCTTTCAACAAGAACTTTGTTTTTTAATTGTGGCCATGACAGCATTGACAGTTAATTTTTTGACATATTCGTAGTAAAAGCTTTGGCAAGTGTTACAATGAATTTGATTTCGCTCGAAAATCGCATTGAAGTAGAATTACATTCTGTAAAATTCGTAATAATTTCGAACAACATAATCGACCTTCTGAGACCGCTATTGAGAATTTGATCGCTAATGTTTAGTCGACGGCTCGGTACAAAATATGCCATCATCAACAACGCAAAAATTCAACTGGAAACATCGTAGTCTTGAGCCACAGTGTTGAAAAATATCCAAATATCTCAATTTCTCGACGTTCCCAACAACTGGGGGTATCCCAAACCTCCACATGGCGAATTTTGCATAAGGATTTGGCTTTGAAACCTTACAAGATTCAACTAGTGCAGGAATTGAAGCCGACCGACCATTCACATCGCTGTAGAATCGCTCAATTCATTCTGGAACAACCCGCTGCTCTTCCAGAAAAAATAATTTTTCAGACGAAGCCCATTTTCACTTGTCAGCAAAATTGTCGCATTCGGGTTTCTGAAAATCCTAGAGCGATTATTGAGAAGCCCTTACCTGCTCAACGTGTTATTGTTACTGTAGGTTGCGCTATGTGGTCTGGAGGCGTGATTGGGCCGTTTTCATTCGAAGATGAGGTCGAAATTGCGGTAACGGTCGATGGATCACGCTATAGCGAGATGTTGACAACTCAATTTTGGCCTATCATTGATGACATGGATATCACTGACATGTGGTTTCAACAAGACACTTGTCACACAGCCAATGGGACGCTCAATTTATTGCAAACCAAATTTGCTGATTGCATAATTTCACGAAAGTCAGCTGTTAAATGGCCAGCCTGATCGTGTGAATTTACACCACTGGATTCTTTTTAGTGGGGTTATCTTAAGAACATTGTCTATACGGAGCCAATCAAATCGATTGCAGCCTTAAAACTCAAAAGGAATTTAGCCAAAAAGTGTATTTCTGTCAGCGTGGTCATTTGCCAGATCGCCCCTGAAATTTACTGTTCTTGAGAAATTACGGATCTGTAATTTTTGGGACTCCCATTCAAATTCACTGAGGAGTAGGTGAACGCAGTATATCCAGTTTCTGTATTCTATAAGTCTTCCACACTACTCGAGAACTAGATCGCCCCTGAAATTAACTGTTTTTGAGAAATAACAAAATTGTAATTTTTAGTATTCCCCTTCGAATTCCTTGAGGAATAGGTGATTGCAGTATGTCCAGTTACTATTGTCTATAGGTGTTCCACATTACTCGACAGCTAGATCATCCCTGAAATTCACTGTTTTTGAGAAATAACAAAATTGTCATCGCCATCGAAATTTTTTATTTTATTTCGTTTTAAAAAACCAAGTTCTTGTTAGACGACCTTTATTCTGATAAAAATTGAGACCTCCATAATCCTCTTGTTTTTTTCAATTTCAGAAGATGATGTACTTCCAGCGTTGAAGAGTAATTTATTACCAGATACAGATGTATGTGGTGTAGATTTAGCAATAAGAATTTTAGGAGGAGAAGCAACAGATGTAGATGAATTTCCATGGATGGCTCTTCTTATATATGAACTACGTAAGTAGTTTAAAGTAGACGTAGATGTGACGATTTTTTTTACTATCCGATGTGTTGCGAATACTGCTCTCGTAGAAATAAATCTTTTTGATATATTTTGAAGCTGTATATTTAACTCTGATTATGTTCAAGCAAATGGAAAAACTGGTTACGGCTGTGGTGGTGTACTCATCAATGAAAGATATGTCCTAACAGCTGCACATTGCGTAAATGGAAAAAGTCTACGGAACGTCTATAGATTGTAAGTAGTATTTGAGTTGGCTTCCTTATTATTCCACATAAAAAAGTGAATATTTTTATTGTGATAATTATATTTCATATTTTATTTTTCAATAAGTCACATTCCAAGAAAATGGCGCTATCTCGATGTAGAAGATAATTAGAATAGGATATTTTGCCAAAGTAAACAGTAGAGAACACGAGAGGCGAAAATTTTTTAAGAAAATAAACTGCTCAAATAAAGTAAGGGATATCAAAGTACACCTATAAGCAAGAAAACGGAATACAAGAATACAATTAATGTTTGGGCAGGAATAATAGGCAATTTTTTGATTGGACCATGCGTATTGCCGCCACGGTTAAATGGTGATCTTTATTTACAGTTCCTTCAGAACGCTTTTCTGGTTGCAATAGAGCATTTGCCAATTGAAACCCGCCAAACCATGTATATTTTGCACTTTAGAGTTACTGTATAACGTCTATTGAGACCGTTGGATAGGCAGAGAAGGTCCCATTGCCTGGCCTCCACGGTCTCCTGACCTAACGCCAATGGATTTTCACCTGTGAGGTCATCTAAAAGCCTCGGTGTATTCCTCTCCGGTTCATACTAGGAAGGAACTTTTACAGAGAATCACATTTCATTGTGATGCGATAAGGAACAATGCTGGGTTGTTGTGGCGAGTTCAGCAGTCCTCTATTCGTCGTGCCCGTGAGTGTATCAGAGTTCACGGAGCACATGTTGAACCCTCTTATGAACTTTTTCATAAATTATTTCTGATTAGCTTATTTAGGTTCAATCGTTGCAAGCTCAGGATCAATACAAATTTTCCAATTTGAAATTAACTAATTCTGGGAGTTATGTATTTGAACTGTCTAAACCTATGTTTAAAAATAATTTATTGTTTAATTTTCGTGTACATTATTTTTCAAGCGGATTTTTTAATAATTCCTAGAAAAACATGGCTCTATTTTATAAAAATAATTTTTGTTGACCAGTTCTAGGACTAAACTGCATTTTTTGGATCTAGTAATTTTGTCGGATTAATAAACCTAAACAACAACGTTTCTGTTCCTTGAATGTCTTTCGTATCATAATTTGTTGCAGACAAAGAAATTCGAAATCTCTTAAATCAAAACATTAATTCTTTCAGTTTCTTGAAAACGGTTAATTTTATCGACAACGAACAAAGTATTCAAATTAATTTTTTTCAACTCCTTATCATACAGGGTGTTTAAAATGTAAGCAATAAAATGTACAACCTAGTCCGCCCCTGATAAACCAAAAAAAGCTAATTATGTTTTAAGGGCAGTATTTTCAGTTTTCCTCACTACTGTTTATCGTATTAAATTTTCATTAAATTATATTAAGTAGTTCAAAAGTTATTCAAGAAAAATTGATTACCAGTGGCTTCCTTTTGGATGCCGTACCTCCTTAGGGCCACAAGAAAAAAATTTATGGAAACTTGTCATCTTATTTTTCAATGTTCTAACCGAATTTGAAAGATCTCCCACATTTTTCTGGACACTCTGTATATATCAAACACTTTTTGTGGAATTTCAGTCCATAATCGTAGCAAAAATCATTCGATGATCCTGAGTGATCTCGTTCATTCTGGAACTCTCTGACTGTCTGAAAATCTATTTCGAATAAGATTCAATTTGTATTTATTGTTTTAATCTTGCTTTTTGGTAACAATTAATCTTTTGGCAGAACCTCAGTTCGACTTGGAGAATATAATAAAGACTCAGATGATGACTGTAAAACTAATGGATTCACAAAGGTGTGTTTGAAAATTCCACCTTTTAATGTATCTATCACAGAAAGAATCACCCACGAGAATTATGATCCAAATGATGATGATCAGAATCATGACATAGCACTGTTGAGACTTGCTCATCCAGTGAAATTTTCAGGTAATTTCATGATTGGTAATTAATAAATTAATCTAATGTTTAAGACGAATAACCTGCTTGATTCAAGAGAACTTGTACGATCTTTCACATGGGATGATACCTCTTCTCATCAAATTTGCAATAATTTCGAAATCTTCGTGAATACTTATACGATATTATCCATAGGTTGTTTTTCCACGAACTTCAATATTCCCTAAAGCTTCTGAATGGATTTCCTCGGAAGGAAACATATTGCTGATGTCCATCACTCTTTCATTCATGAATCTTTAGCATGCCAATCCACATGCATATTATTTTTTCTTATTTTTTTATAGGGTGTTTTGCCTTTTTTAACTGAGCTATATCAGATCTATTGCTGTTCTGAAATCGACTAACATTTACCTGACCATCTTTTTGGCGATCTACATTCTACGCAATTTTCATTTAACTCATCATGTTTACAGAACTGCTCTTATTCTTTGAATATTTTTACCACAGATTACGTCAAACCCATTTGCTTGCCCATACGTGAAGAGGAAAGACGAAGAACTTACAGTGGTTTGAATCTGACAATAGCAGGCTGGGGACAAACTGATAACAGTTCGTCCAGTAGCGTCAAGTTGAAATTGAGTGTTTGTATTTCCATTGACCAATTAATGCACAAAGATATCAAAATTATTATATTTTATAGATACCGGTGGTACCTAATACTAACTGCAAGGCTCAATACAGCGATGCTGGCAAAATAGTTACAGACAAGCAAATGTGTGCTGGTGGTATAGATAAACGAGATTCTTGCAGAGGTGATAGTGGCGGTCCTTTGATGTGCATAAGTATAGATGAAAATGGAGATGCTAATTGGTATCTAGCAGGAATTGTTTCTTATGGTCCAGTGCCGTGTGGAATTGAAGATTGGCCAGGGGTGTACACTAGAGTTTCGAAATATATGGGTTGGATACTTCGACATATGAAGCCTTAGAATGATGTAATTTAGAAATACATTAATTTTATTCTTTTATAAACATATCAACATACTCGTTTCCTAGATTTTTTCACTTTCTAAAATTTATAAATATTATTTAGTTGTGGCAGGGCATTTCCTTAAGGTCAAAATTGGAAATTAATGTGATCGTTTATAAGTATTATTGGAATCAAGCGAAGAAATGTGATATTATATTTATATTAGAGATTTCGAGAGGATTCTCCGCCATAGATCACAACGGAAAGCGAGATATTCTGCAGAGGTACAGAAAACAAAACAAGTGAGAAATGGAAGGAATTTATTGGTATAGGCAAACCATAGACATATAAAGAGATAGACCTAGCATTTCATTCATACAACTGTTGAAATTAAAAGCCAACATTGAATTATTTCACCATGTGTCAGAAAAAGACAGGAATATATGCTTTCTAGCACTTTGACAACGCTGCATAATGAAGTCGTCAAATACTCAGTGGCGTACTGATTTAATGGTTTCGTATAATTTTTGAGGAACCTTCAGAATTAGAAATATTATGATGTAGAATTACGAACTGTAAATCTTGTACAATCGATTTTAGGTAAAATGCGTCACTATGATATTAAAATTGATTCATACGATAATAGAGGATTTAACGAAAAGTGTAGATATTATAATATTGAACTATAATCCCTGCAAGTACGATTATAACCGATATCTTTTGTAGGTAGTCACAAGAGTGAAACTGCTAAGTCTGTTAAATTTTACCGAGTAGCAGTTTTATCTGCGGTAATAGGACATTGATAGAATGCCATGAAAAAAATAACCCTGGTTTTGACCAGAGCATAAAATTGTGTGAAACATGTTTCATCAAATTTGGGTGAAAGTTGGGTTAATGAAACAAACTTTCAATGTTTGAATTTATTGATAAAATAAGTTCATAACAAAACCACTCAAAATGATATTTATTTTTCACTTGTACATTATATGTTTATTTTACCTTAGAAAGGGTAGCTATAAATACACTCATTATGCCCGTGGGCATTTTAACGGGCATTATGGATCATAACGCCCGCTCGTTGTGCGAGAAGCAAAATAAGCTAGAAAGAAATTATTTATTTCGTAGAATTTTAATACTAAAACAACGACAACTCAACAAACGAAAACAAAGTCTTTCTTAATTAAAGTTAAAAGTGCAGTTTTCGAATTTCCCGGAAAAATTCTTCAATCGTGAATCTTGGGATGTTTTCGAAACCTGAGGAGCGAAAACTTGACCACAAGTACTTGGAAGTTCGTTCACAAGAGAACCACTAGAGAATTCATGAGAATATGTTACCGAATTCACAATCATCGTCGATATTTTGTTTTTGGAAAAAAATGATCTGCTCTATGTAACCTTCCACCACAGATGCACTCTTCCATCTTCCGTGTATTTTTAACGTTTCATATGATGCACCAGCCTCAGTTTAAAGAGTTGCTGAAGTCCGTCTCAAACAATGTCCTGTTTATTCATTTGCATTATCCAATTTTAAGTATTTGGCAATCATCGAAGGCACACTTCCTATGGTATTTTTGCCAACAGGTTGGATGGTGCACCGACCATTTCGGAACGGAAGGAAAAATCTAGAATTCTTCACTCCACTGGGTCTCAAGGATATATATTTTCTGACCAGCCCCAAAGCTCCTATTTTTTCTTCCTCTACAATGCTAAATCCTTTTGACATACCGGTTTTAGTTTCGGGTATTTCAACAAGTAAACAGCTACCCTTATCTTCTATATTTTTGATATACATTTTCACTAATTCATCTCTCCTTAGTCCTCCAAAAACACCCATTATTAGAACTACTTTATGAAGAAGATGAATTTCATCAGGAGCTTCATTGATGAATGTATGAACTTATTCTGCTGTCAAAACTTTGGATTTCTTCGGAATATATCTTTTAGATTTCATTTTTAAAAACGCTACTAGCCGGGAGAATTGTGAAATATTGATATTTTCATTGACAATCAGTGTAGATTTCAAAATAGAATATTTCGTCCACAATGACGCAGGACAAAAATTTTCAGACTGAAATTAAAAAAATTGCCCACACATGAAGAAAATGAAAAATAAAATAGCATACCAATTCTTGAAAGTACGCCAATAACACTGTTTCATCTATAGAAATTATTTTATTTTTCAACTTCCATTGATCGAATGTTTCATAATCCTTGTCGTAGACGAGTCTGGATTTTTCTGGTAATAAATTATTTGCAGCTTTGGCTGCATTTTCAATTATATTATTTGGCAAATTGCTATTCATTTCTGTTATTTCTTTAAATCTTCACAACGAAAACAGTAATGACATTCACTTAATAAAATGATGACAGCAATAACGAACTTCAAAATATTAACAAATGCCATGGTTACTACTGAAAGTTAAATGGAAAAAAAATCATAGGAGCAATAGAATTTTATTGTAATTAAATGATATATTCGTGAAAAATTAAATCTTGTATGCACCACGAGCGTTACTAGATCCTAACGCCCATCGGGCAACATTCATCCCTCGGGCCAAAGGCCCTCGGGCCGAATGTTTCCCTCCGTGCGTTAGGATCCATATAACGCACTAGGTACATAAATAACTATTATGCATCTAAAACATAGACTAAACTTTGATTACTCATTCCAAAACAAAATTGTTTTAGTGTATATCGACCTAGTCCTAAATTTCTTCAAAATATCTACTAATTTTCTGGTTTCATGATTGAACCTTATATGTAAATAACTCGCCAAGACATTCGACATAGAAAATTGTACCAAGGAAAACCAAATTTTTTTTTGTTCGGTATTGCTCGGAAACCTGCAATAAAAATTATTGAAGAAGTCGTACATGTATGAATGATACAAATAGGGTTTGATATTCATTCAGGAATTTCATTTTGGTCAAATGTATAACTTTAAAAGCTATTCAATTAATACAAACAACCTTTGCATGCACTTCATTTTACGACACTGATTGTTCAAATATTGACGCCAAAAGCATATTCAGAAACTTACCGGTGAAAAGAAAGATTTGGGTTCAAATAATCATATATTTTGCAAATATAACATTGTCGAACCATGTTTTACAGTTGAAACACTCTTTCGAAGTCTGAAAAATCACCAATAACCACTTAATTTTACTTAATTTTCACTTGTGAACAAATACAAGTTAACTTTCTAGCGCTTTGGCAACATCACGTATAATATAAGGGAGAAATATGGTGCGTGAAATTTATGAATGAATATGTTCGCGCAGAGTTTTCGATCATCACATAGTGAAGTATCAGTTCTTAGTTTTTAGTTCTGTGCCGACCTCAACATGCTGAGTATTTTTAAACAGTTTCAAGAAATGAAACACATTATGACATCACAAACGGGTTGGATGCGTCTGGCGTATGGTTGCCAAACAACTTTTTCAATGGGAGCTACATGCCAAGCCAACAAAACATCGGAAAGAATACTAAACAAAAAGTTTAGAAAAGCATTGACGTTAGGTCAGAAGCTCATTCCGAAGTCCATTCCCGGACTGTGATACTACAACAACCGGCACAATTCATTTGAAAGAATCAACAAACCTATATTTCAAATCCAAAATAAACACTCCCAAATTTTCTTCAAATGTCTTCAAATCTCAAACTTTTTGCTCCGACAAAAGGGAGATATATCTATTATATATCTTGCTCATGAAAAATCATATTTAAAACTCCTTTGAAACGACTACCAGGAATCTGCATTTGTCATGCCTTCTTATAATTCATACTTACCTGTATGGACTACAGAGGGCAGCTTCAATACTGTTGGAGATTGAAATTATTCAATTATTTATAACTATAATTTGACGTGCCATTTTCTATAATTGAGGTACTGACTACATCGAATAATCTATACCAATAGAAAAATTTCAGAAAAATTCCATATATTATTTGAAGATTTTCACTCAAATATGACAGAAGTTTTGACATTGAGACAGATTATATGGCACCAAAATAAATTTGAAGTATTTATTTATTGAAGCCATTGAACCATTCGCGGGCATTCATCGATATGAATTGCAGTTTGAAAAAAAAAACGAACTCTATAACAACAGTGATCCATCGACTGATCACTCAAATATTCGAACTATCCTATTTGAGCGAAACTAACAATACGAAAATATTTCAGATTTTAATAATGAAAAAACACACAAAGAAAATAAACATACTAATAACTTACTCTGTTGATTTCTGACATTCTCATCAGCCTATAGATCATATCATAGAATAACGATTTGGCGATACAACCCAGATGTAAACATTGTTTTTGGACCAGTCCAAGAAATTTCGCGTATCAACTGGTTTAAACTTAGTTTCGTGTTATTTTATTCTTTTGACAGATCTTATCGAATGAACATTTTGTGATTTTTTAGTTGCATAAGGTAAGTTCCAATTTTGGATAATAGATGATAGTTATTTCCTGAATATTTAGAATTTCATGACGCATATATGATGGAGAACTCATGTTTACTCACAGACGTTTTATTGGATGTTTCATTTTTATATAGGGTTGACGAAATTTTTGTTATATTGGAAGTTTATGATTTGATACAAACAATTTTTCAATGGGCAGAAATTTTCTGCCATTTTTCTTATACAATTATGTCGGAAAAAAGTCACTACTAAGACTTAATTGAAGATGGTGAAAATTGCCCATCATTTTATACCAAGTATTATGTATTATTTGATCTTCATATTACATTGACCTTCCACAATTAATTCGTTGATTCGACATATTTTGCCTAAATAAATTTTCTTATTTAAATTCATTTTGAAATTACTTTTGTAACGGTTTACCTTTTTCCACAATTTTTATTGCGCGCTTTTTCTAGTTTAGAAAACTAACAGAATAGCATGCTATTGTTTTGCGTAAATGCCTGTAATTTTCGGATATCAAGTCGAACAATCCATTGGGCTTGAATTCAAAATGAAGTCTCGGAAATGGTCGATCGTTGTTTCATATACAGGGTGAGTCTACTGCGTTAGTTCAAACCATAGATTTCTGAAGTCTAAAGAAACATTTTCATTCTTTACCTTTTTTCCAAATTTGGCCCCGTTCCTAAGAAATAGGGTGTTGAAACTTCATAAAAAAATTGCATTATCCCTTGTATTGTTCAAACGACAATATCAATTGAAATGGTCTCTTGTAGAAAGTTTTTGATGACTGTCATGCATATTTTCGCATCAACAAATTTATTCCATTTTCCCTGGGTTTCTCATTATTTCTCTGCAGATAGTTTGAATGTTTAAAAATCAAATCTCACTCGAACAAAATCTTTTACTTCCTAGAATCGTAAGTCATTTCAGCAGATAAAATCGTTCCTCATCATTTTTCCTGAATTTCCTGAGTTGAAAGAAATTGAATCGATAAAAATTTGTCCAAATTTTCTGATTTCCCCAAATCCAACTCTGTTCTGAAACGATCCAATAATCAGATTGTTCAATGTTGCCATACTTCTGGGACAAAATATTATTTCTACAAAAGGTTGTGGAAATCTCTTCAGTCTATATATTCCACTATCAAGTAATATAACTAAAATTAACCACTGAACCTTTTTTGGACTTACATTCTCTACAAAATCTAAATTGCCATTTGTTGTATTCATTATTGATGATGTCTAGCTCTAATTTCCATAATAAATAGAGAAAATGATTTTCATCAGTCATATAGGTATTAAGGTATATTTTCGTAATTAGCATTTCAATAGGTAATGTATTTTCTGTCAGAACCTGTTGAATTAAAGATTTGTCTTTAAGAAGAGCTGGTTCTTTATAGCTTTAGACTTTCAGGGCTCATTAAGTTATATTTATTCTAACATAATTGTGCTTCAAATTAAGCTCATGATTTTTAAAAACGTCGAAACCAGTCTCCATGATTTGTTTTGGAAGTTTATAGGATTTTTCTCATATCTTTATTTCATATACCAATACAACTTGGTTTTCAGACTAAGGGGATAATACTCGTAGTATTTGACTTTGTTATAATATTTCTATACCAATTAAAATTCCATCAATATTGCTGACGAACCAAAATAATCAAATCAAACGCAAAGATATCACTTCCAATGAGCTGGAAACCATCAATGTTTTCGTAAATTGTTGGGAGTACCTAAAGCCTCTCGAAATAAATTTTGTACATAAATCAACAAAACCATTGTGGACTAGTGTTATTTTCAAATTTTTTCCTTTTGAAATAATGCGTGTATATTTCTCGTATATATTTGTTTGTTCATAACGTATTAGCCCCGTCGAGCGAAATATTCTATGAATGTCATAATATCAACAATCTTGATCTTTAGAATGACGTCTGAGTGACATACTAGCTCAGTCAAGGCAACTCCAGATATGTCCTTCATGGTGCTGGGAATAAAATATATGATGGTGTAATTTTACAGAAATGGAATTTTTGAAATATTCTCATGTCGCATTTTGATAGCGCTGGCTATGAGATATGGCAATCCGTAGATTCACAGATATAATAAATCTGGATTTACCACCTCATATTTCACAATCAATAAGCGGTTAATTTTTTCCAATGGTAGACGAGGACCATCTGAGATGGGAAACATCCTAAGAATCTGAAACTAACGTGAAATATTTAGTGCAATAATGTAAATGAAGTTGAAGTATGTGACAGTGATTTAGCTGTTCAAGCTCAATACATCTTCCATTTTTTCGTTTTCTCGCTTTAATCTTGATTGATTCGAAGCATTCAATTCAAGTGATGCGGTAATTACTCATGTGAGTGTGAAAAACTGATATATTTTGACCCACTGCATATAATTTGTATAGGATACCCTGGTAAATCGAAGAAAATCTGGGAGTAAAAAAACTTTTATATTCCAAAGGCATATAGCAATTTTTTTTATGTAATCGGTGAAATCTTTAAAGATCTCTCTGAATGTATGGTCCAGCCATCGACAATAATTGATTATAAACCATTTAATTCAACCTTCAAATATTTTTTTTATGTCAATTTTTGAAAATCTTTGTTTTAATTATATCACTTAATTTTGAGTTTATAACTTCACCTTTACCCTTGCTATCTTGTAATAATAATATTATTAAGAATAGCGTTTTTTAAATATAAGACGAGGGAAGCTTTCTATACAGGGTGTAACGAAATAAGTGAAAAATATTTGAGGAGGTGATTCCTCATTGAAAAAAGATAGGATCTTTCATATAAAGAAACTTCATTGGAGCATCCCTTGTTGAGATACAGCCCCTCAAAGGGGCTGTAAATTTGAATAACAATTTTTTTCACAAGCACCAAAGAATTTACAATATTGAAATTAACCTAACGATTCCTACTAGCAAAAAGACACTTATCCAGTTATTTATTTGGTGTACCCCATGGTTGTAAGGGTGGGAAACGCAGGTACTAACTACAAAATAATAATAAATCCAGTTGTACCACCTATCTCTGTAAATGTTCGTAAAATAATTTTTTGCCGCGAACTAGTTTATTTTGGGCAAAAAACTCATGAGACATTTTTTGTTTAGAATGAAACAGGCTATCGGAAATAAATTTTTAAATGGTAACCAAATAATAAGACAAAAAGTTACATTGGAAATAAATTTTAGGGGTTGCGTTTCCCACCCTTACAACAATGGGGTAAATCCAATAAATAACTGCATATGTGTCTTTTTGTTAGTAGGAAACGTTAGGTTAATTTCAATATTGTAACTTTTTTGGTGCTTGTAAAAAAAATTGTTATATAACTTTAATGTACTCCCTTTGAGGGGCTGTATCTTAACAAGGGATGTTCCAATGAAGTTTCTTTATGTGAAAGATCCTATCTTTTTTTCGATGAGGAATCACCTCCTTAAATATTTTACACTTATTTAGTTACACCCTGTATTTCGAGATTGGACAACAAAACAAAACAAATTTCAAGATTTCGAAAAGCAGAATAGTTATAGCGTGTAGTTGAAATTTGGCAAAAATAGAATTTCCAGCTGTAGCTCCAGAACAAATGATACCTTAATTTGGTTTATGGTATCAAATTTGCTTTGAAACTTGAGCGCCAGAGGGTGGCATTCATTTTGTTCTAACTCTCATACTTATATGAAAGTTGCCATTTAGGGACAAGGCAGTTGATCCAGTCATGAGTCCGTAGAATTCAATTAGAACGAAGAAAAAATCAAATTACTTAACCTGTTGCGGTTATTAGATGAGTTTCAGATCCTTCAATATAAATCTTTAGTTCCGCTTCTTATCCACGCCTAGTAAAGATAATGAAACAAATTGAAAACAAATTAAAGAATAGAGTTTCATATGAGGATTATTAGAGCAACTCGCCGAGAACCCTATATTAAATTTCATTCCTAAATAAGGAGCAACAAAGTATCTAATGGTTGCGATGTGAAAAAAATAGATTGATTATAACCCGTTTTATACCGTTAGCAAGAAGCAATAATTACGAATCCTAGCTGCCGTTGAAAAGTAAATAAATTGACGAGATACCAGTAATGAAATTCTAGATGTGTTCGGTTGTCGTCATCCTACACGAATTCATTTAGTGTCGATACCGCAGAGGCCGCTTTATGTGTATTTTTTTCATTCAGCTTTATCGCATTACAGATACATAATAAGTGGTTCAGTTAAAGTCGATTGTAGTACCAACCTTTTACATTTCGTATGCCTAGATTGGGTTTGTTGGGAAGTTTTTAATTCTTAAGAGGATTGATGAGTAGCTGAAGAATTAAGATATTTATTTATAGAGTCGTCAAATGGACGTGTTCATTTGATGGAATACTGGAATGTTAGACTATCTATTCTTCCATTTCCATTTGCTCTCTACGCTTCTTCTATGGAAGAGTGTATTGTCATGTTGATCGATGTTTTTGAAAGTTTTCTTTCTAACGGATAATGAAGTGCCCGAGAAGTTCCTTGAATATCAATGTGATCAATTCGTAATTTGAAAGAGCAACGTTAAAAAATTAAAAAAAAAAACTCTTCTTTTAAATACTACGAAATATTGAAAATACAACAGGGTTATTGATATCTAGGAAGTTTTTAAATTTCAGCATTGCACCATTTAATTTTGAGAAGCTAGGCTTCTTCAATATATGAAGACGTTCAATGATTAAAATATACGGGGTGACCCCTCTGCGTTGGCGTGACCTGTGTCTTATACTTCACAATTATCTTGATCAGAATTCATTTGATTGAAGTAGATTATGTTAAATGAATCGTTTTTGAATAATTGAATAATAAATGCAACAGAATAATATCACTATCTCTCAAAGTAGGCAGGATGAATCCAGTACCATTTTCGGTAGGTAAAACTAGATGAACGGTTGTCATATTTTATAGTAGGATTAGTATATGGTCATAATTCTATTCAGTATTTCAGGTTCTTACTCGAACTGAATTTCCACCATTCTAACTTTAAACTAATCACATATTAAAAAAGTAAAGGAAAGCACTGACGTGAGTTCTAGAGCTTGGAGATCAAGAGCATTTCAGCTCGATATTCGAGAATTACATGAATTTGGGCAAAACGACAGCATTTGTTTCACTAGTTTTCTAAAACATATCAAGCACTTAAAATTAAATTTCTTCATGAACTAAAAATGGCTGTGTAGTTGTGGAAATTTAAAATTTTCCACAATGATAATGTATTATTTTGTCTCGACCCAATGTTCTTGTCAATCAGATATTTTAATCAAATGGGATATTTCTTCAAGAATAACTTCATCCAATATTGCTTCTGACAACTTCTAAAGGTCATTTCACTTTTCCTATAACTGAAACCTGTTGTTCTTTAAAAACAATCATTAAATACCTTGTTCGAATCAGGCCGCTTCGATACCTAATCAATCAGTTCGTACTACTCGTGAAATATGTAATCATCTTCTGCAGATGGTTCACTCTTTAACCCATTGAAATTCCTAAACATCTTTAATACCAATATTTATTGCACGAAAATATATGCCATAAAACTTTAATGGCCTCCAATGGAATCTGGAAATTGTGACAATTCAATAAGTAGTACAAGGTGTCAATCAACCAGGGATGTTGAAATCGATAAGTGGAAATTTTCGGACATATATGAGAGCAGATTACGAGATCTATCTAAGAATTATGTTTCCGAGAATGACCACACAATATCTAACATCATCCGGTGTCTACATACATGATAAAATGGTATGAATACAGGATCTAAATTGAATATTGAGTTATGTAAATGAGAACATCATGAATTGATATTTATTGAAGCAATGATTCTATATGAAAAACGAGTGAAAATGAATTATATATATAGTACCGCTGTGGGACACACAATTACCGTAATGGTTGTGTACAGGATGAAATACAGAGTTGAATGATTTCGCCTATAGCAATTGGGTTTTCGCCATGTCCTAACCACCCTATTTTCTTAATGAATAAATAGGTAAATCTATAGTCATCGATTGTAAATACATATATGATGAATTGTAATGAAAGAAATGATATATCAGAAAAGTTTACTAACATTTCTTGGAAACGAATTTTTTTTATTTTTGGCACCTGGGGTTATCTGATATATTAGGTTTTCCCAGGTGGATGGCCTATTGAATTAAAATGAAAAAAAATTAGGCGAAATTTCAAATATTGTAGATCAATATTGTTTTTTAATTTCCAATTTTTCCAGATGTATGCAAATTTGGCAACATTTTTGTTATTTTATATAGGATACCTGTTTTTTTTATTTTCCTATGATTGTCTATAAAGGATCAAATCGAATTATCCCTCATTCAACGGTTTTTGATATATAAATTATATTCAGAAAGTTTCGATCAGATTTGTGAGTTACCAAAATGAAGATATTTTGCTAAATATTCAAGATTTCAGTTTGAAATTTTGCAAGACTTGAGATGATAGTTTGTTTTCCTAGTTGTTAGTTATATTGTCAAAGAATTACCATTTGACAACACACTAATTTTTTCAAATTAGTCCCAGTATTTTTTTTCAATTTCAGAATGAAAACAAAATATTCTATAGATTTTCCTGTACCTATCCTGGTTGAATTCCAAGTTATCTGCATTTATTGAAGGTCATATTAACTCAATATTCCTTGATTTCATTGTACTGATATTTCCTCTGTGCTCTTTATGTCGTCTATAGATCGAAATATCTAGTCAATTCAAAATTTCAAAAATTGTGAAAAAAACAAGTATATTTAGTAGTAGAATTTTTGTATACATAATTGACGTAATTATTTTATGGAGAATAAAGAAAAATAAAAATACTGGATGTTCTATTTAAAATAACAAAACTGTTGCCAAATTTGCATTCTGAAACATGGGAAATTTGAAAGTATAACAGAATGTACCTAATATAATATAATGATCTACAAAAATAGATTTTTTTGCATGAATAGTAATAATTTGATAGGCCACCCACTTTAGGACCCCCGATATGTTTGACGGTTTTTGTTAGTTTTCCAGTTATGATATTTTGTGTGTATTTTCAAAGATTACTGCCAGCGAGGTTTCAAGAATTCATTTTGACATAATTTTTTTGAATGTTGCTTCAATAAAAAATTCCTGAAATTACTCAAAGAAGGCTTGACAGTTGGAAATTCAATTTTTAGTAAGAATTACTCAAACATTCAAGTTCAATCTTCAACAGCTGTTAGCTGAGGTTAAAAGTCTGCATGCTTCTAAACTACCAATTTCATATAAAGAAATTTGAACACTCTATCCATCCATCCAACTTAAGCTTATCTACGTCCAAAATTATCACTGTTTCTATGACAAAATCATGGATCATTGTAAATGTTGAATCACTAACGTTATCTTTCCAATAAGATTTTAAATACCTTCTGCTATCATCCAGAACTTTCCTTCGACGTAATCTAAACGCATCTAAAACAACAGAATTTCCAATTTTAAATAAAACAATATATTTTATCATTTTCCTTGACATCTCAAACCACAAAAATTCCAAATGTGTTTTGAAATCTTTTCGTAACATTTTCTTATCAGTGATATAAATTAAATTTTCCTGGTGTGGGACATTCATCAAAACATACAATTATTCATTTGAATTAATTTTCATTCTTCTAGATTCATCTCATAAAATGTATGAATCATATTTCAAAAACTGTGAGCTCTCCATACAAAAAGGTAATCGACAAAATCGAAGAGAGAACAATCAGAAGTCAAGGGGACATCGCAATCGCGAAGCCCATTGTATACAGGGTATTCCAACTCAATCGAGCAATCTAAATATTCCTTACCCCATAGTCGTTAGAGCATCTCAATTTTAAGGGGTTGAGTGATACTTTATCGGAAAGGTTTCCGAAGCTTCATCATGAGGGGTGTACCAATTTTGATGGACCATTTTCGACAAAAATCAATTCATTTAGTTGAAATGAGCCAGCACAAATATTTATTGTCCCATAGTGATTGAAACAACTTTCCGAACCCCATCGAGAAGAACATCGAGAACAAATGCCCAAAAGCTCCTGTCTTCACGACAGTGCTTTTGTATATTTTCTCACAATGTTTTGGATGATCTGAAACTCGACACATTCACGCAATAAATCAGGTAGGCAATCTTTCTCCTTGTGCTTCATTGTTTAAATTCGATTCATCCATCATCTTTTCTTTGGTCGGGATGAACTCTTTGAAACAGAGAACATTTTTCATGATTTCAATCACCCACTGAACATTAAAGTCAGTTTTGTTGTTAAGTTCCCTATTTTCTTTATTGAAGATGTTTACAATTGAATTTGTTCTTTCCATATTCTATGAATCACGGAGTGAAAAGTTTGAAGCAGATATTATTACAGAAAGGCTCGTATGTGGGATTTGGTCTATGATAGTTTTTGAGTATCATGTAAATTTGAAGTCTCTAACTAAAGAATTGAACTTTATCATGTATTTTCTACAGTGAGTTTATAATCCTTTCCTTCGAGAACATTTTCGACAAAACATTAAAAAATAATAATCCATGCGACCAAATAAAAATACTTGTTGTGGGACAAAAACAGAAATAGTTAAAAATAAGTATTTAATCTAAACTATAACATCACTTTTCCAAGAATGTGTACGGAAAAAAACATGGTGAGTAAGAGATAAAGAGTACTATTTTGAACGTGAAGATGTCTCAATAACTTAGCACATGCCTAGTATAAAGTGCAACTTTGAAGATAAGTTAACACATTTCCTTCCTCTTAAAAAACATACAAATGGAGTAGTCGAGTCGCGTGCGTTGAATACGTCACTTCGTCGAGCTTTTGATCATGTCCCTCGATAATCTCATTGACCAACTTCTGAAAGAATTCGACGATGAACCGGATCAATCAGCACCCCCTGCTGCGATGGTTTGTCCGAACAACATTGTCCTTTTTCCTCCCTCAAATGAAGAAATAGCGAAACAAGTCAACCACAATTGTTCTGTACCTAATTCTGATTCGAGTAAACCTGTTGTACATAAAAGACTTCGTCCGGGAATACCCCCTGGGGATGGACGTCCAAAAGAACCAAGTTTGGATTTTTCATTGCAAACCCAGAGTCTGAGTAAACCTCAAGTTCCAAAAAGAATTTCTCCAGGGAAACCCCCTGAAGATGAAAAGCCAAAACAGTCAACTTTGAATTTGTTATCGCCTGATCCGACTTTGAATAAACCTGTTCTACCCAGAAGACCAACTCCAGAGATACCTAACGTACTTAGTGATGGAAAGTTACCATTTCCAAGAGAAGAAAAAGTACTATCACCGACTAAAGAAAAATTTGCAGTTACCGGGGGAGCAAAACTTATGTTGCCAAAACGGGAAGTAGTGGCATCGCCAAGAACATTGGATTCTCCAGGGGAGGTAAAAGTGACGATACCAAGTAGAGTAGAAGCTATATTACTCAGAAAAGAAAAATTGGCATTACCAACGAAAGAAAAAGTGATATTGCGGAATGAAGAGAAACTTACAATCCCGAGAAGAGATAAAATGTGTTTGAATGATCGGAAATTAGAAGTGCCAGGAAAAAGGAAGCTGCCTATAACCGATATGGAGAAAATGAGTATGAGAGAAAAATTATATGTATCCTGCTTGAAGAACTGTAAAGAAATAATATTTCGACAAAAGACCTACACAATGGTTAGATTCAGGTTGCTATTTCTGAATGAGGTGAGTCATTTTCAACCCTTTTTTTCCAAAATAATTTTCAACAGTGAATCAATCGTTCTCAATGACAGATGTTTTCACCAGCTCAAATGTGTTTTATTTTTGCGGGCTTGATCTTAGCTCATTCATCAAGTAGAACAGCGTTCTTTAGTTTTGGCCAAATATCTGTAATTTTCGAATATCTAGCCCAGAATAGTCTCAATCCACGGGGTTCGACTTTCCTAGGGAGAATCCGTGGTCAAATTGAGTATATGAGTTTTCATATCGTCAGAATAGGTTAATATTATAAATATCTCGGTCAGTTGTGTTATTATTCTGAATCAGCAGTTGTTAGAATCTGGAATTCGATTTCCCCAGTAACTCCTTCAATATTCGTCTAATCAATTAGTCACTTGGAAGATGTTTGATTGAGATTAAGACGAATGGGTTCGTAAAATTTCGTGAAAATCGTCAATCTAGGAAGCTTTCAAACAATATCCAAATTTTATGTGATATTTATCAGGGATCGACAGAATTTGAAATGTATATCGAGGTAATCGATATTCAGGACATCCTTTAATTTCATCATTATATCATTATATTTTAAGAAGCAATGAGTTTTCCGGAAATGAAGAAGTTTAATGTTTGAAAATTTCGATTCAATACACAAGCTCAGTTAACGATTATTTATTATTATCAAATTGTCGAAAAAAAGTATCGATGAAGAATTCTCCCCAATAATCAACGATAAGATTAACTACTAATATATACATTTTTTGAGATGTGGACTTGCATAAAGAATTTCGAAGAATACGATTTTACAAAAAGGATAATATCAATTTCTATATGATTTTTTAGGGATCTTATATTGATGGGGATTTCAAAAAAAGTAAGTTTGGATTTCGAACTGAAGAAAAACTCGAGTGGTTATTTTTAATTTGGGATATTGGTTTGATGATACTTTCACATTCATGGTGGAAAGTTTTTCAGAATCACTCAGTTCCATAATACGGGAAATATTATTACGGTGAAATAATGTAGGTTGTCAAAATTTAGAAAAGTATGGGTTTTTAGGAGAAGGGAATTGGAGCTCCGAACAAAACTTGAGGTTTCCAAATCAAGAAAAGTTCGCCTACTTCACACACATACATAAGGGTCCTCGAGGGACATCCTGTACAAACATTTGTTCAATCTGTCGGTGGGATACGTAGTCAAATGCGTCGAAAATTACTTGACAGAATGAAAAATGAACCGGGTACTTTGTCTGATGGACAAGATTAATAGCGCTACTCCAAAATATATTCAATGGAGCACCAACATTTGAGTACCTTTCAGAATTAATCGTAATCCCGACTGATGAATACCATCCGATTCATATTGGACATTGGTTGGTTGAAAATGGGCAAGCTTGTTTTTCTCCTTGAAGCCTGATTTATTCGAAATTATATGAGGATGTGTTAAGTACAGGAAACCGAGAGGTCTACCTCGAAAACATGAGAGGATGGATTTCTAATGATTTGCATAAAACATTTCACACATATACAGGATATAACGCTATCAACTCTATAAATTTGATTGAGGAATTTTTTCAGGCGATTTCTGTCGAATTTCTTACAATAATTGTCTTCACAGCAACTCAACTGAAATTATATTTGCATTCTGTTCATTTTATCAGATAGGAAACTCCGTAAAAAATGTAACAAAGCATTTGAAGTTCTATAGTATTTTCCCGGATTCCTGGAAAGCTGTGGTACTAAAACAACCACTTTGAAATATGCAGAAAAATCAACACATCTAGATATATCGGATGTCACACAATTGGTTTTTATTAATTATTATAGAAATTATTCATGCAAACTATTTAAAATTTTTGAGGTCCATATTAGGTTATCTAAGGAACAGTTCTGAAATACTTTAAAATTTTCAGTGTTGGGATAGAAATTTAGCAACAGCTTTATTGTTATAAATGGGACCCCGTATTTGTTTTTGGCGTTCTTTATCACCCGAACAGATTGTTTATCATTTTGCCCAAATGTCTGTAATTTTCGGATATCGAGCCGAAAATGGTCTCAATCGATTGGGCTCGACTCCCCGATAGAAAATCCGTGGCGAAAGTTGAGTATCCTCTCTAGTATTCAAACGAGATGGGATAGAGATCTCATATTTTCAGAATAGGTTAATTGTCCAAATATCTCGGTCAACTTTGTTATTGGGCAAAATCCGTCGGATGGTTCAGTAGTTATGAGCATCTGAAATTTTGTTTCCTCAATAACTACTAGAATATCCATCCGATCAAGTTGATACTTGAAATATCGTTGAGGGAGGCTGAAACAAAACGACTAGCAAAATTTCTCAGAAATCGTCACGCTAGAAAATTTTAAAAAATTCCCAAAAAAAAAATTATTTAATACTGAATATCTCATAAGACATTTTTCGGATTTCAATAAAAATTCGTGAATATATTGCGGTGATCGATATCTTACTCAAACTCAAATTTCATTGTTGTAGCGTTTTTCCATCTGAAAATATAATCATTTTTTTTTATTGAGAAATGACATGAAGTACCGATGATTTTCTTTGAACAAGGCCCATCACAGATCGATATTCGATAGACAATGAATGCCGGGCTCATTAATCAGTGTCAGTTGGCTTAATATTAATCAAAATTTTTTATAACGGGAAATCATAGAGATAGAATTCAATCTTGATGGCTGAAATAATATACGTTGTCAAAATTCAGAGAAGCACTGACCTAAGTTTTAAGGGGAAGGGAATTATAGCTTCGAACAAAACTTGGGGAAAATTATGAGTAGTTATTTATAATTTGAGGTATCGGTTTGTTCATTCATTGACGTTCATATTTGCATCACATTGTCCTATAGTACGGGAAAAGACTATTGTTCGCCTGATCAGAGTGCTTATAGATTTGTTATGGTTTGAATATTTACTAGGAAGTAGCTCAACAAAGGAATCTGACCTCACGCCAGTGCTTTCTAAATTTTTTTACAATCCACATAATTAGTTCAATCTATCAATCCTTGAGGGTTTTCGAGTAAAAAATTATTTTTGACTGTATTTCGTTCAATATTCTAGATTTAAGTTTTAAATTTGGCATGACCTCAGATAATAGTTCGATTCGCGGCACTGTTTTAGAATCTTAGTTGTTGATTATACAAAGTGGTAAAAAGATAAAAGTAACTGTCAACTAATAAAATTGTGTTTTTTCTGATTAGACACCCAGTATGTTTTTTCAGAATGAGAACAGCATACTCTGTTTGGTCATTGTTATAGGTCATCAGCGTTTATTGAATTCCATTTTCAGATAATGTGCCTTAGTTTTTTCGTATTGAATTTTTATTGTGTTCTCTATGTAGTCTATAGATCGACACATCTATGACTCAAATCGAACCATAGCATTCCTATTGTTTTGCAGGTGTTTTTGTATAAATAATCTGAAATTTAATAAACTTAGAATCCACACAGTTATATTGAAATTAAAAAAAAATTAGGTCGATTCTTCGAATCTTGAAAATGAGCAAACATACTGGGTGTACAATATGAAAACTCTACATATATTGTGGCACTGAAGTAATTCAAAAAATGAACCAATACACAAGTTGAAAATCTATCATTTAATGTCAGTTATACAAAACAAAATGAGGAAAAATTTCAAATAGCCCTTACATGAAAAAGAGTGCATAAAGAATATGTTTTGAAGTTTCGGAAAATCACTGTGTGTTAAGTGGAATATTAGAAAAAAATTTCAAAATACTGTTTTTAAAATTTTCAATTGTGAAGTAAATAAAACCGAATAAATACCCTTTATTCAAACGTTTAATCAGACCGTGTAATGAATTATTGAAATAAAACCTCGAATATCACTTCAACGCTTTACATTTTCGTAGATATTGAAATCCACAAAACGTCTTCTATCCTTTCTGACAAACAATTGAAACCCACTGACCACACCAGAAGAAAAAACGAAAATTCGCGGAACTTTGATATCTACAATCCTGATGATTAATGAAACTATACAATATAGGTAAACGTCATGTCACAATCCCACCCCATAAAACAAGTGAGTGAGTGGCCACCGAGCACCAAGAAGTTAAGATGAATCTTGAGTCCAGTTCACCTGTGATGAAGTGTAGAAGAACTAACTAATCCTCAAGTGGATCCGTCTTAGTTTCCCACAAAGATACCGTTTGTCACGCACGCGTATCTGATCCAACCACTTTCGATTTTACACCTTAATTCCTGCGGAAAAAAATTTCTCGATATCGCCGCTCAAAGAACCGACAATTTTTTTACGTTATGCTTTTAAAAATATCCTAAAATGTCGTTGGATAATCTGATTGTTGAAAGCGAAAAAGGTACCGCTTTCGCTGAAATGGAAAATTCTGAAATTCCTGCGGGAAAACTTGAGTTGGGGGATGTGGAGCAAGTGTCGAGTGGAAAAATTTTCGCGCCGACTATTATATCGGAAAATACTGTGGTAGTGAAAAGTGTTCCGTTGAGGAAAACGCCGATGTCTAGTATGGAGGAGGAGAGTTTGAGGGAAAGGTTACATATGGCCCAACTCAAAAAATGTACAGAATTTGTGTCGCAGGAGGCGAGATACACAAAGGATACTTTTAAGAGGCTTTTTATGAATAAGGTATGGCAGTATGGGATTTAATTTAGAAGAATTCGCCTTAATAATAATAATAAATTTTCACGTAATATTTTCCAATTTGAGCCCAGCAGGAATTCATTTCCGAACCTTTGGAAAATAACAATTTTATATTGAGTTTTTTTCCAAATTTATATTATTGATTTATTTACTCCTTGGGCTCTTGTTTTTAATTCTTACTAGCGAGCTGTCACTTCACTCGAATGTGTATGATTTGAAATACAATCATTGGTTCAAACTGTGATGAAAAAAACGTGATCAAAGGAGATCTTCCGGACGTCCGTCTCGGTATGACTGTTATTGGGCCAAATCCGCCTGAAAATTTGTTCCCTCTCAAAACATCCACCAGATCAATTTGTAATCTGAGAAAAACGGTAATCGAAAACGGAATAATTTGTATGGGAATTGCCTTTTTGATAATATTCAATAAACCATATGATCTTCATCAGATGTTGACTCAATTTTGTGTGCATTGTTATATCTTATCGTATGAAGATATTCCAGTTCCTGATGTTTGAAGGTATCATAAAAAGGAAAAAGAATTAAATGGAAACTAGGAGATCGTATCTAACGTTTTACTGTCAATGTTAGATGAAAGGAATCGAAGGTTATTTGAATTTTTGAACTGTCATTCCTGATGACTAGAAGTCGTCGTGTATCTTCTATAGAGTTTTTATCGACAAAAATTACCACATTTCTATATACACCACCTGATAATCACAGGGGTTTTTCGTGTTAGACGTATGTTTATTTTTCAATGATTTCTGATTCCATTTGTTTCCTTGAGAGGATATTTCAGGTTTGAAATCCTTGACGTAGTTATAATTCAACGTTTTAAAAAAAATTGGAGCTGAACATGCCCGCAGGATCTTTCTACCTCACTTCAGTTCTTACACACATTTTTTGTATATGTTCAAATTGGGGAATCGAAGACACAATCTATGAGCCTATAAAACCAGGTGGAATAAAACGAAATGTCGATTGATGCAAAGGTACAGAATTTTTTCAGGTTACAACATCTAGAATTTGATTTCCTCAATAACTCCTAGAAAATCCTTCCTATCTAGTTGTATTTTGGAAGATATTTGAATTAGGCGCAAACATATAGGTTCGCAAAAGTTCCTCAAAATCTTCAAAAATTTCGAAACTTTAAATAAGGACATGGGATTTGCTTGCAATCTCGCTAATCTGGAAGGCTTCTTCAAGCTGAGTTGATATTAAAAATTTTTTCATCTAATCCATGCGTTTATTTGATATTCGTATTTTTTCTTCCTAATAAAAATCATTCCGTCGAGCATGCTATGCAGATCAATAAAACTTTTACCTTATGATTGTGTTGTAAGGATAAGAATATTAATATAAACCACAGAATAAATTGGTGGAATTTTGATCATAGCATGCTATACTTTAGAACATGATTAGCATTTGTTTGACTTCTTCACCGTGTAGAAACAGCAATTCATTAATAAATCACTCAATATCAGTGAAATTGACGGAACTCATAGTGACACTTGATGTCAGTCTCTTAATTATGTTCGTAGTGGAACAATACATTTTTTCATTGACGTTATTCTTCACATATCAAAGAGACAGAACAATTAGATACGTGTTCTATTGTAGTAACCCAAATTCTTTCAATAACCTCGTCAATATACATGGACAGGTCGAATTCAATAACAAAACCGTTATTTTGAAACAATAACATTAAAATATGTGTACGAGTGAATGCTTGGATAGAACATCATGATGTACAAACTGAGAAAATCAACCACTATAGATCGCAGATTGCATCAATTTATTTCATTTCGTCTAAAGAAAGATTTTCAAGTGAATGAAATATCTCATAAGATTTAATTTTTGACATAATGGTGTCAATCTCAGTTACAGTGAACAGATAAAATGAAGAAAATTACTTTCAGTCTCTTCAAAATTATTATTGCCAACTACCTACCATCATTAAATCACAAATTTCAATTCAATTTAATTGAACATCATGATAATTCCAAGTAATAATTTATTGTGTGTATTCTGCATACCATCTGGAATATTCGAGGATCTGTGACTTAATATAATATTTTTCTCTTTGTCTAATATTTTTGTATTTTCGAAGTTGAAAGTATGATTATTGCCTATTTAGTGTTTATATACAGGGTCTTTCACGAGGAACCTCACCCATATTTATACGGGAAACTACTGAACGTATTTTCATGAAATTCAGCACTTATAAGTATTTCACGATGCTGATGAAATCTAAAATATTTTCAAGGCATGAGCACCTCCGGTTTTTTCGGAAATGACGTCAACTTCCGTTTTTCAAATTAGAACACCATTTTTTTATTGCAGAAATAGATTCCTTAGAAAATTTCAAGTTATTTTGATGTAACATTTTTCAGTTTTGGTTGGAAAATTCTCTCTGAGCGGGAAAATTCGAAAAAAAAATCGAAAATAGAGCTCCGCTGAAACAAAAATAACTTCGAAGTTTTTGGATGGAAAATTTTCATTTTTGGGATTTTTCAAGATGTAAGATTGATGTATCTACTTTAAAAATCGAAATCGCGATTCATGATACAGGGGGTGAAAAAATCGCTTTCAAAGTTAGGGATGACCAAATCGTGAAAAATCAATTTTTTCAAATTAGAACCCCATGTTGTTCTCATCTTCTACTACACTATTTTCTCTGTGTATAGTTTTCTTAACGAAAGATCCGACATTTCTCAAGTTTGTCATGGTTCTGTTAATGGTATCTCTCGTTGGTCTGGGTCGGTCAGGAAACCTCTCAATGAACAGTCGAATCGTTCTATCTACAACTTTATTACATTCTCCATGAAGTAGAATGAGATTTAAATAATCTTCATTGGTAAAATTAGGCATAGTGATCGATTTTATGACTTAATACGAATTATCACCAAATTAATAGTAAACACAAAATGCTGCTGAATATAGAGGAATTTGGCAGATGTAATTAATGATATCTATCATTAAAAAAAAAGAGTGTGAAACATGGTAAGTTTTGGCATATGGTTCATAAGGAATTATTTATTTATCACTGGAGAGAAAACCGATGGCCTATTAGTTGAAATAAAGAGGTTTCCGATACAAATTCGAATCCAAATTCGCCATCTATTTAGGAACAACCTGTAACTTTTTTCTCTTGCATATAACGGTAGTAAAATCTAAAACATGATTTAAGTAACAGTTCCTGAAAATTTCATCGTTTTGGCGTGAAGGGAAAAGAAATAGCTGAAAATTCAAGACGAAAAACAGTTTTTTGTGAATAACTTAGAAAATATCCACTTTAGGGCAAGGGTGTGATGCATACACTCACATTATTTTTCAACGCAGATTCAATATCTGACATTAAAAATGGAGTTCTAATTTGAAAAAATTGATTTTTCTCGATTTTGACACCCCCAACTTTGAAAGCGATTTTTTCACCCCCTGTATCATGATTCGCGATTTCGATTTTTAAAGTGGATACATCAATCTTACATCTTGAAAAATTTCAAAAATGAAAATTTTCCATCCAAAAACCTCGAAGTTATTCTTGTTTCAGCGGAGCTCTATTTTCGATCTTTTTTTCGAATTTTCTCGCTCAGAGAGAATTTTCCAACCTAAACTGAAAAATGTTACATCACAATAACTTGAAATTTTCTAAGGAATCTATTTCTGCAATAAAAAAATGGTGTTCTAATTTGAAAAACGGAAGTTTTCAGGATACATTGGGCTATCACGTGTATTTTTAGATACTTCACTAAGTTTCCATGATCTTGAACTTGTTACTTTGTTAAGTGAAGATAGTCGAAGTGCAAATATTATCTGCGGGCACCTCACTCGAGAAGCGAAGTCGTAAAACGTTCTTCAGAACGTACTTCTAAACAATTCCTTCCTCATGTATCATACATTATTATTATATATTCAGAAAAATCTTTCTGCTTGACTGACAACATCCTGCTGAGAAATTTCGACGAAAGCGAAGGATTCTGTTATCCATCTTGATCTGTTTTCTTAACAGACCGTGTTTATGTGACTTGAAACACTCAGCATGAAGATAGAGATGTTCATATCACATTTATTATACGATATACCCAGATATCATCACGATATGAATGTGAACAATCTTTTATTCATCACATGCCACATTCCACATATATGAATCGAACTTCTTTATCTTAACACTTGTATCTGGATTAGCTACCGAGTCCCCTGTGGTGAAGAAGGAAGAATGCGTATGGTTTTCAATTGAGACTTCTACTTGCTACAAATGGTAGGAATACGTCTGCAGTTTGCGGCTTGTGAATATGTTGTCACTTGGGTTTTTTAGAAGTTTCAGTGAACGAAGTACTCTTGAGCTCATTTAACAAGGCAAAAAACAAATTCATCTACCGGAGTATTTTTTTGCTAAATCCTTTGGATCTTATACTTGATGGATAATTTCAACATTTGTGGGCCTAACGGTCGGTTTATGAAACACTGATCAAACCTCATGTCAACTAACCAACGATTATCTTAACAGAGATGTCAAATAAATTTGAATTGCTGAAAGGATGCTCAGTGTATAATTAGGTAATCTATGACCATATTCATTTGACATGAGGTATATATAAGACATATATTGTGAGTGTCATTTCAAACGCACTGAAAATTGATAATGAATATGTAGGACTACCACTACTGCGCATGCGCAAAACTTGAAGGTCTGGATCACCGCTATGTGAATTTTGGCGACCATTAATGCTCGCCAAATTTCAAATTTCACATTTTAAAATGTGTGAAAAATTTTTCAGGCGAACTTGACAAGTAATATAATTATTTCGGAGAATAACCTCATGATGGTTGTGTACGTGTATTTTTGGATTTTGTTATCAGTGCGTCAAACATAATGTTTACCTGTGCATTTCAATATAAATTACATTCCTTCGAAATTTTGAAATGAGCGACTGGAGTTTCCCTAAAGGCGCATGGACTATCCTACATATTCGAAGGCGTCAAAGTCTATCACCGTTATGTTGTGAAAATTTTCTGTTTATTTGTTACTTACAAGTTAATGTTACTAAGGGACATTTATTAACTGAACCAAAATTCTATAACCACTAGATCATAAAATTTTTATAAACAAATGGATTATTTCAATCAAGATTTTTTTTTCTCAATTTCTAAAACTTTCAAACTGTCATCTATGATAAAAAAATATTAGGTGTACAAATAAGTTTCCGCGGTTTGTCAAAAGATGGCTCCACCAGAAGGTTATGGAGAAATTGTCAGATGTAAAACGTAATATCCCAAGTTTAGTCATCTGGCAACACCATAACCTTAAAGTACTAGTGATTCCGTATCAGCATCACGTAATTTTTTTTTTAAAAATGTCAAGTTTTATTCCAAATAAGCATCATTTGCGGGAACTTTTGATTTACTTCTTTAATGTGGAAAAATCTGCAGCTGAGGCGCATCGATTGCATCTCGAAGCATATGGTGAAGCTGCTTTAAGTGAGAGAAGTTGTCAGGAATGGTTTCAAAAGTTTAAGAACGGTGAGTTTGACGTTAAAGACAAAGAACGCAGTGGAAGGCCGAAAGTGTACGAAGACATGGAATTAGAAGCACTATTGGAGGAAGATTCGTCCCAAACGCAAAAAGAACTTGCACTTACTCAACAAGTGACTCAACAAGCAATTTCACATCGTTTAAAATCGTTAGAGAAAAAAACTCATGCTGTGTATTTGGTGGGATCAGCTTGGTGTCGTGTATTATGAATTGCTGAAACCAAGCGAAACCATTACTGGAGCTCTCTACCGAACACAATTGATGAGATTGAGTCGGGCACTTAAGGAAAAACGCGCCCATTACTACTCCAGACACGACAAAATTATTCTTTTACACGATAATGCTCGTCCACATGTTGCGGCGCCGGTAAAAACATACTTGGAAACACTCAACTGGGAAGTTTTACCCCACCCGCCGTATTCACCAGACTTAGCCCCTTCTGATTATCATCTGTTCCGGTCGATGGCACATGGTCTGTCTGAGCAGCGCTTCACATCATATGAAGACACCAAAAATTGGGTAGATTTGTGGATAGCGTCAAAAGATGAAGAGTTTTTCGACGGGGTATCCGAATGTTGCCAGAAAGATGGGGAAAAGTAGTGGCAAATGATGGAAAATACTTTGAATAAAATGTAATGTAGTTTTCCTTTACAATAAATTCCTAATTTTTTATAAAAAACCGCGGAAACTTATTTGTACACCTAATATATTTTAATTTATTGCTTTTATTTATGGACGCTTTTCCCATATTTCTGTTATTCAAATAATTAGTCAACTTTCTTTTAATATAATTCCATGAATTGAAAGAAAATATTTTTCATCAATAATTTCATTCTTCATATTTTTCCGATAGCTTTAAAAATTCTCAAAACATGTAATATTACCGAAGTCTTGATCAGGTGACAAATATGAATAATAATCTCTTTCAAGTTAATTTGCCGAACAGCACCGATTAGTTGACAACTTCTTTGACCTTAGTTTGACCTCTAATTTAGCCTTAATTTGCGTTTCAAAAACTCAAAGTGACACTTGACATATAATTTACCTGAAATATTTGACCACTGTGTTAACTGACCGGATGGTCAAATTAAACTAGTTGACCATCTTTCAAGCAACTGAAATGACAGTTTACCAGAGATTTAACAGCTGATTAGTTTATTTTTATGTTGATAAACCTTTCAGAATCCGGCTATAAGAAACCTACTTGAAAAATGTCGGAAAATGTGAGCGACAAACTTACATGGTACATCATCGGTCAATAAATCCTAGTAATACCGAAAAAACTTATTGAATGGGATGGATTTTTCTGCATCGGAAATCTTAACAAAAATTTCTCAATTTACTGTTGAAAGATTTTTTTGTGAGTAAAACATAGGTTCCTGAAGAAGTGAAAATATATCTACCCTTAAAACCAAAATATTGAATCATCAATACATAAAATTTACTTATCTTATAGAGAGATGCATAACATGAGTAATTTCTATCGAGAAAAGTGATTTGAAAAAAACGTTTTTATCATTACTCCAAAACTACTGAGCCGATTTGGCCGAATAACGAACTCATTCGAGGTATTTATTCCTCAAACCTATTCTGGAAATTTCAGCGGACCACGATCTCAGAATTAATTAAACGATTGTTGTGTGAGCTCGAATCAAGATCACTGATTTATTTTTATTCCCAAAAACCAAGGCCTATTTTGGAAAGTGCTTATATTTTGAAAAGCATTGAAGCAATTTTTGATGGAAATTCTTGGTGTGTTTATATATTTATATGAAGTTACTCTCCTATGGCAACACACTATTAGCCTTCGTGTGAACTTCTGAACGTGATAATTTTTGATTTACCTGGATTTACAATAAGTATTTGGCTGAAAAAGGATATAATTTTTGAGAAATTTTTTCTGATTTACCATTTCAAGATTTGTATCACCAGAACACTAATGGACACATTTTGCAATACTATAATTTCATTAGGAATTGGAGACTGGCAATGCGTTGATGAAACTCAATATTAAACAGAGTTGAACAGTCATATTCTTCGAATTAACTATCAGTTAATTCATCAGGATTCAAACCAAAACAAGTGCCAACTATTCAAGGGCTAACCTGCTTAGTTGTTGCTCCCATGTTGACCTGGGAACACTTTGAAGATATGCCGTTGCCGGTGAAAGCAGAAATCTGCAATATTCCGGTTTATTTTCAATTCCAACCAGCAATCCGCTATAATTTTCGACAAAGGAATTATCCTAAATGAGATTTGATCATATGCAATTTTAGTATAAAATGTCTGTGTTCACTGATGGAGTTTATGAGAAGATTATCAAAGAATACCGCCTTTTATGATACTTAATATCAGCCTTTGTATGTGGTTTCTCTGGTGAAAACAGCAGTTATGATTAAACTGCACAAGATTATCTGTCTTCAGATTTTTCTCGCACCATTTATTGAAAAAGGCAATAAAATGATTATATTGTAGTCGTTGTTGATATTGTTTCATCATATTACATAAAGCAACACGAATGTGCAAGTGATTTTTATTAAAAAGCATGACGCCAGACGTGATTTGAATATTTTCATTATTTTTATTTAATTATAACTATGTCACTACAAAAAGATATTATTTAAAAAATGAAATAGAATACAACACATATGTTTCGAGATTTGTGTAAAACTCTTTTCCCTCATCAGGAATTCATATTCGATTAACAATAATTTAAACAATTCTTGGTTACAATTTACGTGTGACATGGCGCAACGGAACAACTGCACGTGCCACTTTGAAATCGGTCGATATTCTAAAATTTAACCTCAAATATTAGCTCAGAGGATTATTCCACCAAATCTATACAGAAAATTACAACTGCATTCTATGATTTTCTAAAGAATTGAGTTTATTATACAGAATTTATTGACTTAAAATGGAATTCTTCCCATACTTTAAATCATTTAATTGAACAAGTCTATTCTTGAAAGTGTAATAGTTATTTATGTACCTAGTGCGTTATATGGATCCTAACGCCCGGAGGGAAACATTCGGCCCGAGGGATGAATGTTGCCCGATGGGCGTTAGGATCTAATAACGCTCGTGGTGCATACAAGATTTTATTTTTCACGAATATATCATTTAATTACAATAAAATTCGATTGCTCCTATTTTTTTTCCATTTAACTTTCAGTAGTAACCATGGCATTTGTTAATATTTTGAAGATGGTTATTGCTGTCATCATTTTATTAAGTGAATGTCATTACTGTTTTCGTTGTGAAGATTTAAAGAAATAACAGAAATGAATAGCAATTTGCCAAATAATATAATTGAAAATGCAGCCAAAGCTGCAAATAATTTATTACCAGAAAAATCCAGACTCGTCTACGACAAGGATTATGAAACATTCCATCGATAAAAGTTGAAAAATGAAATAATTGCTATAGATGAAACAGTGTTATTGGCGTACTTTCAAGAATTTGTATGCTTTTTTATTTTTCATCTTGTTCATGTGTGGGTAATTTTTTTTATTTCAGTCTGAAAAATTTTGTCCTGCGTCATTGTGGACGAAACATTCTATTTTGAAATCTACACTGATTGTCAATGAAAATATCAATATTTCACAATTCTCCCGGCTTGTAGCGTTTTTAAAAATGAAATCTAAAGGATATATTCCGAAGAAATCCAAAGTTTTGACAGCAGAATAAGTTCATACATTCATCAATGAAGCTCCTGATGAAATTCATCTTCTTCATAAAGTAGTTCTAATAATGGGTGATTTTGGAGGACTAAGGAGAGATGAATTAGTGAAAATGTCTATCAAAGATATAGAAGATAAGGGTAGCTGTTTACTTGTTAAAATACCCGAAACTAAAACCGGTATGTCAAAAGGATTTAGCATTGATATATCCTTGAGACCCAGTGGAGTGAAGAATCCTAGATTTTTCCTCACGTTCCGAAATGGTCGGTGCACCATCCAACCTGTTGGCAAAAATACCATTGGAAGTTCGATGATTGCCAAATACTTAAAATTGGATAATGCAAATGAATATACAGGACATTGTTTGAGACGGACTTCAGCAACTCTTTTAACTGAGGCTGGTGCATCATATGAAACGTTAAAAATACTCGGAAGATGGAAGAGTGCATCTGTGACGGAAGGTTACATAGAGGAGAGAATTTTTTCAAAAACAAAATATCGACGATGATTGTGAATTCGGTAACAGATTCTCATGAATTTTTCTGAAGAATTTTTCCGGGAAATTCGAAAACTGCAATTTTAATTTTAATAAAAAAAGACTTTGTTTTCGTTTATTGAGTTGTCGTTGATTTAGTATTAAAATTCTGCGAAATAAATAATTTCTTTCTAGCTTATTTTGCTTCTCGCACAACGAGCGGGCGTTATGATCAATAATGCCCGCTAAAATGCCCACGGGCATAATTAGTGTATTTATAGCAACCCTTTCTAAGGTAAAATAAACATATAATGTACAAGTGAAAAATAAATAAATAAAAAATATGTAAAGATTGACTAGTAAAATCTTACAATTTTCGATTGAAGTATGAATCCGGAATGATACCTTTATTTATTCTAGAAAACACTGTTTTCTTTGATGAATAAGAGAAAATTTTTCATTCTTATCCTAACATCAAACAATTAAAGAAAAACTACAAAAAGAAATTCATCATAATTAGTCATTTACATATTTGCTATGATTATTATCCTTGTTGCCTTATTGAATTTTATATATTTGCAATGATTATTATTCTTGTTGCATTATTGAAGTTGCCATATTTACCAGATTTATTATCCTCTTTGTATTATGGAAGTTGCTTTGATTGTCATGATAACTGTCTGTTCTGCATTGTTATAGTTTTCTCAGAGTTGTTATACTTCCCTTTGCTAACTGTTAATGACTAACCATTTAGTTTTAAACAAGTGCCTTAACATCACCTAACATAAGGGGTTTTATGCCTGAGGCTTTCCCCTACATTTTTTTAGACCCTGAATAACGAGTTGATTGCTTGGGTCTAACTATTGTGTTTTATTTACCATCTTTGTTTCCCAATTATTTTCATTAATTTCGATTATCACGAACTTGAATTATTTCTTAAACATAACGATTGCTAGACAATCACATTAAATGTCCAAGTCTTTGTATCTGGAGTCATTCAGATTCCAGTGTTGTAGTTAGTTTCAAAAATAATATTTGTCATCCTTTTCCAAAGAAAAAGTGACAGATGTTAGAATGTATGATAAATGGTCCTTCTCAACATCTCAGAGATTTCGAATAGTTACTTCGTAGAAACTGTAAAAAGGTGAAATTCGCCAGTGATCGATAACGATCTATAGAAACAGGTGTGCATTCGGCCGTTTCATTGACCCCCAAAATCAGTAGATCGGATCAGGCATTAGGTTCCAATCCGTCCATTATCTGTCTGAAGGCTTTCTTCATCTGGTGCCTCCGGAATTTGATATCTCTGGGTTTATCTAGTTATTCATATTCTGATCCAATTCGACAAAGGCGCGGCCTACCTGGGAGCATGATACACACAATCGAAGTGGTCTGCCATTGTTATTCAAATATGATTACGACAATTTAGCACCTACAATCACGTCGGGATATATTTTGAAACTGTTGGAGGATAATTATAATATGATCTATAGGTTTGAACCGAATGAGTGATGGAGGTGTCATGACTCCAGGGGCGGCACTCGGAGAATTCAGAAAATTTTTCTTATACCAAGCAAAGGAAAAATTTCATATCAACATGAAAATAACACTAATGTCGCATTTAAAAATCACTGTCGCAACAGCGTGTTTTGATAGCTCTGTGCTGCGAACAACTTTTTGTCATATGTCCCAACAAAAAATGTAGGGCGAACTGTAAATTACTGTATGAATCAGTTCTTAAACTCATATGGAAACATAAGACAAATTGAATGATTGTAGTTATATATATTTCATTACTATAATGTTTTGACCAATGCAACTACTTTCTATTGAAATTATTCATATTTTTTTGCAGTTATTTATCCATTGCTATTTGGTAGTTCATTTGATTCTTTGAGATTTACATCATAATTTATGCTATCCTAGTTTTCGTATATCAAAATTGGATTCATTTTAATAAATTTTAAACTTGCATTCCAATTTGATGAGAGAAATAAATCGACCGATATTGAAAGTCTTTACATTTGTTCATGAGGCCTTAGAATGTCTTCATTGTGACCTTTCCTATGCAAAATTAACACATTTATAATATAGTAACTAAATTTGATCGTACAAGGCGCAAGAGCAGCTATCAGCATTGAAATTCTTTTATAGTATACCACGAAGTCTCATTTATTTTGTAGCAGCATTTACAAATGTTAAACCATCTGCGTTCTTATAATCATTTCAATTACACATATTATCATTATCATATTGTTAATCAAGCTAGTGAAACCAACAGGCCTGTCGATTAACACGCTGGTTGATCAATAGGTTTAAGGCATTTACAAATGTAAAGCCATCTGCGCTGCTATAATCATTATTAGATATCATTATTATCATTATCTTATTGTTATTGGAGCTAGTGAAACCAAAAGTCCAGTAGATTAACATGCCGGTAGATCGCAATTTTGTGTGCCGATTAAAGGAGAAACGGGTTAGCATATGTATTCAGACACTGGGAAATTTTTTCACATTTTTTTTTAAATAGCAATGAGGCACCTTCAGGAGAAACAAAGATCGGGACATATGAGTTCTCTGAGGTGGTTTTGCAATCTTACTGGAGTTTGGAGGCCGATTGTTCGATCTATCTTGAAGAAGTCTTCAAACCACACGCGAGTACAAATTTAAAGTAATTTACTAGTTCTGTCAGTCTTGACAACTGATGAAAATTGAAATATTTTCGAAATTGTATGTCTTTTCAAAATCCGATTTGCCTCGAGAACAATAGGAGATGTTTTTCGAAACGTTGGTAGGAAGAAGTGCAGTAACAGATGACAGATATATTCCAAATAATCGTTGCACATTCTGAGAAATTAAAACAAACACGTACCTATCTAACAGATGATCAGTTGAGTCGGCTCTGATTTATGATATGACGGTTGAACCAGATTATTCAAACCTTCAAAATATCAGACATGATTTACAGATCTAACCTTAATGATCCAATACGTTTCTGACTATCATTTTTCAGTTCTATTGATCGTTCGATATATTTACACATAATAAACGAGCTCAATTCCTCAGGTGAAACTCTATTTATTTGAATTATATTTTGAGATTGATGGCATGCTGTGGCGAAACATCTCAATAATACATACAACTTTTCAATCCGACAACTGATGTTATTCATGTGTCGATTCTATTAACGTAAAGAAAACCGATAGATGGTGTACTTTTGAATTAACTCATTCGGGTCAGGTGAGAATGATAGTCCATAATGCTAACTGGACAGTGATTGACCTCGGCAAATAGTGGATCATGTTATGCAAGAGGAAAAATTATTTCATTTGGCCTTTTGAAGATTTTCTGTGATGGAAAACTTACGAAAACATTTAAGAGCTAAACTTTGGTCCGCACGTCACTCAGCATACTGTTGCTTTGATTACGGAGTGAAATCGTGAATATATATAATGTACCAACTCAAAAACTCCTTCATCTTCAGTGTGAAAATTTTGAAACAGCTTTTTAATCATATACTCGTTGTTGTTCTTGCTCTGGTGTGAACAAAGGGACACCCGTTTGAAAAACAGATTTTCCATGCTCGTGTATGTATATGTGGAGACTATCACTTGAGAAGTTCAGAGTGTCCCGCAACTTCACTTTGCAATTGCCATTGAAGATTTTCAAGGTTTTCCAATGTTTTTCGCATTAACTCACTCATTTGGTAGAACAGTACTTTCAGTATCATTGGTGTCAGTACGACCACGATTGAAAATGGCAACCCATCGTTTGATGGTCGTTTTGGAAGGGCAGATTACAGATAGAATCCGGTCAATTAGTACATTCGTTACCTAAAGTTACCTAAATTCCCACCAAACTGAAAATCGGTAAGACTGTTTAAAATATCATTAAAAACAAAATTTGCAAGTTCATATACTGATAAGCCTATGAATATTCAATAAATAATCAGTAAAAATATCCTCTGTATCAAGTCCAGACTTTTGAAAAGAAGGTTGGCCTGCTTCGAGAACATTCATCACAGGCAAGTCATCACCTGATCTAGATTTCGGAATAAAACGGTGTGTAAGGTAGAATGCAACTCTTGAGGCGCATCCTCTTTATGCCAACGCAAAAAAATAATGGATTTTTAATGCAAGAAATTATGTGGGAAGGTACGTGGACAGGACTGGATAGTCGAGACCGTGAGTGGTTTTATCAAAATTGCTTAATGGACTGTGCTTGCGATGATGAATTAACGGTTCTTACTCAAAAATTCTGATGATTTGTTGAAATATATTCCGAAATTGAAACATTAATATTAACTTTGCAGGAAACAGGGACGTACTTTATTAAACCGTGTTTGAGGCATCGTAAAAAGTCAGGAAATAACTTTGTAAGTAATTCAAGATAATTGAAAATGTAGATAAACACTGACACCAGGTTAGGAGCTTTTGGGCTCTTGTTGTCTTTTCCTGGAATGATGTGATACTGATAGAATCGCTACAATGAATAGGAAAGAATCAACTCAAGTTTTCCTACAGTTTATTCCAAGCTCAATATTCCTTCAAAGAAACTTGCCGAGATATTTGGACAATTGCATCACCGTTAAATAAGTCTTATTTAGCCAAAGAATATCGCGAAAAGTTATTTCAATTTCGTTCAACAGATTATAATTATCCGAGAAATAGAGAGACGGACATCTGCACACACAAATACAGTGTTTACAGTGTGTGGCATATTTATTGATACAACTCCGCAACTTTATGATCTGAGTTATGTTTTTCAGTTTGATATTCGTATCGGTTGTTTGATTAACTCATGAAATCATCACTAGTTTTATCAATATTTTTTCATGTCCGAAAACACAAATGTTCAGCCCTTATAATCTATATGAGTTTCAATAAGCTAAACTCATCGAAAAAGCCAAAGTTTAATATACTTAGGTGCTTCAAACTCTGAAATAACTGGCTTGACAGGCCAATTACAACAAAATTGGCTGATTAAGCATAACTTTTCATCGAAATTCATTTTGTATTTTTATAGTTAACTTGAATATTTGAGAAAAATCTACTAAAAACTAAAGTTCTAACTTTCAAGCCATTATTGTGCAACTTTGACTTATTTGAGGATGATAAGTTATTTATTGAAACAACATCCAAGACATCATGTCACAGAAAACATTGCAAAATACCCACGAAAAAAGATCAGTTTTGAAACTTCGCTGCCAGAAATAATTCAAAATACACAAAATAATCATAACTGGTAAACTAAGACAATTTTGGTAACACATTAGCATTAGCTTCACTACAATCTTGGGGAGAAATGTGGAACATATGTCAAATTTAGCATAAAAAAATTTAGAAAGCACTGACGTGAGGTCAGATTGCTTTGGCGCTCTTGTTGAGCTACTTGCGAGTAAATATTCAAACCTTAACAAATCTATAGGCTCTCTGATCGGGTGAACAATAGTCTTTTCCCGTACTATGGAACAATGTGATGCAAATATGAAAGCCTAATGAGTAAACAAACCTTTATCTCGATTTGAAAATAACTACTCATAATTTTCACCAAATTTTGTTCTATGCTTCTCCTAAAAACTTACGTCATTGCTTTTCTGAGTTTTGACGCCATCAAATTCTTTCTCTATGATAAAAAATTTTTTGATTAATATTACGTCTGTGCTTTTCTGAATTTTGACAAAGTCATCGACATCGAATTCTACCTCTATGAATTCTATGGAAATTTTGATTGATATTACGCCAACTGACACTGATATCTAGGTCCACAAGTTGTCAAACGAATATCGATCTGTGATGGCAAATCTTTCAATGACAAAGCTCGGACTTCATGACATTTCGATTTTTCTCTTGAGCAAATGAAAAAAATGATCGTATCTTCAGAAGGGGGAACTTAATGAAAAAATGATGCGAATAAAAGTTGTTTTTTTTTTCTCAAATTTCCGGAGATTTTCGCTTATAACTTTTTTATTTATAGTTCTACGACAAAAAGTTACTGGAGCAAAGTTGTAGAGAATTTAATTTGCAACAAAAAATGCTAAAAATTTTTTTTATAAAATAAATAGTTTAAGAGATATATCGTAAATACCATTTCAACCCCTATTTTCAAGATGGCGGCCGTGGGACAAGGGTGGCGACCCCACAAACTTGGTTTTAGCTTTACACTGACCCCCTACACATCAAAAAAATAAAATTGCGTCCTCTAAAAAACGCAAGGTAAAGCCTAAAAAATGTAACATTTCAATGGACTATACCAAATATGAGCAAAAAAGAGCACAACAATTACTGATAATAATTTCTATAAGTCTGTTTCCTTCGAGATGGTTCCCCATTAAGATTCTAGTAAATAACAGTTATTATTCTTCAGCAATTGTGTTCCTCAATTCAAGTGTTTATATTTCCAACAATAAAAAAATACGCTGATTCATCTGTTCACCACTAGCTCTAATTGGGTTCGAGCCCAAACGGTAGTCTCTACCTATTCGACGAGAAATGTTTCTCTCGGCATTTTAGATATCTTTCGAACCTTCATTGTAAATGGCGATTTGTGTAATAAATTTTATTGTTGAGCTGTACTGACAATAAATAAATCTCACATTCTATGAATGTTCTGCACCCTGACATTACTATAATTGTATAATTATACGCTTTCTGTACAATAGTTTTAACAGTTGTCTAACTAGCGTGGAATTTCAATGTAGATGTTGAAAATTCTCTGAATTCTGGTTACGGTATGAGCAACATCTGAATTAGGAGGAAAGGATATGTATTTGGATGGACTGCAATATTGATTGAGAATGAGACATTTCGCAAACAACAGAAAAATTCTTAAATCTACAATGTATCAGAAATCGGCTTTCGGATTTCAAATTTTCATTCTTATAATTTTCTGCAACTTAATCTCGAGATGGAGGATTACACTTTATGAAAATTACTCACGTAAACTTCAATTAAAATATCTGAATTAATTTTCAATTCGTTATTTCATTATTAAAACCAGTGGCGGCTCGTGACAATATAGTATGGTGAGGCATATATAAAAAAATTTAAAAATGTAATATATATATATATAGGGTTTACGTGGCGAACAAAGTTTATATAGTGAACTCTACTTCGTCAGTTGCATAATAAATATATTAAAAAAATTTTCTTCACTAATGCTTGGAATTTTTGATGAATCCTCGAATTATTTATATACATATTACTTTATTTTATTCAGCAAAAAAAGCCATTAATTTAATTGTCCCAATATATTATGAGCTTATTTTTCGATATACTAAATTGCTCAAAAATATGAAAACCATTATTATGCAGCTGTACAGCAAGAACCAACGTGGAGGTGTAAAGCATTCCTGCCACGTGTGGGATGGGAATGAAGGAAATCGGATCAAATCAAGTTGGAAATTTTCAAAATAACGAAATAAATTCTAAATAAATAAAATAAACTCTAAAAAAAATCAACACTGAATAAAAAAATTTAAAAAGCAGTGTAAAATAGGATTTATTCTGAAAGTTATAAGTGAAAATTATTCTAAATTGAGTTCTCAATATTAAAATTTCTTGTAAATCAATGGAATTCTACGATTTTTCTGATCAGCGAAATGAACTATAACCTTGTTCAATAAAAATATTTTCCTCCTGTGATTTTATGAATCCTTTTTCGATAGAAATTTTAGCCATATTACTCAGCCGCGTCTGTCCAGTTGTATTCCTAATATAATTTTTAATCCTTTTCAACGCGGAGAAACTTCTTTCTGTGGAAGCAGTTGTCAAATTTTTCGAATTTTGGAGATAAAAATTGAAATAGATCATCAGCAGAACGCCAAGAACTAACATCATAAAATCCCATGAAGCGCTCAACAAGCTGATCATCTATTACATACCGAAAAATGACTGATAACTGAAAATGACAGCTTAAGTCAGTTCTTTCATCAACTTGCCAAGAAAAAAACAATAATTGTGAAATTTCGTCCCCGATTTGCTTATTCACAACAAAAGCAACCGAATCAATTAATTCATTTTGAATGGTTTCAGATGTACCAGAAAATACCGATTTACTGTTGGTGTCATTTTCTAAAAAGGTTTTTAAATTCGTGTCAAATTTACTAACAAGAACTACCAATTCTTTGAAATTTCCGCGATTTAAAGACTCATTCGATTCATCGTGCCCCCTAAAAGGTTACTCTTGCGTACAGAGGTGCATCGTAATATCTATTAAACTTCTTTGTATTTGTCAATTTTCTTTGACTTTAGCATTGAAATTTTCAATTTATATTTGACGCGCATTGTCTATTGCTGTGGCGATATTTTGTTTTTGCTTTCTCATAACGGTAAGCTTGCAATTAGATGAAATATGCTGAGCACTTTTGTTGTGTAGCGATAGACCCCGAGATAAATTTTTCAAATCACTAAAACCATTTTTCGACCAAACTCTGTCGGAATTTCCATTAGTTGCTGAGAATAAAATGCACGGCCAAAAAATATTTTTTTCAAAGTAATACTTCCAGTAAGCCAGTCGTACTTGTCATACCACGTATTTTGGAATCCCCGATTTGATTTACCGACCCCACCACTAGACACTAGAGATTTCCTCAAATCTGGAACAGGTTGCTTAACTTCCTTAATTAAATATAATTTATCATCATACGAATGAGTCGAAAAATGTTGCTTATTCATTAAAAAATTAACAATATCACAAGTACACTGAACATGTTCCTTAGGAATTTCAAAAGATTTACTATTACTAGGTCCCGCTGAATCCATTTCGGGGACGTCATTTTTTGACAATGTTGGAAACATCACCTGAAGGATATATAGAGAAATCAATTGACAACAAAAGTAAAATTGCCAAGGCCATTCATGAATCATCAGAAGAAAACAGTCGATGTGAAACGCAAGCTTTGCCGTCTTCCTCTGGCTTCAACGAGAGGAATTTAAATATACCAAGCATTTCAAACATATTGAATCCATTCAATATTAGTATTTGATCGAATATTAATATAAGAATCAAAATGTTTCTGCTTATGTGAAGTGTTTTCTTTGTCGTCTCATCGATTTGTTATTCAACACGGTTGCCGAAAAAATATTGTGCGCAACAAGCCCGAAAATTGTTCTTTTGGACTCAAAGTCATCCTGAACTCGCTTATGCTCCTGGAATTTTGTGTATTCCTCCATAAACCCCTATTTTCCGGACTTGTAACGTAAATTACTATTGCCTACTTAGACTCGAGACTTATTAACCGATGTCCTATGATCCACTGGAATAAAAGCAACGAGAAATTATATGATTTTTACCAATAGTCATCGTCAAAAGAAAGAATTGTATAAAATATAATTTTGATCGCTCGATGATTATTCTCAACTCCCGTTGATTACAATTTATTGTTATCATTTCGATTAAATGCTCCATTACGTTAATTCTCTATGCGATAAACTTAACGCAAATGTCTTCATATCAACTCTCCCTGCATAACATTCTGTGTTTGACTATAAAAATATTATAGATTTATTCAGATAAACGCCAAGTTTTATTACTTCCTAGTAAAACTAGCGGACAGTGCTGTAAAATCTTTGCCCATTCCAACTTATTTATTTTTATCAGGAGCTGTACAAACGGGTTTCATGGACATACATACTTATTCGAGACATTCAAAATCTCAATTACTTGACATTGTCGGCAGTAATAACCTTCAATCAAGTTCGTTTTTATTTTAAGTCTCTATTTGAACAACACTGTTTTCATTCATGAATTCCTAGAATGGATGTCTTGTGTTAGATTCTTCATGCGGAATAACGATTTTTCATAACCTCACATATATTTCATCAACTTCGAATGGAATATCGCTTTTTAATAGTTATTTATACAACAAGTGAGTTAAATGGATGTTTATTCATGAGAAGAAAGTTTAACCCACGAGCCCGTAGGGCGAGTGGGTTAATTCTTCGAGTGAATAATAATTTTTTACTCACGTGTCGTATACAAAATTTTAACCCATTCTAATGAATTCAAATAATGAATACATTTTAGGGAAAATATTAAGTATAATTCAAATTTATAACGAGATTTCCCTTCGATCGATGGTTGCTAGGGCACTGTGCGGGTACAAATTTAGAAATAATAATAATCACCCGCTTAATGAAGGGCAGCGGACTTCCTGAGTCGCTGGTTATACTAAAACAGTAGATCCAAAAATTATCTTTGGTAGAAAAGATGTTTGCAAGGTGAATAAAAACAAGTTTGTAGTTACAATAGAATTATGTATTCACAGATAAGAATAGGTACACAATGTTCGGCACTTGAGTTTACACTTACAGAAAGAGTTTTTAGGTGTCTATAATAACCAAGGATTTGAACCTCTTTGCTCAATCTAGGCACTTCTGGTAATATAATATGATAAAGAGATCTGACCTTATTTGTTGTTTGGAGTTCACCACAGCTCTGCTTCAATCGTCGAGGGTATATTTCTCAGAATAAGGTGCAGGCACTTTGGATAAAGCTTCACAAACTTCCACTGATGAATTGTGCCTTGGCGATATGTAATTGCTTCACAGATTCACAATTCACAACCTTTTTCTTTTACGTAGAGAATTTCAACTGAGTAATTCACATACACATGAACTAGGGTAGCTAATTGAACTGTGCACTAGAGCGTCTTGAGAGAGAATTTACTTGTAGAAGTGGCTACCTTGAGAAGTGTGGAGAGAATTAACTTGTAGAACTTACTTACCCCCTTGAGAGGTGTACAGTGAATGAATTTACTTGATTAAAAGAGGTCGGACGTGAACAAAGTTCAGGTAGCTAAGTTTAGGGATTTCCAAAATTCCGTCCGACAGAAGGCGTTCTTGGAAGTGACGGCTAACCCAAATTCCAAGAACTGTCCTTTGTTGCGAGAATATCGCAACAGGCACTATGTAATTAATTGTTTGCAAGTGTCAATGAAAATTATATAACCGTCAAAGAATTTTTATTTTGAAAAAATGTTGAGCGGTGACGACAATGTTGTAGTTCCTGAGTGCATTATACAAGAAGCAAATGAGGCAGCAGAAGCAGTAATTCCATTAAAATCAAAAATATTTTTCACCAAGTCACCGTTGGAAGAACATTCCAGGGGATACGTAGCAAAGAAGTCGAAGGTATTCACGAGAGAGGAGTTTGAATACTTTTGAGATGCCTCTCCTGATGAGCAATATTTATTGATAAAGGTAGTTTTTACTAAGGGTGTTCTGGAGGGTGTAGAATCGGCGAGTTGGTGACTATGACCGTAGATGACGTGGAAGATCGGGGTTGCGTATTGGTTATTCAGATTCCATATACGAAAACGAAAAAATATACGAAGGCCAAGCAAAGTTGATCACAAGGGACTTTTTATAAATTATAAAAATGAAAAATGTACCGTCCAGCCTGTAGGTATGAATACATTTTCGAAAAAGCCCGTTACTATTGCAAAGTATTTGGGTCTTTTTGATGCTCAACAATATACAGGGCACAGTTTGAGGCGTTCTTCTACAACCCTACTCGCAAATTCTGGGGCAGATTTAATAGTTTTGAAAAGACATGGAGGATGGCGCTCAAGTTCTGTTGCAGAAGGATATATTGAAGATCCACTATAAAACAAAATAAATATTTCTGAACAAATACTAGGTGGGGTCACAAAAACCGGAGTTCCTGATGAAGAAATGGATATTCCAGCTGGGCCTGAGAAGTCCTCAAACACATGTGCTATAACGACTGAACGTGTATCCTTTGGACGAGGTGCAGGTTTCCAGTTCCATTTTCAAAATCTTAATAATTGTAATTTTTACTTTAATGATAGAAATTTTTGATAAATTTTAAGAAACATACTTTAAAATAAGTTTTACGTGCATTGTGTGTAGAAAGAATAATTTCCAGAAAGTGAGTGGTGAACATTTTATTCCACTAGTGAATTAAAAAAAAAATCAATTCACTCAGCGGATAAACGTCAACTTACCCTTGTTACCATGGGTTGAATATTGTCGTCTTTAAACGTCAAACTGGGATAAAAATTTTAACTTCATTAGGTCGCTATTATTTTGGCGCTCTGTCCACCTACGAATAGAAGCTATTTGGGTTAAAATGGTAATTCAACAAACAGATATATTTGTTAACCAGAAAGAAACTCTTCAATTGGGCACTGGGGCCGTTTAAAGCATAAATCTCAATTTCAGGATTAACAATCATATTGAAAGATTCGTGTTGACTATGTTATCTGTAAAGAATGTTATATTTAGAATGGGGCACATGTGGTCCCATTATATTCTTCATTGTGTTTTCCAAGAAGACTTTCGGGAACCCATAAAATCTTCTCGAATGTTTGTAGCATATTTTGCGCCAGAAGGATGAGAATTTAAAAACTAAAAAAAAATGTAACTCAAAGAAGAATCATGCAATTAGTCGAACTGTACACATTTAACGCTCGCTTAGTAACAGAAGACTGACGAGAAATACAGAGTAGGTACAGGAAAACATTGAAGAACAAGCGCGCAAAAGCTTTTGAGTTAAGTTAGTACTATTCTAAATTTTTTCAAATAGTTTGGAAAAAAAAGCCTAACAAGTGACCAATAAATCGATGGATTGCTATATAATCCTCAAAGTCGGCTCTGTCCTGAAATCGCAATATTTAATCAGGAATTAATATATGTCACCGCGACCGCGGTACCCGACTTTCGGGCCGATATCGGCACAATTTCAGCCATCATTAAAAATAATAAGCCAATTAGCAGGAATAACAACAAGCAAAGAGCGACCAGCGACCCTCCTACACGGATCTCTGTGTAAGTTACCAAAAATGCCGCTCGAGTTATTCGATGTCGTTAACAAAATAACGTAACGGGCACGGCTCTAATTAAACTTTCTTGTTGTTAACGTTGGAAAATTCGTCTCTGATTAATCGAGATATAAAGTGTAGGAGTTATGCGGCTCGAATTAGTGTGAATAAGTATAATTGTCACTTTTTATCTCAATTTCGGTCGTGAGATGCGAATTTATGAAATTGCGGATCGCGCCGTCTGATTATTACCATATGGGAGTTTTTTCAACCATTGTGACTTTTTTGTTTTCATTCAAGTTTTATATTTTTAGGGTAATTGGTTCCAACAGTGAGCAAATTAAAGCGTACACAGTAACAAATGGAACTTCAAAATAGTGTTGTAACGCTCTCGACCCATCTCTGCAAACATTTGGAACATTAATTTTGAAGGACACTTATACTTGGAATTGCTAAAATGGTCAGTATACAGGGTGTAACTAAATAAGTGTAAAATATTTAAGGAGGTGATTCCTCATCGAAAAAAAAAGATAGGATCTCTCATATAAAGAAACTTCATTGGAGCATCCCTTGTTAAGATACAGACCCTCAAAGGAGTACATGAAATTTTTATAACAGTATTTTTCACAAGCACCAAAAAAGTTACAATATTGAAATTAACCTAACGTTTCCTACTTGCAAAAAGACACTTATCGAGTTATTTATTCGGTTTGCCCCATGGTTGTAAAGGTGGGAATCGCAGGTTCTAACTACAGAATAATAATAAATCCAGTTCGCATTTATGACGATGTACCTATCTCTGTAGTTGTTCGTAAAATAATTTTTTTGCCCAACTTTGCAAACATTTGCAATATTAATTTTGAAGGACATTAATTCTTGGAACTACTAAAATGGTCAGTATATATTATCATCCATACAATAGCTTAGTTCGCTAAAATATTACTATTTTACAACCTCGTGAAAGAATAAGAATTATCTAAATTTCTGTCGAGAGGAGCATATTTCAATTGTACTCTTATTATAACAACCATTTTGGATAATTTTCAACCATTGTAACTTTTTTGTTTTCATTCAAGTTTCATTACTTGCCGTTCTTGTTACTTCACAACCGATGCTGAGAAAATTGAAGCGAACACAGTAACGAATGGAAGTTCAAAATAGTGTTGTAACGCTCTCGACCCAACTTTGCAAACATTTGCAACATTAATTTTGAAGGACACTTATACTTGGAATTGCTAAAATGGTCAGTATACAGGGTGTAACTAAATAAGTGTAAAATATTTAAGGAGGTGATTCCTCATCGAAAAAAAGATTGGATCATTCATATAAAGAAACTTCAGTGGAGCATCCCTTGTTAAGATACAGCCCCTCAAAGGGAGTACATGAAATTTTTATAACAGTTTTTTTCACAAGCACCAAAAAAGTTACAATATTGAAATTAACCTAACGTTTCCTACTAGCAAAAAGACACTTATCGAGTTATTTATTCAGTTTACCCCATGGTTGTAAGGGTGGGAAACGCAGGTACTAACTACAGAATAATATTAACTCTAGTTCGCATTTATGACGTTGAACCTATCTATGTAGTTGTTCGTAAAATAATTTTTTGCCCAACTTTGCAAACATTTGCAATATTAATTTTGAAGGACACTAATTCTTGGAATTGCTAAAATGGTCAGTATATATTATCATCCATACAATAGCTCAGTTGGCTAAAATATTACTATTTTTACAACCCCATGAAAGAATAAGAATTATCAAAATTTCTGTCGTGAGACGTATATTTTAATTGTACTCTTATTATAACAACCATTTTGGATAATTTTCAACCATTGTGGCCCTTTTTGTTTTCATTCAAGTTTCATTACTTGGCGTACTTTTTATTTTACATCCGATGCTGAGAAAATCGAAGCGAACACAGTAATAAATGGAACTTCAGAATAGTGTTGTAACTCTCTCGACCCAACTTTGCAAACATTTGCAACATTAATTTTGAAGGACACTTATACTTGGAATTGCTAAAATGGTCAGTATACAGGGTGTAACTAAATAAGTGTAAATAATTTAAGGAGGTGATTCCTCATCGACAAAAAGATTGGATCATTCATATAAAGAAACTTCAGTGGAGCATCCCTTGTTAAGATACAGCCCCACAAAGGAGTATATGAAATTTTATAATAGTTTTTTTTCACAAGCACCAAAAAGTTACAATATTGAAATTAACCTAACGTTTCCTACTAGCAAAAAGACACTTATCGAGTTATTTATTCGGTTTACCCCATGGTTGTAAGGGTGGGAAACGCAGGTACTAACTACAGAATAATAATAAATCCAGTTCGCATTTATGACGATGTACCTATCTCTGTAGTTGTTCGTAAAATAATTTTTTTCCCAACTTTGCAAACATTTGCAATATTAATTTTGAAGGACACTAATTCTTGGAATTGCTAAAATGGTCAGTATATATTATCATCCATACAATAGCTTAGTTGGCTAAAATATTACTAATTTTACAACCTCATGAATGAATAAGAATTATCTAAATTTCTGTTGTGAGACGCATATTCTAATTGTACTCTTATTATAACAACCATTTTGGATAATTTTCAACCATTGAAACTTTTTTTGTTTTCATTCAAGTTTCATCTCAATTTCAGGATTAACAATCATATTGAAAGATTCGTGTTGACTATGTTATCTGTAAAGAATGTTATATTTCGAATGGGGCACATGTGGTCCCATTATATTCTTCATTGTGTTTTCCAAGAAGACTTTCAGGAACCCATAAAATCTTCTCGAATGTTTGTAGCATATTTTGCGCCAGAAGGATGAGAATTTAAAAACTAAAAAAAATGTAACTCAAAGAAGAATCATGCAATTAGTCGAACTTTACACATTTAACTCTCGCTTAGTAACAGAAGACTGACGAGAAATACAGAGTAGGTACAGGAAAACATTGAAGAACAAGCGCGCAAAAGCTTTTGAGTTAAGTTAGTACTATTCTGAATTTTTTCAAATTGTTTGGGAAAAAAAAGCCCAACAAGTGACCAATAAATCGATGGATTGCTATATAATCCTCAAAGTCGGCTCTGTCCTGAAATCGCAATATTTAATCAGGAATTAATATATGTCACCGCGACCGCGGTACCCGACTTTCGGGCCGATATCGGCACAATTTCAGCCATCATTAAAAATAATAAGCCAATTAGCAGGAATAACAACAAGCAAAGAGCGACCAGCGACCCTCCTACACGGATCTCTGTGTAAGTTACCAAAAATGCCGCTCGAGTTATTCGATGTCGTTAACAAAATAACGTAACGGGCACGGCTCTAATTAAACTTTCTTGTTGTTAACGTTGGAAAATTCGTCTCTGATTAATCGAGATATAAAGTGGAGGAGTTATGCGGCTCGAATTAGTGTGAATAAGTATAATTGTCACTTTTATCTCAATTTCGGTCGTGAGATGCGAATTTATGAAATTGCGGATCGCGCCGTCTGATTATTACCATATGGGAGTTTTTTCAACCATTGTGACTTTTTTGTTTTCATTCAAGTTTTATATTTTTAGGGTAATTGGTTCCAACAGTGAGCAAATTAAAGCGTACACAGTAACAAATGGAACTTCAAAATAGTGTTGTAACGCTCTCGACCCATCTCTGCAAACATTTGGAACATTAATTTTGAAGGACACTTATACTTGGAATTGCTAAAATGGTCAGTATACAGGGTGTAACTAAATAAGTGTAAAATATTTAAGGAGGTGATTCCTCATCGAAAAAAAGATAGGATCTCTCATATAAAGAAACTTCATTGGAGCATCCCTTGTTAAGATACAGACCCTCAAAGGGAGTACATGAAATTTTTATAACAGTATTTTTCACAAGCACCAAAAAAGTTACAATATTGAAATTAACCTAACGTTTCCTACTTGCAAAAAGACACTTATCGAGTTATTTATTCGGTTTGCCCCATGGTTGTGAGGGTGGGAATCGCAGGTTCTAACTACAGAATAATAATAAATCCAGTTCGCATTTATGACGATGTACCTATCTCTGTAGTTGTTCGTAAAATAATTTTTTGCCCAACTTTGCAAACATTTGCAATATTAATTTTGAAGGACATTAATTCTTGGAACTACTAAAATGGTCAGTATATATTATCATCCATACAATAGCTTAGTTCGCTAAAATATTACTATTTTTACAACCTCGTGAAAGAATAAGAATTATCTAAATTTCTGTCGTGAGGAGCATATTTTAATTGTACTCTTATTATAACAACCATTTTGGATAATTTTCAACCATTGTAACTTTTTTGTTTTCATTCAAGTTTCATTACTTGCCGTTCTTGTTACTTTACAACCGATGCTGAGAAAATTGAAGCGAACACAGTAACGAATGGAAGTTCAAAATAGTGTTGTAACGCTCTCGACCCAACTTTGCAAACATTTGCAACATTGATTTTGAAGGACACTTATACTTGGAATTGCTAAAATGGTCAGTATACAGGGTGTAACTAAATAAGTGTAAAATATTTAAGGAGGTGATTCCTCATCGAAAAAAAGATTGGATCATTCATATAAAGAAACTTCAGTGGAGCATCCCTTGTTAAGATACAGCCCCTCAAAGGGAGTTCATGAAATTTCTATAACATTTTTTTTCACAAGCACCAAAGAAGTTACAATATTGAAATTAACCTAACGTTTACTACTAGCAAAAAGACACTTATCGAGTTATTTATTCCGTTTACCCCATGGTTGTAAGGGTGGGAAACGCAGGTACTAACTACAGAATAATATTAACTCTAGTTCGCATTTATGACGTTGAACCTATCTATGTAGTTGTTCGTAAAATAATTTTTTGCCCAACTTTGCAAACATTTGCAATATTAATTTTGAAGGACACTAATTCTTGGAATTGCTAAAATGGTCAGTATATATTATCATCCATACAATAGCTCAGTTGGCTAAAATATTACTATTTTTACAACCCCATGAAAGAATAAGAATTATCAAAATTTCTGTCGTGAGACGCATATTTTAATTGTACTCTTATTATAACAACCATTTTGGATAATTTTCAACCATTGTGACCCTTTTTGTTTTCATTCAAGTTTCATTACTTGGCGTACTTGTTACTTTACATCCGATGCTGAGAAAATCGAAGCGAACACAGTAACAAATGGAACTTCAGAATAGTGTTGTAACTCTCTCGACCCAACTTTGCAAACATTTGCAACATTAATTTTGAAGGACACTTATACTTGGAATTGCTAAAATGGTCAGTATACAGGGTGTAACTAAATAAGTGTAAATTATTTAAGGAGGTGATTCCTCATCGACAAAAAGATTGGATCATTCATATAAAGAAACTTCAGTGGAGCATCCCTTGTTAAGATACAGCCCCACAAAGGGAGTATATGAAATTTTTATAATAGTTTTTTTCACAAGCACCAAAAAAGTTACAATATTGAAATTAACCTAACGTTTCCTACTAGCAAAAAGACACTTATCGAGTTATTTATTCGGTTTACCCCATGGTTGTAAGGGTGGGAAACGCAGGTACTAACTACAGAATAATAATAAATCCAGTTCGCATTTATGACGATGTACCTATCTCTGTAGTTGTTCGTAAAATAATTTTTTGCCCAACTTTGCAAACATTTGCAATATTAATTTTGAAGGACACTAATTCTTGGAATTGCTAAAATGGTCAGTATATATTATCATCCATACAATAGCTTAGTTGGCTAAAATATTACTAATTTTACAACCTCATGAATGAATAAGAATTATCTAAATTTCTGTCGTGAGGCGCATATTCTAATTGTACTCTTATTATAACAACCATTTTGGATAATTTTCAACCATTGAAACTTTTTTGTTTTCATTCAAGTTTCATTACTTGGCGTACTTGTTACTTTATATCCGATGCTGAGAAAATCGAAGCGAACACAGTAACAAATGGAACTTCAAAATAGTGTTGTAACGCTCTCGATCCAACTTTGCAAACATTTGCAATATTAATTTTGAAGGACACTAATTCTTGGAATTGCTAAAATGGTCAGTATATATTATCATCCATACAATAGCTTAGTTGGCTAAAATATTACTATTTTTTAAACCTCAAGAAAGATTAAGAATTATCTAAATTTCTGTCGTGAGACCCATATTTTAATTGTACTCTAATTATAACAACCATTTTGGATAATTTTCAATCATTGAAACTTTTTTGTTTTCATTCATGTTTCATTACTTGGCGTTCTTGTTACTTTACATCCGATGCTGAGAAAATTGAAGCGAACAACGAATGGAAGTTCAAAAAAGTGTTGTTTCGCTCCCGACTGAACATTGCAAACATTTGCAACAATAATTTTGATGGAATAGCTGGAAAGACTCATATTTATTATCATCCATGCAGTAGAATCGTTGTTTCAAATAGTGCTGACTTTTTACCTCATGAAATGAAAATTATCTCAATTTCGGTCGTGAGATGCGACTCTTCGAATTCGCGTATGGCACCGTGGGATAATTACCATACAAGGGTTGCCTCATCAAATCGATCAAATTGGGTGCTCAAAAATGCAGTTGTTTGAGCCGATTTGTGAGATTGGTTTTCCTGATTTCTTGGCGAAAAAATGGTTGTGTATCAATCAGAATTAATTGTTCTGCCTTGTTTTAGTGGTATGATTGCAACACGTCCAGTTTTTCCGGAAAAACAGGCAACCATTTGCTTGGAAGTGCCTCGTGCGCGAGCAACTTTTGCTCATTTTAAAACACCCATACAGCATACGGCTGTATACATTCGTGCTCATACGCGTAAATTTACGATTCATCACCTACCACGATGTCACAGACGTGCTTAGAAGAACCGCGATTGAGCATATCTTTCGACCAATTGACACGAGGCTTTTTTTGAGCGATTGACAAATTTTGTGAGATCCAACGCGAACAAATTTCGTTGGTCAAATGTTCATGCACTATTGAATATATGCTGGTCCCACTAATGTATCAATCTCAGGATAGGTTACATGACGATCTTACAATATCAGTTGGCGCACAGCATCAATGGTTTTCAGAATAAGAGCTGTATTTGGACGACCTTCACGAAATTCGTCTTGGAGGGAATTACGACTTTGGTTGAATTCACTGTATCGTCGATATAGACTGGTGCTTGATGGAGCTTCATCGCTTCATAATTAAATTAAGTTCATCGATGCACTGTTGTTGAGTTAATCTACCTCGAAAGTAAAAGGCAACTTAAAGCTTGAAAAACAGTGTTTTAACGCTTAGTATATATAGCAGATATTTGCAAAAATCAATATTAAAAGGAAGTTTATAACGGAATTGATACAAGTCCAATAATAATTCTTGCCATCCTTGACAGAAGTATAACTTCCCTTTCCTTACTAATATTTGTTTACAACCTTGTGAAAGGAAACAACATTTTATCTTCATTCAATCATGAGTTGTTAATTTATTATACTGCACATGGGCAGTCTGATTATTATCAGGTTGGAGTTTTTTTATTACAAGGAACGTCCGCTTTATTCTTTGAAGAATATTTATTGTCATTTTACTCCTCACGTTGAAGCAATCAAACTTTAGAGGTTAGAGTAAGAAAGTGTAAAATTTTTCAAAATCTTACAGTTTAAAACTGCGTTTCTATATTGTTTCACGTCAAACAAATCTTCAACCTTCAGGATCAAATTAATGTCCATCAAAGCATGATATTTCTTGAGTTCAAAGAAGAAAGAAGTAAAGACATTGGTTATTCAGAACATATTGATACAAGGGTTGCTTTTTATATTTGCATTCTGCCAACTTTTTGACATACGAGCGCTATTTGTGTTGTTTATAGTAACTTAAAAGATGCATTCGGACCAAAAATGGAATTAAATCCTGAACATTTTCGTGCAATTATTTTTTACAACTTTCGACTTGGATTAACTCAACAACAGTGCATCGATTAACTTAATTCAATTTTTGGCGACGAAGCTCCATCAAGGACCAGTGTTTATCGATGGTATATTGAATAAAACCGTTGTGGTCAACAGTTGTTGTTCCGAAAACCATAAAAAAAACTTATTCGCGTTAGATCTCACACAGATATCAGCAATGCCAAATAGCCAAATTCCCTTCTTAACTAAAATTTTTCGTCGGAATCAAATGAAAATAGAAAACAGCAATGCTCAAGTGAAAAGATCTTTCGATAATTTGATTTGACCTATTGGTCACACTGGATTCACTAAATGGCTGAACTTTATCAGATATTAATATTCCAAAGGCAGAATTATGAAAGCGCACATTTGGTTATTTGGTGTTGCACGATTTCGAACAAGATGTAACACTAACTATAATTTTAATTTCTAACATGACTCCAGAGTTCCAGATCTCGAATTATAAATCATTTATAATTACAAGTTATCTTTTCGAACCATTCAAATCCGTAGGATATATTTATTTGAGACGGAAAATATTAGGATGTAAACCTATAATTAAGTTTTGATTCGTGTCTCCTTCAACCTGTTGAATTCCTATGCGCTTTCAACGAATCACCAACGTCGGAACTACTTCTGGTCTGCGAAAGGATCATGAATGAAGAAGAGGATTCACAACGATGTCCCCAGTGTGGATAAATCGGTGTACCCACGAGTTCAGCGATCTGTGTAACTCTGAAAACACGCTGCTTTTATCCGACATATGATGTGGGATGTATTAAAGCCAATTACAGAATTCCCTACATATTGATATCTTGAGTGAAACATCTATCTGAAATAATAATTTCAAACAGAATTTTGATGCTTTGTGTATATTGTAATAACATTATCATTTATATAACATTTTGGTGTCAAAATGTTAGTTACCATACTCCATTTAAGGGATTTGTCTGATTTTTATAAAATTTCATATGCATACACAGCAGGTGTGAGAATCGGCTGATATTTATTTTTTATATATCTAAGTGATGAGAGTTGGCCACCCTTAACATAATTTTTCTTATTTTTTGGACAATTTATTTTTTTATTTCGTTATAATGAGGCATCGAAATAATAATACGACCTCAAACGTTCACCCTTCTATCATTGATCTCTATTACTTACTGGTTATTTATTATACAAGGGAAAGAAGTATTAGATTTTAGCGAACTGAAATATAAATCTTTCCGTATATACTACACTATTTTTTTTTCTGTGACAGGAAGAACGACGATTTAATGGTGAAAGAACATATCATTACAATATATTAAAGTCAGTTATTGATATGAAATTTGAATTTTTAAACTAGTAAGATATTAGACCTGCGTTGCTAAGGAAAACTTCAGTGTAATCAAATATCTGTCAATTTGATTTTGTGATTTGATTCAAAAATTGCGAACTCAGTAATTTTTAGTAGTTATTTTAAATACTATGAAGTTAAGAATGCTTGATTCTGAGTTTTCTCAGTTTTCTCTTTTCAATGATTAAAAGTATGTTATGATCTAATAATAATGTAGACATTTCAAAATATTTCAAACTAATTACATTTCTGAAACAAAATGGGAAAGGTTACACGCCCAAGAAATCTGCGAGTTTTACGAGTACACAATTTATTGATTTTTTAAATAATGCACCCGATGAAGTTTATTTAATGGCCAAGGTTGTTGTTGTATTTGGGATTGCAGAAGCTTGTCGAATTTGTGAAATTAGCCAGGTAACATTAGATGATATTGAAGATTCGGGAAAGTTATTAATTATGAAACTGAAGCAAACAAAGAATGATATAAACTGGAGATTTGTAGTTACTGAAGAATATATGTATTAAATATTATCGAATGTACATAGCCCTACGTCCAGCATCAGCAAAAGATCGCCGCCTGTTTCATGCATATCGCATATCGAAATGGAAAATTTTCTCTCATTTCCTCCATAGGTCTTGGCAATTGTTATTTTTCAAGCATAGTAGTAACGTTTACAATTGATATTATTATTTTTTTTCTCTATGACGAATTCTATACAGATGTAATCTGTCTCAAAGAATGAATAAATTATTATTTTTATTATTATTATAATTAACATATTAATGTTTCAGAGTGAATTTCATGTTAAATATACTCTCAAATATTATTAATTTGATGAGCTATAATTATTATTCCAATTTTGTTATGATATTTTAGGGGTTTGAGCATTAATTTTTAAAAAAATTCATCTCGTCATCTATATTTTTTTAATTTTCTATATATGTTTTGGCCCTTTTGGCCTTCTTCAAAGAAATACTTCTATAATCAAATAGTTGTCAAACTATTCTCGTCAATGATATTTTTGAATACATCAAAATTCAAATAATTTCACGCTCTTGTTCACCCGAACAGAGTGCCTATCATTTTGCCCGAATGTCTGTAATTTTGGAATATCGAGCCGAAAATGGTCTCAATCGATTGGGTTCGATTCCCCGATGAAGAATTCGTGGCGACAGTTGAGTCTGTTCGGCCTTATCCTCTCTATCATCCAAAAGGTATCAGCTAGAGTTTTCACATATTCAGAATAGGTTAATTGTCCAAATATCTCGGTCAAGTTCGTTATTGGGCCAAATCCGTCGGATGGTTCAGTAGTTATGAGCATCTGAAATTTTGTTTCCTCAATAACTACTAGAATATCTCTCCGATCCAATTGATACTTGAAATATTGTTGAGGGAGGCTGCAACAAAACAGCTCGCAAAATTTCGCAGAAATCGTCGCGCTAGAAAATTTTTAAAAAATTCCCAAAAAAAAATTTTCAATCCTCACTATCTCATAAGATATTTTTCGGATTTCAATAAAAATTCGTGAATATATTGAGGTGATCGATATCCTACTTATACTCAAATTTCATTGTCGTAGCTCTTTTCCATCTAAAGATATGGTCATTTTTTTAATTTACTCAAGAGAAAAGAGAAATGACATAAGTCCCGATGATTTTCTTTGAACGATTGCCATCACAGATCGATATTCGATTGACAAATGCCGGGCTCATTTATCAATGTCAGTTGGCGTAAAATTAATCAAAATTTTTCATAACGGTAAATCATAGAAATAGAATTCAATCTCGGTGGCTGAAATAATATACGTTGTCAAAATACAGAAAAGCACTGACATAAGTTTTTAGGAAAAGAGAATTATAGCTTCGAACAAAACTTGAGGAAAATTATGAGTAGTTATGTTTAATTTGAGATATAGGTTTGTTCATTCATTAGGCGTTCATATTTGCATCACATTGTCTCATAGTACGGGAAAAGACTATTATTCATGAGAACAGAGTGCTTCTAGATTTGTTATGGTTTGAATATTTACTCGCCAGTATCTCAACAAGAGCGCCAAAGCAATCTGACTTCACATCAGTGCTTTCTAAATTTTTTTATTGTGATTTAGTGAAATTAGCTAGTCGCCAATAAATGTCATTCCTTGAAATCGAGTATTGTATTATCGATGGTTGTTAATCGCCACAAAATTTCGTGGGCATGCTCATCTCCTTCAAAAGCTTTGGAACTTTTTTAACTTTAAAAATGGGTTTGCAATATTTAGTGAAAATCATCTATTTTCACTATATATTGCAAACCCATTTTTTTTTAACTTATTCGGAAGTTCTTCATGAGGTAAATATTTTATGGAGTTATTGAAAATACCATAATCCAGATGATCATATTTATTCACTTAACCCCTTCATTGAAACATAAGAAATACTATTTTAATACATTGTGGAGATGACTACTATATTAAATAAAAAGGAGAAGATAGGAAATGTACTATCGACGTAACGATTATATACAGTTGAATTGTTGGCATTCCTTAAGGAATTTTAGAGCTGCTTCAATTCGAGGTGCTGAGTCGAGGATGTTTTTAAGTTGTCTTTAAGATCTTGTCGATGGCGGACTTTATCATGATTTCGATAAGAAGACAGAAGATGTTCCAAAGTTAAGAGAGTTCCTTGACAGTAATTGCATATAGGAGATTCTTCTGATGACATCAGGTATTCTTGTGTCATACTGGTATGGGTTATTCTTAGTCTTCTCTTCACAATTTTTTTTCTATTTAGATAGTACAGTTGAATGTCTGTCGGAGAATCACAACTACAGAATTATTCGACAGATTGGGCCCAATAACGAATTCAGCAGAGTAATTTAGACAATGTGTACGGATTGCGACTCGAAATGAAAAATTTGCAGACATTTGGGCTAAACGATAGCCGGATTTATTTCCTGGAATAAAAATGGGTGTGCGGGAACAGAAATGCAGGGTTCTCTCGCGCTGCGTGAAATCAACGAATTGAAATGAATCTTGTAGAAAAACACATTGATTTATTTTCTAAGAGTTGGATGATCCTACATCGCAATTGAATAAGTCAGTATAAACCCTTCGAAGGATACAAGCCGAGATGTTGAGTACTGAGTTCGAACTATGCGTGTTCAAAAGTAAATGGATACTGGTCGAAATGCATAAACAAGCAGCGGGTATCTGCAGGACCATCTCCCGTCGTTTCGACCTGTATTAATTATCTTTATCGGCTAAGCACGAATTTCGTGTTCTACTCCAGTAGCCGAACCCATTCGATGGCACGTAACTGAACGAAGATAACTGCGAGAGAAGAACTTGGGCTGCACACTTTTTAACTTTTATTTTCTATTCATTCAATTAGCATGAAAAGTCTAGATTGGTAGAACTAATGAACATTGAATGGTTTTCAAACCCTTTCTGCTATTTTCAACCCCATTCAACTCTAGGTTTTTCAGAAAAGTGACAGCCGTAGAGTGACGTTGACTTGTATCGTTATTATTATATTTCCTTTCGTAAAATTTATAACTCGTAAAATTAATTGAAGCAGCTCTATAAAGTTGGCAGGGTGCGCTCAGGAATCCAGAATACTTCTCGAGCAGACGGCAGTTGCAGCTCCATTTAAAATTTAATTAACTGGGACTTTAATGCTCGAAATCGGCTTCATGTAATCCGAAGTGCGGTGCCAATTCTACTTCCATTTACAGTACAATAAAAGTCCATATGAAGGAATTATTAATAGAAGGAATCGTCATAATGACCTGCCATATATACCTAATGGTTTCAAACTTCGCAGAAAAATTATGTCGGATTGAATCTTTAAGCTTTAATAATGAAAAGCTGATTTAGTGATTCGTGGATTAGCAATATTGAATTCAACTACCCGTGCATGTCTGTTTATCAGGTATACGGTATGACATGAGCGTTTTTTGTGAATATAAACCACTTATTATTAATGGGAAAGTAAAAAACATTTGAATAGAAGTATCGGCCATTGTTTTCTACTCATTATGTCATTCAAAGTGTTATCTGCATCCTATATCCTTTGAAATTCGGCGTCTTCAAACTGTTTCTGAACCGTTGAAAACATATTTTTCTTGTTGTTTCTGATAGAGCATTATCACCATATGTCTCGACAAGCATTTGATGCGACTCTGCAGTACCTTTCTTCAACTGAAAACAAAAAATTAAAGGTTTCCACAAATCATCACTTTCTACTACAAAATTCGACATTTTTAACTCGATGAAAAAGACTGATGTCTGTTCAATGACTTGATGTATACTAAATATGTTTCACGGATGTCATAGTAAACAAACAAAAAAAATAAATGAAGACTCGTTCACAACAAATGTTCCCTATCGAGACATTTGTATCTTGACGCTCACTTCATACCGGTGTACCTGGTATAAAAAAAATCTAGCCAACCTCATGGTGTACCCAAGAAAAAGGAGCTTCGACTGTGGCATAGCTTGAGAAGTGAGGAATTGGGTTATTTTTTAAAAATAAAATTTCCTAATTGATCGGAAAGTTTGAATTGATGAAGAAAGTAAATTTCTTCATAATGAATGCGAATATTTCATTGCTTGTGTCTTGTATAGCACGAATTTTGCTTCTGTAAACTTTACCAATGTTTTTGATCTAATCGAAAGAATGTGACCTCTTGATGATTTCATATTCTGAAAAAATGAAAATTATTTCACTAAATTCTACTTATACTTTAGGAGTAGTGTAGAGGAAATAAAAAAGAGTCTAATTTCACACAATCAATAATAGATTGATGAACGTTAGAGGCTGACATAAATGCATATTCATGACAGTATGTCTTCATATTCGTCCAAACGTAATAAAATCAATTGAATGAAATTTTTACTTTGTATTTAGTTCCAATTTTGGATACACGACTTTGCTTATAACACTGCAGGATATTGGTTGATCTTAACGAGGCTAAAGTAGATGTTGAGAAAAGGAATTATTTTGTCATTTTCACTTCATCTGATTCGGATAAAGAAAGTAATTTTTCTGTATAATCAGAATTCCAGTCGCACATGATTAAAGTCTATCCTAATCCAAAATAATAGGAGTTTCGATAATTTAATTGATCCTCAGAATTGTGGAAAAATCATCTAAACTTAAAAACAAGAATGCTGTGATTATCTTTCGGTACAATTCGATTTAATCTATAAAATACAATGGTACTCTGAAGGTGTAAATAAATGATTTTTTCAACTCACAGAACTGTTAACAAAATATTTTTTAACTTCAAATCAAATAGATTAGTTGTATTTCTATCGAAGGAAACTGAGCTTTTATGTTTCATTATGCCTTATAAATATGAAAATATTTATTTATCCAAATTAAACCGATTGATTTTCTTGAAGCACATGAATATGTTGGTGCTGTCTCAATTTACAATCGATTTCTTGGAGTAAAGATTCGGCGTGAACATTATTTGTACAAATGGTCCAATCAATTGGCCTCCAAGATATTGCGACATATCTACACTGGATAATTTTCTTTGGGGTTATGCCAATTGGTTTATGCTGATAAACTAGAGAGATAGACTCTTTGGAAACGAACATAAGTCGTGTTATTGATGGAATAAGTTTCCAAGAAGTCATACAAAAGTGGTCTGGTTTGATGCGGTTTCTCTGAGCTAATCGCCGAAGATCAGAGATTATTTTCAAAATACAGGGTGTTCGGCACATGGACCGTCAAATTTTTTTGGGGCGTTGGTAGGGCCATTTGCTTCTTTTTCAGTCTTGGAACCTGGGTCCTTAGTATTACGGTTACGGAGGTATGATTTTTTATTAGGTTTTTCTAAATTACCCAAAATGTACCCTTCGAAGCACCATAACTTTTTTTGCGTGTGCTTTTACATGCATTTTTTTTATTGTATTAAGTCTACATGAGTGTGTGTTAAAAAAAAACGTATTTATTGTTACAGATAACACCACAAAATGAACACGTGGGCCTTTTATTAAAAAAAAATTATGAAAGTATGAAAACATTTCCACTCCTATTGAAATTTTAAAAAAATTTACAGCTATTACAAACTTAGTTTTATTTTAAAATGTTCTTTGGTTTATAACTATTTCTGTCCTTAGGTTGGATTGGGTTAGTCGCCGCTGACTTGACCCTACCGTCATTCGAGATTTAACTGTCGCTGCTGTTGGAAGTGTCTGTACCGCGTTGTTCAGTTTTTTAATTTTTTTTTGTTTTTGTTACTTTTATCGACTTTTTGCTACTGTTGTTTCAATTTTGGTTGTTAATATGCCTAATTTCACCAACGCTGAGTATGCTAATATGGTGATGGCATATAGCCATATGCCATCACCTTATTGCAGTATTATTTTTTTTATTGACTTACGTAAATAGCATATGGTTAGCAACGTTATAAACCAAAGAACATTTCGAAATATAACTAAGTTTGTAATAATAACTTTTTTAAAATCAACAGTGGAGTTGCATACTTTCATGATTTTTTTTTAATAAAATGATTTAAATGAGATTTATTTAAATTTAAAATTCTCTCTCTCTAATACAAATCGCTTGATACTTGTTGATCCTCTACAAGATTGTCGGTGCTTTTAACCATTAATCACCATCAACAGAGCTTGCCGAAATGTTATCAAAATTCCGCAGAAACTTGGGACACAAATACCGTTCTTCAATTGGATTTCAATCCGCCATTAAGCTTGCGGTACCTTTTTATCACACACTTGTGCAAGTCCGAATGAACATTTAACCGAAAAGTATGCATGCCATCAAAATTCCGGGGAAACAAATGTGTTGTAAACATGTTGTCAGGAAATTCTCAACGACATTGTCCGAGATCAATTCGGGAGATTACTGTCAATTCGGTCTTCATGTTTCGAGAAGATGGCCAGCCTTTTTGTCAAGTGGATCAGTTTCTCTTAAACTTATTTCCGATTGTGTCGATTGAAGCTAACAATGATTGAGTGCTGTTATAACGGTTGGTAGAAAGAGTTTTCTAGAAGAAAATTGGAAAACTTCGTTTAGTTCTATGCTAGTTACTGATGGTATGATGGGCTTTCTTCCAAGAATACACTTACTCTACTGAATATACTGGATTAATTTATAATGCTTTTATCACTATCAACTTGAAGAACCTAGAGTCACACTAACTGTATCCTAGATAGCATACAGGTACCATTTTGAGGACCATTAGTTTTGACAATTCAGATTTGACAGTCGTAAAGAAGATAATTGAAAAATTCATTGTGGAAAATATTCGGGGAAGAAACGGTTTTCAATTGCTATTTGATTGATAAAAATTTTGCAAGTTAACTGTCAGTTTTACGAGTTAGTGACTTGATAAAATAAACTTTCTTGATTAATATTGTGTTTTTGGAAACTTACGTTTACAAATGAGAAACAAATTGAAATATTTAATCCAATAGGTACCATAATCGATTACTGTTACGATGATAAAGTTACGTAACATATTTTGGATAAACAACGTGCCAATAAGACTCACTGTTCATCGTGTAATGGTTGAATTCGAAGAAAGAGGGACTGTAGTTGAGAAACCCAAACATGGAAGACAACTTACTGCAAGACGAGCTTTATATATAACTGCTGTTCAAGAAAGTGTTCAGAGCAATCCATCATCCTCAATTCGTACGACGTGCTCGCAGGAGCTTGGATTTCAAAGAACAACTTTTCAGAAGGATTTGCATTTGTTTACACTTAAGATACAGATGACATTGGAAGCTTCTTCCAGAAGACCATTAACACTGCCATACATATGCCAATAGAATGTTACAGTTCATGAAAACAAGAACATGAGCGAATTTTGAATGGCTTTGTCTGTAACAGAGTAGTCTACTCTGCAATTTTGAATGGCTTTGTCTGTAACAGAGAATAGTCTACGTTCTGCAATTTGTGTCATCTTGCAAAATACATCGGAAAGATATGCTCGTCCGGCGAGTAAAGGAACTACTGTAATGGTACCTTATGTAGCTGTTAGGGAATTATTTCAATTGCCACCGCTACCTACAGAGGTTGGTCTTCCAGATCCATTTATCGACGCTGAATGCAAATAATGTACTCCTATTTTATCAAGCAGAATACAAAATGAGGATCTTTTCAATCTGAAATGTTCCATGAATTGTTCATCACTTATATTAGGAATGATATTTTCAAAATGATTCTGCACTCGTAGTGGGGTTTCTCGGGAATTTTGTATTACTTCTACTATTGTATTTTCTTCATCCTCCTCGCTACTCGGATACTCATCAAAAATTTCATTTGTACAGTGAATAACGACATTCAACATATTAGACAGAATACTCGTATTAATATTCAATTCATCGCAAATTAATACACTATCCATTTTTTCTATGTTCAAAATTCTAATTCAGAAAACCGTAATATTATGTTCGAAGAAATCAAATAATGAAATTATTCCACAAACGCAACTTAACCTTAGATAACGCACCCTGGATGGTACTTTTTACGCGCTTGTTCTAGAATGATAGATACATAAAGCAAAATAGCAACAACATCAACAAAACGCAGATACAAAAAATTTAAGTGTATTTATTCTATGAATACCTACTTTTTAAGATATCCCCTATAATCCCTTATAATCATGTTATCTTCATATTAACTACTGACATATTTGATATGTGGTAAGTCAAAAATATTACATATGTCAATTTGTTAAATAATCTTTGAATGTCAATCGAATGTGTATCTGTGAAAGCATCGACAATTGAAATTTCTGTCGGAATCTTTGACATTTCTTTTTTCCGATTTTACGAAAAATTCGTATTTTCAGACGAATTTGGGCGAATGAGAGTGCCAGGTGTTGGTGAATTAAGGTTTGCGGACTGTAGAATGAAATAAAATTAACGAAAGACGGAAACCATCACAGCTAAGAAAAAATGTGTTGAAAAAGAAAAAGATGAAGATCATGGAGAGTTCTGTGAATGCTCACAATGCAAAAATTTCCGACAAACGTTCACTTGGCGTGAACACCAGGAGATGGGAAATTTCCTGTAGTTTCAATGAGCCAAGAGTCAACACGGAACGTAAATGTCAACGTAATCAACAAAAATTATGTTAACTTCTGTGATTGCTTGCTTTTGAGTAAAAGAAAAAATAATTTCATCTGCTGGTGAAAGAGAACTACTACAATGGAATTTGAGAATATGTGAGGTATCAATTAAGTCCATACAGGCACAATTTTTTGAGCAAATACGTCGGATATCCTATTAGGTAAAAAGTATAAAAAACTCTATATTTGGGAATGTTTCAAAAATTTTCTAACATGTCGATTTCTGCAAAATTCTGCAAGCCTGACTTTTCAACCTAATTCAAATATCTTTCAAGTCTTAATCCGACGGATATTCTTGATGTTGTGGAGGAAACCAAATTTTAAATGCTTATAACTGCTGAACGATTGAAGGAATTTGGCCCAATAACGAACTTGACCGAGATATTTGGACATGCATATTTTGGCATCAATAGATTTATTCCATTTCTTATGGGTTTCTCACTACTACTGTACAGATTGGTTAAATTGCATGAAAAACAAATATCACTTGAACTAAAGGTCCGTATCTTGTACTTCCTAGAATCATTAGTCTTTTTGCAGATAAAATCATTCCTCATCTTTTTTCCTAAATTGCACCATTTTTGAGATATTTGAACTTGAAAGGAATTAAATCGATATAATCATCTGATGACATAAGTGAGTGAGTTTTTTAACAATCCAGATTCAGTAGTGGTTGCTGTGGAAGGTAATTTTCATTCAAACTAAACTGGACTACAGAGGGGTATTTGCCCAAGGTGAAAACTTAAAATGCTTCTAACTTTTTAACGCAGCTGAATATGAAAAAACAGTATGGGAAAAAGTGTTTCTTTTCATCTCGAGAACCTATGGTTGAAAATTAAGGCAGTGGTCAAAGACTCACCCTGTATAAATGAACATTAATCAGTTCGGTCCATTTTGCTCCCGAATGAGATGCTATCTTAGAGTAAGTGGAAAACATCTGTGTAGGTATGTACTCAAATTAATTCGCAGACAATTTTTACTGACAACACAAGATGTTCGATGAGATTTTTCGTAACAACATAACCATACACGGGCCTAGTCCTTCAATCTCAGCTTAATTAGCAAGACCATTAATCATGGACGAGCTATGTCCATTACCTATTCGTGATTAGAAAGGAAATATCCTATGATATAATTAGTAATTCTTAATTTCTCTTTACAGGTAAGCCGTTATGACCCAACGCGAACATGAGTGTGATGGGTAAGTAATTTCGCCGTAATTACATATAAGGTGCATTTAATTGGAAATAACAGACTAATAGGAATCTTATCATGTTATCCAATTAACAAAAAGATTCTTAATTGAAAGGACTATAAATCATTCATCGCGTTTGGATTGAAAAGGTGATCAAAACATTGTCAAGAGGAGTTGTTTTCCTATTAAAATAGTGTCTCGGTCAACTTGAGACTGTTGAACGTTTCCTCTTGACATATAGGAAGGAGTACAAGAAAAAAAGATAAACGCCACAACAGGATGTGCAAGTGAATTCATTACATTGCTCGTCATCCGCGATATCAAATAATTCCGGAAATTCCTGAATTTCTTCAATGGTTTATGACGAAATATGCAGAAATGCACTGACGTGAGAGGAGGAGCCTTTTCGCACTTTACATCAGAGCTGTAAGTTGGCAGATTGCAACACTAGGGTTGTCCAATCCCGAAATATTAAAAGCAACCCTCCTACAGACATGGGGATACATTAAGCTCTCTCAGAGCTCGATTTTTGATTGTCAAATCTGATAACTTCAAACTTACCTACTTTATTTAACCGAAGTTTTCTACATGTAGTGACATTATTGATATCTCACATATCCTCCAATTTCATTGAGGTACCTTCCTCTCACCTGAAGATATGATTACACTGCTGAACAATTGATAGGGATCACTTACTTTCGATATCAAATAATTCCGGAAATTCCTGAATTTCTTCAATGATTTATGACGAAATATGCAGAAATGCACTGACGGGAGAGAAGGAGCCTTTTCGCACTTTACATCAGAGCTGTCAGTTGGCAGATTGCAACACTAGGGTTGTCCAATCCCGAAATATTAAAAGCAACCCTCCTACAGACATGGGGATACATTAAGCTCTCTCAGAGCTCGATTTTTGATTGTCAAATCTGATAACTTCAAACTTACCTACTTTATTTAACCGAAGTTTTCTACATGTAGTGACATTATTGATATCTCACATATCCTCCAATTTCATTGAGGTACCTTCCTCTCACCTGAAGATATGATTACACTGCTGAACAATTGATAGGGATCACTTACTTTTTCTAAATTTATTTCTGAAATATTCGCTCCGAGATTATAAATTTAGTCAGAAATCAGAGTATTTTCAGTTGATAATATGGTTCACTTGAAAAAAGAATGAAAAAATGGAAAGTTGGAGAGAAAAAAAGACTTTATTATAATAGGAACACTCAAAATTCTGTGTTTGAATAACATAAAAATTTTATGATGAAACCACAAGAAGGCTGAAGTTTCGGTTAAGCTAGAACCTAGTTGGTCCCCCACGAGCTCGTCTCAAGCATTCTACCCTACGAGGCATTCTTTCAATCAAACGATTTATAAAATTTTGGGGCAAATTCGTCCAAATATCCAGTGAAGCGTTAGAAAGGTCTTCCAGGTTATTGATCGGTTGTTCTAAGGTTGACAATTGTCTAGACATCTCAGAACAGACATGTTCGATGCAATTCATGTCTGGAGAGCGAGCTGGCCAGTCCATCCTATCAATAGCATGAGTTTCTAGCGCTTCATTAACCAGACGACTACGGTGTGGACGGGCATTATGGTCAATTAAAATGAAATTCTCGCCCAAGGCAGCCGCAAACGGAACAATTATGGTTTCAATAATCATATCGTGATATCTCTGGCTGGTCATTGTGGTGTTCTGCAGAACAACCAACTCTGTGCGTTGGTTCAAACAAATGCCTCCCCATACACATATAGAACCTCCGCCAAAAGCTGTTATGGGTACCATAAACTGTTCTGCATACCTTCGACCTCTTTCCCTCCAAATAAGAATACGTCCATCGGAGTTGACCAAACGAAATCTAGACTCATCCGTAAATAAACATCAGCTCCAATCTTCAACTGTCCAATTGCGGTGCTCCTCAGCCCATTGCCGTCGATGAACCCGGTGTTCCCTATTCAAACGGGGATGTTGTACCCTCCTACGTGCTCTCAAACCACGAACATGTAGTCGTCGTCTTACAGTCTGGTTCGAAATTAGAACTCCTGTTGCAACTCTCAGTGATCTATTGAGCCGCGACGCCGGGTAAGTGGGATTTCTCCAAGTATTGAGGATCAAAAGACGATCTTGGGCAGCTGTTGTACTGCGCTGCCGACCTCCCCCATGAACATAAGCTACTAAGTCGTTTTGGATGAACCTATTCCAAGCCCGACTCATGACACTTTGCAAAACATTCAACCGCCGAGACACTTCTCGCTGGGACAAAACCTTCCTGTATCCACCGTATGATTTGGTCCAGTTGCACGGGAGCCCAACGTGTTCTCGGCATGACTGATAAGCTGATATTGTTCTCATTTCTTCAATTATTGTCACCTTATGTGTTTGAACGATTGAATTTAAGAAGTAGGTTTGTACACAGTGTATGTATCACAGTATCACAGTGGTGATTGTATTTGTATCACATTGTACCAAAAGGAAAAAAGATTTTAAAACAAGCGCGCAAAAGTTCTTGACCTCACGTCAATGCTTTCATGAATTTTTTTTCATATTCATCATATTACCTAGGTCATGGCAAATTGTTGAAATTTTCATTTTTTCCAATGAGTTTTATATTGATGTCATAATTCACCATGCGCCCCATTTGAAATAAAAGATTAGTAGTGAGTTTCCTTTGAATCCGGACGTTGTAGAGCCTCAAACTTTTTAGGTAAAAAAATTATTATCTCAAATCCTAACAAGCAAAATTTGAGCTCAATATTGCGAAACGTCGAAAATCATCGACTTCAATCAACCTATATATGATTAATGATTCTCGAGGTGTACTACAGTCTTTTTTTCAAACAAAGTGTGAAATATTGAAAGTATTCAAACCAGTTCTGTGATATTCCACGCTTTGGATTTCGGTCTCCTCAAACGAGAATCAGAAAAAAAATCTTACACTAAGCTAGATGAAGTGTATCAGATCACCATCCATCTCATATCACTTATGTTGAGTAATTTACATAATTGCTGAAATATCCTGAGAACAACATTTAACTTTTTATATACGCCTGCGGGCCACGTTTAATGGCTTATGAACTGGATGCTAATTGATGTGTTTTAAGAAGTGAAAAGATTTGAATGGCAACATCTGAAGGAACCGTTGAGGTCAGAACAAAAAAATTGGAGCAACGGTTCAGGGATATTAGGCATCCGCAGATTCACAATTATCGAAAAAGCGGATGTTTGTTAATGATAAACGTCTTCATTTATATAACTCTCGAAGGATTGTTGCAATTATCTTTTTCAATTCGAATATTTATCTGTTCCCTTTGGCGTGCAGAGGGTCAAGTGAAATGAAAGAATTGAATTGGGGAGAATTATCCTGATTGTTGTTTCTTGAGAATTGCATCGACATAAATACATTAAATGGCTCTCCATCTTCTTCATCAGAAGAAGGTACATGTGAAATTACTGATCCCGGATTTGCTATTTTTTTTCTTATATTTTCATAATTGAAATACTATAATGGAAGTTTTTTAAAGCAATATTCACGTTATAGTTCAGATTCTGATAAGCATGAAAAATGGTATTCAACACTTTTCAGTGACTTAATTGCCTGTTTCTGCTTCGTTTCCGAACAAAAGTTTTTTAATTTAGTTTTATCGGTACTATAATTCCATAAAAACACTGTAACTTTGTGAATATTCACTTTATGAACACACACTGCAGGTTTATACCAATTTGAATCCATGCATACATTTGTGCCACAAAACTATCAACTTTCTTAATCGGATTTGTGATGGTGTTGCAACCCTCTCCAAGGGGTTGCTGGTAGAAGCAAGCGCTGTCTTCCCAATGATGTCCTCCTGTCAACAAAAATCGATCTGTCTGAGTGTTTTCACAAATTATAGTTATTGAGGGTGGATACTTATAAATGTATACTGGTGCACCATCACAATCATTTTTATAATCTTGTCTCTCAAAATTAGCCAATATGGAAGCACGTACCTTCGATATCGAGCTCAACAGGTGCACATGCAAATATATTCGATGATGCATAGCGGTCTACCTGCCGGCAGCATCAATTTGGAGCTCATCCTCGCGTTTATTTGTGCTACGTATTTTTTTAACATGCTCCAAATGATATACCGTAGGATCGACATCACGATTATCGGCTCATCGAATTGAGAAATTGGCACAATCTTTGGCAATCTCGATTCACATTTTTTCTGAAACCAAGTCGTTTGTTATTGGTGCAATTTTTAATGAAGTGATCAGATCGGTTTCTTATGGCCTGACCAGCATGAAAATATGACGCAAATTGGGGACATTCATAATGAAAAATGTTGATGATCAGAGAGGACATTGAATTTATGGAATGAACGAGCATATAAAGGAGTATATTTCGATCTTCGGGTCATTCGCAGCCAAAACCAAAAATATTTGATGTTGCGATTGCCACCTGGTTTCGATAATTGGCACTGGAAATGTCGGATTTAAGTATATCCTGTAGATGTGAGTGAAAGCATGTATTGACTTATTAAAGTGAATTATTTATGGAAAATATTTCATTCGATAAATAGGGAATTACTTCATTTTCGAATAGAGGATTCTGATTCTTGTTTTATTCCCAATGCCAATTTATTTAATACCACCCACTTCTGATCCTTCCATTTATGATTTTCAAAGAATATTGTTTGTGTGAGTTGAAGGTATAATAATATTAGGTTGGGGAAAAAGAATTACATTTGTTTTGACGATACATGGCTTTACGGCTTTACTGACCTATATCTCTGTATGTGTTGCATCTGGTCAAACGTAAAGTCCGGTAAATTTTACAATGCTGGTAAGACGGCTGATATTATAAATAACGGAGTTTTGGTTTCGCCAATTCCGTTCCGGTAATTTCGATGTGAAAGATGCACCTCGCACTGGAAGGCCTGCCGTCAAGAATGTTGATAAAATACACTAAAACATTAACGCACGTAATGGAAATCTCAAATTTATTCTACAACGGAAGGTGTTCTCAATGATAATTATTTTTATCAGACTCCATTCTGAAATCAGTTATTCTCGATCAATTCTAGAGATCAATAGTTTTTCTTTCGTTTGATTTTCTACATTCGATCGCAATTTGACCTAAGACAAATGTGCCCAAGCGGTAGTTTTGCAAGAAGAAGGGTGGACATACACACGAATTGCAAAATCAGCTTGAGCAAACTCATGGGGTGCAAATTAGCACTCAGACAATAAGAAATCGCCTCAGAGAATATGATTTAAGGCCTCGTGCCGCGGCAAGAGGCCTAGCTCTTACCCCAGCCCGTCGGAGGGTGCGTTTGGATTTTGTGAGACAGCATATCCATTGGGAAGAAGCTGATTGGGAAAGAGTTCTCTTCACAGATGAGTCTAGATTCTGTTTCTACCATTGTGATCGACTTATACAGACGTCCACATGAAAGATATGCTCAGTGCAATTTCCTGAATACTACTGGTTTCGAGGGAGGATCGATTATGGTATGGGGTGGAATATCTTTGACTACTCGCACAGACATAGTGGTCGTTGATAATGGAGCTATGAATGCTGGTGGGTGTATGAGGAACATTCTTGAAGAGCATGTAGTGCCATTTGCCCCATACATTGGTGAAAATTTCATTTTTATGGACGATAATGCCAGACCCCATCGTGCGCGCATCGTTCAGGAGTACCTTGAAGAGGTTGAAGTCTCTCGAATGGAATGGCCAGCACCAAGAAGTCCAGGTCTCAATCCGATTGAGAAGATTTGGGATAAGCTCAATAGAAATCTGAGGAGTTCAGAAAATCATCCAGTTACTCTTAATGACTTAGGAATCCAACTCAGAGAAATCTGGGAAGGATTAGATCAGAACATTTTAAGATTACTCATTTTGAGTATGAACCGTCGTTGCCAAGCTGTAATTAACACAAGGGGTGGAAATACCAAGTATTAAATCACCTATCAGCATTTTGAAAGTTGTTTATTTCTCTTCTTTCACATAAGATTCGGTGATTCCATTTAATGTGTCTTGTTTTGTTCAAAACCTTCCCGAGAGAACATAAAAAATAAGTTATAAAGTCAATGTAGAGTCAACTTTCATTAAAATTGAGATTTGCAAAATGTGCATTAATTTTTTTGCGCACTGCAATTCTTTTTTCAGCTATTTTAGAATTGTCCAATTGTGAATGCAAAACGTAATGAGTTGAAGATCCGTTACACTCAATTTTTCTGGAAAAAACATTGAAATTTTTTTATTTGATGCTTATCTAAATATTGTTCCACTCAATTCATTGAATATGAAGAAATTCATTCGACCCCTTCATTCCGGAACTTTAGATATTTGAAGGAAGTCTTGTGATCCTCGTATGAGATTCGTGAAACTCTAATGTAATACTCCCCCTTCGAATTCAGATATAAATTTTAACGATTACCCAACATTTTCATTGCGAGAGAACTTTGTCAGTTATCAGGAGAACCGAGGACGACTGCCATGCTGAAGTTGTTGCCCACCATTTACTCACGAATCCGATGATAACTTTCTAGAACCATGAGGAGAAATAATAAATCAAAAGCAATGTAGGGACCTGCACGTATGGCCACATTCATAATATGCCAGCGGTTACACAATATTTACACTACAATTCTACCTTCTCCAGTCCATTGATTGGTGAACAAATACTTGAATTGTAATTGGTTGGTCCACATTCTAATGTGGTTACCCTTCGTCTTGTTCCAGATTCACTGTTTTTTTTAACCGATGAACAATTAATCAGCAATGCATAGAAATAGTTTCGACATGATACTCATAATTACTAGAAATCGAAAAAACTTTCGAACAATTATCACGTTTACGCAATGAATTAAAGAATTGAAGGTGTTTTAGAGTGTCGGTTTCGTGTGAGTACCAATGTCAATTTAATTGCGATAATTAGTCTCGACTCATCGTAGTTTGATATCCACTGTATATGAGAAAAAATTAGAACGTATCGAGTATTTGGAGGACGAATGTACCCAGCGCTATACGTTAAGTTTTCAAGGGTAATAGCACTAGAGGTGAGAATTTTTTGAGAACTCTTGTTTTTGGGGAATTATGCGTTTACATTTCACGAAACAAAGTTATCCTTAAAATACCACGAGCCGAAGGGAGTGGTATTTCGGGATCACTTTGTTGAGTGAAATTTGTATAATTTTCAAAAAACGACAGAGTGTTCTCAAACAAATTCGAATCTCGTGTGGTATTTGGAAAGATCATTCAACAATATAAATCAAACGAAATAAAAAATAGTTTTTTATTCAAAAATAACCAGATAGAAGCATAACAATAAAGCATTCATCTTTATTCTCAAAATAATAATTATTGATAGTACAATTATTATACACATTACGAGCATTATTTTCGAATGATGAAGTAAATACTGATGTTGTTTCTTGAAGGACATTTTTTTCATTCCTTATGGCTGTGATTATTTTTTGTGATGTTGTTGGTCCAGTTGGAGATACGGTTTCACTGACGCCGCAGAAGAATGGCCTGTTATCTTTATCAGCTGTTCCTCGCCAATTCCTGCTTTGGCTAATTGGCTGACAGCAGTAGCTCGATGCGAGTGGTTGGTTATCTTCGACATGGTTGTGTTGATGCCAATGAGTTCTGCCGATTCTTTTGTCCATTAAGCTATCGTATTGGGACCGACTGGGGAGTTTTTGAACCATGAACCATATTCTTATGTGAGGTAAGGAATAGTCTTTCAGTGGTTATGTTTTCAGTTCTTTTGGATACAAGAAGCTTATATAACCTCACCGGGGAAATATCTTCTTCAATATTGGGAATCAGCCATTTCGTTTCCGCACATTTTTGGGCACCACCTTGTCTTGTTTTAGAAAATATCGGATTGTAGGTAATTCGGCCCGAAGGGATTACCATCGTTTTCAATTTCGAATTGGAAATGCGAAATTAAGCATGATGAACCCTCTCCTCCGAGCCAAGCAAGCTCCAATGCAGCAATAAAATAAAATTTTCTGTTAAAACCGTCCGGATTATCTTCTGTACATAAGTTCTTCTTTTTGTGTTGCACCAAAGACAGCGCCTTGGCACTAACTTTCCTTTTCTCAGGGTCCACTTGCAAAATACGCCTCTTGGCATTTTGTGCATGCCGCGCTGTTTTGAAAGCCACGTCTGTGAATGGATCGAATCTAACGCCCCATTCGGAATAGAATTCTTTGTGCAGCTGTTTGGCAGTATTATTCCACAAGGTTTTTACGGCACTTTCCTTGTAGCCTGATCCATCTCTTTTCTTCATATTGAAAGCCCAGTCTAGCATAATATTATTGAGCTCTGATAAACTTGTTTTTTCATTTACAAGGTATTCCCGGGCAGCACAGAATTCTTCAAATTGTTTCCAAATGTAGGATCTTGACTTCACTGTATTAAGCGGCAAACTTTTCTTCACACTTTCCTCAATTGAAGTAATATTACAATTCTCAAAACGTTTTATTGAGTTGGCATTGTTGTGACCCGTAATATTTATAAGCTGTTGTTCTTGTACACCACTTTTGGCTAATCGACTAACCGCGGTCGATCTATTAGATCTATTGGAATGATTAGTAATTTTTTTTCCTTTGTATTCAATCCAATCGCTTCGGTAGATGATCTTGTCCAATTTTGAATCGTATTTTTTCCAATGGGCATATAATCATACCAGTGATTATTTTCGGATTTCCATTGACGATTTGGTCTGACGACTAATCTGTTGGTTTTAATATTTGGGCCCCTTTTCGACATCAATTTTTTGAATAATCGGACGGGACAAACGTTGCTGTCTTCGTTTTTATCAAAAACTTGCTTCCACATTCTTGAACCACCCTGCCAAGTCCTGCTGAATACAGGGTTATATTACACTAGGTTTGTTACAGAACCATCATTGTTTGATTCGATACGAAAAAATTCAGTCAAGCAAGCAGCAGCTTGCTTCCCCACCTCGCCAAGCTAATTCTACCGCGGCTATGTGATAGAATTTCCATTGCAGCCCTTCAGGAGTATTTTCATTCCATAAATTTACCATTTCCGTTATTTTGACAGAACTTAATGCTGCCGAACTTTGGTTACTTTTACTTAGATCTGATTGCAGTTTTCGTCGTATAGAATCACGGGCAGCTCGCGCTTGTTGAAGAAACAAAACTTTTGAATGGGTCAATAATAACTTTCCTTTCTTTATAATATTATTCTTGTAACAGCTTATTTGTTTTGAATTTGACCGTACTTTCTTTGAACTCTGTACCATCATTTTGTCACCAAACCCACTCGGCTTCAGAGAGTGCACAAAGTACCTCCTCGGCTAGCTCTAGAGCTGAGACTACTTATAAAGGGGCGGCACTCTCTTTTATGATAATACAAAGAAAAAAAAAAGAGGAAAGTACACTAAAGATCTCAGGGTCGCAAAAGAAAGAAAATAACGAACGCACTCTCAGGATGCCAAACGAGCCCGATCACACAAGAGGGAGGTAGTGGCTGGTAGAAAGAATATAGAGCAATTATTTAATAATATAATGAGCCCAAATGAAATACACAAGGTCCCTCAAACGAGGATATATCTTACAGAAGGTAGATCACTAACTAGTTCTTACTTCACAACCCGAATATTCGATATAATGCTTTATCCCTTACTAAACAAACAGTAATATCACTCCAAGGTATATACTTAGAGCCTCGATGGTAATCGATACAAATAGCTCTTTACTTATATCTAAGCGACCTTCTCGATAGGTCGGGTTTTATGTACTAAACAGTATTCACTGAATTGGGCCTCTTTGATACTGATCAATCTTAACTAAATTCTACAGACTAACCTTCTATAACAGTCTAGGTCGTGGCTTGACTGAAGTACAAAAGGATATAGTTTCTCAACCCATTATTATTCTCACAGTCTCGTAGATGGAAACTGGGCTCAAATATATTCCTGGGCCAACGTAGTACAATTTCTCACAGTAATGCGCCCTGGGTAGACGACAGGTGTGGTATCTTAGATAGCGAAATCTGGTGGAGGTCCCCAAAGACAGCTCCCACGGCAGTAATTCAAAGACAGCCTAGACAAACAGCTCGAAGACTTCAAAGACAGTTCAGAATCTGCGGTACCTCGCAACGGTACAATAATAATTCCCAATTCGAAGCAGAATGATGCTAAAATACGAACAAAAATCTAAAATACCTCGTGACAAAACATAGGTTAACTCACCAATCCCACGTCGTTTTTCCAAACAAATACGCCACTCCGCTAAAGCGCAAAAATTTCACCAACGAACAAACCAAACCAACATGATAAGATTTCTCTCAGGGCTTCAGTTAAAATACTGTTCAGATCCGCAAAATTGCGATTAATTACTCCAGGACATTTCAACCAAAAATGCGGGAAGAACGACGTAATTGACAACCTACGTCACATGCACAGACTAAGACCACCGACAACGGCGACCATCGAAACGTACGAGATAAGCTGGTAAACTACTGCGACTAACGCCACCAGTTCAGTTGGCAGGTACTAACTGGAGCGGGAATTTTGAAACCGTGACAATTTCTCTTCATGTTCACAGCCCAATTCTTTAATATCAACGCCAATTCTTCCGCCGTCCGATTTCCATCTACTTGATACTTTCTATCGTTGCAAAAGTCCATAAATGCTTTCCATTCAAATTTCTTACTGCAAACGGTGTTTTTTGGTATCTTCGATCCTATAATTTTATTAATATTATCGTCAGTTTTACAACCAAATCGTGACATTTCGAAATATCAAATATTTGAAACTTCGAAATCGAAATAAATCAATATGTGTCCATAGCAACGTGAAAACAGCCCATGGTCTTTTATCGATGTAATGTTGACATGATTGGGTTAAATTGTTCATATGATACAAAATGAGGAAATTTGCTTGGTTGTTGGAACTGTCAAAAAATTTTCAGTAAAACAGCTATGGTTTTGATAATATAACACTGATTTCAAAAGTCAAGAAAATGATGACGACGAGATATTCTTGATGATTAATAATCTCACTTGTAAGATATTCGTTTGGTCAGTTAATCAAAGTATTTGTCGATTGAGACCATTTTCGGCGCGATATTCCAAAATCATAAACATATTTTTATTGAAAATATCACCAGAGATACTGTATGAATAACTTCTAGCATGTAAATCGCAGGATGTCAGTCCAAGGAATGACTTTCGATTCAATTAATTCCGGAACGATTGAATAAATCTTGCGCGCCAAATGAATCGACGAACAGGTCTTCCACTGTGAACTCCACGGAAGCTCTACCACATATGGTAAGATACTTTTATTTTATCTTCTCGTCTTCTTTGACGGAATGATACCTTCACGTTATGTGAAAACTTTTGAGTCCATCATTAGAATTTACTTTTAAATAGAGAGGAGTCGCAGAAAATTATCCCTGTTAAGAGATTATAGACAGCGACTGGGTTGAAACGAAATCATTTATTTATGCTTTTTCGTACTTCCGGGCCTAAAGTGACAACTTCACTCCCTTGTGACAGGTACTAAAGTGTCACATTTAATCCCTCCTGGATTAAATATTGACGAAACTCCCGGAACGAATTTAGGGATATTTTATTGAAAAATACAATTAATTAGAATGGTATTTAACGTTAATATTCAAATTAATATTGTGAGTGTTCGTCATATTGACCAGTCTTTCCTAGGTTAATGCAGCAGGTAACTGATGAGTAACTGATAGGTCCTTATCATATTGCACTGGTGTTTGTTTCGAAGATCCTGCGGAAACAGGAAGCGAGAATGAGGACTGTGGCATAACTATAATGGACGAATCGGCGACTTGACCAAATATTTTATCTGAAATTTTTTGTTTATTTTTAATAGACGATTAAATATATACTATGTTTTTTCCTACTACTCGCGTAGTACATTCTTTGTTGATGTATTGAACAAAAAATTTTGAATGAGGTGTCCCTGTCTTTCGCAATGCCACATATTTTCGAAATATCGCCACAAAACTGATGGCACTGTTTTCTGAATTGTTGATCACAAAATTTCGGTCAATTTTATTTTTGGTGTTTCTAATCGCAATTAGGAAGGAATCGCCCAAATCTCTCACATCGTCGATTTCTGAATCAACCAACTCTTTTCCACGACAAGCTCCCGCAACGCCCAAAATAAGTGCAACCTACAAAAAAATTGATTTCTTAAAATTTCTGAATATAAACACATTTCCAAATTTACCTTAAGCATTAAATATTTATCATCTGGAGCCTCCCGTAAGAACTGATCTACCTGCTCAGACGTGAAAATTCTTGACTTCTTTGGCTTAAATCCCTCATTTCTTCTCTTCAAAAAAGCTAATAATTTTGGAAATTTACTTATATCAATATCTTCTCTAATGTTAATAACCGATTTCAGCATTGAGTAATGTGCCTAGAGAGTTGAGGCACAAACCGCTTTTGATTTATCATTGAAGTAGACTAACAGCGCATTTTCAGTAGGTTGTCTCACATTTTTTAAGCGGCACCACTTTCTAAAAGCATCGTACTGCTGCTCGTATAGTTTTCTAGATTTCGGTGGTAACAATTCTTCACCTACTTCGGCTGCTTTTTTATCAATATCAGATACACCTTCTTCACTCATGATACCAATAATTATCAATAACAATGTTCCTTTACAATGACACTAGTAATGACAATGTTTCTCAATTATAATTGTCACAACGCAATGTTACTATGGTAACTTATTTTAAAGACAGTTTATTAAATGAGTTGAAGAGAGAAAAAACTAATTGAAATTATTGAAATAATTAATAAAATCATACCGGAAGTACGAAAAGTATCGTATATACCTTGCGACTGAAGTACATTTAATCCTTCAGGTAAATTATATATAAATATAAACTTTACCTTCCGGATTAAATGTACTACTTCAGTCCCGCGGTATATAATATACTATTATTGCGAGATATCTCAAAAAACATTTAATTAGAATGAATATAAAGTTTAGTGGAAAAGTATCTCAAGAACCTCCAGGATACCCTATTTATTTCTTTTATAAGCAAGCTAATAATGCCAAAATAGTAATTCTTCAGCAGAAAAGGGTACATGCATAATTTTTTTTCAGTTTAACTATGAGTTTTTAAATTAAGACCTATCTACCTGAATACTATAAGATTAAAAAAAAAAAACAAATTGCAATGAATTATTATTCAAACTTCGAAAAATTGTATATCCGGAAATATCAGTCCGTCAAAAGCAAAAATGGTAGCGATGTATCCGTGTGACAGAACAGCATCATTGGAAAGAATTTATTTGAGAAGGGTAATTCAAATTTCTTTTTCATTTCTCCGAAACTATCAGGCCGATTGACCGCTGATTGAATAATGTTGAAGAAAGGGAGTCTGCCAAATTTGGAAAATCCACAGACTAAATAATTACAAAAAATTTCCGAAATATTTAGAGTATTGGAAATATTCCAATACTCGAAATATTCGACAGACCTCAAAAAAATATTATGCGTTTATGGAGTTGTGATATAATGCATATTCTAAAATTTCATTTTCATAGATTAAACCTACGATATAATCTCATTATTTTTTTTGCATACTCGTTTTAGTGTCGTGAACTAGTAGATCAGGGTGGTAATACTTACTTTAGGGCAGGGGTGCTCAAACTTGAACTGCTGGCGATCTACCTTAATATTTTTAGACTACTTACTATCGACTTTGAGAGACTGCAAGTGTGATGCAGGGTTGTCGAACATACACGATACACTCTATCTACCTAGGTAGGGCGTACCGTAGCATATATAAATATATAAATATTGTAAGCCAAAAGTTCAAAAGAATATATATATATATATATACCGTAGCATATATAGATATTAGCTTTCTGCACAATATATAGGTTTAGTTCGGTATATAGGTTTAGTTAGGTTCTTCTCTACAATATCAATGAAAAAATTCAAACGCGCCGCCCGAAACTAGATTCTCTCGTTGTTTCTAGACTAGACTGTACTGTGTACAGTCTATTCTAGAAACAACACGGCTTTTCTTTGAAAAGTGCCGCACGTTCCTTTGATAAAGCCACCTTTTGCCGCAAGCAGTGTTATAAACTCTTTTACATGATCTTTCTCGAGAACTTTCGATTTCTTAGGAATATAACCTACTTTTTGTCCCTTAATAAACATCACCAATTTGTGATATCTGCTTAAAACAATATTCTTTTTAACGTTCAATGTTGCTTTCAGCATTGAATTCTTTGGCCATAAACTTGCTAAGTATCCCTTTTCTGCAACACTCTTAAAGTATGCCAACAAATCTGTTTCAGAATAATCGAAAACGTTCTTTTCCTCGCACCATGACATGAATTCTGCGTAGGTTTTGTCATACAAATGTCGGCCTTTTTCAGGTAGCAGGATCAAAGTTGCTGTTTTAGCCGGTTCTGCAATGTCCGGGAGAGTTAAGGGGATATTGACTTCGTAACTCATTGTAATTAAAACAACGGGCGATATTAGATTAAGATTAATATTGAAAGCAGCTACATTACTCGTAATTTGGCAGATCGATTTTGTTTGGATTTGTTTCATTATTTTTTTTTCTGTGAAATAACAATGGAACCAAAGATAAATACGCGACTATTCTGTGGTTGAAGAGTGAGAGTCACAGGCCTCGTACATAAAAATGAATTATCAGTCGAGTTGTGACGTTACTCATATTACTTCTGAATCCTCTATGTTCGGTTGCCCATGACAATCATGCATTAAAATAGAAAGAAATCGTATTAAAATGGGTCATTAATGCATGATTTTGTGAACGTTAAACAGAGCTTTTATTGGGAGGTCGACGGAAAAATGTCCTTCAGCTCAAAAATGGTTATGTTCTCCGCCCCAATGAATTGTTCATCGTCGAAGCCCTTCGCTATTTGCAAATCTTCCCTGTATCCACAAATGGAAGGAAGGCGTAATACTTTCAGCTATATTCTCAGCCAGTTGCCACCATATCACTTGTTACATGCATTGATAAATCAAAATACAATTGGAAGAAAGTGGATCTTTATTCATATCAAATCGTATATTATAATGTATTGTGAATGATGAAGTTTTCATTGTTGTGTGTTGTTCATTTTATATCTTCATGTTTGTAATCATTTTAATCATTTTCAAGTATTTCAACTATATCTGGATGAAAGGCAAGGTCACTGCCCGAAACGTAATTGTTGAAACGAATGTAATCTTATGATAGCCATTGAAAATGCTGAGTAAGACTTAATCACACTATATCAAATGGATATCAAAATGCAATATCCGTATAATTCTTGCCCTTTCAGTACTCAATTGTATCTCACTAAAAATATGACGAGCTGAAAATGCCAACAAACAGTATCATTACAATCATGATCATCATTCTTGAAAGAATATCTATACCGTTCCCCATTGTTCAACATCAATTCACCCTAGATATTCGATACTTATCTGCATCATATTCAACTTGCCATTCATAAACTATAATAAGTTATGCGCCGCATCCAACTCTTTTATCCCGTTTGAACGATGGTGTTGATACCGCCTAGATACGAAGGACGACATCCTTGTATAAAATAGCTCTAACAAGGTGGACAACAATAACACATGTTCTAGATACTACATCTTAAATACGAGCTCATTTTCGTGATATATTAATTCACGATTGGTACAGAGTACAGGATCTATTTTTCCTTTGGAGATGTTTTCCAATGTTCGTATAGACAGGTTTCCTCGGATGGAGATATTTATTGCGGGCAAACCAAGATGCTTTTTTCTGATTCTAACTGTCAGAATAGCAGAAGAAGTAGTAATTTTCGTATCACAGGTGATAGAGGTGATGTTTATGGCCCCAAGCACTTTTTGTAGTTGTGAGAAATAACTTATATAGCAATATAATTGAAGTGTGTATGAGTGTATGTGGTGAAAACAAGATTTATGTATTTTCAACTCAATCATTTCCTTCCCCTTTCTTTCATCTGATTTTCACTGAAATTCATGAACATTCCATTATGAACTCAGTCAAATTTAGTACAATGAAGAAAACATTTTCAGAGATAGACAACAATAGGACAACAATAGTCTTTACATCTCTCCAAGAAAAATATACAAAATGTATATGAAAAAATACCATTAATAAAATTGTTGTATTCAACACACAGTCACGAAAATTCATACTCTGAAAAAATTTGCTGGATCATTCAACACTCTACTACATCGTCCAATGAAATCGCTCAATTTTTGAAAACGGACCAATAGAAACAAACTGTATCTGAAAACGCTCAACCTCACAGTGTTTTCACTTTTAGAAATTTGTTTTTATCAAATGCCTAATTTGCATAGGAATATTAATACGTCCGGATAGCTTTGGCCGTTGGTGGAAGTAGCGGTCGTCATGGTTACGATAAACAAGCAGTTGTTAGCGATAACTTCAACAGCGCATTTGGCAGTTCTGTCAGTTTATTTTCGTATTTTACCATAAAGTAGATAAAAATGAAACGTTTTGGGAATTGTAATATTACTTCAATTGAGGAAAGTGTGCCTCTTAATACAGTGAAGTCAAGATCCTACATTTGGAAACAATTTGAAGAATTCTGTGCTGCCCGAAAATACCTTGTAAATGAGAAAACAAGTTTGTCAGAGCTCAATAATATTATGCTAGACTGGGCTTTCAATATGAAGATAAGAGATGGATCAGACTACAAGGAAAACCTTGTGGAATAATACTGCCAAACAGCTGCAGGAAAAATTTTATTCCGAATGGGGCGTTAGGTTCGATCCATTCACAGACGTGGCTTTCAAAACGGCGCGGGATGTACGAAATGCCAAGAGGCGTATTTTGCAAGTGGACATTGAGAAAAGAAAAGTTAGTGCCAAGGCGTTGTCTTTGGATCAACACAAAAAGATGGTCAACTTATGTAAAGAAGATAATCCAGACGGTTTGAACAGAAAATTTTATTTTATTGCTGCATTGGAGTTTGCTTGGCGCGGAGGAGAGGGTTCATCATGCCTAATTTCGCATTTCCAATTCGAAATTGAAAACGATGATAATTCCACGGGCCGAATTGCCTACAATCCGATATCTTCTAAAACAAGACAAGGTGGTGCCCAAAAATGTGCGGAAACGAAATGGCTGACTCCCAATATTGAAGAAGATATTTGCCCGGTGAGGTTATATAAGCTACTTATATCCAAAAGAACCTCAAACATAATCACTGAAAGATTATTCCTTACTCCACATAAGAATTGGAAATATGGTTCATGGTTCAAAAACTCCTCAGTCGGTACCAATACGATAGCTTAATGGACAAAAGAATCGGCAGAACTCATTGGCATCAACACAACCAAGTCGAAGATAACCAACCACTCGCATCGAGCTACTGCTGTCAGCCAATTAGCCAAAGCAGGGATTGGCGAGGAACAGCTGATAAAGATAACAGGCCATTCTTCTGCAGCGTTAGTGAAACCGTATCTCCAACTGGACCAACAACATCACAAAAAAATAATCACATCCACAAAAATGAAGAAAATGTCCTTCAAGAAACAACATCAGCATCTACTTCATCGTTCGAAAATAATGCTCGTAATGTGTATAATAATTGCATTATCAATAATTATTATTTTGAGAATAAAGATGAATAATTTGTTGTTATGCTTCTATCTGGTTATTTTTGAATAAAAACTATTTTTTATTTCGTTTGATTTATATCCTTGAATGATCTTTCCAAATACCACACGAGATTCGAATTTTTTTTTGAGAACACTCTGTCGTTTTTTGAAAATTATACAAATTTCACTCAACAAAGTGATCCCGAAATACCGAAATAAATATATTTTAAGGATAATTTTGTTTCGTGAAATTTAAACGCATAATTCCCAAAAAACAAGAGTGTTCTTCAAAAAATTCTCACCTCTAGTGGTATTACCCTTGATAATTTTCTCATATTGCCCGTAGGAAATAATTCACCCTACTTAGAATCCCATGGCCATTTCAAAATTTCGATTCTGTAGAATAATGACTGGGATGTACTGGACCGCTGAATTTCGTCTGAAAGATCCTCCTAGCATGCTGAGCTATCGTTTTGTTCGAATATCGAGCCGAAAATGGTCTCAATCGATTGGTTTTGACTTCCTGATGACGAATAAAGGTACCGGGGTCGTACTCATACTATGCCCTATGATTCATTCTTCATAATATGTCAAATTGTTAGAGTGAATCGTTACGTTAGACTTCAATTTAGACAAGCACGTTTGTTTGATAATTTATTTACTGTAAACTCACGTTCTTAAACATAAATAATTGAACTAGAAAAGTTACTAGTAATTAACCCATGATCCAATCAAAAGAATAATGAATCATTGATATAATCCCGATTAATTTAATTCAGATTCTTCAGTGCATTTCTTGTCTCTTGAATTGACCACCTCACCTACAGAAGTTGTTGGTTAGTTTCTTTAGGAAAATAAATTGAATTTTCTGAGATGAAATGATTGAGGAATCTCTGGTTAATGAACCAGTGATACCATAAATTCGTGAGCTTCCTTTCCAGACGATATCTCTTGGGACTTTTTGCCCAATGCCGCTAATCCACCACTATCAAAGAAAGTGCGTGACTGAATCATTATTCAATGGCGTACAAGACGTGGAATGATAGATTGAAGAAGTGGTACCCAAGATTTATGACCGAGTTAGGATATTTGTCGGCCGGCATCCATTGATATTCATATTATCGAGCTTAGCAAGTGAAATTGTGGAAATCAAAATTTGGAAACAAAAAAAATTTGAAAATTTATTTAATTATGTTTATTCAATTTATTTAATTGAATCAAGTTTCCTTCACATAATAAATGTAGGGTTTCAGGAGGAATTTGTTAATGTAACCAACACAAAGACAAAAGTATGTTGAGAATTTGATATAAACGCTGAAGCCTTAGTATAAACGGTATAAATGGCATCGAAATGGTTAAAAAATAATATTTGACTGCCAAATCCTTCTTTGTGTACTGGTCACTGTTTTCGGAGGTCAGCGACTGCTCTGCTTGTGGACTCTGGAGCTGATTCGCTGAGAAATAACATGGAGGATGAAAGTCTACTAGGGTTGTTGAAGGTTACTTGGAGAGTTCCTTAATTAATAGTTCAAGTTCATAGTTCAAGAAGTTTAAGTCGCACAACGAATTCGTATTTTTCACAATGAATGGCGAAATTAATTTTATTTATTTCTCATTTGTAAACGTCAGTTTCCAAAAACACAATATTAATCAAGAAAGTTTATTTTATCAAGTCACTAACGTGCAAAACTGACAGTTAACTTGCAAAATTTTCACAAGTTAGTTGTATCATTTACATTAGAAAATTTTGTTTTATCGTAATATAAGTTGAAAATTATGGTACCATTGTAATTTTCAGTAAAACAGATTTTTGATGATGAAACAGTTGATATTGATGATGATGAACCATCTGTTGACTCAGAAACTGCTGAATTCGAGGACTGCAGAACATTTGTACTCTCCTTACTACCAAATAATTTGCTAGACATTTCGATTTTTGTGTTGACCGAATCATTGACATAACTCATCGCAATTTCGGTGCTCTTCCATCCTCCTGCACGCTTTAGTGCTAAAATATCTCCACCCAAATCCGCAACCATTGTGGCTCCAGTTCTGCTAAAAGAGTGGCCGGTGTATAACTCTGGGTCTTTTAAACCTAAATATTTCGCTCTTTGCTTTGGGACACCAGCAATAGTGTGCTGGCCAGCATTAAGAGAAATGCACTTTTCATGTCGGTATGTCAAAAAAAATTTTAGGCTTTCTATTCCAGGAGGCCGAAGATTTACATATTTTCTGTATAACATGCAGGGCTTGAAGCTGCAGCCATCATCGGTTATGATGAATCTTCTTGTTGTTAAAGTTTTTGTTTGCCGCAATGTCACAATAACGTATTTTCCCATATCTTCTACATCATTCATGTTTAAGGAGAGAACTTCGTCACGTCGACAACATCCAAAAATCCCAAATATTGTTACAATTTTCGCCAGCATCTACTGGTCATCAGGAGCATGTAAAAAAAATTGTTCAGCCTCTTCTTTACTTAATACCTTGGCCTTTTTGGCGTATAACGCTCATTTTTTCGTTTCAGAAACGCTATTACCTTTTATATACATAAATTTTTCAGATAATTGAAAATTGCTAGACAAAAAAGTTCCAACAAATACCTTGCTTTTACGTGAAGTGGGACATAACAGATCTGAAAAGTTCCACATTCCAATTTGACTATTTCAAAATCATGAAGCTTATTACTTGATATTCAGAATGGTCGAGTTCAAAGCAAAAATAGTTAATTGGTGGTTGTGAATATGACTCACAACCATCGCTCGACCATATTTAGTAACAACTCTCTTAATTGCCAGGAGTTAATCCATTCAAATTAGCATTTTCATTAATCGATTCTTAATTGATATTGAAATAACTTAGTGCGAGACCAGGTATCTTTTTCAGGATTATACAACTTGTGAATAAACATTGTGAATAAACCAACTTAATCGAATTTAATAGATATCTTTTTACGGTGATATACGAACTAGTCCACGTATTTGGTACCGCTCTTTAATGCAACAACATGCTTTGCATATATATTGGGTTCGAAATACTCCCAATCATTTTCAGACCAGAATATTGTTTATGTTATCTGATATTCAAATCGATCGGACAATCCATAAAAATGTATCGATTTCCATATGAGGCTACCAAAAATCTGAAGAGCTGGATGTTTAGCGATATCGCTGAGAAGTGTAATTCCAAAAAAGCACTGAACCGTCATAAAGGGATTAAAGCACTTAATCGAATCTAAAGAATGGAAACTCGTTGATAGACGGATGTCGATATTTAGCATTGAATAGCTTGGATTTATTCAAATTGAAACACATAAATGTATTTATTTTAACTGAGTGATTGAAGCGCATTTACTCAAGTTGCAGATCATTACTGATGTTGAAACTGTTATTAATGGATCGAATTATTCAATAATTTTTTGTAGTAAAAAGCTAAAGGTTCTGCAATGGATAAATTTGATGATATTTATAATAAATTACCATGAAAAAAACTGAATAAGATTCAGGATCATTACCGGAACAACATCACATATAAACCATGTTTGCTTTCATTTTCCCCAACTTATTAACTACTATAGTCGTACAGTATTTTCAGTAATACATTGCTCTTATTCACTAGTTCAGTACTTGAAACATAATTCGATAATAAAACCCATCTGGTAAGCGTGAAAAGAATACCAAACGGACAACGATTGTTATTCGAATTCTTTGAGGCAGATCAAATCTATCGTATAGACCGAATCGGGCTAAGAAATCATCAGATCTTTCGTCAAAAAAATTTTATTGCTATCGGATATTCAATTAACTGTATGGGAACAAATCCCAAGTATTTTTGTGGCATTGTTTGTCACTGAAATTATCCTGTCAGGATTGCAAGAAGCAATTAAATTTAATATCCCATCTCAGAAGATAACAATAGTAAGATAACATGAGGAGAAATGATCCAATCGATATTATTTTTGAAGAAAAGTATGAAGAAAAAACAGGAAGAGATGAGGAAATGAGTTGGTCGATACGTGTTTCTGTCAACTGACATCATCAGAACCACTTGAAATATCCAAAGAAGAATAATATATTCTAACAAAAAAAATCAGGAAATTCACATTTGAATTGCCTGCGTTGAGTATTCTTGAATATTTTAAGTTTCTGTATGTTAGTAGGATTATCCGTCATTAGCATAAAACACATGAGTGTGGTCTGTCAACTATTTTGTTTGCGACAGCTTCTAAAACAAGTCAACTTCATTGGTAGTCGAATGTTGCAATGGAAAAAAATATTGAGTTTGCCCCAAATTTTGAATTTTCAAATTTCGTGTGGACACTCTGTTTTATCGAAAACGCAATTTCAAATATAACCTAATTTTAACGTTTTTTAATAATTAAAAAGTCTCATAGTCACCGCTCAATAATTTATTCACATAGAATTTATATTTCCTAAATTGATTATACAGGGTGTAACTAAATAAATGCAAATTATTTGAGGAGGTGATTCCTTATCGAAAAAAAGATAGGATCTTTCATACAACGAAACTTCATTGGAGCATCCCTTGTTAAGATACAGACCCTCAAAGGGAGTATATAAAATTTGTGTAACAATTTTTTTCACAAGCACCAAAAAAGTTACAATATTGAAATTAACCTAACGTTTCCTACTGGCAAAAAGACACTTAGCCATTTTACCCCATGGTTGTAAGGGTGGGAAACGCAACCCCTAAAGTTTATTTCCAATGTAACTTTTTGTCTTATTATTTGTTTACCATTTAAAAATTCATTTCCGATAGCCTGTTTTATTGGATGCTTTTTTTCAATGAGGAATCACCTCCTTAAATATTTTACACTTATTTAGTTACACCCTGTATAACTACGAAGTCAATCGCTCGATTCCTCTCAGTCAAAGCTTCGTAACGTTCAAGGGGTTTCATTCAAATCTCATCAAACATTCCAAAAAAAATTATTTAATAAGTATACTAAGTGATTCAAATTCCTTGAATGTTGGTATTACTGATGTTTCACGATGCTCCTCAGCAGAATTATACAGGGTCTTTCACGAGGAACCTCACCCATATTTATACGGGAAAAACTACAGAACGTATTTTCATTAAATTCAGCACTTATAAGTATTTCACGATGCTGATGAAATCTAAAATATTTTCAAGGCATGAGCACCTCCAGTTTTTCCCGAAATGACGTCAACTTCCGTTTTTCAATTTACAACACCATTTTTTTATTGCAGAAATAGATTCCTTAGAAAATTTCAAGTTATTTTGATGTAACATTTTTCAGTTTTTGTTGGAAAATTCTCTCTGAGCGGGAAAATTCGAAAAAAAAATCGAAAATAGAGCTGCGCTGAAACAAGAATAACTTCGAGGTTTTTGGATGGAAAATTTTCATTTTTGAGATTCTTCAAGATGTAAGATTGACTTTAAAAATTGAAATCGCGATTCATGATACAGGGGGTGAAAAAAACCGCTTTCAAAGTTAGAGATGACAAAATCGTGAAAAATCAATTTTTTCAAATTAGAACCCCATTTTTTTATGGCAGATATTGAATCGACGTTAAAAAATAATGTGGGTGTATGCATCACACCCTTGCCCTGAAGTGGATATTTTCATAGTTATTCACAAAAAACTGCTTTGCGTCTTGAATTTTAGGCTATTTCTTTTCCCTTCACGCCAAAAAGATGAAATTTTCAGGAACTGTTATTTGAACCATGCTGTAGATTTTTCACCCCTTCTTGAAACCCACTTCAAGTTACTATTAGGAGAACCATGGCAAACTCTCGCAGTTATAACTAGAGAAGATGCTCAAAGTTTTGACCGTTAATTTCTAGACATTTATTTATACGTCTCAGGAATGCTTCGTGCGTTGCTCTTCTTATTTCATCGGGAGGAAGTGATCTGCAAAAGTGTTTAAAAACCAAATTGAGTTCCAAAACTATGAATCTAAAAATCTAAACAAACCTGAACGCATTTCTGACTCGTTCTATGCAGTCCTCTTTATCAGTCAGGGAGTTGAGTTGAGTTCCTCGTGAAAGACCCTGTATATAATAGTTGAATTTGACATTTGAAAATCATGAATGACTAGGTTATTTTATTAGGTTTATACATTCAATTCATGTATTTTGAATTTATTTTCATTTATATTCCAATAACTATATTAGTGTCCGATGTCCATACGATTATTTCCTCCTTGTGCGCCATTTTAAAATCTGGTACCGAGGGGCATATCTCAACTTTTTCAGAGCAGTTTATTCGTACATCTTGAAAGGACGAAGGGAGAGGTCCACATAAATCAAGTTGAACACAATCAGATATTTTGTTAATTATGAGTTAGGTCGAACTTGGTGCACATTAAATGCACATACATAAGAATTGAGATTATCAGCATATCAGGCCTGAGGCGTAGTATCTTTTTCGGTAATTATTTATAATTGGCTAATAAATCTCTGTGGCATTGTTATTAACATTGAAGAACAAGTGCTCCAGGTGAACTGGAGCTTATACCTCCCACCCACCGCGATGTAGAACATGAAAAGTAAGGTATTGGATAAATTTTGGCTTCAGAGTTGAAGAAAATAGCTGTAAATTATACTTGGAATTAATGACAACATTGAATGCATTAGGAAGAATATTTTACTCATGTACAAAAATATCCAATACAATTCGTGCTTCAAAATTGTGTTATTATCCCCGATTATTTAAGCAATGTCTATTACCTGGTATGGTTATTCTTGAATAATAATAATAATAATAATCCAACGTTTTAGGAAAAATCATTTCAGTCGGTCAGCGAAATACAAGGTGTCCAGAAAGGGTATCGGGTATTTGTAAGTTCAATAAAACAAAAAATATTTGTGAGTAATAAAAAAGTTTATTGTTTATTATTAACGAATGAATTGGAGAATTGGAGAAAGTTGACACGTTGACACATAGTTATTGATATTGTTGCCATTTCTGACCTGATGTTTTGCTTCAATTGGGTTAGATTCGTCGGATTATTTTGATAAACCTCACTTTTAAGGTATGTCCACGCAAAATAGTCAAGCGGGCTAACGTCGGGGCTTCTGGGAGGCCAGTTGATGTTATCCCTTCGCAAAATGACTTTATAAGAGAATAATTACATCATTTGAGGCATGGCAAGTGGCCCCATCTTGCTAGAACTGCGTTCTTGAGTTGAAACCTGCAAACTCCTGCAACTCTGGGACCAAAAAATTTTGCAACATATCGCAATAACGGTCACTATTCACATTAATTGCTCGGCCTCTTTGATCTCCATGAAAATATGGACCAATTATGATGCCTTTAGCAGGGATAGCAGCCCAAACCACGACCTTTGGGCTATACACGGGTCGTTCCACTGCCCAGTACCGACAATTCTGCTTATTAACATGAACATTCAAATGAAAATTTGCTTCGTCACTAAACAGTATGTTGTTAAAGTTGTTAAATCGCTACAGCATTTCGCTCGCTTCAATTAAGTTCTACAGTTAGAAACTGTGATTTCTTGAAATTAGCAGGACCCGATCTTTTAAATTCTAAAATTATTATTGGCCTCCATTCATCCTTCGTTTCAAGGTAAGGCGTACTTATAATATGTAGACTAAGGACATGAAGATGGCTTCTTTTAGTTTCATCTTCTTCGTCCTTAATCTCCGTTCTCATGGAAGTCTAAAAATTTGAAGAAAACCACAGATGCTTGGGGCTTAATGAATCCATCTTGAATAAAATTAGCTCGATCAATTAACTTGTCAGTGAGTTGTTAATTCATTAGGTAGGTTCAGAAGTTTCTGAGTGATATATTATAATGCTTAATTGAATATGGAAAACGAAATTTCATTATGCTAACATGGTATCATCGCTTAGGTTCATGAAATATGTCTCTTCTGACTCATTATTCATGAAATGTATTATCTAACACTTCTATCGTGTGGACCATCCTCAGTCCTCAGGAGTGTTCTTCGCATAATATAATAAGTGAACATTCCAGGCAGATCACTAAATTATACGTTGTTTACCTGCGATTACAGGTGGAACGTAAACTAATAATTTTATGATGCACACCCAAGAAAGTATGTCAATGTCCACAGGATCGTGCTCATTTCGAAACAATCTGTGATTTAATTAGTTATCCTTTCCGGCAATCTCTGATTCATTCAATGGTACCATGCGGTCTCAAAAATTGGTTCAACCTTTGTTTCATAATGGCAGCATTCTGAGAACCGTAGCCTGATGCATGGTTAAAATGCAGTAGGTTACCTTCGTTTGATTTAGTAGGATCAGGGTGAACTAAATATTTGTAAAGATATAATTATGATATATACAGGATGTTCTAAATTCGAGTGTCTATTCATTCGTACTAGAATCTCATGTACAAAAATTCCCAGAGGAGGGGAAATTCAACGTTGCCATGACTCCGTGGTTTTTCTACTTTCAGCCAATAATAACATCTTAACAACGCAAAATTTGTTTTGTTTGTATTGTAAACAAAGGACGCTGGAGTCCGTAGCAACCGATGTTTTCAAATTATTTTCAAAAGTCGTCATTATCAATCCTTTTGGTGCAGTTCCAGAAGAAGGAATCAACAAAAATATACTAAAAACTGAATCTCAAAATACAGCTAAGTCTGAAAGGAGTGTTTAGAGACTACTTACCTAATTTTGCGATCAAAAAATGACACTTAATCAAGACACTTCAGTACCTGAACTTCAATTTCAATCAGTTCAATTAATTCAATAATGATTTTAAGAAAAATACCCGATTCTTAAGTTTCTAACATATAAAATGAGCAATTCAGTTATAGTAAAAACGCAAAATAGTTGAGACAAAAATTGAGCATGATACTAATTTATCCAGTTACGAAAACTTGTCCATTCAAGAATTATTATTTCGACAAAATTTACAGAACAAGAAGTAAAAATTGTTTGCACGTTATGGGAAAATATCGAGGAGATTGACAACTACAGCAAAATTACGGACTAATCTCAAGTGATGTAGAAGCTTCGCTCACAATCGTTGGATAATTTGAGAGATACTATTAATCCTGGGACTGTTTCCCTTCGTTACCAGAAAAAAAATTGGGTAGAGGAATCCTTTTCTCGCAGCCCGACTAATATGGCTGAACCAGAGTCGAAATGTAGCCAAGAGACAAAACGAAAGGACGGTTATATGGTAAGAAATTTAGGAGAAGGTCCCCTGCAGCCAAAGAGTGGGTGGAATCATAATTTTTCTGCGCATCTGTAGAGGATCCATGTTACTGAATTTCTTGACCTCCTTTATCAACTATTGATTATTGAATTCAACGGTCGCAAAAAGAATGTTCATAAAATACTAATCGGATTCCGAATAGATCCAGATCTAAATTGAGTTTCTTGAATAATGGTTATCGGTTATCGTTTTTACATTCGATATCGCGGTCCGACTAGAAAACTTTTTCTGACACACATTCGCTACGTGATTGTAACGTTGATCGTGAAAATGCGAAATAAAATATTTCAGCACCAGCTCGTAAATCAGCTTGAATCATTTTCTATGGAACTTATCAATAAAATCAATCAATTATGCTGTTGACTGCCGATTGGTCTGCTGTCTGCGGTGGCGATGATGTGGAGAGGAAGTGGAGGAGTTTCCTGGGCATACTTCACGGCGTGGTTGAATGCTGCACAGCAACATATACGTCCAAATATAATAAAGTGAGACCGTGGATTAACAGTTGTGTTCTGAGGATGGTGAGGAGAAAAAAAGCCTTGTGGCAGAGATATCTACGCACTAGATCTGATGAAGATTATAGAACGCATCGTACCTTTTCGACTGAGGTTACACGTGAAATAAGGCGCTCAAAGGACAGCTATGAGAAGAGTGTTGTAGCTTCGGGGAACAGAAAGAGGTTTTTAAATACGTGAGATCCTTTATGACTGGAAAAGTCGATGTACCCATGATTCGTAATAAGCTCAATAAGCTGTGCGATAATGCTGTTGAGGCCGCTGGTGTTTTGGCCGAGGAATTTGCCTCTTCCTTTTCCCTTGAGCCTGGTGGTGCTCTGCCAGACATTCGATTGCCGCGTTGTGAATCTGGTATTACCAGTGTTCAGATAAACGTAGAGCTAGTCCGAGATCATCTGAAGCGAGTGAGGGTTGATGCTGCTCCTGGTCTGGATGGTTTATCTGGTTCATTGCTGGTGCAGTGTGCCGGCGCCTTGGCTCCACCCTTGGCGGAGATTTTTTCCTGTTCTATGAAAACTTCGAGGATTCCTGGTGACTGGCTGGTGGCTTCGGTGACCCTGTTTTTAAGAAAGGAGATAAGTTGTCCGCCAAAAATTATAGGCCAATTAGCCTCCTCTCTACCGTGTCTAAGGTGCTTGAAAGGATAGTCTACGATCATATTGTGCAATTTGCTTCTGTACACGAACTTATTCCTGTAGTTCAACATGGTTTTCTCACTGGACGATCAACTCTGACGAACTTGTTGAGCTGTGTTAATGAATGGACAAAAGCTTGGGATTTGGGATTGCCGATTGATGTGTTGTACTTGGACTTCACTAGAGCCTTCGACAAGGTTCCTCATCGGAGACTACTACACAAACTGCAACATCTGGGCATCCGAGGTGAGATTCTGTCTTGGATAGGAGCTTTCCTATCAAATCGATCATATAAGGTTAGAGTCGGTGAATCTTTTTCGGCAGATGTGCCGGTTACTTCTGGGGTGCCACAGGGATCCATACTGGGCCCTTTATTGTTTTTGCTATTCACTTCTGACCTGCCTAGTCTCCTTCGCTCTACATGCTCAATGTTCGCCGATGACACCAAGATCTATAACTATCCCATCTCCGGGGCTGGCAGTCTGCAGTGTGATCTGGATGTTATCTGTGAGTGGTGTAATGAGTGGGGTTACCCTGAGTATGGAAAAGTGCTGCGTCCTTCATATTGGGAGAAGAAATCCGCGTTTGACATATTACCTTGATGGTGAACCCATGAAGGTGGTGGCCAGTCACTGTGATCTGGGCCTGGTGATCACCGAGGATCTGCAGTGGTCCGAACATATTTCTTATGTATGTGCAAAGGCTAAGCGATCAGCATACTGTATTTACAAAATGTTCAAGGGCGGTGATGTTAATACTATTCGGACCCTTCTTACCACATATGTGAGGCCCATCCTGGAGTATGTCGGTCCGGTCTGGTCGCCATCCACGGTGCGCGATGCATCCATGCTTGAGTCTGTTCAGAGGTGGATGACTCGTTTTCCCTATGGACCTGATAGACCATCTTATACGCGTCGACTGGAGATATTCAAACTAACCAGCTTCCGCGATCGACGCGAGAGGGATTTGCTCCTGACTTACCGATCATTGCGAGGACATTTTGGAGATGGGATCAACGGTATGTTTAAGTTAAATTCAGGCCATCTTAGGGGACATAGATATAAGCTTTCGAAAGAGAGCTTTAGAACATCACAACGCCAAAACTTCCTCTCTAATAGAGTGTTTGACACCTGGAATCGTTTGCCGCCTGAGATTGTTGGAGCCGCTTCGGTCAACTGTTTCAAGAATTCCTACGACAGATGGAGAGCCGTTAATTAGTAGTTTTATTTAATTTGTCATGGTTTCATATTTTTATTCAGTATGTGAACATTTCAATTTTCAATTTATATTTCTTTTGAGTTTATAGACTTATGTCTCAACTCTTGTATTTGTATTAATAATAATAATAATAATAATAATAATAATAATTGCTATTTATCGCTCTCTGGTTAAGCTCAAAAACTTGTTCGCGCTTTTCGCATTGGATACTATAAACCTCGGAAATGTGTTCGAACATATTCATAAGAGATATTGACAATATGACAACGGATAAAATTATTCTTGAACTGGCAGCTCCCTGGACATTGACGAGGATGTATCTGTTAGAATTTGTTTAACTTCAACTTCTGGTTTTCAAGTTGTCGAGCATGATATGAGGATATTTCATCCAGAAGCATAAAAAAATAATTGATCTCAAAAAATTTTCTCCTCTAAAAGAGTAGAATGCACACTTAGAAAATCATTCTTATACATAGAGGAAAGAATTTGTATGGAGATAATAACATGGAGCTCCCTCTTTGCTTAATCCAGGATTTTACATTCACAAATAGACAATTGTTAGCAGCAGTTTCTAATAGAAACATTATAATTCCTTGTGACATTAAAAATACATTCCTTTATTTTAATTGAAATGTACTTTTTAGCGAATCGAAATAGTGTAATATCATGAAATGATTTCTCCATAGAAATCTCCCACGAGCTAATACTTGTGAGAAAATTGTTCAGAATTCTTCAGGTAAAATTCTCCCAATATTTTCCTTATTGAGAAGTAAAAACTCAGAACACACTGGATATAGACAATCCAAGGACCAAATCGACCCAAGAAAAAATGTTGGTATCTACCAAATGATATAAGGATAAAAAATTATCCTTAGCAATTTCTGCTTAGGATATTCTCTGAGATTATTCTTCCGATGAAATTAGCTTGAAAAAATTATCTGACAAATTTTTTTGGGAATATTTTCTGAGGAAATTCTCCTTAAATAATTCTCATAAGATAATTCTCTAAAAAAATTAGCTGGTGACAATTAACTGTAAGAATTGTCAGGAATAATTCTCCTAAGAAATTCTACAGCAAGAATTCTCTGCGAATATTCTTCAGGAAAATCCTCGTTGCGAATTCTACTGAGAAATTTCTCTGAAAATATTCTTCAAAGAATGATCTCTGAGTGAACACTCGTGAGAATAATTCCTGAGAAGAATCGCCTGATGAAATTCTCTGAAAAAATTCTCTACGAAAATTTTTCAGAGAAAATCATCCAGCCGAGATAATCCTCTGAGCCTATTTTTTGAAAAAGTTTCTGAAATTTTTTGAGGACATTCTATGAGATAATTCCCAGAGAAAATATTCGTGGAAATATTTCTTGGAAAAATTCTGTGCAAATATTCTCTGAATGAACGCTATGAGGATATTCTTGGAATATTCTTTAAGAAAATTCTTTCAGAAAAATTCTACAGACTATAGTAACAATGAGAAAACTTCATTACCAAGATTCTCTGAAAGAATTCTCACTTATAATACCACAAGAGCTTCAAAATTATCAGGTATTTCCCGATAGGTTCGTTGCAAACAAATGAAGGAGTCAAGTTTTTCAGGTTAAAAATCACGAACGCAAAGCGCGAGTGATTTTTCCTGAAAAACTTGACGATTTTATTTGTTTGCAGGAACCTATCGGGAAATACCAGAAATCAGGGTAGTGCAATTAAAAATACAATTTTTGTAAACATTGGTGCATGTTTTCTTCAAGTCAAAGTTATCGGTAATGGTCCCAGAAGAGGTAGATGGCATGAGGTTTATGCTGTTGATGGCATTTTCTGCAGTAGGCTCACTCCTTCGCAGTTTCTTGACAATTAATTCGTGGTGTTCCTGGTCGAGTTGGAGATACGGCTTGATGAAGTTACTGTTGGCATGTCCAGTTATTTTGATTATCTGCTGCTCTCCCGGGCCCGATTTCGCTAGATTGGAGACGGCTGTTGCACGACTGGAGTGATTGGTGAATTTTTGTTACCAAGGTCAAGCCCAGCTTTTTGTGCTGACTCCTTAACCCACTAACACACTAATCGTGTTTTGGCCTACTGGGGAATCCTTGTACCACCTAGCGCCTGGAACTTTATTCCAGAATGGATTTTGGGTCAGGAATAGTCTGTCGCTCTTGATATTGACATCTCTCTTCTCTCTCAATTTCTGGAACAGTCTCACTGGGCACTTGTCAGGGATTTCCCGATTCTCCACCAGCCACTTGCTGTCTGATAAGTTTTTATCACCACCTTGTGTGGTCTTGCTGAAAATTGGATTGTATTCAATTCTCCCAGTTGTTTCCCCGTCATTTCGCTGTTCTGCCTTGAAGTGATGTATTGACGCCATGCTGCCCTCACCACCTGTCCAAGCCAATTCCACTGATATTATAATGAATAATTTTTTCTGGAGGCCATCAGGAGTTTCCTCGTCCTAAATAGTGGTCATTGCATCCCAATCTTTTTCCTCCAACGCTGCTGCACTTGCCCTCCGTTTTTCCGGAATAGATTGTAAAGCCTTACGCTTGGCATCACGAGCTCCTCGAGCGGTCTTGAATGCAGCATCCGAAAATGGGTTGATTTTGATGTCGAAATCGTTCAAATACTTTTCTTGAAGTAATTTGGCAGTGTGATTACACATTGTTTTTATTGTACCTTTCTTATAGTCTTGTCCATCCATTTTTTCATATTGTAAGCGTAATCTTTCATAATGTTTGCCAATTGCGCTTCACTCGTTTCAGCAATCAATGTGTATTCCCTCTCAGTACAAAAAGTAGTAAATTGGTTCCAAACTATTTTTTTGCCTTCTCCGTATTAATGGGAACATTTCCATCGACTTTTTATCGATGGTGAACAGAGAACAAACTCCAAATCGACTCATTTTCATGCAAAATCTCCAATTTTCACAATTGAATTCAACCTGTCAGTTTGACGTGTGCTTAATTTGGCTGGATCATGTTTTGTTTATATATAGCAACTACCAGAGAAAATTTTCAAAAAATTATCAGTATAATACCATGTAGGTTATACCACGTGACGTCGAATGGTGCAATTCTATTGGTCGATATTTGGGTCGGAAAAATAATCTGTGAAATTCTTTAGAAGAAATTCTCTAGAGTAAATAATAAAGAATATATTCTCTGAGAGAATGCTCTGAACAAATTCTCCTGGAAATATTCTTTAGGAATAATTTTTGAGAAATGTCTCAGAGGAAATTCTCTGAAGCAATTCTGTGAGATAATTTCCATAGAAAAGTTTTCAGAAAAATTTTTTTATTTTCTGGAAAAATCATATATTTTCTTTAGAGAAGTCTCCAAGAATATCTCATTACCCTCTTCAAAAATAATTGGAGAAAATTATCCTGAAGATTCTGTGAACAATTTCCTATATAAATTCTTCAGAAAAATTCTACAGAGTATATTATCTGGGAATAATTTTTGAGAAATGTCTCAGAGAAAATCACTTGAACCTTTCTGTGAGATTATTTTCAGAGAAAATCCTTCAGTAAAATATTCATAGGAATATTCTCTGGAAAAATTATCTGTAAAAATCATATATTTTCTTTTAGTTTTCATTTTCTTAGGAATAGTCTCTGAAAAAATTATGTGTAAAAACCATATATTATCTTTAGAGAAGTCTCCAAAAATATCTTATCATTCTCTACGAAAATAATTTGAGAAAATTCTTCTGGAAAAATTATTCTGAGGGTTCTGTGAAAAAATTTCCTATATGCATTCTTCAGATAAATTCTCCACAGTATATTATCTAAGACAATTCACCTAAGATTAATCTAAGATAATTTCCCAGAGAAAATCATGCAGAGAACATTTTCTTTACAAGATTTACGAATAAATTCTATTAGAAAATGATCCTGAAGATATTTGAAAAAACTTCTCCACGTAAATTCTTCAGAAGCAATTTTGGAAATTATATGGAGATATATGAGATAATGGTCTGAAAAATTTCTCCTAGGAATATTTTCTGAGATTATTCTATAAGGACATCCTCTGAGAAAGCCCCTGAGGAAATTTCTGAAAAAAAATTTCTGCGGAAATAATGATTAGTATTCCTTTAGAGAGTGCTCTGAGAAAGCTTGGAAATTTTTCGATGTGTATTTGTTTTCGTAATTTCTGCTATTATCAAAAAACTTTCCAATCAAATTCCTCTAACTCAAGGACCACCTCTCAAATTCTCTACACATGTTCCGCCACTCCTAGCCTGACAGAACATTCGTTGTTGAATTTTTCTCGCAGAAAACTCGTGACTGTCAATTACGTGAAGTTTTATCTGGTATGTGCTTGTTCCAACGACGGAGAAATATTCAAATGATGAAGTCGTGCAACTGTCAGCAACCATCTCCTTTATGGGCTCCAGATCTCTAAATGGCACCAGTATTTTTTACCGAAGTGGTTGGTTTATATTTGTGTTATTGCCGTTTCTCACAAGGTATACACATTCTGTGGAGGTTCCGAGAATGGTGGATACTTTTTGTAGCGTCTAGAAGAAGTGGAAAGGAAATTGTTTATTGTGTAGTATTTGAGAAAACTGTTCGATTGTGGAATATCAACTATCCCAAGGCATTCTTCAAATCGTAGAATGCATTCGGAGAATATCTTCACAGGATACTGTTTGAAATTGCGTGTTTTATGGGGAGTGCTTCAATTTAGTTCTGTCTAAATTTGGCAGTCTATTAGACAAGAATCCTATCATTTATGTGGTATATTCGATGTCTCGATGCATCTTAAGGCTTCTCGGAGATTTTGCTCCGAAAATGTGACATTTAAAATTGAAATATTTCGAGATTTTCAAATGGCAACGCCATATTTTTTTTACACCATCCGATTCAAAATAAAAAATGATTGGCAGTCTCTTTTTACAGCAATCAATTATTTTGGATAGATTTCGAATGAGGAGGAAAAAACTCAAATATTTCAGTATTCGAATCCAAGATCTGTGGTCACGTTTACGTTGAGAGGGCTCTGTGATTATGAGGTAAATTATTGAAATAGATTCTATGGTTGAGATCATAAAAAGTGTTCGATGGTCATGGATAATAGAAAAATTTTAAACTATGTTAATCAGATTCACACAAAAGAGGGATCATAAACATGAAATATTATGGAATACAGTTACATTTTTAGTTGTGTCGATCATAGATAATGAGGCATATTTGTTCATGAGTAACCACAACTATGGAAGGAATCTTTTTCCATTCATAAGGTTCTCATTTTATTCCGAAAAATTTTTCCTAGTTTGCTTTCTCTATAGCTTTTGTGTTATATTCTGTTCCGTTGAATGAACTCATTCATTTTCTGATAATTAACATTTTTCGATCAATTTCATTTTTATAAACAAAACAATTTAAAAGATTTCAAAAAGAGTTTAATAAAACAACTCTAGGTTAAATTAAATGCTCGAAATGGCTCCCGTTCACCTCTAAAATTTTAAAATCCTCTGTTCTACGGACATCGTTGCCTTCGTTTACAAATGAGAAACAAATAAAAACTTCATCAGAATATTCGGACAAAAATAATATTCCAGCAATATCATCTATTCTTGAGTTGATTCCCAGAAATAAATGTAAATTTTCTCCTAGTATTACAAATTCATGAATTCAAATATCATCAGTGAGTACCCATTCAGAAAAAATGTCAGGTTCCTTTACATTTTACGATCTTTCTTTCATTCAGAACGATTGTTGTTTATAGTATCGTAAAAAGACTACATTTTTCCATCTTTTATTACTTAAATTCAGCTAGTCAAATTGAGTGGTGACCGTGTGCAATAAAATGTCATTCCATCAGGTGTAAAGAGTTATAAAAAAGTAATTGGCAGATTGTATAAAATATTGTCACACATAAAATGTTGAATGCAATTCAATTACAAAATATTTCACTCAGAATGAATATTATGCATAGTGTATAAAGTATTCCATTGGCTATTTCCAAAGTTATATTCGGCTATAAAAAAATTTTATAGGAACATTTCAATATTGAAGAAGACATAAAATAGCAAATTCATTCTTGAAATTCATGCAGCCAAAAATATGAAATTAAAATAACAGGAAAATTGATAAGATGTAAGATTCAGAAGGTAACTTTAAATTTTGTTCTATTCAGAAATGTTACAACTTTATTTCGAAGTTTAGACCATTCAAAACTTGTTTACGTAAAATACTGATGGTATTAGCTCAAACTAATCAGAATGATGGCTAAGCTAGGCCCGAGTGAATTCAGAATAGCTTCTTTGAGTTCATTTATTTTAAACTTACTTAATTTTTTTTATTATTTCGATCAGCTTAAATAAATATTTGAATATATTGTTGATGTTACAAAAAGCTCTTGAAAATCTATATTTGGTAAGCCTGATAACTGCAACATCAGAGGCAGGATTATTTTATTGTAGTAGTAACAGAAAATTCTTATCTGTAACAAGTTTTTTTTAGGTTCACCATCTAACAAAAACGCTTCTGTTAAATTCATAGAATTTAAGATTGACCAAATAGGGATATTATTGTTGTAAACTCAACATACATTTTTCGTTGCATTTATTAAAAAAATTTCGAGTGTAGGCGTCGACATTAACTTATCGAAGACAATCTTTGTTGATTTTTGAGAAATGAGCTAAGCAATGATGTAGACAGATGACATGGTCCAGTCTAGAGGATCACGTAGTTGTCAATCATTCAGAATTTTGAATATTTAGATATCAAACCTTCTCTTTCATCACTCAATAGATAAAACCGACTGAAGATAGCAGGAAGTCAGCTCTCATTAAATAAGGATAAGTAAGAAATATTCCAAATATAGAGCATATCGAAATGGCCTGAAGAGACAGCTGCTCAGACTTAAATCTCAAAGACATTCCGCTGAGAACCTGTCTCAATTATTCACTTATTTATCTTGATCTTTCATTGTCGACTCAAATGCGTTAAGGACTTATTCCAAAATTCCTGTCCTGTCGTAGTAAATATCAGATGAGATGTAATCTTATGATTAGACCGTATCATCTGAGCTAAACCCATTAGAAATGAATCGAGGTGCCAATTATTATAAGAGATTTTGAAATGATGATGCTACTGAATTATTTATCTGTTATTTTTCCACAGGATATAAACTTGTATAAGCGCTACCTGATGTAAAAATTGATGTTCAAGCCAATTTACCGAGGATCAATAATGATAGACAGGAGCAGGATGAGAGGAAATGAATAGATAACAAATTATTCAATAGCTATAAGTCTAGAAGTTGTGTGTTTTTCATTTTGTCATTTTCAAGGTTAGATGGGAATTTCTCTCTGCATGGCATTAATATTCCCTTAACCCTGTATTCTCGATTCATTCAACAGAAATTATCGATTCCAAATTTATTGTATCATGATCAACAAATTCGAAGTTGTTCATGGTAAAATTAATTCAAGAATTTTTCACATAGAATTTTTTTAGCTGAAAATTTACTGAAAAATTCATATCCCTTTAATGAAACATAAATCTCATTGTGAAGTTCAAATTCTTGATAATGGCATATCATTATTTGCCTTTATTGATGAAATTATCCAATACTTGTTTGTCGTTTGGAATTCAAGCTATTTTCTCAACACAAAAAAATTTGTGAAAATTGATATCAACAATATGAAAATAGGACATTCACAAAAATGATCAATATAATGAATTAGTAAATATTTTGTTATCTTCATTAGAGGTACAAGTAACAGTAAATTTGAAATCGAAACAGTTTGAGACCCTTTTGATCCACTGATAAATTGAGATATGTTCCGGAGCAAAATCTCCACTTGTTAACCCAATCAAGTGACAGACAGGCTTTTTTTTGATCAGCAAATATCTAGAAAACAATTATTTGATGAAATTTTTTTTTCAAGAATTGAAATACGTTTCGTAATATTCAATTGATGAATTTTTTAAATACTGTCAAAATATTGTTATATATAACACAGTGTTGAGTTATTGAGTTATTGAGGGGGATGAGACACTCTATAGATGGGGTCAACCCGTTGTCTTCACCTTTATTTCTGAACCTATAAAAACCTAGAGCATAATTATGTCATTCACAATTTCGAAATTAAAATTGATATTTTCTCACCGTCGAAAACCCCAAATTAAGATTTTATCAAGCACGCGACTGGTCGACACGAATAGTCTGGCAATATACCGAAAACTGGTATTGGCTAGAGGTTAGTGGAGTTATCAAATCGAATCTATTCCATTTCAATTGATTCTGACACGAAAGACTGGAAACTGAAGAGATCTTTCATCATAAAATTGTTACCGTCTGGGATATCTGATACAATCAAAGATTTCCTAACCTTCTAAGGACATACGAGATATCGAATAACGAACAACTTTTCCAATATCGGCGTGAAAGGTGATCAAGATAAAGTCTTATCGACACTGCATCAGATACGGTCACCTTTTCAATTACGCTTGGAAATATTGATTACCTCTTGCAAACATTGCTTTATGCTCAGTGATCTTATCACCCTTATTGTTAAAACTGGATAATAAATCATACCCAAGTTCATCAGATAATTTCTGGGTACCGACGCAAATCTTTTAGTGGGATCAATTGAATGGTATTGTGACAATATGACTTCGATCAGCTCTTTTTCTATTATTTAATTGATGACGAGATATTGTTGATGATGGAGCTCGTGTTGAATGATTGTTTGGGCTATTACCATCATCTATTGTGGATGTAATGTTTTCCGACGTTTCGATAGACATCTTCTATCTTTATCAAGGAGAAAAGTAAGAAACCTTTTGAAAATTATCAATTTTCAAAAAGTCAATATTGACAGAAGTCATGAAAGAAAATGATGTTATGTACCCATCTGTGATATGATGATCTTATTAAGTTGGATCGAACTATCGGTGTCCAAACTTCTGGCAGATCTATAGATGGAGCACTTATGGAATCAGGTGTTATTTTCATAAATGCTGCTTTTTTGATTTTTCTTCTTGCAAGTTTTTCTTCTTTTGATATTATTGATGCTTCATCCCATTTTATACGATGATTCTCATCTACGAGTACATCTAAGAATGGAAGTTGTCTGTCTTTTTCGATATCAATTGTGAATTCAATTGATTCCTCTTTATTGTTTAGATATATATATATATATTTTATATTATATATTATATATAAAAAAACTATATTTATATATATATATATTCAATCAGCAGAAACACTTGTCGGCAAGTACCATCCTCGTTTATTTCCTTCTGCTACTTGTAGATTCACCCGATATACCTTTCCTATACACGATAAAAAATATGAAAAACCTAATGCTAACTCTCACAAATTTTCTTCAATTTGCGTATTTATTTTCGATACAGAGGTGGCAACGTGTGTCTTCTAGAACATGTGACCTTCAAATTATCAAGCAGAGAATGGATCAGCGTTGTCTTGACTTTCACCTGAATTTCTTTCCATCAGCGGTCTCTGACATTAAATAGCATAATCATCTAAAGTTTTCTTTTACTTCTTGCTAATATATCCGATGAGACAGTTTCAATTCAAAATATAAAATTTTATACAATGTTTCGAATGCAAATTGGAGAAGAAGTTTTTATTCACAATTATAGGGAATAGTCAAATCTACTATTTGCTCAGTTTGGCAACATGAAAATTCTTTATGACCTGAGTGGACCAGTTCAATACGTTACAATCGACCAGCTCTAAGTTTCAGATGCGACACTTTTCAAGGCTGGCTCATTCTATTCATTTTGTGAAAAATCTGGAATATTGCATCAAATGAAGATAAAATTTGAACACATCCAAGCCTCACAAATCTGGCACAATTTAGAAAAACAAGAGTTTTTTGGAAAATTGAGAAGTTCTCTTCCAACTTCACACCCATGAATATACAGGGTGAGTCTTTGACCACCGCGGTAATTCTAACCATAGATTCTTGACGTCAAAAGAATCATTTTCTTCCAATAACATTTTTCCAAATTTGGCCCTGTTCAAAAGATATAGAAGGTGTTGAGATTTCATAAAAATTGCATTTTCACCTGTGATATTCAAACGACAATATCAATTGAAATAATCTCTTGTGTTTTTGATAACAGTCATGCATATTTTAGCATCAATAGATTTATTCCATTTCTTGTGGTACAGATTGGTTAAATTGCATGAAAAACATATATCACTTGAACTAAAGGTCCGTATCTTGTACTTCCTAGAATCATTAGTATTTTATGTATATAAAATCATTCATCATCTTTTTTCCGCTTTGCACCAACAAATATTTGAAGTAGAATGGAATTAAATCGATTTAATCATCTGATTAAACATGAGTGAGTGAATCATTTCTTAGAGGGAAAATAAAAGCATCAATAATATCCAAGAAGAAGAAAACTTGCAAGAAGAAAAATCAAAGAAGCAGCATTTATGAATTGATATTATTTATGCTTCATCCCACTTTATACGATGATTCTCATCTACAGCATGTTGGACCAACCGGGATTTGTCGCTGTCTAGTACTCGTAGAAGCTTCTGATGTTCTGTTATTCGTACATTCAGAGGGCGTTTAGTTTCTCCGATGTAAGGTCTTCCGCACTCGCAAGGTAATTCATATATGCAGTTCTTTGTCCTTTGTGTCTCATTATTAGGCTAAACTTTTGTAAGTTTAGCTCTGATAGTGTCTTGAGTTTGGAATGCAGTCGTTATGTTGTATCTATTTCCAATTCTCCTCATTTTCTCCGACAAACCTTTTACATAAGGAATCACGGTTTTAATGGTCTGATTTATATCTGTTGGTTCAGGTTGACTTTCTCTTGTTCGTCTAGCTTTTTCTAATATCTTTTTGGGGTAGCCATTGCTTCTAAGAGTTTTCGAGATGTTATTTATTTCTTCATTTTGGTCTTCTTCAGTGCAACAAATATTTATTGCTCTATCAAATAAACATTTTGCTACTCCCAATTTAGTGTTTAGTTGGTGGTTTGAATCAAAATGTAGATATTGTCCTGTGTTCGTTGGCTTTTTATACACAGTGGTTTTTGGGATTCCATTTTGTTTATGTACGAGTACATCTAAGAATGAAAGTTGTCTGTCTTTCTCGATATCAATTGTGAATTTAATTGATTTAATTGATTTAAGATTTTTCGCATTCGAAACACATTCATTCATGTTTGTAAAGATAGGTAATCATTTTTCGATTTCCACAAGCAAATATGAGTACCCAGTAAATCAATGAATTATTCATTTCAGTCATTAAAACACGATATTTCGAAATATGCTGAGTCTTAGACTATATAAGATAGACAAAGCATTCCTTTGTAAAACGTTGATTTGTTTTGGCTCTCTCATTGAATGTCTTTACCTCATTGAAAGTCTTTTGTGAAACCTCACCCGGCAACACTGCATAGAATATTTTTCTATTTACTCGGGTCACAATATCTTCAGGGTCAAAATGATCTGAACAAATGAAAATTGCTTTCTTTGGGCAAATACTTGACCATCCCAACAGCGAACCATTTTTAGTGCGATGAAAAGTAATACACAATAAAAAATATGAAAAACCTAATACTGACTCTCACAAATTTTCTTCAATTTGCGTATTTATTTTCGATACAGAGGTGGCAACGTGTGTCTTCTAGAACATGTGACCTTCAAATTATCAAGCAGAGAATGGATCAGCGTTGTCTTGACTTTCACCTGAGTTTCTTACCATCAGCGATCTCTGAAATTAAATAGCACAATCATCTAAAGTTTTTCTTTAACTTCTTGCTAATATATCCGATTAGACAGTTTCAATTCAAAATATAAAATTTTATACAATGTTTCGAATGCAAATTGGAGAAGAAGTTTTTATTCACAATTATAGGGGAATAGTCAAACCTACTATTTGCTCAATTTGGCAACATGAAAATTTTTTATGACCTGAGTGGACCAGTTTTTCAATGTAAATGAAGGGGTCTATTCTTATATAGTCTAAGGGCTGAGCTCATTCTATTCATTTTGTGAAAAATCTGGAATATTGCATCAAATGAAGATAAAATTCGAACACATCCAAGCCGCACAAATCTGGCACAATTTAGAAAAACAAGAGTTTTTCGGAAAATTGAGAACTTCTCTGCCGACTTCACACCCATGAATATACAGGGTGAGTCTTTAACCACTGCGGTAATTCTAACCATAGATTCTTGACGTCAAAAGAATCATTTTCTTCCAATAACATTTTTCCAAATTTAGCCCTGTTCAAAATAAAAAAATTGCATTTTCACCTGTGATATTCAACCGACAATATCAATTGAAATGATCTCTTTTAGAAGGTTTTTGATAACAGTCATGCATATTTTAGCATCAATAGATTTATTCCATTTCTTCTCGGTTTCTCACTACTACTGTACAGATTGGTTAAATTGCAATTGCAAAATTAAAAACAAATATCACTTGAACTAAAGGTCCTTATCTTGTAATGGGTGGCCCATTTAAAAATTGGAATTTAATTTTGCTATAAAAAAAAACTGCTCAATATTTTCCAATGGTTGAACATTTATTTAAAAGGTTGGTTCATGACATTTATTTATGAAAAATAATTTCGGCCAAATGACCACCACGGCTGACTTGGCAGTAGCCTATTCGTTCCACCCAATTTTTTAATACATTTTCGATTGTTTGGGGCTCTATTTCACCAATAGCAGCTCGAATTTCGGTCTTGAGGTCTTGAATTGTTTCTGGATTGTTGGCGTAACACTTATCTTTCACCGCTCCCCAAAGATAATAATCCAATGGCGTCAGATCGCAGCTTCTTGGTGGCCAATTCACATCAGCATTTCTGCTGGTTATTCGATTTCGAAAATGCGGCGTAAAACATCGATTGTGGCGTGTGCTGTATGGCTCGTTGCACCGTCCTGTTGAAACCAAACATCGTCCAAGTCGTTAGCTTCAATTTCTTGAAAGAACCAATCGTTCAACATTGCGCGGTAGCGCTCGGCATTGACGGTTACTCACCACTTTGGAAATAAGTTTTTAATATTTCCCAACTTTCTTCAAGCGAATAGCGTCCCATTTCGTAAACTTCAAACTTTCAACTAAATATTAGTCACGTCAAAAAGAATAGTTGACGTTTATAATGTCAAATAATCGGTAGTTCAAATTCCAAACACTAGATGACCACCCGTTACTTTCTAGAATCATTAATTTTTTTTGCAGATAAAATCATTCATCATCTTTTTTTCCAAATTGCACCATTTTTGAAATATTCGAAGTAGAATGGAATTAAATCGATTTAATCATCTGATTAAACATGAGTGAGTGAATCATTTCTTAGAGGGAAAATAATGTTTTCAAAAAATTGAGATTCAATAGTGGATGCTGTGGAAGGTAATTTTCATTCAAACTCAACTGGACTACAGAGGGGTATTTGCCCAATGTGAAAATTTAAAATGCTTATAACTTTTTAACGCAGCTGAATATGGAAAAACGGTATGGGAAAAAATGTTTCTTTTGATCTCAAGAACCTATGGTAAAATTAATGCAGTGGTCAAAGGCTCACCCAATATATTGATTTTTGAGTTTTCCCAAGTCGATTCTTTTGGTTTTTGTTCAAATTTAATTTTTCAAGTAATAAATCTTTCACTGAGTAACTTCCACATTGAAAATTATCAAGGAATTAACATTTTTGGAAGATTTGAAGCTTAGAATGAGATGTACTTGTGATTGAGTACCATAATTTCGATGCAGTTGATGACAATTCAGTGAACAATATTTTTCTTCTCTTCCTAATCAGGGTTTCCCTAAGAATACACAATCCAACACGTCCGACAATCCTTTATTGGAGCCAGATCATTAATTAGTTAGATTCGTTGAGGCATTCAAGAAAAACCAAACGTACAATTTCAATTCCACATTAATTCCTAAGTCATTGTCCCCATAACAAAAACGGTCTTACCGTCGGCGACTGTCCGAGCCAAATCTGAAATTCAATTACAATTTCAAAGCCAGTAGTCTCTTATTGCAGCCATCCCAGAACAGCTAATTAATCGGCTCAATTATTAGTCCCTAGATGATCGTTGACTTTTACGCAAAAGTGAATGAATGCTCTCGACTCGGTCAGCATTTTTATCTCGCCGAGGAAGGCTCGTTTACTCTCAGCCGATAAAAAGCTAGCTGTCGACTGCCAACTATGATGTAATGATTCTAATGATGATAAAAGGAATCCTGGCCGACAGCAGGCCAAATACGGAAGATAATCCAATTCCGATAAAATTATCTTATTATCAGAAGTATATTGTGCTTTGCTCTGGTCTCAAACCGGTGATGGATAAGTGGATCTTCATTGTTACCGTTCTTTCAGTTAGACTCATTGCGACCTATCGCTTTCATAATGATTCACTAGTGAAATCAATCGCTCTGAGCAAAGTCAAGCAGTTTGAACTTCTAGGAAGTGAATTTGAAAGTGAAACAGTAGGATGTAAAACTTTCATGGATATAAAGAGAATATTCACCTGAATGACAGTTGTGGTTTCTCAAAAAGTGAATTTATCGAGGTCAATATACGCATTTAGCTCCTTTGCTCTTTTTATTGTTAATGAATTAGTAATAACTCTTTCATGAGATCAAACGAAACACTTTCTTCCTATACCGTTTTTCCATATTCAGCTGCGTTAAAAAGTTATGAGCATTCTAAGTTTTCGCATTGGGCAAATACCCCTCTGTAGTCCAGTTTAGTTTGATTAAGAATTACCTTCCACAGCATCCACTATTAAATCTGGATTGTTAAAAAACTTTATTTTCCCTCTAAGAAATGATTCACTCACTCACTTATGTCATCAGATGATTATATCGATTTAATTCCTTTCAACTACAAATATCTCAAAAATGGTGCAATTTAGGAAAAAAGATGATGAATGATTTTATATGCAAAAAATACTAATGATCCTAGGAAGTACAAGATACGGAGCACGGACCTTTAGTTCAAGTGATTTGTTTTTCATGTAATTTAACCAATCTGTACAGTAGTAGTGAGAAACCCACAAGAAATGGAATAAATCTATTCATGCCAAAATATGCATGACTGTTAACAAAAACCTTCAACAAGAGATTATTTCTATTCATAATATCGTTTGAATATTACCGGTGAAAATGCATTTTTTATGAAATTTCAACACATATCTTTTGACGTCTAGAATCTATGTTTAAAATTATCGCAGTGGTCAAAGACTCACCCTGTATATAATAATTGATCATGTGCAATGTTATTTCTATACTTCTTCATATTCAAAACTAGGGATTGTAACTGAATTACATCTGGATTTCATGTTGCTTTTACGGTAGTGACCTCTTCTTCAAATGATTCATCTTTTTCGATGTCTCTGAAATAAGATCTTTATTGAACATGCAAAAAAAGAGTTCACTCGCCTTCAATTTTAGAATTCAATTCTGTAGAACGCATGAAGTATTTCGAAATAAAAAGAGAAAAAAATGAATATTGTTGCAAAAATGCAAAGCTGCTATCCTTGTGCTAATATGAGGTGGAGCAGTTTAAGAAAAAATAAGTAGCCAATTGACTAGCGTAGATCTTATGGTTGCATTGACTATTGGCATAGGTGTATTCGAATGCATAATTTTCCATGTATGAACGTATGTTAAACCAAACAGAGCAAGAGTACCCAGCTGCAAAAAAGATCACGGCTAGGGGAGCTGTACGAGGAGTGAAAGCACCAGCATCACAAGAGGACCCAGCAAAATTTTGAACAATATTAAACCTTGTTTCCAATTTCAAACGTAGATAATCTAAATGAGCCTTGAAATTGTGATACAAATCTACTTAATGATAAGAAATATAACTCAATGCCATCATTTACCTACAGCAGCTGAAGTTCGAGTTAAAATGGACTAAAAGAATATATATTAATTGGAAATACTATTGTGGAACGCTTTATACGGTTCTAGAACGTTGAAATTATTGATAGTCATGATAGACGATAATGGTCACAAGTCAATAATCCATTACAAATCTAAAATAATAACCAAGAGATATAAAAGCTCTGAAGGGAGCAATTTCATAAAGCCAGCGTTCAAAATCCAAACTCCAAACACGTCAGATAGTCCTTTGACTAAGAGGCACCCAGTATAAGCAGTCTCTCTTCCAGTCTAGCCATAAAGAACAGATTCCATAAAATATGGTGATATATGTCACCTTTTGATGAAAGATAGTTGAGTTAGGAATTATACTGACAGGTACCTTCTCACGATTGACCTAGTCGATAAAGTCGAGTAGATAATTCGTTCTTGTCGTCCCCTGGCACACTGAAGATGCACGATTCAGATTTTATTGTAATGTGACAAGTATTTTGCGACCTTGGAACCTAGACACGATTAAATTATTGAAGACAGCTACAGTATATAGTGAAAGAAATTTGACGCCATTCGCTGAAGTAGTAATGAAAAAATATTGTACAGTTCTCGAAGTAAAGTTTTATGCGTTCTGTAATAATACACCCTTGCACCATTTGAAGCAACGATATACAGGTGGCTCGATTATTGACCTCAACATACTTTTCTCAGTTTTCGAGTTCTGATTTTTTTGTGTATGTTGATGATTTCTGCCAACAATGTTTCAAAATTTTGAATATTTCTTCGTAGTACGTATTCTACAGTATATACTTGTCTTGAATTGATAAAAAAATTATTCAGCCTCGTGAAATTACTTGAAGTTACTCAAAGAAGGTTTAGAGGTTGGAACTTTAGGTTTAAAATCACAAAAAGAAGTTCAAATAGTTTATGAATGATATTAAAAACTTTGCATAGTCCTATATTATCAAAATCATAAGAAAAAAATATATTACTCGGTCGGCCTATTTTGGTTATAATAGGCTTTCGAAGACGGATAGACTAAAAATCATTGGAGCTGATCCAAACATTAAAAATTATTTTATCTACTTTTTATCGCAGTCTTGATGAATTAAATTGAATTCCCTGTAAACATAACTATGACGTCTTTGATTTTATAGTAATTTCTGTTTCACCACTAAGATTTAAAATGCGAGCAAAATAAAAATCTAAATATCTGGTTGGTAAATCACCTGTTTCTTGATGAATAAGAAGCCCAAATTACTGAAAAAACAATATTTATTAGTTACATAAGTTTTTCACAAAATAATCTCATTGGATTGTTAGAAGATGTCCGTGCTCGACACAGGATAGTTTCTCAAAAATATGGCGCGCTCTGTAACTATGCGGCTTGAGTAAGAACACCACATGCCCCGAGAGATGGATCGGGCGTGCAGAATGTAGGAGACCTTTCAGCATATTGGTGCAACTTCTCCCCATTCAGTGAAAATTGCCATAAAAAAAGAAAATACCAAGGCTTTCATCAAGGTGATACCATCACTCATTCTGTCGCTGCAACTAATCTGAGGCCCGAATATCCTGCACTGACCTCACAACGTGAATAATGGTCCTTTCAGTATTCAGAATTTAATCATGGATCCTATTAAATCGCACAATGTAAGATAAAGAAGGAAGCACAGCGTAAAATCCACCGTGAAAAATATCCGAACATCCATAATGATGTCAGATCATCGATTATATCAATTTCTCACCGATAATGAAGTTGCTAGGCGATGTTGCTTATAATTTTAATCCTCGTAACAAATTGTTCACTTCTTGCATTCAATTCATCTCAACAGAAGAAGATTCAATTAGAGTGGCGGTCCAATTGAGAAGACGTAATCGTACGAAGGTATTGAATGTCCATTCCATGAATGCAATTTGTTTTCTGATTAGAATAATTACTCAGTTCCTGGTTTGTAAGAAAAAACGGCGATTGGTTTATCGCCGATAAACCGATTCATTCGAAAATTGCGGAATTGACTCCGTCAATTATCGAAAACTGCGAATTATCTTAAGAGATGTTAATTGAGTTGTTAAGAAGAGATCAGAATTGATCTGAAGAGAATGTTTTCGGATCCGGGATATAATTGGCGTGATTCGTTCTGAATAACTTCTTCAGATGTGGGTATGTCGTGGAAGTCACTCACTGATGACATCACTTTGTACGTTTTATGGAAATGCTGAAATTTTACTGAGAACATTTTGAGATGATTTATACAGGGTGAGTCTTTGACCACTGCCTTAATTTTAACCATAGGTTCTTGAGATCAAAAGAAACACTTTTTCCATTACGGTTTTTCTATATTCAGCTGCGTTGAAAAGTTATAAGCATTTTAAGTTTTCACATTGGGCAAATACCCCTCTGTAGTCCAGTTTAGTTTGAATGAAAAATACTTTCCACAGCATCCACTATTGAATCTGAATTGTTTAAAAACATCATTTTCCCTATAAGATATGATTCACTCACTCATGTTTCATCCGATTAGGTCCATATCCAGATACAAAATACTAATTTTCTGGTAAAAAAAATTCAACATATTTTTGCTGTTTACTATAATTTATTTCTACTTCAAGATTATAAACCATCCCTTCCCAGTGAGACATTCCCAAAAAACCTCAGAATTATTGGATGTTATCATCATACATTTGTAATTTTCTTCTTAAGATTTCCAAATCATGAAAACCATCATTTCTATGAAAACTTCCAAGGCAAGAGGTTGTCACATTGCTTTTTTTTTCACTCAAAGCCAGAAAATATCATCTATGATTTTCCAAACACTGATATTATTTAAGTTTCTTCTCCTTGACAGAGACCAGTGAACAGGTCTATGAGACTGTTAAAAATATGGCAATCTTTTTCGAAATCTTCAACAACAATGAATAATGTCACTACGAATAATTATTTTACAGTGATGTTACTTTTTGCTTGATGATTATTTTCTCAACTGAATAACAATAACAAATTACTTGAATAGACTACAAGTATTCTCAGATTTAGGTGTGCAATTATATTTGCTTGAAGGAATTAGGTTTGATCACCTACATTTGATTCTGAAAAACCAACTACGTGATTTTTCGTTAGTAAGAATCTATTCTGTTTAGACTATAATTAATTACTGAACAAATTTTTGGTTTTTATAATCAGAATACCTGTTTTAATTATGTAAACAAACACAGAAATATTGAATAATGGTTATTCATAGATTATGTCAAATTTTAATACCTTACCATAGAATATTAATTTATTACCGAACTGCAGGAGAGAAAAAATTAATAATTTCAAAGTTTTTTTAAATGAAAGATAATATCTGTAATCATTATCGATCTTCAGTTATAATTTTTCTCAGAATAACTAGAGTGAATTATTACCATATTGAAATGTTATGATAACGTCTCTGTGGTGGGTTGTTCCCAATAAAATATTGTTCTGTGGTTCCTTGTTGTTTTGATTCTGTTTGAAACTGTCAACAGTTATTTAAAAATGTGGAAAATATTATAATAAAATAATAATAATAATTTCGATAGTTTGAAATTATTCAATTCAGTATGAAATGATTATGGTCAGAAAATACATTTCTATTCTAATCTTTCTTGTTTATGAACCTATAGCTTCCAGTTTAAATATTGATTGAATTTTAATTAACCATGCATCATAACAAACATTCAGAAATACTGAAACTAAGTCAAATTCTATTATCTCCTAAATTCGTGTAGGTACCAGGTTGAATCGGTGTATGAAATAAATATGTGAAAAAACTATAAACCTACAAAATAAATCAAGGAGACTGGATTCGAAGATTTTAAAACTCATATGATCTTAATTTGAAGCATTCCTATGTTAGAATAGAAATAATTTGATGGACCCTGAAAGTCTGAAGCTATAAAGAACCAGCTCTTCATAAAGACAAGTCTTCAATTCAACAGATCCTGACAGAAAATACATTACCTATTTCAACGGTCATGAGAATATACCGAAGTACCTATGTTAGTGAAGAAAATCTTTTCTCTATTTCTTATGGAATATTACTCTGGATTAAATATTAAACAAGGTGCTAGACATCATTAATAATGAATACAGCAAATGGCAATTCAGATTTTGTAGTGAATGTGAGACAAAAATAGTTCAGTGGTTAATTTCATCTATTAGTTTTTATGGAACCATAGACTGGAGAGATTTTTGAAGAAATATTTAATATAGACATAAAATATGGCAACATTGAACAAATCTTGTTATTGAATCATTTCCGCACAGAGTTGGATTTGGGAAAATCAGAAAATTTGGACAAAATTATATCGATTTAATTCCTTTCAACTTCAAATATCTCAAGAATGGTGCAATTAAGGAGGAAAGATGGAGAATGATTTTATCTGCAAAAAAGACTAATGATTCCAGGAAGTACAAGATACGGACCTTTAGTTCAATGATATTTGTTTTTCATGCAATTTAACCAATCTGTAGAGTAGTAGTGAGAAACCCACAAGAAATGGAATGAATCTAACGATGCCAAAATATGCATGACTGTTATCAAAAACCTTCTACAGGAGAGATCATTTCAATTGATATTGTCGTTTGAATATCACAGGTGAAAATGCAATTTTTTTATGAAATTTCAACACCCTAAATCTTTTGAACGGGGCCAAATTTGGAAAAATGTTGTAGGAAGAAAGTGTTTCTTTTGACGTAAAGAATCTATGGTTAAAATTAACGCAGTGGTCAAAGACTCACCCTGTATAATTGTGCTTTCCGAATTCATCCCCCTAATGATGATGTGATTTCTTGATACTTAATATTATCAATTTGAATAAAACCATTATGTTTGTAATAGTTTATTTGAAGTTATCCACTTTTTCGGTCATGCAATATACCTTCTTATCTTTGTTTTTTGTTTCACTTATTAATTCGAAAATATTCATATTCAGTGTAACTAGATTAACTTTTATATCACTTATAGTTCCATGTTTCAATCTGTTACAATGTTTTTTTTTCTGATGTCTTAATGTCTGTCTTCTTGAGCTGAGCTCATGCCTTCAGCCTCCCCGCATATACCTTTAGAGCCTCACAGGTAAAAAGGAGCAGGTCAAGACACATCTGGGCTCAAATTTTCAGTCAAATTGGGCATTATGGAGACTCTTTTTTTATAGAAATCCCAATTGTATGAATTGGTATGAAGGCTTTGAAAACAATCAGGAGGTTTTCGATGATTTGCCTCGTTCAGAACGAGCGTCGATCTCTTCAACCAACGATTACGTCGAAAAAATCAGGAAATTTGATATCGAAAATCCTCATGCCACTGCTACAGAGGTAGCTCATGATCTCAACATCTCTTGTAAAATCACCAGCTTCATTTTGGTGAACTGTCTATTGTGCTGAATTTTCTTCAAAAACATCCTGATCACAAGTTCATGAAACGGATCATAACTGGAGACGAGACATGGGTCTACGAATACGACACACAAACGAGCCAACTATCATCAAATTGGGTTGGTAAAAATGAGTCGAAATCGACACAACCTCGCAAAAGTCGTTAGAAAATCAAGACGATGCTTATTGTGTTCTTCTACATTCGTGGTGTGGTTCATCATTAATTCATTCCGCATGGTCAATATGGACTTCAATTCAACTGATTTGAGTCGTTTGCGTGAAAATATTTGCCGTAAAGAACCGGATTTTTGACAAAACTATTGAACAACGATATTATGGATTTTAAGACCAAACACTCGATACATACCATCGACTAGCCATCCTTTTCGCTCGACCCAGCTCCGTGTGACTTTTTCTTTTCCCCAGACTGAAATTTCCGCTCCACGGAACCAGTTCGAACTCCACAGACGCCATAACAGACAATTCGCAGGACATCCCTGAAAGTGCCTATAAAAAATGTTTTCTTGATTGGAAAAAACGTTGAAACACATTTTGATTCAATAAACATCGAAGAACTTCCATACTTTTGCGTTTCATTTCAAATTTCCGGATACTTTCTTGTCAGAAAGTATATTTATGAAGAGAAAGTTTCTTTTTGACGTGTAAAATATGCTCCTGCAAGATGGTGCAACCATTTTTAAACTCCATAATTATTATCAGTAAAAGTTAATGGATGCAAGGAGGATCTCATTATTTCAACAATTGTGACCACCCTTACCTTTCTTATTGGGCATGATTCAAACTACGCTGGTATTCTTCATAATGCCCCATTAATCATTCGGTCCATAACTACTATAATGTTCGACTCGGAAAACAACCTGAATAACATGGAATTCTCTCATCCAAATTCTAGCCAGCTTCTTGCGCTTCAATATTGGCATCCGAGGCGAACCCAATTAGAATGATTCTGGGCCAGTCTCTTATCTCTGTCCTTTATCTTGATGCTCTCAAAGATGCCCCATCATTGCATTCCCCTTTCTTGTGTCCACTACTTCTGCATCTCATGATGTAGCAACTTCTGTTTGGCCGACTGGTGAATTGAAAATCTCCACTGTCGGTAAAGATGAATGACTTGCTCGGAGAAACAGGTTGAATTGATGTTTTTCAGAGCAAAGAAAGCAGTTGTTTGCAACGATTTCTGTGATTCAAATTTTCTTCTTGTGAATTGAAGAAGTTTTACCTAGCATATCCAAGAGAAATATTGTCACACTCATGAATTGACATTGGAATCATAAATTATTCATTTCATGTCATAAATTATCAAAAAATACACATTTGACTTTTTCACTAACATATAACATTAATCTGAATCTCGTATAATTTCAATCGCACAACAAATTGGATTAAAACGAATGACATCAACCAGGCATTCCAAAACTTGTGATAAAATATGGCGTACTGTATAGTTGTTCAGAGAAATAATTCAAAAAATCAGTACTTAGATTTTATGTCTATTCTGTAACCACAAATGGAATCAACGATTTGGTCATCAACGATCAACTCATTCAGATATAATTATTCTATCTCCATGATTCAACAACAAACACTTCAAAACAATTTGTGCTCAATAGGTCTAAGATCTCTGAAATCATGGTGTAAGCTCTCAAGATAGAAAGATGAAGAGATGACATGATTTGATAAAAATGGGATCGATTCCGTCATATTGGCAAGCGATTTCAATCAAAACAGTAGTTAAATTTTTATAGGCTTTGTGCATCAGAATTAAATAGTATATTCAAAAAGGTGTGTCTAAACATCGAGCGCAGCCCGCCGCTTGGGTGACTGCCGCTCGCGGCAACCGTGTGTTACCAGCCGCGCGCAAACGTTAAGGTGTGTCCAAACACAGCGCGCAAAGTGCGCGGCAGCTGCGCGCGGCATTCGCTGGACGCAAATTTGCCGCGTAACTAGTAGACCTTTCTACTACGCCGCGCTCTTTATTTCGTATTGAGGACAGTGAAAGCGGCCGCGTGTGTTGTAACTCTGCTTATTATTCGTAAATTATTTAGAAGGAAGAGAACAAAGTGCATTAAAACAAGTCAATGTTGGATGCGACCACTCTATCAACAGAGGATACAGAATCTGGAATTCTATTCTAGTATCTAGTATCCCATAATGGACCTATATATTTCAATTAACCGAACAGCAGTTTCGTTATCCATGTACTTGATAAAATACCGACAAACGAACAATAAAAACATTCGCGCGAGGCTGATAACAGACACTGCCGTGCGCGGCAGTCGTCCAATTACAGCGCGGCCTGTCGCGCTCGAATGTCGCGCTGTGATTGGACACACATTTATTATTATTCATTCGCCGACTATTGTGTGTGGATGTATTTCTGCGCATTAACATGGACAACGAAACATCAATTCGATTAATTGAAATGTATGGATATTTTAATGAGTTATGAGATCCTCGACAGAAGTAATACCATAATAAAAGTAAAAGTGAAGACTTGTGGAATGAAATAGCCAACAATTTTGACCTTCCCAAGTTGTGCCGCGCAGTACTGCCGCGCAAATATCGGCTTTGTCCAAACTAGAGCGCCGCAGAAATGTGTCTTGCAATTGCCGCGTGTTGCTGCCGCGTCTTGTTGCTCAATGTTTAGACACACCTTTAAATAAGTTGCAGAATGGGCACCTATTCCAACACGAATGCGAAATTCGAAAACGAGTGACGAAGGAGCGAGTTTTTGAACGCATGAGTGTTGGAATTGCCTTCTGCAACGGGTATTACATGATATTTTCTCTATTTCAGTCAAAACTTGCGAGAAATTTATTGGAATTCAATGAAAAATTCAGATTACACCTCATAGTGCCTTTTGTATTTTATTTTCGCAGTTGGTGTGACTTATACGAAAATTGACAGATTAAAGAATTTGAATAGTGCGTTCAAATCTCTACATGGTTTAATATTGACAATTGACATGCAATGGACGTTGACATTCGAAAGGATAAGATGTCAGTGTTATCAACCACAAAACGAAAAATATAACTAAATGCAATGCTGTAATGAGTTCATTACAACACTGCTTTTAGTACTGTAATGAACTCATTACGACACTGAAATAGAGAAAAGTAATTATACTTATCTTATAGATAAATGCAGCCAAATTCCACCAGTAATATTCAATTGATTTTTATAAATCTTCAGTATCATCTAATTTGAAGTTCACATAATCAGGCACTGATTTTTATGCCGTATTGGTACTACTTTTACTTCAAACAAGTAAAGCCATGTTTTTTCGTCCTCGATTGTATGTTGTCTTCTCTTTATTCTATATGAATATTGATGATACAGAATTCACAGACTTCATCAAAACAATTATGATTATCGGATGAAACTCAAGTTCCTATAAATACTCACTTTGTATTCCTCTGGAGAAAACTTGAACAATCTCATAAGTCATATCTTCAATCTCTCATCCGCAGCTATCATTAAACCACTCTTGTTTATTTTCATACTCTTAAGAACTATAAACACCTCTTGATTTTTGCAAAAATATATTGGTGTGACAATTTTTTTATTTGAGGCAATAAGAAGTCGGACGGTACTCCATATTCGAAAATTAATTATCAAGTGAGTAGATTGATCATTGTAAGTGCAATCGCATCAAAAGCAGGATATGTGGAATAAAATAATTAATTTATAGCAAATTGTCCAAGAAATACTAATAAAATGTGCAAAAAAAGATTATTAATTCTCAGGATATCCACATCATATTGCTATTTGATGCTAGTAGTTGAATCGAATATTATTCGATTTATTAAAATATCTGTGATTTCACCTCTATATAAATCGGGCCCAGTTGACAGTCTATGCAATTATAGACCAATCAATCTATTAACAACTTTTTCTAAAATTTTCGAAAAAATTCTGGCGAATCGTCTGGTCAATTTTTTCAGAAAGAACAATATTTTCTGTTCAGCACAGCATGGCTACATGGATAAGAAAAGTAGTACCACTGCAATTTTCGAACTTGTACAAAGAGTTGTGGAAGCATTGGAAAGGGGCGAAATTCCGGTTGGCATGTTTTTATATTTGTCTAAGGCCTTTGACAGTGTGAATCATGCTAGATTGTTATCTAAACTCAATTCTTATGGTATAAGAGATAGACAACTTAAATTGATACTAAGTTATCTTGAAGGCCGAAAACAAAGAGTAAAAGTTACTGTTCATGGTAAAACCTTTATTTCCGAAATCAAAGAAATGAGCTGTGGAGTACCTCAGGAAGTGTTCTGGGTCCTCTTTTGTTTGTACTTTATGTTGATGACCTTCCTTATAATAGCAATCAGATCCTAAATATGATCTTATATGTAGATGATACCAATATAATAAAAAGTATAAAAAATATAACTAATTTAATGATAGATTTAAATAATTCCTTTATGAATATTAAAGAATGGTGCTCAACTAATGATTTGAAATCAAATTCTCAAAAAACTGAATGTGTAATTTTCCATAATGAAAATCAAAAACTGAATATCCTAATAATATTATTGTGGATGATACTGATGTAAAATTACACACTCAACAAAATTCTTGGGTATCTATGTTGATTATGAACTAAAATGGAAAAACCATGTAGATTACTTAAGTAAAAAACTAAATTCGACACTTTATCTTGTTAATTGTTTGAAGAAGTCTGTGGACGTTGCTACTTTAAGGGTAGTTTACTTTTCTTGTTTCCAATCATATTTGTCTTATGGAATTGTATGCTGGGGAAACAGTTCCTTTGCGTCTTGTTTGTTTGTGAAGCAAAAAATGATACTTAGATCCATCTTAAATATGAAATACAGGCAGACATGTAGGGGTGTTTTCCGGGCTAATGGTATACATACTCTTATGGGCCTGTATATCTATAACTGTATAAAATTTCTTGTTCAACATGAAGGTTTATTTGGGGAGTATAGGAATAGTAATGTAAGAACAAGGCGAGTTCACCAATATTTTTACCCAATTCACTCATTGACAGTAACACATAATAATGCCTTATATATGTGTATCAAGGTATATAATGCATTGCCAAAAATATTTCATAATATATTAAATGAAAAACAACTTATCCAAAAAGTAAATGAATATGTATTGAAATGTGAACCTTACAATATACAGGAATACTTTGATTACTGTAAATCAAATAATGAAATATTGGTATAGAATGTAATTTTGATTTGACTTCTATTCTTGTGCAATGTTTGCTCTATGAATTTGAATAAACATTATTATTATTATTATTATTATTTCAACGCTAAAATACTGGATACAATACAAGAATAGTTTACACCTGGTCAATTCGAAAGTCGATTACACCTCAAAAGTGTGACACATATTCTACTTGATGAACAGATAATGCAGTAAAGCAATAAGCTGAGCAATTTTTCTCCAAAAAAGGTTAAGGATGCTGAAATAATGAGCCTTAAAAGAACCCAAACAATGCTATGCTACTTTGAGTATCTAATTCAGAAAAAACTTTGTCTTCCACCGGCCAGAAATTTCATTCTGATATCATTCTTTCGTAAGTAAAAGCCCCAGAGACTACAGTTCTTTCTTTTCCTGTCTAGATTCATACAAAGATTGACAAGTTATATTCGTAATTGCTGTCTGAATTTCAACTCATAGCGAATTTGATCTTGTCATCCGCAAGCAGAAAAATAAAGCCTCTAGTCAAGAGAGCATCTTCCTTCCATGAAGAGTCAGCACAGTGAGAGACTAATTTCAACATCATGTTACTTCTGGACCACCACTGAAGCTCGCATCATTATTACTTCGCTAAATACAAAGTTGAGGATGTACAGATGAAAATATCATGTTTGAATGATAATTGATTGGCATTTAATTCGTTGTTTTTGACCATGAACAGTTTCCGTCAGAATTTTAATCTTAAATATAATTGCTGTTCCAAATTGATTTAATTTCCATTCAACAACTATATTTAATATACGATACAATTTTTGTTTCTTCTCCACGGGGGGACTATGTTTTATAACGTCGGATGCTTTGTTCTCAATGTAGTATATAATTGAATTGTTTCTCCACGTGCTGTTTAAGAGTTTTATATTGCATTGCTTCGTCATAATCAATTCAATACTTCGTCATGATTGGCTCATGGGGAGCGCAGTTTTCATGGATACATGCAAACATCGTTACTTCAGTATTTCGTAGTGCCTATTCAAATCTATGAAGTACATTTATTGAACGTTAAGGTAGGAATTCATTCATTTCTTTATAGAAACCTACCAGATTCCCTACTGCCTGGAAATTATAGCTCCAGATTATTTCAAAAAATATCTTGCGCTTTTTAGTAATTACTGATCAAGTTTGTTAAACGTATTTCACTTCAGAATTAAACATTATTAAACAAAAGGCCTAAAATTATGCATATAGTTCAAATCTAATTGATAAACTCATTTTTAAATAACAAAAAAAAAATTGCAATGAGTTATGTTTTCTTAACAGAACTGGATAGTGAAAACAAAAATATATGTCTTGGTTCTATTAAAGACGTTTCGGAAACAGTACCTAAATATTTAATTAAAAATTTTAATTGCAATGTTGCATTCAAAACAACAAACTATCTAAGGCAACATATAAAAACAACAAAGACCGAACATATCAAAACACAAATCCGGAGTCTATAAGTTGCTTTGTTCGGATGGCTCAATGGCTTATATAGGTCAAACAGAAAGATTTTTCTACGACAGTGTACAGGAACATCAACGTTGGTACTCAACTAAAAATACAAATTCCTCATAAGCCAAACATTTACATGAATACGCACACAATTTTAAATCATAATTTCGAAATTCTTCATACAGAAAATGTAAGATCCAGACTGGCATATTTAAAAGCCCAAGAAATAAACAGATACAATTCTCAAAACATTTTTTTGAATGAAAAAATACCCCATTTAATGTGGCATTCCAAAAATGTTTTCACAGGCATAAATATAGAATGTGATTTAGTAATTATGTCATTCAAAATGTAATACCTGAAAAAGCCACAGTGGTTGTCGAAACAGTTGTTTTGTAAAACAATAAAAATATAAGGAAATATTTATCTTACTATTTATTCAAAGTGAGAATGATATCGGTTCTGATAATCAACCAACCATTTGAACACCAACATCGGTAAATAAGTCCCTACCTTACTGCCAGATGCCGCCACTAACAAAATACCCATATGAATTTTCGAAACTGCCAATCTCAAAAAGATCATGGTCAAAAGTTCATAGAGTGGTACTATTTTGTGTTTTTAAAACAATTGATTTCAAGCAAATACATTGCTTTTTGATGGGAAAAACACAGTTCAAGTTCTAAGTAGTTTTGAAAAATGTTATCTGGACTCAATCTCATCGAAAACGACCAACGACTACTGGCTCTTCGTAGAACTCGAAAGGATGCTACGTGGAAAAGATTTGGCTCAAATAAGGAAGTGCTTGTTGAAACTGAAGCATATTTCTAAACGCTAGTGTCAAAGAACTTTAGAAACTTGAAAATTAAAGTATCACGCTTAAACAATCAGTACGAACAATAAAAATTCATCTTAGTTGAAGAGTGAAACAATTCAGAGTATTCAGCAATAATACACTGCGTTAAATCTGGACGACAAATCGATTTTTAAAAAATATCAAGTACTGCTGAGTCTTTATAGAATGTGGTAATTAACAGAACTTCATTAAATTCCACTCGATTAATCACAATTACCTCACCGAAGTATCAAATTGTTAGACATATTCAAATGAATTCCTGACATAACTGATACTCTGAATAAAATGAATAAATTTGCAATTCCATTACTTTCGTTATCAAGGCATGCAATTGATATGATCTTATCTCTGAAGATAATTAGTTATTTTTTCTGTCAACTTGGTGCTATGTCATAATTTATTATTATCACCCTACATGGTTTTAATTAACGTATTCACTATTTATTTATGATCGAGCAATATGTATTCTTCGTTCGATATGTGGAATAAATTTTCAATTCATTGAAATAAAGAAAATCAGGAGAGGTTGAAAAATAACAAAAATTAGTTTAAAAAAAAAACAGTATTCACTTTTACCAAATATGAGATCTTAGAAAGAAGAATCTCTATGTTATACTGCATCATGAATACTTAATTTATGAATTTATTTCCATGATAAACTACTTCATTACTACATCATTTTTTCGAGTTGTGGATGCTCTCTACAACAGATTCTTAAATGTTAAAAAGAAAATCTTCCTGATAAGGTGGACGTAATATGAATTGTAACAAAATAAATTATGGAAGAGATGACTTCTATATCATCACAAAATTTCACACGATCACTATTCAGGTAGGTCAGAGAACCTGTCGAGTAATGAGATACTTTGGATAAATTACCGTGTTGTTAACTTCTGGATCGATTTTACTAATACCCCCCTTGCCGTGGACTCGTCATGCATAAAGAGTTGAGAACCTCATAAATATATAAAATAGCCTCTTTATAAGGTAATACAGCGCGTTCTTTCCTTCTTGAAGCTCAATGAAATGGTAAAATATTATAACGTCTCGTTCAATTGTTCAATCAACTACAATGTTGTTAAGTCAAGTCACTCCGATTCACATTTTTTGGATGTTTGTGTGACGGTTACTCAATTTGAGTGCTTCCTTGATATGTTACTCCAGATGCAGATCAAAAATACACAAAACCGATGATTCCTGGAATAATAGAAAGAATCACGATCCGCGTTTCTGACCGACCTATTTGTAAAACGGACTTATAATATCATAAATCAGTTTCAATGGTAAATGAAATCTCGTTCTGCCACTGCTCGCAGAGTTCAAACGTCCTCCTTCACCTACATCCAAACAACTGGTCCTTCCATTTCCATCAGGATTGGGGATCGCAAGATACCAGGTGACCACCATGAACGTGAAGAGATGGAAGGGTGGCCAATAATAAGAGTGAAAGTTAAGTTCTAACCATTGAGCCAGTGCATGTGATAATCGGATAAACTGAGTGGGAATTGATAAATAAGTGGATATTTGAAAGGAGACAATTAAGGATCTCTTATGAACCGTTTACGGTTGGTGCGTTCATTTCGAGGTTGAATAATCCATAATCCGAAGTGATGCCGACTACTTGTAGGCATAAAGAAGTATCAGTCGGCAAATAAAAAGTACTCAACGTTGGTACGAATGTTAATCTGGGAATAAACGACCCAAAATTTCATGGTTTGGCCCACCCACAATTCTTAATCGAACGATTTGTTGGTTTGCAATATCATTACGAAATGGTTTATTTAAATTGATTTCAATTCAACTTTATTTCATCATTTTTCGGTTCTGTTGGATCTTCTTTGCAAACATTTTCGTACTTAATGTTGCCTACCACTCTTGAGTGAATCAATATTAATTCAGTTATGATGTACATCGTTGTGGATTTACTCAGTAACAGTACATCGATGAACTTAATTCAAGTTTTGGCAATGAAGCTGCACCAAGGACCAGTGTTTATCGACGAATTATCCAAGACAAATTTTGTAAAGTTCGGACAAAATCAGTTGTTGTTGCGAAAACCGTTGATGCTCTGCGCCAACGGATAATGCAAGATCGTTTGACCGTCAAAAAATATTATTCTAGTTGGATCCCAGACAATTTGCCAATCGCTCAAAAAAATGCTCGTGTCGATTTGTCGAAATGCTCCGAAGATACGATCACGGTGCTTCGAAGCACGTCTATAACATCGTGATCGGTGATGAATCGTGGATTTACGCGTATGAGCCCGAAACAGCAGTCTACTGTACGGGTGCTTCAAGATGTGCCAAATCCAACAAAAGTTACACGCGCACGAAGCACTTTCAAGTAAATGGTCTCCTGTTTTTTCGGAATAACTGGACATATTTCAATCGTACCAGAACCATTAGTTGGCCAGTTGTCTTCCAAGAAATCAGAAAAACCAACCGCCACAGACGGATCATTCGTCACCACGGCAGTGCGAGTTTGCACTTCGGCTCAAACAACAGCACTCAAAACATCGATTTGTTGAGTCATCCGCCGTATAGGCCTGACTTGGCACCGAATGACTTTTTTTATTCCCGTACGTGAAAAATAAAATGAGAGGTCAACGTTTTTCGACACCTGAAAAAGCAGTTCATGTGTTCAGAATGCATGTTTAGGAGATACCTTAATCATAGTGGCAAAAGCGCTTCGACAATTGTTTCAAACGCAAGCAGAAGTGTATAGATATTAACGGGGAAAAATTTGAAAAACAATAAATCGATTTTCGATTATTAATATTTGTTTTTGTCCTCTAAAATATAAAAGGCAACACTAGTATATACGGTTCGTTTCCCATCTGGCCAAGTTATTTGTCTTCTATTCAAATTCAATACAAATGACCACCCAGAATGAACGGGTCAAACCTTTCACAGCCGTTTTTCCTAACAACGTCCATTATGTAGTAGTCCAAAGAAAAACCTTAATTATACCCCTTTTGATTCACGGAAAATAATTAAAAGATTCAATTCACCTAATTCGATTATCTTTTTTTCTCATTTAGCCCTACCGAAATACGAGAAGGATACGCATGGATCTTGAATTACCTGATAATAACCCTGTTCCATCAAAAAAACAATTAAGATCCGATTTTCGTCTGACAACACATCCCATTGCCGGTGCCTAAACCTGTATCGGAACACATACTGTTGATTTATGATGGACATACCAATTTACCGCGAAATCGCAATTTGCCCATTATTGTCCATATTAATTATTTAATAATACCTACCGATGCACCCAAGTGTTATTATCATGACCATAATAATATTTATGAATTCCTTGATGTACATAGCCGACTAGATTATCTGAAGCCCGAACAAGCCATTAAAATTGCATTAAGAGTTATGGCAGCGGGTTTGTTTATAAACTGTAGAAGATATTGTCATTTCACATGCGATATTCTCTTTTCAAGTAGGGCTCAGGGAATCAAGTTCATTCAATTGAAATTAAGAGATCCAGAATTTTACTGACAGAATGACTTTTTTTGTTATTTAATAAAGCTATGTTCCACCTAGCGTGCCAGATTGCCCGGAAAAAGGTGTTATCTTACGCTCAACTGCTTTGAACAGATCTTTCTGGATATTTCAGATTCTTTGTCATCTCGTTAAAAATGTTCTATAATGTTGGATAAAGAACTTCATAATTGTGAATACGAAGAAAAATGTCTTGTTGAAAAAAAGGAGAGGAAATTCCCGAATGTCTGCCATCTCCCTATTGGCGGCAAGTCATATACGAGGTTCGTAAATTAAGTAATGAGACTGGTAACGTTGCGTTTGATCTGGCAACACTGGAAGCGCGGGGCTTAGTAGAGTGGTAGAGGAACATGTGATCCACCTTCAGTACGAGTTTGACCTCACTCGAGTCATTTGGTTGTGCGTAGCGGTTTTTGTGAAACAGTTTTTTCTATTGTGTTCTAAAAATGAATGACATCGATTTCGAGCAACGGTTTTGCTTCAGACTTGGGCACAGTGCAAGGGAGACTCTTCTTAAACTTCAGCAGGCCTACGGAGATAGTGTTTGGTCACGGGCCCAGATTTTTCGGTGGTTCGAAGTATTTTCAGAAGGAAGAGAGTCGATTGAAGATGAACCACGAAGCAGAAGGCTTTCATCTTCAAGAACCGATGAAAATGTCGACAGAATCCGGGATCTTGTGCGTTCAGATCGTTGGTTGACAGTCAGAATGTTAGAGGAAGAGTTGAATTTGACTCACACCACCGTTCATCAATGTTGTGATAGTGTTTGGTCACGGGCCCAGATTTTTCGGTGGTTCGAAGCATTTTCAGAAGGAAGAGAGTCGATTGAAGATGAACCACGAAGCAGAAGGTTTTCATCTTCAAGAACCGATGAAAATGTCGACAGAATCCGGGATCTTGTGCGTTCAGATCGTTGGTTGACAGTCAGAATGTTAGAGGAAGAGTTGAATTTGACTCACACCACCGTTCATCAAGTTTTGACCAATGAATTTGGGATGAGAAAAATCTGCGCCAAAATGGTTTGAAAAACCCATTTCAATAAACGAGTTTTTGGCCGATAAAAACATTTCTGTGGCTCCTCAGCCTACATATTGACCCGACTTGAGTCCTTGTAACTTTGTTCTCTTCCCAAAGATGAAAAATTACCTCAAGGGAAATCATTTTGGGACAGTCAAAAAAATTCAAACGGCTTTAACCGACCAGCTGAAGATTATTTCAGTATCGGAGTCCCAGCATTGCTCCAAATAAAAGAAACGTCTCCAGTGCTGTGTAGCCTCAGAAGGAAATTATTTTGAAGGTGACGATATTGAATTGTAATTATTTTTGTATTCAAAATTTTAATAAAATCAGTCTCATTACTTAATTTACATACCACATATTTCTCATTTTTCAGACTGCGTCACATCTTTGCTATATGGAAGTTATTTTATGCTAAGCTTCTTCTCTCTTATTCAACTATACGTACCCATGTATGCTGATAATGTTCCAAGAAGTTGAATTTTCAAACCATAATTCAGACATAATAAATTCTATTATTCGAGCATAAATTCAAAATTGCGAGAAAATATTCACATCGACAGTTATTGTATATAACATACAAGCAAAACAAGAATATACGCAATATCTCGTATGTTCCTTAAATGTTAAATGTGCCAGGAGCGTCGTAAATTCTGTTTCCAGGTTCATTTTGTAGGCGGAATGTTGGGAATTGTTGTTATGTTATTTTACCCACAACGGGAGGGATGATTAATTGGTGGATGTGAGTGAAGACTTTAGTTGTTTTCAGAGAGATATGTGGGAATTTATGGTGTAATTTATATTTTCAAAACGTACAAATATGGAATAGTGTCTTTATGTGTTTTAATGCTGTTATAAAATACAATTTATTTACACTCTTAATAAATGATGAACTTGTTCGTCTCACAACTGAAATATTCCCGACCAATTTGTCATAATGTGTTTAATGATTATTCTCAAGTTCATAAAAATGGATGATTCATTAAGGTTTCATGTTAAGCGTTACAATTTGGGAGTTTCCTCTACAATACAATTTACGATTATAAAGAACATTATACTGTTGCTCGTGCAAATGTACAATTTTTTTCATAAGAGTCATGAAGCATCTTATTAAGCAGTTTCTCATGTCCATTATGGTGAACAGCCAGAAACCTTATAAAAGCTCTTTCAACAGGAACTTGTTTTTAATTGTGGCCACACCTGCCACATGACAGCATTGGCAGTTAGTTTTTTGACATATTCGTAGCAGATGCTTTGCCAATTGTTTCAATGAATTCAATTTTGCTGGAAATTCGCATTAAAATAATTAAAACCCACTATGAAATTGGTGGTTCTGTTAAAATTACATTCCGTAAAATTCGTGATATTTTCGGACAACATAGTCGATCTTTTGAGACCGCTAGTAAGAATTTGGTCGCTAAATTCGAGTCGACGGGCTCGGTACAAAATGTGCCAACACCTACGCGTGTTCGACCGGGCCGTTCAACTGAAAACATTGCAGCCGTAATCCACAGTGTTGAAGAAGAACCAAATTTGTTAATTTCTGGACGTTCTCAACACCTGGGGTGACCCCAAACCACCACATGGCGAATTTTGCATAACGATTTAGCTTTGAAGCCTGAAAAGATTCAACTAGTGCAGGAATTAAAGCCAACCGATCATTCACTCTGAAATCATTCTGGACAACCAGTTGGTTATTCATTTTTTCAGATGAAATCCATTTTCACTTGTCAGGGTACGCCACTAAGCAAAATTTCCGCATTTGGGCTTCTGAAAATCTTAAAGCAATTATTGAGAAGCCTCTTTGCATGCTCGACGTGTCACATGTGGTTTCTTCAACAAGACGGTGTCACTTGTCACACAGCCAATGAGACGATCAATTTAATGCAAACCAAATGTGCTGATCGTATATTCGACGAATATCAGTTGTAAAATGGCCATCCAGATCGTGTGATTTAACACTACTGGGTTATTTGTTGTGGGGTTATTTCAAGGACACAATCTATACGGAGCCAATCGAATTGATTGCAGCCTCAAAACTCCAAATCTGTGATGTGAAATAGACCCGACATTTTGCCTAAAAGTGATTGAAAATTTCGATGAAACACTTTACTTCTGTTAGCTTGGTCGAGGTAGACATAGCCAGATATCATTTTCCATTCATAATTGCCGAACTTTTCTTTTTGTAATGCAATACAAATTTGAAATTTGTTTTATTTTGTTTTGAAAAACAAAGTTCTTGTTGAAAGACACATCATTATATAAATGTTTAAGTACATTTTCCCTGATTCTCTAGTAAACAAAAAGCATTGTAAATTCGAAGCAGAAATTGTTGTTGAATAATCTCATATTTCACCTTATTCATAACACCAAAAATACAGCTATTGACATTAAAACTATTTTTCTTTGCAGTCGTTGTTGGAACAAATATTCTACCTTTTTGATCGAGAAGGAGATCTTTGCTTGGAGCAGGATAAATGGATAGAATTCTTGAAACAACGTCTCAGGTGAGTTTTCATCAAACAGTGTTTTAGACATAGAATATAATATCTTTAAACTTTAAGGGATGAAAAACAAATTGATTTTGCAGAGCAATTGGAGAGTGTTGCTTATTGCCTTTGTGGCGACAGTCCTATTAACTTAAATCAATTTTACCAAATATTCCATACGAGAGGGGTGAGTAGATTCTAGAAAACAGAGAGGAATTCTGAGTCAGGTATTCCAAGTGAAAACTTCAAAGAATCAATTAATAATTAAAATTTATCTCTGTGATCTTCATCATTCATTTTCTGTCACATAATTATCTTATTCTTTCCAATATATATTCTTTTGAACTTTACCTTTATTGTTAGGACATCCATCTCATAACATTTTCATTATCTATGCCTAGCTATTTTTGGTACCAGTTTTATTTGTCGCTTTTTTCCAGCATTTCATTAGGGCGTCAAGTTTCTGAACCATACATTTGAGTTGTTCTTTAACATATTTCGAATAATTCTTACTTTTCACTTTTTTCTATCTTTGAGCAATTCAGTAGATTTATTATTTTCTTCTGTCAGTTACTGATTTTTTTTTTCATTTTAACGTAATCTGTTCCGTTAAGATAATCGTAATATATAATAATCTCAACAGAATGACATTGTCGAAACAATAAATGAAAAAGTACAAAATGAATTTCAAGAATAAGGGAGGGATATTTTTTATTTTTTATCAAATTGATATTTTCAAGAAATGGAGCTGAATGGCACAGCTTCATTCCTCGAAATTTGGTGATTTCTTCACGGCTTTCATTTGGAATACTTTTTGGATATTTTCAATAATCTACCAAAAAAATTTTCAAAAATTCTGATATTTCACTTTGCAGATAATAGACAAATTATTTAGAGTAATAGATAACCAGAACACAGGATCGATATCAGCAGAAACAGTCATGGAATTCCTGGCCACTATAACAAATACCAGGTGAGTATGGTGCTAAATTTATTCCGATTTGTTGTGATAATGGTCGTATGAATGAAAATGGGCTATAACACACCACCTGCTGTTGCTTGTATCTAAATATTACGTGTAGGATATTCAACGCCATTCTCCTGAATGTTATAGTTGTTTAGATTGGACCGATAGAGATAGAAGTCAAGGAATAAATTATTGTACTGCTTTCAGAGAATAGCAAACATATGCTGATAGGAATTCAATTCTCAAGTACCCATTTCCATTGGAGTTGATGTTTCTATTCAATTCCAACCGGGTTTCCATTTCATCTCAAATTCAACACTAGAAAAAATTAAAGGATCAACATTTTTGGGCAATTTTCAATAGGCTATAACTTCGAGAATAATAGCCGTACAGAACATTGAAACAAAAGGAAACTGTGGTTCCAAGTATCTAGTTTTTGGGTTGAAACTAGAATTTTGTAGCGTCAGTGGCTTTTGAAGATTTCAGAAATACCAGCTACAAAAAATTTCCAAAATTTTTATTTTGGTATACGAGCATGAAAAATTTTTTTTACTTAAGCTCTATGATGATCAGTTACCTTGTTCATTCAGCTTTGATTGCTTTTTCTTAAAGATTCTGATACTTCCATTTCTTGCCGAGATATCAGTCTTCAAACTGAAAAGCAATCAAAAATCGCACAGAATGACCCATTTTTACAGAAGACAGGTTAAATTTTTAAAAAAGAAAGAAAATCGGATTGGTTTTGAAAAAAAAAACTGTTCAATTGAGTGATTTTGAAAATTTCCATGAAAAGTATCAAAAAACTCTAAAAGCGAATGAAAAAAGTTGGAAAAATCAGTAGAATCATGTAATGTAATGAATAAAACTCTCCAAATCTTATTGGGCATTGATTAAAGTTTCCAAAAAATTTTTCTCATACGATTCTTTTCTTTTTTGAAAATTTAATCACTGTGTAGTAGAAATGTGGATAAAGCTCAGAATATGTTTTCTTATTTTGTTGAAGATTATGAGCCTTTCAGAGCAGTTATTTTCAAATATTCGATCTTGTGGAACAAAAAAAAGGTTAATGGATTAATTTGGATCATCGTAGGGTTTTTGTAGATATATTGAGCTGTAAAAGGCACACTTAGTATTATTGGTTTCTGCTCCATGTTATTTTAATAATTCATAGAAATCAAAATTAACCGTAAGTACATGTAGGTTAATTTGTTTGCTTACAGACCTAGGAGTTTTTTCGATGAAGGCAGCTTAGAAAGATTGGAGAAATTATTCAAACAAACTGTTGGGAACGAGAAAGAGATAAGAATGGAAGAATTCAAAAAAATTGTGATTTCCAAAAATGTGAGTACTGGAAGAAAAGTACCAATAATAACAATAATTTCCAAACAATCATTTACCTGAAATTTTACTTATATTCAGTTTACATTCCAGTACCTTTTCAGCCTTTTTTCATTGAACGAGTCTTTCAAATCTTCGACAAAGACAATTCTGGCTCAATTTCCTTACCAGAATTTTTAGACGCCATGCATCAATTTGCTGGTGAGAGCCCAGAGGTTAAAATTCGATTTCTGTTCAAAGTATACGATTTGGATGGTAAGTAATTGATTTGTTCATCTCGGACAATATATGTTTACAAGTATTGAATTTTGATTAAGTCATACTTCGAAAATGCAAAAAAAACTAATAATTAAAAATTGAACAAGTGCGCTAAAGGACTTTAAATGTATACACACCTTCACTGGAAGTACCGGGTGTTTTTTTAGAGTGATAGAACTTTGAATTTCACAGTTATCATTTCTTGATACTGAAATAAATTTCGGTTATCACTCTACTGTTGTTCAAGAAACATGTTCATAGAAGATATTCATAATTTTGTTGAACACTGAACTAGTTATAATGAATAGTTGAAATTTGTTACTAACCTTCAGGGTTTCTGAGTGAAGTTAGGCTGTTTTGCCAAAGTTCTGAATCAGGATGTAGGTTTATGAAGGACGTAGGCAGGGATTACCTTCATCTGGATGGCTTTTTTCTGGTACTCAACTGAAGTGCCAAAAAATACCATTCAAATTTTGATTAAGTATTCACCTTGAGTATTCACTTTTGGCATGACAAAAGATGATAACATAGCGAACTTTCCAGCTACACAAATTCTAGATTGGGAACTTACCTATATAACTGTCATTATTATCAACTTTTCGATTGACGCATTTATTGAGTTTTTCCTGCAATACCTCAAAATCATTAAGATTTATCTTGGATCTCAATCAGTTCGAATTTCATTTATTTCGTAATTCAACTGGTTGATCCAGATTGGAAATTTAAAAATCATAATTTCACCAAATGACATTGCAACTTTATATCCTTGCAACACTTCAAATCGTTCGATAATGTTTGCCACGGACATAATAAAATTTTATGTTCCATATTTCAATAGTAGATACAGCCGATCTATTGACATTGAGCTGCCTACAAGATACTGAATACGAATATGGCATATTAAATTTTACGCCAGAATTTTTATGGTCGATCGTAACTTGAATAAAAACTGGATGCAGAAAGCACCTGACGAAGAAGCTCCAGCTGATTCAATTAGCTGCAGCAACAATTACATATGGCAGTTAGAAATTGACTTGTATCGTAAATTCTTATATATGCGTGTTCTTCCACCTTGGAATTACAACATCTGTACATTATTGAGCCGTAAAAACAAGCCCCTCCCGAATGATTAATATTATTAGGTATTGTTCCATTCTATTTTACAGTTACCGACTCTTATGGTTTAACTGTTGATAATTGAGATCGAAACTTATGGTTTGCCTACTGAAACTAGTAAAAAACTCCATTATGGTACCAGAATTAGGAGTTTTATCAACAAGAAGCCAATTTTTTCTTTCGAAAAAATGATGAATTTATTATAATAAAACTGGCAGAACTCACCACAATCTTGGAGTCGTAGTATGTGTATCGTTGACTTGCTGGAACTTCATCGAAGATATAGCCTTTGGGTTTCATTGTCACTCTGAAGAAACACTCAGGACAATCCAGAGTAGTTAAACAAATCGATTTAAGTTCAGAAGGAGCCAATTGTGAGGAAGTGACAGATAAGAATAAAAATTCAGTGGCGCTGATTGTAGTTTGGAGCGTCTGTAATACCAGACTAGTGCTGACACTCAGTATAAGCAGTGTGGGTCCGACATTCATGCCCCTATACATCATTATAGAGTGTCTTCTTCTGAACATTATGCATTTGTTCAAAATACCAAAGACATATCATATTATAATAAACCATTTTCCGAATAAAACGAAAATCGAATATCAAATGCTAAAGAAATATAAAATTTGTTACAAGAACGCTACAGATTTATCGGCACATAAATTAATAAGTCAATGAAAATAACGGGTAACTCTTTTCGATTGATGGCATGTTATTTTTCAGGCGATGGTCTTATACAGCCTAGAGAACTTCAACATGTCATGCGGGCATGTATGGAAGAAAACGGTATGCATTTCAGCGAGGAGCAAATTGATGACTTAACACACGCCATGTTCGAAGATGCCGATACCGAGAACAGGGGTGCCATAACTTACGAAGCACTGAAGAGCCAATTAGAAAAACATGGTGGGCTTCTTGAAAATTTGTCTATCAGGTGTGTTCAACTGCATTCTATGAAATGATTAATTTCCAGACATAAGTAGTGGAATATAACGAATATCTAAAGGAAAAATTTAGATAGAACTGAATTTGTTTTCACATCTTTCCATTTGAGCATTTGTATCAAAAATAATCTAGAAATTACAATTCTAGTCTTGCACTTTTCGATTGAAGTAAATGATACTGTTCGAATACCACATTTAAAAAGGCGCCAAACATCCACAAATTCAAGCTGGCGACAAATATCCTGGCGCCGCCTTTGTTCAATCTTCCTTAAGCGTCCAAGAATACAATACCATATATGGTCTTTGGTTTCACTGACGAAAAATCGTACACCCATGTGACCATATATGGGCATTCTAAGAGCCCTCGAAGAGGGAGTCATCCCTGTTGCATAAATAGTCGGGACATATAAAAAACAGGACATTCCAGAATTCCAAGTCAGTAAGATCATTCTTATTCAGTCAAGCATTCCGAGTCAGTCAATCATTTAGATTCAGTCACTCATTCTCATTCATTTACGCCTTCAAATTCAATCACGCATTCCAATACAGTCCACTTATTCATTTCACTGTGCTGATACATAAATTTCTTTTCGTTCTGCAAATTTGTTAAATTATCAAGTATTCCTACTTCGAGTGTCCTCAAACCAACCACTAAGTGTGTAAATCAGTTGTGTCAAACAGTGTTAATAAAAAACATATCAAAATCAAGTTATGTGTTCTTTATAATCGAATGAATACAGATACCTTTATTTATTCAGGAAAACACTGATTTCTTTGATGAATAAAAGAGAATTTCTCATTCATTTCGTAGCATCAAACAATGCAAATAAACTTAAAAATACTAATTAAAAAATTAAATGGAAGACGACACTTGAGTTTCGACGTTTGTGTATAACATTCGTTCAATTAAATAATTTTCTTAGTATGTTTCAAAGTCTTCCAACATTTGGGCTAGCTTCATAATGCTGCAGAAAAAGCTGATTTTTATCTTCTTGGGAATTTGATCCCAACAACAAGTGTCTAGTATAAATAGGTACGCATAATTTATTCATTTATGTCCCTAAATAAAAATCAATGATCTTTTCTTGTGACGAGAAGTAACATTAATCTTCAACTTTGCATCAAGTGACATAAAACCCGACTAGGGTGTTTGAACAATGAAATTCGCTTAATTAGAGATCGGAATCGAATATTTTCTATAAAATGAGTTGTATTGGCGTAACAGATTTTTATTAGAAATATGTTATGCTCTGGATTCCTCATCCGATGAGATTGAGGAGTTGGATTTCTAATCTACTGATTGGTTGAAAACGCCACGGAGTGAAAATGAAAACAGCAATATACAGGGTGTAACTAAATAAGTGTAAAATATTTAATTTTCATAATTAATACAAATTTTATGTACTCCCTTTGAGGGGCTGTATCTTAACAAGGGATGCTCCAATGAAGTTTCTTTATATGAAAGATCCTATCTTTTTTTCGATGAGGAATCACCTCCTTAAATATTTTACAGTTATTCAGTTACACCCTGTATAGTCCCAGAAGTAAATTTATTTTACTTGAAAGCTCAATGCGATTACCAAAATGCTCCTCCTTTAAGTTTTAAGTTCAGATGCAGCATCACGTCGGTTCGTCAAAACAGTTTTTGGGGTTGTGTGGGGATGATTCTGTCCCTTTTTTGGAGGACATTCTTACCGAAGATGAGTTCATCACTTTGAACCTAGGTTCAAACAATAGTGGAAAAGGAAACACCACCGATAACTAAATTTAAAATGTCGGAGGCAGATAATAATGGCAACTGTTTTTAAGGGTTGTGAGGGGATACTATTGATTGATTGCAAAGAAAAGGGAATGACGATTACCGGAGAATATTACAAGATGATGCTAAAAGAATTGAAAGAGGCCAGTAGAGAGAATTGACCAGGGGATTGTTTTTCTTGCATCAGTTCACAAGAGCGAATTGGCAATGGCTGCTCTGCATAAGCATGGATTCGAATCACTAGTTCACTCACCGTACCGCCCACACCTGATCCTTAGTGAATTCATTTGATTCCCAATTTAAGAGTCACAAAAAAGGAAATTTTTCGACTCCAAAAGATAAAAGATATTTTTATGATGGTTTAGAAAAATTAATTCCTGGATTCGATGAAAGTATTCACCTTGCAGATGATTACCAGGTATACCGGTATGAAGTTAGCGTCAATATACAAATGTCTCGATAGGGAACATTTGTTGTGAACAAGCCTTTTTTGTTTATTTGCTATGACATCTGTGAAACATATTTAGTACCTATACATCAAGTCATTGAACAGACCACATCATATTTTTTCATCGTGTTAAAAATGTCACATTTTGTACCAGAAAGTTATGATTTGTAGAGAGCATTAATTTTTTGTTTTCATTGAATTTACCTCGTAGGAAAAGCCACATTCCTGGACGACTGTGAAGATTGCTAAGTCGAGGCGCAAGCCGAGACTTAGCAACACAACTCTGTGATTTGCAAGCCGAGACTTAGCAACACAACTCTGTGTTGCTCTCGGCTTGCGCCTCGACTTAGCAATCTTCACAGTCGTCCAGGAATGTTAAGCTTTTCCTACCCGGTAAACAATGTACTATTACTTTCCCATTAATAATTAGTGTTTTATTTTCACAAAAAACGCTCATTTCATATTGGTATACCTGATATATTGAAAAGAAAAGTAGATTTATTGATTCATTTCGTTTAAAGCCCTGCCATTCATTTTTTTGATTTATCTTCATAGTTCTATTAACGATTGTGAACTGTGATATTTTCTTTGTTGGGATGAATCAGCATGGAAAAAACTGTTTTGAATTTTACCAACACATTGGCAATTCCAACTGACCTTCCTTTTTTTCAGCATTGACAGATGGCTGATGCCCCCAACACCTGAACCACCGTCTCCATCAATCCTCAAGAGGCTACTTTCTCTGAGGCCCTACCAGCTAACCTGGCCATATTTCAAAAACAACCACGTATACCTGATCTTCTTAGCCTTTTTTGTAGCAGTCAACGCAACACTCTTCATTACAAGAGCCTACCAATATAGGAAATCAAACTGGTATACAATATTTGCGAGAGCGTGTGGTGAGTACAAAGTTGACCAGGATGGGATAATAAAGTTTCTCCGTTTGACAGTTAGCTTAACCCCTTTAGTCTCGTGACAGAGAAATTATGGAGTTCGCACCTAACCGAGGCACTAATTCAGCAATAATTACAAGGCTCACAGGATTATATGTATGCATTTTCTCTCTTCTCTTGTCGCATTAGCATCAAAATTGCATATCAGATGTGAGTAATTTGACACATTATGTGAAGCTTCGCTGCTATGAGAACTTGTTCTTTCAGAGTAAAATAACACGTTTCTTAGCTTTGCAGCGGAGCCATAATTAAATGAGACACTATTAAGGTAATTGAGAAATTTGTGAAAAAAAATCCAATCTGAAATATGCGTATGCAATTTCAACTGTCGGTTAAATTAAGCTCTTCGAGACTCAACGGAAGGTCAGTTTTCGATTTGGAATCCGAAAATTGTACACATAAGACAGAGCTCGCAAAAAGAAGGAGTTCTCTGACATAAAAGCAAGGAACATTGAATTTTCTGATAGATGCAGCTATATTGACACAACAGATAAAAAAATATAAATAATTCAACAGGGGATATTTTATAAAATAAATTTTTTTTAATGACGATTTGTACCACGTGATCAGATGTGACCATTGGAAAAATAACCGCACTTTGTTGAATACAATGAGGATGACTAAAACTTACGCCCATTTGCTATGTGATTACTTTATTCGAAAGAATTTGTTAGATAATTTTACAAAAAAGCAGGAATATGCTCGAGAATTGTTGTGTTATTCGTAATATGAAGAGACTCTGTACATTATTTTCATTTGTTATGAATTGAAAATATTATAAGATAAAAAATAGACCAGTTGTTGGGGAGAAAAATTATTGTTTCCATAGACAAAAAACCAAATGAAAATTATGAATAAATTTAGCAATTTACTTGTGGATTACGTCTCTTCAAAGTCAGACTTCGATATATCGCAGGGATACAAAAATTTGAATACAGGGTGTTCGGCACATGGACCGTCAAATTTTTTTGGGGCGTTGGTAGGGTCATTTGCTACCTTATTAGTCTTGGAACCTGGGTCCTTAGTATTACGGTTACGGAGGTATGATTTTTATTAGGTTTTCTAAATTGTACCATTCGAAGCCCCATAACTTTTTGCGTGTGCTTTTACATGCATTTTTTTTTATTGTATTAAGTCTACATGAGTGTGTGTTTAAAAAAACGTATTTATTGTTACAGATAACACCACAAAATTATCACGTGGGCCTTTCATTAAAAAAAAATTATGAAAATATGAAAACATCTCCACTCCAATTGAAATTTAAAAAAAGTTACAGCTATTACAAACTTAGTTTTATTTTAAAATGTTCTTTGGTTTATAATGTTGCTAAACATATGCTATTTACGTAAGTCAATAACAAAAATAATACTGCAAATAATGTTTTAGTCAGAAGAGTGAAGAAAGTCGCACCTAAATAAAAGTACGGATTTCGACACAACACAGCGAGCAATTTAAAACATAAAATTTTCAAGAGCCTCGGGTCAATGTGAGGGAACACCATGTAGCAGTTGACGATCAAATACTGCAAGCCTTTGAAGACCCGAGGCTCTTGAAAATTTAAGTTTCCAGTCTCTCTTAATCGTCGATAAGTCGTCGAGAATGTTTCGTGGTGGGGTAATCTTCGATCAAAATTTGGCTTGATAAATCCTTTGAGCTGAACGAGCAACACCCTCGGCCTTGCCATATGCCATCACCATATCTGCATACTCAGCGTTGGTGAAATTAGGCATATCAACAACCAAAATTAAAACAACAGTAGCAAAAAGTCGATAAAAGTTACAAAAACAAAAAATACAAATTTAAAAAACTGAACAACGCGGCACAGACACTTCCAACAGCAGAGACAGTTGAATCTCGAATGACGCTAGGGTCAAGTCAGCGGCGACTAAACCAATCCAACCTAAGGACAGAAATAGTAATAATAATTCACACGCGTCTATAACGGGCAGGTAAAATTTCCTTGTTCGCTGTGTTGTGTCGAAATCCGTACTTTTATTTAGGTGCGACTTTCTTCACTCTTCTGACTAAAACCTTATTTGCAGTATTATTTTTTTATTGACTTACGTAAATAGCATATGGTTAGCAATGCTATAAACCAAAGAACATTTTAAAATAAAACTAAGTTTGTAATAGCTGTAACTTTTTTTAAATTTCAATAGGAGTGGAGATGTTTTCATACTTTCATAATTTTTTTTTTTTTTTTAATAAAAGGCCCACGTGATAATTTTGTGGTGTTATCTGTAACAATAAATACGTTTTTTTTTAAACACACACTCATGTAGACTCAATACAATAAAAAAAATACATGTAAAAGCACACGCCAAAAAAGTTATGGGGCTTCGAATGGTACATTTTGGGTAATTTAGAAAAACCTAATAAAAAAATCATACCTCCGTAACCGTAATACTAAGGACCCAGGTTCCAAGACTGAAAAGGTAGCTAATGACCCTACCAACGCCCCAAAAAAATTTGACGGTCCATGTGCCGCACACCCTGTATATTAAAGTCTACGAAACTTCCTACGAATTAGCTAGAGGTGCTATCAAGGATTAATAATATCCCAATCAAGAATTTATCTAATCTTGAATGTTAGAGGTCCACACTTGATGGAAATCCATTTTCATTTAATTTGAATGTGAGTAAATAAAAACTTGTTTGATAAAATTTCCACATTTATTGTGTTTCAACAATATTGTTACACTATATTTGTTACAATTGTTTGCAAACGTCGCGTTACAATATTGTTGAAACACAATAAATGTGGAAATTTGACTAAATAAGTTTTTATTTAATTATATTCAAATTAAAAGAATTTATCTATTGGATAAGCAGGGAGTAATTGAGGAAACCCAATTTTATATGCTTACAACTGCTGAACGATACTACTAGTAATTTAGTTTGCTACTTTTTTTTGATATTGAACTTGAAAAGTTTGAAAATAACACGATTGTACGATATTGACTTTCGAGCATTAGGTTGCGAAATATTTGCAAAAACTGATTTTCGTGACCTTTTGACCTCTTCATTATATCACCGAAATGAAGGTGTATGCAAAAATTCAGCTCGCTAGGAATTTTTCCCCAGATTGGAGTTTAAAATGCCTAAAATACATCTGTAAGGATGTTAACTCTTCAGTCAAAAATACAACATTCGTTACATGAAAACCATTTTTTTTTCAGGTCAGTGTTTAAATTTTGACTGCATGTTCATACTTGTCCTCATGCTTCGAAAATGCATCACATTTCTGCGAACAAGAGGATTCAGTTCGGTATTCCCTTTGGACCAGCACATTTATTTTCACAAGCTTACTGGAATAATACTATCCCTCCTGGGTCTATGGCATACGGTAATGCATTGTATTAATTTCTGTAAGTATCACATATTTAAGAAATGTTCGACGGTTCCTCGGTCTACATTAAAAAAATTTGACGATATAACAGAAGAAAGAGAATAAAAAGCTTTTTTAAATTCCCACTCATAAAACTCAGTTAATTAATATATTTTCTAGAGAATATTAATAGAGAAATTTTTTATGGTGAACCTGAAATGCAATTCCTTTTATCCTTCGTGAAATCATTACTTGAAATGGCAAGATTTGAAATATGCTTTAACGCAAACAAAATCAAGGAAGTACCATTATTTTTTATGAATTTTATGTCGAAAAATTGAAATGAGAGGTATTCAATTCAACTTTATATGATTTAAACTGAGTTTTCATATACTTCCTCCTGAAAACAATTATTTTGAAGACTTTTCATGGCTAACATTGTATATCGCATTTCTTATTAATTTTATTCACAGCAACTGTTATAATATACGATCCTGTTATAAATAAGAATAACTATACAATCTACGAATGGTTCTTCACACCCAAACCAGGATTGTTTGGACTTATTCCTGGATGGGCTAATCCTACAGGTTTTGCAATCACTTTAATTCTACTCATCATGATACCATGTTCGCAAAAGTTCGTAAGGAGAGGAGGATGCTTCGAGGTAAGAAATCCCTAATAATTTCATTTATTTGAAGACTATACAGATGTCAAGTCACTGAAATAAAAAAAATATAACGATAAAATAATGAAATATAAGGATACAATTCTTTATTACACCCAACTGGAAAATTCACTGATTTAAGATAAGCAAATACACTCATGACCTGAAGAATGCAAACATTAACCTTAGAAACAAGATATAGATCAAATCGAAGCCAAAATAGCTATAACTTCATATATAGAACAATATCCGGAGACGCTTAATTTTCAAGATGACAGTTTTTCAAGTAACTCATAAAAATTTTTTTCAATGTCTGGGGAAACTTAGGGAGGAAATTGGTTAAGGGTTTGTACTTTTTGCGATTCTTCAATAGTTATGGAATGAAATACATTAATTTAAATCGACGTCAAGTCAATGACTATTCTTGTTCCATATTGCTTTCAGTTTGATAGGTATTTTTTCCACCCTTACTTGAAGATGCTATCCAATTTTTGCAGTGCATTTCCGCAATGAGCATTAGTAGGTCAAGCAAAATATTCCAACTTAGAATAGACAGAAGAAATTCTACACTATATTAATCTAATCATAGATAATGATTCTTTTCCACAAATGAAGATTATTTGGCATCAAATTCAGCATATTCACGTAACCTATCACAAATGACTTACAAAATCATACATCTATTTTTTTTTCAATTTATGTCCAAACTGGGTTTATTTCCTTTTTTTTTCAATACTACCATCATTAACTGCTGCAGCCAACTGCAGTTGGGCACTGATCATAACTATTGCTTCATAACTAAATCCCATCACTAATTATTCCTATAACTACTACTCGCTAGGTAAGTTTTTATTTTACTAATCTTTCTAGATATTCTACTGGACCCACCTCCTCTATGTCCCATTTTGGATACTACTCCTGATACATGGCCCCAACTTCTGGAAATGGTTTGCTGTACCCGGAATCATCTACATCATAGAACGTCTGATGCGGTTCTACTGGATAAAATACTGTCCAGATCGTGGAAAAACTTACATCAGCTCAGGTCTTTTGCTACCATCCAAGGTAACACATCTGGTCATAAAAAGACCTTTGAATTTCCATTTCCATGCTGGGGATTATGTCTTCGTCAATATTCCTGCGATAGCTAAATACGAGTGGCATCCTTTTACACTGAGCAGCGCTCCAGAGCAAGACGGTGAGTGATGTTTTCAAATCCAACTGATTATTCCTTGTTTTTTCGCCAAGAGCTTGCAAGGTTTATGGAAGAAAATTGATTTGGTTAAATGGATAGAGAGAAGTAATAGGTCGGAGTCCAACCCGGTATGGAATGCTGACCGGCCGAGCATCAACGATCTGAAATGAGATGAGTGCCGGCAGTACCAAAAAACACTAAGGTGCCATATTGCCCCTACGTTCATCGAATCTCGCTTTTTCCTTTCAGATATGCACACACATAACATATCGCCAAAAGTTGTCAAAGCCTCTTAAATGTTCACAAATCTTATTTAGGGTATAATTATACTGATAGAAGCATTTGACTAGTTGCAAGGGCATACATATTTGAACAATGTTAAGGTTTGGGTTCAGAGTGTTGAGTAACCCCATCAAAACCCTAAGCGTAATGCAGATCTCAAATTTGCATCAACTTCAAATTCATTTGCATCATACTAATTTATTTCCAATAAAAATTGCTCTGATCAGTTCCCAATGATAATTCTCCTTCAACTCAACAGATTACATGTGGCTTCACATCAGAGGTGTTGGTGAATGGACGAACACACTGTATGAATACTTCGAGAAAGAGCAGGAAAAGCTTCATAATGGCGACATCCCCGGAGTGCCTGTACCGAGCAAGAAAAGGCAATCCAAAGATTCTGGAAGTAACAATTTTAATTCACTGACGAAAATAAGATCTTCAATTATGAACACTCTATCAACCAAAGATAAGAAACCGGAAGTACAACTTGTCGGGTTTTCTAATGATGGTTTTCGCGATATTGACCTACGAAATCCTAAGGTCACTATCGAAATAACCACTGCTTCTCCAAGTAGTAGTGCAGGTAGGCAGGTTTTTTATCAGAATTTCTTTAGTAATATCAGATCTGCAAAGTTAAACTCTCTAATTTTTCTTCGATTATCTATTAATATATGGAAAAATCATGAAATATTTTTTTTTAGATGTGGGCAACAGGTTCGGAAGGCCAACGCCAGAAAAAAGACTTCAAAAGCTCCTTCTAGGAAGTAAAGTACCATTAGAAAAATCACTTTCCTTGCCTGATATGCAGAAAAAGGCTAAGAACAAAGAGAGAATTTTGGCGTATGTAACATTCTCACTTTTCCTTTCATGTCAATATTTTTTTTATTGTATTAAATTAAAGTTTTTATGTTACTGATCTATGAAAGATGAACTTAAATAAAAAATTATTCATTGCTTCAACTCATCAAGCATTGTTGAGGATCATTACCATACTAGGTTGACATATAGAAAAAAACGTGAGATATACAGGGTGCGGCAAAACTCAATTTGCCCTTTTGCATATGAGGAAATAAAAACAAAAATAATTGCAAATAAATTTATTTTCGAGGAAAATATAACATCAATAATTACTTGTGGCCTCACATTTTATGTTCGAATTGTTTTCCCTCCTCTTCAACACACATGCGGCCGAGAATACGGGCATGCATACAGTGGCGGCGTAGCATAGGTTGGCACCCGGGGCGACTTTCTATCGAGCACCCTCAAAATAAAACGACAAATATTAAACGTGTTTACGTGACTTTATTTTGCTAAAATACTCAATGACATTATCAAAATTTACTTTCCTCTCCTTTTCAATGGACAATATGGATAGACTGGAAAGTCGTGTTCGGCTCATTGTAGATCTTAAGTAAGATTTTATTAACTTTAATTTTGAGAAACTTCTTTCACAAGTAGCCACCGAAACACAAATAGTAAAAAAAAATGTTAGACAAAGAGCTAGACTTGGAACAGACTCAGAATAGTCCCATTTTACAATAAATTTCAGAAGATCCAAGGTAGTCCATTGGATCGCTTCTTGAAGAGAAATGCTGGCGGCTTCCAAGTGGCGCCTCAGTCGTAAAATCTCCAAAATAATGTCCTCTGCAGAAAATTCATCATAGATTTTTGTAAAATTTGGAACTTTATCACGAAGTTCTTCTTCTGTTGACGTAAGTAGAGTTTCAGACTGAACAACACCAAATGTTATGAGAATATCAACCATTGCTTTGTAGCGATGCTCTAGTTCTTCGTAAAATCTATCAAGACATTCTAACATAGCTCTATGCAACTCTTCTGGCAATGTTAGTCCAACATCTTGGGACATTTCTCCTGGCATTCGTTTTCGGAATCTCCTCCTTCCTCTTCTTTCAACGGAGATATCCAAGTCCTCACATTTCTCAGTTGCGTAGGAAATAGCTCTTTCCACTATTTGTATACGTTGAGTTTGAAGAAAAATTTTTAGGGCTTTAATTTTTATAACACACTTTTCCAGCGATAGTCCAGATGTTTGGATATACTTTTGTGTCTGATTAACTTCTTCTAGGATTTCACACCAAAAAGAGAGGTAGCATAAAAAAAGTCACATAAAGCTGGTAAGAGTGTGGATGCTGCTTCTCTTGTATCGACGTTTTCTCTGCTGCTTCTGGGATCACACATCTCTTCGAGTGTTGATACAAGTTTCTCAAAATTATTCTTCAATGACTTAACAGCATCGTGATGAGCACTCCATCTTGTCTCTACTAGTCTTTTGACCGATACGCCTACACTTTTCATTAGAATTTCCCATCTATGTGTGGATGACGAAAAGAACGTGTAAACTCTTTCTACTGTTCCAAAAAAGTTACACTTGAACTAACACTCATGAAAGAGTGCACCCCACATAGATTTAGCGAATGATTAGCACAAGGCATAAACAAAGCTTTAGGATTGTGTTCCTTAATGATAGATTGCACACCACCATGAACTCCTGCCATGGTTGCAGCGTTATCATATCCTTGAGCCCGACATAGATGAATGTCCAAGTTATCACTCTTTAACTGCGTAAGGATATTTTCCGTAAGTTCGATTGCAGTCTTTCCAGCTTAGGGAAGAAACCTAGAAATGATTCCTTCACTTCGCCAGCGGCTACTATCTGCGTGACAGAGTTGGTATTTCTTTGTCACCGTGTTGTCACCCCTTGATGCTTGGCACCCGGGGCGGACGCCCCCCTTTACGCCGCCACTGCATGCATAAACAGTGTAAACTGACTTTTGCCGCACTCTGTATTCTGCATATCTTTTTTACCAAAATCCTTCTCCCTAAGAAGATTTTTTTTCTTTCTCGTTGAATCTGGGAAATTACCATTCGAAGAATGAACTTGATCTTTATGAATTCTCATTTTATTTTTCTACTTTAAGTCATCGTAGTACTTTATAAATTAATTATTGTTTTTTATGCTATTCGATTACTCTGTTTTTCGCATTTTGCAAACATCTTTCTGATTATTTGATGATAATTCGTTTCTTTAAAATATTTTGTCTCAGTGTGATATCTACCAAATTTCCGCAATGATAATGAGTCTCTTGCAATCAATCAAAGTGGTAATGCATTAGATATCCTACACCTAGTTTTACTATTTGATTATGCTTGATGTGAGATAATGTTTAATTTTTTTATTTCTATTGTATACATATTTTTTCACAGCTTGAGAGACTATATGCGATCAGAGTCGGAGAAAAGCTTTGATCAACAACAAATGAGAAGAGCAAGAATGAAATCTCTTGGATTGGCATACCTCAGTCCTCAAAACAAATCATTGGCACAGAGTTTCAGGTACATGAGGAATAAGCCAACCATTATTGCCTTCAAAACACCCAGTTTAGAGAATTGTGAACAGAGGGATTCATCTAGCTCAATAGGATCTTCAGTTCGTAAGTTGCTATCGTTTCCTCGCTTTGGTACATATGAGTCTTTTAAATATGTATTAGAAATAGTGGATGAATTTTTTTACTCCTCAGCGATCGACCAGATAGATCACTGATCTCCACAATTTATATTCTGTCAATGTCAGCTGATAGGGAATCAGTACAAATCTAATCATCTCTTCTTTTTAAGCATATCGTAATGAAGTGAGACACTTAGATCTAGAGGATCAGACAGAACAAGGCATGGTTGGAAGGGTACCTTTCACTCCTACCCTCAAAGTGACCCCCATGAACTATCCTGTCGGCAAACCTCTAGAGGTATTTTTTTAAATTAATTAATTAAAGAATTAAAATTTTCATTTACTTTCGATTGATCATTAGGGTCATCTATGGCGTAGATCTCGTCATAGTTCTAGACGTCAACAAACGCTTTATGGCGGTTCGGTTACGGAGGTAAATAAGGTGCTTCAAACTAACAGCTTCTTCAAAAATCTTGCTTTAGCTGCTTAGAACTTCAAAATATGCAACGAATACATATTCATATATATACAGAGTGCGGCAAAAGTCAGTTTACACTGTCTGGTATTCATGCATGCGCGTGTTCTCGGCCAGTATCGTACCTAGGGCTGAAGGAGGCAGCTGAAACGTAGCGAGTTGAGTTGTCCGTGTGTAGTAGTGTTGTGTTCGTTTACACTGCGTTCGTTGCCAAGACTGCGCCTGTAAACTACACAAAAGAATAACGTGTTTGTTCGCTCACTTCTTACCTAAAACTTGACGGGGATTATGCTGAACTTTTCGAAGAATTTCGCCAGCGCTTTCCAAATAAGCAAGTTCCCACCAGACAAATGGTGCATAAACTGTATCGTAAATTCGTAAGTACTGGCTCCGTTGTCGACGAGGTTACCCTGCCAATTTTTTTGTAAAATTTGTTTTACCGTGACTAAACGATGCCGCATGTGTGTTGTTGAGGGAGGGAAACAATTCGAACATAAAATGTGAGGCCACATGTAATTATTGATGTTATATTTTTCTCGAAAATAAATTTATTTGCAATAATTTTTGCTTTTTTTCTCTCATATACAAAACAGTAAACTGCCGCACCCTGTATATATAAAATTCCTGAGGTCCATTCTGAAGACTGGGCTCTTTATAATAATTATTTTTTTGTTGACAAAACTTCATTTTTAATCTCAGCTACCAGTATTCTAAAATTTTGATGTTGGCGAATTTTTAAGTAGCGAAATTGTTTGAGTTAACCATAAGTTGGCTCCTTCAGATCCACTGCATTTTTTTCGACTTTTTCCTGCCCTATTATAAAGGGTCTTTGTTTTTAAAACAAAAAATGTCGATGACGATGATTCAAATTTTTATTGTATTACAAATGGAAAAGTTTGGCATTTATGAGTTTTAAGGCTGCAATCGATTCGATTGGCTCCGTATAAACTCTGACCTTAAGAGAACCCCACAACAAATAATCCAGTGGTGTTAAATTGCACGATCTGGCTGGCCATTTAAAAGCTGAATTTCGAAAATTATGCGATCAGAAAATTTGGTTTGCAATAAATTGATCGTCTTATTGGCTGTGTGACAAGTGGCATCGTCTTGTTGAAAGCACATGTCAGTGATATCAATTTCATCAATGATAAACCAAAATTGAGTAGTTAACATCTCGCTATAGCGTGATCCATTGACCGTTGCCGCATTTCCAGTATCATCTTCGGTGAAAAACGGCCCAATCACGCCTCCGGACCACATAGTGCACAATACAGTGGCACGTTGAGCATGCAAAGGCTTCTCAATAATTGCTTTAGGATTTTCAGAACCCCAAATGCGGTAATTTCGCTAATTGGCGTACTCTGACAAGTGAAAATGGGCTTCGTCTGAAAAAATGATTTTTTCAGAAAAACCAGCAGGTTCTTCCAGAATGAATTGAGGAAATCTAAGGCGATGTTAATGGTCGGTCGGCTTCAATTCCTGCAATAGTCGAATCTTGAAGTTTTAAAGCCAAATTCCTATGCAAAATTCGCCATGTGGGGGTTTGGGATAACCCCAATTGTTGAGAACGTCGAGAAATTGACAAATTTGGATCTTCTTCAACACTGTGGCTCACGGCTGCAATGTTTTCGGGGTCGTACACGCTTTGGATTTGGCACATTTTGTACCGAGCCCGTCGACTCAAATTGAGTGACCAAATTCTCAATAGCGGCCTCAAAAGGTCGATTATATTATTAGAAAATATTACGAATTCCAAGGAATGTCATTTTAACAGAACCACCATTTTTATAGTGGGTTTTAATTATTTTAATGCGATTTTAAAGCGAAATTGAATTCATTGCAGCAATTGCCAAAGCATCTACTACGAATATGTCAAAAAACTAACTGTCAGTGCTGTCATGTGGTAGGCTATTTAGTGATTTCAAATATATTTGTTGACCAAACTTTATACAGAGGGATTATCTTCATAGAAGAATCACTTCCTGAAATGCCTAGTTAGGAGTTCCAGAACACGTGTTCAAACATAAGTATCTGCACCATGAACTACAGCAGTGATAGATTTATTATGTTCAGCCAATTCTAAAAGAAAAAATGAAATCAAAATAAACCCAGAAAGTCTTTATAACCGAACATGAACTAGTTTGGATTTATACAGATACATACTGTATTTTATCCAATAAACTTCCGATGGCACGATAAAGGTTTCTGATTTTGGTTGACAGGGCATGGTTTTGGCCGATGTACGGCAATTCTTTTGCCTTTTTTATTTCCTTTATGTAATATATTCCAGCATCTTTCGCAAAATAATGCATTTAACTATTCATGAGTATAGGCAAATTTTTACGCATAACCGGGTTAAAAACGGTTACGATTTTATGTAACCGTTCGAATTTTTTCTAAGCGGTCATGTTGATATCTGAATAAGCACGTATGACCGAGTTTGAACGCGGGACTGGGGGTAACCAGTTGTTATAACTCGATTATGCGCAAAAATGTGCCCTATATTCCTATGAAAGCTTTATCAATTTTTATTTGTCGGAATTTATTTAATTGTCTTCCTATTCATTTAAACGAAATACTTCGCATTAGATTTTTATAGATGGACCTTATGGTGCACCTTCAAGTCATATATTTATGGCACAACATGCAATTCTCATAGCCACAGGTATTGGAGTAACGCCCTTTGCCTCAATATTGCAGTCAGTAATGCACAGATATTGGAAAGCTAGGCATACATGTCCCAGATGCAAATTTTCATGGGCAAGTGATATACCTGCTAGCGTGATGAATTTAAGAAAGGTAAGGATATAAACCTGGTCGACGAAATCTATCCAATTAAATGGCTGTCGGCAGCGATACATCGTACTGTATTATCTATGGTTTTGTCATTTAGACCTTTATTCGTCTTATTGGGGGAGACCCTGATCCGAGGGTTGCCTTTTGTATTTCGGGATTGCACAACCCTAGTGCTGCAATCTGCCAACTGACAGCTCTATCGTTGAGGCTATACGTAGGACGAACATTTTGGCTTACTAGCGCTATTTATGTTGTTTACAATAACTTGAAAGATTCATTTCGCCGAAAAAATGGAATTTAATCGTGAACATTTTCGTGCGATTATTTCACAACTTTTGATGTGGAAGTCAACAGGGCATCGATGATTTTATTTCAATTTTTGGCTGTTTATTGATGGTATGGTAGATTAACTTGACACTGAATGACTTCTTTTTATTCCCGTACGTAAAACATAAAATGAGAAGTCAATGTTTTTCAACACCTCATGAAGCGGTCGATGCGTTCAGAATGCACGTTTTAGAGATAGCTTAGAGTGGCAAAAGTACTTCGACAATTGGTTCAAACGCATGCAAAAGTGTATAGATATTAAAGGGAATATTTTGAAAAACAATAAAGCGTTTTTCGATTATTAATATTTGTTTTTGTTCTCTAATTCCGGAATATAAAAGGCAACCCCCGTAAAGAATGTTTCTTGATTTAAATATTTTTCAAAAAGCCTCAATTTAGTCAACCAGCTTGAGATATTATGTCACCTTTTGAAATCAAGGCAAATCTAGAGACCCTATTTGCTGTTTCGATATTTATTGTTGAATAAAGTTTTGAAATGCACGTGAAGTAACTTTGATTTGTTTTTCAACTATCATTTTTCGATAAATCCCAAAGATCTCCTTAAATCTCTTTGTGGTTTTCAGGTTGACTTTTTCTGGATCAACAGAGATCAAAGGTCTTTCGAGTGGTTCGTAAATTTACTGTCACAGCTTGAAATTGAACAAGCCGAACTTGGCGGGGCTCTGGAAAGATTTCTAGAAATGCACATGTATATAACAAGTGCCTTGCAGAAAACCGACATGAAAGCAGTAGGGCTTCAATTGGCTCTAGATCTTCTCCATGAAAAAGTAAGGAACATGATTTTTAGTTAGAAAAATTCAATTTGAAAATAGGCATCCTACTGTTTAAATAATAACGTAAGATTTCTCAAAAATCAAATACTTTTACTCAATGAAAAAATAATTAAAGTACACAGAAGTTATATCCATAATTGTTAATTTCATCAAGAGGTTGTTGCGTTCGGCAATTAAGTCAGTATCTATCATTATCAATTAAATACCTGGAACTTTTTATATAGGATTAAACAAAATTATTTTTCCTGTATTCGAGAATATTGATTTTATTTTCAAGAAAAGACAATTCAAATACAGGTTAAGAACTTGGAATGCAAAAAACCAACAGAAATTTATAATAGTAAATTGGAATTCATAATCGCACAAGTACCTAATCACTGTCAAAATGCTTCCAAGCGGACCTTTATCAATACTATCAGATGATTTGTGAAACGGTCTTGTACTCGTCCTTAGAAAAGTAAATCACGCAACAATTATAGGTCCAAGAGAGATTCATTGGTGAACTTCACACACAATTTAAATGAAAATGAAGTATGAAATGAATGAAAATAGAATGAACGTAATGGTAATACCGAAAAAAAAGTAATTACCTATCATGCACTATGAAAAAGTCTATGCTACGCAGGACATGAATAACACAAAATACAATTAAAACAATAATACAACTTATATAACGATCTTATTTCTATCAGGCATGACACATTCCTGGAAAAGCATGACTACCAAGGTAATTAGCTGTCGTTTATGAGAATATCGGTGGATATTCTGAGAGTAGTATCAAGTCCAGCACCATATGTTGGCTTTATTCGGTACCATGGGGTGGTGGCGACGTACCGAGCTAATATTGCCTGTTGTGACATCTGTTGGCAGTATTTAATTACTGTGCGCGTTTTTCATTGAAAATATGTGGGATCGATAAGGATCACTACAGATTTAGGGAAAGTACCAAATATTGTATTCGCAATTGATTCCTCGCTTATCCCATGGTGAAACATAGTTTGATATTAATTAACAAAAACTGAATAAAAACACTTGACTGTACGTTTCACAAATTTTATTTAAAGCATCGTTGACATGCATGTTTCGGGTTTCATCCCATTTTCAAAACTGAATATAAAACAATATCGGTTAATACAGTGCACATCTATATAACATATCAAAAGGTATTTCAAGCGACGAACCAAGAGTAACCAGGTTATGATTTTGGTCCATCCAGCGGTTATTGCTGGTTCTTCTTGGTTATTCCTTCGAAATCCAGGAAGAATAACCAGAAATTATCGCTTGAATGCTCGGGTTTGTTTATCCGTGCTGTCATTCTTTTGATTCGCGTTTATTTATGCTCATAGGTTATCTGCATAACACGTTATCTGAGCATTTATCTGATTCAGATAAAAAGGCCCATTCGAAGCTTATTATAAACAAAAGACATTTTTATAAGCAATTTTTATTAGCCAATATATCCTTATAATGGAATTACTGAAACTACAATAAATTTAACAAGGAATAAATACCAAATTAGAATCATATAATATCTATACATGTAAAAAATGATCATAAAAAAATTATTTTGTGAGTAACTAGGAATGAAGAAAATGACAAGAAATGATTAAAATGAAAAATATCAATATTAACAGCTAGTAAAAGGAAGAAAATTAAGTCAAAGAGGAATGTTTTAATTTTGAAGTCAATGACAAATTTTTTCGAGAGTTAGAAATTAAATCTATTTTTGCATTATTTCAAGATTATACTTGATGAAAATTTGAAACAAACACAAAAAGGCAATGAAGGAACTTCTTATACTCTTAAACTTAGGAACGGCAATGACAAATCTCATGATGGTTTTAACAAACAATATTTTGAATTTGTATATTTCAGTTTATTCAATTTAAAAAAATAGAGTTATTTGGTCACTTCTACTGGTTCTTCTTTCAATTTAATGATCTACCTTAAAATTGCTACCATATTGTGCATTCTCAGAACACCCAAACTATTGATACGATGCTTTGCAGATACTCTCAGTATTGCACACATAACATAAATTTGAAGCAACCTGAAAATTTATCTTTTCATAGTTTCATTAACAGAATTCTCAATGGATTTTTATTGATTTCTTGTGGCTATAATTTTCAGGTTCTTCTTGTAATTTTCAAATCATTATCAATCTAGATTGCTTCACACAAATGACATTTTCTCTTTGAACCTTTGATTTCTTCTCTTATAGACTTATCCTGAAATTTGAAATAGAATTGAATATTATCTTTATAACAAATTCAATAAGAAAAGATGGTTTTTCTGTGTTACTTCAACGTACTTTCAGTTGATGACTGGTTAAGGTACTCTCTGCATTCAATGTTTGCAGCTGCACCTAATCTGTACATTCTACAATGCTTCTAATGTTTTCCAAATATTTTTTTTTACCTAGGTGATTTATAGAAATGAAATTTTTCTCCATTGAATGTATAGTTTCTGCTTCCAATTTTATTTTTGAGTTTTCCTAAAATTTAAGTTGTGATCAAATACCTACAGCCTTCAATGTTAAAATTCAAGAAAATCATTGGATTTATAAGTTTCATTTCAACGCACCTTCAGTTGACAGACCATTTGTATTACTGATCTGTAATTTACGATTTCCACATGATTTTCAGCAACATTATTCAGAAGCACATGATTATATTAGATCCTGAGTATTTCCTTCTTTCAAGAACTGTATTTCATAATTGCTCTGTTTTTTATTATGTTGAAACACTCTACATTCTTCTTATTTGATATCAGGGGTATTGTGGTCCCATTTTTGATGAGTTCTTTCAATCTACTCACTTTCTTCAAGTTTCTTTTGAACCTGTGAATTTAGGAAGAGCGTATTATTTTTAATTTGATCTTAAATTGCCTTAGTTCCTGCCTGGAGTTGAACTTCCATTTCATTAAATAGAATTCGTGTTGCTGTAGTTTGGATTATTAATTATCTCTGTGAAATATTCAATAGTCTTTCGGTTCTACCAAGATCAGTTTTTCAACTTCCAAATAATTCAAAGTCCTTGCATTGTTTACTATTTTCATGTTTATACACATCTAACCCTACTTGCTCTAATAACCAAAATCGTAACCCTGCTCGAGAGCAGGGTTACGATTTTGGTTTGATTTGACATTTCTCGATCAAATTGAGGTTAATTCATGACGTCACGGATCTATAACCCAAACCGCTTGAATGCAAAAGGTATGTACCACAAAAGACCAAAGATAACCGGTTACTCTTGGTTCGTCGCTTGAAATACCTTTAAGTAACTCATGTTAAAATTGGTGATAGACGGAAATCTAACTGATCATTTACAATGGGAAGATTTTGTTTAAAAGCTGATGTTATTTCTAAGTATTCTAAAAGGTCCATGCGTTTACCTTTATGGCATTTGTGCAATATTTTGGTTTTTTCAAAATCAATAAAATGGTTTGAGGTGATACAGTGACTAGAGAAACCAGTAGTGAGACAAGGTAGTAGACAAGGAGGTTCGCACACTGAAATTTTTAGCTGGGAACTCCTTTTCAGAAAGCGGCAGAAGAAATTGTTACATTCAATTTATCCACCAAATAATGAAACTGAAACCAAAAAATACGCATATATCGACTACATCCCATCTCTGAGTGATAAAATTTGCAAAAGACTCTGACATTATAATATTAACATTAGTTGTACTAATAAGAAAAATCTGAGATCAATGTTCTTTAATGGTAAGGATCGAGCGAACAACACACAATTAAGCGGTGTATATAAGCTTCACTGTAATGAATGCCCTGCATTTTACATAGGTCAAACTGGTCGTTCACTGGCAAAAAGAATTGATGAACACAAAAAATCAATCCTCCAAAACAAACCCACTACTGGTTTCTCTAGTCACTGTATCACCTCACACCATTTTATTGATTTTGAAAAAACCAAAATATTGCACAAATGCCATAAAGGTAAACGCATGGACCTTTTAGAATACTTAGAAATAACATCAGCTTTTAAACAAAATCTTCCCATTGTAAATGATCAGTTAGATTTCCGTCTATCACCAATTTTAACATGTGTTACTTGATATGTTATGTAGATGTGTACTGTATTAACCGATATTGTTTTATATTCAGTTTTGAAAATGGGATGAAACCCGAAACATGCATGTCAACGATGCTTTAAATAAAATTTGTGAAACGTACAGTCAAGTGTTTTTATTCAATTTTTGTTAATTAATATTAAATATTGTATTATTAGTTGATGCGTGCTGAATTCGATAGATTTAAACTGTTTTCATTCCTGCCATAAACTCATTGATTCTTTGTTTATATTTCTCATAAGATTTCTGCAGTGTATAAAATTGATTCCTCTAGTCATCAACGTCAGGACATTTGAGTAACCATCTTATTATCTTATTTTATGTCATAGGAAAAGAGAGATTTGATAACTGGTCTCAAGACGAGAACTAACGCAGGTCGACCAAATTGGGACAAGGTGTTCAAGCAAATTTCGGATCAGAAGAAAGGCAAGGTTACTGTGTTTTACTGCGGTCCAGCTCAATTGGCTAGAGTCCTGAGGGTTAAATGTCATCAATTTGGATTCGACTTCCGCAAAGAAGTTTTTTGAAATTTGGATGCCTGATATGTAAAATAATAAATGAGTGTATTTATATGTATATCTGATTCGAGTGATTTATATTGTTGATTAATTTGTGTCATATTTAATATTAAGGAAATAAATCGTTCAAATAACCATGATTTTATTCTCCCAGAGAAATAAAAATTCTTTTATGCTATAGAACTTTCGGCAGATTTTCCAATTCCAATTGATCGCATTGCGTTAGTAGTTGACAAACTTAGGAAATTATTCCTGAGACTGCTCGTGTCTAGGCTATACATCACACTTATTATGTACCCCTATATCTGTTTTGCCAAGAGTATAAAAACAAACTTATTGGGATTATTTAATTTCAATTTTAGTTAACATATAACATTTCTATACAACTGGCTGTATATTTTTATCAATGCACAGCTGCCTTAAGGTAAATGATAACAGTTCAGAAACTGGTTAACATCAACCTATCGGATTATACTGAATTCATTATTCTGCAGTTTCTGAAGATATTGCTTACGACATTCCATATCATCCATCGGTCTATTATAGGGGGTCCATTTTGGTTCACCGATGAAAAATCGTTTGGCACGAATGTAATTCTGGATAATACAGTTATTATACTTTCAACTTCATGTGATGTTAGACTTGTGGTAAATTACCTTCAAATCCAAAGTAAATCGATGATAAATGCCACTAGGAATTATTATTAAATCTCCAGGCACTACTTCAATACGAATCCACTCGTCATTTTTATCTCTAACATCAAAATAGCCTGAACCATCCAGAACAAATCGAATTTCTTCATCGGTGTGCAAGTGCTCTTGGAAAAAGCTTTTTAATTTTTCTTGATAATTGGGTAAACATTCTTCAGAACAGATTATTTCATCTTCGTATGTATAACCTCTTGTCTTTTTCAAATTTTCCAAAATTCCATCTGATTCATAACGATCCACGTTTATCTGAAAAATGAATGGAATAAATGGACATTCTATCATATTCATCAAAATCATAACTACCTCGAAATATTCTACACCTGAAACAGAATATAGTTCCTTCAATGAAATAAATTTCGGAGAGGATCTATGATGTTCTTCTCGCTGATCTGATGAAATATCATCATCCATATACCAAGCACGCACCATTCTTGAAAAGTCAAGGATTCATGATAACCAGAAACATTTTCTGATAATTCGAAAGTTCAAGATCTTTTTCGTTAATTTCGCAAGTTGCGGCCAATCTGAAAAATGAAAATACTTTCTGACAGTCTCTAGCTATACGTTCCACATGAAATAATTACTACGCTTTGATAGGGAAAAATTCTACACTGCCCAACATGAAAAAATTTCAAGATTTTTTCGATAATTTCTGCAAGTTGCGCTAATCTGGAAAAAATGAAAATACTTTCTGACAGTCTCTAGCTATACGTTCCACATGAAATAATTACTACGCTTTGATAGGGAAGAATTTACACTGCCCAACATGAAAACATTTCAAGATTTTTTTCGTTAATTTCGCAAGTTGCGGCCAATCTGAAAAAATGAACAATACTTTCTGACAGTCTCTAGCTATACGTTCTACATGAAATAATTACTACGCTTTGATAGGAAAAATTCTACACTGCCCAACATGAAAAAATTTCAAGATTATTTTTCGATAATTTCGCAAGTTGCGGCCAATCTGGAAAAATAAAAATACTTTCTGACAGTCTCTAGCTATACGTTCCACATGAAATAATTACTACGCTTTGATAGGGGAAAAATTCTACACTGCCCAACATGAAAATTTCAAGATTTTTTTCGATAATTCTCGCAAGTTGCGCTAATCTGGAAAAATGAAAAATACTTTCTGACAGTCTCTAGCTATACGTTCCACATGAAATAATTACTACGCTTTGATAGGGAAGAATTCTACACTGCCCAACATGAAAACATTTCAAGATTTTTTTCGTTAATTTCTGCAAGTTGCGGCCAATCTGAAAAATGAAAATACTTTCTGACAGTCTCTAGCTATACGTTCCACATGAAATAATTACTACGCTTTGATAGGGAAGAATTCTACACTGCCCAACATGAAAACATTTCAAGATTTTTTCTATAACTTCGCAAGTTGCGGCCAATCTGAAAAAACGAAAAATACTTTCTGACAGTCTCCAGCTATACGTTCCACATGAAATAATTACTACGCTTTGATAGGGAAGAATTCTACACTGCCCAACATGAAAAATTTCAAGATTTTTTTTCGATAATTTTGCAAGTTCCATGATGAGGCCAATCTGGAAAAATGAAAATACTTTCTGAAAGTCTCTAGCTATACGTTCCACATGAAATAATTACTACGCTTTGATAGGGAAGAATTCTACACTGCCCAACATGAAAAAGTTCAAGATTTTTTCGATAATTTCGCAAGTTGCAGGCCAATCTGAAAAATGAAAAATACTTTCTGACAGTCTCTAGCTATACGTTCCACATGAAATAATTACTACGCTTGATAGGGCAGAATTCCACACTGCCCAACATGAAAAAGTTCAAGATTTTTTTCGATAATTTCGCAAGTTGCAGCCAATCTGAAAAAATGAAAAATACTTTCTGACAGTCTCTAGCTATACGTTCCACATGAAATAATTACTACGCTTTGATAGGGAAAAATTTTACACTGCTCAACATGAAAAAGTTCAAGATTTTTTCGATAATTTCGCAAGTTGCGGCCAATCTGAAAAAATGAAAATACTTTCTGACAGTCTCCAGCTATACGTTCCACATGAAATGATTACTACGCTTTGATAGGAAGAATTCTACACTGCCCAACATGAAAAAAAGTTCAAGATTTTTCTATAACTTCGCAAGTTGCGGCCAATCTGAAAAAATAAAAATACTCTGACAGTCTCTAGCTATACGTTCCACATGAAATAATGGCCACTACGCTTTGATAGGGCAGAATTCCACACTGCCCAACACGAAAAAGTGCGACCAAGATTTTTTTCGATAATTTCGCAAGTTGCGGCCGTTCTGAAAAAATGAAAAATACTTTCTGACAGTCTCCAGCTATACGTTCCACATGAAATGATTACTACGCTTTGATAGGGAAGAATTCTACACTGCCCAACATGAAAAAGTTCAAGATTTTTTTCTATAACTTTGCAAGTTGCAGCCAATCTGAAAAAATGAAAATACTTTCGGAAGTCACTAGCTATACGTTCCACATGAAATAAATTACTACGCTTTGATAGGAAAAATTTAAACTGCCCAACATGAAAAAAAGTTCAAGATTTTTTCGATACTTTTTGCAAAGGCAAGGTCGTTCTCAAAAAAATTAAAAATACTTTCTGACAGTCTCTAGCTATATGTTCCACATGAAATAATTACTACCTTTGATAGGGCAGAATTCCACACTGCCCAACATGAAAAAAGTTCAAGATTTTTTTCGATAATTTCTGCAAGTTGCAGCCAATCTATGAAAAATGAAAATACTTTCTGACAGTCTCTAGCTATACGTTCCACATAAAATAATTACTACGCTTTGATAGGAAAATTTTACACTGCTCAACATGAAAAAAGTTCAAGATTTTTCGATACTTTGCAAGGTAAGTGTGCAATGAAAAATGAAAATACTTTCTGACAGTCTCTACCTATACGTTCCACATGAAATAATTACACAAGCTTTTGAGGGGAAATTCTACACTGCCTCAACATGAAAAAGTTCAAAATTTTTTCAGGACTTCGCAAGTTGCTGGACGTTCTGAAAAAAGAAATACTTTCGACAGTCTCCAGCTATAATGTTCCACATGAAATATTATACGCTTTTGATAGGAAGAATGACATTGCTCAACATGAAATTCAAGATTTTTTCTGAGAACTAGAAGTAGCAGTTAATCTGAAAAATGAAAAATGCTCTTGACATAGTCACTACATGAGAAACACTACATGCAACATGCTTTGATAGGAAATTCTTAAACTGCCCAACAAACAAAATCTTGAACTTTTTCATGGCGTTGAGCAGTGTAAAATTTTTCCCTATCAAAGGTAGTAATTATTTCATGTGGAATGCACGTATAGCTAGAGACTGTCAGAAAGTATTTTTCATTTTTCAGATTGGCTGCTAACTTGCGAAATTATCGAAAAAATCTTGAACTTTTTCATGTTGGGCAGTGTGGAATTTCTCCTAGAACATTTAGCCTTGAATATTAATCATCATAATATTTTCAATTTCATGAAGTGCTTTCTAATTATCAATTTGTTTCCTAATCTCCTCCAGTTAATAAAGACTTCCAATAATAGGTGGCGCTATATAAACTGTCAATATAAAAAGATTTGTAGCTATTTAATTTTTGTTTTGAAGTGAACATTTCATTTTTATTGACTAAGAACCATGCAATACCAACCAAAATAAGATATTCATCACCTATTATGAATTCAATATTTCATAATAAAGAAAAATGTTTTTTCTTCAAGTGAGCGCTAAGGTGCCATCTATATTCTATGGAGAGGAAACAATTAAAAAAATTGACAAAAGAGTTCTGTGCATTAGAGTTAGTTTTCGTATTCTGGAATTCACATTGAAGAAAACTTCTAGGGCTGATCGTAGATCCTAGTCTGAATAACTAGAAAAAATCGTAGATAAATCAAACAAACATGTGTGAACTTATCCATGGGTTTTCACTAAAGCTGTTTGACGAGTGGTGTGATAAAGATGGGATAGACAGATTGAACCGAGCGATGTTGCCTAACCTATTTAATTATCCTGATTCACTAAAAAGCTTATCTAGGAGTTGTGCATTTTTCAATTTGTGAAGATATTTTGCAATTTTGTATCGATTACAGACAGCCTTTCTCTCTGAGCTATTATTTCGATGACAAGGCTCGCGATAATGGGTCATAAAGTCGTTGACTACTTGTCGAGCATATCCTCTTCGGTGTTAAATCAAAGATGTATTCAAGGAATTTTACTCTACTCAAATTACGGTAACTACTCTAGTTTAATGGAAAAGTCTGTGCGGTAATACGCTCATGTTAATGAAAGAAAAGTACTCATTTGGTCTGCAGGCCTTACGTCAGACTTTTGATGTTAATGTTCTCTACTTGGAACCCATTGCTCGATAGTTTTGTCCGGTTCCTCTGTCCTCTATATGTAGCTACTTAGCTACTATCCTTCCGCCTAGTGCTTCAATTTACATTATTTTTATATTTCTTAGTACAAATCCTATTTTTACGCCTTTTTTCGAATCCTTTTCTGTTACCCTGTTTTAAAACTTTAAAGTAGTTAAATTGGTTTTTGAGGGGTTGTCCTTAGCATCATCTCTTATACAGCTCTTAATAATGAAATATTTAACAAGGAAAACGCTTGGCAACGCAGCCGGAAAATCGATCTCTATCTCTGCTTTATCGCAACACTCGTCAATCGTTGACCCGGGAAATCTGGATAAGTTCACACAAGTGTTGACAGTAGAGTAGTTCCAATTCTACCTAAATGGGAAATAGTTCAAATGAACGATTGGTACATTGAAATTTAAAATCAAATAAATCATCAATGATTTACATTAAATTTTAGAGTATCTAATGAATCGTTTTATTACAATTTAATAATAATGATGTGAAGTGATCATCTTTCAACCCGTTAGTTTAAGTTTGAAAAAGTTTTAACCTCGAAATATTTATGGCTTTTCAAAGTAACCTCATTCGAAAATCCAACGATTTAGTGAAAGTGTTGGATGATATCTGGCGAGGGTATTGTTGCATTAACAGGAACAGCATCTTCAATACCTTAAATATTTAGTTTTAGTGTGATGGCAACTAATAATAAAGTTCTAAAAATGGCTAAGAAAATTGGAACTCATAATGGAGTTTTTCACTGTGATGAAGTCTTAGCATGCTTTATGTTGAAACAGCTACCTCTATATAAAGATGCTGATATTATAAGAACTAGGGATGAAAAAGTGAGTCCAAGATATCTCATCACATTTCATGTTAGAGCATTGAATGAACTGAATATTCAATTTTCGCAGCCAACATTTATGAGGTTTCATTTTGAGAAAAAACATGTTTTAAGTGTCTCTTTATCATCTTTGGTTACAGTGTGAAATACTTCAAGACAAATATTATTTGATTCTCATTTGGGAATATTTGAGAGACATAGTTTATATTATTTTCAGGTTCTTTCATCTTGTGATATAGTGATTGATGTTGGAGGAATATATGATCCTACCAAATGTCGTTTTGATCACCATCAGAGAGGGTTTGAAGAAACATTATCTTCAATAAGGCCTGATCTTGTCAAAAACAAGTTCATTAAGTAATTTATGCTTATCAAAAAACTAATTTGGAACATTTTTTGAAATATTTTAATTTTAGATTGAGTTCAGCTGGATTAGTATATGCTCATTATGGCTTGGAAGTTATTACAGAAATATGTAAAACAAAGGACATACTGCTGAACTCAGCCTCATTAAAATATTTATTTGCTCACATATATGATATCTTTGTTGAAGAAATGGACGCTATTGATAATGGTGTTCCTATGTATCCAGAAGGAAAACCTCTTTATAGAATAAACACTAATCTTAGTTCTCGAGTAGGAAGAATGAATCCAAAATGGAATGTTCCTGAAAAGAGCTCAAATTGTGATGCTTTGTTTCTCAAAGCAATTTCATATGTTGGAGATGAGTTCCAGCAGTGTGTATTAGAGGTAAATAGTTTATGATGTATTTCTTGAACTGTTCTTGGCTTCAATATTCTGTTGTCTTTCATCTAGTTGCTTTTTTTTTAAATGTCTATATTTTTGTCACTAACAAACTGTCTTGATTTCATATGTGTTTTCAACTTGGTCCAGCTTTAAAAAAAATTTAAAATAATGACATTTTCCTCTTGAAACAAGACATTCCAAGGACCTCACACCTTAAAAAATGATAAAAATTTCAATGAAACTTTATTTTTATAGGCTGCAACAGAATGGTGGCCAGCCAGAGAAATAGTTAGAAACTCAGTAAAATCTAGGAAAGAAATTCACCCTTCAGGAGAAATTTTTCTTCTAGAAAAACTTTGTCCTTGGAAGGAACATTTATACAGCATTGAAGAGGAACTGGATATTGAGGGGGATGTGAAATTTGTTATTTTCAAAGATAATGCTGACAGTTGGAGAGTTCAAGGAGTCCCAGTGCAGCCCGCTAGTTTCATCTGCAGGTATGGGCATACAATGAATTATAATATATTATAAAATGTAGACAAGTTTTTTATTTTATTTTTAAGTGCTTGAGAGATATAATGAAATAAAAATTTTCAACTGCATTTTAATTTTTCAGGGTTTTCTTACATAGAAGCTGGAGAGGAGTGAGAGATCAGGAATTGGCGGATTTGGCTGGTATTGAAGGCTGCATATTTTGTCATTCCACAGGCTTCATTGGTGGTAATACAAGCAAAGAAGGAGCAATCGAAATGGCTGTGAAAAGCTTAAATGCTGCTACAGTAGATAAGGAGTAGTATTTTATGTGTTGGTCTTCAGTGGATTTTAATGAAGTATATTGACACTTTCAACAATAAATAGTTTTTTTTCCCGTCACTCTATCTTACCTTATGATTACACAGGCGTTATAAAGTCGAATTGAACATTGATTATTTCAGTATTTAGATTAAACCTGCAGATAAGGAATCTTATTAAAAGTCTTGAATTCTTAAAAAAAAAGTTATTTATACAGAATACGACTGGAGATTGATAGTCCAAAAAATCGGTTCTATTTTCATTAACACGTAGGGTACATTTGCCCAGTGGTAGATGTTTTGCAATTTCAAATACAAGTACGAAATTTCGGTGTTTCGGAAGCACAAAATATTAATTATTCGTAAAAAATTAATTTAGCGGATAAAATTAACTAACGCATTAATGTTCTGATAGATTATTTCCTTGTAGATACATATTAGGTTGATTTTTCATGGAATTTTGAGGAAAGCAATTGGTCAAAAACTACATCCAACTAATGCCAACGTTTCGTAGATATATTTCTACTTCTTCAGGGCAAAGTCGAACTTATGTTTTACACACAAAGGATCTTAATATTAGTTTGTTGAGCAAATTGAAAAGGAACTTATGGGGAAACTTTGGAAAACTCCGTCTAAAATGTTTTTGAGACAAATTGCAAAACATCACAATAACGTGTTACGGAGTCCGTCTACGAAATGTTGGCATTAGTTGGATGTAGTTTTTGACCAATTGCTTTCCTGAAAATTACATGAAAAATCAACCTAACGCATTAATATTTCTAGAACTAATGCATCAAATAAAAAACAATTACTGTGCTGAAATCAGTATGAAAATACCTTTGAATTGAGGTATCACTCACCCCATCTTCCCCATTTAAAAATTGGGGGTGGGAGTTGTAGCAGCAAGGGTTGAAGCGCTATGCGTCCGTAACCACATCATCCTAAGTTGTCCCCCTCGAAACAGAAATCGATCTGTCCGAGCATTTCTATCGAAAAAACTTATTTCGTCTGTAATCTCGTCTGTTTCGTTTTCAAATGGCCACCCTGTATATATATACTGTAAAGGTTTTATTTCCTATATGCGGGCACGCAACGTTCTAACTTGAAAGATAGGAAAGACAATCAAAATTTAAAAATTGCCTTTCCGTAGTGCGAGCTAATCACGTTTGATATGCGTGCCCGCATATAGGCAATAAAACCTTTACAGTTGTGATTTCTCTGTCAATAAGCCAATAGCGAGTCAACCCTCTGGGCCCGTCAGTGGTACTTAAGAATGTAATCACATTCAGATCGCTGAGGTGACCCAAATTTGGGGATCATTGTTGTCGTATGAATCCATAGAGGAAACGGGACTGTTTCAGTCTTTGAGATGTAGATGGCGCGCTTTCAGGAGAATACTTGGGAGTGCCTCACAATATTCTTTAAGTACTGGCAGCCCCCTTCAGGATTTCAGTGCTACACTGTGCTGATGAGAGGCAACACACCTCGAAACCGGTCCACAGTTGCACTTGAAGTCTTGAATCACTACGGAAAGACTATATATATATATATATATAAACTCAATATATAATTGATCATTAGAGAGTTATATTCATAATTAAATTTGTCGGTACTCAAGCGTTCCTCGATACTAAATTACAAGGTATCAGAACTGAAACAGTTCTTTTTGACCAATTGTTCCTATTGGTCAAAAAGAACTGTTTCAGGAAAGATGCAGATGTATTTCTCATTTGCAGAGATTAAACAATTCCCCCGCCTTCACAGATTATCTTACTCGGACCGCCCAAGGACCAATTGCCATCATTGACATGTTTGAGTCACTGCATATGTTTCCGTTATTACTATGATCAACTAGATAGTGGGGCCACGATCATGATTGGTCCTCGTGTTTTTGGTATCTTTTATACTGATTGGTCAGGCTAATTTCTCTTGTTTTCAGTAAAGAATCTTCATGATTTCTGTAGGTTAATCTTTGTATTTATATGTATATATTGTGAGGACCTATTTACGGGGCAAAATAGTTCAGCAATTATGAAGATCTGAAATATGGTTATCTCAATAACTCCGCTCAACTATAACAAGTGTGCTCAACTGTCCTCAAAAGGAATGAACAAATGAAATTAATAAAATTTTCCCCTTTATAGTATTATGAATATATTACAACGTATCAGAACTGAAACAGTTCTTTTTGACCAATAGGAACAATTGTTGTTGAGTTGAGTTGAGCACACTTGTTATAGTTGTGCGGAGTTATTGAGATAACCATATTTTAGATCTTCATAATTGCTGAACTATTGGACTGATTTTGCCCAGTAAATAGGTCTTCACAATATATACATATAAATACAAAGATGAACCTACAGAAATCATGAAGATTCTTTACTGAAAACAAGAGAAATCAGCCTGACCAATCAGTATAAAATATACCAAAAACATGAGGACCAATCATATCGTGGCCCCACTATCTAATTAATCATAGTAATAACGGAAACATGCAGTGACTCAAACATGTCAATGATGGCAATTGGTCCATGGGCGGTCCGAGGAAGATAATCTGTGAAGGTGGGGGAATTGTTTAATCTCTACAAATGAGAAATACATCTGCATCTTTCCATCATAAACTACTACTACTACTACTACTATAACGAACTTTGAAATATTGAAAATATCATCTATATTCGTACGAAAATTTCTTCGTGGTGTTTTCATTAGTTTGATTACAAAAAAAAACGTTCTGGGGGAGAGGCGGAAATACATTGATAAACATACCGAAATCACGAAATTCTGTACTGAAAGCAGAGAAAATTAGCATGACCAATCAATGTGAAATATACCAAAAACACGAGGACCAATCAAGAATGTTGCCCCACTACGTAGTCAATCACAGTAGTAACGGAAACATATGCAGTGACTCAAACATGTCAATGATGGCAATTGGTCCATGGGCGGTCCGAGGAAGAAAATCTATGAAGGTGGGGGAATTGTTTAATCTCTGCAAATGAGAAAAACATCTGAATCTTTCCATCATAAACTACTACTACTACTATAATGAACTTTGAAGTATTGGAAATATCATCCATATTCGTATGAAAATTTCTTTGTGGTGTTTTCATTACTTTGATTTAAAAAAAAAAAACGTTCTGGGGGAGGCGGAAATACATTGATAAACATACCGAAATCACGAAATTCTGTTCTAAAAGTAGAGAAACTTAGCATGACCAATCAATGTGAAATATACCAAAAACACCAGGCCAATCATGATTGTGGGCCCACTATCTAGTTGATCACAGTAGTAACGGAAACATATGCAGTGACTCAAACATGTCAATGATGGCAATTGGTCCATGGGCGGTCCGAGGAAGAAAATCTGTGAAGGTGGGGGAATTGTTTAATCTTTGCAAATGGGAAATACATCTGCATCTTTCCATCACAAACTACTACTACTATAATGAACTTTGAAATATTGAAAATATCATCCTTATTTGTATGAAAATTTCTTTGTGGTGTTTTCGTTATTTTGATTTGAAAAAAATTAAACGTTCTGAGGGAGAGAGAGAGGGAGTTTATTGGTGTTTAACGCATTTACAAGAATTGCTTTCACAGGTCAAGGCAAACATAAAATACATACTACAATTCAACACGACATATAACATAACTTTTATAAATAAAAATAATGAGATTTGAGAAAAAACACTATTTACATATACACATTTTCAAACCGACTATGCAGTCAAAACATCACAAAATAATATATTATACAACCGTAAATATCCACAATTTAAGTGTAAATAAAATCCGAAGATAAAATCAGAAGCTAAGATCATAAATAAATCGGTACAATACATTTAAAATTATCTCATATATATATATATGTAGATGCAAATCAAAGAGTAGGTTACATTTTTCGTCGTTACCAGTGCATATAGAATTCATCTATCGTATAGAATACATTATCTACCAATATTTCTTTTATTCTAGTTTTGAACTTGGTAAAAGTTAGATTTTTCAATTCGCTAGGCAGTTTATTGTACAGTGATGTAGCACAAAAAGCTGGACTATTTCGAGACTTCTTTAATCTTTTGAAATCTTTTCTTATTAACGATTTATTTCTTGTATTATGATCGTGCACATCTGCTTGCAAACGATAATTCTCCTTATTAGCGTGAATGTAAAGTAAATTTTCAAGTATGAATAAAGATGGGAAAGTATGTAAACCCAGTCTTCTGAACACATGTTTGCATTCACGATAACCAACTCTACCCAAAATTCTGACTGTACGTCTCTGCAACCTGAAAACAATCTCACGCCCGCACAGTTGCCCCATAACAACACTGCATACCTGAGCCTAGATTCAACCATAGCAAAATAAATCATAACAAGTACGTCCTCAGATAAAGAAAAGGAAAAGGGGGAGGAATTACAAAGATAAAACCAAAGAAATCACGAAGATTCTTTACTAAAAGCAGGGAAAATTAGCCTGACCAATCAATGTAAACTATACCAAATACACGAGGACTAATAAACAATGTGACCCCACTACGTAGTTAATCACAGTAGTAACGGAAACATATGCAGTGACTCAAACATGTCAGTGATGGCAATTGGTCCATGGGCGGTCCGAGGAAGAAAATCTGTGAAGGTAGGGAAATTGTTTGATCTCTGCAAATGAGAAAAACATCTGCATCCTTTCATCATAAACTACTACTACTACTACTATAATGAACTTTGAAATATTGAAAATATCATCCTTATTTGTATGAAAATTTCTTTGTGGTGTTTTCGTTATTTTGATTCAGAAAAAGTTAAACGTTTTGAGGGGAGGAAATACAAAGATAAACACACAGAAATCACGAAGATTCTGTACTAAAATCAGAGAAAATTAGCCTGACCAATCAATGTAAAATATACCAAAAACACCAGGACCAATCATGATCGTGGCCCCACTATCTAGTTAATCACAGAAGTAACGGAAACATATGCAGTGACTCAAACATGTCGATGTTGGCATTGGTCATGGGCGGTCCGAGGAAGAAAATCTGTGAAGGTGGGGAAATTGTTTAATCTCTGCAAATGAGAAAAACATCTGCATCTTTTCATCATAAACTACTACTATAATGAACTTTGAAATATTGATAATATCATCCTTATTTGTATGAAAATTTCTTCGGGGTTTTTTCGTTATTTTGATTCAGAAAAAGTTAAACGTTTTGAGGGGGAGGAAATACAGAGATAAACCCACAGGAATCACGAAGATTCTGTACTAAAATCAGAGGAAATTAGCCTGACCAATCAATGTAAAATATACCAAAAACACCAGGACCAATCATGATCGTGGCCACACTATCTAGTTAATCACAGAAGTAACGGAAACATATGCAGTGACTCAAACATGTCGATGTTGGCATTGGCCATGGGCGGTCCAAGGAAGAAAATCTATGAGAGTGGGGGAATTGTTTAATCTCTGTAAATGAGAAAGAAAAACATCTGCATCTTTTCGTCATAAACTACTACTATAATGAACTTTGAAATATTGAAAATATCATCTTTATTTGAATGAAAATCCCTTTGTGGTGATTTCGTTATTTTGATTAAAAAAATTAAATGTTTTGAGGAGGAGGAAATACAAAGATAAACACACAGAAATCACGAAGAATTTGTACTAAAATCAGAGAAAATTAGCCTATCAATCAATGTAAAATATACCAAAAACACCAGGACCAATCATGATCGTTGCCCCACTATCTAGTTAATCATAGTAGTACCTAACGGAAACATATGCAGTGACTCAAACATGTCAATGATGGCAATTGGTCTATGGGCGGTCCGAGGAAGAAATCTATGGAGGTGGGGGAATTGTTTAATCTCTGTAAATGAGAAAAACATCTGCATCTTTTCGTCATAAACTACTACTATAATGAACTTTGAAATATTGAAAATATCATCTTTATTTGTATGAAAATTTCTTTGTGGTGTTTTCGTTATTTTGATTTAAAAAAAATTAAACGTTTTGAGGGGGAGGAAATACAGAGATAAACCCACAGGAATCACGAAGATTCTCTAATAAAATCAGAGGAAATTAGCCTGACCAATCAATGTAAAATATACCAAAAACACCAGGACCAATCATGATCGTGGCCCCACTATCTAGTTAATCACAGAAGTAACGGAAACATATGCAGTGAATCAAACATGTCAATGATGGCATTGGCCATGGGCGGTCCAAGGAAGAAAAATCTATGAGAGTGGGGGAATTGTTTAATCTTTGCTAATAAGAAAAACATCTGCATCTTTTCATCATAAACTACTACTACTATAATGAACTTTGAAATATTGAAAATATCATCCTTATTTGTATGAAAATTTCTTTGCGGTGTTTTCGTTATTTTGATTTAAAAAAAAATTAAATGTTCTGAGGAGGAGGAAATACAAAGATAAACACACAGAAATCACGAAGATTCTGTACTAAAATCAGAGAAAATTAGCCTTACCAATCAATGTAAAATATACCAAAAACACCAGGACCAATCATGATCGTGGCCCCGCTATCTAGTTAATCACAGAAGTAACGGAAACATATGCAGTGACTCAAACATGTCGATGTTGGCATTGGCCATGGGCGGTCCGAGGAAGAAAATCTATGAAGGTGGGGGAATTGTTTAATCTCTGCAAATGAGAAAAACATCTGCATCTTTTCATCATAAACTACTACTATAATGAACTTTGAAATATTGAAAATATCATCTTTATTTGAATGAAAATCCCTTTGTGGTGATTTCGTTTAAAAAAATTAAATGTTCTGAGGAGGAGGAAATACAAAGATAAACACACAGAAATCACGAAGAATTTGTACTAAAATAAGAGAAAATTAGCCTACCAATCAATGTAAAATATACCAAAAACACCAGGACCAATCATGATCGTGGCCCCACTATCTAGTTAATCATAGTAGTACCTAACGGAAACATATGCAGTGACTCAAACATGTCAATGATGGCAATTGGTCTATGGGCGGTCCGAGGAAGAAATCTATGGAGGTGGGGAATTGTTTAATCTCTGTAAATGAGAAAAACATCTGCATCTTTTCGTCATAAACTACTACTATAATGAACTTTGAAATATTGAAAATATCATCTTTATTTGTATGAAAATTTCTTTGTGGTGTTTTCGTTATTTTGATTTAAAAAAATTGAATGTTCTGAGGAGGAGAAAATACAGAGATAAACCCACAGGAATCACGAAGATTCTCTAATAAAATCAGAGGAAATTAGCCTGACCAATCAATGTAAAATATACAAAAACACCAGGACCAATCATGATCGTGGCCCCACTATCTAGTTAATCACAGAAGTAACGGAAACATATGCAGTGAATCAAACATGTCAATGATGGCATTGGCCATGGGCGGTCCAAGGAAGAAAAATCTATGAGAGTGGGGGATTTGTTTAATCTCTGCTAACAAGAAAAACATCTGCATCTTTTCATCATAACTACTACTACTACTATAATGTACTTTGAAATATTGAAAATATCATCCTTATTTGAATGAAAATCCTTTGTGGTGTTTTCGTTATTTTGATTAAAAAAAATTAAATGTCCTTAGGAGGAGGAAATACAAAGATAAATACACAGAAATCGCGAGGATTTTGTACTGAAATCAGAGAAAATTAGCCTGACCAATCAATGTAAAATATACCAAAAACACCAGGACCAATCATGATCGTGGCCCCACTATCTAGTTAATCACAGTAGTAACGGAAACATATGCAGTGACTCAAACATGTCAATGATGGCAATTGGTCCATGGGCGGTCCGAGGAAGAAATCTATGGAGGTGGGGGAATTGTTTAATCTCTGCAAATGAGAAAAACATCTGCATTTTTTCATCATAAACTACTACACTACTATAATAAACGTTGACAAATTGAAAATATCATCCTTATTTGTATGTAAATTTCTCTGTGGTGTTTTCGCATAATTTAAATACAAATATGAGCGCAATCTTTTTCATTCAGTGAATGAATATGATTTGATTGCAAAATTGCTCTCACATAAATCTCATGAGTAATATTGCAGCGCAAATATTAAAAAAAAAGTGTTAAGGAAAATTGGACTATCACTGTGAATATTCAGTAGTACAACAGTTATTGAGTTCATGAAACGTTTGAGCAGGTCACAAAGCACTCACGGGTGATTCATTACTTTGAGGTATTGTAATAATAAGGTTGGGGTTTATGCTAAAATGAAACGAAATATTACAACGCCATAATGTATTGTGCATACAATAATACAGGTATATACATATACACTCTTTTAAACATATGTTTAGGAAATTTATGGACATAATTCAACAATGGTCAAACAAACACGAATGAAACTAAGAGAAATAACAAAGAGAACATAGTGCATTAACAATAAAGAAAAGCATTTTTTACAATTTCTAAAATTTTCCACTCAGTCACCGGAAACATACAAGATTGTCGAAAATTTGATGGATTTTTTTTTCAAAATATTACATTTCAAAAATTCTTCTGGTAAATGTGTGGAAGTTTCAACATGAACACACTTTGTTATGACACGATCATAATAGATGAAATATTTTATTTTGAAAAAAATATAAAAGTTTGAGCTAAGAATATTGACCTTTTCCATTTAAGATTTCATGAATCTGATGAGCAGAATAATCCAGAGTTTTTCAGAAAATTCAGACAACAATTTTTCTTATCAAAACGAATACATGAAGTGTTATAATTTTACAATGAACATTTTGAAATAGTTATATCAGGTACAGTTAGGGAACGGCATATTTCTCAATAAGTTTCTTTATGAGCATTTCTTGAGAGAGCTATGAAATAAATTTCCTCAATAAAATTTCAGAAAAATCAATAATTCACCAAAGTATCACATGAATTATCATCTTATCTTTTGAAATAAATATATCTATTTCAGAAAGGATGAGCTTTACATTAAAAATTGGACATGAAAATGTCGAAAGATTCTGTTATAAACAGAAAATTTATTCTTGGAGAGAGTATTAGAAATTCAATAAAGTGATAAAATGGGGACATACTTCAACATCGAATAAATATACCAAAATTTTAAATATTATTATATGAATTGACAGTCTTTGAAAACGAACACTCAAAGAATAGCAACATACGTATGTATATACAAATTTACAAGCGGTGTATTATATACTTTTGAATATGTTTGTTTTCGATGATAATATAACAGTTGAGTTGGCACAAATCAGGTTATTTAAATGTCTTAAAGAAGTATGCACAGAGAAATGTGTTGTACCCCATGTCCAATCAGAAGCGATTGACTACTCCGAAATAGAATTTCAAAGGTGATTCAGCAAATTTCCCTAAATGTGTCTACTTCCAGTACATCTGCCTCTTTCCTATAATTTATTTTCTTAGCAATTAAGGAATAATTTGAGCAACATAACAGATTTAAAGCTTCAATTATTACGTTTCGAATTATAGTACATATAGTAACTAGATAACAACATACTTTAGCTACATTAATAAAATAATATAAATTGAAATTGAGAAAAGTTTGAATTTATTCTTACTGAAAAATCATTTATACAGAAAAATGATTGGCAGAAATTTCTAAATCTTTGTTGGATTTATAAAACTGAAGAAAGAGTAATAGTTACAATAATAATAAACTTTAATCAAGAACGTCCAAAAGATACAATTATCTCCTAAAATTCAGCTACATTAATAATTTTCAACAACAATTCAGAACCAGTGTGTTCTTTGAATTCTGAAACAATTGTAGGCATCTAGCATTTCTCGGTTTTTCTCCAGATAAACAAATACCCTGTATTTTCCAAAGTTTAAGAGAAGATGCATACGAATTATCAAAGTTTCAACAGTTTGTTGAATCTTTGATTGGGAATATATAAAATCATCCCTTTTAGGCCTACTTGTTTAACAAAGATATTTATTATCATAACATTATGATTGTCCTAATTTGGAGTTTTCAGACGTGTCATGCCATTTTAGTTTTGAATATCAAATCACCTCTGAAAGTTTCGAAGTTTAACACAGACACTTTTATTATCAATTTCAAACTACATATTTTTTGTAGAAATAGTTTAACAATTTTTCATTTCCATTTCAGCATTCTTTAATTTTCAAATTAACTCAACGATATGGATTTTTTGTTAATTGACTTTATGCAATGAAAGTACATGCAGACTGCGTTAAATTTCTGAGGTACTAGTTTTTGAATTACTGAAATGTGTTATTTGAATAATTCTTTTTTTGAAATATCTGCCAATCATAATAATGGAGAAAAACACATTTGAAGTGCATAGGACTTTATATAATAGATTGAAATAACTAGCCCAGTATGATTTTCAAGGGTGAATCGCAGAAACCAGTACGGAGTCTAGCTCTCTCTTACATCTATTTTCTTTATGAAACATACAATATGTCAAAACATTCAACAGTGAATTTGATATATACTAAGTGTTGATGAATGATAAAAGCGATCTAACCTAGTTGATGTATCTCTAGACACATAAGAAACACCAACACATTACAATCAAATGATAATGGATTGTCATTTTATCGAATGAAAATGCAGAAATTACATGTCATAAAAAATTTCATTAAAAACAAGCATTTATTTTCAGTGGTAAAAGAATATTTTGAATATTCAACTCAACGGGACTGAACATCATAAAAAACAATAAAATTAATATAGCAACCAATGGGAGAATGATGGGTCTGTTATCATTTTCATCTGAACCTTGAGAACAACACATGAGGGGAAAAAGGTCCAAATTTGGATGTAATAAAAATATTCTTATAACAATCATGTTACTTTTTCATACATTCGAATTTATGTGAATGCTGATGAAGCTCTTGTTACTTGGTTTGTACGATCACCACTAATTTCTAATATTATACATACAACAACATGTACAAATATTTATAATAGGTAATAATATAGATAGATTCATAGTAATAGATTTTTAAAAAGATCACAACACAGAGTCAAATCTTATTTGAATATCTCGAAGTATAGAGATATAAGGAGTAGAACAATAATGAACTCAACACCTCAGTCTTTATGGCACATTAGTTTTTTCCTATACACATATCTATTTGGTCTATCCTAATTCGTTCTAAACTAATAGTAAGATATACAATCACACTATAAACACTTAATAACCACATTTGAACTTATAATGGAATAAGTTATACTTCAGTGAGAAAGCAACTCCATAAAAGTTGTAATCACTCGAACATTCAAACATTTAACAAATATCCATGATTGAGTACAGATATATTCTTTATTTTCTTGTTCATTCTTTGATCTTTAGGGTAAGAACATATTATTCACCGTAAATATTTAGGAAAGAGTTATAAAAGAGGAAGAAGTGTTGATTACCTTAACTTAAATGAATATAAGTTGCAGAATTCAGTTAAAAAAAATGTTCAATATTTATAAATGATTCACTTTGACAGCTTTCGAACTGTTCCAATGAAGGTTATATGTTTGAAGGAGTGTTCTGAAGAGTATTAAAAGATGTCCTTACATAATCTCAGCTCAAATGTGGCAATGGTAAGGTCAAGTTGTTACCTCTCACCAAGTATTTCAACAATTTATTTTTTCTTAATCAGTTAATAATAACCAACTACTTCTTTTACATAATGATCACAAGTAAGAAAAAAGAAAAGTTTCAAAGTTGAGCAATTCACGACGTCCTAAAAATGGAAACAATTCACTGAGGTGTTGACCCACCAATGAAAAATACGTATTAATTTTCTATAATAATTATGGCCATTATGATATTTGATTATTTTGAGTTCAGATCTATTGCTCACATTATTAAGAAAATACGTACCTTTTCATGATACAGTGTTTTATGAGCACTATATTCGATTTGTTATCGAATCATTTGTTGCCGGGTAGTTTCCATTAAATCATATATTGATTTTTTTTATTTTGACGTTAATATTTCAGTGATTTCTGTTGCACATTTGATACAGTTTAATCCATGACAATTACACCGAGAGTTTAAATTCATACACTACTGGAAAAACGAAGGGGTCAAAAATGATCCAAATTATTTTGTGTTTGAGATCCCCCCATCACCCTTAAAGTAATCTGAAGAAACTATTTTAAATCATTGGCATGACTTCAAATAATTTTCCGTGAATTGTTTTTGAAGATTTCTTTGTGGGTTTTTTATGAAATAACTTTATTTGATGCGGTTTGTTTCACCCGCTATTATATTGTTGACTCTTTTATATTATAGCAATGACCTTCATGATTTAATTGTTATTTTTTTATTAGTTTTCGAACTTTGTGAGTTTTCATTAGTTGGTTTTTGCTCCTATCTTATCACTTATGTTGTTTTGAATGTTTTCGCTTGATTTTGTACTTTGTATTTCATTGTAGAGCGTTTTCACGTTTTCTTCATTAATTTTTTTGTTGTTTACAGCTTCACTTATGTGATTCATACTCCTTAAGATGAGCTGAACTAGCTCGAAACATGTAGATTAAAAATTAAAATGGCACAAGTATTTATATCTGGAATGGTGTTTTTATTTCATACGATTATTATTTTTTTACTGAATTAGTGTTAAGTAAATTTTGTTTAGTCCTTGAATGTCGGCTCTGTCATTGATTTTTCTTCGGATTTGTAAGATATAAATCATTTCTAAAAATTCTCTGTTCTTTCTATTTTTTTTCTCTTCTGACATTTATGTATTTTCGAAGTTGAAAGAATGGTTTTTGTCTCTTTTAACTTTGAAAATTCTTCATCACTGGTGTTTCTAAGATTACTCAAAAAGCACTGACGATACAACTAGAAGCTGCAATTTCCTTTTTTAAATTTTTTTATGCGACCATTTTTCTTGAAGTTGTGATCTGTTGAAAATCGCCTAAATATTTGAAATTTTTATCATTTCCTTAATTTTTCCAGTAGTGTATAAGAGATGTGGAGAATGTTTTGAAATTAAATGAACATTTGATATTTTTTGAAAGCCTTTTTTTTAACGCCCTGTTTTATCAACAAATATCTCGCACACAAATGTATGGACATTAGTGAATTTCAGGGGATTCACCTTAAGATTCAATCTGAATAAAAAAATAGAATATAAGGAAGAGAGTGTGCGTTGATAGAAGTAAATGTATGATTTAATGAGAAACTATCAGGAAACTTTGGTATGTATGTATGTATTAGATTAGGCCGCTTGACGACCGATTTTGTCTCACTCGACTTTCGAAAGGCACTAACGTAACGCAATGAAGGCGTTAACGTAACACAACCCCTTATTTTTAATATTAAATATATAATCTCTGTTAATATGTGAATTTGAAATTTGTACAACTATTATAACTAGAAATTTTCAACTACATTCTCTAAATTCCGCATATTTTACATGCTTCTGAAAAAAGTTTGATTCGATCTGACTCAAGTTTTTGAAAAATTTTTGATTGCCGATTAATGAAATCTGAAATGTTTTCAAATTTATTTCTCTGAATTTATGCATTTCCGATAAATATATATTGATATTCAAAATGGCTGAAATGTTCGTAGCTGTCGCAAAATATAAGCACTTCAACCACGAACGAAAAAATTGGGTCCGTGAAGTTAGCGAAAAGTTGGAAGCACTAATTATGAAACTTTGTCAAATATTCGATCGACTCTCCACGCCCGATCCATCTTTCGAGATATGTGGTATGGTGTTCAATCGCAGAAACTTACAGGATAAAAAATAAAGCAAGAATAATCAACTAGCTTCAGACAATTGAAATCTAATTTTTCAAGATGCTGTCGATTGTTTATTCATGTTGGAAGAAAGAGGTTTGAAAATTTACTGTGATAAAAAGTCATTTTTCAGTAATCCCTACGATTATTTAGTATCAGAATACGGGGTATTTCCCAACTAGCCATTCTGATTTATATTTCTGTTTACATTTTAAATATCAGTAGTAGAAGCAAAATTATTTCAAGATAATACAGCTATATGTATTGATTTTACAAAAAATTGAATTGAATTTAATGTAAGATCACATTTTTCAGTTTAATTCACCATAACAGTGATAAAATGCAAATGAAATCATCGAGGTTTAAACGTGTTTCAATGTTTTTTGGACTTCGAAGGTCAATCACAAAAATGATTAAGTACTGCTTTTCCTTATAATATTGATAGTTTAGGATCATGCACAGTTTTTTAACTTGTTCAGAAGCTTCACGAGTCACGAGAAAATTCTGAAATGTTCTGATAATCTCGAAATTGAAGAAGGCGCTTGATCTCTTTCTGCTTTCCATCAACCTGTATCATCAAAACAGTAGAATTATCGAAAAATCGATTGGTTTGGCAACGCTGATTGAGAATTCCACCGATGGCGACGTAGTATTAAATAATATTCTCAAAGACCATAGATGTGGACTGAAAGTTTAATGAAGAACCAATTTGCACTAATCAGGCACTAAATATTTGATGTTGTTTCATAATTGGTGCTTAAAATTTTTCGCTAATTTCACGCTTGGCAAAAAACAAACTATCGATTATAGTAAAACTAAAAATAATCTTGCAGCCGTTCTGGAAGCACCAATAGCCACCAATTAATCACTAAATAATCGACATAGTTTCAGAACTAGTGCTTCCAACTTTTCGCTAACTTCACGGACCCGAAAAAATTTCGAGTTGAGAAATATCTCTTCAGCATCAGCTAAGATGTACGAAAAAGGGGAAATAGATAAATTCAGTAGAATTTTCATGAATCAAGGATGAGTAGAGAATAAATTCGTGGAATGATTTCAAGACTTCAGGTCTTTTTATACAGGAAACAGTTCTTTGTCAGTGTTACTAGGTGACGTACTGTTTTGGCACGGACATATCAATGTTTGTTGCACAAGATGTGGCGGGCAAATCTTTTTCTTTCTTCTTCGCAGGATCTGCGTCCATTGGTCTGTGGGATTTCATGTGTGCACTGCGACTTTTGATTTTCGAAAATATCCTGGAACAAACGAGTACATTAGTAGATATTTTGTTAATATGCCAATATTAATGAAGTCTTTCTGAATATTCGGTGATGATGACGAGGTTTATGATGTGACTGAGCGTACTTTAAATGTGTATATTCCGACGTCAACTTCATGATCACACAAAAGTTCAAAGTGAAGTATCCGTATCTAGTTTCAGAAGATGAGTATAACGAAAAAATTCGAAGATATACGAGGATGGATTCATAAGTACGACTATCATATTGATTTATACCTTTCAGGGTGTATATGGACCATCATGAGAGCGTTCTAATGCAAAAATTGATTACACGATATAATATGTAGTCACCTCTTCCAACACTGAATATCTGATGGTCGTCATCGAAACCAACCGATCTTTGATTTCTTCGCACGCCTTCCTTCCTAAATACAGGAATCGAATCACTGAACGATATTCCTCTTTTTCCAGAACAACACGAAGTTGTTTACTATGAAATGTCGGCAAATCAAAACCAGTCGATGAATTGATACAAAATTTTGACACACGTCGTTTGAATGGCTCTAGAAAATGGTATATATAATTTTTACTTATACAGTACCCTCTGTTGCTAAACACGCGTACTTATCAATCCAACCTTGTACAAAAGAAATAACCATGATTGTGAAATTGAAAAATAATACTAAGCCATCAGAAAATGCATTATAGCATATGCTATTTCTTGCCTTAACCGACTCTAATGGCATTCCTGAGTGAAAGAAAAATGTGTTTTTGCCCGTCCTAAAGTGAAAATGGACAGAAGTTGATCTTGCTCACGTGCATGGCAAAATTCAAATTCGTGTTAAGCTTTTGTTAGTTTGTCTTGATGGATCAAAATGAGGTCTGGATACTTATATCTATGTTATATTGTTCATCTGTTGTTGAACATTCAAGGGTGCACTCAACATTCTCGACTAACAAACAGTTGCTCGAGATACAGCAGAAGGAAAGGAAGAGACAAGGAACATGCTGTGAAATAAAAGATTCACCGAGAAGAAGGCAAGTTAATGAGTTTTTTTCAATCGTAATTATTGAAAAATTTTTTTAGAATGAACAAAATATTTTTTTATTTATGTATTTTTATCTATTTTATGAACGCTTGTTCTAGTTTAATGAACTTAGTAGAACAGCGTGCTATTGTTTCAACGGTCTCCGTAGATAGAATACTATTTTCTGCTGAAGAATCCGTGGTCAAACGATAGTATATCTGGCTGGATGACGTATAATTTCTGTTTTCCCTAGCAGAGTTCGTTATTGGTCTAAATCCATCAAATACTTTGGTTTCCTCAATAACTCCCTGCATATCTATCCAATAAATTGCATAATTAAAGATATGAATATCTCAAAAATTGTCCCTATGTTTTAGTCAGTATTAAAATTTACTGTTTAATGAAGAATTTATATTACCCAGTTTCTTATAATAAAACTCAAGTTTTTAAACGAAAAGTTTTTGTGTATAAACTCTATAATTATTATGGTTAAATGCATTAGATGTTCTTTGTCTTAGTATATATAAAATTTTCTTTTTCACATCTGCTTCATTTTGTTTAAACATGTTAATTTTTCAATTTGTCACAATTTTTTTTTCATTTCATTTATTCATTAGCAATCAGAATACAATAAAATAATTCTATAAGCTAATCAGATGTCTGTAGAGCATGAGGCTCTGAAGTGGGTTTATAGGGTCTTCTCCAATGAAAAGACCCTTCTGTCCTACTTAAGGTCTGCTGGCCAATTCCTTTTGAGTCTTCGGGTGGTGTGTGGTTCTAGCAATGGCTGTAGAAGGTCGTTTATGTGTCCGTGGAGTTTGTCGGGGTGTTTCTGGCTCTTTTCCTTTATGACGTCCATAACATAAGGTATTTTTAGATCTTCGTGCAATGTTTGATTGGTCACATACCATGGTGCATTTGCTATCGTTCTTAGTATTTTCGATTGGCTTCTCTGTACTATAGATACGTTGGACATAGAAGTACATCCCCACAGTTCAATACCATATGTCCAAATAGGCTTTATGACTTCTTTGTATATGAGAAGTTTGTTTTCCATCGACAATTTAGATTTCCTGCCTATGAGCCAATACAGCTCTTTAACTTTCAGGTCTATTTGCTTCCTTTTTTAACCACGTGTTCCTTCCATGTTAATTTGTTATCTAAGTGAATACCCAAATATTTTGTATTATTTGATACTGGTAACTGAATGTTATTTAACTGAACAGGAGGGCATTGTTCTTTTCGAAGCGTAAAATTAATTTGCATTGATTTTGTCTCATTGATTCTGATTTTCCATTTGTTGAACCATTCTTGTATTTTATCAAGGTGCGTTTGTAAAATATTGGATGCTTTTTCAGGATTTTTGTCGATTGCAAATATGGCAGCATCATCTGCGAATGTTCCGATTGTTGTGTTAGCACATGTGGGCAGGTCTGCTGTATACACCAAATATAGAAACGGACCAATAACACTCCCTTGAGGAACGCCTGATTGTATGGGATAAAGATCGGATACTTTATCGTTGACCCTTACTCTAAAGCTTCTTCCGGTAAGTTAAGATGTCATCAGTAGGAAATAGTATAGCGGTAGACACTTTTTGATCTTGTATAACAGTCCTTTGTGCCAGACTTTATCAAAGGCCTGACTGACATCTAAAAAAGCAGATGTACAGTATTTTTTGTCTTCCAGGGCTTTGCTGATTTCACGGCTTATTCTGTGAATCTGTTGTGTGGTGGAGTGATGAGCTCTAAAGCCAAACTGGTGTTGAGGAATTATTTCTTGGTTGTTGGTATCTGACTTTATTCTCAACAGCAATAACTTTTCCAATATTTTAGACAGAATCGGCAGTAAGCTGATTGGTCGATATGAGGAGACATCATTTGGATTTTTGCCTGGTTTTGGAAAGAGAATTATTTCAGCATTCTTCAGTTGATCAGGCCAATAGTTTTGTCTTAGAATAGCGTTGTATATTTGCGTCATTAATGATACTCCAATCTTTGGGAGTTCTTTGATCATTTTTGGTGTGATCTTATCCATTCCATCTGCTTTCCTTGGATTCAAATATTGATTTCGTTTTGGACTTCTTTCAATGTGAGTTTTTTGATGGTGGTAACATTTGATGGAGTATATAAAAGCTCTCTTTCGATTTCATCGTCTTGGAGATTATCATTGGGTGTGAATACTCTGGCTAGATGTTCAGCAAATGTTTTAGATTTTTCTTCATCCGTTCTTGCCCAATGAAGTGTTGATCCTTGCGAGTTGCGTATAGGTGCTATATGAATTTTTGGCCTTTTTGAATTTTTTATCGGTTTCCACACTGTGTTATCATATCTATTGAGCCCCATAACATAATTTTTGAAGGATTGTTCTCTGTGTTCTTTCATCTTGAATTTTAATTGGTTTGTTAGTCTGTTTAGGATAGTTTTAGCTGTAGGTGAGTGTGTTTGATGCCAATTTTGTCTTGCTTTTTTCTTCTGGTTCATGAGTCTCTTGATTGCGTCTGGAATATTGTATGCTTTGTACGTTTGTTGTGAAGTAGGTGTGGCTTTCTGCACAGCTTCTTTAAGGATATCATTAAATGATGTTAGCGCTTCATCTATCTCCCTGTTGGTTTTAAGGCTCACATTGAGTCGTATATTTTCTTCTATTATTCTTCTGTATTCGTTCCAATGAATTTAATGTACAGATTCCCAATATCTTTCGAATCACACAATAAATCTTGAAAATATTCATTTTTGTTTGTTATCTAATCAATTGCTACTAATATAACAATCACATGGCTAATGGGCGGAGCTTAAGTCTTAATTGTCTCACCGTTCAATGCGGTTATCATTTTTCATTGGTTACACCTAAGATGTCTAAAATACTGGTGTGTGTACCTGTCAAAATTTGAATGGAAACGTCATTTTACTTTTTGGGACATGGCGACTGTTTAAATTTATATTCAAAAGAGAGAGCTACAAGGCAATTCATTCATAACATCACACACTCTTGACATTTGAAATTTTAAATCGAATTAACCTCAAAAATAAAATATTATTTTATTCCCCTGAAAAATTAACTAGACAAATATTTCATGGATTTCACCGATTAACTGGATTTTAAATAAATATTCTTGTAATGCGAGTTCTGATCACGTAATGCTTTCAATTAGTATGGTTTATCCATTTTTTTCTAATACAATGAAGTATGATGTTTTTCACTAATACATGGTCTCTTGCTCAAACATAAATGTTTTCAATATTATTCTATAAAGATTTTACAAGCCTGATTTATGGTAAGTTGATGCTCATTTATGTATGTGTTTTATTAATTTATAAGAAATTGAACATTATTTGTCAACAGAATTCAACCTATAACTTATGAAGTTTTCATATCTGAATCTTAAACAATGCTTATTGCAAGAAAATTGTGAAAAAGAAAGGTGCTGCTCCTTGCTGTGATGTGTTTCACTGCAGGTAATTCAGTTGTAAAGTTTCAAATTTTCAAGATATATATATATTTTTGGCACACTGAAAGTTCGTGAATTCTCATGCGCAGCACTAGACCGTCCATATGAAATACAAAAACGCATTTTACAAAATGGATAATCACTTTTCACACACTTTCATACAAAAATTCCGAATAACGCAATAAATAATTTATTCTAATCAGAAACTGACATTCGAATAGATTTGAGTGGCGCCACCTGGCGGAGAGAAAATGAAAGAGGAGTGCACACACCAGTATTTTAGAAATCTTAGTTACACCTGATCACATGGTAAAACTCGACACTTTCAGACGAATATCCTGTGTGATTTTATAATATGTGTGCTAAAGAATTATTTTTATCCCTTTATCTAGATCTAGATCTAAAAGTGTGGAAAATGGATGCCACATGAATTGAATGAAAGACAGATGGAAAACAGATAAAACACTCGTGAAATTTTGCTTCAAACACACGAAAACAAATTGTTTTTGCATCGGATTGTTACTGGCAATGAAAAATGGATTTATTTTAAGAATTTAATTCACAGCGCTCCGGTGGCCTAGAGGTAAGCGCTCAAGTTTCACACCGACTAGGTACTAGGTGCCCGAGTTCAACTCCCGGCGGCTCCCTCAAACTTCTAAACCCCTGCGTCTATGGCATGGCGCACACAAGCCATACTGATGAGTCCAAATGTGTGCGCCAGGGACGAAACGCATAAGTAGAGATAACACTTTCGATCCTACAATCCTAAATGGAAAAAATCATGGGTTAATCCGGGACAACCATCAACAACCAGATCGATTCGGCAAGAAGACAATGCTGTGTGTTTGATGTGACCAGAAAGGTGTTGTATACCACGAGCTTCTTAAAACTGGTGAAACGGTTAATACAGTTCGCTACCGACAACGAATGATCAATTCGAACCATGCATTGATAGAGAAACGACCAGAATAGGCCAGAAGACACGGCAAGGTAAGTTTGCTCCATGCCAATACACTTGCACACAAAGCAAAATCGGTTTAGGATACAATCAAAACACTTTGCTGGGAGCTGCTACCCCACCCGCCATATTCACCAGACTCGGCTCTTTCCGACTACCATTTGTTTTCATCGATGGGACACGCATTGGCTGAGCAGCACTTTGATTCCTACGAGGAGGTCGAAAAGTGGGTGTCTGGTTCGTTTGCTTTCAAAGACGAACATTTTTATTGGCGTGATATCCATAAATTGCTGAAAAAGTGGTCAAAATAATGGCCAATACCCTGAACAAAATGTTTTTTACTTTCCCATAAATAATTATTAATTTATTTTCACCAAAAAACTCTCATTTCATAACGGTCGACCTGATATGTATGGAAACTTGCCTTTTTCTCGGGTGAAGTGGAAAGAATAGCTCTGTGGAAAGGTAACCAAGACCTAACTAATAGATGCTCCGATCCGTTCAGTGGATTTTCAGTAGATTCAACGAAAGTTATAGCACGTAAGCAGAGAACCAACATCGATCCTTTACCTTATTTATCGTTTATGCTGAATTTGGCAATGGACTACACTTACTTCCCACAAATCTTACAAGGATAGTCTTCTGTCGAATCGGGATGACATAAAGAAGTCGATGATACCGACCTCTTCTCCTGCGACAGAAAAGAAGGCGTTGGAGAGTTCCTGGTTGTGCCACCGTGGATTCTTATGTGACCGTTCAGAGCTGCTCGTGAATTAAAACTCTGCAAAAAAGGGAAATGTTGCAGTTAACATTCAGAATAATTGCCGATAAGATGCGTGATGGCGGATAAACTGATTCGGGTTTTCCTCTTCGCTACGCTTAACAGCAACAATGGCTTTTTCTGTTCTTACTGTAAAATGACTGCCTATGCGTATTATTATTTAGAGTAAACGTTGTGCGAAGGAAGTCAACATTTGGTCTAGTTAATCAAGTAAATTTTACAGATGTACGAAAATCTTCCAACTACAGATTAACTTTTTTTTTAGCAGAATGAAATTTCGACAACCTGTTTCTTTTGGAAGGAGCCAAATATAAAAAAATTGTATTCGGTCTCAAGAATCTGTGGTTAGAATTGAAGTAATAGTTAGGGACTCAGCCTGTCTAAAGTCGATTTGATTTTCTGTTCAAACGAAATTAATTAACAACGTAGTATCTAGATGGATTTTTTCCCTTGAGAATTGCTTCTTTAGTCGCTTGCAGTAGAGGTGACTTCTGTCGTCAGTTTTCAAGGGTAATACCACTAGAGGTGAGAATTTTTTGAGAACACTCTTGTTTTTATGTAATTTTTGTTTAAATATCACGAAATAAAACATCCTTAAAAACAAACTTATCCGAGTATTGATTTCGGTATCACTTTGTTGAGTGAAATTTGTATAATTTTCAAAAAACGACAGAGTGTTCTCAAAAAAATTCGAATCTCGTGTGGTATTTCGAAAGATCATTCAACAATATAAATCAAACGAAATAAAAATAGATTTTTATTCAAAAATAACCAGATAGAAGCATAACAACAAATTATTCATCTTTATTCTCAAAATAATAATTATTGACAGTACAATTATTATACACATTACGAGCATTATTTTCGAATGATGAAGTAGATACTGATGTTGTTTCTTGAAGGACATTTTTTTCATTCCTTATGGCTGTGATTATTTTTTCGTGATGTTGTTGGTCCAGTTAGAGATACGGTTTCACTGACGCTGCAGAAGAATGGCCTTCGCCTTCGCCAATCCCTGCTTTGGCTAATTGGCTAACAGCAGTAGCTCGATGCGAGTGGTTGGTTATCTTCGACTTGGTTGTGTTCATGCCAATGAGTTCTGCCGATTCTTTTGTCCATTTAGCTATCGTATTGGGACCGACTGGGGAGTTTTTGAACCATGAACCATATTTCCAATTCTTATGTGGAGTAAGGAATAGTTTTTCAGTGGTTATGTTTGTAGTTCTTTTGGATACAAGTAGCTTATATAACCTCACCGGGAAAATATCTTCTTCAATATTGTGAGTCAGCCATTTCGTTTCCGCACATTTTTGGGCACCACCTTGTCTAGTTTTAGAAAATATCGGATAATAGGCAATTCGACCCACCATCGTTTTCAATTTCGAATTGAAAATGCGAAATTAGGCATGATGAACCCTCTCCTCCGCGCCATGCAAGCTCCAATGCAGCACTAAAATAAAATTTTCTGTTCAAACCGTCTGGATTATATTCTTTACATAAGTTGACCATCTTTTTGTTTTGCTCCAAAGACAGCGTCTTGGCACTAACTTTTCTTTTCTCAGGGTCCACTTGCAAAATACGCCTCTTGGCATTTCGTGCATCCTGCGCCGTTTTAAAAGCCACGTCTGTGAATGGATCGAACCTAACGCCCAATTCGGAATAGAATTTTTCCTGCAGCTGTTTGGCAGTATTATTCCACAAGGTTTTTACGACAGTTTTCTTGCAGTCTGATCCATCTCTTTTCCTCATATTGAAAGCCCAGTCTAACATAATATTATTGAGCTCTGACAAACTTGTTTTTTCATTTACAAGGTATTCCCGGACAGAATTCTCAATTCTTCAAATTGTTTGACTTCAAATGTAGGATCTTGACTTCACTATATTAAGTAATATTACAATTTTTCATTTTTACACTATCCTCAATTGAAGTAATATTACAATGCCCCAAAACGTTGCTTGTTTTTTATCTAATTTATGGTAAAATACGAAAATAAACTGACAGAACTGCCAAATGAGTGCTGTTGAAGTTATCGTCAACAACTGCGTGTTTATCGTAACCATGACGACCGCTACTATCCAGGTCTTTGTAATATTATGAGTGTTCAATAAGTTTTGCAATAGTTGAAACTTACGGCAGAACAGTCGGCAAATTCACAGATGAAATTTCTACTTTCTTGATTTGGCATTGGAGATCCCGTTTCAACGATCTGCAAGCAAAGGAAAGCACAGAAGGTGAAAAATGATGTTGGGTCATAAACTTACCCCCAGTAATTTGGCATCAGGAAATAATTTATCTTCGAAGTCCAGATCCATCATAATATTCCTAGTGTTCTGTTTCTGCTCCCTTACTTGCTTGAACCTTCGATAGTCATCTACGCAAACCCTTTTCCAAAAATAGTAAAACTGTATGCATTGCTTCATTGTTTTTGTACCAATCTGAAAAAAAACTTATTCAAAAACCATAATACATGGGTTCTTATTTGTAATAAAAATCAGGTATAAATATTTCATATTATCCGTTTTAATTGAATTATTTGATTTATTCGTTGTGGAAATATCTTGAAAAATGCATCTTGTGATGATTTGTATTCTACAAAATGGAAAAAAATTATACTTTATATACGCATCTTAAAAATTCATCAAGGCATTCACAATTTCCATAAAATTTTTCCGTTGTGACCAGACATTCCATAAAATGAGAAAATGTAAAATTCGGAAAATTAAAAACAAAAATTTTTTTCGATTGACCCAATGGTTCCCTATTCGTGTAATTATTCACATCCCATCATGTAGGTACATATTCTTTATACGATACTGTATTTGAACAAGATCTTTTACTGAAAGAATGACTGTTTACTTATACACAAATAATAAAAACGAAAAGTGAAGTTAACTGTCTGAAGAAAGCAAATATATGTGCAGGTTCATTGTTGTTATTGATCTATCCTAATTTTCTTAATTTTGAGATTTATTTTATTTTTTCAAATCATTAATAAAGATAACTTAATAAAGATGCGAAGGGAAGGAGTATCTGTTTACGTGCAAGTTGGTATTATTCTAATATTATATATAGTTATACAGGGTGAGTCTTTGACCAGTGCGTTAATTTTAACTATAGATTTTTGACGTCAAAAGAAACATTTTCTTCCTATAACATTTTTCTTTCCAAATTTGGCCCCGCTCAAAAGATATAGGGTGTTGAAATTTCATAAAAAAATTGCATTTTCACCTGTAATATTCAAACGACAATATCAATTGAAATGGTCTCTTGTAGAAGGTTTTTGATAACAATCATGCATATTTTGGCATCAATATATTTATTCCATTTCTTGTGGGTTTCCCACTACTACTTTTAGATTGGTTAAATTGTATGAAAACAAATATCACTTAAACTAAAGGTCCGTATTTTGTACTTCAATGTAATCATTAGTCTTTTTTGCAGATAAAATCATTCGTAATCTTTTTTCCTAATTGAGATATTTGAAGTTGAAAGGAATTAAATCGATATAAAAATCTGATGAAACATGAGTGAGTGAATCATTTCTTAGAGGGAAAATAATGTTTTCAAATACACTGCTCAACAATTGATAGGGATCACTTACTTTTTCTAAATTTATTTCTGAAATATTCGCTCCAAGATTATAAATTTAGTCAGATATCAGAGTATTTTCAGTTGATAATATGGTTGACTTGAGAAAAGAATGAAAAAATGGAAAGTTGGAGAGAAATAAAGTCTTCATTAGGAACACTCAAAATTCTGTGTTTGAATAACATAAAATTTTATGATGAAACCACAAGAAGGCTGAAGTTTCAGTTAAGTTAGTACCTAGTTGGTCCCCACGAGCTTCTCTCAAGCATTCTACCCTACGAGGCATACTTCCAATCGAACGATTTATAATATTTTGGGGCAAATTCGTCCAAATATCCCGTAAAGCGTTAGAAAGGTACTCCAGGTTATTGATCGGTTGTTCTAAGGTTGACAACTATCTAGACATCTCAGACCAGACATGTTCGATGCAATTCATGTCTGGAGAGCGAGCTGGCCAGTCCATCCTATCAATAGCATGAGTTTCTAGCGCTTCATTAACCAGACGACTACGGTGTGGACGGACATTATCGTCAATTAAAATGAAATTCTCGCCCAAGGCAGCCGCAAACGGAACAATTATGGGTTCAATAATAATATCGTGATATCTCTGGCTGGTCATTGTGGTGTTCTGCAGAACAATCAACTCTATGCGTTGGTTCAAACAAATGCCTTCCCATACACATATAGAACCTCCGCCAAAAGCTGTTGTGGGTACCATAAACTGTTCTGCATACCTTCGACCTCTTTCCCTCCAAGCAAGAATACGTCCATCGAAGTTGACCAAACGAAACCTAAACTCATCCGTAAATAAACATCAGCCCCAATCTTCAACTGTCCAATTGCGGTGCTCCTCAGCCCATTCCCGTCAATGAAACCGGTGTTCCCTATTCCAACGGGGATGTTGTACCCTCCCACGTGCTCTCAAACCACGAACATGTAGTCGTCGTCTTACAGTCTGGTTCGAAATTAGAACTCCTGTTGCAACTCTCAGTGATCTATTGAGCCGCGACGCAGGGTAAGTGGGATTTCTCCTAGCATTGAGGATCAAAGACGATCTTGGGCAGCTGTTGTACTGCGCTGCCGACCTCCCCCATGAACATAAGATACTGAGTCGTTTTGGATGAAGCTATTCCAAGCCCGACTCGCGACACTTTGCGAAACATTCAACCCCCGGGACACTTCTCGCTGGGACAAACCTTCCTGTATCCACCGTATGATTTGGTCCAGTCGCACAGGAGCCAAACGTCTTCTCGGCATGACTGATAAGCTGATGTTGTTCTCATTTCTTCATTTATTGTCACCTTATGTGTTTGAACGAGAGAAAAAACAGATTTAATAACAAATACCACATTGCTTTTCACTCCACCTGTAACAGCCTACAGATAATAATCGATTTTGTGAACAAGAGCCGATGAAGTGAGGAAAAATTTGATATAATTAACTCAAAACATCTTAATTTTTCCTTAGAGAACATATAATGTACATATATTCACGAGATAACTTGAAAAAAATACAAATGAAGAGAAGTTCATAAGTGATCCCTAGCAATTGTTGATCAGTGTAATTTAGATTCAATAGTGGATGCTCTGGAAGGTAATTTTCATTCAAACTAAACTGGAATACAGAGGGGTATTTGCCCAATGTGAAAACTTAAAATGCTTATAACTTTTTAACGCAGCTGAATATGGAAAAACGGTATGAAAAAAGTGTTTCTTTTGATCCCAAAAACCTATGATTAAAATTAACGCAGTGGTCAAAGACCCTGTATAATGGCAGCGGTTCTTCAAAAACAACACTTACTGTCGTTTGATTTTGTTCATTATTGAATTGATTATAAACTCATAATATTCTTACGTGGTATCCATTTCTCGAGTTTCAGTAAAATTTTGATCTTATCCTGAAGTATTTGATATGATTCCACGCTCATCCCGAAAGTTAGCAGATGGCGACAATTATAATATACTAATTCATCTTCCCTCATTTCAAATTTGATCGATGATTCCCAAGAGCCCCAACCCTTCATAATTTATTAAATACTTGCAAGTTGACACCGGACAAATTACCTCTTGAGCTATGTTTTGGAAGTCTTTATCAAATTTGAGCAAGCCTTTGTAGAAAACTTCAGTCTCAGTAGCAGACCATTTGTCACTCTCGCTGTTCTGATAACACTGCAGAGGTTGATCCATTTGCGATTTCGGTATCGGTTGCATCAACTTCAACATTGCCTCCTGAAACAATAATATATCATTCTCAAATATTCGAAGTCGAACAATGTGCTAACTTTTTCTTTTATCACTAAAAAAAAAAGAGTTAGTTTTGATATATACGTAATTATACATTCTTTGGTTCCAGAATTATTTCTGTAGAGCGTTGAGTGTTTTATTTTTGTTTTTGAAAGTGTAAGCTTTTACTTCACGAATCCCGAGAATAGGTTTTTTTCTTGTTTGCTTGCATTATAAAAATATTGTATTTCATTATAATACACCATATGGAAACTTACGTGAATGTTACCCCCACATAAATTGAGCAAATGCATAGCATATTCCTTATTTCTCCCACCACCTGGAACCGCTGCGCAGCAAGCAAACTCAAGGTACATATCCACTGAAAAAAGTTTTAAATTAGATGATACAAAATATCTTGATCACGTGTAGATAAGAGCCAGGAAATATTTTTATTTAAACAAATTATTGAAGTAAAAAAGAAGTCAGAGTATCCTGGTGTTTGAAATCGAGTCATGTCGAACATAAAAGTGGTCTTGAGTTTGATCATCATCTTCTGAATGAAGTTTGACTGTGACATATATAGAATAATCTGAAGAAATTCTAGATGCTTGATTAAACTGCAGAAAACTCAAATAGAAGGATGCAAAGACTTTTTGGACTTACATACAACTCGCTAGAGTGAAGTAGTAAAAATTGCAAGACCTTTTGGACTTGAATAGAAAAGGAAGATAAGTCAAAAAATAAGTGAAGAAGTCACTATTGCCTGCTTGTACTAAGAGGAAAGCCTTCGTAAATGCTGTAGTTCATTGAAGTTTTGAAGTTAGAGAAAGAAGCTTGTGAGGTCAAGAAACGTTGATGTGGAGAAGGCTGGTACTAAAAAATCATTTTTGAAAATCAATTGAATTTCACTATGCCCGTGCTTTGCATGACAGTCACATTTGAGCTTATGAAAAATCTTAGTTAACTAAGAATCCTGCGTTTCGAAAGGCATCATGTGAAATTTCAACAGCACCATGCTAAAATTTTACCTCTACATGTTTATTATTCAATCTTTTTTCTCACCTTCGCTTTCTGTGTTTTTATCGATTCCTGGATCCCAAAGTAAAAATTCATGTTTTCTTTCCCTGTAATACCTATCAGGTATATCCATATAAGAAGGTATCCGACATTGGAACTGTGAACCAACATTTATATGTGGAGTTGAATCAGTTTCTGGAACTGGTTCGTTACTCCACGTGTTCACTTCCTCTTCTGGAACAATGAAAGTAAAATAATTAAAACACAAACAAGAACATACAATCAACGCATGCAAGAATCAAATATGAGGACAGCAAAGTACTGAACGCACCTGATTTAGGTTTTATATTGCAATAGAGGCCTGTTCCACATCTGTTGGGACTCAGAATAGGTTGAGGTGTATAGGTTGTACAACCCTGAGGTTTACTTCTACTTGCTCGTAATTTTGATTGATGCAAAACAGGAAACTGTAAAGCTTCTGATCTAGGCCGTTTTCTGGAAACTTTTGCTGGACTTGAGGGTATCCTGTTTGAGATATAAAAATAAAATAAGTACTACAGCATTATAAGGGGTCAAGGTTCACACGCGATAAATATTCAATAGGTTATTCCTTGGATTATTTCAAGGATATTTTCTTCTTCGACCATTGTTGCTAAGCTATAAGTCGAAAAATATTTTCGCATGATCCAATTTTGTTAAATCGTGTGTGCCAAATACCAAACAAATTTCTGAAACATTACCACAGTATTAAAATCACTTTTGTAGTTCATAATTGAAGTGGTTTAGGACATGGTACGTTGATTTGGACTCTTCATATTGAAATTACCTGAATATTCACACCCTTGAGTAAGGCGATCAAATAATGAAACAACTTATATATATATATAGTGAGAATATTGCTCAAATAATGAAAATAATTATTTCCCTCCTCTGAAAGATTTTGATTTCGAATAATAAAAAAACAACATCTTCAAAATCGGAACTGTTTCCGAGACCTATCCATGAAATAATTCATTAATTCCATTATAATAGTGTTAATCAAATTATATTCAACAAAATACATAAAAATACTAATAAAACAAATGAGAAAAATTCTACTCACGTTGTAGGGCTTAAGAAAACATCGTTGCACTCTTCCTTTTTTGATTCAATAATTTGCTTAGGCCTCGTGATTATTTGTTTCGTTGAACACTGAACACCTTTCAGTATTTTTTGAACACTCATTATGTTCCTATCGTCACTACTCACTTCCGAACTCTGTATAATAGAAGTGTTCGTTATAACAAAATTTTTCGGTTGAATGGGAGCGTTTCCGGTTTGAATCAACTTAATTTCACCGTTAGAATCCACTAGAATACCGGCGAAATTTCCACCATTCAAGTCGATCAGCCCGTGGTTGCTTATCAGCCGAAGAGGGACTCCATTCAGCTCTATCCTTTTCTTCGTAACGAAGTCTTTCGGACTGCTTGATAGCAGAGGATCATCGGAGTTTGGTAGCATCTGGGATTGAAAGGTGTACTGGGGTGACATCGAGAAATTAATAAAATTCTGAGGAACACTGAAATTACCAGAGTTGTTCGTTAGAGTGGGTGGTTTTGAAGAAGAAGGTAAATTCGATAAAGGCGAGGGCGAAGGAGTAAGGCCAACAGGAACGGGTGACGAAGGATCTGGAGAATCCGACAGTGGGTAGATATCGTCTGCAGCTATGCTCTCCCCAGGTAGAACTTCTTCGAGAGCTTCTTCAACCGCAGCCGAACTAGACATTGTAGACGTAAAAAACGCAGCAGATAAAGGAGAAGATACCTGTGGTGGTTCATCAATTCCTCTTTCAGGAACCTGACCAAAATCATTCTGCTTCGGAGAGACAAGAGGAAGAGACGCGTTCTGTCCAAAACAAGGACTACGAGCCTCATGACTAGCTGGAGGTGTAGGGTAAGCAAAACCTGGCGAATCATGACGTATAGAAGGACTCTGTAGAGGGCTTGGAGTCGGCACAGTAGCATGCGGAGAATTCGTGAAATGCGCTGGTGATTGATTCGGAAAACTAGAAGAAGACAATTCCAAACCAGAATTTGTATGGAAGGTACTGAAATCAGCCAAGCTATCTGGCAAGGGAGAATCCAAAACTGCTTGTAAATCTTGGTTCACCGAATGGTTCGTTTGATATGACGGAGAATCGTTTTGGATTGACGTATATTCATCCAGAGCTATATCATGTATTTGCTGGTCATTCTGATCTTGTAGTAGTGAGTCCGCTTGGAATTGTATTGAAGCTAGCTGTTGCGAATCAACACCTTGAAGAAGCATACTGTCTTGAACTTGCGTAAACACATCGTCTTGAAGGGGTGGTGAGAGGTATCCATCATCTCCTTGATAAGTCAAAGTGAAAGATTCTGATGCTTGAAATTGAATCAATTGCTGCTGACCCGGATCAGAGGTAGCTCTTTTCAGTGATACTTTCTCCCTTTTCAGGATCAAATCAGCCAAGGTGTCAGCTTCCTGTTGAGTCGTTGAAGTAGCCCTATTTGCAGTGAATGAATCTGCTTCGGAATGTCTTCTTGATTTATCTGTCGATGGCTGAGGAGGTGCAGGTACAACAAAAGAAGTATTTTTATTCTCCAAATTCGTTGATGTAGTTGTGGAATGCACGGTTAATGGAAATAATGGAGGCGCTTTGGAACTCTTGATGGACTCCTCCGACGTCTTAGAAGAAGCTTGCTGCGTGTTGTTAGTGGTGGATCTTTTACTAATAATTTTTTCTTCGATGAGCGCTCGAACGCTCACACTAGCAGTTTGAAGTGGGGGGGCGTTCGAATCTTTCTTTTCTGATTTCTTGTTGTCGGTATCCTAGAAAAGTGAATTCGATTGAACCATGATATGAATTGGAGCTTCATTTTTTACCTTTTTGAAATAACCACCGTGTAGTCTCATATGGCCATTCAGAGCTGGGATATTTTTGAATTTTCGATGACACAGATTACACTCAACAGGCTTAGGTTCGGGTTTGGTTGAAGTGGCTGGACTTGAAGTAGATGGCGTAGTTGTTGTTACTTTTGCATGGGATGAAACGGCACAAGATGTTACTTTGTTGGTGGATCCTTGTGGTAGCTGTAAATGAAATATTTCATTATATTTCTCCTAAATATCTGGATATTGAGCATATAACTTGAACGCATATTATTTTCAGATTTTTTAGACATGGTATATTGTGGTTATTACATGCTTTCTGTTGTAATTAGATGGCAAATAAAAACATATGAGGCTTTCCTTAAATATCTATTATTACAACTAGGGAAATATGAATAATATATTTCCCATGGTGTAATCAATAGTTTTTTTCTGATTAAAAAAAATCTGATATGGAAAAATTATAATTTATTGTATATTTTTGTAATAATTGAATTTTTAACGTAGTTACGGGCCATGTTTCTGAGAATCTTTGTTGGCTGGTTTTATTTTGACGTCTTGTCAAAAATAAAATTAAACAATCCGACTAATGCTTTACGAAAAATGTATTCTTTAATATTTTATTTTTTACAATATTTTCTGGAGGGTAGTTACTTTCTGCTCAGTGTATCTGACCAAGTGTCCACTGAAAACCGTTATTAGAATTACAAACTTAGTTCCGCAGAATCCATTGAATAGAATATATTTTTCGAAATGGCCATACGCGGGGATATACCGTGAATTTTCTACTAGCGATAAATTCGGCAGGGCTTCGGTGTTCGAAATGTATTTCTCCCATTAATAGGGATTGTCTGGTAAACGCTGAAAAACGTGGTAATTTTCCGCTACATTAAGGAGATTTCATTTAGGAAGGGGAGTATTAATTCCTCTTTCACACTGAAAAGCGTATTTTTAATGAGACTTCTTTCGCGTACTGTTGCGCACCAAATGCCTCCTTTGTCGAACTCGAAATTATTAAGGTTTTTCAGTTTTCACAAGAACGAACCGTTCTAATATCGACTGAACGCCGCTCATTGTCCGGATGGAATTGAGATTATGAGATATTCCATGGGAATTACGGAAGATGCTGCTTGAAGCCAAATAATTAAATTTGGAGCCTGAGATGAACCTAATATTTTGCTACTGGAGGATTCGATATACGAGGTTGGATTGATAAGTATCCGTGTTAGGCAACAGGGGTAACTGTTCGACGAGGACCGTCCAGAACGTCCGAATAAGGTGACTACGGATGATATTGTGTTGGTCAATCGCCGTGTGATGATAAGAGGTTGTTAGGAAAGTGTAGTGGTAAAATCACACTATTGGGAGAAAATGAAAGTATGACAATCAAACATTAGTTAGAAAAGAAATTAGCCAATAAAATATGTGAGATTATAGGTACATCTTTATTATTATTATTATTATAATTAGAACAGAAACTAGAGTAGAGGAAATTTCCTATAAACTCAATACAAATTTAACTTAATTGTTTCACATTTGAACAGCTCCATCTCAAAACAAGTCCAAGGCATTCTTAAATCCATTGACACTTCGAGCATCAACCACAGCACTTGGTAAACGGTTCCACCTCTCAAAGATTCTGTTGGTAAGAAAACTATGCCACTGGGAAGTAGCAAACTTTTCTTTTGCCAATTCGAACTGGTGACCTCTCAGATTATTTGTGTTAAAGTATATAAGCCACGGATATCATCACCAAAGTGGCCACGTAAAGACCCGAAAGAAAAAATTAAATCACCTCTGTCGCGCCGCGATTCGAAAGTCGGCAATCCGAAAGTGATGAGCCTGTTCTCATAGGTGGGGCGAATCCTTCAAAAGGGTATACGAGTGATCAAGCGCTGGACCGACTCGAGGCAATACTCATCGGCACGAGTGGAAGGCCACCAAACTGGGCCAGCATATTCCAACAATGATCTAACGTAGGTGGTGAAGAGAAGCTTCAATGTAGCAACATCACATCCGTTGAAGGTCTTTTGGATGGCATAAGTCAACTGTCTGGCTCTGGCAGTGATGATGCTTACATTGTTTGACCAGCGAAGATCCTCGGAGACAGTTACACCCAGGTCACAGTGACTTGAAACTTGTTTCAGCCTATCGCCGCCGATGAAGTACTCCCTCCTCGGGTTGTTTTTACCAATATGAAGTACACAGCACCTCTCCACATTCAAAGGAAGTAGCCATTCACCACACCAAACATTTAATTCATTCAGTGAAGTTAGATAAGAGAAAGTTATAGATTTTTGTATCATCTGCAAATATAGAGCACGAAGAGTGGAGTAATCTAGGTAGATCGGAGGTGTATAATAAAAATAATATAGGGCCCAGGACGGAACCTTGTGAGACACCAGATAACAAAGGGCTCCCGGGACTGGAGAAGGAACAATCAACCCTGACGTGGAAAAAACGATTGGATAGATAAGCACCAATCCAAGCAAGAACACTTCTCCTGATTCCAAGATGAGAGAGCTTAGCAAGCAACCGACGGTGAGGGACTCTATCGAAGGCCCTGGAGAAATCAAGGTAGATAACATCGACAGGCTCCCCCTGGTCCCATACTTTAGTCCACTCATTGATGCACAAAATGAGATTGGTTATGGTAGAGCCACCAGATAAGAATCCGTGCTGTTCATTAGGGATAACATAGTTTGATAACACAAATTGGGTGATCTGGTCCGAAACGATCCTTTCCAAGACCTTGGAAGCCGTAGAAAGTAAACTGATGGGTCTGTAATTGTGCGGTGATAGTTTATCCCTCTTTTTAAAAATGGGTGTTACGGAAGCAGTAAGCCAGTCAGCAGACAGAATCGAATACTTGAGGAACTAGAGAATATGCTATAAAGGGGAAAAGAAAGGGAACCCGCGCAGCTCCTGAGAAGCTAGGAATAAAGGCCATCGAGACCTGGAGCAGTATCCTTGAGCTGAGCCAAGTACCCCGGAATCAGCTCCTTATCGATCTTGATATCGGAAATCTCACCAGAAACTCTAGCAAACCAAACCTCTGGCTCCCTAACGAATGCAGAGGAGAAGACATCGGCAAACACCCCGGCGGTCTCAAAGGAAAAACTGACATGTCGCAATCCTATCACAGAACAACGCACAATAGTCAATTCTGAGTGGCACACAACCTTTTGTTTGCTAGTTGTCTTCCAAGAAATCAGGAAAACTAACCGCCCAAGACGGATCACTCTTCACCACGAGCTTTGACACATCGGCTCAAACAACTGCTTTTTAGAGCACTGGAAACATCGAGTTGATGAGTCATCCGCCGTATAGTCCTGACTTGGCAACGAATGAATTCTTTTTTTCCTGTACCTCAATCCTCAAAGTGTTTCGACAACCTGAAAGACATAAGAAACAAATTTTCGTTGCAGCGTGTAACTAAATTAGAACTTAATAAAAAATAAATAAAAATATAATTCGAGAATCACCATTCATATATTTGTATTCATTAGTTAGTGATTTCTAATTCTTTGTCACAGTTGTTTTTTTTCTTGAAAGGAATCAGCTGCATATAAATCGAAATTTCCACATAGATAAATTCGCTCTTGTGCTATTTCCCAACGATCCAGTATCTTGCCTCACAATTCCCCGTGTTCCCGTCTCATTTCCGCCATTAGATTCATCCCACCCCATCGTGCATTTCCCAAGAACAAGCTGAAAGTCCCGGCGATAAAAACAACGAACTGAATAGTTTCGTTCGGAAACGTTTAGAGAGCGTTCCCTACGACGAATGAATAAAAATTTCTTGACAGAACTACACGAGGAGATTTTCACTCGGAAAGCTTAGCTCCTGACAAGAACTGCACTTCTTTACATAAACTTTGCGAGAATCTGGAGCGAGTTTCGAGTTGGAATCCATCTTGGTAGGAGGGGAGCTAGGAGCCTTCACAAAAAGGGTGAACTACCCGGAATGAATGGAACATTCGTTTAGGAAAGATTCGTCGCAGAACTTTTTGCATGTAAGTAATTACTTGGCGGCATGATTAATTACTGTGGAATTCAAGAGTACGAAACTTATTGCAAAATGGTACAGGACGAGTTCAAAACTAGCGAGCTAGTAGGAAATCTGGAACTCTCTGGATAGAGGGTGTCTCATTCGAAAGAATCTTTTTTCAATAACTCAACACGAATCAGAAATTATAAAACTCAGACAGGTCAATTTTTGCTCTCTCCATCATCCGGGACAGAAGGCTTGTTTCCACGAGCACTAGGGCAGTATGATCATTTTGCCTAATTATTTTACAATAAATTATTCCACGTACTTCGACCATATGTGGTATATTTTCACAAATACTGTTTGTAAAAAAAAATCTTCCAAGCTAAATCACACGATCTCTCTGAACATCCCTGTTCTATTCAGCTTTATCAATACCATAATTCTATAAAAAAGACCCTGTAACTCTGTGAATATTCACTTTATGAACGAAAACTGTGGGTTAATACAAATTTGAATCAATGCGTACATTTGTGCTACAAAACCAACCACTTTCAATATTCATATTTTTGATGGGATTGCAACATTGTCTAAGGGTTGCTGGTAGAAACGAGCTTTATATCTCAGATCATGCACCTCTGCCACAAAAAGTGTTTTCACATATTTTATTTCGTTGTTCGGTTATTGAAAGTAGACACTTTTGAATGAGACATCTTGTATCACACTGGTTCCTATTAACCAAATCAAATATAAACATGCAGATAATAAGAAGTATAATTGATGGAAACTCTTGTGTTCTGTCTAAAAATAGTGTAAAATTTGTAATAAACCTTACTAATTCACTTTATTTCCCAATATTTCGTGGTGTTGTTCAGTGTACGTGAGAAATATTTTCTTGTTAGTAAGTTATTCGAATTGGAAATTGTTAGAAAAGTTACCATTACTTAGAAGTATAGTCTCACAGATGTGAATTACTTTTATAAAATTAATAAACTCTATATCAATTCAAATCTAAGCAGCTAGTTACAGGAAAATTTCATTCTCATTCCTGAAACGTTAGTCGAACAAGTAATTTTCATTAAAATTTTCCGGATTCACTTGGAAACTATTCATTAGAAGATTTTAAAATTATAAAGGACTCTTAAGATTATTAATTTTTATGTTTATCTCGCCGTCGAGTATCTTCCATACGCGTTCTCTTCTCCATCTCTCGAATAGGTAAAGTTTGCTAATTAGTTCACTCGGGAAATTAAGGGATTATTTTCCTGCCATCCTTTCGAATTGAACCTGTGGATCTGACTAATGGTCCTTGAAGGAGATTACCCAGTCCGGGATCTATGCATTTTGGTATTATTTGAATACTTTAATTTTGGAATTCAGTATCAAGGAAGAATTGGATATCTATAACTTTTGCTTCGATCCAAATGATGTTTTGACTAGTCCATCAAGGTTTTGCAAAATTTTGGAGATAGATGTTGTAAATGTAGGGTGTGATTACAAAGGTGACTTTTGATGTTTCAAATGGTCGTTTATTTCAGTCGTTAGTACTAGGTTCTTTATCATAATTAAAACTATTTTGATTTTTTCTTACTATATATTTTCTACGAATATTTTTTATAATGAGCATCTTACTGCAGTTTTGAACTATAGAGCATCTTCAGACAGAACTTTAAACTAAATATGCAGGTACAATGCCATAACGAGTTCTGTTAATTAAGTAATGAGACTGGCAGCGTTGCGTTTGATCTGGCAACACTGGAAGCGCGGTGCTTAGTGAAGCGGTAGAGGAACATGTGATCCACCTTCAGTACGAGCTTGACCTCGCTCTAGTCATTTGGTTGTGCGTAGCGATTGTTTTTGTAAAACAGTTTATTCTATTGTGTTCTAAAATGAATGAGATCAATTTCGAGCAACGGTGTGCTAACAGGTTTTGCTTCAAACTTGTGCACAATGCAACGGAAACTCTCCTCAAACTTCAGCAGGGCTACGGAGATAGTTTTTCGTCATGGGCCCAGGTTTTTGGTGGTTAAAGGCATTTTCAGAAGGAAGAGAGCCGATTGAAGATGAACCACGAAGCGGAAGGCTTTCATCTTCAAGAACCGATAGAAATGTCGACAGAATCAGGGATCCTGTGCGTTAAGATCGTCGGTTGACAGTCAGAATTGTAGGATTCAGCATTTTTGGACGGAGTGCGGACCTGGCTTCGCAGTTGAAATGGTGATAGCCGATATTTAGTGCATCTTCATGTATCGACGATCCGAAGATGATAAGCTAGTCTCATTTTATTTATTGGGCCCAAACCGTTTATTTATTCGACGCCGGGTAGGCTAACCCTCTTGACGTTCCAAAATTGAAGGGACATGATTCGAAATGAGGTCTATGATTATTAATTATAGGGGGTCAAGTGCGACGGTTGACATGCCTCTCAAGAGTTGTGATAAATATTGGGAAAAGGACGCTGAGTGCAGTGGTGGGAACTGTGTTAAACCCCATTCGTTCAAAGTGGTCCAATGAGAGTGTTTAGTGATGTACCTTAAAAAATTCGAAAGATCCTGGAGACTGAAGGTTTCCATCGAAAGACACTCTAAATTACGCTGATAAGACGGTAACCTTGGAGAAAAGACTCGAAGTTTAGACGCTGATAAGAACGGTAACTTTGGAGAAAAGACGTTAGACGAAAGACGAATAGACGTTTCGCGAGTTTAGAACTTGTAGCCGAAATTAAGAACTTAACGATCGTTGTAGAATTTAGACGAAGAACTCAGTATCGGCCTTTGTATTTATATATTAGACGATCATTTTATTTATTTCTTAGTAGTGTAAATAAACTTGTAAATACGAGAGCCGTGTTTATTTCGACATTAGACGTTATCTGTAGGCGAAAATCTATCATAACCCCTAGACAAATGATAAAAAAGCCTACAGAATGACAGGGGAAGAGCTAAATTTAATTCACACCACTGTTCATCATATTTTGACCAATGAATTGGGGATGAGAAAAATCTACGCAAAAATGGCAATTTCAATAATCGAGTTTTTGGCCAGTAAAAACATTCCCGTGGCTCTTCAACCTCCTTAGTCGTCCGACTTGAGTCCTTGTGATTACAAAAGTCTTGAGGATTTTTTTTTCGACCGCCATCTTCGGTTCCCCATGTATTTTTCAGAAAGTTATCTGATGAATTAACTTACCTTCTTTATTGTTTCAATATTCCTGCTATACTTTGTTGTTCAATGATTAGTTTTTGTACGTTTCTCAGTTTCTATATTTCCCCGATTAATTTTTATCGAATTATCTTTACCATTGTCTTCCTTTTCTTTTTGATCACACTGATATTTTATCTTCTCTTAAGGTATTATCGTTTTGTGAGTCAATACATTCAGGTATCGCTAGAAACAGTGGAACATTACCAGCTCAAGTACTTATCAAATTGATTTTTACACCAATTTTGCCGCAGCTGAAGTTCTACCGAAGAACTGAACCAAATCAGAGGGAGTTTGAATATTACCGAATTTGAGATACCTTGCCGAGGCTGAACCAATTTGCCGAAGTTGTATTTTACGACGTACAACAGATGTTTACCTGAGTACTGGAGATCTGAGAGAAGAAATAGTTTTTGTTGGAAAGTTTGTATACAGAGTGGAAGACCTATGACACATTTTCGACACCAGACTCATCCCGAGTGGTTATATGGTCCTGTTATCGCATGAATTGGGACCCAAAATAGACAAGCTAAGTTCCAGCAACAATTATGGATATTACCTATTGATTTTCATTGCCAGAAATTAATCAGTTCCAATTGGATTTTTTGATTTGGACAATTTAACATTTGTGAATACTGTAAATATCTAGTATTTGTAATAGAGTGAAATAAATTTCGATTGTTCGAGTATTGACTATCATTGAATGGGGTGGAAGATCCTATTTGAATTTTCTGAAGATAAATGTTAGATGGGTTTTGTGCTCTAGCTGGCCGGAGCATTTTCGAATTAAATTTTTTTACCTCTCCTATTCTCAAAGCCGTAAATAACGCCAATTTAAATATACTGAACTCGAGTTTAATAATTTTAAAAGTATATTTTACAAAGTATGACCTAAAACACAAAATCCGCTATTCAATTGCTGTATTTTCTTTTTTTACAAAAGAAACCTCATCTTTCATCTGTTCTTAGTCCTAGGATACAGTTATTTTCTTTCTTGAAGCTGCAGAAGACCATTCCATCTATATCGGACATTCAAAGTACAAACAAGATCGGCCCGAACACTGACCCTTGCGGAACGTCGCTCTTAACAGTCATCGGAGTGAACAGAGCACCATTAAACCGATAACGTAGGTTGAAAGGATTAACGCTAGAATGATAAATTCTTCTCATCCAACAACCCTTCAAACGGCAATGGGTATACAAATCTGAGCATTCATTTAAATATATCACCCTCCATTTAAGAAGTAATAGAGGTTTTAAAACTGATGATAAAAATGTCAGTCCCATGTAAAAATCACGCTTGCGGAGGGTTGAAATGATCGCGGTCATCCAAATTAAAATTCTCTATTCCTCCCCTGACATAATAGCCGCCACCATGGCATCGTGTACTACGCATCTCCGTCTAATTCAAATGGAGTTGCTAATTGAACCTCACGAGAAATGCAAACAGCGCGGCCATTTGTGGCCCCAGAACCTCATGTTTTATAAAGGGAAGAGGAATGATTATTCGCGAATCCAAAAAAGTTAAACCTGAAAATGCCCGTGAGGTTTTTGTCTGATGAAACATGGTGGAGTAAAAAGAATATCCTGGAACTGGGGATTTTATTGGTTAACGAACTCCATGGTTCTATTCGCGAGAAGGTTTTTTCGGATTGCTTGGAAAAAAGAATGAAATGTCGAACAGCAAGCTCTATATGAAGACCTTCATTAAGGAACTGTATTTCTGTTCGTTTTCTTGTTGGTTCCGAATTGATATTGGTTTATCGTTAACAAACAGATGCTGCTGCAGGACCCTCTGGATATTGACTGAAGGATAACATCTATTTCTGTTCACTCCGAAGTGGATAACTAAATAAGGGTGACATAAAGGAATAATTCATTACAGATATCACAAATACAAACCTTGATGTTGTACAAAAATAACAAATGATGCCAAAAGTAATTGAGATACTTTCCACGAATTCAACAATTTCAGGAAAGATAAAATCAAGAATTCAAGTACCCTTTCTGAACACATAATACATAATACATAATCAAGAAATCACAGTAAGGAGCCTCAGACTTGGCACTACTTTGTCTAGATTATATTACTTCTTAGAGATGAACAAGCGGCTCCATCGAGACTTACACAATGTTTTTGGTTGGATCCATTTTACTGAAATAAATTTCAAACCCCGAGTACTTAATATCATTTATAGAATATTTGATATGATGAATAGTAGTAAGGAACTTTTAAAATAGTGCCCTTAAGTATAAAGTATCTTTTTTATTTTACTAGGAGTTGACTAAGGCCCGTTTGAACCAACCACACTTCCCCTTAAAATGAATCCTCAACTTAAATGGCGTTGCACCAACTGTTAACGGCACTTAAATCCCTTGAGCGAGCCTTAAATTTAAGTGCTCATTCATGGCAACTTAACTATTTAAGGGCGGATTCTACCCATAGATCAAAGGTAAATGTATATTTATTTTGGTATTTATCTAGGATTCTAACCTTAAATAATTTGATTTGTTTGGTTTTCCACTCAGACTAAAGTCTATTTCTATAGTCTAAGCTAAGGTTTTCCAAATATTTGTCTAGTACCTATTTCTTTGTGATTTTCGAATTTTTGAATTCGAGGGGGCTATTCGGGGGTAGGCGGGGGGTCACAAATTATTTCAACATATAGATGGTATTCAACGATATACAAGGATGCCATTTCCATCAAAAAATCGCCAGCAACGCACAGTTCCTCGTGCTACGGAATTTGAAATTTTTTAATTCAACAGGGGGGCAATTCTGATTGAAGCGCGGGGTCACAAAATATTTCATTATATGGGGCTTATTGAATAAGTTAAGGTAGACCCATTTTGCAAAAAAAATATCCAGCAACGGCCGTTTCCATCTAGTTTTTGCGATCGTCAGCTTTGGGGGGTTGTTTCTGTCGTGCTTTGGGGGGATTACAGGGGTCACAAATTATTTCATCCTATAGATTATATTTGACCTTATACAAAAATACTATTTTCATCGAAAAATCGCCAGCAATGCGCAGTTTCACTATCCGCCGAATTTTTGAATTCGAGGGGGCTATGCAGTGGTAAGCGGGGGTCACAAATGATTTCAGTATATGTGCTGGATTCAGTAGATTATATTGAATAAACTGACATAATTATAACGCAAAATAAATTATTTTTTGATGTTGGAGGTTTTGTGGGGGGTTGTTGGAGGGTCTTTTTTATGTAGGTGGTTCCCCCACTAATGAAGTACAAAAGATATAATACTTCCCGAAAAAAATCAGGTCATTTCATTCAACCGATTACAAATGACACGCAATCGTAAATATAAACCAGCTTTCGAAATCCGTTGCTGAAAAGCGTTGCTGCAATGACACCCGTTGTTTATTTATATATTAATTTATAAACAAATATTTCTGCCATAGAATAGACGAAATATTTAAAACTTCTTCAACCACAGAACATCAAATATTGCGTGTAGCCAATGAAATCGCTTTATTGATCTAGGGAGAAATGAAATACTGAAATGTCACTAGATTGAGGAAGTTAAGCGTCGCTTAGTAAAATTTCTGTTAAGTGGCAGTCGTGCAACTGGAGATGAATTTAAGCGACCCTTAATTTCAAGCGGCACTTAGTTAAGCAACATTTTAAGGGGCGTTGGTGCAAACGGGCCTAAGTTGTACATTTTATGGCTCACATTATTTTTTGTAATTTTATCGGATTCAATAACGTAATGTAGAACTTTCTTGTTCCTTGAATAACGTTATTTTCAAAAGAATAAAAAATTAAATCGGTTTTTATTTTGTTTTATGTTTAAGCTATCCAAATTTACGTTTTCGACTCCTTTTCATACAGGATATTGAAAATGTAAGCATTAAAATGTACAACCTAGTCCACCCCTGGTACACTGAAAGAGCTGATTCAAATTCGTGAAGAGTGTTTTGAAGGGTCTTTTATTACTGTGTGGAAAGCTGGATTAATTTTCAAACTCTATATCCATCTGAAGTGTGCGAAAATGGTACGATTATTAGAAAATATATTATCTGATAGAACGTTTCGAGTTTTTATTGACAATAAGAGTAGCAATTTTAAAACATTGAAAGACGGTCTTCCTCAAGGATCAGTTTTAGCTCCTTTATTTTTCAATTTATATCTAAGTGATTTACCCAGGACATCACCTCAGAAATTTGTTTATGCCGACCACATTGCTATTGTTTACCAACATTTGGATTTTCATACTCTGGAAAATAAACTGTCATCTGATTTGGAAATTTTAAATAATTATTTTATTGAGTGCGATTATGTCCAAATCCCAACAAAAGGTATCTTGTTTCCATCTGAATAATCATGAAAAATATAGGAAATAAGCTGTAACTTCCAATAATTCCTATCGAACATAATTTCTATCCAAAATACTTGGGAGTTAAATTAGATTCATTTCTCAATTACAAGGCTCATTTAAATGATCTTTAGCTCTAGTCTTTTCTGCAGCTGAGTATTGTTGCTCTGTTTGGTTTAATAGTGCACATACACAAAAAATTGATGCACAATTGAATACATCCATGGGTATAATTACTGGCACCATAAGATCTACACCGGCAGTTTTGTCTTACATTGTCCCTCCCCATATTCGCAGAAAGACTGCAACTCTGAATTTTTGGAGCAAATATCATTCTTTTCCCAATTTAATCCCAATTATTTCACATATACACAAAATAGAATTCCCAGATTGAAGTCACGTAAACCATTATGACATAATACTTTATTCAATGAACATAAGCGATAAAGAATTATGGAAGACTGAGTGGAACTCTCACGAAATGTTCAATAAGTATCTCGTTTCTGATCCTTCTGGAAAAATTTCTGGTTTTGATCTTCCAAGAAAACTTTTGACAGTTCTTAATCGTTTGAGAACAAGTAATGGTCGTACCTATAGCATGCTATTCAGATGGAACACATTTCAAGATGGTTTTAGGGCTATTCATGATGTTTCCTATTCTTTTTTAGAATGGGTTATAAATTTCAAACGAATATGCTACGTATTTTTGTTATTCAGTTTTTTTTTCAGCTTTCGTCTTTTTTTTTCATGATTAGATGTGGGCAACTTGAAGACGTCTCTGAGTCCATCAATAGAAGACCACTCTTGAAGAAAGAAGTCCCTAAAATATATTTAAGCTTATTGATGTACTTTCACACTAAGGCGGGGAGCCAGGGTTTTTTTTTACTGGGGGTTTTCCCTAGGCTTTTATATGATACGCCGAATTGTATGACACCCCGTCACTAACCCTTGATCTATGTGCTCTATTGTTTGCTAACTAAATATTTTAAGCCAAAAGTTTAAGAGAATATATATATACTTACTGTTCATCATTTCAAATATTCTTTAATTTGTATAAGGTAGTTTGAAATTTATTCCAGCAGAATGGATTTCCAGTGACGTCATTTATAGAACCCTCTGTAGAGAGGGCTGCTAGGACAACAAAAGATGGGAACTTGTCATCTCATTTTTTTTTGTTTTATTTGAATCCGAGAGATTTCCTACATTCACCGGATAGCCTGTATATCATATAGAGTTTGGAATAAGTTTTAGGAACCCCTTAAACTCATCAAAGCAGGTAATTGCGAATTATCCTTCAAATTCGAAGCTACCTGCCCTCATTTGACTACAATTCTTGTACTAAATGAATCATAAAAGTTCCAATTTCTACTCACCGGAGACGACCACGTCCTCTGCACTTTCGCAGGGGTTTTGCTAACGAGCTTTGAGGCCGGTTTTGGAACAGGTTTACTGGTGGATTGAGATTGTCGCTGGGTTTGTTCCATTATTTGATGAATCAGATCCAGTTGTTGTTTGGTCAGCCCGTCATTGTTGCCTGAGCCGCTCTGAAAATCAAAGCTGGTTACACGTAATCTAGTTAGTCCTGACCCAATTGTGAAGGCAGATCCTCTAAGAAAGACGTATTGCTTTCAGGGAATACCCCGACAGATTAAATTAGGGGAATATGGGAAAAACGCCAAATTGTTGAAATGACTTTTCATCACTTGGCGTTTTTCTTGCTTGGAGTCGGAAAAGGTCGCAGGTTGAATTCAATTTACCACCCGTAATTCCATTTCGCCTGAATCAACATCTTCCAGCGTTTCCGGAAATCGGAATTGTCGAAAGAAGAATGGATAATTTCGGTTTTTTTCCGGGACTTTTTTAAAATTCTGCTTGCGGAGAAAATAAACTCGTTGACCCCGATCCCAACTTATGACTCCAGGTGTATGTTGGTATAACTCGGTCATTATGTCAACAGTCTATTTGGAATTGATGTCGAATAATTTTGTTTTTGGGCTATACAGAGGGCTTATTGAGTGGTTCTTGAGGCATAGACATATTCAAAATCTGAAAATTTCGAATTATGATATTGTCCGACTGAACCTGAACATTCTCAGACCTGAATATTTCCAATTGATGAGGGAATATATATGGGTAAGTGTGTCGCAAATAATTCAGGATCTTCATTAACAGTATATTAACTGCAGCCATATTTTCTTGTATACGTACAGTTCTTTGTTTTGTTGTTGTTGCTGTTGCATAGAGCATGTTGTTCGAAATCTATGGATCGTTCTACCAATAAGTTGCTCTGATGGGTTTTTATGAAGGTTCTTTCTTCGGAATTGCCGTTCCTTTATTAACTAACTTTGCCGTACCGGCATAAAGGCACTAATAGTTATTTATACAACGAGTGAGTTAAATGAATGTTTATTCATGGGAAGAAAGTTTATCCCACGAGCCCGTAGGGCGAGTGGGTTAATTTCTTCAAGTGGAGGGTGTAGAATAGACTAGCTGGTGACTACGACCGTAGATGACGTGGAAGATCGGGGAAGATATTGGTTATTCAGATTCCAGATACGAAACCTTATAAGAAAAGAGTGTTCACTGTGGTCAATGGTACTAATAAGGTTGCTGCATTCGATATATTCCGCAAGTATAGAAACTTGAGGCCAAGCAAAGTCGATCACAAGCGACTATTTATAAATTATAAAAATGAAAAATGTACCGTCCAGCCTGTAGGTGTAAATACATTTTCGAAAATGCCCGTTACTATTGCAAAGTATTTGGGCCTTTCTGATGCTGAACAATATACAGGGCACAGTTTCAGAAGTTCTTCTGCAACCCTACTCGCAAATTCTGGGGCAGATTTGACAGTTTTGGAAAGACATGGTGGATGGCGCTCAAGTTCTGTTGAAGAAGGATATATTGAAGATTCACTACAAAACAAAATAAATATTTCTGAACAAATACTTGGTGGAGTCACAAAAACCGGAGTTCCTGATGTAGAAATGAATATTCCAGCAGGACCTGAGAAGTCCTCAAACACATGTGCTATAACGACTGAACGTGTATCCTTTGGACGAGGTGCAGGTTTCCAGTTCCATTTTCAAAATCTTAATAATTGTAATTTTTACTTTAATGATAGAAATTTTTGATAAATTTTAAGAAACATACTTTACAATGAGTTTTACGTGCATTGTGTGTGGAAAGAATAATTTCCAGAAAGTGAGTGTTGAACATTTTATTCCACCAGTGAATTAAAAAATTTTTAATTCACTCAGTGGATAAACGTCAACTTACCCTTGTTACCATGGGTTAAAAATTGTCGTCTTTAAACGTCAAAATAGGATAAAAATCATTTCCTTATGAGTTAATTCTTGTTTCATTTATTCCAGATTTCAATTGGCCCAAATACATCGAGAATGAATTTTAACTGATTTCCTTTGACGAAATTTCAATTGAAACTATAACTTTTCACTCACTTTGGGTTCGGAGGACAGCAGTTGTTGCAATTGACTTTTGCCCCCGGACGTGGAAGTTGGTGAAGGCGCGTATTGAATGCAGCTGGATCCGTGGGGCGAGGAAGCATCGCCAGAAGCCGCCCCCTGAGCCGGAGACATGGTGGTGCTGGCCGTGTTCAAAGTTGTTGAACTGTGATGATTTTCTGTATGCCTCCTTAGGGATCTCGCGTCGCAATAACTTTTTCCACAGCCTTCTGCCTTGCATTCGTAAGGTTTTTTATTGCGATGAGTCAACATGTGACCGTTTCTGAAAAAGAACGTTTGATTTATCCACACCTGAAGTGTTTTATTTACAACAGAATTTGGGAGAAGATCGTGTGGTCTGTTGGTGATCCAGACGGCATATAATTATATGCCGTCTGGATCAAACCCCATTTATTTTTCAGTTTTCTACCAATCCTAGAGAGGGGGTCACCTTTTTTTGAAGCACCCTGTATTTCTAGGTTCATATTATGATAAATTATGACTTATGAGAATTCAGGTGATTTTATACAGGTTTTTAGGTCTACGTTTAATAATAAAACCAATATTTTGGAAAAAAGGGTGTCAATTGTTGTATTCATATTATCTTTGTATTGTTTGTGCTGTAAAGTCGAAGCATTGTTTTCGCTCTCAAATGCGATTATCCATAGTTTCATTTCTGTCACGAGACCTACTACGAAGCAAATATTCTGTTCGATTGATGAGATGAAGCTCCAAAAATCACCCGTTCTTCGAATGAAGAAATACAACCCGCAGTCATCCAGATAACGCGCGCGACACTCGTTATTTTCTACATGATCAGAATATGTATAGTTTTTCCCCAGCCAATTTCAGGCCTTGTACTTTTTGCTACCCACGATTAACGCATCCATTCTTTCGTTTTCGTCCGCAATGCATAGCCGGGAATCTTTATAACGAGATGTCTGCCCCCGTCCGACTGTAAAAATTTATTTTCTGCTTTATGGCGTTTGCCGCAGTGAAATCCTGAACCGCACCACCCGAAACGGTGTTTGCTTTATATTATTTTTATCCGAATCGTTCTGTGACTTGTCCAACTTATTAATTAATTAGTTCTAGGGCGGAAAAATACTATTTTTTATGAAAAAATATGATACTTATTTTCCGTGATGGTGTTTTCATGGCGGATGTTTTTTCCGGTATGTCTGTAATGTAGTATAAAAAAAATGTTTCCAGTCTTCTTTTTGCGCGTTTCCTAATGAAAGAGCTATCTGCCGTTGTGCCTAACGCTCTTTTGCTTTTGAATATTCAGACGAAAATTCAATAAATTTCGTGAAAATTACAGCTTTTTTTGGAGGCACGAAGGTACTCCTTTTTCACGCATTACCGCTAAGGATATATTAGTTTAGATTTGTGAGAAAGCTGAGGTCAATTCTTATTTTCCATATTCCATGAATTGTATATACAGGGTGATTCTTTGACCACTGCGTTAATTTTAATAGATTCTTGACGTCAAAAAAAAACATTTTCTTCTTTTGACATTTTTCCAGATTTGGCACTGTTCAAAAGATATATGGTGTTGAAATTGCAGTTTAGCCTGTGATATTCAAACGACAATATCAATTGAAATGATCTGTTGTAGAAGGTTTTTGATTACAGTCATACATATTTTGGCATCAATAGATTATTCCATTTCTCTGAAGAATCCAAAAAATTAATAATATACAGGGGCTCGCATTCAAAATAAGAAAGTGGGTATTGGCCACTGTCACATGACGCACCCTATATAATTTTTTTTTTGAAAAACATTCTCAGTTAAAAATACAAATCGCCGTGTCCAAGCGATTTTCCAAACACGCTCTCATTTATTCGTTATCGAATTTATTCCATTTGGCTGTTCCACACTGTATAAAATATATTTATATTATAAACAAAAAAAAATTATGTTTCCATTATTGCTGATGGTAGAGCTGTCAAATTAAAACATTATTCAATAGCGTTCTATTTTTTGTACCATTTTCAATTACCAAGCTACCACCCAAAGATTTTAAAAGATTATTTTATTGAGTGGCGATTATGCCCCAATCACAACAAAATGGAGGTTTCTTGTTTCCATCTTAATAATCTTGGGAAATATAGGAAATTAGCTGTAACTTACAATGATTCTCCTATCGAACATGAGTTCTATCCTAAATACTTAGGGGTTAAATTAGATTAATTTCTTAATTACAACGCTCGTTTAGATGATCTGAGCCTAAAACTAAAAACTAGGAATAATCGTAATTGATTCCACGCTTATCCCATGGTGAAACAAAGTTTGATATTAATTAACAAAAATTGAATAAAAACACTAGACTGTACGTTTCACAAATTTTATTTAAAGCATCGTTGACATGCATGTTTCGGGTTTCATCCCATTTTCAAAACTGAATATAAAACAATATCGGTTAATACAGTACACATTTACATAACACATCAAGTAACACATGTTAAAATTGGTGATAGATGGAAATCTAACTGATCATTTACAATGGGAAGATTTTGTTTAAAAGCTGATGTTATTTCGAAGTATTCTAAAAGGTCCATGCGTTTACCTTTATGGCATTTGTGCAATATTTTGGTTTTTTCAAAATCAATAACATGGTTTGAGGTGATACAGTGACTAGAGAAACCAGTAGTGGGTTTGTTTTCGAGGATTGATTTTTTGTGTTCATCAATTCTTTTTGCCAGTGAACGACCAGTTTGACCTATGTAAAATGCAGGGCATTCATTACAGTGAAGCTTATATACACCGCTTAATTGTGTGTTGTTCGCTCGATCCTTACCATAAAGAACATTGATCTCAGATTTTTCTTATTAGTACAATTAATGTTAATATTATAATGTCTGAGTCTTTTGCAAATTTTATCACTCAGAGATGGGATGTAGTCGATATATGCGTATTTTTTGGTTTCGGTTTCATTATTTGGTGGATAAATTGAATGTAACAATGCCGCTTTCTGAAAAGGAGCGGCTAAAAATTTCAGTGTGTGAACCTCCTTGTCATAGTTCGCACACTGAAATTTTTAGCTGTGAATAATGGCTACTCCCCGGATATAATAGATCAACTCCTTTTCAGAAAGCGGCAGAAGAAATTGTTACATTCAATTTATCCACCAAATAATGAAACCGAAACCAAAAAGTACGCATATATCGACTACATCCCATCTCTGAGTGATAAAATTTGCAAAAGACTCAGACATTATAATATTAACATTAGTTGTACTAATAAGAAAAATCTGAGATCAATGTTTTTTAATGGAAAGGATCGAGCGAACAACACGCAATTAAGCGGTGTATATATAAGCTTTCACTGTAATGAATGCCCTGCATTTTACATAGGTCAAACTGGTCGTTCACTGGCAAAAGAATTGATGAACACAAAAATCAATCCTCCAAAACAAACCCACTACTGGTTTCTCTAGTCACTGTATCACCTCAAACCATTTAATTGATTTTGAAAAAACCAAAATATTGCACAAATGTCATAAAGGTAAACGCATGCACCTTTTATAATACTTCGAAATAACATCAGCTTTTAAACAAAATCTTCCCATTGTAAATGATCAGTTAGATTTCCGTCTATCACCAATTTTAACATGTGTTACTTGATATGTTATGTAAATGTGTACTGTATTAACCGATATTGTTTTATATTCAGTTTTGAAAATGGGATGAAACCCGAAACATGCATGTCAACGATGCTTTAAATAAAATTTGTGAAACGTACAGTCAAGTGTTTTTATTCAATTTTTGTTAATTAATACTAGGAATAATATTCTTCAGAAATTAGCTCATCTTGGAGTGTTGATGCTTCCACTCTTCGCACAGCATCTCTAGCCTTAGTCTTTGCTGAAGCTGAGTATTGTTGCTCTGTTTGGTTTAATAGTGCAAAAACACAAAAAATCGATGTACAATTGATTACATCCATGAGAATAATTACTGGCACCATAAGATCTACACCAGTTCATTGGTTACCTGTTTTGTCGAACATTGTCCCTCCACATATCAGCAGATAGACTGCAGCTCTATGTTTCCGATTCATTCCTCGAATGGGTTATAAATTTCAAAGAAATTTATAGGTATTATTTGTATTCAGTTCATTTTTCTGCTTCTTTCTTTTTATTTACAGATTCGATGAGGGCAACTTGAAGAAGCCTCTGTGTTTATTAATAGAAGACCGCTCTTCAAGAAAGAAGTTCCCCAAATATATTCAAGCTTTTTTTTTGTACACACAACACTTACGCGGGGAGCCAGGGTTTTGTTTACTGGCGTTTTTTACCTTGGCTTTCATGTCATACACCGAATTGTATGGCACCCCGTCGTTTACTCCTATTAACATTTGTTTTGTAAGCCAAAAAAGAAAAAAGATTATATATATACACCCAAAGTTATGATATTTTAATAGTGGGTACTTCCGGTACGGTTACCGAAAAGAGTATTTTTCCCGGAATTGCAAATGTGCCATTTCGTCTGCAATTCATTATAACCCCGTTTTGTTTCACAGACGTGACAATTAATTTCAAGCAAATGCTTGAATCGAAATGAAATAAATTCCGTACGATATTGGACAGAACATCAACAGATTTCAATTCCACATTCGCTGGCCATAGTTTCGACTTGACAAAATTCGGCTGAAATCACAGAACCCCCCCGTAGGAATGTCACGTCAAACGCGACATAATCGAAATGAAACAATCGCTTTAAGAAACGTCTTTGTACGTTTTCCAGGATAACTTTCGAGAATTCTTTTGATGGGTTGCCAAGAACATTCCACGGCTTTCCGTTTTATAACGTCGATCAAACGATTCTTACAAAACTTACAAGTGGTCCTGTCGTTTAAAGGCCTTCCCGCACATGGTACAAACGTATTTTCTCTCATCGCTGTGTGTCAGTTTGTGCTTCGCCAAGGCCGAGGCATTTCCGAACACTTTGGCACATGTCTGGAAAAAAATATAAAAGATTAATAGAGTTTTAATTGCTCGTAGACTATCACGAAAAATTCTATTCTCGGTAGACGGGTACACATCAGCAATATTAATCGAATTGGCGAAAGTTCAATAGACTTTTACGTCTCATGGACTCTAAATCAGTTATTCAAGTTGTTCGTCAATATAATTGGGGTAAATTAGCCAAAACTAATATGTGTGGGTAGAATAAATGAGCGGTAATCTACTTCAGTTATGGGATGAAAATAATTTCTACTGATGTGCTCACAATCTTCATTTTTGCGCACATTTTAAATAGTAGAACAGTGTTATTGCTTTGCCCAAATATAATTAACAAAAAAAAATGTTAATTGAATAAAACTACACAAAACACTCTCGATCAACCACTTTTGCATCACTTCAAACTTCATCAAATGGGTTGTCATCAGAGCACCTTATTTAAATATTCTATAGCCTAAATGAGGTTGAAGCCTTTTTATAATAAAAATGAACGACAATCACCAAGAACGGTCGCTCCAGTGGTGCGAGCTAGTCACGATTGGCGCATGATAATCCCAGAGAATCAAGACTTCCAGACATGCCTGGAAGGTTCACCACATTCTTTGTTAGGACTGGCAACCTCCTTCAAGACCGTCCAGTGCCACATTGTGCTGATGAGAGGCAGTTAACTCGAAACTTGTCCACAGTAGCACTTGAGGTCTTGATTCTCTGGGATTATCGTGCGTCAATAGCGACTAACACGCACCATTGGAGCGATCGTTCTCCTAAATATTTGACTTTAGTTGCAACTTTCATTTCATATACACAAGCCTGTCTATTGATGGATAGAGTTCTGAAACAGGGCATTCTGGTAGATGTAGTAATTCATAGTTTATAGTCAATAGTTTGAAATCAAAATAATCTATTATCATTTCAAAATCTTCTTCCACTATCTTGTTCAGGGGATCCATTCCATCAGCTTGGTAAAGGATCGCAGTATCATCAGCAAATGCGGTCAATTCTCCTTTGCTGTTTGGTGAGAGGATGAAAATTACATATATAAGAAAGAGCAGAGGTTCCAGTATTGTTCTCTGGGGCACACCATAACAAAAGGTTCTCTATGTTTTCTATCGAATAAATAGCTCTTGTACCAATCCCATGTTCGATCTCTGGCGCAATATCTCCAAATGAGTTAATTGCCTTAGTCTGGGCAACAAACACGACAAGACATGGTTCTTAGCCAAATTCAGCGATTGATAAAATGTGGCTGTCACGTTTCCGAGTGTTGACACACCACTGTCCGGTATTTTCGAATATAGAGCCGAAAATAGTGTCAATCAATTGGGTTCGTTTGATAAAGAATGTTTTCTTCAACTCTGCATTAAAATCAAACAATAAAATCAATCTCGAATTATATCAACATGATAATCATTATTTAATTGAACAAGTCTATTCTTGAGAGTGTAAATAAACCAAAAATTATTGTTGATCGAATATATATGAATGCCTAATGAGAGAAGAGTATAATACACAAATCTCGAAACACATGTGTCGTATTCTGTTTCATTTTTTGATTAATTTTTCTGAATTGTTTGATGTTAGGATAAGAATGAAAATTCCTCTTTTATTCATCAAAGAAAACAGTGTTTGTTATGCTACACATATCTCATATGGTTGAGTATACCGTCAAGTCCACCTGTTATGTCTAAGTAAAAAATCAGAATATGATGCGTGCATCATACAAAAATCTGTGGAGGAGAATAAAGTATATTAACATCTGGATGTTTTCCGTTTCATCATTTTAATGAGCAAGAGAACAGATAAGAAGGCTACATGACAGCAATGTTCGCGATATAACTCAAAAATCCTACATCCATATAAAAAGAATGGAGAGAGACTCTTCCTCGAATTTAATATCAGTGCTACATGAAAAATTCCTTGTTTTATTATGTAGGGAGAAGTTCCATTGAAATTGTATTTACATTGTACGTTGCCCGGTTCCCTCTTTATTATCAGAGTAATGAAATAGCTACAGAGCTGTTGGTTAGCAACCAGCTTTCCACTCCACAGGTCCTGTTGGATATTCCGATGGCAAGTGGCACTTTACGGAAGCTTAACAGACAAGACTTCATATATAACAATGCGCTGTTCCAACAATCCCAGATCCCATGTACGAACCGTGGGTGGTAGATATACAGGGTTGGACGGATTAGCTGCCTTCGAATTTAAAGTTGTATTTCTGCTCTAGATGGGCTAGGGTGCTGTCTCAGGATTTAGTCTAGTTAATGAGTTTGAAGTGACGTTAATAGAACATCATATTACTAAAATTATGTGACATAACTGATTTGAGTCTGGATTTCGTCTAGATCGTTGTGCGAAAACCATCACATTAATAATTTCAAAACTTTAGACAATTTATGATGGTAGAAAAGTGGTATTTAGTTTTTTACTTATAATACAGAAACTAGTACGTATTTTTGGATTTTGGAAAAAAGATTCTGAAAGTAGAAAACATCTACTTCAAAAAAGGTCGATTACGAAACTTTACCTCTATTATTAATGATTTGGATTCAACGTTGAAAATTGCAGGCCCCACCACACTGAGATTAGGCGCTTTGAGTCGCAAGTTAATAGGTTAAGAAAGTAAAAATTCCTTTAATGTATATACAGGGTAAACCTTTGAGCACTGGGTTAATTTTAACCATAGGTTCTTGAAATCAAAAGAAACACTTTATTCTCATAGCGTTTTTCCATACTAAGCGTTAAAAAGTTATAAGCATTTTGAGTTTTCACATTGGGCTAATACCTCTCTGTAGTCCAGTTTAGTTTGAATGAAAACTACCTTCCAAAGCATCCATTTCATCAGATGATTATATCGATTTGATTCCCTTCGACTTCAAATATCTCAAAAATGGAGCAATTAAGGAAAAAAGATGGAGAATGATTTACGGGTGTCATTGCAGCAACGCTTTTCAGCAACGGAATTCGAAAGCTGGTTTATATTTACGATTGCGTGTCATTTGTAATCGGTTGAATGAAATGACCTGATTTTTTTCGGGAAGTATTATATCTTTTGTACTTCATTAGGGGGAACCACCTACATAAAAAGACCCCCCAACAACCCCCCACAAAATCTCCAACATCAAAAAATAATTTATTTTGCGTTATAATTATGTCAGTTTATTCAATATAATCTACTAAATCCAGCACATATACTGAAATGCTTCCATGGTGGCGATGCTCGGTTTAGCCTCCAAAACCGGAGGTATCTCGGGTTGAAGCCACAAATTGGATGCTCGCTCCTGTTGTGGTCACCTGTTGTCGTTTATATATATTTTTTCATTATTCATTTCCATCCATATCCAGGTTTCTTGGTTGCCTTGCCCCGAAGAAGCCAATAAGCAGAAACACGTGTCGGCAAGTACCTTCCATCTATTTCCCATATTTTCTGCATTCATGCGGTTTAACCCATTATCCATTTTCAATATCTAATTTCACCGCATTATCTCCTCTTTGAATCTTATTACAGTATCTTATTTTAGGGTTATACAAAAATAGCTCCCGGAACGGAGAGAATGTTATGGCAATCATTCGAAAATTTTTTTGTATTTTAAATTATTGAGGAGGTCCCGGAAAAGGTGTTGATGAACAAACGTCTAGATGGTTGGAAAATTAACTTTAGTAAACTTTTCAAGGGCAATGAGTCCTCTGAAGTGTCGAGATTATATTATATTTTAGCAGATTATTAAATTTTCTATATATATCCTAAAAATACTATTTATTGTAACGTACTAACAGGCGATACCATGCGCTTACCTCAATATGGCGCGCAATTTTCAACGTTACATTCAAATTATTAATAATTTAGGAACAACTTGGGATCACAAATTTCTTTTCAGTATATTTCCTTCTCTTTCAGGAAATGTTTGAAATATTCAAAATGAAATGAAATCCGGAAAGACAATTTTATCATTAATGCCGAAGAATTGCTCAAAAATAATTGTTGAAAAAAATTAATAAATAATGTGGATAGTTATTCTTATCTAAAGAGTTTGTTGCAATAAATTTAGTGAGAACATTTATAAAATATACAAATATACAGATTGTCCCATTTGACATCGAGTATGGCAGACTTGTACGAATCGTCCTGGTCATTTGAATTCATGTTTGAATAATACACATTTGAAATAAAAAATTGACGTGTCTCTGTATTAAATTTTTTTAAATAATGGTACGAAGGATTAAATTGCATTGGTGGTTTACAGGCTGTATATATTTTTGGCGTTAACGGTTAACATTGAAGCAATGGCGAAAGACTCACCCCATATACTAAATCAATGGGTCTGTCTGATGGTACTTCGGCATTGCCGGATATACGATCGATTATAGTAATATTTTCATTTGTTGAAAGCATTAATTTGTGCTGGAATCCGCACTCTGATAACGAAACAAGGATGATGCGGCAGATTTATAAATTAATGGACAAACATTCCAAAAATGTTGATCAAACATAACACTGAATTCGCTGCCAATTCGGCTTGATTGCATTTCGCCAAAGCACCCACAAAATAATTACACCTATATTGGATGTACTCGTTCAGGCCGAAATTGAATACAAATTTCATCAAATATGTAGATTTAACATCGTTCAAATAAAACAATTCGCTGTTTCACTGAAAATATGCGAAAGAATTTGACGCAGAATCGATTATGTTTTTTTTATGTATTGAAAAATTTTTTATTCAGTTGAAGGTGATTAAAAGTCCCATATCGATTCCAAACTCAAGTTCGAATAATAGTGTTCAAACTTTGAGCGAGTTGGCGGCAAGGTACTGATCGATTTGCCGTCTTCTTCCGAAAATTGAACACCTTCAGCTTGTTTTAGAGAAAATTGAAATATATACAAAGTCTCAGTGCTGGGAAATATTCCCGCTGTTTTAGTTTCTCAACCTCACACTCTCGAAATAGTTATTTAATCAACTAGTTTATTAATGATAGCGATTAATGGTCGAGATATTTCAACACGTGAGCGGAGCGAGCGTGTTAATGTTCGAGACCATTAATCGCTAGATTAATAAACGAGTTGATCACAAGATTTTTCCGTCGACCTCAAGTAGAAATAAATTATTTATTCAAATAAATTTTATTTCTCACAATATAAAATTTGACAATGAAAATCTCGATGCTCACTTTGACATATTTATATTTATGGTTCCAATTGAACAATTCGTAAAATTCATAGACGGAATTTTCGAGATGTGACATTCTGAATAGTCCACATCTACATCGTTACTGATGATTTGCGATAAGGAACGTGTGGAACTGATGGGAGCTGATGTATTAATTACTGGCGAACGATTATCACATAAAATTTTTTAAGCAGATTCTAATCTATTTTCATCGAATTTTTGATGTAGCCTTCTGCAACATATGTTGATATCCATCCTCCAAGCAGTTTGATGGCTGCAAAATCTGCTCCACTGTCCGAAAAGATAGATGCAGAAGAAAGCCGAAAACAATGACCTGTATACAAATTGGGTTATTCTAATTTGAGAAATTTTGCAATTAACGTTGGTAATTTCGAAAACGTATTGATTCCTACTAGCTGTATAAATAAGAGAGGAGGCTAGGCCTATAATCCCTCAAGAAAAAAGTCATGCGTTACATGTGATACAAGAAAAAGAGAAAAAAAAAATGTCAAACACCTATCACAAATAACAATTAACACTTCAGTTCATCCAACAGGTTCGCATTCACACTCGGTGCCCCAACGATGCGTCCCGGAAGGGAATTCCATGCGTCAAAGATCCTGTTACAGAGGAAATGCTGTCTCTGCGAAGTTCGATACTTCTTATGGTACAACTTCAACGAATGGCCTCGCAAATTGCCGGTGTTGAGAGCGAAAAGATCCCGCAAGTCGCATCCGATGAAGCCGTGCAAGGCCCTATAAGTTATGATAAGGTCACCTCGCTCGCGACGGTTAATAAAAGATCGGAGACCAAATAGACGGAGCCTGTCATCATAACAGGGACGCACTCCAACGTACGGCAAACGTGTCGCATATCTCTGAACCAACTCAAGTCGCTCCTGATCTCTCACGAGCGAAGGCGGTCAAACCGGACCAGCAAACTCCATGAGAGGGCGCACGTAAGTGTTGTTAAGTATTCTGGCCATCTCAACTGTACATCGTGGAAACGACCTCCGGATCAAATAGATCAATAGTCGAGCTTTTCCCACAACACTATCTATATGCGCTGACCACGATAAATCAGACGCCCAGGTCACTATGTTGAGCTACCGGCCGTAGCAGTACATCGCCGACATTATAACATCGTCGAGGGTTATTTCTACCAAGGTGAAGCACAGTGCACTTTCCAACATTTAGAGGAAGCGACCATTCATTACACCATGCGCATATCCTGTCCAGATCAATCTGAAGCGTAGACGTTAACGCATCAGAAAACAATTTAAAGTCATCCGCATATGCAGCGCACCCAGGTGAAATCACCCGCCCAAGATCGGCAACAAAAACGAGAAAAGGCACCGCACCGAGCACCGAACCCTGTGGAACTCCACTTGACACGGGCCTACAAGATGAAAGGGACCCGCCAACCCTCACCGAATCTCTCGATCGCCCAAAAATGACTCGATCCACCGAAGTAGCCCACCCCTGATTCCGAAATGATCTAGCTTGCTCAGCAACCTCCTTAAAGGAACACGATCAAAAGCCTTTGAAAAATCCAACCAAATTAGCACATGTCTTGAGCACCATCACCGATATTCCATCAGGCCCAGGGGAGCAGGAAGGATCCAATTTACTAAGAAGCTCCGTCACCTTCACCTCAGTCACCTCGACAAAATTCATCGAAGCCCCAGAACGGGCAACACCAACACGCGGCCAGTCACCCAGAGGTTCACTAGTAAACGCCAGGGGGTGGGAACTCGCCTACTACAAAGCTGGTCACGTTTTTCTTCGACGAGCGGCAGAGACATTTGTTGTCGTCTCAAAGGCTCGGATCGGTAAATTAGGACTTCTCAGTAGTGATCGGTAAAAACGGATTTTATCAGACCTCACACTTTATGAATATCTATGCCAGCGCCATTCTTCTCTCCCATGTCGTGTTCTAGGTTTATTCCATAAATAGACTACTTATTTATTCAAAAAGTAGTATTATTCAGCTAGAGAGGTATTTATTTTGAACTTATTTCAATTTAATTTCATTGAAATGGTTTATTGCTGTGTTCCCAATTGCTTCAGTGTTAGTAATGTCAAAAAGTATGTGTATTATTGCATTCATTTAAGTAGTGGTTTTGGATTAACTTATAACTGTGAATTAATATTTTCTGTAGCAATTTCATATTCGTGTAGTAATTTCTGATTAGTAAAAATTTGAAACAGTTTCTAAGACTGTTTTTATCCTAGGTTTTGCATTACAAAAATTGAGGATGTTAGAAATGTTTGGTTGGAAAGAATCGGAAATCCAAGTCTTCATTCATCCCAAAGCATAATTTGCATAAAGCATTTTCATATGGATTGTATAGACCCACATGGAAAGCTGAAAAGATTTGCTCTACCAACACTAATTTGCCAAGTAATTCATTCTACTCCCTATGTTTATCAGTTTTGTAATTTCAAAAATCTTTCAGATTATGTAAGCCGCCCTCAAAATGATGACATATTTTTTCTACCATCCAGAAGTCCTGAATATTTATATATAAGTGAACTGATCATGGTCATTGATTATAGTTTTGGGTATCCCACTAATAGTGGATTTCATAAAAATCGTTTATCAGAAGATTCCTAGAATACTTCAAACGATATGTCAGATTTTATCGTTGGAACGCCAAATTCATGGAGAATTTCAGCTTTGGCCCTATATCTCAGTATACCTTCATTAGTTCTCTTTGATTTAAATTCTTGTATTGCTTTCAGGTTCAAGAAGTAAAACTTTATTGGAAGGGGAGAGTGATTTTGAGGTTATGATTCCCAAAGGAATATATGAAAGAAGAAGACTTGTATCAGATACTGAATTTACTTGTGCAAGCAGAAATCCAGAAGGTATTCATTTGTCATTTTCAAAGTTCTCACTACCTTATATTGTCAGTTGAAAGACTGTACGTTCCAAATATATTGACAGTAATATATTAATAATAATATATAATATAATATATAATATAATATATATTAAAATATAAAGAGATTACTTATGAAAAAATACATGTTATAATTTTGTTTACAGCCACAGTACTTTGCCTGCATGAACCCATAAATTTCACAGCAATTGTAAAATGATAAGGCCATCAAGAATATATAATAATATTTTCCATGATTTTTCTAAAAATGTTCTGCTACATATACCAGAGCAGGTAAATCAAATTAAGATAAAAAAAAAATTATGAACAATATAGAGATAGAAGATATAAAAGCTCTGTTCTGTACAGAACATAAGAAAATTAGTGATGTTTATTGATTTTGCCATGAAATTCATTCTGTACTATTATGACAGAACAATTAATAAAATTTTATCGGGAAAAAAAAACATTAAGATCTTATGATCCAATAATGAAGATGGCATCCGAGAAAGTATCTAAAAGGAAAAGAAAATAGATATTGTTTCTGTCATAAAAGTATAAATCTAATGCATTTCATGCTTAAATTTATATATTTGTCACTAATATTCTAATTTATTCTTTTAATGTATTTTTCTTAATTTGATGAGTTATTGTTGGTTAGTTGATTCTGTCTCTCGTGTTGAAATTTTTGTGAATTGATTATATACTGCAATATATATATTTCCAAAGTTTATTTTTTGTTTATTTCCTTTCATCCTCTAAAGATTAGTATGTTCTTTGATTTGAAGGGCAAAAATATTTGAAATGACCATAATTCTTTTAATCTGCTGCAAATTGTCACAATTTTCTGATCAAATGATATTTTTTTATTGAAATTGTGACAATCTACAGCAGATTAAAAGTATAATGGTCATTTCAAATGTATTTGTTTTCAAATCCAATAAAAATATGGGATTCAACCTGCGCTTCATCGGCGCACTCATCTCCTGACGATCCTCGCAACACGGGCACCGACACCGTGGATATCAACATGGATCGGACATGTTTGTAGAATTTCTTGCGTCTCCCAGAAGTTACCAATTTCATCTCATACTTTCTAATGTTTGGATTTGTTTCATTATTTCTTTTCTCTGTGGAATAACAATGGAACCAGCGATAAATACGCGACTGTTCTGTGATTGAAGAGTGAGAGTAACAGGCCTCATACATAAAAATGAAATATCAGTCGAGTTGTGACGTTACTCGTATTACTTCTGAATACTCTATGTTCAGTTGCCCATAACAATCATGCATTAAAATAGAAAGAAATTGTACATTAATAATATATTCTAATACAATTTGCCGAATGGGCACCAAAACGAATGAGTGTTGGAGTTGCCTTCTGCAACGAGTATTAGACGATTTTCTCTATTAGTTCAGTCAATCTGTCGAAAAATAAATCGTTTTGACGGTATAATTACCCGCTCGCTGAAATTTGGTACACTTGTTGAAAATGGTGTAACTGAGCTACCTTTGCGATGGCCTCGCTGAAATGTTAGCGGTTTTTTGAAAAACTCAAAAAAACTCAAAAAAAAAGTAAAAAAATCCATTTTTCTCGAATTGTATGCATCATACAGAAAATTTTATTGAACAAAAAATGTAGAGGACGTTGCGATCTACATTTTTTGTCATTGGTGCAATGCTGCACTTCTAAAAGCGGAAAAAGTAGGTGGAGCTAAAGTATCAAAAAAAGTGTTTTTCATGTTTTTCGCCCTGAAAATGTTGTTGATCAATAAAATTTTCTGTACGATGCATACAATTCGAGAAAAATGCATTTTTTTACTTTTTTTTTTAGTTTTTCAAAAAACCGCTAACATTTCAGCGAGGCCATCGCAAAGGTAGCTTAGTTAGATCATTTTCAACAAGTATACCAAATTTCATCGAGCGGGTAATTATACCCGCACCAAATGTACAGATTGACTGAACTACTATTTCAGTCAAGAATTGTGAGAAATTTATTGGAATTCAATGAAAAATTCAGATTATACCTCCTAGTGCCTTTTGTATTTTATTTTCGCAGTTGGTGTGACTGATATGAAAATTGACATATTATAGAATTTGAATAGTGCGTTCAAATCTCTACATGGTTTAATATTGACAATTGACATGCAATGGACGCTTGTTGACATTCGAAAGGATAGGATGTCAGTGTTGTCAACCACAAAACTAAAAATATAACTGAAAACAATGCTGTAATGAGTTCATTACAGCACTGTTTTTAGTACTGTAATAAACTCATTACGACACTGAAATAGAGAAAAAATTTAAGAACTACCTCCAAGCTTCACTCGTAATTATCCAATATTAAACGCTATTTCAAGATTGAAACAATGCTTAAAAATAAACCTGACATTGAAAATTAATACGTGGGTTTTGCTGCGCATCCTTTTCCTGAAAATACCTCATTTTTGTTCATTCGAAATGAACAGTTAGGCGGTAGACGTGATATTACTTAGTTAATCTGACATCCAAGAATTGAATATTTCCTTCTCGCTCCAGAAGGCGAAATGAGAAAATAAATTTTTCTTTATTACGTAGAGTGGAGGCTTTACGGAGAAAATTCAAATGTCTCTTGGAGCAACGGTGTTTTTGTTCGACTGATTAATTATTAGCCATTTTCATGGCAACGCTGCTCTATGAAGAAATGAGATTTGCAGGACGACGTTATGACTCTGACAAATATCATAAATGGAGACGGCTTTGTTAGAAACGCTTCATCTGATGGAGCTCCGTTCTCCTATAATTTTGTATCTTTTGTTTTGATAGAAATATTACTGACATATACATATATAACTCGAAGGGAAGAGAATGGAAATGATTCTTCGTTCTCATTCATAATTAGATGTTTTGTTGAAATCATATCCATATACAGGGTGAGTCTTTGACCACTGCGTCAATTTTAATCATAGGTTCTTGAGATCACAAGAAACACTTTTTTCTTATACCGTTTTTCCATATTCAGCTGCGTTAAAAAGTTATAAGCATTTTAAGTTTTCACATTGGGCGAATACCCCTCTGTAGTCCAGTTTAGTTTGAATGAAAATTACCTTCCACAGCATCCACTATTGAATCTGAATTGTTTAAAAACATTATTTTCCTTCTAAGAAATGATTCACTCAATCATGTTTAATCAGATGAGGTCCATATTCATAAGGAAGATACAAAATACTAATTTTCTGTTAAAAAATTCAACACTACAGGGTGTCTCGAGTTCGAGTGCCTATTAGACGTTTCTGGAGAACTAGACATATTTGAAATCTGAAAATTGGAATTAGTTTTCAAAATATTTAAAAAAAACTGGAAAAAATGTCAAATATGTTCAGTCAGTAATATGTTCATTATTCTTATTTTAAATATCCTCAGCGTAAACCGTTTCTACAACATCGAAGAGGGAGGATGTGAAAAGGTCATGCATCTTCTGGATTTCAAAAATATCATCACAGGGTGTTTCAAATTTTGAGTTGAAAATTGTGATCTTCAATTGGCCATAACTTCTGTTTTTCAAATTAGAACCCTATTTTTTTATAATTGTGTTGGATTCTGCAGTCAAAAATAATGATAGTTTTCTCACATGATTATGCTCCTAATTTCAATAATTTCTGGGTTATTTGAGATTTTCTGGATTTATGGTGTACGTAGAGTCAAACTGATTGCATTTAAAAAAATTCAAGGAATATTCTTTCGAAACCATGGGAACACTCTGTACCCATAGAAGATAAATTATCTGTTAATAATTCACAAGTGTCAGGTGTTATTGTTATTCGTTATCTCCATTTCCCGATTCAACAAAATGAACCGTTATTCTAATTACGAAATTCTGGATCTATTTTATATACATGGTGAATGTGACAGAATTATTAGTAGAACCTGCCGGGCCTTCAACGAGAAGTATCCCCATTTACCTTCCATGACGGAGCAGATCTTTAGAAAATATGTTTCAAACTTTCAAAGTTTTGGATGTGTAAGATCCCCTAAAGAATACAAAAGAAGTGTAGTTGATGATGAGGAAAAAGAAATTAGTGTTTTGACTTATTTCGAAGCGAATGAAAATGCATCTATTCGAAGTGCAGCTCATGAAATCGATTTAGACAGAAATTCAGTGCACCGAATTTCGAAAAAACAAAACATGGATTTGAAATAAACAATATCATCAAGTGCATTTGAATGTGTATTGCGTATACAATTGAAAATATACAATATAAGAAATAAATCCAAAATCTCATTATTAGATTAGCAACGATTCATTTTGTGAAATCAAAAAATTTCATAACGACTAACAATAAGACTTGTCTGACACTTATGAATTATAAATGGGATGATTTATCTTCTATGCTCACAGAACATCCTTATGAATCAGATTCGAATAGTTTGACTCTACATACTATATAAATCCAGAAAATCTCAAATAACTCAGAAATTATTGAATTTAGGAGCCTAATCATGTGAGAAAACTATCATTATTTTTGACTGCGGAATCCAACACAATTATAACAAAATTAGGTTCTAATTTGGAAAACAGAAGTTATGGCCAATTTAAGATCACAATTTTCAACACAAAATTTGAAACACCCTGTGATGATATTTTTGAAATCCAAAAGATGCATAACCTTTTCACATCCTTCTTCTTCGATGTTGTAAAAACGGTTTACGCTCAGGATATTTAAAATAAGAATAATGAACATATTACTGACTGAACATATTTGACTTTATTCCAGTTTTTTTTAGATATTTTGGAAACTATTCGATTTAATACAATGGTTTTAACAGAAATGTATTCACTATTGAATACTCGATCATACCAGGAATGGAAACGAATTTATTTTCACTCCCTGTAAAACCGGAAGTTTTTGGGCTTCGAAATTATATTAGCCCTGTAGAGAACTTCGAACAATATCATAATCCCAATTTTCAGATTTCAAATATGTCTAGTTCTCCAGAAACGTCTAATAGGCACTCGAATTTGAGGCAACTTGTATAAACATAGATTTTTGTTGTTCTATCATAATTTCTTTCTACTACAAGATTACAAATCATCCCTTTCTAGTGAGCAATTCCAAAAAAACCTCCGAATTATTGGATGTTACCATCATACATTTGTAATTTTCTTCTTAAGATTTCCAAATCATGAAAACCATCATTTCTATAAAAACTTCCAAGGCATGAGGTTGTCACATTGCTTTTTTTCACTCAGAGCCAGTAAAAATGATCTATGATTTTTCAATCACTGATATTTCTGAAGTTTCTTCTCCTTAACAGGTCTATGCGGTCTCTCGATATCATACTGTTAAAAATATGAAAATCTTTTTCGTAATCTTCAACAACAATTAATGATTTCACTACGAATATTATTCATTTAATAAGAACGCCAATTTTGGTTGTTCAAGTAAAGGCATAATAAGATGAAATTCTTTTCCACAGATTTTCACAAATCTTGAGGCATTATTCTATTTACAGATATTATGATATGTAGTTTTAATTTCATTCGCATTATTTCTCTTGACATCCAACTTCTCTGGTTTTTAAAAAAAAATTATTTATATTTTTCCAAATATTCTTCTGACAATTATATCCTAGATAAAAAAACAGCATATTCTACAAATTTTGTTGCTATTGGTTAATCATCTGAACTAGAAACAAAATAGGTTGAACTGTTTCATACCATAGGCTATTATCACATTTTTGTTACGTCCACAGTGATTCACAATGCTATGAAAAAATTAATATTTAATTGACTGCAGATTTTTTTTTAAATGAAAGATGATACCTGCAACCCTTATTGATATCCAGTTATAATTGTTTTCAGAATAACTAGAGTTAATTATTACCACATTAAAATGTTATTATAACGTCTCTGTGATGGGTGATTCCCAATTAAATAGTGTTCTGTGGATCCTTGTTGTTTTGATTCTGTTTGAAACTTTCAAACACTTATTTGTAGCTTTCTTAAAGAAAATGTGGAAAATATTGCAAGGATAATTTCGATAATTTGACATCATACAATTCAGTATGAAATGATTATGGACAGAAAATGCACTCTAATCTTTTCTGTTTACGAGCCTATAGCTTCCAGTTCCAATATTGATGCAATTTTAATTATACATGCATCATACTAAACATTCAGAAATATTATAATAGTGTCAAACTTTCCTAAATTTGTGAACCAGGTTTGATCGGTGTATGAAATAAAGATATAAAAAAACCTCTATGAACTTACAAAACAAATCTAGGAGACTGGGTTCGATTTTTTTAAAATTCATATGAGCTTAATTTGAAGCATTTCTATGTTAATTTGTTTAACTTACTTGGCATTGTTGTGGACCTTGGCGATTTGGTGACGCTGCTTTCGGCCTTTGTCTCTTAACTGCTAACTTCAGAACGTCTGGTGTTGTACTTCCAATTTTTTTTTCATCAGTTGTTGTTGATACTGAAATAAAAAATTCGCAGATTATAATTCACTGATTATCAATTCATCCCTAATTTTTCAATTATTTCAGTTTTATGTCACCATAAGCACTTCAAGAAGTTTTCTAGGTCATTATTCCTTCAATGTGCTGTAACTCCTTTTGCTCGCTTGTTCCTAGTGGTACAGTATGCTATCATTTCGCCTTAATGTCTATTATTTTGTAATATCGAATCAAAAATGCTCTCAATCGACTGGGCTTCACTTCGTGATGAAGAATCAGTGGTCAAAGTTGAGAATGTCCGGCAGGCTGTTTACTTTCTATCAAAAAATTGTGTATTTCCGATGAAGATCTTATGGGATATCAAAAGATATGAAGACAACACAGTTAAGGAATTTAAAACTTTTATTTCAGAAAGATAGTGATGTTTCCTACGAGGTACCTTAGCCATCTTAGCTTACACTTTTCTTGAAAAAGAAAAGCTTGCTAAGGGTAGTGAGGTACACCGTTTCCCCAACATAAAGTGATAAAGTTATCTGACAATAATTCTTTGAACCAGAAGTTGTCAAAACTAAATTTATTAACTAAGTAAACAATGATAAAACTTTGCTTTATGGTTTGGATTGACGGCACTGTTACTTGAGATAAATAAAACAATCAATGTTTAAAATGGGTCCAAGAGTTTCAAACTCTGAATTTTCTATTATCGCCTCAATAAAGAACATGGATTTTTCCCATCTTTTTATAACTGATGTATCTAGGACTTTCACTCAGGATCAGGTTTTGGAACACCCAGAATAAATGTCAACGATCTTGAAAGAGTCAATTCATTATAATACATAATAATTTTTTTTATGTAGATGGCAGGAGAAAATTGTATGGAATCCATTTTATATCACTTATATAGATAGAATCGAAAAGGTTCAGAACAAGTTTTTGAAATTATTGAGCTTTAAATGTGGCCTAGGGATCCAGCTAAATATAAATTGAGGCTCACGCATTTCAATTGCAACAGTCTTGATAATAACAAGATCAGTCACATACTTTTTGTGCATAAACTTGAGCTGCAATATCTTTGAGAGAATTACTTTCTATGCTCCTCAAAGACACATGAAGAACTTTTTCTATTTACATTGAGAAAGACTATAGACTAAGAATTCACCACTATATAGAGATAACTACTGTAAATAACTGCTCTGTCGGAATTGAATTTGATTTGTTCACTGCATTTTGAAATTGAAAAAGCATTGAGAAGAGGCCCTATAGAGTAGATTTATATATAATGGTTTTTTATAATTTTTGCTGAGAAATTGAACAATTTAAATTCCTTATGTTATGATATTGGGGATGACACACTTATACTTTATATGTGGATGCTTTTTATGAGATTTCCCCTGTTTGTGTAATGTTTCAATAAATAAAAAAATGATTAAAATATTTTTGAAATCATCCCGAACAATGTACTTCATTTTTTGAATAACCACAAATAGTTAGAAATGAATCCCAAATGAAGTGAATAACGGAAGTCCAACTCGTCTCTCAAATTGGGAAATTATTGACTGTTGCATCTCTCTGCAATTTACTGTTCAACAAAAAAAAAATTATGCATTCGTATAATGAAACTAAAAATTTCATTCAAGCCATTCATACCGCATCTCTCGAATGTGTAGGCCAGGGGCAGTAATTTCCCATTATACAGCCGGTTCGAACCACCAATGGGTACTAACAGATAGATTTTTCCATGTTTCGAGCTAATTTCCCTACTTTGAAGTGCCGAAGGCTGAGGAATCGAAAAAGGGTGCTCTACCCGGGCATTTATTGATATTGACACACGACGGCTCTATCGCTGCAAGTAATGGAGTGCTGGAGTTAGCGCAAACAACTTATTTCCACAGGGAATTGTCAACAGAAGACTTCATCTCATAACTCAATTTTTATAACGTCCCCTTATCACAACAACCTGCTGAGTGCGATCTACCAGAGAGACCCATTGGCGTACACTCTATATGTCGCATTGAAAAAAAAAATGAATAAACAAACGACGTTCTCAATATTTCCTTTTTCCAACTAAGAATAATCAAACTGATAGCCATCGGGTTTTATATTGGGGAAAATTTTTTGACACTTCTAACAACAATTGAACTTTTTTGGTATGAAATCATTTTGATTTTTATCCAGTCAAATCTAAATTACAGCAATAATTGCATGCAATGCGATTTTCAGTCGCTACAACAATCGGTTTATTGTAGCAGACATTTGATGAGAGTGTTAACTTATTTGGGGTTACGTCAAGTCACTGGTCTATGCCAACAAGCCGACATTGCAAGAGCTCAGAGATAACATTGAAAGCGAAATAGCGGCCGTTTCGGCTGAAATGTGTGGCCGAGTCATCGAAAATTGGGTCCAGAAAATATATATATATTTAGTCTTTTGAACTTTTGGCTTACAATATTTAGTTAGCAAACAATAAAGCATATAGGTCAGGAGTTAGGGACGAGGTGTCATACAATTTGGCGTATCACATAAAAGCCTAGGGAAAAAACTCCAGTAAAAAAACCCTGCCTACCCGCCTAAGTGTGAAAGTACCTAAATAAGCTGAAATATATTTAAGGGACTTCTTTCTTCAAGAGTGGTCTTCTTTTGATGGAAACAGAGACTTCATCAAGTTGTCCACATCCAGTGGCGGCGATAAGAGGGGGCCAGGGGGGGCAACCGCCCCCACTTTCTCTTTATTAGAACAAGAATTTTAAGAAAGAGACAAGTTTTTCAATTATGTTCATCACAATGTTCAAAATGAAATGATTGGAATTATGGCAAATTTGGCGAGGCAGTACATCTTTGATGATGCTAAGAAATCTAAGCAACTCTCCATTATGGTTGATGAAACTTTAGATGTGTCACATCAAGAACAATTGACTTTTGTTATAAGATATGTAACAGAAAAGCTCGAAATCAAAGAAAGCTTTCTTGGTTTTTATAAAACTGATTTGACTGATGGTGAAACGTTATACAAGCTTTTCGTTTCGATTTTCGGTGAACTTGGGATTGACCCTAAAAATATTATAGCTCAATGCTACGACGGTGCGGGAAACATGTGTGGTGCTTACAAGAGTGTCGCTGTGAGGATGAAAGAACAAAATCCCTATATTATGTATGTACATTGCTACATGCATTCTCTGAATCTTGCACTTGTTGATGCATCTAAAAATATTCCTTCTGTCCGAAACGTTTAGCACAAATATACTGTTTTATTGAGGCTTCGCCTAAGAGACATGCAGTATTTTCCACTGTAAAAAGCGCAGCATGTGCAGGGAAAGATGGAGTAAATAAGGATTTGTCTTTGAAAGCTCTAAGTGATATAAGATTTAGCAGCAGATATGAAAGCTTGCGAGCTGTTCAACAACACTTAGTAGATATACTGCACACTCTGGAAAATATTGAGGCTTCTGACTCAAAAACTCGTGGAGATGCTCACGGATTGATCACTTGTATTGCCAAGTTTGAGTTCATGTTTGTATTGAATGCTTTGAGTTTGAATTCTGGTGAATTAATTAAACAAATTATGACAATTAGGATTGCATTCTTACAATGTCGCCGCCACTATCCACATCGAATCTGGAAATAAAATGACAAAAGCAGAAAAAAAAAAACTGAATAACAAAAATACAAAATTTAAAAGAGATGAAGGAAACACCCTTAAATTCGCCTTTTTGGTTTAACTCGATATTGTGAATCAAGGGTTTTTTAACATAACAAGCTAAACCGTAAATTTCACCAAGGAGATAATCAATGAATACATAACCTTTTATGGTTCGTTTCACGAAGATTTTTTTTAGTATCCATATGTGTCTCTTGAAGGAGAAATCTCAACACCATAGCCCTTTGTTAGTTTAGAAATATAATCACTCTTGTACTTAGAAATACCCTCTATATTCAAATCTAATACACAAAATTTGTCGCCAATCTGCAAGGAGGATTCTTCGAATCGGGTCTTGCGGTCCAAGTGATGATTTTTCAGATCTTCTGATGTTTGAAGTCTTCTATGGAACCCATTCAAAGGGAAATCATCATCCACAGTTTGGGAAGGTTGTGATATAACATTTATTTCATTGAAAAAATAGCAGAGGAAAAATTATCGACTGACATTTATTATGACTTATGTCATAAACTGCAAACGGGCCCATGATGGTTATATGAACGAAGTCGAGTTCCATTCATAAATGTTATGTTTGTACTTTGAGCCAATAATAAAGTTTTTGAAATATCTCAAATGGTTTGTGTTTTATTTAGATTCAAAGTTGTCAGTCCCTATTGGCAAACCCTTTACGAGCCTTACATCTTGAATACCTTCAGGGATAGCGTTAAAAACAATTCACTACTTTATGAAAATTTTCCTCTAAAGTGAAGGGAGAAACTGAAAAATCCCGAGAACCCCTTTTTGATTAATAAATCAATTGATGAAAATTATGAAAACAAGCTTCCAACGCATTAAGTCAGCTGTACCTCATAAAAAACAGTTGATATTTCCGGTACTTACAACGTTAGAAGTCCCGAAAAACTGATGGAACATCGGAGTATTATGCATTATTCATGCAATAATAAAACGCGCTCGCAATATTTATGTATTTTTTCGCAAATTCAACATCCAAGAAACGAACAAGAAATTTATCATTCTCGGGATGTGACCTGACAACAGGGCGAGTATTGATTTTTACTTCTGCTCTCCGCTTAGAAGTGTGTTTTCATTCAGAGTATATTATTGGTCGAATCGTATATTTGTCAGTATTCATGAAATATTTTGACAGCTTGGTGATTTATTTCCATTGTGATTATTAACGATTGAATATTCAATTGTATGCAGTGCAGTAAATGCAGGCTTCTGCATGGATTAATGATTTCAATTCTGCCAATAGCGCGTTAATAAGCATTTTAATATCGATAGAAAAATAAATATTCAAACGAAGTTTGCAGATCATTTTAATAACATTACTAGTCTAGTCTACCAGTGTCGAAGTTTAAGGATACAAATTTGATTAATATTTCTTACTTTCAACCATTTGTTTATGTGTCTGCTTTGGTTTTGTTTTGTTTTTCAATTCCAAGGCCTCTTCAATTTTTTTCTATTTCCTCCTACCTTGACCATGGCGGTAGCAGAAAATATCCTGTAAAATACTGAGGGTAGTGCAAGTGGTAGGGTGGTTTATTATCATCATAAGTGAAGACGCACTCTATATATAAGGTTCTACAAATTTATTATGAAATAATTATCACCTCGAAAATAAATAGAAGAGAATTGAATCGGTGAATTTAGAAATGTAAATGGATTTATGTTTTTACGAGTATCACCTGTTTTTTTTTGTTCAAATTACTTGTCTTGAAACCATTTGAAATCAATATTGCAATAAATGTTGAGTCTTTGACTACTATATTGATTTTATCCATAATTTCTTGAGATATAAAAAAACGTGTTTTTTCCATACCATTTTTTGAAATAACGTTCCATCAAAAAGATACAGGATGTTGACATTTCATTAAAAAAATTTTCTATGCTATTATTTTCGCAATGGATGATCAGAAAAAGTTCGAATTCTGTAGGAGGTTTCAAACAAATGAAACCCACTATTCAAATTAAACACACATGCTCTTTCTTTCAAGATTTTCCCAAATGTTTTCATAACTAACTAGTAACACCATCAAAGCTTACTATAAAATAGACAATCACGAAACACATCCAGCCATTTTCTGTATGCTTGAACATTCTCAATCAATATATTATTTGTCATTTGTCCTACACCGTTTCCAAGATATTCTATAATGAAATCTGAGAAAACTGATATTTTTCTTGGATCCGACTCGATTGGAAAAATTGTTTTGACAATACCGCCCTTAATTGACCTGATCCCTCTGTTGGCAATCTATTAAGAATTCGCACCATGAGAAACTTGAATATCATGACTTCAGCCTTGGTATTCTATGAATTATTAATTCAATTTGGAACTGCAGGTTCAAAATTAAGGGTTGAAGTAGAATTAAATTTGCTCATGAAATTTTCAAGGGTAATAAAAGTAGAGGTTTGAATTTTTTGAGAACACTCTTGTTTTTTGGGAATTACGCGTTTAAATTTCACGAAACAAAGTTATCACTTATAATACCACAAGAGCTTCAAAATTATCGGGTATTTCATGATAGGTTCGTTGCAAACAAATGAAGGAGTCAAGTTTTTCAGGTTAAAAAATCACGAGCTTGAAGCGCGAGTGATTTTTCCTGAAAAACTTGACGATTTTATTTGTTTGCAGGGAACATATCGGGAAATACCAGATAATTTTGAAGCTCGTGTGGTATTCGGGGAATTATTTTTCTGTCCCAAATGTCGGCCAATAGAATTGCACCATGAGACGAAATGTACAGTTAACAAATAAGAATTTCATAATGAATAAAACAACATTTAATTAAGAATCAGGGTAGTGCAATTAAAAATACAATTGTTGTAAACATTGGTGCATGTTTTCTTCAAGTCAGAGTTATCGGTAATGCTCCCAGAAGAGGTAGATGGCATGAGGTTTATGCTGTTGATGGCATTTTCTGCAGTAGGCTCACTCCTCTCTTCTCTCTCAATTTCTGGAACAGTCTCACTGGGCACTTGTCAGGGATTTCCCGATTCTCCACCAGCCACTTGCTGTCTGATAATTTTTTATCACCACCTTGCGTGGTCTTGCTGAAAATTGGATTGTATTCAATTCTCCCAGTTGTTTCCCCGTCATTTCGCTGTTCTGCCTTGAATTGATGTATTGACGCCATGCTGCCCTCACCACCTCTCCAAGCCAATTCCACTGATGATATTATCATGAATAATTTTTTCTGGAGGCCATCAGGAGTTTCCTCGTCCCAAACAGTGGTCATTGCATCCCAATCTTTTTCCTCCAATGCTGCTGCACTTGCCCTCCGTTTTTCCGGAATAGATTGGAAAGCCTTACGCTTGCCATCACGAGCTCCTCGAGCGGTCTTGAATGCAGCATCCGAAAATGGGTTGATTTTGATGTCGAAATCGTTCAAATACTTTTCTTGAAGTAATTTGGCAGTATGATTCCACATTGTTTTTATTGTACCTTCCTTATAGTCTTCTCTATCCATTTTCTTCATATTGTAAGCGTAATCTTTCATAATGTTTTCCAATTGCGCTTCACTCGTTTTAGCACTCAATGTGTATTCCCTCTTAGTACAAAAAGTAGTAAATTGGTTCCAAACTGTTTTTTTTGCCTTCTCCGTATTAATGGGAACATTTCCTTTGACTTTTTTATCGATGGTGGACAGAAAACAAACTCCAAATCGACTCATTTTCATGCAAAATCTCCAATTTTCACAATTGAATTCAACCTGTCAGTTTGACGTGTGCTTAATTTGACTGGATCATGTTTTGTTTATATATAGCAACTACCAGAGAAAATTTTCAAAAAATTATCAGTATAATACCATGTAGGTTGTACCACGTGACGTCGAATTGTGCAATTCTATTGGTCGATATTTGGGTCGGAAAAATAATCCTTAAAATACCACGAGCCGAAGCGAGTGGTATTTCGGGATCACTTTGTTGAGTGAAATTTGTATAATTTTCAAAAAAGGACAGAGTGTTCTCAAAAAAAATTCGAATCTCGTGTGGTATTTGGAAAGATCTTCCAACAATATAAATCAAACGAAATAAAAAACAGTTTTTTATTCAAAAATAACCAGATAGAAGCATAACAACAAATAATTCATCTTTATTCTCAAAATAATAATTATCGATAGTACAATTATTATACACATTACGAGCTTTATTTTCGAATGATAAAGTAGATACTGATGTTGTTTCTTGAAGGACATTTTTTTCATTCATTATGGCTGTGAATATTTTTTTGTGATGTTGTTGGTCCAGTTGTAAATACGGTTTCACTGACGCTGCAGAAGAATGGCCTGTTATCTTTATCAGCTGTTCCTCGCCAATCCCTGCTTTGGCTAATTGGCTGACAGCAGTAGCTCGACGCGAGTGGTTGGTTATCTTCGACTTGGTTGTGTTGATGACAATGAGTTCTGCCAATTCTTTTGTCCATTTAGCTTTCGTTTTGGGACCGACTGGGGAGTTTTTGAACCATGAACCATATTTCCAATTCTTATGTGGAGTAAGGAATAGGCTTTCAGTGGTCACTTTTTTTGAATACAAGTAGCTTATATAACCCCACCAGGCAAATATCTTCTTCAATATTGGGAGTCAGCCATTTCGTTTCCGCACATTTTTGGGCACCACCTTGTCTTGTTTTAGAAAATATCGGCTTGTAGGCAATTCGGCCCTTGGGATTACCATCGTTTTCAATTTCGAATTGGAAATGCGAAATTAGGCATGATGAACCCTCTCCTCCGCGCCAAGCAGGCTCCAATGTAGCAATAAAATAAAATTTTCTGTTCAAACCGTCTGGATTATCTTCATTACATAAACTGACCATCTTATCTTTTTGTGTTGCTCCAAGGACAGTGCCTTGGCACAAACTTTTCTTTTCTCAGGATCCACTTGCAAAATACGCCTCTTGGCATTTCGTGCATCCCGCGCCGTTATAAAAGCCACGTCTGTGAATGGATCGAACCTAACGCCCCATTCGGAATTTTTCATGCAGCTGTTTGGCAGTATTATTCCACAAGGTTTTTACGTTTTTTTACGTTTTTTTTACGTTTTTCTTGTAGCCTGATCCATCTCTTAACCTCATATTGAAAGCCCAGTCTAGCATAATATTATTGAGCTCTGACAAACTTGTTTTTTCATTTACAGGGTACACTTTTCTTCACACTTTCCTCAATTGAAGTAATATTACAATTCCCAAAACGTTTCATTTTTATCTACTTTATGGCAAAATACGAAAATAAACTGACAGAACTGCCAGATGTACTGTTGAAGTTATCGCTAACAACTGCTTGTTTATCGTAACCATGACGACCGCTACTTCCACCAATGGCCAAAGCTATCCGGACGTATTAATATTCCTATGCAAATTAGGCATTTGATAAAAACAAATTTCTAAAATTGAAAACACTGTGAGGTTGAGTGTTTTCAGATACAGTTTGTTTCAATTGGTCCGCTTTCAAAAATTGAGCGATTTCATTGGACGATGCAGTATAGTGTTGAATTATCAGTCAAATTTTGAGTGAAATATGGAAATTTTGATATTTACACCAATACTCACTGGAAATCACGAAACAAGTAATTACTGAGCAAGTAACTCAGCACAATTTTCAGTTGGATAATGTTCTGGATGGAAAATTATTCAACATTCTCCAGGGCTCACCTGTTTCGAAGTTTGTTTTGAAACTGTTTGATATCGCAAATTCATGAATTACTCATTTGTAGCCCCGAAGAAGTAGGAATTTATCTACAAAATGTTGGTTAGTTGGATATCTATTTTTTCGAAACCCGCATTGCCTAAATTTCGTTAAAATAAATGTCTCTACAAGGAAATGATCACTAAGACCTTATTATTTTAGATGGAGAATGAAAATAAATTCCATTCAGATTGGAAGGACCTACCTTAAATTATGTCCTCTATAGAGAAAGTTTTGTGATAATCTTTTAAAGTGGCAACTGGACATTCCCTATCAATGCTTACAAGCAACGTACTCTGAAAGCGACATAACAAAACTAAAAAAGTCCCCGTCTTTCAACATCCAAAATGAACCATTATGGAACTTCATAAAAGCTTGTGAGCTGTCCAGTGCAGCAGACATTGTCGAGTCGGGTCACAGAATGGCCTCTCGTCATTATTTCAGTCAGGCAGTGACATGGTTGGTGTCTTATATCCCGAAGCTCAGCCATTGTGGCTTCTCATGACCGGAATATCAAATCCCGGAATTATTTGCTATAATCCTTCTTCATTGAAAAAAATTCCGAGACCGAGTCCGGGTATTTTGTTGCCTTTGTTGGATTTCCGTATGATTGAAAAATCATGGCGGCTTTTTCTGAGACGAAAGCATGATGTTGAAGTGGTGGATTTCATCTAGCTTGAGAGTGTTGTTCCTTTTTATATCATACTTTGGTCATCATTTTTGGATAATTTTTTCAGAAATGAGATTTGCGATATGTATGTGGTTTTATAAAGGGGAAAATCAATTGGTTGCTGAGCTGAAGGTAGCATGGAGTAAGATTACGCACTGAGGCCTGCTACAAGAATGTAGAAAAGCACTGACGTTAGGTAAGGAGGTTTCGCACACTTGTATAAAAGATCTTCCCGGACTCAGGAACATTTCGAAACAGAAACTAACGACAAAGAGAATGTAAAAGAATCATCAAATATGCACTGTGACGAAAAAGTATCTCGAAATTCTTTCTGATGAAATATTCCCAAATCATAGACATCTGGAAATGATTCGAATCTATCACCCAAGACATACCAACAAAGTGAATGTCTCGTTTCATAACAACTCGTTCAAAAATTTTATATTAAATATATCAATCATCCGTCTCTATCCAGGTGAGAAGCTCGATTCAAGAATCTTAAATTTCATGTCTCTCGCAAGCATCTGCCAGCGACGAACGTTATAACGGTGTATTCTTCGAACATCGTTATTAGGAAAATTAATGACTCAACAAATTTTACCCTTCCAACTTTGTTCGCAATGGGATCTGGTTAATTTCTGCGATATTAAACTTCCTCGCTCTGATTACAATCTGTTCTATTCACACGAGGTTTGGCGCAACGATATTTTCGGGCAATAATTAACAGTATATAAAATTTTGCAGGAGTTGACATTCATCTACCTTAACAAGCTGAGCAATTTACCGCCAAAATTCTTGGTTAAACGGATTTATGGTACGACACTCACATGGTGCTTGGTGTTTAATTAGAGGAAAATTTCAAAAGGGGACGATTATCTGGAGCAGTGTTCCTTGGCATTTCTTATTTAATCTGGGTTTTCCGAAAGAGAATGAATTAGAGTTTTCATATTTTCAAAAGTTTTAAATTGATCGTATGGATATTCTAGGTTCTAGGATGTTCATAACTGCTTAACCAGTTGATGGAATTAAGAAAGGAATCTTTAAAAAAGAAACAACTTCACGTAATGATCTTAACCATTAAGATGCATAAGGGTGAATAAAATAACCCTCGCAGTTGTGAAAACTTGAAAAAAGTTCTGACAAACCAGAAATATCGACATGGAATATTATGTTCCTCATAAAATTCACCGAGTACAATAAGGTTTTTAGACAAAAACCAAGAAAAGCTATTCGTGAGGTATTTCTCGAAGAACTTTCAGGAAGTTACACATGATCGTGAAGCCATACGACATTCCGAAGTTTCATAGCGTCATAAAATATAAAATGCATTCAGATGTGGAAGGAATGAAATTTTTCAGTGTCAAATTTTTTCTCACACTTCGACAGATTTTATACGTTGCTTTTATGGACCAATATAAATCGAGCGTGTGTACTCGGTTACTCTAAAGTGGAAAACTGAATTTGAAGGATGCAACGGAGGGGGATATTTCTCTTATGGAACATTCGGAGCACTTAGTCACAATGTAGGCCCGGAATATACAGAGTGCGGCGAAGGTCAGTTTACACTGTCTGGTATTCACGCATGCGCGTATTCTCGCCTCGGGCGGAAGGAGGCAGCTGAAACGTAGCGAGTTGAGTTGTCCGCGTGTAGTAGTGTTGTTGTGTACGTTTACAGTACCATGCGCGTGTTAAGTACACGAAAGAAAAACGTGTTTTTTAGCTCACCTCTATGCTATGCTGAAATTTTCGAAGAATTTCAGTAGCGCTTTCCAAATAAGCATGTTCCCACTAGACAAATGGTGCATAAACTGTATCGTAAATTCGTAAGTAATGATTCCGTAGTCGACGTGCTACGTTCAGGTCGCTTTTTGTTTTACCAACGATGTAGCATGTCTGTTGAAGAGCGGGGGGAATCAATTCGAACATATAATGTGAAGCGACGAGTAATTTTATATATATATTTTTTATATTTTTCTCGAAGATAAATTTATTTGCAATTAATTTCGCTTTTTTTCTCTCATATGAATAACGGTAAATTGACTTTTGTCGCAGCCTGTTTTTATTAGTTTGCCTTGAGAATGGATTTTACGAAAAAACTAATACGTTATTGTAGAAAATTATAAATATTATTTAATTTCAATTCAATTTATTTGAATATTAGGTAACATGCGTCATGTCAGCCATCGATACAACACTGTGATGAGAAGTATCCGGAAGTTCTCATATAAATTGCCCACACTGCCAAACATGAGCGCGGCCTGTTAACTAGTTTGTTTATGATAGCTGTTTAAACAAGTCGAAATCAGTGCTAGTCTGCGAAGGTTACAATGGAAAAAAATTAATTTTATGTTTTTAATGAAATTTCGTGTGCTGATTCGTGGAGAATGCTGAAAAAGGCTTTTGGACACTATGTTTTATTGAAGACCCAAGTGTACGAAAAAGTTCCTGAATTTTTTTTTTGAAATGGACCATATTTTAAAGGATATTTATTTAACAACAGACATCTATGATAAATTTGTTACTTGAAAACCTCTTGAAGTGCGTCTTATACTGTGAAAATCAGCTTGATGGAAATAATTGCAAAAAATGGGGACAAACGTTTCTTGAAAATATTCATTGGATCATAATTTGGGTTTTCAAGGAATTTATTGATATTATTGAATTATCTGAAAGATTATATTCGTAACTCCACGAGAAGATAGAGGCGTTTCTCCTAGTGATAACCGCAGGAGTTCATAGAAAAGATTGGTAGAAATAATTGCTCCAAAAATACGATCACGGTGCTTCGGAGCACGTCTATATCATCGTGACAGATGAAGAATCGTGGATTCACGAGTATGAGCCCAAAAGTAGGCAGCAGTCTAGTGTTTGGGTGTTTGAAAATGAGCCAAATCCAAGAAAAGTTGCTCACGCACGAAGCCTTCCAAGCAAATGGTCGCCTGTATTTTTGAAAAAACATGCCGCAATCGTACCACTAGAATAACGCAGAGCAGTCAATTCTGAGTGGTACAAACCATTTGTTTGTCAGTTGTTTTCCAAGAATTCAGGAAAACCAACCGCCGAAGACGAATCACCCTTCACCACGACAATGCGAATTCTCTCACATCGGCTCAAAGAACTGCATTTTTGAGCACTCAAAAATTGGTTTGACACCGAACGACTTCTTTTTATTCTCGCACGTAAAATGAGAGGTCAGCGTTTTTCGACACCTGAAGAAGCAATGTTTGGTAATCGGTGGATCGGACGCCGTTCTTCACTGTTTTGGTCCCCACGATCTCCCGATCTTACTCCCTTAGATTTTTATTTGTGGGGTGGAATAAAAAACATTGTCTATGAATCTCCTATTGAAAACAAAGAAGATTTGAAACGGCGTGTGGAGGATGCTTTCCACTCACTAAAGGGGGAGGAAATTGAGCGAGCGACTAACCGAGGTGTTTCAAGACGTATTCGAAAGTGTGTGGAACAAAATGGTTACCATATTGAAACTCTTACCTGTTCATTTATTTTGTTAATTTGAGTTTTGAAACGTATTTTTATTTTTATTATAATAATTTATTTATAATCATAATTCGGTGTACTGAAGTAGCGAATCTATTTAAAGTGTTTCTTATTGAAGAGATGAATTCTCATTCGCTTCGAAATAAGTCGAAATACTAATTTCATCACCTGCATTTTTTTTGTATGCTTTAGGGGCTCTTACATTCCAAAAGTTTGAAAAATCTTTTCAGAAATTGTAAAAAAAAATGGGAATACTTCTCATTGGATACTCAACATTTTGTGACATCTACCATGGATTTGAAATAAACAATATCATTACGTGCATTTGAGTGTGTATTGCGTATACAATTGAAAAAACACAATATAAGAAATAAATCCAAAATCTCATTGTTAGAATAGCATCGATTCATTTTGTGAAATCAAAAAATTTCATAACGATTAACAATAAGATCTCTCTGATACTTGAATTATAAATGGGATGATTTATCTTCTATGCTCACAGAATATCCTTATGAATTAGATTCGAAGAATTTGACTCTATGTACACCATAAATCCAGAAAATCTCAAATAACTCAGAAATTCTTGAATTTAGGAGCATAACCGTGTGAGAAAACTATCATTATTTTTGATCGCAGAATCCAACACAATTATAAAAAAATAGAGTTCTAATTTGAAAAACAGAAGACATGGCCAATTTAAGATGATAATTTTCAACACAAAATTTGAAACACCCTGTGATGATATTTTTGAAATCCAAACGATGCATGACCTTTTCACATCCTTCCTCTTCGATCTTGTAAAAACGGTTTACGCTCAGGATATTTAAAATAAGAATAATGAATTTTTTCGTCGAATTCATTTTCACTCCCTGTATAACCAGAGGTTTTTGGGCTTCGAGAATATTTTAGCTCTGTAGAGAACTTTGAAGAATATCATAATCCCAATTTTCAGATTTCAAATATGTCTAGTTCTCCTGAAACGTCTAATAGGCACTCGAACTTGAGACACCCTGTATGTTTGTTGATTTCTTCAAGTTTTCTGTATCATTATTGCTGTGTTGCAGATTCTAGAATCCCGGGGAGGATTTCACAACAACGCCTTCCCTCAGGTTAGTATATTTTTTTATATAAACGTTGTTGATGCAAATGCTGAAAATTAGATTTTCATGCTTATAGAATTGATATTTCAGAATAATTGAAAATAATTGTAATTCTAACCGAAACTTTTCCAGACAGTGGAGCTAAGTTTATCCAAAAAATGTTGCATTTTCATGAAAAACAATGCAATTTGAATTATAACACATTCATAACTCAAGATTCAAACAAATCTCTGCAAACGATTATTAGATTGTTGGATATAAAAAATGATATTCATAATATGAGACCGTTGAAATAAATGATATAATTTATTCTTCAACGTATACTAACCTCAATTATGAGCATTTTAACGCTTGCATGCATTCTCCATTAATAAAAATATTTTGTAGAGATAGAAATCCAGTAAATATTTATAGAATGAATTATATGCTTTTGATCATTATACGAATCGATTGTGTTCGCGTGGGATACGGTCTATTAATCCGGTTACCTTCCTAGCGGAAGATCCTGAAAAAAAGTATAAACCCAAATCAACACTATAACAGTTGAGTGGAATTAGGACCGAAATAAAACAAACTTCTTGGAGTAATAAATGGAAGCCAGGGGTTTGGAGGAGGACAAGGAATATCCAATAGAACGAAGCGGTATTCCGGCATCCATTAGGAGGCGAGCATTTCCCTATTGATTCTGGGAGCGCCAGTTGTTGAATAATATCGATTCCAGGATTATTATTTGCTCTGTTATAATTACGCCACTTCCAAAGGAAGCGATGATTACTCTATTGGTTCAAGAGAATCCTCGCTTCACTGGATTTCTGACCATCAATTAATTCTGATCAAACACAGAGGACCGTTGAAATATGACCTATGAATTGCCAGATGAAAATCTTAGCATTTTTCGTGTAGATCATTAATGGTCAAATTTTTCCTCTGCAGAGAAATTTTCTGAATGAAATCAACTGATTCATTCAAGAAATACCTGGTTCTAGCAAGAATCCCAAATTATATTTTTCGAGTGTTTCCACACAAGATTGACAATTGCACAACTATAGCCTCTTTATATATCTATGAAGTTGATAGTTTTCGGTTTTCTTATTGATGGTAACTCATTATTTGTCAAAATTATATATTATATTAAATACGAAATTGATTTTTTACCGTTTGTGGTGTAAATATAGAATTGTAACTAATTGATTATAATTCTATACATTCTATACAATTGACAAAAATTGCTCTCTGCCGATGATCTAACTATCTTCAAAGTAATGAGTTTAGTTGACTGTTTTCTCTTACTGAAAGATGTCAATAGATGAGAAAATGTAAGACGATGACATATACAAGGATGCTATCATCAATCAATTGATTTTGATTATCATCTGAGTGATCTGATGAGAGTCCTGAAACAAGAGACTTGGGAATTGCTTATGCCTCGGCTTTGTTAAACGGAACTGTAGAGAATTTTATTACTTCAGATGCCTTTGATTCATGTTCTTCAAGTCAGAGGTTATAGTTACGAGTCCCTCCTCAGTGGGTTCGAGTATACTTCATTCAGGAAGATCAGAGAAATCAATGACCTGATATTTTTTACAAGATTAAACCAAAACTACTCGATGAATTGGTTCGAAATTTTAACAGACTTCGTTTGAAGGAAAACATTAAAAGATGGTATATAGATTTTTAACTACAGTTCCTTTTGTTACCAAACACGTAATGGATAAAGTATTGAGCCATTTCATAAATTCCTTCACCCACATTCCCTCTTAAGACTTGCAAATAACTCAACTTTGAATATTTCTGTTTCTATCAAATTCCTCAAGCATTTAACACGTATTTGTGCCACTTACTTCTCCCAAATTCATAGATTTTCCGTGATTCCCCTACTAGACGAATTTGGAAACCCCTGTACATCCTGTTCAGGCTAATTTGCTTTGTTCGAACACAAAGGCGCCACCGCCTAGTTTTCACCACCCCTTGTATTCATTACCCGCAGCCAAATAGAAAAATCTGCATGAGTGACACAAAATCCCCGCAGGCAAACGCCTGTTAGATGTGAAATCAGTCCACCAACCTGCATCTTGATCCTGGGGGACTCCCCCTAAGCTATCCGAGTTGTCGTTGATGAAGGTCTCCGTGGAGTTTGTGAATGTCTGCGGGGATAGCGTGAGGTCAGGCCCACTCGACGAGTCGAATAAGTCGAAGGTGGCCGTGACTGCCTCGGCATTGCTGCCACCTGCAAGAAAAGGTCCCATGAGATGGTGGAAATTGGATAGAAGCATGCAACAGGCCTGAAGGAACATTGTTCGAAGACGAAGGATTCATTATTTGCATATCGTTAGAGCTGCTCTGGAAAGGATGTGGGTGAGTAAAATTGACGAAACATGATATTGGTTGTTTCAGGTTTAATAGAGTGATTTTGAGATAATTTAATTTCTTAAAATGTTGCATCAATATATGATCTCTCAGTATGAAGTGACGTTCTTCCAATAATGCTGTATGGATAAATTTTCTTCTCAGAAATCTGAAAATTGCTTTCTCAATTTCATCAGTCATAGCTCCTTTACTTCTCAATTTTTATCTCAGTGATTTACCCATGACATCATCTCAAAAATTTGTTTATGCTGATGACATTTTTATTGCTTACCAACATTCGGATTTCCATACTGTGGAAAACATACTGTCATCCGATTTGTAAATTTTAAGAATTATTTTGGTGAGTGGCGAATTTGTCCCAATCCCAACAAAACAGAGATATCTTGTTTCCATCTGAATAATCATGAAAAATATAGGAAATTAGCGGTAACTTTCAATGATTCTCCTATCGTACATAATTTTTATTCCAGATACTTAGGAGTTAAATTAGATTCATATCTCAATTACAAGGCTCATTTAAACGAAATTCGGATTTTGACTTGCGTTCAAAATCAGAATATATCCTTTTTTACACTGCCTTCTTAATTTTTTTATTCAGTGTTAATTTTTTTTTAAATTTATTTTATTTATTTAGAGTTTATTTCGTTATTTTGAAAATTTCCAACTTCATCTGATTCGATTTCCTTCATTCCCATCCCACACCTGACAGGAATGCTCTACACATCCACGTTGGTTCTTGCTGTACAGCTGCATAATAATGGTTTTCACATTTTTGAGCAATTTAGTATATCGAAAAATAATCTCATAATATATTGGGACAATTAAATTAATGGCTTTTTTTGCTGAATAAAATAAAGTAATATGTATATAAACATTTTGAGGATTCATCAAAAATTCCAAGCATTAGTGAAGAAAATTCTTTTAATATATTTATTATGCAACTGACGAAGTAGAGTTCACTATATAAACTTTGTTCGCCGCGTAAACCCTATATATATATATATTACATTATTAAATTTTTTTTCATATGTGCCTCACCATACTATATTGTCACGAGCCGCCACTGCGTCGTATCAGAACTTCTTGTAACAGAAAGATTTCGAATAATCGGTAGTGTTATCTGTCGTGGAGAAAAAAATAAACAGAAATTATTCCACCAAGCCTATAGACTGAATTGTTCAAGGGTCCAAACTATTGAAATTGACCTAAATCGAGAAGCAGATATTACAAAAACATTTATAATATATGCATCTGAATTTGCATTCACCATTTTTTGCCTCTTTTTCACGGAAGCGATTCGTCTTTTTCCGTGAGAATGTTTGGAATGGAAGTGAGAATTGGAAATGAAATATTCAGACCAAGAGGGAGATCCATTAATGCATTGTGTTCAGTTTTGAAATAAGTGATTGATACTTCCTGCGCCAAGGGAAAACTGTACGATGAGAGTGTCAGTTTTATGTTGTTCATCACTTTACAATATGACTATATCCTATTCAGCGACATTGAGCTATCACTTCCCTAGAGACCAAGGGAGATGCATCGAACTATGAAGATGATACAGTTTTTTTTGAATTCATGAAGAGAAAGATCCAATTTAGTGACCCATATAATCAATTCTGGAGAACAACTGTCAGATCTTTTCCAGGAAATGTATATTTTTGCAAGTGGTTCTAGCTCTACTTATTTTCGAATGTCGGGCCAAATATGATCTCAATCGAGTTGGTTGACTTCCTGTTGAAGAATCCATGTCCAACTGAACGGCGAGCGACGCCATTGTGATGAATATGATACCGTGAATATAACGTTAAAATTCAGTTTCAACATAAAGTTGAATGTTGAATGATTGTTTGGGCTATTACCATCATCTATTGTGGATGTAATGTTTTCCGACGTTTCGATAGACATCTTCTATCTTTATCAAGAAGGAAAAGTAAAAAACCTTTTGAAAATTATCAATTTTCAAAAAAGTCAATATTGACAGAAGTCATGAAAGAAAATGAACGATGTTATATACTCATTTGTGATATGAGGATCTTTTTAAGTTGGATCGAAATATCGGCGTCCAAAATTCTGGCAGATCTATAGATGGAGCACTTATGGAATCAGGTGTTATTTTATAAATGCTGCTTCTTTGATTTTTCTTCTTTGGATATTATTGATGCTTCATCCTACTTTATACGATGATTCTCATCTACAGCATGTTGGACCAACCTGGATTTGTCGCTGTCTACTACTCGTAGAAGCTTCTGATGTTCTTTTTTCGTACATTCAGAGGGCGTTTAGTTTCTCCGATGTAAGATCTTCCGCACTCTCAAGGTAATTCATATATGCAGTTCTTTGTCCTTCATGTCTCATTATTAGGCTCAACCTTTGTAAGTTTAGTTCTGATAGTGTCTTGAGTTTTGAATGCAGTCGTTATGTTGTATCTATTTCCAATTCTTCTCATTTTCTCTGACAAACCTTTTACATAAGGAATTACGATTTTAATGGTCTGATTTTTATATCTGTTGGTTCAGGTTGACTTTCTCTTGCTTTTTTTAATATCTTTTTGGGGTAGCCATTGCTTCTAAGAGTTTTAGAGATGTTATTTATTTCTTCATTATGGTCTTCTTCAGTGCAACAAATATTTATTGCTCTATCAAATAAACATTTTGCTACTCCCAATTTAGTGTTTAGTTGGTGGTTTGAATCAAAATGTAGATATTGTCATGTGTTCGTTGGCTTTTTATACACAGTGGTTCTTGGGATTCCATTTTCTTTATGTACGAGTACATCTAAGAATGGAAGTTGTCTGTCTTTCTCGATTTCCATTGTGAATTTAATTGATTCCTCTTGATTGTTTAGATATTGAAGGAATCCATCTATAGTGTCTCTTCCATGTTGCCAAATAATGAAAGTATCATCTACATATCTTTTCCACAGTTTGGGTTTAAGTACATGTTTTTCTAATGCCTTCTGTTCGAAAATTTCCATATATAAGTGCTATAGATCTGCCAGAAGTTTGGACGCCGATTGTTCGATCAAACTTAAAAAGATCATCATATCACAGATGAGTATATAACATCGTTCATTTTCTTTCATAACTTCTGTCAATATTGACTTTTTGAAAATTGATAATTTTCAAAAGGTATTTTACTTTTCCTCCTTGATAAAGATAGAGGATGTCTATTGAAACGTCGTAAAACATTACATCCACAATAGATGATGGTAATAGCCCAAACAATCATTCAACATTGTCCAAAGGCGCTATTCACAACATTATCAGGAGAGAATTAACATTTTTTTACTCAACGTATATCGATACATTCTAGTCAAGAATAAATGGCAGAATTTTCTTTCAAGAAGAAACTGAGTGGTTTCTCACAGATCCATCATTTCAATTTTGAAAAAAAGCTAGACATTCTACAGATCCGAACATTTCCTCCTTATTCAACAATTTTCATCTCCAGAATGAAATATTGAATAAATTTTTCATAGGGTCAACTCTGAATTATTCCGGAGTAGCTCCACAATCCATTAGATTTAAAAATCACCTTGGGCATCAATTCTCCGATTTCACTCTGCTTGCCCCATTTCCATTTGCTCATTCCTATGGAACAAGTGCAAAAGACGCGTTACATGATATATGGACGTAATTTGGGACTTGGACCGGACACTACCGACTATGATGAAGCGTTTCCTCTGAAGGCGGTTCTTCCAAATGCCATCCTTATTAATCCATCTTTTCGTGAAAACAGCACAGTTGGCCATTATTTGGGCGTGTTAATAGAAAAGAGGTAAAATATAATGGATTGAAGCATCTGCGCTTGAAACCTCATATCTATCTAGGTTTGATATCTTCTGACGTTCCAGGAATTTCTTAGTTGTGGGCGAAGGTTCATTAATTCCCGTTTTGCTCGCTGAACTGAACCGGACCTCCTCTTTCTGCTCCGTGTTTTTAGTAGTCAAGAATTTCCCTCGAGTTCGCAATTTCATATTTCAGAAACTCTGAACTAATCTATCATAATATTAAGGGGAGTTATCATATTTACGTATTTTATCTAGAATCGACTACCAAGAGAAATTTTATATTTTCAGAGATTTAATATAATCGAAAGGCGAGCAGCAACAATAAATAACTCTGTGAGAGATATTTAAACGATAAAAAAATGTAAAAATGTTGAGAAGTACTGACGTGTGGCTCAGATCGTTTTTGCGCTAGGTCTAAAGATTATTCCGTACTCTGGAACAGACTACCTACTGATGAATTGAAAGTTAGTTCCTGTGAAAATTTTTTGACAGTTCCATCAACCAATCAAATTTCCTCATTTTGTATGATATGAACAATTTAACCCAATCATGTCAACATTACATCGATAACAGACCATGGGCTGTTTTCACGTTGAGCAACGACACATATTGATTTATTTCGATTTTGAAGTTTCAAATATTTAATATTTCGAAATGTCATGATTTGGTTGTGATACTGACGGTAATATTAGTGGAATTATAGGATCGAACATACCAAAAAACACAGTTTACAGTGAGAAATTTGTATGGAAAGCATTTATAGACTTTGCAACGATATAAAGTATCAATTAGATGGAAATGGGACGGCGGAAGAATTGGCTTTGATTATGTAAGGAACAACTCTTACATTTGAAATTTTGCATTAAAACAACATTTTCAGGGCGAAAAACATAAAAAACACTTTTTTTGATACTTTAGCACCGCCTACTTTGTGCGATTTTAGTCGTGTAGCATTGCACCAATGACAAAAATGTAGATCGCAACGTCCTCTACATTTTTTGTTCAATAAAATTTTCTGTACGATGCATACAATTCGAGAAAAATGCATTTTTTACTTTTTTTTGAGTTTTTCAAAAAACCGCTAACATTTCAGCGAGGCCATCGCAAAGGTAGCTTAGTTACACCATTTTCAACAAGTGTACCAAATTTCATCGAGCGGGTAATTATACCGTCAAAACGATTTATTTTTCGACAGATTGACTGAACTAGTACCCGCACGCACCGATTTATTAAACAGGATCGACAATGGATAGCACAAGCTTGAAACACAGTTTTTTAAAAAATATGAGGGATATCCGTCAAATCCTGCTCTCTTATTAGCATCCAGAGAATTTATCTTATTCAAAAGCATTTCTGGAGTAAATTCAACTGTACTCAATTGATTATTATAACCTAAATCGTTATGATGGTGAAATCTCTGAGAGTATGGTTTATATACACTTCTGAAAAATGACGCAAATAAATCACATATATCTTCACCATTCTCAGCAGTCTCATTACCATAGTGCATCTTCACAATCCCTAATATAATTCTGTTAATCTCTAAAAATATTCTTTATGGTTTTTCTTCTCATTATTCTAAATTTTTCGAAATAGTAGCCTGATCCATAAATTTTCCATTTTTTATGCAAACAATTTTTCCTCTTGATTAACTTTATTGTATCAACGGCAAAATAGAACGCAAATCTCCTGTGCCTAATTCTTACTCTAGGAATATGCTGAAATGTTCCTTTTTCCAGTATTTTATAAAATAGAGATACATTATCATCGATAGAATGATTAATTACTGAAAATATTAACCCAGTTATGCCTATCATAAAATTTAATGGGTTCTTCATAATTTCCTTTCCTAAAATTATAAAAGCTTCCAATAGATTCCCGTAGGTTTTTACTCAAGGAGTTTTTGATATAATATTCTAAGGGGGAATGATAGTAATCAGGATCCACCAAACAAATGTCACCTTGACTTAAGCCTTTCAATTCGATTCTAGAGCAAAAAACCAAATCTAAAATTTCCCCATCCCCATTTTTAACAAAATTGAACTGTCCTAATTCTGCAAACGATTGTAAATCAATCAGACTATTATTATCACTATTAATATTAGCGGAAACCAAAGAGTTTTCACCCACCACAATCAACCAATCTAAGGAAGGAAAATTGAAATCCCCAAAAATAACAATTGGTTCTACCGAAACTCTATCAATGATTTGCTGAAGTTTGGAAGTGAAACATTCTCTTGCCTTATTATTTCTTGGGTTTCTTGGGGGTAGCTACACACAGCATATATGCACTTTTGAGCGGATTGAATACAAAGGAAAAAAATTACTAATCATTCATATAGATCGACCGCGGTTAGCCGATTAGTCGAAAGTGGTGTACAAGAACAACACTTTATAAAAATTACGGGTCACAACAATGCCAACTCAATGAAACCCTACTTGAATATTGACGAAGAACATCATGATCAAATTATTAACAGCATGCCTGATGGAAATACACCTCAATCAGTTATAGAAACTAACACGTCTGGATATTCTTTCAACTTTTCCAATCGTTTCTTGTTAATTGCACCTTTAAATAAATTATTTTAGCTCTGTATTTTTTCTATAGTTAGCAAAAAATTGATACACTGATAAATGTTGAATGATTATTTGGGCTATCACCATTATCTATTGTGGATGTAATGTTTTCCGACGTTTCGATAGACATCTTCTATCTTTATCAAGGAGGAAAAGTAAAAAACCTTTTGAAAATTATCAATTTTCAAGAAGTCAATATGACAGAAGTCATGAAAGAAAAATGAACGATGTTATATACTCATCTGTGATATGATGATCTTTTTAAGTTGGATCGAACTATCGGCGTCCAAACTTCTGGCAGATCTATAGATGGAGCACTTATGGAATCAGGTGTTATTTTCATAAATGCTGCTTCTTTGATTTTTCTTCTTGCAAGTTTTTCTTCTTTGGATATTATTGATGCTTCATCCCACTTTATACGATGATTCTCATCTACAGCATGTTAGACCAACCTGGATTTGTCGCTGTCTAGTACTCGTAGAAGCTTCTGATGTTCTTTTATTCGTACATTCAGAGGGCGTTTAGTTTCTCCGATGTAAGATATATCTCGTCATCAACTTTCTCATGCTTGTTGCTTGGAAACAGACCGACGCCGTAGGCGGAGGTTTGTTGCCTACAAGCTTTCGAAATCTGTTATAGAATTTTTTCGAACAATTATCAATGTCCCTAGGTTATTACTACTGATAATCTTGAGTAGGGTGAATGAACGAAATATTTGTAGCAGTTCCGGAAGGTATGTTGAGCCAAACACCACTCATCTAGAATCTACAACCTACAATAAATGAATAGTAAAGTATCTTTTTTTTTTTTAATTCTTTTCTCTAGGTTGGATGATGAGGTAATGCATAACAATAGCTATGAGGTATTGATGATTTACTGATGCATGTATAAAGACTCGCCGAATTGTATCCAGTGAATGCATCTTCATCAACTGCTCGCCCAAATTAATCCCTGTATTCCAGTTGAGCTACTGATCCGATTGTCTTTCGATTTTATTCCGATCCCCCAAATTTGTTCTGGTCTGAAAGAATCCCGGAAACTCTTCATTCGACCGAAAACAAAAAGCGCCCCATGCTAAATAGGTAATACTGTTATTCGGAGCTTCAGTTTTGCGGGAACAGTTCGAAACTTCGACAATTCCCAAACAAACAACTAGGTACATATTGCATGATGGTCCTAATTAAGGACAGATGTTGTCCAATGAATTTCCGAAACCGCAAATTCGCATACTAAACGGCCAAACCTCTCTCAACTGTGTTTGTGAACTTCGCTTTTGGAGCAGGTTTAAACGTCCAATCTTTTGGGGTTTCGTTCCGTAATGAGGGAAAATATGAAGGACATGCAATGCCAGGAGGTTTTATGGAACCGAAACAGATATCAGTTCTGTTCATTATTACTTTTTCAGAGGCAGATGTTGGCATAATTTTGTAATATGTATACCAGGAATCGGTTCAACATATTGATTTTATTTGTTTCTCATTTGTAAACGTCAGTTTCCAAAAACACGATATTAATCAAGAAAGTTTATTTTATCAAGTCACTAACTTGTAAAACTGACAGTTAACTAGTAAAATTTTCACAAGTTAGTAGTATTATTTACATTAGAAAATTTTGTTGTATCGTCATATATGTTGAAAATCATGGTACAATTGTTATTTTCAGTAACACAGATTTTCGATGATGAAAGAGTGGATACTGATGATGACGAACCATCTGTTGACTCAGAAACTGCTGAACTCGAAGACTTATTCTAGGATCTGAAATCCAGTCTTAACCTTCTGTGCGGTCATTGGTTACTCAGAAAATGAAGCATAAGTAAACCAGAGCCAATCTGCTGCAACCATCAATATTTTTGTGATTTGCATAAAAGAACTCGATACCAATTTTATAACGAGGGCAACAAAACCACTGTTGTGACCAGTCTTACTTCTAAATGTGGTGTGATCGGTTAAATTCGTGTCTATGGGCCGCGCCCTCTGTAAAAATTTCTTGATCTGGTGAACACCAGAAAATTGATATCAATTTTTGATTCCTAACGGGTCCAGGATTTCCATTTTCCCAAACTGGACCACGCAGTATTAATTCACATAACAATTTGATCGCGATCAGGTGATCTCCATCGTATCCGAATAAACGTCTGGGATAATACTACCGAATTATATACCAGAATAAGAATCGACAGATAATAGAGGAAATAGGCGGCGGAACCGTGGATTCGAAGCCAATTCAATATGCATTTAGTAGACTCGAAGATCCTCCCTATTTCCCTTTTCGTTTTCGCCGCCATTAAAGGCCAGGTCGGCCGCCATGAGAGTAAAGCCGGATTTTATTCCGTATAAACATTAAACGCGAGCGGCTCCGACAAAGTAGATTTTCTGGAATTATTTTCCAATAATATTATCCATTCTGGAGTTTCCGAAGCCGCTCAGATGTTCCCTCTTTGCTTGTTGTTTCTTTGCACTATCGATTTTACCCCCGCCAATGCCTGAATAAACGGTGAATATATTTCACAGTGTATGGATATTTCGGAATAAGGGTATTCGTTTATATGGTATTTTCAACTGCGAAACCCTGAGCATATGCTGAATATTCCATTTCTAGTTTTCCATATTATAAAGAGCTGAAGAATAGTCATTTTCTCCGTAATCTGAAATAAAACGAAAGCAGAATGGATGATTTGAGTGGTCCCTACTTGCTGGAAACCCATTTTATTTTGAAATTTTTTTACGAAATATTAAAACAGCTATTACAATTTCTATATTGTTGCAATTAAAGTACCTGTTGTATTCAATTTTGTATCATTTATTATTTGTCAAATAATTTTTTACATCATTTCATTCATTTCTGTAAAAACCTCCTAAAATTCTCACTTTATCGTAGATCACCTTGTTTGTGTGTCATCTCTGTAGAAAAAAGGTGTTTTTCAGTTGTCTGATTATCTGCTGGCTCCTCTTATAAGAAAGCCACCGATATCACTTATTTACTTAACAGAAAAATAACAAGCTATGTTGTTCATTAAAGAAAAGTAAACACCGTGTTTTCGGAATTCATTCCAGTTGGAATTGATTATCCACAGAGATGTTTAGAATATTTAGACAAATTGAGTGCACGCTTATCCCTATGGAACCCAAAAAATAGATCACTACGCCTTATGAAAGAGCTTTCTTGATTCACAACGAAAATACTGAATAAAAGATCATCATCGTTAAGGCAATGCGCCCAATAACCTGGAGTGTTGTTATTCAGGGAATCTATAATTCCTCCCCGTTTGTTGTTTCTTTGCAGTATCGATTTTACCTCCTACCATCATCTGAACAAACGCCGAATATATTTTGCAGCGAGAAGAGATTCTCGAATAAGCAGAATTTTCTGTATTTCCCGCGTCTCATAGAATTCGCACAAATATTTGCATTTCGTTTCCCAGCACCTGGCTCGTGTCGTTGTCTTTGAAATGAATATATAGCGAGATATGGATTTTGGAATATCAACGTAACGGAATATATTGCTATTTGATCCCCATAACGTTCAGGGTTCGATACACGCATACGAGGTTGATGAGAAGGAACGAGCATCAACAATGATTTGTACGCAAAATCTCCCAAGACCAAACAATTAATTAATATACTGTTATTGAAGTTGCCATCTGCTCCACAATTTATGTAATCCAAAATTGTATGATTTTAGTGAAAAATATTAGAGAGCAATGAAAATTCCTGAGTAGACCAATACCGATGATTCAACGTTCCTTTATGTAGAGGAAAATTCACTATTCATACTTTCGTGGCCAATGTGATGAACAGAGTTTTTAGAACATATATTCAAACATATCTTCATTCAAACAAAGAGACACGTGATACTAGTTCGACCTCGTTGGAATTGGTATTTTTATCTAAAATCTATGCAGTATAACAGAGTGATTCTGTGATCGTAAAGAAAACGTCGTGTATTACTCATTAGAGTAATATGCCTATTCTTCAACGCAAACATCTTACTTTGTGCAGCACTATTTATAGACTAAATGGTTTACTCTGACAAAATGACACCCTCCGAATGATAAAGATTGAAACACGAGGCATAAAGAGAAGAAATGTGGGTACTTTTGAGATAAACCACTGATTGAAATGTCTAATTTTAAAAGTTACCAAATGGCGGATGTGCCGGTCTATCTAAAATCGAGAACAAATTTTCTATTCTTTTCCCTTGCAATTAAATGTTAACGTCAGAGTTAGTTTTTTAATCAGATTAAGATCACTTAGAATTAGATTGGTATCCCAAAAAGACCGAAATATTGAATAGCAAAAATATTTACTTTCTAATAAAGTCTTTGATCTTGATTAATGAGAAATTATATAATTCTACAAGATTTTAGGTTTCTCCGTATCAAGGTTACTCCTTTCGCTAGTACCAGATTGGTACTTCGATTTGCCATCCAAAGTCGACTCCCTATATATTTTCCCGATACTTCTGATCTTCTACAAGTTGGACAGGTATGAACAGTCACATATAGTTCTCCACACTTAAAATAATACTTTTTGGGTAGTCTTCTACAATATTCAGAATTTTGACCGCTCTGCTGATATTATAATTCCGTACATAACTTAACAAGATGATCTATTGAATCAACGTTGACTAAACTGATATGCAGTTGATGATATGGATTGAGATTTTCCATTATTATTTTCAATTAAGTTGATTCCGGATCCATATAGGTAAACGTAGAGAAAAAATGTCACTCTGTTTACGTCTTTTACTTTCCTCAAATAAAGGATCGTTATAATCGTGTGGCTAAAATTTTTTATTCAGTCCGAGTGCTAATACATCCCAACTATTAATTCGAGAACAATTTACGCTAAACCACTTTTTTGTGGTACCACTAAACAAATCGAAAACTATGTCTAACCGGACGAAATCTTTCGACTTTCTCCAGAAAAGAAGCTACTGAAAATTTCCTGTCATCTCCAGAAAATTTCAAATTTAATTCACAAACTGGAACAGACTGGACAGATTAAGTCTCGATTTTACTGATTATTTTATAATTAAAATTATACTTGTACTGAGTACAAGAGATTTCGGTCTCGTAGTTCCGGGGGTAGCAGTAACATCAGCGCTATTTCCATCTGACTAATCGACTCAGTTGTGAATTCAAAAGAGTCAAAACGAAAACTCTGGTTTCCTAATTTTGAACCATACGAATATGATATGTCACTAAATTACTATATTCTCAATTTTAAACAAAATCAAGTTCGCGCGAAATGGCGAAGGAGCAAGGTTATCTGCTAATGAAAGCAATGATTTTCAAATGTAATTATTTTGAATTGTGACTAAATGTGATACGTGGATTGAAAATTCATTAATCTCAACTTTTTATGAATATGTATCTGAAATTGTTTTCAGTTTATAGTTGAAGTTCGTTTTAAATTATTCCTTCAAAATTGTAAATTAGACTTTGGGTTCGTTCCTGCATGATCTGCATTCCATTAGTAAAAGGTATTCCCTAGAGCGCAAGTCCGCTAAAGGTTGATTTCCTGCAAATGAAACACAACTTTCAAAGTGTTCCAATTAAAAGTATAGTGACTGAATGACTCCTTTTCTGAAACGCCATTCACAATGCCTGCTAGATATTAATGCTGCTTCAGATACAGTAATCATTAGACGACTTCAGAAGCCTGCTCAATTTCCACTCAAGATACAGTGTATCATTTCAAATATCAATAGCATATTCGTACTTGATACTGGTATATACAGGTATCTGCTTGTAATTAAATTGAATTCCAAGCTGGTCGAAGCAAACGTATATCAGCATCTGCAAGATCGGTTCTGTACCGAAGGTTCTTGAATTTCTGTTCATATGAGCTCGATGATGATCAAATCGATATGGAATTCAACTGTTTGCTTGTCGTTTCAAATTTCATTTCGAAATATATATTCAAGAACGGTGAGGTATTCAGGAACATCAATTCTCTCATAGATAATATGGAAAAGTAAAGTATTACGTATGCGTTATAACGGATATAAAAACTGATTGATACGTATATTTGAATACCATCGAGATGAAAAAATGGGTTGTTCAGCAGAAAGCTGAAAAAACATTGAAGTAAAATTCCTATTGGCTTGTTCAGGGCCAGGCAACCGTGAAATCCTCAAAAACTGATCTGAACAAAAAAGAAATCAACAGTTAAAAACCACAGAAAACCCCCTTTACGGAATGCGGAATAAACAAGAGTTAATACTCCTCCTCAAACCAGCCATCGATTTATCAAATATATCAATTTCACCCAAATATGTATAATAAAAAAACTGAGTTGTAAAAAAAAATGAGGTGCAAGCCCTAGGAACAGAGAAAAGCGTCCTCTGTCGGGTGTTGACGCTCGGCATATTGAATGTTATGAAATTAATGAGTGGAAAATTAAAACTATCATTCAAAATTCGATAAAGAGAAATTTCATCCGAGACTATTCTCGTCCGCTCCAGGGTCGACATCTTCTGAAGCACTGAGCTGGATTCATAATCTAGTTGACACGGATGACGGCATCTATAGTTGAGATTACTTATGAATTTTTTTGAACACTCTATCAACATATTTATAATAAAAAGGTGACTGAAAAGCAGTCACATTTTGGAACTGCTTTGTCACCCTTAAGATGAATCCAAGCATTCTAAAAGCCCTTGCGACAATCTGCTCCACATGCGCCTCAGACGATAATTTAGAATCCAACTATGCCGAGATCCCTGGCCTTAGTCACCTTCGCAATCGCTCTTCCTTCAATAGAGACTGGATGATCTATAGGATTCGTATTTTTCGTGAAGCTGATATGGTTACATTTTTCCACATTCAAAGTGAAGTATCTACCAGAGCAGAACCTCGAAAACCGATCAAGGTCTTCTTGAAAAGCAACAGAATCCCCTCGTGAGCAAATGAGCATGTAGATCTTGAAATCATCCGCATTCAGCTCGTTATAGGTGTTCAAAAAGCATCTAAACACATCGTCAATACACATAGCAAAAAGAAGGGGACCCAAATGGGAGCCCTGAAGTAACATCTACCACATCCTTGGAAACACCGTTCCCAACAACGTAATTTCATCTATTAGATATGTAAGTCTTAAGCCATTTCACCAAAGATCCCACTATGCCAAATGAATATAGAATCCAAATAAGAGTACGTACCATGGTGCACCCTGTCAAATTTGGAGAATTTCGTCTTGCTGATTTAATTGACAGGAACAAGCGCTCAAAAAGCACACAAAATCTTTCTAATGAATTAACGAAATTTCGGAATCTTCGCCTATAATCTGGGCATCAATAACAACCAACCATTAATTCGAAGTCTTCACCGAAATTGGAATGAAACAAGCTTTCAAATTTCCAGCAGTCTGAAGTTTGACAACCGATGAAGCGTCGCTTGATTACAAGTGCTATATTTACCACGTCTGTCTGAAACAAAAGGAATTGATGGATTCATTATCTTCCGCCCCTGTTCAACAGCAGTTCGAACTCATCAGGAAAGAGCTCACAAAAGAAGCGATTTGAGCTTATTCGGTTATTGGAGAGAAACAGAGAGACACATTGTCATCCTCGCGTTCAATCATCGAGATGGGAGCGGGAAAAGCTTCAATTGTTTCTGTGATTGAGTGAGTCCTAAAGATGCCATAATTCATGATTTAGAGTTGAAATGCCATAAATTAGGGCTTTTGGATGTGAACTGGACAAGTGAACTTAATCACCGTATCTAGATTGAGTGTATTTTATCCCTGGAGGGAACGCGGTTCGGGAACTCTGATAACGTTTGATTTATTTCGTCATATAATCTTAAACACATTAAGGAAATCGATAATTTAGCGGAGTATCCAATTCGGCGGGTAATGTGAGAATGTCTGGAGGTCTGAAGTTCTTAAATCGTAAAAAATTGGAAGCTTAGAGATTATTCAATCGACGAAATTGAATAGCTGATTCAGCATTGCAATATCCTCGCAGTTTTGTCATCCCCAAACCACATCTTAAGCGAAGAACGAATTTTTTGAGAGTCGAAGACGAAGTTAAATAGTTGGCTAATTATTCAATAGAATTTTGATTGCCATGAGCAGTAATTTTTACAATTGTTGATCACCACATTTTGCCAATCGAATTACAGCAGTTGATCGATTCGAGTGTCTTTTACATTCAAGCCAATTGCCCCAGTAGCAATAGTATTTCCTCCGACAGCTACATTATCGTACCATCTGTAAGTTTCTTCGTTCCACTGTCGATTTGGTTTTAAGAATGTCTTCTTCTTACAACTTTAAATAATTTTTTTTCCTACGGTTACAATTCATGTTAATTTCTCTTTATTCAATGAGTTTATAGACACTGATCCACTCTTCTGTTATATTAATAAAAATGATGATACGAAACATGGTTGAGTGAACGATTAACCATCTTATATTGATATTTCAACCCTCTGGGTTGGAGGGTATGTGGTGGAAGGAAAAATATTTTTTTCTCGCAACTTTTTGAAAAATATTCCGAACGGGTTGGAATTTCAAGGCATTATTTAATAAATGATTCTTTATCTTGTACTGAAATTTCAACCCCCTGAGGTGGAGGCTAAGCGGTGGAGGGGATAAAGGCTTTTATAATTCATAACTTTGAAAAAAAATAGAGAGGGTTGAAATTTAGCTGAATAATTATCAATCTTATGTCAAAATCTATGGGATTAAAGGTATGCGGTGGAGGGGTTGAAGTTTTTTCATAGCTTTTTGAAAAAAGTTCAGGTAAAAATTTTTGTTTATGGATAAGCTAATAATTTTCCAACTCCTTTCAAAATTTCAACAATCAAGGCTAAACGGTGGAAAAACTTTTCATAAGGAATTCCGACTGAGTTTAAATTTCAGAGGATGGTCAAGGACGGCCAGTCCTATGTTCGTTAGTGGCAGAATTACATAAAGGCTCCCCACTCGTGTTTATGACTTCAGATAGTGTTTTTGGGAATTTTTTCTCTGGGCATTAATACTTCGAAAATTCTCTTTACCGAAACGTGGCATTTCGGAATTATTTTCGAATGAAGTTATCAAACTCGATTGTGTATTTATAGTGACCAATAATTGAACTGAATGTAATAATCGCTGTGATTTGGATTTGATTGAATAAAAATCGAAGATATCATACAAAATGAGGAAATTTCCATGATTCAATGGCATTATGAATGCAGTAACGAGGTAGATACTTCGATCACCAGAGAGAACCCAATCTGGGAACAGATGTACGAGGTTTGTGAATGAAGTAACGAGAATGGCAACGTTGCGTTTGATCTGGCAACACTGGAAGCGCGAGGCTTAGTGGTGCGGTAGAGGAATATGTGATCCACCTTCAGTACGAGTTTGACCTCGCTCGAATGATTTGGTTGTGCGTAGCGATTTTTTTTGCGAAACAGTTTTTTCTATTGTGTTCTAAAAATTAATGACATCAATTTCGAGCAACGGTGTGCTATCAGGTTTTGCTTCAGACTTGGGCACAGTGCAACGAAAACTTATCTTAAACTTCAGCAGGCCTACGGAGACAGTATTTTGTCACCGGCCAAGGGTTTTCGGTAGTTTAAGGCAGAAAGAGAGTCGATTGAAGATGAACCACGAAGCAGAAGGCCTTCATCCTCAAGAACCGATGAAAATGTCGACAGAATCTAGGATCTTGTGCATTCAGATCGTTGGTTGACAGTCAGAATGATAGGGGAAGTGTTTAATTTGACTCACACCAGCGTTCAGAAAATTTTGACCAATGAATTGGGGATGGGAAAAATCTGCGCAAAAATGGAAATTTCAATTAACAAGTTTTTGGCCAGTAAAAACATTACTGTGGCTCCTCACCCTCCTTATTCTCCCAACTTGAGTCCCCGTGACTTTTTTGTCTTCACAAAGTTGAAAAATTACCTCAAGGGAAATCATTTTGGGACAGTCGAAAAAATTCAAACTGCTGTAACCAACCAACAGAATTGTAATTATTTTTGTATTAAAAATTTTAGGAAAACAGACCTCGTATAAGGACTCTACTTTCGATGGTCTTCGAACTGAACTTGAGGTGGGAGAATTGATCCACAAAAAATACAAATTAGAGACCTTTTTGAGCTAGGAAGAGTTTATTCACATAACATGTGATTAGAATGATTGGAAATATGAAGAAATAAGCAGGAATTTCTTTATATTCCTGGAGTAACCGAGCAGGATAGCGAATGAAGAGCTACTTAGGATTCATGGAGGAGCTAGTTTTTTATCAGCAATATACTGCGGTGCAAATGATGCGTCAACAATGTTAAATATGTTAGGAGCAAGCGGAAACTAAAATGAAAAACGATGTGTGCCGCTTTCCTTCGTACAAGATCAGCAATGATCTTGCAAAATCTGCTCTTGAAGAACGTATTCCCCGACGGCAATTTCCAAAAGCAAGCCCGCTGACATAGGAACTGCACCTATCTGCGTTAATGTTCCAAATTAGCACAGGTCGTTGCATCTTCAGAATTTCCCTCCTTGAGTCGGGACGCTTTTCATCTTATTACGGTCCACTTGTGTTCCGTGTACAAGAGGAGTGCGAAAGGCAAGTTATTCGTGGGGCCAAATCAGTCGGAATAAATTCGATATCAATTTCGAGGGCTTAATGGTCTGTCGGTAGCTGCTTTGAAGTTCGACTTGTACCGAAATAAGAAGTAATCGTTTCTTGATAGAATTTTGAATACTTATTTATGTTCTCATTCATTCCTGAAGAGTGAGGGTTTGCTCCGCCTCGGTGAGCATAGAAAAGGCTCAATAGCTATAGACCATTCATCCTCGATTGAACTCGCTGTGAAGATGGAATTTCTGATGATATTTTACCAGAGGAAGAATTCAACTTGATTACATTCGAGAATTTCCATTCGAACCATGAGGGAATATCAGAATTGAAAGTCTAGTTGAAAAAATTTAAGAGAGTTAGCTGAGGTATACTAAATATGTTTCACAGATGTCATAGCAAACAAACAAAAAAAAAATAAATACTCTTTCACAAAAAATGTTCCTTATCGAGACATTTGTATCTTGACGCTCACTTCATAACGGTATACCTGGAAATTTGTCGCGCCCTTCTCAGTAGAACTTCACAAGCATTATAATTCTTTCGGGGGATAACCCTATGACGATTGTGTACGTGTATTTTTGTAATCTTCAGAGCGTCAAACATAATTTAAGCCTGTGGATTTCAATATAAATGACGTTCCTTCCTAATTTTGAAATGAGTGATACGAGTTTCCGAACACGACATTCGGATAGACTCGTTTGCACCTGCGCATTTTAGAACATCCTACATATTCGAAGCCTGCTATGTTGGCGTCAAAGTTTTTATTACACTCACGGTATTGTTCCTATATGTATATCATTTATTGATTATCTTCCTAGAAATACAAATTCTTTAAATAAAACTTTTCATTTCTCTATTTGCTCATCCTATTGTCATCTTCTGTCGCCATATTTCGCCACAAATAATAGCCAATCACGAACAGATACACTGGCATTGACGTCATTCACTTTTACCATTCAAAATTGATAAAACTCGTGGGTGGAATACATCGGTGTGAATCCACAGGGCATTAATATTTCACTAGATTCGCGGGCTTATGAACAACAAAACTCCATTACTTGGCGCACAAATCACGATTGAAAAACTGCTTCCACCGTGCGAATGGCCGAAATATTTCAATATTAAATGCGGAAAATGCAGTGGAGATAATCTATAGCCGAAAGTGGAATATTCCAGGTCGATCCACTACTTTATCGTCGGACATTTTGCCGAGATGGTAATCCGGAACCCAGTTAAATCTGCATTTTCTGGTCCATGCCAAATTTCATAATGGATGCGAATCCCTTTTTGCCTTCATATTTCGAGGTTTCGTTTTTGTGGTATTCTCTGACTGTTAAATTCGGTATTTACATCGGAAATGTAATTCGTGTTAGGAAAGAGAAATATTGAATGGGAGTAATTTTCATCTGTAAATAGATGTTTCAGGAACATTATCAAACTGGAGGTACTTTCAATTAACTGTTTTGTTTGTTTTTAATGCATTTCCTGAATAACATGAGTTTTTCAGTTTCAGTAACATACGTCTCTTTTGATCGTGTTTAACAATCAAACGTACCATTAACTACAGAAATTTTATGTTTGGACATTTGCAGACAACACTATTCAACCCTTAGCAACAAGGGTAAGTGACGTATATCAAGTGTCCCGAGGTGGGTGGCCTTTTAAATTATAATGGGAAATTGTCATGCAAAATATTTTAAAATTTTTCAGATCAAAATAAGAGTGTCAAAGGTACAGTTCTGGAGTAGTTTCAAGTTTACAGTGCCGCCAGATGTATGCAAAATGGTAACAGCTTTGTTGTTTTGAATTCATCTTTAACGGATTTTGAGTAATAAATCATTTTCAAAGATTTTAAATCAAATTTGAGTGAAAATTACAATATTCCGGTCAATATTCGAGATGTCAGTTCAAGATTTGGTATGACTATAGATAAAAGTTTGATCTGCGTCATCGTTTTCTAATATAACATACATAGCAATAAATATGTTTAATAGATGTCATAGCAAACAAAAAAAAAAAATGAAAGCTCTTTCACAACAAATGTTCATCATCGAGACATTTGTACCTTGACGCTCATTTTCTCCATTACCATACCTGGTACATCGTCAGTGAGACTTCCAAGAATGAACACAGGACCCATCAATTGATATCCTAAAATACCCATGCAGACGTGGAGGTCTTGTGTGTGTTGAAAACATTGTTCCCTGTTCAGTTCATGAACACAAATGACTAATGTCACTCAACTAAGCACAAACATTTTTCACGCTCTACAGGCCGCCATATTGAATTTCATTTGACACCATCTCGGATATCCTGAGATTACAAGAACACTAACAATCGTTCATAACAGAATGTTTTATATTGAAGTAAGAATTAAACTTATATTGTCTCTCCAATTCACAATAGCATTTTGTTGTTTATCGAATAAAAGTAATGTTCAAAATACATTCAAGTAAGCAATCTACTGAAGTCGATAGCAAAACGGAATTGTTGTTTTAAATTATTCATTCTTTCTGACTTGATTAGTCGATCTGTTATGCAGAACTGAAATTGAAATTGAGACTTCGCATTTTGAATGGTAATTTATGCGAGTTGAGATTGGATGTCATTGCCGAGGAAAAAAGAACGAAGTCTTTTTTTCAATTAGGTAGGATAACTCAGGGGGTTCTGATCTGACTTTCAGATAAATTTAATTTCGCCCGGTGCGATGACATCTACCTATAAACTTTCGGTATCTGCAATAAAATAGACGATGGAAATCAGTTGCAATTCTCATTATTATCGGAATAGCGAACCGATCTGGTATTTCAGAATTTTATTGCTGTATACGGAATGCTCAGTCCGAAAAAAGGTTTTTCCGAAGTTGATAAAAAAACCGATACGCTATTTATGGAAAAATATACATCAGACCATGAGAGTAATTTGCGATACTGTTTATTCCACCTGTAGGCTCCATTTTTTTTCAACTTACCTTGGAATTTTGTAAAATATTTTCTACAATATATTTCATTATGAAATTTCTAATAACTTGAAAAGAACATTCCATAAATTCAATAATAATATTTCTTTATACTTTGATATGTTCGTCTGCAATTTAATTCATTTAAGTGAATGAAATTCACTTGATATCTGAGTGGATACATAATGCCTCAGACATGATGGTAGGATGGAGAAACTCACATCCCTTTCACCTTGAACAAACTGCTGTTTACATATATTCCATCATATTATGAATACTATGAGGAACCTCCTAAGTTTCAGCCCTCTGAATATGTATAAGTTATCGATTAATGGAAGAGTATTCCCAACACTGAATACAACTCCTGGCGAATTTAAGACGCTGAAGCGGTTCGCCATGGTTAACCATAGCATCTGGATTCTAGGCTCGTAAAACTCCAACGCATAAATTCGTTGTATGAAGCAGGAGCTCAAATTACAACCGCGTGCTGCCTGCTCTTGATAAAGCCACATGCTCGTAAAATGGTAAAATTCGGGCTCCACTAAATTCGACTTTCTCCGACGTCGAAAGCTCTTATATACTATCTGTTCCGCCACTACCATACTTGAGAAAGGATATATCGGCCGAAATTAAGGAATTCCTCCCTTTTTGCTGGGCTATTTCGAAAGGTTTTACGAATTTCGAGAATCATTAATTGAATTACAAAGGGCGGAGAACCATGGAATTTTCGGCATCGAAATTTTATTGAAAGCAATGAATTTCATTCATAACGTTGGATTCGTATTCTCAGATCTGTAACGATGCTGCTTCATAATACGTTTGATACGGGGTTGCCGTTTATATTAGGGATTAAAGAACAAAAGCAAATATTAATAATCGAAAATCACTTTATTGTATTTCAAAATATTCCCATTAATATCTATACACTTTTGCATGCGTTTGAACCAATTGTCACTCTGAGGTATCTCCAAAACAAGCATTCTGAACGCATGAACCGCTCTTCAGGTGTCGAAAAACTTCTATTTTTTTTTTTACGTACGGGGGTGAAAAGAAGGATGCAATTCTTTGAGCTGATGTGTGACAGCTCGCAATGTGTTGATGAAGGGTGCTCCGTCTTCGGCGGTTGATTTTCTTGATTTCTTGGAATGGTTGTGTACGACTCAGAATTGACTGTTCAGCGTTGTTTTACTGGTATGATTGCAACATGTCCAGTTTTTCCAAAAACAGGCGACCAATTGCTTGGAAGTGCTTCGTGCACGAGGAACTTTTGTTGGATTTGACTCATCTTTAAACATCCATACAGTCGACTGCTGATTACTTCTGGGCTCATACGAGCAAAGCCACTAGTCATCACATTTGGGAGCATTTTTTTCGACCAATCAACACGAGCCTTTTTTTGAACGATTGACAAAATGTGTGGGATCCAACCACCATACCATCAATAAACACTGGTCCTTGATGGTGCTTCATCACCAAAAACTGAATTAAGATCATCGATGCACTGTTATTGAGTTAATCCACGTCGAAACTTGAAAAACTAATCTCAAGAAAATATTCACGATGAATCTCGTATGTTACTGTAAACAACACAAATAGCGCTCCTATGTCAGAACATTCTGACGTATAACCTCAAAGATGTCGAGCTTTACGATAGAGCTGTCAGTTGGCAAATTGCAACACTAGGGTTGTCTAATCACAAAATATAAAACCCTCGTAATCATTGACGTATAAGGATACCTACACGATGGAGCCGAGGTGTACAATGATAGTATGTTGAATGTAAAAATTTGAATTGATCACATCATCTTTTAGTTGATTTGAGTTTTTTGTTGATGGAACTTTATTTTATTCAAAAGATTTCATGGAAAATGATGAAAAATTTACTCTAGAATTACATTTTTCGAATAACTATACTGATCACGAAAATTTTTTCCTCTGATATTGTAACGGGTTGATCTTATTCCTTCGGGTTTCTTGAAATTTAAAAAAAAAATTGAGAAAGTGATTTTTTTATTAAATTAGTGAGTTTAAAATGTTTTTTGTATGTGAACTTCGTCATGGCTCATTTACGTTATTACACCCCTCACGTGAACAATTAGAATGTGTGAAACACTGCGTTTCAGTCATGATCTTAAGTAGGTAGTACGTTTCTACTGAAGTTGCAACTCTAGGATGCAATATTTCAATTCAAAGAAAGATTTCTGACAAAACAATGTCAAATCGAAAATAAATTTCCAATGTTATTCCATTTTTCATCTCCATTAAAGGTTTGTAGGGGTTGAAAGTTATGCAATTGCTATGGTCAACTTTAATCAATTTTATCAGATACCATCGTCTCAAAGTAAAGGAGTTATGAAAAAGTGCACATACTGAACACCTCTTCGAACTATCTAATTTTTCAGAAAATAAATTTATTTTATAATCTTATATTATTTTTGATTTGTAGATATGACATGTCAAAAAATTTGGCTGAAGAAATTCATAACTTTTCTACTGGACAAAGAATAAAAAAAAGATGTCAAAATAATAATAATGAATATAATCTTCAAATAACTGCTTTTAACTAATCTTCTCATGTTTCATTCATGTCACGATCATGAAATAATGAATTTCAGACAGAATTGAATTTCGAAACATAAAAACAATATTATCAACTCTTAGTTTCTTACAATAGGATGGTAAAGGGTCATTCAAAAAACGCGCCTACATGTTTTTTTGAAATAAAACACAAACTATTTGCAATCTTTTCAAGCCATTTTTTTATTGAAGGTATGATATATTACAATTATAAGTTTAGATCATTAATTGTTTATGGCATGTTGGCATACACTCTACTTTTCAAAAATCCCCACAAAAAAATCTAATGGTGTTAGATCACATGACCTTGGAGGCCAATTGAAATCTGCATATTGTGAAATTACTCATTGAGGAAATTTTTATCGCAAAAACGTAATGTTTTCTCCAGTTGTGTGACATGTAGCACCGTCTTGTTGCAAAAAGACGTCAGACACATCAATATGACTCAACTGTGCCTATAAAAAGTCTCTCAACTTTGATTGGTATCGCTCAGCATTCACAGTAACAGCATTTCCAGCATCATCTTCGAAGAAAACTGACCCAATGATTCCATTTGGCCAAAATGCACACCCAACAGTAACTTTTCGTGGATGTAGAGATTTTTCATGAATAACATGAGGATTTTCATCACCCCATATACGACAATTTTGTTTATTGACGAATCCATTCATTGTAAAATGAGCTTCGTCACTAAACAATATTTGCTTCAAAACAATGGATCTGTCGTTCGTTGTTCAATAATCTAACTAGCGAAATTACGACGTTGTAAATGGTCTATTTCTTTCAATTTGTGGGTTAATTGAATTTTATAAGCGTGTATATGCAAAATCCTCCATAAGGAGCCATAAGATATCCCCAATTCTTGCGAACGACGCGAAATTGATGTTGTCGGTTCATTTTCAACACTTCCAGTAACAGCTGCAATAATTTCATTTGTGCGTACAGTTTTTGGTCTTCCACGCTTTGGTTTATCAGTAACACAACCAGTTTCTTCAAATTTTTTCACTAAACTTTTTTTACAGCAAATAACCAAGAATTTTGCGATGGGTATATTTCAAAGAACGCCCATTTTCTCAATAACTTTGAATGATGTAAACGCGTTGTTACAAGGAGTACCTGTCCATGGTTAAAACTGTACTACCTTCTGATAAAACAAAATGGCTTATGTCATTTGAAAAGATGTGGAGTGTAAAAATTAATAGTGTTGACATCTAAGCGTCACATATTGATGATCCTTTACAATGCTAAAATTAGAGAATGTCGTGGATTTTAACTACACCTCTAATTTTGTGGATCTCTGATAAATATCTCATGAGATATCAAGTATTTGAAAAACATTTTGGTGATTTTTTTACCACTACAATTTCCACTAAATTCTGCAAACACAATCAAACATCTTCTGAATTACAAATTAATCGCAGTGATTTCAATCGATACACAAATGGGCGACAACTCAGCCGAAACCATTGAGGCATGTAAAAGATAACAAATAACTAAAATCGAACGTAAACTCCATAATTTACGACAGTATTGTTAGACTAGAAGGAAATGAAGCGGAAATAACTCGGAGAAGAGTGACAAAAATATCTGAATCGGCTGTAGAACGAAAACAATACGACTTATGGGGTAATTTGAAAGGCTATTCGTGCTGTTTTATACAGACTATAAATTTTCGATCCCTATATTATGTTCTTCGGTCTGAAGTCGACAACAACTGACTTCGAATCTATTTCCAATAGAAGTCAATTCAACTTCTGTAAGAGTTTTCGTTCCATCATAGATGCAAAAGTTAGTTTTCTGGCGAACAAATCGAAGAAATCTGAAGCCTTGTTCATTTGTTTTCCAGATTGGGGACAGTGTTTTTACTCAATTTATATGGAGCGGAATGAAACATTATCCATTTGGTCCCTCAGAAAATGTAGAAAAGTACTACATGAAGTCATGAGTTCCAGTTCTTCAGTCTTTTCCCGGACTCTCTTAAAGTGTCATTGGGAATTAATGAAATGATAAATAAGGTCTAACAAAGATATAAAATAAATTTAAGACTAGCAAACTTTCTGTGAATTGAGCAGAGATTATTTTAATTTGATCATAGATGAATAAGGTATAAATGTAAATAAAAAAAGTTAGGTACAGTTCAACACGTATGACTGAGTTGAAAAAGAAAACAGTTCTCTGACACAAAAGCCCAGAAGAAAAATTTTCTTATTTCAAACTTAACTATAAAAGCAACTATGTCCTTACGCCACCTTAGGCACAGCACTGTTGATTTAAGACCCAACAGTGAATGGTGGCTGCATACCGAAAGCTAGAAAATTTCTTTCCTAGCCACGGACGTGAACCTACGACATTTCAGACTATATAGACGAAACAGATAAAAAAATAAAAACAACGACACCGGATATCATACAAAATCACACAAGATATTTGTCTGAAAATGGCGATTTTTATCACGTGATTCCGTATGACCGATGAAAAATGATAACTGCGTTGTGTTTAGCAGTGACGACAATTATATCATACGTATCTCAAGTCATTAAACAGATAACATCATACAAGGTGGCCATTTGAAAATGAAACAGACGAGATCACAGACGAAATAAATTTTTTCGATAGAAATGCTGGGACAGGTCGATTTCTGTTTCAAGGGAGACAACTTAATGGACTAAAGGCCCTTATCTGGCACTTCCTGGAATCATTAGTCTTTTTTGCAGATAATTCATCATCTTTTCTCCTAAATTTCACCATCCTTGAGATATTTGAAGTTCAAAGGAATTAAATCGATATAACAATAGTTTGAATGAAATATTTTTTATTTTCCCATTAATAATTAGTGTTTTATTTTCACAAAAAAGCGCTCATTTCATTTTGGTATACCTGATATATTTAATCTACAAGTTTAGAAACTCTTCAATAAATTCAGCTAGAAATTCGATTGATCCTAACAAAAATAAATTCCACCTAACCCCAGGCATTATTGTATATCCAGGCTCTTCTTTGAGAGATACGGTTTACATAATTCGAAACAAATTTCCTTCAAATTCCGTCTCAATATAACCTCTTATTTTCCAGAGCATACCGGCTTGTTTTATGACCATACTGAACTCTGCCGAGGGGGTGTTATGAACAGCGATGTTGCCATAAATTGTGAACTGCTGTAGACGATTATCCAGGGACTGCACTTCAGATATTCGAGAGAATATTCTTGATACAATGTGTAGATAACGACGATCCAAAGTGTCTCGTTATTACTTTGTGTTCTAGGTGGATGGACCGATGTGTCTTTTCTTTTTGCTAGCGATTTTTCTCTGTAAAAACGCCCCATTTTTTTCGTGCTGTCTGCCACTCTTGATATAACACTCAGAATGAAGAATTCATATATTTGTATGCAGTTTGTTGAAACCTTTTTTTTTTCAGTTGTGACTATTTTGTATCAGCCACTTTCCTAAGTTTTTATATTATTAACCTTCCAGTATTCATTAACATATCAATGACCTTCATAATTTAATTATTTTCGATACTAAATTCCGACTATTTCAGTTTTATCGGCCGGTTTCTTATTACTACCTTATCACTTATATTGTATCGCATTTTTCGTTTGATTTTGTACTTTGTCTTTCATCGTGGAGCGTTCTACGTTTTCTCTAGAATTTTGTTTTTTAAGCTACACTTTTATGATTGATTCTTGAGGATGTTCTCGAAACATGTAGGGTAGTGATCACTCAAGTACCTCTATCTGAAATGATTTTTAATTTCGTACTATGAATTGCCCCGATATAGTGAACAATTCTAAATTCATATAAATATGAACAGCTATCAGAAAATTAATGAAATAACAGAAAAAAGAAACAAGTAAGAAGTACGTTCGTTACTACATTATAGAAGTTTGAGTTTCATAGGCAAGAACATTTTTTGGAAGATTCTATGAGTTCTTTACCTCCTGCTTTCCCTTAAGAACTATTGGTTTTCATAGAAAAAAAATATAAATCAAAGAATAGCACCATCCAAGAATATACGAAACTCTTGGACAGTTTATTCATACTCTCGAGGAGATCCGACAGGTACTTGTCGGCATATAAAGAGACCAAACAAAAATATGATTTTATGATTAAAAAGGAAAGAACTGAATATTGCAAAAGGACTATCGAAAAATCAACTAATAAACAGAAAACTATTTGGAATCTCGTAACTGAAACACTAGGGAAACAACGCAAAAGTTCAAATGGAATAAAAATGAGTCTGAACCTCATGAACTTCTGGACAAATTTAATAACTTTTTCTCTAATGTTCAATCAGCACTTAATATTGAAGAACAGATGATGATTCTAATCCTATACTACGTCAGGAAAAATCCTTTTACTTGTTTGACATCACTGAAGATGAAATAATAGCTACAGTAAGGAAAATGAAAAACTCCAAATCATCAGGCTGGAATGGTATTCCTTTGGAAGTAATAAAGGCATATGTACATCTACTTGCAGCACCTCTAGCACATATTATGAACAAATTATTCTGGGATGGTGTTTTCCCAGAAGACCTAAAAATAGCTGTTGTAAAACCATTTTTCAAAAAAGGCGATCCTAAATATCCTGGAAGCTATCGACCAATCAGCATCCTTTCCACATTTTCCAAAATATTTGAAAAAATTTAGGCTAATCAGTTTCTGAAATTCAACGTTTTTACACAATGTCAACATGGATATATTCAGGAAAAGAGTATTGACACAGCAATATTTGAGCTATATAATTCTATAGTAACAGCATTAGAAAACAAGGAATTGCCAATTGGATTATTTTTGGATCTGTCTACAGCATTTGATTGTGTTGATACAGGAATATTGCGAGAAAAATTGGAAAAGTATGGGATAAGAGATAAACAGCTAATGCTAGAAACCTACTTAAGGAATAGGCCTCAGACAGTGAAAATGGTAATAAATGGAAATGAATATCAATCCTCAGGGGATGTGAGCAAAGCCGGTGTGCCACAGTGTAGTGTTCTTGGGCCACTGCTTTTTCTAATTTACATAAATGATCTTCCATCAGCCCTGCGTGATAATGTTTTTGGTGGTTTTTTGGAGTGTGTGCTGTTTGCGGATAATACCAATCTTCTCTTGAGATCCCCGTCTTTAGGGTTCACTTTGGAGATGGCACGGAAGATACTTGATAACGTAAATAGATGGTGTAAGAGGAATTGTCTCATTTTAAATCTGGAGAAGACGGAGTGTATGGTCTTCAGTGCTGGTAGATCTGCTGTGAGTGTACCTCAGGAAATTGAAGATAGTGTGAGCTTTTCCAAATATGGGAAATTTATGGGAGTTTATCTGGATAATAACTTAAGATGGATCTTCCACATAGACAATCTCGTAAAAAGACTAAACTCGGTAATATTTTCAGTGTGTGTCCTGAGAACTAGAATGGACTTTGATACTTTGAAGATGTTGTATTCTGCGAACTTTCAGTCATTGATGAGTTACAGTATACACTATTCATTAACATATCAAAGACCTTCATAATTTAATTATTTCCGATACTGAATTCCGACTATTTCAGTTTTATCGGCCGGTTTCTTATTACTACCTTATCACTTAAATTGTATCGCATTTTTCGTTTGATTTTGTACTTTGTCTTTCATCGTGGAGCGTTCTACGTTTTCTCTAGAATTTTGTTTTTTAAGCTACACTTTTATGATTGATTCTTGAGGATGTTCTCGAAACATGTAGGGTAGTGATCACTCAAGTACCTCTATCTGATTTTTAATTTCGTACTATGAATTGCCCAGATATAGTGAACAATTCTAAATTCATATAAATATGAACAGCTATCAGAAAATTCATGAAATAACAGAAAAAAGAAACAAGTAAGAAGTACGTTCGTTACTATATTATAGAAGTTTGAGTTTTATAGGCAGAGTCTGGTTTCTGAAGGAATTTAAAACAAAACAAAAATTGCCAAATGTTGGTGGAGAACTCGAGTTCATCATTATAAATGAAGTTTTGAAATTCCCCATCAATTCCATGTGTGCTACAGAAGTTAATCGAGGCCGAAGGTCAGAATTTGAGGTGTTTTAGATGTTTATTGAAATAAACTGAACATTTGAGCAAGACTGACGCTGGAGAACCCAGTAAACATTTTCTACAATTGCAAAAAATCGTATTGATGAGATTTTCTGGAGCAGCTTTGAGTCGGTTTCAGAAAGTATCTATCAATTTGCAGTCACAGTATTTGGGGCTCAGTTGATTACCTAGCTTATTCTGAACTTGGTAGTATACTCGATAAAAGTGTTGAGTTTGGAACTTCTGTGAAGATTCCTAAGCTATTTGGTAAGCAAGAAAAAAACGGCCCAACCTTAAAGTTTCTGTTATTTTACCTGCCTGATTAGACTACCTTGAAGCGTATAATATTCGATGGAACAAGTAGGAAATATTTCTACATTTGTATTTTTCATTAGAATAAAACTATCTTAGCTAGTAGGTAAGAAATTTCAGTTTAGATCATGACTAACAGATAATTTTGTCATTATTCCCAGGGGACCAATAAAATGAATGAGCGTTCAACTAGACTCCAATTTTTAAAATATATTGACGCCTCATCAAGCAATTCAAGGAAATCTGGAGTTTTACTGATGATTCTTACAGTTTTTGAGAAAAACTTGAAAAACCTCAAATTCTGTCTTTTGAATCTGAATGAAGTTGATAATATGTAGTTGATTTCATTAAACTTTGATAAAATAAAATAATTTCATTTTTGAGTCGGAAAATATACCTACATAAAATTCGCTTATTTCGATATTGGGGTATAACTAAAATAAAGGATTTCCACATTCTATTTTAGGAGAAACTTGTATCAAATAGTCTACCATGTATAATGAAACTGGATCACCAACTCTGAAAGATACCCTTCCGCTTCAATATCAACCTACTTTCCAACGGATAATTCAATCAGTCTCTATTTCCCCCTCTTGAAATATTACAGAAGACAATCTCCATGAAGTTTTTTTTTTAAGAGCTAACTGATGTAACAGGCGGGATCAAGATATAATATTGGAACGTAGGGTTTGGGTTTCCACAAAGGCGGTGAAGTCAAAGTTCGTCGAAGTGATTGGAATTCCTAGCAACATTTGAGAACTTTATTATTGGCCCTTTGACGTACTCGCTTGCTGAGCAAATCGATTTTAATTGATCGTTTCGTTATCTTGTCTGCTTCTTCGGCTCATCGGAAATATTGGAAGATGATCTCAGAATTATTAGATCGAAATTGATCACATCTCACAATGTTTGAAAGTGTTGATTTTTAGTCACAATGAATTTGGGGCATTCAACAAATCCAGATATTAAATGAAATGTTTATATGATAGAGCAACAAATATATGCTCTACTCAAAAAGATAAAAATGAGGAAATAAATAACATCACAAAAATATATTGGAAAAATCGAAACAGACAAAACAAAATCAGCTCGAACCACATATCGATACAAGGACAACAAGGAAAACTGTGAGTGCTTATTTTCATATCTCAAGGATATTTAAATAAAAACACACTATAAAATAGTTATTCTATTGGCAATCGATTTCGGCAACACGCCATCATCAGGCCAGTTGAAAAAATATATATTTTAGTCTTCCCGACATTTCTTGCACGGTACAATTCACAAAAATAAACTATATGGATTAAATTATATAAATAACAGTATTTTTTTCTATTTCAAGGTTAGGTTAGAGGCAAGCTTACTATCTTTGCAGAATACTTGTCTACTCAACAGTTTATTGACAATCTCAATTCACATTTTCTCAAATGTTGTTCGTAAATTAAAACTTTATGATTTAACTTTTACAAATTTTTTGTCTCTGTTATGTGCCGTGAAAATATTCTAGAAGGAATGTTGGAAAAGGAAAGATAATCGGTTTGTCGGTGTCATGTAGAAGGCAGGAAGTTCAAATTAATTGGCGATACGTCGATGATTTTAAAAATATTCGCGTTCCTGTCGAAATCTGAGGGGTTGTTAAATAAATGTTGGTCGTTCTTACATTTGATGATCTCGTTTTGTTAGAGTATTGTAAGCTTTTTGAAATTTTGTTCCCTGTGTAATATCTCCAATTTGTCCTGTGTCGTTTTGTGGTGTTGTTCCGTCAAACGGTTACCTAGTTTTTCGATATTCATCAAATCTTTTTTCCATAGTACGAGTAGTCATATAAAAGCAGGGGCAGTCTGAACATGTTATCTTGTATATGCCACTCTGTATAGTGTCGTGTCGCTGTGATTGTATTTATCCATGACTTGAATAGAAAGGTATGGAAATAAAGCGTTTTTGTACTGAATAGTGGGGAAATACTTTGTTGATATATTCTTTTTCTTTATCGAAGCAATGCTAGTGTATAGGTTAACAATATCGAACGAGACTAATATACAGGGTGAGTTTTTGACCACTGTGTCAATTTTAACCATGGATTCTTGACGTCAAAAGAAACATTTTCTTCCTATAAAATTTTTGCAAATTTGGTCCCTTTCAAAAGATTTGGGTGTTGAAATTTCACGAAAAAATTGCATTTTAACCTGTAATATTCAAACGACAATATCAATTGAAATGATCTCTTGTAGAAGGTTCTTGATAACAGTCATTCATATTTTGGCATCAATAGATTTATTCCATTTCTTGTGTGTTTCTCACTACTACTGTACAGATTGGTTAAATTGCATGAAAAACAAATATCACTTGAACTAAAGGTCCGTATCTTGTTCTTCCTAGAATCTAAAATTTAGTCGAGATATTTTTGCAGATTAAATCGATATAATCATCTGATGAAACATGAGTGAGTGTCATCTTTCAACAATTCAATTCAGATTCAATAGTAGATGCTGTACAAGGTAATTCTCGTTCAAACTAAACAGGACTACAGAGGGGTATTTGCCCGATGTGAAAACTTAAAATGATTATAACTTTTTAACGTAGCTGAATATGAAAAAACGGTATGGGAATCTTTTGATTTCAAGAACCTATAGTTAAAATTAACGCAGTGATCAAAGACTCACCCTGTATATTCTTGATAGGGATCTAAATTAATTGAATCTATGCTTTTTACAATTTCTAAAGAATTTTTTACTGAAAAGGTTGACCCATATTCCAACGTATTGATGAAGAGATGATTTATGAATTTTGAAATGTTATAACTAGGGGACCCTATTGCAGATGCTATAGGTCTAATACTTCCATCGGATTTATCTATTTTGATTGGACTATATAATTCTGGTAGTTGTGGATTCTTTTCTTTCAGAGTTTGAAAAGATTTATTGAATTTCTGTAATGTTGGTTCTGATTTCTTTAAGATATTGGTAACTTTATCAATATATTTTGGCATTGGATTTTTGTTACATATTATTATATTATTTTCTATAAAAAACTTGCATGTTTTCTCTATATACACTTCTTTACTCAGTTTGACTATGTCTGCATTTTTATCTGTCTTGGTGGCAATGAGTTTACAGCTACTTATCTTTTTGGCGCTCTTGTTCACCCGAACAGAGTGCATTTTGCCCGAATGTCTGTAATTTTGGAATATCGGGCCGAAAATGGTCTCAATTGATTGTGTTCGACTCCTTGATTCCCAAATAAAAAATTTTTAATCCTCACTATCTGATAAGATATTTTTCGGATTTCAATAAAAATTCGTCAATTTATTGAGGTGGTCGATATCTTACTTATCCTCAAATTTCATTGTCGTAGCTCTTTTCCATCTAAAGATATGATCATTTTTTTAATTTACTCAAGAGAAAAGTGAAATGACATACGCCCCGATGATTTTCTTTGAACGTTGGCCAACACAGATCGATATTCAATTGACAAATGCCGGGCTCATCAATCAGTGTCAGTTGGCGTAATATTAATCAAAATTTTTTATAATGGGAAATCAAAGAGATAGAATTCAATTTCGGTGGGCGAAATAATATACGTTGTCAAAATTCAGAAAAGCACTGACATAAGTTTTTAGGAAAAGGGAATTATAACTTCGAACAAAACTTGGGGAAAATTATGAATAGTTATTCTTTATTTGAGATATAGGTTTGTTCATTCATTAGGCGTTCATATTTGCATCACATAGTACGGGAAAAGACTATTGTTCACGTAATCAGAGTGATTATAGATTTGTTATGGTTTGAATATTTACTCGCAAGTAGCTCAACAAGAACGCCAAAGCAATCTGACCTCACGTCAGTGCTTTTTAAAGTATTTCTGATGCGTTTGATTGACTTTTTTATGTCTTTATTGATTCATTCATTTTATCCTTGAAGTTTTTAAATGTCTTGGCGACATCCTTCGATATTATGTTGAAATTTGGGTTTGTCCTAATCTGTAGTCGAGAGGTTAGTGAATCGACTGTGAAATGTATTTTCTATCGTCGGTGAATTCAATGATATGTTTGTTTGATGGTTGCTTTCCTGTGGGGTCGTTATCTTTATTTTGGTCATCTATTAATCTTCTAGTTTATACTTTTCCTTTGATCCGACTCATAGGATGAGTAAAATATGTCTTCTTGCAGTTTTCGATTAACGCCTGGTATTCAATAGTGTGCAGATTGGAAAGGAGAAAGCGATGCAGAAACTTCAGTTTTGTGTCGATGATGCCGGAAGTACTGAGTTGTTGTCGAATTTCCTTCCTCAGCACTGATGTTGGTCTGCGAAATTTCAGATTGTGGCTATATTTTGGTGGTATTTAACGTCCAGGAATTTATTATTTTCGATTTAAAAGATAGGTTTTCTATTCTTTCACATACTCTGAGGCGGTTGTTTTGGTATCACATTGCCCCAGAGACCGGGAGAAAACTTTTGAAGAAGATCCTGACCTCACTTGAGTGCTTTTCTAAATTTTTTCCTTGTGGAATTTTAGCTAGAACGGTTCGAAACAGAGTGTGTATCGAGTTTATTGGCTGCTCAGACCTATAATACACAATAGTGGGGCATTGTATATGAGTTCCATGTTTTCATCATATCGGAACCTATTTTAAACTAACTCCTATGTTATTCATAGTTGCAGCATTCGCCCATTTTGTTCCCCTGTTGTTTATAGTCCATAATGGAATAATAACCGAAAAACAATATTTTCATTCCGGTACGGTTCTCAGCAACTTTCTTGCTCTCCTAAAGTAAACTCGAAGGCTACGGAATTCGGGTTATGATAAAACATACTGAATTACGATCCTAGTTTAGAAGAGCATAATTAACTCTTATCAGCAAACAAAACCGTTGAACAATCTACATTTATTAAATTCACCGGCGCGCAGAAACACCATACCGAAACAACCCCCGGAATTACAACATTTCACAAATTGTGTCGGTTCCTTGAGGCCATCAGGAGAAGGACAACATTGTTGGAACTGGATATCATTGTTGAACTCGGAGGCTGAAAGTTCCTACGTTTCAGGTCATCCCACAGCCAACTGTCATAAAACTCCTGCGCTAACTTGGAAAGAAAATTCTTTCGATTTCAGCACCACGGTCGATGGGAAAAAGTTTTCAGGAGGTTTCTCTTGGTCGGTTTGATATCGATTCCTATACTCTGGAGTTTTCAAGAAGGGATAACAAGTCATGAGTTATTCAAATTGACTCTGTAAGATATCGTCTTGTGGGAATCATTTATCCGATTTTATTCGGGGATATTCACCAAATGTTTGCCTTGAAATGTTTAACCAAAACAACAAGGTTCTCCCTGTGTGAAATCGACGGAAAATGTTTTATTTGTTTCTCATTTGTAAACGTCAGTTTCCAAAAATTTTTGATGATGAAAGAGTTGATACTGATGATGATGAACCATCTGTTGACTCAGAAACTGCTGAATTTGAGGACTGTAAAACATTTGTACTCTTCTTACTACCAAACAATTTGCTAGACATTTCGATTTTTTTGTTGACCGAATCATCGACATAACTCATCGCAATTTCGGTGCTCTTCCACCCTCCTGCACGCTTTAGTGCTAAAATATCTCCACCCGAATCCGCAACCAAAGTGGCTCCAGTTCTACGAAAAAAGGTGTATAACTCTGGGTGTTTTAAACCAAAATATTTCGCTATTTGCTTTGGGACACCATCAATAGTGTGCTAGCCAGCATTAAGGGAAATGCACTTTCCATGTCGGTATGTCAAAAATAATCTTAGGCTTTCTGTTCCAGGAGGCCGAAGATTTACATATTTTCTGTATAACATGCAGGGCTTGAAGCTGCAGACATAATCGGTTATGGTGAATCTTCTTGTTGTTAAATTTTTGTTTGCCGCACTGTCACAATAACGTATTTTCCCATATCTTCTACATCATTCATGTTTAAGGAGAGAATTTCGTCACATCGACAACATCCAAAAATCCCAAATATTGTTACAATTTTATCCAGCAATCACTGGTCATCAGGAGCAAGTAAAAGAAATTGTTCAGCCTCTTTTTAACTCAATACCTTGGCCTTTTTGGCGTATAACTCTCAATTTCTCGTTTCAGAAACGCTATTACCTTTTGAAATCTGCAAATGACAACTAAACGTCATATTTTTCAATAAATTTTTTCAGGAAAACAAACCTGCGAACAGGGGCATTTTCTTTCATTTCCAAGCAGTTTTTCAGCATAGAGCATTTCGCCCATAAAGTATTAGGGCTGAATCTCTCTGATAGTTGATTCAAGTAGACCAACAAAACATCTTCAGTTACATGAGAAACAAATAAAATATAAAACAATACACGCAAGGTAACGGGTTTTACTGGCTCAAGGAAATAACTGACTCGCCTGCTGCTCGTCAGTTATATCCTCCATTCGCCAGTAACAACCCTCTTACCTTGCTAGTAATGTTATATACTATTGGCATTGAAAATTTAAGGCATAATCATTTTCAGTATTGCGTTAAATATTTCGTCTGAACTAATACTTTCAGATCAAATGAACCGCCTTCAATCCGATTATTTCAATTATTTTAACGGGCAAGTTCTAGATATAAGTAGAACATCGTGCTAGATTTGCAACCAAATGTCTGTAGTTTTCAAATATCGAGCCGAGCAAGGCCTTTATCTTTGAAAGAGAGTTAGTATTTTCATCATCAACATCAAAATAGGTCGATTATCCAAATACCTCGGTTAAATCATTTACTGGGCCAAATTTGTCGAATGCTGCAGTATTTATGAGCATCTAAAATTTGGTTTCCTCAAGAACTCATGGAATATCCATCCAATCAAGATGTAACTTGGAAGATGTTCGAATGAGATTGAAACAAATAGGCTTATAACTTTTTTTACTCTGGGGATTTTATTAGGGTATTTATTGCCCAGAGCTGCATAATTCTAACAGCACCTTGTATACAGTGATTGACAAATGTGTGGAACCAAGTTAATTTATCTGAAATCACTGAATATATCAAAAAGAAATTTGGAAGATGGATACTGAAGTAGATTGCCTATTTGTTTTCATATTTTGTAACAATTTTGAACATCCGGTTTTACCGGAAATATTGTCAATTTTAAAATTTGCAATGGAACACCCGATATGTTATTTTAGTTTCTAATGAAACATTTTATTACGAGAACAAAAATTATGAGTTCGATATTTTTCATTTCGATACATACCTAGATACCAACAGAAAACTATCTAAAGAAAGTAAAAATCTAATATCCGTTGAAGAAATAACTAATTATAATTATTAACTAAAACTTAGTGATTTACAAAACATTGAAACTTAACTTGACTAAACTTAATGTATTAGATGTTCAAACTTAGCACCGTTTACTTCTTGACAATAAGCAAGTCGGTTTGTAAATTGTCTAGTAACATTAGCTTTTACTTCTGGTGGAATTCTCTGTATCTTGTGAGTTATTTCTGCAGCTAATTCTTGCAAATTATTTGGTCTATCAACATAAACTTTAGTAGTTAAATAACCCCACAGAAATTGTTCAGTGGATTAAGTTCGGCACTTCGTTCTAGCCATTCATAAATACCCTTTCTTTCAATCCATGTGAGATGAAATGCCCTATCTAAATAATCTGGAGCAATGAGTATAATGGGGTGCTCCATCCTGTTAAAACTAGATATTATTTGTTAATTGGGTCCCACGATTCTGTTGGTATAAATTCCGGACCAAACGTTCAATTTTTGGGGATGTTGTGTATGAGCCTCTTGAACCCAATGAGGATTAGTTTGTGACCAGTAGCGGCAGTTATGTCGTTTAACTGTACCGTTTCACAAAATTGTAAACGTCTCTCGGAATCGTCTTAGGACAGTTCTTGAACGAGGCGAATTTTGTATGGATAATATTTTTCTCGCCTTAATATTCTTCCTACTGAACGACGACCAAGCATATTGGCGAGGTCGGTAGTGGATAAGTGAGGATTTCTTCTAAAGATATAGCAACATTTTGAGTAACACCTTCATTAGTTGCACTTTTTAACCGTCCACTTTATGCTACATTGCTAACTGTTCCACTTGTATCATACCTCCACAAATTTTTCGTTACTACCCAACGGGATATTTGTGCATCAGGATGAACAATATTAAAAAGATCACAAACTTCTTGATACGTCCTTTGCCTCCCCCCATACCCAATTATCATTAATACTTATATTCTTTCTCTGTCACTCAATTCGGCCGTTTTACGATTAAATAAAACAATATAATCTTTTACGTTTGAATTCAAATACTAATAACATATTTTGACAACTACTGTCACCTCAACACTGAATTTCAAGGACTACTAGATGCCATTAAATTTTTCCTTTCTCTAGTTTCTTTTCCGTTAATATCTCTATATCTTTAAAAATTCCAGAGATATTTACTTGCGTATAGTCCTTTTATAATACCAGTACCTAAACATGGGACCATGGAATATGAAACATCAGCTAAATATAAAAGCTTTATTTGGTAAAATCATCTTACTGATTCAAGTATATCTGGCATTGCTAAGGAAATAAAATTTAAGTAAATGCTATCAATAGTATCGATGAATATCTTAACGATGATTGCATTCAATGAATTTGTTATTCTTCAAAAAGGTCCTAATTGGAAAACCTCTCCCTATCTACTCATTCTCGTGATCTCATGAAGGAATTCTTTCCTGGACAAATTCAATTCACACTTTGATTTAATTTTCCGGTTCACAAATCCCAGGATTGATTTTTTGTTATGGAATACGGGGAAAAGAAACAATTTCTAGCCCAGGGGTTGTGCCGCAAATATAGAACAGATATTCGACGGACGTACTAATAATGCGGGGCGAAGCATTGGCATCCAGGTTGCCTCATTTCCGGGGCATTTTCTTTGTGTTATTCCGTCTTGACACATATGATTCAAAGCATCCCCTTCGTTGTCGATTCCTCGCATTTTCGCTGTTTTTGTCTCACGTCAGCATGGAGTCGAAAGATTCGGAGATATTGGAAATCGTAGACAGAAACTGAATTTCAAGCGGAAATAAGTTTTTCAACTTTTTGACCCCCTGAGAGTTTTCGTTTCTGCTGAGATTGGATATTGAAAAGGAATGTTTATTCGATTTATGGGTGTGACGTTACATGGAATTCGGAAATCGTAACTGATGACAATCGTGCTGAATCGGACGAATATTTCGCTATAAGAGGCTGTTGTAATGAAGTTTGATTTTTCTTGTATAGGAAAATCATTCTTCATTTTAAGTATTCCGATTATTTTATGTATTTTTCGTTCCCTTTATACGCCTTGAGACTCGAAGTTGTTGTTTCAGTGAGACAAAAAAGGCATGAAAACATAAATTTCGCTCCGCTAGAAACCGATAAATATGTTTTTACGCGATAAACCGAAATCGAAGATGATTTTAGGCGACAAATACCACATCCGTATGTGTCCGTTTCATCTCCCCCCGGGAGAGTATAAAAGACCGTGTTGCCCCGGAATTCGATTATTAATGATTAAGATAGTTCTGTATGCGATGATTAGAGATTTTTATTTGATGATTAATTAAGGTAGATGGTGGTAGATTGTAGATGATTCAAGATTCATTATTCAGTTCCTAGTTTTCTCTTTTCTTCATTCAAGATTCATAGTAGATCATTTTTGTTAATCAGTATTAGCGATTTGTTTTATTTTTATAAGTGCACACAGTGTGGTTTTGCCGGAAGTCAGTATCCCGAGCGACGAAAGAAAAGAAAAAGTGAGTAAACGATAACCCCATTGCCGAAACCCCTTTATTTCAATTTCATCAAAATCTCCTATTTTTCCGAGTTTGATTTCATTCCTTTTACAAGAATTCTGTAGAGGCTTCCTGTCCACGTGGACAGTTAGTAACCCTCCGTTTGTAGTAATTATTCTTAGCTCTTCTCTCGAGCCAGTAAAATTTTTATTCAGATTACCGTCGATCACAATTTGTTGCGTCCTATTTGCGGGAAAGTATAGCGTTAGCAGCCAGATTGATTTTGATTCAGAATTAATTCATTTTTATGCATTTTACTTGTAATTGTTAATGTCCTTAGAAAGTGTTATTTTCACAAGTATAACTGAATTCTTGCGTTCTGTTTGAAATTTTACAGTTGATTACCGAATTAATTTATTGTCACCTTTCATACTGTCAGTTTAAATCTGTTATTTTGCTGAAATATAGTTGATTCCTTACGTTATTCTTGTTCAACATACCGAGGTGATTTTCTGTACCTATGTACCGAATTAGTTTATTTTAACATTTCATACTGTCAGTTTAAATCTGTTATTTTGTTGAAATATAGCTGATTCCTTACGTTATTCTTATTCAACATACCGAGGTGATTTTCTGTACCTATATTCCGAATAAATCATATCAAATTTTTGCCTATTTGATTGCTCAAATTATCGCTAACATCTTAGATAAAACCGAACTCTGTCTTCGACTAGAAGCTACCTTGGTAGGTTTGCTTTTCTCCCTGATAAGCAAAGAATAGCTGGCGCCCGAAATATATAAAATAGGTAAGAAAAGGGTGTTACACTGTATCAGTAAAATGATTAAATAAAAAATCTAGAAAACACTGAAGTGGGGACAAAAGCTTTTGCGTGCTTGTTCCAAAGTTCTTGTCCTTTGAAATACCCCATACATGGTGACCCAAGTTCGAGTGCCTATCATACGTTTTTGGAGAATTAAATCACGATATTCTATTGTTCTATTAGTTTCAAAATTAACATCTTAAATTGAAGGTTATGTTCTCTGACATAGAATAAAGAATAAATTGTCACTGGAATCGGTAAAACATTCATAGGAATTTGAGATGAAATATTCAGTATTGCATATAAAAAATTTATTACTGATCAAATAATATATCAAATATTACTTACTGAAATGTTTTGATAATTGATTCTGAAACTACACTTCCAAATTTAGTAAATTATCCTTGTCGGCTGTTTTAGTTCTCTTACTGATTATGAAACTGTAACCCTACCTAACTCACAGACCATTAACAGTTTTCTGGTATGTGACCTAAGCTACGCTACACATTGGTTACACTAACTACCATTGTCTGTTGAAAGGAAGCTGGATCTATATACATATTCTAGAATCAGCATCAGCATCATAAGTATATAATGGAAGATTCTTTCTCTCCCAAAAACTTACAATACTCATATGAAAAAGAAATGATCACGAATATTAAGAATTCACTCATCATTCAGGGAGGTTCATAACATTTCAAGATGTCCTTGAACTTGTTGATATTCTCATCATTAGATCGGAAACATAAATGAGCACAACCTACATCTCCCTTCAAATTGAATACACATAAACTCTGGAGAAATACCCTTTTGAGATAGCATTCGAGAGACTAATTCGAATGTATCAAGTAGAAACCAATAACGACTATAATATTAAGTCTCTGCTGCTTACCTTCGCTCGAATGCTATTTATAGGATTTAAGAATGAAGGCACAGTTTTTCGTGCCTTGTCTGTAGTATCTGAGCATCTCCCGGAAGGCGGATTGAATCCAATATTCGACATAACAAGGAATTAAATATGAAGCTGGGAGCGTAATCCTCAGTAGAGTGCTGAACATCAATTCTCGGAATGTCTATTTCTATAATTCAGGGAATCGAATCTCAAGTATTCATTAGGTCATGGGCTTTAAGATGGGTTGCAAATTTCCAATTCTGTTTCTTAGTGTCATGCCGCACAGACGAAATCTACAAAGAAGAGCAGCATCCGACTCCAATCATCTGCTTCAGTTTAGAGAATTTTCAAGAAGGTCAAGGAAATTCCAGTTTAACGATATTTATATAACAGTCTGAGAACTGGTGCCATAAAATCTGTTTGAGTTGCCAAGACAAGTCATTTTGTAGCATCATGTGGAACACATGATAATGGAAAAATCATCACAACTACAGGATGCAGCAAGAGTCAGTTTACCATTTTGAATTTGAAGGAAAAAAGCAAAACTAATTGCAAATAAATTTATTTCCGGGAAAAATATAACATCAATAATTACTTGTGGTCTTACGTTTTATGTTCGAATTGTTACCACCCCTCTTCGACACACATTCGGCATCGTTTAGTCACGGTAAAACAAATTTCACGAAAAAATTAGCAGGGCGACCCGAACGCGGCGTGTCGACTACGGAGCCAGTACTCACAAATTTTCGATACAGTTTATGCACCATTTGTCTGGTGGGAACTTGCTTATTTGGAAATTTCAGCATAATCTCCGTCAAGTTTTAGGTAAGATACAAACAAAAACGTTATTCTTTCGTGTACTTTACACGCGCAGCCATGACAACGAACGCACTGTAAACGTACACAACAACACTACTACACGCGGTCAACTCAATTAGCTTCGTTTCAGCTCCCTCCTTCCGCCCTAGGTTCGATACTGGCCGAGAATATGCACATGCGTAAATACCAGACAGTGTAAACTTGAAATAAATAAACTCAAGGAAAACAGCGAGTAGTAATTTTCAATTTGAGATATAGATTTGTTCACGGAACCCACGTCAGTGCTTTTCTAAATTTTCATTAAAAATCCCGTATTAGGACGAGATTGGAATCTTATTCTAGTTTGAGATTTTCTTTATAATGATGTTTTGAACAACTATGCCAAATTCTTCTTGAATGTGTAAATAGACCGGACGTCTAGAGGGAAATTCCAGCATATAATGCGACGTGTGAGAATCCACGAAGAATTGGGGATTATCTCTGTCTGTTATAATGAGGTCTAGAAACAGTAAATCCCTTCTGTCGGATAAATGTTGGAAGAAATCTTGTTTTCTTATAAGGAACGTATAGTTTAGCGTCTTTGTAGTGATGAAAAGAGCATTGTTGAGGAAAGTCTGGACGAATGAGCAAGACATTGCATTTTTGAATGGAAGCAAAAACAAGCGTATACATATTCGTTGATCAGAAGTAATCCTTGAAAATACCGACTAGACTTTAATATATTATATGTAAATTATTTGTGTCCTTTCAACATCACGAGGTCTGACCTAAATAGACGTTATACCCCATTTAATTGATGAACATCTTCTTTTTATAAGGGAATCCTCTTGTTCCTTGTCATAGAGAACAGTAATTCTCTTTCTTACATCTATTATTATTTTTTATCATGTTGTTTCCTTAATTCATCGCAAATGAAAATGACGTGAAGATTTTTACCCTTAAATTTTTATGATTTTTTAATATTACGAGGTTTGACCTAAATGACGTAATTAGCCATTTAATTGCAGAATTTCTTCGTTTCAGTTATGAATCTTCAAGTTTATTGTGTTCTGTTTTTTAGGAAAAAGTAATTATCTTTTCTACAACTATAATTTATTTGAATTCATCACAAATGGAAGTAATATTTCAAATAATACAATAAAGCTTCAAAATATTCATTCATTGGTTTATTTTTGTAATTATCTAATAAATTGTTTTCAATTTAGCAATTATATGGCAGATGGCTTTAATTGGCGTCAATGGTCAACACAATGCGGTAATCATTTAATTGGTCACACCAAATCACGTGGTAAAAATCACCACTTCAAGACAAATATTCTGCGTGATTTTATAATTTATCTGGTGTGGTATTATTTTAACTTTTCATCTGATTCGTAAATATAGTTGCTCTTATAGGTAGATTGGAAATCAGAAAATTTCATCTCTGGTTAATTCACTGAAAGTTTGCTCGTCTTCAATGAATTTAAATTTTTTATTTCCTGAGATATTATTAATTATTTATCGATATTGAGAAATTTCGAATAACAAAATAAAGAGTCCAGGTAAATACTTCAGAAAATAACAGAATTCGGAGCTAGTTTTTGATTTTAGGAATATTTTCATTAAGTTGAATTAAGCCTCAGATTTCATTAAATTCTACGAGATTGAAAGTTTCCACGTGTGTGAATTTTTTGTGGGTTTTCTTACCGAAAGGTTGAGATTCTAGGAGTAGAATTGCAAAATATCCAGCTCTCTGAGACTTCTCATTGGCTGTGATCAGTTACAGTTGATTTAATTTCTTAATGATTGAGGCACAGTTCTTTAGTCGGATCCATCGCAGGGGTAGGTTTTCGCTCTAGGTTTGTTTTGTTATTTGAAAAACCTAACGAATCAGAAACTTATAATACAGTCTCCTCAACATTTTTCATGACAGTTACCGGAACAATAGGCTATACAAGATAACCCCTATTTGTAACGGGTCATCCAAAAAATGCGCCTACGTGTTTCTTTGAAATACAAATTTTTTCAAGCTGTTTTTTTTATCAAAATTATAATCCATTACAATTATAAGTGGAATAGAATATCATTCAAATATCCACCACGACTGCGTCTGCAGGCATCAACCAGAATATCGAAATTTTCAATGACTTTCCGACATGTTGCTGGTGTTATTTCACGAATTGCAACTTGAATGTTGTTCTTTAGAGCATTAATTGTTTGTGACTTGTTGACATACACTCGACTTTTCAGAAAACCCCACAAAAAAATCTAATGATGTTAGATCACACGACCTTGGAGGCCAATTGAAATCTGCATTTCGTGAAATTACACCTTGAGGAAATTTTGATCGCAAAATCGTAATGTTTTCTCGAGTTGTGTGACACCATCTTGCTGAAAATAGACGTCAGACACTTCAATATGACTCAACTGTGTCCATGAAAAGTCTCTCAACATTGATTGGTATCGCTCAGCATTCGCAGTAAGTGCATTTCCAGCATCATCTTCGAAGAAAAATGGCCCAATGATTCCATTTGCCCAAAATGTACACCAGATAGTAACTTTTTGTGGGTGTAGAGATTTTTCATGAATAACACGAGGAGTTTCATCACCCCCCAATACGACAATTTTGGTTATTGTCGAATTCATCAATTTTGAAATGAGCTTCGTCACTAAATAAAATTTTGCTTGAAAACAATGGATCTGTCCTTCATTGTTCAATAATCCAACTAGCGAAATTACGACGTTGTAAATGGTCTATTTCTTTCAATTTCTGGGTTAATTGAATTTTATAAATTGATGTTGTCGGTTCATTTTCAACATTTCACTAACAGCAGCAATATTTTCATTTGTGCGTACAGTTTTTGGTCTTCCTCTTTTTTTTCACTGTCACTTTCAATGTTTGCATTGAAGATTGATTTGGCCCATTATTTACACCAAAAAATCACAAATTTTTCGCTGAGTACTTTTTAAAGAATGGTCATTTCCATAATAACTTTGAATGATGTAAAGGCGTTTTTGCAATGTGTACATGTCCATAATAATAAAACAAAATGGCTTATGTCATTTGTAAAGATGTCACGTGTAAAAATTACATAGTGCTGACATCTAGGCGTCACATTTGATGACCCTTTATTATTATATTTATTTATTAATGATGATTCTTATTTTCTCCATCAAAACATTAAGTAATGTTCATTATTTTTATAACCACTTGAATGAAGATAAAGAAAAGGTTTAAAAATTTTCGAACAAACCACAAAGTATAAGTTTTTAATAAGCATTTGGTGAAAAATCCCATTTCTATAAGATCGCATTCCGATCCCCACTCAACGTCAACGAAAGAAGGCATCTTATCAGATCCGAACAAAAATCTTCACTTAAACGAGTTCTGACAGCGTGAACGAGAACTTTTCCGTCTCCACCAATACAACTCAGCGATTTTTGAGCCGGGATGATCATGAACACCAGCTCAGAAACCAGCGGGATAACTAATCTAATTTCCCTATCGACGAACTCTTCTTTTACCGGCCAACTTTTCTGGCCGGTCATGAAAATGCTCCCTCAGCCCTCGAATCCCTCAATCAGCTAACGAGGCAAATGGGGGGGAGTCGAGGGACGAAACCCAATTAATAGCCGGCTCGTTAGTGGTGTGGTACATGTTGGTGCCTGTTCTGTTCTGTAGCTCGCAGGTGATGAATTACTTATCGAGACGTCCTGTGAACTTCGCACCCGCAGAAACTTGTTTCATTATTCATCGGAGCAACTTCGACTTTTACCGCTTTCTTCACGAAAAAGTTTCAACGTTCTTCCTCGGATGGACAATTGATTCGTGATGAACTGAGTGAGTCGTTTGGCTCAATTATTTAGTGTTAGGCGCCTGTGGTTCAGGCTACCTGCTGCATTCGTGCGATCTCTATCGTGTTAATTTTAATTCTGTCGCACCAGGTTCCATGAAAATTTGATAAATTCGACTATAGCTTTTGAAGAGAAATTTTTCATTATCGTTCTCCTGTAAAATTATTACTTGGGCAATAACCACTCTCTTATTGTTCTTGCTATCAGCATTTGGACAGACATTTTCTGTCATTTTCATAGCTAAAAATCAGCTTTTAAAAAAGCTGACAATATTTGAAAATTTTGCAATAATAAAATGTTGAATTTGCAGTCAGATATTTCTCTTCTGAGAAAGAGCATTTCTACCATAATGTTGGTGAGCACTGAATAATTTGTTCATAAGAATGTTCATAATGTCAATATAAGATATAGGAATTAACTGTCATGTCCCCATCACAGAACATCTACCTTTCAAAGAAGTTTCAGATATAATATTTATCGACTGTACAACAATATACCTGAACACCTGAAACAGCTGACAAAAAAATGACTTCCTTGGCCGTCTCTAATTTGTTTTTAAAAATCAATCTCCGAGGATAAAATGTAGAACTATTGAGTATGCTCAGAATAGTATATTCTAAAACAAGTTGCAGTATGGGCACCTATTCCAACACGAATGCGAAATTCGTTTTGTGTTTTTAAACAATTCATCTTTAATAGTGGATGATATGGGAAGTAACTTTCTTTCAAACTAAACTGGACTACAGAGGGGTATGTGCTCAAGTTTATATGTGTCTTTCACATTGTTGGTTAACATTCAATTACAAACAAGAAATACTAGAAGAAGTGGAAATTTATAAACATCTTAATAGTACGGAATACAAAACACTGAATACAATGTTAACCAACAATGTGAAAGCCACATATAAACTTTTATATTGACTACCTCATGGCACGCCACTGCCTCGCTAGGAACATTCAAGAGTCCGGCCAACACCGTTTGTAAGAAGAAGAGTGTCCTCACATAGGTCAGTTTGTCAAGGTTTGTTTGTCTTTTGTCATTTAATCTGTCTGTCATTTTTCATAGTTTTGTCTTTACCGTTTTAAATAATTCAATTTTATTCTTATTTATTTATTTATTCTTTTAACGTGTATAATTGTGTTGTTATTTTATATTTTGGACTCAACCCCCTTGTGACTAGATAATATTATGTATTTTACCATATGACACTGGAACATAAAATCGTAAGTTTAAGCGAACATATTACAATTCAATAGCAAACACCAAAAAAAAATTTATTTCATCTTAATAAGTATATATTTCTAATGATACTTGTAAACATAGCGTGTTTCCACTTTATGTTCAACAATTTAACAATGTTTGTTTTGCTTACGAGTACCGCCTTTTTAGAATCCTTGGTTTGATAATGGCGGAGTAGCCGAAACATGTAACCGGATGATTTTTAAATAAAAGGTTCCAACAACAGAAGTGTTTCAAGACTTTTACCTTTCCTCATATTCAACACTTCAAGATGGGATTTTATAAAATTAACCTATTCTAAGCCCGACTCACGATCCTTTGCGAAACATTCAACCGCCGGAACACTTCTCGCTGGGACAAACCTTCCTGTATCCACCGTATGATTTGGTCCAGTTGCACAGGAGCCAAACGTCTTCTCGGCATGACTGATAAGCTGACATTGTTCTCATTTCTTCAATTATTGTCACCTTATGTGTTCGAACGAGAGAAAAATATAGATTTAATAACAAATACCACATTGCTTTTCACTCCACCTGTAGCAGCCTACAGATAATAATCGATTTTGTGAACAAGAGCCGACGAAGTTTGATATTTGATATAATCAACTCAAAACATTTTAATTTTTCCTTAGAGAACATATAATGTACAGATATTCACGAGGTAACTTGAAAAAAATACAAATGAAGAGAAGTTCATAAGTGATCCCTACCAATTGTTGATCAGTGTTCGAAGCAAGATCGAGATGTAAATCAGGAGATATGCCGAAAATAAAAGGTTTCCTTTAATTATAACTCAAATCATAATCTTCTTCCAATATAAAAGACAGAATTATGTTGATAATAATGAAATTTTTTCAAATACTTCTTTACTTTTAATCGGAAAGTGTCACAAATTCCAAAAACTTGCTCCATATTTATGTCGGTATAAATAAAAGCTAATCTTGTCATCTTTCATTTAGAAGTGATTGTGGAAAACCTAAAATTTAATTTCTTTTTAATTAAGGCCATCTTGCGTACTTTCAATAACAAAAATGAAAAATTTTATTCTTCCTGATAAGTAATCATTTTTAGATAATTTTTCCTCTGCTATTTTTTCAATGAAATAAGTGTTATATCACAACCTTCCGCAACTATGGATGATGATTTCCCTTTGAATGGGTTCCGTAGCAGACTTCAAACATAAGAAGATCTGAAAAATCATCACTTGGACCGCAAGACCCGATTCGAAGAATCCTCCTTGCAGATTGGCGACAAATTTTGTGTATTACAATAGATTTGAATATAGAAGGTATTTCTAAGGACAAGAGTGACTACATTTCTAAAATAACAAAGGATTATGGTGCTGAGATTATTCTCCTTCAAGAGACACATACGGATACTAAAAAAAAAAATCTTCGTTGAAGAGGAACAATAAAAGGTTATGTATTAATTGATTATCTAATTAGTAAAATTTATGGTTTAGCTTGTTATGTTAAAAAATTCTTGATTCACTATATCGAGTTAATCCAAAAAGGCTAATTTGAGGAAGTTTTCTTTATCTCTTTCAAATTTTGTATTTTTGATATTCAGTTCTTTTTTCTGCTTTTGTCTTTTTATTTCCAGATTCGATGTGGGCACCTTGAAGAAGTCTCTGTTTCCATCAATAGAAGATCACTCTTGAAGAAAGAAATCCCAAATATATTTCAGCTTATTTTTGTACTTTCACACTTAGGCGGGGAGCCAGGGTTTTTTTTTACGGGGTTTTTTTCCCTAGGCTTTTATGTGATACGCCGAATTGTATGACACCCCGTCACTAACCCCTGATCTGTATGCTTTATTGTTTGCTAACGAAATATTGTAAGCCAAAAGTTCAAAAGAATATATATATCATTTTTAGATATTTTTTTCTATAATTTATTCTATATATAATGAGTTGAACGAAATACATATAGAAGAGTTGAAGAGACTTTCAAAGAAAATAAATTTTTTCTTCATTAAGAATTCCTCTGATTGAAGAAACATGCACCTATGAAAGAACTTAGATCAAAATAAAACATAAACATTATTTCTTTCAACAAACCTTTAATAAGTTCACGTAATTTCTTGAATTGCAAACCACAAAATATCTTATCGACTTCCGTGAGCAAATATTCCACTAGGCCGATTCCTCCTAATAACAAAATTTTTCTGCAATACTCATCCCTCAATTTGATACTGATGATTTCAATTTTCGACCCCTATGTTTGCTGGTTTCCTTCACGAAATATTCGTGAATAACGTATATAAATGTACACAGAGTTCAGAATGAAAAAAAATTCACCTACTCGTCGATGTTGTATTCATTATAATGAAAAAAGTTTCAGTTAATATTTCCAAGCATTAATTAGTTCATTATGTCGTTGAAAACTTCTTTCTTTCAGAAAATTGACAACTGAAGCATGAAAATACACGGCGGCATAAAAAATGAAAAAGTAAAAAAATCTGTTGGTTAGAACAAAGTATCTATCAAATATATTTAAAACGATAGAGATAGAAATTTTAGCATTTTAGCACACAGGCATATCCTAATTGAACTGTGTTTTCCATAAAAGTTATATTGTTGGCGCCCGTTTGTAACCAGCATCGTTTTTTTGTATTGCTAACTACAAAACCTGCGTTCTCTGAATTCGCGATGGTTCACTCGGAATTGATGCAAAAAAATTTACAAGTGTTTGATGTGCAATTTTATCATCGTTTGTGCTTTATGCAGCGATCCAATAGGAATTCCTGGAATGTTATAGTTTGAACATCCAAAATTAATTGGTTTTAAATCGAAGAATGGACTTCTATTCAATCATCGACCATCGAAAATCGAGGGAATAAAAATTGTGAACACTTCATATCAGTATTTCCTGCAAAAAAATATTTCATTTCTCATGTGAAACGAATAAAATTTGAATTTCAAGTGGTGACGATTTTGGAGTTCAGAAACTGTTATGCAGGGTGGTGGAGTTAAGCAAAAGTGATACCTTTCGGCTTATTTCGTTTACACACTCTGTGTTCTCCTCTCTGTGTGGTTCTCCTAACCAGTAGGAACACCCTTAAGAATTCAAATTTTTGAGCTGGTTCTTTCTGCGTTGTTTCTTTTGTTGGATTCTTCTGACTTTGTTTTATGATAGTTTAGTTTCCACAATGAATTTTCTGACATTCTTTATCACCCTGATGGAGGAGCCAACCCAAAGATCCGAAATAAAGGTGCATTAACCAATGGTTGTTTTAATAAAATAGCCCTAGATCCCGAGCTATCCAAATTTTATCTCTAGATTTCACCAGATTACGGCAACTTCTTTTTTGCAGTTAAAGTTTATTTGGAAATAATGAGATTGTCTCAAAATGGAAATCTTTCATTAATTTCAAACAACTAAACTAAACCAGTTATTCATGAAGAGTGCAAATGAATTATTAATAATCTAAAAATGACAAATCTTCCGTTTATAAATTTTTATTTTAGAACACAAGGTTTTCTTTTCGTCATGAATTTAATAGGAAATAGTTTCATTCATTCATTAATTATCATAATATTGAACACTTCAACAAAACTACTCAAAGAATTACATAAACAATGAAATAATTTGAATACTCTAATGACTCTAAAGCTGAAAAGGCAAGAGCGGAAATACGTGTGGAGCTCTATTTCATTTTTTAATTTTTTTTTTGTATTTTTTCGAATTGACTGTAACTATCATTTTTAGATAATTATTAAACCTGAAATAAACACTGTTTCATCTGAAGGAAAAAAGCATTGGATGAACTTTGGACCAGCCTTTATAACGTGTTCGTTGTGTTTTCATTTCTCAGCTTTCACCCTAGCCACCTAATACAATCGACTATTTCCATCTACTCCAGAGACCCTGTATATCCATAAATAATGTCATTTTCCTTCCTCACCGGTCGGTTAAATCAGAGGCATCGAAAAGTTTGGCCAAAATTTCCCCCTCGCGGAAATTACATTGCTTATCATTCACCTCATATTATAGGTTCGGTTTCTCAGAGACAGGAAATTGTTACCGCTGCTTAAATTTTCAGATAAACGTCTTCCTCCAGCACCGAACTTCCCAGCCTCACATCTTTATGATCCGGCTGGCTGGATGTGTCCCAATTGAAAAAATCCAGAATCCCCAAGTCTGCGATAGGAATACGAAATGAAACAGCGATATACGCGAGGCAAACGATTGATTTTATGTCTTTTGCTCAAGGAAAATGTTGATCGGTTCAGGATTCTGACATCTTTATGTATGGAACACCTACGGGTGGCAGGGATGCCGGAAAAATCTACAAGGAGAGTGAACATAAAAAAAATTGAAGGTAGATTTATACAAGAACTTATGTTCCATTACGAGCTTGGATTGAGAATAATAATACTTATTAATCCTTTCGGTTATATATATATAAATATGATTTTGTACTGAAATAAGAGTCTATTTTTTCTTTTGAGTATTTCGCTCGGCGAAGAATAAAAAGAAACGAACACCAATATTCTCCTTAATTGAGTCAATAACCCTTACCTAATATTCGAAATATATAAATATGTATAGGACAGGCCAGAAAAACAAGTTACACAATAACAATCATAACTCCAATTAATGAGAAAAAGAATGATATCTCCTAATTCCTATTGAGCCGGCATGACATGGCAATATGTTAAATAAGAACGACAAATATAAAAAAATATATGAAATGATAATAATATGAGAGGCAGTCACCTCGAAGCCACTTCTGAGATTACCATGCGTCAATAATGACTAGCTCGCACCCTTGAACAAAGGATTTTTATATTTGTCATTCTTTTAGAACAAAACTCCAATGACATTAAAATTACAACTGAAAATAATCAGCTTCACAATAAAAACATTGCTCAATCAGTTTATTCTTAACTACCTTTTTCAATTCTTTCAGCTCTAGAGACTTAGAGCATTTGGGAAAATGATTTCTGGTGCATATTCAAACCTGGTGGTATTATGTTTCGGAATATGGAACAATTCACCATTTCTAGTGTTTTAGCGATGTAAGCTTGAAACTCTGGTAAAACCGCTCCTATTCTTCTTCATATAAACCAGACATCTAAAAATGTAAATGCAAGTCACTGTAAAAATACCACTCTCTATGAATATAGGACGACAACAGGATCTCGGAGGAATATTGAAGATCATCCGTAAAATCCTCTTCTGACTTATAAATGCACTTTTAGCATCAGTTGAGTAACCCCAGAGCATGATATTGTAAGATAAATGACTGTAGACCAGGCTGTAGTATATACAGGGTGAGTCTTTGACCACTGCGTTAATTTTAACCATAGGTTCTTGTGATCAAAAGAAACGCTTTTCCCATACCGTTTTTCCATATTCAGCTGCGTTAAAATGTTAAAAGTCTTTTAAGTTTTCACATTAGGCAAATACCCCTCAGTAGTCCAGTTTAGTTTGAATGAAAATTACCTTTCACAGCATCCACTATTGAATCTGAATTGTTTCAAAACATAATTTTTCCTTTAAGAAATGATTCACTCACGCATGTTTCATCAGATGATTATATCGATTGAATTCCTTTCAACTTCAAATATCAAAAATGGTGCAATTTAGGAGAAAAGATTACGAATGATTCTAGGAAGTACAAGAAACGGATCTTTAGTTCAAGTGACATTTGTTTTTTATGCAATTCAAGCAATCTGTACAATAGCAGTGAGAATCCCACGAGAAATGGAATAAATCTATCGATGCCAAAAAATGCATCAATTAATCAAAAATCAATAAAAAACCTTTCACAAGAGATCATTTCAATTGATATTGTCGTTTTAATATTACAGGTGATAATACAGTTTTTTTTAAGAAATTTCAACACCCTATATCTTCTGAAAGGGGACAAATTTGGAAAAATATAATACAAAGAAAATATTTCTTTTGACGTCAAAAATCTTTGGTTAAAAGTAACGCAGTGATCCAAGACTGTATACTGGGGGGAAGTGAGTTCTTGACTTATTGCATAATATTGCAGAAATGTTGAGTGCTCAGCCGACAGAATAGTCGTCACATCAAGGTTGTGTATGACAAGCCTTAAAGTGAAAAGAACACACTGTGTTTTTCCTATGTTGACCATCAGGGCGTTTGAATGACACCAATCGTCGAAGCATTATATCAATCGTTGACACAGCTTCTGCAGATCATCAAAGGTCCGCGCAGCAACCAATATCGAGGTATCGTCCGCAACCAGAAGAATTCTAACCAACTAATATTGAATGCGGCTGGAATATCAAGAGAATTCACCACCAATTTTCTCAACCCGACCAGTAAGTCATTGATGAAAGTAAGGAACAAAAGTGGTCCCAGAACCGAACCCTACGGTGCACCGTGGTTCAATTCACGCTCATCTAAAACAAAGTCGGCCTTCCCGGCGGATATTGTCCTATCCTCGAGATAACTGGAGAGCTAATTTAGGAACACATCCCTCAAACCTAAACTATAGCATTTGTCGACGAAAACTTGGAAAGGGAGGCTGTCAAACGCCCGTGCGAGGTCGAAGAATAACCCGGTATGACTTGGCCATCATCTGGATATTCATAGACAAACTCAACAAACTAGAGAGCTCCTGATTGAGTAGTAAGTACCAGTGATAGATAAAAGAACGAACTGTAGGTAAAAAATCTGTATACTACCTTTAATTGTCATCTTTCCAACAAGGTCTGTCAAAATTTCGCAACAATTCATTGAGTGGATTTAATTTGCATACATATCATATCAAACAACTTCCTGTTCATTTGAAGAAAGGTAAAAGAGCAATATCGTTCGGTGATTCATTTCCTGTATTTGAAAGGGAAGGCAAAGAGCGATTTATAAACTAGAAGAACTGATGAAATCATTATTTGTTTTTGTGAAATAGACACCGTACATATAAATTTTAATATTTGCAGCCTATACCTATTGTACCACCCACTTATATGACGGTATAATCTCATCAAATACAATAAAAAGAGTTTGATTCATTTCTTGAATATTTGTAATACTTCAAAATCTGAAGTATTCTCATGAAATAACTCATTAAACACAATAATCAAAACTGGAGTCAGTCTTTGAGAGAACTCAATTGTATGTCGAAATGAATATTCCACAAATGAGGTACCTAATCTCCCCTTCTGTACTCTCTCTTTCCAGAACATGAATAATTGCGTCGCTACTCTGTTTTTACGGCGTTTAATATTTGTACTTTCAGAAAAACAGGACGTCTGTCGGTATGAGTGCAGAGAGCGGAACAATGAATCAACAAAACACGACTGAAATAATTAATCGTTGTTATTATTGTGAATATACTAAGCAGAAGCCAATGTAATCCCTGTAAACATTGTCTACGCCGTTTCTCCTGTCGTATATCAAACATTATCACTATTTATTCAAGCCCCTTCATACTTTGAATCCCCGCTTGGAACTTCAAACGTGAAAATATCAACAGCTCAAAGTGAAATTTCAATTTCAGCCAAACCTAATATTGAGCTTGTTTAATTATATAGCTTATGCACAGATGGAATTAGAGTCACTGGATCTAATAAGTGTGTAACAGGAATAGTCTTATGCGATTCTGGCTGTCAGGGGGGGCTTTATGAAGCAGGTATCTCAGATTAATTTCGTGTTGGATCCCAAACGATTTTTGGAATAAGCAAGTGCAAAAAGAAAGTCGAATGAGCATAGCAAGACACGTGGCACCTAACGTAGATCGATAAAATGATGCGTTATCGTCACGCCAAATCCACGAATTGATTTGTCACCGAATATTTTCAGATAAACGTCTTATAAGAGTAAAATAGGAGTCCATATTGACCGTTTGATCTTTTGAAACGAACTCATAACGAACACTTGATAAGCTTTTTTTAAGCAACAGCCATGACTCAGTAGATGAAATTTAATTTCAAATAAAAAAATTTGAGACAAACTTGTATCATCCCAGGATTTTGAAGCTCCAAAAATCTAATTTATCGGACATTCCTTTATACCACGAACATAGTCGGGTAGTTTGAAAGCGTTGGGAGACAACCAAAAGGTTCAATTAGTTTTGAGTAATTTTAGATAGTGAAATCTCTCAGAGTTCAGTAATTAAATAGTTGAACAGTGAATGATATTGACTCTGCTAAGCTTCTGGTAAAGGAAGAACCAAATGTTATATCAAGTTACTTAAATGTGTTCGACTTGAATTCATTGTAAACAATATCAACGTTATTGCAGCATGGCAGCATGATCCATTGTAGTTATATTGTTCGCTTCGAGTTCAATGACGAATTTACCATTTATAGGTAGAGCTTCGTTGATTTTCACATTTAGCCACTCATGCTAGTTACATTATATGTTGGAATAATACCCACTGTATATCACTGGTAGATTGTTCATAAATGATGGAAATATTCAAGAAGGTATGTTGTCTTATTGCTACCTATTACGTCTATATTTCCTTACTGTTGATTGTATATATGTTTCACTGTTTTATCAAGAGGTGAGTTCACTTTCGTTTATCAATTTTTATGGTTCATACTGCTATCTGATTATCTATATGCTTGTATTACATGATATTTCAATTTTGGGGTCTTGGAATTGCGTACCATTCCTATATTATTGAAAGAGATTTTTTAGCTACCTGGATTGAAAGCCCTGATTGCTGGTTCTATTACCACATAAGGCAGGAGAGAATAGACTTCTTTAAAAGCTGTTACTTTTTTAATTTTTTCAGAGTCACCACTGGAACTCCATGACCGTCCCTGTGTTCCATTTTCTTGGCTCATACAATATTTAGAGTAATGGCTCACATACCTAGGGACCGTGACCATGATGATGGTTATAGTTATTCCTTTTGCATATATTATCTAATTGAAGTTTCCATTGCCATGATCATTATTCTTGTTTTATTATTGAAGTTGTTACCCTCTTTGTTTCCCAACCATTTTCACTAATCTCAATCATCATGAGCCTGAACTATTACTTGAATTAAACGTAGAGCCCTACTCTTGCTAGACGATCACATTAGATGGCCAAGTATCTGAAGTCATTCACACTCCAGTGTTGTAGTTGGTTTTGTTGATAATATTTGTCATTCTATTTCGTGCTGTACCGATTGAGATCAAGGGTGATCCATCGATCTGATTCGAAAAAAATAACTCTAGAGCCAGTTAACTTTTCACCGTATCAAACTCCCCTGTCCGGGTTCATCACCCATCCCATCCGTCCCCAATTTCCTCTTAAGACCCGCAGAGCCGAGCAAAATTCGACAGTTTCAAAATTGAATAACGTTATGAACGTCCACGATCTTTCAACGAACACGTAGGTGGAAAATATCAACCCCCTGATACGAATCGATTAAATGGCGCTTGGCGACCGATGCGTGAATATCGCGAATCGTAAATGTGCGACGCTGTTGCTGGCAATGGTATCTGCCACATCAAGCGCACCAACGGGCGAATATCCCTGAACTGCGGCAACTTAACTTTACGAGCTCCTTTAATTTAATGCCCATAAAGATGGACCCGGGATCTTTAACTTTCCGCGTTCTGATATCTTTCGGTGTCAAGGAATCCCTTTTGTTGCTTTTCCTGCCGAGCATGATTAAACTTCTGCCCTTCCTCTATTCCCTTTGTAGCATGGAGGCTGCAGACCCTGAGGAGCTATTATTTTCCCGCCTTTCCTTTGTTCCTGATGTCTATCATAGCGGCGCAATAAATGGGTAATTCGTTTTCTGAATGTAGCACCTTGATATCCTTCGAACCTTATCTTCAGCGATGTTTCAGGTGGTGTACATAAACTCTCAAGAAAATCGATAACTACTTGGATGCTCAGAAGACCGCGACACCAAGCTGTCATGTTAATATTCAGAACCTACAAAGATAAATTAAAAATGACACTGACAAGAGTATCCGGAAATGTCCATTCAAATTGTCCTCGTTGAGTATTTTAAAGTATTTGAACTTTCGGTATGTTGGTAGGATTCTCCATTATTACTGAACCAAACATGAAAGCTGTCTGTCAACTAAATTGTTAACCTCATGTCACCAAACCCACTCGGCTCCAGAGAGTGCACAAAGTACCTCCTCGGCTAGCTCTAGAGCTGAGACTACTTATAAAGGGGCGCCACTCTCTTTTATGATAATACAAAGAAGAAAAAAAGAGGAAAGTACACTAAAGATCTCTGGGTCGCAAAAGAGAGAAAATAACGAACGCACTCTCAGGATGCCAAACGAGCCCGATCACACAAGGGAGGTAGTGGCTAGTAGAAAGAATATAGAGCAATTATTTAATAATATAATGAGCCCAAATCAAATACACAAGGTCCCTCAAACGAGGATATATCTTACAGAAGGTAGATCACTAACTAGTTCTTACTTCACAACCCGAATACTCGATATAATGCTTTATCTCTTACTAAACAAACAGTAATATCACCCCAAGGTATATACTTAGAGCCTCGATGGTAATCGTTATAAATAGCTTTTTACTTATATCTAAGCGACCTTCTCGATAGGTCGGGTTTTATGTACTAAAACAGTATTCACTGAATTGGGCTTCTTTGATACTAATCAATCTTAACTAAATTCTACAGACTAACCTTCTATAACAGTCTAGGTCGTGGCTCGACTGAAGTACAAAAGGATATAGTTTCTTAAACCATAATTATTCTCACAGTCTCGTAGATGGAAACTGGGCTCAAATATATTCCTGGGCCAACGTAGTACAATTTCTCACAGTAATGTGCCCTGGGTAGACGACAGGTGTGGTATCTTAGATGGCAAAATCTGGTGGAGGTCCCCAAAGACAGCTCCACGGCAGTTCGACGGTAATACAAAATCAGCCTAGACAAACAGCTCGAAGACTTCAAAGACAGTTCAGAATCTGCGGTACCTCGCAACGGTACAATAATAATTCCCAATTCGAAGCAGAATGATGCTAAAAATACGAACAAAAATCTAAAATACCTCGTGACAAACATAGGTTAACCCACCAATCCCACGTCGTTCTTCCGAACAAATACGCCACTCCGCTAAAGCGCAAAAATCTCACCAACGAACAAACCAAACCAACAATGATAAGATTTCTCTCAGGGCTTCAGTTAAAATCCTGTTCAGATCCGCAAAATTGCGATTAATTACTCCAGGAAATTCCAACCAAATATATGCCGGAAGAACGACGTAATTGACAACCTACGTCACATGCACAGAACAGGACCACCGACAACCGTCCATTGAAACGTACGAGATAAGCTGGTAAACTACTGCGACTAACGCCACCAGTTCGGTCCGCAGGTACTAACTGGAGCGGGAATTTTGAAACCGTGACACACAGCTGTCAAAACAAATCAACCTCAGTGGTCAGTGGTTGCAGTTGAATTATTTCATTAATTTGGGTGTTTTTCTTGACGCGCCACTCGCATGGACGGACCATGTCGATCAACTTGCTACCAAACTGAGAAGCAATATATTTGCGCTGAGAATCCTTTCATGCTACATACTTATCCACAGCGGTGTTGAGGTCTGCGTACTCTGCTCTGGTAGAATCGCATCTGAGATACGTCTTCAAAGATCTCCGATTGCTCACATTTCCTTCATTGTACATTCCCGAGTGCCTAGTATATGTTCATGCACATCTGGAGACCTTTACAACACAGTCCGAGGTTCACAATTATGACACCAGAAATGAACTAGCCATCAGAAAGGACTTTGTGAGACTCAAAAAGTCCCAGCGATTTCCTGACTTCAGTGCGACCACTCTATACAACAAACTTCCAGTTGGGGTGAAGAGTCTGCCAACTAAAAAACTCAAGAAACAAGTATTCAACTTTTTGTTATCTGAGATCTTTTATTCAGTAGAAGAGTACACAAGCATGACACTTTATGTAGATCCAATAATCTATAATACAACTAAATCTCTACCAGTCGATGCTCTGACACATTTCAATTGTTTTATGTAACTTCGAAAATTTCTGTTTATAGACATGTTTTAAAACGTCTCATTTATAGGATTATGACTTGTAAAAGCAATTGTATTTGTTGCAATTCATCAATAAATGTCTCTCTCTCTCTCTAACTTCTAAAACAGCACCGGATGCCGGTAGATGGTAGATAGCACGCCGTTTTACTAGAACAGGGTAGCAAAAATCGAATCAAATATTATTCATAAGCCTGTGTAGTATTGGTGTTCCTTGTGACTGATTTTCTTTAACTATTATAATGAAATTTTCGACAAATTTCTTGTTGGGTCATCTTCAATGATATTTCCAGTAGAAGTTCCAACGAAATATCAAAATGCCTCGATCCATTTCGATTCCGCCAAATTGTGATCGCCGGATCCGGAATCGGATCAAAGAAATCATACTTCCTCTCACACTTCAAAGAACTGCATGCGCCAAGGTTGAAAAATTCCACGTGATCGAGCGTGAATCGAAACAGCTAAAGCGAAACCTGATCGCACAGGCTATAACGTCGATCCTCCCTGGACCAAATCACATAAATCGCCAACTCGAATTCCATTTTTTAAGTAAACGCTCTCTGGAAATTGCCGTCTATATATGAGGACCGCCGGTCGAAATCGCTTTTTACGACAGTCATTTGTCACAAAGTTTCACGGTAGACTACTTTATTATTCGGTCCGAATTTGAAATATTATGTAAAACGGAATCTCGTCAATTCTGGGCCGATTCGCTGTGACGTTTTAATTGCTTCGGGTAATAGAATCGATGAGGGGGAAATATGGGCATCTCGGTGGAAATTTATTAGGGAAATCCAAGCGAAATCGACAACGATATCACCATTCTTCGACACCATTTATTGATTTCGATTTCGAATAAATTTAAAATAGATACAGTTCTCTTTGTTTGTTTTTAGGGGTCCTTTTTCTAAAAAGCAAACGACCGAATCATAGCGGATCATTTTATCAACCGGGGTTCCGTAAATCATAGTTATTCTCTATACCGGGTGTCCGTCGGGCAGGTGTACCACGACTTTGTTTTGTCGCCATTTTAGTTAACATTTGTCTTGAAAATTAGTGAAGTAGAGACGTGGAAAATTCTTTATGGAAAAAAAGTCGATAAAACAACGTGTTTTCATTGTTGAAACATTATATCGAAATCAATAATAGGTTACTGTGACGATGAGAAAGTTTCGTGACAGTTTTTGGAGAAACAGCGAATATACAGTAATAGTATTTGGATACATTGATTCTATCAATAGAAACACTTTATTACTATACCATTTATTGAAATTACGCTTTGTTGAGAAGATACAGGGTATTGCAATTTCATTTCGAAAATTGTTTTTGTTTATATCTTCGTAATGGAAAATCCGAATTGATTCAAATTCAATTAATGTGAATAGTGACCGTTATTGCGATATGTTGCGAAACTTTTGGGTCCCAGAGTTGCACGAGTTTGCAGGTTACAACTCAAGAACGTTGCTTTAGCAAGATGGGGCCACTTGCCATACCTCAAACGATTCAATCGAAGTTGTTAACGAATTATTCCCTAATGAAGTCATTTCGCGAAGGGGTAACATCAACTGGTCTGCCAGAAGCCCCGACTTTAGCTGGCTTGACTTGTTTGCTACCTTAAAAGTAAGATTCATCCAAACATCAGGTCATAAATAGCAGCAATATCGATAGCTATGTGTCAACATGTTATCGCCAATCTTCGTTCCCGTTTAGAACAGTGCCTGCAACGCAACGTTCATCATTTGGATAATATCAACTTTTCCAAATAATTCTCCAGTTCATAAGTTGATAATGAACAATAAACTCTTTTCTCTATTTCAGTGTCGTAATAAGTTCATTACAGTATTGAAAATAGTGCTGTAATGAACTCATTACAGCATTGTTCTCAGTTATATTTTTCGTTTTGTGGTTGACAACACTGATATCCGATCCTTTCGAATGTCAACACGCGTCCATTGCATGTCAATTGTCAATATTAAACCATTTAGAGATTTGAATGCACTATTAAAATTCTATAATCTGTCAATTCTCGTATCAGACACACCAACAGCGAAAATAAAATACAAAAGGCACTAGGAGGTATAATCTGAATTTTTTATTGAATTCCAATGAATTTCTCACAATTCTTGACTGAAATAGAAAAACTATCGTCTAATACTCATTGCAGAAGGCAATTCCAACACTCATGCGTTCAAAAACTCGCTCCTTCGTCGCTCGTTTTCGAATTTTGCATTATTGTTGGAATAGGTGCCCACTCTGCAACTTGTTTTAGAATATACTATTATTGCTCACAAATATTTTCTGTTTTATTGAACTTACAAATACCTGTTACCCTTTCTGGACACCTTGGATTTACTTGAACTCCACCGGAGCTGCACAACGAGCTTACAATATTTCTGGAGTTGGTTACCAATAAAATCGAAAGAACGCCACACAAAATGCTACGAATTGTTCAATTATTGGATAAAAACGAAGAAAGACAAAAATGTAACCGAAAATTGTAATACTTTAGTATCTATCTGAAAGACCAAAAATGTAAATGTAGCCACATCATGTTCACAATTTTCAATGCTGAAAAACACTTTCAGAGTAATGGAGAAATGTTAATTTTGACCCTTTTCATACAGTTTCAGCATTTTTGAAGCAGGTTTTCGTAAATTACCGGCCAAAAAAATTTAAGATTTCAACGCAAGAACAATGCAATTGTCGAAAAAAACAGACGATACAGATATCTGATGATAAAGATAGAAAATTAAAAAAAAAAAAACTATTGGGAATTTTGGACACTATTAAATTATCTATTGTTTAACTTGTGACAATGCCAACGTTTCGAAACAGACTTCGTTTCTTTTTCAAGGCTGTAAATAAATAAGCAATACATTACAAGACATACAATATGATACAACACGAAAATAAATTACCTAGTTACGATGAAACAATATTGTACGCTTTTTAAAACATTCAGACATTTTCTAAGAAGACAAAAATTTTTTCTAGAGGGCAGGTACACAACGTAAACATCTGCCTCATTAATTTCTATATGCATGACAATGACAATTAACATAAGGTAACAAAACATTTACATAGAATGGACTTAACACTATTTACGAGGCCAGCTATCACTTATTACTTTCTTATTATATTATTATAGATCGTGCTTAGGTGTTGAACATCTTCTCTATGATTTACAGTGTGATTTCGTTTTATATGAATCATCTCGCTTATATTACGTCTATAACCAACCTGTTCTCTATCAAGAATTTGTACATTTTCAAAATTAAATTTATGGCCCGTAGTCATTTGATGTAAAGTTAGAGCAGTTTTATTATAATTCGCAATATTCTCACTATCATATTTATGTTCTTTATTCTATCTCGTAAATATTGTCTTGTCTGGCCAATATAACACTTCTCACAATTAGCACAGGGTATCTTGTAAACTACTCCCGATTCTAAATTATAAGGTGTTCTGAATTTTAAATTTGTGAAGAATCTCTTTGTGTTGGATAAATTATAAAAAGCACACTTGACTTTCAACTCCTTGAATATTTTATTAATTCGGTGAGAAAGACCAGGTATATATGGAAACTTCAAGTAAGAAGAAACGGTCGTGTTAGAAGAAACATTAACTGCGCGACTTACGTTGGATGTGTGTTTATTTATTATTCTCTTGACTAAGTATGTGGGATAGTTATTCTGTTTTAAAATGTTTTTAACTTTATATAAGTTCTTCCCATGAAACTTTTCGTTGCTTAGTTTTAAAGCTCTTTTTAGTAAATTCTCTATTATATTAGTTTTTTGTTGCATGCTATGGTTACTGTGAAAATTTATGCATCTGTTTGTACTTATTGGTTTAGTATACCAGTCAGTAATAATACTGGAGTTTCTCTAATTATCAATAAATCCAAGAAAGGTAAAATATTATTCTTTTCTACTTCAATCGTGAACTGTATCTTATGATGGTAAGAGTTGAAAACACCCAAAATATACTGTATTTTGTCGGATGGTACTAACAATAATGTATCATCCACAAAAAGCTTGATGAGAGGGATATAAAATGTAAGTTTTTCAACAACACTACAGAAGACCTCATTCATAACTAAGTTAGCCAAAGATGGGCTAGTCGGTGCACCCATGGCAGTGCCATCCAATTGTCTATAAAATTTTCCTCATAGACAAAATAACCCCATCGAAACAAAGATCAACTAATTCCAAGAATTTTTGTCTATTGAGACCTGTATAGCAGCTTATAAATCCCCATCTTTTTTTAATGACACTAACAACAAGTTCTCTCGGGATGTTCGTAAACAAGGATTTTTTTTGTGGATGATACATTATTGTTAGTACCATCCGACAAAATACAGTATACTTTGGGTGTTTTCAACTCTTACCATCATAAGATACAGTTCACGATTGAAGTAGAAAAGAATAATAGTTTACCTTTCTTGGATTTATTGATAATTAGAGAAAACTCCAGTATTATTACTGACTGGTATACTAAACCAATAAGTACAAACAGGATGCATAAATTTTCACAGTAACCATAGCATGCAACAAAAAACTAATATAATAGAGAATTTACTAAAAAGAGCTTTAAAACTAAGCAACGAAAAGTTTCATGGGAAGAACTTAAATAAAGTTGAAAACATTTTAAAACAGAATAACTATCCCACATACTTAGTCAAGAGAATAATAAATAAACACACATCCAACGTAAGTCGCGCAGTTAATGTTTCTTCTAACACGACCGTTTCTTCTTACTTGAAGTTTCCATATATACCGGGTCTTTCTCACAGAATTAATAAAATATTCAAGGAGTTGAAAGTCAAGTGTGCTTTTTATAATTTATCCAACACAAAGAGATTCTTCACAAATTTAAAATTCAGAACACCTTATAATTTAGAATCGGGAGTAGTTTACAAGATACCCTGTGCTAATTGTGAGAAGTGTTATATTGGCCAGACAAGACAATATTTACGAGATAGAATCAAGCAACATAAATATGATAGTAAGAATATTGCGAATTATAATAAAACTGCTCTAACTTTACATCAAATGACTATGGGCCATAAATTTCACTTTGAAAATGTACAAATTCTTGATAGAGAACATAAGCGATATGATTCATATAAAACGAAATCACACTGTAAATCATAGAGAAGATGTTCAACACCTAAGCACGATCTATAATAATATAATAAGAAAGTAGTAAGTGATAGCTGGCCTCGTAAATAGTGTTAAGTCCATTCTATGTAAATGTTTTGTTACCTTATGTTAATTGTCATTGTCATGCATATAGAAATTAATGAGGCAGATGTTTACGTTGTGTACCTGCCCTCTAGAAAAAAATTTTGTCTTCTTAGAAAATGTCTGAATGTTTTAAAAAGCGTACAATATTGTTTCATCGTAACTAGGTAATTTATTTTCGTGTTGTATCATATTGTATGTCTTGTAATGTATTGTTTATTTATTTACAGCCTTGAAAAAGAAACGAAGTCTGTTTCGAAACGTTGGCATTGTCACAAGTTTAACAATAGATAATTTAATAGTGTCCAAAATTCCCAATAGTTTTTCTTTCCTAATTAATTTTGATTGTTATCAAGGCAGCATTTCAGGTTTCTCTTACCATGTGAATATATGGAGCTGGTCGTAAGGATGAATTGCTAAATATGAAAGTTGAAGACATTGATAGTTTCTGAGCCCGAAACGTAAAAATAAAATGAGGAGAATTTTTACACATATGAGGAGAGCAACAAATGCATCTTTTCTGCCTTTTAGACACAACGTACTATAGTTGTGATGCATCGGTATCATACTTTTCCCAATTATCTTATGAGACGCGAAGATACAAGAGTTGTTTTCATCATTCCTTATTGATGAAGTAATTTCGCTCTCTTATATAGAAACTTTTGGCAGATTACTTATTATTCAGCCTGCAGCCAACTGAATTCAGTTCCAAAATAAACATCTCTTTCACACTCACAACAACCGAATGAATTCATATTACACCTATCCTCGAGCATGCATATTCTGATGTTGATTAATATGCAAATCGTGAAAGAAGAAAGCCTTCACAGGCAGAATTCAATTCCCAAGCTTCAATTCCAAATGTGAATGATGTTGCGATCCCAAATGAACTGTCTGTAATAATACTCCAGTTCGCCATTCCAGCTCTTGACGTATAATTTAGTCTAAGTGGAAATGTTGCATGCAAATTTCAACCGAATATTAGGTTGAATGGCGTAGAATTAGGGACAATTCCGAGTATTTTCTGGTTCGGTATTCCATAGAAATACATACAGTCCTTTGAATGCCTGGAACATACCACGAATATTGGGATCAAAAATTAGTTGAATTCGAGCATAATTAGATTGAATTTAGGGGTAACTATTCGACAGGACTCAGAGGAGAGATTAAAACTTGTTGATTAGACTATTTTGTAGAAAATTAATTCGTCGAATCGTAAGTTTCAAATTTGCTTCGAAAACTTTACTCTACCGTAGAGGTGCCCCATAAAACTAAATTCAATTGAGCAATGAGTGTCGCATACTGATGCTCCACACCGCAGTGTGTCCTTTTCTGAAAATGTACTGATGACGTATGTTGCTAAATTGGCTGAAGCAATGACATTGTGGGTACATTATTTTTTGCTTCGATCAACTACATCTATTGAAAATAATATTGATATGGCCCAGTAAATTAATTGATTAATAATAAATTAAAATATTCAAATGATATTTGATGATTTCACTATATAAAAAATTTTCAAATATTTATGACACCCTTGTTATTAAATGTTTCGTAAAACTAGACGATTATATCGTGTAATCTTTGAAAAAAACGTATCAATGTTGGGTTTAATCCTTGCTTCATTCTTCTGGTGTATCATGAAATTTTCAATGGCTCAACCCAATATGGACTCATTCTCAAAGCTGTGATCTGCGACCTCTTGAAATCAATTGGGATTATAGCTCTATTCAGGACGAAATTGCCAGAAGTTATATGATTGATGTCATCAATTTGGTTTAATGGTGATAGGTTTTTGGAGAGCACGATTTTGATCATTTAGGAATGCCCCAGAGAGTTCCATATACTACTTCTACGGTTGGTCATATGTTCTTCAGCACGCGATTAGCAATATGGATTTTACAAACCCGGAACAATATTAACCATGATGTTGGATTTGATGAGATTTCATATTGATCAAACAAAGCAGATCACTAAGAAACATACGTATCTCGTGTCGATATCTTCATTTTTAATTATGATTATATGAACTTTTAGACCGATTCTTCTAGTAGAAGATCGTGCTATAGTTTTGCCCAATCATTCAATCTTTCTACTCCCAGGACAAATGTTCTGTTACAATTGCTGGTGAATTTGGTTTGTCTCTCTTCTTGGTGATGTTCACTTTGACATGATCTCCAGTTTGCCAAACATTCATGGCGCTTTGTAAGAATGAATGAGGATATAGGTTATTATTGAATCAAATTTCTAGAATCATTTTTTTAATTTGTTTCATAAATGTTCGCATATTTTTGCATTTCATTTTTGTTTTATTAGGTATGTAGTGCAGTATTGTGCTGATACAATCATATGTTTATTTTTGAAATTTGAAATTAAACTCTCAAAATTTCATTAACTACTCTGTATTAGTTATGAATTGCATAATATTTCATAACTAAAAAATTTCCCTGATAAGAAATAATAAGTAATATGGTTATAAGATTGTCATAATAATAATGGATCCTTCGAACTCATTGATTGAAAAATCACTCACCCGAATTAGCGTTTCCTGTGCCCAGGAGCACATCTATACTTCCATCTGACAAAATGTCCGTGTCTTGATATGAAATGGAAAAGGTTGCATCATCCTGTAGCCTAGCCAACATGGCAGCCAGGCTGCCTCTATCCAAGTCATCAGGCTCCTTCAGTTGTAATGTTACATTTCCGTCAGCAGCTGTACTGTACATAAAAACTGCATGGCCACCTGTGTAGGGTTGAAGGGGTAAGCGAACGCCAGTCAACTCATGATTTGTCTGCAACAAAGAAAAAATCTTATTTGAAGAATAACTCAGTACCAAGCTATTCAGGCAGCAATATGTTGAAATACAGTATAAAGATATCCCAATTAATCAATGCGTGAAAGTGTGCATTTTCAAAACCTAAATACATTCAGTCTTTCATTATGTTTTTGTGTGTGTGTGTTATCTGATTCAATTCAGATGGTCCCAATTGTGCGTCATAATTTTAGCATGGATTATTTCAACTTTTCGACCAGCATGTGTAGTAGATTTTCACTCAGAAAAGGTTCAATTTTTTATTTCAAAATACTCGTGACAGATTTTCTTCAATCATAAAAATGGAATACTCCCTTGACATTACCCATTGAAATTATTCGAAACATATAACTCCTGACAGCATACGTACAATTATCAATAAAGTTTTTTGCTCATGTTTAGAGAAAAGATTTTTTTATTCCTCATGTCGGGTCTACAATTCCAATTATTTTTCATAATTGGCCTAATTAACTGTATTGGTTTGAAGAATACTGTAAGATTATGCATTTAAATTAGATAAAGGTTAGACTTTCAATTAAAGTAACTTGCCACTTCATTAAAAGGACATGTATCTCTAATAAAACTTGGATTAACATAAAAGATAACATTTTCTCTTCACCTACCGGAAATAAGTTCAACACAATGTCATTGATTGTAAACTTCAAATAATTACCATCAGCAGATTTCACTGCAAGATGGCTTTTTTAATATTGAGTACTTCTTCTAAAGATATTGATTTTGGCATCTTGAAATTAATAACTATTTGATTTGTAATGAAGATTAATCCAAATATTCCGCAACAAACATCAGATGTCAGATCACGTCTCGGGTTGTTTTCTTTCACAACATCAAATGTGACAGCCGGCTGTGTTCTGATCCGAAAAGCAAGGGTACCAGTAAGAAACTAAGTTTTGACTAAATGAATACGAATACAGTATAAGTGGGCATTTCAGAGTATGATATGATCAAAATTCGCTGAATAAGGACTTATTCAAAGCAATGACAGATTTTTGACATGAGTAGCCAGATAATTTCTAATCAACATTTAACCACAGACACATTCAAACAAAACACAGATTTTCCATTTCAAGCGCCACTGTATTGAATTTTATTATACAGCATAAGCGGTGACCTAGTTACCTAAAAAATAATTCAATATGGTGGCTTGGCTACATATTTTTCCGATCACCCTGTTTCGAATTCCTTCACCTTGTAATCTTGAATGATTGAGGGAGAAAAAGTTTTATGTTTAATAAATCACGTCCATTTCTATGAACGATCCCAAAGCTTAATCTGACACGACCGACGTTCTATGCGCCCATAGAAATAATTTCCCTTTCCACCTGTTGAGCGGATCTGAAGCACCATAAGGATGACGTTGATTAGATCTGCCTTTTGTGGTTCAGAAGAATATTGCATTTTAATTTTACAAGGCTTCAATACGGCCCAAGTGGCCATTGTTTTTTGAGAGCGTACGTGGTGGCTTTTCAACGCCTCCTTTGATGAGGTTCCTGGCAGAGATGGGACGCTCTTCAACTGAATGGCCACCTAAGGCCTAAATATTGAATTGGTGGCTGGAAGACCATTAAGTTCTCCAGAACGAGGAAGATGTTTTTTCGATGTGAGAAATATCTTAATTATCCGTGGTTTTTTCCCATCAGCACAGCTAACAGATTTCGTTCGTGTCAGACATTCGTAACAAGTAATGAGTTCGTGAACGATAAAAGATGAAAAGGGAAGAATGGGGAGATGTTGGTATTGATTTGTTCCGTATTCGTTAAGTACAGGGTGGGAAAAATTGTTAATACTTGAAGAAACTCATTTTGACAACAACGTCCGAAAGAGATTAGCTTGAGTTTTAATGTTTCAAAACTAGACTGAGTATTTAAATATGTCGGTAGATTAGGTATTCAGCACAAAGTAATGAGTATCTGAAATTATATATAGGTATATCATTTAGTCAAAGTTCAGTGCTCCAGTAGTTCAGATCGATTCCCAGACAGCGTGTAAATTCTCGAAGTAATCAGAATAATGGAGGAAGCGTTGATAAGTGCTCGGCAGAAAGATCATCATCATCTGAAATAGAGAAGAAAAACAAAGGCAGTGTGGAGAATGTGCGAACCCAATTCTAACGGAGCATCTGCGTAATGAAAGGAAAATAAAGAACACCTGCCTCATTACATCTATTTTCACACTACTCTGGCATTCCACTCACACGAAATAAAAATTATCAAAGAAAGCTGTGGACACTTGTCAACGTTGACATACCCTCCATCATACGTCTGTGACATTGACATACTTTATCACTGTGGTATCAGAATGATAACCATACTTTTCTGTGAATGGAACTTTAAAATTTTTTAACATTCGAATAGTTTTTTTAAGAGATGAGGGTTTCTTGAGTGAATTACCCTTGCTTCTACCCCAGATGAGTACAAATTTTTCTTTCCATGAGTTCTGCCAATCTAGATAGTTATTGGAAAAATTTTCAAATATTTTCTGCTTTTTAAACGCAACTTGAACTTGAGAAAGGTAGAAGTTGTCTATCAAAACGTTGGTAGGAAAAGAACAATAACAGAACGTGGATATAGCTCAAATAGTCATTCAACATAACACCTCTTAGTAGAAATCTCGCAATAAGAGTTGTATCTGAGGGTCACATTGGAAAATGTTCCTACATAAACACGAATAATTTTTCAAAATTTGACATGAAATATTCAGTATTGGATATTAATGAACTTTAACTAATCAAATAACCAAGCGAATAATACGTATTCACTCATTTGAAGAACTGATTCTGAAACTTCGTTTTTGAAATTGGGAGATCTAAATTAGCATTGTAGTTAGTAGTTCACTTTTTCTATTATGATACGGATTGAGAACCAATCTCTGAATTTCATAAACTGAAAGTTTCAAATAACAAGATTCTAATACACATAGTGAATGTTATGCCTTCGAATTACTAAAGGAAGAAATATTTATGTTTATTTCACCATTTAGAAAAAACTTTTGAACATGCCTTGTTAATTTTCTTTGATCCTTAGACAAAGTGAAAATTCAAATACAAAATCCTCAACGGTGGTAACAATTTCGAACAAGAAGAAACGCTTAATCATTTCAGCTCGGTGAATTTTTTCGGTTAGGATCGGATCCAGTGGAGGTTTTTAAATTCAACATAGAATTTCTTGATAACGGTTCAATTTGAGAAAATAAATGTGAAAAAATCAATTCAAGCACACAAAAAATGCTATGATGTGTTTCGTAACCACAGGGTCTTTCAACAAGAACTTTGTTTTTGAAAACGAAATTTGAAAAAATGTTGATTCAAATTTTTATTGTTTTACAAAAAGAAAAGTTCCGCAATTATGAATGAAAAATGGTATCTGATTAATGTCCACCATGACCACGATGACAGAAGTAAAGTATGTAATCGAAATTTTGAATCATTTTTTGGCTAAATTTCGAGTCTATTTCATCACAGAATTTGAGTTTTAAGCTCGGTTTCAAGGCTACAATCGATTTGAGCAACTCCGTATATACTATGTCCTCAAGATGGCCCCACAAAAAATAATCCAGTGGTGTTAAACCATACGATCTGGCTGGCCATTTAACAGAGAAAACTCAGAATCAAGCATATTTTAACTTTAAAGTATTCAAAATAACTACTAAACAATTACTGAGTTCGCAATTTTTGAATCGAATCACAAAATTAAATTGACATATATTTGATTACACTGAAGTTTTTCTGAGTAACGCGAAGCGTCGGGAGACAACATAACCTCGAGCTAAAATCTAATACTTTTTCCCTGTATAATAAATAACTATTTTTAGTATCTACAATCTATGGTTAAAATAATTGTAGTAGTCAAAGACTAAGACTCACCATGTATAACTCTGTATTTATGATAAACCGTTATTTACTTTGAAGTTGGAATTTTTACATCGAGATGAAAACAAAACTATACAATTCACCATTTGCAACTATCATAAACTTGAGTGACATAACACGTAGTCATTCTTTCATTCGAACCGAATACATAATTTCAAATAATCTCCACAGTGTACCACCACAACCAGGAGTTTTTCCACGAAATACGACACGTCAAATCCAGAAACCCCCAATTATGTAGGAAATAACGTATTTTCCGTGATACAAAATGCACGGCCACTGCCTTGGCTCAAAAGCTTTCCCTTTGTGTCACAATTTCTGGACTTTTCCTAACTTTTTATTCGCCCCAGGTAATAAGTTCAGTTTGTCCAGAGAGGAAACATGTTTTCTGGATTTGAACGATATATTCGGTCTGAAGTTCTGTGGATATATGAGAGTTATTTTCCATCTGAGGAGTTCGAGAAGTCTTTTGGCAAAAAATTTCATGTTAGTAGCTTCAGCATATGCTTTCACAAAAAACGTGGAAATTTTTTTTCCAATTTTCTTGGATGAAATGGGGATAAAACTTTACTTAAGTTACAAAAAATTTTTCCAAAAACCAATCGGGAGATGCCCTTTGTTGGTTTTAAAATGGTCTGAGGTGAAATCACTGGATCGAAAATTTTGGAGAGCAAATTGAATGTAGGTTTAAACCATAGAAATGCAAGATATTAGAACAAATTGAATAAGAGGACATGTTGGACGTGAATGAGTATCTGTTTATGGAAATGGATTTGAATGTGGGGACTATCGATTCTTGTAGATGCGTTGTATTTGTCAATTATAAAATAGGTTAACAAGAAATCAAGAAGTTTCACTATATGTGAAGGACTTCCAGTCAACCTGATCAATTTGTGTGAAGAAAACATGTCTAAGGTTGTTAGTTCCAATCCTTCTTATTATTTTCACTAGAAGAAGGAGATTTAACACTCAGTGAGTGAAAATATAAAGACGTTGTCCAAAAGAATTAAAAGATTTGCAATGTTTTTGAAATTGAATGAACTTGCTCTCTACACCGGTCACTGCCTGAAAAAGGCTTCAGCTACTCTTCGAATTCAAATTGCAGTACTAGCAAAACTGTCAATTCTTCAAGCAATAAATAAAATAAACGGTTGATAGAAATAGGAGCTTTTTTTAACTCATTTATACACCATATATCTATAAGAGCCGATATAGACATGGATGATGAAGAGAATGTAAACATTCCGGGCCCAATTCAAGGACACGACAATGAGAATATCTTAAGTTTAGGTGGTAGGAGAAGAAAAGCTTTAGTTGATTATTCTGGGTAATATCCTCGAGTAATTTTTTTGATTTCGAATCTTGTCATAACGGGACTACTCTCCTCCACTGCTGCAAGCACTAATCTCCATCTTATATCCAACTATTTTTCGACTAGTTTGACGTTAAACGGTTTGTTTATTCGAGAAAAATTACTAATCATCCCAATAGATCTACCGCGCTTAGTCGATTAGCCGAAAGTGATGTACAAGAACAACAGCTTATAAAAATTACGGGTCACAACAATGCCAACTCAATTAAACCCTACTTGAATATTTACTAAGAACATCATAATCACATAATTAACAGCATGCGTAGTGGAAAATCATCAGTTATAAAACTAACACGTCTGGATCATCATTTAACTTTTCCAACTGTTTCTTTGTCAATTGCACCTTTAAATAAATTATTTTAGCTCTGTATTTTTCTATAGTTAGCAAAAAATTTTCTATCCGAATAACCCTCGGACATCGATAAAAACTCAAAAAATTTAGGACAACTTTCTCAAGCTTGTTGCTTGTAGGCAAGCTTGTTTTCAAGCAACAAGCTTTCGAAATCTGTCATAGAATTTTTCGAAGAATTATCAATGTCCTTGGGTAATTACTACTGAAAATTTCTATCTATGGTTCGCTATTTGACTTCTTTTCGAAAAAATAAAAGATGGGGATGGCCAGTAAGAATCATTATCAGCAGATGGAATGTTAAAACGGAAACAGATACTAAATGACACATTATTTCAATCCAGTTTCAATCTATACTCTATTCAAAGTTTATTTGTAACTCGGTTGGCCATGGAAGTGTGACACATTTCACTCTGTATATTAAAAAGTTAGGTTGGGTTCGCTATTTTCCTGTCAGATTATTACGCACTGTTGTCTATATCACATAAACGTCCTAGTAAACTTGGATTCACTCAAAATGCCTGAACCTTGGAAGAGTTTCGAAAGGTTTGAAATTATTATGGCAGAAATTTTTAAAGGAGCTGCTCTTATTTTGATTGGGATGTTGTATGATAACCTCAAAAATATTAATTATAATATTTAAGTTACCGTTTATCAGGGATGAACATATTTTAAGTGATTTTCGGGAATCTGAAGAAGTTTGAACATTAATCTGTTCATCATGATACATGAAACTTCCGATTGGAATTTGTTTGATATTCGAAAGGACATTGCTTTAATCGTTTGGAAGCTGGTTCAACATTTCAAAAGAATTAAGGAAGGTATCACAAAGAAGTAATGTTGAATCTGAAGATGTAGCTAATAAGGGAATGGTATATATTCTTTAATGCAGAATTGGAAGAGAACATCTTACTTCTATGAAACACTTCGATTTAATTATCAACAAAATAAGATTCAATACAAGCTTGTATTCTGAACATGTTCTAGTTGATCAATGCATAAAAGTGATGGTAGGCACATTTAGTTTTCCAAATCTCTTATTTTTCCTCATAAAAATAACTTCATTGTGATCTTCTCGATGAAAGCTATACATGCTTCGTTCAGTAGGTATTCTCTGCAAATCTCTTGGTGATGATGTGAAATGAAGGTTTCATTTTGAGTCACTGACGAAAAGAGTTAATTCTTCCATTCAATATATATTTTTATCGTGATTGTTTCATAGTTTTGTTGGTCTGGGATATACTCAGCTCTAATCACAACCTCAATATTTAAAATTTAAATAATAGCTTTTAACATAAAGAATCGAATAAATGTTGATTACTTCTAAAGTTCTTTCAATCCGAATAATATCTCTTACAGGTATGTTATGTATACAACAGAATATTTTGAAGAATTCATAAACACATTCAGGAGCATTCACAATACTGAACGCTATGGAAAGTGATGCATGTGTTCATTTCTTCGTTTGCCTTTTTTTCAAATAAGAACTGAGAGATGAATAAATTTCATTTACTCAACCCTTGATCACTGAGTTAGTCAACAATTCAGTATAGATTGTGAATTGATCATACTTGACTGAAGTGGAAGCATAAAGCACAATTACGAAAAATTATACAATACTTATTCACATATAATAAAAAATATTGAAAATGCTTTTTATTTCTCTAACAAATGAATTTCAATAAACTTGAATTATACAAATAAGGATAGAACATCAATGATCTGAAAACGATGAAGAATAACGATGTACCATAATCAAATTAGATATAATTCAATTATTAATATTCAATGTGTTGACTTTTACTATTATCAAATAACTTCCAATCATTATTGAAATCAAAATAGATATTTGAAAACTTAAATGAAATATCATATGAATGAAATTTGTCAAATTATTATTAGGGTTTTACAAATTACACAATAAGTATTTTTCGGAAAGCGAAAAAAATATTTGTGAAAGAAAGAGAAGAGAGAAATTAGCTTAATTGATAATAAAAAATCATCAAATGGCTATCAACCGAAGTCTTCCTGCCAATTTTATATTCATAATTTATTAATTGTATTTATTGTATAAAAAAAGTTATTCCAATGATATTAGATGTTAATGAATTGGTAGTGCTGGTAGTTTGGCCTTTGGTGGGCTCTCTGTGTCATATTGGTGCACTAGTGAAGAAGCTCGGTATGGGGAAGGGCCTATTAGTCAAGGTTGAACTATTCGATTGATGATTCTTAACAAACTTATCCACCTGTAGGAGAAAAATCTTCTTTTAATGTCAACAGATTGTGCTCCTTTTACTAAATGAAAATGAGTAGCATATCGCATATCCTCCTAATAATAACTGTACATCAGCATGTAACAATAATTTACTTACATACATTTCAAATTATATCCTTAAAAGAAGTGACAACTTGAGTTCTTCTCGACATTATTCCACATCCATTACTTCAGTGAACGAATCAGACTCATCATCAGATAATTCTGGATCTGAATCACTTTCCTCCAATGAAATAATAAATGGAGGAATATTATCTATAGGTAGGTTACCCATATGTTTCGTCCAGTCGTCTTCAATAAGTCGTTCCCAATGTAAATAAAAATTTTGCCACATTTCAGGTGTACATCTTGAAAGAGCCAGAGTCCATAAATTGAACAATCTATCCCTTGTGTAAGGATGAAAATTTATGTTCTTGTTGTAGAAATTTTTACAAAACGCCCATGCCATTTCAGTAGGATTATATTGTCAATGGTATGGGGTAATCTAAGAACTTCATGTCCATGCTCTTTCAAAAGTTCATCAATAACGTATCGTCTCTGTCGGTCAGTTCTAAATGGTAATATTAAATTCCAAAGTTGTTTTTTATTTAAATTCCGATCGAAATCAATTTTGTTATTCACCAACCAATTCTGCATATCAATTTTCTTGCTTGAACTAGTTGGTGGCTTATCCAACTGCACTGAATGATATGGTGCATTGTCCATTATGATCACAAATTTACCAGCAAGCTTTGATAAAGCTGGAATTAGTTGATTAATAACCCAATTTTGAAAAATTTCACTGGTCATAGTCTTGTGATAGTCACGGTCATTATTCTTCGAATCTAAAATGAAATCACAGCCCTCCAAAAATCCAAAATTACTTCCTGCATGCAAAACAGTGTATCTTTTACCTTCAGATTTAATTTTTGATGGATTTCTTCTCATATCAGATTCGTGTGTCCATCGACGAACAGATGAACCATTTTGGTGAATCCAAGTTTCATCAAGAAACACGAATCTTATATTTTCATCCATCGACTTAAATTGCAAAAATTTTCTCAGGAAAGTAATTTTGGCTGCAACGACATGTTTTTGTTCACATAAAATTTTGCGTCCATTTACCTTTTTATATTTATAACCCATTGATTTAATAATATTGAATAATGAAGTGCGTTCTCCTTATAATCCAAATGTTCCTTAGCGTAAGTCACTAGTGTGTCGATAGAAAAGTGTTCATTTTTCAAATTGTAATTCCAAATTTGTCGTTGCAGGTCTTTTCTAAAAATGAAATCGTCTACTTCTTGTGTTTTTTTGGGCCTACCAATGGAAGGAAACTCTTTATCGTCGTCTTCATTAAGAATTCCTCTGATTGAATTAATATGAACCTGTAATGAAATTTCGATTAGGATAAAACATAATATTTACATCTCACTTACCTTGAAAATGTTTGATACACTTTGCTGTATCGTTGATTCCATAACTTCCTGACCACTATGGGCAGATTTGAGTGCAAGATAGCATTTTTGATGCTAAGTCTTTGTTCTTTGGTTATTACTTTAGGCATTTTGAAAAAATTCTAAAATATTTTGATTCTCTTCAATATCAAATGTGACAGATGACAAGTGAAAATTGGCTTGACTGCTTGACATCGGCAACGTCGAAATCCGAAGAAACACTGATGCCAACCCAAGAAACTTAAATCATGGCCACCCGCGATACAAATAAACTTTGAATGGAGTATAGGTGAAATAGGTAATTGAAAACGGCGGTTAATGAATAGCTCTGAATGACCTAAATTTCAAATTCACCGTTAGCATTATGTTTCGGATAAAATGAAGAAAAATCAAGAATTGTTTGTCCAGGTTTTCCTAATCCTCTGTGCTGCCTCATCGTATCGGCATACGAGCGTCACCTCCCCGTTTCCGGTTCCGCTTCCTACAGTCGTTTTAATAGACTCCACTTTCTTCCCTTCAAGTCGGATCAAAAATGCGCGCCCGTCCTTTTTTTCCCTGACAGGTAGGGGCATAACGAAAACCGTAGTAATTGCAGAGGGACGGCGTTTTACTACCTGTGGGATTTAAAACGTGCAACGATGATAATTTCTCCATTATGAATTTTTATGCCGTTTCGGAGCTTTAGCTTTATTGTTTACTCGAGTTACGACCTTAATTTCAGTCACCTTGATGAGTTTGCGTTACGAAAAGGCTGACACGCGAAAGTGTCTACGGTGGAGTAATTCCATTTCGACGGAACCGGAAGAATTTTTTTTTGTTGCTCTCATGCAGGGTGATGGATGGCGGCATTTGCATACATTTTCTGTTGGGAAGATGGCGCGGGATTAGGATGGAGAAGGTTGTTTTTTGGATATTTGGCTTTCTTATGGGACTCAGTTGCTCCTGATGGTTCTTATGGGTTTCGAAGTTTGGATAATGGCGTCTTTCTTTTTATGGAGAATAGAGCAAAACCTGCGGGGTATTAGGGGATTATGAAATTATGTTGAAATTGTTGGTATATAACTTGTTCATAATACTGTCACTGACTTCCATCTTATATCCAACTTTTATCGATTAAGCTGAAGATAAATTTCCCTTCATCATCACTGTATTGTCGCCCAGACAATATATTTATGATATTCTGATTAAATCAATAGACGTTACATTAAAAACAGAGAAAAATGTCTGTTACTGCAGGTTCTTACTTTTCCTTCATTATTATTGTGCAGTTTCACCGAAAACAAACCACATAACGATGAAATTTTTCGACTAGTTTGGAGTTCAACGATTATTTTATTCGAGAAAACGGACTCTTGAACTATTTCGCGGTGTTGCCAAGTCGATTTTGACCCAGGGGTGTTATGATAACAACAGTTGCTAACCGTGTATGAGAGAATAACAAAAGGGGTCAGCAGTGGTTATTCAAACTTGTTATCAGAGAAGCTGTGGTTAGCAATGGCGATTGCAACTTGAGTTACGGTCTTTTTCAATATCGTATTGAAGATTACGGATAGATAGCTATTTCCGCTTTGTCTGTCTAGCTATTTTAATAGTGTTAGTTCAACCTTATCTATCCATGGATGATGATAGATAGCCCCTTTTCGGTGGATCTGTGTACGTTAAATTAACACTATTTTCAACAAGAAGGCAATTGCTATGTGGTGAGCTTATCCGTCTACGTAAGGTCGAGGATGGCCAATCGAAACATGAATTTTTGTGTGGCAACTGAATGTTTAATGATTATTTATCGATATAGTAGGTTTGTGTGCTTTTAATTAAGGTAATTAATTGAAGTAATTATCCTGATCTCTCTTGGTTCAGAGTAATTTTGAGTGGTTATACAATTTTTCAATCGCCCAAAAAAAGACTCGTGTCGATTGGTCGAAAGAAATGCTCCAAATATACAATCGCGGTGCCTCGAAGCTCGTCTATGACATCGTGACAGGTGATGAATCGTCTATTTACGCGTATGAGCCCGACACTAACCAGTAGTCGACTGTATGGATGTTTCAAGATGAGCCTAATCCAACAAAAGTTGCTCGTGCATAAGCACTTTCAAGCAAATGGTTGCCTTTTTTTCAGAAAAACTTGACATCTCGTAGTCTTACCACTAGAACAACGCAGATCAGTCAATTCTGAGTGGTACACAACCATTTGTTGGCCAGTTGTCTTCCAAGAAATCAGGAAAACCAACCGCAGAAGACGGATCATCCTTCAACATGACAAAGGAGCTCTCACACATCGACTCAAACATCTACATTTTTGAGCACTCAAAACGTCGATTTGATGAGTCATCCAGCATATAGTTCTTACTTGGCACCAAATGACTTCTTTTTATTCCCATACGTAAAAAATAGAATGAGGGGTCAACGTTTATCGACACGGTTAATACGTTCTGAATGCATGTTTTGGAGATACCTCAATCAGAGTGGCAAAAGTGCTTCGACCATTGGTTCAAACGCATGTAGAAGTGTATAGGTCTTAATAGACAATATTTTAGCTATTTTCGATGATTAATATTTGTATTTGTACTCTTATCCCTAAATATTAAAAGCAACCCACGTCTAGCTCGTAGATATCAATTTTTCTTGAATGAGCTTCAATTTTTGATGTTTATTTCGATCCACTATTTTCCATACAGCTAGAATAATCTAATTGAATGAATCTAAAGAATGGTCTAATCACATCAGCTACAACCTGTCAGAAACCCACAATCCAGACAGAACAGTCAGGCAGTTTCGGGTGCTCAGTCAAATATCCAGAAGTGACAATCAAGGCCATCTCTAACCAAATCCGGCATCCGGGTAACTATGTGGATTTGCGGCTGCCTAATACAACCAGATTGAATTAAAAACTAGATTTTAAGCTCCCAACTGCGAGCATTGTTTGCATGTGAATTATTTCGGGCTGGTTGGACCATTTCACGGATTCTGCAGGAATAATCACACCAGCAATCAAAACTTAATTATGTTAAATGAATTTGGGATGGGTGGTGCGGAACCTGGCGCTGAATTTATGGCGATGATACTGAAATAAATGGAATTTAAGGCAATCTCGGAATTCTAGCCAAGGCTATATATTAAATATTCGTTGTTCTGTCGTTACCAGTTGTTTTATGGCGGTATAAAATACATAACTACTTTTGAATGACTGATAGTAAAAAGTTTCGAAGCCAACCACAACGCAATCATGGAATTTCATAATTAAGTTTCTTCAAAAGAGGTTGAATCATGGCGATTAAATCGGTTTTATAACCTGAAATAAAGCTCACGTGCATAGGAATGGCATTATCGAGTAGAGGATTCGTAAGGAGGATCATATAAGAAGGAAAACCATGTATAAGCCAAAGCCCCAATCTTGTCAATAATCTGATCATCCTCATTTAATCCTGTATGATCCATCAACCCTTTCAGCGGGGTTCTGAATAAGCGTTATAACTAAAATTACCTACTCAGAATGGGACAATGTTATTGTATATACTGAATGTTCTTCGAAGGATCTCTAGACTGCTGTCTTTCCTGGCGAAAAAATGATTCTAATAGATACGAGATTGACCAGACAACTGCTGTGAAGTAGATAAGATTGGTAGATATTTGTGCAATTAGTTTGGACAAGCATTATTTTCCGTATTATATATATTATCAATATTATTATAAAAATTAGTGTTTCCCAACGTAGTATGTACAATTTTTAACACTCTTTTTTTGCTTCACTTGTATGTTTGCTTGCTTGTATATAACTCTCTGGAGTTGGCTGCAGAATGCGACGGTACAGAAACATAGACAAGATTATATAGTTGAGGAAAACTTGAAAAAATGTTTTAATATATTACCATAACAAAGGGTTGATTTCCTGCAAATATTAAGACGGGTTGGTATAAAGCGATTTTTAATATCGTTTTTTTTTATTTTATTATTAGCTTCACTTGTATGTTAGCTTGCTTGTATGTAACTCTCTGAAGTTGGCTGCAGAATGCGTCGGTACAGAAACATAGACAAAAAGGACATTGCAGAGAACAATTCAAATGTTAGCCATAATTGTATAGTTAAGCAAAACTTGAAAACATGTTTTGATATATTACCATAATAAAGGGTTAACTTCCTGCAAATATTAAGAAATATGGAATAAGCACGATGAACTATAAGTGACAGATATACATTCTTGTTGTTCTGAATCAAAAAAACTAACTTAAAAATAAAAAAAAAAAATTGTTTTAAGAAACTAAAAGAACAAGCTTTTGTTGATAATCCAACTAAAAAGTAGAAAATAAATTTCAAAAAGTTTGAATTAAAAGTAATGTAAATAAGAAATAAATGTATATATATATATTATTGTAAAAGAGCGTGAGATGCCTTTTAAGTCATTATAAAAATGATTATCCTTCAACTGATATCTGTCAATAAAATATTTATAATTATTGATACTATGCACCTCACGCTTTTTTACAATCATAAACATTTATTTGTCATTTACATTATTCTTAATTCAAACTTTTCAAAATTTATTTTCTACTTTTCGCAAATGCATTGTTAGGTACAATTGTTTTAATTTTTCAAATAACCATGCTATTGATTACAGTCATAAATCCATTGTTGAGTACAATTGTTTTATTTTCATTTATTCTATTTTTTGTTATATTTTATTTTTTTAATTATTTCATATTTTTTTATTTTTGCTGGTAAAAAAAAAGTGGTAAAACCTAGCATATCGCCCAGTAACCGCTTGACGTTGAATGACGGGACACATGTATATTCAGACGTCTGTTTTAACTGTTTCATAATGGTGGCAACCAAACTTACAACATACTTTGACCAAAGTGAAAAGTTACTGTTTTATAGTTATATTTATAGAATACTCGATACTACTTTTTATCAAGCTTATCAACCATTATTGCATAAAGAACGATTCCATCTTCCTGTTGGATTAAACATTCGTGTGTTATGTTTTCTAATGCAGGGCATACACGCTACGGTAGACCGGAAAGGAAAACTGTATAGGTATACCTGCGCAGGTCTGCCTCGTGTGTGGGTACGTTCCGGTACACCGGACGGGTCGTGTGTTCGTCAGTAGCGACCGTACGGTGCCATTAGACCGAGTCGAATCTCGAATTTGCTCCGGCGACCGGTGCAGGCTTGAAAAACTACGACACACGCGAACCGGTCGACCTACGCAGGTATACCTGTACAGTTTTTCCTATCTGGTCGACCGGAGCGTATATGCCCTGCATAACTCACTTGAACCTGACGGCCTCGTGGTTTAATTTTTCGAGTGAATTATTTTCGACATACCATAAATATCTATTTCGAACAATATAGGTGCTTTAAAAAAAACTTTCTATTTCAAGAATATGTCGAAAAAAGTATCTCCCTATTTCTATGCCTGCAAACATTTCGGTTTATATCCTGTGCACTCTCATTGCAGGGAAAAGCTGGTAGGGGTAGACGAGGGTGTATTTAATAGCGAGAGCTAGCAGCGGAACAGGAAATGAAGGAGTTGTATGCCGTCATAAGGATATTCCTGAGCCGTATGCTACATCCGGTTCGGTTCGCGCGGTATGAGCAATTATAAGTGAAACTAGTGTCTCAGATTGCAGAACAATTTCAAGGAAGTATCGCGAATGTCTTAGAAGATAATTGAGTTAATCTTCAAAGCTACACGCTCTCTCAGAATCGTAGTCATAGAAATATTTGATTTACTACTGTATAACAAATGAAGGTTTCAAATAGAGAGGTTTAACATATTTTATAAAAACTTAGGCTTAAGACTAAACTTCAACCAAAATAATTTGAAATATCTGTGGAGAAACAAGTAATAAATTATTGAACGAAGTAATGAATTATAATCGTAAGCATGTATCATCAAAATATACTGGTGTCATAGATTGCTTTTTATTAAATTGAAGATGAGTGATTGCGCTTAAGAACTTTTGATGAGCGCTCTTAATTGATTATTTATGTTAAATCGCAGCAAGGAATAATCTGACAATCATAGAGTATAGAATCAACAGGAAGGAAAATATTGGGCTTTTCCTTTGCTCAACCTAGCTAACGCAAACTGCTATCAATTCTATGCTATGAGCCTTTATTGACTCATCGCTTAGGAATTTTCAACCGGCATTCCGATATAATCTCTGTTAAGAGTGTAATGTCATATGATGAGCGACAGAAACCCGTGACAGCCTAATTTGATTCATTAACTCCAATTTCACAATGGGTAATTTGAAAATAGTAAGTAATATTTAATTACTGAATGATTCATTATCTTGAACGGAGAACCTAATATATGCATGAAATAAAATCATTTGAACATGCTCATTTAGGTATATATAACAAAAATGCCCTCAGAAATGAACCTTGAAAGGGTTATAATAGGATAAATTCTGATGTGAATTCGGGCTTCAACAATAGGACAAAAGCTGGAACTGCTCTCATAGATTTATCATCAACATGTGACATTGTGTGGAAAATGGGTTCATTTTTAAACTCTATACCCATTCGAAGTGTGAGAAAATGGTAAGATTATTGAAAAATATGTCGTCTGATAGAAGGTATCATGTTTTTGTTGACACTTTTCAATTTATATTTCAGTGATTCAACTAAGACATCATCTCAGAAATTTGCAAATGTTGATGTAATTGCTATTGCTTACCATCTTTCAGATTTCCCTACTTTGAAGAACATCAACTGATTTGATGATTTCAAGCAGTTATTTTGATGATTGGAGGTTATGTTCAAAGCATACCAAAACGGAGCTTCCATGTTTTCATTTGAATAATCATTAGGAATATAGGAAATTAGCTTTAACGAGTTAGGTTAAGCAGTGTGTTCTGTGTAGGCTTTGTTACTGTGTCCTTACGCCACCTTAGGCACAGCACTATTAATTTTAGACCCAACAGTGAATGGTGACCGCATACCGAACATGACATTTTTTTTATTTGGAGGTCATAGTTTTAAAATACTAAAGTAACAGCCAATTTTCCATGCCAATTACCTGTAGCTCGGAAATGATACAACCATAACGTTTCACGGTTTTCGGTAATTCATGTTTCTTGGAAAAAACATGACATGTGTTAAACTTTTTTTCCATCTCTTTTATTCTAGGTGATGTCTACCCTTTACAATGGTACACACGCATAATTTTTTTTATTCCACCGACACTTTTTCCTACAGTACGTCTCTGTTTAACGGAAATGTATCCTAAAGTTGAAATATTTTATAAAGTTCTATCGCAGTGCAAAAATATTTTATAATAACTCTTACGGTGGTAAAAGTACTTTATAACATGGAAGCCATATTTTGTGTTGTTCAAACTCCCAGTATAGGGCGGCCATTTTTAACTGTATTACAAAAAGTCTTTTTCCAATGACAAAATGCCTTAACTTACTACTTCAGACTGTATATAACGGTGGAATATGCATCCTTCGAAGGATTTAATTTCAGTAGGGGCCAAAATGAGACAAATGTGAACAATTTCATTTTTTACTTCATCTCCTAAAATTCAATAATAGCTAATATATTTGAGGCACTTGAAAATTTAGTTATATATGTCCCATACATCACACAGAAAATTTTCTTCGTAAATGGCTGGCGTGTAAACAGTTATCCAAGCATATATTTAGTTTGTTAGAAACGATGCAATACTTGTCTTTTTGTTGTCTGGAGGACCATTAAAAAATTAATTATTCTCAGCGTGTATACATTAACAATAAAAAAGTTGTATTTTTAAAAAAGGTACATATGCGATAATGAAACAACTTTTATAAAACAATTTTTTTCAAGCTAGGTAAATGTTACATAAATTTCGTAATGATGAAATAATATTTAGCTCTATAACTGATTTCCATAAAACTGTTTCATAATTGTTTCAAACTATGTTTTATAATAACTTCGGAAATGTTTAAACAATTATCCGATAAAACCTGTGGAAGCCATAATAAAACATATAAAAGAACAAAATTGCTGCACAGAAGTGCGCTCTTTTTGGCTTTATAGGTGTTGTATGAATAATTTTAAAACGTTTATAGCTACATGGAGATTTTATAAGAATTATTTTGTAAACGTTGATGGGCCATTTATAAAACATAAATTGTTAGTTGGGTAGTACTTACGAATTTACGATACTGTATATGCACCATTTCTCTGGTGGAAACTTGCTTATTCGGAAAGCGCTGGCAAATTCTTAGAAAGTTTCAGCATAATCTCCGTCAAGTTTTAGGTAAGAAGTGATCAAACAAACACGTTCTTCTTTCGTGTTATTTCCACGCGCAGCCAGGGCAATGAAAGCACTGTAAACAACAACACTACTACACGTGGACAACTCAACTCGCTACGTTTCAGCTGCCTCCTTGTGCCCGAGAATACGCGAATGCGTGAATACCAGATAGTTTAAACTGACTTTTGCCGCACTTTGTACACTTATATTGTTGTTTGCTGTGAAATCCATGTTAATTATTAAGATTAACGATTATTATATTCTGAAAAAGAAACGAGTAGGTAGATTCTAATGTCTTCACCCTCTGAGGAATTCTCCGCTTTATTCATTCGCTACATTCTACAAAGTTTCGTTAAATTGACAAAATCCCTCTTGTGTCAGCCCATGAAGCAGATCCTTATGTACAGGTTGAAATACGTTCTCCATTCAATGACTTTTTTCGCAACGTCTACAACAAATAACAGAAATCCCTATGGCTTAAATTCTGAATTAAACGTTTCTCTTTTCCTTCCCTTCCGCATCCGTGTCTGAAATTATTCCGAATAAATTGTTCAGATGAATTCGCCAATCGAATGAACATGGAAGGGTTGTACGGAATGAAATTAGCTACAGCCTAAAAACGTACTCCAAGCGATGGAGATGGGACAAACAGTATTCGGGACCATTTTAATTTTCTTCGTTAGAAGTTACAAGTCCATTTCGACAGACGAGCAGTAGAATTCATTTGTCTTTTAGGGTCGCCTGAAACCGTCCCCCGGCATGGAACTAATGAATATACATAGCATCTGAAACAACAAACTTCCAGCGTTTCAAGAATTGAAGAAGAGAACGCCGCTACTTTTGTATATTAATGTAAACAGTGGAAAAAGAGTCGTTACATAACGAAATTAATAGTTTGAGGCAAGTTCGCTTCAGCTGGCGGACATTTCTAGAAGTTCCCAACATGAAACAAGCGGTGTCCCTGTTTTTAGAAAGTTAAATGAGACGTATCCAGGTCATGAGTTTGGCGGTTATTTCTTATGAAGTTTCGACGTTTCTAGTTTCTGACACTGCTTTCCTCGCTCCATTTTCGTGAAAATAATGGAGTAGGCGGGTGCGTGCATACCTGATTTTCATATCCTGAAAATAGGGAAACTCTTTCTGTGCTCCTGTTCTAGTATAAAAACTAGAGGAATAGCATGCTCTCGATTTCCCCGAAGGGCTGTAATTTTCGAATATAGAGCTGAAATTGGTCTAATTGATTGGGTTTCGCTTCCTGATGAAGAATGCGGGACCAAACTAGAGACCGTAGTATACTATCTATAGGTTAATTGTCCAAATATCTCGATCAAGTTCATTATAAGGCTGAATCCATCGAATAGATCAACAGCTCCTATGGATTGGGTTTGATGCAGGATCAAACTTGAGTTTACTCTGTATCTTACGAAAGAGATGAACATTTTTTCATATTCTCAGATTAGGTTAAGTGTCCAAATATCTAGATCAAGTTGGGTTTTTGGCTAATTCTGACCAATGGTTCTATGTTATGAGCATTTGGAATTTGGTTTCTCTAATAATCCATCCCATCGATTTTGAACTTGAAAATTGTCTGAATAACGTTCGGGGAAAGGAGTCAGCCGAATTCTGTGAAAATCCATAGGCTAGATAATTTTTTTTCGAATACTCATGAAATTTTCGTTAGACCTAAAAAAAAATTTTTCGTTTCTAGAAGTTATAGTTTAATGGTATATTCTTGAATTCAATCTTATTAAAGTGAATCCACGAGAACATAATGGAGTTTGAGTAATGCATTTGTTCTAGCGCGGTAAACTAGCATAACAGGGTGCTATTTTATGAAATAACACTTCGCTATGGTTTTAGGATTTTTTTTGAGAATCGTGTAAACTACTGAGACAAAATTTTTCCGCACCTAAATGTATCTTTAGGCTCAAAAATGGTAAGATTTACTTAATTAATGAAATACTCATTGTCGTAGACCCTCTATGCAATTCGCTAATCTTCGCTGTCACCACAGCTGAGAGTGAGGTGTAATATCAGGTAAAACGGTATGAAATTAGCGTTTTTTTTTATGAAAATAAACGACTAATTATTAATGGGAAAGTAAAAAATATTTCATTCAAAGTATTGGCAATTGTTTTCTACACATTTAGACCACCTTTCTGGCAATTTGTGGATACCACGCCTAAGCCTGGTGAAAACAGCGGGTGAGACAGCAGCTCCCAGCCAAGTGTTATGATTGTATCCTGAATTGGTTGTGCTTTGTGCGCAGGTGCATCATCATGGTGCAAAATTACCTTGCCGTATCTTCTGGCCCATTCTGGTCGTTCCTCGATCATTGCATGGTTTAAATTAATCATTTGTTGTCGATTGCGATCAGTATTGGTGGTTTCACCAGGTTTTCAGGAGCTCATGGTACGCCACACCTTTCTGGTCCCACCAAAAACACATCATTGTCTTCTTGCCGAATCGATCTGGTTTTGCAGTCGATCTTGATGGTTGTCCCGGATCAAACCATGTTTTTTTCCGTTTAGGATTCTTAAAATAAATCCAGTTTTCAACGCCAGTAACAATCTGATGCAAAACCGATTTTCTTTCGTGTCTTTGAAGAAAAAATTCACAAGTGTTTTTTCGGTTTTCTATATGTCTTTCATTCAATTCATGTGGCACCCATTTTCCACACTTTTGGATCTTTTCCATAGCTTTTAAACGGTCAGAAATTGTTTGTTGTACAACAGTGGACATTTCTGCAATTTGCTTTTGATTTAAAGTGTCATCTTCATCCAAAATCGTTTGTAATTCGGCGTCTTCAAACTTATTTGGTGGTTCTTTCGACTATATTCACACGCAGCTGCGAAAATATTAAAAAGATTTATCGTTCTTGCAGAACAGTATTATCGGGAGTTGAAATGCCTCCTCATTTTGATTCCTGAAACAAGATGACCGATCGACTTATAGGCTGCTTTGTTTTTTTGATTCGATACTTCGAAAGGCACTGGCATTTATCTTAGAGAAGTTACTTTGGAAAGAATACAAAATCCACCTGCGAACAGATCTCGTACATCAGTTTAATTTCCTGAGAAATTCTGATATCAAGTCGAAGTATTTTCATATCAAACCATTTAATATGAATATCACATAAATATTAATCAGAAATATTCAAAATGAAGGTCTAAAAATAGCATAATTCTTCCATATTCACCACAAATCTCAACATGCAGGAGCGGATGTGTCGTTAATGATACATATAATGAAGGCTTTTCAGTTACAAGAGACATCAATATATATATATATGCAATTAATTCAGCCGCAATGTCTCGAAACAGTTCCTGACTCCTCTTCAGGCTTATCTTCATTCATAATCCACAAAAAAAATCAATATCGTGAAACGCATCTATTCAGCGAATTGTATAATTGTGACTACAAAATATTCATCACACTTAAACTATATTCGGAATACAAAGAACTCTTCTTGACAGACCTTGAATGCAAAGAATATCAAATCATTTCCGCGATAAGATTGAAATATGTCCCATCCTTCAGATTGCCAGCAACGTTTCAAGTTCATCTGAATCCAGTATCGGGAGGAATAAATCAGCGGCTCCATAGCCGGAAAATAAAGAATTGTTCCCAAAGTTATTCTTCTTCCTGAACTTTTACCGCGTCGAGAGGTTCGAAAAAAGCAGGCAAAGATTAACGACTAGAACTTCAGATCCCCCAGGAAGTTCTACGTGAAGCGAAACCAAGGTAACCACCACGGATAGTATGATATGCATATTAATACGTCACCGCCTCCGGGACCAATGATGAAGCTAACGCTCTGTGCATGGACAATAGACGGTTCCCCATGACTCCGCATATAACCACGATATACGACGCCATAAACATTGGCCATCTACTTTTATCGCAGCTTACTGAGATGTCCGAACGGAGACAGTGTCGGTGGTTTGTTGTCTGAACCGGAAAAATCGTCTTGAGAGTTGATGCGAGAAATTGCTTCAGTTTTTCTCGTCGATTCATTCTTCGAATCCAATAATATTCGCTGTCCCACGTGCCGGTGAGGTCGCTTCAGTCGCCGAGATGGCGTCAGCAGCGTCAGTTAATGAACTTAGTTTGTAGATCTAAACGTTTTTGTGCGATCTACTACTTTGATGGTGATGATCCTCAGCATAGAAACGGGATGACGTTCAAAGTGAAGAAGAGTATAGCTAGCAGCGTCAACACTGTGCTTTGGAATCGACCTATGATGCTGCAGCTTGCTGGGAGTCTTATATAGATATAACCATGATACAGGCGAATGCCCCTGCTGTCGATCAGAAAGAGCAGTGTAGTAATTTACAAATTCAGTGGATGTTAGTGTTGAGAGGATTCGAAGAACACAGAAACTGTTGGAAAGTAAGTCGAAATTCCCTGCAAAAAAAAAAAAGGATATATGAGCATAATATCAACCAGCCTTGATCACATACCAAAGACACAATAGTTACAAATCGGAAGAAGATAAAAAATCGATCAACACAAGAAGTGGGTGAATGACGGATGAAATAACGACACTTATCAAGAAGAGGAAATTCGAGCATTTGAGAAGGCAAATATGACTTGCTGCAACTGATAATAGAGGGTAAAATCAACAGCAAGAGGCGCCTTGGAATAAAATAGACACTTGATTGAAGAATTCGAGTGCATTGTCTGGCAAAACATCTGTTGAACTATTTCCGGCAGCAGCATCAAAAGTTAAGATTGCGCCAAACTCCGGTTAGGACATGGCACATGATATAGAAGAACGTTTTTCAAAAAGATCAAAACTGTTTCTTTCATATAATTATCTTTTAATCATCGCATATTGCCGTTTTCATCGTCAAGGGATTTTGTGTTGCTTTAGGTTTTCTCCTTCACTTTGAGATGCGCAATAAAAGAGATTCAGTTACCTTTGTTCCCACCAATGTTTTTTTCACGGTCAGTCATTGAGGATCTCAATCATTACTTATTGTGGAACTTGGTATGCGATCATAGTTGATGGCCAATTTTTTTAAATCAATTGGTATTATTTGTGCCGATTAATTTTCTTCACATTTGAAAAAATCCTACGTCTCGATTCAACAGCAATGTTCGCATTTCGCAGAAATTATTCGCGTTCCGCCACTGCGTCCTTCAAAAGGCAATAATAATTCTCCAGCTCATTCTAAGAGCGTAATTCCAGGAGAACCTAATTCTGCACATAGGTAGATGGTATGGTTGGCTGCATCTTCGTTTAAAACAAGTTCTCTTTTATTTTTTCTTGATGGCACAAGTAACGTTTCTCGATAACTGTTTCTAAAAGACACGGCGTCGTCTTCATGACAATGCCAGTGCTCTTGCAAATACAGAGGTGAAATTACTCGTGTTTGAACGGTGTCAACGTTTTACATTGCCCCGGAATCTAATGTATTTGTGAATTGAATTATTTAAAATGTGAGTAGAATCAATATATCGAGGTCGCTTTATGATTTGTTCGAATTTCTGTATCCTGATTTTGCAGGTTCTCTTACACGACAGTTTTGATGCAAAATTTTAAAGATTATTATATGCAATGTCTTGCGGAGATTTTCAACCATAAATTAATCTGACATAATCAATGGCAAAAATTTTGATTATGATTAATCAAATCAAATCATCATAAGTATACTGTCAAAATACTATGTTATCCTGATTGTAAGACCAAGAAAATATTTACATTTGATAATATGCAAAATTGTGACACCTATTGCACTGTTCACTCAGACGTTCAGTGTATATTGGATTTATGACACGTCTATCATTAATTTTATTATATGCAAATTTGGTAAAATTGAACTGACTTAAAGTTAGAGAAAAACGACATAAATCACTTAAAATAATAAACAAATTTTCCTCGTCTCTAATGATCTGCTTTCAGTATAGATTTTTGAGTATTTTGAAAATTACTTCAATTTTTAAAATCCACACCTTCGCTCTTAATCAGGTGAAAGTAGAGAATTATCAGATAACACATAGACCAATAAGTCCCGAGACTAACAATGAAAACAAAATTTTTTTTATTCATCAACATAATCACTTTCTAGGGTGATACAATCGTTCCAACGCTTTTCCAATTATTCAATAACATGTCTATAAAAAAAATTATCTTTCGCTTCAAAATAAGCTTCAGTTTCAGTGATGTCCTCCTCATTTGAGCCAAATCTTTTCCCCTGGAGCATTCTTTCAAGATCAACAAAGAACCAGTAGTCACTGGGGACTAAATCTGGCGAGTATGGGGGGTGAGGAAGCAGATCAAAGCCCATTTCGTTCAATTTTGCCATTGTTTTCATTGACTTGTGACAGGATTTTTTTTCTCTGCATGTGCTGTCGTTTTTTTGCGCTCTACTCCTTCCACTCTGGAGTGTAGTGATGTATCCATGTTTCGTGCATGGTCACGTAACGACGCAAGAAATCTTTTTGTTGCGAGTAAATAGCGATAAATTGCTTTCTGAATCATCAACTCGTTGCTATTTTTGTTCCATCGAAAGCAATCGCGGCATCCACTTGGAAAAAACCTTTTTCATACTAAATTTTTCATGAAGGATAGTAAATACACTTCCATTAGATATCTGTGTCATCCCAGCAATCTCAAGGAGCTTCACTTTACGATGTTTCATTATAATTTTTGTCACTCCACTCACATTTCCCGGTGTAATGGCTTTCACAGGTCTACCCGAACGTACCGCGTCATTTGTGTCGGTACGACCACGTTTAAACTTCGCAAACCACAGACAAGTCGTTGCTTTTGATGGACAAGAGTCCGGGTAACATTTTTTAATCCATTGTTTCGCTTGCACGGTGTTTTTACCCATTAAAAACAATGTTTTATCAGAACAAGAAACTCGGTTTTTTTCCAAACTACAAAACGACTTTACTCCAACCTCAATAACTCAGCTGTATCTGGTCCGATTGGCTTAAAATTTTGACACGTTTTAAGCAAAGGTTAGTTACTCTGGAAAGACGTGGTTACTTGTTTACTACGAGAGCCATCTCTGGGTTAGCCTCAGAACTTATTGATCCATGTAGTATTCCTATATTGAATGATAAATCCTTAGGATATGTGAAGACCCAACACTCAAACATATTATGATATAGATATATGTATAATATAGATATGAGCCAGAAGTAGTTCCGTCTGAATATAATTTATAAAATAATGAATAAAACGATACGAGTATAAGTCAAACAGAATAATATACTGTTGGCTCATTGAAACTGAGGCGGTGGTCAAAACTGAAAATTTATCATCTTCTGGCAGCACGTATTGCTCCCAAGCTGATAGAAAATGCCCTAATTATTCGTCATAAAATTCTTCTTGACATCGGAAAATAGAATTGTGAAAAAGTCCGTCAGAAAGTTCATTTATCACTGCTTTCACACATACGAATTCGATAATATAGGTTCGACTCATTGATTCAGTTTTAGTAAGTGAAAAACTAATTAAAATAATTTATTTATGGTGAAATAATGTATGAGAATAACACTGAAGTAACCTATATCTCAGATTGAAACTAACTTACAGTTTTCCTTATTAGCTATGGAGTTGAAGTGCTTATTTCTGATTGGTTTTAAGGAGAAGGGTATTTCGTCTTCGAACAAAACACAAGGAAAACTGTGAGCTCTTATTCTTAATTTGAAAAATAGGTTTGTTCATTTATCGTGGAGGTTGTACAAGTATAACACTGTTCCAGAGTACGGAAAATGACTCTAAAGCAAGCGCAGAAAAGCTCCTGCCCTCCATACTAAACTCGATATTTAATTGACGTTATGAAACAATTATGTTTACAATTAATAAAAAACAACAATTTGATGTTGATTAAACAACTGTTCTTTCGGAATCATTAGAGAAAAACCCAAATGAATTAATACTCACTTATTTGTCTTTTTTGTATAAATAAATGAAGAACTCACCTAAAAAAATGAAACATTATACTCTGCCAATTTTCATCAACCCACAGTGCTGACAGAATCGATTTTGACAACGATTCTTCATCACTGAGTCCAAACGAAACGATTAATACCACTTTTTCTCTCCTTTATACTCCGTTTATACGGCGAGAAACTCAAAAACGATTTGGATTTCAAATTGCAAAGTTGCGCCTCATATCACTTTTTAGCGCCCAACCAATTATGGAATTTTGTTCTGTAGGTTTCGTTCGCTCACCCTATATTGCCATCACATCATTATTCTGGAGCATCCGAATGAATAACAACTTGTTTCAGGTTGTGGTTAACCACAGTTATACTACTCCTGAGTCTGGCTTACACCGGTGGAAAGGCCATTAGCTGTAAATGTTGGGATGGCTACAAACCACATATTTCGAAAGAAGGTCCCGAGTGTTTTGGGGTTCAATTGATGCACATCATGCCCTGCAATACCCCCAGGGCTCCGAGATGCGTTTGTTCTGGCGAAGTGAACAACATCCTGAAAGACAGAACGGGAACCTGGTGCTCCACTATGAAGAACGGCAAAGAACTACGAAGATGGCCTTGTGAGAACACAAGAGATTGGGATGAGTTTTTCGCCAGATATCCAGACTTCAACTGATTAGTTTTATAAGTTATTATGTTAGTTTGAGAGAACCTTTCTGCAATAGATTCAAACCAAATATTTATGAGTAATATTATATTTTTCGTGAAATATTCAGTAAACAAAGTTTTGAATTCGACATTGATTCCTCTTAACCCAATTTGCATAGGAAAACTTCAACTCTAATATTTTTAGTAGAATGAACTGTTTATTTAGGACATGGGTTGCAAAATCCAAATGAATTTCATTCGTATGTTTGTGTTGAATTTTTATATTTATATTCGATGTGGGCAATTTGGAGAGCCCCTGTATTCATTAACGGAAGCTCACTCTTGATAAAAGAAATACTTCAATATTGAATATAAACATATATACTAGCTGACCTGGCAAAAGTTGTTTTGCCATATAAATAATTTTCAAGTAATTTATAGTGTAGACAAAAAAATGCTTGCTTGTGAAAGAATGTGGTATATTCGTGAAATAGGCATGGAAAGCTGCGAATGTTGAGGGAATATAAAAATAACAAGAGGCAAACATTATTCTCAAGTTATTATAATTTATTCCTTAAAATAATATATCATTAATCAATCAATTACGACAGTTTTACTAACAAACAATATCAATTCATTAATGCTGTAGCGTGAACAATATTTTTGTTAGTCCATCTTTAACAAACACAAACAAACTGGATGGTGTACTCACGCGAGAGCATTCCACGTATGGTTGTCCGTGTGAAAACATGGTGTTACACTGAGATAGCAAAATAATAATTGTCAACGTTACTACAACACTTGATGCATAAACAATAATGATGGCCGACAACTGTGTAGCGACTGAGAGAAGTCTTATTGTGTGAGAGTAACAGGAGACCGGCTTCGTTCTCATCCCTGCTCCCTTCTGTTTACTGGGTCAGAAGTGACACCTGTAGACAACTGGCAGGGATAACTTATTCAATGACGATTTATCAGTTATTGAGCGGAGATGAAAAATAATTAAACTACTAAAATGGCAATTAAAATATAGGGATTGGTGATAAAACGGTGAAAATTTAGGGTTGTATGTATTTTTCAATGCGACAATATGAAAAAATAGAGAAATTAAAAAATGCCTAAAAATGGAAAGAATATGTTATAGGTGGACAACCCTCATCAATAAGGGGTATGAAAAATAAATGTTGGCTGATTTTCAGGCCTACTCAATATGTTTACAAAGTTTCATGAGAATCGGTCAAGTTTTTGAGTGCACCTCTTCCTTTCTGATCTCGCAGCCTGTGAAATCAGTTTGGTTTCTACATGTATTGTGATTATTCTTCGCACCCCGAGATATTTCTAGAATATACATTGTGCAGATCCCTGCAGGTTGCGAGGTTCACAACACAGGAATATTTGCCTAGGTGCGTCTGGTATGCTGTTGGGATAATGGTAAAATTGTGCAACATATTCTTAATGACATTATTGTATGAATTTAGGTTTGAATAAATTTGAAATGGCATCTTCAGGATGGTACATTTCAACTGACTGAGTCAGTTGTGGAAATGAAGATTTTGGCAATTGAATTTTATTCAAGTAATTAAAATGAATTTCCGACAAAGAAAGACCGAATCCATCAAATATTTCTAGTTTTCAGTTTCAGGCGCTGATTATGTAAATAATCTTTGTAATCAAGAGATCAATCTAATTTAACTCCTATGTCTTTAGGATAGAAATAGTGTTTGATAGGAGAAACATTGAGAGTTACAGCTAACTTCCTATATTTCTCATGATTATTCAAATAAAAACATAGAATCTCTGTTTAATAAGGGTTGAGACATAACCGCCATTTAACAAAATAATTTCTTAAATCTCTAAATCAGTTGACAATATGTTCTCCAAAGTATAGAAATGCGAATGGTGGTAAGCAATTAAAATATCATCAGCATATACAAAATTCTGATATGATATCTTAGGTAATTCACTGAGATATAAATTGAAAAGGAAAGGTGCTGAAACCGATCCTTGTGGAAGACCGTTTTTTAATGTAACTAAATTGCAACTCTTATTGTCAACAAAAGCACGAAACCTTCTATCAGACAACATATTTTCTTATAATCTTACCATTTTTAGACCAGATGGGTATAGAGTTTGAAAACTAACCTATCTTTCTATACAGTGTCATTTAAATTTATGAAAGCAGTTCCTATTTTTATCCTATTATGGAAGCCTTATTCTAGGAAAGTTGGCTAAGAGCCTGATCCAAACAATTTCTATTGTTCCTAGGACTTTCCTGGAAAGCTGCAGAGCATTTTCTACATGAGATTCATTTCTAGAAAGGATTAACCTAATATCTTGAAAGAAACAATCAAAGAACTGATTTGATCATACTATTAGGATCACAGAGATTCTTAGGTCGCTTAAAATTAGCTGTTACTTAAGCCCAGCAGAATACAGAATAGTGTTATAGAAAGACAATAACCAAGGCAAGGCACTTTTTTCTAAATGTTCGATAAATTCACAATGAAATCCTTCAAAACCTACATAATTCATCTGCACTGACTAGATTCGATATATGTTCAAAAGCAGGCTGATTTTCTGGATAAGTGTAATTCTTTGTTCATATTATTCATTTTGTATGGGGATATATCAACTGATACATCAACTACTAGACGACGAGCAATTAAATTTGGATCAATTCTTGATTTCCTCAAAATATCTGATCTACTCCTACTATAATGTGTGAAATTAATTTTCGATACGACAATGTCCCGTCTTAATTTTAATATTTCCACTCAATAATCATAACATAACATAAAAATTGCTGATTTGAATGGTTTTTAAATTCGTGTCAAATTTACTAACAAGAAGTACCGATTTTTTGAAATTTCCGCGATTTAATGACTCATTCGATTCATCGTGCCCCTAAAAGGTAACTCTTGCATACAGAGGTGCATCGTAATATCTATTAAACTTCTTAGAATTTGTCGATTTTCTTGGAATCTAGCATAGAAATTTTCAATTTCTATTTGACGCGCATTGACTATTGCTGTGGCGATATTTTGTTTTTGCTTTCTCATAACGGTAAGCTTGCAATTAGATGAAATATGCTGAGCACTTTTATTGTGTAGCGATAGACCCCCAGATAAATTTTTCAAATCACTAAAACCACTTTTCAATAAACTCTGTCGGGATTTCGGATTTCTATTAGTTGCTGAGAATAAAATGCACGGCCAACAAAATATTTTTTCAAAGTAATACTTCCAGTAAGCCAGTCGTACTTGACATACTACGTATTTTAAAATCCCTGATTTGATTTACCGACCCCACCACTAGACACTAGAGATTTCCTCAAATCTGGAACAGGTCGCTTAACTTCCTTAATTAAATATAAATTTATCATCATTCGAAGGAGTCGAAAAATGTTGCTTATTTATTAAAAAATTAACTTTATCACAAGTACACTGAACATGTTCCTTAGGAATTTTAAAAGATTTACTATTACCTCTAAATAACGACAAAGTGAACTAACCCTATTTCTCTATTTCCCGCTTCCCGATTAACTCGAATAAAACCTGAGGCCAGCCTCTAATTCCTCGACAAGCCGCCTTCAAAGCCGTAGATATGTTCTCACCGCTTCGACGCAGATAACCCTCTGGACATCGCAGAAACGAAACGATCTCAGATCGGCTAAGGTCGCGCAGAGGCCAGCCTCAGATTAATCCTAGAACGGCTTTCCATTACTTTCTCGTAGGTCATCGAAGTAGATAACACGCTAATTCAGTCAAAGAAACCTGCGTTAGGCATGCTCCAACCGTTTATTCAAAGAGTTCATATGCAATACATTAGAGAATCCAACGAATGTTTTAGTGATTGATACGGAAACCGAACATTGCATTGATTTTAACCATCAATAACTCCAATTCCTCATTTAAAGGTTCTTCTATTGCTGAAATTCAACATTACGATCATATTCTTTTTCTAAGTTTCATCAATGAACTCATCTGTTACTCATTTATTTATATTTACAATTTTATCTTTGACCTTGACGTACCATGAACTGGACCTATTTTTTCTGCTGACTTGCTTCTGTTTATACGCTGAATGAAGGTGACCTTAATTGATTACACATATCCATTGATATATTGACTTATTCGATATTATACGACTGACCTAAAACGATAAGCACTTGAATAATATCTTATATTTCTCAAAATAATGCCGATTGATCCAGTTTACAAACTTAAAAATTATCGGATTCTTGAATATTTATTTGAATGAAATAGTAACATATCGTCCATGGGGATGGAATGAATACTGCGTCAGTCAATAAGTCCCGGGCCTAAGAACAAGATGGCGCTACTAACACAATATCCATAAGATTTTTGGATTTTAAGGGTATTACGTTAATTTATTATTCATCGAGTTACAGTGTAGTAAGTGATGCATTTTTTGTGATTTTAAAAAACGATATCCAGATCTGCCCTAGCGACTACTGGCCCTTCGCTGAACTCAAAAATATGCTCCGTGGAAAGAGATTTGGCTCAGACGAGGAAGTCATAGCTCAAACTAAAGAATATTTTGGAAGTCTCGATAAATTTTTATACACTAGTCGTATTGAAACGCTAGAGAAACTTTGGAATGATGCATCACTCTAAAATGATATCGCAGTGATAAATAAAAATAAATTTTGGTAAAAATTGTTTTCCTACCCAGGACTTACTGACCGGTATGATATATTGAGTTTGGAAAAAACAGCAATTACTCAAATTGTTTTCGGATATCGAATAGATTTCTGATTCAATCGTTGATAGTTTTTTTATCGATGTTTTTAATTCAATGTATTTTCCAGTTGAAATATTAGTTAATTATGTTGTAGCACATACTCTTCAAATTTTTTTTGTTTTTGCTGTCCTTCAGGGAGTTGTCGGACTGTTTTATATCCACTTTGATGTGCAGATGATTAAAACAGAAGAAAATTAATGACCTATGAATTATAAAAAATTAGGAAGTCAAATCTGTTAAATCATCAAATTCTTGTATACATTTAATCTTGTGTGTACTTTGGAGACTACGATTTTAATGAAATAATTGCTTAAGATCTGAAGAATCTTAATATAAGGAATTCTCACCGGAAATATGGGAAAATAAAAAAAGTAGTTAATAATATAACATATTATTCAAAAATAAACACTAATTCTCATAATAACTTATTCAGAAACAACATAAAAGTACACCAATAAATAACAAAACGACATCATGTTTTTGATTTTAATCGAGCATCAAGAACTCAGGATGCCGATCAAAATATGCCACCCAATCTTCTCTGTTGTTACACCAGGAGCCTCTGGTAGCGTCTAAAGATTGGCAATTGGATTCCCCTAGATCCAGAATGACGGTTTCGCCCTTGTGTGTACAATAACAGAGAGGTGGCTCTTCTTCATTGCAATTGAAAGTCCTGTTCTTTTTATCTTGACAGAACACATCACCAAAGGAGTTCGTTATTACTTCGAAATCCCTCCAGCACTTACAATTGTTCTGAGCATTGGTTGAAATGAACAAAAACGTGAAAAGGATTGGAATAAACATGTTCAGGTACAGCCTTGAAAAATGATCAAATTAGAATATGAAATACTTGAAGTTGATGAAATATTATGTTGTATAAGATGCTTTCATATTTAATGAGAAATTATAAGAAAAATTTTAGAATTTCAAAAGAAAAACTTTACAAGCATGCGAATCGTACAATCTTGAGAAAATGGAAAAATCAAGCAAACACCTTCGAATACATCGTCAATATAGTAATATTGAGCTGAAGAATACTATATATCAGACATATAAAAGAAAATTAACATTTAACTCATAAAGTCACCGTGGTAAGATAATTAAATTCCTGGACAATATAATAAAGAAAACTGTTTACACTAAATCCATCTTGAAATAACTCTTTGAGGCGTGTATCGATTTTTGCCAATATTTGTCAATTTATAGCCTATTTCATCTCACGAAAGTGTTTTAATTCAATTTGATGGCATACAGAGTAGAACAAAAGGTTGCAGTTGGCTCTATAGGGTAATTTATTTATTTAATTGAACAAGTCAATTCTTGAAAATGTAAATGAACCAAAAATATCTAAAATTGACAATTATAGTCGTACACTTCTTGAAAAATCAATGATACATTTATTCATTCTAGAAAACACTGTTTTCTAGATTTTTCTCGAATTGTTGGATGTTATGATAAGAATGAAAAATTCTCAGACGTATGTCTGAGTTGACGAAAAACTAAAAATCAATGGAATGATTAAGATAAAAGATTAGTTTCATCACTTGAGATTAAATAGGCAGAATTCTTCCCAAGTGTATTCCATCTAGTTGTTCGTTTTATCATTCATCAGCATAATCCACAATTTCTCCAGAAAATAGTATAAAATATATAGAAGTAGAAAATCTATTTTTCTAGTAGATTGAACTGAATTACATTTTCAATTTATTATCCTAGAAAAAGTTATTTTCTTGCAACACATACTAACAAGCGAAATAAAAAACATATACCTAATCTGTAGATTATTTTAACTTGTGTCATTCGTCTGTAGAATATTGTGTAGAATATGAAAAAATTCCGAACAATGCTCACGAATTAGAATTTGGAATGAAGAATGAATTATAACAGCATGATGTTCAGAGTTCAATCATACAAAAAAATTGTACAAAACCGCACGATGATAGTGTTACTATAAAATTATTTCAGATTCTTTAATTAATATTATTATTTATTGAAAGCATCGGGTAGAAATTCATCAAATGAACAACTTGATCTCAAAAGAGTACTTACATTTTGAAAATTTCCAAATGAAGATATACAACGCTCTTGCGATGGATGTACCACTTGTAATTAAAATAAGGACGAACTAACGAACTGTGAAGTAAGAATCACGATTCAGAGATTATATTTTGGAGTCGCAAAATAACAAAATTTCATTCTCAGTACGTATGAGATACAGAACTCATCTCGTCTATCGTATGTATCGTATCGAATTTATTTTTAAGTGATGCCTTTTGATTTCCGAACGGAAAAGATACAAACAGACAATTCTCTCTCAAAGAAAGTAAAAATAGTTTAACATGTTGCATAATTATGGACAGTTATCGAAAATAACTCGTATACTAATGAGATGCGAGCTCTGATGCAAATGCGTGACAACCTAGATCTCTTTAAGATAACTCAGAGGATTCCAAGACTTTCATGTTTTGAGAGCAGTCAATCATAAAATATTAAAGAGAATCTGTTATGGTTAATGGTGAATAATTACGAAAATGTTACATTTTGTTATATATCTATTTCCTCCATTACTTATCTTGTCACGATAAAATTCATTGTTGTTCATTGAAACCTCCATTTAACTGTAAATTTTTTTATGAGTTCGAGATATGAAAATGAAAGAATTTATTTCAGACTCTACTGATTTCAAGGTGCTATAAAAGCCCAGAGGTAGTTACATGGTCAATGCCTACCAATATTTTGAAAATTGCTGGTTCCTTTCAAGGAGTTATGTCGTCAATTTGGTATGTTTCTGTGAAATAGTACTTATTTACTAATTTTAAGCGATATTCCACATAGGAAAGACGTTATTTTCCTCGTTATGTCCGTCTATCCTGTAAGCTACTTCTAATCAGAGTTTTTTTTTAATTGTTCATCAGTGGAGATAAATTCAGGGTACTTTAAGAAGCGAAACTATTTTTCGTATCCAAAATTGAATTTTCAATTAAATATCTGATAACTGCTTTTATGGGAGTCAACTCTAAGTTATTTACTAGTTCGAGATAAAAAAGAAAGTAAATGAGAGAACATGTAACAATGGATGAAACATGGAAATGGATTCATCACTCCACTTTGAAATCAAACAACAGCAACTGGAAAACCTCGTCCAACGCGGCTGGAAAAGTTATAAGCTCGGTGTTTTAGGATGTACGTGGTATAATATTCATAGACTATCTTGAGAAAGGAATTACCATCAACAATGAATATTATATAGCGTTTGAAGGCCGAAATTGAAAGAAAAACAATTTGTTTCATCAAGATAACCCACCGTGTCACAAGTCAATCAAAACAATGGCAAATCTAGATAAATTGAACTTCGAATCGCTCCCACATCCACCGTATTCCCCAGATTTGGCTCCCAGCGACTACTGGGTGTTCGCAGACCTAAAAAAATGCTCACCGGTAGGGAATTTCGCACGAATGAAGAGATATTGAACCTGTGGCCTATTTTGAGGCAAAAGATAAATCGTTCTACAAATGTTAGAGCGGCGCTGGAATGATAACGTTGCTGTTGGTGGAGATCACGTTGATGAATAAAGCTAATTTCTAACCAGAAAAACTATGTTTTCTCTGTAAGACCTGCAACCTTTTAGCCCATGTGTCCCTTACATTGGTTTGTGGGTATAAAAATACATGCTGAAGGTCTATCGAAATATAAATAACGCTGTGACAGAGGTGTTCAAAACATGGTGCTGACCTAGTCACATTTTAAATGAAATCACATGATCCAAAACGGGGGATGCGGGAAATGTTTTGTGGCTTCGCTACTCTTATAGCTATCATTACAACTAGGGAAATGTATTCATATTTCCCGTGGTGTAATCAATAGTTTTCTTCTGATTGAATCAATCTGATATGGAAAAATTATTGTTATATTGTATATTCTTATAATAATTAAATTTTTAACGTTGCTCTGGGCCATGTTTCTGAGAATCATGGTTGACTGGTTTCATTTTGACGTCATATCAAAAATAAAATTATTGAAAAAATGTCAAACTACGTAGATACTCAATCATATTTCCCTAGGGAAATATGAACTAACGTTTCATATTTCCCTAGGGTAAAATGAGTGTGATGACACATGGTAACTAAGGCGATATAGCTCAATATTGGTTCGATCAGAAAAAAATTATTGTTATTCGTCGATATCAACATGGAAGGAACATTAAATATTCAAAATTACTGGCAAGAATCTCCTGAATTGTCGAAACAGCAAGAGAAAATAGAACCTTTCTGATATCCCCGAAATATGAAAACCAAATCAAAAACAAAATGAACTTTGTGCTAACGCCATGATTTCAAATATCCTAGTTGTGAATAAGAGCTTATGTACGTTATATTTGATTCTACCAGTAGTTAATGGCAAATCTGAATTCATGTAATTATAGGTATATTCAATACTTTGTGATATCAATGTTCATCATAAAAACTCGACAGCATTAACTGAAATGTGTTAAAATGGAAGATTTTTTCTGAAATGTAATTAAAACGAATAATTCACAGGAATTGAGAAGTGGGGTCACTTCGATTAATTGATATTCACATTTGCATATTTCAATTTTATCGATTACAGGAAATTGCGTAATGAGTATGAAAACTATTGTTTCATTGCCCTGGGCGAATGATTATTATCAACAATGAATATATACTCGCTGGCAAAAAATATACTAAGCTGAGCGATTATACTTGTAGTTATGATTTCTTACACAAAGCCAACGTCCTGAGTTGAGGGTTTTTAGAATTTTTCAATACAGTACAGGGATTGCATCTCGTATATTTCTATATTCTATATTTCTATTATTCTATAGAGATTGAAAAGTTTCGCAGAAATAGTTCAAATAGTTTCGTCAATAGGACATCTTTCGACAAATAGTTGAGGCACCCAAAGAGGGTTCATTTCAACCCCTAAAATTTGTAAAGGGTGATTCATTTAGAGGGACTATTTGTTGCCCGAAATTGAAGCATGTGGTCTCGACGAAATGTGGTTTAACAAGATGATACCACTTGCCAAACAGCCCGTGAAACCATGGCTTTACTGCGAGAGCATTTCGACGAGCAGATCATTTCACGCTTCGGACCAGTGAATTGGCCGGCTAGATCATGTGACATCACCCCTCTTGATTTTTTACTTTGGGGCTATGTGAAGTCCGAAGTCTACATAGAGAAACCGGCTATGACTGAGGTATTGGAGGCCAATATTATTCGAGTCATTGGAGAAATATCACCTGAAATGCTCACACGGGTCATAGAAAATGGGAACTGTCGAATGGATCCGGTTAACCGTAGTCGAGATAAGTATTTGAAAGAAATTCTCTTTAAAAAATAATTGTGAAGTATGGTTCTTTTATTCGTTAATCAAGATTATATAATGGAATTGTTTTATTAATGTCTGTTCATTTAAGAAAAAATTTAGAAAGCACTGACGTGAGGTCAGTTGGCTTAGGCGCTCTTGTAAACCACTTACAATTATTTAAATTTTGAAAAATCATATCTCCAGAACTATTAGCTTGTCGAAGTCGAGAGTGGTATTTTTGTATACGTCTGATAAAACTGCACCATAAAAAAATTTTTATTTGAACAGTGTCATTTGAAAAAAAAATTTTTTTTATTACTCCGAACCTATTCGGCCGATTTGACCGAATAACGAACTTAGCCGAGATATTTATACCTCAAACCTATTCTGAAAGTTTCAACTCTCTAACTTCATCCGTTCGAGAGTTATCGTGTTCACGGAACGGACGGACGGACGGACAGAATCGATTTTGACCACGGATTATTCATCAGTAGGTCCAAACAAAACGATTGATACCACTTTTGCCCAAAAATTCGAAAGTCACAGACATTTGGGCAAATTGATAAGCACTCTGTTCAGGTGAACAAGAGCGCCAAAAAGTACCTCTAAATGAATCACACTTTATAAGGAAGAGGAGATGAGTGACACTCAGGAGTAATCTGAAAATAAAATTTGGCAAACATCATTGTCAGTAACCTAAGTTATCTATAATTTTGATCCCAAATGAAGTGTACAGATTCAGATTGCATTTTTTTGACTAGAGCATTTTGTTTGCTCGCGAGTGTATTCAATAGCAGAATGTTTGACTCATCTTAATGGGTCGATTACCGGGAACCATATCGTTCATTATTTAAATAAATGAATAAATAAGAGGTGTTACGTTAGCCTTGTTCATCAATATGGAAAATATTTTATCTTTGAGAACCTTAATACAAATATACGAGGTGAAGCTACTTGAAATAAATCACCTGTTTGTTTAAACACAACGCTGCATTCGAAGGTCAAGGTGTTCTTGTATAAAAGAAACAGGATAACATCCTAACCATCAGTGACCTCATATTCGCAGCGGAAGATATATTACATCCGTCAACAATTAAGATGTGAGTACCTTATTTGTATCGCTCATTAGAGGCCATATTATCATGACTCTAAAAACATCTAGAACTGTAATAAACGTATTCTAATTTCTCAATATTCTGGATAATGAATAGGATTACATAAGATGAAAATTTTGTACAATATGTGTTAATCTAATCTCACAGATTAAATAAGGAGTTTTTTTATAATACTCTACGCAGAAGCTGAAAATCATACCCCCGAATTAATTCGGTATCGTGAATGCTCTGTTCTAAAAAGGCACCAGCAAACTGTAATAACTTCATATTCCAACACAAAAATATTTATCCCATAATAATCGTTCAAAGGACCACTTAACGATACTCACAATTCACTGAATCGTTATTAAATGAAAAGCCGTTGAATACAAATCAAAGATTGAGTTTGCTATTTGAAATTCAACAATGAATTAACATTGTGAAAGATTTATTCGAAATATCTATAATATTCAATTAATGAATCAACTTGTGAATGGAAAACTGCTCAATATATAATAGTTCGTGGAAAAAACTTCATTGTGAAGATACTTGTATGACCTGTCAATTGAAGCAACACTCAACTCCTTTCCCTCTATTTGATTTTGAGGGGTTGAAGCTCCCCTTCTCAAGGTGTTGCTTGCTCGTGCAAGTCTCAAATATACGTTTAAAAACTTTGGAATGAGATACGAGGTAGCTCGTCTGAGATAGGCCACCCTGCAACCTGTAACTTTTTCAATGTTATTACAAATTTGTGAATCACTAAAAAAGCAAGCTTGCAAATGTTTCGGACTTGAAGTCAGTATCATTAACATTTCCACAAATGAAACTAATACGAACATCCTATTATTACAATTCCATTTATTTTTCAGGAAAACTCAAATTATTGTTTTTCTTTTTTGTGTTTTATCCCAACTGGTTCTTCCAAGTGATGGAAGATGCCAATGTTTTGAGGGGTTTCAAGTTGAAGTGGAAAATGGAGAGGAATTGTGCAGAGGGGTGAAAAATTATAGAATCTTCAAGTGTGGAGAGGAAAAACCACCAATTTGTCAGTGCCGTCAAGGAAACAGAATTGAAAAATTAGATATTGGCGAAACCTCATGTACAAGCCCTAATAAGCAATATGACAGTATATTCTGTGAACCCACAGCCATTTGGAACAGTTACCTTTCCAGACACCCCGAGCGAAGAATATATTTTTAGGTTAAAAGTCATTGCAATCATTATGTCAGAAAATTAAGAAAGAAAAAATAAAAATTTCAAAATAAGTTTTTTTTTATTTTATCATCAAACTTATATTCACTTATATGTTGTTGCTATAAGGCTAGTTAATTTGGGTTTGGTGTTTCAGATGAATGATTCATATTTTATATTCTGGATTGAATTTTTTTCATGATTTAATAATTTTTAAATATCACACCGTTATTAATCTAATATCATTTTTTCATTCAACTGTGTTATAGTTGAACGATTAAAAAATTGAATAGGTTTTCAAAGAAGGGAATTGAAACGATGGGAAGAAATAAAAAATTAAATAAACTATATTTTTAGACCACATTTATCTCAACCTTAGATTCTTGATATCCTGAGAATTTTGAAATGATCAAAAAAACAACGTGTCTAAATTGAATACAAAAACTGCGTTTACCCTTATGCTCTTGACATACTGAAATCATCTAATTCAAATTTGAGAACGAGATACAGGTAAGTTCTAAATACCTGATGCACCATTGAATTATTGTGGAAAGTATTCCTGCAAAAAAATTCAAATTCTGTAAATCAATATAAGGTTATGTAAGGTACATTTTAAAATCAATCTTCCAGTGTTGCCAAATGTATGCGAGTTTGGCAACAGCTTTATTATTTAAAAGGAACACCCCGTATTTCTTTTTCATTAATGATTCTCTATAAAGAATTGAATGAATTTACTTTTTGTTTCCTTCATTTCCTACATTTCTTCAAGGGTTTTTTAAAAATGAAGTATTTTCAGAAAATTTTGATTAAATTTCAGAGTTACGAGAATGACCTTAAATAATAGTTTCCAAATCTCAATTGTACAGTGGTCAAAAAAATTTCCATTTGCCATCTCACAAAATTTTAAAAGACTTTTTTTATCCAGTTCTCCATAACCATCTTGTTGAAAAGTTACAGGCGTAGTAATTTTATTAATATTGAGCGAAATATAATCGTTTTCGTAACTCTCAAATTTGATCTAAAACATTTAAAAATATCTATTATATATATTTATTATATATTATATTGATTATATATATATATTTATAGCCATATATCTGGCTACAATGAAGTTTTGGAAATATTTCAAGATTGTACCTTACATAATCTAATGTAAAATCTACGAAATTTGAATTTTTTTGCTTGAATAGTCTTAATAATAATTCAATGTGCCACCCTTATATATTACCTGGTATATTAATAATGGAACTGATATGGAATAGCTCGAAAAACTACAGTAGTTAAGACGCTTTCTCCCGAATAATTGGTCAGTTTCAGAAATTTAGAGGAATTTCATGATATCTCTCAAAATGAATTTGGTTATTTATTTATTATTTCAATCAATCAACCATAAAACGACAAATTTGAGAGCATTGAATTCGAGAACATCATTATCCCGATAGAATTAAATAGTTAGACCTATTGTTGTTTCGGAATAAAAGCTAAACATATTATCCATCGAACAATAGGGCATATGAGTGGTAAAAATTTTCAATGAATTCGTATGTGTAACGAGACGCAATTTTTTTTTCTTCTCAGGAGTAAATCAAATCGGATAATAGAGAACATTCAGCTGAGTCCAAAAACACTCCATACAGTTGATGAAAAGATATAAGGTTATTTTCACCATCTGATATTATTATGCTCTTCTAGCCAATGTTTCGGTAGACACTAACAGAAGAAAAAATAGAAATTTTATGGAAATTATTTAATTTACTTCAATGAATGGTTCAACTGAAGACATTATTCTGATTTCTTCAAAGCAATTCTTTTTGAAAACGGTAGAAGATATTTTCTAAAATGTTTGTTAAAAGAACATTGATAATAAATAGATCCTAAAAAGCCCTCAAAATCATTTTACTTCTGATACAGTTTTTTTGGATACACAGTTTTTATTATATGAAAGATTTTGTGAGATTTCTCAGATTTTCGTTCGCCTGTAGTCCCTGCAATACAAGTTCGATTGGAATAAAATTCCATGTTTTAATTGACGTTATTAGATTCAATTGAAGTTATCAGATTAAATACAGATTTTCCCTGACACCATGTATAAGCTGAAGCAATTGTTACCTGTTATGATGCAAATGATTTTTTTGCGATATTTCAAACCAAAATAGCAGCCATTGATATAGAATTATCTCATCAGCAAATTCAATTTGTCGATTCTTTACCTAGATCCCTTGAATTGTACTCTCTCAATTCAAGTAAAAACAACCACTTTTTTCATTTCTTATCCACTGACCCCACAGATATATTGCTGGGATCTGAAATTATCACATAGAAATGAATGTCATAATTTTTTTTTTTAAATTCGATAACTAAAAGAAATAGTGAAACTGGCAACCGATATTCAGAATATTTCATTCCTAGTCATACCTAGAAACTTCTAAGTATGCGCAAAAAGTAATTAGACCTTTCATTGTGTTGGAAAAAATATTTCAAACGTGACGCTGAATGAATTTTACGACTATTTGTGGGCGGCAGTGAATCGATTATTTTAAATAATTAAAGAAAAGGTAGTTATGATGGTTGTGTTCATCAATATTTAAAATATGTTCATGTCTCTGAGAAATCCAATCTAACTCAGATAATTGGTAAACCTACTTAAAGTTTAATAACTAGATTGTTTGGAAACAATAATGCATTTCAAGGTCAAGTTTTTCCGACATAAAAGAATCCGAAATATACCCATAACCATCAGTGACCCAGAAACAACGCGGAAGGTAGCATCAGTAATCAGTAGAAATGTGAGTTCCTTCTTTATTGACTAAAATATAATGAGCTCATCCCTTTGATCAATTTTCATCATATATTTTTCTTCTTATTCAATTTTTTTCAGTATTTTGTTTAAGATATATTGATATCCAAGCAGTACTTGGGAAGGAAAATCGGTATTTTATGTCTGGTTACAAAGAGAAACTGAAAAAATTATTCATTGAAGCACATAATACAGGAAAATCAACATCGACTTTCTGAATACCATTTTATAATTTATTGAAAATTCGATTATCAATCCACATCGGAATTTTTATCCAATAATTTTCCAATTATGTTCATTCTAAAAACTTAAAAATTGATTTTTCTCATTTCAAATAAAACAGAAAATCTTCAAAATCATATTCAAACCCTGAAGCCAAAGGAGTTGGGAAAAATCTTGATCTATAAGTGTAAATATTTTTGTGTTCGACAAAGAACATTTGGACAATCGTGTGTCCTTCAATAAACCTCAAATTTTAGTTTCATCAATCAAAACAACTGGTTAATCAATCAAGACGTGAAAGCCCAGAAATAACTTTTTTAATATTCTCAAACATGTTGAAGCACACTTATGATCCTTTCTTATTCAATTTGTTTTTTGTACCTTATGAATTTTAAGTAAGAAATTAGTTTAATAGGCCTTAATTGTAATTATGAATAGAAAAAATAATTTTTCATCTCCCAAGGAAGAAAGAATGATTCAATTTCATTAAAACTTTTGATTTGCATAACTGAAGTAGGTAGCTTATTTAGGAATTAACTGAGGGTAAGTACTACGTACACAACCTCATTTAAATCACATGGAGTATGAGGAAATTTTAGTCATTTCGAAAAAAGTAAAATATTTCTGCTTCTCCAAACAATTTTTGTTGTTCACTTGTACAACAAGAAATTCTTCTTTCAATTTTCTTGAATTGTAATTGTCGACTAATAATCATCTCAAAAACATTTCATGATTTTCATTTGTTATTATAACTCACTGAACCTCTCAGTGTAGGCTCATAGAAATTGCTTCATTGTAAATATTTAATGTCTTATGCATGAAATCGATTATTTGAAAATAATGTCTAAATCTTTGTTGTGTTCAACAATATGGAAAATGTGTTGATATCTTTGAGAAATCCAATTTAGATGAGATATGAGGTGAAGGTAGTTAAATTTAATAACTGGATTGTTTGTACCCAACAACCCATATGAAGGTCGAGATATCTTACATAAAAGAATTTGAAAAATATCCTGACAATCAGTGAATTATACACTCTGTGTAAAGTAACATCCGTCATCCCTGATAATGTGAGTTTCTATAAAAAATTATTGTACCGAATTAATTTCGCATCCTACTGAATTTTAATATTTCATATGGAATGGATGTTCATAATAAGAACGGTGAATTATTTTTTAATGAAACAGGAAAATTTACTTAGGGTTGTGATATCTTTTTATTTCAAAAACATTGGCTTTTGGAAGTTGACTTTTATAGTGAAATGGCCATACCTTGCACATAGAGCAGGTTTGAATATTATTTTATACACTGTCATCTTCGTTTTCATCCTGATTTCTTTCATCCTCGAGAACTTTCCATTCAATGCATGATATAGTATTTTATGTCTGGTTTGTGTTTTACATTGCCGTCGATTTTTAGTCCTATATATTTAAACTATTGTATTTGTTTAATTGCTTCTCTATCTATCTGAATCTTCCTGCATGATTCCATAACTTTCGTCTTCCTCTTGGAAATCTCCATTCAATATATTTTTAGCTGCTTATTCCATTTAACCACATTCTCCTGTAATCCACCTTTAGTTCAAAGCATAAGCACTATTTCATCAGCAAATGCACAGTTATTTCTACCCTTCTTATGTTCCTATACCCAACTACTAATTTCTTCATATTTTTCCTGCATTCTCTTATTATTTCAAATTCAAATTATGAACAGCGTCGGACTCAGGACTCTTCCTTGCCGTAAACCCTCGCCTGTTTCAAATGATATTGTTGTCATATGTTTGTGGATGACGTATTTTATATTTTTACGATGGAAATTCTCTATGGTTAGCTGAAGTTCTTGGTTCAGTCCTTTCTTTGTTAATATCAACTTTTTATATCTTTCCACTCGGTAAAATGCTCTTAACAGATCTACGAACACTTTTTTTTTCATAAATTAGGATTCCCGTTGAAGGAAATAAATCAGTTAGTAGTTGGATGTGTACTATTTCCAAATTTCTCAATGTGAATTTTGAGTTCATGAAAAGAATCATACTGCTAAGCATTTCTTTCTTCAATCTACTCATAATCGACAGACATTTCTACCGACATAGTGTTCAAACTATTGGCATGTAACTCTTAACAGAGAGTTGGCTGAAAATTACTAACCGAGGAGTGACTGAAGTTCATCGCATAAAATCGGGGGTAGATTGCGTTCGCTTGGTAGAACAAAGAAAAAGCGCAATATGCTCCTGTTACTTCTCTGTACTCTATGCCTTATAGACTCTCATAAACCAACTTATTTTCAGGAGATCTACAATTATTATTCTACTCGTTTATGTCTTGGCCCAACTGGTCCTACCTAGTGATGCAAAATGTGAATGTTTCGGGGATTACAAACCCCATACATATGATGATGGTGAAGAACGTTGCTGGAAAGGAGAAAAAATCCTCGCTTGTGGAGAGGAGAAACCTCCAATTTGCCAGTGTCGTAAGGGCAACAAAGTTGTGAACTTAGAACTTGGCGAAACAGCGTGTACAAATGATCATTATGATAGTTTACTATGTGGACCTGCTGACCAATGGGATGCTTATTACGAAAAGCATCCTTGGCTAAGACTGTATAACTGAAACGGAATAATAAATATATCATGATTGCTCTTTACTTTTGTTGTTATTGAAGTTAGATTCATATGAATTATTCTTAATAATATTTTCTATATTCTTCGATTCGTCGTGGTGACACTGGTCCTTGATGGAGCTTCATCGCCAAAAACTGATTTAAGTTCATCGATGCACTGTTGTTGAGTTAATCCACGTCGAAAGTTTTAAGAAATAATCGCACGAAAATGTTCACGATTTAATTCCATTTTTTGGGCGAGATGAATCTTTTAAGATACTGCAAATAACACAAATAGCACTAGTATTTCGAAACGTCTTGGTTACGTATAACCTCAAAAACATCAAGCTTTGCGGTATAGCTGTCAGTTGGTAGATTGAAACACTAGGGTTGTCCAATCCCGGAATATAAAAGGCAATATACCTATTCAAGCTTCTTGAGGATTAGCACTTTTTTTATTCTTATCCAAAAATTTCATTTCATGCACATATTAGCTTTCCAGTTGAAGGAAACGAACCAGTTAGTAATTAAATGTTCATCTCTTCCAAATTCTCATCAAAAAATTCAAGTTTATACAGAAAATCTCACCGCTACGGGTTTTAGATATTGAGTATTGAAAACAATTTTGGAAATCCTTTGAATATTCTTCAGCATTTCGATTTCTGTTTTATTTTGCTATTCTGTTTGTTTCAATCAGACTCAAACATCTGTCAAATTATAACTTGATCAGATGGATTTTCCAAATTTCAAATAGTCATAACTTCTGAACTATTTGACGGATTTGGTCCAATAACAAACATGGGCGAGATATGTGGACAGTTAACCTATTCTGAAAATATAAAACCTCTAGCTTTTTCAGAAGATAGAGAGGAATTTGAGCTTGTATTCTTCATCAAATCAAATCGATTGAGACCATTTTCGGCTCGAAAATTGGGACATTTGGGAAAACGATATCACTCTGTTCTACCAGAAAAGGGACAAAAACAGCAACAGCTTCAAATGGGACAACAACCGGTATAGAGGGCTAATCGCCTCTTATTGGAAAACTCGTTATTTAATGATCGAAATCTGACAACCCCACACTCGATTGTACGCTTTGAATATCCGCTTTAGTTACAAAAAGTTTCTGACATTCCTGTCTCCCTCATCAGATTTCCAAGTGGAAAATATCCAGGATCCACGCCAAATTATTCATTTATAGCCTAATGAAATACGATTGTCGAATTCTGCCCTCGGCGAGCGGAATTCGGTCGAAATATAGGAGTTTCCGAATATATTCCGGTCCATCACGAATTTATATCCATCCTGACACATCCGTCTAAAAAATTCATCAGTATTCTATCTAGAACTCCCACTTGGGATTTGAGTCACAAACAAGTCCTGGAAACTTTTGCGTTGTCATGGGATAAATGCTGTCCTTCATCATTCTGTATGAAATGGTTTATGTGCGGCATAAAGGAAGGACTGGGAACCGAGATATGATTAATATCTTCGTTTTGTTTCATACAGTAATTCGGATTATCTGAGGATTTCTTTTAGGAAAAATTCAGTAATCTGATGCACGAGGATCCACTTGACGGAAATTATATGATTTGTTTCCCGATAAAGATATAATATTTTAAAATATCACATACGGTCAGTAGTTTTGTATGAGATTGAATGAATTCATTGTTTTTATTCAGTTCATGATAACGTTTTGGAATACAACCAGTTGGGAAAAGCATTATTTTTCGAAACGAGCGATGCGATGTTAGTGACATTTCGTAATTTTATCGTCAAAAAAGTGGAAAATTATAATCCTTTTTCTTTCCGCAAATAATTCCTTGAATTTGTTGCTAAATAGAAGAAAGTATACTGCAATGTCCGATTCAGAGACCGATGTACCGAGCGACATCTAGGAAGCGTTATCTACAATTATTCCTCAGAAGTCGAAGAACAAGTGTGATTTGTCCTATGACAAATTCTGTTTATGGTGTGAACAAAAAAGGATTACTCATTTTAACAAAAAACTTTTACTAGCTGTTATAAAAAAAAGGTGATGAAGGATACGACCTTGTGGAACTTATATTCAATGTTAAGAACCGAATTGTGCTTGAAGAAAAACCACATTATAAAGGATATGTGCCAAAAAAGTCAAAAGTTTTCAGTAAAGAAAATATTGCCCATTTTCTGAAAGAATCTTTCGATGACAACATTTATTGAATAAGGTAAGGTTGATCGTTGGAGTGGCTGTAGATTGCCAAAAAGATTTTCTTGGCGTAGAAAATGTAATGTTCCAGGAGAAATCTGTTAAAGTCACCATTCCGAACACAAAGATAAAAGTGTGTCGAGTATTTGCTATACCCGCTAGAGACTTTGATGGTATAAATTGCATCGAAATGGTTCAAAAAATACATAAATCTAAGGCCAGCAGATTTTTTGGTATATATTTGAATGGGAGATGTGAAGTACAACCTGTAGGTAAAAATATATCTGGAGATGTGCCGACAATTATCACCCAGTTTTTAAAGTTGCCAAATCCTTCTTTCACTGTTTTCGGCTGTCATAGACTACCATGCTTGCAAATTCTGTATCTGACTGAGTGCAATTTTTTCCTCTGATGTTGGCAGTTAAAGACCATGCAAAATGTTCAAATTTATCTGGAAACTATGGAAGCTCCTTTATGTATTTTTGGACTGGAGTTGAATGTTTGACTAAACCCTACCACAAACTTGAGTTTCAATTTTCAATCCTTTTTTTGAGTAAAGTCAAGTGATTTCAGCAAGCTGGATTACCTTTTTTCACTAACATAACATTCACGAAAATTATTCTACCATCACATCATTCGATAAGTAAGTGAAATCGCATTACATACATATAGTCGGATACCCTAGGTGCGAGAAATCTGAAGAGAAATTGTTGAAGTCATTATATGGACCAATTTAGAATTGAATCTCCTAATATCTGGGCGATCCGTGGTATGAAATAATAGTATATTATATACCGCGGGACTGAAGTAGTACATTTAATCCTGAAGGTAAAGTTTATGGCCCGACCGCAGGGAGGGCTATAATTTACCTGAAGGATTAAATGTACATATTTCGATTCGACAATCATGCCGCACGGTCGAGGAATATGTTGCTCTAAGTGTTCCAACAAAATTGATAGATACGACGATTCGATAGAATGTAGTTCTTGTTCCAATAATTATCATATCAAGTGCATCAAATTATCATTAGAACGTTTCAACGAAATTCGTGCATCTAACGTGATTAACTGGAAATGTGATGGTTGCCTTGCAGGAGAATACACTATGGAAATGAAGAATCAAAGTACGCAGACTGAGGACCATCAACCAGTTATGGATTTCATAAATCTGCGAGATGTAATTGTTGCCGAGATTACAGGTAAATTCAAGAATGAATTTGATATATTGAAAAATATTATCATATCACAAAGTCAACAAATAAAAGAACTAACTGAAGAAATTTTCATTCGAATATCTACAGGTGTTTATATATTTTTTGTATAGATTTTTTTATATGTACGACATCAATCGATTATTCCAGAGACAGAATGATAGTCACGATACTTTTGACATTTTTCTGATTTATATCATATTTCACAGTTTTTTCTGGGAGATAATTTCTTCATTTACTCCTCGAGACTTATGAGCTTGGTATAGTTGTTTGAAAAGGAAAATAGAAAATTCCATCATCGTGAAAATTTCGATTTGGATAAATTGACGACAGCTATCATTGAAGTCCCCAAGCATCACCATCTACAGGGACGTCATTATAACCAAAGCGACTTTACCATCCATTATTATCAACCACAAGTACACAGGGTGTACCACACAAATAGCAAGTTCAGCCACCATCTTCAACATTGGAAGAATATATACAGGGAAGTTCAATATAATTAAAAATTGTCTCCTATATCTTAAATATTCGAATTTCTTGTTTTCGATATTATTAATCTGGTGCCAGAATATTTGTAAATATTGTAAATAAACGCTTGTAAATATTTGAGGGTTGTGATTTGCTTTCGAACTTGGGTTGCTTCTATTCTCAGAACTCATTGTCGGAATCCACTCCCACTCGAACGACTGAGCTCGGACATTTTAATATATTTGAAGCCAAGTTAGGCTGCATGTTCCAGGAGAAATCTGTTAAAGTCACCATCCGAACACAAAGATAAAAGTGTGTCGAGTATTTGCTATACCCGCTAGAGACTTTGATGGTATAAATTGCATCGAAATGGTTCAAAAAATACATAAATCTAAGGCCAGCAGATTTTTTGGTATATATTTGAATGGGAGATGTGAAGTACAACCTGTAGGTAAAAATATATCTGGAGATGTGCCGACAATTATCACCCAGTTTTTAAAGTTGCCAAATCCTTCTTTCACTGTTTTCGGCGGTCATAGACTACCATGCTTGCAAATTCTGTATCTGACTGAGTGCAATTTTTTCCTCTGATGTTGGCAGTTAAAGACCATGCAAAATGTTCAAATTTATCTGGAAACTATGGAAGCTCCTTTATGTATTTTTGGACTGGAGTTGAATGTTTGACTAAACCCTACTACAAACTTGAGTTTCAATTTTCAATCATTTTTTTGAGTAAAGTCAAGTGATTTCAGCAAGCTGGATTATTTTTTTCACTAACATAACATTCACGAAAATTATTCTACCATCACAATCATTCGATAAGTAAGTGAAATCGCATTACATACATATAGTCGGATACCCTAGGTGCGAGAAATCTGAAGAGAAATTGTTGAAGTCATTATATGGACCAATTTAGAATTGAATCTCCTAATATCTGAGCGATCCGTGGTATGAAATAATAGTATATTATATACCGCGGGACTGAAGTAGTACATTTAATTCTGAAGGTAAAGTTTATGGCCCGACCGCAGGGAGGGCTATAATTTACCTGAAGGATTAAATGTACTTCAGTCGCAAGGTATATACGATACTTTCGTACTTCCGGTATGATTTTATTAATTATTTCAATAATTTCAATCAGTTTTTTCTCTCTTCAACTCATTTAATTAACTGTCTTTAAAATAAGTTACCATAGTAACATTGCGCTGAGACAATTATAATTTAGAAACATTGTCATTACTAGTGTCATTGTAAAGAAACATTGTTATTGATAATTATTGGTATCATGAGTGAAGAAGGTGTATCTGATATTGATAAAAGAGCAGCCGAAGTAGGTGAAGAATTGTTACCACCGAAATCTAGAAAACTATACGAGCAGCAGTACGATGCTTTTAATAAGTGGTACCGCTTAAAAAATGTGAGACAACCTACTGAAAATGCGCTGTTAGTCTACTTCAATGATAAAACAAAAGCGGTTTGTGCCTCAACTCTCTGGGCACATTACTCAATGCTGAAATCGGTTATTAACATTAGAGAAGATATTGATATAAGTAAATTTCCAAAATTATTAGCTTTTTTGAAGAGAAGAAATGAGGGATTTAAGCCAAAGAAGACAAGAATTCTCACGTCTGAGCAGGTAGATCAGCTCTTACGGGAGGCTCCGGATGATAAATATTTAATGCTTAAGGTAAATTTGGAAATGTGTTTATATTCAGAAATTTCAAGAAATCAATTTTTTTGTAGGTTGCACTTATTTTGGGCGTTGCGGGAGCTTGTCGTGGAAAAAATTTGGTTGATTTAGAAATCGACGATGCGAGAGATTTGGGCGATTCCTTCCTAATTGCGATTAGAAACACCAAAAATAAAATTGACCGAAATTTTGTGATCAAATATTCAGAAAACAGTGCCATCAGTTTTGTGGCGATATTTCGAAAATATGTGGCATTGCGAAAGACAAGAACACCTAATTCAAAATTTTTTGTTCAATACATCAACAAAGAATGTAATACGCGAGTAGTAGGAAAAAACATGTTTGGTACATTTCCACGGCAAATAGCAGCTTTCTTGAAATTAGAAAATGCGACGTCTTATACGGGACATTGTTTTAGACGCACATCTGCGTCTTTGTTAGCTGATTCGGGAGCAACAATAGACGTGCTGAAGAGACATGGAGGATGGAAATTCTCCAACGTGGCCGAGGGATATATTGAATCGTCTATTAAAAATAAACAAAAAATTTCAGATAAAATATTTGGTCAAGTCGCCGATTCGTCCACTATAGTTATGCCACAGTCCTCATTCTCGCTTCCTGTTTCCGCAGGATCTTCGAAACAAACACCAGTTCAATATGATAAGGACCTATCTCTTACTCGTCAGTTACCTGCTGCATTAACCCAGGAAAGACTGGTCAATATGAGGAACTGCCACAATATTAATTTGAATATTAACGTTAATTACCATTCTAATTAATTGTATGTTTCAATAAAATATCCCTTAAATTCGTTTGTTTGTGATTTAATCGTTGCGGGAGTTTCGTCAATATTTAATCCCGGAGGGATTGAATGTGACACTTTAGTACCTGTCACAAGGGAGTGAAGTTGTCACTTTAGGCCCGGAAGTACGAAAAACAATATTCCAGATATAAATATTTGTTCGATTTTAATTTTCACTCTACAAGTTTCGAGCTAATTCGGCTCATCTTCAGGAGTATATATCACTTAAGAGAAGATTAAAACAACGAGAAATCTATGAAGAAAACGTAAAAACGCTCCACAATGAAAGACAAAGTACAAAATCAAAATTCAAAACAACATAAGTGATAAGCTAGTTCGAAAACTTATGAAAAATAACAGTTAAATTATAAAGGTCATTGATATATTATAAAGGAGTGAAAGGTCGACAATTTAAAACGATTTATTGCCTCAATAAGTAATTTGAATGAAGAGGGTGGTATCGGTCATATCAGGTGAGTTAATATGACCAATGGGAACCCTAGGTGAAACGACATCATGGGCAATGAAAGCATGAATTGTTTTTGAAGATTTTTATGTGTGTTTTTTCTTGACAATCTACCTTTTTCAGTTGTGACTTTTTTGTACTAATTATTCTCCTTTTTCAAACCATTTTATATTGTTGACGTTTCATTCTTTTATATTATATTAATGACCTCCATAATTAAATTGTTATTTTTTATTAGTTTTCGAACTTTGTGAGCCATGACAAAATGCACATACTGAAAACCTCTTCGAACTAATATATTTGAAAAAAAACATTTTAATTTCTACACGCCTGCAAAGAAGATACTAAAACTTTGCCAAAATAGTGCCATATGACCTACATTCTTTAATCAAAATCTAAAGGGTTGATGGGGATGCCACATGGTGCAACAAGAATCCTACAAAATTACAATATTTGATAAAAGTCAAACAAAAATTTACCTGGGTCAGGATTTCGTTGCCAAATATTTTATATATAATTTTGACGCGTACTATATATATATATATATATTTACAGAATATCACTGAGTAATTGATCATAATGACTTTTCGTGAACGATAAAATTAAGACCCTGAAGAAAAGTCGTAAAAGTCAATAAAAATTTTATTTCAATCAGCACAAATTCTGGATACAATATTATATTGTAACTGAAACCATTCTAGTGAATTCTTAGGTGAGGATGTTCGGCAAAGAACTGATCGAACTCATCGTGGTTCAGGCACCTCTTACCATCATCTGTAACCGACAAACAATGGCTTTCACCCAGATCCAAAACAATTTCTTTTCCATTAACTCTGCATTTGCATAGGGGAGGCTGGGGTACGTTGCATTCGAACAATCGTTTGTGCTTTATCCCACGACAATGCCAATGACCATCCAGAAGTTCGTGCTCGAATTCAGGCCAACATTCACACTTATCCTTGTCTTCTATAGATTCGACTTCGGCCAAGTACAGGGCCACTACTGCAGCAAAGAGGATAATGGATTTCCTGAAACGAGAATTCCGATAGTGTTGAGGGAATTTTAATTTATGTTCGTACCATAGAATTAATTTAGTCAGATTTTCTGTGATACGTCGAATTACGGAATGCCATTTAAGACGGAAATACAGTATGAGTTCTCAGTACTACAGGATGGTTTTTTATACCTCTTCTACTTTCTTAGTGAGAAAAGACAAGACCAGTTTATTGAAACAACCTCAAAAAGGTTGAATGCCAAATTCAGTTATTTAAAAGTTAAACTCAAGACTGTCTCTTCCGCGAGTAACAAACTAATTTCATTCTGTTAGAAAAGTCGGTTTCTTCTTTACGGGTAACTTTTAAATTTTTCAATGCAGTTGGATATGCTTAAGTAACTTGCAATTCACCGAAAATGAAAAATATAGCCTGTAATTTGAAAATCTGTTGTGATTAAGCTATATAACGTTAAGAGTATAGACAGAATCAAAAATAAAGAAGGAAATATTTAAAAGATTACTTCAGGGGTTTTTTCCCATATGAATACATATATCTTCAGCTTTTAACAAGGTCACAGCAGGGAAGAAACTCAAGAAATGACGGACTGTGTTTATGCTCCATATTTAGTCGACAAACTCCGTTTCCTTTATGTGATCTTTTCGAGCGTTTGTTTTAATTTATATTATATCCAGTTTATTATTAATTTGTAGTAAATTTTGAGCAAATAATAAATATCTTAGTAAAGCAAATTATGTGAATTTGTCATATTAGATTCTTTCTGTTTCACAATCTGGTTTTGAGTGCTGAGAGTTCATAATTTTGAAGATTATATGAAAGTATCGATAAAGAAAAAAAAACATCAAGAAAATTAGCTGAAAAACTTTGATTTCCTTTTTTTTTGACCAGAGTTATGTTCTGTAGGATCAACGATTTCAAGAATTTATATCAACTGAATATTCCATTGGCCTGAATTGGTATAATCCAGAGATTATTCGTCATGAGCTTATGCTCAATTCTGAATGAATAAAACAATCTGAAGCAAGCCGAAAGTATATTTTATTCTTATTATATGTTGATTCTCATTTATTGGTTCGAAGTACTATAAACATGCGGTATCGAATTCTGCTTTGTTTTAGGAGTATCAGGTTAAAATTGCATAAACACATACTCACATTCTTAATAATTACCGAAATCACAGTTTGCGACGATTATTATTCACTGATGGCTTGAATATTTTTTCGGATTCCTTTATGTCAGAACAATTCGATGATCCCATACAGTGTTTAATTGTTTTCAAACAATCTGGTTATTAAATTTAATTATTTACCTCATATCTGATTGAAATTCTATTCATCAGGGGAATGATCATATTTTCAATATCTCCGAATAAAACAATAAATATTTCAACTCTATTCATCAATTCAATTCTCAAAGCAGAATAATTTATTTTAGAGCATAATTCATTCATTCATCAGATCAAAGGATCATGGTAAAAAAAAGGCGAGAATCAAGCAGAGAAATTCTGAATTAGGACATCCATTTAATTATTCGTCAGTCAGTCCAATTTCGACTGAAGATTAGAAACTAATGAACAGTAAGTTAAATTTGAATGGTCTTGCACAATATACCTACTGTAGGTACTTACATGTTATGTGTTCGTCGGAGATTCAAAGTTGAACTGACAAATCACTATATGAATAGGAGCTTATATTTGAAAAATAAGACTTATTTTCGATTATGTGGAATTTAGTCAACACCTTATATAATAACCAATAAAAGCCATTATGTGTTGTACCTCAATGTGACATACATTAATTGTTTCAGGTGTGCATAATGTTTTTCAAATCGATATCGACATGAAGGATAACTATACTCTACGTACAATTCTAATGCAGGAAAGAATGTCACGATTTATCGTTGAATACACGGAGAGATCTTGAGTATTTCATTTGACTATATGTAGTATTTCTGAATTCTGTCACTCAACAGAACATGTTTTTTTGTATAATGTTGACTCCGTCAGTGTCTTCAAGGGAAACGCCAAAAATGAAATTCTGAGAGAAAATAGATGAAAGAGAAGTCTAAATAACAGAGATACAAAAACATATTTTCACTTCTATATTTTACTTGATATTTAGGGATTCATCAATTGAAATTCACATTTCTGATTGAAAGGTCATACTCATTTATTCGTCAACAACGTTTCGGGCTGTGCCCTTTATCAAGTTGACAGAACTATAAACCTAAACATTTTGTGATAATCACACTTATCACGATCAAATTCATATTTCATGATACATATATTTTAAATAAATTGAACAGAGATCCATTAACTTTTTTCTTCGTGTTTCGACTTGTCGTACCATGAATTTTATTTTGTCATGTGTTGACGTTTGACTCAGTGTACCGAAATTATTTGTTTTCTTCTTTATTTTCTTATGTGTTCTCATTATTTATTTCCTGAATTAGTGTTAAGTAAACTTTGTTTAGTCCTTGAATATTCTGTCATTGATTGCTCTCTGGTTTTGTTTAATATGAATCATTTCTAAAAATTCTCTGGTCTTTCTATTTTGCTCCTTGTCTAATATTTTTATGTTTTCGAAGTTGAAGGTATTCTCAATTTTATGTTTATATAGAGCTATTTGGGTCTTTGAATATTTATGTCCTTTTATTCTGTCGTTAAGTCTTTGTTTGATCTTTCCTATGTATACTCCCTCGAAATCATTGCATGGAATTTCGTAGATGACTTGTGATTCTTGAGATATTGGTTTTCGCGATTTTAACTTTGAGAAGAGCTGCTTGACCTGCGTATAAGGTTTGTGAGCTATTTTTATATTTGTATAAGGTTTAACGATATTTTCAATTTGTTCAGATAATATGGGTATATATGGTAGTGGTACATACTTAGTCGGTTCCTTTTTTTCATTTGGATTTGGTGTGTTGTAAAATTTATGAACGCGTTGCCTTTTAATTTTGTTTATCAATGAGGGTGGATAGTTATTTTCGATTAATAATTTGCTTACTTGATTCAAAATGAAGGGTCTGTAACTTGGTGAAGTAAGTTTAATTGCTCTATCTAAATAGTTTATTATAATGGCTTTTTTTTTGTTTAAAGTGGTGTGATGAATTGAAATCAAGTATTCTGTCTGTACTGATCGATTTCCTATATAATTTTGTTTAAATTGAAAAACATATTTTCAATAATCGAATTTTATCAAGTATCAAGATCAAGTATTAGGAACTGAATACAAAAAAATACGCATGTAAATGTTTGAAAGTAAAAACCTATTCCAAGAAAATTGGAAACATCATGAATAGCCCTAAAGCCATCTTGAAATCTATATATGGGTCAATTATTGATGAGATGAGATATTGTTCCATCTGCATGTCCACATTCACAACTTGCGCTTGGAACTGAGTTCCACCTGAATAGCATGCTCTGGACCTGTTTTCAAACGACTAAGAACTGTCCAAATTTTTCATGGAAGATCAAAACCCAAAATTTTTTCAGAAGGATCAGAAATGAGATTTTTATTGAACATTTCATGAGAGTTCCAATTTTCCAAAATTCTTTATCGCTATTGTTCATATTGAAGAACGTATTATACCAGAATGGTTGACGCGACTTCAATCTGGAAATTCTATTTTGAGGAATGTTAGAAATAATTGGAAATAAATTAGGAAAAGAATGATATAAATAATACAGAAGATGTATAGAATGACCTAGAGTATCATTTCAAATCGAGATATCCCAATAATTCTCTGATATCTTCGAAATTATTGAAGTAAGCAAGTTGAAGAATTCACTTCCAAGTAACATAGAATAAAAAAATTATTGATTGTATTCTCGATTATTAAATTTTCAAGGAAGGGTATTCACCATATCTCCATTAGATATTAGTAATATTTTTGAAGAATTTTTGTGTGTACAAGAAGTAAAATCCTTAAAACGAAAACAATATCTATTATTTGAAATCATGAAATTAGTTATACCCACTTCATTGAACTATGCAAGATAAAACCAATTCGAATCCAATTTGAGGAGGAACTAGTTGAGTTTTATAACTAGATTGTTTGAAAGCAATAATACAAATAGAGGTCAAACTCCATTGACATAAAATAATCCGAAAATATATTATGGATCAGTAAATTTGAAACGTTGCGGAAAGAATCATTTGTCAGCATTGAAAATGTAAGTTATAAATTTAAAAAAATATATTTCCCCTACAGCATCAATATTAGTAGTAGATTTCTGATAGGGAAAATTACCTTTTTTCAAGAGATAGATATCTTGGAGAATCTTAGTAAAAAGATGTCGATCGTTCAAATAAATATATCTCTCGAGACTGCCACTCATTCTTGACGATCTTTTTGACCTTAACCGTCCTTTCATATGACTCTTATATTTGTGATTTCTTACCTTCTTTTTCTTACAAAGTTATCGAAGTTTCCTGTGGAATAAGCACCATATATGAATTTCATTTTAAAATCTTCATATCAAGCGCTAGTGTCCGTTAGATTCTCATGGAGAAAAATTAATTCGCTATCTATCAAATTTTGTTTGAATAGGTATTTAAATGGCATAAAATCTCTGATTTCAAATGAATCATTTTCTACACTTGACTCTAACTTGAGCATCTCGTATATCAAAAAATAATATTCTCAAGACAATATTTTTTCAATAACTGAATGAAACGTTTCTTAATCGTGATTTTTTTTAATATTGCTGAACTAGAAAACGTCTCAAGATAGCTATAGTCGAATAAAGCAGTTTTCCTGAAGAAGGATAAATTGATAGTGAACTTGCTTTAGGAAAAAATATTCTTTGGTTCAGGTTTTTTTGCGAGGTGTGTAAGACTGCATCAGTTCGTAAAAGTAATCATTTTATTACGCCTCTTAGAATATCTAAAAATGGATGGAGAATAAAGCTCCATAAGTCATTTCCTGGTATTCCCGAGATGTTTGTATTATTTATAGCACCTGCTGTGGTTTCAACAATTTATCGATTTCCTAACAAATGCTACTTGTTATTCGACTGGATTTCTATTGAACTAATTATAGGATTATTACCAATTGGTGTATGAAACATTTTGCGCATTTGTTTTTTTAGTATAAAAGGGGAATTACTGCTATTGTTTGACATATAGATTCAATCGAGTTTACCTGAGAAGTAGCCATGTAAGTGATTGTTTTCTTTCGTTGCGATATATTTTGCTCCACTGAAATTCTTCATTTCATCCTGAAATGTTACATACTGAAGGGTGATTCATTTAAAAGTACTCATTTTTAAATTAAAAAAATTATAAAAATAATTTTATTTTATATTCTTTATCAATAAATTAAAAATCCATTTTCTACAATTATATTTTGAAGATAATTTTTTTCAAATGCTGACCTTCCAATGGTTAACAAGATCCATTCGATAGTTCCAATTTTCAATGACTCGTGTAATTCGGGTGATATTTATCCAATGACTCGAGTAATATTGGCCTCCAATACCGCAATCGTAGCTGGCTTGTTCATGTAGACTTTGGACTTCACATAGCCCCTAAGGAAAAAATCAAGACATGATCTAACCGGCCAATTCACTGGTCCGAAGCGTGAAATGATCTGCTCGCCGAAATGCTCCCACAGCCATGGTTTCATGGGCTGTATGGCAAGTGGTTCCATCTTGTTGAACCACATTTCGTGGAGACCACGGGCTTCAGTTTCGGGCAACAAATAGTCTGTTATCATGGTGCGATAACGGTCACCATGCACAGTAGCATTCCGACCGTCCTTTGTTTTAAAGAAATATGGACCGATTATTCCATTGGCCCGTAAACCACGCCAAACAGTTGTTGTTTCTGGATTTAACGGCAACCAATTTTGTAAGCTCTCAAAGAAAGATCTTTACGTAAAATTAGCCAAGTCGTTGAATACAAAAGGGCCAGCTGTTGAAAAAGACGAATCGACAATTCAGGGTCATCACGTACACGAGCTGGATGTTGTCTTTTTGGTCGAGTATTATCCGATATCGAATATTGAGTCTCAAACTTAGTGAGGGTAGAGTGATCTGCAACTAAATCCCCACCACGAAAAGTACCTCTAAATGAAGCACCCTTTCCAATTACAAAAAATTAGAAATTTGGCGGTCTTCTTCTATGTTCTACTTAAGGTGTATGAAAAACATGCTGATCGTTTTCCATGCACATTTATCACTTCTAATTATTACTTATTTATTAACTGATTATCGATGAAACATTAAATGTTTTGTTATTGTGTATAATTTTCCATCCAGAATCATACAGGAAGTCTTTGTTTAGATTGGAACTCATATAACTAACTCTCTTTTCATTTGAAATAAAATTTCATTATATTCCTGCGATCTATCGTTTTGCCCAAAATGTCGGCCAGTAGTCAGGTCGGCAGTGTAAGCAGTAATATTCAAAGAAGATGCGGTTGACTTTTCTTATTAACAGGATGAGTTCAGTGTCCAAATCTCTCGGTAGACTTCGTTACTGAACTAAATCAGTCGAGTGATTCCACAGTAATGAGTTTCTGAAATTTGGTTTCCGCAGGATCAATTTATTACATGAAAATTGTTTGAATAATGTTGAAAGAATAGAGTAAACATCGTCAGGAAAGAACAAATTCTAGAAATTGCCTAAACTCTTTTCAAATACAGGGTGTCTCAAGTTCGAGTGCCTATTAGACGTTTCTGGAGAACTAGACATATTTGATATCTAAAAATTGGGATTATGATATTGTTCGAAGTTTTCTATAGAGATAAAATATTTTCGAAGCCCAAAAACTTCCGGTTATACAGGGAGTCGAAATAAATTCGACGAAAATATTTTTGTTCAAGTTTTCCATTCCTGGTACGATCGAGTATTCAATAGTGAATACATTTTTGTTAAAACCATTGTATTGAATCGAATAGTTTTCAAAAATTAAAAAAAAATCTGGAAAAAAAGTCAAATATGTTCAGTCAGTAATATGTTCATTATTTTTATTTTAAATATCCTGAGCGTAAACCGTTTTAACAACATCGAAGAGGAAGGATGTAAAAAGGTCATGCAGGTTTTGGATTTCAAAAATATCATCACTGGGTGTTTCAAATTTTGTGTTGAAAATTGTGATCTTAAATTGGCCATAATTTCTGTTTTTCAAATTAGAACCCTATTTTTTTATAATTGTGTTGGATTCTGCGGTCGAAAATAATGATAGTTTTCTCACATGATTATGCTCCTAAATTCAATTATTTCTGAGTTATTTGAGATTTTCTGGATTTATGTAGTAGGTAGAGTCAAATTCTTCGAATCTGATTCATTCTGTGAGCATAGAAGATAAATCATCCCATTTATAATTCACAAGTGTCAGACAGGTCTTATTGTTAGTCGTTATGAAATTCTTTGATTTCACAAAATGAATCGTTGCTATTCTAATAATGAGATTTTGGATTTATTTCTTATATTGTATTTTTTCAATTGTATTCGCAATTAACATTCAAATGCACTTAATGATATTGTTTATTTCAAATCCATGGTGGATGACACAAAATGTTAGGTATCCCCATTTTATCTTACGATTTCTGAAAATATGTTTCAAACATTCCAAATTTTGGAATGTAAGAGCCCCTAAAGAATACAAAAAAGGGCAGTTGATGAAATTAGTATTTCGACTTTATTGTTCATCAAAAGAGCAAACACATTGAAACTAAATTTGTTCTGGGGGTTTCTTTGTCTTTTTCTATGATGATTTTCACTTCTCCAAATGTGGCAATTCTTTTTATTAAATAGTCCTTCATTATTGAATTTTGCTTCGTCTGTCCTAATGACCTTTTTCAAAAAATTTTCATCATTTTCAAGTTTTTCTAATATTCCTCTACAAAAATTTAACCTTTTTATGTAGTCACCTGGTTCTAATGCATGAACTTTCTCATATTTGTGGTCATGCATGTTGTGTTTTTTCAAAATTCGGTGCACTGAATTTCTGTCTAAATCGATTTCATGAGCTGCATTTCGAATAGATTTTCATTCGCTTCGAAATAAGTCAAAACACTAATTTCATTTTTCTCATCATCAACTACCCTTCTTTTGTATTATTTAGGGGATCTTACATATCCAAAAGTTTGAAACATATTTTCTAAAGATCTTCTCCTTCATGTAAGGTAAATGGGGATACTTCTCGTTGAAGGCCTGGCAGGTTCTACTAATAATTCTGTCACATTCACCATATATATAAAATAGATCCAGAATTTCGTATTTAGAATAACGATTCATTTTGTTAAATCGATTATTAACAGATAAATTATCTTTATGGGTACAGAGTGTTCCCATGGTTTCGAAAGAATATTCATTGAATTTTTTTAGATCAATTTGTCTCTACGTACACCACAAATCCAGAAAATCTCAAATTATTGAATTTAGGAGCATAATCATGTGAGAAAACTATCATTATTTTTGACCGCAGAATCCAACACAATTTTAAAAAATAGGGTTCTAATTTAGAAAACAGAAGTTATGGCCAATTTAAGATCACAATTTTCAACACAAAATTTGAAACACCCTGTGATGATATTTTTGAAATCTAGTCCTCCAGAAACGTCTAATAGGCACTCGAACTTGAGACACCCTGTATTTAATCACTGATGAGAAATTCGTCATATCTCAACGAAAGTTTGTACACATATGAAGGTTATAGAAATTTTGCCCTGCAGGAATTTCGCCAAAACATAATCAGTAGAAAGCATGTATATATTATAAGACCTAACAAATTCAGTTGTTGATACTTCCCTTCAAAGATCAATGAGCAGTTCAAATGTCTTCTATAATATAAATAAATTAATGAAAATTGAATGTGTTCTGTCTGAAACAATTTTTTTTCTTCTCAGGAAAACCGTTATTTTCTTAGCAGCTTTCCTGATCCTGTCGGTGGCCTACACCAATGCTGTAGACAACGAAGAGGACTGCAAATGCTGGGACGACTTTGTACCTGAAAGCCACGGCGATCACTACCATTGTAGGGGGTTGAAGCACAAACGTCTCTTCGACTGTAATGAACCGGAACCTCCACTTTGCAAATGCACAGTTAACGGAAAACAAATCGTATTAGATTTAGGAGAGGTTCATTGTGCAGGCGTGAAGGGAGCCGGAAAGAATTGCGATAACTCTGCTGAATTCGAAGAATTATTCAAGAAGCACCCTCACTTCAGGCTTCACCATTAGGTTCGACGAAGTAGCGATTTCAAAGAGATTACATTGATGGTGGAAATAAATGTTGAAAAAACAAGTTCCTTTGCTTCATTCATCACTCCTCTTACAGAAAATATTTTCTAATAATATAAAAGGTGCTTGATAATTGAACATGATTCTTCAGAAGGCATACAGGGTTGGGATAAAGTTTGGCACCAAATCAATACCTTTAAAACAAAACGGGCGATATTTTTGAAATTTAGCAGCTGAGTGTATAGACCACAATGCATCTGATGAGCATACTTTCATTAATGAGAGACTTCCGGTTTAACCTGAAATGACAAACAAATTCTTTATTTGAATGGGACACCCTGTATATTTCTGCAGATTCCGAAAGAGCACTTTGTTTCGGATCTATCCATATCGTGTTCCATGTAAATATTTTCTGTAAAAAGAAGAAATTCAGTCCTTTTTACATTTGAGAAAGAATCCATTCAAATAAATAAATCGTTGTTATTTGTATCAATAGTGAGAAATAAAACAAAATAGTAGATAACCCCAAAGAAAAAAGTCTAATGGGCTGAAATCTGAAAAACGAGCAAGCCACTCTGAGTCCTCTACGTTCAATCCATCGATTTGGAAAAGTAGCATCTAGAAAATTACGAACCTGTATATCATAGTGAGGGGGTGCTCCATGTTGTTGGAACCAAACGTTCTGTGGTATCTGCCCGTTCTGTTGGAGTGCAGGAATGATTTAGTTATACTATAACATCAATTTATTTGTCTGAACGACTTTTTACTCAACTGGACACAAAAAATATATTTCTCAAAAAAAGACTGTATTTCTTCTTTTTACAGATAATTTTTACATGAAACCTGGTATGGAAAGATCCCAAACAAGGTGTACTTTCAGAAGAATCTGCAGAAATATACAGGGTGTCCCATTTAAATGAAACAAAAATTTGTCCTTTCCGGTTAAACCGAAAGTATATCATTAATAAAAATTAGCCCATCAAATGCACTGTGATCCATTACACTCAGATGCCAAATTTCAAAATTATCGTCTGTTCCATTTTAAATATTTTAATTTGGTGCCAAACTTTATCCCAACCCCGTATAGAAACTATTAGGTATACCCGTATGAAATGAGCGTTTTTTTGTTGAATTAAAACACTAATTATTAATAGGAAATTAAAAAAATTTAATCAAAGTAATGGCTATTGTTCACTACACATTTTGACCACCTTTCTGGCAATTTGTGGATACTACGCCAATAAAATTGTTCGTCTTTTTGTAATATGATATGTCTAGCGATGCTGGATCTTGATAAGCTGGGTCTTGATAAGCGAAAGACCATATCTAATCGAAATTCCCAGACATTCCAGACAGTAATAAACCTCTCAAAAATATCACACCAATAATCATAAAAACCTAAGATTTAAAACAAAATTTATTGATCCGCTACATGGAAATCTTGATGGATGTACGACCTAATAAAATTCAAGAAATTAGCTAGGGGAGTTCGACATATGATATATTTATTACCTTAAGGGCTTATGGTTTAGAATTAACGATGGGAAAAAGGTGGATCTTTAGTAAAAATTAAAATTAAATCAGTAGACGAATCAGAGGTTTGTATCTAGAGACTCAGTTGACTAAAGCCAATAAAACTTAGATTTCGAATTAGTGGGGTAAATTTCGAACTATCGAAAAGAAGGGCACCAATTAGGAGAAATTAGGAAATTCCGGATTATGTTCGATAAGGCCCACGGACAAAGGGATATTAGGAAAAATTAGGAAATGGAAAGGCGGTTCAACGTGATCCGTAACCAGGATTAAGAAAAGTATAGAAGAAATCAGTCATTAAATTCTAGAAAAATAGTTATTGTGTTGTAATTGAGTGAGTTCGAAATTTCGCTAGTGAAGTTTCGTGTTAGAAGTCCAAGAAAAAAGGTCAGTTATAAAATTTATAAACATTCAAAAAGTCCATAGTCCGAAACCTCCAAAAATATTTTGTCAGAGATTGTTTTAATTATTTTTTTGTGCTTGCTAAAATTGTCATTTTGTTTTTTGTGTGCTTCGTATAAATTAGTTTTAGTCATTCAGGAATTTCATTGAGTTCCCTAATCTTATAGAACTGAAGACTCGTCCTTTCTAGCGACGAGCCGAACTCTGAAGATTTCTCCCGTCAGGAGAAACATTATTTTTTTAAATTTTCAATTTTTCTTTTGAACACCTCTTCGTCGGTGGAAAGCCGCTCTTCTCTTAGGACGTTGGAAAGAGGCGTTCATTACATTTTAAACCAACCAGACACCCTATTTTCGACCTCCTTGTAGGAATCAAAGTGCTGCTCGGCCAATGCGTGTCCCATTGATGGAAACAAATGGTAGTCGGACGGAGACAAGTCTGGTGAATACGGCGGGTGAGGTAGCAGCTCCCACCCAAGTGTTTTGATTGTTTCCTGAACTGGTTTTGCTTTGTATGCAGGTGCATTATCATGGAGCAAAATTACCTTGCCATATCTTCTCGCCCATTCTGGTCGTTTCTGGATCAATGCATGATTCATTTGTTGTCGGTCGCGATCAGTATTTTGGTTTCACCAAGGTTTTAGGAGCTTGTGGTACACCATACCTTTCTGGTCCCGCTAAACACACAGCTTGCCGAATCGATCTGGTTTTGCAGTCGCTGTTGATGGTTGCCCCGGCTTAACCCATGATTTTTTCCTTTTAGGATTCTTAAAATAAATCGATTTTTCATCGCCAGCACCAATCCAATGCAAAACCGATTTTCTTTCGTGTTTTCGAAGCAAACAAAGATGATTTTTCGATTTTCCATCTGTCTTTCATTCAATTCTTGTGGCATCCATTTTCCACACTTCTGAATCTTTCCCATAACTTTTAAACGGTCAGAAATTATTTGTTGCGCAGCATTTAACATTTCTGCCATTTGCTTTTGCTTCAAAGTGTCATCTCCATCCAATATCGTTTCTCACATTAAAATCATTATTTTTGAACCATTGAAACCATCTTTTGCATGTTGCTTCTTATAGAGCAAGATCTCCATATGCCTCGACAAGCCTTCGATGCGACTCTGCAGCACTTTTCTTCAAATGAAAACAAAACATTAATTCGACATTTTAACACGATGAAAAAATATGTAGTTGTTTGCTCAATGACCTGATGTATACTAAATATGTTTCACAGATATCATAGCAATAAACAAAAAAAAGGCTCTTTCACCACGAATGTTCCTTATCGAGACATTTGTATCTTGACGCTCATTTCATACCGGAATCATTTGCAATAAATTAAGCGTGATAATCAACCCTCTCATCTTGTAAGATGTGGGAATCTTTGATTGAATATTTAATGAATAATCTGTTGACTCCTGTGATATTTTTGTGGACCCTACATCGAAGCAAACTTTGAATGATATTACTACCTATTTCCGAAGTGGATTTTCAATTAGGAATAATTATTTATGTACCAAGTACGTTATATTGATCATAACGCCCGGAGGTAAACATTCAGCCCGAGGACCTCGGGCTTGAGGGGTGAATGTTGCCCGATGAACATTTCACAGAAACAATCTCTAGTCTTTGAGGAGAATATAATTTCAATGACTCGCCAAAAGTTCACATTTCTGCTGTATCTAATCTCAAGCTTGTTTCGAAATAAAATTGATGCGAACAAGAAGAATTATCTCAACCTAAGAAAAATAAATGACAGAACAACTGAGCACTGTTGAAAATACTGAATTGTTCGATTAATCAATCAACTCCAAATAGAAAAAATTATTTTAATCAACTCAAATTTCAGAAGTAGTTTCTGGTACCTACAGATTATTTTTGATGAAACTGAGTCTCAGTAGTGTTCTTGATGAATCGAAGAATGTCTATCATCCATGTTGACTATTCATACATCTGTTGTTTGTTTATTATTTGATGTTCGTTCTAATACTTAATAGTTTAAAATTGCTGCAATTTCATTGGCTGTCAGTTGTTCTTGAGCCTGAAGAAGATTCATCGAAACATCGCTTTAGAACGTAGAGTTTTATTGGTTCGTTTACCCATATTGTCTACATTGTCTAACTTTACCTAAATTTCCAATACACAAAAGGAATGCTTCCAATTTTCATGAAATTCAGCGCTACTGATCAAAATTAAAAAAAAAACTATATACCCTTGCCGAACTGCAAACATTATGGACAAATTATGAAAAAAAAACCTCTAAAACACCACAAAGACTCGAAACAGCACAAAGAAATTCCAACTGCTATACGATCGCTAATATCTAATGCATTTTTGAAAGGCAAAACTGCTTTCAGCAAAGGGATATATTAGTCTTTCCAATCCAATTTGAATTCCTAGCGATGGCGTCAGAAATGCTCAGCGTAGATGAAATCCACGCATCCGTCGTTCCTATTATATATATATATGGTACATACACACAGGATTTAAGTGCATTTCCAGCGTTTGAAAGGATTCTATTATGCGAGGAATCCTTTTTGGGAATCCATTTCTAAGAGCGCAGCCGGGTCTGTCCGGGAATGATTTGAGGAGATCTAGATTTAATGCTTGGTCGCCATCTATAATGATACGGGGGGATTTGAAACTCGTAAGAAACGTCGGAATAGAAGAGATGGACGCACATTTTTGCCAGGATGAATCTCCTGTCGGATGAGTAGTGGAAAAAGGGACGATAATTTTATTAATGGCCATCTTAAAAAGATATGGCTTCCACGGAGAAGGGTCTCCACCCGGATGCATCAGAAATCCAAATTTTTTAGGAGATCCTGGAGGCCTTAGATTGCGTGTTATCATACTGTTCAGATCTCTGTCATTATATTTCAAGGTGAGAGTAATCTCGAACATGACTGATGATGACTTTGATAAAGGCGGTTTGGGTATTTCTGAGACTTTCGGCATAATTACTGAGATAACATTATATATATTATAAATTAGTTTCAAAATTGGATTGACTGGAGTTTTACAAGGGAGGTGGGATATTTTTGTGGATTTGGATAAAAGGAAAATGATTCTTAAAACATCTTTCATATTTCTGATAAATTTCAATCAGTTCTCCAAGAAAATGAAGAAAACTGATCAACTGTGAAGGGATCTGGTCATGTATTCAATGTTCTTTACTTCTTAGTTCATTTCTTCGGAATTTTCTTTCTTTTTTATCAGCTTAATTTGCCCTGCCAGCATAAAGCATTAGAAATCATTTCCCTTCAATTAATTTTGGAGAAAAACTATTATATTTGCTAAGAAATTTATTTCTGCATTATATTTGCTATTTGATTGGTAATTGCACTATCAAGAATAGACTTGTTCAATTGAATAATTTGAATTAAGGAAAGAATTCCATTTTAAGTCAATTTCATTCTTTTATAATAAACTCAATTCTTCAGAAAATCATAGAGTGCAGTTGAAATTTTCTGTGTCGATTTGGTGGAACCAGAAAATACTTTATGCTTATATTTGAAATTAGTTTCTAGAATATCAACCGATTTCAAAGTAGCACGTGCATTTGTTCCGTCGCGGCATGTCACACGTAAGTTGAAACCAAGAATTGTTTAAATTATTGTTAATCGAATATGAATGCCTGAGAAAGAAAACTGTTATACAGAAAACACATGTGTCGTATTCTAATTCATTTTTGTAGTTTTTTTCAATTGTTTGATGTTATGATAAGAATGGAAAATTATTTCTTATCCATCGAAGAAAACAGTGTTTTCAAATATAAATAACGGTTCATTGATACATTCATGAAGTAGAAGACTATAATAGGAATTTTAGATATATTTGGTTTATGGTTTTGTGACCAGGAATAATAATTTCTGTGTAAGCCCGGAGTAACTAGCCACCAACCGATCAGAAATTTCACAATTCTACATGCTAATGAAAAAGTACAAATTTAACAAGAAATATTTTCAATTGTGTATTCCAGCATATTCACGTTTTTCATGGTTCTGAATGGAAAATCATTCCTAAATATCTTACTGCTTTCATGAAATTTACATGAAATCATTTTATAAAACCACAACTCCTTACTATAATTAACCTAGAACATCATAAAAGATCTTCAAGTTTCAATCCTGCTCCTGACAGACATCAGCAAGAGCGTTTGAATATTCGTAATACCATACCCGCATAACTTGTAACTTGTTGAAATAACTGGCGGTGCAAAGATCAAACGTAGGAATTGGAGTAAGTTGAAACGAAATATAGTACAGAGAAATGGAATTAACATATGGACTTCCAACGAAGATTAATACATGGTAGGAACATGGTAATCTAATAGTAACCGCTTTTGACTTCTGCAGTAATATTAGGACCTTCGTAGCTGGAATTAGAATTAGGGGTGAATTTGTTTCGGATACAAGTTAATTCTGTGGAGCGAGGGGGTTTACGAAGCGTGCCGAGGCCATCCTACAGGATGATGGCGGCTGACACTTGTCCGATGATGAGAATTTCGCATTCGTATTTTGGAACGAAGCATCGGTAATTTGATTTCTGTTTGTCTATGCTAATAGTTATTGGATTGTCCCTTGTTTCATGTTCCTGGAATTAGAAAAGTGTTTTTGAGTTTTCTAAAAAAGTTCATTATTGGCTTTGTTAAAAAGTGAACTCACATTCATCTTCGAAGTTTTTAAAACTCAACATTTGAAGCTCCTGATGTTGAAGATGTGAAAGTCTGAAGCTATAAAGAAACAGCTCTTCATAAAGACAAGTTTTCAATTTAACAGGTCCTTACAGAAAATACATTACCTATTTCAACGGTCATGGGAATATACCGAAGTACCTATGAGAGGGATGGAAATCTTTTTCTCTATTTATTATGGAATATTACTCTGGATTAAATATTAAACAAGGTGCTAGACATCGTTAATAGTGAATACAGCAAATGGCAATTTAGATTTTGTAGTGAATGTAAGACAAAAATTGTTCAATGGTGAATTTCATCTATAGTGTTTAGTGGTGGAACCATAGACTGGAGAGATATTCCCAACCTTTTGTAGAAATATTAATTAAAGACATAAAATATGGCAACATTGAACAAATCTGATTATGGAATCATTTCAGCACAGAGTTGGATTTGGGAAAATCAGAAAATTTGGACAAAATTATATCGATTCAATTCCTTCTAACTTCAAATATCTCAAGAAAGGTGCAATTTGGGAGGAAAGATGATGAATAATTTTATCTGCAAAAAAGACTAATGATTCCAGGAATTACAAGATACGGACCTATAGTTCAAGCGATATTTGTTTTTCATGCAATTTAACCAATCTGTACAGTAGTAGTGAGAAAGAGAGAAATGGAATAAATCTGATGATACCAAAATATGCAGGACTGTTATCAAAAACCTTCTACAGGAGATCATTTCAATTGATATTGTCGTTTGAATATTACAAGTGAAAATGCTAATTTTTATTGAAATTTCAACTCCCCATATCTTTTGAACGGGGTCAAATTTGGAAAAATGTTATAGGAAAAAATGTTTCTTTTGACGTCAAGAATCTATGGTTAAAATTAACGCAGTGGTCAAAGACTCACCCTGTATAGTGCTCGCTATTAGGTTCAGTATGGCAAATTGGGAAATTTTTCGAGCATATTTCACTGAAAATGCGGTTACAGCCAATGGATTATGCTATAAACAGTTAATAGCAATTGTGGCCTATTATTGATAATGTCGATATAACGGATATGTGGTTTCGGTAGGACAGTGCTGCAAGTCACACTGCCACCAAAATAGATTAATCACGAACAGAAATACCGGATTCACGAAATTCGGCGGTTAAGTGCTGACCGATCATACCGGGTATCTCCAAATTAACTGTTCAAATTATTAATTGAGAATTACTGAGGAATGTTTTAGTCTTTGTTTCATTAGGGTATATCATAATGTTACATTGGGGAGTAGCGCTGGGTACACAAGAGTCTTAGACGAGATACGAGGAATTTCAAATGCAAACTAATTTTTTTGCGCGCTTGTTCCCAGTTCATTGAACTAGCTTGCCATTTTTTTACCCAAAAAACTTTCCTCCCGAATTTCGTAAGGCCTAAGTAATAGGTATTTTGAAACGAGGAAAAATCCTTGTGATCCTAGTGGTTATCTACAAAATTTCCAGGGAGGCTTTAGGAAAAATAGAAATTGTTCAGATCAGGTTCTCAGCCTTACAACTTTCATAGAATCAGGCTGCTTTCATCGATTTATCTACGGCATATGACACTGTGTGGAGAGATGGATTAATTTTCAAATTCTATACCCATCTGAAGTGTGGGAAAATGGTACGATTAGAAAATATGTTATCTGATAGAAGGTTTCGTGTTTTTATCGACAATAAGAGTAGCAACTTCAAAACATTGAAAAACGGTCTTCCTCAAGGATCAGTTTTAGCTCCTTTACTTTTCAATTTATATCTAAAAGATTTGCCCACTACATCATTTCAAAAATTTGTTTATGCTGACGACTTTGCTATTGCTTACCAACATTCGGATTTCCATACTCTGGAAAACATACTGTCATCTGATTTGAAAATTTTAAAGAATTATTTTATTGAGTGGCGATTATGTCCAAATCCCAACAAAACAGAGGTATCTTGTTTCCATCTAAATAATCATAAAAATATAGGAAATTAGCTGTAACTTTCAATGATTCTCCTATCGAACATAATTTCTATCCGAAATACTGAGGAGTTAAATTAGATTCATCTCTCAATTATAAGGCTCATTTAAATGATCTGAGCCTAAAACTGAAAACTAAGAATAATATTGTTCAGAAATTAGCTGGATCGTCTTGGGATGCTGATGCTTCCACTCTTCGCACAGCATCTCTAGCCCTAGTCTTTTCTGCAGCTGAGTATTGTTGCTCTGTTTGGTTTAATAGTGCACATACACAAAAAATTGATGCACAATTGAATACATCCATGAGAATAATTACTGGCACCATAAGATCTACACCGGTTCATTAGTTACCAGTTTTGTCTGATATTGTCCCTCCCCATATTCGCAGACAGACTGCAGCTTTGAATTCTTGGAATAAATATCATTCTTTTCCCAATTTATTGCCAATTATTTCATATTTTCCATAAAATAGAATTGCCAGATTGAAGTCGCGTAAACCATTATGGCATAATACGTTCTTCAGTATGAACATAAGTGATAAAGAATTATGGAAGACTGAGTGGAACTGTTACGAAATGTTCAATAAGTATCTCGTTTCTGATCCTTATGAAAAAATTCCTGGTTTTGTTCTTCCAAGAAAAATTTGGACAGTTCTCAATCGTTTGAGAACAGGTCATGGTCGTACCAATCGCATGCTATTTAGATGGAACTCAGTTCCTAGCGCAAGATGTGAATGTGGAAAAGCAGAAGAAACAATACCTCATCTCATCAATAATAATATATATAAATATATAGTCTATACGTTAATAATCCCAAACTTCAATAAAAACAAAAAAGAAACGTTGACTTCAAGAGGAAATTTAAAGAAATTAATTTATAGTATTATCTTTTTAGTTGTTTATGTTGTGATTAAGACGTGTCTCTGCGAGATTAGAGTTTTAAGTCTTGGTCGAAATGTCTGCAGCTGCGCCAATTAATTTTTATGTATAACCTCATATTCAAAGCCCTGAAGAAGAGCTGAATAAATGCTCGAAAGCTCGGCAAAGAATTAAGAGTTTTATTTAACATCGCCTACATAAATTAGTCGTTATACCCTTACCCCAAATACTTTATAAATATATATATATATATAAATTTCAAGATGGTTTTAGGACTATTCATGATGTTTGCAACTCTTTCTTGGAATGGGTTATAAAGTTCAAACGAATTTTTGTTATTCAGTTCTTTTTTCTGCTTTTGTCTTTTTATTTCCAGATTCAATGTGAGCACCTTCAAGAAGTCTCTGTCTCCATCAATAGAAGCCCACTCTTGAAGAAAGAAGTCCCTAAAATATATTTCAGCTTATTTTTGTATTTTCACACTTAGACGGGGAGCCAGGGTTTTTTTACTGGGGTTTTTTTCCTAGGCTTTTATGTCATACGCCGAATTGTATGACATCCCGTCACTAACCCCTGATCTATATGCTTTATTGTTTGCTAACTAAATATTGTCATCCAAAAGTTCAAAAGAATATATATATATATACCCAAATGTCTATAATTTTTAAATCTGAAATTTGGTTTCCTCAATAACTCCTATAATATCCATTCGATCGATTTAAAACTGGAAAATCATACTGATAACGCTGAAAAATGCGAGTTTGCCAAATTTCCTGAAAATCGTCGGTCTGAAATTTCTGAAATTTTCGATGAAAGATTCGATAACTCCTATGGTATAATAAGACATGAATTGCATATTCTGAAATTCATCTTAGTAGAGTAAACCCATGAAAAGCTATGGGAGTTTTTTCATCTAATGAAATTACAGAAATTCATAAACCAAAGTTTAAAAGAAATTTGATTTTGGGTGTTTTTTGACGCTCTTGTTCACCAGAACAGAGGGTTCATGGAAAAGATACCAATAACAATCGCTTTGGAGATAATATTCAGTTGATAGAAGACATAACGAATCGTTTCAAGTTTCCACTAGAGAACATTCAGATAGTGTTTCGATCAGAGAAGTATGAACTAGAAAAGATTCACCATGAAAAGTTTCCACTAGAAAAGTTTGATCTAGTGAATTTTCGATCAGAGAGGTTTCAAATTGAGGAGTTTCAACTAGAAAAGTTCGATTCGATTGAAATCTGAGTGATTTGAATGTGATCGTTATACTTCTTGTTAGCAATCTGCAGTCAATATGTCGAATACTATTCCCAATGAATAGAGCATCATGTTCGAATTTGATCTAAACCCGATTAACCATTAAACGACTTCGCCAAGCGATCAGCTCTTAAGTGCACGAATAGATTTTCCAATCCAGGCCGAAACTCGAATTTCCCGAAGTACAAAAGGACCAAAGAAATTCCGGTCGATGAAAGAATGGCGAGGAAATAAATTCGGGAGAATCGCTGGACCAGCGGCTGAAATATCAATCCTACGGCCAATTTGAATTTAAGGCACATCGCCCGAGGACCTTCCTAAGGTTAGGTCAATATTTTTTCGAACGTGTAAATCTCCGAATACTCGATGCGAACTTCGTATTTGCATAAAGTCCTCCTACAAAAGGACCGGCAACTAAATCTTTCCCTGGGGTTGACAAGAACCGGAATACGCAAGCCATTCCAACACACGAGCGCCAATAGCCACTCTCCATTCACAACGGTAGGGAAATTCGGGAAAAATGGATTTATCATTTTGGGCCCGAGGTCGATTCGGCTGAGTCCTCTTATCGATCGTCAAGAAGTCTCGGAGATGTTTTAGAGTTGGGCTTTTGGAACAATTCGTTTTCTCTTCAGTTCCTGTTGTACGCTAGGGTTGGGATTAGAGGGTCGCAGGAACTATGAATATTTTTAGATTTATTTTGGAACTAGTCTCTTCCCAGGTAGACTCGGCTACACCAGGGATCTCCAACCTTTTCAATCGAAATATACTTATCCTCAGTGATGAAATCAGAAAGTTGTCGCCAGCCGGCAATTTAAATTTTACCGTACAATTAGTATTGTGTATTGATAGCTCATCAAAAATACAATCCCGTTAAACCAGTAGTTTCCTATATAAAAGGTGCATTTGAGTAAGTGTATCCAATTTTGCACTGGAATACAGGGTCTTTCACGAGGAACCTCACCCATATTTATACAGGAAACTACTGAACGTATTTTCATGAAATTCAGCACTTATATGTATTTCACTATGTTGATGAAATCTAAAATATTTTCATGCATGAGCACGTCTGGTTTTTCCGGCAATGACGTCAACTTCCGTTTTTCAAATTACAACACAACTTTTTTATTGCAGAAATAGATTCCTTAGAGAATTTCAAGTTATTTTGATGTAACATTTTTCAGTTTTGGATGGAAAATTCTCTCTGAGCGGAAAAATTCGAAAAAAAAATCGAAAATAGAGCTCCGCTGAAACAAGAATAACAAGAGGTTTTTGGATGGAAAATTTTCATTTTTGGGATTTTTCAAGATGTAAGATTGATGATGTATCCACTTTAAAAATCGAAATTGTGATTCATGATACAGGGGGTGAAAAAATCGCTTTCAAAGTTAGGGATGACAAAATCGTGAAAAATCAATTTTTTCAAATTAGAACCCCATTTTTTTATGGCAGATATTGAATCTACGTTAAAAAATAATGTGAGTGTATGCATCACACCCTTGCCCTAAAGTGGATATTGTCTGAGTTATTCACTTATAATACCACAAGAGCTTCAAAATTATCTGGTATTTCCCGTGTGGTATTCGGGGGATTATTTTTCTGTCCCAAATGTCGGCCAATAGAATTGCACCATGAGACGAAATGTACAGTTAACAAATAAGAATTTCATAATGAATAAAACAACATTTAATTAAGAATCAGGGTAGTGCAATTAAAAACACAATTGTTGTAAACATTGGTGCATGTTTTCTTCAAGTCAGAGTTATCGGTAATGGTCCCAGAAGAGGTAGATGGCATGAGGTTTATGCTGTTGATGGCATTTTCTGCAGTAGGCTCACTCCTTCGCAGTTTCTTGACAATTAATTCGTGGTGTTCCTGGTCGAGTTGGAGATACGGCTTGATGGAGTTACTGTTGGCATGTCCAGTTATTTTGATTATCTGCTGCTCTCCCAGGCCCGATTTCGCTAGATTGGAGACGGCTGTTGCACGACTGGAGTGATTGGTGATTTTTTTGTTACCAAGGTCAAGCCCAGCTTTTTGTGGTGACTCCTTAACCCACTTTGAAATCGTGTTTTGGCTTACTGGGGAATCCTTGTACCAACTAGCGCCTGGAACTTTATTCCAGAATGGATTTTGGGTCAGGAATAGTCTGTCGCTCTTGATATTGACATCTCTCTTCTCTCTCAATTTCTGGAACAGTCTCACTGGGCACTTGTCAGGGATTTCCCGATTCTCCACTAGCCACTTGCTGTCTGATATTTTTTTATCACCACCTTGTGTGGTCTTGCTGAAAATTGGATTGTATTCAATTCTCCCAGTTGTTTCCCCGTCATTTCGCTGTTCTGCCTTGAAGTGATGTATTGACGCCATGCTGCCCTCACCACCTCTCCAAGCCAATTCCACTGACATTATCATGAATAATTTTTTCTGGAGGCCATCAGGAGTTTCCTCGTCCCAAACAGTGGTCATTGCATCCTAATCTTTTTCCTCCAACGCTGCTGCACTTGCCCTCCGTTTTTCCGGAATAGATTGTAAAGCCTTACGCTTGGCATCACGAGCTCCTCGAGCGGTCTTGAATGCAGCATCCGAAAATGGGTTGATTTTGATGTCGAAATCGTTCAAATACTTTTCTTGAAGTAATTTGGCAGTCTGATTCCACATTGTTTTTATTGTACCTTCCTTATAGTCTTCTCCATCCATTTTCTTCATATTGTAAGCGTAATCTTTCATAATGTTTGCCAATTGCGCTTCACTCGTTTCAGCACTCAATGTGTATTCCCTCTCAGTACAAAAAGTAGTAAATTGGTTCCAAACTGTTTTTTTTTGCCTTCTCCGTATTAATGGGAACATTTCCTTTGACTTTTTTATCGATGGTGGACAGAGAACAAACTCCAAATCGACTCATTTTCATGTAAAATCTCCAATTTTCACAATTGAATTCAACCTGTCAGTTTGACGTGTGCTTAATTTGACTGGATCATGTTTTGTTTATTTATAGCAACTACCAGAGAAAATTTTCAAAAAATTATCAGTATAATACCATGTAGGTTGTACCACGTGACGTCGAATGGTGCAATTCTATTGGTCGATATTTGGGTCGGAAAAATAATCACAAAAAACTGTTTTTGTCTTGAATTTTCAGCTATTTCTTTCCCCTTCACGCCAAAAAGATGAAATTTTCTGGAACTGTTATTTGAACCATGCTGTAGTCTTCTGGAAAATTGAAAACACTCTAATGTGACAAAATTTGTCGATAAGTTGGAATGGATACATACCAAAATCTCATCAGAGCCTTTCGATGTTATGAATATTTCATTGTCAGTTAATTTTCACCTCCAGTTATCTCATGATCAAATCCTACTGATAATCAGTTAACTATATAACTAAGAAGTAAAATATACTCAACGTTTTGAGAAGAACAAATGATTAAAAACGACAACCAAGAAACTTTCAGTGTAAATATTATTTTCGAACATACAGATCTCAAGCATTGTCCAGATAGAGATGTTGGACGTTCCACGTAAACACATGGCCTTCAGAATTCTTCATCAAGGGTCACATCTCATGTATTTTAAGTTCATTTGGTCCAGATCACAATAAAATCCAGGAAAGATTGATAATAGCTCCACAGCTATTGTTTCTGATGAATACGGTTATTGTTAAGATTCAATGCCAGGTAACTACCATACAAAGTAATCTCTTAGAAGCATAGCTTAAGATCAAAACGGAAATACTCGATCTGTCCTGATTTCAATGGAAGGATCTATCATTGTTCAAACATTCAATCTAAAGTAAACGTTCTCGAATCCATTAAGAAGTTCATAACACGCTCTGTTAAATTCGTGCGTAACTTTAGTACTGTCTTATTGAATACAACCCCTGTTACCCTCTAACAATTTCTACCATTCCAATTATCAGGAATTACCAGAGGCTTCGCTTTGTCCGATTAAGGAAACTTGAATGAAAGAATAATTTCGCCTACTTCAAAGGGATCCTTAGTTTATTCATCAATAAGGAATTATTTCCTTGTATTTGTTCAATCACTGTGTTCGAGAAATTTATCTGAAAAATTCATTCAAATATCGGTTTAAAGGAAGTTTTATTTCACAGGAAGGCAGAGAATATTTTGTTGGAATTACATAAGTCAGTATAGTTGTTCATAATATTGGAATTTGCGTTATTTACAGCTTTACGAGTTGAATTCGATGTACCATGTAATTATACTTGAATGTAAAATTTAAATTTGATGGTAAATAAAACTATTACCATTGGTATCTTATTCCCATATGAATACTCTGAATAGTAAATCGCGATCTGTCATCCGAAAGAAGACAAAGGCAACGAATTAACTCAAGGTAGGAATGAAGACGAAAGTGCAAAAAAGTACTGAGCCTTTTTTAATACTCTCTTAATGTTGATTACCTTGAGACCAACAAACTGGAATGAAATGAAAAAAACAGATGAGACTCAGGAATGAATCACAACGAAACAAATCACCGCAGTTGATCACCAACCACTCAAAATAAATGAAAGGAAGAATTCATCACCACGGAACTCATTACCTTCGATGCCGTGAAATCGAAATACGTCTCGGAAAAATTCGAAGAGATTTACTTGAAAAAATACTCCGATAATAAAATGTACTAATCCCCTCTCTTGAAAAATTCCTCCATCAAAGAATACAAATTGCCCGTCAATCTGCAATTCCACGGGTTCTACTTTTTTATCATCCCGAGGCAATTTATCTTCCCAAGTTATTTTCTAACGCTGAATTACAATAAATTTCGCAGAGTTCTTCCTCCTTCATTTACTGCCCCCTTTTATACGGGAAGTATCGAACGATTATCCGGTTTTGTATTGTATGGGAAATTTCGGGTTGCTCTTCGTCTTAATGGATCAAAAGAAACCACTTGTACATGTTTACCGCTGAAACATCAAAAGAACATATTACAGAAATTTGTTTCAGACCTTGTGGCAGAAAAAGGTGTTAACATTTCTTTCTCTCAATGCCATTCATTTTCGGAAACTTGTTTGTGTACATGTCAGTTTGAATTGTTTCACGTCGTTTTTAACACCCACCCTTCAACCTTTGTTCCGAACAAATCTACAGTGATGTCTCCCTCCTTCACTGTTCTCAGTACAATTCTTCTTTCACTTGGAATCTCAGTCAATATCTTCTATTTATTGATTGTTGTGTCTGAATCAATATCTTCATTTTGTTTTCTGGCATTCTTTGAAAAAGTCCAAATCGTTTCAGCCCATAATGGAATGTTCCATCCGTGATATCAATTATGTCATTCCTTCTCCAAGGTGTCATCTCAGCCGCCAATAGGCGGTTTGCATATTTGTATGTGACAACCTCAGTGGCGGAATTCGACATTTTCGTTGAGAAAGAATACGAATTCGCTGTCATTTTCCTTTGTTTTAAATTATTGATTCTGGGGCATAATTTCTGTTTTTTGCGATAGCAAAGTTCTTAAGAGTTGTTGATTTATAATCCTCAATTTCGAAAATGAATGTTGAAGGCCTAGGAGTACAATCTTCTTTACGAAATTCACCTACTCAGTGTTGTGTAGAAGGTTGTCACAATGCTTATTATAACATAGACGATTCCATTAAATTTTATTCATTTCTTAATAAATGGTTTTAGAGAGAACGGAAGCAGATATGGATTAATAGAGTTAAAAGAGTTTGGTAAGGATATCTGTTTGATTGGAGATGTTATCCTAATTTCATTCATTCAAAACTTTAGTAATGATGGTAATTCCAAGCAATGGCGACCGACAAATTCCATAAAATATGTAGTGCTCATTTCGTAGGAATGCCAAGAGTAATATACCTGTGGTTTTCCTTCTTATAACCTAACGATCTTATTTCACTTATTTCAGATGTATAAAAGAGTGGTTCATTCCATTAGGGGAGTGGAAAGATTTCAAAGAAAAATAGCACAATCAAGAAGAATCTATTGTTCAGTCTTTCATTGAAAGAGGTGATGATAATCATTCAATCCATTTGATTCAAATGATGATATATTTTTATTTGAGACTAATTTCCTGGGCAATAGTGCGGAGGGAATGTCTGTCCTGGTTCAATGTATTATTGCCCATAAGACCAGATTATTTGTTGGTGAAAACGACAAATGTATTGTCATCAATGAACCTATCGAATGTAAGGGCTTCCATGGTAAAATCTTTAAAATGTGATGAAGAGTTGAACTGTATTGCTGGTATTGTCTTCGATGTTTCAATTTTAGCTTACAGCGGCCATGCAAATTGTCAACTCAATGTTGAAAATAGATTGTTACTTTTATTGATTAAGATTAAACTTGGCTTCTCATTTGTGTCATTAGGAGTTTTATTTCAACTGTATTCATCTAGTTGCCAACGAATTTTTTCTTTTCTTTTGGAAGAACTAGTACAAAAAACAAAAATTTTCATATTTTAGCCTAGTCGAGAAGTGTGCTTACGGTTGTAAGGTGGCAAATTTATCGAAGTTTGTCTCATTACTTTGGAATAATGAAACCAGTGCGCTCTATAATGTTGTTAACATGACCAGATTTCATCAAAGCTAGTCCTTTTTCTTCATTTCCTTTGGAAAAATTACCAAAATTTATTTTCAAAAATCCAAATGATCTTTCAATATCCATCCTCCTTCTGGGTAAACTTACAAAAATACTTTCCAAAACAACTGAAAAGTTCTAAGAAATCTAGTGTTGTAACTAACCTATTGACAAGTCTTTCCAAGACAATTTCCGAAAGTTACCACCAGATGTCTCATTTCAGATTTATGCAAACCGCCTATGTATATTGTACATTCTGTCTCTCATTCTCTCTCTCTCTGCATGCTTATATACACTAGTACTATTATTTTAATCCAATAATTAATATACACATCAAGTAGCTCTGAGTTTAATTGCTGTCTGCTGCGCTTCATGAATATATTAATTTTTCCAAAGTTGTTTTCAGTTCTAGAAAAGCCTATTAGTGTCTATCACTGCTCTTTATTCCATAAAATAAAATTCCCAGATTGAAGTCACGTATACCATTATGGCATGATACGTTCTTCAATATGAACATAAGTGATAAATAATTATGGAAGACTGAGTGGAACTCTTATGAAATGTTCATAATGTATCTCGTTTCTGATCCTTCTGAAAAAATTTCTGGTTTTGATCTTCCAAGAAAAATTTGGACAGTTCTTAATCGTTTGAGAACAGGTCATGGTCGTACCAATAGCATGCTTTGTAGAGAAGCAGAACAAACAATACCTCATATCATCAATAGTTGTCCCATATGGTTTTAGGGCTATTCATGATGTATCCGATTCTTTCTTGGAATGGGTTATAATTTTCAAACGAATATGATACGTATTTTTATTATTCAGTTCTTTTTTCTGCCTTTGTCTTTTTATTTCCAGATTCGATATGAGCAACTTGAAGAAGTCTCTGTCCCCATCAGTAGAAGACCACTCTTGAAGAAAGAAGTCCCTAAAATATATACCAGCTTATTTTTATACTTTCACACTTAGACAGGGAACCAGGGTTCTTTACTGGGGCTTTTTCCCTAGGTTTTTATGTGATACGCTGAATTGTATGACACCCCGTCACTAACCCCTGATCTATATGCTTTATTGTTTGCTAACTAAATATTGTGAGCCAAAAGTTCAAAAGAATATAAATATATATACTGCTCTTTAAAGCATATCTTCAATAATACCCCATCTGCTGAAGCATAGTGTTTTTGTGATATGGAACTGCTTATTCGAAATGCTCCTTTGAATTCAATGAGCCTGAGTCAGCAAATAATAGTCTCCTGACTTGTTGTTCTATATTTTGTCATTCATATTAGACGTTTTGAGTAGGAATCATGATGAACACCTGAAATATGCAGTTTTGCTTTACTCTCATAAGGCTTTACGTTTTTCAATTAGAACCCCTGCAAAGTTTTGAAAGGATCTAACCCTTTTAGACCTTTTGGAATTCCATGAACTACGAGTCATGGTCCTTGGTTTAGCCTAGATAGTACGGATTACAGGGGAGGAACAATTCAGTATTCCAAGCGCAACAGACAAAGCATTTTCTTTCATTCATCACATTGTATGATGGTTCACCTTGATAGTATGGGGGTGGTTTCTTTGACAACAGTGGCATATTGGTCCATCAACTGGTCAAATTGGCTGCCTCTCCAGGTCCAGAAGGTTCCATACTGATGAGCTAGTTATTCCTCTAAGCAGGTTCTGTTGTTGTTATCTAGTCTCACCTCTTAACTGGAAGTAGCTCTCTCTATTACCCCTCTCCGGGCACCGATGTTAGTGTTGAGCTTAGAGCTATTCACTATATTCCAAAATCTGTTTAAATCTGTGCTCCATGCTTTGGATATATTTATGAATAAATGAGAATAATTTTCTCAACATAATTTCCTTCCAGATTTCTCTGACAAACAGTTAATTGCGTTGATCTCAGCTTGGATATTTTGGCGATGCAGCCCATATTTTTGAGGCAAACCTAACGATACAAATTCTTCGCAGGAATACGGTGCTGATGCCAATATTTGTAAAAATCACTTTTTGGAGTAAAGTTGTATAGCACAAATTACGTATGCTTCCTTCTTGGCCACACTTCGATATTCCTCCAAAACCAGAGGTTCTAGGGTTGAAGCTACGAATTGATCGTTGGCGCAAGCTGTTATTTTCTGTTTTGAACTTATGTTTCTTCTTTCTACTTCGTTTTTATTGCATTTTTCTTCCTGAGGAATATATTAAGAAGGATCACGTTTCGGCAAGTACCTACCAACTTTGAATTGTCCTTGTTTATATTTGGATCTACTCATGAACCAAATTCCGTATCTATATTCACTTGGTTTTTGGTTGTATCTCACAGCACGCCTGCTTTCTTTATGGCGAAACTGAGGTGATTGTGCAAAATCGAAGATTTTGAGGTTGAAGCCACAAATAGATCGTTTTCACCTGAAGTAGTGTAAATGTTTTCTTCCTTTTCTTTTCTTATATTTTGTTTACTCTTCCCTGGAGCCACAAATAAACAGTAACACTTGTCGGAAAGTGCCTACCAATTTTTGTTTCTAAGCGGTATTGCCCATGCCTTCTTTTGGTTCAGATTTTAATTTCCTCATCATCCAAATTTCATACTTACAAATTGATTTATTTTCTCAACATATAACCATTTTTATATCTCTCAATTCCTCCTGAAATAAAGAAAAAGTATGGTTCCTCTTGGTTATTCAAGAGAAGTACATAATGAAAAATATTCTCCCAAAAATTCAGTCCCTTACTCCACTTGAAGGACAATTTAGCTGCTCGTTCAGTGAGAAAAATTCATACATTCATACGAAACACAATATGATGGTAATGAAGAAAGCAATTGGAATTTACAACCAACCGCGTTACGAAGCACAGCGAAACTGGCATCGTTGTGTAGGAGAGTAATGCAATTTACAAGCAAATGTTCTCGTATCAGTTATATCCAGTGAGTACAAAGGAAAGCGCCATTTCTTCCGCCATGCGCCGGATGATTTATTTTCATGGCGAAATTCGTTCCTTTGTCATGGGTTATTCGGATGCAGACGGAAACCGTGTGTAATTTTATATCCGTTTTGTAATTGAAAAAGATAGTTGGGGGTGGTTCAGGCCAATCGGCTGATCTGCACTACATATTTAATTTTTCTAAAAATAAAAGAATTTTTTGTTCGTCATTTGTAAACGTCAGTTTCCAAAAACACAATATTAATCAAGAAAGTTTATTTTATCAAGTCACTAACTTGTAAATCTGACAGTTAACTTGCAAAATTTTCACAAGTTAGTACCATTATTTACATTAGAACATTTTGTTTTATCGTCATTTATGTTGAATATCATGGTATAATTGTTATTTCCAGTAACACAGATTTTTGATGATAAAAGAGTTGATACTGATGTTGGCTCAGAAACTGCTGAACTCGAGGTCTGCAGAACATTTGTACTCTCGTTACTACCAAATAATTTGCTAGACATTTCGATTTTTTGTTGACCGAATCATCGACATAACTCATCGCAATTTCGGTGCTCTTCCCCCCTTCTACACAATTAAGTGCTAAAATATCTCCACCCGAACCCGCAACCATAGTGGCTCCAGTTCTGCGAAAAGAATGGCCGGTGTATAACTCTGGGTCTTTTAAACCTAAATATTTCGCTATTTGCTTTGGGACACCACCAATAGTGTGCTGGCCAGCATTAAGGGAAATGCACTTTCCATGTCGGTATGTCAAAAATATCTTAGGCTTTCTGTTCCAGGAGGCCGAAGATTTACATATTTTCTGTAAAACATGCAAGGCTTGAAGCTGCAGCCATCATCGGTTATGGTGAATCTTCTTGTTGTTAAATTTTTGTTTGCCGCAATGTCACAATAACGTATTTTCCCATATTTTCTACATCATTCATGTTTAAGGAGAGAATTTCGTCACATCGACAACATCCAAAAATCCCAAATATTGTTACAATTTTCGCCAGCAACCACTGGTCATCAGGAGCATGTAAAAGAAATTGTTCAGCCTCTTCTTCACTTAATACTTTGGCCTTTTTTGGCGTATAACGCTCATTTTTTCCTTTCAGAAACGCCATTACCTTTTGAAATCTGCAAATGACAACTAAACGTCATATTTAAGGAAAACAAACCTGGGAACAGGGGCATTTTCTTTCATTTCCAAGCAGTTTTTCAGCATAGAGCATTTTGCCCATAAAGTATCAGGACTGAATCTAGCTGATAGTTGATTCAAGTAGACCAACAAAAGATCTTCAGTTACCTCAATCACACTATTTTTGTTTTGCCACTTTTTGAAGTCGTCGTATTCTCGCCCGTACCTTGAAGCTGATTTTGCAGGTAATAAACTTGAAGCTACACTGCTGGGTGCCTCAATAATTTCTTTTGGTACATTCATTTTTGCTTTCACCAAAACAAATATAAATAATAATAAACAGACATGTTCATGGCAACGCTTCCATAGCTTACGACATGTGATAAATTATTGAAATTTTTTTGGAATTTATCTAACCTTTTTACAAATGAGAAACAAATAAAATATAAAACAATACACGCAAGGTAACGGGTTTTACTGGCTCGAGGAGGTAACTGAATCGCCTGCGGCTCGTCATTTATATCCCCCATGCGCCAGTTACAACCCTCTTACCTTTTTAGTAATGTTATGTACTATTAAAAACAGTTCACTGACTAACACTAACCAATTTCCGGAGTCTGTGAAGTCAGCGAAAAAAAATACTGATTCCGATACAATATCAAATATTTAGTGCCTTATCAGTGCCCTTTAATTAAACCTTCATTGCACCTTTGAAGGTAATGAGATATTTGCAATTCAAGTTTTCGGTGATGACACGCTCAGCGCCAACGTTTTCAGATTGTCATCAAATTCATATACCAATATTAAGTGCCTAATCAGTGTCCATTAGGTAATTTTGAACCATTGGAATAAACCGTTTTCAAAATATGAAAGTATTTATACGGTGCTGAACTTATTCGTATAACGTACAAATTTTATTGTATAAATTGTTTTCAAGAAGGCTGTCAGATAATTCTTAGATTAACAGTAAACAATAAGTGTTGTTTTTAACAAAGCGAGAAGTAAGCAGAAAGTTGGTAGCACTTATTCTGATACGATGTCAAATATTTAGTGTCTAGTGCTATTTAGTGCTTTCTCAACATTTCATTGCATCATTGTAGTTTTTGAGATAGTCGCATTTATAAGGTTCAATACGACATCGCTATACAGGGTGAGTCTTTAACCACTGCGTTAATTTTAACCATAGATTCTTGACGTCAAAACAACATTTTTTTCCTATAACATTTTTTCTAACATAGGGTGTTGAAATTTCATAGAAAAAATTGCATTTTCACTTGTAATATTCAAACGATTATATCTATTGAAATGATCTCTTGCAGAAGGTTTTTGATAAAAGTCATGTATATTTTGGCATCAAAAGATTTATTCCATTTCTTGTATGTTTCTACTTACTACTGTACAGATTGGTTAAATTTCATGAAAAACACTTGAACTGAAGGTCCGTATCTTGTACCTCCTAGAATCATTAGTCTTTTTTGCAGATAGAATCATTCATGATCTTTTTTCCTAAATTGCACCAATTTTGAGATATTTGAAGTTGAAAGGAATGAAATCGATATAATCATCTGATGAAACATTGTCACGGTTTCAAAATTCCCGCTCCAGTTAGTACCTGCCAACCGAACTGGTGGCGTTAGTCGCAGTAGTTTACCAGCTTATCTCGTACGTTTCAATGGACGGTTGTCGGTGGTCCTGTTCTGTGCATGTGACGTAGGTTGTCAATTACGTCGTTCTTCCGGCATATATTTGGTTGTAATCTCCTGGAGTAATTAATCGCAATTTTGCGGATCTGAACAGGATTTTGACTGAAGCCCTGAGAGAAATCTTATCATGTTGGTTTGGTTTGTTCGTTGGTGAGATTTTTTGCGCTTTAGCGGAGTGGCGTATTTGTTTGGAAAAACGACGTGGGATTGCATCATTCTGCTTCGAATTGGGAATTATTATTGTACCGTTGCGAGGTACCGCAGATTCTGAACTGTCTTTGAAGTCTTCGAGCTGTTTGTCTAGGCTGCCGTGGGAGCTGTCTTTGGGGACCTCCACCAGATTTTGCCATCTAAGATACCACACCTGTCGTCTACCCAGGGCGCATTACTGTGAGAAATTGTACTACGTTGGCCCAGGAGTATATTTGAGCCCAGTTTCCATCTACGAGACTGTGAGAATAATTATGGGTTAAGAAACTATATCCTTTTGTACTTCAGTCAAGCTACGACCTAGACTGTTATAGAAGGTAAGTCTGTAAAATTTAGTTAAGATTGATTAGTATCAAAGAGGCCCAATTCAGTGAATATTGTTTAGTACATAAAACCCGTCCTATCGAGAAGGTCGCTTAGATATAAGTAAAGAGCTATTTATAACGATTACCATCGAGGCTCCAAGTATATACCTTGGGGTGATATTACTGTTTGTTTAGTAAGAGATAAAGCATTATATCGAGTATTCGGGTTGTGAAGTAAGAACTCGTTAGTGATCCACCTTCTGTAAGATATATCCTTGTTTGAGGGACCTTGTGTATTTCATTTGGGCTCATTATATTATTAAATAATTGCTCTAAATTCTTTCTACCAGCCACTACCTCCCGCTTGTGTGATCGGGCTCGTTTGGCATCCTGAGAGTGCGTTCGTTATTTTCTCTCTTTTGCGACCCTGAGATCTTCAGTGTACTTTCCTCTTTTTTTTTCTTTGTATTATCATAAAAGAGAGTGGCGCCCCTTTATAAGTAGTCTCAGCTCTAGAGCTAGCCGAGGAGATACTCTGTGCACTCTCTGGAGCCGAATGGGTTTGGTGTAATAACATGCGTGAGTGAATCATTTCTTAGAGGGAAAATAATGTTTTTAAACAATATAGATTCAATAGTGGATGCTGTGGAAGGTAATTTTCATTCAAACCAAACTGGACTACAGAGGGGTATTTGCCCAATGTGAATACTTATAATGCTCATAACTTTTTAACGCAGCTGAATCTGAAAAAACGGTATGGGAAAATAGTGTATGGTTAAAATTAACGCAGTGGTTAAAGACTCACCTTGTATATCCAAATTTATGCGAGTCATACTGTCTGTAAGATGATTATTGATAAAATGAAATAATTATAGAGCTTCTTTGCCAGAATTAAAAGTTTTCACTCAGGTACTTTGATGCAACAAAAACTTGAACAAAAAATGTTAAAACATTGAAATATTTCTTCCGAAACCTGAGAATTTTTTTTCCTAATTGAAAAAAAACTCCCTTGACGAAGAATTTATGAGGACTTTATCAAAACAACCCTGAATGACCTTTCTTTAATTAATCCATAACTAAATTTCAATTTCAACTGACTCACCCCCACCTTCATTTCAAGTTGATATGTGCTAGGAACTCACCTGAAACAATAAAAAAAATGATAATTTTCAATATGCCTATGCTCATGAAGAACAAAAAAGAGCAAATTCCATACATTTTGATACATAAAAATTTTTTAATAATATCCACATTTTTTGATTTCTTAATCATATTTATTCTGACATTTAATAATTCTCATATTATCATATTCTCAGCATATACCGCCTTGACCAAAAGTATTGAGCACCCTAAAAAATTTCGCAGGTGCACGGCAAGTGTGAGAAAAACAAAGCTATTGTTTAAGGATTCTTTTGTCGGCATTTAAAAAGGATTAAAAATAATTACATGTGCCGCAAAAAGCAATAAAACACCTGGGTGCCATAAAGTTTGCTATTTTTGCACATTTTGTCTTCATTTATCAGTTCGCTACTGCCTTTCGTTGTGGACACATCCAGTCGTTTAGTTCGCTTTTGGTGATTGCTGAAGATTGGAGTGATATCGTTATAATATGCCAAAAAGAAACAAACTTTCGTTAGAAAAACGTGTGCAGATACAGGTTCTGCATGAGCAAGGGAAATCACAAGTAGAGATTTTCAAAACTGTGAAATGTTCGCGCCGATCTGTGCAATATGCTATTGAGCGATTCTCTGCTACCGGATCTCATCGGAATAGGCCTAGAACAGGGCGCAAACGCATCACTACAGGTCGTCAAGATCGTCAGTTATTTAGAGAGTCGTTAAAAAATAGGAAAAAAACTTCTTCCGAGCTTGCTGCTGAATTGTCAGTAGAAATTACACCATCAATTTCTGCTCGCACAATTCGCAGACGACTTCAGGAAGCTGGTTTGTGAGGGTGTAAAGCCAGAAAGAAGCCATGGCTCTCGGATGACAACAAGAAAGCTCGATATGAATGGGCTTTAAAACACCGAAGATTGGTCAAATGTCGTGTGGTCAGATGAATTTTTGAGTTTGGGGTAAGTTACTTAATTTAATGTCCTTATTATATTTCATAAAAAGTTTTAAAAAATGCCTCTTTATTTTAATTTAATATTTTTCTCGGGGCTCAATATTTTTCTAGTTGGAACACCTGGTCTGATCTTTGTGCGTCGCCGGGCAGGTGAAGAATTTAAACCAGAGTGTGTAGTACCAACTGTAAAACACGGTGGGGGCAGCATAATGGTTTGGGGCTGCATGACTGATTCTGGAGTTGGCGAATTGTTCGTGTGTGAGGGTCGCATGAACTCTGAAAAGTACATAAATGTACTAGAATCTGCGTTGTTGCTTTCATTCAACACACTTTTTGGAGACACAATTATGGATGGCGTTAAATTCCAGCAGGATAACGCGTCGTGCCACAAGTCTGCTCGCTCGATGACATGGTTTCGAGAAAATTGCATTGAACTTCTGGACTGGCCTGTCCAGTCTCCGAACCTAAACCCCATAGATCATTTAGGAGGTTTATTAAAGCGCAGAGTCCGGCGCCACACTATTAACAACAAAGAAGAGCTAAAACGCTGCTTGCGTCTGGAGTGGAACGCGATAACGGTTGAAGACTGTAGAAAACTAGTGAACTCGATGCCAAAAAGAATTTCTGCCGTAATTAATGCAAAAGGTGGACCCACAAAATATTGATTATGTATTAATAAATAATGATATAAACATACAGGAATTGTTTCATTTTATTTCGGTTTGACCCTGTTCAAAAAACTGAAAGGTGACATGGGTGCTCAATACTTTTGGCCAAGGCTGTATTTCGGTTATATAATAACATCTTTCAAGTATTTATAGAAGAAATAACAACAAAACATAACTGCTTTTGTCAGGTTCATTATATTGGTAATAATACTTAAAAAAGGTGGTTCTGAATATCAGTATAACATATATCGGATTATATTTTCACTTTGTGAATGCTTCTACGTATTCTTCTGGAATTGCAGAACACTTTGGCGTATCCAGAAAAAAAACGGCTTCAAAGAATGAAATAAATTCGTTTTTACCAAATATTTACAGAGATTGTTTCACATTAACTCAGACTCCCCTTACAGACCGCCCAACAGGCAAAACGGAATATCGGATTAATCCGATGATAAGAGGAAAATAAGCAAAGAAATTAGAAAATGTTCATTATAGAGTGCATCAAAACAATTTTAATTGATCTTTACGTGGGGAAAGCGATGGTTGCTCCCCCAAGCACGATTTAATTAATTATTGAACGTACAAGTAGGCACATCCTCTGGAACTCTATCTGCCGTGGAGCGGATCGAGTGATCCTGAAGAGGGCGGAGGACATGATTTGGTAATTAAGCTACCCTTGACGACTGCACACTCGACAATTTGTATAATTCCTTGCTCTTTGAGTCATCCTGTGATTTTTAGAGGAACGATTATCAATTCAAATGTTTTCCAATATTCATTCTTGTATTGATATTAGTTACCTTAGCATCCCTTATTCCCCCTTTGGGTGAGTGAAGTTACTGAAATGGAAAAAGTTGTTCCCCCAGATCAGAGGTCTGATAACTTGTGAAAAAAACCTTGTTTGAGATGAACATTATGAAATTCATACTGTTTTGTCACATACTTCGATAGGCAGAACAAAGAGTACATTCTGTAACGTTCGAACCGAGGGAAGCAAGGAGAAAAAAATTTAATTTAATCTAAGCGAAACCTGTTTCACAAACTGGATCATTTCTGAACAAAAGGACACGAAAGGGCCTCGTCAAATCATAACGAGTTCAAAGTGAGCAGCTGAAGCAAACAGTGTACCCACTTCAACTTCAGCTTGAAGAAACGCACGTAACAGAGAAGGCCGGCTCTGCCAAGGTGGCGACTAAGATAAATGGCCAAGACGCAGAAATTTTCAGTTGTCGACCCTTGCTCTCTAGCTAGTGAAATATTATTCCACGGATGTTGTGTGGTGTGTGGGTGAGCGTAGAAAATTTTAATACAACCTGAAAAAAAAACATTAATTTATTCGTGAACCTACGTGGAGTTGAGCAGTCAAATGAATTTATTGTTGGGGATTTACCAGAGGATGCAAAGCTTATTGAAAAAGCACAACCCTTATTTCAGATATATTATATTATGCAAGACTACTTGATTTTGTCCCCACAATATCCTTATACAGGGTGGCTATTTAAAAACGAAACAGACGAGATTACAGACGAAATAAATTTTTTCGATAGAAATGCTCGGAAAGGTCGATTTTTGTTTGGAGGGGGACAACTTAAGATGTAGGTTACGAACGCATATCGCTTCAACCCTTGCTGCTACAACCCCCACCCCCAATTTTTGAATAGAGAAGATGGGGTGAGTGATACCTCAATTCAAAGGTATTTTTATACTGATTTCAGCACAGTAATTGTTTTTTCATTTTATACATTAATTCTCGAAATATTCATGTGTTAGTTAATTTTATCACTTAAATTAATTTTTTGAGAATAATTGACATTTCGTGCTTCTGAAACACCAAAATTTCCGTACTTGTATTTGAAATTGGAAAACATCTACAACTGGGCAAATGAAGTCATACCGTACGTGTTATTATTCTCTATTCGTGTCTCATTCACTGAAATCATTCTCCAACTGTACGGTATCAGAAAGATTTGAAGTATTGATCTAAGAAATGAGACTCTTCAAAGTAAAGTAAATAATTCATCAAAAACTCACATCAATTAATTAAATATTCAAATTGTTCACCATTAGCATCCATACAATGAAATAAGTTTTGTTCGAAACGATGGCGCACATTTTGCAATACTCTTTGTTTGATCGACATCTTGATTAAAGATTTCTATGTCGGTGGATTGGAGGAAGGAAACCACAGTCATGGTTGTTTTGAAGCTAAAATGTCGTTCTTTCACAAAAAAACACCACAAGTGCCATGAAAACACCACTTCATCTTCAAATACTTAGTTAAGAATATTTCGAGAAGTAATGCATAAAATGAAAAAAACAATTACTGTGCTGAAATCAGTATAAAAATACCTTTCAAATGAGGTATCATTCACCCCATCTTCCTTATTCAAAATTTGGGGGTGAGGGTTGTAGTAGCAAGGGTTGAAGCGCTATGCGTCCGTAACCTACAACTTAAGTTGTCCCCCTCGAAACAGAAATCGACCTGTCCGAGCATTTCTATCGAAAAAACTTATTTCGTCTGTAACCTCGTCTGTTTCGTTTTCAAATGGCCACCCTGTATTTATCGCATGAAATCGATAAAATCATAATTGAAAATATCACCAATTATGTTCATATAGGTGTGTCTATGAATTATCAACCATTACGAAATGTCGAGAAATATTCAGAAATCCTTACTTCCCCAATTTCGAAGACATAAAGGAAGATATTATTGAGGAAATGTGCAAAAATAACCTCAACTGTTAATATATAGAATTATCAATTTTCCCTTACGACAGACTTGAAGAAGATAGGTATTTTGCTGCGCGACCGAATTGAAAAAAAAGATAGTAAAACCGTAAGAAAAAGTCCGTGGAATAAAACCGTTAAATGAGACGTGCGCAGGCGCCACAGTTGTATACACATGCGAGTAGTGTATAATATCTTTCTCTCTCTCCTTCTTTCTTTTCGTTCTCTCATGTCTTCTCTCTCTATTACCCTTCCACCCGCCAAATCATATATAAGCACGTGGCAGATACTCACATTATAGATACATCTTGCTCGTAAAAAGCCACGTTTATTTTCATGAAATTTCAAATCGTCAAAACAATAATAAATATAGTAACAATGGCAAGTGAACTAACAAGTGACTAGAATGCAATTGACAGTGACAACAGTGAAAAATTATTCAGTGCAAAAGAATTGAATACAAGTATTAGTTTCTTTATAAATATGAAATATTTTACTATGGTTAATATTGTGTGCATACTAAAATCTTTGCAAGGTTTTATAGGTTATTTTTCTTTCTGTTTTGAGGGTCACACGGATAAATTGGGATAAAACTACGAAACTTCATAGAGATTATATACAGGGTGAGTCTTTGACCACTGCATTAATTTCAATCATAGGTTCTTGAGATCAAAAGAAACACTTTTTTCCCACACCCTATGAGAATCAGTAGAGTTACCTCACAGTATAACATTGTAATTTAGTGAACTATAAACTAACCCATAATAAACATTCATCATAGCCTGGAAAGGTAGTGAATTCTTTATCCTGCTTATAGCATAGTAAGAGCTTGCTAATTTTCCACAAACATAATCACATTGATCGCTCCATCTCAGTGAGCAATTCAAGTAAATACCTAAAAATTTTACTTTGTCTACCGAATATGGTAGTCCATGCATTTGACAACTATAGGTTCACAATCATTCAATCTATTCTTAAATCTAATACACTCAGTTTTCTCCAAGTTCAAAACAATATCATTAGTTCTACACCAATTTAGGAACTACTAGTGAACTACAAATATCAGATAGATCGCACAGGTCTTTGGTCGAGACCGCCACCGATGTATCGCCAACGAAAATAATTATAATTTCAGGAGCTATGTATCTAGGTAGATGATTTATGAAAAGGAGAAACAGTAGTGGTCTCAACACCGAACCCTTAGGTACTCTATTATGAAGATCATATTTCCTAGACCATCAATTCTCAGTCTTCACAAATATGGATCGATTCTTCACAAATGACATCAGCCATTGGAGAAAAATACCACGAAAACTGATATTGTTTAGTTCGCTCTCCAAAAACTGCAAAGTCATAACATCGAAAGTTCTGGACAAATCAAAAAATATGCCAGTCACAAAATTATAAGCGTTTTAAGTCAAATATCTCAAAAATTGTGCAATTTAGGAAAAAAGATGAAGAATGATTTTATCAGCCAAAAAAAGACTAATGATTCTAGGAAGTACAAGATACGGACCTTTAGTTCAAGTGGTACTTGTTTTTCATACAATTTAACCTATCTGTACAGTACTAGTGTGTGTGTGTGTTTCTCCCTCAAATTTCAAACATTTATGGTAAATATATATATTTTGATAATTCTATTTTTATTAATCATTTTTAGTACTGTATAGAGAAAGCCAAAAACTTTCATTTATTTGTTTAGATTTGTACTGGTTCACTTTCAGACATGCGAGGCGAAGAAATCATTGGAATATGATAAGATTTAGTAGTTTCAGGGCAACAAGGAAGAAAAACCATGTTGTTTTCAATGGATCTATCCCTGGATACTTTCAATTCTATATTTTCATCCTCAATGAGTTTGAATGATATTTATTCATTTGAGATCCGGAATATGAGTAGATTTCGCTATCTGGAGATTCAAGACATATTTTCAACCCCATGGGAAAAATTTTAATATCGATTCCACAATCCATGAGTTGAAGGAAGAAGAACAAGAAATAAATTTGGACCTTAATTACGATATGTTATTGTTCTTTTTGAAAACAACGGTGCTTCTAACATTCCCAATATGAATTAGTTTTGGGAAATCACAAAATATTAGCAAAATTTTCAATTTCCAAAGATGATCAAGAAAGATGTAATTATAATCATTCTGCACGAGTTCCATCATGAAAAAATTATTAGCAAAAAAAAGCTTTTACTACTGAACATATCATTCTCTGTGTCAAATATGAAGTGGTTATAGTATAGTCCGTTATAAAAAATAGTTCTCAACCACGAAAATAAATAAACTATATATATCTTCTCAAAGCAATATTCGATTTCCGATCAGATACCTCTCAAGAAAATGTTTGGATGCTGCGAATTCGATATCCTGGAAACAACTGCAGCAGACGTCTCCATATCCACTTGTCCAACATTGAAAATAAACCCTCTGTGTTGTGGTTCCGGGTAGATGGAAACTTTATTTCCGAAGAAAGCGATGTAAACATCAACAAATATATTTTCCTTTCAGAGCCTGGGCTGCTTCCAGCTAAATTCTAATTATATTAAGAACGTTCTTTGTGATTTATCTCCTTTATGAACTTCCCTCGTGATAAACGGAACCCAAAGAAAATGGTTCGCGGACGAAAATAACGTTACTTGTTCGAATCAATATATATCTCATTTTGTCCCAGAGCAACGTTTCTTTGAATTTCAACATTTAATTGAATTGGTTGAGGTTATTCATGTCGGTGGAAACCTTTCGAGATGGCTTTACTCGAGGGAAATGTTCGTTCAATCCATTCTTCATTAGGTTGAATGATATCTGACTTTAATCCCTAAGAAAGCTAGAGACTTTCGGTTTGGTTATTCTATTAATATCCTGCGTCGGTGAAATGAAAGAACCTGCAAAACATTTCACCCAATTTTACATTATTCTTGTATCTCGCCTTTTTTTCTTGTAAGAATGTTGTTTTGTTGTCTTCTTCAATTCATAGAAGCAAAACGTTGTGCTATTTGATGTTGAGGAATATCAGTCACAGGAACAGTTATTCCACAAGGTGTCTGTAATCAAACGCAACGCACTTCGAGAAACGATTCCTTAGGGAAAATTAATGGGGGAACTTCCTCTACATTTTTTTTCGAAATCGCATTCCTTTCCAATTTACACCCCTCAGAAGTTGTGGTTTTGAATTATTTTTATCGATTCTGAGAATCGAATGGTGAAGAAAATCCACACATTCGATAAATTGCATGGTTGCTTTATCAGGGATTTTTTCAACCCCCAGCTCCATTATTAGGGGTTGAAAATAGCCACATATCTGCTCTTGTGATTCCTTTCCCAATATTGAAAGCATATCTTTTCGAGAATTTTGATATATTGAATCTCATCCATGAAGCTCATCCAAATCATATTCAGTTCACAGAATAATTGGCGATTGAGTTGAAAAGTATCTGATTTCGTACATAGATGGAATCATTTTCTTTTTGTCAGTTCCATAATTAAAAAAAAATAATTGTGTTTAGATTTTTGTTTGAAGAAAAGTTACTTTTGGGTATAATAGTTTATTTGGATTGGCTTTGTTTTTAATGGTGGCCACACACCACATGACAGCATTAAAAGATAGTTTTTTGACATATTCGTAGAAGATACTTTGGCAATTCTTCGATTTCGCTCGATAATCGTATTGAAATAATTAAAACCCACTATGAAATGGTGGTTCTATTGAAATGACATTCCGTAGAAGATATTTTGGGACAACATAATCGACCTTCTACTACCGCTATTAAGAATTTGGTCGCTAAATTTGAGTCGACGGGCGCGGTACAAAATGTACCAACACAAGGCGTGTTCGAACAGGCCGTTCAACTTGTCACGGTTTCAAAATTCCCGCTCCAGTTAGTACCTACAAACCGAACTGGTGGCGTTAGTCGCAGTAGTTTACCAGCTTATCTCGTACGTTTCAGTGGACGGTTGTCGGTGGTCCTGTTCTGTGCATGTGACGTAGGTTGTCAATTACGTCGTTCTCATATTCTCATATTCAATGAGAAGTTCAGTTTATTGCAAACGAAATTTGCTGATCGCATAATTTCATGACATTCAGCTTTTAAGTGGCCAGCCAGATCGTGTAATTTAACACCACTGTCAGCGTGGTCGTGGTGTACATTTGTCAGATATAATTTTTCATATATAATTGCTGCACTTTTCTTTTTGTAATACAATAAAAATTTGAGTCGTCGTCATCAACTTTTTATTAGGTGTACAAATAAGTTTCCGCGGTTTGTCAAAAGATGGCCCCACCAGAAGGTTATGGAGAAATTGTCAGATGTAAAACGTAATATCCCAAGTTTAGTCATCTGGCAACACCATAACCTTAAAGTACTAGTGATTCCGTATCAGCATCACGTAATTTTTTTCGTGCAAAAATGTCAAGTTTTATTCCGAATAAGCATCATTTACGGGATCTTTTGATTTACTTCTTTAATGTGAAAAAATCTGCAGCTGAGGCGCATCGATTGCTTCTAAAAGCATATGGTGAAGCTGCTTTAAGTGAGAGGAATGGTTTCAAAAGTTTAAGAACGGTGAGTTTGACGTTAAAGACAAACAGTGGAAGGCCGAAAGTGTACGAAGACATGGAATTAGAAGCACTATTGGAGGAAGATTCGTCCCAAACGCAAAAAGAACCTGCACTTACTCTACAAGTGACTCAACAAGCAATTTCACATCGTTTAAAAAGGTTAGGAATTATTCAAAAACAAGGAAATTGGGTTAAGCCCGGCGAACCATCAACATCGACAGCTAAGCCGAATATTCATGGAAAAAAACTCATGCTGTGTATTTGGTGGGATCAGCTTGGTGTCGTGTATTATGAATTGCTGAAACCAAGTGAAACCATTACTGGAGCTCTCTACCGAACACAATTGATGAGATTGAGTCGGGCACTTAAGGAGAAACGCGCCCATTACTACTCCAGACACGACAAAATTATTCTTTTACACGATAATGCTCGTCCACATGTTACGGCGCCGGTAAAAACATACTTGGAAACACTCAACTGGGAAGTTTTACCCCACCCGCCGTATTCACCAGACTTAGCCCCTTCTGATTATCATCTGTTCCGGTCGATGGCACATGGTCTGTCTGAGCAGCGCTTCACATCATATGAAGACACCAAAAATTGGGTAGATTTGTGGATAGCGTCAAAAAATGAAGAGTTTTTTCGACGGGGTATCCGAATGTTGCCAGAAAGATGGAGAAAAGTAGTGGCAAATGATGGAAAATACTTTGAATAAAACGTAATGTACTTTCCTTTACAATAAATTCCTAATTTTTTATAAAAAACCGCGGAAACTTATTTGTACACCTAATATGTTTTATTTCGTATTAAAAAACCAAGTCCTTGTTGAAAGACCATTTAATTCTGATGAGTACTCATTCAAAATTTTAAATCATTCCGGGAAAAGTATCGATTTTATCAAAATTCTTCAAATGTTAAAGGTTCAATGGAAGCTGGTTGACATTCGAAAGGATAGGATGTCAGTGTTGTCAACCCCAAAACGAAAAATATCACTAACACAATGCTGTAATGAGTTCATTACGCACTGTTTTCAGTACTATAATGATCTCATTACGACACTGAAATAGAGAAAAGTGTATTAATCTGATGGAGGACATTTCAAAAAGGAATAACGCAATTTTTAATCAAAATTCTTGGAATTTTCACAGTGGAGCCAGAAATGAGAGAGCATCTTTCGTGTTTATAGCAACTACAACAAAACTTACAATAAATACTACTCTCGGCGGAACTTGTTGATGATTTCCACGAACATTGAACTTACAGTAACTAACTTCAAAAGTTCCGACAGGAACTTAGTGTCTATACATAAAATGAAACTCATTAAACGAAAAATCTGCTTCCGTTCAATACTAACTCCAACATAAAAAAGCAATTTCAAGTCCGACAGCAGACTGTTCGCTTCCCTTCGAATTTCGAGAAAAGGAGAATAATTTACGAGAAGCAAAATATTATGCAAGTAGCAGACTCTTAGCGTGTATTTCGTCAGTGTTTATGGGGAACACAGCTGGCATTTCCCACACAGCTAATGCGGTCCTTCTTGAAGCAGCTTAAAGTTGTATTTGTCGACCTCATATATTATTCGGAAGCTCTTATACCTACACCCCTTGGGCTTAGGATACTGAACAGGGAAATCTATATCAGACTGAAAGTTAAACTGTTAGTCGTGGGGGTCTTCAAGAGGATTCAAACCAGAACCGTTCTCATATATGAATTATTTATTTATTTTGTTTCAATCATTTCACAACACAAAAACACTCTTTCTGGACTGAATTTTGTTGAAAACAGATTTCTTCATTTCATTATTGTAACGTGTTTTCCATGAACGCTTGCAAATTTCTGAAAGCACCTCTTGACAAATCATTTAACAAACCTTTTTTTTATCATGGTGATATACAGGAAAGAACAACTTTCGGAAATTATTAAACTCGGAGTCGATTACTGCTACTTTAAAAGTGTTAACACTGATTCTTGCAGTGAAAGACAGGCAGTAACAAGTTTAATGTAAAATGTTTTATGATGTCAGTATGCAAATGATGGGTTGGTTGGTTGATGTGCAGAAAATATCGCAGCCGTTGAAACGTCGGCGTTTTCAAGAGTTGGACAAGGCTTAGACCATTTTATGATGAATTTTGCATAAGGATCTTGGTTAACACCCAAACTAGATCAAGCTGACTCAAGAATTAAAGCAGATAGACCACCTAAAAATATGTAGAGGGTCCTTCAACAAGAACTTTGTTTTTCAATTGTGGCCACACCTACCACATAACACATTCGTGATATTTTCGGGCAACATAATCGATCTTTTGAGACCGCTATTAAGAATTTGTTTCCTAAATTTGAGTCGAAGGGCTTGGTACAAAAAATGCCAAAACCAACGCGTGTTCGACTAGGGCTTTTGACTGAAAACATCGCAGCCGTGAACCACAGTGTTGAAGAAGATCCAAATTTGTCAATTTCTCGACGTGCTCAACAACTGGGGTTATCCCAAAACACCACAAGGATTTAGCTTTGAAGCCTAACAAGATTCAACAAATGCAGGAATTGAAGCCGACCGAATATTAACATCGCCGTATAGATTCGCTCAATTCATTCTGGAACAACCCACTAGTTTTTCTGAAAAAAACCATTTTTTTTTCAGACGAAGCCCATTTACATTTGTCGGGGTCAGTCAACAAGCAAAATTTCCGCATTTGGGCTTCTGGAAATTTTAGAGCGATTATTGAAAAGCCTTTCCATGCTCAACGTGTCACTATATATATATTTGGGGTGTCATACAATTCGGCGTATGACATAAAAGCCTAGGGAAAAAACCCCAGTAAAAAAACCCTGGCTCCCCGTCTAAGTGTGAAAATACAAAAATAAGCTGAAATATATTTCAGGGACTTCTTTCTTCAAGAGTGATCTTTCATTGATAGAGAAAGAGACTTCTTCAAGGTGCTCACATTGAATATGAAATAAAAAGACAAAAGCAGAAAAAGAACTGAATAACAAAAATACGTATCATATTCGTTTGAAATTTATAATCCATTCCAAGAAAGAGTTGGAAACATCATGAATAGCCCTAAAACCATCTTGAAATTTATATATGGGACAACTATTGATGAGATGAGGTATTGTTTCTTCTGCTTCTCCACATTCACAACTTGCGCTAGGAACTGAGTTCCATTTAAATAGCATGCCATTGGTACGACCATGACCTGTTCTCAAACGATTAAGAACTGTCCAAATTTTTCTTGGAAGATCAAAACCAGGAACTTTTTCAGAAGGATCAGAAACGATATACTTATTGAACATTTCGTAAGAGTTCCACTCAGTCTTCCATAATTCTTTATCACTTATGTTCATATTGAAGAACGTATTATGCCATAATGGTTTACGTGACTTCAATCTGGGAATTCTATTTTGTGGAAAATATGAAATAATTGAGAATAAATTGGGAAAAGAATGATATTTATTCCAAGAATTCAGAGCTGCAGTCTGTCTGCGAATATGGGGAGGGACAATATTAGACAATACTGGTAACCAATGAACCGGTGTTGATCTTATGGTGCCGGTAATTATTCTCATGGATGTATTCAATTGTGCTTCAATTTTTTGTGTATGTGCACTATTAAACCAAACAGAGCAACAATACTCAGCTGCAGAAAAGACTAGGGCTAGAGATGCTGTGCGAAGAGTGGAAGCATCAGCACCCCAAGACGATCCAGCTAATTTCTGAACAATATTATTCCTAGTTTTCAGTTTTAGGCTCAGACCATTTAAATGAGCCTTGTAATTGAGAGATGAATCTAATTTAACTCCTCAGTATTTTGGATAGAAATTATGTTCGATAGGAGAATCATTGAAAGTTACAGCTAATTTCCTATATTTTTCATGATTATTCAGATGGAAACAAGATATCTCTGTTTTGTTGGGATTTGGACATAATCGCCACTCGATAAAATAATTCTTTAAAATTTCCAAATCAGATGACAGTATGTTTTCCAGAGTATGGAAATCCGAATGTTGGTGAGCAATAGCAATGTCGTCAGCATAAACAAATTTTTGAGATGATGTAGTGGGCAAATCACTTAGATATAAATTGAAAAGTAAAGGAGCTAAAACTGATCCTTGAGGAAGACCGTTTTTCAATGTTTTGAAGTTGCTACTCTTATTGTCAATAAAAACACGAAACCTTCTATCAGATAACATTTTCTAATAATATATACGTGTCACTGTATGGTGGACTATGTGGTAACGGTCAATGGATCAAGCTATTGCGGGATGTTAACAACTCTTTTGGCCAATCATTGATGACATGGATATCACTGACATGTGGTTTAAACAAGACGGTGCCATTTGTTACACAGCCAATGAGATGATCAATTTGCAAACCAAATTTGTTGATCGCATAAGTTCACGAAATTCAGCTATTAAGTAGCCAGCCAGATCGTCTGATTTAACTTCACTGGATTATTTTTTGTGTGATCTTGAGAACAGAGCCTATTGCAGACTTAAAACTCGAAATCTGTGATGTGATAGTCGAAATAGACCCGAAAATTTGTCAAAAAATGATTAAAAATTTCGATGAAACACTTCACTTCTCTCAGCGTGATCGTGGTGGACATTTGCCAGATATCATTTTCATTCATCATTGCTTTTCTTTTTGTAATACACTAAAAATTTGAGTCATCTTCTTCAACATTTTTTGTTTTATTTTGTTTTAAAAAACAAAGTTCTTGTTTAAAGACCCTTCACGTTATCCGAGAGGGCAAAGGAAAAGATGCGCCAAGATGATTAATTTTTCAGCAAAATTGACAATTGACAAAATTCAGCTTTCGCTGAAAAGACTTCGTGAATAAGTAAAATATTAGTCATGGATCGGGTGGAAATCCACATAGAGCCATATTTCAGCATCGACGATAATGGTCGTCACGGTGCTGAGGATGGTAATTGCTTTCCCGGTATGATTACCGATTTTTGGTTCATATGGACATATTCTTCTTTTAAAAATCTTTTGTTTTTCTTCAGTTTTATGATCCGAGTATTCTAATGAAAATCTACCTACCAGGAACATCGGCGCAGATGTTACCATCGTCACACACTCCGTGATCACCTCCTAAATGTGACAATTCTCTTCTTGTAAAACTCTTTTATAAAACTCGCGATTCTTATTAATTAACTTATTAATAACTAAAATAGCTCAGATAAATCCTACTGTACCACCCTCAACCAACAGAATTACAGTCCGCTACACCAAATCTGGAAACGGATGTTACCCCTGGGAAGCCTGCAGAAAATACAAGGCAGGTGCGAAAACCCACGATTTTTGACTAGTGATCATATCCAGTTTCATATTTTTTAGTGTCGAATCAACATATTCAGTGTGTGATTTCATGAAATGGTCCAGTCGATTGGCCTTACTCGTTCGTACGATTTTACGCCTCTAAACATTTATTTAGGGAATGTCAAAGCTTAATGACGTTGAAATCAATAATTCTATGATAAGTATTTATACTTCTATGGTTGAAATGAATGAAATCAAAATATTTACAAATGATTTGCATTGTGCCTTCACGTGAATGCCATAGGAAACTGTCCCACGATTTGCAATGACGTTTCCATTCAAATTATGGCAAGTGGATACTCCATTATTTTAGATATCTTAATTATAGTCAGACTTCACTCTGTGCATTAATCAATTCCTTAACGAGTCTTTCCACCTTGATAAACCTATAATAAGATGAAATGTGCGACGAGAAATACGAAAGTACATCATTCATCCAAAGCTCCAACTTTGAGATTCCTTCAGTATTTTGTAACTTCAATACGTAAAAGATTGAACTAGAGCTATTCACAGAGGAAAATCCTTGAATTCTACACGGAAATAGGAATTACTCTGAAATCCGTCATCCTGTTCACGTACGTCTTCACAAAAGATCTCGAAGAAGGAGTAGGAAATTAATGCTTTTTGTTGCATCGAAATTGAAGAAGCTTTTCAGTAGATGTAATCTCGTGTGGTAAACTGCCAAGTTTCTTCAAACTAAGATGGAGGCAAGACTCAACTTTGGTTGATGATGATAATGATGATTTCTAAAGAGGAAAACTATGCTAACGTGGAATCATTTCGGCTCACTGACATTCTTCTAGTCAGGGTCGGATCCAGGAAAAGGAGAAATTTTCTGAATTTTTTTTTCAAATTTCAAATCATTCAACATCGAATATATAACTATACAGGGTGAATCTTTGACTACTGCGTTAATTTTAACCATAGGTTCTTGAGATCAACAGAAACACTTTTTCCATTACGGTTTTTCCAAACTCAGCTGCGTTAAAAAGTTATAAGCATTTTTAGTTTTCTCATTGGGCAAATACCCCTCTGTAGTCTAGTTTAATTTGAAAATACCTTCCACAGCAACCACTAATGAATCTGAATTGTTTAAAAATATTATTTTTCCTCTAAGAAATGATTCACTCTCTCATGTTTCATCCGATGAGGTCCATATCCAGAGGGAAGATACAAAATACTAATGTTTTGGTGAAAAAAAAACAGAAATATTGAATTATGGTTATTCATAGATTATGTCAAATTTTAATACCTCACCAAAGATTATTAATTTATTACCGAACCCTAGGAGAGAAAAAAATTTAATTATTGCAAAATTTTTTTAAATGAAAGATAATATCTGTAACCATTATCGATCTTTAGTTATAATTTTTCTCAGAATAACTAGAGTGAATTATTATCACATTAAAATGTTATTATAACTCCTCTGTGTCGATAGTTTGAAATTATTCAATTCAGTATGAAATGATTATGGTCAGAAAATACATTTCTATTCTAATCTTTCTTGTTTATGAGCCTATAGCTTCCAATTTCAATATTGATTGAATTTTAATTAACCATGCATCATAACAAACATTCAGAAATATCAAAACTAAGTCAAATTCTATTATCTCCTAAGTTTGTAAACCAGGTTGAATCGGTGTATGAAATAAAGATGTGAAAAAACTTCTATAAAGGTACAAAACAAATCTAGGAGACTGGGTTCGAAGTTTTTAAAACTCATATGAGCTTAATTTGAAGCATTCTTATGTTAGAATAGATATAATTTGATGAACCCTGAAAGTCTGAAGCTATAAAGAACCAGCTCTTCATGAAGACAAGTCTTCAATTTAACAGGTCCTGACAGAAAATACATTACCTATTTCAACGGTCATGAGAATGAATGTACCGAAGTACCTATGTGAGTGACGGAAATCTTTTTCTCTATTTATTATGGAATATTACTCTGGATTAAATATTAAACAAGGTGCTAGACATCATTAATTAAGAATAGAGCAAATGGCAATTTAGATTTTGTAGTGAATGTATGACAAAAATTGTTCAGTGGTAAATTTCATCGATAGTGTTTAGTGGTGGAACCATAGACTGGAGAGATTTCCCCAACCTTTTGTAGAAATATTTAATAAAGACATAAAATATGGCAACATTTATCAAATCTTATTATTGAATCATTTCAGCACAGAGTTGGATTTGGGAAAATCAGAAAATTTGGACAAAATTATATTGATTCAATTCCTTTCAACTTTAAATATATCAAGAATGGTGCAATTTAGGAGGGAAGATGAAGAATGATTTTATCTGTAAAGAAGACTAATGATTCCAGGAATTACAAGATACGGACCTTTAGTTCAAGCGATTTGTTTTTCATGCAATTCCACCAATCTATAGAGTAGTAGTGAGAAACCCACAAGAAATGAAATAAATCTAATAAAAAATCATATGTATGATAGTTGTCGAAAACCTTCTACAGGAGATCATTACAATTGATATTGTTGTTTGAATATTATAGGTGAAAATGCAATTTCAACACCCTATATCTTTTGAACGGGGCCAAATTTGGAAACATGTTATAGAAAAAAAAATGTTTCATTTGACGTCAAGAATCTATGGTTAAAATTAACGCAGTGGTTAAAGTCTCACCCTTATATACAGGGTGTATTAGTAATGTATTAGTATGTATTAGTAAAAAGCTAGTATAATAGTCGAAGATTAATTATATGTGTATCTTTTCTCTTTGTTGGTTCTTGGAATTACATTATTGCAATAATACAACTACAACTAATTAATTCAATGCATTACCTGATAATATTCAGCGGATTTGCTAGCATACAAACGGATTTTCCTTAATTTCGAAAAGTTTTAAATATCAGTGTTTATTGGGCTACTCTTAGACGAAACACATCGGCGTAAATGTTGTAAAGAAATGGGCATAGTCATCTCAGCGTTCAGTAAAAAGTATCAAATTAACTTGTTTCCCCATCGTAAAGCCCGTTCAGACCTAATCCGGCACTATCATCAAACACGGTCATTTATTCCGAAGGAAAGCGCCTCAGCAACCTACATTTTGCCCTTACGACTTTGTTTTGCAGCTCACCCCCAAATAAATTCGGTATCTGGAGAAATGGGACCAGATAAAGCTGTGCTCGCGATTGGCGTCATTCATACCTAGGGATGTTAACGCTACATCGATGTGTTTCAAATATCGAAATTTTTATCAACATCGTTCTCCAATTTTTCATCATTAGGTTGTTTTGCGCCAGTCATAGAATGGACGCTCCGAACAAATCGAAGTCAAAGACCGTCTTTTTATATAACACAGTGATTTCAAGAATTCCAAAATCGAGAGTATCGTATGAGATATGAGCGCCTCGGTCGAATCGACTACTTCAGCAGCACTCATGATAATATCCGATTTATTAAAAAATTATTAAATTATTAGAGAAGTAACTCGAAACAAGTCTAGAAAACTTATATGTAAATATAAAAAATATTCTCGACCTAAGCACTGTTTCATAAGGAACTCTCTCAATGAAAGTAAGAGGTTTGCTTTTTGCGTCATCTCCTATCAATATTGATACTTTCAACATCGATGTTTCACTTCGGAAGACATCGATATTTTTTACGAGCGACGTCGCATCCCTAGTCATACCGGCCTTCTACATCCACTCCCGGATTTTTCCGGCGAGGACGATAAAACTCTCGATGCAAAATATTTCGCGGTCTACTTCGGCAATTTATAGCGCCCGCTCCGACTAGAAGCGAGGTTCCTGACACACGACAGGGATGCCATAAAATGAATCCCCTAAAATCTATTTTCTCTCCTCATTGAATTGGAAATTCCATTTCCTCCATCTCTTCCAAGGTGTCCCAGTGATACATATTTCATGACGGCGGCCACATACCGAGCTGCGTACAGTCTGAGGCCATGCCAAGATTCGAAATTTCATAGATGCCCTTCGGGTCAACACTATGAGAAGTTGCTGAAAGGACAATAATAGGTGTTGAAGATATATGTGTAATAATAGATTGCCATCGCTTGAATTTACTGCTCCGAAATATATCACCGAAATAGATATGTAGTTTCGGATGTTCTCATGTTTATCTATCATAATTTTTTTTCGTATTGAGTTTATTGAGATTTACAATCTACTTTCGAAAAAAGTTGGTGAATGTGTTGCACGTAGAGATGAATTATTGAACATTGATAGATTTAAAGTTATGGCCAGCAAGTTGAGTTGATTGGCTAAGTCCTTTTCAACTTTAGCAAGTTTTTTTCTCGAGTGATTTTTCTCTTATGTGATGACATATAGAACTCTAAAAAACCCTCGTATGGTTTGATTGGATACATACTAATGGGCCTTTACCAATGGACGTAGTGTTTTGTAATGAAATCTTTGGATGATTTGAAGTTGTTGCTTTAGCGTAACCCTAGAATTGTAAGCCGAACGTCCATATTGGTTTGATGATTGCCTTTTAAATGAATATTTTTTTTTAAGGTTCAATTTCGGGTTCCTACCTATAAGCGTCTTGGCATTGATATGTTGTCTTCAGTTGAGGCGCTGGTCTAAATGTATGCCGGGATGGTATCAACTGGTATTTCTTTCTTGACGTGTGAGTAGTAAATGTTACTTGAACTGATTTAGCCTCATTGAAGCTGAGTCGCCATTTTCGATGACACTGCCCAAGGTCATCCAGGTATCCTTGTAGTAAGGCTATATCGTCTAAAAAAAATGTTTGTGGTTTCATAATTCAATATTTTTCTTCTTGGGCGCTTGTTTCTAGTGGAATAGCGTGCTATTGCCCAAATATGTGTATTCCTCGAATATCGAACCGAGAGCTATTTCAATCGATTAAGTTCGATTTCCGGGCAGAGAATTCGAACTTGATTATGTTGCGCCGTCGGACCGTAAATTTTTATCTTCCTAATGAGATGAACATAAGTAAGTTTCAAAAATTCAAAAAGCATTTATTGAAAATATTCGAATACTCAGTAGATAATAGTCAGATCTCAACAAAAATTTCTACATTTATGGAGTTATTGATGTTTTAGATATGTTGCAATTTCAATGGCTTGAAGTGAACCCAATTGAAGAGAAATTTATAGCATGATTATTAGAATATATATTTCATTTTCATGAAATTTTACGGATGATAAACGGTACAAATCGGATGGTGATAAACTTTGTGACTTTTCATTGTTTTTTACCATAAGGTAACCTATCATTTCAGAAAAGATTATGAATTTCATTTACAATTCTATACGCCACTGACAAAGATTTATTATTTATCTGTTTTTAGATTCATCAATTTCTAGTCTGATCAATATTCAACAAATTTCATTATGTTGTTAGTTCAATGTATAAAAGAATTTATGACTGAAATAAACTTTTGTAATGCTTAATCAAAGATATTTGTTTGTTGATTATCTATCTTCTTTGTTTTTTTATCGCTCTGTTCCAAAATCCGGTAGAAAGTTAAGAACAAGCGCGCAAAGGCTACTAACCTCACATCAGTGCTTTTCTACATATTTTATCCTCTCACATGGATTCAAACATTTTCCTCGTTCTATACAAAATCGACCAGCAGCTTCAAATGATAAGATGCAGATGACGATCTTATATTTTGATTATTTCATTTGATGATGAAACGTTTTTGGTAAATGAAGCTTGATGAGGACAACTGAGTTTTGCAACAAGAACGGCAACAAGTACACAATCGTGAAAAGGCTCCCTGAAGGGCCCTTCGAAAACCGTCAGGAAAAGCAGTAAAACCAACAGGATAAGTGTGATTTCTTGGTTCATTGCCTCTCACTTACTTGAATATTTATTGAAGTAAAACTTCTTTAGGTAGGATTAGGAGGTAGCTGGACGACAATATGGCGTCACGTTTCGGTATTATCCGGTTTTCAAATATTTTTGATTTTGTTAATAGATAGTTAATAAACAAATAAATCAAAACTTTTCGAAAAACTAAAATAATCAGTGAAAAATATTAAATTGAATAATAATAACTAATTTTTGGCAACACAATTTGGCCGCCATATTTGGTGTACAGGAACGAAGCAGCGTGAAATTTGAATTACCAAAGCACCAGAAATTTTAAATTTTCTCAAGCTTGCATGGTTAATATGCACTGAATTATGTTACTCGTGTGAAATTCAGGCATATGCTAGATTATTAAGATAAAGAAAAAAACCGTTATAAATTTTCATTACTTTATTGTTATTCGGGTGGATATTTAGGAATATAATAATTATGTCATATAAAATTAAATCCGAACAGACTACAATATTCATTGAATTCAGATCAAGAATAATTAAATTAATATGAATTAAAGCTGAGATATTAAATGATATGGAAGTCATGAACAGAATGAAAGGGAAACATGAAATGAAGATGAGAAAAACAAAGGATACTGAAGTTATACGAAAATAAAAGAAAGAAGAATATTTTACTTGTATTCGCAATAAAATTAACTCAAAAAATTTTGAAATTAAAACATGACATTCAACCATGAATACAAACTATACCATTTGAAAGAAAACAAATTAGAGATATAAATAAAGAGAACACAAGGATGTTTGTGGATCAAATATCAGATCAAAAATGAACTTATATGGGTGAGGATTTGGATGATGATGCAAATTTACTGTGGAGAACATTTTTTGGAAGATTCTATGAGTTCTTTACCTCCTGCTTTACCTTAAGAAGTATTGGTTTTCATAGAAAAAAAATATAAATCAAAGAATAGCACCATCCAAGAATATACGAAACTCTTGGACAGTTTATTCCTACTCTCGAGGAGATCCGACAGGTACCTGTCGGCATATAAAGAGACCAAACAAAAATATGATTTTATGATTAAAAAGGAAAGAACTGAATATTGCAAAAGGACTATCGAAAAATCAACTGATAAACAGAAAACTATTTGGAATCTTGTAACTGAAACACTAGGGAAACAACGCAAAAGTTCAAATGGAATAAAAATGAGTCTGAACCTCATGAACTTCTGGACAAATTTAATAACTTTTTCTCCAATGTTCAATCAGCACTTAATATTGAAGAACAGATGATGATTCTAATCCTATACTACGTCAGGAAAAATCCTTTTACTTGTTTGACATCACTGAAGATGAAATAATAGCTACAGTAAGGAAAATGAAAAACTCCAAATCATCAGGCTGGAATGGTATTCCTTTGGAGATAATAAAGGCATGTGTACATCTCATTGCAGCACCTCTAGAACATATTATGAACAAATTATTCTGGGATGGTGTTTTCCCAAAAGACCTAAAAATAGCTGTTGTAAAACCATTTTTCAAAAAAGGCGATCCTAAATATCCTGGAAGCTATCGACCAATCAGCATCCTTTCCACATTTTCCAAAATATTTGAACAAATTTTGGCTAATCAGTTTCTGAAATTCCACGTTTTTACACAATGTCAACATGGATATATTCAGGAAAAGAGTATTGACACAGCAATATTTGAGCTATATAATTCTATAGTAACAGCATTAGAAAACAAGGAATTGCCAATTGGATTATTTTTGGATCTGTCTACAGCATTTGATTGTGTTGATACAGGAATATTGCTAGAAAAATTGGAAAAGTATGGGATAAGAGATAAACAGCTAATGCTAGAGACCTACTTAAGGAATAGGCCTCAGACAGTGAAAATGGTAATAAATGGAAATGAATATCAATCCTCAGGGGATGTGAGCAAAGCCGGTGTGCCACAGTGTAGTGTTCTTGGGCCACTGCTTTTTCTAATTTACATAAATGATCTTCCATCAGCCCTGCGTGATAATGTTTTTGGTAGTTTTTTGGAGTGTGTGCTGTTTGCGGATAATACCAATCTTCTCTTGAGATCCCCGTCTTTAGGGTTCACTTTGGAGATGGCACGGAAGATACTTGATAACGTAAATAGATGGTGTAAGAGGAATTGTCTCATTTTAAATCTGGAGAAGACGGAGTGTATGGTCTTCAGTGCTGGTAGATCTGCTGTGAGTGTACCTTAGGAAATCGAAGATAGTGTGAGCTTGTCCACATATGAGAAATTTATGGGAGTTTATCTGGATAATAACTTAAGATGGATCTTCCACATAGACAATCTCGTAAAAAGACTAAACTCGGTAATATTTTCAGTGTGTGTCCTGAGAACTAGAATGGACTTTGATACTTTGAAGATGTTGTATTCTGCGAACTTTCAGTCATTGATGAGTTACAGTATAATTTTTTGGAGCAGTTCATTGCCTGAATTAGTGTTTTGAGATAAAGGGCTATGTTGAGAACACTATGGGGTTTGAAATATAGGGCGTCGTGTAGAGGACATTTCAAAGAAAATAACTTACTTACACTATACGATTTATTCATATACAAAGTTCTTATATTCATGTATCTTCATCCTCATTGTTTTGAAATTTATAGAAATGTAAACTTAACAAGAAGAAAAGAAACTTTCTTTTATCCTCATCATTCTTTGTCAACACCGAAAAATCTCCACTCTGTTTTGGAATGAGATTGTTCAATTGTCTTCCTAATAGATTAAGAGTGATAAGTAATGTAAAAAATTTTAAGACTCTACATGAATTAGTTATAGTAAGTGAACCATATTCCATGTCTGAGTGGTTCACCTTTTGCTCAACTTACTGAATTTAATTACTTAATTTGACGATGTCACTTTTATTTTATTTTATATACAATAATTTTTGTACTGAATAAATCTACTACTACAAGTTATTCAGGAGCAGAACAAAAAGAATTGATAATAAAAATTACTTAGAGGATTCAAGGTTATGGATTAGCAGACTGAAATTACAATGCAATCGATAAACAGTATGAAAAATAAAAGAAATCATGTGAAATGAATAAATCCAATGAACTTTCAGACTTTCATAAGAAATGAATTAAAAAACAACAAAAAATTAAACAAACATATAAGAAAAACTGTTATTTTAAATGAAAAAGCTTATGCTACATATACAACACTTATTAAAAATAAAAACATTTATGGCTATAAAAAATACCTTTTCTATATAAAAAAGGGTCATATTTCGACTTAATTGTCATCTCGTACAAAGCCAAAGAAGTGTTACTTCAATCGCGTGTGAACGTTATTCGCATTTTTTTAGTCTTAGATTCGCAAAAAAGGGTATAGTCCTCTTTAATCTTCTCCTGGCACATATATTTTATTGGAAATAACATTAATGTCAGTAAGACTATGTGAGAATTTTCAAAGGTAGGGTAATTTGAAGCTGATACCAGTGGATGGATACCGACCAAATAATACACCTGATAATTTTCCATGATAGAAAAGAACACGTTTCCATACTTTTATAAGACTAAGAAAATGATAAAAATTCACTTATGAAGAACTCATTCTCGTAACCTCTTGATCTTTACTACTTTATAAGTCAGCACGATATCAGTGTCGACTTTTCACATCATCAATAAAAGTGTTGCAGTAAGTTTTAGTTCCTTCATTTCTTTCGAGGCGCACGCGCCATGTGTTGATTTTAAAGCTAAGACTTACTGTGACCTACACAAGCAATCGTTGTTGTAACCTCGCAAAAGATATACCTATGTTCCGCTAGACAGAATTTGTCCAATAATTGTAGTTGATACCGCTTATTTTCTTGGTTAGAACACCACTTTCTAGGGTTGTCACGTTATTGGGGAAGAAAATATGCTTGTGTTGTGCAAGGAAGCAGATATCATGCGGCGAAAAGGCGCCCGGAATGATAGACAACGCTTCAATCGGTCATTATTGCTTACTTTATTTTCTCTGAATACAAGATGACATACCTTAAATTCTTCTACAGCATTAATATTTACCGTCACAGAAGGTGGAGAGTGATTTCAGCTCACTAGGAATCTTTCCTAAGCCTAAAATGGCTGAACTATTTCTGTTGATAAATTCTCACAGCATTCCCAATTCGAACAATCGCCATTCGCGCATTATAAACATCCAGATGGAAATTCCAGACAGGAAGAGCCGCCTTAATTTCTCCGCCATAATCGACGAGACCATATTCAAAAGTCCCCATCCCGCAAAACCAAGAAACTCCAATTGATAGCGAAAATAGGACGCTGCCGGCATTATTCTAATGAAGACAAACGAGCGAGAGATAGATTATGCCCCCCACAGGTTGCAAGCAATGAAAAGGGTAGAGAGTATAATGAGAGAAACTCTGACATGACATATTAGGCGGTTTTCCTAACTGCCGCAACGTGGGGCGCCCCCGGCAAATGAATGAAAGTAATCAGAGGCCCGGTCGATTTGGACATTTCAAAATGGCGCGACGTGGCGCCCGATAGCGGAGTCCGAAGGCTATCATAATCGTTGGCCGCGTTCGTTTTTGCTGCGCCCAGTTCGATCATACCAATCACGAACGCTGTCATTGCAGGATTCCCTCTATTATTTTCGATAATGCCAACGTGGCACGGTTATCGGGGGCACCATTTCCGGTCCACCTGATATTCGAACAAGCAGAGAATACGAATCTTTCTTGGATGGAAATGGCGGTTAATGTAAGGAATTATATTCAGGAGTCCATGAACGTTCATAAAGTATTCTAATGTGCTTTGAGCAAATATACAGGATGAGCCTCTGACCACTGTGTAATTTTTACTACAGATTCTTGAAGCGATAAGGAACTTTTTTCCTCTACTACTTCTTCCAGTTCTACAAAGTTGCAAAGTTATGAGCGATTTAATGTTTCAATGGGCTATGATTACGCAAGAATTCAGCTTCTGCTTATAGACCATAATATTGTAAACACGTACTTGTTTATGTACTCTGTTCCTGTTTGAGTCTCCAGTGTAGTATCCATGATAAAACAAATGGTTAGTTTTTCCATCCGAATATTGGAGAAATTATCCCTATTTCTTAATTTTATTCACAATTAAATTTAATATTCGTAAACGAATACTCTTATTAAACATACACTTTCCCAATACACCGAATTATATGAGTCGTTTCCAATTATTTAGGTCATCAAATCAACACAAATGCTATGCTTTTCGATTTCCATAAATATTAAAGATTTTTATTTCTTTGGGTAAATACTTGACCATCCCAACAGCGAAGCCCAAAACTCTTCTTTTTCCATCGTCATCTGGGAACCTTAATTCAAGAAAACCTCATTTTATCTTATAATAATCTCATTGAAAACTTCCCTATTAAAACTTTCTACGCTACTGAACATGTAAATAACTAAATACTTCGGTTCTAACAATACACTTATCTATGGAACGATAAATTTGGATTAAGATTCCTGTCTTTACTACAACATTCACACTTACGAACCATTTTTAGTACGATGAAAAGTAATAAACAATAAAAAATATGAAAAACCTAATACTGACTCTCACAAATTTTCTTGAATTTGCGTATTTATTTTCGATACAGAGGTAGCAACGTGTGTCTTTTAGAACATGTGACCTTCAAATTGTAAAGCAGAGAATGCAGCAGCGTTGTCTTGACTTTCATCTGAATTTCTTTCCATCTGTAGTCTCGGACATAAAATAGCAGAATCAACTAAAGTTTTTCTTTTACTTCTTGCTAATATATCCGATAAGACAGTTTCAATTCAAAATATAAAATTTTATACAATAATTTGAATGCAAGTTGGAGAAAAAGTTTTTATTCACAATTATAGGGGAATAGAGAAACCTACCATTTGCTCAGTTTGGCAACATGAAAAGTTTTTATGACCTGAGTGGACCAGCTCAATACGTTACAATCGACCATCTCTAAGTTTCGAATGCGACAATTTTCAATGTAAATGAAGGGTCTATTCTTATATAGTCTGAGGTTGTGACAGAGGAGAGTTGTGACAAAGACTGATGATGTTTCAGGAAAAAGGACAATATTATGTATGTTTTCCCAACTTTCAAATCATTTAACATCGATAAAAACGTGGCATTCAAGGAACATGAATGTGGAATAATGTTTTATTTTAAAATGTTTCCGCTACCCAAATATGAATATTTCAAAAATTATTCGCACAGAAAAATCCCGAGGTATCAATCCTTGTACTCACTGAATAATATATGATGAGGGTCCAGAAACTTTCCTTCAATATCAACCAAACTACGTTCTTGGTTGTGTTAAATGCTTCAGCAATTTTCCTGGTGGAAGATTATTAAGAGTCTTCCACAAGTTTTAATACCGTTTTTTCTAGTGCTGCAGTTTTCAGTACCCTATTCCTATCAGCGTCAGACATTAGTTTCTTGAAGTTCCTTGTTCTGCTAGGCGCTGGTGTATCCTTTATCATTTGAAATAGGCTAGGATGAGGTAACTGTCGATCAGGTTATCAATCTGCATATAGAGTACCGGCTTTTCCGTCGGTCAAATCATAAGAGAAATGCATATCTGCCATAATCGAATTTGAATTAACGACCATAATTAAAAGTTATTAGCTTTTGTTGAAACAAAAATCTGAACACAATTGAATTCTTCAAATAATGAAACTGACAGAAAGGTATCACAGAAAATGTATTCCATCTATGTACGAAATCAGAGACTATTCAACTCAATCTCCAATCATTCTGTGAACATGAATATAATTCGGATATAGTATATAACATTACTAGCAAAGGTAAGAGGGTTTTTACTGGCGAATGGAGGATGTAACTGACGAGCTGTAGGCGAGTATTGTATTGTAGGCGTGTATTGTTTTATATTTCATTTGTTTCCCATTTATAAAAAGGTTAGATAACTTCCATAAAAATCTCAATAATTTGTCGCAAATGTCGTAAGCTATAGAAGCGTTGCCATGAACATGTCTGTTTATTTTTCTTTACATTTGTTTTGGCGAAAGCGGAAAGTACCAAAAGAAATTATTGAGGCAGCCAGCAGTGTAGCTTCAAGTTTATTACCTGCAAAATCAGCTTCAAGGTACGAGCGAGAATACGATGACTTCAAAAATTGGCAAAACAAAAACAGTGTGATTGGGGTAACTGAAGATGTTTTGTTGGTCTACTTGAATCAGCTATCAGCTAGATTCAGCCCTAGTACTTTATGGGCAAAATGGTCTATGCTGAAAAGCTGCTTGGAAATTAAAGAAAATGCCCCTGTTCGCATGTTTGTTTTCCTTCAAAAATTTATTGAAAAATATGACGTTTTGTTGTCATTTGCAGATTTCAAAAGGTAATAGCATTTGTGAAACGAAAACATGAGCGTTATACGCCAAAAAAGGCCATGAATGATGTAGAACATAAGGGAAAATACGTTATTGTGACATTGCGGCAAACAAAAATTTAACAACAAGAAGATTCACCATAACCGATGATGGCTGCAGCTTCAAGCCCTGCATGATATACAGAAAATATGTAAATATTCGGCCTCCTGGAACAGAAGGCCTAAGATTTTTTTTGACATACCGACATGGAAAGTGCATTTCCCTTAATGCTGGACAGCACACTATTGGTGGTGTCCCAAAGCAAATAGAAAATTATTTAGGTTTGAAAAACCCAGAGTTATACACCGGCCACTCTTTTCCCAGAACTGGAGCCACTTTGGTTGCGTATTCGGGTGGAGATATTTTAGCACTAATGCGTGCAGGAGGGTGGAACAGCACCGAAATTGCGATGAGTTATGTCGATGATTCGGTCAACAAACAAAAATCGAAATGTCTACAAAATAATTTTGTACTAAGGAGAGTATGTATGTTCTGCAGTCCTAGAGTTCAGCAGTTTCTGAGTCAACAAATGGTTTATCATAATCAGTATCAACTCTTTCATCATAAAAAATCTGTGTTACTAGAAATAACAATTCTACCATGATTTTCAACATATATGACGATAAAAAGAAATTTTCTTATGTAAATAATACTACTAACTTGTAAAAATTTTGCAAGATAACGGTCAGTTTTAGAAGTTAGTGATTTGATAAAATAAGCTTTCTTGATTATTATTGTGTTTATGGAAACTTACGTTTACAAATAAGAAACAAAAAAAGTACTTATTCCAAATTTCAATTTATTGCCAACAAAACCAACTATGCAGTTTATCGAATAATGGAAATTTCATTACCCTCCTTCATTTCCACCAAGGAATCATTTTCCACTCAGCACTTATTTACACCCAGTATAAATGGTGACCCAAATAATAAAAATACGAATAGCTGTCTTCTTCCACACGAACCTTCGAGATGATGGAATATAAAAACCCACACTCCGCTTAAGCTCTCTCGAATTGAAACGTAATTTCGAATATAGAACTGATCTAACTCCTTTTTATGTTTCAGCATCGCCACAAACACTGCAAATTTAGTTCTCACCTCATAAATGGAAATTTGACGTATATTCCTTCCATTCATACCCAGCACCGAGCAGCTTTCCAATTTGGAGCTATATCGCAATTCTCGAACATTCTTCTTTGTTGGCGTCCCTTGAGTGGCATAACTCAAAATTACGTGGATGGTGGAAAGCACCGAATCCATTGATACCAAAATGTGACAAGAGCATGACTGTGCCTGATATATGGAACTTTGCATATTTGTTTTATACGCCGTGGGCCTATCGTCGCCCCTTTGCCACCTTTCGAGAAGTGTGGAAAGAAACGTAGGAAATATTACTGCGATAAATCAGTTTGATTGTGTTTCAGATTTTGAAAAACTCAGTCCGGAGTTTTAGTCCAGGTAGACCTGAATATACCAACCTTACGAAATGAAATATGTGTCCTAACCAATGTAACAGAAGCAGACGATATTTATTCCTGTTTAATCTTCATATTCTATTCTCAATAGCACTTTGTATCATTCTGAATATGAGCTGTATGGTCTTATGGTATATTCTAACAATGATGTAAGATGGATATCATCCTATTCCTATTTTGAAATTCTGACTTGTGCAATACAATGTACTTTGTAAAAGAGCATATATTAGTTACTTCGTCATATAATCATATGTTTGTTTTGAATGATTATTTGGGCTATAATATAATATAAAATGCACTTTCCATGTCCAGGAGGCCGAAGATTTACATATTTTCTTTATATCATTCAACACGAGCTCCATCATCAACAATATCTCGTCATCAACCATATGTTTGTTGTTTTTTTGTACACTGCTCCTATTTTATCTGATCATATATAGAGCTATCGACCAATAAAGAGGGTGACTGTTTGACCACTGCGTTAAATTTAACCATAGATTCTTGACGTGTTGAAATTTCATAAAAAAATTTCATTTTCACCTGTAATATTCAAACGACAATATCAATTGAAATGATCTCTTGTAGAAGGTTTTTGATAACATTCATGCATATTTTGGCATCAATAGATTTATTCCATTTCTTATGGGTTTCTCACTACTACTCTAAAGATTGGTTAAATTGAATGAAAAACAAATATCAATTGAACTAGTAGTTCCTAGAATCATTAGTCTTTTTTGCAGATAAAATCATTATTCATCTTTTTTCCTAAATTGTGTGAATCATTTCTTAGAGGGAAAATAATGTTTTTAAAAAATTCAGATTCAATAGAGGATGCTGTAGGTAAATTTCATTCAAACTAAACTGGACTACAGAGGGGTATTTGCCTAATGTGAAAACTTAAAAAACAGTGTTTCTATTGATCTCAAGAAGCTATGGTTAAAAATAACGCAGTGGTCAAAGACTCACCCTGTATACTAAAACCCAATTTATCGAGGAGATAGGTAGATGATACTTTCATCATTTGGCAGCAAAGAATGAATACTATGGAAGGATTCCTTCAACATCTTAACAATCCAGAAATCAATTAAATTCACAATGGAAATCGAGAAAGATTTACAACTTCTATTTTTAGATGTAATTGTTCATAATCAGAATGGATTACAAAAAACCAGTGTGAATAAAATAACAAGAAACACAGGTCCATATTTACATTTAAATTCCAACCATCAACTAAATACTAAATTGGAAGTGGCTGAATGTTTAAATGATAATGATTAAATCAGCTCAGATACAACATAGACAGATATAAAACAAATCATAAAAATATTTATTAATTTGAGACTTCAATTGAGAATTGAAAAATTTCCTAATATTGCCAGCTCATGTTTTGTCTATAAAACGACAGAAGTTGTTCTCGTCTGTTGAAACAGTGGTAACAATAATAGATGATGATTATTGCCCAAATAATTATTTTACAGGTTCTGATCTACCTCAAAAGCTTCGATAATTAGAATATCAATAATCGCCAGTGAATTTTACAGGAATGAACACAGGACCAATCAAGTGATTTCCCTTAATACCCATCCAGACGTTGAGTTTTGTGGGTGTTTAGAATAATGCTCCCAAAGGGGACCTAAACCAACATTTATATTTGTTGACGTTTTTGTTGAAATAAAAGGTGCATTCATCCGAAAAGGACAAATTGCACAAAACACTGGATTTGCGAAATAATTTGGCAACATTCCACAAAACACTGAACGAGTATCATTTTTAAGGATTGAAAAATATTCTATTTGTTTTCTCAACATCTTTCTAACGCGTCCATTTCCATTCAGCTATTATTTGACCATCGGTGACTTTCTACTCGTAATTCATTATCAAATTTATGAACAATGAATGATGAACATCAGTTAGTCGTTCATCAAGAATCCATTTTGTTATTGTTATTAAGAATACTGAAACAGATTTTCTGGAAGCAAAATTTCTTTCGTATGGCCTAGTGCAGATTCTGATTTGCATTCCTATCATATAATTTTTGCTTTTCTTTCGTCTTCAAACAGAAAAAAAATCACAGTTTCATCGCTGCATGATTGCCAAATCAATGGTGAGAAATTTGAAATTTGATGGTGAATTTGTACTATCACAATTAGAGCATCAGTGTTTCATTAAGTTATATTGTTATCATAATTTCATAAAAATAACCTTTAACTGCAGACTGATAGCAATTTGATTTCTTGCAGACATTTGGGCTAAAAAAGTAACCTTCTCAGAGAATTTCTAGTAGAAACAAGAATTTTATCCCAGGTCATGTCCCCCTGTAATCAGAAATCAACCTTTTCTGAGTGTTTTCACAAATTTCGATTCGTTGTTGAGTTTTTGAGGGTGGACACTAAATGACTATCGCTTTTTTTTCTGTGACAGTTATCTACAAACGAGGTTTCCTGTTACAGAAATAAAGAGATAAATTTTTCCAAAGGTGAATTGATCACGTTCCCCTAGAAACTCTGTGAATAGAAAGGGACCGCTATAAAAAATAACAGAAAGAATTTTCCCAGAAGACTGAAACATGTTCACCTATCAATATCTATCGAAATGATACCCTTCAATAAACAAAATACAGGGCCATAAACGCCAGACGACGACATCAGATTGAGTTTCATTTATTCGGGAATGAAAGCTTCCATAGATTCGATACGCTCAGGACCATTTCCTCGAGTATCCCCAGCTGCGAGTCTCAGATGGCCAAGAAAATAGGAATAATGCCCCACTCGGTCAACATCGTAAAATGTCCTCATGTTGCTGATTGGCGGTTAGTTCTTCAAGGAAAGTTTGTTTTGGGAAAACAAGAAGGGATAAAATGTTCGCCCATATATTTTTCTGTCTTCTCGCTTATTCCCTACTTCCGGAAATCCAATTATTAGAAGTCAGGAAACAATTTTTAACGTTTAATTCAGAAAATCCACAATGATTTTACATCCTCAATTACGAATATACCTACTTATCATAATAAATCATGCTCTGGCTTTGATTCGTTACGCAAATAATATGAATTTTCTCCGAGATTCAAGAAAAATGGTGAAATTTATATTGTTGACTGAGGTAGTTGTGCAGTTAGGAACGTTATTAATTTATTTCATATTCTGAAGTTTAATCATCATAGTGTAAACCCACGAGAAAATATAGGAGCCCATTTTTGCGCATTGTTCTAGTCCAGTACGCTAGTTAAACAGCGTGTGAGTTTTTTTTGAAAATGCTCTACGATTCGGGCATTTTCTTCGACAATTGCGAAACCTACCATCACGGAAAGAGGGTTTTTTCCCTAGGCTTTTATGTCATACGCCGAATTGTAGAATACCCCGTCACTAACCCCTGAACTATATGCTTTATTGTTTGCTAACTAAATATTGTAAGCCAAAAGTTCAAAAGAGTATATATATAGAGAACAGATATATACACTCTTGCATTGGTTTAAACCAATTGTCCAAGCACTTTTGCCACTCTGATTGAGGTATCTCCAAAACATGCATTCTTAACGCATCAACCGCTTCTGCAGGTGTCGAAAAACGTTGACCTCTCATTTTATTTTTACGTACGGGAATAAAGAAAAGTCATTCGGTGCCAAGTCAGGACTCTACAGCGGGTGAATCATCAAATCGATGTTTTGACTGCTCAAAAATTAGGTTGTTTGAGCCGATGTGTGACATCTCGCATTGTCGTGATGAAAGGTGTTCCGTCTTCGACGGTTGGTTTTCCTGATTTCTTAGAAGACAACTGGCAAACAAATGATTGTGTACCACTCAGAATCGACTATTCTGAGTTGTTCTAGTGGTACGATTGCGACATGTCCAGTTTTTCCGAAAAAACCATAAAATGACATAAATCATGTACAATGCCCTATACCTATCTTCAACTGTTTACATTTAATATTTCCGAAACAGTTGAAGATAGGTATAGGACATTGTACAAGATTTATGTCTAGAATTCTCTGAAGAATCCAAAAAATTAATAATATACAGGGGCTTGCATTTAAAACAAGAAAGTGGGTATTGGCCACTGTCACACGACGCACCCTATATAATTTTTTTTCTTTTGAAAAAATGCTCAGTTAAAAATACAAATCGCCGTGTCCAAGCGTTTTTCCAAAGACGCTCTCATTTATTCATTATCGAATTTATTCCATTTGGCTGTTCCACACTGTATAATACAATCGACAGGACCCAAATCATGCAGTTATTTGATTGAAAAAATTTCTACTTCTACCCTCGTCATTAGTTTCTGTTGGAGTAGAACCCGTTGTTTTTGGGTTTATGGAATATATTTTGAGAGAAAAATTTGAGTTTTTTTTGTCGTCAAACATATACATACATATATAGCATTCACCACAGCTGTGCCTTTGTGAGTCTTGTTTTTTTTCTGTGGTATTTTTTATATGGATCAAGATTTAACGGTTCACCTTGTATACCTTGTTTTTGTTTCGTATAAACGAAGTGATATTGCTAATTTGAGTAATATATTTACTTATTATCTAGTTTTCGTAGTCTATTGAGATTTGACATGTTGTAAGAATTCTTAGCTACTTGGATTGAAGGCCTTGAAGGCCGGTTCCATTGCCATAGGTAGTGAACCGCTATCTTCATGTGCTATAAGGCATGAGAGAATATACTTTTTTATCCATGCCGTTACTTCATTTCATTTTTTCAGAGCCGCCGCTGGACTTCCATGCCTTACCTGTGTTCCAAATTCCTTAGCTCATGCAATATTTATAGTTATGGCTCACATACCCTGGGGCCGTGATCATGACGATAGTTATAGTTAGTCGTTTACTTATTTGCCATGATTATTATTCTTGTTGCATTATTGAAGTTGCCATATTTACCATGCTTATTATTCTCTTTGTATTATGTGAGTAGCTCTGATTATCATGATTACTGTCTGTTCTGCGTTGTAATAGTTTTCTCAGAATTTTTATACTCGCCATCGCCAGCTGTTAATGATTAAACATTCAGTTTTTCAAACAAGTGCCCTAACATAACCTTACATACGGGGTTTTATGACTGAGACTTACCCCTACATTTTTTCAGACCCCGAATAACAAGCTGATTGTTTGGGTCCAACCGTTGTATTTTATTTACCATCTTTGTTTCCCAATTATTTTCACTAATCTCAATTATCACGAACTTGAATTATTACTTAAACATAACGTAGAGTCCTCTACCCTTGCTACACGATCACATTAAATGGCCAAGTCTTGTATGTGGAGCCATTCAAACTCCAGTATTCTAGTTAGTTTTATTAATAATATTTGTCATCCTTTTCGAAAGAAAATGTGGCGAATGTTACAACGTTTCAGTAAAAATTGGTGAATTTTCTGAACTCATGTTTACTTTGAAAAAGACTTGAAAAAATCTATTAAAATGTTGGGAAACAGAATAATAATAGATGATGGTTACTGGTAATTAGAGTTTCATTCAACATTAAGATGCTATATTACTGTTTAATGTGAAATAGTATTGTGACCGCAATGAAAGTGAAGGAAAACTTAACGCTTGGTTACTTTAAATTAAAAATATTTGTTCATTGATTCTTTTATATAGTCAATCTCCGTTGTTTTCGTACCGCATTGTTTTTATTTCAGCGCAAAAACCCCTGATCTCACGTCAAAGCTTCTCTACACCCTTTTGTGTGGACATTGTTTAAATATTTTTGTATTTTCTCTTGTTCGAATTGCGGCTATTCCGAAAGCTAATTTATTTATACCTTCAGAGAAGTATTGATCTCCTAATGTGTCGGTAGCAGGGCTTGCAGTAATGTCGGTCATCCACATTCTACTCATTTCCGATCAGATGAACGCGATATCAGTTCAGACCGAGCAAAAAACTTGGGCGATCTGAAAAAAGTCTGAGATATTCCATTAACGAACGGAAAATACCCTGCTGTTTTACGAAGTAGACTCCTCCTTCATTAAAATATTCTAGAATCGGCAGGAAGCCCTCGAAACTTAGAATATTGAACGTCGGAATTAAAATGCAAATGAAGAATATAAAACTAAACTTCATCCCCACAAACTTCAAAATTTAGACATCAAATTTAATGCTTCCATAAAGGGACTAAATTAACCACATAAAGTGGGTGGAAATGACTTGGGCAATAACTGAGTTAATATTTTAAGCGACAATGATAATAAAGTTCTCTTCTGTATAGTGCTTGATTACACCAATTGCATAATCTTATTCGGAGAATATAAAACTGAGGGTAACTACCGTAATATATTGAGGTCGTTATTCTTGTCACAAAAATAACCTTTCTCCATATGGCTCATGAAATTTACGTTCGGTAAATAAACACTCCCATTCAGTTGTTTGTTTCAAAACACCAAGAAACAGTCATTATCCCGACAAATTTCGTTTTGAACTCTATATGCAAATATTGGGTAATGAAACAACATAAGGAATCGAGATTTACCCAATGCAGTCGTTTGCTTTAGAGATATAAACATCAATTTCAGTCCATATATTGTCATTTTATTCACACTCAATCGAAAATATATGATTAGAGGGTTGCTTTTTATATTTTGGGATTAGAGAACAAAAGAAAATATTTATCATCGAAAATCGCTTTATTCTTTTTCAAAATATTCCCCATTAAGATCTATACACTTTTGCATGCGTTTGAACAAATTGTCTAAGCACTTTTGCCACTCTGATTAAGGTATCTCCAAAACATGCAACAACCGCTTCTTCAGATGTTGAAAAACGTTGACCTCTCATTTTGTTTTTTACTTACGGGAATAGAAAGAAGTCATTCGGTGCCATGTCAGGACTATACGGCGGATGACTCATCAAATCGATGTTTTGAGTGCTCAAAAATGCAGTTGTTTGAGGCAATGTCTCAAAGCACGCATTGTTGTGGTGAACTGTGATCCGTCTTCGGGGATTGGTTTTCCTGATTTCTTGGAAGATAAATGGCAAACAAATAGTTGTGTACCACTCAGAATTGACTGCTCTGCGTTGTCCAAGTGTACGATTGCGACATGTCCAGTTTTTCTGAAGAAACAGGCGACCATTTGCTTGGAAGTGCTTCGTGTGCGAGCAACTTTTGTTGTTAACTTTCGGGCTCAAATGCGTGAATCAACCTGTCACGATGTCATAGATGTGCTTCGAGGCAACGCGATCTTATATTTGGAGACACGGTGTTCTGACTACGTATAACCTCAAAAATGTCAAGCTTTACTCTGGAGTTGTCCAATCCCGAAATATTAAAGGCAATCTTCGTATACCAGAGTTGACTTCGGTTATTCAGGTATATCTTGTGAATTAATTCATTTAAAAGATACGATCTTTCCATTGACGTTCCATTCAAGTCTATGGTTTCTTGTCTATAGCCTCGTGATATAAAATAAACTTCTGAGTAATCGAATATTTATATAATAATTTGAGACTTGGTAACTCGATACATAAAAAATTATACTGACCGAATTGACTGCTGTCATCTCTTCTGCTGCTACTATGTTGTCGTTCTGAAACAAAAAAAGGTTTACTTGATGACTGATTTTCAATTATTCATACATTTATACAAAGTGTCCACAAAGGATATCGGGTATTACATAACCTACAAAACGACGCTACTCATCATTAGTTTGGATATAGCGTTCAACAGTTTTAGACGTGTAAACATGGAGTTCACTAACGCCGAAATTCGCGCTATTTCAAAGTTTTCCTTCGTTAAAGGCAAATCCGCTAGAGAAACGTTCCGTGAGATTAATGGTGTTTTGGGGGATGGTACCCTATCAGTTTGAACCGTGGAGGAATGGATGATTCAGAGCCGGTTAAAACGACACCATGGATAAGTCAGCCAGCAGAAGACCTGTGATGACAAATACCGATCAAATCACGTAATACATCGAGGTAGACCGGCATGTGGCATCTCGTGACATCACCCAGGAGATGGGGGTTAGTCACCAAACCATTTTAAACCATCTGCAGAAGGCTGGATACAAAAAAAGCTTGATGTTTGGGTGCCACATGATTTGACGCAAAAAAACCTTCTAGACCAAATCAACGCTTGCGATGTGCTGCTGAAACGGAATGAACTCGACCCATTCTTGAAGCGGATGGTGACTGGCGACGAAAAATAGATCACATACGACAATCTCAAGCGAAAACGGTCGTGCCCAAAGGCAGGTGAATCGTCCCAAACAGTGGCCAAGCCGGCATTGACGGCCAGGAAGGTTTTGCTGTGTGTTAGGTGGGATTGGAAGAGAAATCATCCACTATGAGCTGCTCCCATCTGGCCAGACGCTTAATTCTACTATCTACTGCGAACAACTGGACCACTTTAAGCAGCCGATCAACCAGAAGCGTCCAGAATTGGCCAACACGAAGGGTGTAGTGTTCCATCAGCAAAACGCCAGACCACACACTTCGTTGATGACTCGTCAGAAGCTGCGGGAGCTCGGATGGGAGGTTTTATCGCATCCATCATATAGCCCGGACATAGCGCCAAGTGATTACCACCTGTTCTTGTCCATGGCGAACGCCCTTGGTGGTGTAAAGTTGAACTCAAAGGAGGCTTGAGAAAAGTGGATGTCCGAGTTCTTTGCAAATAAGGAGGGGGTCTTCTACGAGGAAGGTATTATGAGGTTGCCGTCTTGATGGAAACAGGTTATCGAACAAAACGGCACATATTTGAACTAAATCCGATCATTGTAACACTTTTTATGGGGCATTGAATAAAGAGCAAGGGAGCGGAAGGAAGATATTTGACAACCTATTATATGAATTGGAGAGTTATTTGGAAAAGATGATGTTATCCAAATGACGATCGTTGCGTTGCTGGCAATCTTCTAAATGGGAACGAAAATTGGCGATAACACGTTGACACATAGCTATTGCTTTGAGTTAGATTCGTCGGTTTATTTTGATAAACCTTACTTTTAAGGCATCCCTATGCAAAATAGTCAAGCGGACTAAGGTCGAGGTTCTGGGAGACCACTTGATGTAATCCTTTTGCGAAATGACTTTACTAGGGAATAATTAATCTTAGATTTCTCAAAGCAAGTGAAACTCTACACCTAAATCTGTGAATGCTTGTAATCTTTCAAAGTAATTTGTTATAGGGATTCATAACAGAACATAATAATCGAGCAATGGAAGAATAAAAAATAGTGTTATTAATGAATTATAAGCATGTAAGGAAAAAATTACAAATGTTTAAGGATAATATCCATTATTTCTGAGATTGTTATGATTTTCTCACAAGAAAGGGATGACTCATAACCTTGTAGTCCTTTACTTTTCAAAACCCTTGTCGTGCCAGTTATTAATGAATTTGATAGAACATACAAATGTTTAAGAATAAAATCCATATTTGTTATGATGCTGAATGCTGTAGTGAAAAAATTTTGATAGTATTTTTTGTATCTGTATCTGCCCCTTAATATTTACCTCATCTGATCAAACATGAGTTAGTGAATCATTTCTAAGAGAGAAAATAAGGTTTCCAAAGAGTTCAGATTCAATTATGGATGCAATGGAAGGGTATTTATCCTATTTGAAACTTTAAAATGCTCATAACTTTTTACGCAGCTGATATTGAAAAAACGGTAAAGACTGACGAAAATATTCATCCAATGAAAAAAAAAAGAAAGAAGTGTAATACACTTATTTCTGCGACAGCAGAAAAATTCAATCTAATATTGAGAAATCACAACATCACACGTATATAAATAACAATAAATTAAAGACAGAAAATTAGCCAATTTGTTGTTAATCCAAAGCACGAATATCACAATTCTATTAATTGGAAAGCGTCCCGTTTGCACTGATTTCTGCGAAAGTGGAGCAAGCTATGCATTTTTTACGAAAAAAAAATGCTCAATGCTCTCTTCTGGGCGTCTGGAGTATCAATTAAAGAGTAGAATCGACGTGGAGCCAGTCTGGCAGAATCGTCGATTTTTTCACCATTTCTCTATCCTGTTCGTCGAATGTAGGTATTGTCTGATGATTTATTCACACTTCGGAAACCACTTTTTGTGCTCGATTTTCAGAACAAACGAATCGGTTCCCTTTTGTTATATTAATTGTCTTCGACACGGAATAATTAATTATAGCCTGGCGTCTATCAGCAGGGAGTTTGCGAATCAAAGCTGAAGTTTTCAACTAGTCTACAGAAATATGTCAACAGGAAAATAAATTGGCCTACTTTTTCTATTTAGCGAACTACGTGAGCGTTCACGGTGCAAAGAATAACTTCGAATTCCAAGAAATATACGGGAGCAAAAACAGATAACAGTTCGCTACGCAAGAATGGAGCGAAACTCAGGTCTCCAGAGATATCGAACGTGAAAAATGAAGTTTTTCAACTCGATTATATTTTGTGCGCTCTGAGCATGATTGATCAAAGGAAAAATCTGTTTGTCATGAGGGTATGCTGTAATTATCTGGTATTCTGTACGAACGAGATATATTAGGTTATTTCAACTTGTCCTCTATACTTCATTCTTTCTGATTTGAAGCTTCACCATTTAGAACATTCTCCTCTTTTTCATATATTTTTTCAGTTTTGTTCATGCACAATTTTCATTCTCTTTCATCAGGTATCATCGTTTCAAAGTGAATGAGCCATGACAAAGTGCATAAACTGAAAACCTCTTTGAACTAGCTAATTCGATAACAAGAAATTTTGAATATTCCACTCATATAAAAAAATTCCCAGAAGAGTCGTGGTATTTCCAAAAAATTACAACGGAAATTTTACGTTGCTATAAACAGTATTTCCACTCTCAAACAATAATACCTTGACGACGCAAAATATGAAAATAAATTTGTTTTTTTGAAAAGCTTTGTATTGGAAAAAAACAGCGAAGAATAAAAAGACACTGTCTAGAGTCTGTATGGAGAAATTAATGTTCTTCAAATTTATTTGTCAGAAGACGAAATCGACAAACGTAAAAATAAACTAAAACTGAATCACGCTTGCGACGAAACATGGCAAAATATGAAAATGGCATGAAGAGGAGAAGGCGCAAGGGCAGAAATAACTTTTTTCAAAGGAAACCGACAAGATAGAATCCAGTATAATCCCGTCTTTTCATAAACAAAGCAGGGGGATGACCGACAACCCGCTAGTTCAAAATGATCAGTAAAAACAATAAAAGTCTCATTTTTGCCCAGTGGGAATGTACTTGAAACTAAAAGACAGAGAAGAAAGAGCGTCACCAACAAACGATTATTTTTAACTCCAAACCCTTATTGGAAAAGATCCGTAAACTGGTAAAAAAAAAAAACAGTCCAGTCTCATCAGATGATTGTATCAATTTAATTCCTTTCAACTTCAAATATCTCAAAAATTTAGGAAAAAGATAAATAATGATTTTATCTGCAAAAAACACTAATGCCAAAATATGCATTGCTGTTATCAAAAACCTTTTACAAGGATCATTTCAATTGATATTGTGGTTTGAATATTACAGGCGAAAATGCAATTTTAACGCCCTATATCTTTTGAACGGGGCCAAATTTGAAAAATGTTTTAGGAAGAAAATATTTCCTTCGACGCCAAGAATCTAAGGTTAAAATTAACGCACTGATCAAAACTCACCCTATATTTCATTCATGAAATATTGTCTACAAATACCATTTGTGCTTTAAAATTTTTGGGAAATTTTAAGCACCCTTAATATTATCCTCGAATATTTCTGCATGGCTGTAATCGATATAAATACTTGGCCAAAAAGTACCACATGAACCCTATTCCCTATTCAACGAATTTAGAGAGTTGATAGAGATGGCATAGGTTTACACAGAAATCATTCAAAAAGACGTGCAACTTTGGTAAAAGTGAAGCAAAAATTGACCTGTTTCAGGATATTGTTGCCAAATATTTTTTCTAAGAAAATCAATTTGTTCCATAATTTTGACGCGCGCTACATATTTGGTAAAAAGCTCTGACCAAACGTTAGTGCATCTCAACATTTCTTATTCGAATTCATTCGAAGTAATGCTGAAAGCTTTTCTACTGAAATAAATATCAGATCAGCCTATTGAGTTATAGAAAAGGATTAATGAAATTCACATGAGAAATAAATTTTTCATCCAACCATATATATTATTACTCGTTAAGAACGCGCCGTAGTGAGAAAATAGTTCCAGATAATTGCGCATCACTTGGAGCATGAAGCAATCTTTCACTTTCCACACGGGAGCGGATGCTTCCTGTTTATGGACCATGAGTTTCCACGTAAAGGCAAGTTATTGGTACCTCAGGATCGACAATTCAACGTAGAAATAAACTTGGAACTTTCGAAACATTGGAAAACTCCAGAACATATTCAACATATGGAGAAAAAACTCTTGAACTTATATAATTCCAGTAGATACTGAAAAAGAAATTTTTTGTGTCACCAAATTCCACCAACCCTGTATATTTTAATTCTATATAAGTGTTCCTGAATCTAAGTTACAGACGAAATGGGAAGATTCCTCAAGTAATTTTGTTTGCTCACGAAAAAATTGTTCTGGAGGAAAACCAGTGACAGTGTTCCAGAAAAAATATCACTCTGTAGATCTGCTATCGAAATGACCTTGTCATGTGCTGAAAACCCTCAAATATAATATTTATCCCAAATTTCCGTTGAATATCTTGTAAAGTGTAGAGACTCTGAGAAAAAACTCGAAAAAATTTTCGAACTTCAACACTCTGTATCCCGAAAATTAATCGTTTTTCGCTTTTCATTTGTACGTTTAATTAAGGATGTATTGCAGAGTCTCATTATATTACTAATATATATTACTATATATATGGATGGGAAAATAAATGGAAGGACCTTCAAAGAAAAAACTTCAGCAGAAATATTCGACAAAAATTTGTCTTCAACTTCTTGATCGAGTGCTTATAGATCTGTCCAAATGTCTGTCTTCTTCGACTATTTAGTCTAAAGGAAATATTTCGCTCACACTGAATTAATGACATAAAAAAGTTTGACATCAAACAAAATGAACAGATCACCTAACTTCCTTTGGAATTTTAAAACGTTCAGAGAATAATTTTATTTTTAAGTACTCACAAGTGTGACTTGTGTTCCAGAAGACAGTTTGTACGTTAACTGCTGATATGTTTCGGTCTATTTATGAACTGTCATTCTCAATTGCACTTAGATGTGGTTATTGCAAATGAGCCAAACTGCGTTGTTATTTTTGTGGCGATTCAAAATAATGCAACTTGATATTACATAAAAAATTCATCCTTATCAAATTTCAGATTTGGTTTCTTTCCTTTGATGGCAACAGCTTGAAATCAGATTCAACTGGATAAAATAGTCGAAAACTTAGTTTTTCTATTCTAGATTCGTGATTGATTGTCAGTAATTTCAAACTAAATAGATTGATTTTTCTATGTTGAGGATCTTAGCTTTTAATGATTGGATAGACGGAAATCTGGACACTTTAGCTAAAAGTTGAACCTTGAAAAAGAAACGGGCGTGATAATGCATACTTGATCTCGTGATCAAAGACAAGCCTACGAGCAGTGATAAATTTCATTGATTCCTAACCATTTCGGACCAGAGTGACTGAAAACTCTAGGTAGGTAGATGACTGTACATCTTCGACAGATAAGTTATATCAAAGTCAAAATATACTTAACGTAGTAGAGAAGATGTAGGTAATGAGATCACCCAAGCACAAACAGAAATAAAAAAAAGATATTAATCAATCACCAATTTATTTTTCTACTGTAATTATGTACTTTACTTAATTATCAAGTGAGACAAACTTTAATCATATAAGTTTACTAATTTTGATACTATCAACAAAATGGCAAAAATAGATTTGATCACAATTATAAGTAAATATTGGTTGGCAAAAATTAAGTTGTTATGTTGTAGATTCGAGTAAATATTCATCCTTGTAACATAAATCTATCAAACCATAATTGTCCAGCTGGCCTAAAATCAGTATTTAAATTATGTTTCAGCGTAAGGGCTTTAGCGTATTCAAATGCTCTTTTTATTTGATTTGTAGTGCATCAACAAAATGCATCGGCCATTTTTCTATTTGTTCCCGCTAATTCTTTTTCCATCTCAGGGCTAAAAACAGTATTACTACCTAGATGAGGTGCCTCAATGATATTTTACTTGTATCTCTCGTGAGAGACTGGCAAATGGAATCTTTATCAACATGGCAGCTTTTTATTGAAGAAATTACAGGTATTCAGGAGATCAGCTCCTACTTTAGAACATGTGTCACATCCATTCAATATAGATGAATTGAGGGCTGCAATCAAATCTACCAAATCTCGAAAGGCAGCAGGTTTTGACGGAATTTATCCAGAATTCATCAAACATTTAGGAAAAAAGGCCTTGTCTTGGTTATTGTCTTTCTATAACAATATTCTTAATTCGGGAAACTTTCCTTCCGAATTTCGTAAGGCTAAAGTATTAGGGATTTTGAATCGAGGAAAAAATCCTTGTGATCCTAGTAGTTATCGACCCATCAGTTTATTGAGTGTTCCTTTCAAGATATTAGAAAGGCTAATCTTTTTAGAATTGAATCTTCTGTAGAAAATGCTCTACAAAATTTCCAGGGAGGCTTTAGGAAAAACAGAAATTGTTCGGATCAGGTTCTCAGCCTTACAACTTTCATAGAATCAGGCTTCAATGATAGGTTGAAAACAGGAGCTGCTTTCATCGATTTATCTTCGGCATATGACACTGTGTGGAAAGATGGATTAATGTTCAAACTCTATACCCATCTGAAATGTGGGAAAATGGTACGATTATTAGAAAATATGTTATCTGATAGAAGGTTTCGTGTTTTTATTGACAATAAGAGTAGCAACTTCAAAACATTGAAAAACGGTCTTCCTCAAGGATCAGTTTTAGCTCCTTTACTTTTCAATTTATATCTAAGTGATTTGCCCACTACATCGTCTCAAAAATTTGTTTATGCTGACGACATTGCTATTGCTTAAGTTGTGAATGTGGAGAAGCAGAAGAAACAATACCTCATCTCATCAATAGTTGTCCCATATATAAATTTCAAGATGGTTTTAGGGCTATTCATGATGTTTCCAACTCTTTCTTGGAATGGGTTATAAATTTCAAACGAATATGATACGTATTTTTGTTATTCAGTTCTTTTTTCTGCTTTTGTCTTTTTATTTCCAGATTCAATGTGAGCACCTTGAAGAAGTCTCTGTCTCCATCAATAGAAGATCACTCTTGAAGAAAGAAGTTCCTGAAATATATTTCAGCTTATTTTTGTATTTTCACACTTAGACGGGGAGCCAGGTTTTTTTTTACTGGGGTTTTTTCCCTAGGCTTTTATGTCATACGCCGAATTGTATGACACCCCGTCACTAACCCCTGATCTATATGCTTTATTAACTAAATATTGTCAGCCAAAAGTTCAAAACAATATATATATATATTGAAAAAATTTTGTTCTTCAATCTACTTTTCCGCTTTTACAAACGAACAAAAGCACTATTTCACCGAAGTGAGTTATATGGGTAGTGGGGATAACTATGTATGTAATTAAGATCACCTGACTTCAATGCCCTACCTGAGCAATGAGATAAATAAAATATTCCTCACCAGAATATTCAAGATATAATAAATAATAAAAATAATAAATGGCGGCTGCATTGCAAGCTTACCTGTTACGGCTACTACTTATTTGAGGTACATGAGTAAATACTTAGTATTGTGTGACTTACATTTTTTATCAACTCATAAATTATACCAAAATGACGAAAAATCTTCACACACCTACCAACTGGAAAAGCATCGCACGAATTAAGCAAGCCGACTGTCGAGAAAGGGTATCGGGTATTTGTAAGTTTAATGAAACAAAAAATATTTGTAAGCAAGAAAAAAGTTTATTGTTTATTATTATCATATGAATTGTAGAATTATTTGGAAAAGATGATGTTATACAAATGATGACTGTTGTGTTTCTGGCACTTTTCTTAACGGGAATGAAGATTGGCGATAACAGATTTTTGAATTTTAACTGCCGCACCTATATCCTCCAACATCCTGATCCATTTCCTAATGCTATCGGCATTGCACGATATTCCGCACGATAGAGACGTTTAGCAGTCAATATTGAACCATTATTACGATAATACACTCGTTCGCAAAATGTGCGATGCGTCCCCGAGTACTGTTCCATCGTGACTAAAACTCCACAAAATGGCGGACGCCAAGAACCCCTCTCCGCTCCTTTTAGACATCCCTTTCCGAATATGGCACGAAAACAAATACTCGATACCCTTTCTGGACACCTTGTATAATAGCAATCACCAACAGTCTGAAATATATGTATGATATTAATATAAATAAGAATTATTTGGTAGATATACATTTTTTGTACAAAATGTAATAGCTTAAAGTGTTGTTCAATAATTCAAGTAGTTGAAGACTCAAAATTGGTAGATAAAAAAAACATAGTTAAATAATGAACAGCCAATTTTCAATCTTTTTTTTATAGAAAATATTTCTTTGAGGTAATCAAATTCGTTCCCTCAGGAAATTCGATACGGTTCACGAATACTTAGAGCAAGGGAAAAGAGAAGAAAGAGTTTAGCATCTACCAAATGATGTAATTGTTTCATGTCTTGGAGAAAAATATACACTTAACAACCCTGTTTTACATAGAACCTTGGAACAGCTTAATGAATGTACGTTGTGTTCATGCAAGGCAGGTTAGTGAATGACCCTGACGTAACTCAACAAAGCACACATACGTTTCCACTTCAGTTTAATCAAACACAAACATGTCCTAAATCAGTGTTAACTGGCGTTGAACAGTAGAACTAATTATTTGGAACAGATGTTACAGCTTAGGGATGCAAGCGGTCCACTAAACTAACATCCTGAGAATTACAAATGATACGGAGATCGTGGCTTGACACATAATTTTTGACAACTTAGGCCCAGGCTACAATGGATTCATTTCGCCGCATTAAACAAATATCTCTCCATTAAGCTACCTTTTCCTCACACGATTAACACTTTAACGCTCTTTTCTGAATGCTCGCCTTTGGCAGCACTGAGCATATCTAGTGGATTGTTTACAATGTGATACTGATATAACCGACACACTGAATGAACCATCCATTAGAATGAATTCATTCTGATGAACTCTCAAAGGTCGAGATCTGAAAGAATTGAGAAAAATAAATTGTAACTGCTTTTTTCAATTATTGTCCCAATTCTTCACTGAATTATTTACTTCTTTGTGCAGTGAATCTTCGACATTCGACACCATAAACTGTCTTTTCATTCATTAGTAGTGGAAGAAATATTAGGGCATTCGTCATTTTTGTGGTATGTATGCTTTACCACCAAAAGATTAGCTGATTTTTCCCTTTTATTCTGTAGTGATTTTATTGACTTTTCATTCGATTTTCATAAAATCACTAAAACCTCTCTGAATCGAAATATTTCTGTTCTGTTTGAGGGATTTACTTCCGCCGTAATCTTATCCTAAACTAACTTCCCTTTTTAGATTGATTCCTGGTCCGTTTTCTTGTTTTCCAATATTGATACAGTTACTTGTATATGCATTTAGTGCTATAATTTTACTCGATCGAACTGTAGATATACTGTAGATCTCAAAAATCAACCTCACAGGTAGCCGAAGATAATGAAAGCAAATTGAAAAGAAATAATCTCGAAAATAATTTTCGAAACTGAGAATCTTTTACTGGAGTTATGCCCTGAGCTCTTGAATTGTACTCTTTCCCAAATATATGAGTTAATATACAGTGCGGCAAAAGTCAGTTTACACTGTATGGTATTCACGCATGCGCGTATTCTCGGCCAGGGCGGAAGGAGGCAACTGAATCGTAGCGAGCTGAGTTGTCCGCGTATAGTGGTGTTGTTGTGTTTACGGTCCGTTCTTTGCCATGGCTGCCTGTGTAAAGTACACGAAAGAAGAACGTGTTTGTTTGCTCACTTCTTACCTAAAACTTGACGGAGATTATGCTGAAATTTTCGAAGAATTTCGTGTTCAGATCGTTTTTTGTTTTACAACTTTGGCTAAAGCGAAAAAGACGTTCCCATAACGGCAACATAGAGAAGCTGAATTCCTTAGCTGTTGAAGTATCGCGAAAATGTTGATCTATATTGAAACGAATGTTATCAAAAAAATGTATAGCAGACTATTGTTTTCAGTGAAAATACCCATTTTTCTGGCGTCCCTTCGAACGCGCATCTGTACATTGTTCATAAAAACCATTCAAAATAAAGGACAATATCCAAAGTGAACAACCCACTCGACACGTCATCGATCCAAACCGACTGCAGGTATAACAATCACATTGATGGTTGAAAACTACAACGAATTTGTTGCTCTACACTCCATACACCAGACCAAAATGCATCATTTCATTGTTATGCAAATTTGGCCATATCAAGTATGCAGGATCCAACCGGATCTCATATTCGGCGAGTGCATACATGTCCCTCACTGAATGTGGAAACGTGCTCTGTGATAATTGCACTGAATTGACCTATTTCAATTCTACTTTCTGCATTATACCTCGTGTACTATAGGTTCAAATGCGAAATTTCGCAATTATGTGGGCCGAATCCGAACATTGGCTCAATGAAATGCGTTGACGAGGCTAGAATGAGATAGCAATCCTTTTGAGTATACGAGTCATTACCTGTACGAGCATAATGGATCTTCTATGGTCTGTACCTCGATCAACGATCCGCCCCCTTTTCGGATAAAGGGAAGGTTGAAATTTTTATGTTTATTATTATGTTTTGATGCGTGTCTGACGTTAAACGTATTCTTTATTGGATAAGCGAATTGATGGGGAAATAATTTCCAAATGGAGGAGATAACACGAACGCTATAAGGGTATAGGTATTTCAGACATCGTTATCATATACAAGTAGTCTGGATGGAGGATTCGGATTGAAAAAATGTAAAAAGCACTGACGTGTGGTCAGGAGCATTTGCGAGCTTGTTCTTAAAAGTATTTTCCCGGACTGTCTTATTGTGTTAATCAAAATTTCTTGATATTAATGAAATAATAAATGCTATCGAAGGACACAAAAAATTAAATATATTGAAGACTAGCCAACATTCTGCGAATTAATCAGATATCCTTTCGGTACTATCCAGGATAAATAATATACAAGGTGTCCAGAAACGGTATCGGGTATTTGTTTTCGCTACATATTCGGACGGAGCGTCTAAAAGGAGCGGGAAGGGGTTTGTGGCGTTCGCCATTTTGTGGAGTTTTAGTCACAGTGGGACATTACTCGGGGACGCATCACGTATTTTGCGGATGAGCGTATTATCGTAATGGTGATTCAATAGTGACTGCTCAACGTCTCTATCGTGCGGAATATCGTTCACGCCACGCGCCAAGTGACGATGGCATTAGTAAACGGATCAGGATGTTCGAGAATACAGGTGCGACAGTTAAAATTCAAAACTCTGGTCGTCATCGTTTAATGTTATGATCAAATACTATTATGTTGAGAAAATATAGTTCAGATTTTGTTATAAATAGATGTTTTGTTCGCAGTTATTTCTATAATTAATTTTTCAGCAAATTTTCTACCGTTTAAGTGTCTTCATAAGTGTGCTCCAAGTAACTAAACTGATATGATGATAGCGGGTTTCCAGTTATGATCTAAAATCATCATTTTTTTTAATATGAAAACCTCAAACTTCAGTTTCTGTTCATTTCGTCATATTCATTATAAACTGAAATGATTTATGAATCTTGAATAACATTGATTTGTTGCTAATAATGCAATATTGAATGAAATATATCTTTCTTCTTACTGATAAACCTGTTATATAAAAAGAATAGATGACCAATTCCTATTATTCATATGGAAAAAATCTTTATGAATATTTATTTGTTCAGCGTGAACAGAAAAAAAATATTTAAATAATAAACATTCAATTCAATGAAGATATACATATAACATTTTTATCTTACTAAGTTTTTGAATTAAATATCAATATATTTTCTTAGTTGTTAGTTATTTTTCTAACAAATAATAATTATTCTTTATACAAAACTCATTATTGCAAATATATCAATTTATATGGTAAAAAATCTTTTTTATCAAGAAATCAGTCATATATCCCACCAGAATAAAATTTATTCTTAAATAATAAATAAATATTCATGAAACTCAAATAATTCCATTGTTCAGAACAGATAAATATTCATTACGCCATAATCGAATCAAGGGGTTATTCAATATCAATAAACTTTGTTATACAAATTATATAAATAATAAATAAATGAATAATTATATGAATAATATAATAAAATTATATAAATAATGACATCAATAAATAATTATATAAATTAAGCAAATATTAGGAGCCTACACAACATACATTCCACTCTTTTGAACAATCTAAAATGAACAGACCAACAAAGACCTAGAAGAAAAAAACAAATTTGACGTGACACCTCTTGAATCAATTGACCTCAAAACCCCAATGGCACCCAACAAAATAAGTTGGAAAAAGATGAGAAATGAATTATTTTCGCAGGTAAATCGAGAATATTTTACACTTTATGGTGTTTTAAAGATTGTTAGATTTGACTGTTGTAATATTATGTATGATGTTTTTTACCCGCTTGTGAATGGACACTGCCCGAAACTTTGCCAAATCACATTGCTTTATTGTTAAAATCAAACCCTGCACATCAAATACTATTGTACAATTACTAATCATACTGGATAAATACATATATTCAACGAATAATAACGTATGATGAATCTATTTTGAATTTCGATAACCAATGTTCAGAACCCCCAATGCGATTGAGAAAATACATTATTGATTAATCCATTTATTTGATGAGCCTCAATACACCTAATCAGTGGTGGATTTACACTAGGGGCCGTCGGGGCTAGGGCCCAGTGTCTTATAAATGTCTTTTTGATATCAAAAACTTTAATTGATTAATTGAATTAATGATTTTTTCTAAAATTGGAGAATTATCCAATAACACTAATTAATTTCAATTTAATAGAAAAATTTTATATTTTTGAATCGAATCAACTGTCAACTACACATGCTGCCACCTACAGTCAGTATACAAATGTAACTAGATTCGTGGAATATAATTTCTTTTATATTTGACGTTTAGATGAATTCAACCTGCAAAGACTCCTGCAATCAATTAGTTATTCTTCTTATTACAAAAAAAGATATCAAAACTATTAAAATAAAATTTAAGTCTGAGGGCGGCATTTTCTTCAGTGTCCCAGGACGGAACAAATTTAAATCCGGCCCTGCACCTTATTCAAATCGGCTCAAATTAGGTGGAAGCACGTAATTAAACCATAGGACATATCAAAGAATATTTTAATATTTTCCTGGTCGATACCAATTTCAAAGCTTTCAACAGCACTCAATCCTTTGATATTGGAATTATTCCGGTTAGAAAATGATTTAATGCCCTAAAACTATTACATTTCGTTCTTTATCAAAACAAAACATTCAACGCGGTCATCAACGGTAATACGAGATAGATGAATAATATCGAGTTTGGACAACAGCCATCAACGTAAATCAATAACGAATATACGGTACGTATTATAAACAGCATTCCCGACTAAATGTGGATTTGGGAATCTACTGATATATCCACATTGTCTATGCTCATACGTAATTAATTGCGTTGGTTAATATTCCATCGTTGTCATAATGAATGATGGAATTCGTTTTCGCGTAGGCATGGAATACTAATCATTTTTGTATTAAATTTTGATTATTTCGGCTAATTATTTTCTAATCGCTCATGACATATTGAATTCCTGAAGTTTTCATTGATTTTCCGGATATATCTGTATAATTAACATCTATGCGATATTGGCCCAAAAAGTATTCGTTTTTTCTATTAATTCAATTGAACTAGTCTCTCCTTGAAAGTGTAAATTAAGCAAAAATATCTAAAATTGACAATTATAGTCTTACACTTCTTGAAAGTATCACTTATACCTATATTTATTCTAGAAAACACTGTTTTCTTTGATGAATAATAGTATATTATATACCGCGGGACTGAAGTAGTACATTTAATCCAGAAGCTAAAGTTTATAATTTACCTGAAGGATTAAATGTACTATACTTCAGTCGCAAGGTATATACGATACTTTTCGTACTTCCGGTATGATTTTATTAATTATTTCAATAATTTCAATCAGTTTTTTTCTCTCTTCAACTCATTTAATAAACTGTCTTTAAAATAAGTTACCATAGTAACATTGCGTTGTGACAAACATTGTTATTGATAATTATTGGTATCATGAGTGAAGAAGGTGTATCTGATATTGATAAAAGAGCAGCCGAAGTAGGTGAAGAATTGTTACCACCGAAATCTAGAAAACTATAAGAGCAGCAGTACGATGCTTTTAAAAAGTGGTGCCGCTTAAAAAATGTGAGACAACCTACTGAAAATGCGCTGTTAGTCTACTTCAATGATAAATCAAAAGCGGTTTGTGCTTCAACTCTCTGGACACATTACTCAATGCTGAAATCGGTTATTAACATTAGAGAAGATATTGATATAAGTAAATTTCCAAAATTATTAGCTTTTTTTTTGAAGAGAAGAAATGAGGATTTAAGCCAAAGAAGTCAAGAATTCTCACGTCTGAGCAGGTAGATCAGTTCTTACGGGAGGCTCCGGATGATAAATATTTAATGCTTAAGGTAAATTTGGAAATGTGTTTATATTCAGAAATTTTAAGAAATCAATTTTTTGTAGGTTGCACTTATTTTGGGCGTTGCGGGAGCTTGTCGTGGAAAAGAATTGGTTGATTTAGAAATCGACGATGTGAGAGATTTGGGCGATTCCTTCCTAATTGCGATTAGAAACACCAAAAATAAAATTGACCGAAATTTTGTGATCAAAAATTCAGAAAACAGTGCCATCAGTTTTGTGGCGATATTTCGAAAATATGTGGCATTGCGAAAGACAGGGACACCTCATTCAAAATTTTTTGTTCAATACATCAACAAAGAATGTACTACGCGAGTAGTAGGAAAAAACATGTTTGGTACATTTCCACGGCAAATAGCAGCTTTCTTGAAATTAGAAAATGCGACGTCCTATACGGGACATTGTTTTAGACGCACATCTGCGTCTTTGTTAGCTGATTCGGGAGCAACAATAGACGTGCTGAAGAGACATGAAGGATGGAAATCCTCCAACGTGGCCGAGGGATATATTGAATCGTTTATTAAAAATAAACAAAAAATTTCAGATAAAATATTTGGTCAAGTAGCCGATTCGTCCACTATAGTTATGCCACAGTCCTCATTCTCGCTTCTTGTTTCCGCAGGATCTTCGAAACAAACACCAGTTCAATATGATAAGGACCTATCTGTTACTCGTCAGTTACCTACTGCATTAACCCAGGAAATACTGGTCAATATGACGAACTGTCACAATTAATTTGAATATTAACGTTAATTACCATTCTAATTAATTGTATTTTTCAATAAAATATCCCTCAAATTCGTTTGTTTGTGATTTAATCGTTCCGGGAGTTTCGTCAATATTTAATCCCGGAGGGATTAAATGTGACACTTTAGTACCTGTCACAAGGGAGTGAAGTTGTCACTTTAGGCCCGGAAGTACGAAGAAGAGATTTTTTTATTCTTATCACAACATCGAACAATAAAAAAAACTACAGAAAAATTAATCAAAAAAAAATGAAATAGAATAAGACACATTTGTTTCGAGATTTGTGTATAAGAGAAAAGTGTTATACACAAATCTCGGAACACATGTGTCGTATTCTCTTCCATTTTTTGATTAATTCTATTGTAGTTTTTTTTTAATTGTTTGATAAGTGATAAGAATGAATAAAAAATAAAAATAAAAAATTTTTTTTTATTCATCAAAGAAAACAGTGTATTCTAGAATAAATATACATAGGTATCAGTGATACTTTCAAGAAGTGTAAGACTATAATTGTCAATTTTAGAAATTTGTTTTTTCGATAAATTTTTCATGTACACTTTCATTTTCACGATATTTCATAAAAACATCTGAAAGTAAATGGACTCAGAGGTGATCCCACAGGCAAACTTGAAATTGGAAAATATAACCGATACAAATTTGCAGTAATTCTGGACATATTCTGTATCATACGCCGAATTGTATGGTAGCCTGTCACCTCAACCTCTGCTCAAACTTTAACGCAATACACTTTCTACATTGTTTGGTTGAAGAAAATATAAGCGAAAAGTTCAAAGGAATAAATACATTTTCCATGTTGGTTTTCAAGGTGAAAACATTTATATAGAAAAATCTTCGCACCATTTCATCTCCATTCAAACCAGCTGTCGCTATATATGTCGGATTATTTAAAGCAATTATTTTCACGTGTGCAGTGCATCACAGAAGAGAGAATCCCAACATTCTTACGCCATTGTTAGACGAGCCTGGCCAACTCTCGACATCGACGAACAGGTGATCACAATAAACCAGAAAACTAATAATAAAACTTCTAAGTTTCTTCAAGCTACAATGGCGATCTTTTCAGTTAATTATATCCAGCATAAAACGATTAATTGTTAACGGTCTAAATAATGAAAACTTTACATGACTTCTGTAACGCGAAGCGGAAAGCTACTCAGTGGAATAAATTCTGGCGACCCAAATAAACGAATCTAACTATTGATTTAATCCGTACCATTTGAAATTCATGTTATTTTTGGATCGAAATATATATTAAGCTATAATCAGCCTTATCGATATACGATTATCTCTAATACAATGCATCCCAAGCAAATAATAGTATTTGTGCAACCAATTGAAAACATTAGTATTTCGCAATGTTCACACAATAATTTTTCCATTTTTAAATAAAATCTAAATATTTGAATTGCAATTAATAGTATAAAAACGTTCCTACAAGCGTCAAGTGAATTGGGAGATATTTATTTTTCACTTTGTTGCTATGGAAGTATCGTTAGTTTATATTTCATTATTTTGTCAAAAATGTGGAAAATTATAGCAAATAAATCATTGAATTTATTTCAAAGTAGAAGAAAATATACTGCAAGGTCCGATTCAGAGAACAAATTAGCGAGCGATATCAATGAAGCAGCTAAATCTGCGTTGTCTACAATTAATATAAATAAGAATTATGATTTGTCCTATGTCAAATTCTTTTTATGATGTTAACAAAAAAGGATTACTCATTTGAAGGAAAAGGTTTGGCTAACGTATTTCCAAGAAAAAGAGGGATTGGTAAATTCAAATCTGTGGAGCTTATATACGATTTTAAGAACCGAGTTGTGCTTGAAGAGAAATATCAATTTTAACTATTTACAGGTAATGAAGTACATAGTTCAAGCCGTTTAGTCTGAGGATTTTTCACAAAATGGCGAAATTTACTTTTCATCCTCGTTTCAAAATGACGATGAGTATTGAAAAGTATCGCTTTATTTGTCAAAATTAGAAAAAACATTTGAAACGAACATAAGAATATTCGAGATATTTGATTCAGTTAGTTCGTGAAATTGTTCAGTGAAGCTCCATTTGAATAGCTATTGGTATGACCACGACCTGTTCTCAAACGATTAAGAACTGTCCAAATTTTTCCTGGAAGATTAAAACCCGGATTTTTTTCAGAAGGGTCAGAAATGAGATCTTTATTGAACATTTCATAAGAGTTTTACTCAATCTTCCAATTATTTATCGCTAATGTTCATATTGAAGAATGTAATATACCAGAATGGTTTACTTAACTTCTATCTAGAAATTCTATTTTGTGAAATGTATCATATAATTGGAAATAAATTGAAAAAAGAATTATATTTGCTCCAAGAATTCAGAGCTGCAATCTGGATGAGGAGGGACAATGTTAGACAAAACTGGTAACCAATGAACAGGTGTAGATCTCATGGTGCCAGTTGTTTTTCACATGGATACATTCAATTGTGCATCGATTTTTTGTTTATTTGCACTATTAAACTGAACAGAGCAGCAATACTAAGCTACAGAAAAGACTAAGGTTAGAGATGCTGTGCGAAGAGTGGAAGCATCAGCACCCCAAGAGAATCCAACTTATTTCTAAAGAATATTATTCCTAGTTTTCAGTTTGAGGCTTACAACATCTAAGGAGCCTTGTAATTGAGAGATGAATCTAATTTAACGCCTAAGTATTTAGGATAGAAATTATGTTCGATAAGAGAATCAAAGCTAATTTTCTATATTTCTCATGATTATTCAGATGGAAACAAGGTACCTCTGTTTTGCTGGGATTGGGACATAATCGCCACTCAATAAAATAATTCTTTAAAATCTCCAAATTAGATGATAGCATGTTTTCCAGAATATGGAAATCCGAATGCTGGTAAGCAATAGCAATGCCATCATCATAAATGTCTGAGATGTTGTCATGGGTAAATCACTTAAAATTAAAGGAGCTAGAACTGATCCTTGTGGAAGATCGTTTTTCAATGTTGAAATTGTTTAAATTGCTAATCTTTTCATCAGCAAAAACACGAAACCTTCTATCAGATAACGTATTTTCCAATAATCTTAGCATTTTCCCACACTTTAGACAGGTATAGAGTTCAAAAATAAATCCATCTCTCCACAAAGTGTCATTGACCGAAGATAAATCATGGAAGAGAATTTTTCATTCTTATCATAACATCAGACAATTCAAAAAACTACCGAAAAATCAATCAAAAAATTAAATAGAATACTACACATGTGTTTCGAGATTTGTGTATAACACTATTCTCTTATCAGGCATTCATATTCGAATAACAATAATTTATATAATTCTTGGTTAAAACTTACATTGTGAGATGCCGCAAACGGAACCAATGAAACTCGCTACTTTGAAATCAGCTCATATTCTAAAAACTAACCTCAAATATAAGCATAGAGTATTATCTCGCTCAACAAATCCACACAGAAAATTACAACTGCATTCTATGATCTTATGAAGAATTGAGTTTAATTTAAAAGAAAGAAATTGACTTAAAATGGAATGAATGAAAAATTTCTTTTATTCATCAAAGAAAACAGTGTTTTCTAGAATAAATATAGCTATCAGTGATACTTTCAAGAAGTGTAAGAATGTAATTGTCAAGTTTGGATATTTTGGTTTATTAACACTTTCAAGGATAGACTTGTTCGATTAAATAAACTAAAAAGAATTAACTTTTCTAATATCTTGAAAGGAGCACTCAATAAACTGATTGGTCGATAACTACTAGGATCACAAGGATTTTTTTCTCGTTTCAAACTAACTATTACTTTAGGCTTACGGAATACGGAAGGAAAGTTTACCAAATTCAGAATATTGTTATAAAAAGACAACAACCATAGACCGGGTGTACAAAAGCCCGTTTCACGGTTATACAAAATGAGAAATTTGCATGACTTCTGTAATGAGAAACGGAAAGCTGTTCAACTGAATAAATTCACGCGACCCGAAAAAACGCATCTCCCTATTGATTGGAACCGTACCATTTAGAATTGATGTTATTTTTGGAGCAAAGAGATCTCGAATTCCATTCAAAAAGAATGGATGTTTGTTCTGATGAAACGTAATTGAATTTTTCAATATTGGGCGGGGTTGCCCCGTCTGTTTAGAAGAGGCAAATAAGATTATGAAAAACTCCCTTTCTTAAGAAATTTTCTTTTCTTGCTTTGTTCGATTGGCATCATTCGATGAAATGCGTAATCCCTCGCGGAATGTTGAAAAGCTTGCCCCACCTAACAACCTTGTTTGAATTCCCCATTGAAGCTTCCATCCAACAATGGAAGGAAATTCCAAAATTCACTTTTATAAAAAAAACAATTTTGATCGAATAAACTAAATAGGATTTATGAAGTAATATAGGTCTACACTCAATGAGTAGAAAAATTTTGAAAGCACTGACGTGAGGAACCATTGAATCATAACTTAGATTTGGAATTATTACTTTCTATAAGAGTGGAAATATGTCATCTTTATTCAACCTGTAGAAAAAGGCAGACAGAATAATGTGTAATCTGAAGTTCAGTTAAACATCTCGAGGTTTCTTCAAACAAAAGGGTATCTTAACGATTTATGGAATATATATACAAGAGTGCTTCTTATTCTTCTATAAGAATCAACACCAGAACACCAGAAACTCATTTTATAATCTTCCTATATAGGTTAACAACAAGTCAAAAACAAATGCAGTACAGATGCCTGAAACTTTTCCTACCTGCGGTAATACAGAGGAAAAGCAACTTTGAATTGTTCGAAATTTTTAAACTTGTTTTGAACTTAGAGCCTTATTTTCTGGATGATTCCATTAACTAAACATTTTTTGTTCAAATGACCCACCTACACCTGTGAATAAAACTTTTAAGATTCCTGAGAGTATACTTCAAACCGTTAGGGACAAGAAGACTTCTACCTAAGAAATAAAAAATTTTATCCGCTGTTGAATAAACGTGACTAACACTGAGGAAATCCAAATTTTTGCCCTTGTCATTGTCCCCTATTGGCTAGAAAAGATGATGCAGTGGACCCTCCAAAAGTGGAGGTCAAAAAACGTTCTAGTATTGTCAAAACTGCTAGCAATTGATCTTCCTGATATACGAATCTTGCCAAAATTCTGTGCTGTTGAATCAACCTGAAGAGACAGAAAGAGTGTTTGGAAATTTGCTGGAGTTAAGGAAAGTGTTTCTAGCCGTAGTAGCTCTATTATAGGAGTTGAAAGAATTTAATTAAAATGTATAAATAATAATGCGATTTTCGATTATTGATATTTGTGTTTGTTCTCTAATTCCGAAATATAAAAGGCAATCGTTGAACTAGTAAATATCGAAATGTATCTCCGACATTGTTAATTCACCAAATGGGGCAGATGTTGACAGATTTTCATTGTGGAACGGTTCCATGAAGAATTATATTGAAATAGTTTAAACCAAACAATAATATAAATAAATACTCTTCAAAAATACACCAAACATTCGACAATTTCAAATTTTTGGGCGTTGGGAGCAAGAGCAATATGAAATTGTGGTTATAACCTAAATAATAATTCCACACGAGTTCCATCATCAAACATTTCTTTTCAATAAATCATTTGGTCAATTTGTTACTCGCAAAATGGTTGAATAACGTTGAGACAGAGTTGTGCATAATTTTATGAAAACCAACAAATTTTTTAAAAATTCAAAACCTTCTTCCCACCACATTGAAAGGCCATTTTAATGTTTTGATAGCAGGCCTGGTCATAAGTGAAAAAACTTCATCCCTATTTTTCTTAACGTCTGACATCTCATCAGATATGTGTCGACTATCAGACATTTGGAATTAAAAGTATATTAAAGAGACTGATGTTTTAACCACTCAGAAAATTCATCATCACACTATCAAAACGTGAAAAAAATTAAATGAATTACGTTGCTATCATCAATAATTTCTGGAACTTCTAATAGACAGTGCATTGAAGTGTGCTATTCAACAAAAGAAAACGTGATCGTAAACACAATTCGAATATCCCGAAAACAACATATTTTCGCAGTTTCATCGTAAAAATGCAATGAATCACCGTATTCGATTACTATGTTTCTAAATCTGGGTGAATCAACCTCAGTGATATATGGATGAGCTTGTGTTATGGAATACGTGGGAACTTTGCCAAGAAGTATGAGGGAATTCTACCGCGATCTTATTATAAAATCGTCCATTTCGTATCAGTAGAGCGCGAAACCGGCCGCCACTGTCTGGTGATAGGGGTGGGTGAATTTCAATGTCGACTGAGTAGAGCCAAGAATTTTTCGCATTGTAATTGTTTCGAATATAGCATTGGCGTAGATATGGATATTTCGATTAGTAAACACGGAGGCGGTCCGGCAATTGCTATGTGTTTATAATTTCGACTTGTTGTTTACTATACAGATCTAAATGATGAGTAGAGCTGAAAGTTATATTTTATGAATATTGTAAATATTCAGAAACTCAGTCAAACATTATGATAACGATTTAGTTCAGTAACGATTTAAAACGACGTTAATAGGACATACTTTCACTAAAATTGTGTAATATAGTTCATTCAATTTGGGATCATGTCTTAATTATTGTGAAGAAATAGTGGAATGTAAAAAAATAATTTTGAGTGTTGTAACATTCGCTACTTATTCTTTCGAACCGAAAGACAAATATTCTTAATAAACTATCTACACAACTGAAGTCTGAATGACTCCAGATATATATAAAGACTTGGCTATTTAATGTGATTGTCTAGCAAGCGTAGGACTCATTCAGACTCGTGATAATTGAGATTAGTGAAAATAGCTGGGAAACAAAGATGGATCTTTATTCAAGGTCTTAAGAAAAATGTAGGGGAAAAAATTTCAGGAATAAAAAATCCCTATACCACTATACATAACACACAACTACAAGGTCCAATTATCGGTACCGATCTATTCAATAATAACTCAATTAGACCAGGCAATCATTTTAGAGGTAATTCTAGGCAAATAAAGCAAAATCCAAGATATCTAAGCATAGGTGTAACATCGGAGAAATGATACTGCTTGAAGATCCCTCGTAGGGGCAGGAGGTGCCCTTGAGTAACTTGCGTTACTCCAGTGTAACCATATTCTCCTATCCTAGATAACAAGCGTGGTAGGTACAGTTATTATCAGATATCAAAATATTGTGATTACAAAAAACAATCAATCATAGCAATTATGAGTATACCTTCAATAAGACAACAAAAATAATAATTATGGCAACTTCAATAATACCATAAGTATAATAATCATGGTATTATGGCAACTTCAATAAAGTAGTATATTCAAAAGACTTATTATGATGTCATGGTCACGGCTCCAAGGTATGTGCGCCATAACTATAAATATTGTATGAGCTAGGGTAATGGGAACACAGGTAAGGTATGGAGTTCCAGCGGCGTCTCTGAAAAAATGATAGAAAGTGGCAGCGTCAAAAATGTATATTCTCTTATGCTTTATAGCCATGAATGGTGCGGGCCTGCACCGGCATTAAGAAATTTCATACAACAATATAGAAATGGTCCACAATCCCGAGACCCCAAAATAGAAATATCATGTAATACAACCAGATTGACAAATAGATAGCAGTATGACCCATAGAAATAAATAAACGAAAGTGCTCTCTCCACCTAATGAAACAGTAAAACATAAATAATCAAGAGTAAGAAACATAGACATAAATAGTAGAAAGAAAACAGACACGAATAATAATAGGACAACATATACAAAGATTACAAGAAAACCTAGAAATGAATAAACAAAGGATTTCTCACCACTTGATATAATAGTAAACGTAAGTGAATAATAATTAGAATAACCATAAGGAACATGAGCATAATTGACAGTCAGAATCAAACATAATCGACAGTAAAAAATATACATAATTGTAGCAAGAAAACAAAAGTAACTGAACAAAAGCTCTCTCATCACTTGATATAATAATAAACCTCCACAAACTAATTATAAGCTCAATACATTAATCGATATGAAACATATTGACTGTTTTAATGTTTAGCAACTAATGTGGTCCTATCATTGAACGATAGATAGAGATTTCGACAAGTTGAGCTGCAATGTAAAGTATAAGTACCCCCGATTAATTTATAGGTTTAACTCAAGGAGAGCATTATTATTCAATGCGAGCTTGAACGATGACATCAAAGGATTGCTGCAGCTGAAAGGATATAAACACATAGCTAGATATTATGATTTGTATTCTCCTACGTAGTACAACAAACTTGAATACACTCAATGTCTCAAAGTATCTACAAGTACGGTTTAATTAATTTCCCAAGTGCTAATACAATCTGATCTAATCTAATATAGGTCCTCATAAGTCTCCATACCTCCTTCAATATTTCCAAAGGCATAGCATTAAGCTTTACCATCATTTATGAACAATCAGCCAGTGATATAATACATTGTGTGTTATTCCAATATATGATGTAATTTTAAAAAAATAAACAGTAAAATCGAGCCAGAACTGTTGTTGCATATCTACTTACGGACACTCAACGATTCCATGAGTTATCATGATTACTTTCTTCTCATCAATAATAAAAACAGAGGTTCAAGACCTATTTATGCCATTTGTTTGAAAATCTTGGTGGTATATCAAAATTTCACACCATTTTTCATGAAATCTAGTGAATAGTTGCATCTGTTGAACCAATCTTCCATGGATCCGCAGCATGGCTATACAATTTTTCGTTTGTAGATGCCCTTGAATCGGTTTTCCTCTGCGGAAACAGCGAAAGCTATCAGATATTCGACTCGGAATAAATCATCCGAGAACGTAATGCTACTATACAGTCGTACTAATGGACCCAAAAGCAATTTTATCAGGAGTCTTGATAAGGCGTACATGGAAGCATGGGAGATAGCCGGAAGCAACATGGGTCATTAGTTCATTACGCAGTCGCCAGGGGTCTAAATGATGATCCAATACTTCACAAAACCCTATCTCTCCCGAAGCAGAGTCGGTTAATAGCTTACAGCTAACATTTATTCCGTCCTCCCTATTTTACAAAAGCATATAATTACAGTGACGTCCTTTGTTCTTGGCCATTATCTCCTGGGACATGTCACGTCGTGTACCTTCAATTTCCGCAATAAAATTTGCTGATATGACGTTAGTCGCATCATGTGTTCTCCACTCGGATACCGGAGGAGTTGAGATGACTTGTTGTCTGAATCGAGAAATTATAATCAACGTTGTCTAGTTACCGTGTTTCCATAATACAAGCTTGAGGCTATGAGCCCTACGTAATGGCGACAGCAGGTTTTGTGATACTTGTACGCTTTGTATAGATTCTACAACTTTATTTCAGAGCTTTCCAGCATCACGAAATGTAACTGTATGAGGAGAGATAACAATAACATACTTCACAACCGTATTGATGTAACTTTCAATTATGGAAACGTTGGAATAATATTTTTTTTTCTGATCGAACCAATTTTGAGCTATATCTCCTTAGTTACCATGTGTCATAACACAATCATATTTCCCAAGAGAAATATGAAACGTCAGACGTCATATTTCTTTCAAATCGTCAAATCATATTTTATTTCTTTATTTAGTAACAAAATGGAAACTGCAATCGTTGAAATTTCCACTAAAAGTATTTCCACCAGATACAAAGGAAGAAGAAATATCTTGTTTATAATTATTCATCGACGAGACTAGTTTTCTTGAAAAAATTCCGTGTAGCAGCAGTCTCGGACGATTCTCCCAAAACGGTCTTCAAAGATTGTGATGCTGCAGATGGCTCTCCCTCCACACCTGCTATCATCTGCGCTACCTTATTTTTGTGCAGCATACTGTCGGCCGGATAGCCTTCCGCAACAGACGAACTTTTCCAACCAGCATGTCTCTTGAGTGTTGTCATTGAGGCTCCCGCATCGGCAACCAATATCACGGATGTTCTTCTTCCACAATGGCGTGTATACGATTATCTAAACCCAACCATTCAGCAACCTTACTCGGAATTTTTCTGGAGCAATTTTTGCCGACAGGCTGAAGAGTTCACTTCTTATTCCTATGAGCTACGAAGAACCTAAGAACGCCTTGCGGACCCAACGCCGAATACTCCCTCACCAAACTAGCAGCATCCAGATATTCTTCATCAATTATAGTGAATATTCTGTTTATATCATTTTAGTGTTTGAGACTTTGATTATGATTGCCGACCCTCGATCTTCGATATCTGAAGATAGCATTGTAGCGGCACTCTGTCAGCGGTAGGGGAGTGTGTAGGGATCTCTTGGCGGTACTCTATATAGCAGTATGTGAAAAATTAGTTGGGTTCTTGGCTAATGTGGCTATTTATAATCAAACAACCATTGGTACAAACACCTATATTTCGGAACTATATTGGTTCCTTCATCAGGATGCTGAAAAGTTTTAATAAATTCACACAAGGACCCAGTTTATACCAGGTATGGGGACAAAAATCTTAACAATAAAAATATCTATTTAAAACAAATATAAGAAGGAGTCATCAACAACTAAAACATAATGTTACTCACATGCGTCAGTTGCTGTAGAGAAAAGAGGCAAACTGTATGGAAAACATTCCTCAGAAAATAGCTACAAGGCTATAATATCAATGATAAAAATGGAGACATTTAAAAACCGACAGATTCAAAAACGGATACAAACAGTCGTTTTAGGTTAGGAGAGACCACAGACGAGAGCAGAGAAGGCAAAAGAGATCAATTCTAAGTTCCGAAATATAGGTGTTTGTACCAATAGTTGTTTGATTATAAATAGCCCCATTAGCCAAGAACCCAACTAATTTTTCACATACTACTGAATGCACGGCTAATCTCCTCCTACATTGACTCTATATAGCCACGCATAGCTTAATTCACAGAGCTTCAGTGGCCTAGAGGTTAGCGCTCAAGTTTCACACTGACTAGGTGCCGGGTTCAACTCCCGGCGGCTCCCTCAAAACTTCTAACCCCTGCGTCTATGACATGGCGCACACAAGCCATACTGATGAATCCAACTGTGTGCGCCAGGGACGAAACGCATAAGTAGGGATAATATTTACGATCCTACATTGGTGACCCCGACGTGATGGGAACGGTTGTCTTTACGACGTGTCTTGGAAAAGCAGACGGTTGACGCTTTTGTCATCCCTAACTTTGAAAGCGATTTTTCACCCCCTGTATCATGAATCGCGATTTCGATTTTTAAAGTAGATACTTCAATCTTACAATCATTTTCTAAATGATCGGTCGCAATATGTTCAGGTCACTCAAGTGAGGGATGGAAGTTTGAAGACTAGCTGTTCTGACTTGATTGGGGTGGACTTGGGGGTTGTCCAGGGCTCAGTGTTAGGGCCAAAACTTTTTGTAGTGTATGTTGATGATGTTGACTCCGCGGTATCTCGTGAGTTTATAGTTAAATATGCGGATGATAAATCGATTGTTATATCGGGTAAATCACAGGAGGAAATAGGAGACCGTTTGCTGATGTCCTTATCCGGTTTGAATTCATGGTTCAGTAGTAATCTGCTTCATTTCAACATAGAAAAAACCTTTATGATTCAGTTCCATAATTTTCAGAAGAAGTTGGACCCCATAGATGTTCAAAGGGATGGCCAAGCTTGTAAGCAGGTTGGTCATACAAAATTTCTAGGCGTCTTTATTGATGAACACCTCAATTGGAAGGTTCATTGCGAAATGCTTGTTTCTAAATTACACACCGTGGTTTATAAAATGAAAAATCTAAGGTATATTTTAACGTCCACACAGCTCATCATGCTGTACTATGCCGAAGTGGAATCTCGCATTAGATATGGAATTTGTTTTTGGGGCTGGTCTACAAACGTGGCTGATGTATTTCTCGCACAGAAAAGCATAATAAGGAGTATCGCTGGCATAAGTAGTATACAGTCTTGTTCGCACTACTTCAGGGAATATAAAATATTAACAATATTCAGTTTGTATGTATATGAGTTATGTGTTTATGTACATAGGAATCTGCATTTGTTCATAAAAGTTGATGAATATCATGAAGTCAATACAAGAAGAAGAAATAAAAAAATGCTTCACATACCGTTGGCCAAACAAGTGTTAACATATAAAGCACCTAATTTCACGGGACCTCGGGTTTATAATATGCTACCAGAAGCAATCAAAATTCTTCCTTTGCGAAGTTTCAAGGTATGTCTGAAAGAACATCTCCTGAAGAAATGTTTATATAGTATGAACGAATTTTTGTGAGTACGTTTGGATTTTAATATCTCATTTATTTTGCTCTGTTCGACTATTCCTTATACAATTATGTAAGATTGTCGCTAAGGAAAATAAAGAAATACTGAATACTGAATCTTGAAAAATCCCAAAAAAGAAAATTTTCCATCCAAAAACCTCGAAGTCATTCTTGTTTCAGCGTAGCTCTATTTTCGTTTTTTTTTCGAATTTTCCCGCTCAGAGTGAATTTTCCAACCAAAACTGAAAAATGTTACATCAAAATAACTTGGAATTTTCTAAGGAATCTATTTCTGCAATAAAAAAATGGTATTGTAATTTGAAAAACGGAAGTTGGCATCATTTCCGGAAAAACCGGAGGTGCTCATGCCTTGAAAATATTTTAGATTTCATCAGCATCGTGAAATACTTATAAGTGATGAATTTCATGAAAATACGTTCAGTAGTTTCCCGTTTAAATATGGGTGAAGTTCCTCGTGAAAGACCCTGTATAAATACAATGTGATCGAGGTAGTTAGTCAATGTAGCAATTGAACATGTCGTATATTAATCTTTATTGATCAGGCCTTCAAATGAACTAATTTATGAAATTTCAACACCCTATATCTTTTAAACAGGGCCAAATTTGAAAAAATGCTATAAGAAGAAAATATTTCTTTTGACTTTAAGAATCGATGGGTAAAATTAACGCAGTGGTCAAAGACTCACCCTGTTTGTAGTATTTTTGAAGAATTAAAAATATTTTTGAATTAAGTATGTCTTTTTCATAACAGAAACTTTCATTATATTGAAAAGGAACGAAAATACGAAGAACCATCGTTCCAGTGTTGTGAGCTAGTCTCTATTGACGCATGGTAATCTCAGAGAATAAACACCTCAAGTGCAACTGTTGACCGGTTTCGAGATGACTGCGTCTCATCAGCCCAGTGTGGCACTGGCAGTCTTGAAAAAGGCTGTCAGTATTAACAAAGAATGTGATGAACCTTCCAGACATGTAGAATAAGTAGAAATATTTTTTTCTCGAAACTTTTATGGATTAATGAATTTTTCTAAAATTGGAGAATTATCCAACAACACTAATTAATTTCGGGGTGGCACAAATTTGAAATCCGGCCCTGTTTCTATGAGCGAAATCACATAAAGTTCTCGGTAACTTTTTGTTAGCCGGAATCAGATGCATCTTGCTCTAAGGCCTGCTTCGTCTTCAATAATTCTTGTAGGAACTATTGAACCTCATTAACTTAATTAAATATGGAATCCGTGCTTCGGTTTGATATCGGAATACTCATCTTCAGTGTTTCACGAACGTTCGGAGATCGTTTCCATTGAAACCCTCCAGAATTGAGGAGAATCTTGCATTATCGACTCGAATTGTTCGAATAACTATCGACTGAGGCTCGAATTATTTCCGCTCAGTTGAAACTTTGATGCTTGTACTGAAAGGCTTTGACGATAGATTCTGGATCCTCATCCGAATGATTGTGATGGTAGTGGGGGAGCCTTTTGTCCCTAATATCCCCCGATGCAGATTATCCAAACTTTTTAGATTATACGACCGAACTTTCGCCTATAATTAAAAATATTCCGTCTTAATAGAGATGCCTTTCGCTTCAGGCATTAAAAACTTTATTATGGCGTAATGAAAGAATGCGAGCCAACTTTTCCAATATTGTGTTATTCTGGTGGGAATTCGAAGGAAAACTCATGAACTGGAGTATTTCGACGAAACGACCTCAGTTTCATTCAGGAATGGGTGAAAGGTTAAACCGTATTGGAGCAAATATTTTGTTATAATAGGTATGATGGTGAAGTTATTTCAGCAATCTCTCATCTCGATAGCCGATGATTTCCTACTCCGATTTCAGCTTAATTATTGCAGTTTATTCAGTTGGTTGTTTATTTGTGTACAGAGTAGACTTCGGATAGGAAACCCCAATTTTCGAAGGAAAACTAGCCTACAGCCCACAAGGTTGATTTTAGTGAGAGAATCAATGATCATAACCGCGCATTGAAATGTTTTTTGTTTTCAATTTCTTATCCCATTTTGACCTTTAAAGACGAAAATATTCAACCCATGGTAACAAGGGTAAGTTGACGTTTATCCACTGAGTGAATTAAAATTTATTTAATTCACTAGTGGAATAAAATGTTCACCACTCACTTTCTGGAAATTATTCTTTCCAAACACAATGCACGTAAAACACTGGTATTTTTAATAGAAACAATTAAGGGAAGGGGTCATCAATGGTATCTTCAAGTTGAATCAAAATAATCTCAGAGTACATGGATTCAAAGTTTCGTAGGAGAGGTTTTGGATAAGACAGCGCCAGAAGTTCCTACCTTATAGCGTATTCGACACCTGGAATATTTTGTTTTTCATTAAAGCATAGCAACCTAGATTTTGAAATACATTTAAAACAATTAGAAAGAAAGAATGAATATTCTCAAAGAAAGTTAGCAACTTTTTTTATACAGGGTGCGGCAAAGGTCAGTTAACCGTTTTGCATATGAGAGAAAAAAAATAAAGAATAATTGCAAATAGAAGTATTTTCAAGAAAAATATAACATCAATAATTACTTGGGGCCTCACATTTTGTGTTCGAATTGTTTCCCCCTCTGTTCAACACACGCGCCATCGTTTAGTCACGGTAAAACACATTTTTCTGAAAAATTAGCAGGGCGACCTGAAATCGGCGCTTTGACTACGTAGCCAGTACTTACGAATTTACGATACAGTTTATGCACCATTTGTCTGGTCTCAACTTGCTTATTTAGAAAGGGCTGGCGAAATTCTTCGAAAATTTCAGCATAATCTCCGTCAAGTTTTAAGTAAGAAGTGAGCAAACAAACACGTTCTTCTTTCGTGTACTTTACACGCGCAGCCATGGTAACTAACGCACTGAAAACGTACACAACAACACTACTACACGCTGACAACTCAACTGGCTACGTTTCAGCTACCTAGGTAGGATACTGGATACACTCTGTATATATGAAAAGAGAATTTAATTTCAAACACGAATATGTAATGATATATGTACCGACCAGCCTGTAGGTGTGAATACATTTTCGAAAATGCCCGTTACTATTGCAAAGTATTTGGGTCTTTCTGATGCTGAACAATATACAGGGCATAGTTTCAGGTGTTCTTCTGCAACCCTACTAGCAAATTCTGGTGCAAATTTGACAGTTTTGAAAAGACATGGTGGATGGCGCTCAAGTTCTGTTGCAGAAGGATATATTGAAGATTCACTACAAAACAAAATAAATATTTCTGAATAAATACTTGGTGGGGTCACAAAAACCGGAGAAATGGATATTCCAGCAGGGCCTGAGAAGTCCTCAGACACATGTGCTATAACGACTGAGCGTGTTTCCTTTGGAGGTGCAGGTTTCCAGTTCCATTTTCAAAATCTTAATAATTGTAATTTTTACTTTAATGTCGAATACACTATAAGGTAGGAACTTCTGGCGCTGTCTTATCCTAAACCTCTCCTACGAAACTTTGAATCCATGTCCTCTGAGATTATTTTGATTCAACTTGAAGATACCATTGATGACCCCCTCCCTTAATTGTTTTTATTAAAAATACCAGAGCTCCTAACACAAGCTTCGTCAGTCCATATGATATTCTGTCGAAAGTTTGGGTTTTCACCACATTTTCTCAAATACCATTGGCAAAATTTGAGTCGGAATTATAGGTCACTTGTTAATAACTTCTTTTACTTTACCCGTTTTAATTTCATATTTCCTTTTTAATAGCATTACTTTAGTCTTAAGAATACTTGTATTCAACTATATTACACGAAGTTGAATGTTGGGTTGGTTTTGTACTTCCTCCAAAACCGTTGTTTCTTCTATCTCTCTATCGTTATTCCCGGCTTCATAAACTCTTTTTCTTAGTTTTAAGAAAGAACCGTAATCAACTAGATTTTGATACAATCTAGTGAAGATATCCCGAAACAGTTGTCTCCTTTCAGAATACTGGTCAAAGTAAAGATTGCTCATAATTTTCATGTGATTCCCAATAACACTTGAGCATATCTATTTTTTTAATTTTCATACATTTTGAATCACCAGGCAGATAAATATTCTAGTATATTTAGAACTCAGTTATAAGAAGTACAGAAAACTCATTATGCAAACTGCATTTAATAAAAATTGTTTGACAGTAAGCAGACAGTAGTTGTTAAGGCAATTCGTTTCATATTCAGGCATGGTAAACCAGATTTTGAAAATATATCTAAACTGATTCGACAACAGACACAAAATGAATGTTTTCAAGGAGAAGTAACAACTATTATATATGTATTTGAAAAGTGAATTTCATTTCAAACACGAATATGTAAAAAACATATGGTGGCTCATAAGGAAAAATACAACTTTATATAGCTTCAAAATCAAATTTTTTAACAAAGAATAACGAACATCATTAAATTCCATTCTAAAACGTGCCTGATAAATGCTTTAAAATTGATGATTCAACTGTTAGACTTTATGAATTTCGATGGACCTGCCAGCTAATAAATAAATATCTCAAATTTTTCTACAGAAAACCATGTTATTGAATACCGAAACCTTGCGGTTTCATTGAAAATTTGAATTCGTACGAATATATCTGATGCTTCAAGCATTCCATAGCTGCATTTCAGAGTACTAATATTCTCGTATGTTCATCCGCCATCATCGAAAATTAAAGAGTTAACTGAATCCCCTCTTGCGTAGCGCAACATCAGGCCAGGCAATTTTTCGACAAGATCCTTTGTAATCAAACGCCAGTTAAACCCTCCATATGCTGGAAATCCTTCTCATCAAAGGGATCGAATGAAAAACGGTATGAGGAATTTTCACAAATAGCCGCTAGGAAATTTATGCGAAAATAAACCATCATCCCCCGAATTTTCACCTCACAGTGAACCCTTATTTGTTTGCCTCATGGAGAAATCGCACTGGCTTTGTTCCAGCCCAGAGTGGGGCCGTGGTGAAAACAACAAATGGCTGAAAGAGCATATTCGCGAAGATGCAAAAAGTAGGGCAAATGTGTTTACCCCACTATTGAGCGAACGATTTTGGAAGAATTATGAGGATTTTTATTGGATCAAAGTCCTTTCAGCCGTTTTCCGTTCACCGGGTTCTGAATGGAGCCCGCCATGGGTCCCCTTTTGAATTTGATGATTAATAAAAGGATATTCAGAGATAAACTGCCCCTCTTGGATGCGTTTTTCATTAAGAAATCTCTTGAAAAATGAAGGGAGATGTCAAAGGGTCTTCCTTTTCATATCTATTTGATGTTGGAGTACGTTTTATTTCCTGAGCATTTTTTTCGAATTGTTGGTAAACATGTCAGGTTATTAAAGGGTGAACAACACGAGGTCCATTATTCATATTTCGAGTCCTGTATTCCATATTTTATATATATGGTATATTATATTTCGAACTTTTACAAAACAATTGTTAGCTGGGATTGGTGACGGGGTGCCACACAGTTCAGTATAGGACATGAAAGCCTATATAATATATATTATATAATAATATATATTATATTTTATTTATAAACACAAAGGCTTCTTCAAGTTGCACATATCGAATTTGAAAATAAAAAGACAAATGCAGAAAAGAGAACTGAATACGAAATATACGTATAAAATTTTCTCCAAATTAATAACCCATTCCAAGAAAGAATCGGAAACATCATAAATAGCCCTAAAACCATCTTGAAACATATATATGGGACAATTATTGATGAGATGAGGTATTGTTTCTTCTGTATATCCACATTCCCAACTTGCACTTGGAAGTGAGTTTCATTTTAATAGCATGTTAATGGTACTGTAGCGGTACTTTGTCAGCGGCAGGGGAGTTTGTAGGGATCTCTTGGCGGCACTCTATATAGCCACGCATAGCTTAATTCACAGCGCTTCGGTGGCCTAGAGGTCAGCGCTCAAGTTTCACACCGACTAGGTACTAGGTGCCGGGTTCAACTCAAAACTTCTATCAACCTCCAAATCCAAATGTGTGCGCCAGGGACGAAACGCATAAGTAGGGACACTTCGATCCTACAGTCTCTCGATCTGTTCTCAAACGATTGAGAACTGTACAAACTTTTCTTGGAAGATCAAAACCAGAAATTTTTTCAGAAAGATCAAAAATTAGATCTTTATTGAACATTTAATAAGAGTTCCACTCAATCTGGGAATCTATTTTGTGGAATGTATGAAATAAATGGAAATAAATTAGGAAAAGAATGATATTTGCTCCAAAAATTCAGAGCTGCAGTCTGTCTGTGTATATGGAGAGAGACAATGATAGACAAAGCTGGTAACCAATGAACCGATGTAGATCTTATGGTGCCAGTAATTATTCTCATGGATGTATTCAATTGTGCATCAATTTTTGTGTATGTGCACTATTAAACCAAACAGAGCAACAATACTCAGCTGCAGAAAAGACTAAGGCTAGAGATGCTGTGCGAAGAGTGGAAGCATCAGTACTCCAAGATGATCCAGCTATTTTCTGAAGAATATTATCCCTAGTTTCAGAGTTTCATCTGAATGGGCCTTGAAAGATTAATCAAATTTAACTCCGAAGTATTTAGGATAGAAATTATGTTCGATAGGAGAATCATTGAAAGTTACAGCTAATTTCCTATAATTCTCATGATTATTCAAATGGAAACAAGATACCTCTGTTTTGTTGGGATTAGGACATAATCAAATGAAATAAATCTTTAAAATCTCCAAATCAGATGATTGTATGTTTTCCAGAGTATGGAAATCAGAATGGTGGTAACCAATAGCAAAGTCATCAATATAAATAAATTTCTGAGATGATGTCGCGGGTAAATCACTGAGATAGAAATCAAAAAGTAAAGGGGCCAAAACTTGATCCTTGAGGAAGACCGTTTTCAATGTTTTGAAATTGCTACTCTTATTGTCAATAAAAACACGAAACCTTCTATCAGATAACATATTTTCTAATAATCGTACCATTTTCCCACATTTCAGATGGGTATAGAGTTTGAACATTAATCCGTCTTTCCACACAGTGTCATATGCCGAAGATAAATCGATGAAAGCAGCTCCTGATTTCAACCTATCATTGAAGCCTGATTCTATGAAAGTTGTAAGGCTGAGAACCTGATCTGAACAATTTCTATTCCATAGATTAATGTAACAAAAAAAAATTTAAGAAAAAAAATCAAATCAAATAAAAATAAAATAATAAATTAAATCATATTAACTTATGCCTACTTGCACCTTCGAATCTGTCTGACCTCAATCGTAAATGAGGTTTGAGACACAACCTCTCTTGCACCACAAACTAAGAGAAGTATAAGTTCTTCCTTCCAGATACACATTCTATGGTTCAGGATGTGAAATGTGTCATGGTTTGAATTTTATGAATATTTGAATATTCTATATATTACACAAAGGGTGTGCATTAGTATTTTTCTCCAGAGAAGATGGAACCCGTGAAATGGAATTCCGTATAATGTCAGAAACGTGTGATGTTCTCATACGCATATTGTCGAGCAATGTCAGCGGAATACCGGAATAGCTCAGGATTTCACCCCCTTATTGTTGTAGATGAATGCCATGGGAATCAGCAAACTACTAATTGCTAATGAATGCGTCATTTACCAGAGTCTACCTAGGGGAATAGTGGTTGGATCCTGAATTTCCATATATAAGGGGATGTGGGGAAAGTGGAAAACTACTATACACATGTGTGCATAGACAAAAAAGTTTCATTAAGCCCCAAGGTATATTTGATTGGATCGTTTCTTCTAGCAGTTTTATTGATTTCAAAGGCCACCATTCTGGTTCTATGCACCTCGAACCCAAAATTTCAAATGGCACCACCCCTTTTTTTGTGATACGTTGGTTATGTATATAAAGTAATCGCTTGTTACTTGAAAGTGAAACAGGAAAATCTGGAGCATCAAATGCCTCAACGAAAATTAATAACGAATAGGGTGGTAATATTTCGATGTTTTAGAACTACAACTGTTACACCAGAAGAGAAAGAAAAAATGATTACCCATTCTTATTCTCTTCAAGTAAAAAAATTTTCATTATATATATATATGCGTTATAAAACGCTTAAAAATCACCCCTTTAGAAACACAGTCCAACAAAGCTATCCAAAAATTCTGCGCTGTATTTCTCCTATAAGCGCAATAAACATGAATTTCGATACTGATCCTCTAATCCTACATCACAAATCCTTTCAAACAACCCCGTAACATAATTGTTATAACGACATACTTCGGATGGACTCTACTCCATTTTCAGCTGAAATATAAACCGTCACTTCGTCGCTGCAGCTAAATCGCCATTATTTTTGCCGGCATGAAAAATGCGTTATATCGGAGCAATTATAACAATGCGGATACTCGTAAAACACGTACGTGAAACAGGTGTTGGACATCGCGAACTGTTAACTCAAATTAACATAGCTTTCGAAAAAGGCTGGTCGTTTATGCGACAGAACAACATTAACCTTGTATATTGACTCATACAGGCTTTGCGCTCTGCCAACACACACTCGCTTTGGGCACATGCAAGCTGCGTCGAATTATTATTATCTGTGTTTTTGTTTATTTTTGGAACCTGCTTGGAATGAACATTAGTGCAGCACGTAACTCGGATGATTGACTCGGAAATTATTACCAACATTATGTTATATTATGTTTCGTCCTATGGCTGTGTTCAGTTGGATGAAACATCAGTGGCGGTCCCACGGACTGATAGACTTACGGCCGGTTTCCGAAAGGCTGATCAACCTAGAAATCAACCAATCAGCTGTTAAATCTATGATCAACTGAGTCATCTGAGTTGCTTGACGGATGGTCGACAGTTTAATTTGAGCATCCGGTCAATTAACACAGTCAAATATTTCTGGTAAATTGTATGTCAAGTGTCATTTCGAGTTTCTGAAACGCAAATTAAGGCTAAATCAGAGGTCAAACTAGTGTCAAAGAAGTTGTCAACTAATCGGTGCTGTTCGGCAAATTAACTTATAAGACATCGTTATTTATATTTCTTACCCGCTCAAGATTTTTAAATATTATAACGCACGCGGGAATAATTTGTTTACAACAAATTTTTAATGTACCGTAATATACCGGCAAGAAATGAGCGCTCTTCTTCAAATGAAAACAAAAAATTTATGCTGGTACAAAAATCGATATTTATAGACTATGAAAAATCATGATGTTGTCTGTTCAATGACTTGATGTATACTAAATATGTTTCACAGATGTCATAGAAAACAAACAAAAAGTAAAATAGAAGCTCGTTCACAACAAATGTATCCTATCGAGATATTTGTATCTTGACGCTCACTTCATACCGGCATACCTGGTAATAAACAATGAAATTATTGATGAAAAATATTTTCTTTTAATTCTTCGAGAACTCTGAATTATACTAAAAAAAAATTACTAAATATTTGAATAATGAAAATATGAGGAAAACGCCCATAATCAATAACAATTAATAAAAAAAATTATTTACTCATCATAGATGTTAGTTCTCTGAGAATTTCCAGAAAAGAACAAACCTTATTGAAATAGCCCATTTGTTTATGAAAAATTTATAATTAAGTGGTTATAGAATTTGGTTTTAGTTAATGGATGTCCCTTATTAACATAAAATTGTAAGTAACAATTCAACAGAAAATTTTACAACAGAACGGTGAATGATTTTTTGTTGACATAAAAATGATTAGGTATAGCCAAGGTATTGAATTTGTTTGAACTTTCATCACATTATCTTATTTTTTGAATATACAAGAATGTCTCCACGAAGCAAACAAAAATTAGGGCAATAATTTGAGAATTTTGGTAATCAAAAATGATTAAAGAAGTCATGGAAAAAGTTATCAGTCAACAAAGGTATATTTTCTTGGAAAATTAACTTTGAGAGATAATTCCAATGGGAAACAGTACTTTGAAGTGTTAGATTCAATTACAATTCTTTCAATCCACAATATATACCTTCAACATTTTTCTATTATATTTTATTTTATTAACTTGCAGAGACATACACTCAACCTCAACATGGCTATGGCACGCGGACGCCAATTTTCAACGTTAAATTAAAATTACTGTGAATGTAATAAGTTAATAGGAAATGTTTATTTTCATTATAAGCTTGTTCATTCAGCTAAAACTTTTACTTTTTAAGCATCGTACCGCCTGTAAACCAAATTACATCTACAAAAAATCTCAAATAGAAACCAATATTCAAGGTTCACCCGCTATATATTGAAACAAAAAAAATATTCTGAACTTGGGAGAGAATTGCGTAGGCTTTGCCAAAACTTTGACAACTTCCTGAGAATACAGAAAATCTCGAGTTATCCTACTGATTTATTTTCCCATTACAATTCATTGAGATACAACGGATAATTTATCTTAGGATCACACTGATGGTTTATGCTTCTAAGTCGTTGCCAAAATTGGTTTGGGGATATGACTAAACGTCTCCTAGCGTCACAACTCAATGACGTCAAGTTGTGTGAACATGACAATACTTCTACACAATATTTCTACATGACCGTACGGAAGCTGTTTATTTAGGGATATATCGTTGTATCATACTAGCTGACCCGGCGAACATTGTTTTACCATATAAGATATATCTAGGGAATTTCTGGTGTAGAAAAAAATGACCAACTTATAAATAGTGTGTGGGATGTGGTAAATGAGCAGAAGAAGCATTGTGCGCTCTGAAGGATGAGAGAATATGAAAATAATGAAACACGAAACATTAATTTGGTGCATTCATTATAATTTATTCATATCATTAATTGATTACGACAATAACACTTACCAAGAACATCAATCACTTAATACTATAGCGTGAACAATATTTCTTTGTCCATCCTTAGCTTACACAAACTAACTGCTTAGTTTTCCTACTCGAAAGCATACAATGTATAATTGTCCATGAGAAAACATGGTGTTCTCAAATCTAAGTCACAAACAAACATATAATATGTTTATTACCAGAATCATCATTATACAGAGGCCTTCACAAACATATTCCGGATTATTGGAGGATATAACCACGTTGGTGTCGTCCGCGTATAACTTTGCATCAACGTCAAGCTCACTAGTGGGAGGTCATCAACGTAAACTATAAACAATATTGGTCCCAAAATAGTTCCCTGGGGTACTCCAACCAGCAAGGTTTCCTCTGATGACAGGAATCTTTCACCATTCATATCCAAAACTACCATTTGCTTTCTACTAGATAGATAATTCTCTACTAGCTTAAGTGGTATACCTCTTATTCCCTTCTTCTCTAGTTTCTGCACGAGTAGTTTATGATCAACACAATCAAAAGCCTTAGAAAAATCGACGAACAATCCCGCAGGTATCATATCCTCCTCCAGAGATGAATGTATCCTAGCATGAACTCAAATACTGCAGTTTCCGTGCTTTTACCTTTTGTGAATCCATGTTGGTTGTTGGATAAAATCTTGAATTTACGTAAGAAGTTCATCAGGCGAATTGCAAAGAATTTTTTTAAATATTTTAGCAAATGATGTAATTAAGCTAATAGGTCTGTAGTTGACAAAATCATCAAGGTCTCCTCTTTTATGACATGGCTTGACTAATGTTATTTTCAGAGCAGTAGGAAAAATTCCTGTTTTGAAGGAGCAATTCAAGATATAGCAAAGAGGCTTAATAAAATTGTTTATATGGTGTTTTAAAACGCTAAGAGGAATATCGTCATAACCAGCTGATAATTTGTTCTTCATTTTCTTTACAATGGAGAGTACTTCACTCGCATCTACATCAAACAAATAACAAGATTTTGGAACATTTTTATAAACATTGTCTGCTTTTGAAACCGGGGTGAGCCTTGGGGCGACATTAGTGAAGTGATTGTTGAATTCATTTGCCAATTTATAGGCTTCGTTTATGTTACTTTGGCTAGTAAATTTTGATGGGTATTTGGAGGTTTTTCTACTACAATTAGTTACTTCTCTTACAATATTCCAGGTAGCCCTATTTTTATTATTAATCTCTTGTAGTTTTCAGTATAGTCATCACTGTATCTTGAGAGAACAAACAATAGATCCAGTTCAGCTTTCAGTGAGAGATTTATTGATAGTCATAGCAAATTACCTTTGGGCTCTTGTATATTATTTGACGTACTTCTAGATCTAATTCAAGTAGTTCCTATTCGATTTGTTGGCATTGTTCACTTTAAACAAAACACAGATGAATAATACTAATTGAATTATCAAATATGAAAAATATTGTATTCATGATGCATACAATCTTTGATTGCAAATTGAAGAAACTTCTTCCCTTGTACCCAATATTGGATATCGCTCAAAAGCATTATTGATTCATCTACAATGAGGAATTATCATCAAAGGACCGAGATTTACTCATGAAGTTGGTCCAATTCGAAGTATCCACCTGCCACCTCAATATCCCGATCCAATACCGAATCAGTTCAATAACTTTCTTGAACTCGCAAACTGTGTATAATTATATTAGTTCTCGCCTGAGAATATTCCTGCTGAATATCAGGAAAAATCGAAGCTTTCTCAATTCCAAGGCGCAAGTTTCCTTGGGCTATACTCTGGTTACATAAGCTGTAGGAAAACTTCTTTAGCGTGTTCAGTCGATTCAAGGTAATTTCTCTACCTTAATGTAATCCGAAAAAAAACTAAGTCGTCCACAGGGGGAAAGGAACTTGATTATGTTCGCCAGGATCTCAGGAAAAGGCTTCTGAATACACGCTTTCATAAGGTATTTTGAATACCAAAATCGATGGAATTATTATTCGTGCTTCAGGAAATTACGAATTTATTTGTTCAACCCTTATTCAGACGTTGTTCAAGTAATAAGTAGACTACAACAGTGATGATGTCTCAGTCGCCCTATGGTCTCGACGCCCTTCCGAATAAATGCAGCAATGCATGTAATCTGTCATTTTCCAATTAACTTTTTGCTGTGCTGAGCATAAAAATGAGCCATTTCAGTCATTGCTGGATAATTTGACGTGAATTTTCCACAGATTTCATTGAAGAAATTGTTGGTAAGTTACTTCTTCGTCAATTCTGTTGAAGTAGACCGAGATCACCTGTATCAATTGTTTATTTTTAATTCTTGGAATTCAAGAAGACATTCACAAGAAATACATGTGGCATTACAAAATCAATCAATGGGCTAGGTGTTCTGATCATCGAACTAGTAATGGAAAATCAAATGAGCAGTAGTACTGAAACGAGTTCCTGATAGATTTTTGTGTACTTTCATTAGGTGTCAATTGTTTCGAACAGCCTGTATTATTACAGTATTTTGAAACGAGGAAAATATCCTTGTGATCCTAGTAGTTATCGACTAATCAGTTTATTGAGAGTTCCTTTCAAGATATTAGAATGGTTACTTCTTTAGAATTGAATCTTCTATAGAAAATGCTCTACAAAATTTACAGGGAGGCTTTAGGAAAAATAGAAATTGTTCAGATCGGGTTCTCAGCCTTACAAATTTCATAGAATCAGGCTTTATTAATAGGTTGAAAACAGAAGCTGCTTTCATTGATTTATCTTCGGCATATGACACTGTGTGGAAAGATGGATTAATTTTCAAACTCTATACCCATCTGAAGTGTGGGAAAATGGTAAGATAATAATCTTACCATTGTAAGATGTTATCTGATAGTAAGTTTCGTGTTTTTGTTGACAATAAAGGTAGCAATTTCAACACATTCCTCAAGGATCAGTTCTAGCTCCTTTACTTTTCAATTTAAATCTCAGTGATTTATCCACGACATCTCAGAAATTTGTTTATAGTGATGGCATTGCTATTGCATACCAGCATTCGGATTTCCATACTCTGGAAAACATACTATCATCTGATCTGGAGATTTTAAAGAATTATTTTATTGAGTGGCGATTATGTCCCAATGCCAACAAAACAGAGGTATCTTGTTTCCATCTGAATAATCATGAAAAATATAGGAAATTAGCTATAACTTTCAATGATTCTCCAATCAAACATAATTTCTATCCAAAACACTTAGGAATTGAATTAGATTTATCTTTCAATTACAAGGCTCATTTAGATGATCTGAGCTTAACTCTGAGAACTAGGAAAAATATTCTTCAGGAATTAGCTGGATCATCTTGAGGTGCTGATGCTTCCTCACTGATGCATCAGCACGCTTCCACTCCTCGCAGAGCATTTCCTGCCTTTGTCTTTTCTGCAGCTGAGTATTGTTGCTCTGTTTGGTTTAATAGTGCACGTACACAAAAAATCGATGAACAATTGAATACACCCATGAGAATGAATACTGGCACCATAAGATCTACACTGGTTCATTGGTTACCAGTATTGTCTAACATTGTCCCTCCCCATATTCACAGACAGATTGCAGCTCTGAAAATTATTTCATACATTCCACCAAATTTAATTCTCAGTCACGTAAACCATTCTAATATAATACGTTCTTCAATATGAACATTAGCGATAAAGAATTATGGAAGATTGAATAGAACTATTATGAAATGTTGAATAAAAATCTCATTTCTGATCCTACTGAAAAAATTCCGGGTTTTGAGCTTCCAAGAAAAATTTGGACAGTTATAAATCGTTTAAGAACAGGTCATGGTCGTACCAATAGCATGCTATTCAGATGGAACTCACTTCCAAGCGCAAGTTGAGAATGTGGATATGCAGAAGAAACAAGACCTCATCTCATCAATACTTGTGCGTTACATAAATTTCAAGATAGATTTCAGGATATTCACGATGTTTCCGACTCTTTCTTGGAATTTGGAATATTTTGTATTCAGTTCTTTTTCCAAACGAAATTTTGCAGTTTTTTCAACGAAAAATATTAGTGACGTTACTTAAAAGAAATAACGTTTCATGAACGGTTGCTGTTTTTATTGTGTACGTTAAAAAATGAATCTGATGTATATATCAGTCAACCCAATTCTCTTTTGAAATGGAGCAGAATTCGTTTAACCGAGTAAAAATAATCCACACCAACCAGACATTTCAGAGATAAACGAAGTAATGCATCCCATCAATCCGTAATGACAAATGATTCAAGTCTCCGTAGAACCGCTTCATGAAAAATCGCTCACAAATTGATAAGACCTGCAAAAATGGCTGTCATGATTTCGCGAAAGCAATTAAAATGAGCATGTACAATTAGTTACAGTGGCCTAATTACGCAATGTAGCTTCTGCACACGAGTGCACATACTCGTTTGTTCCAAATGATGCACACTGATTATTCTTCGTGACATTTTTGAATAAAAATTGCAGCATATGTAGAGACAATTTTTCAGAACGAATATTTGACTAGTTTGATAAAGCCTTCATTTGATTACGACAGTATGCGAAATGAATCGAGATATTGGAATTTACTACCCAAATACAACGGATGAAATTAGACATAATATGATGAATTATCCTGTAGCATCTCAGCTTTAGAGTTTCAAAAATAAATTTTCCTTTCACTCTGACGTTGAACTGAAAAAAAGTGATGGTAAAACCGTAAGAAAAAGTACGTGAAATAAAACCGTTAAAATAGACATGCGCAGGTGCGACAGTCGTATACACAATCGAGTAGTATATGATACATTCTTCTTTCATTTCGTGTTCTCATCCTTTCTCTCTCTATTACCACTCTACCCGCCAATGCATAAACAACGTGGCGAATACTCACCACAGTATAAAGACCAAGCAGTAGTCGCACTCCGTCGATTTTGAACTGAAATCGCTTACACCAAAGGGAACTCGCGCATTCCTCCCTGCGCATAACCTAAACGACCGCGAATGTAAAAATTGATTAGAAAAGGTTATTTGCGTTATCTGAAAACTTAAATATTTTGATTTAAGCACAGTGATATTTAGAGTGTATGGACGATTGTTTAGTCTATATTTATATAAAAATTATGACTCCGCTCATAATGTAACCGTAAATGTAATCACATTTCCTCACTAACATAACGCATTCAATAAAAGATATATTGTTTTATTGTGGTTTTAATATCACTTTGAAAGAAACAGTAATTAGTGATTAAATTTACTCAATAGTGTACTCAGAAACAGCAGAACCGGTGCATCTGAAACTTTTTGAAATGTGTTAAAAATCATAGGTACCTTAGGATTGTAAATGAAATGACTCATTAAAATTTTTCTAAACGAGGATTGAGTTAAAAAGTAGGTATTATATGGAAAAATAAATAGTTGGTGGTTGAAAGCATCGAATCTGTTTAATATCAAATCCTCAATACTTATAATTTCACTGAAACATTTATCTTCGTGTCCATGAAAAATAACTTTATTTTTATATTGAATTGTTTCAAACGAATTTTCTCAATGAATTCTCTGATGATTTGGTTTAAACTGATACTATTTTTTACTATATACAATTTATGAAAAGAGGAATTTGATTATGGAATTCTTAACTATCGGCAAACCCCCTCAACACGAAATGTTGTAAAAACATTGATTTCTGTAATAGGCCCCATATAAATGTTCTTGCTTCAAATTTCTTTGAACTTAAGAATCCTGTTTAATGCGATTAGTTAAATGTAGTAAATTTTCCAGATTAAATCAACATCAGAGCATATAATTTGTTACTTGTTAGTGGATTTCTCCCAGTTTGTTTATATTTTTTGCCTTAATAAATTTTTCTCAAGATTCGTTCAGTCTAATCTAAACTTGTAGTACAGTTATCAGGTAATATTGAATTATCTTCTCATAAATACAATAAAAAAACTGGTTTTCTGATATAAAATTATATTTTTCATATTTCTATAATGAATATAATATAGTAATATACAACGGAATAAAATACTATACAGTATCATAAAAATATAGTTTAATTCTGCATGCATTTCAGTCAACAATAATGTATACATCAATACATTCAAAATAACAAGTATACAAGGACTTTGTAAGTGATATGAAATATATAGAATGAATGTTTACACTATGTGGTAAATTTGCATTAAGATCAATTCCATCAGAAAATTTGTACCTAATCTATAAATAAAACGAATACTGACAAACTGAAAATACATTAAAACTAATGCACAATTAGCAGGTTCGAAAGATCTGTTACCATTGCATTGGTGAAATCCAATTATTTGGTCAAGAGATATATCATAAAAAAATGAGTTTTGATAGACATCTCATCAACACATAATATGCAATCCTTTGCTCTTTCTGTCATAGTTTTTACTTTCACCGAAATTGCTCAAAATACATATTCATTCAAACCAACGGAAAAGTTCGATTTGGTAGTTATTCTGCATAGAGTAGTCTTGTGAGGTAAGGAAAAAGTTTTTCTTAAACTTTAGGTCCCAAAAAATAGATAGTAAGTGCAAATTGTTTATAAGCGATGGAGTACCTGTAGCCATTAGGATTTGTTCATTTGAGTTGCAATTGGGCTATCATGAAATCAGCCATGTTCGAGCTGAAATTATTCCTGCAGAATCGAATGAAACTTTCATCCTCAATTTCTACAGTTTCTTTCTCCTTCATTGAAATCTTTCTCCTCTTCAAATTCTTCACCATATTCTGCAACCTTTTTTTTCTTGGAGTGTAGCCAGACAAATTTGGTGATGTTTGAGTCACACAGTTTTTCTCACTATGAATAAAGATAATCTTTCATTAGACTCAGAGTTCAACAAATAAATAACAGATAATGTTCACTTCTTACCAGGTATAGTACAGATACTTGAATCCATAAAAGTTTCAGTATTTTTAACCCCAGCATCCACATTCTGATCAGAATGTGTTACACGTTACATTTATTCAATAAATACCCTTTTCACCTGTTCCTTCTTGGAATATATCTGGAAATGCATCCTTTTTCATTTTTCCACTTCTCATTTGACTTGAAAAGTGCTCACTACAAATCCTTTTCTATGAGCTACTTCTGGCAGTTCTAGGATCCATTCTGACCTACCTATCTTAAAAACCCAAACGGTTTGTCTGCGAAGAATTAATACAAAATTTGGACTGATAGCATAATGAAGGTCAATATCGATACTATTCGTAAGTGGTTAGGCTACTGAATCTCCATGGTTGAATGAAGCACTACTCAAATAACAGAACTTTTAATAAACAGCATTTTCTACAATACTATATGTATCACTCACCTGTCAGTGTCTAATGGTATTGAGAAAAAAGAAAGTTTCGGATTATTGAGACCATTGTTTTTGTAGTTATATACGCTACAATTGTTAACCATTTTGGAATTAATTTGAAAATAACACATAATTGAAACAGAATACTTACTTGAATGAAAATAAATTATTGAATAAATGAGCTTTGCTGGTTTATGGTAGATTTTGACTCAAAGAAATTCCACTGAATTTATAAGTTAGGTTGCATCTTTTTCTTCAACTTCTTCTTTGAATTTTAAATAGATCTTAGAAAAATTATTCCAGACATCTTAGAATTATTGATGAAAACAATGAAAATTTTTATATTCGCGGCCGATTATAGGTTATGCGCAGGGAGGAATGCGCGAGTCAGACTTGGTGTAAGAAAATCCACGGAGTGCGACTACTGCTTGGTCCCTATACTGTGTACTCACATTATAGATACATTTTACTCGTCAGTAGCCACGTTTATTCTCATATAATTTCAAATCGTCAAAACAATAATAAATATAGTAACAATGGCAAGTGAACTAACAAGTGACTTGAATGCAAATACAGTGATAAGAGTGAAAAATTATTAGGTGCGAAAGAAGTAAATGTGTGAAGGTTAGACATACAGGACTTGGAGACATTTTTTCAGCTCTATGTAAAACGAATAACGGAGTTGAAACTGTCATGGTTATATTCTACATTTCACCAAATACAAAAATTGAAGATGTGAAACATTTCATCCATCGAGCACTGATATAATATACTGATGAGGTTTCAGAAATACTTGGTGAAAACTTCTATCAGCTTCCTATGGTTTTATCTGGAGATTTTGATATCAATTCTGCAGATGAAAGATCAGATGCACTAAGATCATTTATTCTAGAAAAATTTAAATTACATATAAATAACAATCCAAAGGAAACGACAAGGAGATACGGTACTGCTATTGATGCTGTTTTTCGAGGTATTTACATAAAATAGAATCACAAACATATGTATAATATATTAGTTACCACAAGCCAATAGTTTCAGCAATAGAATTGAATGACGAGACTGATTAATAAGAAAAACTTATAATAATAACCACAAAAAGTTTTTTCGGCAACCGTCCGGGAAGTACCCACTTTCCGGACGCTTTTTCTTTGAGAAAGAAGCCTTTCCGGCCTAGTCCGGGAAGTACGTACTTCCCGGACTAGGCCGGGAAGAATCACGTCGTTTTGATCATAGTAAATATGAAAATCTTGGTAGGTATATTTTTGATAAATGAAGTTACCATAGCACTGAGAAAACGGCTGACAGTTCATATAAAATTAGTTGTCAAGAATTTGCATGTTTTCTGATCGCAATCCCAATCCGCATTAAAATATGGAAAGCAGCAGTGATAGTGACAATGAAAATGTGCCTTGGGAAATTTCCAATATAGCAGCCGCTGCTACAGCACAATTATTGCCTGAAAAATCAAAATCAAGGTATGAAAACGTGTATGATTCGTTCACGAAATGGATGGAGATGAAGCAATGCAAAATTATAACAGAGGATGTAATGTTGGCCTATTTGGCGCATAAATCAGAAACAGTCAAATCCTCCACTCTGTGGAGCATGTACTCTATGTTGAAAAGTACCATTTTAGTAAAGAAAATGTGAACATAGCCATTTTCCCAAAAGTTCTCGCATTTCTTAAAAGGAAGAATGTTGGTTACAAAGCCAAAAAATCAGAAGTTTTCAGCAGTGAACAGATCAGCAAATTCATTAGAGAAGCGGATAATGATACATATCTAATGCTGAAGGTGATTTTAACAAAATATTACGATTGTAGGATATAAAAGTATCAACTTACTTTTCAGGTAGCAACAATTATTGGGTTAGCTGGCGCGTGCAGAAGAGAAGAACTGACAAAAATGTCGATTGATTTAATAAACGATAAGGAAGACATGTTGCTTGTGAAAATACCGGATTCCAAAACACATATTGAGAGAACTTTTGTTGTAATTGGGCAAGAAAACCTGCTGTTGTATAGACAATATTTATCTTTACGGCCATCTCATACTCCACACAACAGATTATTCGTGAATTACAAAAAGGGAAAATGTTCGATTCAGCCTGTTGGTATCCACACTTTCGGGAGTCTCGGAATGAAAATCGCAGAGTTTTTACATTTACCCAATCCTAAAAATTACACAGGCCATAGCATTCGTCGAACTTCGGCGACGTTATTTGCTGACAATGGTGGAAACATCACAAATTTGAAGAGACACGGTGGCTGGAAGTCTACCAATGTGGCTGAAGGATATATAGATAATTCCCTTGAAAACAAAATTAAAATTGCCAAGACCATTCAAAAATCACCAGAAGAAAATAATCGATGCGAAACGGAAACTTTGCCATCTTGTTGTGGCTTCAACAAAAGGAATTTAAATATACCAGGCATTTCAAACAAATTGAATCCCTTCAATATCAGTAATTGCTCGAATTTTAATATAAATATTAATATAAATAAGAATTAGAATGTTTCTGTTAATATGTGATATTTTCTGTTCTGTTTAATTTAAATAAGAATTAAAATATATAAAAAGAAATGTGTCGTCTCATTGATTTGTTATTCTAGACGGTTGCCGAAAAATATTGTACGCAACACGCCCGAAAATGGTTTTTTGGACTCATAGACTTCTAGGACTCGCTTGCGCTCGTCCTAGAATTTTGTCTATTCGTCCAAAAAACCCTATTTTCCGGACTTGTTACGTAAATTACTATTTTGTCATTATTTCTATTTCTATGTAATTTTATGTTGTCAAACAAAAATGAAGAGACATATTTTGTTATTTTAATTGGTTATTTGAATTACGTTTTTTTGTTATTTCACGTAATTTATTATTTCCTAAAATACTGAATTTCCTAGATACTTTTCTGTACTTCAATTAAAACTAATCAGTAAAATTTAAGAGAAAAATCAAGGAAATCTACATAAAATTGAGCACGAATTTTCTTTTTCAAATTGTGTCGATTCTATATTAGCCGAAGGATCTTCGTTCCTACTTGGTGTTCCACGACACCACATCTTTATATTTTTGTATTCTTAACTGTACAAAGTGGTCCAATTGGACACTTTTGATCTTCTTCAAGCTTTTTCCTAACTATGATAAGTGTTTTATCTGTCGGAATATTAGTGAACAAACTGGTGATGTCGAAGCTGACCATAACGTCTTCTTCCATGATTTCTTGATGTTTCATTATTTCTATGAAGTGTTTCGTGTTTCTTATCATCGATGTTGAATTACTTTTTAATGGCGATATAATTTTCAGCAGAAATTTAGCCAATTGGTGGCATGCTGAATTTCTTGAACTCACAATTGGTCTTAGAGGAATATTTGCTTTGTGTATTTTTGGTAGACCATATAAATACGAGTACTAGACAGCGACAAATCCAGGTTAGTCCAACATGCTGTAGATGAGAATCATCGCATAAAATGGGATGAAGCATCAATAATATCCAAAGAAGAAAAACTTGCAAGAAGAAAAATCAAAGAAGCAGCATTTATGAAAATAACACCAGATTCCATAAGTGCTCCATCTATAGATCTGCCAGAAGTTTGGACACCGATAGTTCGATCCAACTTAAAAAGATCATCATATCACATATGAGTATATAACATTGTTCATTTTTCTTTCATGACTTCTGTCATATTGACTTTTTGAAAATTGATAATTTTCAAAAGGTTTTTTACTTTTCCTCCTTGATAAAGATAGAAGATGTCTATCGAAACGTCGGAAAACATTACATCCACAATAGATGATGGTAATAGCCCAAATAATCATTCAACAAATAATTTATTGCTGAAAATAACAAAATTAAAGACCCTCTGCAAAAGTAAAAGTCCCGAACCAACACGCAAAATCTTCCGTTATCTGAACTATTTCGATGTTCGATCTCTTCCACCCGTGAAAACTCTATTTTACCCTATACTCATCAATCAGATATAAACCTCCCTATTTGTCTAGTAAACAAACCGAGCTGATAGTGTTTAATAAGTCTTCAATCTTCAATCTAAATGTTATCATATCTTTCCACAGATTTCATCATGGCGGTCCCGAAAGTTCTCCAGAAGGCATAAATCAAGCCAAGTTAGTGATTAACTCAAATTCGCATTCCCCCAGTCAGTACGTCGCTTCACTTGGATGTGTGCCATTGCTATCTTTCAAGACACATTCTTTGGTGTTGTAATGAATGCACGGCTTTTGGCATCGAATCAGGATTATAATATAGGTTGCGTGAGGACGAGAATTTCAACAGTTCCTAGGAAATCAGAGAATTCTACGATTATAAACATTAAGATCATAGCGATTTTGTAAAATTTTTTTGGAAAGCATGGAGGTGTTGAAAGCAATATCAAGTCATATGGAAAATGGGTGAAAAAAATTAAAACAGCGAGAATAACTCGATTTGACAGCAAAACTATTATACTTCCGGAAAAATTGGAAAAGCACTGACGTGAGGTCAGCAGTTTTAAAGCGCTTGTTCTAGAGTCTATACCTTCTATGTAATATGATATGAATTTTTGAAACCTCGCAAGTAAAAATCATTAAATACACGAAAACTAAAAAAAACATACATCGGGTATTTTGGGATACCCCCAGGTGCGAGAAATATGAAAGAAACTCTACTAATGTTACTAATTCACCACTTTGTATAATATAATAGGAATACCGAAAATATATGAAATAAAATAAAATAAAATATTGTGACAACTAATTAAATATTCAGTCGTTTAATCCTCTAGTTGAAAAAGAAATATAAATAGAAGATGCTTTAGATAAAGGATCGCCGAATGGCATCTAATCCTTGCTGTTCTCTGTTGATACATTAAAAATACAATAATCATAAAAACTAAACATAAGCGGTGTGAAGGCGTTTATGTGTCTAGGGTTCTTGAAAATTCTCATCCAGTCGACCAACCTAAAAATACTGAGAATTATGTTCACGCCAATAGTATATGCGTCTAGAAGTTAGCTGTGGAACACCAATAGACAAGGCAATGCTGGGTGGTTGTCGAATGGCTCCAATGAGTTGTTGGCTATATTGAACTGTACCCAATAAAAGATACTTAGTTTATATGCTAAAAGGAGGATGCGCCAGGTGCAAAAGACCCGCAACCAATAGCCAAAATCGTTCAGAAATCGAAACAAAAACCAAATTCGCTCAAACGAGCTTATTAAAACGAAATGCGAGCAACCTATTCTAGAAAACCGCATAATTCAAAACAGACTAGAGATATACCCTTTGCAACAGCCTAGGGTACAATTCTCTTTAATTTGCACTAATAACGACAATAAATCAGCTGATGGCAGATATCGAGTGTTAGTGTTGATTTAGATCTTCATCGCACACAATCAAACTGTAGTTTATCGTGGAAACCACAAGGTAACGAGAAACGTTAATCAGTTAATGGATAATAGATGGCCAATATATGGTATCTATCAATTAAATGTGTAGGACTTATCGTCTCTAATTGATAGAAGGAAATGATTTATGTATGTTTAGGTTGCAGGGTTTTCGAAATATTCAGATTTAGGTCACGAAAGATAAGGGAATTTCTGATGGAATGGAAATGAACAATAACTATGAGATCCCCTAATGGTAATAAATGAAAATGTGAAAATAATCTACAAAAGAAAGATGATGAAATGGTTGATAAAATGAACTTCTAGTTTTGGTTCATTTTTTAAAATATGTTCTATAATAAATAACAGGGGGCATACAGCTGGCCGGACATACTAAGTTTGACCCCAAATTCTGGACCTCGCCCAATCAATATACGTATATCCTCCAAATTAGTGGATCTCGAAATTTTTCAACCACTTCAAAGTTAATCGGTAGTTTGCATTATTGCGAAAATATACAGAAAATGAAAAAGACATTTACTGGAATATTGGTTACTAATCGATTTCTGTCCGAAATATCAAATACAGAGGTTTTTCTGGAAGCTACCCATATTGAGACAAAGTATTTCGGAGACTCAACAAAAACTCAAATACAAATTAATAACGCAAAAGGGTAAAGAAATCATACTTTCGAATTTTTCTGTAACTTAATATATATTCCACATTTTCACTTATAATTATGTAGGTAACATGTATGTGTTTACCCAGCAGAATGTAGGTAGGCACCGACCATATTAAATTTTTGCACTACATCATTTACTTCACCTGCTTCAAAAATTTTAAGAATAGTTGAGACTATGTTATAATGGTAATGATTTCATTGAGTTATAAGTACTCGTAGTCCAATATTTTTCATTTCAATTTACTCAAAGTAACTCTAAAATAAATTTTGGTCATTGTTAGTAATTTGTATGGTAAATATGTCTTGACTTCATTTTGAAGTGGGAACAAACCTACTTTCATTCTTGCAAATACCTAAGTCGAACTAAATCATAATCTTCTTCTTTCTAAAACATAATAATGAAAGGAAGAGGTAAAAGAATACGAATTTTTCTCATAATTTGATACAATTTTATTTTTCTGAGAGTTTTTTCAAGTCGGTGTTTTTTTTATTAAAACTTATTTCAATATTGTGAGGAAACTGAATATGGACCTTGCTTGCTTGTGCCGACAAAGTATTGAAGCAGCAATAAATTAAATTACGAATAATGGCGCCGTCCGTACCGCGGCAATCACGCCGTAATAAAGACTATAACTGTCACATGGAAACACAGGATAGAAGATTCTTGGGAACTTCCGATTACTACGAAAGGTAAAACAATATTCGATAAATGCTCGAGAATGAATCATCTTCATGGTAAATATAAGTATTCTGAGTAGACGAGGCAGAGTTGTTAGAAGAGGTGTTGTGGACACTTTTCGTTTGTGGTATATCTGCGCACATAAACTTTCATTCTATGTGGTGTAACTAAATTAGAACTAGTTATTTTCTGTATTTTTTTCTGAAAATAATTGAAATATTTCTGAAAAAATAATTGATTTGAAATGAATTTCTATTATTATATCAAATAATAAAAGTATTCGTTCATCTAAATGAAAGAATCAGTGTACATATTCTTCTTGGAAACCTTGTGGAAATTCATTGGAAAAATTTTCATCTGGACTCAAGCATTAAATCAATGCAGCCAACTCAGTAATGAATATTTTATATTCGGTAAAATGTCGAGACTAAAATTTATGAGGCAATGAAAAAGTTTCACTAATTACTCAGCGCTTTCTGAAAGAAAATTGAGAGAAGGGAATATGTTCAATATAATTTGTAGGAAATGAGTTCCATAATAGTTTCATAACCTGGAATTTTTGCCATTAGGAGTTGGGAGTTCCAAATAACGGATTCATTTAAAGTTAGCGAGTCGCAATCTCCCTCTATAGGATTTGTCTTTCTCATAAAATCGATTCGAATTTAGACTTTCTTCATTCGCAAACTAGAATGAGATTCCGAATAAACTCGGAATAAGTATACCCGAAAAAGTTTGGTAACTACGTGTTTCGTACTTTCGATTAAGCCATCAGATTGCAGCCTTTGATAAATTTTTCATCTATAAAAGTACGACCGTTTCTCCTTCATCATTGCTTTCTACATTTGACATTAGAATAGGCTACAAATTACGTGGTTCATTTTTGTTCGAACGATATTTATCAAAACAGCTCTTGTTTTCCGAAATGCACAGAACTTTGAATATGTAACACTGTTCTACGTTAGTTTGGGGAGAGTTTAAGCTAAGAATACTCCATAACTAAGTCGATTTCGTTTGGAAAAAGTAATATGGTATCATCGTAATAATCGATTTCTTATCGTAATAAAACAAAAAAAACTTTAAGTAAATTTCTTGTTCTAATATGAAACGTTTAAAACATATCCTAATTACTAACTTCGAACCTCAATTTATTCTTCTTTTCTACAGAACTATTATTGAATTCTCAATTATGTTCTATCAAATGGTTGGACCCTACCCTTCCATGAATTTAATGCAGTGTTGTCAACTCAAACATTCGATGACTTTTCAGCAACATTACTTTGGCTAAAAGTCATAACTAATCTTGCCTAAAACGTTCGAGCAGAATATTAGGTCAATCATATTGTTATATTTTATTATTATAACAATGTTTTTTATCTCTGGAGATGAATTTCACCTAACATAACCTTTTTTACCTAAAATTTCTCTTAAAGTGTAATTACAACAGTGAAAAATCTGTCATTTTATATCCTGTTCATGAAAAAGCACATTTCTACCCATAAAATTTTCAAGTCTCTGAGACAATTCAAACTGAACAGTTCAATACAAAGTTTTTGATCTTCTATCCGTTTAGATAAAATTATATATTCGCTGAAATTATTTAATCATCAGCGTAACAAATAATATGTCAAATTCTTCGAAGGTCTATAAATCTTATATCGGATATTACATTTTTAGGTTAGAATAACTTAAACCGAAATTGAATATCAACAGTCGAGTTTGCAAGGGGAGAATATGCTAAATATAGATATCGGATATAAACATGAAGATCATAGCATTGAAACAGGAAACAGAAAACTTAATTCTTCTTCTCTTCAGAACCAACACGTGTTTGATACGATAAATGTGTAATTAAACGATAGCAAAATAAGCTGGTAAATGAGTGGAGTTGAAAGAATAACTATCAGGAAAATGTCCATTCGAAATGTCACGTTTCGGTGAAGAGAATTTTAAGTATAAATGTCCTCTTCAGGGAAAAAATTCATTTTAAGTAAACTGTTGCAAGAAAAGTACTATAATGATTATAAAATGATGATTGGCCCAATCAACAATAATACATGGCTCAATAAGTCCCAAGACTAACCCAGAAATGGCGCTCGTAGTAACCAGTAACTACGTCTTTCTAGAGTACTAACCTTTGCTTGAAACGTGTCAAAATTTTAAGTCGATCGGACTAGATACAGCTGAGTTATCGAGGTTGGAGTGAAGTCGTTTTGTGGTTTGTTTAAAAGATCGAAAAAACTGATAAAACATTGTTTTTTAATGGGTAAAAACACCGTGCAAGCGAAACAATGGATTGAAAAATGTTACCCGGACTCTTGTCCATCCAAAGCAACGATTTGTCGGTGGTTTGCCAAGTTTGAACGTGGTCGTACGGACTCAAATGACGCGGAACGCTCGGGTAGACCTGTGGAAGCCGTTACACCGGAAAATGTGAGTGCACACAGACACAGATATCATATGGAAGTGTATTTACTATCCTTCATGAAAAATTGAGCATAAAAAAGGTTTTTTCCAAGTGGGTGCCACGATTGCTTTCGATGGAACAAAAACAGCAACGAGTCGATGATTTAGAAAGCTGTTTATTTAGCCGCCAGTAACTACTGGCTCTTTACTCATCTTAAAAAAATGTTCCAGGGATTTGGCTAAAATGAGAAGGTCATACTGAAACTGAAGCTTATTTTGAAGCGAAAGATATTTTTTTTATAAACATGTTATTGAAAAATTGGAAAAGCGTTGGAAAGATTGTATCACCCAAGAAAGTGATTATGTTGATGAATAAAAAAAAATTTACAAAAAAATTTTGTTTTCGTTGTTAGTCTAGGGACTTATTGATCCATGTGTTATAGTACCTATTCAAACCTACAGAAGGCTCCATATAAACAAAAGTGCAGTTCAGTCTTGTGGAATTTGTCTGAACTTACCAAAATGATATTTGAATGTGATGAAAATACTCTTGAAGGTCTTTTGCGTGAATTTCATGAAATTGCTGCTGTAGAATTAGTGTGGTGGGGAGAATAAGCAGTTAAATGTCTAGTGGATTTTTTTTCAAATCGAGAAAAACAACGATAGTTGTCCAACAAATCACATTAAATATAATCCGATGTTCAGTCAAACATGCCCAGGTAGTTCCAAAAGCAGTACAAGTAAAAGGTTATTCATTTAGAGGTACTTTTTTTAAATAAAAAAATTGATAAAACAAATTTATTTTATAATTTTTATTAACAAATAAAGGAACAATTCTTCACAATTATTTTTTAAAGATAATTTCTTCCAAATGCTGATCTCGACTACGGTTAACAAGATCCAATTCGATGACGCGGGTGATATTTCTCCAATGATTCGAGTATTATTGGCTTCCAATACCTCAATCATAGCCGGCTTGTCCATGTAGACTGTGGACTTCACATAGACCCAAAGGAAAAATCAAGAGGTGTGATGTCACATGATCTAGCCGGCCAATTCACTGCTCCGAAGTGTGAAACGATCTGCTCACCGAAATGCTCTATCAGCAAAACCATGGTTTCACGAGTTGTATGGCAAGTGGCATCATCTTGTTGGAACCACATTTCATCGAGACCACGGGCATCAATTTCGGACAACAAATAGTCTGTTATCACAGTAGCATTCCGACCTTCCTCTGGTTTGAAGAAATATGGACCGATTATTTCACCGGCCCATAAATCACACCAAACAGTTGTTTATTCTGGATTTAACGGCGATTCTTGAGACTCTTCGGGTTGTTTATCACCCCATATCTGGGCATTTTTTTTGTGCACGAACCCATTAAACCAAAAATGGGTCTCATCAGTGAAAAAATCTTTTGTAGAAAACAGTAGATTCTCTGCAAGCTTGTCAAAAGTCCAACGACTAAAACTTTAACGATTCAGGGTCATCACGTAAACTCTCCCCCACCGCCGCTATATTCTCTTCACTACGAGCTGCATTGGTCGAGTATTATCCAATAACGAATATTGAGTCTCAAACTTAGTGATGGTAGAGTGAATGGTGCGTTCGGTAGGCCGATTAAGTGGGCGGTAAGTCACTTTAAGTGCCCGATACATATTAATCAGCGAACACCCATTTTTGAAATCGTGTTTTGACCTACTGGGGAATCCTTGTACCACCTAGCGCCTGGAACTTTATTCCAGAATGGATTTTGGGTCAGGAATAGTCTGTCGCTCTTGATATTGACATCTCTCTTCTCTCTCAATTTCTGGAACAGTCTCACTTGTCAGGGATTTCCCGATTCTCCACCAGCCACTTGCTGTCTGATAATTTTTTATCACCACCTTGTGTGGTCTTGCTGAAAATTGGATTGTATTCAATTCTCCCAGTTGTTTCCCCGTCATTTCGCTGTTCTGCCTTGAAGTGATGTATTGACGCCATGCTGCCCTCACCACCTCTCCAAGCCAATTCCACTGATATTGTCATGAATAATTTTTTCTGGAGGCCATCAAGAGTTTCCTCGTCCCAAACAGTGGTCATTGCATCCCAATCTTTTTCCTCCAACGCTGCTGCACTTGCCCTCCGTTTTTCCGGAATAGATTGTAAAGCCTTACGCTTGGCATCACGAGCTCCTCGAGCGGTCTCAAGACCAGCATGCAGCATCCGAAAATGGGTTGATTTTGATGTCGAAATCGTTCAAATACTTTTCTTGAAGTAATTTGGCAGTCTGATTCCACATTGTTTTTATTGTACCTTCCTTATAGTCTTCTCCATCCATTTTCTTCATATTGTAAGCGTAATCTTTCATAATGTTTGCCAATTGCGCTTCACTCGTTTCAGCACTCAATGTGTATTCCCTCTCAGAACAAAAAGTAGTAAATTGGTTCCAAACTGTTTTTTTTGCCTTCTCCGTATTAATGGGAACATTTCCTTTGACTTTTTATCGATGGTGGACAGAGAACAAACTCCAGATCGACTCATTTTCATGCAAAATCTCCAATTTTCGCAATTGAATTCAACCTGTCAGTTTGACGTGCTTAATTTGACTGAATCATGTTTTGTTTATATATAGCAACTACCAGAGAAAATTTTCAAAAATTATCAGTATAATACCATGTAGGTTGTACCACGTGACGTCGAATGGTGCAATTCTATTGGTCGATATTTGGGTCGGAAAAATAATCACTATAATTGATGAAGAAAATCTGGATGCTGCTCGTTTGGTGAGGGAGTATTCGGCGTCCGCAAGGCGTGCTTAGGTTCTTCGTAGCTTATAGGAATAAGAAGTGTTCTCTTCAGCCTGTCGGCAATACCTTCGGAAAATTTCCGAGTAAGGTTGCTGAATGGTTGGGTTTAGATAATCCGAAAACGTATACAGGCCATTGTGGAAGACGAACATCCGCGACATTGGTTGTCGATGCGGGAGCCTCAATGACAACACTCAAGAGACATATTGTTGGAAAAGTTCGTCTGTTGCAGAAGGCTATCTGGCTGACAGTATGCTGCACAAAAATAAGGTAGCGAAGATGATAGAAGGTGTGGAGGGAGAGCCATCTGCAGCATCACAATCTTTGAAGACAGTTTTGGGAGAATCGTCCGAGACTGCTGCTGCACGGAATGTTCTCAAGTAAACTGTAGTCTCGTCGACGAATAATTACGACCAAGATATTTCTTCTCCCTTTGTATCTGGTGGAAATACTTTTAGTGGAAATTTCAACAATTTCAGTTTCCATTTCATTACTGAATGAAGAAATAAAATATGATTTGACGTTTTGAAAGAAATATGATTTTACGTTTCATATTTTCCTTGGGAAATATGAGTGTGTTATGACACATGGTAACTATGGCGATATAGCTCAGTATTGGTTCGATCAGAAAAAACTAATTAACGCTTTATTTTTCCTACAGCGGCTATTGAACAGCTGATCATGACAGCAGATTGGAAAGACCTATATGTTTGTGAGAAGTGCTTTGAAATAAAACTATCAGTCTGGAATGAAAGTGATTCGGTTCCTCAGAAGACGAGTGATATAACCCAAGAATACGTATGCTGATACCACCATCCGTGAAGAGGGAAATTTTTCTCGATTAAATTGGATTACAGCGATTTGGGATGCTTCTTCGTTAACCGGTACTCAACCCGTATCACGTCTGAAAGAGAACGAAGACTAATTACGGCGCTCTCAAGCCTCGAGAGTTTTCTAACTAAAGCATATTTTTTCAGCGAGGAACGAAATTGGGCCATAAGCATATTCTACACTATGTGTTTATGGAAAATAGCTCATACTTTTGCAAACACTCTAACGACCTTTATTCCAGTTCGGCATCGAAGCTGAATGGAGGATCCTTGAATTATTCATACCTTTCCCGGCTGTCTCGGCCATAAACGCAAGCTCTCCAATTCTAGGGATATTCACGCTTGCTCTCGAACATGTGCACAGAATATCGTTCGTCCTATGTGACAGCTACCTACGTTCGGGGTTCAATCCGACCATCCAGAGTTCGCAGTGCTCTGAATATCGATGGCTACGGAGGCAAAAATGGACGAAAAGCGATGGAGCTACTTGCGATTACATAATGAGATTTGAAGTAAAAGACTCATTTTGGCGGTAGAAAATTCAGAAAAGCGCTGACATGAGATCGGCGCTTGTTCAAGTCTTTTTCCCGGACTCTGGAGCAGTGTGATACTAAAAAAACCTCCACGTAGAATGTTGAAGAGTCGACAAACCTTCATTTTAAGTTATTTTTCCAATTTTCGCTTCTAACAAAGGAAGGTAGTCAAAAATGAATACTTCAATGTTAGTTTCTCAGAAAAAAAAAACGAGAATGGGGTATCAGATTTCGTCTGTCTCCTTTGGTTTAAAAGTTGTAGTAATAAAACATCGAAATATGCCCATCATGTACTTTATGGAAGAAATAATGGATTTTTTTGGTTATCTGACATTTGACATCGTAGTAAACATGTCAAAGTCAGCTATTTTCGTAATTTTTGTGAGGAATTTGCTTGATGAAAAGATTTCCCAGGAGGATTACTGCATGTACCAAGTATATCGGTATGAAGTGAGCGTCAAGATATAAATGTCTCGATAGGGAATATTTGCTGTGAACGAGCCTTTATTTTATTCCTTTTGTTTGTTTGCTATGACATCTATGAAACATATTTAGTATACATCAAGTCATTGAACAGACAACATGTTGAATTTTGTACCAGAAAGTGATGATTTGCAGAAAGCATCAATTTTTTATTTTCATTTGAAGAAAAGTGCTGCATAGTCGCATCGAATGCTTGTCAAGGCATATGGTGATGATTCTCTATCAGGAGCAAAATGCAAAAGACGGTTTCAACGGTTCAGAAATAATGATTTTGAAGTGAGAAATGAAGAACGTGGAAGACCACCAAAAAGTTTGAAGACGCCGAATTGCAAACAATATTGGATGGAGATGACACTTAGAATCGAAAGCAAATGGCAAAAATGTTAAATGTTGCACAAAAAACAATTTCTGACCGACTAAAAGCTATGGGAAAGAATCAAAAGTGTGGAAAATGGGTGCCACATAAATTGAATGAAAGACAGATGGAAAAACAAAAAAACACTTATGAAATTTTGCTTCAAAGATACGAAAAAAAATCCTAGACGGAAAAAGTCATGGGTTAATCCGGGACAACCATCAATATCGACTGCAAAACCAGATCGATTCGGCAAGAAGACAATGCTGTGTGTATGGTGGGACCAGATGTGGTGTACCACATCCTCGCTCTAAAACCGTTAATACTGATCGTTACCGACAACAAATGATCAATTTGAACCATGCATTGATCGAGAAACGACCAGAATGGGCCAGAAGACACAGTATGTTATTAATTGTTTTTTTAAAGTACATAATATTTTATAATATTTATTGTAATATATGTAAGATCTGAAGTAAAATAGTTTTATTATCCTTTTAGACTTAAAAATTAAACAGTAGCGGGAACGTTGTCATAGCTTAATTAAAATAAAGAGTATTTCACTGGAATACTTTTGGCCACCTATACCCAATAACTCAATATATATTATCGTACCGAAGGTACAGAACTTAATCAAGAAACTCTCAGTTTTCTTTCAATTTTGTTCAAAACGCAAATTCCTTTCCTCTGACGTCAACCAAATAATGTTCATATCTATAATATAAAAATGAATCGCAAAATGTGTTGGTAAGCGCATAACTCAACAACGCCTGGACCAATTTGGCCAAATCTTTTTTTAAAATGTTCGTTGAACTTCAAGGATGGTTTTTACGGCGAGAAAAATCAGAATTATTGCTGGAAAAACCCTAAAAATAGCCCTTTTCTTTTTCCCATACAAATGATTTGTAACTAAAACGTAGTCAATTTGAGCTTTATTGCTATGGTATAAAGTTCATATTAAATTACAAGCACTCACTGTTGTCTAAGCAATGTAGGTGTGTTCCTAACGTCAAAGATCATATCTATGTTTGCAATTGCTTGAAAATGACGCTCATTGGGATCAAACTCTCAATGATGCTGTAATATCATCACACGCTCATCAAATACGAACATTGTTTTCTATAATCATATCTACATGCTTCCCATCAAACCCAATTGATTCGTGGATCAAGTACAAAGATTATATGTGTGATGATATTTTGTATCAAATACGGAATAGAATGGGAAATCCAAATATACAAACAATTTATTGACATACATCAAACATATTAAAAAGGCCTGCTCAACGCAATGCATTTAACCAAGAGTTGCATCGAGAAAAACTGTATGATCTCAACGCTTTGAAAGAATTAATTCAAACAAATCTTCCACTGTTAAATGAACAACAGAAGTATGTATTTGAAACTCTTATGAAAGTAACAAATGATGAAACTGGAGGGATTTACTTCTTAGATGCACCTGGTGGTACAGGAAAAACTTTTTTGATTTCATTAATATTAGCAACAATTCGCTCACAAAATAAAATTGCACTTGCACTCGCTTCGTCGGGAATCGCAAAACTTTGCTTGAAGGTGGTCGAACAGCCCATTCAGCACTAAAATTGCTATTAAATGTGCAAAGCAATGAAACTCCAACCTGCAACGTTTCGAAGAACTCTGCAATGGCAAAGGTTTTGCAGCAATGTAAATTGATTGTTTGGAATGAATGCACGATGGCACATAAAAAATCTTTGGAGGCTTTAGACAGAACCTTAAAAGATCTACGGAGCAATAATAACCGATTTGGTAGTGCAATGATTTTATTAGCAGGAGATTTTCGTCAAACATTGCCAGTGATTCCACGATCAACGCCAGCTGATGAACTCAGAGCATGTCTAAAGTCCTCCAATTTGTGGAAACATGTCAAAGTACTTCATTTAAGTAAGAATATGCAAACGTCGAGAAACATATTTCTAAAAACGATGGCAAATTTCCCTGGCTGCATTAATTTTCCTAAAAGTTTTTGTCAGTTAACTCGATCAAAATATGAACTTATTCAGAAGGTGTTTCCAGATGTTTCTCAAAATTACAGAAACCATGATTGGTTGAGCGAACGAGCTATACTGGCTGCAAAAAAACATAGATGTAAATGAATAAAATTTCAAAATTCAAGAACAAATTACAGCCGAATTGAGGATATATAAATCAGTTGATTCGGCTACTAATCAAGATGATGTAGTCAACTATCCACCGGAATTTTTAAACTCGCTGGATTTGCCAGGATTGCCACCTCACAATCTTCAATTAAAGGTTGGATCGGTGATTATAATGTTGCGAAATATCAACCAACCGCGTCTTTGCAACGGTACACGGTTAGCGATAAAAAATTACTAAACAATGTGATAGAAGCAACTATACTCAAAGGAAAGTATAAAGGAGAAGATGTTCTCATACCGCGCATCCCAATGATTCCGACTGATGTGCCATTTGAGTTTAAACGACTACAGTTTCCAGTGCGGCTTGCTTTTGCTATGACTATAAACAAGTCCCAGGGGCAATCATTAAGTGTTTGTGGTATTAATCTAGAAAACCCATGTTTCTCACATGGTCAATTGTATGTTGCCTGTTCCCGTGTTGGAAAACCATCAGATTTGTTTATCTATGCGCCAGGTAATCAAACAAAAAACATCGTATACCTCAAAGCACTACAATGATAATAATAATAATTATGATTCACATGATTAACAATAAAGCGATTACTTACTTTTAAATCCTTATATATGTTTTAATAATTTTTTATTCACAACTCCCTATCACCAGGGTGACGGTTCTGTTCAGGAGAATTTTTTAAAATACGTAGGCACAAAAACTGGCACATGACAAATCTTTTTGACAGGACGAAGTCTGTCGGGTCAGCTAGTTTCTTATAGAAATAGATATCCTTTAAGTTTGCTCCTATATTCTGAAATACCTTATTCGAGTCCACACTACGAAGAAAGCGCCTGATGTCTTCTTGAGAAATACTTAAGTATGAAACTTAATTGCAATATGCCAGGTTTCATAAATATTGATCTCTTGATGAACTTTGATCGAGCAATTCTATTCCCAAAATAACTTTAATTCGAAAAACTATAGGTCAATTTGACAAATATGTTGAAGGATTCTTCAAATATTTCAATAATCGATCTTTATGAAACTATCTAATGATCGAGGATCTCAGAGACAATCGTAATCTAAGCTTTTGTATTAAATTAAAATTTCTAATCAATGAACGTCTTCATATATTGAAAACATCTTACAATACACTTAAGATAGCATGATGCTTAAATTCAAGGATGTTCTGGATATCAACCACCTCTACCGGGTGTCCTAAATTCGTTGTCTAATGAGGTGATCTCAGAAATCCGATGAGCTAGAAAATTCTCAAAATATTCGATATCTCAAACGATGAACAAAATTTTGTAGGTATATCGAGATAATTGATATTCAGGACATCTTCAAATTTCAGCAATAGCATTTTTGAAAGGTGCTAAAAATTTGCCATATAAGAAAATTTCGGAAGATATAAAATTTTATCTAAAATTAACAATTATAGTCATACACTTCTAAAAAAGTATCACAGATACCTTATTATTCTAGAAAACACCGTTTTCTTCAATGAAAAAAAGAAAAAATAAAAGAATTCTCTCTTATTTATCAAAGAAAACGGTGTTTTCTAGAATATAGGTTTATTTACACTTTCAAGAATAGACTTGTTCAACTAAATAATATAAAATTTAGAAATTGACCGCCTCGTCATGAGAATCATTGATCTAATGATATCAAACTGTATGCCAAAGTTTATATTTTATTCGAGTTAATTCAAGTAACTCAAATCACCTCTTATTGAAATTTCAATTTCTTATAATGTTATTTGCATTCACTATGCTATATTGCCATTGATATGAATTAATAATTTGATGCTGACTCCCATGAACTACATTATTAAAGCACATTTCGCAAGTTTTCATTTTACACCAATTTTTCCTTTATCTTCTTGAAGCATAATTAGAAAACTGCCATGTTCGTAGAGTGCATATTGTCCGCTTTGCCATCCATACAGCAAGATGGCAATTTTCTCTCATAAAAGACATCGAATTATGCAATCTCGAAAACACGAGTCTTCCATTTGCCAAACAGGAAAATCGTAATTCAATGAATTTTAGCGCGCATCTATTCCCATCTCCTGGTTCTGTCGCAGATCCGTCATTCCCGGAATTAAAGCGGGGTTAATTTCAGTAGAATACATCCGGAGATGGATTTCTCCTTCGATTCTTGCTTTTCCCAATGCAGTTTCCATCAAGATAATGGCAGAAAAGAAAATATTGATTCTGTCGGAAATCACTCCTGCTTTCTTATTTGAGTTCATTCTCGAAGATATCCGAGTAAGTTTTATGAATAGATGGATACAATTCATTTTGTATCATTCTTCAAGAGTATCTGATGGATTGAGTTTCTCCATTATATCTTTCTTTCTGTTCTTCCGTTCTAAGAATTTGTATTTATGAATATATGGCGCTTTTGAATGCAGGATGGAAGAGCATATTTCATATGGAAGAGAATCATATCGTTTCAAATTTCATAAGTATCATTTGAACTGTAAAAATTCACAAATCTCTCCCCATTCTTCTATAAAGAAACCCATGAAATATGGAAAAACCAAATATACTAACTTACGAAGAATCTGCTACACCCACATGAAAATATATCCGGTATACCGGTATGAAATGGGCGTTTTTTTGTGAAAATAAAACACTAATTATTAATGGGAAAGTTAAAAACATTTCATTCAAAGTATTGGCCATTATCTTCTACACATTTTGACCAACTTTCTGGCAATTTGTGGATACCACACCAATAAAATTGTTCGTCTTTTAAAGCAAACCAACCCAATTTTCGGCCTCCTCGTAGGAATCAAAGTGCTGCTCAGCCAATGCGTGTCCCATCGATGAAAACAAATGGTAGCCGCAAGGAGCCAAGTCTGGTGAATACGGCGGGTGGGGTAGCAGCCCTAGCCTAGTGTTTGGATTGTATCCTGCACAGGTTTTGCTCTGTAATGGAGCAAAATTACCTTGCCGTACCTTCTGGCCCATTCTGGCTGTTTCTCCATCAATGCATGGTTCAAATTGATCGTTTGTTGTCGGTAGCAATCAGTATTAAAGGTTTCACCAGGTTCTAGGAGTTCGTGGTACACCACATCTCCACAGACTCGAAATAAAATCTTATCTAATCTTAAAAATGATGATCATATTCTTCATAATTATGAATTTAGACAGAACAAAACTTGCGTATCCTTCGAATACACGACCATGTCAGAATTCTACAAAGCGAAATAACTTTCATTCCCATTTTATCACAAGGAAGAAACATTTGCAATGTGATATTCCTAATGAAAGTGTAGAATTTCCAACAAACCAAATTTGAAGAAGGAATTTGTTTGACAGGCAGTTGAAACGAACGTTGAATGAAAGACAACACGAAGATATGTCATAGTTATCCGAAAAATCTAGGTCACTGCTTCCATTTATTTCGGCTACAAGCCAAAATGAATAAACTCTCATTGGGTTTTTCAGATGTTTCACTTTATTCGATTCAATTTGGTGATTGGATTGTCATTGATTGAAAAGACAAGGAATAGCATTGTTTTGTCTGAGACAAAAAAAGGAATGGTTATGGAGGGGCAGATTTGAACAATCCGCCTGTTTATGCTCGAGCAGGTCGATAGAGATAAAAGCAATAAAGAAAAATTTATGTTGCACATAGATTAGCTTGTACTATTTTTGTTACGATGGAGATTCCTCGTATGGTACAAGGGGAGAAATTCGCAGAATACTACACAAAGAGCAACTGGAAAGGTATAACCAACTATAGATCATTTTTTCAATTCGATTTCCTGATATCTTATCAGAAATTTAGTTATTTTTTGCAAGAAAATTTATTAGTTAGAGAAGACTACAGATGGTTTGGAGAATTTCTAAATTGATAAGAAGCAAAACGAAGTTTGATTTATATTGCTAATGAAAATAAAAACCCTATAATTAAGGAGATTCACACTTAAAGGCCCACATCGTATACATGTGTTCTCTTTAGCTTACGGAAGTTGCACCGGTATGCCATCTCCGGTAGACCCTAGAGTGTGTTGCCGGCATTAGATTGCAATGATCGGTTAAGGTGCCTACTCACTATGACGTTATATGCCAAGTGACAAGGCTACGAGAGATGTAGCCGTTTGCTTTGGCTTGTGCCACTTGACAAATAAACCAAATGCCAAGCCGATAAACTTATAGTGTAAGTTTAGACCAAAGGAAATCATGTGGCAAATGCTGGTGGGTATATGCCAGCAGATACACATCCGGGCGCCTCAGCTTTTTTATTATAAATGACAACGGTTTGTGGGAAAATGAAAGTTTTATCCCTTATTGACTTGTCTCGTGATCGTCCTGTTTATGTAATAGCAGACTGAAAGAATAGAAGGCTGAAGCTAAACGCTTGGTATCTTTTAGTGCAGTGAAAGAATAATTAAAGGGAAACTACTATTAGTACTGGGGCCACTCCAAAATAACCAAGTTTGTGGTTGAAGCCTATCATTATCATCAATAAGAATAAAAAATTATAAAGGCTTCAGCAGCAAATCCCAAATTCTCGTCGATGGACATACTTTTATAAATCCAGTACTAGCTGTGATCTGCTGTCATCTTGGTGTTAGAATATTTTTCGCTAGGGAGCGAGCCTACACAAACACCTTTTTCCAGTGGCAAGCAGAAGTTTCCTTAGTGACGTGCCACTTGGCAAATTAGACCAGATACAATGCTTATGAGCCCAACCCGAATAGTACACGTTTAACTCGACGGAAAACACTTCGCAAGTACTAATTAAGACGTGCCAGTAGAGACTCAGCTGGTTCTCAAATATTAATGAAAATAATTATCATGAGAATTGAGTGGACAAATGGAAAAATTCCATCCAAATTGGCTTACCTCAAGATTGTCGAATTTGCTGAATTGAAATGACAATTGAGTGCAACAATATTGAGATTGCAAAAACTATAACACGATGTCTTTACAGAAATAGCTGTGAGTTTTGATGCAGTGAAAGGAGAAATCGAAAGGAAATAGAAATAGGTAATCAGTCATCGTCACATATCACGAGAAATGATCCACTTCTATCAATACTGGGGCATCCCGAAAATAGTCGATTAGGAAGTTGCCGCTGCCGCAGCAACAAGCGAGTTCTCGATGGTAGACATATGTCAAGTCCGGGGCTGGACTAGCTGTTTGCATTCACTGTTGGTCTAAAATATTCAAGGTGGCGTGACTAAGCAAGCTTGAAACTTCTGAGGGGTGCATTGATATTGTACACCTAGGTTCGTTAAACAAAAACAATAAACAATAAGTAGACTACTTGACATTTAATTATGTATTCGTTCTTGCCACTGTATAGTAAGAATGAACCTTTATCAATTCAATCTACTACCTCTGATCTGCTTCTCTGCTTTTTGGCGTCCGAATGTTTTATGCTTGTTAGCGAGTTATTCCATCTTGCGACCATCTATATCAAGGCCACGCCACGAGGGATGTGGACTTTTCCGTTGGCTCCTGCTACTCGGCAAAAAGGCCAGATACTATGCTGATGAAACTAACTAGTACAGGTTTGAATTGAATGAAACCACGCGTTAATTGTGGTGGTGACGTAACAGTTAATCCAAATTCTTCCCGGTAAAAATTTAATGAACCAATGCCATTTGCAATGAGGTCGTATTAAATTGTGTATGGATACGGCATCTGACATTGACATTGTCGGTCTTGACACTTGGCCTATATCGGCATAGTAAGGACGCGCCTTTGCCTCAAACTTGGTGCCTTATTCCAGAATAAAGCCGTTATGCAACCGAAGTAGGAAAGTAAACGAATATTATAAATTGTCTGTTTATTTGAAGCTACGGAATGCATTGCAAAACTTATTTCCCCATCAATGAGTCGACAACAAAATTCCATCGTTTTACCTGTTTGAAATAGTAGCTTATAACGACAAACGTCATGATCTCTATAGTTCTCATATTGAATTCTTGCTAATCTTGGCAATAAAGCATCATTACTACAATAAAATCGACGAATTGTTTATCTATAGATGAGCGAGACTATTACGCTGAGATGTTGCATGACCCGACTGATGTTCTGTTATGTTTGTGCTGGATAAACATTGAAAGATTAACAGAAACCCATCACTTATTTTGGTATTCAATAGTTATACTTTTTTATGCGAATGCTAATATTAAGAGTCCACTCCAAGATAAAGTATAAATACCACATTATATGTGCAAAATATGCTTATTAGATATGCATTAGCTATAATAAGGAAAGAACCCAAGAACCTATGGAATACTTAGGAATTGGCGACAACATAAATCATTATGAAGGTAGTTACATTTCTATGACCTATATAATGCACGTTAAAAAGCTATCATAAATGGACGAACGATACCAGACAGATTATATCATCAGGTCATTCACTGATTGATTCTTCATACAGTTTTGAATTTCACAATGTAAATATTACAGGAAAATAGCTGAAATGTTTCTTTCTCAAAAAGATAATGCAGGGTTATACAAAATATTTATTTTATTCATCTCTGGAGTAAGATCAGCCCGAGTTATCAGAATCGAAAAATCTGACTTTTACGAAATGATCTTGTTGTTGACGAAAAGGAAATTCAACAAAGAACCCTTTGATCTTCTAGAGAGAATTATTATATCTACATTGAACCTCTCGATAGGATGAGTCGATGGTTTCAATTCATATGATTTCAGTTTAATACTAGAAAATTTTTCTTTATCTGTTTAAGAGTTAGCTTTCAAGTTGAGGATGTCACTGTTTTCGTTTACTTACGTATCTAACTTTAGGACAATGTATCCGCCGGGAAGGTATACAACTTTGTTTATAATTTTTGATTGAATGGAAGAGAATGGATCTTATATCGATAAATGTTTTACTTAATGTCGACAATTATGTATGGAATACAATATCGGGTAAATGTCAGTCGCTGTTAGCCTCTCAGTCCATTGAACACATTTTTATTTACAATCTCACACATTTCAAGCTGTATTCCATTAATTTCATCAGGAATATTTTGTTTGAGTTGCTCAAGAATATATGGTTTGTTTGCATAACCCTGCTTCTCAGATATCCCCACAAAGATGAATCCGAAGCATTCAGTAGGCGCTCGTATGGGCCATTCAACATCTCCATTTCTTGAAATGCCTTCCTGTGGGAAGCGATGTCGCAGTAACTCCACTGTTATCCTGGCTGTATGCAATGTGGCACCATATTTTGGATACCACATATTAATCATTCAGTTGTGGCGTTAAAAAGCTTTCAGCCATATAACTGTACCGTTCCTCGTTGCCAGTAACGGTAACGCCGTTCCATTTTCATAAAAGGAAGGTCTAATTCCTTCTGACCAAATTGTATACCAGATATCCTGAGGGTTTTACATTGCCCAGAACAGACTTATGTTTATTCACATAACTATTCAAATGGAAATGTTTGCCAAACTCACTCATTATGATTTTTTCATGAGTACATGGTCTTCTGGAAGAAGGTCTTGTTTGAATTGTGTCTTAAATGGAAACAAATGCAAATTCTTGTGGAAAATTGTGGCCAAAGTTGTTCTTTGACCACCAAGCTCCTGGGCACGGCCTCGAATAGAGGTGTTGAACAGCAATAATGATTTCAGTCGATCTTGCAGAACGTTGTAGTCTATGTTTGGACACATCTTCGAAATCATTCACTACACGATACTAAGTACGTCTTGTTGACACGCTCTTTCTCCCAAAAGTATCACTTAACTATCTCATCGTCACGTCAACTATTGAATCAAGTTACTTGACCGAATGATTTTCCATATAATAAATTTTCCACGTCCCTTCTTTACAACTGCCAAATTAAAACTGTCAAGACTACTGTTTACCAAAATGGCGTCAAAACAAATAGTATACCTTCCCGGCGGACACCCGGTACCATTTCTCTGGAATGTCAATGCAGTAGCTGATATGCCAATAGTTAAAATTTAGGCTTTCGTGTAATTTCTTGAGGCAGTGGCTCCTTAAATTATTTGCGGCATCATTCAAAGGTTTTCAGAGAATAGATAATAACAAGAACATCACAAGAAAGCCATTAAAAAGACGTAGTGTAGCTCAAAGCAGATTTATATGATAGCAAATGCTTGTTCCATTCTTGAAAGTCTTCCAAAAAACTAACTATCTTATGAAAACAATAGTCTATTCATCGCATGAGCTATGACTATTGTTAAAAGTGTAGTATCATTATGGATATAAAACAGGAGATACTAAAAATTATGTCAAAAATCGTAAACCGTGAAGGATTCTAGGGCAATTAAGATAATGATGCTTCAATGTGCAATAATCATAATCAATCTATGCTTGTAGCGCCACGTAAATATTACTGGAATTTTTCAATATGCGATTGTTTGGACTCTCAGGACTTAGTATGGTCTGTTTCATCTCGAAGACCAGATGAAGAAGTAACATTTTAATCTCAAGCTGAACGAGCGCCTTGAAGATAACAAATTTTTACGTGTTTAGCTGTTGCTCTTGAAAGATCTTATGACGGTATCCAGTGAGATGAAGAAACTGATGTGTCTGGTCTTACCGGAATCGAAGCTTTCTCCTCGGAGGTGGTTCCCCCATTTGGTGGCACATGTCCGGCCTTGGCTACCAGGCCCGCCGGAACCCGCACCGTGAGGCAGTCTGGCGTGATTCCCCTTTCACACGTGGCCCCTTTTAGAGCACGTTCTCTCCTAATACATCTCCAATCGCACGTTCACTCAGAATCACCAACACTCGCGTTTAGCTCGTCCGTGACTCGGATCAGGCACATACGAATACTGTAATGTTTGCGAAAACTCGTGAAAATCCCGTTTCTAGGCTGCTCGTGGACAAAGAAGTAACGTTTGATTGACAATTTGGCACGTATTGGCAATTGATTATCATGGGAGATCCTTGTGGCTGAGTCGCGTGTTTTCCTTGCTGCCTGTCAAACGGCTGAGAACCTGACGCCGGGAGAATGTGTGCGGCACTGGCGGACGTCGCTATCGAGCGACGCCGGCGTCAAGGCGCAGGTCGTCGCGGCGGCGCTCCATATTCTACTACCTGTCGCATCGCTTCTGCCTCATCCGTTGTTATTTGTTAATAAATGATCTTGTTTTCGTCTATTTCATCACATATCGTACAAATTCACCCTTTCCATTTTATGTTCCTGGTTTCGAATGTATTGATCGAATGCGATGTCCACGGTCGGTACGATCGCGGGGAAAAAAACAATTTTTCAAATTGATTGAATCGTTTCTGTTGAGATTACTCTCGGAACTTGGAGTTCTATTTATTGCTCTCCTGTTGATAACAAACAGCGGGTATGGAAAAGTATTTGTTTTGCCTTGACACTCGTCAGAAGAGGTATGAAAAACCGGGAAAAGTAACAAAAAGATTGAAATGAAAATAAAATTAGCTAACCTATCGTTCAAGCAAATATAGTCGGTTCAAGGTATACATCCTCCTTTCCAAAAGAAACCGAACTAAAAAAAACTTAAAAACACTTTGCAGCTTTGTTTCGGACTCATATCCAAAACACCACGTCTTGTCACCAGTTACAATCAATTTCAAGAAGTTTTGATCTTTCCGAGCATTTTTAACGTTGTCTTTACAATGCAATTTTTGATCTTGGGGGAGTTTGTGTGGTACAACCCACGAATTAACCTTCTTAAGGTCTAAAATTTCGGTAAAAATGAGGTAGACGGTTGTTTGAGGAATGCCTAATTCCATTTCAATAACTTTCTCAGACGATTTTATGTTATTTTTGATTAATTCACGCAATTTTTCGATGTTTTCATCCGATACTCCGGATCTGGAGGACCTGATCTTTCGTCATCATCTAGCTTCTCTCTACCAGATTTGAACCACCCGCTTGTAAACTTTGTACGGGATAGACAGTCATCACCATTTACATTTTGTAGCATTCGGTGCGTATTCCTTTTGGAATGGAGATTGTATTACCATCAAGGCAAGCCTTGAAAGTTTTGTCGGTGCTTTATTTCTGATTACAAAAAGTTACTAGAATATTCTGTGCTTGAACCATGTAAATGAATTATAACCTCGTTCTTTCGCGATTCTATCTCATAAATAATTAATAGGAGACGCCATTCTTGTTGAGCATTAGAGATTATATCCACCGAGTCACGAATGTATTTGAACCAAAGATTTTGAAGGGACAAATCTTCTAGTTCAATTAATGAAACAGTCATAAATATTATTTTGAAATCTATTTTCACAGAATTTTGGAAATGTGGGCTAAAATGTCTAGAATACTGGCGTATGCACCTTGCATAATTTCAATGGGAACGTCATTCCAAATCTTGGGACATGGGGATCGTTTCCTATGACGTTCACAGCAAGGCGCAACCATGCAAATCATTCATTAATATTTGATTCCTTTCATTCATTTCAACATCATCAAGGCACTGTGCATTATAGAATTCTTCATTTCGAAACCTTTTTTTCACTAGGAACATTTTTTCTTGTATAACTGAATTGAAAAATTCACTACATTGCTGTATTTCATCTGATATTTTAATTTATAATGCGCGAAACTTGTCAATTTGACCATAATACTGTGTGGCGACATTTAATGAAAATAATAATAAAAAGCAGAGGAAAAAATCCTTATGTTGCCAAACCTGTGAAACAAAATCGAATCAGTGCACACACAATTAATCTAGACATCTCAACGTGGGCTACCAAAAAACTAGATCCAACTAATGTCAACCTTTCGTAGATATATTTCTACTTCTTCAGGGTTACAAAGTGAAATTTACGAAGATTATACATTGCACAACATAAAATTGAAAAATCGACTACAAAAACGAAAATCAAATATGCATAATAGTTATTTATGTACCTAGTGCGTTATATGGATTTTAACGCCCGGAGGGAAACATTTGGCCCTAGGGATGAATGTTGCCCGATGGGCGTTAGGATCTAATAACGCTCGTGGTGCATACAAGATTTTATTTTTCACGAATATATCATTTAATTACAATAAAATTCGATTGCTCCTATGATTTTTTTCCATTTAACTTTCAGTAGTAACCATGGCATTTGTTAATATTTTGAAGTTCGTTATTGCTGTCATCATTTTATTAAGTGAATGTCATTACTGTTTTCGTTGTGAAGATTTAAAGAAATAACAGAAATGAATAGCAATTTGCCAAATAATATAATTGAAAATGCAGCCAAATCTGCAAATAATTTATTACCAGAAAAATCCAGACTCGTCTACGACAAGGATTATGAAACATTCCATCAATGGAAGTTGAAAAATGAAATAATTGCTATAGATGAAACAGTGTTATTGGCGTACTTTCAAGAATTGGTATGCTATTTTATTTTTCATTTTGTTCATGTGTGGGTAATTTTTTTTATTTCAGTCTGAAAAATTTTGTCCTGCGTCATTGTGAAAATATCAATATTTCACAATTCTCCCGGCTAGTAGCGTTTTTAAAAATGAAATCTAAAGGATATATTCCGAAGAAATCCAAAGTTTTGACAGCAGAACAAGTTCACACTTTCATCAATGAAGCTCATGATGAAATTCATCTTCTTCATAAAGTAGTTCTAATAATGTGTTTTTGGAGGACTAAGGAGAGATGAATTAGTGAAAATGTCTATCAAAGATATAGAAGATAAGGGTAGCTGTTTACTTGTTAAAATACCCGAAACTAAAACCGGTATGTCAAAAGGATTTAGCATTGTAGAGGAAGAAAAAATAGGAGCTTTGGGGCTGGTCAGAAAATATATATCCTTGAGACCCAGTGGAGTGAAGAATCCTAGATTTTTCCTCACGTTCCGAAATGGTCGGTGCACCATCTACTACGAATATGTCAAAAAACTGTCAATGCTGTCATGTGGTAGGTGTGGCAACAATTAAAAAACAAAGTTCTTGTTGAAACAACCCATATATGATGTTATATTTTGGGATCTTGGTTTTGTTGTCCATTCCTATATGTTACCTATGAAATGTCCTAGAACCTGGATGCCCACACGTTTTTTTCTCCAGAGTATGCACTAGTCTCGGTTCATTAGGGTTCTTGAAAATTCAGGAAAGCACTGACGTGAAGTCAGGAGCTTTTGCGCGCTTGTTTTAGAGCCAGGAATAATTTGATACAAATACACCGCCGTGATAAAAGAACAAACCTATATCTCAAATTAAAAATGTACCAATAGTTTTCGATCTCCGGTAGTCTGAAGTCTGTTGAGATGATAAATTCAAGAATCGACCACTGCCGGGTTCAAATCCCGTCGGCCACCGTTCTCAAATATCACAAAAAACAAAATCCCCAGCTTCAATGGCATGGCGCACACAAGCCATACTGAAGAGTCCTACGTGTGCGCCAGGACGAAACAGGTAGGGATATAGAAATCCAACAACGCTATAACTTCAATTGAATACACTCATTTCTTACATTCTGAAATGCTTCTCTTGAAATAGATGCACATTATGTTATAATTACCAGGGTTGATTTTTATATTTCGGGATAGGACTACCCTAGTGTTGCAATATGTCAACTGACAGCTCTATCGTCAAGCCTGACATTTTGAGGTTATACGTATTCAGAAAGTTTTGACATACGAGCGCTATTTGTGTTGTTTACAGAAACTTAAAAGATTCATCTCACCCAAAAAATGGAATTAAAACGTGAACATTGTAGTGCGATTATTTTTGACAACTTTCGACGTGGATTAACTCAACAACAGTGCATCGATGAACTTAATTCAATTAAGCCCCTTAAGGGCTCGTTTATACAGGACGGTACCTTATGCCGTAAGCCGTTACCTTATTCCGTATTTCCTAAGAATTTCAGTAGGCGTTTATACCAGAGATATAGAGTGGGGAGAATACGCTTCGACTTGTTGGCTAAATTCTTATGTCAAATTTCGACCATTTTTATACTTTCGTATTCAGCTGTTCCAGGTTGACATACTTGTCAGGTGAATTAGAAATTGCTCGAATTTTATATTGTGCTGATAGATACTTCGATGCTTTGAACATGTCTTGTACTGTTAAAACGTGTAAAACTATAAAACAAAGAAGGTCGAGGGAATATCATTTTATACCTAGGTTTTTATTGAAATTATCCGACTGATCATACCGCATGGCATTGTTTATCTGCTCAGTGGCGTGTTGTTTACTTTCCACAGTAATATGATTCTTTTTAGTTTTCCAAAATTAGTTGATATGAGGACAGTTTGGACTGATATTCTGAGTATAGATTCTGAAGCTATAGATTTATCCAAGAAATTGATATGCTCCATACATCTCATTTTCATTTTAATTTTATTCCAACTACCCCTCAGATACACTGCTTTCTACGCCAATGAACCGAAAGTATAAAAATGGCGGACGAAAAATTAGCCACTTCGCGCATCTCGAAGATCATTCTACCCACTCTATATCTCTGGTCATCCTCCGTATAGTCCTGAGTTGGCATCGAATGACTTCTTGTTACTCCCGTACGTAAAAAATAAAATGAGAGGTCAACTTTTATCGACACTTGAAGAAGCGGTTGATGCGTTCAGAAGGCATATTTTGAGATACTTCAATCAGATTGGCAAAAGTATATAGATCTCAATGGGGAGAATTTTGAAAAACAAGAAAGCGATTTTCGATTATTAATATTTGTTTTTGTTCCCTAATCCCGAAATATAAAAGGCAACCCTCGTATAAGAAAAATTGTGCGGTAGGTATACGTGGCATAACTCACCGCATAAGGAAATTATAATATAATCGAAAGTTTTCAAATCGAAGCTTTTGGATTTAAATACACCTGAAAGATTATGCTATTAATACTTCACTTAAAAATTTAAATTATTTATTTAAAAGGTATATACAAAATATTACAGATTGTGGGTCAACAAGAATCAGGCTCTATTCTACTCAAGTAATGACCTAAACTGGTTGTAGCAAGTGGATTCACTTCTATGAACATGTTTGCGTAGCAATCTAGTATATGAGCTCGTCCTGAAAATAAACAAAGTATTAAATGTATTATCACATATAACCACTGAAATAAACAAGCACCAGATCTTATATATTGAATGTTATTTTTAATGATATAAGAATTTTCAATCATATAAGGTACATTTCTCAAATAATCTTCGTGATTGCGCAAACTTTTCAACCAACTAATATCTATCATCATTTATAATGATCCTGTAGTTTCAGACTTGGAAAATCATGAAAAACAAAGAGAAGATAATAAATAGGATTCAAATGTACTCACGTGTTGTGCCAACTTCTTCTTCTTGTTCTTCCTCTTCGTCTTCATTATCCTTCCATAAGCCCTCTTCAACTTCTGCCATGGCACAAATCTTCAAACATTTCAATTCTTCCAAAATCTAAAACAAAAATTCTAGTACAGTCCGAGTCACAATAATAAACTAGCGAAGAACAGTCATCCTTACCTTCAATATGAAATGCAATTCAACGGGTTTGATAAGATAGAATCTTTCGAATAATTTCTCAAATGAACACCTGGGATTCTCCAAGCAGAATGATAAAACAATGGTCAGCCATTTTTGGAGCAGAGGGCCGTTCAACGTACCATCAAGATGTAGCCAAGGCATCATAATTACTTTCAATGGCTTTGAAGATCTAAAAAAAATTTAAATGTGATATGTAAAACTTAATTCACTGTTAAAATGATAACAATAATAAAACCACTTTGACTAACAAAAATCTTCATAAAAAAGTTTCAATTCTTTTTGAAGTTTCTCTGACGTAATTGAGATATCAGAATGTATTTATGAATCAAGTATTCATATACCCACTGAATGTGTTGAGCATTAACACTCAGCGACCTCTATAGCAGAGCAGACTTATATCTCTAGATTATTTCGTCACTTCAAGGATAAAGGATATTTCAACGAAAATTGACTTCATATGTACACCTATTTTTACATCCTGTATTAGAAGAAAAGTTAACAATAGATTTTATAGTTTAAAATTTGAACTACCATATATAAAAAAATATGCAAGGATACAAAAATAAATAAATATACACGAAAGTCAATTTGGGGAATGTCACTTAGTAAGTTTTACCTTCAAAAGTACGATTTGTAAATATTGTTCAAATTTATATATTGATTTAAAACTTATATTTTACAAAAATTTCTGATTTTTTATTGTGGTTTCAATAATTTGATCATTTACTAAATAGTTAACACTTACTGTATCCTGGTTTGAATTTTCTGTTGCAAAATTTGTAGTTCGTCTTTTACTGAAGCATGAAGTAGGTGTTTCTCATGAGGTGACAAAAGGAATGTTTCTACCAACCAAGGATCACTGTGTTCAAAATGAACAAATGTTTTTTCTTTCACACCAACCTCGTACAAAATGGAATTCTCACAAAGAACCTCAACAATAACATGTAAATCTAAATTTCTTTGTTTTGAACTAAAATTTTCCTAAAAGCAAATATGAAGAATTTAAGAATTTGTTGAACAAAATTATGATAAATGTTCTGAGTTAAATCATCACTGAAAACATTTCTGATATATTAGCATAATTAAAATTACGCAAATGCGTTAATATTTACCACTATTTGTGACCCAGTGACTCCCATAAATTTCTGATTATATGTGAACCCAATAATTTCTCCTGCTAACAAATTATCACTTTCGGTTCCCCCTAATTCTTTCAATTTCTGAATCATCTGTACGGTGTTACCTTCCTTCACATGACAATACCTGAAAATTCACAATAAAAGTCAAGTTATATAAGTAATTTAGTTGAAATAAATACAAAAATACTCTTTTAATAAGACAAATTATATGAATAGATGAATCTTATATGGCACGGGACTGTATAGTTAATAGGTGTAACCGCCATTATTGAACTGACGAAAATTCCCGTGCGACAATGGATAATGGCATCCAACAAGAACGTTTTGGTTTCAGTTTATGAATGGTTTCAAGTTGAAACTCAATATTAGCTTACTAAATATATCTGGAATGTTTGAACAACATAGAACCGTTTATAGAGAATCTAACATTGAATGACTCACAAATATGTATTTTAACAGGATGGCGCATCGCCACACAACACAAGAGCTGTATGGAACCAACTGTTTATGTTCTTACTTTTTACTAGTTTTGTTGTTGATTCATTATTTAATAGCTTTTAAGAAAAAATTTAAGAAAATATTTGCAAATTTGATTTCTTTGATTTATTTTAAAGTTTAGTCAATTAAAATTCTATATTTAAAAACCTCAACACATGTAAACTGATGACTAATCAATGTGTTATTGATAATTATACTGATGAAGATGTAATAATATATTTCATCTGTATCTGGCCAGATCACTTTTGTTCAGATATTTTCACTCGGTTAATAATGAGGTGTTATCAATTGTATCTGCAACTTACCTGTTGACAATGGTGATGAGATCGGGTAGTTGTTTGTCAGAAAATAAGTACCGGTATATTCTTTTAAATTTACCCAATTCCTCCAGTTCGAAATTCTTCGCAGTTGGATACTCAAGAACAAATTCGTCAATCAGATCTTCTATGAGTTTTTGCTCATCTAATGGATATTTTTCTTGTGAAAGCACACATACTACATCACTTACATGAGGAATATTTCTTTTGAAGTTTGTAGGGGCTTCTAACATTCCCTGTACAATTTCTTCAATTTCAGGAACATCCTCAATGCCTCTTATAATTTTAACTTCACTAACATCTTTTGCCATACTATATTTGAAAAAGCTCTGTGCATTGGTTTGTTCTTGGAGTAGTTCATCGTCTTTGTTGGTTATCTCTTCATACTGTTTCATCTTCCCCTTATCCATCCATTTGTTAATCATTTGGAGAATTTTCTCATCCATTTCTTCAGCTTTATTTTCGGAGCATTGTACCACATCAGACAAATCATGAGCTAGCAGGAACTTTTTCGTAACAAAGGCCAATTTAAAAATTTTGAATTCCAACTCCTTGTAATATGTATCAATTTTTTTGTGTCTATAATATTTATTTATGTAACTCATTAATAATTTATCTCCATCTGGTATGGAGGAAAAGAGGTTTAAAACTATTTTGTGTAATTCGTCAAGAAATATTTGTAAGTATTTAATTATTTGATCTTCTTCCTTGCATTCCCAGAATTGAGGGATCGTAGTAGTTATTGTTTCATTGCAAAGATAGCATGGAAAATATGCGAAGAGTCTCTTTACATTGAGTTTCATCATAGTGATACCTTTATTAGATTTGCTGGGATCAACAATAGCCATGGATATCCTGGTATCCCTTGGTAATGCCTTTTTCAAAGGATTTTCAGGATTGCTTATTCTCTCTTTTAAATACCTCTGGTATAATTCTGCAAGTTTTCTAACCAAAAAACCCTGTTCTTCCGAATATGGCCTTAACATATGAGAAGCCTCTGGGCAATTTATATCAATTTTATATTCAGGCCAAACCATAGTTGCTTCATTTGTAGCTATCAATCGAGTATATGTGAAGATATTCTTAATTTCTTCAATATCAGCGAATCCAGGTCTTTCCTGACAGATTTCCCGAAAATGATGGTAAATTGTTTGCATACATAAACAATTGAACGCGGATTTTTGCATATGATTGTATGTGTTAGATAATTGAAATGGAATTGGTTTCACAGAATTCGTAGATCTAGTTGATTTTTTAATGTAAGATATAGCTTGATAAGACTTCGAACTGCTCACAGCTGATCTTATGTTTTGATCGCTGTACTTTTTACAAATTTGAAAAAATTGGTAGGAGATATTTTGACCTTGTTTAGAGCAATGCAAAGCACTCATAAGTACAGCCCTTACCGCTTCTTTTTCTATGTCTGCTTGACTAGAAGGATCATTAAATACAGATTTTCTAGTTTTAATGTTAACCAGAAGTGGCCTGAATGTAGAGATATTAGCCGGATTGAGATGATCAATTCTCTTTGATTCACCTCGAAGAATGTTCTTAATTTTGTCATAGTTTTGATAAATGTACCACACAACATGAACAAAGGCAACGTTTTTCTCCATGGTATTGAAAGAACTATAAGAAGTTGATGATTCTAAGGATGTCTTACTGAGATTGAAAATAATTGGGGTGAAATATGTAGATAATTCCTTTATATTTATCAATTCGTAGGCATGTTCTCCCAATGATCTCACAAATGTATCGATGTGTTCTAATCTATTAATTCTTCGTGCACAAGCTCCACTTGTCTTATTTTGGCTTTGCGGACATAGAATGTGCAATATATCCCTTATTAAAAACCTAGAAGCCTTGAATACATTACTTTTTCTGCAAAGGAAGTAATTAGCGGCTCTGCAAATACATAATATCCTATCTTCTTCTTCATCAAACTTGGCTTTGAAAATACTTCCGTTCTTTTTTATAATGACTTTATCTTTGGCATCCATTTCTTCTTTTTTTTTGGGTTCCTTTAATTTACGTATTTTGATCTGTCTATGAATAATACCCTTTTTGAGTTTTGGCTTAGTGGAAGAACGAATTGGAATAGGTTTTCTTGTGTTTGTCACAAATATCTTACTACTTCCGCGCATTAGTTCCTTATATTTAATTGCTACTGGCTTTATAGAGGCAATATTAGCCTCTCTTATACTCGGTTTGTCGACTTGAACGTTAGATTTATTTTCTATGGGTGTACTACACCATAACCAATTTCGTTTTATATGAGACCACATGCTTGAATCTAAACCCCCTGCGCCTCTTTGATCGCCAGGAATTACCCCATTGTCATTTTCCATGGCCTCCTCAGGAGTCTTGGACTTGATACAATCTGAAAGTATACTTTTATGTGCTGGAACCTCAATTGCCACTGACTGACCATCCATAATTTTTCTATTACCAAGTGATGTATTCATACTTATTGTCCACAACTGACACCAGTAATCCTCAACATCTCCACTAGAAGAAAAAGTGAAAGATAATCTTGGATAATTTTTTTCTGTTACCTTATGATAACTTTCCCCACTGGTACTTGTATCCAGCAAGCTAGCTTTTTTATTCACATATAAGTATAACTGATCTTTCAAAACATTGTGAGGACCAAGTTGCATTAAACCAATATAGCATAATCGGTCTATTAATTCAACAGCATTAAATATGTACTTCCTTCTATGCATTAAAACTTGGCGTAAATTGAGGGGTATATCTTTGATCAAATAATGTTGACGAATTGGGTGTTTCAAAAAAACAAGCAAATCAGGGCATTCTATAGAAAGATGAAATATCTTAACCCACACAGATAGAGGTATTGACAGGATGACATCACAAAGTAAAGCCCATCCACTTGGGTAATTTTGAGGAAGTGGTAATTTGGGTATAAACATTTTCCAATCTATCGTTCTTTGGTATATAGGTGGAATCGATTTGATTTCCTCTGGTCTATAATGCAGGAATATGTGATCTACATCAAAACGAGTTAATTGATCTAAAGATTTATAATCGTAAACCAGATAATGAATCAGCTCATGAAATAATTGCATCCGTACAAACTTTGGCTGATACCCTAATGTTCTACCGAACACTCGGTTATACTTATAACCGGCAGGCAATTTAGTATTCGTTACATTCAATTTGTCTAGTTCATTCTTAACATCATCGTTCTCAATCCGAGATCCTGATTCCTTTTTCGCTACTTCGTTTTCAGTTGATTTGAGTATTTGAGCATCCATACCCAAAAAAAATTTGATCATCGCTTGTTCCTTAGCTGCATGTAACAGAGGATGTGTTAATTCTACTGAAGGATGTGCAACAATCCACAGTGTCCTAAATGTTTCCATCGACATCATAAAAATCTTATAGATTTTAATATACCCTTCATTTACCAATCGGAGAAGAATGCGATGCATGGTACTTTTATCCATTCTTCCTTGACCATTCTTTTTATCAAGAGCTGATTCCTGATCATTCACAGCTTTTTGAATTTTGTAAATATCACAAATGATGTGATTACGATTTATTTCATCCAGAATCATATTCGTTCTAGTCAAAGATAAAGCTGTAATATTCTTATCGAAAGAAACATAGGTTTTATGATCTGAGAGGTATACCTCAGGAGGGGTTGATTGAGTTATGATTATATCTATGTTTTCTTTAGTTTTTTCATGACTAACTTGAACAGGATTACTACCTAATAAGAAATCCTTACTCGTCATATAATGAGATGAATAGTCCCTTCTGGAACTTGTCGCCAATTCAAAGTCAATTTCATACATACCACCCTCCTGAGGTCTATCAGAATTGTTATCCAATTGAATCATTTCAGTCACACTAAGAATTGGATCCAATATACATTTCAATAAAATTCTTTTAACTGCTATATTAGAGGTGCTACTGCTAAAAACAATTTCCTTAACTCCAGCAAATTTCCAAACAATCTTTCTGTCTCCACAGGTTGATTCAATGGTACAAAATTTTGGCAGGATTCGTATATCAGGAAGATCAATAGTTATAGGTTTTGAGAATAATACAGGTGGATGATATCTAACACGCTTTTTGACCTCCTCTTTTGGAGGGTCCACTGCATCATCTTTTCTAGCCAATAGAGGACAATGAAAAGGTCGAAAATTTGGATTTCTCCAGTGTTTGTCACGTTTATTCAACAGAGGATTATATTTTTTTATTTCTTTAGTAGAAGTCTTCTTGTCCCTAATGATTTTTTGAAGTATACTCTCAGGAATCTTGAAAGTTTTTTTCACAGGTGTAGGTGGGTCTTTTGAATGAAAACACCTAGCGAAGTAACTGAAAAATAACATACGCAATCAGATGCAGAAAAATATTATTTTGCGTATTTAACAAGGATATGTTCCACCAGAACAACAGTACCAGGGTTGGCTTTCATATTTCGGGATTAGAGAAAAAAAACAAATATTAATCATCGAAAATTGCTGTATTTCAAAATATTCCCCATTAAGATCTATACACTTTTGCACGTCGAAAGTTGTCAAAAATAATCGCACGAAAATATTCACGATTTAATTCCATTTTTTTTGGGCGAGATGAAATTTTAAGTTACCGTGAACAACACAAATAGCGCTTTTATGTCAAAACGTTCTGACTACGTATAATCTCAAAAATGCTTTTCGATAAAGCTGTCAGTTGGCAGATTGCAACACTAGGATTGTCCAATCCCGAAATATAGAAGGCAACCCTAGTATGAGTTTGGTTGTTTCATACCCTGTATAAATATATTTTTTTTATCTAAATATATACTCACTAAATATGTCGTTGTTTTCCTTTTTCTGATCTTACGCTATCTATCACATTTCTGACTTGCAATTTTCTGACAGCTATCCTTACTGTATAAAAATCAAAATTAACTTTTTTCACGAGTTCCTGAAGTGTTATGCCTTCTTTTCCTGCCTTGAATATGAATGAAAATATCTCTCTCAAATATTCATTATCTATATTTTTAGTTCCGCGGCTGTTACCATCATCTGAAAAACATGAAAAAAAAATGAGTAGGTAGAAAGAATTCAGATCTCAGAGAATAGGAAAATAGCTGTGGCGTATGTGCAAATTGAAGAAATATATCTTCCGAAACCTCTACAGGATCCCAGTGAGGGCTCGTCAGGGTAGGCACAACCGAAAAAGAGAAGGTGAAAAAAAATATTTTTTTAATCGAAACTTATTTGAAAAATTAATAGCAATATTTAAATCCCGAGAAATTCCCTAAGTATCTTTTCCTCTGCCCTATATATCTCATATTTCCACTCGACACATCGAAGTACACATTATTTCGGTCAAACACCTCAAATAATTTTTATTCCAAGTTCCCGCATCTGTCCTTATACGTAATAACGCAGCTCAGCCAGCCGAGCCACTGCTTTCAGTTTATGATTTCATCTAACACATACGTCGCTCGAAGTTCCTATTAATGGAACTCTACAATACCTCGACTGTGACACTTGCGAGGTCGGCCGAGAAGACTTGGCCGTTGGCCGTCCCTATGTGAAACGGCAGACGGGTGAAATTGTTTATTATTATCGATGTTTATTTCAAATATCAAATTAAAAATTGTAATTTAATATCCGACATCTTCATATGTTTATCCTAAATATGAGATAGAAAGAGAAATCATTATGTATTTAAAATTTTGTCACGTATCCTGTTAATAATTGAAATTTTCTCTCCTCAAATGACTATTATCATAAGTACTTGAATATTATTTCAATTTCAGAAAAAAGTGTATTCGTACTGTATGGAATAAATTTTGTGACCATCATAAAAATTCATTCTTAGTAACTGTAAATAGCAAAACAGCAACCCACGACTTGTTTATTTTTCAAAGACTAGGTCGGCCAAGATACCCTTGGGGAGGGGGTATATGGGAATTGCATTGCGTGTGTTTATTTGATCATCAGAGTTCAGTTTAGTAGGTCAGTAGTTTAGAGTAAAATGTTATTGTGTAGGGCTTAGGGTTGTAGTAGTTCGGTTTAGGTTACAAGTTGAATGTGAGTGATCCAGATGGTAAGTGTAAGAGAGGTAGTATCAAATTGCGGTGATTTGATTAGTTTTTTAGTAGATAACAGGTTTTCTGTTATTAGAATAATTCTAATTGACAGCGTTCACAACATGATGAATATGATTTTAATTTTACTAAGTTTTAAGATGAATTGTTGGACAGTTATACATTTTAGATATGATATGATATCTTAGGTAAGTATTTGTAACATGTAAACTCGAAAAAGGCTCAATGTACGCCGAAAAGTAGTATTAATAAGTAAAAGTATTAATAAAAGTATTATTAATAAAATAATAATAAGTATTAATAAAAAAAGATGAAATCCTAATTTTAATCCAGTGCTCTAATCCCAAGAAAATTGCTTCTAAATTATGTATATACATATATATATATATATAGGGCACGAGACGTCACTGGAATGAAGAATTGCATATATGAGATATGCGAATGCGTAAGATCTTATATTGGAGAAACAAAATGTCTCTTAAAAGCTATAAAAAAAGCTGATGTTTTCAAGAATTATAAAAGTTTTTCCATGGAGCATTTGAGAACTTATTTTCCAAATAAAACGCAAGAGTAAACTCTCTTGAAGTTGCTCAGAATTTCTGTAGCAAACTTTTTCAATTTGCAGACATTCCTTCGTGTACTTTACCTTGAGGAAAATCATAAGTTTAATGAATAAATTGACAATGACTGTTCGATGTCATGAATCCAAAGTTATCAAATCCCTATTAGAAAACCTCTTACATGGAAGATATCAGCGAAACATGCTTCAAATAAATATTCCTGTTGTGAAAAACGCTGAAATAGCTACCAATATACAGACTGAAAACATACCAATTTCTTCTTCTTCTAGATGATCCTCATTGTCCACAGTTTTATTCCAGGTGGCAGCCACATTAACTGTTGGGTCGATCAGTTGAAATAGTCTCAAAGTTTTTTCCTTATTCCTGTTTTTATATCTCCACTCACTAACCTTTGCATTTGGGTAGAGATATCTGTAGGGATGAAACTGAAAACATATTTTTGTAAAAATTTTAAGCTATTCTGATCAAAATGAATTAGAAATATTTCAATTTGAAACTGATAATAGAACATCCGAAACTGAATCGACGCTGATCATAAAATAAAGGTTATTTTAGAAACAATTTAGTTTTTTTGAAAATATATTGAAATGAGTTATCCAAAAAATTTTAGCCGGTATTCAAATATGCATAAAGGATATCTTATAAATAAAATAGGTATAAGAAAAATTACTTACAATATCAGTCTTGATATACCTTGTGAATTCAGGTGTTTTCAAAATTTTGTTAATGCCTGTTGAACGTGGAAAATATTTCTTGAACTCTCCAAACTCTACAGAATATCCGGGTTGCTGTCGGAGAAACTCCACAACTGACTCAACAAGCAAAAGTGTTTTACTTTTTTGTAATCTATAAAATCTAGGGAGGTGAAGGAGTTTTCCTGTTTTATTCTGTCCTGTGGCTGCATTTCTTAAAACAAAGAATTGCTTCTTCAGAAGTTTCTTTCCCTCTAAACTTTTCCTTACATGGAATACGGATCTAGAATCTTTGATTATGTTAAGGACAGATACTTTTCCTTGAGTCAATTCTCCATATCCTCGTGCTCGCCCGACTCGTTCAAGAAGTCCATATTCATTATCACTTAATTCAACTTTTGGGTCAACAAGTCCATTCATAATTGCACGCTCTCTCATTTTCTGACTTGCCACTAAAACTAATCTGTTACCATATCTGAAAGAGAAAAAGGTTAACTAATCTATTATAATAATATGATGCATAGTGAGGTCTAGCGCCTAAGCAAATCAACCGATTTGCATCAAATTTTTTTAAATTAACGGTAGGCATCTAAACTGATGCAGAAAAATAATAACAAGTGCCAAACATCTATAATTTCTCTAAAAACACAAAACACTTAAAAATTAAGGGTGTTTGGCATGTTTTCGCTGTAGATGGCGCCACCGCTCAACAAATTTTTGGGTGGGTGAAAAGTTGTGTCGTTTAGATTGAAAGAACTCATCAAAAATGGGACCACAATACCCCTGATATCAAATAAGAAGAATGTAGAGTTTTTCAATATGATAAAAAACAGAGCAATTATGAAATACAGTTCTTGAAAGAAGGAAATATTCAGGATCTAATATAATCATGTGCTTCTGAATAATGTTGCTGAAAATCATGTGAAAATTGTAAATTACAGATCAGTAATTCAACTGGTCTGTCAACTGAAGGTGCGTTGAAATGAAACTTATAAATCCAATGATTTTCTTGTATTTTAACTTTGAGGGCTGTAGGTATTTGATCACAATTTAAATTTTAGGAAAACTCAAAAATAAAATTGGAAGCAGAAACTGTACATTCAATGGAGAAAAATTTCATTTCTATAAATCACCTAGGTAAAAAAAAATATTTGGAAACCATTAGAAGCATTGTAGAATGTACAGATTAGGTTTGCTTTTCATTAGAGAAAAACAGAATTCCTTGTGTATTTTGTTAGCTGCAGTAATCAAAAATTTTATCAGCAGCTGCAAACATTGAATGCAGTGAGAAACTTAACCAGTCATCAACTGAAAGTACGTTGAAGTAACACAGAAAAACCATCTATTCTTATTGAATTTGTTATAAAGATAATATTAAATTCTATTTCAAATTTCAGGATATCTCTATAAGAGAAGAAATAAAAGGTTCAAAGAGCAAATGTCATTTGTGTGAAGCAATCTAGATTGATAATGATTTGAAAATTACAAGAACCTGAAAATTATAGCCACAAGAAATCAATAAAAATCCATTGAGAATTCTGTTAATGAAACTATGAAAAGATAAATTTTCAGGTTGCTTCAAATTTATGTTATGTGTGCAATACTGAGAGTATCTGCAAAGCATCGTATCAATAGTTTGGGTGTTCTGATGTTCTGAGCATGGTAGCAATGAGGAGAAATTTTAAAGTAGATCATTAAATTGAAAGAAGAACCAGTAGAAGTGACCAAATATCTCTTTTTTTTTTAAATTGAATAAACTGAAATAGACAAATTCAAAATATTGTTTGTTAAAACCATCATAAGATTTGTCATTGTCGTTCCTAAAGTTGAGAGATTAAGAAGTTCTTTCATTGCCTTTTTGTGTTTGTTTTAAATTTTCATCAAGTATAATCTTGAAACAATGGAGAAATAGATTTAATTTCTAACTTTGGAAAAAAATTCGTCATTGACTTTAAAATTAAAACATTCCCATTCTGTCTCTTTGACTTAATTTTCTTCCTTTTACTAGCTGTTAATATTGATATTTTTCATTTTAATCATTTCTTGTCATTTTCTTCATTCCTAGTTACTCACAAAATAATTTTTTTTATGATCATTTTTTTACATGTATAGATATTATATGAGTCTATTTTGGTATTTTTTCCTTGTTAAATTTATTGTAGTTTCAGTAATTCCATTATAAGGATATATTGGCTAATAAAAAATTGCTTATAAAAATGTCTTTTTGTTTATATAAGCTTCGGGAATGGGCCCTTTTTATCTGAATCAGATAAATGCTCAGATAACCTATGAGCATACATAAATGCGAATCAAAAGAATGACAGCACGGATAACCAAACCCGAGCATTCAAGCGATAATTTCTGGTTATTCTTTCTGGATTTCGAAGGAATAACGAAGAAGAACCAGCAATAACCGCTAGATGGACCAAAATAATAACCTGGTTACTCTGGGTTATTCGCTTGAAATACCCTAAAGTTTTTTGGTGTGATGTCAATAGTGATTTGTAAAGTTTATATCTATACTAGGATGTGTATAAATTGCAATAAAAAAAAATTATGTGAAGGATAATTTACTTACTGATTCAAAGCTTCAGCCAAACTAAGATTTCTTATTTCAGCTGTTTTGTCCAATCTTGTATTATATGTTGCACATGATCCTCTAACACCATCTTTGTTTACCATTGCATAAGGATAAATTTCTCCAAAATCTATTTCCTGAAATAATATGTGATAATTGAAAAATTGTTGAGCATTTTAGATACTCATCAACAGTTTCCTATCAAAAGGGACTATGAACCAAAACAAGCCGTTTATACATAAGGCCTTCCAGCAAGATTAAGATTATACTGATTGTTCATATGCCCAAAAAAAAAGTAACCATGGCGTCTTTATTACTTCATTATTACCTTCCAGGGTAATCCCTTTTTGGGCATAGCATACCTAAGAGTATTTCGATAAATCTTGCTTGTAAAAAGAAAATAACTATTTCTGGAAATTAGCTCTTTTGGCAGGATATCAAGATCTAGATGAGGGAATTATCGAATACTTACAGGTTCTAGTACAACTCCTGTATCTGGGCATACATATTGATGTTTGTCATATATCATTAAATTCCCTCGAGGATTCTCAAGTACAAAATACTGTATTTGATCAATAATCTTCAATAAATTCCAAAAGATGTCCTCTTTTCCTTCAATTAAAACTGGATAATGGGAACTGTCCTCAATTCTTTTCCACAATGCTGTAAAGATATCCATTTAAAATATCATACAAAGTCAAGCAGTTTTCACATGACACATGGAATAAGCTTACCTTCTATAGTTATACCATCTAAACCCTCTAAACTAATTTCATCACAAAGTAGATGTAACCATTCAACATAATATGTATATTCATTACTACTTCTTGCTTCATCAATTTGAAATAAATCTGGTTTTTCTCTAGTGTATTCCAAATTTTTAGTTAAATATTCAAATTTAATATCATCTTCAATGGTGTAATCAATTTTTTCTGGAAAATTGATTTCCAGTATTCTTTGTTTTTTCCGAGGAGGGGTGTCTTGATCTCCATCATCTTCAATTCTCCGTTTGGTATTGGAATTATCTGAAGTACTTGGTCCAAAGCTATTTGAAAGAGTACGTAAGTAAGACTGTATTATATCTGGTTTTTTACGAGAAGCAAAAGACACTTGTGATCTCTTCTTACTCTGAAGGTTGTTCTTTAAAATCCTCTTTTTCGGAAAACGATTCACAGGCTTAGCTTCTATTACTTTTCCCATTATTTACTATTATTGGAATTTATTCTATCATACACACTCAACCAGAAATTTGGCTCGAAAATTTACACATAAACAGAGGAAGTTTCAATTCCCCAGACATGCAATATTTGTACCTATATTGGCAAGTTTCACACAACAATGTTTAGATACATTTTCTCTGGTAATCAACAAAAAATATTTTTGTAAATTATTTTATAACCTAAAAAATTTCACTCTTGAGATCCGAACATAAAATTGTATATTCTATGGTCGAAGTTTGAGATTTTGGTATTGTTACGAGCATAGACTACATAGAGCTTGGGGTTCGATAATATAAATTCCAATAACCAATAACAAATGATTCCAATTACGACTACATGAATATGTCAAAATGTACAATCCCTTATAGCTATTAGAGGTGGGCGATTATGAGATAGACTAACGAAATCATTCGATTATTAATCGAGATATCTCGATTATAAATAACGGTTAGTAGTTAGGTAGTTACTAATACTAATCGTACAGCTGCGTGGGGAGTGGGGACGAGACATAGACGACAACACGATCTTTCGCTCGCATAATCGATTATGCAGTCTCTCGTATCTCGTATAATCGTATTTCGTCTAAGCCGAGAGACGATTATGCAGCACTCGATTATACCAGTCGTCTCCCGTCAGCCACACATAATAGTGTACTCCATGTTTTGAAATTTGGATATTATTTATTAATGAAGCATATTATAATAATTTTGAGATTATATCATCGAACTATTGTGAAATTTGCAGATTGGCAAATATTCAGGTAATAAAAATTGAATGTTAATAATAATATCATTATTATTGAGCGTTATCACATTGAAATTAAAACGTATACGCTTCGCAGCATCGAATTGTACGCTATATTATCATAAAACGCCATACTACTAATATCATTCGATTATGAAACCATTCGATTATGAAAACCTGTTAGTTACTAATTTCATAATCGATTATTAAAATTAGTAGTACTGAAATAATCGATTATGCCGATCAATCGTGATCGCCCACCTCTAATAGCTATACTTCAAATGTAAAATCCCTTAAGTCACCTTCTCAACTCTACTGCCATGGCCTCGCCAACCAAACGCCTCTTCACGTACTTCTACGGTCACCTGCTAGCTTCACGTCGCTACCTGTCACTGAACTCCCTTGAACTTCTTGAACTACTCCCTAGAACTCCACTGAACTCCCTCGAGTATGCCCTTTTATACTCCCCAGGTATACGGATATTCTATGAACCTGAAGCAGAGGGCGCTATAGACGTGTTCTTATTCTTTCTTCTCTCAACTACGTCGCAGCCATAGGCAGATTCGTAACAGTATGGAGGGTGGTTCTATCTTCTACCCTCCATAGATTTTGGGATATACATTAGCCATAGAGGTATGAATTCATAGAATCATTGACAATAGCACTAAGATGACTAAAATACTGGTGTGTAGAGGTGGGCGATTATGAGATAAACTAACGAAATCATTCGATTATAGAAATGTCTCGAGATATCTCGATTATAAATAACGGTTAGTAGTTACTAATACTAATCTGTACAGTACAGCTGCCTGGGGAGTGGGGACGAGACATAGACGACAACACGATCTTTCGCTCGTATAATCGAGTGCTGTATAATCGTCTCTTGGCTTATACGAGATATGAGAGACTGCATGATCGTCTCTCATATCTCGTCTAATAGCCGAGAGACGATTATGCAGCACTCGATTATGCGACCGAGATACGATTATGCAGCACTCGATGATACGAGTCGTCTCCCGTCAGCCACACATAATAGTGTACTCCATGTTTTGAAATTTGGATATTAGTTATTTATTAGAGAAGCATATTATAATAATTTTGAGATTATACCATCGAACTATTGTGAAATTTGCAGATTGGCAAAAATTCAGGTAATGAAAATTGAATGTTAATAATAATAATATCATTATTATTGAGCGTAATCACATTGAAATTAAAACGTATACGCTTCACAGCATCGAATTGTACGCTATATGACCATAAAACGCCATAAGTTGTTCTAACTACTAATATCATTCGATTATGAAATTATTCGATTATGAAAATCTATGAGTAACTGATTCCATAATCGATTAGTAATATTAGTAGTAATACTAGTAGTACTGAAATAATCGATTATGTCGATCATTCGTAATCGGCCACCTCTACTTGTGTGTGCACTTGTCAAATTTTGAATGGAAATGTCATTTTACTTTTTGGGACATGGCGACTGTTTAGTTTTATACTCACATGGGGAAGGCACCAGGCAATTCATTCATAACATTACATCACAAACGGTTATCATTTGTTGAAATTTTAAATGAAATTAATCCCAAAAATGAAAGAAATTTATTTTTCGTACTTCCGGGCCTAAAGTGACAACTTCACTCCCTTATGACAGGTACTAAAGTGTCACATTTAATCCCTCCGGGATTAAATATTGACGAAACTCCCGGAACGATTAAATCACAAATAAACGAATTTAAGGGATATTTTATTGAAAAATACAATTAATTAGAATGGTAATTAACGTTAATATTCAAATTAATATTGTGACAGTTCGTCATATTGACCAGTCTTTCTTGGATTAATGCAGTAACTGACGAGTAATAGATAGGTCCTTATCATATTAAACTGGTGTTTGTTTCGAAGATCCTGCGGAAACAGGAAGCGAGAATGAGGACTGTGGCATAACTATAGTGGACGAATCGGCGACTTGACCAAATATTTTATCTGAAATTTTTGTTTATTTTTAATAGACGATTCAATATATCCCTCGGCCACGTTGGAGGATTTCCATCCTCCATGTCTCTTCAGCACGTCTATTGTTGCTCCCGAATCAGCTAACAAAGACGCAGATGTGCGTCTAAAACAATGTCCCGTATAAGACGTCGCATTTTCTAATTTCAAGAAAGCTGCTATTTGCCGTGAAAATGTACCAAAACATGTTTTTTCCTACTACTCGCGTAGTACATTCGTTGTTGATGTATTGAACAAAAAATTTTGAATGAGGTGTCCCTGTCTTTCGCAATGCCACATATTTTCGAAATATCGCCACAAAACTGATGGCACTGAATTTTTAATCACAAAATTTCGGTCAATTTTATTTTTGGTGTTTCCAATCGCAATTAGGAAGGAATCGCCCAAATCTCTCACATCGTCGATTTCTAAATCAACCAACTCTTTTCCACGACAAGCTCCCGCAACGCCCAAAATAAGTGCAACCTACAAAAAAATTGATTTCTTAAAATTTCTGAATATAAACACATTTCCGAATTTACCTTAAGCATTAAATATTTATCATCCGGAGCCTCCCGTAAGAACTGATCTACCTGCTCAGACGTGAGAATTCTTGACTTCTTTGGCTTAAATTCCTCATTTTTTCTCTTCAAAAAAGCTAATAATTTTGGAAATTTACTTATATCAATATCTTCTCTAATGTTAATAACCGATTTCAGCATTGAGTAATGTGCCCAGAGAGTTGAGGCACAAACCGCTTTTGATTTATCATTGAAGTAGACTAACAGCGCATTTTCAGTAGGTTGTCTCACATTTTTTAAGCGGCACCACTTTTTAAAAGCATCGTACTGCTGCTCGTATAGTTTTCTAGATTTCGGTGGTAACAATTCTTCACCTACTTCGGCTGCTCTTTTATCAATATCAGATACACCTTCTTCACTCATGAAACCAATAATTATCAATAACAATGTTTCTTTACAATGACACTAGTAATGACAATGTTTCTAAATTATAATTGTCACAACGCAATGTTACTATGGTAACTTATTTTAAAGACAGTTTATTAAATGAGTTGAAGAGAGAAAGAACTGATTGAAATTATTGAAATAATTAATAAAATCATACCGGAAGTACGAAAAGTATCGTATATACCTTGCGACTGAAGTACATTTAATCCTGAAGGTAAAGTTTATGGCCCGACCGCAGGGAGGGCCATAATTTACCTGATCCTTCAGGTAATTTACCATTTAATCCTTCAGGTAAATTATGGCCCTCCCTGCGGTCGGGCCATAAACTTTACCTTCAGGATTAAATGTACTACTTCCGTCCCGCGGTATATAATATACTATTATTGCCCTGTAAAATTAACTAGACAAATATTTCATGGATTTCACCGATTAACTGGCTTTTAAATGAATATTCTTGTGATGCGAGTTCTGATCACGTAATGCCTTAAATTAGTATGGTTTATCCATTTTTTTTTCTAATACATTGAAGTATGATTTTTTTTACTAAGACATGGTCTCTTGCGCAAACATAAATGTTTTGTATTATTCTATAAAGATTTTACAAGCCTGATTTATGGTAGGTTGATGCTCATTTATGTGTTTTATTAATTTATAAGAAAACAAACATTATTTGTTAACAGAATTCAACCGATAACTTATGAAGTTTTCATATCTGAAAACTTAAACAATGCTTATTGGAAGAAAATTGTGAAAAAGAAAGGTGCTGCTCCTTGCTGTAATGTGTTTCATTGCAGCTAATTCAGTTGTTCGGTTTCAAATTTTTAATTTAATATTTGGCACACTGAAAGTTCGTGAATTCTCATCCCCAGTACTAGACTGTCCACATAAAATACAAAAACGCATTATAAAAAATGGATATTCAATTTTCACACATTTTTATACAAAAATTCCGAATAACGCAATAAATAATTTATTCTAATCAGAAACTGACATTCGAATAGATTTGAGTCGCGATACCTGGCGGGGAGAAAATGAGAGAATCCCCATGTCGCCAAACCTGTAAAACAAAATCGGAGGAGTGCACACACCAGTATTTTAGACATCTTAAATAGCACCCTACATTAAATTTGACTGAATTTGCTTTTCTTTCGTATTAGGTCCATTCGGGTTTCACGTTCTGAGTTCCAAAACCATCAGGAGTTTACGTATTTATTATGCGTATTTGAGCATTCCCTATTTGCGCAAAATTCTGATGGTACTAGAATAGACATGTTTTAGTCTAGTAGTATCTTTTATGATCGATGCCATTGGGAAACGCTTGGATCAGAACCCGGATCCTAATACATCTTAGGGAATTCTTTGCGACTCTAAGCCATAGCACACCAATATAAAACTTAGGTATTATAAAGTATATTATAAATTATAGAGGTATGCAGGAAATCATGAGCTTTGCAGTGAGGAATGAACGAAACTTGATCGTATTATAAACTGTACAATATTGAGTAACTCTTTGATAATAAGAAGTATGTGGATGCTCTATAAGCATTTTTTGTTGTAAATGATTTTGGAGAATTATGTGCTATTTGAATTTTTTCTATGGTCCACGTATTTATGATATATTATGTGATGAATATAATAATCCAACTTCTCCTATGTACAGGAGGTAATCACTGGTACGCACGATACCTTGAGTTGCAACTCTGCTTAGGTGGCAACGATGGAAATTACGAAAACGAAATAATTTTTTAACGATATCTCAGATGATATTGTGAATAAATTCACAGAATTTGTTGAGTGTCTGCCACGATTAAAGGTGTTTTTTTTTGTAATAAAAATTTCATATGCTCTACCAGTAACCTTCATACAGATTTTTCATCGTTTATTTTTGGATTAAAAATCTTTCTCCTTATATATATGTTGTATGTATATGTATATGAATCAATAGATTCCATTTGTTCGGCGCATATGATTTTGCCAAAAAACACAATTCAACTCAAGCATACATGCTGCCAAAATTTAATGCTGTAGGGAAATTATTTCGTGGTTTATATATTTTTTCAACATGATGAAATTTTATCCAAAACACAATCAGAATCTTGAATTTGATATATTCAGGATATACATTAAATAATTTTTTTTCTAATGTCCTTCAAATATAAAACCATGTCTTTAGAAAACACATGCGTATGTACGAAAATCAGTTAAATGTGATAACACACTTTGATGATCTTCAAAATGATTATCTAGAAATATCTTTTTTTGTCGATAATGATGTAGTAACGGCAACGTGGATCTTTTTCTACTAGTACAGTTCTTGCCTGTTCTTTCAGTTCACGTTCAGTTTAATTTTTCAAAATCCATGAGTAGTTTACGCATAAATCTTAGAGGAATATTGACCCCCTCAATGCCTTTATTTAATATATATGCAAACTCTTGAAAGGAACCACAGCAGTCGAAACCATATATGAACTGTTCAAACGTACTGTTCTGAACGATATAATTAGTGTTCTGTTCTGTGGTGTACTCGAATAAATGTTATGCAACAAACGTTACACTTATTTGTATCATCATAGACTACTTCGTCCTCTGACTCATTCTTCTGAGAATGGTGCAATTGGACGATGAAGTCAGCTGATTGGTGAACAGTTCAACCTAAACTTGACAGCTTTGTTGTGTAAAATTTTCTTTGTTGGAAAGGATTCGTGGAAGAACTGTCAGTCTGAATAATAATTAATTTATCATGGCATCAGCTAGTAGCACTAGTGCAAAAACTTTATTTGATGATTCCAAAATGAGGCTAGCGGATAGAGTTCAAATGAATTTAAATAATATATGTTCCCTTGCTAGACAGATTACTCGCGGTTCCAAAAGTAATGAGGTAAGTGATTTTTGAGGTATGCCATCATCAAGTAAAAATACTTTTTATTTGCCAGATCTTGATGCATTCTGCTCGAAATTTTGCGGTTCAAGAACAACAAATGGATAACAGTGAGAAAAATTTAAAGAAAATGCAATTATTAGTGGTCCACCTGGGATACCAACAGCATTCAATTGAAAATTCTGCTCGAAAAATTGAAGAAGTTAAGGAGCAAATATGTGCAATGCAAAGATAATTTAACCAAAATATGTGATTTTATTCTGATTTTATTTCCTTTTTATATTTGGTTTTTTAATTTTGTTCTGTTGGTAATATTGACCAATTAGACAACGCAAAAAGTCAAGTTTTAATCAAATATTTGCATATAAACTTTCATACTTGAATCAATCTTGATTTGTCCTTTTGGAAAAATCGCAGGTAAATAAGTCTTGAATCGAAATATTGCAAATTGGGAAGCTAAATATTTCTATTCTTTTCAGGGAGCTGAAAGATGTTAATTAAAATATTAAAAAAAGATGTCAAAAGTTTATGTAGATATTTACAATCTAAACCTTGCCCAAAAATTGTGACTAATTTGAAGGATGATAGCCCCTGTTTCAAAAATGTTGTTAATTTTCCAGATAAAATTGCTGTTTGTGATTCAGTTGGTAGTTACACATATGGAAACATTTTTCTCAGTGCAAAAAAGTTATCCGATGATATTTCACGCAAAATGATGGGCAAAACCAATGAAAGAATACTCTTTCTTTGTTCTAACAATGTTAATTATATTATAACTTTGTGGGCCATCTGGATGTCCGGACAAATAGGTAATTCGTGAAATGTATTTCATTATTGATGTTCATCGCGTTTCCCATTGTAGCTGTACCTTTGAGTCCCTTACATCCACAGAATCTTTTGTTGTACTATGCCAATGATGCAAAACCAAAGGTTCTCATTACTTCTCCTAAATACAAAGAAATGGGGCATAGGGTAGCAAAAAATACAGATATTCAGATGATGGTATTAGATGATAAAATGAAAATTAATTGTGCTCAGAATTTTCCTGGCAAAGATATTGATTTAGAGGGAGGATTATCTGATTTATTCTATAAAAAAAGTGATGCCCTGATATTATACACAAGTGGTACTACAGGATTTCCCAAAGGTGAATTTTCATGGATAAATAATCTTACTATTTTGAATCTACAGTTCATTTTTATTTTGATTCTTGAGTGTGGTATTGTTAATACAGCCCTAAATATTGTAAAGCCTAGATATTTGTGGTTTGAATTTAATTCTGTTCCCACTTCTTGTGTGGTGAAATGTGAATTAACCTAAAAACTCATGTTGCAGGAGCTGTCCTTAGCCACAGAAACTTATGCAATCAAGTTAATTCACTTGTAGATGCCTGGAAGTTATCATCAACTGATTTACTTCTTCATACATTGCCTTTAAATCATGTTCATGGAATAGTGAATGCTATGTTGTGCCCCCTAACTGTAGGCGCTAAAATGGTCATGTTGCCCAAGTTCGATGCAAATAATGTTTGGTCCCATTTGCTTGGATTAAATCAAGAATTCCAGGACAGAAAAATTAATGTTCTTATGGCAGTGCCTACTATATATTCAAAATTAATAGAAGAATATGATAGGGTGTTCAGTCATGATTCTAAAATGAAAGAATATATTAGAAACGCTCTAAAAACACGAGTAAGACTGATGATAAGTGGGTCAGCACCACTACCTGACCGCATATTCCAGAAGTGGTTGGATATAACAGGCCATGAGTTGTTAGAAAGGTACGGAATGACTGAAATAGGAATGTGTCTTTCAAATCCATATGAATCTAAGAGACATCCTGGATATGTAGGCAAACCTTTACCTGGAGTTTGTGTGAAGATTGTCGACAGTAACTCCAAAGACCAATCAGCTTTGTTATTGAAAAGTTGTAATATTGAAGGAAAAACTACTGTTGAACTCCATACTGATATTAAGAACAAAGGAAACCCATCTGGTCTTCTTTTGGTGAAAAGTAATGGAGTTTTCAAGGAATACTATCAACGTCCTGATGCTACAAAGAAAGAGTTTACAGATGATGGTTATTTCATCACTGGAGATATATGTGAATATGATATTGAAAAAGATCTTTTCAAAATATTGGGGAGATCAAATGTGGATATCATAAAGTCAGGTGGTTATAAAATAAGCGCCCTTCATATCGAGACACATCTTTTGAATAACGAAGATATCAAAGAATGTTCAGTAGTAGGAATTCCAGACGAAAAATGGGGAGAGAGAATCGCAGCAGTTGTTGTCTTAAATCCAGATAAAACAATGACTATTGAAGGTTTGCAGGCTTGGGCGTCAGATCGGTTGCCAAAATACAGTATTCCAACTATTTTAAAAATTGTAGAAACTATACCAAAAAATATAATGGGCAAGGTTAACAAGAAGGAATTAATCAGAACTATGTTCAATAAATTTGACTGATACATGTGAATGTTTTTTCAAGTCTGATTATATTTAAGTTTTATTATGTTTTTAGAGTAAATTTCAATTAATGAGTTGTTTAATTAGTCATTTCATTTTCTCCATTAACATTTGTGAATTTATATTAGTTGAAATAATGGAATATTCTGCCTTTTAAGAGCCGTTATTTGGATAAGGTAACATACAACCAATTAATTTCGTACTGGAGAGTATGTGTACACATTGAATGATCAAAGTGTCATTATCTAAAGGTGCAAAGTTTGATCCTTATTTTTTTGTATTTGAACTACAGTGGAACTTCCCTACATCGAATCTCCTAGGGCCAGTAGTTTCACTTCGAGTTACGGAAAATTCAAAATACGGAAAATTGGACTGGGTTGAGGGTGACCAAATAAACAAAACACACACACATGCAATACAATGTATTGCAGATGTATTACGAAAACAAGGTCCTATGTATATACATTATTTAATAAAAACACACAAAAAAACAGATACAAAAAAAACGAAACTTGTACATTTAATTCAAATACACATGTATTCTTACTTAATGAAATCTGTAATTTTCGTTTGTTTAAATATGGACCACTTATTTTTATCTATAAAATCCTCCACTAAATTTAACGACGCATGTACTGCAAGCGGAACATTTTCTTTTTACGAAGCAAAATTTCTCAGGGTCTGAATAGCAGAATACGCTTGGTTGAAGGTGGTTGTGACATCAGTAGTTTTTTCAACCTCGCCCTCACTAGAAAATTCCTCTTTTTCTGAGTCTGAAACAATAGATTATTACATGTGTGTTTAATATTAATGCTACATATCACTTCAAACTCATATTTTTCAGAAGAAACTAGATTTTGTATAACGTCTTCTAAAATCCCATTGTTAGCACACCATCATCAATATCGACGTAATCTTCAAAAGAAACATCGGCGCTTCCCATTGCCCCTCTGCATGTTGTCCAAATTTGTTTCAATTCAGACAATGGAAGATCGTCGCCTTCATCCCAGTCAGCTGTAGCAGCATTCTGCATTAATTCATCTTTAACAAAATTTGCCTTTCTAAAACAATGACGGATTGTTTGTTGTTTCACATCGCAATTCCAGATTTTATTCAGATACCTGATTGCATCAAGTAACGACACAGTGACAGGACTTGATTCTTCCATATGTGCCAAGACATTCATTACCATTCGTTTTCTATAATGCTGTTTAAGATTTTTGATCATCCCTTGGTCCATTGGTTGTAGAACAGACGTCAGATTAGGAGGAAAATATTCCAGTTTAATATTTTTTAGACTTGCTTCTACATTTTTAGGATGTGCAGGACAATTGTCCACAAAGAGTAGAATCTTCCTATTCTGGGCAACAAAGATTCTATCTAGACTTTTTAGCCACTTAGCGTAAATTTCACTTGTCATCCACGCCTTTTTATTATGCTCGTAATCAACATCAAGTGATTTTATGCCCCTAAAACAACGTGGGTTTTTCGACTTGCCAATAATGAGCAACTTTTCTGAACCACTCATATTGCTGGCAACCATAACTGTGATTCTCTCCTTGCTGTGTTTGCCACCAAAGCATTTTTGACCTTTAAAAGCTAATGTTTTGTTGGGTAAACATTTAAAGAAAATACCCATTTCATCAGCGTTAAAAATTTCGGTTTCGTGGAATTGTCTGATTAAATCTGGCAAAACGTTGTTTTTCTAATTTTCACTGGATTTTGTATCTGCAGAAGCACTTTCACCACAAACTGACACTGGGCGATATTATGCCTTTTTAAAATTTATCTAGCCACCCTACACTAGCTGAAAAATCTTCGGGACCCAAAGCAGCGGCATATTCTAGAGCTGTCTCTCTAGAAAGAGGAAAATTTTTAGCACGCGTGGTAGTAACCCACTTAAGCATAGCTTCATCAACACCAATATTCACACAAGTAGTAAGCCCTTTCCGTTCAGAGTTAGAATCATAGCTACAATTTTTTTCTAAAAGTTTATCTCTGTTTTTCAAAATGGTTGATAATGTGTTTTGGGGAATCCCAAATTGTTGAGCAATGATTTTCTTTTTCATTTCGCCTCTTTCTACTTCAGCAATTGATTTTAATTTCTCCTTCAGCGTCAAACACTTCAAGTTTCGCTTTGATGTCATTTTAGTCCACCACAACACAAAGCCTTTTTAAATTTCACAACGTAACTAATCAGAACTGATATTTTATAGAGCGCGCGCGCAATTCAACGTTCTTAAGAAAACTAAGAAAAACAAGTTTGGATCTGTCGGCGTCTCTCCGCTCGGTAATTCCCCAAAGTTGCAGTGAGTGTTGCCCCAAAAAATTCGAGTTATGCTTGGTTGCCGCCTCGGTTACTGCTGAATTTCAGTTCGAGTTTCAGAAATATTCGAGTTATGGAAATTCGACTTATAGGGGAAGAAATACATGGCGATGTTGTCAAAACGTTTTTGCTTCTGAAGAAAATTCGACTTGAAGAATTCTTCGAGATGGAAGTTCAAGTTAGGGGAGTTCCACTGTACTTTGAATTCCTCATTTTATTAAACTGTGCCTATTAATTTTTGATTTCTAGTCAATCAATACTTCAAATGGGAAGAGTGCAAAATTGCATTTTATTTATCATTCATACATTTTTTTTGAATAATAATGAAATTGATTGTTACCTAATTATTTTTAAGAATACAAGTCGACAGAGAAGTATATGAAGAGTAATATATCAAAATGTGGTTGTATAATTATTTCATCAATGGAAATTGAATATTTAACTTTCTAATTACCTTCCAAAAATTTATTTTGCTAATGATTTTTTGACTTCATATAGTTCTCCAGGTGGAAATAAATAGCAAAGTGAACTGAATCAAAATGGGTTGAAACCAGGGACAAGAGGAAGTTAAATTTCTAAGAGTGATGTTTATAGAAATTTGCCCAAGGATCGGATAACCGAAGACGAAGAGGGTTGAAAGTCAGTTTTCATTTCAGTTAAAAAAATGAAGAGTTGTCATCCAATGTTGCTTCTAACATTATTATTATTTAAAAAATGAGATATTTGTTTTGGTTAGAAAACAAAATTGAAAAACTTCATGTATCAAAAGAAAAAAAATTGAATGATATGGTACTAATTGTTCATCATAACAGATGTATCACCACAATATTGATATCGAATACTTTACTGGTTAATTTGTATGTTTGGTTTCTGGAGTCGGCAAGCAACTGTGAAATCAAATAATTAACAAAATCGAAGCATGTCTTGAAGAGTGACTCAACTTCACATTAGTTTTTCTGGATGTAAAAGGGCTTGGCATGAGGGACTTCTGTTTAAACTGAGGAACAGCTTTCACATCGATATTACATCATATTGAAATTTTACTGGAGCAAACTACTTCCAGGTAAAAATGAGTGACTCCTTATCATGTTATGAGGCTATAGGGTGTGGTATTCCTTAGGGAAGCATGCTGGAACCTCTACTTGATATTCGCATAACCAACATGCCTGTTATGGCAACATTTGCAGACGTTATATCTCCAGAAAGTTGCAAATCAACCTAAAGATATGCTCTTCGAAAGTTCTAAAACGGAAGATGAGGTTAAAACCCCGGAGTTCAGCTAGGTAATGTTTAGGAACCGACCTCATAACATACACAATACAATTATTATATCTGAAATACAGTTTCTTGGATGAAAAAGTGACTTGGGGAAGAAAAAGGAATAACTAGATGTGAAGGGCAAAAAAAAATCCACTGGTCATTATGCAAAAGATGAGAGCTCTCGGTGGAAAATGAATTAATTATATTTAAAAATGTCTTCAGAGCAGTGTGGATATACAGAATCGAACTATAGGAGAGTTCCAACTCATCCAACAGAAGAATACTCGAATCATTGCAAACGCAGCGTGTAATAACTGGAGCATCTTGGAAGGCCACCAACTACCCTCCCAGTAAACACTATTATATATCAGAAAAATTTCATTTATAGTTCTGGAGACGTTTCAGAAACATCTATGTGATCCCGAATGTCCAAAGACATTAATGTTTCTATTGAAACGTATCTCCAAAAACCTTTCAGTGAAACATTAATATATTATGTGTACCTAACGTATATTTGATCTCATGGTAACATGAATTAACATGCCATTGAGATGTTTTAGAGATATTCTTCATTGAAATAAATTTTTGAATTTAGTCTTTGTTAAACCATGAATAGGAATAATATAAGGTTCTTGTCAATAAATTGAACAAATTTATGAAAAAGTTTGTTTTATCCGTTTGACAAATTGCACAGAACAAAAGTGAAAAACAAAAGCAATGCTTTAAATGAAATTCAATAAATATTATATCAATTATTATCTTCGCCGAATGAAGCCATTAATTCGATAGATTAAAAGTGTTTATTTTCAATAAACTTATTTATTACTACACGTTTTCACTCATTGAATCACACGTATTCCCAGAGACAATCGCATTCCATCAAAAACAGACAACAAACAAGTCCAAACCACTCAACCAATCAGCGTGTAAACATAAAGTAATTACATGTAATCACTTTATGTTTGTAACTAACCACAAATGTCGCCAACCCAACAGTAACAGGAATGTCTATGCGCAAATGCGTCTATACCGTCAACCAATCAGAATCAAAAATTGTTCGTCATGATGATGCAAAACGACGTTACATTCAAAAATTTGTGGTATGTTTCTGAAACATTACTTTGAAATGTTTCATTACCGTTACGATATATCTTGATATCACATGTCTGATATGTCACTATGATGATACAAAGCGATGTTACATGTTTGATAATGATTCACCAGCATATTTCATATGAAATGTTTCTGTGAAATACTATGTTTACTAGGCTCAGAATGATCTGAGAGTAACATCTATTTAACAGTCAGCAAATAAAGATACACAACCATAGAACACGGAATCTAATTACCTAACTCTCTATATGAAAAGTCTTTAGCAATGTTTCTCACTAGGCACTCCTATTAAAATCGAAAAAACAACTAACTGATCGATACTACATCACATAAAACTCTTACTTGAATTATCCAGGTAGAAATGAAGGTATCTTCATCAAACTAAAAGGCCATAAGATCTGGAGTTTCTCAGTGAAGCGTACTGGTACCTCTTCTTTACTTGATATTCCTCAAACTGAACCGACTGGTATACTAAACTCAGGTACAAATTCAACACTATCCTCAAGAAAATCATCTATAGGCTCTTTCCAGTCCGGTGCGTGTGACCCCAGGGCGTGAGCTTAGGTGCTTCTCGTCCCCCAATAAAAGGAAGCGAGTTTATTGGAAAGGGCAAGAGCAGATCAGAGCGCACCAGGGGTGTTCCCGGAGCACCTCAGCTGATGACTAGAAAGCGACTTATTATGCTGTTCAACTGGCCTTGTGAACTGACTGCCTATGTTCACCAACAAAAAAGCAAACCTCTACAATACCTTTATACTCATCAAGTCAGCAAATATGGAAACAACAACTTCTGAATATGCCATAAGAGATATTAAACAAATTCCCATTCGTCTTCGAGATATTGCATTTTTCACAGAATTGACAATCCCGTCAGAATCACCCATAAAAGCTACTATTTTATATAATGACCATAATGTGTTGAAGATGTTTGAATATAAATTATAGTACTTGTGAATTTTCTCCTCGTGCGACTTAACGAGGTAACTTGTTTGAGTAAAGAGAAACAATCGAAGGGAAAAATTTCCATGTTACTCAATACTTTCTTCATTACCATTTCCATTCCGACTGATTGTACTACAAAAATTAAATCACATCATATGTTGCATGTTGTTTTCTCTTCGATGGCGCATGGTAAATTTTTATAATGGCTCTCTTGAAATGTTGGAGAGCGTTCATTGTTAGTGGATTCGCGTTCACTTTCTAACGTACCATGCCCAAGACTCAATTTGTACGTTTTCCACCGTCACCATCAAGGAACTTCGGCAGCGGCGTACCAAAAAGTGAGGGGTCTTTGGATTGTATAGGTTTCCCAAGAATATCATAGTTCTACCTTTTACAGTTTTTGCCGTTTTAATGAATCTATTGAGGGCCTATCATAAAGCTACCCTGAAACCACCGGTCCAGATCCTTAAATTTCAAATATACCCTGAATGGCTGGCGCATGCGTACCAAAGGTTTAGGGACAGTTTAATAAAATGGCTTCCATAAATTCATCAAAACGTCAAAGATGTAAGAGATCGTGACTACAGTTCCAAGTATGTGACAATTTCATTTCATAATGATCTGAAATAGTATATAACATTACTAGCAAGGTAAGAGGTTTTTTACTGGCGAAGGATACAACTGACGAGCCGCAGGCCAATCAATTACCTCCTTGAACCAGTAAATCCCGTTACCTTGCGTGTATTGTTTTATATTTTATTTGTTTCTCATTTGTATAAAGGTTAGATAAAGTCCAAAAAATCTCAATAATTTGTCGCAAATGTCGTAAGCTACGGAAGCATTGCCATGAATGTCTGTTTATTTTCCTTTACATTTGTTTTGGCGAAAGCGAAAATTAATGTAGCAAAAGAAATTATTGAGGCAGCCAGAAGTGTAGCTTGTTGGCACAGATTAATGACTTGAATTAGCCCTAAATAAAGTCAAGTGACGTTAAATCGCACTAACTAGGCGACCAATCAACTGGTCCACACCTATCGAACTTATTCTTTAATAAATCTGTTTCGTGGCTTGTGACAAACGTGTTGAATTCACTTGCTGATCATTATCGCCCACGAAAAAATATAACCCTATATGACGCCGCTGGTATGGAAACCGAACCAAACAGTTATTTTATGTGGATGAAGTGGTATTCTATAATCCATTTAGCCGAAAGCGAGCTTCGAGACGGTTTTACCATAAAAGCTATTTCTCCAAACCCTTGCTACGCCTCTGCTTTAACACCTCATAAAAGAATGGAGTATAATTTCTATTATAATGGAGATCATGCTTCGAATTCTTCGAAACTGTAAGTTGTTCACTTTCGATTATGAGAAGGTACACATATATGGTCTTTTCGAAATGTCGTTAGTAGTTAAATGAGAATATCCAGATATTCATTTATGTTATGGAAAATACTGGATAGCGCAACAGGATTAATTAAATCTCTCATCTTTGTAAGGGCAACAGTTGTTTGAGATCAATCAGAAAGAGAGGATTGAAGAAAAGCTTAATAAAGAACAGCCGTACGAGTATAAGTGATCGAATTGATTCGAATTGCTACTGCAGCCACTGTATTATCCACGTTTGGTCCCCAGCGACTACTGGCCCTTCGCAGATCTCAAAAAGATGCTCCGTGGAAAGAGATTTGTCTCAGATGAGGAAAAGACAGCCGAAACTGAAGCATATTTTATAGGTCTGGATAAATCGTTCTACACCTGCTTAAAGTTAGGGAGCGTCAAATAAAGTGTTGTCTCTCGATTAAATGAACCATGACTTTTTTCTTTCCTTTAAGTTTGTACAAGTACTTTATGACACCAAGTATACATTAAAGACAGAAGATACAAAAATGCTGTCAGAGCGATTTCAATTTATCATCCATAAATTCAATAATGTTTGGCCTCTACACGTTTATATATTTAATTGGTTAATTCAAGTATTTTAGCTTTGTGTTGAATGATTGTTTGGGCTATTACCATAATCTATTGTGGATGTAATGTTTTCCGACGTTTCGATAGACATCTTCTATCTTTATCAAGGAGGAAAAGTAAAAAACCTTTTGAAAATTATCAATTTTCAAAAAGTCAATATTGACAGAAGTCATGAAAGAAAATGAACGATGTTATATACTCATTTGTGATATGATGATCTTTTTAAGTTGGATCGAACTATCGGCGTCCAAACTTCTGGCAGATCTATAGATGATTATAGCATTTATGAAAATAACACCTGATTCCATAAGTGCTCTATAGATCTGCCAGAAGTTTGGACGCCGATAGTTTGATTCAACTTAAAAAGATCATCATATCACAGATGAGTAGGTATATAACATCGTTCATTTTCTTTCATGACTTCTGTCAATATTGACTTTTAGAAAATTGATAATTTTCATAAGGTTTTTTACTTTTCCTCCTTGATAAAGATAGAAGATGTCTATTAAAACGTCCACAATAGATGATAGTAATAGCCCAAACAATCATTCAACACGAGCTCCATCATCAACAATATCTCGTCATCAACTATTTTAGCTTTGATATAAATTCTCGATTTTTTTTCATTGAAATTGCTTAGCTTCCAAAGCTTTTTGTTGAAACTTCAGGGTTTCACAATCCTTTTTTTCCCACTTTAAATTCCTAATCAAGATATACATTGATATTTTAATCAGAATAAGGGATTTGGTGGAATAACTTATGCTAGACTCCACCTTTAATGAATATTTTACTGATTTTATAAGGAAAGGCCCTATTATTGTTAATATCAATAAGTTTGTTAAAAATGACAAACTATTCAAATAGTTTATTGAGATAGATTCCCCATAAATTATTCATATTTAACGCTCGAAAACATTTTTGATCGACAATTCCTGAATTTATGACGCCAAAAATTTGCTGAAGATCACGCAGAAACATACAGAATGATTTATCATAAACTGAATTTTGAACTCTCGTCATTCTTTTATGAGAAAACCTTAATTACCTCGTTTAGTAACAATACTCAACAAGTGAGAGTCAGAAAATTGGTTGTAATGGATTGTTGAAGACAAAGGATTCAACACCAGTTTCTTCGTATGTTGGTAGATAATAACTGAAAACAAAGTGTTTGATTAAGGTTCATTAAAAACCCATTTGGATAATCACACAATTTCGGGATTATATTTGTTGAGATTGTGATATATTGCTTATCACTTCTCTATTCAATTATCTATGGAATTATTTGAATCATTATTTAAGAGAGTGGTACCTGCTACTTCAGATTTCGAATTTAGTCTATCCAACAAGCGCGTCTTCGGTGAAAATTTTTGCGTGGAAATAGTTTTTGAGAAATAATTCTGAACCTTCATCCAATAATATTCCAAGAATTTTTGGTTTTCTCTCAGAATTTTACGCTTGGTCGTTCGACAAATATGTGAGCCACTCATACCGAATAATCTCATGTATAAGGGTGTTCAACCACCATATCAAGAGCTGACAAATATCTGTAATTTACATAATGACTTCAAATCATTTTTAATCGTTGCAAAATTCCTAATAGTGTTTTGATTACATCTTTTAGCACGAAACTCCGTCACGGCAGAAAAACCAGCTGGTATTCCGTATGTAACTAGTGAAAATTCGAAACGATACTGACATATTACACTGCTAGAAGTTACGTTTTTTATTCACCTCGTCTACGTGCAGATTTGTGAGATCAGATTTCACCAAAAATTATCATTTTTTATGACGAGAACTGACTTTTCACTGGTAGAGTCACTAAGATATCGAATATTCGCGAGATAATCAATTTATGTGGATAGAAGTCTCGTTTCTTGATAACACCTCGTATAGTCTCATAAAAAGTCAAAATCTTTGAAAATAGAGGTAAGGTCCAAAGAATATTCGCAACTATAGGAGAATTTTGGTGCAGGCAGAAAATTTCAATTATTATCAACAAAATGGAATGAAAAATTGAAATTGAGTTTTCATTAAAAACTCAAGAGATAGAGATATTAGGGCAAGAAGTGTGAAAAAGTGTCAACTCCAGCAATTCTACTGTACCCAGGGAAAATTGTGAATATTGGTCTTATAAATTCGGAAGTAAGATTTTTTTGAATTCATATTTAGATATAACATTCTTTTGAATGAACAAACATATGTTGACCAATCCCCGTTGTTGTACATCTTCCTGAAAAAACCCAACACACTTTGATATTTATTACCCCATTTAGGGCGGCATTCCACTAAAAATTTTATAGGCATTAATAAAGAATTTACTTCAGCAAAACTTTCATTCAAAATGTTACATCTGAAAACGCCAGAGTGCTCGGCGAGACAATTGGTTTGGAAAAAAATAAAATAAGTAAAAATTTCAAGCTTATTATTTATTTGAAAATGAATTTCAAATTTAGTTGGCTAAACCTTTGGCAGTGCTGTTCAATATGATTGTAAGTTCCTCTGTGTATCCATCTGTCTGGAAGGTCGCGAAGATAATACCCATATTGAAAACTGGAATTATGTATAATAAGATATTTCCTCATATTAAAAACCGGATGAGTCAGGAGCAGCATGGCTTTATGCCTGGGAGATCATGTGTGACAAATTTGGCTTCGCTTTCCCAGTTTCTATTTGTAACTTTGGATAATTCTGGTCTGGTTGATGTCATCTATACTGATTTTCAGAAAGCTTTCCATAGAGTTTTACTGAGTAAATTGGAAAATAGCTATGGATTTAGTACGCGGTTGTCAGTCTCCTTGGATCCTATCTGTTGCATCGCAGACAGCATGTTTTCGTTGAGGGGTTTCAATCGTCCGAGTGTATTTGTCTGGTTCTGGTGTGCCCCAGAGCTCTAATCTTGGCCCACTCTCCTTCTTGTTGTTTGTCGATGATTTGACCTGTACAATCGACACGGCTATTATTCGCAGATGATTTCAAGCTCTTTCTAAGAGTGTTTAATATGCAGGACTGTTTCAGATTGCAGGGTGCTTCAGTAGATATGTTGAAATGGTGTTATACTAATAGTCTGAAGTTGAATTTTTCTAAATGTAGTGTATTTTTTTACAAGAAAGCTGGGACCCCTTTTGTTCGATTATTCTTTGGGAGAGTCCGGTTGTCGAGGTTGAACATTGTTAAAGACTTGGAAGATCTTTTTGATAGTCAGATATCATTTGTTCCTCATATAAGTGATTCCGGAATAATAATTCTCCTGTTTAACACCCTTGTGAGGACTAAACTTGAGTATGCTTCGCTTATTTGGCAGACTATTAATTTCTGTCAGCGTTTGGAGTCAATTCAGCGAAAATGTTATAAATATCTCTCATATAGAGAGAAAGGCGTTTATCCCCCGAGAAGTACTCATCACGCTGTACTCTTGGGTAAGTTCGGTGCTGTCTCACTTGCTGATCCTAGAGGTTTGCAGGCAATTATGACTTACTACGCCCATTTCCATAGTTCAGCTACTTATGGTATCCCAATATGGGGAGCTGCCTCGTGTGCGGCTCGAGTTTTCCGGATGCAGAAGATGGAGTTAAGAGCTCTAGCTCATGTTCCTAGAACGCAGAGTTGTAGAGAATTATTCAAGAGATTCGAGATACTCACCTTACCATGCTGTTATATCCTGGAATGCCTAATTTTGGTACATAAAAGACATAGTGAACTTCAGAAACATAATCAACTTCATAGTTACCAAACTAGATGGGCCAATCGTTGTGTGACTCCTCGGCATAGACTCACGAAAACATTATTTCAGCTTATTTTTGTATTTTCACACTTAGACGGGGAGCCAGGGTTTTTTTACTGGGGTTTTTTCCCTAGGCTTTTATGTCATACGCCGAATTGTATGACACCCCGTCACTAACCTCTGATCTATATGCTTTATTGTTTGCTAACTAAATATTGTCAGCCAAAAGTTCAAAAGAATATATATATATACTTATTAGAGAAGGTTAATTTCTATGTTCCAAGGCCAAACATGAGATTTAGGCCTTTGTTCTCTCTGGTCCCTCCTAGGAATAATTGCATGATTCGAACGCCTATCCAGCATATGTGTACCTTTAAGCAGGCACATCTTAATTGTTTAGCATAATGATATTTTATTTTTGTGTTATTTTAGCATTTCTATTGTTAATTTTTCTGTGATTGGGTTTTTATCTCGAACAAAAATAAAGCTGTTTATTTTATTTACATTTATTCATAAGGAAAAGTCAAATCTAATCGATTAACAACATTTTCGACTCTATATTATATAATAATTATTGTATGATATATCACTCTTTCAAACTGTGAGGGCTGTATTAGGTTTTTTACCTGTTTTTACTCCTATTGTCTTAAATAAATAAATATATTGGAAAATTACAAACATTTGACGAAAAGATAGCACGCTGTTCTACTAGAACAAGCACGCAAAAAAGTAGGCCTCAGGGATTAAGACTACAGCCCAAGAAGTTATTGAAAAATCTTGAGAATAGAAAAGGTGAACGCTGAATAGGTTCGCATAAACCCAGTCAACATCACCTTTAATCGTGACCATGAGCTGAGGAGGAGAAGCAAAGAAAGTGTATGTGAAAGTATGCCCTAGAACTTGTGGCTCCCTGTCTTTATTATTATACGATTATAATGATTGTTATTCTCAAGGTCGGACGTCTGCTAGGTCCATGCAGCTGGAAGGATCACCGCCGGATCTTCAATTTTTGGCGCCATCCCACTTTCCGCTGTCAGTGGTACCGGACGTTTCCGGTATTTCTGCATGAAAGTTTTTCGGGTACCTACTGGCAATGGGTACCGTGAGATTAAGATTGATCATTCTGTGAATTTCTCCGAATATGTTCTTTATCATCAATGGCGGAGAATCTATTATATTAGAGATTTTGTTTTGGGATCTAGATATCTCTGTTCCAATAATTCAGGTCTGCTGATATGCAGTGGGACATTATTTGAGTTAAACAGTTAACTAATAGACCAGTGTAAATCTTATGGTTCCAGTGATAATTCTCATAGATGTCTTCAACTATGCATCAATTTTATACAATGTTTAACCAAACGGGGCAACAGTACTGACCTGCAGAAAATACTGAGGCTGTGCTTAGAGTGAAAGTAGCCACACTCCAAAATGATTTATCAAATTTCTTGAGAATATTATTCCTAGTTTTCAATCTTACGCGCAGATCATCTGAATAAGTCTTGAAATTAAGAGATGAATGTGATTTAGTATTAAGATGAAAACAAGATACCTCTCTTTCTCTTTTGTTGGGGTTGCAATATGTAATTTTGAAATACAAGGAAACTTCTTCTGCATCTTCTAGTCTATTATTTTATTGAAAATATACCTCATACCAAGTGGATGCCATCGATTTACTTTTTTCTAGAATGACCAATACTTCGTGACTCACTTAATGACTTATCTATTTCAATTTTCAATAATTTTCCCTTCTTTATTTGTCATTTGTGATTATTCAATTCCACTTTACTTTGTGTTCTCTACCGTCTGATCTTCCGTTCTTTATCCATCAATTTTTGTTTACCTACTTTTCATATCAAAATTCTCATTGATGTGGATTATTATAATTGTCCTGTCGTTTAACTAGAATTATCGTTAGATGCTCGTGATATTTGGAGTACCTGCAGGTTTGAAATTAAAGAATAATAACACCCGAGCAGTCAAGTTCAGTTACAGGTAACCATATGAGGATATGTAGTTTCAAAATTAATTTTTACTTCATTCAGAAATAGATATACCAGGTGTGCCTGTTGAAACAAGAAAGTTTATAATAATAATAATAATAATAATAATAATAATAATAATAATAATAATAATAAAGGGCCTTTATTATGTATTTTATAAAATACAATTCAATGAAGCTTACGCTATTCCATCAACCTCAAAAAATACAAAATACAACATACATATAAAGCAATCAGTAAAAATAAACAAATCATGTACAAAAATGAAAAAAGAGATTTTACTCAAAAACAAGATACATTATATATGCAAGCAAATTAACATTATTGGGGTAATAATAAAAAAGCTCTCGAATACTTCCTCAGACCATTCACCGAATAACATTTAAAAAGTTATGAAAGCTGTTATAAACACTAACCGCCTGATATGTGAAAGATCGCTGAAACACGGCCGACCTAAACCTTGGCAACATAAGCCGATCCCTATGTCTCACAGATACACCATGGGCATCACCTCGAAATACCAACTTCTCACGCAAATATATAATAGTTTTCGGTCGTTATTTGTAGTTAACCTGTGAATATAAATTATGTACATGCAGGAGTAGTTATTTTGTTTACCATCAGAACATTGTATCTATAGCTACAGACGAGAACGGTAGGAGTTGCTGATGAAATTCGTTCTCTTCAGAAGTCGCATGAGTAGTCATTCCGGGTAATTATTTGAACGGTTTCTTCTGGGACAGACTTCGTATTACTCTTAAAATATATCCGTTGAAAAAACTAAACAGGCGAAGAAATTTTATTGTTTCATCTTCCGCTGAAAATTTTCCCACAGTTGTTAGGATAGGAGTACAACACGATCGCTTAATTGATTGCGGAACAAGTCACGGAACTGTAACGCAATTGTTCAATGACATTTTTTTTGAGCACAATAAGATACAGTTCATAAAAAATCTTTTGTTCGAAACCTACATTTTCATCACGAATCACGAGCCAGAATGATTATATCAGTATTTTTTTCAACAACTCAATGGGAATGCTCAAAAAGGTGAATGAAATGTTCCAATTCCGAATTGAAAATATGACATTGGTTTAGTGAAATCATTAATCATTAGCATGAGCTTCTGTTACTTCATCATACCAAGAGACTTCAATAACTTCCAGCGATAATGTTACAAATGGATTATTACAATAAAATGAAAAAATGTATGGTTTTAATTTTTATCTTGATAAAGTTGTGGAAAAAGAAATCAAAGAAACACTTGATTTATAACGATATTGTTGAACACAAATCAATGGTTAATATCTACATTTAATGTACAATTTGTAAATTGTATTAGGAGGCAACGAGAATTTATGGCCGTTGAAACTGCCTAGGTAATGGTTTGGTTCATCTCGTTTCGATCATTTTCATTTGAAGTCGAGACAGGGGTGTTGAATATTTTATTGGTCACTTTTACTTTATTACTAAGTGATTCGTCAATATAGTCTTCGGCTTCATTGAAATATTTCCAACCTTCATGGCGTGTTAAAGAAAGAATATCAGCTCCAGCATCTAGCTATCAAAGGTGTGAGCCGATGATCTTTGGAAATAAAATTTTGTAATTTCTGTCAGATTTGATTGGTGTTTGTGAATAACTTGCAACTATTCTCGGTATTTTTCCAAATTGGTTTATTCCAATGACTGCCTTCCATCGTTTACCCTTGTTGAATTTAAAAAAAATCAAGGATTTTCAAAATCATTGGGCATGATCTAGGTTTATTTGTTTCAGTTTCTGATATTTTCACCAGTGTTTTTGAACCGAAATCTTCTATATTCTGGAATTTTATTCGGGCAAGCTCACCTCATCGATAGGCGCCTGCTATTCCAAATATTATAGCTACATAAACGGTAATCAAAAATTGTAATATAATGTATTGTAACATTTTTCCAAACAGTATCGTAAAAATAACAACTATTATATCAACTTATTTGTTTACTCCACTAATAATTTATATAAAGAGAATTTATAGTCACTAGGTAACACTTACGTTCGCAACAGTCTTCAATCAACTATGTCCCCGTCTAACATGACAGCTGTTTAAGTACCCTGATGACGCTTCGACATCATTCCAGAGTCTGAGTTCAGGTGATTCTCGAATTTTCCATGCGGCCTCTTTCATACAGTCTTTTATCTGACGATTAGAGTCATATAAGTCTTCGGTATCTTTACAGTGTTGCAAGTAATACTTTTTTATCTATATCTACTTACATTCGTCGATGAAAATATGTCATCTGAGACCCCTGAAATGAATTTCGGAACTTGTTGTTGGGTTAAAATTTTGGATTTTTCTGTTTGTTTCCTCAGTGTTTGGTACTGACAATAGTATTTTTAACACACAAGATTGATCGAAGACTGGAATAATTTGCTCACAACATCGAAGATTTCATTGTTTTAGCCATATGCTGAATGCAAAATCCACGATGTGTTAGTACACAAGTTCAAATTTCCTTCTGGAATTCACCGGAAGTGAATTAAGGTTCAGGAGGTGTGCAAGGTAACAAATAATCTCTATCAGTTCATGTTCACTAATTCTTTTCAAATTATTTATAAAATACGACGAATTAAACAAACTGGCCTGAGAAAACATTTTATTTTTGTCATAACAAAGTAATTTCAATGATTACCACGGTTAGATTCTAATATGAACATATAAAAACCTATTTCAACTATTTGATTACATCTTGAATGAAATATTTCTTGATAAATTTTTTTAAATGTAAATCAACGATCGAAGAAAAAATATCCTGTCATTATATGATATATTATGCTTCTCCCACTAATAATACAATATACCTTTTTCGAAGTTATGATAGGAATATGATTGAGCCTATCATTAATTCTTGACAGGAACCACAAAATTGCAGAAAAGAAACAGTATATTGGACTCTTCATTCAATTCAAATTGAAGCATTTATAAAACAATAAACAATTCCTCAATTATACTCCCATCTACGCTACTGATAATTCCGTGCTAGCTTTCAATCCATATAGCATAACACCACACAAATGATGATCCCCGATCTTCATCCTCCCACTCAAGACCCGGACTCGAGAAGAAATCAGTTTTTTTTTAGAAACTGAAGACAATCACCAAAACATGATTTCTTTTACTTTTTTCAATCACGGATATACCCGTACTACGTAAGGAGATAATTTCGATCTTGGCCGGCCTTGCCACTCACTTTTGGTAACAAACCAGTAAAACTTTCTCGATTGTCTTCATCTACAACGACCAATAAACACATAAAAAAAATAACAACACGCTTTATTCATATTATTCATACGTCTGAAAACGACTCCCTGCAGGGTTGGCTCCGGATATTTTACTTAACTCGTTTAATAATTAATTCATTGCTTTTTGATGGAGACTGAGATTTTCATCAGATCATCTCATGAAGTGGAATCGACTATCCTGAGTTTCTCAGTGGTTTCCATCAGATTACCCTATGATTAGTGGAAAAGGATAACACTGTGACAGGAAATATGCTTACCCCATTAATTATACATATTATTTTTTCTTCAATCGATGATTTGTATCTAAAAATTTAAGACCTGGTTTTATATCGTTCCTATGTTATATGTTGTGAAAGGGTATATCAGTCACCAGGAACCTCAGTTTATATACAATCTATTCAATTAGCTACGTTTCGAGACTTTTAGTCTCTTCCTCAGGCTGAAAAATATGACAGTTACATAAACACAATAAAAATCATTTAGAGAGAAAGTAACGAACATGAATACCTGTACAACATTTACACATATATGTATATTTCACACTTATTTACTTAATACTTAAACACTACAATTTAAAATAACAATTCATCACAAACAAACTTTCAGAAATTTAAAAAATAAGTTAAACCAGCTCACCAATGAATATTAGATAAATAGATTCTTTCCTTTGAAACATCGTTCAAAATCGTTGTTGTAAATAAATAATATAATGAACATCCTGGGGACAACAATCTTTTTGACGTATATCAATATCGGGTTCATAAATGGAAATGAGAATGCAAGGGGCCAGACGGAATTAGCATGTGTATAGAAAAACTAGACTAGATTTGGATTTCATTAATAAGTTTCGAATATGAGATGTTTAATGAACCAATATCGGTTCGAGCGTTAACAGAACAAGGGTGTTTCTTAATGAACAGCATTTCCTTGAAATTTCTCTTGAACCAATTATCCTCCCTGGTCAAAATTTTCGCGCCCTCAAAATCAAAATTATGTCCCTCATTTTTGACATGCATAGCAAGAGCGGTCGACTCTGATTGTTTCCTACAATCCGACTGGTGTTGTTTTAGTCTCTTGCCGAAATACTGACCTGTCTGTCCGATATATGATCCATCACAATCCTCACAGTCCACTTTATATACAACACCCGACTTCCTGAAAACAGGATCATCATCTTTCAGTCGAGAAAATAGGCATTTTATGGTCTTTTTATAATAACTAACAATGGTAGAAGATAATGATAATGATAATGATAATGATAAGAAGGTAATGTCATGCGCACAACATCTTCTACCATTGTTAGTTATTATAAAAAGTCCCGCGGTATATAATATACTATTGAATCAGATTTAGTTGTTTTTTCTATAAAACAATGAGTTTTGATATGGCAGATTTCGAAGAAATGGAGAAGAACTATTGCTCGAGGAAACAAATTAAGGTGAGAATGGAGCAATTCTGTCTGACATGAATGACCATCTACCAAGAAACGATGTTCAATTGGAATTGCAAAATCTATTGAGTCAGGAAAAAGTTAATGATATACGGCTTCAGTTTTCAAGGCTATGGAAATTACTAAACTAGTTGCGAATGAACAATGAACCAGGCTGGTTATTTTCATATTAGTCAAAAACTAACGAAATTATGCACTCATGCATTTGTACTTTAAATAGTTCCAGGCCGTTGGAGAGTGAGATTATGAAATATATAGTTGAAATGACGAAAAATAGGAATAATCCGATTTGTTGAATATATTCGAAGAAACAGAGATGATTAGGCAAACTCATGTTATCTTAAAAGGTTGAGGACGTGTTTTGAAATTTTCTAGGCTAGTAGAAAATATTAATAAGAGCTTTATTTACCAAGAGTTTAACCCATCTACAGGGCAATATCAGGTATTCCGGTATGAAATGAGCGATTTTTTGTGAAAATATAACACTTCATCGCCACCAAAGACACCCCTGCAAACGACAGCTTCTGATCAAACGAATTTCCTAAACCTATGATAATGTCATAGTTTCCAAGCTTCACACCATTGTATGAATGATTATATACAGGGTGTTCCTAAATTGAACGTACAAACGAAAAGGGGAGATTCCTTAAGTGAGTTCAAGAAAAAAAGTCCCATAAACATGGGGTCGCAAACGCTTCGTTTTCGAAATACAGAGTGTTGAAGTTGAATTTTTTTCAAGTTTTTTTCTCATCTACACTTCACAAGATATTCAACTGAAATTTGGCATAGATATAACATTTGAGAGTTCTCACCACGTGACATGGCAATTTCGATAGAAGATCTGCAGGTGATATTTTTTCTGCCACCTGTTTTCTTGCGGAACTTTTTGGTGAGCAACTGTTAATTTGAAAAAATGTAAAAAGAAGAACTAAACTTCTCTGTCTCTTGTAGTTTTGTCGAATCTTTTTTTTTCTCTCGAAATTCTCGTAGCTATGATAGGAAGGCTTGTTTGTAATCTGTGGTGAATGAAATCAGTGCCAGTTTTGACACATCAAATTATTGAACGTTTGTTTTTTTTGAAGTGTAGGTGGTTGCATTTGTGGCTATTTATTTTTTGAATGTAGTTAGACTACTATTTTCATTACGATTTTTATGACTGTCACAACAATAATTTGATCAGAAATTAGAACCTCTAAACATTTCAATATCAAAACATGCCGAAATTCACAAATTCCGAAATGACTGATATGCATTTCATGTATGGTCGTGCAAATGGAAATGCAAGAGAAGCTAGGCGTCTTTACATGGAACGCTATCCCATGTTTATGGGACTTTTTTTTCTTAAACTCACTTAAGGAATCTCCCCTTTTCGTTTGTACGTTCAATTTAAGAACACCCTGTATTTCTTTTCTTCTGGAGTAACTCATGACCTTTACTTAGTCCTGAATAAGTAATTTATTTATTTAACTACAAATGAATACAAACAGGTTTAGCGGAATTAATCTTTTGTGTTGCCTATTTTTCTATAATTTTTCAATATAGAAACGAAAATGGATATTTTCTGGATAGGTTTATTATCCAGATATCTTGGTCCAGTTCGTTATCGGGCCAGATCCATCGAATAGTTCAGGAATTTGAGCATCGGAAATTTGGTTTCTTCAGTAACTCTTAGAATATACATCTGATCAATCTTCAACTTGAGAATCGTTTAAATAACGTTGAAGGAAAGGAGCTTGCCAAATTTTATGGAAATAGTGAGACTAGAAAAATTTAAAAAAATTTCGCAACTTTTTTTTTGTGAAAATATTCAACTACTACTACTAAAAAGCACCCAAAACTAAATATTGACGAAAAATTAGGTTTTTCCACCTAGGCCCTGGATTTATTGACAGATGTGTTACTCTTCTCTCGAACATACGAGAGTGGAAAACTTTCAGGAAAATTATCAACTTCAAACAGATCTTTGAGAGCGTAACGGAGTCTGAGAAGAATCGCACATAAAACAATTGAGACTTCTGCTACAATTAGTGGAAAAAAGACACACTTTCATCTTTTAACAGCAATTTTCTCTGTTTGTTTATTAAGCGTTTTCACGGAACACGTCGAGTGAGTAAACGAACGTGAGCTAAATTAAAATGCTGCGAATTGCCCCATTCATTTATGCTACAGTTGTGAATAACAATGGGGTTTCATAAATTACCTCTTATGAAGAATTTGGGGAAATCTTAATTCCATTTTTGTACTCGTGTCGAATTGAAAAGGGCTTATTAAGCCAATTAGGTACTTCTGCAGTATTATAACTGTTACCAGAAGCAAATCCTATAAGGATTGAAATAGGTGGAAAATAAATAGGTAGTGTGAGGGGTGAAGATTTCTTCAACCGCTGTTCCACGTTTATCCCAAGTGAAAAACTGATGAGACTGAAGTTACCCCAGCACCTTTTGATTTTCTAGAATTTTATTGCAGTGCTGAATTGTGCTAGGGTTGTGCTGTTCGAATTTTTTCTTCATTTAAAGTTGTTTTCTAGATTTTTTAAAAAATTAACAAAACGGGCTATCCTAACTTGCGTAAAATTGTTTTGCTGTTCGATTATTCGAGATATTCCTTTCAATTTTCTGGAAAATTGAAAAAAGTGCTTGGCTAACTTCACTACACAAATTTCATTTGAATTATTCATCAACAAGTCTACCGATTCTTCAGTTTTTCCCCATTCAAGATGAAAAAATGCAGAAAGCACTGACGTGAGGTCAGATTGCTTTGGCGCTCTTGTTGAGCTACTTGCGAGTAAATATTCAAACCATAACAAACGTATAAGCACTTTGATCAGGTGAACCATAGTCTCTTCTCGTACTATGGGACAATGTGATGCAAATATGAACGCCTAATGAATGAACAAACCTATATCTCAAATTAAAAATAACTACTCATAATTTTCCCCAAGTTTTTTTCGAAGCTACAATTCCCTTCCCCTTGAAACGTCAGTGCTTTTCTGAATTTTGACAACGTATATTATTTCAGCCATCGAGATTGAATTCTAACTTTATGATTTCCCGTTATGAAAAATTTTGATTAATGTTACGCCAACTGCCACTGATTAATGAGCCCGGCATTTGTCAATCGAATATGGATCTGTGATGGCCATCGTTCGAAGAAAATCATCGGTACTTTATGTCATTTCTCTTTTCTCTTGAGTAAATGAAAAAAATGATCATATCTTCAGATGGAAAAAGCTACGACAATGAAATTTGAGGATAAGTAAGATATCGAACACCTCAATATATTCACGAATTTTTATTGAAATCCGAAAAATATCTTATGAGATAGTGGGTATTAATAATTTTTTTGGATTTTTAAAAATTTTCTAGCATGACGATTTCTGCGAAATTTTGCGAGCCGTTTTGTTTCAGCCTCTATCAACGATATTTCAAGTATCAACTTGATCGGATGGATATTATAGTAGTTATTGAGGAAAGAAAATTTCATGCTCATAACTACTGAACCATCCAACAGATTTGGCCCAGTAACGAACATGACCGAGATATTTGGACAATTAACCTATTCTGAAAATATGAAAACTCTAGCTCATCTCATTTGGATGCTAGTGAGGATACGGCCGGACAGACTCAACTTTCGCCACGAATTCTTCATCGGGGAGTCGAACTCAATCGATTGAGACCATTTTCGGCTTGATATTCGAAAATTACAGACATTTGGGCAAAATGTTGGGCACTCTGTTCGGGTGAACAAGAGCGCCTAAAATTTGGTGCGCTTGTTTAATATTTTAAGGAGTTTTTCGAAAAATGTGAGGTATTTCCATGCAAATATTTTCAGCACAAATATACCTAGCACAAATTTTTTCACTCCCTTGCGAATTGAAAAAACATAAATGCTGGGTTTAAACTCAAACCTAGAACAACCCAGCACAACAAAATTTTGTGTGTATTCATCTATAAAAAAAATCAGTCAACAGAAATATATTGCTCTTCAATTTCATAGAATTTATGAAGAATAACAATTTGGCGTTATTATATTTTTTCCTGATGATGGTTTTTCTCAATAAACGCAATTTCGCATTATGTTATATAAATGCGAGATGTACAAATAGGTCTTTGAATACGCAAACTGAAGTGGAGAACCCTACTATAATCTGTTACATAAGCAAATTACACACATCGTTGATGGATGTAATCTTATATCGTAAAAAAAACTATAATTTGTTTCAACGAATTTGGAGTTGGTTTATTCCAAAAAGATGACTACATGATTCAATGGGAATCCAGCATGCGTAATATTTCAGTCCACATTGACATAATTCTGGGTTTCCCAAAAATTCTCCTCATTTCAATCAATCAAAAATAAAATATTACAAATTAAATATTCTCAAACTTTCACTTCTTTCAAAAAAGGAATGTTTGTTAATGACAAGAATTATTATTTAAGGTCTTGTTTTTAAACGGTGTTTCAACAAGAACATGACAGCATTTACAGTTAGTTTTTTGACATATTCGCAGTAGAACTTTGGCAATTATTACTATGAATTCAATTTAGCGCGAAAATCGCATTAAAATAATTAAAAGCCTCTATGAAAATTGTGGTTCTGTTAAAATTACATTCCGTGAAATTCGTGATATTTTCGGACAACATAATCGACCTTCTGAAACCCCTATTAAGAATGTGGTCGCTAAATTTGAGTCGACGGGCTCGGTACAAAATGTGCGAACACCAACGCGTGTTCGACCGGGCCGTTCAACTGAAAACATCGCAGCCGTGAGCTACAGTGTTGAAGAAGATCCAAATTTGTCGAATTTTCGACGTTCTTAACAGCTGGTGTTATCCCAAATCACCACATGGAAAATTTCTCAAAAGGATTTGTCTTTGAAGCATCACAAGATTCAGGTAGTCAGGAATTGAAGCCGACCGACCATTCACACAAGCCGTAGATTCGCTCATTCATTCTGGAAAAACCCGGTGGTTTTCTGAAAAAATCATTGATTCAGACGAAGTCCATTTTCACTTGTCAGAGTACGTGAACAAGCAGAGTTGCCACATGTAGGTTTCTGAAAATCCTAGAGCGATTATTGAGAAGCTTTTGCATGCTCAACGTGTCACTGTATGGTGCCCTATGTGATCTGGAGGCGTGATTGAGCCGCTTCCTTCGAAGATGAGGCTGAAAATGCGGTAACGGTCAATGGATCACGCTATCATTGATGAAATAGATATCACTGACATGTGTTTTCAACAAGACGGTGCCACTTGTCACACAGCCAATGAGACGATCAATTTATTGCAAACCAAATTTGCTGATTGCATAGGTTCACGAAATTCAGGTGTTAAATGATCACCCAGATCGTGTGATCGTTTAACACCACTGGATTATTTTTTGTGGAGCTCTCTTGAGGACAGAGTCTATACGGAGCATATTAGTGGATTTAATAAAGGCATTCGACACAGTCAGCCATGAGTTGTTGCTTCTTGTCTTGGAGAGTGTAGGGTTTAGAGGGTTTTCGGGTGAACTGCTTCATAGTTATTTGGAAAAAGGAGTCAGCAAGTACAGATTGGAAATATAAAAAGTGATAGGGCGTTTATTGAGTATGGTATTCCACAGGGAACTGTGTTGGGTCCCCTTTTGTTCGGTCTCTACATCAATGAGATCTTTAAAATCAAAATTGATGAAGACATATTGGGGTTTGCAGACGATATTACCCTGACTTACAGAGCCAAGGACTGGAAAACTCTGAAACAAAAAGCAGAGGTAGATTTTCTGAGGGTAATAAAATGGTTTGATAGCCGTATGTTGCCTATAAATTATGAAAATGTCGTTTACATCTTATGTGCCATATTTACCACAGTTCCAGGCTATGAAAATAAATTTTAATGGTTCCCCAATAGTACCTTGGGGTGTACCTTGACAGTCACCTCAGATGGGATGAACAAATCAATTATGTAACTAAAAAGCTACGAAGTATTATGTATAAGATCAAATGTTTGATTCAGGTGCTCACTCTGGAACAGCTGAGAATGATATACTACGCTATGGTGGAGAGCCATCTGAGATATGGAACTATAGCATGGGGTCCGCATTGAAAGTATATGTGAGTAAATTGGAGAAGACCCAGAAATGTATCCTCAAGATCATCTACAAAAAACCCCGAAGATATCCCAGCAACCAACTTTACTGGGAAGCGGAGATATTTGACATCAGACAGCTGTTTTTCCTCGTGGTAACACTGCGATTACTCCTAGACCTGAGAAATCTATTATACAGCGGTGTCATACATATTTAGCGCCAAGGTTCTATTCGCAGATTCCCCGGAATATAAGAGATACAACTCGGTTGTACTGTTTAGGACAAAGATGAGGAGGTGGTTGACTGGAAGACCTAGACTTTGGGTGCACCAGTGTGTTGATGTCAACAGTTCCTACTTACTATTGATGTGGTAGTTCTCCGTTGCTCTCACTGATGTTTAAGATTTTTGTGTGTTTTCAACCTATCATTGAAGCCTGATTCTATGAAAGTTGTAAGGCTGAGAACCTGATCCGAACAATTTCTGTTTTTCCTAAAGCCTCCCTGGAAATTTTGTTAAGCATTTCCTATAGAAGATTCAATTCTAAAAAGGATTAGCCTTTCTAATATCTTGAAGGAAACACTCAATGAACTGATGGGTCGATAACTATTAGGATCACAAGGATTTTTTCCTCGTTTTAAAAAGTTTCCCGAATTCAGAATATTGTTATAGAAAGACAATAACCAAGACAAGGCCTTTTTTCCTAAATGTTTGATGAATTCTGGATAAATTCCGTCAAAACCTGCTGCCTTTCGAGATTTGGTAGATTTGATTGCAGCCCTCAATTCATCTATATTGGATGGATGTGACACATGTTCTAAAGTAGGAGCTGATCTCCTGAATATCTGTAATTTTTTCTTCACATTCCTCATTTCAGATTGGGATAACTTGACTGATTCAGAGACATTAACTAGGCGGCGTGCGATTAAATTGGGATCAATTTTTGATGATGAGGAGGTAAGAGGAGTAGCTTCACCTAATTTTCTCAATATATCCCATGAACTCCTACTCGAATGTGTAAAATTCATTTTTGAGCTTTTTCAACGTCGTCGGCTTGTTTGCATATCCCAAAATCCCAAAGAAAAAAGTGTGGAGGCTTCAACATCGCACCAACAAGGTTTGCTCGTGTACTTTACCTTGATTGAAATGTTAAGTTTAGTCATCTAATTGACAGTGGCAGTCCGATGATTAGTAAACATTGATTTCAAAGTGGTCAAGTACCTATTATGCGGGGAGCCAGGGTTTTTTTCCCTAGGCTCTCATGTCATACAGCATCACCAATCTCTGTTTACCTTTGTTTTGTAAGCCAAATTTTCAAAGGAATGTAGAAACCTATTGAAATACCACTTATGAATATAGTATGTATTTTAGATGAAGTATTTTATTAGAACTTACAAACAAGAATTATTATACATAATGTAGTTAAAACTTGGATCTCTTCGGGGAAACCACTGGAGTTCGAACTCTCTTTAAGTTGTCTCATAACTTTCCTCCGCGATTTAGAGCCACGCATTGAAATTTTTTGGGAAAGTCTTAAAGGTGACGGATGAATATTATTTTCTCTTAAAATATTTACTAATGACGATCTTATATCATCCGAAAATTTATTTTTCCAGTCGATATTGCTCCTTATCCTATTGAAAATCTCCACTATTCTTTTTCTGTAACTATTGAAAATAGGATTTGCGAATACACTCTCTAGGTGGGTCAGTATTTTCATACTATGCAGTCTGGGAGCTAGTCTAAGAACGCTATCGACAAAAAACATTGCTTCATGGGATTCCTTCAACGAATGCTCTAAAATTAAAATCAAATACATTTCAGCATTCATCTCATATAATCTTTCAAAATATTTGAATCTTGTTGCTGTTTCATTTTTAACCATTTGATTTCTCATTTTTTCGTCGAAAGCGTGTTCTTGGCACAAAAGACTAATAACGATATGATGTTTCAGGTCTGTGTAAACTTTTAATGCCATGTTCATTAAAAATTCGGAATATTCCTCTGAACCATGCCGTACAGCCATACATAAAATTAATTGCAACAATTCTTCATCCCATATCATTCTTGGGTAAGTATCCTGAAAAATTTCGAGAAGCCTGAAGCTTTCTTCAGTGCAACCTTCAATGCCCGATTCACAAGCTTCAGAAATTAAACGATTCCTGAACCTTTTTTCCTGGATGGATATATTATGGTAATCGAACAATTTTCTAGAAAAATGTGGTGTAATTAATAGTTTCATATAGGTCCTTTTCAGGGAAAGGATATCCTCAGATAACCAATCCAATTTAGAGAAAAAATCAAATGCTGCTTTCCAGACTAACTTGTTAGTTTCGTGTTTCATATAAAGAAGTGTATTCAACAATGTTTCATGAGGAAAAAGTCCAAGATGAGCAAGAAGATTAGAATCGAGGATGAGTCTAAACCGGTTCCAAACCGGTATAACTTGAAAATTATCCTTATCGATTAATGTTTCATATAATTTATTCCAATTATAAGAGTCATATTTAACTATAAACATACCAACCGACTGTAGATTGATTAAGATCCAATCAGATATTTTTATATTTTTTATCACCAGTGACCCTCTCGGACATGGCATCCAAGTTTTGGGTATCTCAGTTCTGGAGCTCAGGTCTGATTTTGTCATGTAAGTTATTGGTATCCACCAACAATTATTATATTCTTTTTCAGATTCTCCGAAATCGAAGTGCATCTTATTTTGGGTTAAAGTTGCGGTTCCTGTTCTCATATCTCGTTGAACTTCTACAACTGGAATTCCTTTTTGTGTTGTCCATGATTCAAAAATTTCTCGTATATCTAGTTGTTTTGGAAATCGGAATGTCGATGTAGATCTTCCGATAATGCTCCATACATCAGTTTCATCGAAATTGTTGTAATTGAATTCGCTCATTAATGTCTGGATTGTAAAATTAAAATTTCTTAGATCGAAACAAATCTGTATCATTCTAGCTAACAAACTTCCTCTTTCATAAGTATGTCTACTATACACGTCTAATATTACATCTTTACCATCGTAACATTCATTGGGACTTAATGGCGCTTGGGAATAACGACTGAGGATATTTATGAAATAATCTGCGATATTTGTTTCTGTAGATTCAGCATGGTTGAATTCGTCCATTGCAATATCCAGAAAATATTTTGTGAGCACCTCTTTGATCCAAACTTCTTCGAAACAGTTTATGGATATCAAGTTTCCAATCCACTGGTGTATCAACCCTTTGGCAATTACTCTAGGCATATCATCTCGATCTGTTCTGCTCTCATCTACCATTATGAGACCCCAGCTCTCGCCTCCAGCTGTAAGATTTGTGAAAATAAATTTCATTTTACTGATGAATCATAGTGTAATTCTTCTTATGAAACTGCCGATATAACATATTCGAACTTTTTAAATTGTATGAAAGAGTTGATGGAATGGATTTCAATAATTATCATGATAATAATCTATTAATATTCAACGTAAGGTTGTGATGGGCAACCTTATGAATAAGGTTACCTTGTCCTGACGAAGTCCATCAGCAGAAACACGTGTCGGCAAGTTGGTTTGCTGACTTCAAACAATGTCGTAGAGACACTGATGAAGCAGAACGTATTGGTCGTTTAAATGAGGCGGTAACACCAGAAAACATAGAAAAATCCCCAAAATCGTTTTGAATTATCGGAAAGTGAAGTTGCGTGGGTTAGCAGACCTCGCAAAGATATCAAAAGAACGTGTTGGCTTTATATTGCATGAGCATTTGCTATACGAAAGCTTTGTTTAAAGTGGGCACCGCGTTTGCTCACAGTTGACCTAAAACGAGAACGTGTTAGTGATTTTAAACAGTGTTTGGCCATGTTTAAACGTAACAAATAGGAATTTTTGCGTCGATATGTGACAACGGATGAAACATTAATCCATCAACAAACGTGGTATTATAATGTTAGATAATGTGTTGCTCTTGATGGAGATCACGTAGATGAATAAAGCTAATTTTAAATTAAAAAAAAACAGTGTTTTCTTTGTTAGGCCCGGGACTTTTCAATCCATCTATATCTTTCGTGACAGAGCCTCATAAGAATGCCCATCGTTACGAGAGCTGAAATGCTGTCTTGATCTTCTAACAGTTATATTTTTTGAGGTTGTGATGAAAGCTTAATCAAATCAAATCACACTAGTTGATAGAGGAGATACTCATTCTGGTAGACAACAAGATACCCCTTCAAACAATTATGTCAGTTATGAAGGAAATATAACTGAGATGTAACCTTGAGATGGTATAAACTAGATAGTTATTTATTTATTTATAAATAGGAACTCTTACAGGAAAATATCCCACTTACAAGGGTTCACAGAATAAAACAAGAATTTTACAAGAAAAAAATGAAAAAACAATTAGTAGGTATACAAGCCGCTCCAAATTTAAAGATCCCCAACATCTGAACTGAACAAAAAAAAACTAAATTCAACAGTTAAGAAAGCACAGAAAATCCCATCTTACGGAATGCGGAATAAACAAGAGTTAATACTTCTCCTAAAACTAGCCATCGATACATCAAATATGTCAATTTTACCCAAATATGTATTATAAAAGCGCATCATCCTCAAAGACAGAGTTTTAAAACAATGAGGTGCGAGCCCTAGGAAAGGAGAAAAGCATCCTCTGTCGGGTGTTGACGCTCGGAATATTGAATGTTATAAAATTGATAAGTGGAAAATTGTTACTCAAAATTCGAAAACGAAAAATTCCATCAGAGACCATTCTCCTCCGCTCCATGGTCGACAACTCATGCAGCACTAAGCTGGCTTCATAATCTAGTTGACAGGGATGACGGCACCTATAGTTAAGATTCTTTATGAATTTTCTTTGTACACTCTCCACTCTATCAACATATTTATAATAAAAAGGTGACCAGATCGGCGTTGCACATTCTAGAGTGCTTCGCACTAAACTGAAATAAAGGGTCCTCAAAGCAGTCACATTTTGGAACTGCTTTGTCACCCTCAAGTTGAATCCAAGCATTCTGAAAGCCCATGCGACAATCTGCTCCTCATGCGCCTCAAATGATAATTTAGAATCCAATACTATGCCGAGATCCCTGACCCTGGTCACTTTGCCAATCGCTCTTCCTTCAATAGAGAGTGGATGATCTATAGGATTCGTATTTTTCGTGGAGCTGATATGGTTACATTTTTCTATATTCAAAGTAAAGTATCTACCAGAGCAAAACCTGGACAACCGATCAAGGTCTTCCTGAAAACCAATAGAATTCCCCGTGAGCAAATGCGCCTGAAAATCTTGAGATCGTCCGCATACAGCTCATAATAGGTGTTCAAAAAGCATGAAGACACATCGTCAATGTACATGACAAAAAGAAGGGGACCCAAATGGGAGCCTTGAGGTACACCTGAAGTAACATCCTTCTGGTTTATCAGGGGATGTTACCAAACCAAACGTTCAGTTCACAGGACCGTGACATTATGTAGGTGAAAAACTTTTGAAAAAAAGACTGAATCGAGATTACCATTAAGCTCATTCAAAAAACTAGCACTCAACTTAAGGTCTCACACATAAAACTGGCTCTCTCTAATATCCACAATTCCAGGAGAATGTGGTAAACTTTATAGAAAAAATAATTTACACTTATTAGATTAGAGTAATATGTGAATGCTTAGGAAAGAATGATTCCGATCCAAAAGCAAGCTTGAAACATGTAACTCTTCAAATTATGACTTCAACATATAAAATAAAATTTCACTTTCCTGTTCTTTGTTTGAGAAACAATAAGGAAAATTCACTGAAAAGTTTGGTTTGAGATGCAGTGATACCAAATTCAGATATGGAATCTCCAGTAGAGAGCAAAAGAACTGAAATTCAAATGAATGTGACTTAAGTTCAATTATTAATAACCAAAAGTGACCTACCTACCTGCATAACGGGGAAAATTATTGACCACTAAAAAATCGAGCTTCGACAGTTCGAATTTCATCCCAAATATCTCTTCGATGTGGTTCAGCATTTCCACCGATGTATTCAAAGCAACTTCAACATTTAACTTAGATTGCGGGGGATACCACCATGTGATTTTTCCAGATGAAGCTTGTTTCATTTCAGCATCCAGGACAGCAAACGCAACAAGGTACGTGGACATTGGTGGTGATTTTTCAAATTGATCCCAAACCCAACCCTTCCGTCCAGCTACCGGTTCTGATGTCACGAGTGGCATGTTGTTTATTGCAACATATTTTTCATGATGCCCTATTGTCACCTCGAAGGTGGCCTTCATATGGGGTGAGTCGAAACAGGGAAATGCGAACCTAGCCCATGTCGGCTCGAACTGAGTATTCACATTGTGATGTATAGTTTCGTTTTGATCATAGTAAAAGTCGTTGTACAAACCCACAGGACGGTTTTCGAGATTGACTGGAAATGAGAAAGATAAGGTTATTTTTGGCTCGGAATTGTATGTTGAGGACTTCATCAAGTGAATAAGCTTACACACTACTGGTATTTTTAAGAACACAACAAAAAATATATGAAATGAAGAAAACTGACTGAAACTTGATTTTTCTGTGAAACATATCATATATCCTAAGTACTAAGGAGTTGAAATAAATTTTTGTACAACTGCCATTAAAAGTGACAATTATCAATGACAATCAATAGTGTTAAAAGTGATTGTTCACATGGAAGCGTATTAAGAATATTTTTAACTCAGTGTTAAAAGGTTTTACAAGGCTCATTTAGATGATCTGAGTCTGAAACTGAAAACTAGGAATAATATCTTATATATCTAGATCATCTTGGGGTGCTGATGATTCCACCTTCGCACAGCATCTCTAGCCTTAATCTTTTCTTCAGCTGGGTATTGTTATTCTATTTGGTTTAATAGTGTTAAAATCGATGCACAATTGAATACATCCATGAGAATATGATGACACCATAAGACAAAATCAAGGCAACTTGGAATGTTATTCACAATATTTCAGGTCAATCTCGTGAGAACAGTTCTCAGATTTGCGGGGATATTTCAGGAGTAGTAGAGAGGTTTAACGAACATTTTATTACGGCAATACCTAATCTGGTTTTGAAATTGCCGAAGTCCTGTAACAGAGAACTTGAACGTAGGGAAAAATCATTTTTTATGTTTGAAGAAGAAAAATCGGATATTTATCATGCCGTGAAACAGTTAAAAAATAAGAGATCGTGTGGACACGATCAGATTTCGATGAGTGTCATCAAGCATTGTTTAGAGAGAATAATGGATCCACTATGCTACATTATGAATCTCTCTTTTCAGTCGGGCATCTTTCCAGATGAACTTAAGGTGGCTGTAGAGAAGCCTCTTTTTAAAAAAGGTTCAAAGGATAATTTGGCTAATTATAGGCCCATAAGTCTCCTGTCTTCTTTTGCAAAGGTGTTTGAGAAGGTTCTGGCCAATAGATTGTTGAAATTTTTTCGGAAAGTCAATATTTTTGTAAGCTGCCAGCATGGTTTCATGAAGGGAAAGAGTACTGAAACTGCTGTTTTTGAACTCACTTGCAAGATCTTGGAGTCCCTTGAGAAAGGTGAAGTTTCCATAGCTATCGTGCTGGATTTGGCCAAAGCATTTGATAGTGTAAATCATAAACTTTTACTCTACAAGTTAAGTGTCTACGGCATAAGGGACAAGAAACTTAAACTAATTGAGAGCTACCTTAAGAATAGAAAACAAAGAGTCCTTGTATCTGATGGAAGTCGAGATTACTTATCTTCTGCGAGTTGAGCGTGCCACAGGGCAGTATATTGGGACCACTGCAATTTGTTATTTTCATCAATGACCTCCCTAGCATCTTCTTTTCTAGTTTCATCAGGTCTTTGTTGTTTGCGGATGATGCTGATATCATCATCTCTGCATTGAATATTTAGAGCGGTATAAGGGAATTTAAGGATGCTATGGATAAAGTTAATGAATGGTGTATTGAAAATCAGCTAGTAATTAATAATGATAAGACCCAATGTATTATTTTTAAGACTGATAGAACAAATCGTAGCTATCCAGAAAGAATAAACTACAGTAACAATGAAGTCCCAATCAGTGTGTTAAGTTTCTGGGAGTTCATATAGATAGTTTCATGAAATATCATACCCATGTTGAAGAAACTAATAAGAAATTAAAATCGGTTATTTATGCCTTGAGGGTTCTTAGAGATTAGGTGGATATTGATGTATTAAAAACGGTTTACTATGCTATGTTCCAATCACAATTAAGTTATGGTATTTTTTTTTGGGGTAGCAGTTCTGGATCGCATCAGATTATGAAAACACAAAAGTTAGCATTGAGAGTAATATTTCGTATGGGTTTCAGAGAATCATGTCGTAATAAGTTCAAGGAAAATAAGATTTTGATTATCTATGGACTGTACATATATAAGATCTTGATGTACATGTATAAACATCAGTATTATTTCTGTAGTCACTTAAATGTAAATAATACTAGAAGAAAGCACCCATTTGTTTTTCCGGTGCATTCTTTGTCTTTAACTGAAAATGGACCATTGTACAAGGGTATTAAACAGTTTAACAGTTTACCAGTAGAAATTCAAAGATGGTCATTTGTCTTTCGGGAAGACTCTTTATCGTTCTCTTTTAATGCTTGAGCCATACAATATTGAAGAATTTTTTTGTAGGGATATTGTAGTGAATATTTGAAAATTTTTTTTTCGGATGACCTGTTTTCCTTTCTACATATTTTGTTTATATGGGAAATCAATAAATTATTGTTATTGTTATAGATCTACACCGGTTCATTGGTTTAGTGTTGTCTAACATTGTCCCTCCCCATATTCGCTGATAGACTGCGGCTCTGAATTCTTGGAGCAAATACCATTCCACAAAACAGAAATCCCAGATTGAAGTCACGTAAACCGTTCTGGTATAAAACGTTCTTCAAAAAGAACATTAGCGATAAAGAATGTTGAAAGATTGAGTAGCACTTTTATGAACTGTTCAATAAAAATCTCATTTCTGATCCTTCAGAAGAAATTGCAAGTTTTGATCTTCTAAGAAAAATTTGGACAGTTCTTAATCGTTTGAGAACAGGTAATGATCGTACCAATTGCATGCTATTCAGATGGAACTCAGTTCCAAGCGCAAGTTGTGAATGTGCATATACAGAAGAACAATACCTTATCAAATCAATAATTGTCCCATACATATATTTCAAGTTGGTTTTATAGCTATCCGTTCCGATTCTTTCTTAGTATGGGTTATAAATTTCAATCAAATTCAATACGAATTTTTGTATTCAGTTCTTTTTTCTGCTTTTGTCTTTTCATTTCCAGATTCGATATTTGCAACTTGAAGAAACCTCTAAGTTTATTAATAGAAGATCACTCTTGAAGAAAGAAGTCCCTCAAATTTATTGGGCTTATTTTGTACACACAACAATAGGAAAGCGGGGAGCCAGGGTTTTTTAACTGCATTTTTTTCCCTAGGCTTTCAGTGATACAGCGAATTGTATAGCACCCCATCACCAACCCCTGCTAACATTTGTTTTGTAAGCCAAAAATTCAAAAGAATATATAGAGATATATTTAAAAACAGGTCATGATCGCACCAATATCATGCTATTCAGATGTAATTCAGTTACAAGCGCGAGTTATTAACGTGAAGAAGCAAGGAAACCTTGTGAACCATTAACCCATATGGATTCCAAAATGATTGGAGGACAGTTTACAATTTTTCATGAAAACTGTGGTTAGTTTCGAATTAATAAATTGTTTTTAGTCGTTTGGTCTACTTTTGTCTGTTTTACTCTCAAATTCGATAGGTAAATATTTTTATACGTACAAATCATTTCTTTCGAGGGAGATATGATTTTATGCTTAGGTTTTTCTCAAGCCCTTGTAACATTCGACGAATTCTATGTTACCAGTTACTTCAACCTATGCTTAAAGTTTTTACGCAATACACATGCTACATTGTTTGCAATAATAAAAGGTAAGCCAACATTGCAAAAGAATTTATAATCAAAACCGGAGCTCACGTTTTTTCAATTGCTTCCCAAATGTTAAATAAATCTTAATTGAACAAATCAATAAAACAATTCTTGCGTAGGAGATGCGATTATTGTATGAATAACAGCATTTATCTGTGATACCATGCTTGATTTGCCATTTGAGATTTAATTTATTCATCATTTGTCTCTTTTTTAACTGATTTATCCTATACTTAGTAGTCTTTAAGGATTAATAAAGGAAGGATAAATTTGAATAAAAGAATTTTCCTATGTAAAATTCACTTATAGAATCAAAACGCAGAGATTATAAGTATAATGAAATCAGTTTGGTACCTTCATATTCGATATGGATTATATACCGTGAGTCTCTCAGAAGATTTTCTTCTAATTTCATAATGAATTGCTCACTACTTCTATTCAATTCGGTCCTCGTTAACATGATTTTTCTCGACGATTCCATTTCACTCACTGCAATTCTATCACGTGCAATCTTCATATTCATAGCATGAATTTTTATAACATCTGCCTCTTCTATACATATTATTAAGATATCTACAACACCGATAAACTTCGATTCATCCAATTGGGTAAGAAGTTTTATATTGTAATGGCTGGGTTTGACAAGATCTGAAAATTCTCTTAACAACAGCACAACCATGAATTTGATTGAGAAAAAAATTAGAAATCGGAAAATTCTGGTCGACATCACCTACAACCCTAGAAAAATGAGGTTTGACAAAATGCGTGTAGACTGTGTCAAAGTCAGCTCATAGAAAATTTCGTCCTGAATTATGCCTGTTTTTATTAATGGGAGATGTTCTCTGCTCTGATGATGGTGCTACAGAGAAAAACCGACCTTGTCAGTTGTCCTTAACGTTAGTATACGACGTTTACGGAAAACAAATTAGAATTTGAAACTGGAAATTCATTCATCGGGACCTTAGATAATGATCTTTTCGTACTTCCGGGCCTAAAATGACAACTTCACTCCCTTGTGACAGGTACTAAAGTGCCACATTTAATCCCTCCGGGATTAAATATTGACGAAACTCCCGGAACGATTAAATCACAAACAAACGAATTTAAGGGATATTTTATTGAAAAATACTATTAATTAGAATGGTAATTAACGTTAATATTCAAATTAATATTGTGACAGTTCGTCATATTGACCAGTCTTTCCTGGGTTAATGCAGCAGGTAACTGACGAGTAACAGAAAGGTCCTTATCATATTGAACTGGTGTTTGTTTCGAAGATCCTGCGGAAACAGGAAGCGAGAATGAGGACTGTGGCATAACTATAGTGGACGAATCGGCGACTTGACCAAATATTTTATCTGAAATTTTTTGTTTATTTTTAATAGATGATTCAATATATCCCTCGGCCACGTTGGAGGATTTCCATTTGCTCCCGCAACGCCCAAAATAAGTGCAATCTACGAAAAAATTGATTTCTTAAAATTTCTGAATATAAACACATTTCCAAATTTACCTTAAGCATTAAATATTTATCATCCGAAGCCTCCCGTAAGAACTGATCTACCTGCTCAGACGTGAGAATTCTTGACTTCTTTGGCTTAAATCCCTCATTTCTTCTCTTCCCCAAAGCTAATAATTTTGGAAAATTACTTATATCAATATCTTCTTTTATGTTAATAACCGATTTCAGCATTGAGTAATGTGCCCAGAGAGTTGAGGCACAAACCGCTTTTGATTTATCATTGAAGTAGACTAACAGCGCATTTTCAGTAGGTTGTCTCACATTTTTTAAGCGGCACCACTTTTTAAAAGTATCGTACTGCTGCTCGTATAGTTTTCTAGATTTCGGTGGTAACAATTCTTCACCTACGTCGGCTGCTCTTTTATCAATATCAGATACATCTTCTTCACTCATGATACCAATAATTATCAATAACAATGTTTCTTTACAATGACACTAGTAATGACAATGTTTCTAAATTATAATTGTCACAACGCAATGTTACTATGGTAACTTATTTTAAAAACAGTTTATTAAATGAGTTGTAGAGAGAAAAAACTGATTGAAATAATTAATAAAATCATACCGGAAGTACGAAAAGTATCGTATATACCTTGCGACTGAAGTACATTTAATCCTTCAGGTAAATTATGGCCCTCCCTGCGGTCGGGCCACTTCAGTCCCGCGGTATATAATATACTATTATCCCTAGATGTTGTCAGATTCTATAGGTCTCAGTTATATTGAAAGATGACTATACCTTCTTATTTCGAGAAGCAAATCCATTATAGATGGTTCATCGATATGTCTGAACTAGAGCAAATACTTATTAGTTTTTGGGTTCTTAGGATTAATGTGAAAAAATATTGAGTATAAGAGTAAGACACGTTAGTCTGATAATATGTAGTGTTATAAGACTGCGCTATGGATCTCAAATGTACAGGGTGGTCATGAGAAGATCATTAACATGAGCAACTCAAATTCATCGATGCTCAGGATTTTCGAATTGAAAATTATATTTTTTTCAGTACCTAATAAAAATGGAAGCGGTGTCTCCAGAGAAAATACTTTCTTACTGAGCACTTCACAAGCTAACTAGAAGAAACTTGCAATTGTTCAATAAAAATCTCATTTCTGTTCCATTTTAAGAAATTCCAAGTTTTGATCACCCAAGAAAAATTTGGACAGTTCTTAATCATTCGAGAACAGGTCATGATCGTACCAATAGCATGCTATTCAGTTGGAACTCGGTTCCAAGCGCAAGTTGTGAACGTGGATATGCAGAAGAAACAATTTTAGGGCTATGTATGATGTTTCCAATTTTTTCTTGGAATGGCTTATAAGTTTCAAACCAATTTGATACGTATTTATGGTATTCAATTCTTTTTTTGCTTCCACAAATCAGTGGAATTTGGTAATTTACCAGTTTTATGAGAAAATCAGATGGAGGTTCTTATCACCTATCTCTTTCCATGATATAGAATCTTATTCTGATTTTTTTTTGGGAAATTCAAATGTATTTGTTTTTTTGTTCTGATTGAAAATAATCAATTCAAAGTATAAACAACGAATTTTATTCTTTATTTATCTTCAAGATACAGATTTTTTCAATCAGCTTCTTTATGAAGTGATATCACACGATATAATGGCGTTAAAACCTTATCTGTCAGTGTTTCATCTGTCCTCTTTTTTCTTTATTTCATGAATTATTATGTGTGTGAAGATAGTTCTGAAGAAAAATGGCATATTCTGCTTTTATACGTCTGAAATTTGTAGGTATAGTCGTTAATGAAAAAATTTTATAAAAAATATATTCATTAACGTTAGATGAAACGATATCCAATAATGTATGTTATGAAATACCAACTTCATTGCTCCTGATGCTATTCTCTCCTTATTTGAGGGATTTTCTGATCCAATACGAGTCATTTCTCCTTCAGATCTGCTTCTCAAGATCTTGGTAAAACCCTCACGAATTTCGTCGGCATATTTTTTCTTCCATTCGATGTTTTTCTTGATTTTTTCGATAATATTACTTATTTTTAGTTTATGTGCAAGCAAATTGTCGTGTTGGAAGAGGGTCTGCATTTGATTAATCGTTCTTTCATCATGAAGCTTATTAGATATCGAATCCAGATAATCTAAATAAAATTTTACTTCCTTAGGTTCTTTTGTAATCAATTCTAATGTGGTTTGTGCGTACATCTCCGCATCGAAAATTGGTGAATAGAACTTAGTTTTCGAAGATTTGATTCTTTCACTTATTGCATTTCTACTTACTCCATCGAAACTTCTTTCTTTTTGGTGTATCTTTGAACAAGACAAAATTTCACTCAATCTGTATTTCAAATCAGTATTTGTTTCTTTTTGATGAGCATTTTGGATGAATTGTTCATGTTCTGGTGGTCCATCTCGTACAGCCCAGCAAAGAATTTTTTCAAATTCGTTGTCGAAATTCACGTTTGGATAATCATTCTCGAATTGTTTGAAATGACGAGAAACTTCCCGAATGCATTCTTCAACACCAGATCTACAAGCATAGTCACTCTTATAGATACAATGCTCGTTTTTCAGATCTTTACATTGTGCACTCTCGAAATCTAACAGGTCTTTGGAGAATTGTTTTTCCATGATTATTTTTAAATAATCGTTTTCAATCTCTATCTCCATATTCTCTAAATCGTGAAAATATGAGAACGCTATTTCCCATATCCGTACATCCTTTTCATTTTGTAGAAACAAAAGTAGACTAAAAAGAGATTCGTGTGAAATGAGACCTTTGCGAGAGAGACTTATTGAATCTACAATCAGTTTATATCGATTCCAAAATGGTATAATTTTAAATGTTGACTCGTCAATGAGTGTATTTGTTATTAGATCCAAATTAGTTTGGTCATATTTAACTTCATAAAGACTGCTGTACTGAAGGTTGATAATTATCCAATCAGATGGTTTCAAATTTTGTTCATAAATACTTTGTTTTGGACAGCCCAACCATGTTCTTGCGACTGTATAATTGAAGTTTTTTTCAGAAGCCGTTGTATAGGAGATCGGTATCCACCAACAGTCTTTTTCATCACCCTCGGAAGACTCAGTTCTGCTTTGAGTAAACATTGCGGTTCCTTCCTGATAATTTCTTATCACTTCAACCAGAGGATATCCTGCCTGATGGGTCCATGTATGGAATGCTGTAGTGAGGTTCAAATATTCTGGAACATTTTCTTTTGGAGTTATTTCCTTGACGGCGGTCCAAAAGTCGCTCTCGTCGAAATTTGAGTACTTGAATTTTTTCAGGAGTACCTGGATGACATTGTTTAAATTTACTCCCAAACTTAATTGCACCATTCTAGAGAAAAGACCTCCCTTGAGGAAAACAGTTCTGCCATACACATGGAGAAGGTCGTTGCGATCATCTGGGCAGTAATCCCGACTCAATGCTCCAGATCCTTTTCCTCGATGAAGATCATCAAAATGTTGCAAAGTGATCCTTTCTTGAGTTCCCTCAAACATTTTTTCCATAACGAGGTCTGTGTAGTAGCTGGTCGTTCCCTCTTTTAACCAGAGATGTCCGAAACATTTCACAGATATCAAATTTCCAATCCACTGATGAATGAGCTCGTGAGCAATAATACTTGTGTCTTTTGAAACAAGCTCATGTATAATTACGAGGCCCCAGTTCTCACATGCACCTGAAAGAAAACAGTAAATGAGTAGTATCACCCTTCTGATGATGTTAAGAATTGATTGAATATTTTTTTCAGCACTTACTAATCTATCAATTCATTAGGACAGAGAATAAAAGGAAGCCTTACTTCTACGAACATAATTCACGACTTTGGAATTTCATGTTAGCAAGATTGGAATTTCTACGTTAAAATGATCAGTTGAGCATCTTGTGTTCGATCTGGGTGTACAAAAGGATGCTACTTCAATCTATTTTCAAAGATATTTTTTCACTTAATTTGAATATCATTAGGGCTCGTTTATACTGTCTGGTACCTTATGCCCTAAGCCCTTACCTTATTCCGTATGCCGTAAGAATTTCAGTAGGTGTTTATACTGGCTGTTAACTTAACCTTAAGCAGAACATAGAGTTTATGCATTTTGCTCTATGCTAATTAATAATTTGTCATTTTGAATTTGTGTTTCTACGTTTTGATACGTGCTGATTATCTTGTATTATAATTTATGATATTATTTGAAATTACCGCTATTAAAACAGAGATCCTTTCTGCATTCAATACTCTGATATAAATAATTGACCCTCTATAGAATGCGCATGTGTCAAAAAACTCGCCCAATATTACATTCCCTTAATTTGTCTTACTTATAAGATAGTCTTATACACTTATAAGATAATCTAATCTAATTATCTAATATATATATGTAATTTGTCCAAATAATTTATGAATATATATTTCTATGAATTTGTCCCTAGAAGTTGAACATTTTACAGGTAAGGGAAAAGTTTAGGGAATGAGTATGAACGAAAGCATTGAATTCCTATGGTTCAACTTTTAAGGTTAAGGTTACGGCATAAGGTACCAGCCAGTATAAACGAGCCTTTAGAAACTTTGAGGTTAATCGTTGATGTAACAAGGAGGAAGGCAGTTGGTTCAGTTAACATTATTCATATTTACAGCTTCCTGACTTGAATTCTCCCTATTATAAAAGCAAAATTGTAGAATGTACCGAATTTTTTTTCACCTCCATCTTTGAAGCTCTAACACAGAACTAAACTGTTCGGTCCCAACAATGACAAAATATGTTTTGCTAGAACATAAATTCTTCATTTCAAAGAAAAAAGTTTGACCAGATGCGACAAATAGAAACAAAAATATAGGTCAGTGAAGCCATGTGTAGACTAAATAGTGGATCATGTTATAAACGAACTCAAAATAGGATTGTCGAACGAAAAAAAGTACCTGCAAATTCAGGATAACGATTTACTACCAAGAAATCCAGTTTAGGCAGTTCGTATTCTGTTCCGAAGATCTCCTCGATATACTTCAACATTTTGACTGAAGTATTCAATGCAGACACAGCAGGTAGTTCTGACATTGGATTATACCACCACGTAATTTTTCCAGATGAAATGTGCTGCATACTGTCATCGAATATGGCAAAAGCTACAAGATATGTAGACATAGGTGGCGTCGACTCGAAATGATCCCAAACCCAGTCTTCCTTTTCATCCATGGGTTCTGTTGCAATGAGCGGCATATTGTTCAAAGCTGTAAAATTTTTATGGTGTCCCATTGTTACTTCGAAAGTTGCCTTCATGTGTGGTTCGTCGAAACAAGGAAATGCAAATCTTGCCCAAGTTGGTTCAAAATGCGTACTGGCCATCGGATGGAATTCTATATCGTCATTTGAAATGGGGGTATATTCCGAGGTATATTCATCATTGTAGAATCCTACGGTCTCTCTGTTAAGTTTAGCTGAAATAGAATTAGTGAATAAGATTTTGGTTCAATATGAGAAAAAATAAAATTTCAATAATGTAATTAATTTAATATTCAATTAAAAATAAGATCTGAATATGTTACATCAAGCCAGCATTTATCTGTACTTGGTTTATCCATTGTGTTGTACATGCTTTAGTAGTTCCGATGAATCTTGGGATTTATTTTTGGAAAAAGCAAGAAAATCAAGAATGGCTAACAACAGAAAACCAATACAATGATTTTCCTGGCTCTGTTAAAATCCGAAGTCATACTTGAGTACTCCACACTAAGAAAATCGACAGTGCCTTTTACGTCCCTTTGAGTCTACAGACTCTGGGTATTCCCGAAGAGTACCTTTAGTTCTTCCCATCCAAAGGATGAATCATGGGTACCCTGGAGCCTATGGAATCCCAGAGCAACATTAGTAATGGGTTTTCTAATAGGGACTCGACAAATTTGAAACTAAATAAAACACAAACTATTTGAGAACTTTATTATTGGCTTGATGTACAAACATAACATTTATGAATGGAACTCGACTTCGTCCATATGGCCACCACGGGCCCGTTTGCATCCGTCAATTATCTGGATCCAATTTTCGATGACTCGGCCACACATTTCAGCCAAATCGGCCGCTATTTGGCGTTCAATGTTATCTCTGAGCTCTTGCAATGTCGTTGGCTTGTTGGCATAGACCAGTGGCTTGACGTAGCCCCAAAGAAAATTAATTGTCCAGAGGCGTCAAATCGCACGAACGAGGCGGCCAATCGACGGGGCCGTTTCTCGAAATTCAATTATCAATAAAACCATTGTTATGTGTGCTGTTGAAACCACATGTTGGTCAAGTCCATACCTTGCAATTGGAGTCAAAACAAATTCGTTTTCATGGTGCGGTAGCGATCACCATTGACCGCAACGTGACGATTGTTAGCATCAAGGTAAAAATAAAGTCCAATGATGCCGACGGAGTGGAAACCGCACCAAACTGTGAATTTTTTTGGATGCAATTGACTCTCGTGAATCACTTGTTGATTGCTGCCTGTCCAATTACGCATATTTTGCTTATTGACAAAGCCATTGAGCTAAAAATGAGCTTCATCCCTGGAGATGGTTTTTCCATGAAAATCATGATCGTGGGGCAGCTTCTACAGAGCACAATCGGAGAACGTACGTTGCTTTAAATGGTCCAACGGCTTCAATTCTTGAGTTAGCTTGATCTTGTACGGGTGTAAACCAAGATCCTTACGCAAAATTTCCCATAGAGTAGTCTGACGGATGGCCAATTCTTGAGAACGCCGTAGAATTGACTGATTTGGGTCGGCTACGGAGTCCCGAACGGCAGCGATGTTTTCGTTACTGCGATCGGTTCTTTGTCTAACTCACACGACAACATCCAACAACAAATATGTAGACTCAAATTTTCGCAGCAAACTTGTGATTGCCTGTCTACTAGGGCGCAAATTACGACCGAAAATTGGCGTTAAGGCTCTTAAAGTTGCAGTCACCGACTCCAGATTTCGGTTGTAAATTTTTATAACTTGCAAACGTTGTTCGTTCGTGTACTGCACTATGATAAAAAGATTCACTTTACTGAATAAATTGACGGTGACAGTTCGATGATTGGATTAAGGGTGTGTTCACAAATTAAATTCAAAGTTGTCAAGTCCCCATTGGAGAACCCGATACTTCTCACCAAAATGTCACGAATTTGAACTCTCTTCGATTTTAGAGTTCGTATGAGTAGGTCATGACACTTCTTCCAACAACCCTATGGAAGTAATGAAATAGAAGCAGCTTAAGAACGAACTGACAAGAAAAATTTCGGGAGATCAATCTGAGGCTTATGCTTTGGCTTCGTCTGCCACACGAGTCATTGAGTAGATCCAATATTAGTACTTTATGAAACGAACAGATATGACCGCTTTTGGCATATAAGTCCATGAATTCGGTGCCGACCAAATGATTAAGGGTAGTGATTCGGACAAGAAGACGTTCCACAGTACAGTTTGTGCTACCTAATATGGCCACCTTATAGCTCAGTTTTTGAAGCTCCAGGCAAGACTCATCAGATGGATATTTCTTTGGCGTGTTCGAGTTCCAAAGCCAGACCAAAGCCAGGCGAATACTTACTGGGGTTGACATAAGTTGCAGTTATTCATGTATTATTAACAAGACCGTAAACTATATGACTCCGATGTAGCTCTCACCACTTGTTGGAGTCCCAATCATCCACATACATTATGATAAACTTGGAATTTCAACCAATTTATTAGAAAGAAAAAGGTATCTTAGGGGCTTGAAGTTCACACAAATTCGGTTGCAAAGAAGTCAATGTAAACCCCCTTTCTCAAGAGCACAAAAAGAAATGTGGATCCGAATGAGAAATAGGAGAATAATGAGACATGAATGTATTTCTTTAGAAAATAAAAAAAATGTTTCCTGTTCAATTCGAGATTTTTTTTTGATGAATTAAAGCAGTTTTGTATCCAAATGTTATCGTCTTTCTTCAGACATTTATCAACTCAATTAGTTGTTTTTCCCCATTATTCACAAACATCTAATTGTAATTGAAATATCACCGACTATTGAGAAAAGAGTTATGCATATGAGATTGAGAAGCGTTACCTTTGTATTCAATATGGATGGTATACTTCAAACCTACGATAAGTTTTTCTTTCAATATGATGTCGAGTGTTTCGGCTTCATGATTTTTCGATAATTTGTTCAACATCCTGGACTTCCCCGTAGACATATCGGTAACAAGGATTTTGTCTTCTTCGATGTTCAATTCAGCTGCATGTATTTTAATGATATCCGTCTTTTCCGTACATTTCACATTGATGTCCACAACTCCTTCAAATCGCTGTTCTTGCAAAAATGTAGTTATTCTGATGTTGTAATGCTCAGGCTTGACGGCAAATTCAGTAAAATTCAATGCCCAAATATTATGGAACTTGCTGAGAAATATGGAAACATAAATGAAGATAATGAGGGACATTTCGGATTTAATCATAAATAAAATCGAAGAATTAATCATTATTGATAGATGTCAAATTCGAGTGATTAATATCAAGAGACCTTCAAATAGAATTAGGCAGTGTAAATTAGCGCTATTGGTTTCAGCAGATTTGATTTTGTTGAACATGTAGGTACGTATAATAATCTGTATCTAGTGAAATACAGGTACGAGAGTGGCCTGCGCTACTTAGCAATACAATAGGGTAAAGATGCCTAATATGAGATAGGCGCTAAATATGAGATAGGAAGATATTGGTCAAACTACTCACGTCAGTCATTTGGCGCTAGTGTGGCTCGGATTGACACATCAACAGTGCTAAACGTCTGTCAGTTCGCGCCGGCTAACGGCAATGTAAGAACGTGTGCGTGTTGGTTATTTCAACATCGTTAAACCAAATATTTTTCATCAAATGTTTACAAGGTACGTAACAACTTTATTATTACGTTAAACGCATTTAATTTATGTTTTGTTTGTAGCTTATATGGTAAATTTTAAGTTATGAATGCAGTTAAATTGTATTTTCTTTTGGAAAAAAAAAAACGCCAGCCATTTTCTAAAACTGTTGTTTTCCTAATATGAGATATGCTAGGGTTCCTAAATTGAGATATCTCATATTATGGTACACAAAAAGAACAATTATCATGGGTGTTGGGTTAAACCGTATATTTTTTTATTTTAGATGTCTCCCATCAAAAGAAAGACCTGGGACCACGCTGCCATGATACAGGCTGTGAATGCAGTACGAAGAAAAGAAATGGGTTACTTAAGAGCAGCGAAACAATTTGGTGTTCCTAAGGGTACCCTTGAGCGCTATGTGAAAAAGGATGTCCGCGCAGAAGATCTTGTCCAGGTTCGTATGGGAAGACGGCCAGCCTTGCCTATTGATTTAGAAGCCGAGCTGGAAAGCTATTGCAAAGAAATGGATAGAAGATTTTATGGCTTACGTCTGCAGGACATTAAATACATGGCGTTTCAATTGGCAATTAAAAATAATTTGAGGCATCCCTTCAGTGTTACTAAAGCTTCTGCTGGTAAAAATGGCTTCGTGGATTTTTGAGGAGACATCCTACATTATCTATTAGGACACCTGAAGCAGTTTCTGCTGCTAGAGTAAAAGGATTTAATCCAGTTGCAGTCGCCAACTTTTTGATTTGTACGAGCCTGAACTTGATAAGATAAAATCCGCTCCACATAGGGTATACAACGTTGACGAGACAGGAATAACAGTAGTTCAACATAAACGTTCCAAAGTTGTCAGTATGAAAGGCAAAAACAGGTCGGTGCGTTGACATCCCTGGAAAGAGGAAAGCTCATGACCATAGTGACCTGTATGAACGCTTGTGGTACCTACGTGCCTCCATTAATAGTTTTCCCAAGGAAAAATATGGCTCAAGACCTAATGGATGGTGCACCAGCAGGTTCCATTGGCGATTGTCATCCGTCAGGCTGGATCCAGACACACCTATTCACAAAGTGGTTTCAGCATTTTATCAACTTTACAAAGCCAAGTAAAGATGATCCAGTTTTATTGGTTTTAGATGGCCACTACACACACACGAGAAACATCGATCTTATTAATTTAGCTCGAGACAACAACGTAATTATAGTTTGTTTACCGCCACACTGCACTCATAGAATGCAACCAATGGATGTAGCATTTATGAAGCCACTAAAAGCTTACTACTCCCAAGAAATTGAAACTTGGCTGCGTAATAATTCGGGGCGCACTCTAACAAACAAATATGTGGCTAGATTGTTTGGTGCGGCTTTATGAAAAAGCTGCTACCATGACCAACTCCGTTAACGGTTTTCGCAAAGCTGGGTTATTTCCGTGCAATCGACATATTTTTACAGACGAAGAGTTTTCAATCTTTAATGATGGGGATGAAGAGCAAGATTTACTTAATGTTCAGAGAAATGACGAGAACGCAGATCTGGAAGATACTAGTTGTGTGCTTACTTCGATTGAAAACCAATCAGAGCCAACTGAAATCTTACCCAATAGCGGAATTACAAATGACAATCCTTCAGATGAGTACCAAGGATTAGCATCTTCTAAAACAGCCTCAACAGCTAGTGTTTATGACAATCCAGTACCCAGTACATCGTCTTCTGTCTCCCCGTTTGCACTTAAGCCAGTGCCCAGGCTACCTAAGAACAATTCTTCTTCTAAGAAAACCCGAACTGGAGCAGCTTCTATAATCACGGCATCTCCGTATAAGAAGTCATTAGAAGAATCCCTAAATAAAAAAACAAGAAAAAGAAAATAAGAAAGGACAGAAGAAACAATCAGTTAAAAACAGCAGACAATGAAAAAAAAACCTATTAAAAAAAAAAAGCTGAAGAAGTTAGTTCCAGTTCCGAAGACGATGACATGCCTGAGTTGGCAGATAGCAGTGGGGATGAATATGATGCTGAATGTCCCTACTGTAGCGGTAACTTTTCGCAGGATACAAGAGGAGAAAAATGGGCCAAATGTGATAGTTGTTTTAAATGGGCTCATGAAGATTGTGGAGATGTAGCATCGAATCGTTTTTTGTGTTCATTATGTTTAGATGTGTAAGACATGGTAAGACTAAAAATAATTTAGAAAAGATTTTAATTTTTTTATTGTTTATTATATTCTCTTTGTTTGATAACCTTTATTTTAAAATTTTATTAAAAATGCTAATTTTTATTATGATAACTGAGTTCTGCTCAAATCTTTGTTAAGTTTAAGTAAAGTAAAAATTTTGAAGACTGATGTTAGTGTAAAATTTAATAATTAATGTACCAAACTGCTAAGACTGATTTGTCTTAATATTTAATTAATAAATTACCTACAATAAAAATGTGATTATGAGGTTAATATTGTTTTTTTTTGTTTGTTGACCCCTAAAATTTATGGAACCTAATATAAGATATTATCTTATATTTAGAACCCCTATATCTCATAATAGGCGCCCTTTGCCTTGGAATTTTTTCTGATATTTTTCACTTTTTACAGCATAGCCAAAAAATAATATAATTTAGCCTAAAATAGCTAATATACATTTAAAGTACATTGAATTTTCTATCTAAAAGTATATCTTAGAAAGCTTTAAATGTAACAGTTTTTTTTTTATACCCAAAAATGGAAATGGTATCTCATAATAGGCATCTTTACCCTACTTATAAAATCTGGGTGTCTACTATAATAGGTGCCAAACTTCAGTAGGTGATAGTACAAGTCATTTGCAACAAAAAATGTCCTGAACGCATTGTCGAAAAGTTGATAGTTATCGAGTTATTTAACACTTCTTGGTTTCTCGAAATTTTTTGCTCTCCCCTTTAAAAACAAGAATATCTCTGTTGTTCTTACAGCTACATCAAATCTGATCATATCATCAAAAAGGGCAGTGAACACGTTATGAAATAGGTACTCATTAATGTTAAAAAAATGTTGTATACTGGGTGTTGTAAAAGGGTAAAGGTAAAAATTGAAAAGAGTGCAAACTTAGTGGTATTTTCTTGTGAGCTGTACCATTGAAAATTGGTGAATAAGTAGTTTTTCTATGAAAAACTAGTATATGTAATAAACTTTTAAACGGTATACAAACTTTTCACTTAACTTTTTGTTTTTCCAACAATATTACTGTTTTAAGTTAGAAAAACATTAAATTCAGATACGCAAATTTTATAACAATTCATTTCAAAGCATTGTAGGTTCAAAACAGTCATAAATATCACTAATAGTAACATAAAAACATTAAATAAACTTTGAATGAAACTGAATGAACGTAAAAATCAATGCAAAACCGAATAAAAACTGCCCCTTTGCTCATTGCATTTTATACATCTTTTTCGTACAGAATCCATAACCTTTCGAAGTTCATTACGTTTTCGACGCATTGTATCACAACATTCCTGAATTCTTCTCGTTCATTAATGCGATTTTTATACACATTTTCTTTCAAAGTGCCCCAAACATAAAAGTCTGATGAGGTAAGATCGGGGCTTCTAGGTGGCCATCTCAAGGGACCATATCTTCCAATCTATTTCTCCCCAAAGCATTGATGCATCCAGTCCCTCACAATTCGACTATTATGGGCAGGGCATCCGTCCAGTTGAAAATAAAGTTCATATCTATCCTATATGGAAATATCTTCAAGAATGTCAACTACGTTATTATTTGGTAAATTTGTGAATTCATTGGAATTAAGGCGATCGGGAAGTATTATCGGCCCTAGCCGCCCTCTCATGAATCCCTGCCAACCATGACTCTTAATTCATGCTGATAATGAGATATAACAGTCGCATGTGGATTTTCCGTTTCCCATATAAGGGAATTTCGTAAATTTATTATTCCACTTTTAGTGAATGTTGCCTCATCTGTCCATAATATTTGATCACATCCCCACTCTTCCACCTTATTTAGGTACCACCTATAGAATTCTAATCTGACCTCACCATCCACAGGTAACAAATTCTGGACTTTTTTTAAATGATACGGGTGTAAATTATTTTGTTTCAAAACTCGGTGTACTGTAGAATGGTGAAGCCCTAATGTGGCACCAACACTCCGAGTGGGATCTTCTCTAATAGCGCGAAGTATTGCTGGTGTTTGCCTCCAGTGCTGAGCATTTCGACTACCTTCTCTATTTCGTATACTTCGAAACGATACAGTTTCACCTGAGAGCCTAAAAACTTCTACAAATGCCTTTCTGCTAGGTTGTTGACTATTGGGGAAACGTAACGCACTGCTGCTCGCGAATTTCCGTTAGCGATCCCGTAAATAAACAGCATATCCCGATATTCAATATTTGGAAAAACAAAAAGTTAAGTGTAAAGTTGATACACCGTTCAACAGTCTATTACATGTACTAGTTTTGCCTAGAAAAAAAAATAACTACTTATTCACCAATTTTCATTGGTACAGCTAACAAGAAAATACCACTAAGTTTGCACTCTTTTTAATTTTTACATTTACCCTTTTACAACACCCGGTATAAAACATTTTTTTAACATTAGTAATTACCTATTTTATAGCAGTTTTACTGCCCTGTGCGATGATATGGTCAGATTTGATGTAGCTGTATGAATAACAGAGATATTCTTGTTTTTAAAGAGGAAAGCAAAAATTTCCGAAAAACCAAGAAGTGTTGAATAACTCGATAACTATCAACCTTTCGAAAAAGTGTTGAAGGACATTTTTTGTTGCAAATGACTTGTACTATCACCTACTGAAGTTTGGCACATATTATAGTAGACGCCCTGTATAATGACAAAATAAGCATGATATTCAGAGCAAAATCCTACTGCAAGGGAAAAACCTTGGCCTATTCATCTCGGAGGTCAGAGTGTTGATACTGTTGAAAAAAACCAAGTTGTACAACTTGTACAGGGTGTTCTGATTTGTTTCCGACAAACTGAAATAGCTGACAGATAACGTGATTTTAAGCAAAAACGTTTATATAAACATGGGTCCGGAAATGCTTCGTTTCCGAGATGAAGTTGAAGAAATAATTCGCGTTTTCTTTAATATCTTTCGACTGATTCCAAATAATTGCATGAAAGTTGGTACATGGGGTTTTTTTGAGGTGACAAATCAAATTTGTGATTGTTGTATTTTCTAGAGGGCGCCAGTGGCAATCATTCTGTTCCTTTTAAACCGTAGCAACTTTTTTGTGCTACCCAGTACGTCATATAGATATCTTTTTCCATGATATAGAAATTAGAGTTTTTGTTCTGATTGAAAATATTCAAAATATAAACTACGAATTACTTCTTTATTTAGCATCAAGATACAGATTTTTTGAATCAGCTACTTCATGAAGTTAGTGATATAACACGAAAGAATGGAATTAAAACCTTATCTGTCAGTGTTGAATTATTATGTGTGTGAAGGTAGAGAGGTAGCTCTGAAGAAAAATGGCATATCCTCCTTTTATACGTCTGAAATTTGTAGGTTCAGTCGTTAGTGAAAAAATTTTATTGAAAAGATTTTCATTAACGTCAGATGAAACGATATCCAATAATGTGTGTTATGAATTTCAAACTTCATTGCTCCTGATGCTATTCTCTCCTTATTTGAGGGGTTTTCTGATCCAATACGAGTCATTTCTGCTTCAGATCTGCTTCTCAAGATCTTGGTAAAACCCTCACGAATTTCGTCGGCATATTTTTTCTTCCATTCGATGTTTTTCTTGATTTTTTCGATAATATTACTTACTTTTAGTTTATGTTCAAGTAAATTGTCGTGTTGGAAGACGATCTGCATTTGATTAATCGTTCTTTGATCATGAAGCGTATCAGATATCGAATCCAGAAAATCTAAATAAAATTTTACTTCCTTAGGTTCTCTTGCAATCAATTCTAATGTGGTTTGTGCGTACATCTCCGCATCGGAAATTGGTGAATAGAACTTAGTTTTCGAAGATTTGATTCTTTCACTTATTGCATTTCTACTTGCTCCATCGAAACTTCTACCTTTTTGGTGTATCTTTGAACAAGACAAAATTTCACTCAATCTGTATTTCAAATCAGTATTTGTTTCTTTTTGATGAGCATTTTGGATGAATTGTTCATGTTCTGGTGGTCCATCTCGTACGGCCCAGCAAAGTATTTTTTCAAGTTTATTGTCGAAATTCGCGTTGGGATAATCATTCTCAAATTGTTTGAAATGACGAGAAACTTCCCGAATGCATTCTTCAACACCAGATCTACAAGCATAATCACTCATATAGATACAATGCTCGTTTTTCAGATCTTTACATTGTGCACTCTCGAAATCTAACAGGTCTTTGGAGAATTGTTTTTCCATGATTATTTTTAAATAATCGTTTTCAATCTCTATCTCCATATTCTCTAAATCGTGAAAATATGAGAACGCTATTTCCCATATCCGTATTTCCTTTTCATTTTGTAGGAACAAAAGTAGACTAAAAAGAGATTCGTGTGAAATGAGACCTTTGCGAGAGAGACTTATTGAATCTACAATCAGTTTATATCGATTCCAAAATGGTATAATTTTAAATGTTGACTCGTCACTGAGTGTTTTTGTTATTAGATCCAAATTAGTTTGGTCATATTTAACTTCATAAAGACTGCTGTACTGAAGGTTGATAATTATCCAATCAGATGGTTTCAAATTTTGTTCATAAACACTTTGTTTTGGACAGCCCAACCATGTTCTTGCGACTGTATAATTGAAGTTTTTTTCAGAAGCCGTTGTATAGGAGATCGGTATCCACCAACAGTCTTTTTCATCACCCTCGGAAGACTCGGATCTGCTTTGAATAAACATTGCGGTTCCTTTCTGATAATTTCTTATCACTTCAACCAGAGGATATCCTGCCTGATGGGTCCATGTATGGAATGCTGTAGTGAGGTTCAAATATTCTGGAACATTTTCTTTTGGAGTTATTTCCTTGACGGCGGTCCAAAAGTCGCTCTCGTCGAAATTTGAGTACTTGAATTTTTTCAGGAGTACCTGAATGACATTGTTTAAATTTACTCCCAAACTTAATTGCACCATTCTAGAGAAAAGACCTCCCTTGAGGAAAACAGTTCTGCCATACACATGAAGAAGGTCTTTGCGATCATCTGGGCAGTCATCCCGACTCAATGCTCCAGATGTTCTTCTTTTTTTATGAAGTTCATCAAAATGCTGCAACGTGATCCTTTCTAGAGTTCCCTCAAACATTTTTTCCATAACGAGGTCTGTGTAGTAGCTGGTCGTTCCCTCTTTTAACCAGAGATGTCCGAAACATTTCACAGATATCAAATTTCCAATCCACTGATGAATGAGCTCGTGAGCAATAACACTTGTGTCTGTTGAAAAAAGCTCATGTATAATTACGAGGCCCCAGTTCTCACATGCTCCTGAAAGAAAATAGTAAATGAGTACCGTTTTGATGACATTAAAAATTGATTGAATATTTTTTTCAGCACTTATTAATCTATCAACTCATTAGGACATAGAATAACAGGAAGCTTTACTTTCTACGAACATAACTCACGACTTTGGAATTCCATGTAAGCAAGATTGGAATTTCCACATTTAAAGGATCAGTTGAGCATCTTGTGTTCGATCTGGGTGTAAGAAAGTTAAAACTTTTAAAAATTTTGAGGTTAACCGTTGATGTTACAAGGAGGAAGGCAGTTGGTTCAGTTGAAATTATTCACAATTACAGCTTCCTGACTTGAATTCTCCCTATTATAAAAGCAAAATTGTAAAATGTACCGAATTTTTTTTCACCTCCATGTTTGAAGCTCTAACACAGAACTAAACTATTCGGTCTCAACAATGACAAAATATGTTTTGCTAGAACATGAATTCTTCATTTTAAAGAAAGAAGTTTGACCAGATGCGACAAATAGAAACAAAAATATAGGTCAGTGAAGCTATGTGTCGACTAAATAGTGGATCATGTTATAAACGAACTCAAACTAGGATTGTCGAACGAAAAAAAGTACCTGCAAATTCAGGATAACGATTTACTACCAAGAAATCCAGTTTAGGCAGTTCGTATTCTGTTCCGAAGATCTCCTCGATATACTTCAACATTTTGACTGAAGTATTCAATGCAGACTGAGCAGGTAGTTCTGACATTGGATTATACCACCACGTAATTTTTCCAGATGAAATGTGCTGCATACTGTCATCGAATATGGCAAAAGCTACAAGATATGTAGACATAGGTGGCGTCGACTCGAAATGATCCCAAACCCAGTCTTTCTTTTCATCCATGGGTTCTGTTGCAATGAGCGGCATATTGTTCAAAGCAGTAAAATTTTTATGGTGTCCCATTGTTACTTCGAAGGTTGCCTTCATGTGTGGTTCGTCGAAACAAGGAAATGCATATCTTGCCCAATTTGGTTCAAAATGCGTACTGGCCATCGGATGGAATTCTATATCGTCATTTGAAATGACGGTATATTGATTATTGTAGAACCCTACGCTGTGTCTGTTAAATTTAGCTGAAATAGAATTAGTGAATTAGATTTTGGTTCAATATGCGAGTTCTTTTTAGTATCAGAAAAAATAAAATTTCAATAATGTAATTTGAATGAGGAAAAATTAATTCAATATTCAATTATAAAACAGATCTGAATATGGTTACATCAAGCCAGCGTTTATCTGTACATGGTTTTCCCATGGTCGTGTTGTACAGGCTTTAGTAGTTCCGATGAATCTTGGGATTTGCTTTTAGAAGGAGCAAGAAAATCAAGAATGGCTAACAACAGAAAATCAATACAATGATTTTCTTGGCTCTATGAATCCGAAGACATACTTGACTACTCCACACTAAGAAAATGGATCGTACCTTTTTCGTCCCTTTGAGTCCACAGACTCTGGGTACCCTCGAAGAGTACCGTTACTTCTTCCCATCCAAAGGAGAACAACTATGACTCATAGGTACCCTGGAGTCTATGGATACCCAGAGCAACATTAGTAATAGCTGTTTCAATAGGGACTCGACAATTTTGAATCTAAATAAAACACAAACTATTTGAGAACTTTATTATTGGTTTAAGTACAAATATAACAATTATGAGTGGAACTCGACTTCGTCCATATGGCCACCACGGGCCCGTTTGCAGCCGTCAATCTAATTTTCGATGACTCGGCCACACATTTCAGCCAAATCGACCGCTATTTGGCATTCAATGTTGTCTCTGAGCTCTTGCAATGTCATTGGCTTGTTGGCATAGACTAGTGAGTTGACGCAGCCCCAAAGAAAATTGTCCAGAGGCGTCAAATCGCACGAACGAGGCGGCCAATCGACAGGGCGTTTCTCAAAATTCAATAATCAATAAACCAATTGTTATGTGTGCTGTGTGGCTAGTGTCACCGTCCTGTTGAAACCACATGTTGGTCAAGTTCATACCTTGAAATTGGGGTCAAAACAAATTTGTTATCATGGCGCGGTAGCGAACACCATTGACCGTAACGTGGTGATTGTGGGCATTAACGCAAAAATAAATTCCAATGATGCCGCCGGAGTGAAGACCGCACCAAACCGTGTTTCTTTGGGTATGCAAGTGAGTCTCGTGAATCGCGTGTGGATTGCTGCCTGTCCAATCACGCATTTTATGCTTATTGACAAAGCCATTGAGCTAAAAATGAGCTTCATCCCTGGAGATGGTTTTTCCATGAAAATCATGATCGTGGGGCAGCTTCTACAGAGCACAATCGGAGAACGTACGTCGCTTCAAATGGTCCAACGGCTTCAATTCTTGAGTTAGCTTCATCTTGTACGGGTGTAAACCAAGATCCTTACGCAAAATTTCCCATAGAGTAGTCTGACGGATGCCCAATTCTTGAGAACGCCGTGGAATTGACTGATTTGGGTCGTCGGCTACGGAATCCCGAACGGCAGCGATGTTTTCGTTACTGCGATCGGTTCTTTGTCTAACTCACACGACAACATCCAACAACAAATATGTAGACTCAAATTTTCGCAGCAAACTTGTGATTGCCTGTCTACTAGGGCGCAAATTACGACCGAAAATTGGCGTTAAGGCTCTTACAGTTGCAGTCACCGACTCCAGATTTCGGTTGTAAATTTTTATAACTTGCAAACATTGTTCGTTCGTGTACTTCACCATGATGAAACTGTTCACTTTACTGAATAAATTGACGGTGACAGTTCGATGATTGGTTTAAGGGTGTGTTCACAAATCAAATTCAAAGTTGTCAAGTCCCCATTGGAGAACCAGATACTTCTCACCAAAATGTCCCGAATTTGAACTCTCTTCGATTCTAGAGTTCTTATGAGTAGGTCATGACACTTCTTCCAACAACCCCATGGAAGTAATGAAATATATGTAGCTGAAGAACGAACTGACAAGAAAAATTTCGGGAAATCAATCTGAGGCTTATGCTTTGGCTTCGTCTGCCGCACGAGTTATTGAGTAGATCCAAGATTAGTACTTTATGAAACGAACAGATATGACCGCTTTTGGCATATAAGTCTATGAATTCGGTGCCGACCAAATGATTAAGGGTAGTGATTCGGACAAGAAGACGTTCCACAGTACAGTTTGTGCTACCTAATATGGCCACCTTATAACTCAGTTTTTGAAGTTCCAGGCAAGACTCATCAGATGGATATTTCTTTGGCGTGTTCGAGTTCCGTAACCAAAGCCAGGCGAATACGTACTGGGGTCGACAAAAGTTGCAGTTATTCATGAGTTATTTACAAGACCGTAAACTATATGACTCCGATGTAGCTCTCACCACTTGATGGAGTCCCAATCATCCACATACATTATGATGAACTTGGAATTTCAACCATTTTATTAGAAAGAAAAAGGTATCTTAGTGGCTTGAAGTTCACACAAATTCGGTTGCAAAGAAGTCAAAGTAAACCCCCTTTCTCAAGAGCACAAAAAGAAATGTGGATCCGAATGAGAAATAGGAGAATAATCAGACATGAATGTATTTCTTTAGAAAATAAAAAAAATGTTTCCTGTTCAATTCGAGATTTTTTTTGATGAATTAAAGCAGTTTTGTATCCAAATGTTATCGTCTTTCTTCAAATATTTATCAATTCAATTAGTTGTTTTTCCCCATTATTCACAAACATCTAATTGTAATTGAAATATCACCGACTATTTAGAAAAGAGTTATGTATATGAGATTGAGAAGCGTTACCTTTGTATTCTATATGGATGGTATACTTCAAACCTACGATAAGTTTTTCTTTCAATATGATGTCGAGTGTTTCGGTTTCATTATTTTTCGATAATTTGTTCAACATCCTGGACTTCCCCGTAGACATATCGGTAACAAGGATTTTGTCTTCTTCGATGTTCAATTCAGCTGCATGTATTTTAATGATATCCGTCTCTTCCGTACATTTCACATTGATGTCCACAACTCCTTCAAATCGCTGTTCTTGCAAAAGTGTAGTTATTCTGATGCTGTAATGCTCAGGCTTGACGGCAAATTCAGTGAAATTCCATGCCCAAATATGATGGAACTTGCTGAGAAATATGGAAACAAAAATGAAGATAATGAGGGACATTTCGGATTTAATCATAAATAAAATCGAGGAATTAATCATTATTGATAGATGTCAAATTCGAGTGATCAATATCAAGAGACCTTCAAATAGAATTAGGCAGTGTAAATTAGCGCTATTGGTTTCAGCAGATTTGATTTTGTTGAACATGTAGGTACGTATAATAATCTGTATCTAGTGAAATACAGGTACGAGAGTGGCCTGCGCTACTTAGCAATACAATATTTATAAAATCTGACCGGATTCATGGCCGTATTAAGAATACTATAAATATTGAGCAAATAAGCATAAGGATATTCAGAGCAAGAACGTACTGCAAAGGAAAAACCTTCGGCTATTCATCTCGGAGGTCAGAGTGTTGATACTGTTGAAAGAACCAAATTAACTTGTACAGGGTGTTCTGATTTGTCTCCGACAAACTGAAAAGGGAGATAGATAACATTATTTTTAGCAAAAAAGTTTATATAAACATGGGTCCGGAAGTGCTTCGTTTCCGAGATACAGGGTGTTGAAGTTGAAAAAATAATTCGCGTTTTCTTCAATATCTTTCGACTGATTCCAAATAATTGCATGGAAGTTGGTACATGGGGTTTTTCAGATGAGAAATTCAAATTTGTGATCGATTTTGTTGTATTTTCTAGAGGAGGCTAGTGGCAATCATTTTGTCCCCTTTAAACCGTTGAAACTTTTTTGTGCTACCCTGTACGTCATTTTGTGTTAGAAAAATTGATTTCCTGGCTTTTCTAGTTGAAAAAGATGAACCTCATTCAAGTCGCTAGGACCAACGGTTTCCGAGAAAAACGCACTTAAAGCTTATGATTCATACCAATTTTCATTGTGAATATTCAAATTTTTCAAAAATTTCTTTTGACGATGTTATTTTTATTTTTTTTTTACATTACACACTGTTTTGAAGAAAATATTAATAGTTTTGAAACTTGGAGGTGTAAATATTTGAATGGGAATAATTTTCGGAGAAATTTTGTGACCCTTCAGCTATAAATGCATTTTTCCCTGAAACGGTCGCTCCTAGCGATTTCGATGAGGTATCCTTTTTTTAAGTAAAATAGACGAGGGAATCGATTTTTCAAGTCCAAGGCTGTGTGCAGGGTGGCGCAAAGAAGTTGCAACGGTTTACATGGGTTGAAATGGTTACCGGTGGGGCCCTCTAGAAAATACAACTAAAGCGACCACAAAATTGAATTTGTCGTAAAAAACATCCGTATACGAAATTTCATGAAAGGATTTCGAAGAGTCAAAAGATATTGAAGAAAACGCGAAGTATTTTTTCAACTTTAACACCCTGAATCTGGAAAACGAAGCATTTCCAGACCCATAGTCATAGGAACTTTTTTGCCTAAAATGATGTGATCTATCACCCATTTCAGTTTGTCGCAATCAAATCAGAACACCCTGTATATTCTTAAAATTTTCTTCTGAATCTTGTACTAAGCCCAGGTATTTGGTAGGTCAATAATGAAACTTCTTCATCTAGCACCCTGTCCCAATAAATTCCCTCCAGCAAATTACATCTGATGAAAAAATTTTAACATTTTAGCGGATTCTTCTTCAATATTCTGAGCGCAGTGAAATTACTATGGGCTTGATATGCAACAAATGCATAATATCAAAGCTTCAATACTTTTTTCAAATTTAAATTCAAATTAACAAATCTGAATTCGATCGAGTATTTTTCGGCAAATATTGAAACATGGGTGGGTATCGTTCAGGAGATACAAAAGATCTTAATATGCTGAACGCCCAGTCGTAATTTGTAGTGTGAGGCAGTGAGTTTTTTGTATGTATAATTAATTATTATGTATCCCAAGAAGCACGAGTGTATCTCCACCTCGAGTTGTTTATACGGGGACCCAAAGAAGTGAAAGTGAGTGAATAAGCCTGTGTGAAAGTTTTAACTCTCTAGCATGGAAGACATCTCCGTACCAACAGTCGGCTTGCGATGATCAACGGTGCCTGTGAGTGAAATGGTGATTGTGTTTTGTTTTTCGTCCTTGCCGACCTCTCAAGTTTGAAGAAGACAGATAAGTTCTTGGTGCAAGTGGACCAGAAAACTTTACTGGATCTTTCATTGAAAGGACGATACTGAACAATCTCTGGGATCATTTGTTCATTCGAAATGAACAAAAATAGTTCAGCGTGAGATAAATGGAATATCGTTAGGATGAACAAAATACATTCTGGAATTTTAGCTCTTGTCTTAGGAATTTTCTTGATTCAAGCTGCAGATCCACCATACGAAAAAAGTTCCAATTTTCTTCCATACAAAGTAGTGAATTATTTACCAGTGACTGGTTTGGTAACAAGTATAGAGACTAACAATGAAGGCCATCATACTCAAACTCTTGCAGCAACCAGCCCAGCTCCTCAATACAGCAGTAGAATACTTCTGTTAGATGATCAATATAAAGAAGACAACAATCAAAACCCCCATGAAGAACATGAGAACCTCAAGGTTTTTCACCACTATCTCAAGAATATAGGGAAAAGAGAAGAACCCAAAACGGACGCACCTCTAGAAAAAAACCAACCAAAAGAACATGGACAGCAGGATGTAATCAATGAGTTTCTTCAGCGACCTGGGAAAACCGAGTATGAAAAGCTGTTGGAAAGAGATTTCATAAGACCGCTCCTGAAACTTTACCAGAACAAGGGCCAGCAAGATCCGGATTACATAATCGGCAATATCACTAATCAATCGAGAATTTCCAAAGAAGATCATGAAACCAAATCGAAATTTTTGACCAGGGAAGAGCTCGATTTGCTTATTCATGAAACAGATAAATTCCACGAGAATTTGCAGAAAAAAAGCAATATAGAACACTTGGAAAATCTGGATATCAAGTTAAAAGACTCGGTTACACCGGATGAAGTAAAAACAAAGAACGTTGAACAAATCAGCAGACGCGATGATACATTAGATGGAAACACTAAAGATGAACATATAGGAGAAATTTTACCGCCAAATTTCAGTACAGAAAACAGTGTATCAACTCGATATAATTACAGAGGAAGAATCCATCCCAAATTCAGCAACATCCAGAGGAAAAGCTACCGTAGTTCTCGTAAATACGATCCAGGCTACGTTCAGAGTACATATACAGGTGACAAAATAATTCGAAAACCAATTACATTTCCTAGGGATAGATTCAGGCCAGAATACGAACCAACAGCGATATCTTATGATGGATTTGAATCAAATAGAGAAGATAGATCGAAATACATCTACCCCTCTGATTTGCACGAGAATCCAAACAGTGAACAAGAATCCAGGAACGTTTTTAGTAGTATACGAATAGGTCCACCCAATAGTGAAATACCTGGGTATCGTCTGCCCAGGCGTCTTAGAGGATTTAGTGACTCTTTTCCCAGTTTTCAAATAACTGGCAGAGATGCCTTTTACGATCCTTCGACGAGGTGGCAAAACGGTTGGACCGGTTCAAGAAAACCGAAAGTGATTTTTCCTACCGAACTCGTGGCTTTCAGAGACTCGAATCCTGTGAATGCAGGACAGGAAGAAACTGATTGGTTAGCTGCAGATAACACGCTTCAGGATTTGCAGGAACCTGATATCCGAGAAAGAGGTGAGTTTGGCTTTCTTATGGGAATACGGAATAGTTATTTAATCAACTAGTTTATTAATGATAGCAATTAATGGTGAAGATATTTTAACACGTGAGCGTAGCGAGCTTGTTATGTTCGAGAACATTAATCGCTAGATAATAAACACGTTGATACAAGATTTTTCATCGACCTCATGAATTAGAAATAAATTATACATTCAAATAAATTTTATTTCTCACAATATAAAATTTGACAATGAAAATCTCGATGCTCACTTGGACATATTTATATTTATGGTTCCAATTGAACAATTTATAAAAAAATTTATAGTAATTTAATTTATAGACGGAATTTTCGAGATGTGACATTCTGAATAGTCCACATTTAGATCGTTACTGACGATTTGCGATAAGGAATGTGTGGAACTGGTGGGAGCTGATGTATTAATTACTGGCGAACAATTACCGCAAAAAAATTTTTCAGCAGTTTCTAATCTATTTTTCATCGAGTTTTCGATGTACCCTTGTGCAACAGATATTGATTTCCATCCTCCAAGCCGTTTGATGGCTGCAAAATCTGCTCCACTGTCCGAAAGGATAGATGCAGAAAAACAGTGAACTGTATACAGATTGTGTTGTTCTGATTTGAGAAATTTTGCATTTAACGATGGTAATTTCGAAAACGTATTGATTCCTACTGGCTGTATTGAGCATTTAATGTTCTTGTAATAGACGAAAAACTTATCGTGCGGAGTGTGAATTGGTCCACCACAGTGAATATCCTTTTCGAGTGCGTTTTGTATAAATATACTGTTAATAAAAATTTCGAGCCCATAATCTGCACATCATTTATCTGCAACTTATACAGCTCATCTTTCCACAATGCCCCGGATACTCCAAATATCAAAGCGACCTTCAAATAAAAAATTAGTTACATATTTTATATCCACGTAATAATAAGAAAAATTTAGAATTAATTTAATTGAGTTTTATATTTACCTTTGACACAAAAATACTGTCTGGAGCATCTGCTATAAACTCTTTCACATGATCTTTTTCGAGAACTTTCGATTTCTTAGGAATATAACCACTTTTCGTCCCTTAATTAACATCACCAGTTTGTGATCTCTGCTTATATCAATATTACTTTTAACGTTCAGTGTTGCTTTCAGCATTGAATACTTTGGCCATAAACTTGCTAAGTATCCCTTTTCTGCAACACTCTTAAAGTATGCCAACAAAACTGTTACAGAATATTTGAAAACGTTCTTTTCCTCGCACCATGACATGAATTCTGCGTAGGTTTTGTCATACAAATGTCGGCTTTTTTCAGGTAGCAGGGTCAAAATGGCTGCTTAAGCCATTTATGCAACGTCCGGGGGAGTTAAGGGGATATTGACTTGAATGAAATATCAGTCGAGTTGTGACGTTACTCATATTACTTCTGAATACTCTATGTTCGGTTGCCCATGATAATCATTCATTAAAATAGAAAGAAATCGTGCATTAAAATGGGTCATTAATGCATTTTGTGAACGTTAAACAGAGCTTTTATTGGAAAAGACAAATATGATATTATTGATGCTAGAAACAAAAAGATATTTATTTATTCAAAGTTTCTATTTGGTATGAGTGATGCAGTGAACTTGTAATTCCGCTATTGAAGACACATGCTTTCGTAAACTTATGAGAAGGTTGGTGACCTTTCGGTGACCATGAGGTAACTGCACTTCGGCTCAAGAGATTTAAGAACCGAATCGCTTGTTTGATTTCGTGAGGTATAACGGGATTTTGAAGGTGTTTTACATGTTTGAATGATTATGAAGATGAACGTTTTATAATTTTTCCGTTATCTTCATATAAAGATTTTTTGGAATAGTGGTTGTTAGTAAGTTATATCTTGTGTTTTTAGTCCGGTCAAAGTATACATACCAGGTTACCAAAATTCGCATAGAGCTGAAAATTGGTAGAGATGGTCAGGATACCATTAGAAAGAAAGGGTGAAAAGTCCCCAAAAATCCCATTGCTGCTAAAAAAGTTATTCAAGGTCAAAGGTCGCGAAAATGGGTTTTTCGCTTTTTCTGCCAAACGGTGAGTTTTATCATAAAAATAGCTCAGACATAAATTGTAGATCATGCAATTATCTATAAAAATTGTCTCCATACTTTTTTTCGTGAGAGTCGCCGTTTCCGAGATATGAGCGAAGAAAGTTGTATACGCCATAAAATGCACACGCGTCCACGTCACCTGTGAGGTAGTGTACTTGACGCGTTTTTTTTACGTTGGTTTCCCCGGTAGGCCTATTTCAGGAACCGATCTGTACTAATAAATAATAAAAAAAAATTGTCGTTATTTGTAAAGAATGTGATAAAATTATTCTTCCGAATTATAATCATTTATTATATCTGTTTCTTCTTGTTCTTCGTCTTCTTCTTCGAGCTGAGTGAAAATAAACTCGTCCAAAAGCGATGGATCGGATGTCTCGTCGTTTATATGAAATGAGTCTTCTTCTGATGGAGATTCAGCATTAGAACAAAGCTGGCCTTGACAACTTGTACAGGCTAAGGAATAAAACAACCCAACTTTTTTGCAGCCACATTTGGCATTACATCATTTTTTACAATTGCAAAAAATGGTGTTGAGGATTTTTTCCGGTGCAGGTGGAAGTAAAGTTTGGACAGGTTCTAATGCATTATCAATCAACATCCAACCCCAGTCTTTTGGGTCTAATTGATTACCAAGCCACACTTGAACTTGATAATATACCCGAAGAAGATGTTGTTGTGCAGAAGCCGAGGTTGGAGGAAGAGAAGCCAATTGCACTTGCTTTTTGTTACGAGTATTTTTGACAAAAGACACGTAACGGAATTTATCAATGCAGGTAATTTTTTTTGGAGCTACGTACATGGCAAAAAGAAAGCGAATTCCACGAATAATTATGTCTTTTGGAGTAGACTTATTATTTTTTAAAACTTCGGCACAATCAAGTAAATCTTGTTTCTCAAACATTTTAAAAACAGACGTTTTACCTCTCCTGTAAAATGCAGATGTTGTATCGCAGCCACTTATAGCGAGGAGAAACAAAATGTGATTTTGGCACTTTGCAAATGCAGAGAAACTTTGGGATGAATATATTTCGGACTGATGTTGAGATTTTCCAGGTTTTAAAAAATAAATTGTTCTGTCAGCTGGAGTTCGAGCATTCAATAAAACTAGTAAATCAACGTCTTCACCAACAATCATAGGTGTGCTTGTCAAATTGAACTGTTCTAATGCTGTTTCAATAGTGAGGACATCAGCATCATTATCAGCTTGTTTGACAAGTATTTCTTCATTCGTCAATTTATCTTTCAACATTGAAATGAACCGAGACTTGTTATGAGAATTTGCAAGAAACATTTGTTGAGTAGTGAGAACGGTCATAAATTGATCAAATAAAACATCTGAAGATGAAGACGTTGTTGTTGCTCTACGACGTTGTTCTACGACTTTAATATTTCTTGCACAATCAGCATAGCCATCAAATACGACATAGACTCTGTGACCATAATGTTGACGTATATACTGAAAATATCTAAATTGACGTCAAAAGTTTCTTCATTATCCCAGACTACGCGGTGTAATAAAAATTCTCCATCGATGATATATGTTACATTGATATTATTAATATCAATCTTTACTTGTTCAAAACAGTCATAAATCGCTGATTTTTGCGTTTTGCGCATTCCAATGTCGTCGAATAGTGACAATGGACACTACGAACGAAAGTTGCAGACTAGTAGTCGTTCGGTTATTAGGCCTTTGAAAGAAGAGCAGATATACGACCCACGTGGATAGTCGAATAGCAGGCAGATGTTTGTCAAGGTTGCACTGGCGTAGAAGGCAATGGAATTAGTTTCTCTTAAGTTAATATTGATTTTTTTAAAGTTAATATACCGAAAGAAAAAGAATTCAACTCGCATTACGGCGCCAGATACGAATGAACGTGGCGCATTTTATGGAGCATACAACTTTTTTCGCTCATATCTCGGGAACGGTGACTCTCACGAAAAAAAGTATGGAGACAATTTTTGTAGATAATTGCACGATCTACAATTTATGTCTGAGCTATTTTTATGATAAAACTCACCGTTTGGCTGAAAAAAGCGAAAAACCCATTTTCGCGACCTTTGACCTTGAATAACTTTTTTAACAACAATGGGATTTTCGGGGACTTTTCACCCTTTTTTTCTAATGGTATCCTGACCATCTCTACCAATTTTCAGCTCTATCCGAATTTTGGTAACCTCACCTCTGTTATTTGGTCTAACTTGACCGGACTATTTACCCATATCGAAAATTTTGTTTCATTTGCTCTCCTTCCCCTCACTCATTCGGAGAAAATATGTTCTGATCGAATTGGAAAAAAACCCGTGATTTTGAAATATAACTCTTGGTGTTGATCGATAAACAATAATTCATATCCTGGATCGGTGGAAAAATTTTTCAATTTTAGGTCTGTTTCTGTTTACATCGAGTCTTATATCAAGATTTTTTTTTATTCATTAGTTTTCACTTCTATTTTTTTGTTCATCTTTTTCACGGCTTGTTTATCATCTTTCACATTCGTTTGAATTTCCTCAATTGTACATATTTTAATACCTCTTGAATAGATATTTGTTTTTCATTTCTCCCACTAGAGATTTAAAGGTGATCCTGTTTCTCAATCTTCATTGATTTAACAAGAATGCATTTTGTCTTTTGGAACAAAAAATGAAACAATTTCTGGTCATTTCCATAATGAATTCGATCATTCAACAATGGCAAGCATAAACTGAGTCATCTCTCACTCTATCTTCAAGAAGATCCCAATGCAAGTAATTTTGTCTGAAATTAATATGGCATTTCATGATTCACTATGATAAATTAAAGAATATATATTTGGAAAGTGCGGCAATTACAAGGAATAGATCTATAACATTGCCTAAACCTAGATTGTCGGTGGGTAGAAAGGTACTAAAATTTGTAGCTGTGAAGATATTCAATTCTCTCCCAAATGAATACAAAACATTGAGTAAAAAGCAATTAAAAATAAAGTTCAGAATTTACATAAATGAAAAGAAAAATGGATTAGTTAGGTTTACAGGAGAGAGGGTATATATGTGTATGATAAATGAAAGGAGGGGAAAAAAGAAAACAGGCAGATAAAATGTGATCAGGGGGGTGAAGGCGGGGAATGTGGGAGAATGTGGCCAACTTTTGGTACAATAGATATATTTTTGTTTTTAGGATTTATAATAGGTTTAAGATTGTGCTGCGTATAGATGTTGTACATCTCTGCAGATACAAAAAATATTTTTGTATTGTTGCACTGCATGATATTGTAATGCAGGCAACGCGATCAATTAAATAAATAAATAGGACACAGGCGCTCTGAAAGAAAAACATTTATTCCTAAAGGGTTTAGAGGTACTTTTTCTATAAATAAAAAAAGTTAATAATAACAATTTTATTTTATAATCTTTACTAACAAATAAAAAAACTATTCTTTACAATTAGTTTTAAAGATAATTTCTTTCACATGCTGACCTCGAGTACGGTTAATAAGATCCATGGATAGTTCCAAAATTCGATGACGCGTGTGACCATTTCGGGTGATATTTCTCGAGTAATATTGGCCTCTAATATCTCAATCGCAGTCGGCTTGTCCATGTTGATTATGGACTTCACATAGTCCCAAAGGAAAATATCAAGAGGTGTGATGTCACATGATCTAGCCATTTCACTGGTCCGAAGCGTGAAATGATCTGCTCGCCGAAATGCTCTCGCAGTAAAGCCATGTTTTCACGGGCTGTATGGCAAGTGGCACCATCTTGTTGGAACCACATTTCGTCGAGACAACGGGCTGAGAAAGATCATTACGTAAAATACACCAAGTCGTTGAATACGGCTGTTGAGAACGGCGACAAATTGACACTTCAGGTCATCACGTACACTCTCCCCCACCGCCGCTATATTCTCTTCACTAAGAGCTGGATATTATCTATTTGGTCGAGTATTATCCAATAACAAATATTGAGTCTCAAACTTAGAGATGGCCGAGCGAATTGAGCTCGTGAAAGTCATTTAGAGATTTCACATTTTCGATTCAGAAGATTATCACATTTGTGTTATTCGGATTTGAATATGTGTAATTATTTTAAATCGCCCTTCCGATTCTGGTATAATGAGAAAAGAGACTTTGTTCACCGATATTCTAGTGATTTAAAGGAATATATTTTAAAGTAGTACAGTTTTAAGTGGAAAAATGGCTGAAATGAAACTGAAGGAAAACTTTTAGTTTGGTTAATTTTAATTTGAGAATCATTCAATCGTTTTTCCCCATATCTTCTGTCTATTTGTTTCCTCATAATATCTGCAACCACGTTTTCACTTTTCAAAACCAACATCTTATCTCATTTGGATCGATTAAGCCATCATTAATTCCGTTACAAACAAACCAGCTGCTAGAGTGCAATTTGCTACGGACCTCATTGAGCGTGGAATATAAAGATGAAAATTGAATCAGGCAATCATATCAGCTGCTGAAATTAGAAATTAAATCATCAAGCGAGTGTGGAAACAGCGAGCGAACGAGAAATTTGCAATTAAATGGGCAGAATTTTCACCGGCGATTTAATCGAATTACCCAATTGTTGCTACCAGCAGATTCCGAAATATGGAGAGATTTCGTTAATGCTTTTCCATGATTTTATCATTGCTCCAATTTTCAAATTCCTATAGTGATACAAGGTGATCGAAGCATTGATTATCAGGCAATTAGGAAACTTGAATTTATCCAAAGACATATGAATTGTTAAAATGATTTTTCGTACTTCCGGGCCTAAAGTGACAACTTCACTCCCTTGTGACAGGTACTGAAGTGTCACATTTAATCCCTCCGGGATTAAATCTTGACGAAACTCCCGGAACGATTAAATCACAAACAAACGAATTTAAGGGATATTTTATTGAAAAATACAATTAATTAGAATGGTAATTAACGTTAATATTCAAATTAATATTGTGACAGTTCATCATATTGACCAGTCTTTCCAGGGTTAATGCAGCAGGTAACTGACGAGTAAGAGATAGGTCCTTATCATATTGAACTGGTGTTTGTTTCGAAGATCCTGCGGAAACAGGAAGCGAGAATGAGGACTGTGGCATAACTATAGTGGACGAATCGGCGACTTGACCAAATATTTTATCTGAAATTTTTCTTTATTTTTAATAGAGCTTATTAACAGAGCTTATTAAACTGCTTGACGACAAAGGGGTAACAGTTCTTCACAAACTCTTCAATAGAATATATGAAACCGGTCAATATCCCGCTCAATGGTTGTCATCTACCTTCATACCTTTGCCAAAAGAATAACGCTAGGAAATGCGAGGATCATAGACTTATCAGCCTTATGTGCCACTCCTTAAAACTGTTCCTCAAGATAATTCATCAGAGAATATTCAGAAAATGTGAGCAAAACATCAGCGACTCGCAATTCGGATTCAGACAAGGCCTGGGAACTCGAGAAGCATTAGTAGCAACACAAGTACTGATACAAAACTGCCACGATCAGCGGAAAGATGTATGCCTATGCTTCATAGACTTCGAGAAGGCCTTTGACAGAGTTCAACATCATAAATTACTAACAATTCTGAGGCAAATGGATATAGACGGCAAAGATATTCGCTGCATTGAAAATCTCTATCTGAAACAATCTGCTCATATAAAGATCGATGGAGAACAAAGCAATAATGTTGAAATCTGCAGAGGAGTCCGGCAAGGGTGTGTTCTCTCACCTCTGTTATTCAATTTGTATTCTGAGAACATCTTCCAAGGGGCACTTGAGGACGTTGAGAGGGGTATTAAAGTCAACGGAACATGGATTAATAACATTCGCTACGCAGACGACACGGTCTTAATTGCTGACAATATGAATGATCTTCAATACCTTGTCGACGTAGTAGGACAACACAGCGAGAGAATGGGCCTTAAAATAAATGCCAAAAAAACAAAATATATGGTCATTACTCGTCAACCAGACAGACTCAATAATGCAAAACTAACATCTGATGGGTCATTAATTGAGCGTGTAAATAAGTTTAAATACCTTGGAGTATGGCTCACTGAAGACTGGACATCTGACCTGGAAATAAAATGTCGTATAGAAAATGCCCGCAACACATTCATGAAAATTAAACGTATTCTTACCAATGCGGACTTTAACCTAAACCTGAGAATGAGATTTGTGAGGTGTTACATTTGGTCGGTGTTACTGTACGGTGTGGAGAGCTGGACACTAAAGGTGGTCACAATGAATAAAATAGAAGCCTTCGAGATGTGGGTATATCGCAGAATACTAAAAATCCCATGGACGGCCCGAGTGACCAACGAAAATGTCCTACGAAGAATAAATAAAGAACGTGAATTGCTGCTGACGATCAAAAAAAGAAAAACTGCATACCTAGGGCATATAATGCGAAACCCGAAATACCAGCTTCTACAATTGATTATCGAGAGAAAGATTGAAGGAAGGAGAGGAATGGGAAGAAAGAGGATGTCATGGCTACTTAACATAAGACAGTGGACAGGCTTGCGAACAATGGAAAGCCTAATACCTTCTGCTAGAGACGGAATAGAAATGAATCGTGTGGTCGCAAACATTCATTAGTGAATATGCATTAGAAGAAGAAGAACATACTCTTCTGAAGGTTAGACAGGGTTCATTGCTAACCAATTGGTTAATAATCTAATTTTCATTGAATAATTTTGAGACATCATCAACAGCAGTGAGTGTATAGTTAATCTTGTATGCTCAATAGAAAGGTAGTTGTGATTCAATGGAACTCCCACAATTGATACCCACGACAGTGAAATGTTTATCTGCATCTAATTTATTGCTCTATTGTTGAGACTGATATCACTCAAAGGGGAATACAATGCAATTTGAATTGGAAATTGGCATGTTGTCCCATTAAAAGCTTCCTCAATAAACATTTGTACAGTTCCATGAGGCTGATACTCAATTTATTCGGTTCGAGCAGGAAATCATTGTCGATTTCATAATTCATGAGCCTCTTTCTTTCATTCATGGAACGATAATCTTCAGAAAAATTGCTGCCTCGAAATTAATTTCTCGACATGTATACAAAGGATTTCTGCTTTGCCTAGACATCATTTGTGATTTTGTGTCGACATTCATTCTTCACGGAACAATAACATTTTGGCTCTCACAAAATATCATATATTTCCTTGAGACTAGGAAATCATCATCCATAGTTGAGGAAGGTTGTGATATAACACTTATTTCATTGAAAAAATAGCAGAGGAAAAATTATCAACTGACATTCATTATGACTTATGTCATAATTTCGGTGGTAACAATTCTTCACTTACTTCGGCTGCTCTTTTATCAATATCAGATACACCTTCTTCACTCATGATACCAATAATTATCAATAACAATGTTTCTTTACAATGACACTAGTAATGACAATGTTTCTAAATTATAATTGTCACAACGCAATGTTACTATGGTAACTTATTTTAAAGGCAGTTTATTGAATGAGTTGAAGAGAGAAAAAACTGATTGAAATTATTGAAATAATTAATAAAATCATACCGGAAGTACGAAAAGCATCGTATATAGCTTGCGACTGAAGTACATTTAATCCTTCAGGTAAATTATGGCCCTCCCTGCGGTCGGGCCATAAACTTTACCTTCAGGATTAAATGTACTACTTCAGTCCCGCGGTATATAATATACTATTATCCCATTTTGACGTTTAAAGACGATAATATTCAACCCATGGTAACAAGTGAAGTTGACGTTTATCCACTGAGTGAATTAAAATTTTTAATTCACTAGTGGAATAAAATGTTCACTACTCACTTTCTGGAAATTATTCTTTCCACACACACGTAAAACTCATTTTAAAGGATGTGTCTTAAAATTTATCAAAAATTCTACATTAACAGTCATTTCTATCATTAAAGTAAAAATTACAATTATTAAGATTTTGAAAATGGAACTGGAAACCTGCACCTCCTCCAAAGGAAACACGCGTTATAGCACATGTGTTTGAGGACTTCTCAGGCCCTGCTGGAATATCCATTTCTGCATCAGGAACTCTGGTTTTTGTGACCAAGTATTTGTTCAGCAATATTTATTTTTTTTTGTAGTGAATCTTCAGTATATCCTCCTTCAACATGACTTGAGCGCTATCCACCATGTTTTTTCGAAAACTGTCAAATCTGCCCCAGAATTTGCGAGTAGGGTTGCAGAAGAAGGCCTGAAACTGTGCCCTGTATATTGTTCAGCATCAGAAAGGCCCAAATAATTTGCCATAGTAACGGGCATTTTCGAAAATATCAAACCTACAGGCTGGACGTTACATTTTTCATTTTTATAATTTATAAATAGTCGCTTGTGATCAGCTTTGCTTGGCTTCAAGTACCTATACTTGCGGAATATATCGAGTGCAGCAACCTTATTAGTATCATTGACCACAGTGAACACTTTTTTCTTATAAGTTTTCATATCTGGAATCTGAATAACCAATACGCTGCCCCGATCTTCCACGTCATCTACGATCATAGTCAACAGCTCGCCGATTCTACACCCTCCAGCAACACCCATAATAAAAACTACCTTTATCAATAAATATTGCTCATCAGGAGAGTCATCTAAAAAGTATTCAAACTCCTCTCTTGTGAATACCTTCGACTTCTTTGCTACGTATCCTCTTGAATATTGCTTCAAAAAGGCGGTGACTAGATGAAAATAAACATTCATTTAACTCACTTGTTGCATAAATAACTATTAATATTTTCTTTTCGATGTGTCAATCGTATTCAAAAGCCGGAGAACTATTCAGGGGCATACCACAAGGATCGGTTCATGAACCCTTGTTATTTATACCTCATTCAAGTAACCTAATATAGTGATTTTGCTCTTTAAATGAGTCCCTACCCGTAGGATTTGATATTTGAGGAGAACAAATATTCAGTTTTACGGGAATGTTCACGAAGGATTCCTCTGGTTATTTCTGCGTCGTTCAACAATTATACTCTGTAATGTTCTTCATGTAGATCTATATCTTGCTTAGGCGAAAACCTCAGTAAAAACCTTGATAATGTTTACGACATAGGCTGAAATACTGAAATGTTAAAAGACTTCTTTCTTCCGAAGCGTTTCTTTCATCAGTAATCACAGAGGCTTCTTCAGGTAGCCCACATCGAATCTGAAAATGAAGAAAAGAGAAGCAGACGAAAAACTGAATAAAAATTAGAGATTTTTTTTGAAATTAACAATCTATTTTTTGAAAAAATCGGAACCATAATGAAATTCATATAATTGTATTGTTCAAAACTTAAAAAAAATTAACGGCGGAAATTTAAATGAGAATTTCCAGATACCTTTTGGTCAAGTATACAGGGTGGGCATTATACCGGCACGTAGAATCCAGTGGCGTGCTTCTCTATTTCAATTAAATTTCAGAGCTTTACCATCAGTATTAGCGGAGTCATAAATTTTTTTCGATAACTCCATTTTTCCAATTTTCACTTATAACTTGAAAACGAAAGAAGGTGGCCAAAAACAATATTAACCTTGTTAGTTTTTCAGAATAAGAGAACGAGAATGGGGCATCAGATTTTGTCTATCTTCTCTGGTTTAAAAGTTGGAGTACTAAAACATTGAACTATGCCCACCCTGTACGTCGTTCACTTTGGTTGACGGAAATCTTTTACTTGACCATCTTAAACGTCCCAAAAAACCCTTACCAGGCTGTGCAATGAATTTACTTGATGGGCTGAAGGGAGTAAGATGGTTAGGGACTATCAAAAATTGTGATAAAAATGAATATACCTTTTAATTGCTTTTTGTAACATACTCTTCTGAAGGTTAGACAGGGTTCATTGCTAACCAATTGGTTAATAATCTAATTTTCATTGAATAATTTTGAGACATCATCAACACCAGTGAGTGTATAGTTAATCTTGTATGCTCAATAGAAAGGTAGTTGTGATTCAATGGAACTCCCACAATTGATACCCACGATCACAGTGAAATGTTTATCTGCATCTAATTTATTGTTCTATTGTTGAGACTGATATCACTCAAAGGGAAATACAATGCCATTTGAATTGGAAATTGGCATGTTGTCCCATTAGCAGCTTCCTCAATAAACATTTGTACAGTTCCATGAGACTGATACTCAATTTATTCGGTTCGAGCAGGAAATCATTGTCGATTTCATAATTCATGAGCCTCTTTCTTTCATTCATGGAACGATAATCTTCAGAAAAATTGCTGCCTCGAAATTAATTTCTCGACATGTATACAAAGGATTTCTGCTTTGCCTAGACATCATTTGTGATTTTGTGTCGACATCCATTCTTCACGGAACAATAACATTTTGGCTCTCACAAAATATTATATATTTCCTTGAGACTGATTAATTTTTATGAGTCAGCATACTTTCTAATGAATTTGATTCATTCCAATCATATCGATAAATTTCGGAAACGGAGAGAATAATGGAGTTACCGATGCTATCCAAGGAATTTTGATTATTTATATTTATTGGAATATTGAATAGAAATACTTAGGATGTCTAAATATTTTCATGGTATATAAATAAAAACACTATTTCAGATATAAATAATTGTACAATTATATTAAGTATTCTACATGTTTTGAGCTTATTCAGTTCATCTTCAGGAGTATAAATCACAAAAGTGAAGAGAAAAATCTTCCAAAACAATTCGAGGAAAATTACTCAAAGTTTTGCTAACGATCTAAAATAGTTCCTTCCAAATACTGTTAGAGGCTCTCAAACACAAATTAATCTATTCTCAAAAAAAAGGGGAATGCTGCAGATCGATCAAAGAGTTAGAATTCCAAACATACAAATATACGAATATTGAGGATGAGCGCATAACGTCGCAAGTTATTTAGTAAGGTTAATAAATATCCATTATGGTATACGAATAAAATGAAAATAAAAATAAATGTAAAAATAAATTTTTCAACGAATAAGATTTTTTTCAATCAACAATTTTGTCGGGACTTCTTTAATCCATGTAAATTAAAAGGATTTTTCAATAAAATACCATAAAATTTTTTGCCCTCTTGAGCCTTTTTTGTATACTTATAAAATTAGAAACAGTGCTGAAAGTTTGAATAAATTCTTCGTTCCTAGTAGTCATTTTTTTATTTAAAAAAAAAATGAATAATAATCGTAAATCATTATTGATAGATTAGATACTACAAATGAACAAAATAAACTTCTTTCGGCACTCACAATTTCAGTGTTCATTACATCAACAATATGTTATAAACGAATTATTGACTTTTCTTTATTTTAATTCTGATAGTTTGAAGACTATCAATAAAATATGATGAAAAAATTTGTTGACTAATTATTTAAATATGAGAAATATAAAAAAATTTTATGAACGATTGCAAATTATTTTCAGGACAAAAAAAATTCATTATAAATAACAGTTCTTCAAAAAAAAAAAAATATTTAAAATATTGAAACAGTCTATTTGGTTAGTAAAATATTGTTAATATTATAAACAGTGAAATTCTTAATGAAGATGAATTGTTGGTCTGTTAATTTGTGAACTGTTATTATGATTTGCGATCGAATTTCATTATTCGTTGAATTGAATAATGATAAAAAACATATTATTGATTTTATTCAAACTTTTATTTCTGTATTTCATTTTATGGAAATACGACAAATTATCCACGAAGCGAAAAAAATTTATGGCCATTATTCAAATATTTTTAAATTCCCATTGATTAAGGAATCGGAAAAAGTTGTTCATTGACAAAGGTCAAGTTTAATGAAAATTCAACTTTGAATAAAAAATCTCTAACTCAAGTGAGTTTTTTGAAGTATTTTGATGACATTATATATTTTTTTGATTTTTAAATGCACTATACAGTGATGGGCAAATGTGTGAAATCAAGTAAATATCTCTAGAGATATTGAAATGAAATTTGAAAGATAGATACTGCAGTAGATTGCCTATTTGTTTTCATATTTATTAACAATTTTGAACATTCGGTTTTACCGGAAGTAATGTCAATATTGAAATTTGCAATGGAACACCCTATATATTATTTTATTACAATAAAAAAATAACGGTTTCTTTTACACTGATCAACAATTGCTAGGGATCACTTATGAACTTCTCTTCATTTGTATTTTTTTCAAGTTATCTCGTGAATATCTGTACATTATATGTTCTCTAAGGAAAAATTAAGATGTTTTGAGTTGCTTATATCATATTTTTCCTCACTTCATCGGCTCTTGCTCACAAAATCGATTATTATCTATAGGCTATTGCAGGTGGAGTGAAAAGCAATGTGGTATTTGTTATAAAAATTTTTTTCTCTCGTTCAAACACATAAGATGACAATAATTGAAGAAATGAGAACAATATCAGCTTATCAGTCATGCCGAGAAGACGTTTGGCTCCTGTGCAACTGGACCAAATCATACGGTGGATACAGGAAGGTTTGTCCCAGCGAGAAGTGTTGAATTTTCGCAAAGTGTCGCGAGTCGGGCTTGGAATAGGTTCATCCAAAACGACTCAGTAGCTTATGTTCATGGGGAAGTCGGCAGCGCAGTACAACAGCTGCCCAAGATCGTCTTTTGATCCTCAATGCTAGGAGAAATCCCACTTACCCTGCGCCGCGGCTCAATAGATCACTGAGAGTTGCAACAGGAGACGACGACTACATGTTCGTGGTTTGAGAGCACATAGGAGGGTACAACATCCACGTTTGAATAGGGAACACCGGGTTCATCGACGGCAATGGGTTGAGGAGCACCGCAATTGGACAGTTGAAGATTGGAGCCGATGTTTATTTACGGAGTCTAGATTTCGTTTGATCAACTCCGATGGACGTATTCTTGCTTGGAGGGAAAGAGGCCGAAGGTATGCAGAACAGTTTATGGTACCCACAACAGCTTTTGGCGGAGGTTCTATATGTGTATGAGGAGGCATTTGTTTGAACCAACGCACAGAGTTGGTTGTTCTGCAGAACACCACAATCACCAGCCAGAGATATCACGATATGAATATTGAACCCATAATTGTTCCGTTTGCGGCGGCTGCCTTGGGCGAGAATTTCATTTTAATTGACGATAATGCCCGTCCACACCGTAGTCGTCTGGTTAATGAAGCGCTAGAAACGCATTCTATTGATAGGATGGACTGGCCAGCTCGCTCTCCAGACATGAATTGCATCGAACATGTCTGGTCTGAGATGTCTAGACAATTGTCAACCTTAGAACAACCGATCAATAACCTGGAGGACCTTTCTAACGCTTTACGGGATATTTGGACGAATTTGCCCTAAAATTTTATAAATCGTTTGATTAAAAGTATGCCTCGTAGGGTAGAATGCTTGAGACGAGCTCGTGGGGGACCAACTAGGTACTAGCTTAACCGAAATTTTAGCCTTCCTGTGGTTTCATCATAAAATTTTTATGTTATTCAAACACAAAATTTTGAGTGTTCCTAATAAAGTCTTTTTTTCTCTCCAACTTTCCATTTTTTCATTCTTTTCTCAAGTGAACCATATTATCAACTGAAAATACTCTGATATCTGACTAAATTTATAATCTTGGAGCGAATATTTCAGAAATAAATTTAGAAAAAGTAAGTGATCCCTATCAATTGTTGTGCAGTGTATTTCAATAACTACCGAGATATTGACAGAAAAGTATCTAAAGAAAGTAAAAATCTAATATCCATTAAAGAAATAACTGATCAAAATTATTAACTAAAACTAAATGATAATCAAAACACTGAAATTTAACTAAACTAAACTTAATGTATTGTATGTTCAAACTGAGTACCGTTTATTAAATTCTCTAGTAACATTAGCCATTACTTCTGGTTACTTCTGTATCTCGTGAGTTATTCCTGCAGCTAATTTTTGCAAATTATTTGGTCTATCATAATATTCCTTATACTTTAAATAACCCCACAGAAAATAGTCCAGTGGATTAAGGTCTGGACTTCGTGCAGGCCATTCATAAGTACTCCTTCTTCCAATCCATCTGTGATGAAAGTTCCTATCTAAATAATCCCAAACGATGCGAGCGTAATGGGGAGGTGTTCCATCCTACTGAAACCAGATATCATTTGGTAATTGTCAATTTACCTCGAATTCCGGAATCACTTGTGTCTTCAACAGCTGTAAATACCTTTCTCCGTTTAAAGTTTCTTGTAGGAAGAAGGGTCCCACGATTCTGTTGTTATAAATGCCAGTTCAAACGTTCAATTTTTGGGGATGTTGTGTATGAGCCCCTTGAACCCAATGAGGATTAGTTTGTGACTAGTAGCGGCAGATATGTCGATTAACTGTACCGCTTAAACGAAATGTAGCTTTGTCTGAAAGCACCACATTTCTTATAGAATTATTATCAAATATTGATCATCTTTTCACAAAATTGTAAACGTCTGAAGAAATCGTCTTCGGACAGTTCTTGAACGAGGCGAATTTTGTATGGATGACACTTTTCTCGCCTTAATATTCTTTCTACTGAATGACGGCTATTCCATGCATATTGGCGGGGTCGGTACTGGATAAGTGAGGATTTTGTTCCAAAGATATAGCAACATTTTGAGCTAAACCTTCATTAATTGCCCTCTTTAACAGTCCACTTTTTGGTACATTGCTAACTGTTCCACTTGTGTCGTACCTTTGTAAAGTTTTCGTCACTACCGAACGGGATATTTGTGCATTAGGATGAACAATGTTAAAAAGGTCATAAACTTCTTGATGCGCCTTTTTCCTCTCCATATTTCCAATCATCACTAATATTTCTATTTTTTCTCTGTCACTTAATTCGGCCCTTTTACGATCAAATTAAAACAATATAATCTTTGTAGTTCAAATTCAAGCACTACTAACTGATTTCGACAACTACTGTTACTTCTAGAATGAATTTATATATACCATTATATTTTTCCTTTCTTTAGTTACTTTTCGGTTGATATCTCGGTAGGCATTGAGATAAAAAATATCGAACTCGATGTTTTGGTACGCGTAATTGGATGTTTCATTAGATACTTAAATAATAAACAGGGTGTTCTATAGCAAATTTTAAAATTGACATTACTTCCGAAAAAACCGGAAGTTCAAAATTGAGAACATACAATTTAACATTCACATACTCGTAAATCCCATATTCGACGTGTCAAACCTCTACAGGAAATTCTTATTATTTCCCAAACAGTTCCAGGAAGATATTGGATATTAAATACATCTAGAATTTCCCGAAGAAAAAATAATACTCAAAATAAGAAGAATGAAACATGCTATATAAGTTTTATAGAAGAAAGTGCATTTAGAAATGCTAATCGACGTGTCCAAGAGACTTTCGTTACACGCCCTCGTTCATTCCATTTGACTCCAACACACTTTTTACATTATTCACTCAAGCGATCGATCAATTCACAACTTTATAACATTAGGAAATTTTAAAATTGTCAAATCAGGTCTCATATATTAAACACCTACACTATCTTCACCAGACTCGAGGAAGATATAAGGAAACTTGATATGGGAAATTCGATAACCTTCAGCCCATAATTCACTAAGTTCATATCATGATCTCACATTCCTTCCGAATTGTTAGATGAAAAATTTTAAATTTCGACTAACCCTTCATTCAGGAGCTCCTTCATTAATGCAAAAATTTTTAATGGAACTAGGTACGGAGCTTATGTGCATATCTGGAGCATCCTGTGAATTCTTCCTCACTTGTTGGCTGTCTGGAGGGCTCCTAGAAAGTCCCTGTGATGGTTTCCTGAGAGGATGCTGTCAGAAAAGGGTATCGAAGGCAGGCCAGAGTGCTTCTCTGGCCGTAGGCACTCTTGAAGCTCCTAGAGAAAGTCCAAAATCAGTCATATCTCCCGATGATATTCGTAAGTGGCATGAGAAGAGCATGGTCAAAAAAAATTTTTTCCTTTGGTGATTGGAACTGTAGATTTTGAGCTAACTGGGACTGAGTATGTGGGAAAGCTCTGTTTTCATATCACTTACGAGTCCTTTCATGTATATATTCTTCTATTTTTCCCTTGGGGTTTCAATAATTTTTTTTTGGTGATATTTTGTGCTAATATGGCTTCAACAACTTTCAGCATCTCACATCAGATGTTTAAAAAAACATTTTTTCATCAATAATCTTTTCCTATATTACGTTATGCTAGAAATTACATTGAAAGGACATTAATTTAGGTACTAACTCTTGCCGATTGCAGAATTGTTTCTTCGCAGAAAATTAAATTATTCCATAATTTTGACGCACACTGTATATATTCTTTTGACTATTAGCGTACATAATTAACAAAGTTAATAGACGTTAAAATCTGTCAGATTACTATTGCAACCATAGAATTTTTGGAAATTATTCGTGAATTTCTGGAATACAAAACTGCTTGGTAAATGGATTTCATATATGTAAAGTCCAGACATTTAATGAATACCTCATCACATAGAACCTAGTTGACTAGAAAAATTGATAACGTATTCGCTGCAATCAAAAGTTTTTTTAGTCGAGACACAAGAAGTTTCAGCAATCAATCATATCTAGAGTAAATTTGCAAAACGGAGAGTTGGTGTTTGGAAACATGGGTGATCTGTTGTTGAAATCACATTTTGTCGAGACGAGCTTCAATTTCGGGCAACAAATAGTCTCTTATCATGGTTCGATAACGGTCACCATTAACAGGAGCATTCCGACCGTCCCCTGTTTTGAAGAAATATGGACCGATTATCTATCGGCCTATAAACCACAGTAAACAGTTGTTTTTTCTGAATTTAACGGCAATTCTTGAGGCTCTTCAGGTAGTTCATCACCACAGATTTAGGCATTTTGTTTGTTCACGACCCATTAAGCCAAAAATGGGCCTCATCAGTGAACAAAACTCTTTTCGAAAAGAAAAGATCCTCTGCAAACTTGCCAAAAGCCCAACGAATAAAACTTAAACGATTCGCTAGGTCGCTAGGCTTCTTGAACCCATTGAATTTTGTAAGCTTTCAATATCCTTACGTAAAATCCTCCAATTCGTTGAATACGAAGGGCCAAGCTGTTGAAAATGGCGACGAATCGACACTTCAGGGCATCACGTACACTATTCCCCACCGCCGCTATATTTTCTTCACTACGAGCTGGATGTTATCTGTTTGGTCGAGAATTATCCAATAACGAATACTGAGACTTAGTGATGGCAGAGTGAATTGTGCGTTCGGTTGGCCAATTATGTGGACCGTAAGTCGCTCTAAGTGCCCGATACACATTAATCGGATAACGCCCATTTGTAATAAAGCTGAACAATTTCTAGACGCTATGCCGGGCTAAGTCGTTCCATTATGAAATGTCAGATACTACTGAATAAGAAATACCACTTCAGTTTACACAACACATGCGAAATCTGCAACTAAATCCCCACCACAAAGAGTTCCTCTGAATCAGAGATATGTAGGATCGTAAGAATTCTTACGATCCTACAGATATAAAGTGGGGAGAATGATCTTCGAGATGCGCGAAGTGGCTAATTTTTCGTCCGCCATTTTTATACTTTCGGTTCATTGGCGTAGAAAACAGTGTATCTCAGGGATAGTTTGTATAAAATGAAAATGAAATGTACAGAGCATATCAATTTTTTAGATGAATCTATAGCTTCAGAATTTACACTCAGAATATCAGTCCAAACTGTCCTCATATCAACTCATTTTGGGAAACTAAAAAGAATCATATTACGTTGGAAAGTAAACAACAAGCAAATAAACAATGCCATGAGGTATGATCAGTCGGATAATTTCAATAAAAACTTACGTGTAAAATGATATTTCCTCGACCTTCTTTGTTTTATAGTTTTTACACGTTTTAAAAATACAAGACATGATCAAAGTATCGAAGTATCTATCAGCACAATGTAAAATTCGAGCAATTTCTAACTCATCTGACAAGTATGTCAACCTAGAACAACTGACTACGAAAGTATAAAAATGGTCGAAATTTGACATAAGAATTTAGCCACCAATTTTGGATGCGCAGTAGTCGAAGCGTATTCTCCCCACTCTATATCTCTGCTCTAAATGAATCAGACTTTAAAATGAACTCCGCTGAGATTTTCGGACATTCAATTGAGCCTGAAAATTCGAAACTTGTGAGTCTTTTTCACAGAAAGCATTTATGGCGATGTCAATTACAATGACGTGTCTCTGGTGGTAATTTTTTCCCCCTAGAATGAGAATAACAACTAAAAAATTTTATGATCAAATGAATGAGCATGATATTTTTAAATTGAATTTTTTTCAGTAGACGCTCTACAAAAACGGTTCTGTTTTTAGTCATGACAATCTCAGAATTGAGAAATTGCTTCAGTAAATACCTCAAAATGTTAATTTTTGTTGTCGTATTACTGAATCCTTGTCCTTTCGGTATATGTTGGCATTTAAAAGTTTAAAATTATTTGCGATGGCTATTTTGACACAAGAAACATTTGCTTCCTCACAACTGTTCATCATTCTTATAGTCATATAAGTGAGATTCATATCAATTGATTTGAATATGACAATAAATCAACAAAAATATTCAGGTATTAGTGTTTTTTGTAGAAATCTCATAAATTGATTTGAATTGAGCGAAAAGATGGCAGATGGGTGGGGCTTAAGATGCAATTGTCAACATTGACATGTTGATTTACTGTCTGTATTAGTATTCACGGTATAATTATATTGGTATGCTCATACATATCGGAGAATATCACAATTAATTAACAATGATCTTCAGTTACCGTTGTTATTCATAAATATCTCATAAATTTATTCAAACAAGAAAAAGGCACATGGGCGATGGTTATAGTGAGACTTATCACTATCAATAAGTGAAATTATTATCGTAGAATATAAAGAATACACATTTTCAAGGAGAAAAGAATTCAAAGAATCTAATGCGTGACTGAAGTTATGTTAAATAAACAGAAGAAATTGTGAAATCTCTTTCATTATAATTCAGAATTCATATAGAAGATACATCAATAAATTAAATTCTGTTTTCTCTTACATAACATCATGTCCAGACGGACACACCGCTTTGTCCGTATACGTCTTGTAAATATTGAAAGAGAAATTCGTCAAGTATATCCGTTTACGAAACAAGCAATTATTTTTTATTGGTGTGTTACACAACAACGGAATGATGAGAACGGGACTGTCCGTATTCCCCAGATTTCACAAGTTGGTAAAGCCGATACGAAGAATATCATGATTCAGTTAAAGCGTCACTTCTGCCAACTTCAACCGTTTTATACAGGGTAACCCAAGTTCGAGTGCCTATTAGACGTTTTTGGATATATTTGAAATCTGGAAATGAGGATTATGATATTGTTTAAAATTCTCTACCGAGCTCAAATATTTCTGGAGCCTGAGCACTTTCGGTTATTCAAGGAGAATAAATAAATTCGTAAAAAAACTTGTTTTTCACCTTTCTGTTTCTCTTGTGATTGGGTGCTCAATGCTAAATGTATTTCTGTTAAAATCATTGTAGTACCTCGACTTGTATACAAAAAATCAAGATGAAACAGGAAAAAGGGTAACATATTCAGTCACGAAAGTTCATTTTTCTTATTCTCAACATAGTGAGCGATAACAGTTCTCATAGGAGAACTTTTGGCTTACAATATTTAGTTAGCAAACAAAAAAGCATATAGATCAGGGGTTAGGGACGGGGTGTCATACAATTCGGCGTATCACATAAAAGCCTAGGGAAAAAACCCTGGCTCCCCGCCTAAGTGTGAAAGTACAAAAATAGGTGAAATATATTTTAGGGACTTCTTTCTTCAAGAGTGGTCTTCTATTGATGGAAACAGAGACTTCTTCAAGTTGCCCACATCGAATCTGGAAATAAAACGACAAAAGCAGAAAAAAGAACTGAATAACAAAAATACAAAATTTGAAAGAGATAAAGAAAACACCCTCAAATTCTTCTTTTTTGATTAACTCGATATTGTGAATCAAGTATTTTTTAACATAACAAGCTAAACCGTAAATTTTACCAATGAGATAATCAATAATAATCATAACTTTTTATGGTTCCTCTTTCACGAAAATTCGTTTTAGTATCCGTATGTGTCCTTTGCTAGTTTAGAAATATAATCACTCTAGTCCTTAGAAATACCCTCTATATTCAAATCTAATACACATCTTGCGGTCCAAGTGATGATTTTTCAGATCTTCTGATGTTTGGGGTCTGCTATGGAACCCATTCAAAGGAAAATCATCATCCATAGTTGGGGAAGGTTGTGATATAACACATAAATTATCGACAGACTTTTATTATGACATTATTTTTTTTCATATTCTCATAGGAGAATATGAAAAGGTCGTGCAGTTCTTGAATTTCGTAAATATCAACGCAGGGTGCTTCAAATTTTGTGTTGGAAATCGTGATCTCAAATTCATCATAACTTCTGTTTTTCAAACTGATGAATTATCCCATAAATAATTCACGAGTGACTCTAACCGAAACGTCTCTATTTGAATGATCAGACTTGAAAAATGATTTTTAATTGTAAGCTTTCATTTATATACAATACATTCTCGAATACAGCATCCAATAGCACGAGGGTTGCCTTTTATATTTCGGGATTAGAGGAAAAAAACAAATATTAATAATCGAAAATCGCTGTATGGTTTTTCAAAATATTCCCCATTAAGATCTATATACTTTTGCATGCGGTTAAACCAATTGTCGAAGCACTTTTGCCACTCTGATTGAGGTATTTCCACAACATGCATTCTGAACGCATCAACTGCTTCCCCAGGTGTCAAATAACTTTGACCTCTCATTTCATTTTACCCATTGAACCCTTAGATCATTCAAAAACCGTGATCAATTTATCTAATAAGAACTTAAGTGAAGATCAGATATCTCTCCTCAACAAGGGTCTCAAGTTCTCTATAGCCCCTAAGACGATACCAAAAATTGAAATCATGTTGGCGGCAGAAGAAACTGCACAAAAAATTCGAGAACCTGAAAAAGCCGAAGAGTACAGATGGAAAATCAGAACCTTGTTAGACAGGAATAACAAAACACCTCTACCCAATATAAATAAAGCTGAACAGAGGGCATTAAAAGATCTTAACTCGGATAGTTCCATAAAGATACTTCCAGCAGACAAAGGAAACGCCACTGTAATTCTAGATGTTGGCTCTTATAATCAAAAAATCAATGAATTATTAGAAGCAGGAAAATACAAAAAACTAAAAAAGGACCCTACCACCACAGTTGAAAACAAGATTTACAAAATCCTTTATAAATATCGAAATGAATTTCCAGATCAATTCATTAGATCAAGACTTACACCTCACTTCAGTAAACCACCACATTTATATGGTCTACCAAAAATACACAAAGCAAATATTCCTCTAAGACCAATTGTGAGTTCAAGAAATTCAGCATGCCACCAATTGGCAAAATTTCTGCTGAAAATTATATCACCATTAAAAAATAACTCAACATCGATGATAAGAAACACGAAACACTTCATAGAAATAATGAAACATCAAGAAATCATGGAAGAAGACGTTATGGTCAGCTTCGACATTACCAGTTTGTTCACTAATATTCCGACAGATAAAACACTTATCATAGTTAGGAAAAAGCTTGAAGAAGATCAAACCCTTAGTGAAAGAACTACACTAAGCGTGAATGCAATTATGGAAATGCTTTCTATTTGAATTGAAACAACATATTTCCAATTTGAAGACATCTTTTATCAACAAGAATTTGGAATGGCCATGGGTTCACCACTATCACCAATTTTAGTTGATTTATATAAGGAAATTTTCGAACAGAAGGCATTAGAAAAATATGCACTTAAACCCAAACTGTGGAAAAGATATGTAGATGATACTTTCATTATTTGGCAACATGGAAGAGACACTATAGATGGATTCCTACAATATCTAAACAATCAAGAGGAATCAATTAAATTCACAATTGAAATCGAGAAAGACAGACAACTTCCATTCTTAGATGTACTCGTACATAAACAAAATGGAATCCCAAGAACCACTGTGTATAAAAAGCCAATGAACACAGGACAATATCTACATTTTGATTCAAACCACCAACTAAACACTAAATTGGGAGTAGCAAAATGTTTATTTGATAGAGCAATGAATATTTGTTGCACTGAAGAAGACCAAAATGAAGAAATAAATAACATCTCGAAAACTCTTAGAAGCAATGGCTACCCCAAAAAGATATTAGAAAAAGCTAGACGAACAAGAGAAAGTCAACCTGAACCAACAGATATAAATCAGACCATTAAAACCGTAATTCCTTATGTAAAAGGTTTGTCGGAGAAATGAGAAGAATTGAAAATATGGATATATATATATATATATATAACATAATGACTGCATTCAAAACACAAGACACTATCAGAGCTAAACTTACAAAAATTGAGCCTAATAATGAGACACAAAGGACAAAGAACTGCATATATGAATTACCTTGCGAGTGCGAAAGATCTTACATCGGAGAAACTAAACACCCTCTGAATGTACGAATAAAAGAACATCAGAAGCTTCTACGAGTACTAGACAGCGACAAATCCAGGTTGGTCCAACATGCTGTAGATGAGAATCATCGTATAAAATGGGATGAAGCATCAATAATATCCAAAGAAGAAAAACTTGCAAGAAGAAAAATCAAAGAAGCAGCATTTATGAAAATAACACCTGATTCCATAAGTGCTCCATCTATAGATCTGCCAGAAGTTTGGACGCCGATAGTTCGATCCAACTTAAAAAGATCATTATATCACAGATGAGTATATAACATCGTTCATTTTCTTTCATGACTTCTGTCAATTGACTTTTTGAAAATTGATAATTTTCAAAAGGTTTCTTAATTTTCTCCTTGATAAAGATAGAAGATGTCTATCGAAACGTCGGAAATCATTACATCCACAATAGATGATGGTAATAGCCCAAACAATCATTCAACACGAGCTCCATCATCAACAATATCTCGTCATCAATTGTTGCATAATTGTGACGTGCACTGTATATTCTGTGCTTTATCTTTTTCTATACTTTGTGGTCTAAAGGATATTCCAAATACATTTATATTGGACATATATTATCAATGTCAGCTAAAAGGTTGAGATCACTGCTTCTTGAAATTTGGCGCTCATTCCTCTAGTGAATTTGATAAATAATATAATTATTTCGGAGAATAATCTTATGATGGTTGTGTACGTGTATTTTTAGTATATGGTCCTCAGAGGATCAAGCATAATTTAAACCTTGCATTTGCATAAATAACATTCCGTCCGGATTTTGAAACGAGCGCGTGTCAGAACACCCCATTTAGGTAGACTCGTTTGCGGATGCGTAGTTTGGACTATCTTGTAGACTGTAAGGCGTCAAAGCCTACTATGATGGATTCAAAGTTTTTATTACTTCCACAGTATTGTTCTTATGAGTATATGGGAAATTTCATAGTCTAACCCTAACTGTTCTACATCTTTTCAATGATGTTATGAACATAGAGTGCCTACAATTGCTCTGAATTTCCCAGAAACTCCTAATGAATTAAATCTCCTAATGATCTTGTATAATTATATCGAAACTTTTAAGAACCACTCTTATGAACCCTATCGTCAGCTGTCAGGATACCTGAATTTAAATTCGCTTACACAATGCCGATTGAGGTTGAATGAGTTATTAAACGATTCGAACTTTCACGTTCAAGGCCGGTTGGTCAAGGTAACCAATTTCATGCTCGATTATGGCTTCGTTTTCATCTTTGTTTCAGCATCAACAAATGAAATGATTCAATTATAAAAGAAACTTCACCTTTCATGTTGATCTAGAGAGTTCCGATCGGTCATGAGTGAATACAAAGCGCCTCAACTGAACAATTAAATTCGTGAATTACATGTAATGAACAGAGGAGAAACTCCTATTGAAGTTTGTTTTGCAATTGTTGCAGTTGATTGACCTCATAACGATGATCAATTGGAAAACTGCTCGCAGTTCACTTCTGATGGGTTCAATTCCTGATGCTAGCAAAGGATATATTTGATCTTGATTGCGATTATTTTAAAGGGTCTTTCAATAGGGATTACATTTTAGCTAGTTAGACATTTTTTTTTCGTTTTCACATTTGACAAGTAGAAGGTATGACAATTCTACAAATGGCGTCGTATAGCTTGCATCAGCGTATAAAAAAAAAAAATAAATAATATAATAATAATAAAAAAATATAGAGGACGTTGGGATCTACATTTTTTGTCATTGGTGCAATGTTGCACGACTAAAAGCGCACAAAGTAGGTGGCGCTAAAGTATCAAAAAAAGTGTTTTTCATGTTTTTCGCCCTGAAAATGTTGTTTTAATGCAAAACTTTGAATGTAAGAGTTCTTCCTTACATTATTATCAACAACTTTTATTTAAACATTATTTTTGTACAACTTACCATTTTGAAGCTGCAGCTTGCAGAAGAATGAAAAATCCAAATATACTGTTGTACGCAGTATGAGTACACATCGGTAGTGCACGTTTGAATCAAGATTTTACTAATTTAATTTTTGTTAGCAATTAAACTTTAATAAATAAAATTTTAATTTGTTTTTGACAATTATTATCCATTATTTGATTTTTTGAGTCGCATTCTGTTATGAATAATTATGTTGAACTCTCAATGTTATTTACAAAGACAATTTTTATTGTTTTTCAGTTTTATTTTTCATTTTTTAAAAAATGTCATCAATTAAACAGATTTTTGAAGAGGTTTTGAAAATTTGGGAATTTGGGATAAGGGAAACAAACAACAATTCAATTAAAGTCATTATTTGAGTTTTAATTTTCAAGTAAACGTTTAATTCAGTTTTGTATTTGTATTTATTAACAGGTGTATAGAAAAAGCATACAAAATATTGCAAAAATACTTACAAATCTAAATCGCTGACAATTTTTCAACTCTTTCAGTGGTCGCATGAGAAAAAGGCTGCTCAGTCCACCTTTTTTATGCTTCCAATGAAGAGGTTCTTTATATACTAGGTGATCGTTTTTATGTACATGTTTTCATTTCATAATGATTGTTTGGCAGTTTTGAATCTATGCTAACTGGTTGTCTCGCATTGCTAATTTATCTTTTGTTAGAGCTTCGTAGTTTTTTTCTCAGTGGTTCTTGCTCTGGAGATTCACTTCTGGCGCTTTCTGAAGAGGAACTAGCGGCCGACCGTCTATCACTCTTTTACGGCTTATTATTGCTCATTTTCTCCCAACATAGTCATAGTCACAATAGGACCGAGTAAACTACCGTTAGCAGAACAGTGCTGTATATGCAGCGCTATGTATTACTATAACTTGTAAATGGTAAGTTGTACGAAAAAAATGTAGGATAAAAGTTGTTGACAATAATGTAAGGAACAACTTTTACATTTAAACTTTTGCATTAAAACAACATTTTCAGGGCGAAAAACATGAAAAACACTCTTTTTGATACTTTAGCGCCACCTACTTTGTGAGCATTTAGTCGTGCAGCATTGCGCCAATGACAAAAAATGTAGATCGCAACGTCCTCTACATTTTTTGTTCAATAAAATTTTCTGTACGATGCATACAATCCGAGAAAAATGCATTTTTTTTTTTTTTTTTTTGAGATTTTCAAAAACCGCTAACATTTCAGCGAGGCCATCGCAAAGGTAGCTTAGTTACATCATTTTCAACAAGTTTACGAAATTTCATCGAGCGGGTAATTATACCAGCACCAAATGTACAGATTGACTGAACTATACTTTTTCAGCAGGCGTTCGATTCTTTGGACGCATTCCTTCGTCTGTGAGCTAATCAGCAATCAGCAGATTACAGTTTAGGTTTTGATGTGAAGTGAATAATCCATTTTACATCCAGTGTGACGTAACAGCTTAAAAACTCCTTATTTCGCGTGAATATCTCGAAACAGCTCGTGCCAGAGGGTGTAAACATTACCATTTGTTAAATTCAGAGTGCAGCTATTACTTGCAACTTCACATATAAACTTGTTCATTTTTACTCAGTGATATACATTTATAAGATGCAGTAATAAATGATATACATTTTTCTTGACCAACCCGAACTTATCAACATAGTTACGGTTCTGCCTCATTTGTTTCAGAATGCTGACTAAGTTGATCAGGTGAAGACTAATGGATAGAATTGATATATTGTCTCCATTTGAGGTGCTGGTCTAAATGTATGCCAAGATACTTTACTTTGGTGTCAAATGGTATGTCCTTTTCGACTAGTTTGACAGGGGGACATACATTTTTCTTGTAGTGAATTTAACTTGAACTCGATGCTGAATCGCCATTTTGGATGACACTGGGCAAGGTCATCCAAATGTTCTCGTAATGATTTGAAAGCAGTTTATATCCGATGCAAGTGAGGCTATATCGTCTGCAAAAGATGCTATAGTGATGTTTTCATTTTCGGGTAGGTCTGAAGTAAAGATGATAAATAAAAGTGGTTCCAAAATACTTACCTGTGGGACTCCTCCTGTGACATAGAAAGGAGAGCTTATTGCGCCCCCATATTTCACGGAAAAATAACGATCTGCTAGATGGGGCTTCAGAATCTTGTGATATGGTTGTGGGAGCAGTTGTTAGATTTTGTATAGCAGTCCGTTGAACCAGACCTTTTCAAACGCTTGGGATCAGTCTAAAAATACTGCTTAGCAAAATTTGCCTTACTTGAAGCTTGTCAAGATTGTGTTCACGATGAGGTGTACTTGATGGGTTGTTGAGTGACTCTCTCGGAAACCTAGTTGGTGGTCTGGTACTAGTTGGTGCAAATCCATGTCATCTTTCAGCGTTTTGAGAAGCAGCCTCTCAATAGTTTACTCAGGATTGGTAGAAGGCCTAGATGATTCCACATTATGTTCTGGTTTACAAGGTTTGAGAATCATCACAACCTCAGCATTCTACCATATGATGGAGAAGTAGTATACGCTAATCTTTCTATTAAACAATGTTGTTGACAGTACAATTTTGCTGGCCATTTTTGAGCCCTTATGAGGTCTTATCCAGAAATATTCTTATTTTTCATTCTTCTAATCTCAGTGGCTACTTCTGTTGGTGTGAAATTTTTAATTGGTGAGGATATCTGACATGGAATATCTTCAAAAGTTTTAACAATCCGATTTCCATTCCGTGGATTTCAGCTTGGACTCAGATAGAGTTCTAAGGCATTTGAGTCTCATCTCATACAATTTAAATAGATTTCAAAATCAGAAAGGTATTGAAAATTATCTTCCTGGTCGTAAGATTTTCCCCACCATGATACTCCACAAGCGAGAGAAAATAATTCGACCTCTCACGTGGGATTAACTGTAAAAATAACCGGCTGTGTAATAGTCCTGATCAGTAACATCTCCATCATATAATCTCTGACCATCATTATAATGTTACGATAGGTCAGCATCAGCTGACAATAAGTGAGAGTGGTCACCTTGTTCATTTTTCACGTTTCTAATTTCCATAATAAACGTATGTCTTCGTCGGCCGAGAAAGTGCATAAATATATTAAAATTCGAAACTCGTAATCACGTGTGTTACGAAATTTATGTAATTGATATGAATTATGTAGAAAGAGATGATTAGGTTTTTTCCATTTTTATGGGATAGTCCCTAATTCATTATGCAAATCGAGTCGTGGCATTAGAGTAGGTTGATTTTGACAAATCGAATTGGTCTGGTGACAGTCCTCGGAAAAGGTGGCGCCTAATCAGAATTTATTCAATTGAGTTTCAAATTTTTTATCGAAGTTATGAAAATACGGGGCTTTTGAACGCTTGTAATCTACGTTAACCATACTAACACGAATTTTTATGGACGTTCACAACAGAATTTTCGAGTACACAATTTCGTAACCGGAATATTAGTACTATAATGGAATGACATCAATGGAATACCTACAATAATTGTCTCTCCAGCCATTTTGCAGCATATCCGATTATTCTGTTCATATGAAGTTCATTAACATACAGACTTCAATCAGATGCGAGTAGTGCCAATCAGAATCACCATCTCACAGATCTTACAAAGATTTGAGTTTAAACTTTCAAAATTCATAATTTTGTTATTGAAACATCATTCGTTTTGATGTGTTATTGACTCGGTCTAGATCATCTCAAGATAAACGTGTTTTCACAACTTATCCGTAATAATTCTCTTGTTCAGACCTCATTCAAACATTTCTCATGGTCACATGAACATTATGGAATTTTTCCAGTTATTCAAAATATCAATTGCTCACAACTTCTGAATTATTGGACGATTTCAGACCAATAACGAATCTCGAATAGTGAGATATTTGGACACATAATTTTTTCTAAAATATGAAAACTCTAGCTCATCTCCTTCGAATGTTATTTCATATACGGTTAGCCGAACAACCGGCCGGCTGGCCGGCAATTTGAAGCAAAATGATACAGGTCGCGTACTAAATGAAGGTAGGTTAATTAAAATCTGTTATTTTGAACTTCTTTTGGTAGTTCGAAGAGTGAATTCTATAGAAAGTTTCTTTGTAAACATCAATCTGCAATGAAAAAATTTTTGTACACAGAAATGATCGAAGCATTAAGAAGTGAATATTTTAATGTTTCCATGAATGTGAGTAATTCAAGTTCGTGATTTTCTTTGCTTTCAAGTATCCTGTTGATTTTAGGCCCATACCTTGCACAGTCATTGGATACTTCATATTGGCAAAATTTTAAGTGGCGAAGGCTTCACGCAAAACCTTTTCTCCAGAATTTTAATGATATCAATTCGAATAATTCATGAATTGTTTAGATTTTTCTCAATTTGTAGCATATCGCCAAAATCGCTTTGAAATTTGACGATGCTCTAATATACTGTGAGTGCCATTCGAAATGAGAAAGTAGAAGTCTCCTTGTGGTACCACCGGAAGTTGTAGAGGTTCAAAAATCTTCAATGGAGAAAGATCATTGCCTCGAATCCTAAAGCTGTTTATAATCATATTTTCGAGAGATTGCCATAGTTTGGTTAGGGGAACATTATCATGAGCTTTTTTCAGGTCTACGAATAACACGTGAACTTCTTATTTCGAGCCATTTTGTTCCCTATCACTTGTGGTAATATGAATATATGGTCTATTGTTGATCTTCCCGCGCTGAATCCCGCTTGGTCTTCTGCTCCATGTCTTTTATTCTTCATTAGTTTACCATGCACTCTACTCATCGAACTTGTAACAGCTTTACCTCGGTAGTTGTCGCAATTGCTTCTGTCCCCTTTTTTATGAATAGTGGTCATATAGGAAATTTTCCAGTCGTTTGGTTTTTGTGACATACTGAGGTAGTTTTGAAATAGATTTCTTAGGTGTTCAAACAGTTGTTCTGTACCATATTTCAATTGGTCTGGAGGTATTCGACCTGGTCCTGCAGCTTTACCGTTTTTCAGCTCCTTGCATATTTTCTTAATTTCTTCTGTTTTAATTTTGATGGGAGATGCCAAAACATTATTATATCGCGGGTTCTTTTCTCGTTGGCTGTTGTTTAAGAATTCTCCAGCCTTTCTGAACTTCTGGTATCTCCTGAGTACGAGTTTATTCTCTGGCAATTCTTTTCCCATGCCACGTTTTTTTTCTTACATAGTTTTCTTCTTATTATTGCTTGTGCATCCTTATATTCAATTTTATCTTCAATCTATCTATTTGACCATCATGCTAAATCACTCTCTCTGTATATCAACCTCAAAACTGACAGTGTGAGGAGCATTTTAGATCCCTATCACTACTTGATGCGACCATCTGATTAATAGGCGTTTAGACACTCCGTCACGCTATATGAATTTACTTTCTTATTCCGCCTGTAGATCTACTATCTCCGACGGATTTTACTGCATTTGAATATCCTTGGGATATTGGAAACGAGTGATTACGCAAGGATGACTCCTTCGAAATGTCATCCAGTTTCGCTTTCAGTTGTGTGATTTCCCGCAAGAGAATATCGGTGCTTGGCAGTGAAAGTGAGTCCAGGCGCGGATGACACAAACCACTTTCGCTGAAGTAGCATTAACCAGTGTGTAATTTATAATAGAAGTTACCTGCCTCTGTGGTTACCTGTGGAAAATTACTGTATTTTAGCGGTAACTAACCGTAGAATCTGATCTCGATTTGATCTCTTGATGCTGACAGATGGATAATGAGATACAGTGGTATACAGGGCGAACCACGAAATTGAGCGTTTGTAGCTTTCATACGTCCTTCAAGCAGATTATTTTTTATCCGATACATTTCTGTTATTATTATTTAATATAAACATTCATTATTAACTAACTTGTGAGTTTTGGGTTATAACACAAGTTCGTATTTAAACTAGTAATATGTCTTTCAATAACTAATAATTAAGAAGGAGATTGCTGAGGATATTCTTACCAGAGATTTAGCGAACATCAGTGAATACTTAAAAAATGGAACTTCAACGAAGCACTGCAAAACAGAAGTTTCTGCCCTTCTTCTAAACAGTAAGATGGTAAAGAGAGAATTAAGAGTGTTCATGAACAAGTTACTTAAACATAATAGCCATCCTAAATACCTTGATGTTACTCTTGACAGGACGCTCACATTCAAAGACCATCCGACAAAAATAGCTGCAAAATTAAGAACATGTAATAATATGATACAGAGACTATCCAGTACAACTTGGGGCTCTTAGGCATCCACACTGAGATCCAGTGTGGCTTAATAGCAAACACACACATATGGTCGACACTCAATTGAACCAAACCATGCGCACTATATCAGGGACAATAAAGCCACACAATATGGTTCCCCCAATCTGCGTCGAGAACATGCACTCGTTAGAGAGTTCAATAAAATTATGAGCAACCCTCAGCTGCAAGTTCATAATGATGTTCCAGATATCCAAGGACGATATCGACTTCGATCAAGACATCCCCTATTGAAGACTGCTCATTTGCTACACCAAAACAACTCCGACATAAATGAGAGATGGAGAGAGAAATGGGAAGAGGAAGTTGCCCCAACGTATCACAGTATGCCGTGCATCACCAACATACCTGCAGGATTCGATCTTTCTCGTCGAACTTGGACATCGCTTAATCGAATCAGAACCAACTGATGGGGTAATCTTCCTTCAGCAGTATTCTATTGTGGGGCCGTCAGACACATAGTACAAGACTGTCCAATAAGAGCATACACGGATGGCAACACAGAAGGCAATTGATTATATATCAAGAGATAAGACATCTGTTTATGAAATGGTCCACCATATCTATCTGTATTTGTACTTCTTTAATTGTGTTATTGTTAAGTATTGTCCGATATACAATTTTGTATATTTGTATGTACCCTATTCATTGTTATTAATGTGAACTGTAATGTAAGCCATGCGCTAAATAAATAAATTACTAATGAAACACAATTCATCTGATATTGATACCAGACAAGCAACTAGGTGTGTGAGAGGACCACTCGACAACGCAACAGGTCCATCGCATCGTGAACACCATTTCAACAATCCCCGAAGATAGAAAATTTCGCTCAGCAGTATGTCTGGACTCATCGCAAGCATTCGACAAGGTTTGGCATAATGGACTGCTATACAAACTCAAACAACTCCTGCCACAGCCGTATTACATGATTCAGAAGTCCTATCTAGCAGACCGTTTTTTTCCCGTGAAGTATGGGGAAGCAATAATCATTCCTGCCAAAGTCAATTCCGGAGTCCCTCAGGGAAGTATTTTGGGACCACTTCTATATATCATCAACATTTCGGACACATCAGAAAATGAAAACACCACCATAGCTGGATGACCTTGGACAGTGGCATCGAAATGGGCGCCTCAACATCAATGAGACTAAGTCAGTTCAAGTTACATTCACTACAAATAGAAGTATATGTCCTCCTGTCAAAATACTCGGAAGGGCAGTGCCAGTCGACACCTAGGCTAAGTATTTTGGCATACATTCATACAAGCGCCCCAATTGGAGACAGCACATTAATGTCAAAAAGAATGAAATAAATCTAAAATTCCTTAAAATGCTTATAGGCAGGTAGTCCAAATTAAACTTTTAAAATAAATTGCTAATTCATAAAGTGATCATCAAACCAAGATGGACGTACAGCATCCGATTCTGTGGTTGCGCTAAGCCATCGAATATTCAAATTATCTAAAGAGTACAATCTAAAAAATAACCACATCATTCTTGAAGATTCAAGAGTCCCATCTATCAGCACAGAAATAGAAGACCGCTCGAGAAAATACCACCAGAAGCTGCAAGGACATGTCAACCAACTTACCGACCAATTGACAGAAGATCCATTCAACACACGAAGATTGAAGAGGACCTGGGCAAACGTCCTAGCTGACTGATCATAACTATGAGTCCATCAAAGGAAATACTTTCTACTCGTATTAGTCTGTACATACAACATATTTAATGAATACTTTTTGAAAGTAGATTGTGAATTTCAATAAACCATATACAAAAATAAATAGAATTTTGTGATTGCAGGGAAAAGCTAACGTTTTTTTTGAAATTGAAAGATTGCGAAATTCATTGGAACTAGACGGATCCATATCGGTAGAATTGCTGATGGTTTTGGTGGGCTATAACTCATTAGAACTTTGTATTTTTCTGCATCATGCGTTTTGTTATACTCTGATTCTCCTGGGTCCTGGTCTATGATCCGTGATGCTTCCAAGTAGTAATGTTATCTACTGCATCTAGCAAAGAGTAACTGAAGATCTTCAGGCAGTGACCGGAGTAAAAAGGTGGTTTTTCCAATATCAATAACATTGTAATTCTTCAAGGTATCTTCGACAACGTATTTATTCACACACACTGGCTAGTACACCTCGAATTTTTGAAAAACAAAAAAAATTTGAAAATTTTTAATTCAATTACCAACTGATTGTTTTTTTCAACTCGAAACCTAATTTATGAATGAAATATTTGGATACAAATTAAAAAATGCTAATTAAGGGATACGAAAAACCCTCAGTCCAGGAGCTTTTTCTAAAGACTTTTCCTCCTACTGAAAGAGTGAGGTTTGAAAAATACTGAATGAACTAGTGATTGGAAGTCTACAAAATCTGAACCTAATTTTTCCGCCATATTGGTGCTATTTTTTGTCAAAACAATGGTGCTATTTTTTCCTTGCCTTGTCGCCTCTTAATTTTATCTCGATAATCACAAATCATCAGTTTATTTCGTTAATGTAAGATGATATCCCATGTATATTAATTTATAACTTTTTTTCACTTCTTCCAGGTTGTGGCGTTTCTTCTCCAAGGCAGCAGGCTCAAAGAAGAATCGTTGGTGGTGAAGAAGCAGGATTTGGAACATTTCCCTGGCAGGCATATATTAGAATAGGTTCGTCGAGGTAAATATTTATTTCTCAAAACAGAGTGTGAATATCATCATCAAACGAACAGACGGACGGACATAACGCATAGATCAGCTTGCTTTGCTAAACGAAAATAATATAACAGGAGCAATTACATACTTAGTATGATAATTCAAATAAATTTCATTATTTAAAACTTCAAATTGATGACCTTTCTGAAAATTGAGAAAAAAATTATATACAAAAGTTTTATGGAACTAACTAATGTTTTTTTAAATTTCATTCACAGTTACATTTATTGAATGCAACTAATATTCAAATAGAATACCTTGTATATATAAGAATATGTGTTCTTTGACCATGATATCGAATATTCGATTCATTCTCAGAGTTGAAGAACTAGAAATTCCGTTTTGCTACATTTTCTTTTATTAGAATATGAGGTAAGAAGGCTTATTATTACCAAAGACGTATTTTGACGTAACCACAGCTAACTACAATCGTGGTTACTGCAGTAACTCTAATTTTTGCGATCTCAACATGTAACTATGACGTATCAATGATGTCACACACCTAACTACACGTAGCCTACCTCGAGAGCAGGGTTAGATGTTCTACTATTTCTACTTCTATATATCTCAAAGAGAAGCGTTTTTGGCATTGATTGAAGACCCAGTAGAAAATTATGGAATCATAGGTCGATCAAAGCCTTGAATTCATTAGATTTTCAAAATAAGGAACGGAGGATTCAATTCTGAGAGTTATAAATAATCACAATTCATTTGTGAATTTGTAGGGTTTTTAAAACTTGTTTTTTGACTTGAGAAAAAATGCAATATTCGGCCGAAACATATGTTGAAGAATCAATAAATTGAAAAATTTCCTCTAGCCAAACGATAAGTAATAAAAATCCAATGTTCAGGAGAATTCAAATATTAAATAAGCATAATAAATGAAAACTTTTCATATAGAGGAAGGGAATTTTGATTATTGTTTTTCACATTGCAGAGAATTCTTGTTATTTTTAGAAAATTACATTACATAAATGATTATAGATGGTCTGATTCAATAAATTGAATCTAAACTTATTATTGAAGTAACTTATTTCGAAGAAATAAATAAAAACAATCATTTGTGATTAAAACCAATATGTGGTTCCAGCAGAACTTTAAATAAAAACAAACCCCTTTGAAGCTCATTAAACGCTTTTTTACAATTGAAAATGTGAAGATATTCCCCATCTAAAATATCAGTGTTCAAAATTGAAACACTCGGATCTGTTAGAAATGGCAAGGGTAACTACAACACTGACGTCACCGTTAGGGTAACCATAATTGTGGTTACAACTCCAAAATTCGTCTCAATACTGCGATTATAACGTTTACGAGTATAATTTTCACGTATACACCGAGATCTAGCAGAATATAAACATTTATTTGATGATCCAGCAAGCTGAGTATCAGATGAAATGACAGAATCAATATACCTCATATTTTCTTCTCGTAAAGTACGAGTATCTGAAAGGGTCATTTGGCACGTAAAATTTTTATAACCCCCGAAATGGAGGGAATATAAACTTGATTAATGGAAAAGGCGTGCTACTCGTCTTTTCCTTTCGCGTATGCTATATGATCATTGAAAGTTCAACGGAGTTCACGTGCTATTTCCTTGAATTATGTGTTTATTTTTATACCGCTACCGAGTTTGTGCAAATAACCCTTGACATGAGCGTTAGGAATAAAAACAGTGTTAATTTCCTTGTTTGAGGAACTAATTTTCATATATTTGTTGAGTGGGAGGAATGCATATTCAAGCTAGAATATACAGGATAAATTGTTGGTTGTCTCCATGGAGGTTGCTCCTTTGTGTTTACTCCTGATGTCCAAACAAAGCCTTCTGGTGGTTTATTCATTGTGGAAAAGCGAGCCATTATTTCGATCTTGAGTCTGTGATTTTAGAATAACGAGCTAAATATGTTCTCAATCTGTTGGTTCAGCTGAGTCCTCCTTCTGTATCATAGAGCAAAACATTCGATACAAATTTTGCCTGAATTAATTTTCTTAGGGATGTCCAATCCCGAAATATAAAAGGCGACCATCGTACATTTCGAACGAGAATTTTGATATTACAAAATCGTTATCAACGAAAGTTGAGTCAGTAAACTCAAACACTATTCGAAATCATCACTTGAAATCGATTAAACTATTCATGAAAAATCGAGGAAGCCTATGAACAGCAGAAATTCGGTCCTTTCTTGCTACTTTATACAGGATTAAATGACTTAATGCTCTCATCATACCGATGGATATTGCTATGTTTGAAATCATTATGATGATCAAACAGCCCTCTGAAATGTTGGAAATGGGCTTCTAATTTCTGCTTATTGTCGCCTACCTAGGACACTCTACTTCCAGTCTGTTGCAATAATTTTCAAATCATCCGTAGATCATGTATAACGTTTTCCGCTGCCTATCTCTTCAGGTTTTAGTCTCCTTTCGAACAGCCTCTTTGGCAAATGCATAGGAATTCATTTTCCAATCCATCTCACTGAATTTATCTCCTCAAAAAATGATATTGCCTAGAAGAAAAATCAAAATATATTGATTCGATGAAATCGGTCGAAGACTGTCCCAAAAAACTGTCTATTGAATCAACACAACGTGATATTTCAGAAGGAATCAATTCAACCAAAATCGTCAATTTGTCTATTCATTACAAATGAAACAATATTTCAAACAGAACTATCTGATGAATAGCATTTATAGTATTCCTTAATTAAAAACTCGTCTTTTGAAATTTATCATTGCGTAACTAGAACATCATATAACTGAAATGCTATTCTACCGATACGAAAAGTATATTTTAATTGTAGTTTGATGATTTAAAATGTATGCATTTTTTTGTGCCAACATTTACTTTCTACTACTATATAGATCATCAATCAAAATCAACTCATACTTATATTTATTTTTATGTCTCTGTCCTGCATATTCTTGTTTTTGTGTCTCTGTTTTAAAGCATAAACCTAATTGAGTCAATCAAAGTAATAAATTCATCAATCATAAAACTAATTTAGACAGAAATATTTCTGCTAGACTTGAAAATTTTATTTAGGAATCGAATGATTACCTGTGTGATTTCAGATGCGGTGGATCACTAGTCAGCAGACGCCATGTAGTGACAGCTGGTCATTGTGTTGCAAGAGCGACTCCTAGACAAGTTCACGTGACCCTTGGAGACTATGTAATTAATTCAGCTGTCGAACCACTACCAGCCTACACCTTTGGAGTCTCCCAAATTCAGGTTTGAAATGTTGAAGTATCTTCGAGGAACTCATTTGATCAAATTGAAGGTCTGGCCGAACCTGACTTAGTTATAACACTAACAAATTTCGCTTTAATACTGTGCGATATCAGAAAATTATTTTGAAACTGAGGAAAGAAGAGTCAACCACTTTCATGAATTGTAAAGTGTTTTCTAGCTACTCCTATCAGGGAAAATCACCCACTTTAAATTGAAAGCCATACTATTGCCGAAATGAGAATTTTTTTAATCATGAAACAAACCCTCAAGTTCTCTAGAATAATGATCGTCTGATGAATTGGTATTTTAACATCGTACTTAGCTTTTTAAGGACTTTGCTTGGCCTTCTCAATTATGTAACATGATTATTGAAATAATAACACTCCATTTGTCCATCAGTCCCAAAAAAATAAGGCCAATAACCCACGTACGGCGTTCTACACCCCAAACTGTGACTTTAGGGGTATGTAATTGTTTCGGTTTCAATGGAGATCAATATCAACAATTTGTTTAACAACATATCCATTGAAAATGTGAAAGTTATTTGAATTAGATTGAAACAATTTCACAGAAATCGAAAGTGAGAAAACTTTCAAAAATTGTTTCAATACATTATATATGATATTTAAACAAATTCTGTACATGTATGTATGTTATTCCACCAGAAAATTATTATTTTTTCATTTAGTTAAAGTCAACCAATAAGAGACGTTGAACTTAATTAATATATTACGTTTACATTTTCGTTGTATGTTTACTCTTGCCTCATTGATAATTTGGAACGGCTGTCGTTAATAAAAGTACAGAAAATTTCCTATCTCTTGACTTGCCCCATTCTCCTTAAACTCATTGAAAAAAACCCAAATTAGTCATCGGAAAATACATTTAGAGGTTTCAGAAGAATCAATCTCGAGTAATAATCGCTTTTGTATACTTTGGATTTGATTTTATAGGTTTGTTCATTCATCGAATAATGACTAGCTTGTGTGTAATTGAGAGGTATGTTTATTAATTGCCTTCTTATTAATTTGTTGGGGCAGGAAGTTTCGTGTTGTCAATATAGATTACAATGTTTCTGGAGCATATGGGTTTTCGTACTTCACGATTTGATGAGTATAGTCACTCTGTTGAGCTGGGAAGAAAGTACTCATTTTACTCCCAAGCAAAAAAGGTTTCTCACTTCTTACAATATCAACTAGATGCCAGTGCTATCACGCTGTCAATTTTGCAGTCAAAATCAACTCTTGAGGCGATTCTCCGTCTCAAGGTCGAATTGAAATGCTTAAATCCGCAATATCCCCAGGCGACTTGTACATTCTAAACTTTTTTCACGACCTTAACATTCACCGCCTCACGATCAAAACTGTTGAGTCTTCTACTTCCCGGTAGGAAGAGCGAAAGGATACCTGGAAGGCTCATTAATAACCATAGATGATAAATTGATATTCAAGCCGGCCAATGCGCTTTCTAAAGCGAAGCGTGATTTGCGAAATGTCTTAATTATTTGTTTTTGACGTAAGGAAGTATTAAATGTTCGCGATGCTTTTGTAATAGGAAGAGGTGAAAGTGACGCCATCATCGTCACTATTATACGGCGAATTATTACGGCAAGAAAGTTTATCGGTAAGAATCTCATTCCATATTTGTTCATGACAAGTTCACTTTCCTTTTCGTTCACGTCAGTCAATTGCCAGGTGTTGCCCGGATCGAGTTACGACTGTTGCCTGGATTTATGTACGCGGAAACGGCATTGCCAATGTTTCTAATTGGGAGAAATGCATCCGAAGACGTGTAGATATTGGATTTTTTTTTAGATTGTGAATATGCGTGATGTTCAGTGTACGTTCATGTAGATATTGATTTGATCTTGGGATATTCGATTAAACATTTGTCAATTTAGATGCCCATACAAGAGCAATCAAAATTGCTCCATTCTTAGCTCGTGGACCAAAAACAACCTGAATTTGTGAAATTTTTTTGTCGATGGTATTTTTAAGATAACTCAAAAACTACTGATGCTACAGAATTTTGAAGTTTTCATTCAAAAACTTTTTTGTCCGACCTTTTCTGTCGAGGTTGTGCCCAAAAATATGGAACTTTTTTTTATCCTTAGAATTTTTTCAGTAGTGTAGTAAGCGATCATATTTTCATTGTGACCCTGGTGATAGTCTCCTATGGGCCTCTAGGGCCTTGCTTCAACCCACTTTTAGTTTTATTAGATAATTCAATATTTCTTTTGGCTATGTTATAAACATTTTCTTCAAGGAGTATTCCTGGGACATTGAACAATACCTCATAGCTTCATGACCGATATTTCAATCTCGTTACTTGAAACCATTGAATAGAATTCCGATTGTCATGAAATTAATCAATGTTCTAGACTTATCAATACTGAAAGAGGAACTTCTACATTACCCTACAACATTTTTCTCACGAATAAAATCACGGCAAATTCACCATTTTCATTCAAAGTTGTAGATATTTAGCTGAACGCTTAAAACATTCCGTGTATGAGTGAAAATGAAACTTTCAAGTTTCCTCCGCAATCACGAGCGGTAATTAAAATCTCAGGGACACTTATACCTCAGTGCAAAATGAAACTCGACAGTAACGTCACAGAAGTTTTTCTCTGAAAGTCTCTGTTTTCAACTCAGTTCAACTTCATAAACTAGACTGTTTCGAAAAATAGAACATCATGGTGAAAAAGCCATTCTGATTGAACTATGAAGAAATTTTCAAAGAGAATATTTTTACGTTTCAATCTTTATTTTAAGGGTGTTTCAATTAATTTCGTATATAAATTAATTTTTTCCGGGAATATTCCTTTCGTGGACAAAGTAAATGAATCTGATTTGATTTGCAAGTTCACTTTGAAGAATTGTATCTAGTTAAATCCCTAATTCGATAAAATCAGTCCGATGGTCAAGGAGAAAGAGATATTCGCTTCATCAAGTCGTTTAATCAAGTGTGAAACAAGCATCATTTTACAATTAATTTTCAGTTTCAATCGCATCCACAAAATGGTGAATACGCCGGGCGTTCGACTCTCTAGTGATAAAATATTCAGAAACCTCTGACAATAATACGGTTTCCTGTATTGTTCATTGGAAATTAAAACAAAAGTTGCCTTTTCAAAAATGGTTTGGTCATTGAAGGAATAATCTCTGTGTATATCGATTTTCGAGCGCTAGTTCTAGTTCTTTAAAGTTCGAGCTGAAACAGATATCGATTTATTGGGTTCGACTTCCTGACGAAAAATCAGAGGTCAAATTTGAGTATTTCTAGCCAGTTATTCTCAATCTTTCGGAGGAGATGTAGTTTGGTTTCATCAAGAACTCCTAAAATATTCATCGGATCAAGTTGTAACTAGAAAGATGTTCGAACGAGATTGAAATGAAAAGGTTTGAAAAATTTCCTTGAAAGCCTCAAAGTGCCAATTTTTTAAATTACCAAATCTTTTTTTTTAATGACATTTAACAGAGCAGCACAAAATTTTTATGCGATATGTAATTCAGAACATTCTCAAATTCCAGCCTTGAATCTTAATGTAAGAAGCTGAGAGTTTACCCTGTTTTCCAAGATCTCGAAATATAAAAAATATTTCAATAAATAGCCGAGTTTGAGACCTTCGGTATTGAAGTCTAGTTTTCTAAAAACGTCTAATAGGTACTCGAACTTGGGTCACTCTGTATCTTCTTTTGGTTGGTTTTTAAGACACGAGTTTCGAATAAAATTGAAGGAAAACCGTGAGTGGTAGTTTTAGTTTATTATATAAAGGTTTGTTCATTCAATGTGTTGGTATCCCACTGTATCCCACTGTTTCCGAGTCCAGGAAAACTATAGAACAAGCGCGTAGACACTCCTGATCTCACGTCAGTGCTTTCTACATTTTCGTGCAAGAGATGAATAAATAGATGGTGATGAATAATCATCATAAAACTTTTCTATCACTAGTCGGGTTAATTCCGTGAGATGAAAACTCGAAGTTATTGCTCGTTTCGTCGATTCAGGCGACTAATTCTGTTGGAGAGTTTCAATGAAAATTTTATGACAGCCCAGAACTTTTATGAACTCCCTTGAGATGCAGATGACGCACTCTCGGAATATGTGCTTCGGAGCGATTCAATAATCAAATGAAGAAACTGAATTCTCTGACGAGGCGAATATTCGGAGTACTGCTACTGAATTGTTAAATAGTTGGTCGAAATGAGGAATGGATTCGATAGCAATCATTGGTTATGAATGAAGGAGGACATTTTTCAAGCCAATTGTTAATTGATCAGAATTGTATACTCAACCAGGGTAGATGGAAATCCAGTCAACATTCAAATCGAAAACTACGATTTGCTGGAAAATGAGTAAGAATTGAGAAATCTTCAATATAATTAAGAATTGGGAGAAGCAATAACGTGCTTCTACCTCATGTACGAAGTTTATTCAATGTGCATAATCTCCAGGCTGTAACTGTTGCATAATGACTAATCTGTAAGGGTGAAAGTGGAGTACATTCGCAAAATTCGTCTTACCGAACGATCACTGAGGCGAAGCAACAGCATATTTCCGGGCCGAACGGGTGAATTGGGATGAAAGGCTTGAAAACGCGTTCAACATTTTCAAAAGTTCGAACTGTTCGCGGAGCTGAACTTGGTTTTCTATTGATCATTCAACCACTCCTGCGAACTGATTCAACTGAACGAAGGTTGATATTTGTAGAGGAAACTCACGCTGTACGATAGCAACTAACTTATTATTTCTATCCAAAAATCCACGACAAAACCTATCAAAATAATGCTACGATCTCACAAGTCAAACGGCACCTTCCCCACCTCTCTCGTACTCGTAGACGAAGAGAAAAATTACTACCCATCTCAAACGTCCGTCTTCTCTACCTACTTATTTAAAACCTCTGGTATAGTTAATGGGTTCTCAGCTCCGGTTCGAAAGAGCAAAAATTTACAGCATTTCTTGAACGGAGTTTTAATACATTTGTTGTGAACTTTTCTCACTAGACCTTTAACCCCACCTGAGTCACTCAAAAAAATTTAATGCTTTCTTCATATCAAAAACTACCTTCAAAAATTTTCCCTGTATTAAAATAAAAATTCAGACGTAAATTAAGATATTTTCTCTTTCCACAGGTACACCCTTTCTTTAAATTCACCCCGCAAGCAGACAGATTCGATGTTGCAGTTTTACGTTTAGACCGTACTGCTCATCAGCTACCTCACATCACTCCCATCTGTCTTCCACCAAGAGGGGAGACTTTCCTAGGCGAGACTGGTGTAGCAGCTGGCTGGGGTGCTCTGAGTCCAGGTTCTAGACTGCGTCCTCAGACCTTACAGGCAGTTCAAGTTCCTGTTATAGATAACAGGATATGCGAAAGGTGGCACAGAAGTAAGGGTATAGGAGTCACTATATATGATGAAATGATGTGCGCTGGATACAAGACTGGAGGAAGAGATAGTTGCCAAGGAGATTCCGGTGGACCTCTGATGTTGCAGAGGAAGAGCAGATGGTACCTCATTGGTATAGTGTCCGCAGGGTATTCCTGCGCTCAGCCTGGTCAACCTGGAATCTACCACAGGGTGGCCCATACAGTGGAATGGATAAATAGAGCTATAGCATCGTGATGATGCACAGAGTCATAATGAATAGACTTTTTTTTATAAAAGAATTGTTGAAAGAAGACGCTCGTGTTCGGGTTGTTCGTGATATTTTTATTTATTTTGTAATTATTTAAAAATATTTTATTATTGATGAGAGCTGAAGTTATGGTTTCTCGAATAAAGAGTCCGAAGATTCATTGGATGTATGATTTTTGGTGATATTTGAAATTCATTGTTTTCGATTTCAGTTAATCCATATGGAATAGGAGATAGTTGAAATGAAATTTATTTTGAGATTGTTAGTTACAGATAACTCATTCCATATGAAGAAATGATGGTTTGAAAATATTGTTTATCTAGAGAATTCAGGAAGAATTTGGGAATTTGTTAATGTAATCGAATTGAATTATAAATATCAATTAATTGAATTTCAAGAGACTTAGGTATTTCATGCATACAATCAGTTGGACTTCGGAATAAGATATTGATGTCTCAATACAAAGAATTTAGAATAAAATAAAAAAAAATTGAAAAACTAAGAGGAATTTTATATTTCAGTTGTATATCGGTTGGCCTATTGAATTATTACAGAAACTACTCATGCAAAAAAATCAGAATTCTCTAACTCCATATAAGGTTATATAAGATGATTTTTAAAATACTTTCAAATTTCCAGTGTTGCCAGATGCATATAAATGTAACTACTCTGCATAACTGACAATTGAGATTCGAAAACAGTAGCACAGATCAAAGTATTATCCAAGGTCATGTCAAATATCGAACAGAAATAGCTAATTCTGAGAGATATGAAGTAATTTTTCTATCTATATCTATATGAAGTATTGTATGCATAGTTATATATCTTATTTGATTTTATCTCAAAACAAAATATAATTACACCTTCGGATACTTTCCATCTTACTTACGTGGTCAATAACTTCGCTTTCAATATATATTGCTCGAAAATATTTCAAACAAGTTCTTTTGAAATAGTTGACCAATAATTATCTGTAATCCATCCCATTTTGCAAGATTTCCAACACTCATAGAAGAACGGCCATTGTCAATGTTAATCGAACATTACTCTTTGAACTCTTTGTAAGAAGGCAAGCGTAACTGGAGACAAAATTCAAATATTTATGTTTTCGGTTAAGTGTTTATACAAAACTGAGCGTTTCTGTGGAAAACATTGTTATCGTTAAAGTATAAATTGAACAATCAGTATCCATTCATACTAAACCTCAACTAACTCTGTAAACATGAGCAATCACATTAAGTATATTCTCATTGGTCTTCTGTTTTATGTTTCACTGCTACAGGTGAGTCTAAAAAGGTATTCTATAATTGAATTGAAACAAACCGATTTTGAATGTATATGAGACTTGATAAATAAAGTTTAATAGAATATTTCATCAGCATAAGTGCTTATTTAGTGAATTCTCTTAATAATCATTTCTTTGTTTGAATTTATTTTCAGCTGACCACTTCTTACACACTGAATGGATTTTGGGATGAATCTTCAGAAGTTGATAATTTTGGAAAATGTAAAGAATCGACGCCCTTTCCAATCGACGCGAGATCCAATACAGTTCATCCAGTTTTTCTGAAACCAAATCCACGTATGAATAATTACATTCCGCCGATCCCCAAGGTAAATTCTGATGAGGTGTACGAGTAGATGAAGAAATATATTGATATGGTAAACTGTCTGAGAGTACTTCAGAAATAAAGGAAAAATTGTTTAAAGAATTCTATGATTCTTCATAGAAACTACTTGCTTCAGCTTGGCAAGCGTTACTGTCCTAGGTGTTTATAAAAAATTATAAGGAACTCTGTTTAGTGTTGAATCTATAATCAGGCAGTATTGAATGCAAAATCTGAACTAGTTGCAATAAAATAACGACAACTCAGAAAAGAATTCAAATATTGTCTGATATATCACAAAATAAATGATTTTAAGGAATTTTCACGCATTTCATATTAAATAGTAAAAAGTGCTTACTGAGTACCTCAAAGGTGAGGGGTCTTTGTTCATAAAACTTTGTCTTCAGGGAACCAAACAAAAATCCACAAATGTGTGAATTTGGCCAAATAGGGTCGCAATTATGAGTTTTCCAAAGACATATCGTAGTTAGGATATTTCAAAGCTTGTGCGCTTAGATGAGTTTATTGAGTGCCTATAAAAAAACCATTTCATGCACTTGGTCCGCACGCACTGGATATTCAAGATCATATTTCTGGAATTAGGGAGTTTATGCAAACCAATTGTTCTGGGATAATTTTATTATAATACTTCGAAAAACTTCTTGAAAGGGCAAAGGTGTAACTTCGATAAATCTTCGGGGAACCTATACGTCAATGAGACTTAAACGAAATGTGCTGCAGACCGGATTGTATGACCTATATATCCCTTATATCTATTTTCTCTACTAGAATTCTAAATTAAGTTTAAAAAAATCCTGTAGCATAAAAACTTGACGTTTAGTGCCAACTGTTATAGGTTAACCCTTCTCCTCAATGTATTGGGCTAAATCACCTTTAATTTAAAGATTGTATACAACATGATTACTTTCGGAGAGCATGGGATCTTTTGTGAATTTATTTCGGCTGAAAATCGAATTTTTAAGTATATACTACGTAATTGCAATTGGAAAACTGAGTTGTATTCAATAGACGTTATACACTAGGCGGAACCATGATGGTAAAATGATGAATGAGACCTTCACAATGACACTATCCGTAGCATATTCAGAGGAAAAACAAACTGTTGGGCTTTCAACTATTTAGTGCATTTTCATTTATAAGTAATGAGAAAACTATTTGAACTTTCGTTAAATTTTCTATTCAAAGGGCCATATTGGTAGTGATTTCTCTATGAGTGAGTTTTAATTAAAAATAAATGAATTGATTTGGTCCAAAATGCCGGAGGAGCCGGTTGAACAATATGGAAATCTTAATACGTGTTAATTCGTAAATCAACTTCACCAAAACATTTCAATTGCTTCATCTCTAGTAGAGAGGTCTCTAATCTTGTTTTATATTCGATTATTATTAGCAAATTATATTAAATCCAGAAATCAATTCATTTCGATATATCTCCTTGATATATCACTTAAAAATTTTGACTTTCCAATTTTATGTTGTGGTCATATTATGCTTATGGCTTTACGTTTAAAAACTTTCCAGTGCTCTTCTTTAAAATTATAATATAACATATAATTATAACATTGAATGTATCAGCAACTCTATGAGTGTAGGCAGTAACAAAATTTGTCTCGATATCCACATAATATTTTCACACTTTTTTCACCAAACAACAAATCGTACACCAAGAGACATTGAACTTGAAATATCATTTGTAAAGCAAGGATTATAATAATAATAATAATTTTCACTTCACGGATTTTAGTAAGAAGTGGCATATTTACAAATAATAATTTCATCTTTGAAAAGAAAGCAATACCCCAACATGAATTGAACCCAATTACAAAATTTCCACATGCTAAGTTTGAAATTTTCATCGCTACTTAACGAGAAAGGTACTGATTATTTATACAAAACAATAATCATATGGATTCGAGGAAGAATTTCAAAAAGAAGAGTGATGGTTTTATAAGGATTTTTTTATCCCCTAACAAAATATAATTTTTCTTGTTATATTGATATATTGAGAACGCAAATTTTCCATTGGAATATTCAAATGAATAATATTTGTTTTCAGAATGGTGGACGTCCGAGATTAATACCTGACCCAAGAACTTATATGCCAAGAAGAGTTTTATTTCCCTATCCTCGGAACATTTGTCATCACAAACCAACAAACTCCTTTTATTTATCATCAGAAGGCCCTATATGTAAAATTTGGCGTATTCACTTGATCTTTTTCAATAAATGAGAGAAAATCAAAGAATCACACTTCGAATTATGTGTTTTAGGATTCAGCCTATCAGTATTATATTTTTTGAATGTATTTGAATAAAAATTAATATTTATTATTATAGTTTCATTCTGATTCCTTTATGAATGGAAAGAGCACATATAATTATATTGTTGTAAAGACCATTGACATTTTTCTATGTATCATATTTTCCAGAACGATATGCACAAAAATTCCATTCTACGGAAAAATTCATTTAGTCTTAGTTTCATTATGAGAATTGGCGTCTTGTGCCTTTTTTCTTCAGATTTGAGTTGTTCGTACAGACAATATAAAAGTCATTTCATCTCCAATGTCATATTCACCGAATTTCGTACATCCTGTATGTTATGTATAAGATATCTGGATGATGTATGTACTGATTCGATTTTGGTTTACAGGTTTCGCGACAAGAGGATTATTTCCTTTGCTTCTCGTTAGATGTCGCCACATAATATTTTGTCCAAATTGACAAGCCTTACATCAGTTTCGTGTTTTAGATTTGAATATATGAGCTGAAATACAGCAATCAATAAAATTGTCAATTCAGTTTCACAAGGTTCATAGTTAACAAAAATTGCATTGTATATCCTGCATGTTTTGAAATGATGAATTCTGTAATGCTAAATGTCAAATATTACACGACGACGTTGAAATGAATGACTGAAATCAAAGATCTGTCAAATATTAATGAATGATTTGCATAGTTCGCCCTAACTTAAACGTCATAGGAAACAATGCATTTGCCCCAAGATTTCAAATGATGTTCCATTCGAATGTGCGGAGTACACATACAAGTATTTTAGATATTATCTCAGTTAGTAGCTGTAGGATCTGTGTTCGTACGGCGTAGTCAAAATTTGTACTAACTTTTCACTTCATTAAATTGAATACTTACTCTGTGGAGACTTGCCTGAGAATTCATAGTATCACGATTTTAACAAATCATCAATGAATGTGTATTCATTGAAAGAAACTATATTCAGAGTTTCATTCGTTCAAATAAGAAATATTTTGAGACCATAAACGAAAAAATGACAAATGTGACAGATTCGCGTTATGGTTAATCAGTTTCCTGGTGAATTTTTCATGGAAATGCATAATCATGAAGAGGAGATATGTTTACTTTAATATCATATTAACCATAACTGCCCTATTCCTTCCATGCCCTTTCTTGAAATTTGGACATTATACAGATGGACGGTATGAAAGGTATCTATCTCATCTATAACCGTTTCAGGATAGAAAATTAACTAAAAATTTCACTTTCTTTCAGCCCTGCAGAAAATAATAGGATAGTACCAGAATTCACACATATAGTTCCACAATTCAAAGAAGTATACAATGTTTCAATTATTTATTTTATATTATTCAGTTCGCAAATATAACGTTTTTCAGCTTGAAAACTATATGAAAGATTTCGGCAAGAATTATTCTTATTTCGCTACATTATATGAAATTGGAAAGACTGCTGAAAAACTGGATGAAAAATATTCGTCACCAATTTTCAACATGGTTTTAACATCTGGTTATGCAAAACCAATCATTGTGTTCATTGGAGGTAAGAGAATATATTACCATAAGCATTTTCGGTGAATTCATGTAGGGAATTTCCGAGCAATATTTGAAATCTTCAGTTCACAAATAAATCAACACGATTTTGAAATTCTAATACGTCCCCCTTCCTTAACCTATAGTAACCGTCAAATAACTGTTGATATTGTCTTATCTTAGGACATTTTTTTTCAGGAATTTACGCTTCTGATTTGACAAGTCCTCTATCCCTAATTCACTGCTTCACAGAATGGACCACCAACAAAAAAACTTTAGCGCAGCTGCTCCCCTTCTACGATTACCATTTCATACCGCTTATAAATCCTGAAGGCTACGAATTTGTATATCAAAAGGTGAACTTTGGAACATCGTCTTCATCTTATTGAACGCCCTCTTTCTTCCTGTTTCAGAGGCGAAAGGGCGGGCATTTCCGATGGCTCAAAAACATGAGAGGTTTCAAGGAAGGACAAGCTGTGAATATATTAAATAATTTCGATAGTCACTTCGGCGCTTTTCCTAAGGAGAAAACTGACGAGCAGTATGGGGGAGCGGAGCCTTTCTCTGAAACTGAATCAGCGATTATCAGAGATTATATAATGAAAATAAGAAATAACATTGCTGCTGTATTCCTGCTTTTCTCTTCAGCTAGTTCAGCTAGTGTAAGTAGAGGGTGGAGAGTTGGTGATACTTGAATTTTCCACCTGTATAAGGCGTATGCACCATATTTCAATAATTTTATCTACTCCCATCAATAACAAAAAATAAGATAGATAATACAAAAGAATCAACGAACAGATATCTAGAATAATCATTTAAAAAACTTTTCAGTTTTATTTCAGCCACAAGATTACTGTCTCATTTAAAACTGTCATTTACCACATTAATCAATATCCTGAGACAAGATCAAGACATGTTATTTCATGATTTCAGATTGAATAATATAATCTCTTCGAGCCTCAAAGAAATGCCAATGAATGTTATTTTTTTTAATGTGGAAATTTCAAGTATTTGTCTTCAACAAAAAATTTATTCTCCCAGAAGTTAATAGTCCAAAATAGATTTATTAAATACACATCACATCCTTCATATTTGATCCTCTGAATTTTGGTTGAAATCCAGCTCCAATGGAGAAGATCTAAGAGAAGTTATGAACGCTGAATTACAATAATCTCTCCTATGATATATTTTATATGAGCATGTAATAAAAATGCAATTTAGCTTAACTTTTCTCATAAATCAAACATTATAATGGATAATGCACAATTTACAGAAGGACGCTATAACGTATCCATATGCCCACACAATGGAGAAGGATGATTCATGGATATTGCAGGTAAGTATTATCCCGAATACGCTATTAACATCATATTCCTTTGGGAGAACTCAGGATGTTACTACGCCCTATAAATAAACGTACTCATAACATTGAGCTGCTTCAACATTGGAAATTATGATATACACCTATTACTTGTACTGCAGTAATTGACATATTTTTCACTATAATTGCTCTCTGAAATTGTTGTTGAAACTTGTTCGAAGAATAATTCAACACAACCTCTATCAACAAAAATTTGTCGTCAGTTAAACAAGGTTTGAGTTAAAAATTTGTATAACATAATTTTCTTATTCTAGGAACAGATAGTTATCAATGCTATAAGAACTTTAGGAAATACGACCTATGATTCAGTTGCAGTAGCTTCATCATCTGAATATGGTAATATGAATAGGTATCTCTTTTCTTGAACTCAGTTCACCTAATGATTTCACTTTGATCCTATCGAAAAAGTCACAATTGTTTATTGATCTTCATTTCCCAAGTGTGATTCACAATCAGATTTTTCTTATCTTGTCAGGGCATAAGCAAAACAGAAATCACAAATATATAAGGTTTTTATTCCACCATCTTCTCATAATCCAGTTAATCAGTTTATTTGATTAATTCAGAACATTTACCTTTTCTTGGTCCAAATTACTTCTATTAGGAAAAGTTTGTTTAAGCTTTCGATTATTTTTCTTCATTCTGGAATAGTTATTATTGAATAGTTTTAGTTCAAGGTTCAATTAAAGATATTCGTTAGTAATTTTGTATTAGTAAATGACGTCTACAGCACTCTGACTCTAATTAAAGAATAGATTATAACATTACTATCAAGGTGGGAGGATTTTTACTGGCGAATGGAGGATATAACTGACGAGCCGCAGGGGAGTCAGTTACCTCCTTGAGCCATTAAAACCCGTTACCTTGCGTGTATTATTTTATATTTTATTTGTTTCTCATTTGTAAAAAGGTTAGATAAATTCCAGAAAGCGTTGCCATGAACATGTCTGTTCATTTTTCTTTACATTTGTTTTGCAAGTTATCTGTCAGTTCTACAAGTTAGTGACTCGATAAAATAAACTTTCTTGATTAATATTGAGTTTTTGGAAACTGACATTTACAAATGAGAAACAAATAAATAAATTATAGCTTGGGTGTCATTGCTATAGTAAAAAATAAGCCTTGCTCATGTATTTTTCTCTCTGATCGATTACAACCTTCATCCTTTATTACATCTAACTACACTTCTGTGGCTCTTTCAGACAAATCCAACTTTTTGTTCCAGCAGGATTAGCGGGTGGAAGAATGGATGATTGGCTTAAGGAAAGACTACAAAAAACCATCGTTCTGAACATTCAACTGAATTTTATGTTGAAAGCTAGTGACAATAGGGACACACTCGAGGTAATTGAATTTCCACCAACTGCCCTACCAGCATTGAATTCCATTATTTCCACAGGACTTGAACACAAAGGTTCAAAAGCTTCTCCAGGGACTAGTAGTTGGTTTATATCAGGACGAATATCTGAGATATCAGGCACGTTTCAGAGGCTTTCAAGAAAAGATATACAAATTCCCATGGAAAAAAGTTAATAGCTGATCATATCGGGAGCAAGTTACGTGTTATAGCTTCGAACATGTTGTTTTTGTTTCTAGGATAATTTCACTGTATTTGTTAGAGTGAACTCTAATCGTTGATCTTTGTTGATTTTTTGTTTTCATATTTAGAGAACTATGAAAAAAGGTTCATCAATAATCAATAATAATTAATTGTTTAATGTAAGAGTGTTCATAGCAGATAAAAAGTTCATTTTTGTCTGAAAATCGGTATTTTATATGATGTCTGATAATATATGATGGTGACATTTTGCACGATAATCTCATTGGGGATAGGAAACATGATGGATTTATACACACTGTATATACTTTCCACGTACTAATATTCAAAATTCGCCTACTTTTGCTCTAAAATATCATACGGTAGCCTTTTCTGTCACAAATGCTCGGTTTCATTGTATTTATAAGGCTGTTGAAATGTAGGTTACTTTCCGACCGTATATAGTGCCGTTAGCATTGGTCTTTTACTGTTAACTTGGAAATATTACAGGGCTGGCTTATTCAAGAAATAAGCATTGTCTGAAAAAATTTTCTACATTCATTAAATGATATAAGTTGGTTCTAAACAGCAGTTGGAATTCTTGTTACATTGACCCTCAACGATAAAGCAAAAAATTCATCCTAAACAATGTAATAATTATTGATAGTGACTTTGAAGATTTTATAATATGAAGTCCCTTCTTTGATAGAAAGATAATGAATTTGTTTATCTGCGGATCTGGTTTCAGTTTCAAAGGGACATTAACAGTTGTAGATTATCTTTCATATCGAAGACAAGCTTATACGTCACCATGAGTCAAGCAATTATTGGGACGAAATGGGACAATTTCAGAAAATTGAGTATTGAGGCAAGTTTTTCAACGATATTGCTAGAAATTGCTGCATATATTCTGTATTGCTTTATGTCACGTATACTAATTGCCAATTATCAAACCGGTTTGGCAATTTAAGATGCGATTGGGGCAAGTTTTTAAGCAATAATTACCCAGCAAGACAAATAAAACAATCTGCGTCCATTAACTGAGCGCTATTGGGCAATTATTTCCACGATATTGCTTCATATATCTCGTATCGCCCCATGTCACTGATTCGAATTGTGGAATAATCAACCAATTTGGAAAGATACGATTTGTTTTCTATCTTGTTGGCACTCATTCATTCTGGGTATCCACGTCTCGCTTCTGCAAAGATAGCTAAGGATTGAGTGAAAGAGGAGCAGCGCATGCGCAGCAGGTATATGAAATTGTTATATACTTCTCGGAATTGCTCAATATCGTTCCATATTGCTGTTTTGAAGTGGAACTGACCTACTGAACAGTTCTAATCATACAGTGATGGGCAAATTTGTGGAACCAAGTAAATATCTCTTGAATTATTAGAAATATCAAAATGAAATTTGAAAGATGGATATCCCAGTAGATTGCCTATTTGTTTTCATAATTTTTAACAATTTCGAACTTCCAGTTTTATCGGAAGTAATGTCAATTCTGAAATTTGCAATGGAACACCCTTATTTTAGTTCCTGATGCAACATTTTATTACGAGTTCAAAAATATTAGGTTCGATATTTTTTATTTCAATAACTACCGAGATATTAACAGAAAATTATCTAAAGAAAAATCTAATATCCATTATCGAAATAACTGACCATGATTATTAACTTAAACTAAGTGATTTTCAAAACATTGAAACTCAACTAAACTAAGCTTAATATATTAGATCGTTAAACTGAGTACCGATTACTTCTTGACAATAAGCAAGTTGGTTTGTACTTAAATTCTCTAATAACATTATCTATTACTTCTGGTTCAATTCTGTGTATCTCATGAGTTAATCCTGCAGCTAATTCTTGCAAATTATTTGGTCTATCAACAAAAACTTTAGACTTCAAATAACTTTACAGAAAATAGCCCAGTGGATTAAGGTCGGGACTTCGTGGAGGCCATTCATAAGTATCCCTTCTTCCAATCCATCAGTGATGAAATGTCCTATCTGAATAATCTCGAGCAATGCGAGAGTAATGAAGTGGTGCTCCATCCTGCTGAAACCAGATATTATTTGGCAATTGTCCATTTACCTCCATTTAGGTCTTATCAAATAAATAATAGTAATAATAATGCCGGAATCACTTGTGCCTCTAACAGTAGTATATACCTATCTCCGTTTAAATTTTCTTGTAGGAAGAAGGGTACCACGATTCTGTTGTTATAAATGCGGGCCCAAACGTTGAATTTTTGGGGAGGTTGTGTATGAGCCCCTTGAACCCAATGAGGATTAGTTTGTGACCAGTAGCGGCAGTTGAGCTACATCTTCATTAGGTGCACTTTTTAACCGTCCTCTTTTTGGTACATTGATAAATGTTCCACTCGTATCGTACCCTCGCAAAGTTTTCGTCACTACCGAACAGGATATTTGTACATTAAGATGAACAATATTAAAAAGGTCACAAACTTCTTGATGCGTCATTTTCCTGTCCCAATACCCAATCATCATGAATATTTCATTCTTTCTCTGTCACTTAATTCGGCCATTGTACGATCAAATTTAAACAATATAGTCATTTACTATCAAATTCAAACACTTATAACTTATTTCGACAACTACTGTCACTTCTACAATGAATTTAATGGACAACAAGATACCATTAAATTTTTTCTTTCTTTAATAATATCTCGGTAGATATTTACTTGGTTCCACATATTTGCCCATCACTGTATAAACATTTCCTTCAGTCGGGTCAATCCGGACCTGTCGCAAACACTTCCTCCAACATCCGAAACTCCACGGAGTCCGCAGAAAGAAAATAATAACCTCCTTCAGACGATAAGGAACAAAATTGACATCTTCAACCGGTTATAACATACGATGAATTTTCACGGCACATCTCCCACTTCAGTTTGGTGAAGACATTCACAGATCAATATCGAATAGAAAATGATCGAAGCAGTGTCTTAAGATGATTGAGACATGCGTACATTTGTGCTACTGTTATTGTGGAGTCGTGTTGTTTATGGTGTTAGTTGGTGGAAGTTGATACCGGAGTATGCGTGGAAAGAGGAAAACCGGATTAATGATAGTTTTCATCATTACGACGAGGAAATAGGCGATACAGGTTAATAGGAAAAACTGGGATGATGTGCGAATAACATATTTTTAAATATATACAGATCTCCGCGAATATGTGGGAGATATTTTGGATAATATAGAATATTAAAAAATAAGATGACAAGTTCCCATAAATTTTTTCTTAGTGGCCCTCCCTACAGAGATATGGCCTTCTGAAGGACTCCACTGGTAATCAATTTTTCTTCACTAATTTTTGAACAACTTAATATAATTTAATGAAAATTTAATACGATAAACAGTAGTAAGGACCTCTTAAAATACTGCCATTAAAACATGATTAACTTGTTTAGTTTATCAGGGGCGCGCTAGGTTGAACATTTTATTACTTACATTTTTAACACCCTGTATGATAAGGAGTTAAAAAAAATTAATTTGAATACCGTGAACATTAAGCTGAAGAAAAGATACTCGTGTTTATTGTCGATAAAATTAATTAATGTTTTTAATGAAGATAAACCATGATTTCTAATTTTTTTCTGTAGCAAAGTGTGATACGAAAATCATTCAAGAAACAGAAACGTTTTAGGTTAGGTTTTATACCAGAAATTCACCTCAACAAAAATTATTTTTATAAAATAAAGCCATGTGTTTCTAGGAATTACTCAAAAACCCACTAAAAAATAATGTACTTACCCGAAAATCAAACAATAGATTATTTTTCAATATTGGTTTAGACAGCTCGAATACATAACTCCCTTATTCATTTTATAGATTCCATAGTAACGTTTGTAAAAACAGTTCATTTTTTAATACTGATAATAATTTCTTCTGATTGAAAATAAGGAATTGATTCGTTTAATTTTTTTTCTCGCAAAAGGTTAATTTTACAGCAGTTATCATTTCTATAGCTCAGTATTCAAAGTATTCAAATTAATTTTTTTCAACTCTTTATCATACAGGGTGTTAAAAATGTGAGCAAAAAATGTACAACCTAGTCCACCCCTGGCAAACTAAACAAGCTAATTATGTTTTAAGGGCAGTACTTTAAGAGGTCGCTACTACCGTTTATCGTATAAAATTTTCATTAAATTATATTAAGTAGTTTTAAAGTTATTCAAGAAAAATTGGTTACCAGTGGCGTCCATTTAGGAGGCTGTATCATCGTAGGGAGGGCCCGCTAGGAAAAAAATTTATGAAAACTTGTCACCTAATTTTTCAATATTCTATCTGAATCCAAGAGATCTCCCATATCTTCCCCACAGCCTGTATATTCTTTTGAACCCAATTTCACCAAATGTCAGGAATGTGGGTGATCAAAAAACTACATTCAACGAATACCAAAGTTTCGTAGATGTGTTTTCACTTTTTCAGGGTATGGTTGAACTTATGTTTTCCGTACAAAAAGTCATCAACACGAACATGTTGCGCAAATCAGAAAATAAGGAAAATTTAGTCTTAATTTTCGATGCAAAACAATCATACTAGCAAAATATAGTGTCACCTTTAAAGATTATGCTAGGATGTTTATTTTTTATAGAAAATCCAGTAAGTTTCCCTAATTTTATGTATGTTATCTGTTCCATTTGGCTCAATAATTTTATGTTAAGACCTTTCGTGTGGGAAATATAAGTCTAATCTTGCCCTGAATAAGTGCCAATACATCTCTTAGAGCGCTGGCATTATTTGGATGTAGTTTTTTGAGAATATTCTGTGAATATTGATTTTAATATGTCGCTTCAAGGAAATGATGAATCAAAGGTCTTTTGAACTTCCGTCTTATACTTTATTCAAGAAAACAATATTTATTTGTGTTTGGATGAAAGTTTATTTAAAAAAAAGTATTATGAAATTCAGAGTATGATACGAAAGTATATGGAAATAATTCAGTGAAAAACCCTATCTTCCCGAAAAAGGAGTGATTTGTGTGTATTGTAGTGTTTACGAAATGACCTGGAAAAATGAATGGTACATTTTCAAAAGTAATCTTCCATTGATGAACACAGAAGCTGCTTTAATTTGTCTCCATCGAATCTGAAAAAAAAAACAGAAAAGCACAGTACAGAATTGAGTAAAACTTACGAAATAAATTCGTTTGAAACTTAAAATCAATTTCATGAAGAGTCGAAAACATCCTGTTTCCTCTGCTACTTGGTATTCGGAAATTTTGCTCAAATTCCTTCTGGATAATAGAACAATAGAGTAATATAATTGCCTAATTTTTCTAGGAAAATCAAAACAAGAATTGACAAATTTTTCTAGAAAAAGAAAACAAGATATTTATTTCGTAGAATATTAGAAAAATTATAAATAAGAGCTTTATTGACCTTTTCATAAGAGTTCCATGCAATCATAAAAAATGATTTTTTGAGAAAAACCTGTGGGTTGTTCCAGAATAAATTGAGCGAATCTACAACGATATGAATGGTCGGTCGGCTTCATTTCCTGCTCTAGTTGAATCTTGTAAGGATTTAAAGCTAAATCCTTATGCACAATTGGCCAGGTGGTGGTTTGGGATAACCCCAATCGTTGAGAACGTCGAGAAATTGACAAATTTGGATCTTCTTCAACACTGTAGCTCAAGGCTGTGGAAATATCACGAATGTAATTCCAACAGAACCACCATTTTATTAGTGGGTTTTGATTATTTTAATGCAATTTTCTAGCGAAATTTAATTCATTGTAACGATTGCCAAAGCATCTACTACGAATATGTCAAAAAAGAAACTGTTAATACTGTCATGTGGTAGGTATGGTCACAATTAAAAAACAAAGTTCTTGGTCAAAGACCAAGATATGAAAGATATGACAGTTATGAATAATCGATGAACAGTGAGTATATTATTCTTTACAAAATTACCTCTACATTAATATGGGGTGAGACAATGTTAGATAGAACTATGGTGATCAATGGATTTCAGTAATAACATTTTCATGGATGTATACAATTTTGCAACATTTTTTTGTATGTTAACTACACCAAACAGATTCTCTGCACTTTGAGATGATCTAGCCTATTTCTAAAAAAATATTATTCCTTGATTTCAATTTCAGTCTTAAATCATCTTTGACAATGAGTGACGGATCTAATTTAACTTCTGAATATTTATGAAAGAAATAATATTTGAAAGAGGAATCATAAAAAAGTACAGTTAGTCATTAGGCTATACAGGGTGTTCTGATTTGTTTCCGACAAACTGAAATGGGTGATAGATCACATTATTGTGAGCAAAAAAAGTTTCTATGAACATGAGTCCGGAAATGCTTCGTTTCCGAGATACAGGGTATTAAAGTTGAAAAAATAATTCGCGTCTTCTTTAATATCTTTGAAGGCTTCGAAATCCTTCCATGAAATTTCGTAAACAGAGTTTTTTTCGGACGATAAATTCAAATTTGTGGTCGATTATGTTGTACTTTCTAGAGGGTGCCACCGGCAACCATTTCAACCAATGTGAACCGTTGCAACTTCTTTGTGCTACCCTGTACACTGCTTTGCACTCAAAAAACCGATTCTGTCATCCTTTTTACTCAAAAGAGCTAGGAGCAACCGTTTCAGAGAAAAATGCATTTAAAGCCAAAGGGTCACAAAACTTCTCCGAAAATTATTCCCATTCAAATATTTAATTTTAAATTATTATAAATTTGTTTCTACATTTTTTAGAGATAACAATAATACGGATTTGGCTTGAATTGCGTTTTTTTCTGAAACGGTTGCTTCTAGCGACTTCGATGAGGTATACTTTTTTAACTAGATAAGCCAGGGGAATCGATTTTCGTAAGCAAAATAATTTTTTTTTTAAATAACACTTCCTAGTTGGAAAACTATTAATATTTTATTCAAAACAGTGTGTAATGTAAAAAAAAATTGAAAAATAAAATCGTCAAAAGAAATTGTCGAAAACTATGAAAATTCACTATGAAAATTGGTATGAATCATAAGCTTTAAATGCGTTTTTTTCGGAAACCATTGGCCCTAGTGACTTGAATAAGGTATACTATATTTTTGGTTAGAAAAGCCAGGGGAATCGATTTTTTTAGTCCAAAATGACGCACAGCGTAGCACAAAAAAGTTGCAACTGTTTAAAAGAGAGGAATTGATTGCGAGTGGCGCCCTCTAGAATATACAACAAAATCGACAAAAAATCTGCATTTTTCACCTGAAGAAACCTTCATGTACCAACTTTCATTCGATTATTTGGAATCATTCGAAAGATATTAAAGAAAACGCGAATTAATTTTTCAACTTCAACACCCTGTATCTCGGAAAGCATTTCCAGACGTTTGTAGGAACTTTTTTGCTTAAAATGATGAGATTTATCATCCATTTCAGTTCGTCGGAAACAAATCACAACACCCTGTATGTCATATAATTTTATCGTGTGATGAATTTCCAATCACAACTGAAAATGATTATCGAATCGCCACTGATTGGACATATACGTATACGTAAACATAATGAAAAAGGGTGGGAAAATATCCAATAATTGATGGACAACACTACATGTTTTCATTGACGTCCCCTTTTTTCTTCGAAAACAGTTTTACCGGGTTTGATTTTTTTTTGGTGATCCGAACTATTTTCAAGAGCTTTTGTAATTTCGTGACTGTGTGACGTCGGTTGAACAATGTGTCATTCATATGCGTGTTAATTCATACGAATTGGGATAAAAGTTGAACACAAACCCATTATTATTGACGATAAGCAGAATCGAGTTATAAACTTTTCACAACAAAACCACGCAAACATGGTTTGGGGCTTTTCATCGTCTACTGAAACGTGTTGTAGAATCCTTTCATCGCGATGTTGAATGCAGAAGGCAATTTCGTTCTCCTGGAAAAAAAATAAATTGAATTGAAAGGGATCGCAATGGAGTCAAATAAACCTACGAGAAGTTCAAGTAAATTTCGATATCGAATCCAGTCTGTCCTATAACCTCATAGAATTTCGTTCATCGTTCAATAACTGGATCATACGATTTTATGATCTTTATGAAATCTTTCAACTACCGGCAATTTTTTCAGGTCGAGTCTTCGTAACACTTTTCGGATTTCCAGCGAAATGTCATCGGAAAGGTCTCTCGCATTCCTGTACAATTTCCATAGCTTGCTGGATGGCAGGAGGTTCAAGTCAGCCTGGATGTGGAGCAAGTTCTTGGATCGTAGCATGTTGTGTCACAGCTAAACGAAAAAGGGAAAATGAACAGCTAATAGAAGACACCAGCACTGGGTAAATATCATCATGTCATTTATTGCTTTTTTGTTACTTTTGTATTTCGCCGGTTCCACGTCAGAGATATCTACAGAACAAAGGTAAAAATGAATGATCGATGTTTCTTTCGAAGAAATGAATGTCGAACGTATGTGACTGAACATTCAAAGCCTAGTCGAGACTCCGATGTGCCTGAGAGTAAGATTGAGACCGTAACATCAGAAGTGGGATTCTCATAACGCTAGTGAAACCACTATTGCCAATTAAAACTTGTCTATCTTTTCATAGGATCAAATTGAAACCAACAGCTGTTTTACAACGGAGAACTGATGAAGTAGACGAACAATGTGGCATTTCTTCTGATCGAATATTCACCAAGAGAATCATCGGTGGTAAAAAGGCAAAATTTGGACAGTACCCGTGGCAGGTCTACATTAAAATAGGTTCTTACCAATGTGGCGGAGTATTAGGTACGTACATCTTTGGCAGAATGTTACTATAAGATTTCAAATATCTAATCATCCCTCTAAATTCGCAACTGGGGTGAAAATAGCGCTCAAATAAAAACTGGACTAAATATTTCGGAAAAGTCTCTTTCTTTCAATGCGATCTCCTATATTGAAAATTATTTTACTTTGCATTGTTCGAGAAGGAACTAAGCTATGCGTGGCTATATAGAGTGCCGCCAAGAGATCCCTATACACTCCCCTGCCGCTGACATAGTCCCGCTACAAAGCTATAGTCCAGGCAGTGGGTTATCATCTCATCCCTGTCATCATCAATACCAGATCACCCGGTTCTCCACCAACACAAAGATATTTGGTTTCTCTAAGTTGACATTTAAGCCCCACTTCTCGTATTATTCAATTAGCTTGCGCATCATGTATTCCATGTCATCTTTATCACCGGATACAACAATATTGTGAGTAAAATGCAGAAATAATTGCATTTAAATGGGATATATTCAATATAAAAGAGATAGAGTTTTGATTTAATTGCAGCCAATATAAAAAATTGCTACAATTAATTCGTTTTATTAAATCAATTACTCAATATTTTTTTACAAATGTCACTTCATATTGCAACAATTATATGTTCAATTTTATTCAAATATTTATAGTTTTCTTCAAGTAAATGAGGCGAATAATATAAATATGAAAGCAAGTTTTTTCGTTTTTAAAATATATTTACTGTCAGAGAATCATTCTGAATCTGAAGATCGAATGCGTAAGACAATGTCTTATTTCTCAAAAAGATAAAACCATTAGAATATCTATAAGAAAAGCGAATATAGTTTGAAATGCTGATTCCATTGAATAATTAAGTATAACTTTATGGTCGAATTGATACAAATACTTTGGTCTCATAAGATATTCACAAAAACATTTATTTCTCAGCCTCAACCGTAATCGAACAGGACTTTCAGTAAAAGGTCAAATGACAAAATAATTGGAAATTGCATTATACAGGATGTCAATAAAGTAATTGTACAAACTTTAAGGAGTAAATCTTTCAGTAATTTTTTTGTGTATCACTGTATGTCATATTTGATCAGGAACAAATGTTCTTCATTCAATTTTACATAAAAAGATAGTCTTAGTATTTGTCGCTGAAGGCATCCGTTTAGGATGCAAATGGGATTGTTGAACCTGCGATGCACACATTTTTAGGCGATTAATTCTGAATTTTTCAAAAATAGAAAAAAATATTCGAAGAAGTTCGTTAGTCAAAGCGTAGGTTAGTCAATTTCAACTATTATTGTTAACTAGTTTAGTCTTAGTCATGTAAAGATTTTTACCTAATAATACAATCAACAAAAGATAAATTTTTCGTAACGTTTTTCAGCTATGAAGAAATATTTCTTTTCTTATTTTTGAAAAACTCATAAAGATTCAACTTCAAACACGCATCCAATAAGGCTGCATTTAGCGCACACAAAAAAATTATGGTTAATAAAATTTAGGAACAACACTGTGTGTGGCGCCCTCTAATATTAGAAATAAATCTAAGTTCATTTTTGAGTTTCACGTTATCAATATATCCAGGATCCCTGATTTCGTTCAATTACCAAGTTATTTACGAAAGATATAAGCATAAAACCTTAGACTTTATAAGATTAGACCCCTTTATTTACATTGTCGCATCTGAAACTTAGAGCTGGTCGATTGTAACCTATTGAGCTGGTCCACTCAGGTCATAAAAACTTTTCATGTTGCCAAACTGAGCAAATAGTAGGTTTCTCTATTACCCTATAATTGTAAACAAAAACTTTTTCTCTAATTTGCATTCAAAACATTTTATATTTTGAATTGAAACACTCTTATCGGATACATTAGCAAGAAGTAAAAGAAAATCTTTAGTTGATTCTGCTATCTTATGTCGGAGACCACAGATGGCGAGAAATTCAGATGAAAGTCAAGACAACGCTCTCCATTCTCTGCTTGACAATTTGAAGGTCACATGTTCTAAAAGATACACGTTGCCAGCTCTGTATCGAAAATAAATACGCAAATTGAAGAAAATTTGTGAGAATCAGTATTAGGTTTTTCATATTTGTGTTAAGTTGTAGTAAACACAGGAATTTGTATTGTTAGAACCAAAGTACTTAGTTATTTACATGTTCAGTAGAGTAGAAAGTTTTAATAGGGAAGTTTTCAATGAGATTATTATATGATAAAATGAGGTTTTCTTGAATTGAGGTTCCCAGATGACGATGAAAAAAGAAGATTTGGGCTTCGCTGTTGGGATGGTCAAGTATTTGCCTAAATAAAGAAATTTTCATTTGTTCAGATCATTTTGAAGATATTGTGACACGAGTAAATGGTAAAAGATTTTATGCGGTGTTGCCGGGTGAGGTTCCACAAGAGACTTTCAATGAGGGAGTCAAAACAAATCGACATTTTACAAAGGAATGCTTTGTCTATCTTATAAAGTCGAAGCATAAAACCAAATGAAATAATTTTTTGCTGTTGCGGACCCACATTCATAGGACCTGTTTTTTTAAATTTTTTTAAAGATTCATCCCTTAAAAATTGTACAAGGACTAAATTGATATCATGTATGTATAGGTGTGTGAAAATCATACACCACACTCAGTTTGTCATTTCCACCCTCTTGAAAGATCCAACACGAAATGAATTCTTGACTTTCATGAATTTATGCGAAACACATAAACTTTTTCATCATCAGTTTCGAAATTTCCGGTTGAACTTTCGAGAGGAACAAATTAATCGGCCCAACTGTTGATTGACATTTAATATTCAACAAAATTCGTTCCCCCAACAACTCTTTTCAGCTTCAACCCTCCCTGCTGAATTTGCAAAATTTCTGCACAGTCTATTAATCCCGATCTGAATTCATTTTCGCATTAGTGAAATGGGCTCCGACCTAATTACGTCCGTGATAAATTACAGTTTTCATCCCCTGTTCGCAATTCGAGAACCTATAAAACATTAATTGGCACAACGCAAATTCGTCTTTTTCATTAGGTTTCATCTGATACAAGGATCATATCCATTATGAATCTATTTAATATTGAATTGATAATAATCTTAGTGAGGGGTACTTAAGATCTTTAATATTATGGGGTTTACAATCATAACTCCAATTCGGATAGATGACCTTTATTTGAGTGGTCTCATTCTTCCATATCGAGGACTATCAGCATCCCTCAATCTTTGATATATCATTTATTTATTTATACTAAAATTATCTGATACAGCTGTATAGATCATAGTAACAAAAATTGGAAAATAATTGAAGACGATAAAAAAGTGATATTTAATACATATACTCAGTACACTGATGATATTTTGGATTTTTGAAAAAAGGTTCTGAAAGAGGAGGAACTGTACTAAAACAAAGTTCTGATCCAAAAATTGTATTATTATTATTAATATTTTTTTTCTGTGACGGTAAAAAATTTGACATTTCATCTCTGTTGACCGGTAACAAAATATAAATTTTAACGAAATTACATTTCTCACCGGGAAAAAAGTGAAAAAAGCGCCACCGCTCAACAAATTTTTACTGATATGGGCTTCAATTTCTTCTTCTTGCACCCCAAGTCACCATTACCGTCATATAACTCATTAAAAACATTTGTAAATTTGATTAACTTTATTTGTATTTAAATTATAACATGTGACTTATAAATCATATGGTAACATTGATAGAAGAGGAGAAACACTTTATTTTAGTTGTTTTATGTAGGCTTTCGATTTAAAAGGGTGAAGTGAATTTTTGTACATAAAATAATTTGTGAATTTGCAATAGTTAGAAATTTAAAATTTTGTTATTTGAAAAAATTAGCTTAAGTGAAAGTTGAACTGTTAGGGCGAGTTAAAAAAGGTTCAAAATTGCTTGAAAATTTAAGATGGAAACTGCGATTTTGAAAAAGTTTCATTTTAAAAGTAATTGTCAAAGTTAATAACGTTTAATAATTATAATAAACATCTATAATCTCAGCTTTGACTTTCAAAGAGGAAAGACGTGTTTTGAGGAGCTTGATTTTAAGTTTGATTTTAAGCTTATTTTAATTTCCAAACCTACCGAGTAAGTTAATTTAGAAAATTATAATTGAAAACCAAAATTTGGATGGTTATTCTCCATTTTTGGGTAAAAATTGAAAACGGGTCACGTTCGATTTTTCAATTTTGAAAGGTCCAGTGTGAAATTTTAAAATTTTAATTTACAATGGAGACACGACGACGAGGCAGACCAGTGGGTTCTCGAAACGCCACCCGGAAAACCCGAACTGAAAGAAACCGACGCCGCGTTCATAACAATGATTGCGCAATGCGATCAGTATTTGTAGCGAGACAACATAACCTCGAGCTAAAATCTAATACTTTTTTCCCTTGTATAATGAATAACTATTGCTTAAAGTTAAAAATTGCTGTCCAGGGGTCAAACTGAGGTTGAGTGCTTGACGTCGCACGTTAGTACGGTTCAATAAAGTTTTCTTTCGGTGTATATTAAGAGATTTTAAAGAAAAAAATTTTATCATTATGCTAAAAATTGAAGGAACTTTAACTGGATTTTTTTACTAAGGTTTATTTTCCAATAAGCTAGACCGTGGTTATTGACAACCTTTTCCAGGACTTCCTTAATCAATATAAATCAAAAAAATTAGAAAAGCACTGATGTGGGGTTGAGAGCTTTTGCGCGCATGTTATAGGTCTTGTCTCGTACTCTGTAACAGTGTGCCACGATGAATGAAAAAACCTAAGTATCAAGTTGAAAATAACGACTCACAGTTTATCTTGAATTTTTTTCGAAGATAAAATTCCTTTCTCCTAAAAACCAATCAAAAGTCGGCTTATCACCTCTTGTCCTTTGAAATACCTTATTAGGGTGGGCCATCCATAACTTTCCACTTCGAAATTTCGAATGAGTGTGTAGGATCGTAAGATATTCCACCTTATGCGTTAGTCTCTAGCGCACACATTTGGACTCGTCAGTATGGCTTGTGTGCGCCATGCCATAGACGCAGGGGATGGTAGAAGTTTGAGGGAGCCGCCGGGAGTTGAACCCGGCACCTGGTCGGTGTGAAATTTGAGCGCTAACCTCTAGGTCACCGAAGCGCTGTAATTAAGCTAGGCGGGGGCTATATGAAGTGCCGCCAAGTGATCCCTACACACTCCCCTGCCAGTGAATAAGTGCCGCTACAAGTGTAGTTCTTGATCGCTGTATTATTATACAGGGTGACTCAGTATTCTATCAATAACTTTCACACGCCATATATGGATCTTTGAGATGGAAAAAACGCTTTGACGGGCCAAAAAATGAATTCGATTTCACTGCCTTTCCAGCCGCTACCATTTAAAACAATTATTTTTGAGAAAAGATAATAGGTCGTGTATAAGAAGTTGTGAAAACAAATTCTTTAAAAATGAAAAATTTATAAATAATTAAAGATATATACGAAGTATTTTTTAAATAATAATTATCTTTTGTTGACATAAAACGGTAAGTGAGAGACTAATGTGAAAAAACTAACTGTATCGTTCAAGAATGCAATGAGTCTATAGTGAACCGTTTTCGAAAATAATCATTCGTTTGATGAAAAATGCGACAAACTCCTTTCTCATCCATCTAAGAAAGTACAAACACTCAAAAACAATATTGACATTAAAATCAAATGCTCTGTTCCCAAGTGTCACTTATCCCTTCATGAGAAACTCACACAAAGTTTCATCCAACACAAATAGCGCCCGAATCTTAAGAGCTCCCTAGGGCGAGAATCCTGATTAACTAGCCACTATGGCGAACACGTTTGTTCACCTTAGGTGGATCGATTAAGCTCCCAAATCTCATTAAGCACGACGTCACACCTATCAGGCGAAAATGAATTAACAAAAGTTTATTACAGTGTCACATCGTTATGTTGCAACGGCGGCGCATTGCATCATATCCGCCAAGCTGAAGGATATTCTGGTGTATCTGGGCGAGCTCGATACCCAGGACACGGGGGAGGTGTCGGAGTTCGCTCCAGCTGAGCTGCATAGGGTGAGTTTATAGACAAAGTTTCGTTATTCGAATTTTTACTAAAAATTGCATCATGCCACTAATTGAGTTACACGGAGAGGCAAGAAAAGGAAAATCAGGATGTGGTCACGTGGTAGAGAAACTAGGATAATTTTCTATTTTTTGTTCCAAAATCCCATCACATCGGATACAACTCAAAGTGGTTTTTATAAAGTTCGTTGACCAAAGGATTCACTGAATAATTCCACAGATATATCAGATTGACCACTGAAATGCACAAGACATAGAATTTCAGGCATAGAATAGATCAATCATCGAGTTGAATAAACGATCAACGTTTATGAAACCCAGCATTATTGTTTTAAATTGGTTAACAAGTTAAGTACACCTAGACCCGTTAAGAGCGTACAGTACCTATCTCTTCTAGCTCATTTCAGTTAAAACAACTTACTCCAAACCTAAGCGTAATCGAGATAATCGACTTTTTACCTTAAATATTGCTGATTTTTTGCCATTAAATACGATATTTGATGAGGCTTCTTGCCATTATCATACCCTATGTGCTCTATGATCTCAGTAATCAAAAATCCCTCGTAAGTTAACTAGATACGTTGTTCTGGACGTTAAAAAGTTCAAATTATTCATGAAGAATTTGACAATATACCTTTCTTCGAAGAAAATCTGTATGGCAGACTTTTTGCTGCAGTTGATTTTTGTAAAAAACTTCTAAATTAATTCGAATTTACCAAGATGTCTAATGGGCGGGGCTTAAGGTTCAATTGTCATGGATTTGTTTGAGTCATTGTCACGAACGGGGTGACTAACAAGAGAATCGAAAAAATAGAGATTCTCGTCTTTGATTGGTCCTCGTGTTACCGGTATATTTAAGTTCGATTGGGTACGTTTTTCATTGGACAGAATCATTAAATAGCTGGTTTTCTTTGTTATAGTACTGAGTGCGCGTGTTTTCGGTATATTCCATCTTTAAATTGGCATTTAATAGTTTCAAATTTTTTGTTTGGGCAGTTCCGATTGAGAAATAAGACATTTTCTTCCTCATGACCGTTTTGCATTTTGAAAATGAAAAAACATACCTACTGAATGTTTTACTCAAAAAAAAAAACTGAGATTGTCTAAATTTTGTGAATTGACAATTTCTTTTTTATCAATCTGCATAACTGACAACTAAGATTCGAAAACAAAGGTACAGATTAAACTGTAATTCAATATGATGCGAAATTTCGAACTAAAATCTCGAAAGTTGAGCGAAAGATAGCCATTTTGAAGAATTGAAGAAACGATTAAGAATAGATTTGTGAAGGTAGAATGAATTAATATAATTTTTTATGGAGAATCTTGAAAAACATTGAAATACGGAGTGCCCCATTTAAATCAACAAATTTGTTGCCAAATTTTCATACATCAGGCAACATGGAGATTTGAACGGATTTACCTAAGATAACCTATTATTGATCTACAAAATTTGCACAATTTGCATGAATATTTGCCATAATAATTTAATAGGCATCTTGGAACACCCGACATATTAAAATCCAAATACGCTAAAGCGAATATTAATAAGGGTTTTAATATTAATAATATTAATAATTTTGGAATATCGAGACGAAAAATGGTCTCAATCGATTGGGTTCGACTCCTGATGAAGAATTTGTGGCGAAAGTTGAGTCTGTCATATATATCGATGGCCGTATCCTCTCTAGCATTCCCGAAAAAGGAATCAGCTCAATCGAGGGTTCGACTCATATTTTCAGAATAGGTTAATTGTCCAATTATCTCTAGGTCAAAAGGAAGTTCGTTATTTTCAGGGCCAAATCTCGGTCAAGTTCGTTATTGGGATCGGGTTCAGTAGTTATGAGCATCTGAAATTTTGTTTCCTCAATAACTACAAGAATATGAAGTCCGAGCTTTGTCATTGAAAGATTTGCCATCACAGATCGATATTCGTTTGACAACTGTGTCAGTTGGCGTAATATCAATCAAAATTTTCACAGAATTCATAGAGGTAGAATTGGATGTCGATGACGTTGTCAAAATTCAGAAAAGCACAGACGTAATATTAATAAAAAAATTTTTATCATAGAGAAAGAATTTGATGGCGTTGTCAAAACTCAGAAAAGCAATGACGTAAGTTTTTAGGAGAAGCATAGAACAAAATTTGGTGAAAGTTATGAATAGTTATTTTCAAATTGAGATAAAGGTTTGTTTATTCATTATTCTTTCATATTTACATCACATTGTCCCATAGTACGGAAAAAACTATTGTTCACCCGATTCTTTATATTGATTTCTCATAAAAAAAATGAAACTTGTGTAGGCATTAACTTAAGTCAATTTCATGAACGTATTTTTATGTAAAGAAATGTAGAAATGCACTGACTCCCTTAACATACATTCAACCTCAGAGCAGTGTACTGTGAATAGAATGATTTTCATAGGAAAAATTATGCGATTTTTCAACCTTACCGAATAGTAAGTGTCTTCATACGCAATCGCAGTGATATTTGAAATCACTGTGAATAATCACCGAAAGTTCAGTCGAAGTACGTAGATGCAACTAGGTTGGTTGAAGGTCATGTTTGACTTCCTTTCGTGTGCTTAGAGTTCTGAAGTTAACTGAGCTGAAAATTGTCTGTGGTGACAATAACTTCTTTCGTTCTTTTTGAGTCCAGGTTGTTGATCTGAAGTGTTGTTCTTGAACATTTCTATTATAATTATTATTTTAATTTTTAGTCCAAAGATTAAGCATGAATGTCATGATTTGAACATTCGCCATCCCCCTTGAACTGAGCTTTTTCCTACGATATAAAGGTGATTCTTGAGAGTTACACCTTTATATAGTTGTTTCTAGGCCAAAAGTCTGTCATAACATAATTTTTTTCATATTTATCAAAAAAATATTATTACTCAATAGAGCGAGATATGAATATCAACTGAAAATTCATTAAGAATCATTAACGAAAAATTTAACGCCCAAATTCACAATTATTAACTAACTCAGAAACACTCTAGTCATATGAACTTTTTTAGGTGAGAAAGAAATTGGTTCATCCGAAATTTCAGTATCGCACGACGCAGCCTGACCGCTACGATGTGGCTTTATTGGAATTGGTTACCGAAGCAGGCTACGCCTACTACATTTCTCCCATTTGTCTCCCTAATTCTGACATATCGCTCTATGGTCGGGAGGCTGTGGTTGCAGGATGGGGAAAAACGCTCCCTTCTAATGAACTTATGGGTACAAACATTCTGAGGAGCGCTTCTGTTCCTATTTTAGGTAAGTACCTAAGAGCTTAATACTTGGCGTTGCTCAGAAAACAGATGCATTGGGATATGATGCTTGTTCAGAGTGAAGTGAGTTTTGTAGCTCAGATAAAGCAGTCCATGAAAGCATCAATATTCAGAATACGGTCTATTGAAGATTTTCATTTAGTTTATTTTTTCAACTATCACGACATTAATGATATCATGATCGTTTCAGGGACCAGACTTTTATGCGAAGTAGAAACTAGATGTTGTTTTCAAGGCGAAAAAATGCTTTCAAAAAAGCTCAAAATATTTGAGAATGTTAAAATTTTCACTGATAAGTGACAAATTAACAGAACTCCGAAAGCTATATTAAATTTGCAGATATTTGTGGTTTGCGTAAGAAAAAAGCTTGAAGAATCTGGAACACTTAGTGAAAGAACTACACTTAGCGTGAATCCAATAATGGAGATCCTTTCAATTTGCATCGAAACAACATACTTCCAATTGGAAGACATTTTTTATCAACAAGAATTTGGAATGGCCGTGAGTTCACCGCAGTCTCCTATTTATCTGGTTTATACGGCAAAAGTCAGTTCACAGTTTTGCATATGAGGAAAAAAAAGCAAAAATAATTGTAAAAATATTTATTTTCGAGAAAAATATAACATCAATAATTAATTGTGACCTCACATTTCAACATAATCTTCGTCAAGTTTTAGGTAATAAGAGAGCAAACAAACACGTTCTTCTTTCGTGTACTCCACACGCCCAGCCATTGCAACGAATGTACTGCAAACGTACACCACAACACTGCTACACGAGGACAACTCAACTCGCTACGTTTCTGCTGTCTCCTTCCGTCTTTGCCGAGAATACGCACATGCGTGAATACCAGACAGTGTAAACTGACTTTTGATGTACTCTGTATTCCGAACAAAAAGCTCTAAACCAATATATACTGAAACCTAAATTATGGAAGAGATATGTAGATGATACTTTTATCATTTGGCAAAATGGAATGAAGACTTCAGATGAATTACTTCAAAATCTTAACAATCAATAAGAATCTAATAAAATCACAATGGAAATTGAGAAAGGAAAACAATTTATATTTTTGGATGTACTTGTTCATAAGCAGAGTAGAACCAGTATTTATAAATGACCAACAATCACAGGTTAATATCTACATTTTAATTCAAACTATCAACTAAATACTAAATTGCAGTCAAGATGTTTATATGACAGAGCAACGAATATGTTCTACCGAACAAAATAAAAACGAGAAATTAAATAACATTACAAAAACACTCAGAAGTAAAAGCTATCCCAAAAAGATATTGAAAAGAACGAAACACATTGCATAAAATAAGCTTGAGCCCCATAATGAAATACCACCAGCAGATATAGGACATACCATAAAAGCGTCATTCATTATGGAACAAAAGATACCACCAGGCAGAGCTGTGCTAAGCACCGAAAAAAAGTGCTTCGAGCACTAAGCCCTAAGCACTCGAAAAAAAAGGCTTCGAGTCTCGAGTTCTAAGCACCGCTTTCGACAGAAGGCTCTGGATTACCGAGCACTTTTGCAAAAGTAATTGAATATTTCGAGCACTAAGCACTAAGCACTTTAGTGGGAACTATTTTATGTAATGTTGTTTGATTGAAATGAGAACTCTTTAGCTTCATCGACATATCTAAAATTATGATTTCGAGACTGGGAAAAACTCAAAAGCCATTTTATTTGTTTTGTGAAACGCATGCATTCAATTTACATTCTGGTGGACCAATTATTTTATAAGCGAGAACACATTACTGAAAAAATGTGGAAAGCAGTGACGTGAGATCAGGAGCTTTTACGCGCTTGTTCTAAAGTCTTTTCTCAGACTTAAAAAGAGTGCGATTCAAAATCAGCCAGCACAATGAGTGTGAAAGAATCAATAAACATATATCTTAAATGGAAGTTGAGTGAACTTACAGTTCAGCAAGTTCTTCGATCTGGCATTCTTTCCACATTTCTATTCCATATATAAGTTGTTGTAGTTGAGTGTCATCAATTATAACCGAATTTCAGATTCATAATTGCTGAGCTATCGGACAGGTCTGGCCCAATAACTAACTTGACTTATATTTGGATAATAAACTAATTCTATTTATATGGAATCTCTATCTCATCTCTTTCGGAAGATAGAGAATATTCAGCCAAACATTTTCAAATTGGACCACCGTTTCTTCATCACGAGTCAAATCCAACCGATGGCGATCATTTTCAGCTCGATATTCAGAAATTACAGACATTTGGGAAAAAATAGTCCTCTTGTCGCAAAATTCATAATGACATTTCCATTCAAAATATGACAACTGCACACACCAGTATTTTAGACATGTTTGTCATAAAAATGAACCCACAGAATTAGTTTCATTTTCGGCTCAATATTCACTCATTATGACAACTTGTCATAAAATTAAAACCACCCTCATAGAGATTTATAGTTGATGTGATGTGAATTCATAGATAGAAATATAATCTGTGACTTCATTTTCAGAAAAACTCTTATATCTTCTGGAGATTGTACGCTATGTTGATGAAATTTTAAAATATTTTAGGTACCTATACCCTGCATAAATGCCCTAAATTGTTGTGATCTGACGAATAACTTATGAGATATCGTGTATTGAAAAAAAACATTTTGGGAATTTTTAAAGAATTTTCTCGATTTTCTCGAAATTTGGCACACTCCTTCCTTTTATTAATGCTATCTAGACATTCTGTAAGTTACGAATTGATAGGATGAATATTCAAGAAATTAATGTTATTAACTGCTAAACTATTCGATGGATTTGGCCCAATAACGAACTTGACCGAGATATTTGGACACTCGACCTATTCTGAAAAAATGAAAACTCTAGGTCCCTTTCTTCGGAAGATAGAGAGTATACGGCCGGAGGGCCGGCCAGCCTGACCTACTTAAATTTGACCAAGGTTTCTCCATCAAGAAGTCGAACCCAATGGATTGAAACCATATTCGGCTCGATATTCGGAAATTACAGACATTTGGACAGAACGATAGCCCGCCTGTTCCACTAGTAACAAGCGCGCAAAAACAAAAAATTTTCTGGCTTTCATAACCATAAAGTCAAATCAATGGTGACTGAAGAAATACTGAATATTAATTCAAAACGATCATATTATCTTTGCGCACATAAAAAAATCAAATACCGTACCTGCTTATATTGACCCTACTTCAAGAATTCGGAAAGGCTTAGTGCTTAGCGGATTACTAAGCACTAAGGTTTTCGCGAGAGTGCTCCGAAAAACAAGCACTAAGCACTAGCCTTTGAAAAGTGCTCGCGAGCACAGTGCTCGGAAGCACTAAAGTGCTTTCACGAGCACTAAGCACAATGCTTTGGCACAGCTCTTTGTGATGAGGATTTAGTTGCAGATCGCTCATGCGTCGTATAGACCGAAGTGGTATTCTTGTTCAGTAGTGTCTGACATATCATAATGGAACGACTTAGCCCGGCACAGCGTCTACAAATTGTTCAGCTTCATTACGAAAATAGGTGTTCTCCGATTAATGTGTATTGGGCACTTAGAGCGACTTACGTTCCACATAATCGGCCTACCGAAAACACAATTCGCTCTACCATCACTAAGTTTGAGACTCAAATTCGTTATTGGATAATACTCGACCAAATAGACAACATCCAGCTCTAATGATCTGAATATAGCGGCGGTGGGGGAGAGTGTATGTAATGACTCTGAAGTGTCGATTCGTCACAGTTCTCAACAGTTTGGCCTTTCGTATTCAACGACTCAGCGGATTTCACGTTAGGATCTTTCTTTGAAAGCTTACAAAATTCAATTAGTTCAAGAACTGAAGTCGACCCACCTACCGAATCGTTTAAGTTTTAGTCGTTGAACACTCGACAAGCTTGGAGTGGATCCACTATTGACAAAAGTTTTGTTCATTGATGAAGCCCATTTTTGTCTTAATGGGGTGGTCAACAAACAAAATGCCCGAATCTGGGATGATGAACAACCCAAAGAGTCTCAAGACTGGCTGTTAAATCCAGAAAAAACTACTGTTTTGTGTGGCCGGTGGAATAATCCGTCCATATGTGGGTATTTGAAGGACCCCGAATCGGTCTTTGAGTGAAATTGATCCCACACCGTCTCGCACCATGGGCTATTTAGCCCAAGAACTTTTTTTTTCTGCTTGTTTGAAAAATTGGTACACTAACCTTCGTCCTGGCTCTTCAATGTTGGTGCCTATTTTTAGAGGAGTAATCTATAATTTTGATTTTGTTCAATATTTCTCTCGTAACAGCCCTGTGTCCGACATGGGAGTCACTTCGCTACGCAGTCAATTCAATTCAATATGTAGACTTTTCATGTAATAAGTAGATAAATAAACATCTTTTCTCTTCTTTCAGATAAGGAAGAGTGCATAGCGTGGCACAAACTGAAACAGATTTCCGTGGAACTACATGAAGAGATGATTTGCGCAGGACATCAAAGCGGAAAGAAGGATGCATGTTTGGGAGATTCTGGAGGTCCTCTAATACTTCTAGAGGATGGCCGTTGGACTTTGGTAGGAATAACCAGCGCTGGCTTCGGCTGTGGCGAGCCCCATCAACCAGGAATTTATCATAAAGTCGCATTATCAGCCGACTGGATCAGGTCTATTATCGAATTTGGGGTCTGACATTCAAGCAGCATTAGGAAACCGGAAACTGCGGAAGAGTTCTGTGGTTGGACGGAAGGGTATTATTGTTAAATGGATTTCCAATGATACGTCCAATTTACAGATGTTAGGGATGATGCGGTCGAGGGTAAAGTTGGAGTAAAGCGGTTAGTTCCTATTTCCGGATTTAGGAGTTTGAACGAATTTATTTGACATACAGAACTTAGGTACGTGATGTTGAAAGAGCTGAAGCTATTCGAAAATAGGTTGCTACATGGAATTGAAAATCAAAGATAAGTGAGACCTAATTTTTTACTAGACTTTCATAAAGCATTTCTTTCGAAGCTCAGAAACTCATTCAAATTAGTGAAGTAATCGATCACATGAAAGATTTAGGGTATCTATTATCAAGTCGATGAAACCAAGTTTTTTAAAATTTGATTATTCGGAGGAAATTTGCAGGGTGAGGAGGGTAAGAGAATGAAAAGAAAAAAATAGTCTGCATTTGATCTATTGTCTTTTTATAGAATGTGGTGTGTATAATGCGAATTGTTGAAAAACATTGCCTGTTTGTGTATAAATAGTTGCATGAATAAATGCAGGAAATCTATTTATTTTTTGTTGAGGGTCACAAATACAAAAATAGGGAAAGCAAACTAATAATTTCACTAATACGAAATATTCCTGTAGCGTCATATTAATTTGTTCAAACTTCGATTCGAAACCAATAAGTCTGTCATTGTATTATAATTTTTCTTTATTACATCATTGAACTGTTACTTTATGTATTACTAATTCCTATCTTTAGGCTATTTTCATTCCTTCTTCAAAGAAAATATTATACTATATTTCACTTAAAGACATAATGAACAATTTCAAAATGAGCTTTCTGAAACTTGGTTCAAATAATTTCAAACAACGAATCGAATAAACATTCAACTTAGATATTTAATAATTTGTACCTCTACGTTATTTTTGAATATTTCTATTTGTATTATTACTTCCTGGTATCAGAGACCATGATTGTAATTATACTTGAAAAATTTTTTTTCGATATTTTCTAGATATTTCTGTACATAAACATGTTATTATATCTTCCAAGATTTCAGTATCCTAATGAGATGTTTACAGCACCAACAATATTGTTTTATTGAACTCTTTGGAGCATTTTTTTCAGTTTAATTTTTTGTATTATGTTAGTCAACACTGATAATCAATCCTATCAAATATTGCAGTTGCGGAACTCTTATTCTACATTCAAGGAACGGATAGTCGTTTTTATTTAAAACATTTGATTCAATTTTGAATGAGGTAATCTGTCAACTTTTGTAGCTTTTTGACTACAACTAATTTTAAAATATACTTTTATTTCATTCGGTTATTCATGATAAGAATTTCCATTTCAATTATAAATAAGGCAAGGTGAATTCTTTATACCATTCCGATACATCTAGTCAAAATGAATAAATTACCTTTTAATGAATTATCAGTTTCTTCTTACCCTAACTTCAATAGAATGCTCCTTACATCTTATAAGACGCATTTGACATTTCAACATTTTGATGTGAGCTGAAATATCCTTGGAACATGATTTTACTGGGAATGATGACAGATTGCCCGGAATATTCTTCCGTTTTTATATGATTGAATTGATATCTAATTTTTGATATTTCTTTATTGAAATTGTTGTATTCAACCAAACAGTAATCAGACATGTCGAAAAATTTCTGACAAAAGAGTTAGTAAGAATTTATATTCTTATCTCAAAGGTAAACTGTTATCGCATCCTCGAAGTAAAAAAATTCAGTAATCTCCTTGATTTTATGGAGCTCGATGCAAGGTATTTGAATTATTTTACCAGAAATTGTAATAATGTAAATTTGCTCATAAATTTCGTTTTCTGAACCAGAACACTTCCTTTTCATTGATGTTAGTTTCTACAATGTAGAAAAACGGTAGGTATTTTTGAATTAATGGTAAGTTTTTCTGGAAAGCTATGATGTCTTTCGAATTAATTTACGAGTATTGCCATTTATATTCCGGGATTGGACAACCCCAGTGTTGCAATCTGCCAACTGAGAACTTTATCGTAAAGCTTAACATTTTTGAGGATATATGTAGTCAAAACGTTGCGACATACTAGCCCAAAAAATTGAATTGAATCGTAAACATTTTCGTGCGAGCTTAATTCAACTTTTGGTGATAAAGCTCCATCAAGGTCCAGGGTTTATCGATGGTATAGTGAATTCAACCAAGGTCGTAGTTCACTCCAGGACGAATTTCGTAAATGTTGTTCAAAATCAGTTGTTGTTCCGAAAACCATCGATGTTGAACACCAACTGATATTGCAAGATCGTCATGTGACCTAAATGAGATTGAGACAACCTCTGTATATTAGTGGGATCAACATACATTCAATATTGTATGAGTATTTGACCGTCAAAAAACTTTGTTCGCGTTGGATCTCACACAATTTATCAATCGTTTGAAAAAAGGCTCGTTTCGATTTTTTGAAAGAAATGCTGCAAAAATACGATCGCGGTGCTTTGAAGCACGTCTATGACATCGTGTCAGGTGATGAATCGTGTATTTACGTGCATGAGCCCTAAAGTAAACAGCAGTCGACTGTATGGGTGTTTCAAGATGAGCCTAATCCAATGAAAGTTGGTCGCGTACGAAGAACTTCCAAGCAAATGGTCACCTGTTTTTGAAAAAGTGGACATGTTGCAATTGTACCTCTAGAACAAAGCACAACAGTCAATTCTGAGTGATCACAACCTTTGTTTGACAGTTCTGATCCAAGAAATTAGGAAAACCAACCGCCGAAGACAGATCACCTTTCACCATGACAATTCGAGCTCAAACAACTGCATTTTTGAGCCTTCAAAACATCGATTTGATGAGTCATCCGCCGCATAGTTCTGACTTGGAACCAAATGACTTCTTTTTATTTCCTTTCGTAAAAAATGAAATGAGAGGTCAACGTTTTTCGACACCCGAAGAAGCGGTTTTGGAAATATCTTAATTAGAGTGGCAAAGGTGCTTCGACAATTGGTTCAAACGGTTGCAAAAGTTTATAGATTTCAATGGGGAATATTTTGAAAAACAATTAAGAAATTTTCAATGATTAATATGAATTAATATAAATATAAAAAGTAACCCTCGTAATTTGGAATTAGGCTCTCATAATATGACAACCAAGGATGTAAGCCACCTAAGTTTCATTTCATAATACCGAATATTCAAGCGTTTTTGGCGCTCTTGTTCACCCGAACAGAGTGCCTATCATTTTGCCCGAATGTCTGTAATTTTGGAATATCGAGCCGAAAATGGTCTCAATCGATTGGGTTCGACTCCCCGATGAAGAATCCGTGGCGAAAGTTGAGTCTGTCCGGCCGGCCGTATCCTCTCTAGCATCCAAAAGGAATCAGCTAGAGTTTTCATATTTTCAGAATAGGTTAATTGTCCAAATATCTCGGTCAAGTTCGTTATTGGGCCAAATCCGTCGGATGGTTCAGTAGTTATGAGCATCTGAAATTTTGTTTCCTCAATAACTACTAGAATATCCATCCGATCGAGTTGATGCTTGGAATGTTATTGAGGGAGGCTGAAACGAAACGGCTTGCAAAATTTCGCAGAAATCGTCGCGCTAGAAAATTTTTAAAAAATTCCCAAAAAAAAATTTTCAATACTCAATATCTCCTAAGACTTCATTTAGATTTGAATAAAAATCTGTATATATATTGAGGTTACCGATATCTTACTCATCCTCAAATTTCATTGTCGTAGCTTTCCCCCCTTCTGAAGATATGATCATTTTTTTCATTTACTCAAGAGAAAAATAGAAATGTCATGAAGTCCGAGCTTTGTCATTGAAAGATTTGCCATCACAGATCGATATTCGTTTGACAACTTGCGGACCTAGATATCAGCATCAGTTGGCGTAATATCAATCAAGATTTTATAGAATTCATAGAGGTAGAATTCGATGTTGATGACGTTGTCAAAATTCAGAAAAGCACAGACGTAATATTAATCAAAAAATTTTTTATCATAGAGAAAGAATTTGATGGCGTTGTCAAAACTCAATGAAAGTTTTTTATGAGTAGTTATTTTCAAATTGAGATAAAGGTTTGTTTATTAATTAGGCTTTCATATTTACATCACATTGTCCCGTAGTACGGAAAAAGACTATTGTTCACCCGATCAGAGAGCTTATAGATTTGTCAAGGTTTGAATATTTACTCGCAAGTAAATCAACAATCAACAAGAGCGCCAAAGCAATCTGACCTCACGTCAGTGCTTTCTAAATTTTTTCTCATCTAATTCGATGAGATATAGTTTTAATGGTAATATGACACAGTCATAATGTTTCCCAGGAAATTATTTCACCAAAAAGATGAATCGAACGCGAGGAATTATGGAAATATTCAATAAAAATATCCATTGTTGAGTATGTGAAACTGTCCAATAGTGAAAGTTTCAACAGAAATGTCAGAAATCTCCTACGTAGTCATAATGGTGACTGTCTTTTCAACAATGAGAGATGGTTATGTATCAACTTTCGCTGAATGCTGACTAATAGTGGACTATATTGTTGCGAAACTGATTAAACGATGAAAGACATAAATTTAAGATGCCTACGCTCTTTCGGTGAAGAAAGTTTCAAACCGGATTATTCAAAAATAAAGTGACAGAGGTATGTCCGGTAGCAGTAATTCAGAGATATGAAGGTCGCCAGCGAATTCTCTACAGTGGCGTGTAATTATAATTAAATTGAGATTGGAAACTCTATTTCTACAAATCAATGAGTTCATGGTTCAATCAGGAGTGGGTAGCGTTAGTCTAGTTTCACCCTTAGTTGGGATCATCATTACCGGACAATGCTAACCCCCGGTTACAGCCATTTCAGAAGCAGGTATTATTGAGCTGAAAATTGCCTTTGTGTATTATGAACACAGAGGTGACACCCAGCGGACAATCGCCTAGACTTCTATATCAATGTATCTCCAACAACCCTCACCGATGATTCGAAGACTCCAAAACTACGCAATTCTTGCTGTATCATTTTGAGAATCCCACATTTGATAATGCTACTGTTGGATGACAGCCAATAACACACGACCAGCTTGTAACTGTATATAAATTCGTATAACCTGTCCACAAGGTACTGCTTCTATGATTTAATTTTTATATTTTATTGCAACTGCAACTTGAGTAAAATATTTTATCCCATTTTGACGTTTAAAGACGACAATAGTCAACCCATGGTAACAAGGGTAAGTGGACGTTTATCCACCAAAAATTCTACATTAACAGTCATTTCTATTATTCAAGTAAACTTTACAATTATTAAGATTTTGAAAATGGAACTGGAAACCCGCACCTTCTCCAAAAGATACACGCTCTGTCGTGATAGCACATGTTTTTGAGGACTTCTCAGACCCTGCTGGAATATCCATTTCTGCATCAGATACTCCGGTTTTTGTGACCCCACCAAGTATTTGTTCAGAAATATTTATTTTGTTTTGTAGTGAATCTTCTATATATCCTTCTGCAACAGAACTTGAGAGCCATCCACCATGTCTTTTCAAAACTGTCAAATCTGCCCCAGAATTTGCTAGTAGGCTTGCAGAAGAACGCCTGAAACTGTGCCCTGTATATTGTTCAGCATCAGAAAGGCCCAAATACTTTGCAATAGTAACGGGCATTTTCGAAAATGTATTCACACCTACAGGCTGGACGGTACATTTTTCATTTTTATAATTTATAATCGCTTGTCATCAACTTTGCTTGGCCTCAAGTTCCTATACTTGCGGAATATATCGAGTGCAGCAACGTTATTAGTACCATTGACCACAGTGAACACTCTTTTCTTATAAGTTTTCGTATCTGGAATCTGAATAACCAATACGCTGCCCCGATCTTCCACGTCATCTACGGTCATAGTCACCAGCTCGCCGATTCTACCTGACCTCAATGTTTCGAAGGTAGATAATTTCAAACAGGACGACCATCCACTTGGATGTTGCCAAAATCACGAACTCCAGTACAACGCAAAAGGAAAGAATAAGGTTTTATTCCTGGTCCTCAGGAACAGGAAGAAAGAAGAAGGCCTTCTGCAAATAAGCAAAACGCAATGTGTGAGACATAAGAAAGTTTTCATTGTAAATAAAAATGGCACAAATAATAATTAATAATTGAAATATTTCAACTAACATGGTGAAATGTAGGCCTAAAGTATGGTTTTCCACTAAGTATGGTTTCGATCCGACAGAATGTCGATAAAATTACAGGCAGATACGGTAATAAAACACTGTAATTTCCTTTTTCCAAAACTTAGATGATATCAACTTTGAAAACTTGATCCGTTAAAACGAAGATTCAATAGGTAAGGTACACATATATCTCTTTCAAAGTTGAAAAACAATTTCTGAATGACACACGAAAGAATAACATTCCGATGTACTACACATGTCAGCCTATCGCAAGCGCGAAAGAAAAAAAAGTTAAAGAATCGAACTAAAACCACTATAATATTTCGCTTCTCGACTCAAATGAAAAATATCCAGTGGCGTCGCACTGAAACTGAACCGGTCCTCTTATTCACGAGTCAGATCCGTGACACAGAGCCAACATTTTTTAAGTTGCGAGTAGTAGGACCATAAAGACGACACCTCAACTTTCTTGTATTGTTCAGAAATATACGCCAAATTTATTTTTTCGTTGACATCTTTGGCTTTTTTATTATTTATCCAGGCACAAAATGCCGTATATCGCATTTCGTACAATATTTTTGATTTTAATGGAATCACTGCTTCTGCTGTCTCATTTGCTTCTTGTATAATGCACTCAGGAACTACAACCTCGTCGTCACCGCTCAACATTTTTTCGAAATAAAACTCTTTGACGGTTCTATGATTTTCATTGACACTACAAACAATTAATTACATAGTACCCTAGCAACCATCGATCGAAGGTAAATCTCGTTATGAATTTGAATGATACCTAATATTTCCTCTAAAAAGTATTCATTATTTGAAATTTCATCAAAATGGGATATAATTTTGTATACGACACGTGAGTTAAAAATGTTCGCCCTACGGGCACGTGGGTTAAACTTTCTTCTCATGAATAAACATTCATTTAACTCACTTGTTGTATAAATAACTATCAACAGAAGTTATTTTTTTTCACGTGTAAACTCTATTTAAGATCTGATTGTTAGTGTTCCATGTTGAATGAATTAATAAATAATGTATGACAGTCCTCCGTCCTTCCCTAGTCGACGCTACTGTAGTCATCTCCTATTTCTTGTTTTTCATATGATTCAAACAATCATGACTAGCCAAGACCAGCATATAAAATCAACGTTAATGACTCCGCGTGTAGGTTAAGGTTAAGACGTTGACACACTTTCATAAGGAAAGGTCCACGTAGATGGTGCGTGGTTGTTGAAGAGGAATGCCGGAGAAAGCAGATTGGAATCGTCCCATCGTCAAAAAGCATTGGGTTCAATGGATGGTATCTCTGCGGGTCACCGGAAACCGACGAAGTTAACTTCCGATTCACTTGAAAATTTGACGCACAAAGAAAATAATATACTTTCCTTTTATTCTTCATAACAATGGATCAGTTTCATCGAATGATCATATTAGAAAAGTCTTGTTGAGATTTTAGATAAACATATCATTTTAAAATATTTCCGAATCTCACAGAATTACCAGTAATTGTCAACTCATAAAATCGTAAAAAACTGGGTTTTTTCATTTTTTGAATGGGAATAGCAAACCGTACATTTTGGCTATACTTTTATCTATACCTATCTTGATTGCATTCTAAATTATTAGCGTTCATAGAATTACACAATTATACAATATTTTCTCTGTGCTCTCTATGTTATCCATAGATCGACATATCTATGATTCAACTCGACCCACAGAAAACCATTATTCAAGTATTCCAAGTGTTTTGCTGAATTTTTCGTACAAATAACCTGGAATTCAATACACGCAGATCACATCAATATAAGTTTTGGGAACTACAATATAAAGAAAAAAATTTAGAGTAAGTAGTTTTTATTCTTAAAATGAAAAACCATCCTGCATTTTTATTTGTAGAAATGGTTTTTTTTCCAATTTTATGAGTTGGCATATGGTATTATTTTTTTACCACTCTGTATAACTGACAACTGAAATTCAGCAACGGTCGCGTTTATCAAACTATTATCTAAGGTCAAGTCAAATTGAGAACTAAAATCTCTGTATCTCAAATTTGATTTTAAATTATTTAAAATTATTTATAACTCATTATAACTATCAAAGACAGATATAGGATACAAAAAAAAAATTATTTATTATGAAGTTTCATAAAGAAAACTTTAAATACAGGATGTCCCATTTAGAATAACAAAGTTGTTGCCAAAATTCCATACATCTATCAAGACTGGAAAATTGAAAATATTTCAGAAATGTACCTTAGATAAACTAATATTGGTTTACAAAATTTGAAATATTTTGCCTTGATATATTCCATAATTTAATAAAAAAGTGACTGAATATTAAATAATTTTTATTACTCTAATGTTTCGAACTATGCAACTACTTTTATAATTTTTCTATTGTTATTCAATTTCTTTTTATTTTCTGGCCTCTGTTTATTCATTTAGTTTTTTGTTTCTACTTGTAGGATTCCCATCATTATTACTTATAGTTAACATTACTACTACTGATGTTGTTTATGTAAAATTCCTCGTACTATAAAAACATCTATGAAAAGTGGCACACATAAACCATAATTTATAACTTCGAAAAAAGTTTTTAATAGATTTAATGTAGTGCAAGTGAAATTATTTATAATAACTCGACGATTTGCATGTGAAGGGAAGTGAATGTAAGAAAATGTAGATCACTGCGATATAAAAACAATAGACCTCTTCGTATTGGTGAATGGTGAGTTTTTTGAAGAATTGTTGAAATTTTTAAATATGAACGGATATATTGATGGGCTGTACTAGGATTAATTCTATGTGACTTACTTATCTGATGTACACAGGGTTTTTCTGATTGAATGTGAGAGATTCCACAGGGTGATTTTTCAGCGAAAATTAAGGAAGATCTTTCAATTAAATTTTCCTCAAACTGTCTCTCCACTTTGAAATTAGGTGAAAAAATTTATTTTCAGTTGATATATCCTCTTTGGAAGAATTTAGAAAAAGGAATCTTAGCGTATATCTTAGGCTAATAAAATGGTATTTTCTAACTGTTCGTGTTATCCTAAAAAGTAATCCCAAAGAACTGTAAAAAACAAACTATACAGAGTGAGTCTTTGACCACTGCGTTAATTTTAACCATAGGTTCTTGAGATCGAATGAAACACATTTTTCTTATGCCGTTTTTTCATATTCAGCTGCATTAAGAAGTTATAATACAAGTTTCTTAAGTTTTCACATTGGGCAAATATCCCTCTATAGTCCAGTTTAGTTTGAATGAAAATTACCCTCCACAGCATCCACTATGGAATTTAAATTGTTTAAAACATTATTTTCCCTCTAAGAAATGATTCACTCATGTTTTATGAGATGATTATATCGATTTGATTCCTTTCAACTTCAAATATCTCCAAAATATTGCAGTTTAGGGAAAAAGATTTTATCTGCAAAAAGACTAACGAATCTAGGAAGAACAAGATACAGTCCTTTAGTTCAAGTGATATTTGTTTTTCATGCAATTTAACCAATCTGTACAGTAGTAGTGACAAACCCACAAGAAATTGAATAAATCTATTGATGCACGACTGTTATCAAAAACCTTCTACAAGAGATCATTTCAATTGGTATTGTCGTTTGAATATTACAGGTGAAAATGCAATTTTTATGAAATTTCAATACCCTATATCCATTACCACAATCTATAATTCAATATATTCAAATTTTACTTTATGCACGTCAATCAAAGAGGTCATTCATTCTCGTGCTGCAATATTATATAATCGAATCGGCACTTTTGATTTCTATATCCGTCTACGAACAATTCTACTACCAAATTCAAGAGATCACAGCTGGGAAAGTTGTTTGAACCAGAATATGGTAATGGCAGGACGAAGAACTCGTTCAATGATGTTTGATCTTTCAGCTGGAGAAATTTAACAGGGAATCACCACAATCAGTGCCGTAATAGCTAAAGGAACAGTGGATAAAAGCTTGAATTCCACTTGCTCAATATGTGAATGCTCTTTAAGAATTCATCAATGATTTAACGTACTCTCCCTGTATTAATTTTTTTGGTCTAATTCAAATTGAAAATGAATGGAAAACGAGAAAAACCGTAGCAGACTTCTTCGGTACATTGAGGTATTTATATCATGTCAATCAGATTAGAGATTCAAGATATTAAATGATAAATAATGATCAAATGTCTGGTTTATCCCTGATTAATGTAATGAAAAAAATCAATTCAAGCATATAAGTTAGAATATTGAAATACGTTAACTGATTGATTCAGTTTTCCACGAGGTACCTTTGCAAAAAATACGAAATAGTACTTTCCTTGACAGTTGAGAAATCTTTTGAAAGAAATTACCCAGGTACATTTTTCCAACATGGAGTATAACACTTAAAGGACAAGAAGCTTTAGCAAAAAAACTTTTTAAAACTCAATTAATTGTACTATGTTAATAATAATATTCCTTTGATTTGTTTTGGAGATTAATAGCATGAGAGTACTAACTGACATACTCCAAGTTTATATCAAAATCTGCACCAAGGAGTCAGACAATCATTTGAGAGATCAGCTAAATAATCCAAGTTGTCCGAAGGTAGGTGACATTTCAAATTATAATGGAAACAATTCATACAAAAAATTTCGAATTTTTTTCAACATCTGGTTATTAATGGTATTTTTGACTTATTCTTGAATTTGTAGTACTACTAGATTTATGCAAATCTGCCAAAAATGTTGTTATTATAAATGGAATACTCCGTAGTTTTATTTTGTTAATAATAAATAAAATTTATATACTTCTACTCCCCTATATCTATATTCAATGGATTCAGAGTTATAAACTATTTTTAGAAAATTAAGGTCGAATTGGAAAGTCTCCAAAATGATAATATTTTGCTCAATGTTTGAGATTTCAGTTCGAAATTTGGAAAGTTTCTAGTTACACAGAATATTCATAAAAATATCCGTTTGAAAACGAAGATAACTTAGGATCCAAACAAGATTGGTTTAGAAAATTTGATAGAAAAGTTATAGAGTGAAAAATTTTTCTGGGTTTTTAATTCAGAAATAATTATAATTTCGAGAGTTGAAATATGGTATGTTTTTTTGACCACTGTGTATAACTGAAAACTTGGATTCGAAAACACTTACGCAGATCAAGCTAAGATTAAAGTCATGCCAAATTTCGGATTGAGATCTCAAATATTTATCACTTTCGTAACTGAAATTTGATTTAAATTAAAAATAATTTATAACTCAGAAAAGCTCAAAGATATATAGGGAAGAAGAAATAAATTGATTCAATTCATTATAGAGAATCATAAAAATATAGAAGTATATTAAAAAAGACATAGCTGTTGCCAAATTTGCATACATCTGGCAGTAATGTGAATTTGAAAATTTCAAAAACGTACACTACATAACCTAATGTTTTCTTGAAATGTTTTGCATGAATTTTTTCCAAAATAATTTGATAGATCATCCACCTTGTGATACTGATATATCTTCGTGAAACAAACAATTTTGAATCAATCAATTGATTGGCACCTACATGTTGAAGCTTCTATTCATCTTCCTCAGTCCGTCCCTGGAGGTAATAACAATGTTGAAAGAGAAACTGGAGATAATGAAAACGAAAAGTAATATATACACGTACCTTTCGAGATAACTGCTGGTCTAAAAATCAAGATTTAAATTTCTCCGCGGCAATCTCAACTTTCAGTTTTTACTATCAGTGAGCTTTCGTCCTCTTATGAAGCACATCCAGAGCAAAATTCTCGAGTTCGTGTGTCGATCTGTGGTTCCCAGCGCTTTTTGACGACGATGGGTTCGAACTCCTGATCCTTCTGGTGCAGATTTTGTGGATTTCTACGGATTCGGTTACATAGAGGTGTGTGCGGAACAATAAGTGAAATTCTAGATCACGGTCTGATTGTTTCTGTGGGAAAATGCGTCTGAATTTTCCCATTCAATTAGTGATTCAGTTCGTGCTACTGATTTTGGTGGGATCTACCGACAATGATATAGAAGGTGAGATTTTTCACTGGGGATCGATGGATATGATGTTGAACTTTTAAGTAATATCGACTTTTACACTGAATAATAATTAAAAGATTCCTGCAAAAGCTAGCACGAAGTAAAATGTGTAATTTCTGCTGTTTCTCAATGGGATACTTTTTTCGATTACATCGAAGCACACATATCCATTCTTAGTGTATCATCAACAGTCTCAAATTTGAAACATGCTTCAAATTCGAGTGTCTGTTATATGTCTGTGGAAAACTGGAGCATTTTGCTAGTTGAACAGAAATTTAAATAATAAAATTCAAACAAATTTACTTTCAACATTATACATCAAAGTAAAGAAAATAATGTGATGAAGAATGATGATTATACTATGTGAAAGGTTTTTAAACTAGCATATTAAATCTCGAAAAATACTGACGTGAGATCAGGTGTTTTTCGCGCTTGTTCTAAGTTTTTCCCGGACCCTGAAACAGTGTTATCACACACGAATAATGTGAGAAAGTCAACAAATCTATATTTCAAATTAAAAATAACTGCTCACTGTTATATTCCAGTTTTATTCGAAGCACAAATTACCATTCCTCGAAATCAACCGATAGAATGTTTATCTTTCCAATAGAAACAGATATCTTCCTTCAGTTAGCTGTCTTCTGAAATACCTTATTTATTCAAGCCTAAAGTACAAAAAAAGGACCAGAGATCTTCTTGAGGAAACTTAGGAATAAAACTGAATAGGATTGTCTATTCTGATAAGTGTTATCAAGCCATATAATCCAGTATCCTGGTAGTAGACGCGTTTATTTGAGTATGTGATAGATAAAGGAAAACTGATGATAAAAAATACCTAGACTCCTGAACTTATTACATATCTCAGAATCTACAGAATCTGATCTCCCAGTGTACCTACCATCGTAGCAAACTCTACTCAATCTACTAGTAAATGACAGCACACCACACATACTGATGTTCAGACTGAGTGCAAATAGATGAGCCCAAATTGGAGCCCTGTGGGTGTCCAAAAATTGTTCAGTCAATACAACGAGGACAGAAATTGATGAAAGCACTCTGAAACTGTTAAATCGGTCCTGTCATGATGAACCTGCAAATTCACGTAGATAACTAAAAAAAAACAAGGATTGAGAAAATATAGGTATCTCATAGCATTCCTTCAGTTTCGTTCGAAGCTCAAATTCCTTTTTCCGAATAACCAATCGAAAGTAGGCATATCATTCTTCCATTAAGTACATGTCCTTTGGAATACCTTGTATATTTCCAAATGTATTAATCAAAAAGACTATTCATTTGATAGTGGAATCGCTGAGGTACATAATAAACAAAGCATTTGTGGAGGGTGTCTTTCCATCTGAGCTAAAAATATCTATCATATCACCAATATATAAATCCGGACCTTCAAATGATATAAGTAACTATCGACCTATAAATCTGTTAACAACTTTCACGAAAATATTTGAAAAAATTTTAGCTAATCGTCTAATCAGTTTTTTTAGGAAACATAAAATTTTCAGTAGAGCGCAACATGGTTATATGAATAAAAAAAATACAACTACAGCAATCTTTGAGCTTACAAATTTTGTCATAGAGGCTATTGAAAAGGGTGAAATTCCTGTAGGGTTGTTTCTTGACTTGTCAAAGGCTTCACTCACTCAGCATAACTCACAAAAATTATAGATATATGTGTATTAAACTGTACAATATTTTGCCAAGGTAATTTCATGTTATGGACGATGTAAAATAATTTAATAAAAGACTTTTCCTATTTATCATTGATTGTGAACCATATAATGTAGGAGAATATTTAGATTACTGTAGAATACACAAAAATATGTGATTAGGCTGCAATTCAATTCGAATTTATGAAGTATGATAACATACTAGGACATTTTTTCTTGTACTTACAATTAGTACTATGAATTGAATAAAAATTATTATTATTATTATTATTATTCAAATACAATCCACACAAAATTGCTTGGAATCGAATCTTTGAAACTATTAGACTTTTCAAGAGCACGAATTCGGTATGTCAAATCTGTGGACTTCCAATTATCTGTGAATTCTACGATTGCCTGCCCTTAAGCGAAAAGAAAGAAATTATATTTTCTGTAGGAATATTGATAACGTCCACATATTCCTTAATTTTCCTTCAAATCTAACCGATATGCGAGGTATAAAGAAGTAAAAAAAATTTCTTTGGAGATTTTAAAAGTTTTGGAAGCCTATTTGATTCAACCTTATTTATACATCTTCCGAATAACATCTTGATCCGATGGATATTCTGAAATTTCAGATCCTGAGATCCTCAGATCATTCGACGGATTTGGTCCACTAACGAACGAGATATTTGGGCCATTAACCTATTCGAAAAATGTGCAAACTTTAGATATTCTCTGTCGGAAGATAGAGAGTATACGACCGGACAGATATACCTTGGTTTTTTCATCAGAAGATTTAAACCAATCGATTGAGAACATTTTTGGCTTAATATTAGAAAATCACAGACATTTGGGAACGATAACACGCTGTTCTCCTGGAACAAACCTGGAAAAACATTGATTTACACCGTGAACTATCCCTAGCGACGTGTTTTCAACAATTTCTAAGTAAATATAAAAAAAATATTAAATAGCAGATTGAATGCATGTAAATACCTCTTAACCATCCCAGGTTCATGTAATGTAATTCTAATCCACTGAAATCTGAACATTTGTACCTATTTTCTCTGGTTTGGCTTTGGCCCAAAACCACCTTGTTTGAATTTTTCCTGCAGAATAATCTGAAGAACTTTTTAGTTTTGAGATCATAATAGGTTGATATGAACTGAAGTCAACCGGGCAGTTCTATTGTTGTAAACCTGCGTGTAATTTGAGTAGCTGAACAGAAGTACAAAAACATGGAATTTCCTTTGCAGCAGATAACTTGGAACAATTTCTTCCCATTGATAATCTAATTTCATCTATTTGTGACTAACCGATTTGACATAAATTCGCCTAACAATGGTTCAGAAATTATTCATAATTAGATTGTGTTCTAACTCTTATACAACAAGTTAGGTATTCACTACAATACTAATGGAGAAGTCATGACAATCGAATTGAGGATGTTACAATATTTCACATTTTAATAGGGAAATGATTATATCTGCACAAATTATATGTAACGAATAATTCCATTCCACCTTTGATAACATTAATTGCCAGTTCACCTGATTATTTCACACTGGAACCACAATTTTGAAATTATTGTGACATTCGATGTGAGGATTAATTTAACTGAAACAGAATGAGTAACGTTTAAATCAATTTTGTAATTTTAAATTGAATGATATGATATCTGTTCAACGGAATGAGTTATGAAGGAAAATTTTGATTTTTCATTAGTTTCCTCTTATCATGATGTTCATTGATAGATTTAAAATATCGAAATCAATTTCTTGACTATTTTATACCTTTCAGATGTATTCATTTCCCAGTTAGTTGTATAGCTCAATCTCAAGTAGAAATAGGAAGGTGAAGACCTAGTATACTTGAAAAATATTGTAATAAAATATCAGGAGTTTCCCAAGGGCCTCAATCGGGGCTTCTTGTGCTCATACTCTTCACAAGATCATCGATTACCGGGGTGTGAGTTGGTGTAGCTGTTTGAAAATTTTTATTTACGATTTTTTATTTCAAACATGCCTTTCACTCGCACAATAATGTTTCTATACTTGATAAAGAAGAAATTTATTAAAAACCAGAAGAACTGCCATTGAAATTGTCATTTCTAATAGTAGTCAACCATTTAAAAGTAATTGTTAAGGGGAAGGCAAGTCAAAAATATACCCAATATAGCATTAGTAGTACATATCAGGTATACCGGTATGAGCGATTTTTTGTGAAAATAAAACACTAATTATTAATGGGAAAGTAAAAAACAGTTCATTCAAAGTATTGGCCATTGTTTTCTACACATTTGACCACCTTTCTGGCAATTTGTGGATACCACGCCAATAAAATGGCTCGTCTTTTAAAGAAAACCAACCAGACACCAAATTTTCGACTGCTGCTCAGCCAATGCGTGTCCCGTCGATGAACACAAATGGTAGTCAGAAAGAGCCAAGTCTAGTGAATACGACGGATGAAGTAGCAGCTCCCAGCCAAGTGTTTTGATTGTATCCTGAATCGGTTTTGCTTTGTGTGCATGGAGCAAAATTACCTTGCCGTGTCTTCTGGTCTATTCTGGTTCTATCTCGATCAATGCATGGTTCAAATTGATTATTTGTTGTCGGTAGCGACTATTATTAACGGTTTCAACAGGTTTTAGGAGCTCGTGGTACATCACACCTTTCTGGTCCCACCAAACACACAGCATTATATTCTTGCCGAATCGATCTGGTTTTGCAATCGATGTCAATGGTTGTACCGGATTAGCCTTTGATTTTTGCCGCTTAGGATTCTTAAAATAAATCCATTTTTCATTGCCAATAACAATCCGATTCTGAACCGATTTTCTTTCGTTTCTTTGATGCATAATTTCACAAGAGTTTTTTCGATTCTCCATCTGGCTTTCATTCAATTCATGAGACACCAATTTTCCACCATTTTGGATTTTTTCCATAGCTTTTAGACGGTCACAAATTGCCATTCATAATGGTAGTCAAGAAATCGTTAAGGGGAACGCAAGTCAAAAATATACTGAATGTAGCATTAGTAGTACATACTCATATCAAAATAGAAGTTTTAGAACGGAACTTGACTCAAACACGAGCTATCAACACAAATACAAAATAATTTTTCAAAATTAGATTTCAAAACAATATTACTAGGACGTCTCAATATGGGAAAATGTTATATAACTTAAAATCAAAACTGAATCCTGCCAAACTTCAGTTGTTTATAAAACCAGATACTAAATTGCAATGCTGCATATTTCTGGTGAAACTGGCAGAAACTTTGAGACTACATTGAAACAACACCTGAAATCTGACAAACAGTCCCCCGTTTATAATCATCTCAATACTGAAAACATCAAAGTATGAATATCGCCAACTAAATTTCCTGCTATCTATGCACTGTAAAAAATAGTTCCTCATCTCAAACCATATTAATTTGTCTCAAGTACTCCGTACGTTTGAATACAGCCAAATGCATAAAGTACTTGACCCTACCGCCCTCTACGGTTGAGAATGGCGTTTACCCTAAATAAAAGTTTCTTGAGTTAAGAAACTGATTAGTTTCAACCAAGCTCAGAGTTTTTGACTCAGGTGGTAAAAAAATTTGATCCAACGGTAATATTAATTAGTATGTAACTATTGATACTTTTCGTAGAATAAAAATTTTGGTTTCATGTAAATAAATATTACATTTCACTGAAACTCGATTTGTAGTTGATTTAAAGGATCTTAGTTGAATGGGTCGAGAATTCAGTCGATAAAAATGATAATATCTCTTATGTCAAGTGAAAGTTTCTTGGGTTAAGAAACTGATTGATTTGAGCTAAATTGAAGGGTTTTTGACACTAGCAAAGGAATAATTTGATAAAACAAAAAAACATTTGTATATAATCATTATTTTTCTTCACAGAACAATTATTTCTCTTTTATATTAATAAATACCGCAATACCGCGGCAGACCATGAATATATTATGGAATGGGAAAGGCGTCTAGAGTTTCGTTGGAAGTTGCAGAGAGGGAGAGAGTATACCTCAAGCGTCAACCGTCTGCTTTTCCAAGACACGTCGTAAAGACAACAGTTCCCATCACGTCGGGGTCACCAATGTAGAATCGAAGGAATTTATCCCTACTTATGCGTTTCGTCCCTGGCGCACACATTTGGACTCATCAGTATGGCTTGTGTGCGCCATGCCATAGACGCAGGGGTTAGAAGTTTTAAGGAGCCGCCGGGAGTTGAACACGGCATCTAGTACCTAGTCGGTGTGAAACTTGAGCGCAAACCTCTAGGCCACCGAAGCGCTGTGAACTAAGCTATGCGTGGCTATATAAAATGCCGCCAAGAGATCCCTATACACTCCCCTGCCGCTGACAGAGTGTCGCTACAATAGCTATAGTCCAGGCAGTGGGTTATCATCTCATCCCTGTCATCATCCAATACCAGATCCCCCGGTTCTCCACCAACACAAAGATATTTGGTTTCTCTAAGTTGACATTTAAGCCCCACTTCTCGTATTCTTCAATTAGCTTACGCATTATGTATTCCATGTCATCTTTATCACCGGATACAACAATATTGCAAGTAAAATGCACAAATAATTGAATTTAAATGGGATATATTTAATATATAAAAGAGATAGAGTTTTGATTTAATTGCAGCCAATATAAAAAAATTGCTACAATTGATTCGTTTTATTAAATCAATTACGCAATATTTTTTTACAAATGTCACTTCATATTGCAACAATTATATGTTCAATTTTATTCAAATATTTATAGTTTTCTTCAAGTAAATGAGGCGAATAATATCTCACGAGATTCTTGTCTCAAGAAACTGTAGTCGTTGCATCAACTGACAGAATTTACGACAACCGTACCTTCGTTCTATTGAACAAATAAAAATGAAACGAACGAATTGTTTCGTTAAAACCTATTTAGAATAATGTATTTGTATCAATCAATTATGGATATTGAGACAAGTGCATAAACAATTTCTTGTAATTGTATGTTTATGTTGAATCAGTTGTTTCTTTCATTTCGCTGAAATGTAAAAAGTTTCAGGAGAATGTTTTAGCTGTTCTCTATAATCAACTAGGTTGTTTTAATCAAGAAAAATAGTTCATTTGGCGTAATCAATTTTAGATTAATTCAAATTAAAATGGTTTGATTGAAAAAAAAATTCTCAAACTCCTGAGGAGTTTGAGCGCAGAATTTTATTTTTTACAGTGTGGAAGTACCGATTCTGTAAAAGAACCCCAATCTGTCACCATCAAAAACAAAATAAACCAAAACCGGTCATCTCTTGATAATAATTAAGTGAAAATTAGACGAAATACTTGTTTCGTACAATATTTATGATCGATTTTCTCAAACTGAATGATACATCAATGCAATCTATAGAAGCACACTGTCTTTGACAGTAATCATCGTGATACACGTGATTGTAAGGCGAGGGAACAGCTATCATTTAAACAGAATATCCCAATATATCATTGTTTGTAAAGAAAAAATAAAAAAAATGTGTTGCATAAACTTTTTCGCCTAGAGCACATTCTGCCTGATGAAGTGACAAGTTGAATAATAAACAAATCTATAGGCACTCTGATCACGTGCACAATAGTCTTTTCCCATACTATGGGACAATGTGATGCAAATATGAACGCCTAATGAATGAACAAACCTATATCTCAAATTGAAAATAACTACTCATAATTTTCCCCAAGTTTTGTTCGAAGCTATAATTCCCTTTTCCTAAAAACTTACGTCAGTGCTTTTCTGAATTTTGACAACGTATATTATTTCAGCCACCGATATTGAATTTTATCTCTATGATTTCCCGTTATGAAAAATTTTGATTAATATTACGCCAACTGACACTGATTAATGATCCTGGCATTTGTCATTAGAATATCGATCTGTGATGGCCATGGTTCAAAGAAAATCATCGGGACGTATGTCATTTCTCCTTTCTCTTGAGTAAATGAAAAAATGATCATATCTTCAGATGGAAAAGAGCTACGACAGTGAAATTTGAGGATAAGTAAGATATCGATCACCTCAATATAAAACGAATTTTATTCAAATCCGAAAAATATCTTATGAGATAGTGAGGATTGAAAATTTTTTTTTGGGAATTTTTAAAAATTTTCTAGCATGACGATTCCTGCGAAATTTTGCGAGCTATTTTGTTGCAGCCTTCCTCAACAATATTTCAAGTATCAACTTGATCGGATGGATATTCTAGTAGTTATTGAGGAAACAAAATTTCAGATGCTCATAACTACTGAGCCATCCGACGGATTTGGCCCAATAACGAACTTGACCGAGATATTTGGACAATTAACCTATTCTGAAAATATGAAAACTCTAGCTGATTCCTTTTGGATGCTAGAGAGGATACGGCCGGCCTTCCGGACAGACTCAACTTTCGCCACGGATTCTTCATCGGGGAGTCGAACCCAATCGATTGAGACCATTTTCGGCCCGATATTCCAAAATTACAGACATTCGGGCAAAATGATAGGCACTCTGTTCGGGTGAAAAAGAGCGCCAAATATAAAAGGTACAATAAGAGTCAAAATGTTTGTTCAACTCATCTCAACTATTTCCGGAACATGTTCCATTTTGCAGTTATATACAGAATGTGGAGTATTCGAAATTTTCGTGATATACGTGATACAATATGTCAACTTTCAGTATATGAAATATATAAATGATTTATAAAGTTTTTTCGTCTATTTCAGATTCCATATTGAAGAAACCTGGGAAGTTAGTGTACCCTCCCCCGAAAATGAGATTCTTCGACGAGTTGGGATGTAAGTACGTATTCCGATTTATATTTTTCTATTTTATTCACATATTTTTTTAATTTTCGACTAGAAGCTCTCCCGTACGACGAGTTCCAAACTGATTTGAACTTTTTTGGTGCTTGTGAAAAAAATTGTTATACAAATTTTATGTACTCCCTTTGAGGGGCTGTATCTTAACAAGGGATGCTTCAATGAAGTTTTTTATATGAAAAATCTTTTTTTCGATGAGGAATCACCTCCTTAAATATTTTACACTTTTTTAGTTTCACCCTGTATATATTTTATGAATTACAATTTTTGTTTAAAGTATTTTTATTATAAAACTTACGTAAAACTCATTCTTTTGACCTTGGATTGAATTTTTTCGTAACAGAGAAAAGATGGGGAACTTTGAGATTTTGTTTTTAATGATATTTTGAACAATCTCACCGATTTTCAACTTGGTGTGAATTTAGGGTTTGAATATTCCGGTCAAGTTCGATAGTTGGCTTCTTCATTATTCCCACATATTTGTCTGAGTTTCCTTATCACTTGAAAAAACAGCTTATAAATCTCCCTACTTTCCGTCACAATTTAAATTATTACTTGTCATGATTTATTATTTGTCATTAATATTTTATCTCAGTTTGATTGAAATCCCATTCAATCGAAGCAAATTTACTCCATTTTTTGGTAGAATAGAGGAACATTTAAGATATAATATTAATTAAATTAATAAACTTAATTAACAAATCCGATTAATAATAATATTTGAATTAGTACTCGAACCAATTTAAGATGAAGAGTGCTGGTAAATTTTCGGGTATATCCACCAATTTCATAAGAAATCCCCGAAATGACTCAATGGGAAATTCTCACTCAGACATGTTGTTAATTTGTGATCATTCTGCCATTGCACTAATTTCATTCCTTAACACTCATCGTAGTGAAAGTTCTTTGTTTTGATTTTCACTTTTACCAATGCGCTAGTTAAGAAGGAATCAGTAGCGGAACCAACAAGTTATCGGCTGATTGTTGAATTCCAGATTAATATTTCCTTCATGAATAAATTATTTACAGATAACGAAATCCAGTGAATTCATTTTTTTCAGAATGAGCTGTACAAAAATAGGATACTTGAAAAACTGGGTGACAAATTTCAAGATGCAAAAAAAAACATTACAATTTTCAGATGAATATTTTTCGAAAATGTATTTATATTATATAAATCCATTTATACTGTTTTCAAATTCGTCAAATCAATTGCTCTGAAGTTTCATTCTTCGAAACATAATTGAATTTTGATCCAGTTGAGGTTTTTCTGGTGAAACTTTTTTTCAACGAAAAATTCTATATTTTAGTAATTATAAAATATAAACATATTGAGCCGGAATGTATTCATTTCACGGATAACCTATTACGTGAGCTGTTCAGGCTGAAATCATATTCACTTACCACGGAATTCCTTGTTCAAATAATTCGGGAGTTATTTATTATTATATTTATTATTCAGTGAATCTTAATCTGTCTTTCCAGACCATGTTCGACTTAAGATCATAAAAAATATATATCACATAATGAAATGGATTTTAGATATTGTGAGGCCGTATACCATCATTCACTGAAAAATATCCAATTAGTGTTAATAGTGCACACAACCTAGCACCTTCCAATTTCTATTGAGTGTCTTCCATACTTGTTCTAGCAGAAATTTCTCTGATTTTCAGTTAAGGAGTCACAATGGAGAACGTTATAATTGATGACCGTGACTCGAAAGTGAATATAAAAGATATATCATGTCCATCATTTGGTCGAGGAATGAATGACAATTGTCATCAGTAGAAAGTTTAATCTTATGTTTGATTTTATTTTGCGGTCATGTTCAATTATAATTTCTACACCAGAGTGAAATTATCCATGTTACTGGGAAAAAAGTGAACGTGAATGAAAACCAGTGAATATTCTATTTGAATGAAGAATGAATGTCTTCAGGAAAATTGTATTATTTTCTGTGAGTCGAATGAAAAACTAGAACAATTTATTCTGGGACTATATTGAATTTGAGTGATTAATTGAGGTCAATTATAATAGTGCTCCATCTATTGAACCATTTCATTTCCAGAAATTGATTATTAAAGGTCTTGGAGCGGCCTTAGCCGTTTTAGAAACACAAATAGACACTAGTTATGCAAAGCGTGAAGTCAGCGTCAAATTAAATATTATATGATACTATCGTTTCAGGTTTTTGTCGATAATAAAAGTAGCAATTTCAAAACATTGAAAAACGGTCTTCTACAAGAATCAATTCTAGCTTCTTCACTTTTTAATTTATATTTCAGTGATTTACCCACGACATCATCTAAGAAATTTGTTTATGCTGATGACATTGCTATGGCTTACCACCATTCGGGTTTCCATATTCTGGAAAACATACTATCATATGATTTGGAAATTTTATATAATTATTTTGTTGACAGACGTATCTTGTTTCCATCAGAATAATAATGAGAAATATAGGAAATTTGCTGTAACTTTCTGATTCTCATATCGAACATAATTTCTATCCTAAATATTCAGGAATTAAATTAGATTAATCTCACAATTACAAGGGTCATTTAGATGATCTGAAATTGAAATCTAGGAATAATTTTCTTTAGAAATTAGCTGGATCATCTTGGGGTGCTGATGCTTCCACTGTTCGCACAGCATCTCTTGCCCTAGTCTTTTCTCAAGTTGAGTATTGTTGCTCTGTTTGGTTTAATAGTGCACATACACAAAAAATCGATGCACAATTGAATACACCCATGAGAATAATTACTGGCACCATATGATCTACACCGGTTCATTGGTTACCAGTTTTGTCTAATATTATCCCTCCCCATATTCGCAGACAGACTGCAGCATTCATAAATTCTACAGAATAGAATTCCCAAATTGAAATGACATAAACCATTCTGGTATATCCCACCCTTAAAAATTACTATATCTCTCTTATTCACTCGACATGCCGTGACTTATTCTTCGATCGATTGTTATCAAGGGAGTACCTAATATCACTATTAAGCCAATAGGCCAATAAAAAATGCCGCTGAATATAATAAAGGATAGATATTGATCATTCCATAACAGCGAGAATTTGGTATTCATGAAACTACTCCGAACTTGGTAATTCCACAGGCAATATCCTCCCTAGCGAGTGACATGGTAGGTATCAGATTGTGAAATTTAAGCCCGTAAACATTCATTAAGATCTTATTTCGCATAACGATGTACTTGTTCAGGTGATCTAAATTCGATGGGAAGGATGTCAATATGCCATGTGCCTCATTTGTCTTTTTTGGTAATTTGTCGCGACAGTATATACGAGGGTTGCTTTTTATATTTCGGGGTAAGAGAACAAAATCAAATATTAGTCAACGAAAATCGCTTCATTGTTTTTTAAAATATTCCCTATTGAGATCTATACACTTTTACATGCGTTTGAACCAATTGTCGAAGCACTTTTGCCACTTTGATTCAGGTAAGTCCAAAACATGCATTCTGAACTCATATACCGCTTCTTCAGGAGTTGGAAAACGTTGACCTCTCATTTTATTTTTACGAACGGGAAGAAAAAGCAATCATTCGGTGCCAAGTCAGGATTATACGGTGGATGACTTATCAAATCGATGTTACGTAATGACCTTGCAATATCAGTTGGCACCCAGCATCAATGGTTTTCGGAACATTTTTTCAGGATCATTTAATAGGATCTAATTTCGAACGCTTGTTTTAATTTAAAAACTTGTAGAAAATCGTGCTATCATTTTCATAGATGTCTGAATTTATGAATATCTAGCCGAAAATGATCTCAATCGTTTGGGTTTGATTACCTGATGAAAAATACTGGGTCAAACTTGATTATACTCTCCCTTTTCGGAAATTTTCAAAATATTCCCACAACTATTTTTTTAACACTTCATACCATATAAGATATCCAGCTTATTTAAACAGAACTCTGTGCATGTATGGAAAATATTGAGATCTTACTTATTATATATGTATTATATATATTATTTAGAGGTAATCATTTTGGGATTAGAGCACGGGATAAAAAATTAGGACTTCATCTATTTCTTCTATATTAATTAACTACATATGTTTCAGCGTATACTAAGCCTTTTTCAAGTTTACGTGCTACAAACACAGTGACAACCACATCTGTCCAACAATTCATCTTAAAATCAGAAAATTAAAATCATGTTCATTGTGTTGTGAACGCTGTCAAGGTTGACAGCGTTCACAACACAATGAACATGATTTTAATTTTCTGATTTTAAGATGAATTGTTGGACAGATGTGGTTGTCACTGTGTTTGTAGCACGTAAACTTGAAAAGGCTTAGTATACGCCGAAACATATGTAGTTAATTAATATAGAAGAAATAGATGAAGTCCTAATTTTTATCCTGTGCTCTAATCCCAAAATGATTACCTCTAAATAATATATAATATAGCACAAGAAAAATACATATTTATGTATTATATATATATATATTATATTAGCACATTTTGTTGTCGTAGCTTTCTTATACCCGAAGTTTGATTATTTTTTTATTTACTTAATGGCAAGCAATCACAGAAGGTAATGTTAATGTTAATTGATTATGTTTACGTTTGGTATTGGCTCATTGAAACTTTAGGGTGCTGGTCGAAAACGAAACCACAAAAAGTTTCCCTCCTCCTGGAACCCGCTATGCACCTCAAACTTGTGGAAAAAACCTCTGAATATTCGTCCGAAAATACGACTTTTTCGGATAAGGGAAATGTGAAAAAGTCCGTTCAATTCTCGATGCTTTTACAGATACGTAATCGATTGACATCGTCGATTTATCAATTCAGATTCAGTCGTTAGAAAATTAATCGAAACGGTTCATTTACAGTGAAATAATGTACGTTGTCAAAATTATTCATCCAATTCGTGTTCTGAAATATACCTTATTTACTGATAGATAAATTCCATATTTCCATATGCATAGAAGTGATTCAATTGATTATATGTTGAAGTAGTACAGTTTTAAGTGGAACAGGATTTTGTCTGAAGTGAAACTGAAGGAAATCTGTCAGTTTGGTTGTTTTAAATTCAAGATATTTGTTATTCGGACTTGAATATATGAGATATTTCAAAGGACTTATTGAGAGGAAGATATTCTGAATCGTTTCGATGGGGTTGAAGGCACATCAACTCCATCGAAACGATTCAGAATATATTTTGAATGGTATACAGAAGAAGGGAGTTTGAGCTTGGAACAAAACTTCAGGAAGACTGAATAGTTTGTGTTTCAGTTTAGGATATGGATTTATTCATTCATCGTTGTGGTTTACTAGTATCACACTGTTCCAGACTACCAGAAAAAACTCAAGAACAATTGCTCAAAAGCTCCTGACCTCAAGATAGTGATTTTCTGAATTTTTTTTTGTATTGATAAGTCTTCTTCAGTTTTAGGATATTTTGGAAAATAATTTCGTTTTTTCCAGACAGAGGATTCTATTCAATTATTTTTGGTATTCATTCTTCAATAGAAGGTTTCTGTTGTATTTCAAGATTTGATCTTCTCGATTATGTCAAATTCTAGGAACTCCAGAATTGAGATTCTTTTCTACAATAATAATTTTCATCCTGATAGGTTTGCATGAACTCCAATTAGATATCTTCCTGATGATATATGTTTTCTGAACTAAATGAATCTGTTCAATTTCGACTTTCTCGTTGAGTAAAAGAAAAAACAAAATTTCACCAATATATAGGTCTAACATTTGATACAAATTCGTCAATGGGTCTACGGTAACTGAAAATATTAATCTGACAAGCAAATTTTCCTTAGGGCTTCTCTCATCGATTAGGTATCGGAATTTCCGTACTTATTTCTGAGAAAGCCATCACTAATTTCTAACATATAATTAAATAAGTGTCCATAAAGTGAATTTCTTACAAACAAGCGCCTCACTGAAGTCATCAATAACAAATTAGTCCGAATAAGAACGCATTCCGTGCTTTCATCTTGTTCAGAATCGCAACATTTTACTGCAAAAGTTCATCATCTTCTAATTATTGTCCCAAGTACGGATAGCTTTCACTTATCGTTACTTCCGACAATACTCGGCAGCCAGTCTAGTTGAAACTGCACCAAAGTATACTTGCCATCCCGTGTCTTCGGCACTCCTCAAACGGTAAACGTCACCCGATAAAACCACCTGGAAGTTAAGATGCGGTAAAATTGAGACGTCGAAGTTTTGGCAAAAGTGATCATGTTTCGGGGTTGTCGGGTGTTTGTGTTGAGCAGTGTAATTGTTTGTGTTGTCTTGACGTTCGGGAGAGTGACGTCGTATCCTAACCAGAAGCAGACTCAGGAACTGATGTTGCTGGATGCGCTTGGGAAAAGGGCTGGCGTAGGGACTTCTACCGATTTTGTACAACTGTTCGATTTGATTGGGCGAAGTACGTATAATAGTTCCGAATATTTTGCCTAATTTTCTGTAATTTTTGTCCTCAATTTATCGTATTTCACTTTGTGTTAAAAAATCCGTGCTCGGCTAGTCGTAAACCCATTTACTTCCGGAAGAGATGACCTGGAGTTGTCAAATTTTCAGAATATGGTAATTTTCCAAATCCTTCGGTCAAATTCGTTATAAGGCAAAATCTGTGGAATAGTTTAGCAGTTATTTAGATCTGAGATTTGGTTTTCTGAGTAATTCCTGGATCAATTGAAAATCGGTTGAGGAACGTTGAAAGAAAGTAGGCCAAAGTTCGGGACTAAAAATATGAAAAAAATTCGTTCTTCTTCAAATATTGGAGTACCCAAATTTTTTTCATTTATGGAAATCAATGATATTTTGTGTATTTTAGAATTTCATCATCGTAGATTAAACTTACAAAAAGATATGTTCACATTACAGTTTTGTTCATGCACAATTTTCAAACCCCTGACCTGGAAAATTTCTCGTCCTCTCCTACTGAAGTTGAAATTTTTCCATCAAATGTTTCAATTCAAAACAAACAAACAAAAATTCTAGCACGTCTATGAAGAAGATACAGAGACCTTATCAAAAATGTACCACATGACCCACTTTTCCTATTCAAAATTTAGAGGGTTGAAGGGGATAGCACAGGGTGTTACAAAAATCGTTCAAAAACATATAAAAATTTGGTGAAAGTAATTTTTCTTCTGAGAAATTTTATTTTTTCAAGAATTTGGACGCGCACTGTGTATAAATGAGATCTTAAATCCTGCGTTCGAAATATCAGGTTATAACTCAGATTACATGCAATAAAATATGAAATTCTAATTCATAGATATGATATGATATTTGTCTTTGCAGGAGAGCTTAAGGAGCTGACTGTTTGGTTATTGTTCTTTTGAGATATTGATGTTTGTTGATTTTTTTTACATAATCAATGTCGTTTACTACTGACTTCATGTCAGTGCTTTTCTACATTATGGCGGTTATAAGTGGAACAGCGAGCTATCGTTTCGCACAAATCTCTGGAATATAGGAAGGTTATCAAAAGGCTTTTTGGCGCTCTTGTTCACCCGAACAGAGTGCCTATCATTTTGCCCGAATGTCTGTAATTTTGGAATATCGAGCCGAAAATGGTCTCAATCGATTGGGTTCGACTCCTGATGAAGAATTCGTGGCGAAAGTTGAGTCTGTCCGGCCGGCCTGCCGTATCCTCTCTAGCATCCAAAAGGAATCAGCTAGAGTTTTCAAATTTTCAGAATAGGTTAATTGTCCAAATATCTCGGTCAAGTTCGTTATTGGACCAAATCCGTCGGATGGTTCAGTAGTGATGAGCATCTGAAATTTTGTTTCCTCAATAACTACTAGAATATCCATCCGATCAAGTTGATACTTGGAATGTTATTGTCACTCTAAAAAATTTTTAAAAATTCCCAAAAAAAAAATTTTCAATACTCAATATCTCCTAAGACTTCATTTAGATTTAAATAAAAATCCGTATATATATTGAGGTTGCCGATATCTTACTCATCCTCAGATTTCATTGTCGTAGCTTTCCCCCTTCTGAAGATATGATCATTTTTTCATTTACTCAAGAGAAAAATAGAAATGTCATGAAGTCCGAGCTTTGTCATTGAAAGATTTGCTATCACAGATCGTTATTCGTTTGACAACTTGCGGACCTAGATATCAGTGTCAGTTGGCGTAATATCAATCAAAATTTTCATAGAATTCATGGAGGTAGAATTCGATGTCGATGACGTTGTCAAAATTCAGAAAAGCACAGACGTAATATTAATCAAAAATTTTTATCATAGAGAAAGAATTTGATGGCGTTGTCGAAACTCAGAAAAGCAATGACGTAAGTTTTTAGGAGGAGCATAGAACAAAATTTGGTGAAAATTATGAGTAGTTATTTTCAAATTGAGATAAAGGTTTGTTTATTCATTAGGGGTGCGTTCAGAATCAACGTCCGACGTCGCTCGGAGTGCACCCTGGCCGTTCGGAATCGACGTCGGATATAATATACGGGTGTTAATTTTGCATCTTGCAAAATACATCGGAAAGATATGCTCGTCCGGCGCAGTGACGAAAATTTCAAATTCAAATTCTTAGAATATAATAGAAAGTCTATAATAGAAAGACTATAATAGAAAGACTATAATAGAAAGTCCCTTCTCTAGTCTAAAGGAATTCCCAATTACGAAAGTACTTTAAAAGTTGGGGATGAAGCTTCTTTCTGTTGCATTTGTGTATAAGTAAACTTATTGATAGGATCGTTATAGTGCTAGTATATTATATTTAATGAAAATGGCTACATTTTCCATTTCGACTAGTCATGAAATTCTCAAAGACGAATGCGGAAGGTTGGTTATTTATTGTGGGGATAAAATATGTCTAATATCTGCTTTTCGGGAGCAATCGTTGGTCTTCCAGATCCATTTATCGACCCTGTATGTAGATGTACTCCTATTTTATCAAACAGAATACAAAATGAGGATCATTTCAATCTGAAATGTTCACTGAATTGTTCATCACTTATATTAGGAATGATATTTTCAAAATAATTCTGCACTCGTAGTGGGGTTTCTCGGGAATTTTGTATTACTTCTACTATTGTATTTTCTTCATCCTCCTCGCTACTCGGATACTCATCAAAAATTTCATTTATACAGTGAATAACGACATTCAATATATTGGATAGAATATTAATATTCAATTCATCGCAATTTAATACACTATCCATTTTTGTATGTTCAAAATTCTGATTCAGAAAACGGTAATATTATGTTCGAAGAAATCAAATAATGAAATTATTCCACAAACGCAACTTAACCTCAAATATCAAATAAATAAATGAACTGCACGTGCCCACTTCAAATAGACAGAGACTAACATAGAAAGAGAGGAGAGATGTCGCCCCAAATCGTTCTAAAACGTTCGACAAGATTTTGACAACCAAGTGCGTTCTACGCCGGACTTACGTTCTTTACCCGACGTTGATTCTGAACGCACTCTAGGCTTTCGTATTTACATCACATTGTCCCATAGTACGGAAAAAGACTATTGTTCACCCGATCAGAGAGCTTATAGATTTGTTAAGGTTTGAATATTTACTCCCAAGTAGCTCAACAAGAGCGCCAAAGCAATCCGACCTCACGTCAGTGCTTTCTAAATTTTTGTCAAGGATCCTGTAACTAAGAATCGCTAAACATGATTGCCAAATTTTAAATAACGAAGGATTTTTATTTATTTAATTCAAGATATCATTTCTTTTAATCTGACAGTAAGACAATAGAGCAAAATAATTTTTACCCTAAGTGATTCTAATTAATAAGTCCGACTCATGTCATGTGAGAAAGGACCACTGATCTAAGCAAACTGTCTAACTTTGTCTGTCTTATTGCCAGCTGATGAATAAATTGAAATTGAAATTATTGAATGTATTTTTTCGACAATTTATTTTTCTTTCGATGTCAGTTCAACAATGTCAGAATATTTTAGAAAACTGAGAGTTCCTTGGTTATAGTATAACATTTTCAAAATCTCTATTCTGTGTTTAGAATTTTAAAAATATCTTCACCATTCAATGTTTCATCGTATCTATAATAATGATTTCTGAATATCAGCCTTTGAAAAAAAGAATTTAAGAGCAATAGTATGTATTTCAATGACAATGGAATGACAATTAACCAACTAAAAGTTTGTGCCATTTCCAGTGGAACCGGGAGACTATACATATTCCAACAAAGCTTAACTCCGAAATTTCGAGTTTTTACATCAAGTATTTCTTCTAAATTTCCCAAAAAACTGTCTTCCTGAAAAATTTCGTATAAGTAATATTGAATTTAAATTTGAAAGCTAATTTATTGAATTTTATTGTGGGAATCATGATGAAGTATCATGGAAAATAGAGAATGTAACTCACATTGTATGATTTGATTAATTCAGTTTCTTAATTTCCTGTCTATTTTTGGATCATCGTTATCATAACCATCATCACTACCAAATATAATATTATTTTCACATTAATCAGAAATACACATTCAAAATCTGTGAAAATGAAACGATTATTTATTATATAACTTCAATCACTATGCAAGATTATCTTTCAAGAAACAGACCTTATCGTTGTATATAATTCAACGTTTAAGGAAGTTTCTACACACTCTTCTTATTGTTCTACTATTTGTATGATATTTTTATTATGATGAAACTTTTAATAGTTTTCATCCTGAATTATGACGAAGAGAAATATTGAATCATGTTCTATCAATATATTATGTATACAATGTTTCCAAGTTGATGCGGAAGATCCCAAAGAGTGGTTAATCAAAAATTAAAGGGAGGCTTTTCATATAGCTCGATCAACATCTTTTCCCTCTAAGTTACAACCCTTTGAAATTAGGTAAAACATTTTCTTCCATTTAATCGTAAAGGAATTATTGAGAAGAATAAAATTTGGTAGATAACTATGCTAATTGAATGATAGAGCCTGAATGTTTTCGTTATTCTAAACAGTCACAAGTTTTTAACGCCCCTTTATTCATCAAAAAGATTGATTTCAAAAGAGGGACTCACTTTTTGTATCTCGTCTTTCAATGATAAAATTGTTAGATCAAGCCCAAAAATATTAATTCTGCTCTGACCATTTTGTCATAAATTTATGAAGAGATTATGATTTATTGAAAAAATATCAAATAAAATCCTTTTTATTTCTGCTAAAGAATCTTCCTTTGGAATCACTCATATCAATTCAGTAAAACCACAGTATATTTCAATTATTAATAGAGTTTTACCAATTGACAATTATTTTAACGAATGAATCCGATCTAATATAATAATTCAATCTTCATTATGAATCAATACTATGTGAGTCCAACTCTAAGTGATATAATAACAGTAATCGCAAATATTAGTTATTTATACAAGTGAGTTAAATGAATGTATATTCATGAAAAGAAAGTTGAGCCCACGAGCCCGTAGGGAGAGTGGGTTAATTTTTTTGAGTGAATAAACATTTTCAACTCACAAACTATACAAAATTTTATCCGATTTTGATGAAATTTTTTACATCAAGTATTTCTTCTAAATTTCCCAAAAAACTGTCTTCCTGAAAAATTTCGTATAAGTAATATTGAATTTAAATTTGAAAGCTAATTTATTGAATTTTATTGTGGGAATCATGATGAAGTATCATGGAAAATAGAGAATGTAACTCACATTGTATGATTTGATTAATTCAGTTTCTTAATTTCCTGTCTATTTTTGGATCATCGTTATCATAACCATCATCACTACCAAATATAATATTATTTTCACATTAATCAGAAATACACATTCAAAATCTGTGAAAATGAAACGATTATTTATTATATAACTTCAATCACTATGCAAGATTTCAAGAAACAGACCTTATCGTTGTATATAATTCAACGTTTAAGGAAGTTTCTACACACTCTTCTTATTGTTCTACTATTTGTATGATATTTTTATTATGATGAAACTTTTAATAGTTTTCATCCTGAATTATGACGATGAGAAATATTGAATCATGTTCTATCAATATATTATGTATACAATGTTTTCAAGTTGATGCGGAAGATTCCAAAGAGTGGTTAATGAAAAATTAAAGGGAGGCTTTTCATATAGCTCGATCAACATCTTTTCCCTCTAAGTTACATCCCTTTGAAATTAGGTAAAACATTTTCTTCTATTTAATCGTAAAGGAATTATTAAGAAGAATAAAATTTGGTAGATAACTATGCTAATTGAATGATAGAGCCTGAATGTTTTCGTTATTCTAAAGAGTCACAAGTTTAAACGCCCCTTTATTCATCAAAAAAATTGATTTCAAAAGAAGGACTCAATATATAACTTTTTGTATCTCGTCTTTTAATGATAAAATTGTTAGTTCAAGCTCGAAAATTTTAATTCTGTTCTGACTATTTTGTCATAAATTTATGAAGTGATTATGATTTATTGAAAAAATATCAAATAAGATCCTGCTAAAGAATCTTCCTTTGAAATCACTCACATCAATTCAGTAACACCTCAGTATATTTCAATTATTGATAGAGTTTTACCAATATACAATTATTTTATCGAATGAATCCGATCTAATATAATAATTCAATCTTCAATATGAATCAATACTATGTGAACCCAACTGTAAGTGATATAATAACAGTAATCGTAAATATTAGTTATTTATAATGTTCATTGATTAAAAGAAAGTTTATTCACGAGTCCGTAGGGAAAGTGGGTTTCTTCGAGTGAATAAACATTTTCAACTCACGTGTCGTATACAAAATCTTATCCGATTTTGATGAAATTTCAAATAATGAATATTTTTTAGAGGAAATATTGGGTATAATTCAAATTCATAACTAGATTTCCTTTCGATCGATAGGGCTTTATGTAATCAATTGTTTGCAAGTGTCAATGAAAATTATAGAACCGTCAAAGAATTTTTATTTCGAAAAAATGTTGAGTGGTGATGACGAGGTTGTAGTTCCTGAGTGCATTATACAAGAAGAAAATGAGGCAGCAGAAGCAGTAATTCCATTAAAATAAAAAATATTGTAAGAAAAGCAATATACTGCATTTTGTGCATTATTGCATTAGAATATTTGATAAATTTTAAGAAACATACTTTAAAATGAGTTTTACGTGCATTGTGTGTGGAAAGAAAAATTTCTAGAAAGTGAGTGGTGAACATTTTATTCCACTAGTGAATTAAAACAATTTTAATTCACTCACAGGATAAACTTCAACTTACCCTTGTTACCATGGGTTGAATATTGTCGTCTATAAACGTCAAAATGGGATAAAATAATAAAATTCCCCTTCTCGTAGTAGAAGGAATTCTAAAAATTTTTCATATTATTAATCAAATAACTTCGAATTCTCGAACTGTTTGACTAGTTTCCTTGTCATTGGATTCCGTGAATGACTCCACATATTTGAATGATTTTACCAATTGAGAATTTCTTCGAATTATATAAGTCTTCAGTGTACGTTTGAATATCTCATTAATTTAAGTGGTTGAGTCCTTGACAGAACCATGATAATTCCGGTCATGTATTACAAAGATTTATTAATTATTTTTCTTCTCATTTTAGTGATACCACAATCATGCAGGTTTCGAGGGGTTAGATATGAATGCGGATTGAGCATTAGCTGTGTTGTTGGTGGAGGACGACCTTTAGATCTCTGCTCTGGAGGGATGATTTGGTCTTGCTGTGTAGACAGGGACGAAGAGGAAAAACCACCCCCAACGAATCATCACCAGCCTGAAGTTGGTATCTTGAATAATGCCAGTAAGTTAGAATTAGCAATTCTAATACTCCGAATACTGATTAATCGGAATGAAAAGAACTCCCAATGAAAAATTCCGAGAAAGTAAAAAAACTTGAACATTTGTATTTTGTAAAGAAGTTTATCATAGTGAAAAAATTGAGGGAATGACAATGAAACATATGAAAGATGATCTGATAAAATGGATTTATTGGATATAAAGTTGATCAAATTTTATGAATGATTTTACTCTGATTGAATTTAAAGAAATACAATCTTTCTACACAAAAAATTGAAATCAGAAGTTTGTCGTCTCATCTATGAGAAAATCTATCAATTCATGAGTAGAATTTCATATTTCTGTATCTTTTCCAAATTGATGTAATAAAGAATTATTGTTGAATCAATTTCCAAAATAAAATAATTTTTTCACAATTGTGTAACTTTCATATGTCTGAAACTAATGTAGTTTAGAGGTGCCAAACCACCAAATAAAGAGTTCTGACCGGAACTTGAATAGGAGAAATATTAAACGGCGATTTGTTGATGCTAAAAGGCGCGCTATTTCGTTTAGTTCTCGTAAAATCGTAAAAACGGTAAATTCCATTAAATTATCTTTACTGCTATATGAAATGTTGCGACTTCTACGTGACACATTAACTGATACTCCAATTCACAGGAAGTTATTTCTTTTCATTACACATAATTGAATTACATTCGATAAAAACCTTAAAATCAGTTCTAGTCGAGATATCCTTTAAATTTTCCCAGTTTATACTGTATCATAAGGTTTATATTAGTAAATTTGAATTCGTTTTAAGAGTGATTGTGTACTAATCCTAACAACATAAATACTAACAAGTATCAGACACGTATTATCTAGTGAACTATTATTCTCCGATGGAGTCAGACTATCCGGATGGTAATAATGTGGACAGACCCCCATTTAGGCCTTTCTATGAAGACAGCATGGTACGTCCATCCTCAGGAATTGACCACTATGAGCGACCATTTTATGACCAACGACCCAACGCTAAGGGTAACCATCTGAAGTACTAACACGCCATTAGATTTCTGAAGAATTTCAGCAGAAATTAAAGCTTCAACAGATCATTTGTAAATCTTTCCGTTCTTAAACTGGTAGATTGAATTGTTAAAAATCTGTTCATTTTGTTAATACTACCTTGATGCTGAGATTCTATGGAATTCCATTAATTCCTCTCCACATAGTTGCATCCCATTCACGATATGAACCAGAAAATGAACCTTGATGTTAAAACGATTATCCGATAAGATCACGAGATATCAGAATCATCAGATTTTTATTCAAATCATATAACATATTGCACTTTGTTCTATGGAAAAAAAAAAGACATTTCATTTTGACAATCATTGAAATGGACAATAGGAACAGATACATTTTAGTAAAATCAGTAAATCTACTGAAACTTCAGTAGACTTGGCAACTTTGAGGCATTGATGATTAATAGTTTAATCTAAAATAATTTACATCGAAACCTCTTATTCGAGCAAGAATGCTAAATGAGAAAGGAAGAAGCTCATGATTGTTGGAATTGCCTTCTGCAACGAGTTTTAGATATTTTCTCCACTATCACAGAGAAATGTTGACATTCAAGAGAAATTTATATTGTACGTCCTAGTGACTTTTGTACAGTATTTTGACAGTTGGAGTGACTAACGAAAGTTGACAAATTACGGAATTTCAATGTGAATCAAACGTCTCGAACATTTATGATTTCCAATGATCATCTAAAATTGATATTTGACTTGTGTTTAAATTTGATAGGATTGTCAATGCTGACTACCTTGAATCGAAGAACATAACTAGTAATTTGCTTATTTTTGACAGGTAATAGGTCTAGGGTAGAAATAAAACCAATTCTTCAAATAAGGCCTACTAGTTTCGACTTCTATCTGAATTCTTCCTCAGGACAAGTTTGTTACGGCTTTTTTGTCGATCATATTAAAATTGTAAAATGAACGACATTCATATTAAATGGAACGACATTTTACATTTTTAATATCATCCATCGACAAAAAAGTGATAACAAACTTGCCTGAGGAAGGAAGATAGAAGTCAGAAGTAGTAGGCTTTGTTTGAAGAATTTGTTTTATTTCTACCCTAGACCTATTACCTGTCAAAAATAAGCGAATATTAAGAACATAGGTCTAAAATCATCATCATAACTAGAAATAATGCAGTAATGAACTCATTGGATTAGATTTTAGCACAAATAGGTTTGCCCAAATGTTTGTTTCTTTTGAATAATTGGATAAAAGTGGTATCAATTATCTTTTTGCACTCCCTGATAAAGACTTCGTGGCCAAAATCGATACCAACGCAAAAATACCTTCTTCGAGTGCAATACATTGGTCACAATTCGCTGAACTAAGACCCATAAGAAATCTTCAGTTACTTGCCTGATGGTCACTCTTCGATATGCAATCTTTTTTTGACACTTTCTTCACTAGAGGACATAGAGGAATCTTCCTTAGCGATGTTCTTCTTCTGTGAATGTTCTATCAAGTTTAAGCTCTTTGGTTTAGCGTTCAACTTATTTAATTTTTCTTCATTTTGATGTTATTAATGCAGTTTCCAATATTCAAATGAATGTATCTTTCTGAAATCACGGTCTATTTATATGATCTTTTAACGTTCACCTATTAGATGTAGACCTCTCGTATGTTATCCTAACTTTCGAAACATAAAAGATAAGGGGTGGAAATTCCTTTCCTTAAAAAATTTATTTTCGTGTAAAATGTGAATCCGACATGTAAAGAACCGATTCATAAACGTCTGAACTCATATCACGTTAGCAGGTGGCCACTTATCGATTTAGGATACCATATCTTAAGTGCAAAACGCGCTGAATTCGCTGATATTTCTCAGAAAGACATTAATCCAAACGGATAGGGTTTCCCTTAAAAAGGAAAGAAGAGTTATGGCGAGGCCGTTACTGAGATCCTAAGAACCAAAGCAACAAATCAGGTGGAAAATAATTTCTGTTCAGCTAGAAGTTGGTTCATTTCAGCAAGAGTGGAGTTCTGATTAGCAAATCGATAGTTTTGGGCCTTATACAGTGTGGGTTACGTAAGATTTTCACAGAGAACTGAATGAAGAAATTCAATGAAGCTTAGTTTGAGCTATAGAATACTAGAGAGAATGTAAATGTCTGTAGAATTTTTTGGCAAATGCTATGAAAGGACAGAAATGAAGATTTTGAGAAGAAACTCTTTGGATTTGAAATGAAGAAAAATCGGAAATTTAAAGGTAAATTCATATTTATCAATTCAATTTCTGTATTAACCCAATAATCTAATCTCATCTCAAGTGATTTATTCAGGAAAGAATTTTTCAAATAAAGAATTTTCGAAAAGCTTATTATTCTTGCTGTCTCCCAACAATCAATTTTTGTACACCGAGATAATAAATCAGGAGTATTTGTGGTTCCCAATTGCTCTGGATGAATATGGAAGATAAATGAGCAGTCTCTTTTATCGAGATGAATTTTAGAGCCATCCAGATATCTTGTCCTATCCAATTCAATAGTAAATTTTTCAGGGAGTCTGCCTGAGCGTCTATAAATAAATTATTCTTCGAGTGCCATCAACCCTGTCAGCTTGAATTTAGAGTCATTTCACATTTTTAATCGATTGGTTTCTGTTAAGGAGAACTTTGTGTGTAGGTGATGAAAATAAATTTTTTCAGCTGAAATTTTTGGGGATTCAACCAAAAAAGGTCTCGATCGATTGGTCAAATTCGAGTATGTACATTCTCAGAATAGGTAAGTTTTCTAAATATCTCGGACAAGTTGGTTTCTTGGCAAAATTGGCAGACCAGGCGAATAAACTGTTTTCAAATTTGGTTCACATATCGAGAAGCGTCGATAATAGAACGTTCATCTCTTTGACCTCATCAGGACCAATCCGAATTAACAAATATACATGTGGAACCCGGCGCGTTCGCCATTTTGTAAACATAAGAACTTAATTAATAAATTCATGAAGATTATTATTTGGGCAATAACGATAATAACAACAATTAAGTATATTTAATTAGCAAAATAAACTTTGAGTCATTCCAGTAGCTTTCGAGTTCATTCGGTACATCAAAAATCCTTTGCCATTCAAAATATAATTGAGTACAAAGTTTATTACGATATCTCTGATCTGTTCAAACAATTCAATCAAACAATTTCTGGTTGATATCATCGTTTTCATTCTGTAATTCCACAGGAAAATCACGAGAGTAGAGGCACAACAAAGTTACCACACATGCACGTAGAAAAGTTGTTTTTGCCGTCGATGTTTTCGATAATTATCCTGCTTTTCCAGGTTGCGGTGAATTATACACGAGGAGCAACAGGATTGTGGGAGGACACACAACAGGTTTCGGATCGCATCCTTGGCAAGTGGCTTTAATTAAAACAGGGTTTTTGTCGAAAAAACTGGCATGCGGAGGGGCCTTATTGAACGAAAGGTGGATCATCACCGCAGCTCACTGTGTAGCAAGGTGAGTGTACTTATCGGAGGGCTTCATTTATAAATGGGTTTAGGGATGAGTAATGAGAGGGATTCACGTGAGACAGGGTTATACTTACTCTTCGTTTCTGAATAATACATTTTCAAAGTTCCCACTCCACGTGAAATTCGGGACTGAATGATGTGGGATTTTTTTGGTGTTTCAATTTAACACAGAGAAAAAATTTTGAGAGGCATTGCCCGCATTTTCTATAAGTATTACTAATGTATGATATGATAGATTTTCGCCTACAGATAACGTCTAACGTCGAAATAAACACGGCTCTCATATTTACAAGTTTATTTACACTACTAAGAAATAAATAAAAGTTCATCCTCTGAATTCTACAACGATCGTTAAGTTCTTAATTTCGGCCAAAAGTTCTGAACTCGCGAAAAGTCTATTCGTCTTTCGTGTAACGTCTTTTCTCCAAGGTTACCGTTCTTATCAGCATCTCAACTTAGAGTCTTTCGATGGAAAACTATCAGTCTCCAGGAACTTTCGTAATTTTTCAAGGTACATTCCTAAACACTCTCATTGGTCTACTTTTAAGCAAATGGGGTTTACCATAGTTCCCACCACTGTACTCAGCGTCCTTTTCCCAATATTTATCACAACTCTTGAGAGGCCTGTCAACCGTCGCACTAATTAATAATCATAAACGTCATTTCGAAACATGACCCTTCAATTTGGGAACGTTAAGAGGGTTAGTCTATCCGACGTCGAATAAATACGGTTTGGGCCCAATAAATAATAAATTTAGAAAGCACTGACGTGAGGTCAGATTGCTTTGGCGCTCTTGTTGACCTACTTATGAGTGAATATTCAAACCTTAACAAATCTATAAGCTCTCTGATCGGGTGAACAATAGTCTTTTTCCGTACTATGGGACAATGTGATGTAAATATGAAAGCCTAATGAATAAACAAACCTTTATCTCAATTTGAAAATAACTACTCATAATTTTCACCAAATTTTGTTCTATGCTTCTCCTAAAACTTACGTCATCAAATTCTTTCTCTATGATAAAAAATTTTTGATTAATATTACGTCTGTGCTTTTCTGAATTTTGACAACGTCATCGACATCGAATTCTACCTCTATGAATTCTATGAAAATTTTGATTGATATTACGCCAACTGACACTGATATCTAGGTCCGCTAGTTGTCAAACGAATATCGATCTGTGATGGCAAATCTTTCAATGACAAAGCTCGGACTTCATGACATTTCTATTTTCTCTTGAGTAAATGAAAAAATGATCATATCTTCAGAAGGGGAAAAGCTACGACAATGAAATTTGGGGATGAGTAAGATATCGGTAACCTCAATATATATACGGATTTTTATTTAAATCTAAATGAAGTCTTAGGAGATATTAAGTATTGAAAATTTTTTTTGGGAATTTTTTAAAATTTTCTAGCTTGACGATTTCTGCGAAATTTTGCAAGCCATTTCGTTTCAGCCTCCTCAATAACATTTCAAGTATCAACTTGATCGGATGGATATTCTAGTAGTTATTGAGGAAACAAAATTTCAGATGCTCATAACTACTGAACCATCCGACGGATTTGGCCCAATAACGAACTTGACCGAGATATTTGGACAATTAACCTATTCTGAAAATTTGAGAACTCTAGCTGATTCCTTTTGGATGCTAGAGAGGATACGGCCGGCCGGCCGGCCGGACGGCCGGACGGCCGGCCGGACAGACTCAACTTTCGCCACGAATTCTTCATCAGGAGTCGAACCCAATCGATTGAGACCATTTTCGGCTCGATATTCCAAAATTACAGACATTCGGGCAAAATGATAGGCACTCTGTTCGGGTGAACAAGAGCGCCAAAAAGAGACTAGCTTGTCATCTCAGGATCGTCGATACATGAAGATGCACTAAATATCGGATATCACTTTTTCAACTGCGAAGCCAGGTCCGCACTGGGACCAACTCCGTCCAAAAAGGCTGAATCCTACACATATATATTTGAAAACTATTAATACGTGACGTTCATATATACTCGTACGGAGATTTTCAAATGCAAATTGTGCTAAAGCGATATGCGATACTGTACAGGGAGACTTTTTATGAGGCAGTGTGTAACCAGAACTTCATGTGTATAGAGGACAACGCATATAAGTACCATATGTTGGTACACAGATACTGCTTAGTTAGTGTCGCTTCCTTCCATGTGAACCCGGTTATATGATTATTGCTCTCCAACTCTATGTGTTTGGGATGTCCCATATATAATTATATATTGGAGAAGGATAATGGGCTACACCGCAGGAATGCAGAAAATATGGGAAATGGATGGAAGGTAGTTGCTTATTGGCTACTTCAGGGCAAGGCAACCAAGAAACCTGGAAATGGATGGAAATGAATAATGAACAAAAATGTAAACGACAACAGGTGACCACAACAGGAGCGAGCATCCAATTTGTTGTCGTTTATTTTTTTTTCATTATTTATTTCCATCCATTTCCCATATTTTCTGCATTCCTGCGGTTTAGCCCATTATCCTTCTCCAATACCTAATTTCACCGCATTATCTTCTCTTTGAATATAATTATATATATATATAGCATTTCTTGGAGACACTTCAAATGCCAATGCGGTATTTGTGCGTGGACGATTTTGAAAAGAGGATGGAAGTACCTTACGAAATAACTCTTTGAGGATATTTTCTTTCGAAGCAGTAATCGGTATTCGAACATATCAATAAACTGTTGTTTTTGTGACAGTTCCTGTGATTTATAAAATGATGAGATAATACACTCATGGCTGGATTATGTTTTAAACTCAATAAACTTGTAAAGGTTTGACACTTCAAATGAAGGATTTATGTGATTGCCGAATTGTATGTCCTTGTGGTGGGATAACAGTAAGACTATTTTGTGAATATATTTGTTCAAAAAACTGTGCAGGGGTATATCCAAAATCATTATGAGTGAAAATAAATTAGTAAAGTCGATTGAGGCAAGGAGGTCAACATTACACTAAAAACAGGTCTTTGAAAACCCTTGATAAAAGAGCATGTTATGCATGTTTTTGGTATTCAGTCAAACTGCTCGTGCGCCAGACTTTTTTACCTCCAAGCGCGTCACCCTTCTCATCGAACTATCCCGTGGAGTGAAACGGAAATCCCGAGTAAGAGCCTAGGTACCCTCAAAGAATGAGGTGAGTATTTATTGGAAGTAGTGGTACTAATGAAAAATCATAACAGTCTCGGTCTTGCTAAAACAAATGGGTTCATTCTCTTATTACTATTCTACAATTGCAATGCGATCAGTCCAACAGAAGATCACACCCAATACTATACTTCAATCAATTCTTACACCATACGTTATAAATTCAATACCAAACAGCAAATCCCAATTAATAATCCCAACTTATTCTACTGTGTTTGCTTCGAAAGGTCCGCTTACGACAATTCAAACCAAAACTAGTTCCCTCGAGAGATCCAGAACTGTTTAGGACTTGAACTGTAAGTCAAGTGGATCCTATCTTGATGACCGAATCGTCTAGGTGTAACCAATCTCGAAGACCGATTCATCTGATACTGTACAAACTCAAACTTTATACCCCTGTCTGGGTCTTCCACCTCTAGTCTCTGCCATACGCGACCAAGAAGAGGCATCGATACCTAGCACTACCAACGGTTGTTGGCGTGGGTTTCCTTCAGAATTTTTCAGAGGAGGGAAATATCGCCTAGTAATCGAAGTTGTGGCTGATGAAAAGAGTTTTTATCTGGACATAATTCATCTTATTGTTATATCTTTATATATAGCTGATTCATATACGTTACAGATTTTGACCCTTATACAGGATATTTCTCTCAATGTACATTATTTTAACCTTTTAACTTCTTTCCATAAGAAGCGGCCATACATACACAAGTATTGCAAGCTTTTGCGTATCTATCTACGGGCTACATTGATCAGTCTCATTAGGAGTACTGCTCATCTATTATCACTTCTTGCAAAAAAAAATACTAGAAGGATTGGTATCAGCCGGCGCATATGCTCATTTTACACCCTGTATTTTTTGAACAGATGGTTTTCTTTGCACCTAAGACGTCGATTGAATCTTAATAGCCTTCTTTTTCTATTGTTTGACAGCACAACGAACGGAAACATCCGTGTACGTCTGGGAGAATGGGATGTCCGAGCTCAGGACGAGAAATTGCTCCACGAAGAATACACGGTGGAGCGGAAGGAAGTGCACCCCGCCTACTCGCCCTCAGACTTCAAGAATGACGTGGCATTAGTGAAATTAGATCGCAATGTCCGATTCAAACAGCACATCGTTCCGGTTTGTTTGCCATCGCCTACGGTAAGAATGTGTTGTCAGAAAGCTCCGATATCATCGGTAGATTTACAGGAAAATTTTTTGTGTGATATTTTCATGTTTAGGTGTGTGCGATTTCTTTATTTTCTGAATCAGTTTTTGAGAAGGTCTGATTGTAGAGGCACCCATGATAGAAATGCGGGTCCAATTCGGAATCGTGGAAATCTATTCAAAATGATAGATCAGATATAATTAGAAATAAGTGACGATGTCCCAGCCAAGTGGGATATTCCTAAAAAGTTTTACAACATTAAATTGAAACATTAAGAATTTGAGTCCCCGACTCCACCATTATTTTTATATGGATCCCAATAACTAATGATCCAATGAGTTCAACTCGAATTGTAGCATATTGCTGATATTGTGATCAAATGCACGATACCATGATATACTGCGTGGGCCATTTGAAATTAGCAAGTTCTAGTCAGGTTTCTGTACAATCGGAAGCTGTAAAGGTCTGAAAATATTTCTGGTGGAAAGATTATCACCCCAAAATTTTCAGTCTGAAATTTCCAACATTTTTATATATAAAAATTACGAATCACGATGTTTGTCCTCGATATAATTAAATGATAAAAACGGAGTGTCGTAAAAACTTTCCCCATTTCATCTCCCGACAATCAGCGCAATGAAAAATCACCGAGCTGGATCTCGTTGAACACGAGGAATAATGCAGAGAAATAACGTCTATTTCTCAGCGTCTGTTCAGTAAAACTCATTTTCCCTGTCCCGAAAAATTCATTCTTCAGTTCAACGGCACGGAGAGTAGACTGTCGACACATTCTGTAGTCCGGGCATTCGAAATAAATGAGCTACACCCGCTTGGCTCGCTCCAGAAATAACTACGGATCCAATTTGATCCTCAAAGAGACAGGAGTCGGATTCTTGAAGGTATTATGCAACACACTAACAAAAAGAGGGGTTCTGTGCTGAATAGCAATGACTTCATTCCACATTTCCCTATATATCTTCGAGAGTATTTTGTAACCAATCGAATCCAACATAAGAGATCTGCTTTGTTGAAATGTTGATGTTCTTTGTATAATTCTACAGAAAATATTTTCATGAGCCTTCCTGGATAATCTTCAATTATCGAATGATGAATTTTGGATAACATTCTATTATTATTTTGTTGAATGGCACTTATAACCCAACTCCAACGAAATGGAGGTATCTTATTTCTATCCGAGTAGTCATTAGGAATATATGTTGGGAACTCAATGTAACTTTTCATGATTTTCCTCCCAATCATACTCCCATGCGAAGTACTTAGGAGTTAAATTAGATTCATCTGTTAATTTCCCGTTTCTTGGAATAACTAACTGTCTTTCCCAATTTATTTGTGACGCCATTTTTCGGTGTTCAGTTAAACTTCTCAGGTGCCAGATTATTTTACCTCCAAAGTCGCCACCCTTATCATCGAAGTCTTCCGTGTAGTGAAACGGAAATCCCGAGTTCGAGACTAGGTAGTCTCCAGTGGATAATTAGGTGGGTATTTATTGTAGGTGGCGTTGTAACATTCGCCACTGTTTCTTTCGAAACGAATGACAAATATTATAAATAAAATTAACTACAACACTTAAGTCTGAATGACTCCAGATACAAAGATTTGGCTATTTTATGTGATCGTCTAGCAAGGGTAGGACTACTTTATGTTCAAGTATTAATTCAGATTCGTGATAATTGAAATTAGTGAAAAAAAGTTGGAAAATAAAGATGGTATATGAAACATTATGATTAGACCATAAAAATTAGCTCCTTATGCAGGATTTAAAGAAAAACAAAGGGGAAAAATCCTTAGGCATAAAAAACCCTCTTCCACTATACATAAGGCCAAATTATCAGTACCAGTCTATTCAGTAATATCAAAATCAGACCCTGCAATCATTGTAGAGGTAATTCTTGGCCAATGAAACCATTAGCCAAGATATCTAAGGTTAGGTGTGAGATTGGTGAAATGTGACTGCTTGGAGATCCATCATAGGGGCAGGAGGTACCCTTGAGTAACTTGAGTACAAGAGTAACCATATTTTCTTATCTTAGATAACAAGTTTGGAGGCAGTAATTATCAGACATCAAAATATTGTGATTACACAAAACAATCAGTCATAGCAATACTGGGTACAACTTCAATAACACAACATGAATAATAGTCATGGTAATTATGACAACTCCAATAATACAGTAAGAATAATAATCATGGCAACTTCAATAAAATAGTATATGCAAAAGACTAATTATGATCTCCGCGATGGTCACGTCCCCAAGGTATGTTAGCCATAACTATAAATATTGTATGAGCTGAGGAAATGGGAACACAGGTGAGGTCATGGAGTTCCAGCAGAAAGTAGCAGCGTCGAAAAAAGGATATCCTCTCATGCCTTATAGCCATGAATGGTGCTGTCCTATACCGACATTAACGGCCTTCGATCCAGGTAGCTAAGAAATCTCATACAAAAACATAGGAATGGTCCACAAGCCCCCAAACCCTAAATAAAAATATCATATAATAAAACCATTAAGATAATTAGATAACAGTATGTAACAGTATGAAATAAATATCGAAAGTACTCTCACCACTTGATGAACAGTAAAACATAAACAATCAACAATAAGAAAACATGAACATAAATGGGAACAAGAAAACAAACGTGAATAATAATAAGATAATACATGAAAAGATTACCAGAAAACTAAGAAAAGATCTCTCACCGCAATGTGAAGTATAAGTACCTTAGATTCGTCTACCACAAATTAATTTATAGGCAATGTTATTCAATTCGAGCTGAAACGATGACAACAAAGGATTGCTGCAAACTTGAAGACACTCGATAACTCAAGGTATCTACAAGGATAGTTGAATTAATTCCCTAAGTACTAATATCATCCGATCTATCTAATATAGGTCCTCAAAGATCTTCATATCTTTATGAAAATTTCCAAACGCATAGTATTAGGCTGGCTTTACCAGTGAATTCATTATTAAACTCACAGGAAACAATATAACTAAAATTGATCATGCTGCATGTTGGAATAACGTTCATATTGTTCACAATGGATTTAAATTAAACAACATATTCAGGTTAATGGATATAAAATTTGGTAATTCTTTTATTAGTTTAAATATCATTCATGATTCAAATTTTTTTCAACTGAACTCTAATGATCCTTCCACCATTTAAAACTACCCAAAACTAAGCAAGTTTGTTCTTCTCTCTTCCAACGCTTTTAATCCATTAACAATGGAGCTTCACAACAAAAAAATCCTTTCTTTTGACGGGTACGTCAGTCTGCGCAAAATGACATGCAAACAGAACTTCCCGGTTTGGTTCATGGTATAAAGGAATAATGTATAAAGGTATAAAGCGTATCAAGCTTAGGGAAAAATTGAATTTCATTGAAATTCAAAATCCTGGGATTTTACAGCATCAATTGGTTTGATTTTTATACTACTGACTTAAAATCTTCAACAATGCGGTAGGTCCAAGAGGAAACCCCAACCAATCACTTCAATCAATTCTTACACCGCAATTTCTTATCGGCCTGTAGACGATGGCAAAATAATACTATGTAATGGTAAGCAAATTCCAATTGGTCATCCCAACTAATTCTATTGTGTTTGCTTCAAAAGGTCCGGTTACGACAAACCGAACCCCTCTCAAAAGGCTGAACTAGTTCCCGAGGAGGGATATGTCGCTTGGTCATTGATTCTGCGCTGTCATTACATATTCCTTATTATTTCATGCATTCAACATAGAATTCCAATGAAGTCACGTAAACCTTCTTGATATAGTTTCTTCAGTATGAACACAAGGAACACAAGGAAAAAATTATGGGAAATAATAAGATAATAAGGTTCAGTAAACCAACATTAATTACACTTTGTGCTCTTGAACTTCAGTAAGTATCATAGTTGAAAATAATTTTGTGGTTTTCAAAATGATTAAGCAAGAATCTTCAATAAGAACCATTTCAAAATTCTTCGATGTAACTAGTCTTATGATGTACTGAATACACGCCATTCTCACAAGGTAGATTTGAAAAGAGCGTTTAATGAACTTTTTGCAGAGTTGTATTAATTGTATTGTAATAAAAAATAATATATAAAATATATTCAGATTGTACTAAGCTACAAGAGCAAGATGTGAATAAGAAAAAATAAATTTGACACGTAATTTTTGAAAGAAACCAATGCAGTTTTAATTACTTTTCTTTTATTTCAATGTACCAAAGATCGTTTCGAATTCAAATGCTACATCACATGTTTTAGGTTAAATTAGCTGGGAAAATGGCGACAGTTGCTGGGTGGGGTAGAACAAGACATGGACAAGCCACAGTACCCTCAACATTGCAAGAAGTTGATGTTGAAGTCATTCCAAATGACAGATGTCAGAGATGGTTCAAAGCCGCAGGAAGGCGGGAAATCATTCACGACGTGTTCCTTTGTGCTGGATACAAAGAGGTGAGTAGAAACAAGATTTTCAAAGAATTTTCCACCTTTTTACTTGGTCAAATCTTTCCATTTCTCTGTCGGACAATTCCACATTCGATTTGAATTATTGTTCTCTGGAGTATCCATTCTATTCATAATAAATGTCTTTGCTCCTACGATAATCATATGCCATCAATATCTTTCGAACCGTAACACACGAATTTTTCTTTTCCAGGGCGGTCGTGACTCATGTCAGGGAGATTCAGGAGGACCACTTACCTTGAATATAGATGGACGAAGAACCCTCATCGGCTTGGTGTCCTGGGGGATTGGATGCGGACGTGAACATTTACCAGGAGTGTACACAAACATCCAGAAGTTCATACCCTGGATAGATAAGATCCTTAGTTGAGGTAGACTAGAAATTCGCTAAAGTGCCAATGTGATCTTTTTCAGTGAGATAGATGGAAAACGAACTTTGTATGTGAATGCTCGTGAATCAATATGAGGAAAAAATATTGAATGATATGAGCTATATTTATTTTAATTTATAAGTATATATAACTTGAAATTTATACTTTCGATGTGTACATCATTTTTATGATGAAATAAATATTTGTATTTGTTATTAAATTATAACTGATCTGATCTCTTTATAGAAAGAGATCTGTTTCTTCATAATCCTTCTCTTTTTAATATGCAGGTTATTCAGTATTTTATAATTTCAATAGGATAATGAACAGGTAAAATCCTAATATAAAATTCTACATGATATATTATCAAAAATATTGAAGTTTGAAATAAAAAATTCTGCCCTATGAACTCGAAAAAAAAATGCAGTCGAAAGTAGATACTTTCCTACAGAGTGGAAAATTTTTGGTGATATTATTACAATTCTACGAAATGGTAGGGCAAATAATTTGTGAAATCTAAGTATTCTTCTTAACATTTTGAGGCACTGTTGAATTATAAGAATCCTACTTCTGTAATAACCTCAGGAACTCACTATATTGTACATTCGTTAGTATATTAACTTAACATCTATACTGTGAATTAGAAATAGACGTTGCATAATTTTTTTTAACATTCTACCATATCTGAGGGTGAATCATAGCAATTCATTTTATGACTCGATAACTCAGTTGATATTAATGTCAAATGTCAACTTAGAGGCTTGAAGTACACCCATATACTTGCCTTTTAATCATTTGATCAAGATATTTCTAGTTAATGATATTTTTGATAGTTTTCCAATATTTAAAAATGGGAAATTATCTTAACAGAATTTTCAAAATCTATTCTAATATTTTTGAAGCTTAATGGATTCTTCGAAACTTCACCGAAATATTTTGAGGTCATTAGAGTATACTAAGAACTTTGATGATAAAAGCAGAGGTACGCTTTTTTCAAATGAATAATGAACAACAAGGGACCCAGATCCCTGAGGAACACCGGATTCATTTAAAAATCCCTTTGAAGATTGTTCATTCACGCAAACAAATAAGTATCTATTTAGATTATAGGACAGCATCCACCCTAGGTTCGGCGAAACGTATTTTTTTCTCTGTGATATTGAAAATAAAATTGGAGAGAGTATTTGAGTTCTATATATTGCGATTTTAAGATATCCTCAGTGTGAATAACGGAGAACTAAAAAGGTTAGTGTCAAAATATTTTCACTCTTGAAAAAATTCTATTTTTGTATTCGCACAGTCAAATTCTTTCACATTATTTTGAAAACTACCAGTTGTGAAGTGCATATAGTGAAACACAAATAAGACTTTGTAACCAGAGTCTCTGATGATATATTCCCAATAGCATAATAAAAATTATTATATAATATCTCACAGAATAATAATTGACCTCACAAGGGTGGAGCAATTTCATAGAATTTTTGTCCATTTATGTGAGATAAGAAGGGAACTTATTAAGTGAAATGTCCTCATGTACATTGAAATCATTGCTGTTCTCGAGATATTCAGTTGTGATGATTGTTGGCAACCATAAAAACAAATATCAATGTTGACAGTTGAGTGCATTAGTAATAAAATACTGATATACTCACCAAATACGTATATGTTCGTGCATTATTATGATTTCAAATTCAAGTCAACTCTGACTAGTTTTCTGAAAAAATCGAGCTCAATATAAAAATGGGACAGTTAAGAACTGATAAATCAGATGAAAATCTAGAAGACCTCAAAGATTTAATACAACAAAATTTCACAATAGTGCAAATTACTCTCTATTACTTGAATGTCAAGGTCAGGCCATCAAATTCAATAATACTCGTATTTGCCATGAATGGAAAAAGTAAACTACATCTGATTAAATAAATAATTAAATTATTGTATATAATTTCATGGAGTAGTTGATAGAATGCAAGGTGAAAAGATGTTGTCAACTTAAATACTATGTCTATAATTTGAGGAAAAGATTATTATCCATGAACTATGTTGGTGTTCAGATCCAATAACTCACTGAAAGAAATATTCAAAAGTTGAGACGGCTTGTATCGACCAAAGTTTCCAAGAAAAGTACTAACGTTGAAAATTATTTTTAAAACCATTTAATCAAATTTCAGATTCCATATTGGCTATATTTCGCTCAGTATTCGAGATTTCAGTTCGAAATTTGGCATGATTTTGAATAATTGGTAAATCTGTACCTACAATTTCCAAATTTGAATTGTCAGTAATACAGATTTGTCAGTAAATTATCACAATTTCTCAACTCACCAAAATTATGAAAAACATTTCTCGAATTAGACACCAACTATGTTCTTTCATTTTCAGAGTGAGAAAAATTCAGACTTTTTCAATACACTTCTGTATACCTACCTATACCTATTTTGTTTGGATTGTAAGTATTCGGAGTTTATTGAATTTCAATTTATATGCGAAAACTTGTTATTTGTCATATAGGTTTTAATAATGGTGCTCTATGGATTGAGCTGAGCAATAGATTCGTCGATCTATAGACGACATAGAGAGCACAGATAAAATATCAATTCAATAAATTTAGATATATTAAATCAACTTAATTCACCGATAACTTAGAATAGGTATAGCAAAATGTAGAGAAAAATTGAAAGGTGAGATGTTTTCAATCTGAAAATGAAAAACATACAGGGTGTCTAATTTAAAAAAAATAGAATTTTTGACAATTTTATGAGTTGACAATTTGTTTTTGACCACTCTGCATAACTGACAAACAAGATTCGAAATCGGCGACACAGGACAAACTATTATATGAGGTCAAGCCAAGTTTTGAACTGAAATATTGAATATTAAGAGAAATATAGTGTTTTTGTGACTCTCATATTTATTCTAAAGTTCCTACAAATAATTCATTACCCAAAAACCGTTAAAGATGGATATAGTAGTAAATGCAAGTTAATTTAATTATTGGACTTACTCGAGTTTGACCACGAATAATCAACAGATTTATGAAAGAATTCCTGAATATCCTGAGACTAAGAAAAGTCCAACTATTCTTCATCGTCATGCTTTAAGTCTCCGAAAGCAGATGATGATAAATATTTGGTTGATTGCAAAATATTATCAGCCACAATAATATTATAATTATTTATCGTTTAGTTGATGACGAGATATTGTTGATGATGGAGCTCGTGTTGAATGATTGTTTGGGCTATTACCATCATCTATTGTGGATGTAATGTTTTCCGACGTTTCGATAGACATCTTCTATCTTTATCAAGGAGAAAAGTAAGAAACCTTTTGAAAATTATCAATTTTCAAAAAGTAAATCCCAAGAACCACTGTGTATAAAAAGCCAACGAACACAGGACAATATCTACATTTTGATTCAAACCACCAACTAAACACTAAATTGGGAGTAGCAAAATGTTTATTTGATAGAGCAATAAATATTTGTTGCACTGAAGAAGACCAAAATGAAGAAATAAATAACATCTCGAAAACTCTTAGAAGCAATGGCTACTCCAGAAAGATATTAAAAAGCTAGACGAACAAGAGAAAGTCAACCTGAACCAACAGATATAAATCAGACCATTAAAACCGTAATTCCTTATGTAAGGTTGTCGGAGAAAATGAGAAGAATTGGAAATAGATACAACATAACGACTGCATTCAAAACTCAAGACACTATCAGAGCTAAACTTACAAAAGTTAAGCCTAATAATGAGACACAAAGGACAAAGAACTGCATATATGAATTACCTTGCGAGTGCGGAAGATCTTACATCGGAGAAACTAAACGCCCTCTGAATGTACGAATAAAAGAACATCAGAAGCTTCTACGAGTACTAGACAGCGACAAATCCAGGTTGGTCCAACATGCTGTAGATGAGAATCATCGTATAAAATGAGATGAAGCATCAATAATATCCAAAGAAGAAAAACTTGCAAGAAGAAAATCAAAGAAGCAGCATTTAGACAGATTCCATAAGTGCTCCATCTAAGATCAGAAGTTTGGACGCCGATAGTTGTAAAAAGATTTATCACAGAAGTATATTTTCGTTCATTTTTCTTTTGACTCTGTCAATTGACTTTTTGATTGGTAATTTTAAAGATATCCTTGAAGATGAAGATGTCTATCGAAACGTCGGAAAACATTACATCCACAATAGATGATGGTAATAGCCCAAACAATCATACTTATCGTTTGGTGAGTAGCATATGTTATAAACTGAAATATAATAAAACATTATTATAATCAGCCTAAATAAAACATCAAGATTTTCGATATAATCGATGCACAGTGTTCGTTACCTTCTGAAAATCTACAATGGATCCACCATATGCTTTATTGGGACATTCTCTGGCTAAGAACAGTTTGTATAGTTATTCTTGAATTATAGTTTAGGGACATAGCTTTGCTCCAAGCCACTTAATTAAATAAAGATTTGCGAAAACTCGAAATAAGACAAAGTTTGAACTGAATCGATTCTTTAATGTGCTGTATTAATTGTGCACTTTATTTAACCAGTTCTAGTCAGCCATTAACCATTAGTATTTACGATATATTGTTAGGATTTCAGTTTCAATATTTTTTTCTCTTTTCCATAGCAGTCCGGGCCATTCAAATACGTAAAGTGGTTCATATTCTGTGTCAGAGAATAAAGAAATTCATTGATATTGGATTAAATGACCTCCCAAAGTCATCGAAGGGCTAGAGAAAAATCGAGGAGCCAAAGAATATTGATATTGTACTCTATTACACAACCAATTGAAAATAAAAATTTTCAATAGGGATCAAAATTATGGAGTGTGGTCGTATCGAAAATCTGAAGTATTTCATAATTCTCAGAAACTCAGAATCACGTATTTATTAAATTCCGGGTACTCGAGGTCGACACCCTGACATTCCAAAAACACTGAAGCACCCCATCATCTTTCAGCTCACGTTTCAGATTACTGGAGCCGATCAAAAATTCACATCATCGTTTATTTTCAATCAATCTCTGGACGTGCTCATTACATCAAAAACATTGGAAACAGCCACCGAGAAGATGGTACCTCATCTGGTACTGAAGGTACCAATTATCCGACAACCTTGAAGTATCATGAGTTGTCTACATCAAGACAAACCAAGGCGAAGGAGCAGCACCTGTTAAGCTCTACTTTATTTGAAGCGGCGATCGTAACTCCTCACAACTCGATCACCAAACTGAGGTACCATTAACGGTACCTCCCCTCCTGGGCTTCCACTGTTAAGCCTCGCGCTCCCATGGGTCCTTGACCCTCGGCTCTTGAAGATGGCATGAGTAGACCAACTTCTTCGGCCAGTTGAATCCAAACACCGGTATGACTTTGAACCCGCTAGTCATGGGGATGACATCGTACCTAAAGAACTAGCTGCGCGCCAAATTTGAAATTGAACGGCCGAAAAAAATACCTGAGGTTCACGGGGTTCCTCGCGTGTTTACGATACAAATATGACAATTTTGGCAATCGCGAGACCTTATTTGATACGCTGATTGTATTATTATTGTGTCTTTGATCTGTGTGATGATTTCATGTGAAATCCAACGATATTGATATTTATTTTAATTGAGTTTATTGAACCGTCTCAGTTGACTTGCAAGGTGAGTTGTGAATTGTATTAATTAAAATGTGGTTCCGTTAGTGTTACGACCTTGTATCGAGTTTGGCTGGATGCTCAAGAATTCTGGTCGACTAGGATTGTCACAGTTTCGGACTCGGCGCTATCAATTCAACCAAATGGGTCTTATTGAAATTGCAGTGGCCCTGTCTACTGAGATTCACATTACGTGTTTTTCTCATTTCATAAAATTCTTATATTTCTTTCAATTGATGAAATCCAGAATGAATGATTATAATTCAGTGACCATCAATATTAAAACCCAATACAGACAATTACATATTAACAAAATATATTCGAAGTGAATTTTCAACATGCCAATTAAAAAGAGATGACCCTTTATAAAACTTGGAATAAATATCATAAATTATTTTTTTCCCTAGGCTTTTATGTCATACTCTGAATTGTATGACACCCCGTCACTAACCCCTGATCTATATGCTTTATTGTTTGCTAACTAAATATTGTAAGCCAAAAGTTCAAAAGAATATATATAAATATATACAGTGTAGATATATATTTAGGATATTACAAGTAGGTACACATGAAAAAATGATGTTCCGCTATATCGCATTATCTACAACCTTAAGATGAATTTATTCTATTCTTCACGATAATCAAAAAATTAAACCTGCTCATCCTGCAGAGGAAGAGGTGTGAGTATATTTCTCAAAATTTCATAAAATGAAATTTCACAAAAGCTACTCAGTTGTCCAGGTCTGGATTACCAAAAAACACCTGAGAATTTTTGAGGACTGAATTCAATTGAATACTTTCATCACTGATATCGAAAAACTTAAACATAGAACTATTAATTGATTATTTCAAAGACAATCATAATAAAGGCTTCTTTCTGAAAATATGACTTATGGTTAATGGACATAAGATTTACAAACCTCTATGACTCATCTCGACCATTTATCAATGAAGAAGTTCATTTGAAAGAGAATAGCCATTTTAAAGTTCATTATAGAAATCATGTAATAATAATATAATGGATGGAATACGAACAAATCAACAAAGATATATTCAAAATTACATATCACCAAACTTAGCATTTTTCAAATACCTGACCTGTATATCAAATATACTTTTACGTGTCATCAGAAAATCCTAGGGGACTTCAGTTATAACCTGATATCCTCATGGATTGCATCAATAAAATCAACAAACATCTAAACGTCGCTAGAGTTTTTGAAACTTTCGTTCATGATTCAATTTAACAAAAAAATATTAACCTTTACGCGAGCCCAAGGTATTCACTCAACAGAAGTTGAAGAGGATTATTTTAGCCCTAGGCATTTCCTCAGAACTAAACGATTCATGAGATTATAGACAACTTCAATATCGTGTTTTCTCAAAAGTTTCCTGATTTTGCCGGTTGTACAAGAACTTTAATTCAGATTATGCTTCTTAAGCTGTCTAATGCAGTTGTGGGAGTAATTTCAGGTTGAAGCCTTATCAGACTGATGCTGAAATGCAATGAATAATCAGTTATTCTGTTAAAAATTTCTTCCCACAATATTAACCATGTAATTCAGTTAGATGCTTGAAATTTTCACAGATTTTTATTTATCTCCTCAAGTTGTTGAATGATTTTTCTGCCTGAAATGAATAGAAGGTGACAGGTTCTGAATTTCTCCAATTTAGGTTGCACTGATTTTATTAATATTATGAGGTTTCAACAATTCCTCTTTCCTACTTCTCTATGGGAAGTTTTGAAAGGCAGATGATATCAGATTAAGGCATCCCAGAAATAAAAACACAAAATAGGGTTCAATTTTCCTTCAGATTGAACAATTAGAATGCTATTATTGCCTTTCAGTTCAACAACCTCTCTATAGATCAAGGTTCTTCAATTCTAATCACTGGTTTCACCGTCAGATAAATAATGTTGATCTTGACATTCAAGACGATGAGATTCAGTGACTTAAACAGGTTCAAGAACCCAGACAAATTTTCATTCCTCATCTGAATAGGTTCAATCCAGAATTCTAATATAAACATTTAGAAAGCACTGACGTCAGGTCAGATTGCTTTGGCGCTCTTGTTGAGCTACTTGCGAGTAAATATTCAAACCATAACAAATCTATAAGCACTCTGATCAGGTGAACAATAGTCTTTTCCCGTACTGTGGGACAATGTGATGCAAAATGAACGCCTAATGAATGAACAAACATATATCTGAAATTAAAAATAACTATTCATAATTTTTCCCAAGTTTTGTTCGAAGCTATAATTCGCTTTTCCTGAAAACTTACGTCAGTGCTTTACTGAATTTTGACAACGTATATTGTTACAGGCATCGAGATTGAATTTTATCTCTATGATTTCCAGTTATGAAAAATTTTGATTAATATTACGCTAACTGACACTGATTAATGAGCCCGCCATTTGTCAATCGAATATCGATCTGTGATGGCCATCGTTCAAAGAAAATCATCGGGACGTATGTCATTTCTCTTTTCTCTTGAGTAAATGAAAAAAATGATATCTTTAGATGGAAAGAAAGAGAGAAAGAGCTACGGCAATGAAATTTGAGGATAAGTAAGATATCGATCACCTCAATATATTCACGAATTTTTATTGAAATCCGAAAAATATTTTATGAGATAGTGCGGATTAAAATTTTTTTTTTGCAATTTTTTAAAAATTTTCTCGCGTGATGATTTCTGCGAAATTTTGCGAGCCGTTTTGTTGCAGCCTCCCTCAACAATATTTCAAGTATCAACTTGATCGGATGGATATTCTAGTAGTTATTGTGGAAACAAAATTTCAGATGCTCATAACTACTGAACCATCCGACGGATTTGGCCCAATAACGAACTTGACCGAGATATTTGGACAATTAACCTATTCTGAAAATATGAAAACTCTAGCTGATTCCTTTTGAATGCTAGAGAGGATACGGCCGGCCGGTTGGACGGAAGGCCGGACAGACTCAACTTTCACCACGGATTCTTCATCGGGGAGTCAAACCCAATCGATTGAGACCATTTTCGGCTCGATATTCCAAAATTACAGACATTCGGGCAGAATGATAGGCACTCTGTTCAGGTGAACAAGAGCGCCAAAAACAGTGATATTTACATAGTAAATAATCTGATTTTGTTGGTTAGAAATAATGAAGTGATTTCATATCATTTTAACTTTATTCTCGGGTATCCTCGAGTACAAAATAATAACACTTGCATGTTCGTTAACTGTAATTATTTAGCGATCAAGAATTCTGAAATTCATTGAAGTTTCTAAATCTCAAAATCTAAAAAACTAATTTCCTGAATTTTTCTTCAGAGCATCCATTAAATAAATTCAGAGACTAAAGACGTGAGGTATGAAGTGGAAAGAACATAATCTTCCAGTACTGTAATGATTTGTTAGTAAGATTGATTGAATGAGATTTAAATTAATGAAATTGCCGTAATGTCAAATTCTTTGTTGGTTTTCGACTCTCCTGAAGTCACATTTAAATTGATATTCTAGCACTAAAAAATGATCAATAAAATACGTTTTACAATTAAAATGTAATGCCAGAAGAATGCAGTACAAAAAATTGTCCAAGATTCGCTCTGAGTCATCTTTGTCGGACTATACTTATCAATATCTAGCTGAAATTATGTTTTTGTTTAACGGATTCGATTAGAAATGGCTCGAAACGGTAAATAATGATATAAACAACAAGATTCTGGTTTTAAAAACGGGATCTGTACAAATATCACTAGACGATTACATATCTCAGAGGATATCCGAACATGTCATCTGGAATTCTGAAAACGAGTTATTTAGGTTGATTCTTTGCAGATGACCTTTTTTCTTTTTCACTTCGTAAAAACTTTTGGTCAATCAGACCTGAAATAATTGATTTTCATAAATGAATTATAGTAAATTTCATACCATATAATACACCGTTAGGAAATAATTGGAACTTGAATTCCATGAATGATGAATTATACGAATTATTTAGAATCAAATCCAACGCGAATAAAAGATGACTGGATCCAAGCTCATCACATCCCATTATATGATAGTATTTTCTATATTCTGAAGCAAACAAAAACAAAAAAATTGATTATCTATCAGACACTCATCTAACGGCTGATTATTTTTTATTTATGGAGCTTAAAAAGATAGATCTCTATTGTGGATTTGAATCGATAGCTGATTTTTTTTTTATCAATCATTCAACATGAGAGTCATCAACTTACAAGTTTTGTTTTGAGAACAGTTTCAGATTATCATAACCCAGTACAATTGGTGTATATCCCTTCTCAGTAACATTTTGTAGAACTGTTTTCCTAGTGTTGCCGAATATTGGCTATAAGAAGTTTTTTTCGAATCAAAAGGCAAGAACCTTCATCTATACCTATTCAAGTTCACCCTTCTCTTACTAATACTACCCAGAACATAACAGATAACAAAATTAAGGCATACGCACGAGAATATCCGAAATTGACAGTAGAGATAATAATTTTGAGCCTCCTTCTCATCTCTACATTTCATTTCATGATACTCCACGAATTATTAATATAGATAGTGTAATTACCATATCGATCGATTGATGAAATAATAAACAATTAAAATTTCCCTCTGCAAACCGAGATCTCCAAAATAACAATAAAGCGATATTGAACATCGATTAATTAAACCAGACCTACCCGAAAGGCATAACAAATAGGCATTAAGCTTTATAATTCTCAATAATTCCATCGTACTGAGATTAAGCTTCGAAATTAGAAGTTTTTTCTTTGTCGAGATAACTTTTCGATAATTCTGCCGCCGTTTGGACTGAGAGATTATGGTATTTCCAAGGAAATTCTGCGAAATTGAACATTCATTTACAACTGACGAAACTAGAGATTTATCAGTGTTAATTTCACTTTCTGATGTGGGTAATGCGGGCATTTCACAAGTAATGCATTTCCCATTTCACTCTTCATTTCAGCATGCAAATAATATGAGAATATACATATATATTCCATTGAACATTTGGCTTACAAAATAATGATCTAATTTATTCGGGGAAACTAAACATCAATGGTGTTATCACTCAATTGAGAGAAATAATAAATATAACAGTCTGTCGAAATAAATGAGAAATATAACTGAAATAGCATATAAAATTCTACAATCAAACACTTAATGATTGGATGTAACAAAATTTCTGAAATATTTAGTCAAAACCATCTACATATACTTCAGGAAAAATGTCTCTATTCCATCAAAATCCACTGACCCTCTGATTGCAGTGAATATCAGACAATATTTTTCAACCACTCTAAGGGGTGGTTCATTCAGGGTATTTTTGACCTCATTTTTATAGGCAATTTTTTTAACTTACAAACAAAACTCTCGAGGAATCTTATAAACAGTAGGTTGCCAATAGAGTTTGAAAGTAAATTTTTTTCTTGATTGCTCTCTTGAAAATTTGGAGATGAGAATGAAAAATAAGTAAGAGAGTTCAACATAATGTAGAAATTTGTAAAAACCACTACTAGGTAAACAATGAAAATATTCATATATCATATTCAAGCTCTTATAAAACTTTATAGAATAATTTTATCGGTAAAGTTAGGTAAAAATATAAGTGAGACTGATTAGTGTAAATAATACGAGTATGCATATAACTATATAACTTTCAATATGCAAAAAAAATCATATTTTATAATTTCAGATGCAGCCAGTTCCAATAATAACGTTCTTGTCATTTATTTTGGAACTCTGCAGTGCATCGCCTGTCTACAATATGCAACCAGCTTTCATCACAACTCATATAGGTGAGTAATCGAAATTTAACAAGAAAATATAAATAGGAAGACTAGCAGAGGGATGTACTCTGTTGAGTGAAAAAAGATGGATGCTTCACATGTTGATGAGTACATTCAGCCAATTTGATACTTGGAACTCTGAAAAAACTCAACCGATTCCTTGAAAAAAATATACCCTCTCAAGTCTTTTAGAGTGTCAGATTATGAGGTTAATTATCAATTAAATAGTTGCAGAATGAATAATTTCTAGATTGACTCTAGCGTCAATGAACCTAATGCTGATAGTCGTAATACAAGACAGAAGATATCAGATATATCGATTTCAGTGAAATGAATGTGGTCAAAATATTCAATTATTATCACAATTCCATATTCTTAAAAGCTCTATGCTAGGTGTATATTTTGAGAGAGGGGCCCTTTAGTTAAATATATACGAATAAATACCTATGAGAATATTTTTTCAAAGATAAAATTTCACTTCGAAAAAATTTAAAATAAAAACCCGTTTTACGTTTTTTTCTCAAAAATCCATTAATTTACTCTGGTCGAAGAATAAATACTATGTCTATTTCCTTGATAATATTCGAAAGCGACAGAAAATCAGAGCCTATTAACTATAAAATGAAATTTTATTTCAGCTAACCAGTTTTTGTTTAATAAATTCCTAAAAAAAAAAATTGATTGTCAGTTTCGAACTTTCCTCAGAAGTAATCCTACTTTTTATTAGTGGACCAAGAACATCATGGAGAACCTCACCTCAATAAACTGCAAGCTCGTTTTTATCAAAATAAAAAGTTTTTTTAATATTTTTCAAAGGTGATTACTTGGCTGAGAAGAGGTCTATCGATCAAAATTGAGATCACCTGACTTAATGGGGAAACTTTTTTTTGGTTCAAAAAATCCGTATGTACTTTCCAAAAAAATCGTCAGATTGATACAAATTCATTATCAGAAATTCAGCATATCTTCAGTACCTCATAGATATTTAATTAATTTCCATTATTTAATCTACTGTTCTAATAGACTTCAGTGACTCTTGTGTAAATTTTCACAGCATTTTGGAGCATCCTACGAGAGTTGCCTTTTATATTTCGGGATTAAAGTACAAAAACAATTATTAATAACCGAAAATAGCTTTATTGTTTTTCAAAATATTCTCCATTGAGATCTATACACTTTTGCATGCGTTTGAATCAATTGTCGAATCACATTTGCCACTCTTATTGAGTTATCCCCTAAACATGCATTCTGAACGCATCAACCGATTTTTGAGGTGTCGAAAAAACGTTGATCTCTCACGTACGGGAATAGAAAGAAGTCATTCGGTGCCAAGTCAGAATTATACGGTGGATGATTCGTCAAATCGATGTTTTGAGTGCTCAAAAATGCATTTGTTTGAGCCAATGTGTGGGAGCTCGCGTTGTCGTGGTGAAGGGTGATCTGTTATCATTAGTGGTTTTCATGATTTCTTGGGAGACAACTGGCAAACAATTGATTATGTACAACTCAGAATTGACCGTTCTGCGTTGTTCTAGTGGTACGATTGCGACATGTCCAGTTTTTCCGATGAAACAGGAGACCATATGCTTCCTGCGCGATAAACTGTCTACTTTCGGGCTCATACGCATAAATACACGATTTATCACCTGTCACGATGTCTTTGATGTGCTTCGAAGCACCGCTATCATATTTTTGCAGCATCTCTTTCAAACAATCGACACGAGCCTTTTATTGAGCGATTGATAAATTGTGTGGGATCCAACGTGAACAAATTTTTTTGACGGTCAAATGTTCATGCAATATTGAATGTATGGTCCTACTACTGCCTAAGGTTGTCTCAATCTCACAGCTGATTTTGAACTACCTTCACGAAATTTGTCTTGGAGTGAACTACGACCTCTATTGAATTCAACATACCGTCGATAAACACTGGTCTTTGATGAAGCTTCATCGCCAAAAATCGAATTAAGTTCATCGATGCACTGTTGTTCAGTTAAACCACATCGAGTTATAAAAAATAAAAGCATGAAAATGTTCACGCTTTAATTCCATTCTTTGGGTGAGATAAATCTTTCACGACTTAAACAACACATTCTTTGGGTCAAAACGTTCTGAGTATTACTGAAAAAAGCTTTACGACTGAGCTGTCAGTTGGCAGATTGCAACACCAGGGTTGTTCAATTCCGAAATTTGAAAAGACAACCCTCGTATGATTATTATAGATGTTCTTTCTTTGCATCCTAGGGATATTGTTATGAAACAAAATAGTCATTGATTCTCTGAAAACAATTAATGAACTGTCAAAATTCATCGAACCCATTCATACTTGCTTGTCCTAAATTCATTTCACCTCCGCGTACACAATACAAATTCCATTGAAAAGAAAGTGTATTCTTTAACGATGAATCAGATTTCCGATATAACGATCGAACTACCGCCATGAAAATGGCAAAAGCGTGGGCCTGGTCCGGGCAATTTAAAGTTGTGAGTAGGACATTACTCTTTATATTTCTCCGTGATACGTATCTGCGAAATGTGAAAGTACACTTATGACACAATTATGGGGATAATCAGATAATCATTAATTCTTCTAAAGTAAAAAATCCCACATCCTGCTTTTTTGTGCGGTTGTTCATCACAGAGTAGTGTGTTGTGCTTAGTAGAACACTATGCTATCCTTTTGCCAATTGTTTTGTTCCTCGAGTTCCATAGATTATCAAGAAGACATAACTTCTAAATTTGATATAAATTCTACTTATCTGTTGTTTCTAAGACTTCTTCAAGTTAGAACACATGCAGCCAGGAGCGATTTTCATAAATGCTGCCTCCTTAATTTTCTTCTTGTAGGTTTCTCTTCTTTGGGTATTATAGTTGTATCACTCCGTTTTATCCCATGATTCTCATTTACAACATGTTGAACAAACTTCGATTGATCGGTTTATAACAGTTGAGAAAGGTTCTGATGTTATTTTATTTTTACTTTCAAAGAATTTCTCCGATATATCTTCTGCATTCGCATGGTCCTTCATATAAATGAAAATAAATGAAAAACAAGTTCCATCTGAATTGCATGCTAATGGTACGACCATAAACTGTTCTCAAATGATTAAGCACTGTCCAAATTTTTCTTGGAAGATCAATAACAGGATTTTTTTTCAATGGATCAGAAACGAGATACTTATCGAAAATTAATAATTTTATTAATCATCTGATATAACATATATGTATAGGACAAATCATAATATCAACAATTCCAACACGAAAGGCAAAAACAATTCACTAAGCTTATTCAATCGATATTTCGTGCAACCAGACATTTCAACAAAACTTAATGCAACTCGCTGCTGCATAATTTCAGTCTGGTGTTAACTTTCCAGGAACAATTCGGGGACTCTTGATGAAACTGGAGTGAATTTGAATTTGCGACATAACTCAATTTCAGTTAGTCGTCCGTGTATTCCGTAGGGTGTGGAATGAACTTGACACTTATTTGAGTTTATGGAACGCATACATATTAGGGGCACGTTCCACCATAACTTTGGGGCTCTATTCGCTAGCGAAGATTTCACATCTCCGCTGGAAATTTTACCGAAGTAGGACCTGTATGTGATAAGGATGTGTGCTGACTTAGAATGAGAGTAAATAGGATGTGTTGGGAAAGCCTATTTCCTTTCGATGCAGGTATTTTCCTGGAATGTATAGGTTATCCCAGATTCGATGTGGGTGTGTTGCTGATTGTGACATCGATTTCTCCACGAGGTTTACTTGGAGGGTAAGATACTTCTGAGACAGCAATTCTCCAGAAGCCAGTCACGATTTATCCATGAGATCTTTGTGAAGCTGGGACTGGAAAAGCTAATATATTGGCCAATAATATATATAGTTCTCTGGAAATGAGAATTAAAATCAAATGAGAATAAGTTATATATAATCAATTATATTGAAAGATTTCATTGAATATTATTTGTTTCATCAGTGATATTCGCCAGAGTTCTATTCACTATCACACTTTTATCGTCTTATCGAAAACAAGTATATATTTCTTCCCAAATGATCTTGATAATTCAAATTATATTGAAGTATAAAATTTCACTCAGGTAATTCTTAATATTTAGTGCCTATTAGTGCCTTATAAAACTCACACTGTACCATTGTAGAGGGTGATTCATTTTAGAGGTACTTTTTTATGAATAAAGAAAATTAATAAAAACAATTTCATTTCATAATCTTTACTAACATATAAAAGAAACATTCTTCACAATTATTTTTCAAGGATAATTTCTTTCAAATACTGACCTCGACTACGGTTGACAAGATCCATTCGATAGTTCCAATTTACGATGACGCGTGTGAGTATTTCCGGTGATATTTCTCCATCCGCTCGCCGAAATGCCATAGTTTCACAGGCTGTATGGCAAGTGGCACCATCTTGTTGGAACCACATTTCGTCGAGACCACAGGCTTCAATTTAGGGCAACAAATAATCTGTTGTCATGGTGCAATAACGATCACCACTCATCATCACTCTCATTCCGGTGGTCCTCTGTTTTGAAGAAATATGGACCGATTATTCCAACGGCCCATAAACTACATCAAACAGTTGTTTTTTTTTAGATTTAATGGCAATTCTTGAGACTCTTCGGATTGTTCATCACCCCAGATTCGGGCATTTTGTTTGTTCACGAACACATTAAGCCAAAAATGGGCCTCATCAGTGAACAAAACTTTTGTAGAAAATAGTGGATCGTCTGCAAGCTTGTCAAGAGCCCAACAACTAAATTTTAAACTATTCGGTAGCTCGGTCGGCTTCAGTTCTTGAACTAATTGAATATTGTAAGCTTTCAAAGAAAGATCCTTACGTAAAATCCTCCAAGTCGTTGAATACGAAAAGCCTTGCGAGAACAAGCGAGATGGATGTTGTCTATTTAGTCGAGTATTATGCAATAACGAATATTGAGTCTCAAAATTAGTGATGGTAGAACGAATTGTGCGTTCGGTAGGCCAATTATGTGAACCGTAAGTCTCTAAGTGCCTGATACACATTAATCGAATAAGGCTCCTTTGAGTTATAAACCTGAACAATTTGTTGACGCTGTGCCGGGCTAAGCCGTTCCATTATGAAATGTCAGGCACTACTGAACAAGATTACCATTTCCGTTAACAAGACTCATGCGCGATCTGCAACTAAATCCCCACCACAAAAAGTACCTCTAAATTAAACACCCTTTAGTAATTGATAATTCCAGTATTAGATGCTGAGGACATACTAAGCATCTAGTTCGGCAAATTATTCTGAAATTAATGCAAGAATATTGTGAATCATACTTATTAGTTCTCAGAAATTGAAAAGGTGCAAGTAGAGTTTCATGATGTACTAATTAGCACTAAACAGAAACTCATACAGAAGGCTAGATTCAGAAATTAAAAAAATTAAATGATTTTGCATCCGTTTTGAGAACACTTATAGGCACTTATTAATGCAATGACCAAGAAGTCAGCACCAAAATATGACGACGAGATATTGTTGATGATGGAACTCGTGTTGATTGATTGTTTGGGCTATTACCATCATCTATTGTGGATGTAATATTTTCCGACGTTTCGATAGACATCTTCTATCTTTATCAAGGAGAAAAGTAAAAAACCTTTTGAAAATTATCAATTTTCAAAAAGTCAATATTGATGAAAGAAATTGAACGATGTTATATACTCATCTGTGATATGATGATCTTTTTAAGTTGGATCGAATTATCGGGATGAAGCATCAATAATATCCAAAGAAGAAAAACTTGCGAGAAGAAAAATCAAAGAAGCAGCATTTATGAAAATAACACCTGATTTCATAAGTGCTCCATCTATAGATCTGCCAGAAGTTTGGAAGCCGATAGTTCGATCCAACTTAAAAAGATCATCATATCACAGATGAGTATATAACATCGTTCATTTTTCTTTCATGACTTCTGTCAATTGACTTTTTGAAAATTGATAATTTTCAAAAGGTTTTTTACTTTTCTCCTTGATAAAGATAGAAGATGTCTATCGAAACGTCGGAAAATATTACATCCACAATAGATGATGGTAATAAAACAAACAATCAATCAACCAAAATAAATATTCTCGGATTTTTCCAAAATGGTTACCTTATTTTTCATTGATTTTGAAAGCACCAATTTTGTATATATGTAATAATTCGAGCTTTAAACTTTTAGCTTACAACACGGGCCCTGCAAAATGGCGATTGCGCGAGGTCGTAATGCGAAATTTGCAGAAAGAGTTTAAGCGATAGTTAGCAATAAAAATATTGAAGGAGATTTATCGAGAAAACTGTTAGTAAAAGAGTTGAGGGAAAGAGTAGTATTACGAAGCTCTATTTCCATTGAGCACACAACATCCGGATAAGGGATTATGGGGTCAACAAGTAGTTGATTTTGAGCGAATACAGAAAGTTTCCGCCCTAATGAAATGGGCGCAATACTTCAAACGCCGAAAATAAAAACAAACAGACAGCCCGTGGGTATCTCCTTCTCTTCCGAATTAAACTTTCGTGAATTCTTCATTAGCTCAGTCTTTGATCAGAATCTCGTCCATTTTTTTTCAGAGATCCAAGAGAAGAATTCTGAAACATCATTATTTCATCAACATTAACTTTTGAACTGGGGTTAAAAAAACCTTATTGACGTGATATTTATTTACGCGATTTTTTATCCAGATTCAAAAACTCAAGTTTAATGCTGATTAAATATCATGAATCGGATTAATTAAATTCAAGAATATTTATTGTTCGTTATGCTGAGTGGTTGAAATGTGTGGAAACGGTGAATTTATTTGAAACTCAAGTGAAAATGCGAAATTTTGATACTAATTATTTCGTCAAAGCAATTGAATGAGTCCATCTGATTATATAGAGCTTTGTACGAGATATGAGGCCCATTTTTTTAAATTTTAAATGCGAACTCATCATTTTTATTGCAGATTCCGATTCAGCGGTAGATTTAACATCCGAACTATTTGAATCCAAGAATGCAAAATGAAAAAATGTAGTTTGAAGGTAGTAATACGAAAAAAATTTATTTGTTGGTCTGAGCGAATTCAAAAAATAAGCTTTATACCAAAGCCATCAAATGCACACTGAAATTTCAGTTTTCAGATTATGCCAGATACAATTGATACAATTTTTGCAGAGAATTATTATATTACAATTAAATGGTCAAATTTGAGGACACCCTTTCAGGTGAACAAGTTTGACCACAAACTTATGTCGTACTCTGTATAACCGGAAGTGCCCGACCTACGCGATAATTTCAACTCTGTCGATTAATGGAAAAATATCATAATTTCAATTTTCAAATCGGAAGTAAATCCAGTTCCCCATAAAGATCTAATAGGCACTTGAACTTGAAACACCCTGTTTAATGTCTGGAGAATATGTGTTTCTTGAATTGACTCACAAAAGGTTCACGACAGCTCAAATCTTTATGCATAAGCCATTACAGCCAAAATAGTAAATCTCAATAGATTATGTAATAATCACAAACTTCATTTTCAGTTCAAGTATAATTATTTCTAAATTCAACCAAATCCATGGGGTATATTTCATTGAAACTTCAAGCACAATTACTAAATTTCATCCACAAAATGCCAGAACTAAAGTTTTAGTTCCACCCGATGTCGAATCAATTTATCGAGTATGAGGCGAGAAATCAGACGTCTCGTCCATTCAGCACATGCCAGCTACCTGGAGACGAAAAGATTTGCAAAGACCTATCCTACGAAATAATTATTTTAACTTTATATAAAAATCAAAAACCGTTAAAGATATATTTAGGAAAGCAAAATAAATTAATTTAATTTTAAATTAATTTTTTATGGAAATTTCCATACATCTGGCAGCACTGGAAATTCGAAAGTATATTACAAATATACCTTAGATAACCTAATATTGTTCTTCAAATTTGAAATAATTTGCATCGGTTGTTTCAATTATAGTTAAATAGACCACCCATCTTGGAACACTCGATACAGAGAGGGTGCTGTTGGACATAAGGTGGGTATATATAGGTGCGCTGCGCGGCAAACGAGCATCGGTTCGTCTAGACTGGTACGGGTTTTCATGTTAAGAGCTATCGTATAATATAAAATTGAATTAATTTTGGTAGATATCTATTATGTCTGGATCTCCTCCCTTTTTCTTTAATATGGATTTATGGAAAAATCTGACAACTTTTCAATAGAAGAATGCTACGAAATGATTTAGTAGAAGTCGGTAAAGTTAAATGTTCATTGTATATCATTGAACTACACATAGTAAATAAAATGTAACACATAGTACTCGCAAAAAATTCAAATATTTACAAAATCAACGACATCTAAATAGAGTAGAATTATTTGAAATTATTGAGAAATCTGGAAAACTTGAGAATTATATTTCACAACAGAAAAGTCTGAACTCTATGGTCACTTGAGAGAGTGCAATTCAGTATAAGAGGCTCTCTCTATCAATTAAAACACCAAGTTTACAGTGATAGAGTTCGAAATTCCCATAAACTGTCTCCTAGCAGAAAAACAATTATTACTGATGAACTGAAATGTTGGAGGTTTGTAATGCAAACAACATCATACGAAAAGTAGAAAAAACACCAGCAATTTTCTCCTTGTTTACTCTCAAAACCTTCCCCACAAATGTAGCGAGTTCGTAAACATTTTATAATAAAGATAAAAGCTTTCAGTATGTAGGAGGAAGAAAACTTTATCCATTTCGCTTTTTGCGACCCTATAAATAATTAAATGGTTGTATCGTTGAGGAGCAATAACATCACGGCGCATTTATTATTGTTCCTTGCTCCTGACATTCGATACGGTCGTTTGCTCGAGCTTGAACTTCGCCATTCATTCTGATTTGCTTCCAGGAAGTTTGAATTCACCTGTTTCCACTATAGAAGATATTGCTAGAAGAAGCTTTGTTATTCTGAAACCAATGAGAATTCTTTTCCGTGAAATGAAGGGTATGATGTAGATTATTTCCGCTTTAACCATCACAAATAAATTCATTGACCTTCTTTGTGTTGGGGGCATTATAGGTACACAAGAATATTACTTCTACCATCCTATTGACATGTTCATTTTACGATCTCCTTCGTTTTTGCACACACCTCATCACATCACTGATTCCGTATTTTATTTATACTATCTTATATTTTCGGACGTGTTTAAGTATCTACTTGATGACCAGATTCCTTATACAGGGTCTCCCGTAACTCAACCTCAAGCGGTTACTGGGCGATAAACTAGGTTATACCAGTTCCAGCAAAACTAAAAGAAATACTAGGTCACTTGTTCGAGTGGTATAGGTATATTTTTGGACATATGGAAAACTGACAACCTACACTACATCCTTAGGTTTTGTAGTCACAGATTTTCCAATTTTGAAGTGATTTTTCTAAACGAAATCCTAAATAATCATGCTATTGATTACAGTCACAAATCCATTGTTAGGTATAATTGTTTTAGTAAAAAAAAATATTAGTTTCGTTGAGACATGGTTAAAAAATATGTTTCCTGCTAACTTCGACCGTAGGTTACTTTACAAAATGGCCCATTTAATCAAGATTACAAAATTTTATAACTAAAGAGTTAAGTGTTGATTGATTATTTGGGCTATTACCATCATCTATTGTGGATGTAATGATTTCCGACGTTTCGATAGACATCTTCTATCTTTATCAAGGAGAAAAGTAAGAAACTTTTTGAGAATTATCAATTTTCGAAAAAGTCAATATGACAGACTAGTCGTTATGTTGTATCTATTTCCAATTCTTCTCATTTTCTCCGACAAACCTTTTACATAAGGAATTACGGTTTTAATGGTCTGATTTATATCTGTTGGTTCTGGTTGACTTTCTCTTGTTCGTCTAGCTTTTTTTAATATCTTTTTGGGGTAGCCATTGCTTCTAAGAGTTTTCGAGATGTTATTTATTTCTTCATTTTGGTCTTCTTCAGTGCAACAAATATTTATTGCTGTATCAAATAAACATTTTGCTACTCCCAATTTAGTGTTTAGTTGGTGGTTTGAATCAAAATGTAGATATTGTCCTGTGTTCGTTGGCTTTTTATACAGTGTGGTTCTTGGGATTCCATTTTGTTTATGTACATCTAAGAATGGAAGTTGTCTGTCTTTCTCGATTTCAATTGTGAATTTAATTGATTCCTCTTGATTGTTTAGATATTGAAGGAATTCATCTATAGTGTCTCTTCCATGTTGCCAAATAATGAAAGTATCATCTACATATCTTTTCCACAGTTTGGGTTTAAGTGCATATTTTTCTAATGCCTTCTGTTCGAAAATTTCCATATATAAATGAGCTAAAGTTGGTGATAGTGGTGAACATATGGCCATTCCAAATTCTTGTTGATAAAAGATGTCTTCAAATTGGAAATATGTTGTTTCAATACAAATAGAAAGCATTTCCATAATTGCATTCACGCTTAGTGTAGTTCTTTCACTAAGGGTTTGATCTTCTTCAAGCTTTTTCCTAACTATGATAAGTGTTTTATCTGTTGGAATATTAGTGAACAAACTGGTAATGTCGAAGCTGACCATAACTTCTTCTTCCATGATTTCTTGATGTTTCATTATTTCTATGAAGTGTTTCGTGTTTCTTATCATCGATGTTGAATTACTTTTTAATGGTGATATAATTTTCAGCAGAAATTTAGCCAATTGGTGGCATGCTGAATTTCTTGAACTCACAATTGGTCTTAGAGGAATATTTGCTTTGTGTATTTTTGGTAGACCATATAAATGTGGTGGTTTACTGAAGTGAGGTGTAAGTCTTGATCTAATGAATTGATCTGGAAATTCATTTCGATATTTATAAAGGATTTTGTAAACCTTGTTTTCAACTGTGGTGGTAGGGTCCTTTTTTAGTTTTTTGTATTTTCCTGCTTCTAATAATTCATTGATTTTTTGATTATAAGAGCCAACATCTAGAATTACAGTGGCGTTTCCTTTGTCTGCTGGAAGTATCTTTATGGAACTATCCGAGTTAAGATCTTTTAATGCCCTCTGTTCAGCTTTATTTATATTGGGTAGAGGTGTTTTGTTATTCCTGTCTAACAAGGTTCTGATTTTCCATCTGTACTCTTCGGCTTTTTCAGGTTCTCGAATTCTTTGTGCAGTTTCTTCTGCCGCCAACATGATTTCAATTTTTGGTATCGTCTTAGGGGCTATAGAGAACTTGAGACCCTTGTTGAGGAGAGATATCTGATCTTCACTTAAGTTCTTATTAGATAAATTGATCACGGTTTTTGAATGATCTAATGTCTGTCATATTGACTTTTTCGAAAATTGATAATTCTCAAAAAGTTTCTTACTTTTCTCCTTGATAAAGATAGAAGATGTCTATCGAAACGTCGGAAATCATTACATCCACAATAGATGATGGTAATAGCCCAAATAATCATTCAACACGAGCTCCATCATCAACAATATCTCGTCATCAAATAAAGAGTTAAGGGTTGGAGAATCACGTATTAATTTCAATCGAATACCTCTGTAGATTTGAAGACAGTTTTCGTGGGTCCATTCACATTTCTTTGAGGGAAGGAGAAAAATATTCATTTCGGTTGTGTAAGGCAGAGACGGAGCAAGTCATGAACAGGGCCCATAAAGGTGAAGGTGTGTAGGCGGCAGAGTTATGGATGTTTGTAGCGAACGCGTCCTGCTGTTATTTAGGTCAGTGTGCCCTGTGATGAGGAGAAGAGCCATGGACGAGGTGTAAGATGATGATGGAGATAGATTGGTCCCAATTCACTGTTTTTGGACGGGTCATTAATTACCGATAAATTTTTCCTTATAATACAGCTCGTTTGAGTTGAAGAAGGTAATTTTTCAGCACGTTCCATTCGTTGCGATGAAAAATTCTTGAAGGAAGATAATTTCCCTTTTCCTAAATCGCAAGATGAAAGGAACTTCTTACATTCTCGAAGATGCATCGCATTCACTTCGTTCTTGAAGTTTATAAGATATTTTCATGACAAAGATAGCCGTTTTGGTTTTTGGGGAATAATCAAATAATGAATCGAATGAAATTATAAGGAACAGTTTTATAATGATTCTGATTATATTTACATATAAATATATATACAGGGTGAGTCTTTGAGCACTGCGTTAATTTCACCAATAGATTCTTGACGTCAAAAGAAACATATTCTTCCCATAACATTTTTCCAAATTTGGCCCCGTTTAAAAGTATCACAACTTGCGCTTGGAACTGTATTAAGATCGAAAATCAGCACAATGTTTACATAGCTCTACAATTAACTTGATATACCACATTACTTTTAAATTGAGATTTTGTGAAATTCGTGATCGTCTTAAAAAATAGGTCAGTAAAACTGTACAATACTGTTCTAGTTGTTGCCCCAGCAGATCCAAGTATCAGTTTATTAATGCTATCTTAATCCTCACGGAACTCATGGAGTCAGACGTAGTCACAATTCTTCCTTGTCTTTCATCCAATTCTATGAGATAGAATAGAGAGTTCACTGTCGCACTGCAAATCAACAGACTAGAGGTAATTGGAGATAGTTACGATTATCTATGCTGTAAGATCCCGAAAGATGCTGTAACATCCGTCATCAGAAAACCGGAGATCTTTGATTGTGATCTCACAGATTGTGCCCACTACTAACGGTGCATACATTCCATCTTAAACAGTCGACTGTCTCTCTCTAACCCAATGTGACGTCATTGGTCCCGTTACCTTGGCCCAGTGGAAGTCCACTTTAATAACTTGCGTGGCCAACATCTTTTATCCTACACTGTCCACCAGATATGGTGTTGGGATCGGTTGTAAAATATTGAGCGGCGTGTACACCCAAATTGGTTTATTAACTCACAAATCGGATATGGCTGGAGCTGATAGGAGATGCAGAAGTGCAGTATCAAGTTGGAGAAAGGAATCAGTGACCTAGTTTGAGATAGTTGATCGTCCTTAGGCTCAGAGATGGGATTGTTTATGGAAGAAACTGGTAATTGTAGCGGATGAAAAATACATTCAACGGTACCTTCTTCTAGGATATCATCATGAAGCTTCATTATCAATTTTCGACTTCCTCAAACGACAACCATATAACGTATGCTTTCTTTCATTTCCTCAATTTTCGAGTTATGTTGCTGCTCGAAGTAGCAATTTGTAACTGATAGGTGTGTCGAATGTAATGCGTGATTCCGAAACGGTGATGGATCTCTGGGAATCAGAATATCTATTTTGTGACCAGGAGATAATGAGGATAATATGAAAGTGATTTACTCTGATTGCGAGTCGAAGGAAAGCCATCCTAAGCATTGAATTCTTATTCAAGCCAATACACAGCCAACAATTTTATCAAGATTTGTGATAAAATGACAAATAATGGGTCTTCCTATATCGAGGTTCAATAGTTGAGACTCCAAATATTAAATGTCATAGTCAATTTCATAATTACATTCATGTTCATCAGATTTTTGGAGTAATTATATTTGAGAATAGGATTGAAGGCAGTCTGGGATGAAATCCAAATTATATTATTTTTAGACGATGTTTTATCTGTATGCATAACAGCTTTAGTTGAGATCATGTTCTGTACAGAAAATGAGCCAGTTATGGATTCAATTCCCAATAAAACAACCATGTTTGCAAGCAATTTTGCAAATGGCTCTATGAAGACTATATCGAATTACCAAACACATTGTATATTCAATACTGAATATCTTTCTATTTGAATTATTGTATTAAACATGAAATTTTCATGTTTTCATATTTTCAATATAGTTACTATTTGAATATCCAATCCGTCAAATGGTTTAGGAGTTGAGCGCATCTGAAATATTGTTTCCTCAATAAATTCCAAGTTTCCACCAGATCAATTAATAACTTGAAAGATATTTGAATGAGATTGAAACAAGTAAAGTGCATGATTTCGAGGATCAAGCTGGTAAATCAGTTAAAAATTTTCCAAAATATTTTTTTCCTAATATTCCATAAGTATTAAAATTTGAATTACAGATACGCAAAATTTTAAAAGTATATCGAGGTGATTGATATCTATAACATCATTGAATTTCAACATAATACTATCTTTATTGAGTAGTCAGATGTTTTCAATATATAAAGACGAAGTATTTTAAAATTGACAGGGTTTTCAGTATTGATATGACTAAAAACTGAGGACGATTTTATTGATAACCGAAACATGTCGCTTTTCAAAAAAAGGAAAAGTTTTCAAATTGACATGAGATTTTGTACCTAACAGCATAAAGATTTGATGAAATGAAACGATTCGATCGATTAAAAATTCATTAGGACCGATTTTTTTTAACGGAAAATGGAATGGAATGGAAATGTGATTGTAACTCGGAAACTGCTGATTTTTACATTATAATACAAACTTTATCTACAACGACGTGAGAAAAAATCAAGAATTTTCCTAGTATTGCCGCAACAATTACGAGAATCCCTATACTTCATTCAGAAAATTAATTAAAACATTCACAGTTGAATGGAATTGTATTATTTTAGGCTCGGTTAGCTCTGTTCACTCAAATTTATATACGCCAAGCAAGAAATATGAGTTGTTTTCGATTCAGTACATTCACTCGAATGAAAGCCTTCTATGCTTCTGTTAGAAGGATTTTGATTCGATTATTTCAGACATGTTGGAATGTAGTTGCCACATATTTTATAGAGAAAACATAGAAATGAATCTTTAAGTTGATGCAATTTTGATGATCACTTTTCTAAAAATTCCGTAATTTCAACAACATGTTTGCTACTCTCTTCGGATCAACACGAAAACGATACAAATTTCAAGAACATCAATAAAAATAGGTTATGGAAAAAGTCCATACAATCGTTTGGCGACTTTCCTCTCGTATATCGGGTGTCCTAAGGTGGCTGGTCTATTAAAATATTATGGAAACTATTAATGCAAAATATTTAAAATTTTGTATATCAATATGAGGTTATCTATGGTACATTTCTGAAATACTTTTAAATTACAGATGTTGCCAGGTGTATGGAAATTTGGCATCAGTTATCTTATTTTCAATGAACACCTCGTATTCCAATTTTTTTTTATAATTCTCTAAAAAAAATTAAATTGATTTGTTTCACATGCTCATATATATCTGCATAGGTTTTAGAGTTATAAATTATTTTCAAAAATTTCAAATCAAATTTGAGAGTCACAGAAATGGCTATATTCCGTTCAATATTCGAGATTCAAATTCGGAATATGACATGATCTTAGATGTTAGTTTGATCAGCGCTACCGTTTTCGAATCTCAGTTGTCAGTTATACAGAGTGGTAAAAAAAGTACCACTCATCAACTCACAAGATTGTAAAAAACTCAGTTTTTTCATTTTAGTTACCCAGTATGTTTTTTCATTTCCAAAATAAAAACAATTCACTCTATAATTTTTTTGTATATTCCCTTATACCTATTTGGTTTAGATTATGAGTTATCAGCGTTTATTGAACCTAATGTATTTTTACAAATACTTCTGAGGAACACTGGGATTACTTATTGTTTGTCATGTAAACTTGAATAATGAATTTCTATGAATCGAGTTGAGTTCCAGTTATATCGATTTATGGACGACTCAGAGAGCACAGAGAAACTATAAATACCATTAATTAAGTCATATTGAATCAATCTGAAATTCAATAAACACAGATAATTAAGAATCTAAACATGATAGGAAAAATGAAATGTAATAAAAAAATTGTAGATTGGGTTGTTTTGAAAATGAAAAAAATACACTTTTTGTCTAATTTGAAAAAAAAAACAGCGTTTTTTAAAATTTTGTGCATTGACAAATGGTGCCTAATATTCTCTAATCACTCTGTATAACTGTCACCTGATTCGAGAACGCTGGCTTAAATTAAACTATTATCTAAGATCATTTCGTGAGCTAAATATAGCCATTTCCCTAACTCTCAAATTTGATTTGAAATAAAAAGAAAATTGAAATGTTTTATGGAGAATAATAAATAAATATTTCAAATAACAAAGCTGTTGTCAAATTTGCCCATATCTCACAACATTGCAAATTCGAGATTATTTCAGAAATTTACCTTAGGTAACCTTACTTTGACCTAAAAATTTGGAAATTTTTTTATGAATAGTTTCCATAATAATGAAATAGGCCACCCGATATTTTTGGCGCTCTTGTTCACCCGAACAGAGTGCCTATCATTTTGCCCGAATGTCTGTAATTTTGGAATATCGAGCCGAAAATGGTCTCAATCGATTGGGTTCGACTCCCTGATGAAGAATTCGTGGCGAAAGTTGAGTCTGTCCGGCCGGCCGTCCGGCCGTCCGGCCGGCCGTATCCTCTCTAGCATCCAAAAGAATTCAGCTAGAGTTTTCATATTTTTAGAATAGGTTAATTGTCCAAATATCTCGGTCAAGTTCGTTATTGGGCCAAATCCGTCGGATGGTTCAGTAGTTATGAGCATCTGAAATTTTGTTTCCTCAATAACTACTAGAATATCCATCCGATCAAGTTGATACTTGGAATGTTATTGAGGAGGCTGAAGCAAAACGGCTTGCAAAATTTCGCAGAAATTATCACGCTAGAAAATTTTTAAAAAATTCCCAAAAAAAAAAATTTTCAATACTCAATATCTCCTAAGACTTCATTAAGATTCAAATAAAAATCCGTATATATATTGAGGTTACCGATATCTTACTCCTTCTCAAATTTCATTATCGTAGCTTTCCCCCTTCTGAAGATATGATCATTTTTTTCATTTACTCAAGAGAAAAATAGAAATGTCATGAAGTCCGAGCTTTGTCATTGAAAGATTTGCCATCACAGATCGATATTCGTTTGACAACTTGCGGACCTAGATATCAGTGTCAGTTGGCGTAATATCAATCAAAATTTTCATAGAATTCATAGAGGTAGAATTCGATGTCGATGACGTTGTCAAAATTCAGAAAAGCACAGACGAAATATTAATCAAAAAATTTTTTATCATAGAGAAAGAATTTGATGGCGTCAAAACTCAGAAAAGCAATGACGTAAGTTTTTAGGAGAAGCATAGAACAAAATTTGGTGAAAATTATGAGTAGTTATTTTCAAATTGAGATAAAGGTTTGTTTATTCATTAGGCTTTCATATTTGCATCACATTGTCCCATAGTGCGGAAAAAGACTATTGTTCACCCGATCAGAGAGCTTATAGATTTGTTAAGGTTTGAATATTTACTCGCAAGTTGCTCAACAAGAGCGCCAAAGCAATCTGACCTCACGTCAGTGCTTTCTAAATTTTTATATACACTTTTGGAACTTCTGTCTGCCTCACATTACAATATATCATATGTTTTTGGTACGAGTCTCAAGCAATTAGTAATAAAATTTTGTCTCCAATCAGAAATGGTGAATTCGTATGTTTTTTAATGTTATCCAAATATGTTGAAATATTGAATGTTGAAAGGATAAACACAGAGGCTTCTTCAAGTTGATCACTTCGAATCTGACAGTATGAATAAGGAAGCAAAAAAGTAAATTGAATAAATGAAATACAAGTTAGATTCTTTGGAAATTTTCATGAAAAAATCGAATAGACCATTAGAAGTAGTAAAATCATCCTGAAATTTATATATGAAACAATACTTTAGGAGGTGAGTTAATGTTTCTTCTACATATCCACCTGCACAACTTGCGCTTGGAACCGAGTCTCATCTGAATAGCATGCTATTGGTACGAAACTGACCTGTTCTCAAACGATTAAGAACTCTCCAAATTTTTCTTGGAATATCAAAACCAGGAAGTTTTTCAGAAGGATCAAAAATGAGATCTTCATTTAACATTTCATAACAGTTCCACTCAATCTTACTTAATTCTTTATCACTTATGTTCATATTGAAGGACGTATTATGCCATAATGGTTTACGTGACTTTAATCTGATGATTCTATTTTGTGAAATGTATGAAATAATTGGAAAAAAATGAGGAAAATTATGATGTTTTCTCCAAGAATTCAGAGCTGCAGTCTGTCTGCGAATATGGGGACGGACAATGTTAGACAAAACTGGGAACCAATGAACCGGTGTAGATCTTATGGTGCCAGTAATAATTTTCACCGAGGTGCATCAATTTTTTGTGTATGAGAACCATGAAACTAAACAGAGTAATAATACTCAGCTGCAGAAAAAACGAAGGCTAGAGATGCTTTGCAAGAGTTGGAGCATCAGCACCCCAAGGTGATGCAACTAATACCTGTGTGATATTAATATTTTTCAATTTCATGGAAAACTAACCCAAAGAATTCATCATATGTCCTTAGAAATTGTATTCCTTCATTAATGATAATTCTGCTACAACTTATATCATTTTCCATCATTTCCTCTGTGGCTGATCTCCATTTATTAGTCCAAAGTAGGACAACGAAATGAATAATCTTCATTTCATTTACACGTCTCGAGTATCCCGTTTATGTGGTGACCATCCAGCCAAATGAGTAACTGACCTCCTTTTTGAATAAGTCATACTCTTACGGTAAAACGTCCACGGTCCTCTTACATAAACATGTAAACCAGTTATTAAATGCCTTTCTTGGTGCCTAAGAATGATGAAAAACATTTCCAACTGATAATTCTGACGAAGAAAATACTGAAAATTACTCAAATGATTATGGAAATTATAGGATGGATATACAGGAAGTGATTACGAAAATCAAATTTTAGATGCTTATAACTGGTGAACCAATCTACCATTTCTGCCCAATAACGAGTTTGACCGCGAATTTTTAGTCAGGATCAGGAATCGATTGAGACATATTCGATACGATATTAGAAAATTGTATGAATTTGGTTATATATATTCTTTTGAACTCCAGACTTACAATATTTAATTAGCAAACAATTTAGCATGTAGATCAGGGGTTAGTGACGGGGTGTCATACAATTCGGCGTATGACAAAAAAGCCTAGGGAGAAAACCCCAGTAAAAAAAACCCTAGCTCCCTGCCTAAGAGTGAAAGTACAAAAATAAGCTGAAATATATTTGAGGGACTTCTTTCTTCAAGAGTGGTCTTCTATTGATGGAGACAGAAACTTCTTCGAGTTGCCCACATCGAATCTGGAAATAAAAAGACAAAAACAGAAAAAAGAACTGAATAACAAAAATACGTATCATTTACATTTGAAATTTATAACCTGTTCCAAGAAAGAATCGGAAACATCATGAATAGCCCTAAAACCATCTTTAAATTTATTTATGGGACAACTATTGATGAGATGAGATGACTGAGGTATTGTTTCTTCTAAGCTGTTGGAAGATCAAAACCAAATAAACAACTTGATCATTTCGTAGAGTTCATATTGAAGAACTTATGTCCATATTATGCCATAATGGTTTACGTGACTTCAATCTGGAAATTCTATTTTGTGGAATATAGGGAATCATTGGAAATAAATTGGGAAAAGAATAATATTTGTTCCAAGAATTCAGAGCTGCAGTCTGTCTGCGAATATGGGAAGGGATAATGTTAAACAAAACCGATAACCAATGAACTGGTGTAGATCTTATGGTGCTAGTAATTATTCTCATGGTTGTATTCAATTGTGCATCAATTTTTTGTATATGTGCACTATTAAACCAAACAGAGCAACAATACTCAGTTTCAGAAAAGACTAGGGCTAGTGATGCTGTGCGCATAGTGGAAGCATCAGCGCACCAAGATGATCCAGCTAATTTCTTAAGAATATTATTCCTAGTTTTAAGTTTTAGGCTCGGATCATTTAAATGAGTCTTGCAATTGAAGGTTGAATCTAATTTAACCCCCAAGTATTTTGGATAGAAATGATGTTCTATAGGAGAATCATTGAAAGTTACAGCTAATTTCCACTATTTTTCATGATTATTCAGATGGAAACAAGATGCCTCTTTTGTTGGGATTTGGACATCAGTGTTACTCAATAAAATAGTTCTTTGAAATTTCCAAATCAGATGACAGTATGTTTTCCAGAGTATGTAAATGCGAATGTTGGTAAGCAATAGCAATGTCGTTGGCATAAACAAATTTCTGAGATGATGTCGTGGGTAAATCACTTATATATGAATTGAAATGTGCAGGAGCTAGAACTGATCCTTGAGGAAGACCGTTTTTCAATGTTTTGAAATTGCTACTCTTATTGTCAATAAAAACACGAAACCTTCTATCAGATAACAAATTTTCTAATAATCTCACACTTCAGATGGGTATAGAGTTTTAAAATTAATCCATCATTCCACACAGTGTCATATGCCGAAAATAAATCACAGAAAGCAGCTCCTGTTTTCAACCTATCATTGAGCCTGATTCTATGAAAGTTGTAAGGCTTAGAACCTGATCTGAACAATTTATATTTTTCCTAAAGCCTCCCTGGAAATTTTGTAGAGCATTTTCTATAGAAGATTCAATTCTAAAAAGAATTAACCTTTCTAATATCTTGAAAGGAACACTCAATAAACTGATGGGTCGATAACTACTATGATCACAAGGATTTTTCCCTCGTTTCAAAATACCTATTACATTAGCCTTACGAAATTCGGAAGGAAAGTTTCCTGAATTCAGAATATTGTTATAGAAAGACAATAACCAAGTCTTTATTCTTGAATGTTTGATAAATTCTGGATAAATTTGGTTAAAACGATAGCACGCTCTTTTACTTCCTTTTAAAACTAGAACAATCGAAATAAAAACGTGCTTGTACCTTCCAAATGACATCCTGTGTCCATTTGAGATTCGAATATATATCAAAATATGTCCACGTATTAAAATCAAAATTCTACCAGTCACTTAACGATAAGACTTATACGGAGTGGCTTGTCTGAGATGGAAAACCCTGTTCATCGAATCAGTAGGTATAATGGCAAATAATTTCAAACAGTAAAGGTACATTTTAATGAGTTCGAATCGTGACAACAGCTATCCTACTTTCCAGAAAAACAAAAACCGGTAATTACTCAATTCAATTTCAACGAAACAATGTGGCTTATTCCAATACTTGTTGCCCAGTTAACTGGCTCTCAATTCTGCCGAAGTGGGTCGAGCGCATAAGATATTCCGTTACACTGTATACCAAAATTTCCTTGAAAAACGAATTCATCGACTTTAATTGAATCGTGAATAATTGAGATCTAGTTAGCGGTGTCTCTAATTGATAGAGTTCATTTCAGGATATGAGGAATTCCGAGTTTGATGTTAGCTCCAGATAACTTATCAGGAGGGAATAGATTATAAAGTTTGCATGGGGTTTCTGATATATCTCTGGCTCACTAGATATTCAGGAAACGAGATCTGCTTGAAAAACAAGGTGAATTTTGAAATTTGAAAGTATTTATTATTCATCATTTGCCGCTGCTTCTCACCACGCAACCTTTCCATTGGTTCCTTCAGTATGGGAAATAAGAAATAGTTGCAGGGCTAAATCTGCTGAATACGGTTGTCCAGTCATCATTACGGTGTTGTCTTTTGATAGTGCATAATCCGTTATTCGTTTTCGTGAAATTCCGATTGATTGAGCCATATTACCACACGTAAAAGCTGCGTAACTGCCTTGTGGCATTCATTATCAATTGAACTAGCTGTTGGCAACACTTCATGATATATCTTGACTTAACAATCAAGGAGAACACTTAGGGTAAGTCAGCCTTGGCTTGGAAGACATATACCCACGTTTCGTCACCTGTTATAACTATTTTAAGCATACCTGGATCGTCTTTGACGTCATTCTACAACTCCTGAGCAGTACTCTAGCGACGTTGCCTTTACTCAAAATACAACAATTTTGGATAGAACTTCGCTGCCACGCGTTTAATGCCCAAGACATTAAAGAAATCAGCATAATATCAGCAGATTTATATGCCAACATTCTCTGCAACATCCTTAAGAATAATTTCAACGATTTTTCAGAGCAATTTTTCTTATTCTTTCTATGTTTCTTTTTCTTGATGACGTACTTGCAATTCCAAGACTCTGACTATTATCAGCATGTTCTTGGATTTCTATACAGCTCTTGTAATTCTTAGTGAATATCACTTAATATGAGAATAAGTGCTCCCAGCTTTTCGCTTCCTGAATCCTTCTTAGTTTATTTGAATTCCTGTTCTGTTTCACCACCTCTTAGAAAATACTGTTTTATTCAAACTGAGAACTTGATCCATTTACCATACGAACGTAAAACAAATGAACCAAATTCGCATGCTTTCTCGAATTGAACCACTAATAAGATTGTTGATTAGATAACGGTTATCCCATTTCCCTATGACGCGCGTTATCTGATTTCGTTACAAAAGGCCAACAAGTTGTTCGATTAATGCTGGAAGTGAATTTCGATGTTTGCATTAAGGAATTCGAGGTTCGGAGGCAAGGGAAAGCAGTAAATTTATAATTACTCTATTTTTCTGTGGCATTCTTATTTCGCCATTGGGAAATATAGTTTCAGTCACATTCCTGGATATACAGATGACAGCAGAGGTTTAAAATTTTTATTTTGAAATTATGTATTTTCTCTCCCTGTATTGTAAGCAACCTATATTGACACTGCTCGAAGAAAAGTGAGTGAAAGAAACTCATTAATGTACTAGTTACCCTTATACAAAACACCTAGGTTTCTGGGAAAAAAATCTTAAATTATAAAAGTTAACTTAAATTTTTCTTCCATCAACATATTAAAAAAAATCTGCACAATTTCTAGTGGCATTAATTTAAGGAATATTATTGGTACAATGCGTAACTTTTCGGGATATTAGCTGATTTCCACCCACCATGTCGATAGATAGCTAATACATCATCTACAGTATTTGCTATGTTGCCGATGTATATTCGAAAAATACAGACATTTGGGCAAATCTATAAGCACTATGCTCAGGTGAACAAGAGCAGCAATAAATGGGATGTATGGACATAAACCATTCTCGAATTTCTTCACTAGACTAAACTATATCGCTAGGGTGCTAACTATTCCTCGACTGGGAAATGTTACTTACAACCCTTATGGTCAGATTAAGTTTGTCCCCTTCAATTTGGCTGTTCTACTCTTTTGAAATACTGCGTTTTTCTGACGAACCCTGTATACCCTACGATTGAAATATTGTAATTCAATATAAATCAACTCTGTGGTTTATATTTTCCATTCGCCCGTTTAATAAAGTTATGATATTGTAAGGTCGGTTAGTCACTCAGTCAATAGTGAAACTATTCGACCGAACCACTTCATTTTATAAAACAGACGAACCGTGAGAATCCTAAATTCAATATTCCATTAGGTATTAGGATGTTCAAATGAGCATGTACCCGTAATCTATTTCAGTTATCATTTCATCAAAGACAGAAGGGTAGGTATCCATGATTTCTCTTTCGGCTAAATGGTTTCTCTGCTCCCAAGTTTATTACGAGTAAAATGACAGAGTGCAGTAAATTGAGTTTTCACGAACATCCATGTCAATTGCAATGAAATGGAAAATAAACCTGAAAATATTCTTTCATGTTCAAGATGTTGTTAGTTTCATTTCTCAAAAGGAATTTCATCATTACCATCATAATGATTCAGTAATACTCATCAGTTGAATTTACACCTCAAATTTTATGGAATGAAATTAACTCTTTAGATGCTAATAAAGGACCAGAATTTGACCCCATAGAAATAAAAATTTGGATGTTTATGTGTATCGGAGGATACTTTTTTGAGAGTATTCCTGTTTGTATCCTGAAATAGAATAAATAAATAAAAATAAAATCTTGATTTGGTCCTAATTAATCTTTCTATTTTTTCAGGTACAACTGGAAGGAATATACGAAATTTGCCATGCGTATCAAGAAAAACTAACGAAAAGGGTATATGTATGTTTGCCATAAATTGTTTAAAAGCCAACGGTACACATTTAGGTACCTGTATAGACAAATTTTATTTTGGCTCATGCTGCCAATTGCCTACTGTAAACGAAATAGATAATACTATAGACACAGATATAATCCCATCAAGAGAACCTCCCTTCAGGCTCTCCACATTCAAACCAGTAACCACAAGTTCATCACACTCAACGACCTTGAGTGAAAAGCCTTCATCAGTGATAACAACAGAAAAATCAACGACGTCATCGACCAAAGACCAACAAACAACAACAGAGTATAGACTGTCCACAGAATTCAAACTTCACAATTTGACTAGGTTACCATCAATTGCCGAAACAACGTCAGATATAGAAGCAACTACGATTCCTCAAAAACTGACGACTTTCTTGTCGATAAATGGATCTCCAAGTACAACAATCACCACGGACGGGACAACAAAGGCAAATGAATCTTCAACAATAAAGCCAAAACCAACAACGGCAAAAACAACGTTGAAAACTACTTCAAAACCCTCCCCAAAACCAAGTGTTAAGCCCACAACGAAACCAATTAAGACAACGAATAGGCCAAAACCATCATCTGGTTCGACGAAGCCAATCAAGACCAGTAAACCCACCAAAACACCAACTAAAAGGCCTGTGGTCACTGTAAAAGTACCAGTATCTACGAGAAAACCTACAACGAGTAAAATTACCAGAAAACCTTCCACAGCTTCGAAGAAGCCATCCGTAACGACTACAAAAAAACCTACAACAACTTCTACAATAAAGATTACCACCTTAAAGGCGCAAGATACTACGTCAACAACAAAGAAACCGACTTCCGATCAAAGGTTCAATATAAGTACTTCTTCACCATCCACAGGCGAGTATATTATTGGTAATTCATGCAAATTATATGTGGTTTCCCCACATGATTGTCACTTTCCGGTGGCAGTTGAGACTTTCTGATTTACTCTAGATGAATATTATAGGATGTCTACAATGTAGTCAGATGGATTTTTTCGATTGATAAATATTTTTTGATAATCAATAGAATTTTTTGAAATTAAGACTTAATACGCCATTTACTGCGTAGAAATATCTCCTCATAAGGAAAGTCTAATCAAAAGAATTATGGAGGTATTGCTACAGCACTTAAAGTAACGATATACACCCATAAAATTTTTTCTTGGCATGTATTGCTCTCAGATATATTTTTTCTATTATAAACCAGTCATTTTCAAATGTGCTGAGCATATTTCTTTTCGTCGAAGTATTCTGTGAATAAATCCGTCAGCCATCAGCCTCCAAGTACCTGTCTAGAGCAAATCAGAAACTATATTAAAGCCATTGCCTTCAGAAAATTTCTTGATCGAAACCTTTCCCATACTGATAATATTGAAATTCTACAACCTCCGTTAGTTGGTGAACCGATTACGTCGAATGAGATTCCAGTTGATGTGACGAAATTACCTGAAGGCTCTACAGTGGTGACCACCCAGTCACCCTCTCTTGTTACATGGACTCTGGAGGAAACAACATCAAAAAATAATTCATCTGCAGAGAATGCATCTATAACGACAACTACAGAAGGTGAGATCTAGTTTTAATTTGTCATTTATGATCAAGACCTACTTACATTTTGGTCATGGATATTCATGATTGCTTCAGGGTTCAATGAAACGTCGTTGAGAAATTGAAAGTTATGTTGTGAACAACAACCGATCCAACATTCGTTGCCTCATTTCATGTTTCATTCAAAATTGTCCATTTAATTAACCAGATTGGAGACCTATAACGAATCCTGATGGTTGGGTCCTTCTTCCATCAGTATCACCATCAACAACAACAAATGACACAACGAAAGATGATATTGTAACCACTTCTTCACCGAAGAATAATTTGACATCAACAGGATATGAAACAACAGCTACTTCAGCCACTACCAATTTGACCACCCTTGCTCCTCCACTTTCTGTTGACAACAGCAGTACTTTATCGGCAGCAAGCATCACGACGGAGAAGCCACCATCAACTCAAGAACCACCAATAGTACCATCTTCGTCGGATACCCAAACCCCAACAACAACCACTGAAACAATCAGTTCTGTGAATATGAGTGACTTCACCAATGGTGAGTTCAATTTAATTTTGACAAAAAGAACTCAGTTTGTTCAAGCTCACCTTGAGGTGTTCAGTGAAATGAAAACATGCTTTGCATTGAAAAAAATATTTGCAATACTGCCTTAAACTATATGAGAATAGACCTCTTTATTTACATTGAAAAGTGTCGCATCTGAAACTTAGAACTGGACGATTGTAACGTTGAGCTGGTCCACTCAGGTTATAAAAAGTTTTCATGTTGCCAAACTGAGCATATAGTAGGTTTCTCTATTCCCCTATAACCGTGAATAAAAACTTTTTCTCCAATTTGCATTCAAAACATTGTATAAAATTTTATATTTTGAATTGTCTTATCGGATATATTAGTAAGATATAAAAAAAAACTTTAGTTGTTTCTGCTATTTTATGTCAGAGACCACAGATGGAAAGAAATTCAGGTGTAAGTCAAGACAACGCTGCTCCATTCTAAGTATTAGGTTTATCATATTTTTTATTGTTTATTTACTTTTCATCGCACTAAAAAAGGTTCGTAAGTGTGAAAGTTGTATAAAGACAGGAATTTGACTCCGAATTTATCGTTCCATAGATAAGTGTATTGTTAGAACCGAAGTATTTAGTTATTTACTTGTTGAGTAGCGTAGAGAGTTTGAATAGGGAAGTTTTCAATGAGATTATTTCAAGATAAAATGAGGTTTTCTTGAATTAAGGTTCCCAGATGACGATGAAAAAGAAGAATTTGGACTTCGCTGTTGGGATGGTCAAGTATTTGCCCAAAGAAAGCAATTTTCATTTGTTCAGATCATTTTGACCCAGAAGATATTGTGACCCGATTAAATGGAAAAATATTTTATGCGATGTTGCCAGGTGAGGTTTCACAAGAGACTTTCAATGAGGGAGTCAAAACAAATCGACATTTTACGAAGGAATGCTTTCTCTATCTTATATATATTTCCGAAGTCACAGTTCTATTATTTGAAGTTCATTCTGGTCAGACAACCTAACGGTATTAAAACCATTTGTATTCTTCATCCCTAAGTTTTCCTAGTATGGCAGTGGTTTCAGATTCAAAATTCTGTTTTGTCACGCATTACAACAAATGATTGTTCACTCACTAAAGCTGTTTGCCGAGCCATGGTATCAACGGTTCACTGCTTTTGAGATAGAATGGTTTCTGAGATGTAATCAGATTGATAAATATATAATGTTACGTTTTTCCTCATCGAATTAGAAAAACACTACAAGTCTTCTTTAAACTAATTTATATTCACACTTAACTAACAATAATCAATAATTTATCTTGAATGGTTGAGGTCCTCACTGATGAGTTTGGAAAGTCGTCATTTGCAACAATTGTTTCGCCAAAAGATCGATATTAAACTACTCCAAAAATTTTTGAGTCAAGATGGAAGAGGGGGACCGGTATTCTAAAGTTGATGTTCAATGGTGATCTTTGACATGGTCATTGAGTAAGATATTTTGCTTGTTATATCTGTTAATTTCCATTGTTTCTACTGCAGAAATAGTTTGTCTCTCGTTAATCCATAAGTTGAGTTCTGTTTTTATTTCTCAAAGTTCTCTTCTCGAGCTCCTTCCTGTTCTTTCCTGTGAAATTTCACAGGTAAAAAATCAATACAAGTAGCAAATTTTTTAAAAACAAAAGGAATTTCAATATAGCATTCAAAACCAATAATACTAAGTAATTTAATCAAAAATAATAAAGATAAATTAGATAAAAACAAAAAATCAGGAGTGTATAAGTTGAATTGTGGTTCATGCCAGAAAGTATATATTGGACAAACAGGGAGGAACTGAGAAGAGGATTAAAGAACATTTGAGTAGTTTCCTGAATAAAAACAGAACTCAACTTATGCGACCCATCTTTTAGACGAGGGACATATGTTTGATCCAAACTATAAAATTCTGCACATAGAAAACAAAAGCAGAAGGCTTAATATCCTAGAAACAATGGAAATTAACAGATATAACAAGCAAAATATCTTACTCAATGACCAAACGGATGTCAACAGATCACCATTGATGAACATGCCATAAAAAATCCCAGAAGCATTTAGAATACCGGTCCCCCCTCTTCCATCTTGAGAAATATATAAGGAAGACTCAAAAATTTTTGGAGTAGTTTAACATCGAACTTGCCTGAAGAAGCCAAGAATTTGGCGAAACAATTGTTGCAAATGTAGTGTTACATATTGTTAAAACACAATAAATATGGAAATTTTATTAAATAAGTTTTTATTTAATCATATTCAAACTAAACAATAATTTATATACATAATTTATCTACAGAATTTCACTAGGAACACCTGTTTATTCGTCGGCAAGTTCTATTCATGAATGAATCCATGAATCGGCTTCAGTCATTTATATCCGGCGCTGTTTTTCTCTAGAAGTTACCAGAAAGATGCATCATATTCCAGAACAATCGTAGTGGCCTCTTTATGTCCCATAAATATGCCATCATTAAACGTTTTTATGTGACAGCTTTATGGCGAGCGGTCCCTTTATCGCGATCTTAATCCCTTTGTCGGCGCATGAAGCGGAACTCCTCTGTTGACGTAGTAGTCATTAGACGGTTCATATTCGGTTTTGTAACAATAATATATGGTACAATGGGTGGGAATAGTTTTATTTAAGCATACTTTCACTAAGTGGATTACACTCGATTTAGATTATAGTTGCGATTGAATGGATGATCTATAATCTGAAATATTTCCCCAAAACTCTGAATCGACTATACCACACCAAACGACATTTCCCCCCAAAAACAAATGTGGTTCACTCAGACACAAATAATGTATTCATCATTTATTCGATTCCATTTGAACTCTATGCACCCGACAGGAAGTCAAACATAACGTAAGTTGTTCAACTTGTCCACCACCAAATCAACCTCCTAACCTGTAAAGCCTCAAACGGACGATGTTTAATTTAATGAAACAATGATAAAAATAATATCATTTCATAAAAAGATTCCACACGGTATATTGATTGTCCGTTGAGCCTGGACAAGAGAATTCAGTTGTTGACTCTCGATATATTGTTAATAAAACGTTGCGTGGAAATTCTGCTTCATATTCTGGAATTTTTCTGTGGTTAAGTGGCCGATAAATATGTTAATCGTAGCAGAGTCGTATTTTCTTTGTATATAAAAAAAAAGGTTTCATGTTATTCCTAAAGCCAAGGAAAATAGTGAATCGTTTGGATCTGCAGTTGATGAGAATTATTCCAATAAAAAAAGAAATATATTTTTTTGTTTTTTACACATATTAGAGGTTGTTTAAACAGACAATAATCATATATAATTATTTAGGATTATAGGATTATTTAGGATGATACAGGAGTTTTCAAGATTCGATTCGAAATTTTGAAAGAATATTTAAGAAAATTATATTTTATCCAATAAATTTCATTGATTTTTATTCAGGGTGAAGACTTGGCTGCAAAATTTAGCACCGATTCATAAATCAGAAATAAAATGAGTTTTGTACTCAACAGTTTCGTCATGAATTTTAGAAAATAACCGAACGAATCCTCTTATTATTCTATATTTTGGTTGATCCTCGATATGTGGAAAAAAGAGTAAAGAAACGAAATTTTCTTCATTTTAGTCTTTCTGGGCCAAGAAAAAAATTCTCGTTTCACTTTCCACTCTTCTCGTTCGAGGGCCAATTTCGGAAGGAATACCGAATGACCCAGTACAGTAAAATACATTTGCGATCAACAAAAGGTAGAATAAACTACGTTCAGTGAATGCCCAGGAGACATCCAGCAGTAAACCGTGGAAAAATGACCGCCTCCAGCTACAGAATAAAAACATAAAGAGACTCTTCCAAGGAATCTTTATGATGCTCTCGTAAAGTGTTGGCAGGATCGTACTCGATATTAAATCTGAGATATCATAGCTTATCTCGAGCGGAAATATAAATGACAATGGCTACTTTGGAATTAGTGACCGTAATCTTTTTCGATGAATCGATTCATTTATTCTGTGACCAGGATAAAATGTAATATGAGGAAATCCGTTACAAGGAGCCCGAGAAAATGAAAGTATGAGATTTTATTTGAAAACAAACGAAATGAAACGAATGCCAAGTATAACATCTGAATCGATATGAAAATGCTCGTTAAAGCACTTCAGCAACAGAAGTGTATATTATCAAACAAGGATAAATCAAAGGATTATTCAGAATATAACTTGGTTTGAGATATCAGGAATTGAAACTTATTTTCCCTCCATTCTTCTATGATTATTTTTCAGGAAATATATTCATGCCACTATCAATTGAGCTGAGAGCAAGCAAATTAGGATACAAGGCCGGTCCACCAGGTAGAAGGAACCACCTGATCCCCCATCTTATGTACGTAGACGACTTGAAACTCTACGCTCCCTCCAGATCCACACTACAGCAACTATTGAATATCGTATCCGACTACACCTCTGCTATAGGAATGTCATTCGGTTTGGACATCTGCGCAAGGGAACGGTTGATGATCCAGCAGAAAATATCCAACTGGAAGATGGAATGACTTTTCGACATCTGGAAGATGGAGAAACTTACAAGTTTCTTGGGATGAAACAGAGAGGAGTACTGGAGACAACCCAGATAAAGGACGCCTTATCAGCCAGCTACAAGAAGAAGCTGAGAGACATCTGGAAATCACAACTGTCAGGAAAGAACAAAGTATCAGCTACAAATATACTAGCCATCCCGATACTTACCTACTCTTTCGGGGTGGTAAAGTGGACGGTGAACGAACTCCTCGAACTTGATAGGTCAAGAAGAAAAACGATGAACATGAATCGTAGCCTTCATCCAAATAGTTCGATTCAGAGGATATACCTTCCCCGAAGCCAGGGAGGTAGAGGATTGCAATGTTTGGAATATCAACACTATCAACAAACATTAGAAACAGCAGTAAGGATCCTAAAAAGTGAAGATCCGCTTCTGAAGTTTGTAGCTCAGCATGAACTCGAGAACCACGGAGCCTTCCTAGTCCGAGCTGGACAAAGAGCCTTAGAGAAGCTCAACATAACCAGCGTATCGATCGATCCTGAGAGAGCTGGAACACCAATCACTCAAGCGGACCAAAGAAGGCTAGCAAGACTGATCCGGAAGTCTCAGTCGAATACATTACTCGAACATCATATGAGTAAAAGCCTGCACTCCATATTTTTCAGGAGTTTAAAAGACCAAGATCTGTCGGAAAAATTGTCTTTCGCCTTTCTAAAGTCGGCTAGCCTCAAGTCAGAGACGGAGGGATTTGTGATGCCGTGTCAGGATGGAGTAATAAATACCAGACGGTATAGTCAACAAGAAACGATTATGCACATTCTTTCCGCCTGCAGAGTCCATGCTCCATCAGGGTATATAGAGAGACACAACGCGGCACTCCGAGCTCTCTACTTCCATCTAAGAGCGGCGTATGAGATAGACAAAGAGCCGATGCTACCATATGTGCCTCTAGAGATTGAAGCGGTGATCCAGAACGAGAGAGCTCGAATATACTGGAACTATCCTGTCCCAACAACACGTCAGATCAATGCAATAAAGCCAGAAATACTTCTTTTAGACGAAGAACTGAAGGAATTGTTCGTCGTGGAATTCTCCTCCCCTGCAGAAAACAATATAGTAATGAAAGAAGAATAGAAAGGCAAAAATACAAATATCTTGTTATCGAGCTTGGAACTATGTACCCAGGTCATAAAGTCAGGATGGTTGTACTAATCATAGGATGTCTCGGTGGAATGAGAGCCAACTACGTGGAAGAATTGAAAATTATCTGAAGATCTGAAGCCGAGATACTAGCGCACAGAATGCAGAAGGCGGTGTTATTTGGGTCACTGCATATCATCAGATCCCATGAACTTTAGATGCCACTTGCAGCTCATCTCTTTTGTTAAGGGACTCTGCAAGGGCCGGACGAAGAACTTCTCCATGGAATGTGTGAGAGGTTTTTAGTGAGTAACCAAACAAGATCTTGGAGTCTCACACTACCTAGAGAGCGGACCCTCTGGGCGCCCATAAAGGGTTTTCCCCTCACACGAAAGAAAAAAAAAATTTAATGATCCCTTAAGACTACAAAGTATGGGACAGGTCGGCAAACAAAGGTATAAGAGATAGAGATAAAATAATCTCATATCACAAATCCAACATTCATGAATTCCGCCACCGAATAATAACATCTATCACACAATAGGTGCTTTATTGCCTTTTTGAAATGAAGTTAACCCAACATCTTAATTTTCGTTGGAAAATGATTGAAAAGACGTATGCTCTGATATAAAGGAGAGCGCTCATATTTAGATGTTGAATGAACTGGCACTTCAAAAACACTGTTATTTCTTGTAGAATAATGATGACGACTCGACAATTTGTGCATAATGCTTTCAATATTCTTAATATAAAGGAGACACTGATATATATATATAAATACATGAGTCAGAATATTATTCGCTATAAAATATGGTCGACAAGAAGATAAATGTGACAAATTAAGAATTACTCGGATTATCCTCTTTTGACAAATCAACACCCTTTCCAGTTCGGTAGAACCTCCCCAGATGAGAACATTATATGCAATGTGAGGATAAGCTATACAATAATACACACCCAAGAGTGAATGCAGGGAAAAAAAATTTTTGATCTTATTTATGGCAAAATATGAGTTGGGCATACTCGCCAATACTTACACCACCGACCTTGACAGACATTCTGCGATCAGTTAAATTCATCAACTCATCAACCAATTCAAAAATATACCCCGGAAACCCAAATTATAGAGTTTATCAGACATAAATGAACAATTCAATGAATCAAAAGCTAGGGACAGGTCCAAAATATTCCCGCAACATGTAAACCTTCATCAAATTTTTTATAGGCTGTCTGAACGAACGAAAAGGCTGCCGTTTCGGTAGAATACTTGGGCCTGAAACCATGTTGTGAAGTGGTGATGATATCTATTTTCACTAGAAAATTTAGCATTCTATTAAGGACTATTCGTTCGAATACTTACGTTCCTCTTGCATCGACATATCTGAAGTGAGACAAACCATCAACGTTCCTAGTTCTTACCTCATCGCCTCATTTGAAGAGGTTGAATGTACCGCTTCAGTACAAAAATGAGGCACCTCTTCAAACTCAATTTTAAGACGTGTACTACCCAACACTAGAATGATTTACTCACATATGAACTAATTCAAATAACTCAAGTACAAAATTAATATCTCATATACAGCTCACAGTGAGTCCGATTCTGTTTTCTCTTCATCATATTTCGTTCTCAAGATGAACCATAAAACGAAGACACCCGTCTAAGATTCCACTAAGTAACCATTACAAAAACTGATTACTTTCATTAACGATGCAAGACTAACAAAGTCAGTATGAGAGTACAAAACGATCATCGCAATTAGCTCTTAAGTGAAGGAGATAACTAAAATCTCCGTCAGAATGATTTTCTTAAAATTTTCAATCATACGTCAATCCCAAAATTGATATTTTTGTTTCGTAGAGACAAATAGAAGCGTGTGAGTATTACTTCTCCAGAAATGAAGTTTAGTTTCAGAGGAAAAGAATGAGCTGGAAGTCTGTTCATTCACTGTCAAGCTCACTGGACCTCTAATCGATTATTCAAAGGTAACAAATGAGAAAAAAGAAGGCTCTCAATAAAAAATGTGAAAGCAATAAGTAAAGAGTGATCATCTACAATCATTAATTCTGCGAAGAACTGGATCTCGATGAACCCATCCATGGAGGATATCCCTTGTCACAAACGACAAACGTCTCGAATTAGCAGACGGCTTGAACTGCTGGTTCTTGAACTCTCAAGGTAAAATCCGGCTAACCAATCGCAATTCTCGAAAACAAAACAATAGCCAAGTTAAACAAGTTTGAATTCAGTTCTTCAGCTAGCTCGATAATGGTCCAACAGCGTGCATCAGTGAGCGTTCCCAAGCTATTTTGACTTTTTATCTCAAGAGGTGACGTGAAAGTTAAGAGCAAGTGTAGTATATCTCGTAATTATGTGAAATTGGCTTTTTAGCAGTTCGTGATAATTACGACACTCGGTATTCGGAAGGTAATTGTGATGGAGATTATGGGTGTTTCTGTGGGGCGTTGACTACTGAGTAGATTGTCGTTTTTTGTGTTCACGAACAGTTAGGGTACTAATGTGAGAATTGCTGTGATTTACAGATGTAACTGATGTATGAGAACTGTAATGCTTATCTGCAAATGTTTGGAGTTGATCTTCTTAGATCTGTATAGAAAAATTTTGTACCCATTGCAATGAAATCTAATTCTAGAATATATAGGGTCCAAAAAAAGTTCATAACTCTCTTTGGATCAATCTAAACATTTGCTTTTCCTGTGAAACAACTTCAAAGGATAATTGTTACGAACTGAATTATCCATAGAACGATGTAACCAGTCATGGCTGAAAATAATGATGACGTCGGCAATTTCCGTGACTTACATTTGCCATTGCTAGAATGACTATAATGCCATGGTTTATTTATTCAACGAGTTTTCGAACATTATCAATCAGAAATTTTAATTAAAGTAAATCGATTGAAGTCATATCAGATGTAGACGGCAAGAGGGCTTCGATGCGATTGAAACTTCAATAAGATTTGTACATCAGTATTTTATTTATTTATCATGAATTGATTGTAGACATAAAATCTGAAAAATAGACGCATAACAAATACAGACCTAAGGCGATACCTGAATAAAACGAGTTCTGGTACAAGAATACCAACGCATGGCAACCTACGTGATCAATAGAAAATGAATGAAGTGTACACAGAGTCATCTTATTTTTCAAACTATATTTCACTGAATTTTTCTCCAACGAACAAACTGAGATTCGAATAATAAAATTTCAGTTGAAAAGCGAAATGGTAATATTAAGCTCTGCAATTATTTTGGCAACAGTATGTGGACGACGGATGTACCCAGAGGCGAGGATAGTGGGAGGGGAGAAGGCACCTTTTGGAAAATGGCCCTGGCAGATCTCTCTACGCCAATGGAGGACTTCGACTTTCCTTCACAAGTGTGGAGCTGCCCTGCTGAATGAAAACTGGGCCATAACTGCCGCTCATTGTGTGGACAAGTAGGTATTCGATTAGAATTTAAGACATGTTTATTCCACTCTTAGAGACAGACTGAGAATATAAATTATGTATGAATACATTGAGGAACGCATTCGATGAATTAGGACAAGTTTCGATAAGTTGTCTTCACCTATTTTTTTTTTAGGAATTATAGACTGTAACTATTATAATTTATAATCCTCTAGAAAAATTCCTATTTCTATAAAATATTGACAAAATAGATAAAAATATAAAATAAATCTACACCAGATATATTGTAGAATCACACAGGATATTCGTCGATTTTTTCCACGTGATCCAGCGTGACAAATAAAAAATAATGACAGCATTGTGTTCAAACAGAGAGGACTATATATTATGAGTTTTGCTCCACTCACTTGCTATGTTATTCAAATATTTCAAACAAAATGAATGAATGAATATGAGATTGACTGTGTAATATTTTCATTTGTGAATTACTTATTACATTATTAAAAAAAAATTGAACAGCTGAAAGAAAATGATAAATAATAAAGGAATTTCGCAATCAAATGACCGATTACGTATTTTTTGGTCAGGTCTCGTAATATGAAAGGGACAAAAAAATTAAATATATAAGTGTTGCAAACTTTATAACCATAGGTCGTTTCAAGGGTATCAGGATTTATAATGTATTATCGAAAACAAAGAATTGTTTATTCGTTTTAATCTAAAAGATACTGATTACAGCGATGTAGGTACAGATGAACACTCATAGACTAAAGTTAAAAGGAAGAAATAGTTGTCTGACAGAATGACACAGTAGAAGATATTCATTTCGAAGCTACATGTAGAAGGAATTACATTGACGAAACAGAAAAATAATTTCAACACCTAGTTTACCTATTATAAAATAACACAGGATGTTTTCTTGATAATTGCGATTTTTATCATGTAATCCCGCGTCCATAATGTAAAATAATAACTAGTGAGAAAAAAAGATTTTTACTAATGTCTTCGACGACAATTGATACTTACGTCCATGTACAACGTGATTATTTAACTCCAAACCTTTTCTGAGATGATTTCAAAGATGTTCAATTTATGAATTTGTGGATGGATATGCTGGGACTTGAAAAAAATCAAATTGCAAATGAACTTTTCAATAAAAAAACATATTTTTAAATTCAAAGTTCGAACTCAGTCTCTGACGCTTGTTCAACTTAGAAGATGGTTCTTTTTATATCTCAACTCTTTATATGCAGAGACACTAGACAAAATCCAATAACAATGGCCAAATTCTTCATAAGTTCTTCCTATCAAATAATTTGGTAATGCAGGCATAATCGTGATATCCTACGGCCAATATGAAAGCGTGAATCCAAAACTAATTGGATATAGGATATAGCACGATCCAAAGTCCATGAATATTAAATACGCATTCAGAATCTGATTCTATGGAATATAATTTGGATGGCTCTGCAACTTAATTCATAATATGGCTAAAGTTAAACGATGGACATTTTCCATACGACGTTTCATTGAATGTGAAAGCTCAAAATATCTTTGACCACTACATTCCGTCAAATCATAAATTCTTGATTCAGTTTTTGAAATACTAGGGTATTTTATCAACTTGTTCGTTACCGTTTCATAATGGAACAGGTGAACTACTGAGTACGGTGCGATTTTACATATACCAAAAACGAAGCGTGAGAATCAATTGTCAAAAAGAATGAATACGAACTATTTGGAGTGTCATTCTGTATTATGCAATATTAATTATTTCATCTCAAATTCTCAAAAATAAATGATCTATTTCTGGTTACAATTCATAGACTCTATTCTATGATGGAAAATATAACCATTCAACTTTAGAAGTCCTTTCTTTCAAAATTATTATAAACAGGTTTAATTCAGTAAATACACATAAATCATATGAAACGCATCTATGGAAATCTGATGATCCTACAGGTCATTTAAAAAAACAAACGTATCATCCATAACGCTTTGAAGAGACTCATTCACTCCCACAATGAGTACCCTAAGAAATTATAAGTAATATTACCCTGACCTTATGACAGGTCCATGTTTTTACACTGAAATGAATACATAACATAGATATTGGAATTTCGTCTAGTATTTAGGGGGTTCCAAAAAGCTTCAAGAAAACTAATCATTTTGTAGAAAAATGATTATCAAAATTGTTCTGGATATCATAATCTATCTTGAGAAGTGTTGAAGGTGATTCAAAAATATTTTCCGAATAGGTTTTGGATAAACTGCAATACTGCCTTTCAATAAACTGATTCCACCGTTGGGAACCTATTACGACTTCAAAATATGGGAAACTTCTTGAATATTATTGTTGGGGACAGAATGACGTTGATCACGTCGGGGTCACCAATGTAGGATCGTAAATTATCCCTACTATATGCGTTTCGTCCCTGGCGCACACATTTGGACTCATCAGTATGGCTTGTGTGCGCCATGCCATAGACGCAGGGGTTTAGAAAGTTTGAGGGAGCCGCCGGGAGTTGAACCCGGCACCTAGTACCTAGTCGGTGTGATACTTGAGCGCTTTACCTCTGGGCCACCGAAGCGCTGTGAATTAGGCTATGCGGGGGTTATATGAGGTGCCGCCAAGTGATCCCTACACACTCCCCTGTTAGTGACGGAGTGCCGCTACACACTCCCTTACCAGTGACGAAGGAACGAAACCAATGCGTGTTACAAGGTCAGTAGGTGTAGCCGGGTGATGGCCACCTGAGCTGAGCTACACCACACGGTATGGTGCGGACGGGTGATGTCCACCTGAGCAGATCCGCAATACCGCGGCAGACCATGAATATTGAACGGAATGGGAAAGGCGTCTAGAGTTTCGTTGGAAGTTGCAGAGAGGGAGCGAGTATACCTCAAGCGTCAACCGTCTGCTTTTCCAAGACACGTCGTAAAGACATCCGTTCCCATCACGTCGGGGTCACCAATGTTGGGACAGAATGACGTTGATCACGTCGGGGTCACCAATGTAGAATCGGAAGAATTATCTCTACTTATGCGTTTCGTCCCTGGCGCACACATTTGGACTCATCAGTATGGCTTGTGTGCGCCATGCCATATGCGTTTCGTCCCTGGCGCACACATTTGGACTCATCAGTATGGCTTGTGTGCGCCATGCCATAGACGCAGGGGTTTTTAGAAAGTTTGAGGGAGCCGCCGGGAGTTGAACCCGGCACCTAATACCTAGTCGGTGTGATACTTGAGCGCTTTACCTCTGGGCCACCGAAGCGCTGTGAATTAGGCTATGCGGGGGTTATATGAGGTGCCGCCAAGTGATCCCTACACACTCCCCTGTTAGTGACGGAGTGCCGCTACATTATCTTAACTTTGACATTTGTATAACATGGATTATGAAATCACTTTGTAATTTACAGGTTCAAATCATGACATAAAAGATCAAAGTGAAAAGTAAAAATCTTAGATATTAAAGGAAAAAATAATAATAAAATAATTGAATAGGCGGAATGAAATATCACAACAGAGGATTCAGAGCAGGATGGATGATAATAAATATGAGTATTTGTTAATAAATATTCAATTTAATTGTGAATGAAAAAAGTGAGCCTTTGTTTTGCCCAAATATCTGTATATTTTGAATATCTAGCCTAAAGGCTCTACTTCCTGACCTGCAGAGGATCAGATAGAATTACCAAAGGCAGGAATAATGAAATTCAAATTTCTACAATCTGAGATTCACTTCATATATGTATTACAGTAAAAGTCTTTAACCTGTGTGATTGAAATTTATGGTTGAAAATTCTTCAAAGTGATTCCAAGACTTCATTGTTTTTACACTCGACGCTTCAGAAAATGGAATACTATAAGATTGAAATATTCAAAGCAAAACGTAACAACATATTGGATATCGATAAATTTGATGAAATGGATTTTCAACAGATAAGAAATAAAATGTCAGGACTCATCCCGTGTATTTCTTCAACTAACTTTATCGGTGTACAGCTCTTCAGGATCGTAAAATCTTTTTTCAATATTCAATTAACTCGAATATCCTTCACCCGTTGAATCGGAAGTACTGCTTTACCTTTCATTAACTCAATCCAGACGAGTTCTTTCTTTTGATCAGGTTTATTGTGCCATCAAAGTACCTTCATTAATTAATCAGAGTAAAAAGCATAAAACAGAAACCGGTACATGTCCCAGGAGCTTTGATGTACTCCAGGTCCGTAACGACCATTCAAATTCGATACAATTCTCGTTAGATTCGTTTTTTTCTCTCACAAATGTATTTTGGAGATATTTCTGCGCTGTTGAAGGCTTAATAGAAGCCCTGAGCGAGCTCACAATGATTATCTGGCCATGGAAGAATAAATGAAACAGAATTCGAAATTTGGCGTAATGCGCTTTTCTCTGCGTAGGGAATATTCAACAATTTTTTCCATGAATTCTGCATCGCGATCATTCAGGCTAGGAACGTGATGAATGTGGAAATGTGGCCGTGATATTTTATGTATTCGGAGATTTTTCGTCAAACAAACAGAAATGAGGGGTGGATTATATTAATTGGATTAGTTGCTGACCCGGTCAACTACGTTCCGCACACATGGAATATTTCATCAACATGTCATTGTTTTTCGTGCTCTTGTTTTTATTGGAACAGCAAGCTATGAGTTCATCCAAATGTCAATAATTTTTGAAAGTTTTTCGGGAGACACAATAAACTTTCAAGGATTTATTCAATTTACCGATATACAGGGCAGTCTATCTAGTGACGCCAAGAATTTTTTTCAATAATCGGAACTGGGACCATTCGAAAATACCCGAAATATATTCCACGATTCTTCTTAGTTTTGAGTCATAATTTTCAATGATGTCTGCTAGCGAAGTTTTCGAATTTCATCTTTTTTCGTGGTGGGTATTTTGAAGTATTTATGTGACATGATTGTCTCGAATGTTGATTTGATAAAAAAAAGAGTCAGCTTCCTGAAACTACCTGAAGTTACTCAAAACGGCTCGAATGTTGTAACTTCAGTTTTTAGTAGGATTCACCTTAACATTCATCTTGAATTGAAAAATATAAAATGGAGCTTTCATAGCTTCTGGCTGAGGAGGATTTCGTTCTCGATCAAAAAAAAATCAAGGGTTGCAAGTAATAATAGCATTGAGAAGCCATTAAAAATGTACCTAAGGTATTCAACACTATCAATTTCAAAACATTGTTAATAGACTTAATGCTCTTCCATAGCTATCTTCTGGAAGGTTTCTAGTAGTACACAATTTAAGTGAGCCTCTTCAGAATTCAATTGACGTTCCTCAAGGCACAGTGTTTAGTCTCTTTTATTTTTGAAGTGGCAGTGCTAAGTATTGACGGAAAGATTATTTCCTTTGCTATCATCTTTGATAGTTAAACTCCTTGAAAATTGTGTCATTAGGAAATCTGAAAAGTTTTCGAAACTTGTTTTGGAAATACTCTATTCAACTGAGATTTTCGATAGATGTCAACAAAAGTTATTGTTGTTCCTGATACTTCGAGTATTCATTCAATATTGAGAAGACGTTTTTCAGATTTGAAAAAATCACCAACACGAAAAATGTAACTGAATAATAAGTATTTAATTTTCATTTATTGATGGCAATAAATGGGTACCTTCAGGTTTATTATTACTCAGAGTATGCCTAAATCGAGGAGTTGGATGGGGTAATATTTTATGGAATATTGGAACAGTTGAGTTGACAAAATATCGAAGCATACGTGTAGCCTTTTTTTCTTCAATCATTATTTCTCTAGAAATGCTCAGTGGGCCACACGTTTTGTGAAATGTACCGAGAAAAGCATGAGATTTATAAGACATAAATTTAAAAAATATCTCGCAGGAGTTTGTCATGAGAAATCACAGTAGGGCTAGAAACAATTTGAATGTCACATTCTGGATAATGCATACTTAAATTTTGTTTTCTGAAGCGAAACGACCACCATTTCTTCTGTATTTGTCTCTATCTTTGATGAACCTTCTTATTCGGATAGTTGAACCGGTGCGGAAGCCGGTTCTGGCATCCAATCGTCGGTCAAACATTTATTCTTCATCCTCCAAAATGCCCAGGGGAATAATAATTTTATCGATTTCTCTCAACACATGCAGTGACCCACATTTTGAGTTTGGAAGACCCTATCTTTTATGTAATAGTTGTCCTTCGGTAGAACCAGTTATCTAATAGGAATATCTAATTATAATTGAGGTAGTTCTTAGTATCAGTAGGAACCGGGTGATTGAACTAGCATAAGCATTTTCAAGATTCACTCGTCCTATTTTCAATCATGTAGGAGATGAGAAACTAAATCATTGAATGCTGACTACCCGTTCTCCATGGATCATATTTTTTATTTATTCATAGATTTCGAGAGAATCGTTCAAAATTTTTTGTCTCGAAATCGTTGGTAGATACGACAAAACTACATGAGACCGAAAAGTTTAGTATGAGAACAAAGCTTCTTTTTACATTTTTTCAAATTAACAGTTGCTCACCAAAAAAAAGTTCTGCAGAAGAACAGGTGACAGTGTTCCAGAAAAAATATCACCCTGTAGATCATCTATCAAAATTGCCATGTCACGTGGTGGGAATTTTCAAATGTAATATCTATGCCAAATTTCAGTTGAATATCTTGTGAAGTGTAGATACTAGGAGAAAAAAACTTGAAAAAAATTCAAACTTTAAAACTCTGTATCTCGAAAACGAAACGTTTGCGACGCCATGTTTATGGGACTTTTTTTCTTAAACTCACTAAAGGAATCTCCCATTTTCGTTTGTACGTTCGATTTAGGAACACCCTGTATATACACGCTGCAATAACGAATGAACTTTGTGAATTTGCTGGTAAAAACCGAAAGAAATTACCTAAAAAAGAACAGAATGAATAATCGAAACACAATATTCAATTATTTAGAAAGAGTCTCAGATAAACCATCTGACGATCAAATTCAGAGAAAATGTTCAAGTAGGAAACTAACCTCATTTCATGAATTTTTTTGACCAATGATCAAAGATATTGTTTATCACACATTATTTTCCCCGATACAAGTAACAGGAAGCAATGCGTCGAACCTATATCGAAATCGAAATGACATCCTGGATATTCGAAAATTGTCAGCCAATTTGGAATAAATTTCTTCTCAACAAGCAAATATTTTTCATGGGTATATGATACCCATATACCGCAACGAATTTATGGATCCAATTCCGAATATATTTCCAGGAAATGCGCGTTTACCGATCTGCTCATGAATATATTCAATTTTTCCCACATCGATGATCAATTTGTTCGAACCGAACCGAGAGATACAAATACAAATCGAAAATATGTACCAAAATATCCAACGAATTTCTGGGTCAATGTCCATTTGTGGCAAACAAATATAATTGGGATTGATTTATGGATTTTAATTACGATATTTTAAGGGAAGGTGAAGTCGAGTTTATGAATATTTTAGGATATAACTTTTCATAACTGAACAGATAAATTTCGTGATGCGCCTTGAATTTCCTTTTATTATTTCCTTTTCCCGAAAATTCAAGCTTGCTCGCTGTTTAAGCATTCAGTAACTCCAAAAGAACTCACATGTACGCGTTACAGTATTGAGTTGGATAAATAATAAGATTCAGATTTCCACAAATTTTTATTGTTTTTTACAACAATTTTTCCAACACTGTGGCTTCATTAGGTGTTACATTTTGAATGATAGTTTCACTGAAGTAATTCTGTATTGATGGCTGTAAAAATTTTTCAGAATGTCGTCTCTAATAGGGTAATGAATATTGAGGTATTTTAGGATTTTTTCAGGAACGGGGACCGGTCAACTTCTGTTTATTCATTCAAGATAATATTTTGTGAGTTGTATCTGTTTATTTCGAGGGCTTCTAAATGTATTTATCTTGAAGTTTTACTTTCCGTATGGAGGATTTCAAAATTATGGTTAAAATTATGTCCCTATTTAAATGTTTATTTATATAAGGAATTAGTATTTCCGGTTAGGTAACTACGTTGATGTTCCTGAGCCAGTTTGTCAAATGATCTTCTCGTTTGACCTATATAAAGCATAGGGCAATCCGAACAAAGTAACTTATAGACCCCTGATTTGTTTTTTCGATCTATTCGGTCTTTGTTGTTTTTTATGTGTTGTCCTAGATTGTTTGTTGTTTTGAATGAGACATTGCAGTTGAAATTTTTGATGAAATATGTAGCTACTGATTCTGAGATGTTTTTAACATAACTGAGACAGAAGAATTTTTTGTCTTTTTTATCTGATGTACTTGGGAAGACATAACTCATTACAATTTTCTTCTGTATTTTGAAAAGGAGATGATAAAATGAATTCGGATTATATTCATTGTTCATTGCTATCTATTTAATAATGTTCAATTCTAAAGTGAAATTTTCTTTGCTCATTGAAATTTGGGTTAATCTATAAACCATACTATTATAAGCTGAAAGTTTTTGAGTAATAGGATGCTTTGAAGAATTATGGATTGTTATATCTATGATGATGGGTTTGCAGAACTTATAGATTGTTATATATTTGATGATGGTGAGGTTTCCTATTAATATACTTATAATAGTATGGTTCCTAGATTAACCCAAATTCCAATAAAAACATCTTCCTGAAAAAATCCTCATATACCTCAATATTTATTACCCTATTAGAGACGACATTCTAAAAAAGTTTTACAGAATTACTTCAGTGAAACTATCATTCAGAATGTAAAACCTGATGAAGCCACAGAGTTGGCGGAACTATTGTTGTAAAAAACAATAAAAATTTGTGGAAATCTGAATCTTATTATTTATTTAAAATGAAGTTCCTCCAAGTAAACACCGATACAATTAAATATTGAGTTGGAATTTAAAACGAATAGTATGGAGTTTGGAAAATTAAATTTTGAATAAACGCACCAGAAAAATTCACAAAATATAGAGATATTGATATCACAATGGGTATTTCTATGATCATTCAACACTATACTACATCGTCCAATAAAATCGCTCAATTTTTGAAAACGGACCAATAGAAACAAACTGTATCTGAAAACACTCAACCTCATAGTGAGTTTTGGAAATTTGTTTTTATCAAATGCCTAATTTGCATAGGGATATTAATACGTCCGGATAGCTTTGGCCGTTAGTGGAAGTAGCGGTCGTCATGGTTACGATAAACAAGCAGTTGTTAGCGATAACTTTAACAGCAAATTTGGCAGTTCTGTCAGTTTGTTTTCGTATTTTACCATAAAGTAGATAAAAATGAAACGTTTTGGGAATTGTAATATTACTTAACTTGAGGAAAGTGTGAAGAAAAGTGTGCCGCTTAATACGGTGAAGTCAAGATCCTACATTTGGAAACAATTTGAAGAATTCTGTGCTGCCCGGGAATACCTTGTAAATGAAAAAACAAGTTTGTCAGAGTTCAATAATATTATGCTAGACTGGGCTTTCAATATGAAGAAAACAGATGGATCAGACTACAAGGAAAGTGTCGTAAAAACCTTGTGGAATAATACTGCCAAACAGCTGCAGGAAAAATTCTATTCCGAATGGGGCGTTAGGTTCGATCCATTCACAGACGTGGCTTTTAAAACGGCGCGGGATGCATGAAATGCCAAGAGGCGTATTTTGCAAGTGGACCCTGAGAAAAGAAAAGTCAGTGCCAAGGCGCTGTCTTTGGAGCAACACAAAAAGATGGTCAACTAATGTAAAGAAGATAATCCAGACGGTTTGAACAGAAACTTTTATTTTATTGCTGCATTGGAACTTGCTTGGCGCGGAGGAGAGGGTTCATCATGCCTAATTTCGCATTTCCAATTCGAAATTGTAAACGATGATAATCCCACGGGCCGAATTGCCCACAATCTGATATTTTCTAAAACAAGACAAGGTGGTGCCCAAAAATGTGCGGAAAAAAATGGCTGACTTCCAATATTGAAAAAGATATTTGTCCGGTGAGGTTATATAAGCTACTTGTATCCAAAAGAACTGCAAACATAACCACTGAAAGACTATTCCTTACTCCACATAAGAATTGGAAATATGGTTCATGGTTCAAAAACTCCCCAGTCGGTCCCAATACGATAGCTAAATGGACAAAAGAATCGGCAGAACTCATTGGCATCAACACAACCAAGTCGAAGATAACCAACCACTCGCATCGAGCTACTGCTGTCAGCCAATTAGCCAAAGCAGGGATTGGCGAGGAACAGCTGATAAAGATAACAGGCCATTCTTCTGCAGCGTCAGTGAAACCGTATCTCCAACTGGACCAACAACAACACAAAAAAATAATCACAGCCATGAGGAATGAAAAAATGTCCTTCAAGAAACAACATCAGTATCTACTTCATCATTCAAAAATAATGCTCGTATGTGTATAATAATTGTACTATCAATAATTATTATTTTGAGAATAAAGATGAATAATTTATTGTTATGCTTCTATCTGGTTGTTTTTGAATAAAAAACTATTTTTTATTTCGTTTTATTTATATTGTTGAATGATCTTTCCAAATACCACACGAAATTCGAAATTATTTTGAGACCACTCTGTCGTGTTTTGAAAATTATACAAATTTCACTCAACAAAGTGATCCCGAAATACCACTCGCCTTCGGCTCGAGGTAAGTATTTTAAGGATAACTTTGTTTCGTGAAATTTGAAGAGTGAAGAGTGTTCTCAAAAAGTTCTCACCTCTAGTGGTATTACCCTTGAAAATTGTAATTTTTACTACGTGATCCGGTGTGACCCAAGAAAAATGATATTTCTGCTGTTGATAAGTAATGACAATTGCTGAACTATTCGACGACATTTTCGCACTTATAGAAATAGAGAGTATACAACCGTTACATGAAAATGTCCTTTTCGTATCCTTGCGTTAGAAACGTGACAGGGTATAAAAAAATTCTTAGAGAGGTGACCAAAATTCTGTCATATGTAAATAAAGACAAACTTTGACTAATTCATACCTAGAAAATCCTTCTATTTCTTTTACTGCGAAAATGCCAAGATTCGGAATGAACCCCTAGACTTGGCAACCCTGAGATGGATTATCATTCACGAGAGAAACAGAGACAAACTCTTCAATGAAATTATTCCTATTGTGTTTTCACGCTGCAGGATATTCCACAACAGATATTATTCGTATTGATTTCAGTGTGCCACCCAGTGACCTACTTCTACGTTTGGGGGAGCACGATCTCTCCACCGAATCGGAGCCCTACTTGCACCAGGAACGCAGGGTGCAGATAGTTGCCTCCCATCCTCAATTCGATCCGAGGACCTTCGAATACGACCTGGCTCTGCTGAGGTTCTACGAGCCCGTGACGTTCCAACCGAACATCATACCTGTTTGCGTTCCTCAGACGGATGAAAACTTCGTCGGAAGGACTGCTTTCGTCACAGGATGGGGAAGGCTTTATGAAGGTGAGTTGATGGGATTTGTCGAGTGTTAGTCTCGGTTGAGCGACGAAGATCGAGGAGGATGTGGATATGTTAATTTTTTTGGGATCAATCGAGCTCCGCTTCATTTTATCCGATAAATAGATATGAGCATGCGAATAGGATTGAATAATTTCATCAGAAAACATTGTTCAAGTGAATTAAGGAAATATTTTTCTGATTTTGGGAAATAAAGTGGCATTTTAATAGTTATTGAGTCAACTAGTTGATTAATGTTCGAGACCATTAATCGCTAGATAAATAAACGAGTTGATTATAAGATTTTTCTGTCGACCTCATTATGAATTGGAAATAAATTATTTATTCAAATAAATTTTATTTTTCACAATATAAAATTTGACAATGAAATCTCGATGCTCACTTTGACATATTTATATTTATGGTTCCAATTGAACAATTCGTAAAATTCATAGACGGAATCTCCGAGATGTGACATTCTGAATAGTCCACATTTACATCGTTACTGACTATTTGCGATAAGGAATGTGTGGAACTGGTAGGACCTGGTGTATTAATTACTGGTGAACGATTATCGCATAAAATGTTTTCAGCACTTTCTAATCTTTTTTTCATCGAGTTTTCGATGTACCCTTCTACAATAGATGTTGATTTCCATCCTCAAAGCCGTTTGATGGCTGCAAAATCTGCTCCACTGTCCGAAAGGATAGATGCAGAGGAACGGCGTAAACAGTGACCTGTATACAGATTGGGTTGTTCTAATTTGAGAAATTTTGCAATTAATGATGGTAATTTCCAGAACCTATTGATTTCTACTGGCTGTATTGAGCATTTAAAGTTCTTGTAAAAGACGAAAAACTTTTCGTGCGGAGTGTGAATTGGTCTAAAGGATATATATCTCTTGATTGGATTCAAGTGTACGCTCCTCAATGTTCACCCCAGTGAATATCCTATTCGAGTTCGTTTTGGATGATTTCTCTGTTATTAAAAATTTTGAGCCCATACACTGAACTTTTATAGAGACAATATATTGGACGAGGTGGTTACTCCTTTCAGCTTTACGGAGGTAGATGAGATTGAGGTTTTGAGAACTGTAGATGCAATAAAATCTCGATCCGAGGGAGTGGATGGCATCGATATATTTATTTACAACTCTGTTGTCCTTTTATCCCGCCATTTCTCACTCATATTATCAATTATTGCATCCGTCATTCTGTTACCCAAAATGTTGGAAAAGTGCACTCGTGGTGCCTCTTCCTAAAGTTTCAGCCCCCAGGGAGTATTGGGACTTACGTCCTATTAGCATATTGTCTTGTGTGTCGAAGGTGCTGGAGAAGATCGTGAATAAACAACTTTCGATTTTTGTGGAAGCCAACAATATACTTCCCGAAACCCAATCAGGCATTCGACACAATCCAGCACCAACTACTCTTGACAATTCTCCACTTCATAGGACTTAGTGATGGAGCTGTACAGTTTTTCTCGAACTTCCTTTCGCGTAGGTCCCAGTGCGTGGTGATTGACTCACTCATGTCCGATTTCGCTGATATCTATCGGGGGGTACCCCAGGGTTCCGTTTCTGCGCCGTTATTATATGCTATATAGTCGTTGAGCCTGCCGAAGCCATTGAAAATTTGTTCATCTCAATTATATGCCGATGATACACAGGTATACTTATCTTTTACTAGGAATAATGTCACTGAATCCACAGCCATATTAAGTAGGGAAATTGAGGCATTGAGAACTGTGGCTCTTGAACATTCCCTTCAGCTCAATGCGAATAGGTCCACTTTGCTGCTTATAGGGCCTGAGAGGGAGGTGTTGGGACTGAGAGACTTGGTGAAGGTGGAGGTCGACGTTGTGGTCCTGCCTGTGATGAACGCAGCGCGGAATCTTGGTCTGGTTCTTGATAGTTCTCTAAGATTCAGTTCACATGTGACAGAATGCATAAAAAAAGCTCATGGAAGAATAAAATTGATTTATAGAAATCGGCATTTACTTCCTCGAGGGATCAAGGTAATTCTCTGTGACTCTTTGGTCTTGTCAGTATTTAATCACTGTGATATGGTCTATGGAAACTGTCTCACACAGTCTGATAAAATGAGGATACAGCGTGTACAGAACTCTTGTCTAAGGCTGATTCATAGTGTGAGAAAGTATGAGTCGATTACACCCAAACTTAGGGAGACGGGATGGCTCACTATGGAAGAAAGGAGAAAGCTACACACAGCATGTTTCTTCAGAGACATAATTTTACTCAAGTGCCCTTCTTACCTATACAGGCGAATAGTTTTCAGAACCCATGTCCACAATCTTAACATCAGATTCAGAGTAAAAATAACTCCACCATTTCACAGAACGGCAATGTTTGAGAGGAGTTTTTCCTACAACATTGCGAAATTTCACAATGGTCTCCCTGAATCTTTTTTACGACTCTCTAGAGCAACTTTCAGAAAACGTTATAGAGGGTTTCTCATGGAGTCTTGAAGACCTCACTAACGTGCCTCTACGTGATAAAGGAAGTTGACTTTGTATGTATATATTCTTTTTTGCTGCCCATATCTCATAAAAGTGTTTGGTAATTTCCTCTTGTTCATTCCACTATTGTTTTTATTTATGAAATTTCACATTCAGTTTCATGGTTGAGTAGATCAGAGAGTCTCTCCGGAGGCTCACCTGGACTCCGCCATTTTTCTTCTAGGTCGATATAATGTATCATATGCAAATGCAATGCAAATAAAAAATTTTGAGTTACATATTTTACATCCACGTGACAATAAGGAAAATTTAGAAAATTAATTTAATTGAGTTTTATATTTACCTTTGACATCAAGAAAATACTGTCTGAAGCATTTGCTATGAACTCTTTTACATGATCTTTCGATTTCTCAGGAATATAACCCACTTCTTGTCCCTTAATGAATATCACCAGTTTGTGATATCTGCTTTTATCAATATTCCTTTAAACGTTCAATGTTACTTTCAGCATTGAATATTTTGGTCATAAACTTGCTTCCCTGAATTTTTAAGACAATCAAGTAGATCTCACCTTCTTGAATACCACCAAGAAGCTTACCTATCGAAGCATCATGCTCAAAGTTATAATTTGAGAAATTTTCTTTCGTAGAAAAGTTAGAATCTAAGCTTTTCTGTAGAAACGTTACTCGTTTCGCTAAACGACGCCTGAGGGAACAATCTAACAAATAATTCATCATTATAGAACCTTCACCTTCGTGTGTGGTTCGCAATCCGAAAATAATCAACCAACTCATCCAATTAGCAGTTTATACAATAGCCAAAAGAATTTTCGTCGAGGACCACCATTGTACAATAACGAATGCCCTATCTAGTGGTGAAATCTTCACGCTGGACATTCCCTAAACAATAAAAAATCTCTTGCTCACCATTTCCGTAGAGCTATATTTTTCCTAATGGGATACCTAGCGGGATAAAATGAACCTAAGGGATGCTTCCTGATTAAATCTACAAGCCATGAAGTAGCAGTCACGCTTCGCAATGAGTTGATATGCCAGACACGTAACAAAAGCAGCGGGATTCTGGGAGATTAGATAGGGAATTTTTTCATCGTTTTTGCTTTTCAGACGGTCCCCTGCCATCCGTGCTCCAGGAAGTATCTGTCCCAGTGATTAACAACTCGGTGTGCGAGACCATGTACCGATCTGCCGGATATATAGAGCACATTCCTCATATTTTCATCTGCGCTGGCTGGAGGAGGGGAGGATTCGACTCCTGTGAAGGTAAGATACATTTTGTTTGATTGTTTAGGTTAGGTCTGAATGGAAGATTTGTGTTCTTCGGGAAACGTTCCATAAATAATTCATTCCTTCCGTTTCTTTTATACTTCAGCTCTTTCAACCTTATTGTCAGTCAGTTCATCCTCAAGAATTTAGCGCTATGAAAATCGAATCTATTTATAAAATGACTTATTCTGAACTTTGTTTGATATAGGAGAGTTTGGTTCAAATCTAGTTCATCAAAATAACGTTTTCTGAGACTTCCAGAGAGGAAATACTCGATTGCTAAGGACGGACTTCCTAGCAGAGGACTTGAAGTTTTCATAGCAACGTTTACACTGATGTCCTCGCAATTTCCAACTGTCTAGGCCCTACAGAATGAATTTCCTTTTATAAAAGAGATGCCGCAAGCTGCAGAGCAACTTGGTCATACGCAGCTGAATCGACACCAAAAGCTTATGGTCTCTGATCTGTTGTGGACACCACGTCCGGCCACCATGTTCGAGAATTGTTGGATATACATGGTCTTAAGTGTTGGGCAAACAGCACCTTATACCTCAACAGAGCTACTAGAAAACCATTTTCCATTCATGCAGTAGACGTAGATTACCTTTTGACGATTATGCTCATTGCCGAAGGAAGACCACCTATAAGTTCACCATTTCTTCTCTTCAAATTTTCGTCTATGGGTTTTTCCACTAAACCCATGATATTAATATATGCCAATATGAAGATAATAATTCAGAATTGAGTCATCGTAATTTCAGCGCCTTGTACAGCAAAACGAATGAATATTTCAATTTGTCCGATCCAGAATAAACGGAAACAACCTGGAATTCTCGACAAGGAATTCACCTGTCACAATTTCCTGAATGAAACTCGTTAACGAGAAATCCGATAGAAGCCAGAAGCAACATAGCGACGTAGTTGATCGTCAACCCATATACCAGGGGTAAATAACGTCTCAAAAGTTAAATTGTGTAGCTGCTCACGGTGCAATATTCTTGGCTGAAATTGCTGGGGCAATTTAGAGAGTGTGGGCGTCTATAACCAATTCGAGTATAATCGTATCGACATGGACGTGTTCGTTGGACCGTGTGAAGTTTGTTTCAATGCTTCTCTATTATGTCCAGAAATGATGACAGATTCTGTTCTGAATGAGTGTGTCGTTGTGCCATTGTAGGTCCTCATTTTTCTCCAAGATTCTTATTCCTCAAATGCTTTGAAGTATACCTTCAATATGTATGTTGTATATCATTTTACTATAGAAATATTCATTGATCTATGCATGTTTTCACTATAGTAATATTTGCATTATTTCTCTTCAAATATAAATTTCATCCACAGTACAGGAAGCCCTGATTTTGGGAGTGAATACAGGATGAGTCTGTGACCACTGCTTTAATTTTAACCATAGGTTCTTGAGATCAAAAAAACACTTTTTTCCCATATCGTATTTCCATATTCAGCTGCGTTAAAAGGACATAAGCATTTTATTTTTTCACATTGGGCAAATACCCTTCAGGTAGTCCAATTTAGTTTGAATGAAAATTATCTTCCACAGCATCCACTATTGAATCAGAATCGTTTGAAAACATTTTTTTTTCTCTAAGAAATAATTTACTCACTCATGTTTCATCAGATGATTATATCGATTTAATTCCTTTCAACTTCAAACATCTCAAAAATGGTACAATTTAGGAAAAAAGGTGACGAATAATTATATCTGCAAAAAAGACTGATGATTCTAAGAAGTACAAGATACGGACCTTTATTTCAAGTGATATTTCTCCACAAGAAATGGGATAAATAAATAAATGCCAAAATATGCATACCTGTTATCAAAATCCTTCGCCCAGAAATCATTTCAATTGATATTTTCGTTTGAATATTACAGGTGAAAATGCAAGTTTTCTATGAAATTTTGATATCCTATTACTTTTGAACGAAGCCAAATTTAGAAAAATGTTATAGGAAGAAAATGTTTTTTCGACGTCAAGAATCTATGGTTAAAATTTAACTCAGTGGTCAAAGACTCACCCTGTATAGTTCGTGTTCGTGATAAGATTATGTATTATAAGATTGTCTTTTTCATATACTCTCAAGCTTATCAGAAATTTCATGCGATTTATTTGACACTTAATAGTATTCAGATAAAAGCTGCAATTACGATTTTGGAAGTTTTTGTTTGCTTTAAAGTATCCATTAAGTTGAAGGTTATGTTTTCTATCATAGCAGAGCATAGAGTATAAATTGTCATTCTCCATCGATTGTCACTGGAAATGGATAATATAATTACAAAAACTTTCAAATGAAATATCTTTAACTTCTCCTGTTCTATCATGAAAATATAACAAACAAGTTTATGGAAAGCAGTTCGCCTATTTATTTTTCCAAATTTCAACTCATTTAACATCGAATATATATTTATCGAAGATAAATATAGAATTATGTATTCTTATAAAATATTCATCAAAAAGAAAATGCTAGAATGTGTTCCGTTATTGCCTATATTGAGGTGAGTTTTGATGGTCTTATGAAGATGCATTTACTCAAAGACCGTAGAGGATAGAGCACGTCTTTAATTTTATTCGTTTGTCCAAAGTATTGATAATTTACAATATTTAAATTCACTACAAAGATATAAGCAAAAGACAATTTCTCTACACCCTTTATCTTTCAAAAGTATCTCAATTTAGGAAAGAGGTATTTAAATATTGTTTTTTGTTTCAATAATCTAAAAAAATAGTCTTAGTCTGTATAACTGTAGTTTGTCCATATTTAAAAAGTGTAAGAAGCCGTTATAAATATAATTTTTCTTATCTCAGGTGATTCTGGTGGACCCATGGTCATTCAGAGAGAAGACAAAAGATTTCTACTTGCTGGAGTCATATCATGGGGTATTGGATGCGCAGAACCTAATCAACCAGGAGTCTACACAAGAATAAGCGAATTCAGAGACTGGATTAACCAGATTCTACAATTCTAAAGAAACAATAGTTAAAAAAAGTGAATGTGCAGAACTTCCAAATTCATCAAATGAAATGAGAGTTTGACATTTCTTTGTGATGAAAGAAGTACATATGTGAAGTGTAGTGTGATACTGATCTTATAAGTGATTGCACGAATTCTGAACATTATTTATTGATTTCTTGAAATCTCAGTAGCTGTTATTATTTGTTATTTATTACCAAAATTGAATTCCTGCTTTGTGTAAATTATTTATCGAGATGCCAGAAGAGAAATATATTTATGTATAAAACGTTGTATGCTATTGTTGACAAATACCTACGCATATATTTCGTAGAGTATAGTAAGTCTGCTTATTAGTATTCTGGACAGTTTTTAGAGAGTATACTAGTTTTCATCAAATATCTCCATTCTATTGTCTGGTTGACCATTGATTGATATCGAAGACAAAATTTGTCCCAATATAGAGCTTTGTGGTACATTCAACTTCAAATTATGTTAATTGAATAAAGATTTTTGAATTTTACCATCTACAACTGTGCTCTCAAATCAATTTCGAATCCAACCATGAAATTTTTTCTGGAAACCTATAGAGCTAAACTTTTATTAGGTGAATCAAGCGATTGAATTAAAAAATTAAGATGAATATTATTCAAAATATTTGGAAAGAATTTTAGCAGTTTGAATTACAGCGACGATGTTTTAGACGATGAAGAAAAAATATTTTAAAGTTCAGTTCCACCCTCTTGATTTGGTTGTTTTCACATTGGAATGGGAATATAAATAATGAATTGAAAGTAAACAGAACTCACATCGAAAAAACAAACATACCGAATGTGATTAAATGGAGCTACGAATCAACGTAATGGACTACAGATTATCATTAATTAACTCGGAATATGCTACACCAAGTGGATCAATATCAGTGGTTGACAATATTGCTCATTGCTTATTGATCTGTTGGCTATGAGGCTCATTAGTTTTTTAATTCTTTATCAATCGAAACTTAAACAAAAATATAAGAGTTGTTGAGCGCTTGGTATGGCGTCCTTTCCGGCACATTGGAACATTTCTATATGAAAGAATCAACAAACAAATAACTTGAAATATCCAATCATACAGTTTTCTTTAGTTTTCGACGATCTCCCGACAATTTTTCAAGGCTTTGTATCAGGAAATAGAGTCTTTATTAGCCTTTTTCTGCATACGCAATAAGTCAGTACACGAAATTTCGATCAAAACACAAAATTTGAGACAAACTCTTAGTACAATTTTTTTTTCATTGTAACATTACCAGGATACCTTATAGGTCGACTGGTTTCAACAGTTGACAAAAGCTCCATCCATGTTTGGCATAGTAATTACGGACAGTATTACCAACATAAAAAACTTCAAATACTCAACGCAAGCAATTAAATGAGAATTTTGATATACTTTTTGTCAGAGGGTACATAGTAAAATTCGACGATTACTTACAAATATCAGGTACAGATGACGACAATCATTTGTAAAACATGGCACTTGAGCATAGGAATTGTTCTTCAGTAGGAAATTTTCATTTTCGAAATAATTAACCATCAGCACAAATTTATGTTCTTGAATCACTGAGGAATATCTTATCAACGTTACATGCAATAGCACTTAATCTAATACCTTGAAAATCACGATGTGTGAGAAGCTTATTTCCAATCTCACCCTTGAATCAATAATATATAAACGATTTCTAGAGCGTCACTCAGATGAAGCAAATAATGGAAATTAATTAACGATCAAGAAGATTAATGATGTTACAGTTCTGAATAATATAATCCTGTTCGATCTTCTAAGCAGAGTGAATTGAATATCAATATTATCATTACAAAGCAAGGGCTTCGGCAGGATTTTCATTCTATCTGTAATGATGGATAGTAAAATACAAACCGTTTTAGGGCGCTATTCTTGTTGCTTTGAAGACAAAGTGAACTTAATTGATAAGGATCAACTGAAATTTCAGCTGATGTTCAATGAATACAGGAGATTGAATCTAATGTATTCAAGCAATACGAGTATCCAGTAATTCATGCAATAAATACCTAATTGGTTTGAAAGGATTCATTTTGTTTGTTTCAGTTTATCATAGGCTGGTAATGCGAAGATGTTGAACGGAATTCTTGAAACAATGAGCTTATTGAAAGTGAAACATTGTATTGGGTTTAAAATGATTAGTGCTTGCGTCAAAAACCAAAAGTGTTTTCACAGTTTCTATATAGTTCTGGTTCAATTCCACCATCAAACTCAACTCATTTTGCCCTGAAGAAGTCGAAGTATATCGGCTAGATGTTGGCATTAGTTGGATGTAGCTTTAGTCAACCTTTATTCCTAATATTATGTTAAAGTCCTGTACGATACTTTGAAAACCATATTGAAAATTTTGGTTGAGCAAGAGAGAGATAGGGTTCATTGGTGATCTTATAATCTCATGAATTGTTTTAACAGGACATAGCTATAACAAGAATGAAACAAACAAAAATACTGAATGAGAAAAAATTTAGTTAATCTCTGACGTGAGGCCAGGAACATTTGCGAGCTTCTTCTGGAGTCTTTTCCCTCACTCCGATGAACTGAGCTAAGTTACTTCCATCACTACGAATTTCTGTAGCCCATTTCAGCATAGTTTTTTCAAAATTCTCATCATTTAATTCAACCCTTTTGGATTCAAGATATTTGATCCCCATTAATAGATATTCCAAATTGAGAAAACGACTCTTAAATCCCGCATTACTTACGTAAACACACACGTGTAATTTGTTACAACTACTTACTTCATTCAGATGTTGATATTGACATATTGACAATTACATAGACTGTGTGTACCAGTCATAGCTAGTGAAAAACAATACTGGAAATAATGATAAGGTTAATATTTCTTCTGGAATTAAAGAATGCTTTCATTTACTTAGGGACAACGATTCTCAATAGGTTTTCTATCACTATTTGACTTTTCTCATTCGTACATTTAAAAAAAACCAAACCCATTCCATTGTTTGATTTAGTAAACTTCTGTGACTTCCTCTTAATAGATGAAATGATGAAACTTCAGAATATGCAATATATTAATAACCACCATATATGCACGAATTTTTCTTAATATCTGACCATTATCTTATGAGTAATCGGTAACAATTATATACAGGGTGAGTGTTTGACCACTGCGTTAATTTTAACCATAGGTTCTTATTTTTCCATATTGAGCTGCGTCAAAAAGTTATAAGCATTTCAAGTTTTCACATTGGGCAAATACCCCTCTGTAGTCCAGTTTAGTTTTAATGAAAATTACCTTCCACAGCATCCACAATTGAATCTGAATTGTTTAAGAACATTATTTTCTCTCTAAAAAATGATTCACTCACTCATGTTTCATCAGATGATTATATCGGTGTAATTCCTTTCAACTTCAAATATCTCAGAAATGGCGCAATTTAGGAAAAAAGATGACAAATAATATCTGCAAAATAGACTAATGATTCTAGGAAGTACAAGATACGAACCTTCAGTTCGAGTGATATTTGTTTTTCATGCAATTTAACGAAACTGTACAGTAGTAGTGAGAAACCCACAAGAAATGTTGATGCGAAAATATGCATGACTTTTATCAAGAACCTTCTACACGAGATCATTTCAATTTATATCGTCGTTTGAATATTACAGGTGAAAATGCAATTTTTTTATGAAATTTCAACACCCTATATTCTTTGAACGGGGCCAAATTTGTAAAAATGAAGGTTATAAAATTTTTTGTTACATTTACTTCATATGCAATTATATTGATATGTTGAGCTTTGAAACGTGTTATCATTGAATATTGAGAATTCAGTAGTTTCTATAAAATTCCCAGAAAGTTGAAAATTGCCTTATCTCCTTAGATATTCCATAAATATCCATAGATTTTCGAACTATGCTTCACTAGACTTAATTTGTTCCAAATGCCCTCTAGCATATACCCTTTGAATATTCACGAAATAATAACATTTAGAATTTCTTGGAATTGTACAACCTTCAACGTTGTGGTGAATGCGCCGGTATTCATGATTTCATTGTATGGACGATTATAGAAGTAAGCAGTTTCATTTCTGAAGGTTCAATATTTATCAATAAAAATCAAACTGTTGAAGCAGGATTGAGCAATCCCATGAAATATTTCAACCATTCGTTCAACATAAAATAAATGTTTTCCAAACTACTTTATTGATATTCTGATTACTTCACTTGATTCCTTATTTTAATTTGAAAATCTATAATCTATAGTCACGTCATAATGACAGCAAAACTAAATCAATGATATCATTCTTAACATTCGAATAAATTGATTCTAGAATTGAATAATATATCTGGTAATCGTAGTTGGTATGGAAAATGAAGCAATGAAACCACTTTCTTAAATTTTTTGTAGATATTTATTAACAATTGAACTTTGGTCCTAGTATCACGAAGTATCTCTGGAATCTAAATGGTTTTCCAATAGGGACCTGCAAAATCTGAATTCATTTTGTGAAAACACCTTTTCTGTAGTCACTGAACTGTAATTGCAGTAATTTTCATCATGTTACAGTACAGGAACGAACAACTTCTGCAAATTATGAAAATTCCCTACTGCAATTCAGAATCAGTGACCGCCACTTCAAGAGTGTTAACTACGATTTTTTTCGTAATTTTCGCTTTAAAAGACAAGCTGTAACAAGTTAAGTGATAAGGTTGTATTATTGGGAAAAAAGTTTGGTCGAACATCCGTAATAAATGATAAAAATTAGTCAATTCTTTGATTTGAAGAGGGGGTTATCTTAAGAAATTAACAAGTCGATTGGCCTCCTTGTTCGTACGATTTAACGCCCCCAGTCATTGGTGAGTGTCAGTCAGTGGTAAGCTAACATGGGACATGGAATAGCAGCCATTTCAGCAGAAATGTATGGTCGAGTCTGTAGGAATTAGGTTTGAGGATTTGACTACTGCAAACATACTTCGCAGTGGCTATATGATATAAACGAAGTCGAGTTCCATCAAAAAATGTTTGTATTTAACTTCAAGCCACTAATCATATTTTTGAGATATTCCAAACGGTTTGCAAATTATTTTGAAAAAAAAAGCAATTATCACGTAAGCCAGAAACACTGAATATCAGTGAATTGAAACAATGGGACATCATGTAAAAGTGAAATTACTGATCGAACCGTCGATAATATTCGGAACACTAACACGTTTACCTCAAAAGCATATTCTACATTCACGTCCCGAGTTAGAGACCCATCCTTATTTTGATTTATTATCTATAATGCCAACAAAATCGTCACGATGCTGTAACACGCTCTTGAACATAACGAAAATACATTCCATGATTTATTTCTAACTACGATGCTATCCCCAATTAGGTTCTCTATGTCAATCTGAGCCATTATTCAACTTCCATTCGTAAAAACACAGGCCATTTCCGACATGAATGCTATTCTCAATTCATGGAACGAATGGGTTAATTGGAAAATCACGATAGAAAGGATGTGCAATTTTCGTTCATTGCAAAGCTTCATTCAGATAGAATCTGAATACGAAATGCCTACTGAAAATATACGTTCACTCAGGAAATTGAATTGCCTTTCCGACAAGGTGCTGCTCGACTCATTTTCTCTGCTCAAAAATGAGAGCTGTAAGAGGTTGCTATAAACGGGGTTGTGGTAACAAATTCATTTGTACACCCTTATTTTACCTCAAAGCATTTTTTACATTTAGGTTCCGAGTAGGAGACCCATCCATATTTTGATTTATCATCTTTGATGCCAACAGAATCATCACGATGCTGTAACACGCTCTTGAACTAAACGAAAATAAGTTCCATGATTTATTTCTAACCACGATGCTCGACCCCTTTTTTCTGTTCAATAATGAGAGCTGTAAGGGGTTGCAGTAAGAGAGGTTGTGATAACAAACATTTAAACACCCTTATAGGTCCTCCTTTCAACAAAATTTATTTTGTTCAGTCGTTTTTCGCTATTTCACCCCAAAACTCAAATTCGGGGTGGTAAGTAATAGTTTGCCTATCCTGTAGATGCCATCAATACCTCTACCAGTTTTGTTTTTATCGAAATATCAATAATTCATCATTCAAAACGCACTGACAGTAACCCATGCTGGTAATATTCAAAAATTTTCCCTCATTCATAGAGACATTATAATCTCATACAAGAAAGGGTGATTGCTTCCAATATTCACGATAATTCACATGACCTTTAACAGCAGTCGTTACGGTACAATTACTACAATTAGGTATTTGTTTCGCTGTCAGATCAATTGTCCATAGAAATCAATAATATAATTACAACAATCCACACCATTACCGGCGGTTATTCACATCAATTGCATGAGAGTGGGTTTCAGGTATAATGAGGGTATCCCAATTCTCAACCAACTAGAAGTAACAATCACTCTCAATTCGTTTAATCGGAGACAGAGAGCTGAAAAGGAGTCCATATTGTTTTTCCATGCTTACATTCATTATTATAAGCGGTGGGAATGCTATTCAGTGAAAGCATTATGATATTGAAGCTTAAAACTACCATCATCTATCCTTGGAGCAATGTCGAAGTAATGAAGGAAGTTTTTGTAGGGAAACTAATATATTTCCAATATCGATGACCTGACGATTATTCGTCGTTGTACGTCACAATAAAACCATTTTTTCTTGTATGATATTTACTGAAATTTAAAATTTAATTTCAGAAAATATTCAGGAAACGTGTTGTATGAACAGACTGAAAGAATGTATTTCTCATTAATGGATTCTTAGTTATGATCAGTGAGTTTGGTCCTTTGGCCAAATCATTTTCAATCCTCGTGAAGGATCTTCTATCAGTTGGTCGATCAGATGGTTGGGATGTCCTTCCAGCTTCCGAAGATAGTTGTGCAGTGCAGATAAAAGTGGTCCCAAAATACGTCAGTGTGGGACTCCCGATTTTCCTTTGGCAGGAATGATTATTGCGTCCTCATATTTCACGACAAAATAAAGGTGTGCTAGATACGACATCAGAATCATGTAATTTAGCGTTGGGAGGAGTTGTTCGAGTTTGTACAGCAGTCCGTTATGCCAAACCTTGTCGAATGCTTGCGTTGCGTCCAGAAAGACTTCTGAGCAAAATTTTCCTATTTCAATGCTTGTTCTCTCGGAAACCTAGCTGGTGGTCTGATACCAATTGGTGCATATCCATGGCATTTTTCAGCCTTTTGAGAAACAACTTCTGAAAGAGTTCGCCCAGGAGTCACAGAAGACTTATTTGCCTATATGACTCCACATTGTGTTCCGATCATTTTGAGAATGACGTTCTGTTTCCATTTCCCAAAATACCGCTCTGATATATCTTAAAGTTCCCTAGTCACACAATTTTTGACTTTCAATGCAGACCTACCTTGATACACAAAATCACTCAACAACGGCACCAACCGAGATATTCATCTTCAAACCTCCTGGCAATTTCCACACTCCCTTTCTGTAGAGAGCTCTCTTCGTTCGAGAGTTATCGAGCTCATGGATCAACTTGCTCTAGAAAGAATTATTTGTTTAACGCAACCATTCTGAAAAAAGAAGAGAATCGGTAACTTGGCTGTTCCGGGACTTACTGTCTGCAAAGCGGACATTCGAAAGTATTGATTTACCAAGGTTGAGAATAAAATCAATATATCTGATAAAGCCACATCATGATGTAAATTTTATTCGTGAATGGTGATGTAAAAAAAAAATTTTTATTCTCTGGAACTTACTAAATTTGTCTTAATTGAATTTTCAGCTCTTTACCTCAGTCCTTTAGGATGTCATCGTGCTCACTGACGACCGGATAGATCTAATTGATTTTAACGACAGGTTCTTCATCAATTGGAGGAACTGAAATGATTGATACAATTTTCATTCAAAATTCGAGAAAAACTGACATATTAATGACTTTTGAGCAAGAGTACCATCTTCTTTCAGCCCTCTATACGTCAGCATTCTACTATTTTACCGTTCCTATTCATATAGTATACCCTGTATGTCTACCGACAGAATCGTTTTGTGTTTTTATTGATTGGGATATCTTTACATTCCAAAAGTAGTCATTTGCACTCAACCTTTGACCCTACGTAACGCGGTATTATCATAAGTATGTAGCACAGAACCGGCTCTCCTCCAAAGAATTTAGTAATCTTAAGTTCTCTCCAATGAGTATTGATAATGAATGAGTGACAAATAGGTCTCACCTAGAACATTTTCATAATAGAGAAATAACTCACGTTATAATGCTCTTCAAGGAAACAGTTCCTAAAAACAGATGATCAAATTTCAACAGTCATAGATGAACTGGACGATTCAGTATTTTGATCATTTGTTGATAGTAAAGAGGAATAGAAATTTTAATTACAACCTCGCATTCATTTCTCAGAGGATCAGATCCAATCTGTATATGCAAGCGTAGATCAAGAGAACTGGGACACAAAACAGGACAGACAATATTTTATGCATAGCATGGAAAACATATTTTTGTCGGAATATTGGATTATCGCATTGCATATGGCCCCAGAAGTGTATAGGGTTATGTGCACGTTTTTGAATCCCTCAGCCGACGTTTCTACATCACGAAAACTAATCAAATATACCAACATTGAAAAATAAAATATATGGAATATCCTTCAAAGGTAAACATAATCAATCAGAAAGCGACGATTAAAAAACAATCCTACTTTAATAAATAGAAGGTATCTTTAAGAATTTACAAATACTCGTTTACTTCTCTAATACTTACAGTACCAGCAACATCTCAAAGGAAATTAATTTCTTTGAAATATTCAGGACGGCTGAAATTTCACCTGACAACATGAGAAGTCAGTTTACAGAATAAAGAAAATATTTTTCTCCCTGACTGCTTCAGAGTTGAAGACATTTTGAAATATTCTAATATCGATTTCATAATACCAATGGGCCATAGCTAAAAATGTGGAATTAATTTCGTGAAGAACGGACTTAGTAGTAAAATTTCAAAATTTGAATATTCTTTTTGATAGATTACCAAATGTCGGCCAAATTTTATTCATATATGGAGGATATTGATATTATAACTTTTCTGTAATTCAATTGCCTGATGCTTCTCACTGGGAAATCCCCACCGGAATGGAATTTTCAAATATGTCATTTTGTGAATAGCTTTAAAAATTATACTGATCTGAAATAAATTCAATGCATTCTTGTATACCGTATTCTAATGATGATTAACTTTAGTAGCTATAATGACTGATTCGTAAAAGTAAGATTTTTGGCAGGTATATGCAAGATACACGTTCGACAACACATTATACAGGGAGGGCTAACCATAATTTTCCACCCCGAATTTTGAGCTTTGGGATGGAATAATGCAAAACCGCTGGCACAGAACGAATTTTGTTGGAAGGCGGACAAATAAGGGTGTTTAAATGAGTTTGATATCACTACCCCTCTTGCCGCAACCCCTAACAGCTCTCATTTTTGAATACGGAAAAGGGGACTAGCAGCACCTTATGGAAGGGCAATTGAATTTCCTGCATGTATGTATTTTTTTATCGCTTTAATATTATATTTAGTATTCCATCAATAACTTTCACACGCCAAATTTGGATATTTGAGATAGAAAAATTGCTCGGTAAGGTCAATAAATGAAATCGATGGCACAACACCTCTAGAACAATTATTTTTGAATAGAGATAATAAGTCGAGTTGCTTTACTGAAAAGGTAATTCAATTACCTGCATAAGCATATTATTTTTTCATCGATCGCTCAACTATTAAACTGCATGAAAAAAGTATTTGAATCAAAGACTTCTAGCCCTAATGTTTGACTTTCGGGATGAGATAACGAAAAAACACATGGACGATTTTAATGCAAGGCTATGAACGCGTAATTGGATGAAAAAACTATTCTCTTTATTGAATTACGGACAATGGAAAACTGAATTGTCATAACGATAATTACTTCAATTCAGTAAATGCTCAAAATGGCCTCCACCTTCCTCCATGCATATATACAGCAGTTCGTCGAAGCGATTACTCTAATTCCCTAGCATTACAGGTGTAATCAAACGATATTCGTTCAATATGTGCTGCCGTAATTTATCCAAGTTTACAGGCTCCGTCGCATAAATTTTCCAATAAGAAATAATCCAGAAGAGACAGAACAGGGGGACGAACAGGCCATTCGATGGCATCCCTCCTGCCAATCCAATGACCTGAAAATCTTTCATCTAAATATTGCCGCACCGGCGCCGCACAATGGGAAGGCGTTCCATCGAACTGAAATCTCATTATCGGTGATCGTTCTCCAAAATATCTGTCAACATATGATTGCCATTGTTTTCTAAAAGATCTAAGTAATTATTACCATTGAGATTGCCATCTATGAAAAAAGAACCCACAATATTGTCGCCATAAATACCGACCCAGACATTCAGCTTTTCAGGATATTGGGTTGGTATCAGACCAATATCGACAATTGTGACGATTTACAGATCCATTCAAATAAAAACATTTATCAGAGAAGCAGACATTAAAAAAGAAGTCCGGATTATTACTTATCATATCACCTATTGTTTCGCAAAATTGAAATCGGCGATCAAAGTCATCATCGTTCATTTCGTGAAGCATGCTAATCTTGAATGGATGGAACTTGTAATTTGTAAGTATTCTTCTGATAGTGGACCAAAAAATCCCAGATATTTCTTCCATTTTTCTTCTACTCGAAGAAAAGTCATTGATGAAATGTCCTAAAACTCCTGTGTCCACGTCATAATTTGGGACACGTATCAATTTTTTCAAATCAACAACTGAGCCCTTCTCTCTAACTTTTCTGATCAAGTCCAGGACGTAAGTCCTAATTTCTCTCGTTGAACAGAGAAGCAGTCCTTGCACATTCATTATTTTCAAAATTAATGGAAATTATTTCCACTCGTGGTATAACCTATTTTGAAAGTCACTAGCTGATAAAGTAGAAATAAATAAATGAATTCTCATTTTCAAACAGCTTCTCCATCTCGATATCAACGGAATCAAAAGTGTGGATACCAACAGGCTGAATCGAACATCTTCCTTACCTGAAATTCAAGAATAATCTGTTATGTGGAGTATTAAATAGTCGCAAAGACATGTATATTTCCTAATATACAATAGCAGGATTTTTTATCTTATTATTACAAAAGTTCTCTCAATATTTACTTTGGAATCCAGTTTGTTCACAAGTAACATGTCTTTCTTGTCGTTTATTTCATGAATTGACAGTTTTGTCAATTCTTCTCATCTACCTCTAAAATTTTCGCTACCTGAAAATCAAATTGATACGTTTATATTATAAAACAGTAATATTTTGTTCAAATTACCTTCAGCATTAGATACGCTTCATTATCAGCTTACCTAATGAATTTGATTTTCTGCTCACTGCTAAATACTTTTGTAGGAAACACTCTTCCTTTTGAGAAATGGTAATGAGGCTACATCTACATTCCTCTTCACTTCTTCCTCTCTTCCTCTTCAACATGGAGTACATGCTCTACAGAGTGGAGGATTTGATTGTTTCTGATGACAATAGGAAACTATGTCTTCTGGTGACGCGCAGTAATTCCGAAACACATTGCAGTCTTCCCGAACTGCATAAAGAAATAACGAAGCTCCCTCGTACATTCAATAACACTCATTACTTATACGTACAGAGACAACCATCCAGCATTCCCGAATTCCACTTGTTTCCGGTACTACCGTCCACAACCTATGGTACTATCCAATTTACGATCCGTCCCTGCACCCATCATGGTACCAAGAGGGGCACGAGACGTGATATGGGGAGACCGCTACACTGTCCCAGTGACCCAGATAGGTCGTTCTGCTGGCCGACAGACCAGAAGTAAGTCTTCAGTCTTTTACCGGCTCCAAATCGTGCCTAACATCCTTGATCTTCATCTGAGAACTGTCAATACCACGTGAGAAGGTCGGTCGTTCATTGAGCTGGAATTCCGGGTAATCGTAAAGTGTAGCGCTGAGGGAAATGAAACTTTCTAAGATTTTCCGATTGAGATGATGTATTCGATGTGTCGAAAGTTTTAATTTTTTCTTTGTTAATGTTGTTTTTAGTTTTTATCAAGTTGAATATTTTGTTACGATGAAGTTTTTCGTTGTGTTGTTTTTGTGTCTTATCGACTATTGTTTGTTTGTTCATTCGATAGAAATTCGACGTAGTAGAGGTGAGTGGTATTGAAGCACAGATGATATTGAAAAAGTCAATGAAAATATTATCAACAAATCAAAACTTCGAATTCAAGAAATTTGCTTGTAAAAAACTGTGCTGTTCCCCATCTGATTGCAATAAAAAAATTGTCGAAGACCATCAGTCGTGCAAAAGAAGAGAAAATCAATAAATTCTTTGTTAATGCAACGCTTAAAATTTCGAAGTGTTCTCAAAAAGAAGGACCTGATGTTGAAGACAATAAAGACATAAGTCAATCCTGCTGTAACTCCATGTGTTTTAATTTTACCTATTTATATCTCATGTTGTTTCTTTAACTCTGGACTCATATTAATGCAATCACATTTCATTGATTTCAGGGTTGGGATATAGTAAAGAGGCAAGTTAATATACTTTGAATGTAAGGGAAAATATATATGAAATATTATTTAACAACAAAAGCGAAAACTGCATCGTATGTGGAATTTCATTTAGATGATGAATTTCAGATTGAACCAGAAAGATACTCAACTTTTTTGTTTCTGTGGAACATCCTGTATATATTCACACACATGTTGAAGGAGCAGGGTTCACGCAAAAAGTTCAAAAAGTGCTGACATGAGGTCAAGACCCTTTTCGCGCCAGAAGTATTTTTTTTTACTCTGGAACAATGCGATACAAAAACAATAGAGATAGATAGTATAAAAGGATCAACGCGGAGACCTCTTGAATCGAAAATAACGAAACTCACAGTTTTCCCTCAGTTCCATTTAAACCACAATACTGTTTCACTTTAAACTGTAAAATATCATCTCGATAAAACTATTTCCATAAATTTTCCGTGAGCCCTTAGGGATGAGAGAAAGTATAGTTCCCCTTCTCTAGAAGTTGAATTTTGCTTAGTGCCATCAGGTCCATGTTTAAGCGTAGCAGTTCATGTGCAAAAATGGGTGTTCATCTTTCTGGTCGGTCGGATATGTCTGTAGTACGTGGATGTTCCAAGTAGCTTAGCTTAAGGAAACCAATCTTTTTCTGAGCTTTGAGCTCGAGCAGATTTACAAATTATTGGGATGGAACAAGCGCCCACAAAAAACTCATTTGTATTCTCATGGGTTCACTCTACGAAATGAAATTTCATAATATGTAAAATATTAAAAATTCCCATAAATACGCAATATCTTGGTTGGTGTTTGATGAATACCATACGAATCATCGAATGGCGTTTTTTCGATATACCGGCAACTGCTTTGTGACAATAATATTCTTGACATATTTAATTAACATGTGATCATTTCCCTAGGTATTGAGGTTTCTAAATCTCAAATGCTACAAATTCATCCGAGATAATACAATAATTATTCTCCTTTTTATATAAGAAAATCTTAGCTCATCTTAGTTTATACTGAATACTCCTTCAGGAAGTCGAACTCAATAATTTTGGGTCTTTTTGGCCCAATATCCCGATATAGCATACATCTTGCTAAAACGTATAGCGTATTAGAGCGCAAAATAACTCCTTCGTTCAATATACTGAATATAGGATATGCTTCATGGAGAAGTTTAGGCACATCTATTGTTCCCTATTTTCAAAACATTATTCAATAAGCGCAATTCTGCTTTTGTACCAATCTATGGCTCCACCAGGATATCTGCCTTCAACGCAAATGTCAGATTTATCTCTCGGCTAAAAGAAGTAACGAGCAATTATATTTCCAGGTTCGAGTATTAACAGGGAGTTCAAGAAACTATAAGACACCCGTTTCAGCGAAGTAATTTTCAACGCCTTGATGTCCTGGACAAATTGGCGTGAGCCCAAAAAGCAAATTTGAATACTTTTATGCATGAATTCAATTTAATGAACTCAATTTAAAGCGAACAATTCACCCCAACATATAGAAATTGAATTATATAATTTCCTTCGTTTACTGTGAAGCTTCAAATTACTAACGTGCTTATATAAAATGAAACTATCCACCTACTATAAACAAAAGTCAAAGTGGTGAATTTTGTATCATTTTGAAATATATGAAATAAAATTTGACGAGGGAATTTTGTACATTTTTTTTGAAGTGTTTGAAGTGAAAATTTACTGAGAATTATTTTCCGAAACAAAACTCGTTAAAACTGATTTTTATAACTCAGTTAACAATTTAAATTGATAGCACGATGTATAGACTAAAGTATTAAAAAAACACTGTAACATCACTAAATTGAGATCACAGTATTCAAAAGTGCTACTAGGGGGTCAAATTCTGAACATTTATAATCTACGGCACATTTGTCATAGATCCAGCTCTCTCGGACATTGCAATGGATGATCATACGGAGTTAATTAATCCTTTACAACATCATAGAATTCTGAATATACTATGCCAAAAAATGGAACAACCTATTCCAACAGTAAAAATTAATTTTACGTGATTTCCTGGAGAAAAGCTATGATTAAAAGGAAAATTTAAATCGGAAGATAAATCACTCGAATCTATGAATTCATCTATGGGTATCTTCACAATTCGTCATCTGATTCTTTCAGACATTTCAAAGATACTCATACAATTTATAATTGATGTAGGTAGAAGAATTTCGTGAGTTGAACATCGATTATTCCTCTAAAGAATTGAATACTTAATAAAAAACTGGTGACCCTGAGGACTCATTAACTTACAAGTCTCATGGGCTCTCCTCAAATGAATAATTTCCTCCCAATTCTCACACTCATTACTCAGGCCCTCCTCGAAACTTTTTGTGCCTAGAATTATTCATTTACTTTAATAAAGTGCTCATTGGGCTAGACGACAAAAAAGAACTGACACACATTCCTTACACTCATTTTGTTCTGCTTCAAGCGAATTGTCAATTGAGGTTAACGATACCACAGAACATTATCTAGCTCAGAGATGAAGGTTGTACACCCTGAAAAGCACCAAAATGATTTTTTTCAGGAGAAAGTTATGAGATAAAATCCGGGAATTGTAATTTCACTTTCAGAAGAATTCTGTGAAAGGAATTCATTATGGAATCAAGGAGTTCAAGAAAAACTTCAACGAATTCACACGATTTCCTATGATATAAGACTATGCACTGTATGATTTATCAAGAATTGATGAAAAAATTGAATCATTTAGAATTGAAGCTGCATTGATAATGCAAAAAAAATTTGTACTATATCAATATTGAAATGCATGAGAAATGAGAATTGGTGTGTTCGAAACTAGAAAATTGTAGTTGATGGATACTTTCAGCTACATGAAATAGCGGACGTTTCAATTTTACCGCTAAGATATTCCGTACGTCGAATTCACAATATATGATTATTGAAATGTTCATTATCTTACTCAGATTTATCAATTAGTTGCCCGGATATTCACGCTCTTCTGCTTTGATCTATATCGTAAAACTTGTATGAAAATCAACTTGATCTTTCACTTTCGATGAAGAATCTTCAGGAGAAATATTTAGAATAATTGAGATTTTATACAGGGTGCTCGGCACATGGACCGTCAAATTTTTTTGGGACGTTGGTAGGGTCATTTGCTACCTTTTCAGTCTTGGAACCTGGGTCCTTAGTATTACGGTTACGGAGGTATGATTTTATTATTAGGTTTTTCTAAATTACCCAAAATGTACCCTTCGAAGCCCCATAACTTTTTTTGCGTGTGCTTTTACATGCATTTTTTTATTGTATTAAGTCTACATGAGTGTGTGTATAAAAAAACGTATTTATTGTTACAGATAACACCACAAAATTAACACGTGGGGCCTTTTAAAAAAATTATGAAAGTATGAAAACATCTCCACTCCTATTGAAATTTAAAAAAAGTTACAGCTATTACAAACTTAGTTTTATTTTAAAATGTTCTTTGGTTTATAACGTTGCTAACCATATGCTATTTACGTAAGTCAATAAAAAAATAATACTGCAAATAAGGTTTTAGTCAGAAGAGTGAAGAAAGTCGCACCTAAATAAAAGTACGGATTTCGACACAACACAGCGAGCAAGGAAATTTTATCTGCCCGTTTTAGACGCGTGTGAATTATTATTACTATTTCTGTCCTTAGGTTGGATTGGGTTAGTCGCCGCTGACTTGACCCTACCGTCATTCGAGATTTAACTGTCTCTGCTGTTGGAAGTGTCTGTGCCGCGTTGTTCAGTTTTTAAATTTGTATTTTTTTGTTTTTGTTACTTTTATCGACTTTTTGCTACTGTTGTTTTAATTTTGGTTGTTGATATGCCTAATTTCACGAACGCTGAGTATGCTGACATGCTGTATGACTAAAACCTTATTTGCAGTATTATTTTTTTATTGACTTACGTAAATAGCATATAGTTAGCAACGTTATAAACCAAAGAACATTTTAAAATAAAACTAAGTTTGTAATAGCTGTAACTTTTTTTTAAATTTCAATAGGAGTGGAGATGTTTTCATACTTTCATAATTTTTTTTTTTTTAATAAAAGGGCCACGTGTTAATTTTGTAGTGTTATCTGTAAACGTTTTTTCAAACACACACTCATGTATACTTAATACAATAAAAAAAATGCATGTAAATTTTGGGTAATTTAGAAAAACCTAATAAAAAAATCATACCTCCGTAACCGTTATACTAAGGACCCAAGTTCCAAGACTGAAAAGGTAGCAAATGACCCTACCAACGCCCCAAAAAAATTTGACGGTCCATGTGCCGAACACCCTGTATACTCGAAATTTTTAGATTTTATGCGATTATTCAACAGGTAGTAGATCTGATCAGGACATTTTCATATATGTCTTATACTCGTATTAACGAACATGGTTTGCCCAAGTAGTGATGAAAAATTGTAAGTACCCATAGTATAGGAAGAATAATGAGTCAAGTCAAAGGATATCTCCTATATCACAAGGGTTGCCTTTTATATTTCGGGATTGGAAAGCTTATCATTTTAGACAGCTCAGTTTAGTAGTCATTTTAACGTTTTTGACAGGACGTACGAACGCTATTTGAGTTGTTTACAAGTGACTTAAAAGATTCAATTCGCCCAAAAAATGGAACTAAATCGTGTTGACACATCGAAGTTCACTCCAAGACAAATTTCGTGAAGGTCGTCATGAATAGTTGTTGTTCCGAAAACCGTTGATGCTGTGCGCCAACTGATATTGCAAGATCGTTATGTGACCTATCGTGAGATTGAGACAACCTTAGGCTCAAACCACTGCACTTTTGAGCACAATGTGTGTACATTGGATCCCACACAATTCGTCAATTGCTCAAAAAAAGGGTCGTGTCGATTGGTTGAAAGAAATGCTCCAAAAATACGATAGCTGTGCTTCGAAACAGGTCTATGACATCGTAACAGATGACGAATCGTGGATTCACGCGTATGAGCCCGAAAGTAAACAGCAGTCGACATGTTTATTTTATGAGAATTTATTATGATTTTTTTATACAAGGAAACGAAAGAATTGAATTGAATACAAGAATTAATTATGTTTTGAAAAAAAAAAACAAAAGTTTATTGACGAAGTGGAAATCTCGCCCCAATCATATTTTATTCGACATTTATTTCTACATGTCCCTCAAAATTTTGTCCACGACATTTTATTATTTTGCTTATGAATCTGATTGAGTATGTGTTAAATTAAGTTAATCATGTGAATCACACTTTCCGACTAAGCGAGTACGATGTAAAGATCAACCCAGATAATTGCCATCGATGTATCTGATGGGATTTAATGAGATTCTAAGTTCTGACAGCCTACTTCGAAAGTATCACACATTTATACCGAACGAAGTGCAGTGAAATTCAAGCTTTTCCATCTCTTCATCAAACAATATTTACAATATCCGGTAATACCTAAAAAACTGACTATACAGATTTTATTTTCATTTTATTTCATAATATAATATAATAATAATATATTTCATCATCTGATCTTCATTCTTAGTGATATATAATAAGTATTAATAACCTAATAACATTTTCTTATTCAAAATCTCCAACAATTATATGCCAATAGGAAGTAAGATATCAAGTGCTATTATGTCAGGGTCTACACATGGTTATTATATATCCATTTTATTTATAATAATGTCGGCTATTCGAGAGACGACATGATTATTTCATGACACGGAATTTATTCCATATGAAAGAGCATCTCTGGATAAAATGTGAGCTCATAAAACCTAAACTATTGTACTAAATTAGATTTTCTTCTTTCGTGATACAACAGAAAACCTTAAATATAATCTGACGGATAATAACCGAGCTAGCAACCCATGATAAGTTTTCATGAATATTTTGACGCTTTTTTCAAAATCTGGGATGCCTTGCCTAAATATGACTCAAATTACCTTAGCAAATTCAGTTTATGCGTACTTTCAAAAGGAATAATAAAATACAGTTTGTTTCACAATTTTAATTCACCTCTTTGAACTAAGTTTTGAATATGCTAGGATAATTATCTGACTATTAATTCAAAATGAATAAAAATTTGATATGCTGAAGTGATTTTGATATGAAGATACTCAGGCTGCCAGCAATCCAGTCTTTAATCGATATCTTGAAAGGAGACAACCGTTTTTGGATAAATTCACTAGATTGAAGCAAAATCTAGTTAATTAAGGCTTTTTTTCGGAACTAAGGCCAAAAGTTATGAAACCAGTAATAGAGATACAGAGTAAGAAGAAATAACGGTTTCGAGGGAATTAGGAAACCAACCCAATATTTCACTTCGCAAAATGCAGTTGAATTGAGATATTTCAAAGACTAAGGTATTGCGGATCTTGAAAATAATTGAATATAAACCGTATAGAGTAAAAAAAGTTCAGTTGCCACCAAATCCTACCTACATATCCGGCTCGAATTTCGACAATGGAATTCAGGAATATATGCTGAAAACCCAAACTTTTGAAAGAATATTACATGGACTGATGAAGCATGCCTTAGCAGCTCTAGTATTTTTAATAGATACAATTTCCATAATTGGACTTTGAAAAATCCATTTATTATAATTGAGACAAAAATTCAAGGCCCATACTTCATCAATATTTGGCCCGGTATTTTTTGAGGAAGGTTTATAGGTCCCTATTTTTATGAGGGTAACATTACAGCAGCGCGATATTTGAAAATATTGCAGGAAGTTGTTGAATCAATAAAGGATGATTCGAGATTATAACACATTGGAGAGTTCTTTTAATTGTTTGGAATCTGTTTTGGCATTTTCATCAGATGCAAGTATGATTTCATCGTCTGCAAAGTATGCTATGGATGTCTGAAGTAAAGTTGATATGCAAAGGTGGTCCCAAAATACTTCTCTTGTGCCAAACCTTGTCGAATGGTTGCGATGAGCCCTGAATCACTGCAGAGCAAAATTCCTTCTTCGATGATTGTTGAGGTGGTGTTCCCGATGCGATGGACCTGATGCATTGTCGAGTGGGTTTCTTGGATACCTACCTTTCAGCCTTTTAATAAGCCACTTCTCTAACAGTTCACCCAGGATTGGAAGAAGGCTTATGGGCCTATAGGATTCCACCTTTACCAGGTTTGGGTATCATTATAACTTCAGCATACTTTCACATGATGGTACTTTCTTGGGTAGTGTTTTCAAAATTTTGGGAGTTATAAGGTCGTATTCTGGAGCTTTCTTGCTTTTCAATCTATTTGTCTCATTTGATTTATCTGTAGATGAGAGTTTTAAGTGGTAAGTTGAACGGGGCCAAATTTGGAAAAATGATATTGGAAGAAAATGGTTCTTTTGACGTCAAGAATCTATAATTAGAATCAACGCAGTGGTCAAAGACTCACCCTGTATATACATATATATCGGAGCTTTTTTCAATATTGATCTTTTAAATTTCTTCGTAGCTTTTCAAACAGTGTGCTCATTTTTATCATTTATATTGTCTATAATAGTGTACGAGTTTTCATATTGTTCTACGGTTCCACGTAGTTTTTTGGTGAGATGATTCAGTATGGCCTTATCAAGCGGATTTCGTGATCTTTGGCATTTCCCTCTTGCTTTTCGTTTTTCAACCAGCAGTTCCCGAATTCGGAGGGTTAATCTCATTTGGATTTCTCCTGTCCTTGAGTGTGTTGAGACACTTTTCCATGCTGATTTTTGTATAAATTTTGTTATGTTGATTGCGGTTGCTTTTATGTCGAACAAATTAATTGGTCGAAGTTGGGTTAAGGGTAACAGTGTGGGTGTCTTTGATGCCATCAATGTCCACAGTAAATACGAAGAACTTATTGATACATTTTCATTTTGGGGGTTGTTGCAATTTAACTTCATTAATAATTGTAATGATAGAACTCTTGATTTAATTTTGTGTAATTTTAAAATTGTTTGTGATATAAATAGATGTAACACTCCGGTTGTGCCTGGGGATAAATATGACCCCTCCATTGAATATTTATTAGATGTTCAGAATTGCAAATATTTGAGGAATAATGAATGTCGTCTCAGACGTAATTTCAGGCATGCTGATTATGATGCGATCAATCGTGCAGTTGCCGGAATTTCATGGTCTGACCTATTTGATTCCAACAATATTGATTGTATTGTGGATATATTTTATGATATCATTGATTTTCTAGTACCTAAATACGGAGTTAATAAGTATTATCCACCATATTATTCTGAAGAGTTAATTAAGTTGATTAAACGTAAGAATAAAATACACAAAAATGGAAAACTTATAGAAACTTATCATTCGACTTGAGTTCGACAATTTGCGCACATTGTGCAAGAGGATGATCAGACGAGATTTTGTCAAATACAGAACATCTGTTGAATGTGAATTGAGAATTAATCCAAGAAACTTTTTTAAATTTGTATCTGTCGAGGATAGGGTGTTCAACTGTCCCGATTATATGTCATACGGCAACCGATCTGTGGAGGGTGGTAAGGATGTATGTGAATTATTCGCGGATTATTTTGAGGGCGTCTGCAGCCCGTCAACTCGGAGTGATGATGGTGATATGGGGTGTTATCCTCCTGATTCTTTTATTTTAAATTCAATTAGTGTTACTACGGATGATGTTGTACGCGCTGTACTGTCCCTGGATGTTAATAAGGGTCCTGGCCCTGACTGTATACCTGCGATATTCGTTCGATCTAGTTGTGTGTCAATTGCGGAGCCGTTGTGCATTATATTTAACAAATCTCTGACATCGGGGGTATTTCCGGAACGCTGGAAATTGGCATGCATAGTTCCAGGTTTCAAATCGGGTAGTAAGCTGTGCGTTGAGAACTATAGAACAATAAGTAAGCTATCTATCTTTGAAAAGTTGTTTGAATCTTTGATATATCCCCATTTGTTCCATCTTGTGAAATCTCAGATAATTCCTGAGCAACATGGTTTCTTCAGAAGGCGTTCCGTGGAGACTAATTTGGCGACTTTTACTGAGTTTTTGTTGGGTAGCCTCAATGAGGGAGCCCAAGTAGACGTTGTCTATACAGACTTTAGTAAGGCATTTGATAAAATATCTATTCAGATACTTATCGCAAAATTATACAGGGTTGGAGTGTGCGGATCTCTCTTGAGATGGTTTGAGTCCTACTTGAGTAATAGGTCACAGTATGTATCTGTTGAGGGATTTGAGTCGCGGTATATGTCTGCTTCATCTGGAGTGCCGCAGGGATCTCATTTAGGACCATTATTGTTCATTGTTTACATCAATGATATAGTAAAATGCTTCAAGATATGCAGAATATTGTTGTTTGCCGATGATTTGAAGATTTTCATGAGGATTCGTAACTCAGATGACTGCCAGCTTTTGCAGATGACGTTGAAAGCTTTTCGATGTATTGTGCGGGTGCTGGTTTGTTCCTAAATGTTAGCAAATTTCACATAATTAGTTTCACCAGAAATAAAAATCCGGTGATCTTCCCTTATTCAATTATGGATTCACCACTGACGCATCTATATCACGTACGAGATTTGGGTGTAACATTTGATTACCAACTGAAATTCAATTTACATATTGACAATATTGTAACATCTTCAGCACAGATGCTTGGCTACATATTGAGACAGAGTCGATCGTTTTCCAACAATAGATCCGGTATTGCCCTTTTTCATTCATATGTGTTCAGTAAGTTGAACTTTGCTTCGGTTGTACGGAATTCCCACTATATAACCGATATAGAGCGACTTGAAAAGGTCCAAAAGAAATTACTCCGTATTATGGCGTTTAGGTGTGGTTTACGTTTGAATGGGGGGATCCTGGAAATTATGTTATAAGGTTGAGACATTTCAATATGATAAGTTTGGAAAACCGCTGAAGTATGAGTGATGTATTATTTGCTCATAAGTTGCTCAGTAATCGGTTGGAATCGCCTTGGCTTATCTCGCAGTTTCTCCAACATGCTCCATTGAGGAGGTTAAGACAGTTGGACACCTTCGTCCTGCCCTTGAGGGCTACAAACAGCTCCAAAAATTCCCCTATTATAAGGGTACTTGAACGGTGCAACCATTTTAGAACTACAGTAGATATCTTTCATCTTGATGAGAAAGCAGTTAGGAAATATTTAAGATGTTACTACCTGAGATGTTCAAATGATTTGTTGGGTGAAATTATGTAGTGGAAAATGCAGTATATTTGTTCTCTTTTTCTTTCTTTTTTCTCACTATAGTATTAAGTTTACACTAGTTTAGTTTGAATAATGTACCTCTGTAATTACTCAATTTATTTGTGAACATTCTTCTGGGTATTTGTTTACCTGTTGAATAAATAAATAAAATAAATAAACTATGAAAACCATTGGATTCCTTCGATAAAAAAGCCTGAAGTATGTTTTCACAGAAACAAGAAATATTAAAATATAAACAAGTTAAAAGGTTGGGTCAGAAATGTACAAAATTGAAAAACCCCTTGTATCTTTCGAAGAAGTCAAGACCGTTGTGCAGTTATCAGCATTCATTTTCTCACAAAAATCTGGTATATATATATATTCTTTTGAACTTTTGGCTGACAATATTTAGTTAGCAAACAATAAAGCATATAGATCAGGGGTTAGTGACGGGGTGTCATACAATTCGGCGTATGACATAAAAGCCTAGGGAAAAAACCCCAGTAAAAAAACTCTGGCTACCCGTCTGAGTGTGAAAATACAAAAATAAGCTGATATATATTTCAGGGACTTCTTCCTTCAAGAGTGATCTTCTATTGATGGAGAAAGAGACTTCTTCAAGGTGCTCACATTGAATCTGGAAATAAAAGACAAAAGCAGAAAAAAGAACTGAATAACAAAAATACGTATCATATTCGTTTGAAATTTATAACCCATTCCAAGAAGAGTTGGAAACATCATGAATAGCCCTAAAACCATCTTGAAATTTATATATGGGACAACTATTGATGAGATGAGGTATTGTTTCTTCTGCTTCTCCTTATTCACAACTTGCGCTAGGAACTGAGCATGTAGGCTAGTTTTTCTCTAACTCCTCTAGAAGTTGGTTTTTTTCATGAGAAGTCTCTGTACATAAATTTGTATCTCTTGATTTCGTCTGTGGATGAGGAGAGCCAGAATCTATTATTATCTCCTCAAAATTTCCTAACCACGGGCTTGTATCTGAAGAGTGAAAAGATTAAGTGAAACCTGAGTAAAAGTTCGATTTGAAACACCTAGAAACTGTGTGAAAAATAACAAATAAAGACAATTCCTGGAAAAACAATAAATCCACTCAACCTCTTGTTCCCCACGATACGACTTAGATAAAAGTAGAAAGCACCAACTGATATTTTCTGATTTTTTTCCAGTTATCTCAAATCTCGTCCTCATTTCACTTTCTTTCTTCGTCGTTAGAAAGACTCGAAGAATCCAATATCAGGTCATCGTTCCGATGTCGTATTTCTATTGTGGCATTCCAAACTGGGAAGTGAGAGTACAGCCGATAAGAACTTTACTTTTCGTCAAACCGTAACATCGGTTAATGTTCTGAGCATGATTGCGTTTCGAAAGCAAATATTCTCGACGAAGCATGAAAACGTGTCAAAAGTAATTGTCCGAAAATTCTGAATGAACATGATAAGCTATGGGTGCACGAAGAAGGTTAAAACGAGAGGAATTTTTATTGAGAAAGTAGACTCAGATCAGACAAATCAGGGATGCATTGAAAATTAGTTTTTTATACGTTTAATGTTTTCGAATTGTTGTACAAAACTGAACTTTGATATATCATGTTCAACCATCTGCGTAATCGGTCGAATCGCTCAAGCTAATGGATGTTACGGTAATTTATTTAGGGAAAGAAAGTAGGAACCCCGTGACGACATACTCACGAAAGCTCAACTCACATTCTGCAATAAAAATATGAAATTTGCCGGAAGAACTGTTTTAATTTGAAGAATTAAGGAAAGTATTATCGGTAGCTTTCGTCGCATGTTCTACAGTCTTTTCTCTCACTCTGGAACAATGTGATACTAATACAACCATCACGATAATAAACAAACCTATATCTCCAACTAAAAATATTTACCCACAGTTTTCCTTTAGATTTTGACGAAGTTCAAAGTCTTTCCACCTAAAAACCAATCAAAAGTAGGCTTATCAACTTTAACGAAAACTATTCAGAACATCGTTTTGCCACTAAGCTCTCCTCCTCTGGAATATCCATACATTCAAGCAAAATTACAAGTACCTCCAATTAAAAATGAAATTCAGAGTTTTCTGTTAGTTTTATTTCTGTCACAATCCTGTTCCGCTTAGAACCCAAAAATAAAAATAATAATAATAATAGTAATATTAATTTATTCACTGTACAGTTTCGATTACTTCGAATGTACAATAAGATTATTTTACAGTGAACAAAAAAATACTCACGAAGCAGGAAAATGCTTGTGTGTGAGTGATAAAGAAAGAAAAACATTACAACAATTTGGGTTTGATAAAAGAATTCTGGATAAGTCAACAGATAAACATCAGCGGTAAAAAAAAACAATACAATAAAACATTTTAAAAGCATTTTGAATCAAGACACCACAAAAGAGGAATAACACCAGTCATTTTCTATGCCGCCGTCATCATATCACAGATGAGTATATACTACAGTGGGTTTTCTCTATAAAAACGCGAAGTGCCCTCCTGAAATAGCGAAGAACGAGACTCTGTCGTATCTCGACCGGGATAAAATTGAATACCAAGGTCCCACGTAGCTGAAATTCATCTGCCCAATGGTCTTGTTCATACGTGGTAAAAAGAATCTATGTCCATGCCGAGTTGCATAATCATGACTGAAAGTACACAATTCATTTCTGTTATTATATTGAAGGACTGCAATGTTCACAAAATAAATCTGTATCTGGATTCGGAATAAAGTAGATCGCTCGGATAATCTTAACCCCTTCCCAGGATGATTCTAAGGGAACTCTTCTGTATCACCTCGAGAGAATGCAGGTGAGTCTTCGATACTCCACCCCAACCAACAATTCCATAGTTCAGATGAGTCTCCACCAAACTCTTATAAACAGCAATCATCTGTTTCATATCAAGGATATTTTTAATTCGTCTGAACTTATATAATATACACTTCAACTTTCTAACAACATACTCTATGTGGTGGTTCCATCTTGAGTGGCTGTCCAGGATAATCCCAAGGTACTGGAAGGAAGGCAAGGAATTATTGTAGCTACCGAATGGCACAAAGAACGTCTTCGAGAGGTTGACCTACAGAAGTCTGTGATCAAAGAAGTCCTTCAATTTACTCCAGTCGCCCTCAAGTTTACGCTTCAAATACAACCAGTTTTCATCTTCACAGAATAAAACAGTATCGTCGGCGAAACTGACAACCATGGAGTTGATATCTAAAAGAAACATATTATTCATGTAGATGTTAAATAGAATTGGTCCCAGTACAGTTCCCTGGGGTACACCACATGTAATGATCTTTTCCGGACCGACAATATCTCCAATTCTTACTTGTTGCTTCCTATCAACCAAGTAACTCCTGAACATATCAAGAGCCGTTCCTCTCATTCCCAAATCACTCAGTGCATCCAACAACTTCATGTGGTCGACAGTATCGAAAGCCTTTGAAAGGTCTACAAACAATCCAATCGATGAGTGGGCGGAATCTAAGCATCTATATACATTTTGTGTCAATATTCTGATTGGATCTTGGACAGACATACCCAGACGAAAGCCGTACTGTGAAGGTGACAGTAATCCGTGCTTCCCCAGGAAAGAATTTAATCTTTTCTGGATAAACTTCACTAGTACTTTTGCAAAATTTGTTATTAGAGAAATCGGTCTATAGCTAGCCACATCTTCCTTATCTCCACCTTTATAAATTGGTGATACTATTGCTGTCTTGAAAGTCGATGGGAAGTATCCTTTCAGCAAGCAATGTTGGCGAGTGGAGCAGATATGTGATCCGATACAAGTTTGATTGTTTCCACTCTGAGATTATCGAATCCAGGCGACCTCCTATTTTTGAGTCCTGAGATTATTTCCCGGATTTCCCCTTCCGTCGCCTGGTTCAAGAATATTGAATGATTGCAACCGGTCTTTTTTTCAACATAATTAATGAAGATTCAAATTCGAATAAACGTTGCTTGAATGTAGAGTGGATCAACATCAACAATGACTTTTGAACGTTTATTTAATATTGATTAAACCAAGTAAATCAATTTCTAGGAAATCTAATGAGTATACGTTTTATAATGGTTGAATAAAGCAAACTTGTACTGCGTACGTTTATTGTACATAAAGCCAACGTTTAGTTGAATAAACTTCAGATAACATTTACAAACGTTTAATATACCTTTGTGTGTTTACTGGGCACTGACTGTTCATAAGTTATGATGCGATTTTTTCATAATTTTATCAGATTTGAAAGGATATCTCTCTCTTAAGATAAAGTTTTTAGGTCATGGATTTAGTCATCATACCGTTCGTATTTTTCACCCTGTATAACTGTCAGACATGAAAATTATGAAATATTCAGCTGAATGAAATTTTACTTTGCTCTTTCTCTTTCTGATTCGTTTTCACTTTTGCAGTAAAAAATCTAGCAATTTAGAACAACAGTTGGCATTCCAACTGTCGCGAAATAACCGTCGATCGATAGATTGTGGATTTGCATTTCTAATTTGCCCACGGCTGAATGCAGAACGGGTCTCCGACACGTGAAATTCAACAAGCAGCCTGTTATAATGAGGTTTGAATTGATCACTTTGGTATAATAATAATCAGTGTTGACTAACGAAGTTCCATCAGCTTTTAATTATTATCCTACAACTCACAAGTTTGAAATTTTATATTGCAAAAAGGAGGTATGGATGTAAATATGATCAGTATTTATAACTTGTTTAGTTTTCTCACTATGAATCGAATTTGGATAGATACATTTTCTATGAATCTCAGAATAAATTGCTACAAGGCAACCATCAAACCTATATGGACTAACTGTATACAATTCTATTCTAATTTTTAGACTTCAATCTAAATTACTGCGTTCATTGGTTGAGGCCCCTTAGTATGTCAACTACCACACCATCTATGAGAGGTTTAAGGGTTCCATTAGTCACTACAGAAATAGAAAATCACTCATGAAAATATCATCAGAAACTAGAAGGACATAGGTACTAACTAACTGATCGACCTACTGATTCAGGGCGAAGCTACCTAACTAGCTGATTATAACCATGAATCTATAAATGTTCAATACTTGCTCTTAGTCTCTATGTACAACACAATTACATTATACTTTTGTAAGTAGATTATAGATATGAATAAATTGAAAACAAAAATTGGGAAGTGCGATTTGTAAAAATAGTTATTTATTATACAAGAGAAAAAAGAGCTGAAATCTAATATTTTTCCCGTGTATAATACACTATTTTTTTCCGTGAAAAGAAAAACGAAGATTTAATAGTGAAAGAACATATTATTACAATATATTAAAGTCAGAATGTTATCGATATGAAATTTAAATTTTTGAAACTAGTAAGCTATTAGATCTGCGTTGCTAAAGAAAACTTCAGTGTAATCGAATATCTGTCAATTTAATTTCGTGATTTGATTCAAAAATTGCGAACTCAGTAATTGATGACGAGATATTGTTGATGATGGAGCTCCTGTTGAATGATTATTTGGGCTATTACCATCATCTATTGTGGATGTAATGTTTTCCGACGTTTCGATAGACATCTTCTATCTTTATCGAGGAGAAAAGTAAGAAACCTTTTGAAAATTATCAATTTTCAAAAAGTCAATGTTGACAGAAGTCATGAAAGAAATTGAACGATGTTATATACTCATCTGTGATATGATGATCTTTTTAAGTTGGATCGAACTATCGGCGTCCAAACTTCTGGCAGATCTATAGATGGAGCACTTATGGAATCAGGTGTTATTTTCATAAATGCTGCTTCTTTGATTTTTCTTCTTTCAAGTTTTTCTTCTTTGGATATTATTGATGCTTCATCCCACTTTATACGATGATTCTCATCTACAGCATGTTGGTCCAACCTGCATTTGTCACTGTTTAGTACTCGTAGAAGCTTCTGATGTTCTTTTATTCGTACATTCAGAGGGCGTTTAGTTTATCCGATGTAAGATCTTCCGCACTCGCAAGGTAATTCATATATGCAGTTCTTTGTCCTTTGTGCCTCATTATTCCTTTTTAAGTTTGCTGATAGTGTCTTGAGTTTTGAATGCAGTCGTTATGTTGTATCTATTTCAATTCTTCTCATTTTCTCCCACAAAATACAATATCATTCCATTAGTACAAAACATTGAGGTTATGAAAGCAATTATAGAGAAGGCAGGTGTGTGCAACATACCGTCGATCGAAGTAAAATGTGAAAGATCTTAACCATCTAATCATGAAAAATTTTTTCCGCAAAATCAAATCCACTATATTATCGCAATGAAATGCATGTAATGTAGAACAGCGTGGGATTAAATTAATCTATGGTATGGGGATACAGGAAACGGAAAATGGAACAGTCACAATCAAATAGGAGATTTCAAAAGTACGGCGGGAAAATTCAAAAACAGCTAAATGAAAGGGGGTATAAGCTTGAAAATATTCTTGGATGTACAGAAATCTAAAGTGTTGTTTAAAAGATGATTACTGTTTTTCTTCTTTAATATTTTATATTGTTCTAGAAGGGTTAATTTAAAGTAATTATTCTCAGCGTGTAAAATTTATAGGTTGTTGAAATCTGTCTTATGATCATGTTCCATTAGGTGTTCTTCAAGAGATGAATGAGGTCTATTTTTCTTGTGTTCATTAAATCTTTTCTTCATGTTTCGGGTTGTCATACCTATATCAAATGATTCGCAATCCGAACATGAAATCTTATGAACTCCGCTAAATTGTTCTTTGTCAGGTTTGGTCTTGCATTTAACCAACATATTCTCCAGGGTTTTATGTCGCTTATTAGCGATGTGAAAATTATATTTTCTTAAAGCTGTAGACAATTTGTGATTTAAATTCACATAAAAAGATGTTGAAATAAAAAGTCCTTTATCTAATATGTGTGGGTAGATTTTCTTAACTGTCAGTTTTCTTTTTATAGATTTAAGAATGTCGTCTAAAAATTCGTCTTTGTATTGGTTGTTTCTCCCGATCTGATATATGGTCTTTAACTAGTAAGTAGTAGTAAAAATAAAATTTTTAACTAGAAATAGTGTGTTTCTCATTCACAATCACATTTATTATTGACACACTGATGGAAGAATTCATTCAAAAAAAAATGCTAATAAAGCGTTCAGAACGTGGCAGTTCTATAATAACATCCGATTTGCGACTAGGTACATCAACTGCAGTCGTGTCCATGTCAGAGAATATTATTTTTCAACACAAGAAAATTCGTCTGTTGTACCGAATAGTTCAAGGAACAGGTCATTCACGCAATGCACATTTAATAATTGTACTTTTGATATAAAGGAAATGTAATTTATATTCAATAAAATATTCTAAAATCAAATATCTTCCATTATATATATGTATATATATCCGGTAAAAAAGTATTCACTGTTTTCCCGGGAAAAAAAGTAATTTCGTGAATAGTTATATTTTGTTACCTGTCAACAGAGATGAAATGTCAAATTTTTTTTCTCTGGCTGAATAAATAGTAATATAAGGCATTGTTTTCTCTGCTTTTCGATATCAGCAAATTGTTCTTGTTTTGAATTGGCATTGGTTTAATAAAAAGATTTGGCTGTGTTCTGTTAATCGAGAAGTATGGTCTGTTGAGGAATTTACTTATTCTGATTTTTTCTGATTAGTTATGTATTTTGAATAGAAAAAGGCGGTATACGATTTATTTAGTGTTTAATGTTAGGAAAACTCATTGATCCTATTGAAAAAAAATCATTCAAATTCATTCAAAAAGAAAATAACTGACCAAGTTCATATTTCATCAAGCCGCCTAAGCCACAATTGATATGTCTCAACAGGTGCTTGAACTCCGCATTCAACCTGTTGAATAAGATATCCCGTAGACGAGGACAAACAACACGAAAAACGCGAGGTCTCCCGTAGACTCACAACCATCGATCAATCATCTCAATCAATTGTGAAGCAACGCACCTATTCAGTACCAGAAATCATTCAGATGATCTCGACGTACAGTGAATTCAAGGAACCAAAACTGAATAAGACCACCGTTACCGTAGTCAGCAGCAGGTTATGTGTGCCACCAGGTCGTACCCAAAGTCGCGTGTCCTTCGACTTGTCCACGACCACTGACAAACATGTCGGTTGTTTTATATCCATACTGGGCGATCTCGTTGTAATTTACATTCCTTTTGGGGTTTTGGTTGATTTGGTCTCACTCATTCGGTACCGTATGAATTCGTGATTTAAATTTTTTACATACCGAATATATTTTGATGGGATGGTGAGTACTTTTGGTAGTACCTTATGTTGATTCTGATACTATGAAAGTCATTTTCAATCCTATAGGTGCACCATCAGTTTAGTTGATATATAACTTGTAGAAGTCTGTTAACTATCGGTAAGAACAAATTTTATGAAATTTGTCACTGAATGAAAGTATTGAATGATTATTTGGGCTATTACCATGATCTATTGTGGATGTAATGTTTTCCGACGTTTCGATAGACATCTTCTATCTTTATCAAGGAGGAAAAGTAAAAAACCTTTCGAAAATTTTCAATTTTCAAACAGTCAATATGACAGAAGTCATGAAAGAAAAATGAACAATGTTATATACTCATCTGTGATATGATGATCTTTTTAAGTTGGATCGAACTATCGGCTTCCAAACTTCTGACAGATCTATAGATGGAGCACTTATGGAATCTGGTGTTATTTTCATAAATGCTGCTTCTTTGATTTTTCTTCTTGCAAGTTTTTCTTCTTTGGATATTATTGATGCTTCATCCCATTTTATATGAAAAATAAATCAGTCAATTCCACGGAGTTCTCAAGAATTGGGCATCCACCAGACTCTATGGCGAATTTTGCGTTAGGATCTTGGTTTACACCCGTACAAGATCAGGCTGACTCAAGAACTGAAGCCGTTGGACCATTTGAAGCGACCTAAGCACTCCGATTGGGTTCTGGAAAAGCTGCGCCACTATCATGATTTTATATCTTATAGCTTAGATATATATATATTCTTTTGAACTTTTGGCTTAGAAGGTTAGAGAAAACAAGGAACTCGAAATAGCGGCCGTTTCAGCTGAAACGTGGGGCCGAGTCATCGAAAATTGGGTCCAGAGAATTGACCGCTGCAAACGGTCCATTGCTGGCCATATGAAAGAAGTCGATTTCTGTTCATAAATGTTATGTTTGTACTTCAAGCCAATAATAAAGTTTTTGAATTATCTCAAGCGGTTTGTGTTTCATTTAGATTCAAAGTTGTCAAGTCCCTATTGGAAAACCCTTTATAAATGAAACCGCTAAAGAATAAAAAAAGCTCAAATACGTATTCAATTACTGTTCATCAATTTTATTTGTCTTATAGACGCAATTATCATTCATTCAAGAATTGGCATTCACTTCGCTCTCTAGAAATCAGCACCCACATAAACTCACAGGATTAAAACTTTATCTTCGGCAATTTTCAACCAACTCTTAGTTGATTAAACTCCCAGTTCAATATCGTAGCCAATTTCGTTCGTTAATGTTCTTTTTAATTACTTTTTCTCTGTTTACTCCCAACGATATGAACGAACGAAAGGAGCATCCTCATTTATGTACTGCTGGACCAGCATATTTTCTTTTTAGCATTTCTTGTGCCTATCTTCGTACCCCATATTTCTATATGCCGACAATGAGATTATTGGAGTATGAAATTAATTATGAATTCCGTGTTATTGAACAAAATGTCGATATTTAATTTAGAAATCGAGTTACTGCTACGAACAAGCGTAAATGGTTAGTCATTAAATATTGAATTTGAGATATAAATATACATCAATCTTTTGATGTATCAATTCAGAATTCAATGATTCGTATGATTCGGAATAACTGCTTTCAGTGAATTCGTGTCAACTATTATATTCTAAATTAAAATAAACATTAAAATATAATCAACAGTATCAAAATACGACTAAATTCACCACTTGAAGGATCAACTATGATGTTCACATATTTTATGCAATAATTGGTTTCCATGATGGATACTACCATCAATATTTTCAGAGAAAATATCACTCAAACCTTAAACCAAATACAATCAATTCAAACTGAGCATAAATATCTCCCTCAGTATAATACAGAGAGCGGCAAAAGTCATTTTACACTGTCTGGTATTCACGCATGCAAGTATTCTCGGCCAGTATCGTACCTAGGGCGGAAGGAAGCCGCTGAAACGTAGCGAGTTGAGTTCTCCACGTGTAGTAGTGTTGCTGTGTACGTTACAGTGCGTTCGTTGCCATTGCTGCGCGTTTTAAGTACACGAAAGTAGAACGTATTTGTTTGCTCACTTCTTACCTAAAACTTGACGGACATTATGCTGAAATTTTCGCAGAATTTCGCCAGCGCTTCAGGTCACCCTGCTAATTTTTTCGTAAAATTTGTGATTGAACGATGCCACATGTGTGTGGAAGGGGGGTAAACAATTCGAACATAAAATGTGAGACCACAAGTAATTATTGATGTCATATTTTTCTAGAAAATAAATTTATTTGCAATTATTTTTGTTCATATGCAAAATGGTAAACTGACGTTTTTGCGTTTGAAGACGCCGCCACTGTGTCGTTCGCGATTCTCGTGTATAATGCATTGGTTCGATTCTCTTTCCTGTGATTTCTCACGACTGATTTGTCGGATAATTGCCACTTTTGGGAACTTTATTAGAGGCCTGCACTCCATCATAAGGCCTTCTCCTTTCTTTTTTTCTTCGTCATCTTCTTTTATACTTTTACAGCAAATTGAATTCTTCGTCGACCGATCTTTATTTATGCTTTGTGAGTTTATGAAGATCAAGAACTAATTCTGGAGTATCCAACTGCCAGGTTTTTTCAGACGACCCTACAAGAACCGACCAAATTGCTACCAGTTCCGATTATCCATGATTCCGAGATCAAAAATCATATCTTATTAGATCTTTCATAGCTGGCAACGGTCTTATTTGAAGTTCATATTATTCAATGATGAAAGCACAAATTTTGGCCTTTAGAATTAATTGATCCCAATTTTCCATCGAGAATTAATGAAAATAATATTTCTGTGCATTTTAATGAAGAGTTCTTATCAATAATAGGTCCTCTTATACTATTCGACATATTAGTAGAGATTAAGTTGATATGAAAGAGTTTACTGGAGCTATTGCCATGAGAAATATCGGTTATTCTCGATCATTTTCAAGTTAAAGGAAAATTTAAATGGTTGTCAATTATGCACAATGAATAAAAATTCATCTAATATCTTGCGAAAGAAAATACCATTAACAATGAGTATTATATAGCACCATTGAACCGTTTGAAGGTTGAAATGTTAGAGCATCGCTGAAATGAACTCCTTGCTCATGATGGTGATACCGTTGATGAATTTTGAACCCAAACAACTGTTTTCTGTGTTAGGTCCAGGACTTTTCAGCCCATGAGTTATAACAGCAGCGTTCAAAATGCAAGATTTCATCAAAGTATCGAAGTGAAACTGAAACTGATTAATTAAAAAATAAAGAAATCTATATACAAAATACCTTTAGATTTCAGAAGACGCAACATCGGAGAAACTACACGCTCTCTTAAACTAAGATGAATTTAAATCCATAGATCTAAACCTGAAGATTTGAATCGATAGATTAAAGTCCATATATTTAGATTCAAAGATCTTAATCCATAGATCTGAATCTTTGACATGCAATCAATGGAGATCATCGCATGAAATCAAAAGAAATATCGTTTATAATCTATCAAGGAATTCTATTCTCAACGCAATGCACCTTGAAATAAGTAGAAGATGTTTACCAAAACATTGGTTGCCCGAACATCAACAATAGATGATAGAATTAGCCCAAACATCCATTCTAGGTGAAACCCATAATCAAGGTTTTACTGTCCATTTTCGATACCGACAACAGACGTAGGTCCACTCGAAAGAACATTGCCTCTTCACTGGAGAAAGTGGAGATCAAGTTGAAGGTGATTTTCTACAATCTTCAGACACCTATCGCATGACTCAACTCCTGGTCAGGAATCTCCTTTAGTGGGTCACAGTATGAATAAATCAACGTGATCTACCTGTAGGACAGTTGAGTGTTTCAGGTGCACATCAATTCTTGAATAATACTCATGATCTCATTGGAAAGTGTGCTTTTATCGATTTGAATTATACGAATTGGAGAGATTTCGGTTACATGATTTTCTCTGATGAATCATCAGAAAATATGATTGAAGATTGATTATGGGAAAAAATCCTCCGCTCCACAGATGCCAGTCGTTGAATTGAATGATGACAGAAAGCAGTGAAAACAAATTTAATGAAGATGTCCAGAAGGATATTGTATCGTCATATGAAAAATTTATAAAAACTTTTCTTTCCAATGGCGATTTCGTTGTTTTTTACAACTGGATATTTTCTTTCTTATTTACACACTCGTTCACCTTTGATTCGGCTGATGCCTATTGGTTATAATATATTCGAATAAATAATGTACAAAATCACTGAAGTGATGCCAGGAGGTGATACTATAAAAAAACCCGACATATTTGGATAATTATAAATGAAAACTGTAGCCCTTCTCCTTCAGGAAATAGGAGGTATACGGCCGGTATGACTTACTTATTTCGACCACGTATTCTTTATCAGGAAGCCGAAGCCAATCGATTAATACCATTTGAACATGGTTTTCGAAATTTAGATTCAACTATATCTCACTCTCCTATAGAAATGCGTTTAAATCAATAAACTAGATTGAAAGTATGTAATGAGCTAAAGGTTAAACAAGCCACAAAGGGAAACTCCTATATCATTCAGTGGGTTCACTCTACGAAGATGAACTCGCCTCCGATGAAAGCAAAAATAAGAGCCACAATAACAATAAATTGTTTTTGTTGTAGGTACTTTAAATAACAATCATAATTAGACCGAATAAAAAGGATATGAAGAGAGCAAATTCCAATTTCACCGCAAATAGGCAAGCGAGTCAACCAATCGAGATTTAATTACATGTCGTTTGAATGTATGTCAATTTGTTGTTTACATAAAACTCACCTAACATTTGCATAGCGTAAGTACCTATGAGAAACTTCAAGCAAATTATTCGCACATTCGTTTACATTTTACTTTCTTCTCGAAGATGTTGTCACGTAGTAGGCCACGGATCATCACGACTTATAAATTGGTGATGAACATCGAATAATGAGAATTCTTGAAGGAAGTGTAGATTTTCATTTCGAATGTTCGGCTGAATTAGGAAACAGATAATATGGAACATTTCCTCATGAACAAAAATCCCAGAAAATCCAGAAAATTACAGTGGAAAGTTAACGTGCTATGACTCCGTGGTTTTTCAACTTTCAACCAGTATTTACATCTTGACAACGCAAAATTTGTTTTGTCTGTATTCTAAATACAATTCGTAGCATCCGATGATTTCCAAATTTATTTTTCAAAAGTACATCAGAAATCGTCATTATGAATCGTTTTGGCGCAGTTCTAGATCATGAAATCGACAGAATATATTAAAAACTGGACCACAACGTATAGCCAAGTCTGAAAAGAGTGTTTGAATATAATATACCTCATTTTGCGATGAACAAAATTACATCCTCAAGCAAGACACTCTAATATCTGAACTTGGAATTGTTATTAAAATAGAAAAATTTTTTAAAACCACGATGGCAGATTTTATCAAAAATTCACAATAAAAATTATAACTGGAAAACTTAGAATGACAAAATCTACATATATTTTGAATTTTCAAAAACCCCGAGGTGGGGGGAATCTAAAACAATTTCCCTCTTATTTTCTGCTTATATTTGACTCTTTGAACCTTTCAAATTCGTTTTCTGAATTCTTCTTTTCAATAGAGTATTTCCTCACATCTAACAGAGTACGAGGTAGCTCTATAAATGTTGTCATGTGGTGATTTGACGTGACACAATTCACCATTCTGAAAATTACGTGAAGGGGAAGCCCGCATAATCCCTCACATCTTATATGGCATACAAGATGGAGAATCATGCTGCAATATTCATCCAGACCTAATCTCTTCATCCCCTGCCATATTCTATTCATGTTATGACCCACATCGTCAGTGAGAAGGATTATATCAAGACCGAAATTTCTGACAGCTTGATAGACGACGAGATGATGCTACACGTCCGTATATTTCCCCAAATTCATCAATTTCCAACGATGCATAAATTTCAATAGTTTGATAACTTTAGATTTTAATTTAAATATAGGTAGGTTCTGTTGAAGGAAATATTGATATTTCAGCACGTTTGTTTTTGGTGGGATAGCCAGCTATTGCTTTGTGTAAATCTATTTTATTTTAGGATATCAAGCCAGATTGCTCTCAGTCGACAGATTTGACTTCTTGATAAAGAATACGTAGTCAACCTTTGGATATAAGCTAGAGTTTTCGTATTTTCGGAATAAGTTAATCGCTCAACTACAGTGGCGTACAAATAGAAAACCGCTGTTTTACTTCATAATTTGTTGTTTTATTATAAAAAACTCGTTGCATACTCATTCTTCAAAATATTTTCCATCGCTAACCACAACTTTCTCCCATCTTTGTGGCAGCTTCTAAATTCCTCGTCGATAAAATTGTTAGTCTTTTAACGCGATCCACGAATCGATCCAATTTTTGGCTTCTTCGTAAGAATGAAAGTTCTGGTCGGCGAGGTCATGCGTCATCAATCGGAATAGGTAGAAATCAGATGGGGCGATGTCAGGAGAGTACAGCGGGTGGGGTAGGATGTCCCATTTCAATGTTTCCAGGTATGTTTTCATGGCTTTGGAAACATGAGGCCGAGCGTTGTCATGCAGAAGTATTATCTTGTTGCAAGAGTTCATAGTATATTACGCCAAGCTGGTCTCAATAAATACGCAGCATCAACTTGGAGCAATGAATGTTTGGTTTCTCTGTCGAAGTAGATGCCAGGGAGGCCCCACGATTGTTTTCGCTTCGGATTGTCATAGTGTATCTGTTAGGCCCGAAGACCGAAAACGCTCAGTGGCCGGAAAAAACGGCCACATCGCGTTCTGGCTGCCTTCGAACGCACAGAACGCGTTTTGGCTGTTTTTAAACGCTCGCAACGCGTTCTGGTAATTGTTAAACAGCCGGAACGCGTTTTGTCAATTGTTCAACGCTCACAACGCATTCTTAATATTCGACTTGTATTATTTGCCGCTTTCTACCTGCGTAGGATAAAATTTATATTGTCCCTCATGAAACAAAGTTGAAAATTGAAATACAATTCAATTATTGACAACTACAATTGGATACCAAAGATGAGTTCGGTTTTTCTTGCCGAATCATTTCAACAATATTATATTTCTTATAATTTTTTTTTCAGTTCACTAATAAACTTATATTGTCGAGCATATAATATATAAATGCATGAATTAAAAAGCGAAAAGTTCTTTATTGAACAAATGAATTTCAATTTATTTTCTACAAATCCAACTTATTGTGGAGAACAAAACAAACTTGAATTTATAACTCTTTCAATTACTTTATTCAGAAACAATTCAATTATTGAAAACTACAATTAAATACAAACGATGGGGTTTTCCGAACTTTTGTGTACTTTACATAGGTACGTTACTTATTTTTACAAGAACTGTTTGAATGACATTTCGAATTACATAGTACATTTAAATTGTATCCGTAAAGTATGGAACAAATTCATTTTTAGCTAATCAGACCATTTTAAGAAATAATAATGAAATGAAACACATCGATTTTTATTTTAATTTACCTTATTTTAAAATAATAATCTAATATACAGCGTGAATTATTTTTGAGTAATGACATCACCGTCATTTTTTTTTAAATTGAACTATTTTGTCTCCATTTCCGGATTACTCTAGCTGAGCTGATTCCAAAAATGTATCACATGTTGATTCCAATAGGTACAGAGTCGACAAATATACAATAGTTTTGTATGTGCTCAGTGCTCATAAAGAAATGCTAGACCACAAGTACCAAACATGTTCGGACACAACTTATTTTTATTATTCTAAAAATGTAAAAAACTACAGGGTCTTACATTTGAACCAATTGCCGTTAGACAAAGGCGTTCCGGCTGTTTAACAATTACCAGAACGCGTTGCGAGCGTTTAAAAACAACCAAAACGCGTTCTGTGCGTTCGGAGACAGTCAGAACGCGATGTGGCCGTTTCTTCCGGCCACTGAGCGTTTCCGGTCTTCGGGCCTAACATATCCACTTTTCATCTCCGGTTACGATACGATGCAAAAAAACCTTTCTGTTTTGCCGTTGGAGGAGATGTTCGCACGAGAAAATGCGCCGTTCGATGTTCCTCGGTTTCAACTCGTACGGCACCCAATGTCCTAGTTTCTGGATCATTCCTAAGCATTTTAAGCGATGAGAAACCGCTTGTTGAGTCAAGGCTAATAAATTTGCAAGTTACTGTTGCGCTCTACAAGAATCTTCATCCAGCGAAGTCTCCAAAACTTATGAAACCATTCCCATTCCTAATACAACATTCACCATAAGTTTCTACAATCATTTGAGGCGTCTGAGCTTCATTTTTTTCGAATGAAATGCAAAAGCAAAACACTTCCCTCAAATGAGGCTTGATCGGCTCGAATTTTGCGATTCTCGCGCACAAACAAAACAAGCACAGTAAAAAACGACCAGCGAGATTTTTAGAGTTGTTGACTGATGCCTCAGCTGACTATATAACGTTTCTGTTGGTACTTATCTACCGATTTGCAAGGGTAGTGCAACCAATGGTAAAACGGCGGTTTTGTCCAGAAAAACCCTATTTTCCGGATATGTCACGTAAATTAGTATTTCACTTAGGAAATGATATTGCGCAGTATACAATATAATAATAATAAGTCCATATCAACCTGCCAAAAACACAACATTGAATCAATATTCCACATCTACAAAATTTCAACTGGCCAAATCATTGTGTATTGAGAAATATGCCAAATTTGACTCCATTAGTGCAGGAAATTTTGAAAGAACTCGGATCGTATTTAAACAAAATTATATCACAGTCTTCACAGAAACACACAAGCAAGAAATTATTGCGAGGAGACATGTTCAAGAATGATTATCAGGATATGTTTCTTGTGGGAGAAAAATAAACCGGTAGATAACGTTACATATAAATTCCTATATGGTGCTAATTATCGACCTGTTATTTCTGAGATACACATTAACCGCTTCTTACCGATAGAATTAAATAAATCTTGAAGTGAACGTAGAAAAGTGAGGAGATGAACACTTGAAATGAGGTCAATGCTGTAGGTTATATTAACTAACTTTCTTCTAAAAAAACTTCCTGTAACTTGAGTTATTTCTAACAAATGGTATTTGCACTAGGTGAGATGAAAAACATTCAATACATCTGTTGAGCATGAAACTATATAATAGTAGAGGATCACCTACGTAAAGTCAGGAAATTTTTTGATCTTGTACCATTTTATTCTAAAATATCTTCCACCGCCCTGAGATCGAGCGAGACAAAAATATCCAAGATTACACAATCATTATCAACTCTTTCGCCTCTTCCTCTCAAAAACTCATTTTTAACTATTATCAAGGAGGATCTTGAAGAATCATTTCAGTCATAACCAGATATAGACATCATTGAAACCTTAAGACTATAGAGGTCAGTTTTCGAAATGTTCCATTGTTTCTCATTCAAAGCAATTCGCCCTGAAAGGGAAATAATATGTCAACCCAAATATTGATCGCATGATAGTCTATGAAAGATAGTGGAAAGAGCCAGATGAATATCTCGTTATCTAATTGAAGGAAATAGTTGTTGCGAAATGGCGAACGTGCTAGGTTATTGAATGTTTTTTGAAATATTAGGTTTAATAGTTCATTCTTGATTAAACTTGTTAGTTAATGATCAGTTATGGCAATATTTGATAGTCTCATTTGCTGAAGCTATAGAAAAGCTTAGACATGTCTCAATACCAGCAGAATCGATCTCTTCACGTAGACAAGAATAAAAATTTTATGATCACCCGGACAAACAACCCAAATGTTTCACCTAATTTCATATTCTCGTCAGGCCTATTCTATCAAACAAAAATTGAACATGACACGATACCCAGATGATCAAAAGTCTGCCTCAGTAAACATAAAAGATCGGAATCGTATATCCCATAAATGTCAAATATCTCCTAAGAGGAATATTTCTTCGCGAAGATATAATTTCCATATGCCGATATGGAAATGAAATTTACGCCTTCCTTCGTGATATATTTTCTTATCAGATGAAACATCGTTCTTTTAACATTCAAGGACAAAACATTTCTCACTGCCATATGCAAAATATACACCTTATTTTATGGTTCACCGTGAGGTTAACATATGTCTCGCAATTTCTTTAGGAAGTTATCTATAGGAATGGAAAAGTAAAAATACTTTATGCAAATAAATACCCCATTACAAAATTTGAGATCCCATATTGAGTTCAAATATTTATATACAAAATGTCTGGTTTTATGACGAATAATTTCAAATGTTTCGCCCTCAATACTATTCAGGGTGGTCTGTCATGTAATACAAGTTGTCGAGAAAGGGTATCGGGTATTTGCAAGTTCAATAAAATAAAAAATATATGTGAGCAATAAAAAGATTTATTATTTATTATCAATACATGAATTGGAAAGTTATTTGGAAAAGATGATGTTATCCAAATGATGACCCTTACGTTGCTAGACCTCTTCTAAATGGAAACGAAAATTGTCGATAACACGTTGACACATAGCTATCGATATTGCTGCTACATCTGACCTGATATTTTGCTTCAATTGGGTTAGATTTATTGGAATACTTTAATAAACACAACTTTTAAGGTATCTCCATGCAAAATAGTCAAGCGGGATAAGGTCCGGACTTCTGGGAGGCCAGTTGATGTTACCCTTTCGCTAAATGACTTTATTAGGGAATAATTCGTTAACAACTTCCATTGAATAATGTGAGGTGTGGCAAGTGGCCCCATCTTACTGAAACCACGTTCTTCTGTTGGAACCTGCAAACTCCTGCAACTCTGGTACGAAAATTTCGCAACATATCGCAATAACGGTCACTAGTCAGATTAATTGCTAGTCCTCGATGATCGTCATGAAAACAAGGACCAATTATGCCTTTAGCAGACATAGCGGCCCAAACCACGACCATTTGGCTGTACAGGGGTTGTTCATGCTTTCATCTCGGATTCTCCACTGCCTAGTACCCACAATTCAGCTTGTTAACATGACCATTCAGGTGAAAATTTGCTTCGTCACTAAACAGTATGTTGTTAAACTTACCGCTGCAGCATTCAGTTCGCAAAATTCAGCCGATTAGCAGAGTCCGCATCCTTCAATTCTTGGGCCAATTCAATTTAATAGACTTTTAAATGTGAGTTTTTTTTTATTGAATGTAAAGATGATTTTTTTTGATGTTCAACACTAGGCTTCGCTTTCGGATGGCTAAAGACGGATTTTGACGAACCGACGCCCCAACTTCTTCAATTGTTTATGCATCGCGAACTGAACAAGGACGACCATAGTTTTGAATTTCAACTGTCGCACATGTATTCTCGGACATCCTGATCCATTTCCTAATGCTATCGTCACTCGACGCGTGGCGTATGCGATATTCCGCACGTTGAGACGTTGAGCAGTCACTATTGAATCACCATGACGATAATACGCTGGTACGCAAAATGTGCTATGCTTTCCCGAGTACTGTTCTATCCTGACTCAAACTCCACAAAATGGTGGACGCCATGAATCCCTCAGTGCTCCTTTTAGACGCCCCATTCCGAATATGGCGTGATAACAAATACCCGATACCCTCTCTGGACACCTTGTATATATCATTAGATAATGATTGGAAGACTTTCCTTGAACACCTCGCAGATTTTTTTGTCTGTATGTTCATCTTTATATTTTTTTCAGATCCAAAACTTCTGTTTGGAGGATACAAAATCACACCAAGATTCTGCAAACCAACAAAAAAAATTTTCAACGATACCGGTGGTCCTAATGTATGCATGTTCAATCATGAATGCATCCTGAGACAAGGAGAAGTTGTAGGTGCATGTATGGATGGATTTCTCTTCGGAGCATGCTGCCATCTCAGTTCTGGAAGCACTGGAGAACTCATTCGGAATGCTTCGATGAACAGCCTTAAAGATAAAGAGTCTAAACCACTCGAGAAATATCCATCGCCAGATGTACCAAGTAGACCTTCCGTAGATATAACTTCTAGTGGTATACATCATATAACACAAACTTTACTCAACCAAGATGTACTACAAACCATAGACAACAATGCCATAGTTCAAGTTAACGGAGATGATAGTGGATTTAGTACTTCGGGATTGCTTCATCATCCTCTTCCAGACACCTCCATAAATAATCAGGAGGTGACTTTGGTCACTTCAAACGGATATGTAACAAGAAAACCAACCACTGAAAGTCGACATACTACATCAATCATTGAACAATCGACACACCCTTATAACAGAGATACTCCGTTAGTGACTGTTTCCGTGTCTTCACCTTCATATACAGCAAAACCAATGACAACGACATTCGTAAGACCAATGTTCAATAAAAGACCCTCAGACGGTGACAAATACGTACTTGTTCCGACCATTACTAAACCTGAAGAATCTTCATCGGATAGATACCCCGTCATCCATTTATTAGACAATGATGGTACAACTAACAATCCTCAATATTCGACGACATCGAAGAAACCTCTTTCCACATCCTACGTTTACAGTTCAGCGACAACCAGTTACAAACCATTTACAACGAAAAAACCGCCTTCAACTTCCTATGTTTTTAGTACATCTCTACCTCCTAGAAGAACGACCAGTTCTCAGACAACTACTACAAAGCTGAAACCATCAACAACAAAGAAAAAAGGGAAACCTACCAAGAACTCGAATAAGAAGACTACGAAACCTAGCTCTTCTACATATTCTGGAGTAACCAAACCTTATACACAAGTGACCAAAAAACCTACGTCACCTAATTATATTTACACTTCTGTACCAACACGACGTCCGGGTTCTACTATAGGTGTTGAAGGACCTGGTCTGTCGATATCGTCTGATCCAATTCCGCAATTTTCTAGTAGCACTGGCTATCCGAGTCCAGCCCCAACTTTGATAGTTCTTAGTCCCATAACAGAAGAAGATCCGTATACTCGTCCAATTTCACATCCTCCTCCCTACAGTCCATACCCATCTACTTATCAAACTTCTCCTACCAAACCACCAAGAAAACCTGTCAATCACGTTACGATCAACAACCATGTAACCCAAAATATTTATCCAGGTAGTAGACCATCCAGTGTTGGTCCATCTTCAGCGGGTTTCATGGGATCTAGCGAAAAACCATCTCCAACAGTTCTAATTACTCCTAAACCCAATATTGGTTCTTCAGGAAGACCCACAATCTTTGATGATGAATATGTCACAGCAGCTATTAACGTTGAACCGTCGGTTGATCAACTTGTAAACTTTCCTCCAGTAAGGAATCCCAACTTGAATATGTCTCTTTATGGTGATAATGACGTCACAACACCAGAGTTTGCGGAAGATGAACTCTTGGATGAGAAAATGGAATCATTCGTCAATAAAATCATACAGGGTCTTCAAGAACCCTTTCAAGATCTTAGAGACGTAGTATATAATAATAATAAAACTAAACCCATAAAAAAGCAAGGAACGACTACAAAGAAACCAGTCACTAAACCTGTAAGACCTGTGACTACTTCTAGACCAGCTAGACCTTCCTCGACTAGACCTCTGTCTTCATCTAGACCGACGTCTTATAGACCAACCTACTCTAGACCTGCCACGTCTGTTAGACCCCCTCCGAGACCATCTTCAATAAGACCATCAGCTTCAAATAGACCAACTACTAACAGAATAACCACTACAAAAGTTACAACACGAAGACCTACAAGGCGTCCATCCAACACGATAACTACTGTTATTACTACGAAGAAACCAGGAACTCCTCAGAGAAAGCCATCCAAAAGTACCAAAAGGCCCACCACAACTGAATCCTTCATCGAAAAAGAAACCATCTCGCCCACAGTCTTCACTGATGACTACAGAAGAGGTGAGTAACATGTTATTCAGTCTTTTCTTTAAAGGACTTTATCCTTAATGTTCAAACATATTCTCCAGAAATCTAAGAAAATGGTAATTTATATTTATGAGTAAACGAGAAAATTCTTCTGTAATGGAGTAGGGAGTTAGCTTTCGGGACTGACAATGAAAACATCAAAATTTCCATCCAAAAATTGCTTTATTCCATTTTTAAATATCAAATTTTTGAGATTATACTATGTTGCAAACGCTCGAACGATTTGATGAAGCAATTTTGCCTGTTTGTAGGAGATAGTTTTAAAGCATGACTTCTGAAGGTTACAATTGTTTTCTTCTGTAGTTGAAAATCTTTATTCGGCCTATGTTTTACATATAACTCTTGGTTATAGGCATTTCGATCTTCTTCATCGATTCAATTCTTTGCAAAGAATCTATTACGTTTATTATCCCAACGATCCTCACATTTCTATAGATCACATATGCATTATCTTGATGTACATTCTTTCAGAATGCGGAAGAAGGCCATTAATGAAGACAGGTCGTATTGTCGGGGGGCGAGAAGCGACCTTCGGCAAGTGGCCCTGGCAGGTTCTAGTCAGAGAGTCGACATGGCTAGGTCTTTTCACCAAGAACAAATGCGGAGGGGTCCTCATTAGTAACAAATATGTCTTAACAGCTGCCCATTGTCAGCCCGGATTCCTGGCCTCTCTCGTGGCAGTATTTGGAGAATTCGACATATCAGGTGAACTTGAATCCAAACGGTCACAAAGCAGAAACGTGAAGAGGGTCATCGTAAACCGAGGATATGATCCATTAACTTTCGAGAATGATCTGGCATTGTTGGAGTTGGAGAGTGCTATCAAGTTCGACCAACACATAAGTAAGTTAACCATTGTGAAATTTTCACTAATGATAATTTTGAATGATTAGGGTTTGCAACTTCAGCGAGAAAGAAAACTGATACTGCTGAAAAGATGCTGAACACACGTGAACGCTAAATATTTTCCGATTTAAGCAGAGACGAGCACTTTGATTGCAGAATTTTTCGTTGAGAATTGAAAACTCAGCTTATTCACCCAAAGTTTAAATTAGGTGTATAAAAGCAAACAGCTTTACCTGCGGTGCAGAAAGTTTTAAGTGAAACTGCGATGATGTTATCAAACACTCCCACTGCAAAACTATAAATTAGAATCTATTTTCCTCTAGTTTCCACGGCCCTCATTAGAGCAAAGCTCAAAACAACATAAATTCAAGGTTTAATATAAACATAATATGGTATGTTCCACCAGGATTCTCCTATATTCGTTTTATGTATCTCGTCAGAATTTATACATGAGTAAGAATATTCGAGCTCCATGTTTGTATCACTTTGTTGTTCGAACATAAGCACGAAGGGAATTAATGTATTCTGCATATAGGTATAACACCTCGATTTCGTGTTGAGTCGAGTTGTACTGAATCCTCGTCCAAGCAATCCAGATCACGTAATGATGTGGAACTTTATCTAAGTGAATTAAAAGGGGCAAAGCATTGATAAATGTCCTAACTAACATTTGGACAGAACATTTCGAATCCTCAGCTATGATGAATTCTGACAAATATATTATCCATATGAGTTGGAGAATTACGCTCTGCATTTCTGGGAAGATTAGTAGAACTGTATTCTTTCTGTTCTGAATATGCACGATAGATAATTAATAATCTCTTACACTGTTATGTCTCCTCCAAGACATGTTTGCACCTTTAGTAAGGATTTTCAGCTGTTATTTTGCTTGAACTATACAATTTCATGAGGTATAAGGTATTAAACAGTTTTTGAAAATTTTCTATTGTGTCGATTTCTGCGGAATTCTGCGAGCCTTTTTGTTTCAACATTATTCAAATACTTCCAGGTTACAAATTGATCTGATGGATGTTCTAGGAGTTACAGATGCAACCAAATTTCAGACGCTCATAACTCCTAAACCATTGGACTGATTTGGTCTTATAACGAAATAGATGGACAGTTAACTTATTCTGAATATATGAAAACTCTAACTTATCTCCTTCAAAGAGTATAGGTACGGCCGGCCAGACGGACATCCTCAAGTTTGACTCTGTATTCTTCATCAGGAAGTCAAACCCCATCGATTAAGACCATTTTCTGTTCGATATTCGATAATAATAGACATTTGTGAAAACAAAAGCACGCTGTTATACTATAACAAGTACGCAAAAATTAGGAATCTCTCGGACAAAAAGGCGATCTTCACGGTTTGAAGTTAAGAAGTAATATGAAATGGAAGAATAAAAATCTAGGAAATATAATTCAAATTCATAGTTAAAAATAATAAACAAGGATTGATCAAATAGAGTTTTGAAATTGAGAGTCACGAAAAAATATTAAAAATTCAAAAAGCAAAAATTTTGGCGATGAGAATTATAAGTGAAGCAAATTACAAATTATCGGCAATAAAATCAATAAATTGTGAAGCCCTCATTTTACTAATCCAATTCTCTACCCATTCGAAACCTACTTTTTCCCTAGTTCCCCAAAAAAATCAAATAGTCTAGGAACGGAGTTCACCCAATTCTCCAAGAATCCTTATTACTTGGGCTCCTTTCATGCATCTCAGATTTATAATTCTCTCAATAGGAATCAGGTCAAGGAAGATGAAAGAACCGGATGCTGAGGTGGAACGATTAATTCAATTGTTTTATTCGCTGACTCGATTCAAGTGTTTCCCTCTCTTTTCCACCGTTCATTTGGTTTTAGAGGGAAAAATGGGGTTTTTCAATTGCGCCACTTCATCTCTGAGGTGACCCTGTAGGGAATTTTAAATAATGAGGATGGTACAGATTAATAACACCTGTTGCTCTAATATTATTTAGTTTAAGAAGATATAATACATCTGTTTTCTGTGAGCCTCGGTTTATTGATAAACCATATGAGAAGAAAACCTAGGGGATGCAAAATCAGAGCAAAATGAGATTTAGGATCAAAATCGAAAATAAGTATTATAAGCTGAGTTGATGGCATTTACTTTTGGTAAATTGACATGATTGCTTGAGTTACATGAAAATTATCCGAAAGTTTCTTGAAATTGTTCTCAATTTTAAGGTGAGTATTCTTGTTCATAACTTTGGTATGGTTTGATCAATAGGCATAAATCTGAAATGAGACATCTGGTTCTGGAAAAGACTTGTCAATAGGTTAGTTACAACACTTGATTTCCTAGAACTTTTCAGTTGTTTCGGAAAGTGTTTTTGTGAGTTTACCCAGAAGAATGATGGATATTGAAAGATCATTTGAATTTTTGAAAATAAATTTTGGTCATTTTTCCAAAGGAAATAAAGAAAAAAGACTAGCTTTGAAGAAAGCTGGTCATGTTTACCACAGTATGGTTCCATTACTTTCAAAGTAATGAGACAAACTTCGATAAATTTGCTACCATACAATGTTGAAATAACCGTAGGCACACTTCTCGACTAAGCCAAAATATGAAAAATTCGTTCTTTGTACTAGTTCTTCCAAAAGAGAAGAAAAAATTGAATGTATCTGAAATAATACTCCGAATGACACAAATGATATCCCAAGTTTAATTTTCAGCAAAAAAATTATCAATCTCTTTTCAACATTGAGTTTAAAATTTCCATGGCCGCTGTAAGCTGAAATTGAAGCAAGGAAATTGAATCTATCGAAGACAATACCAGCAATACAGTTCAACTCTGCATCACATTTTAAAGATTTAATACTATGGAAGCTCATACATTCGAAAGGTTCATTGATGCAACATATTTGTCGTGTTTACCAACAAATAATTTGGTCTTATCGGCAATATTACATCGTATTGCTAAGACATACAGTTCCTCTACACTATTGCCCATGAAATTACTCTCAAATAAAAATATATCATCATCTGAATCATATGGTTCAGTTTGACATGAAAATTCCTTCTGGCCTCTTTCCACTTGCATTGAATGATTATCATCACTTCTTTCAATTAGAGATTGAACAATTGATTCTTCCTTGAACTCGTCCTTTCTTCTTGATCATGCTATTTTTCTTTCAAATCTCTCCACTCCCATAATGGAACTATCCACTTTTTTATACATCTGAAATAAGTAAAATGAGATCAGACATAGATACCTGAAACTGAACTAACCTTTGGGAAAATCGTTGGGTTATAAGAAGGACAATCACAGGAATATTACTCTTGGCATTTCCTACGAAATGAGCACTACATATTTTATGGAATTTTGTCGGTTGCCATTGCTTGGAAGTACCATCATTACTAAAGTTTGGAATGAATGAAATTATGATAACATCTCCAATCAAACAGATATCCTTACCAAACTACTCTAACTTCATTAATCCATATCTGCTTCCGCTCTCCCTCAAACCATTTATTAGGAAATAAATAAAATTTAATGGAATCGTCTGTGTTATAATAAACATTGTGGCAACCAACTACACAACAATGAGTATGTGAATTTCGTTAAGAAGATTGTACTCCTAGGCCTTCAGCGTTCATTTTCGATATTGAGGATTATAAATCAACAACTCTTAAGTACTTTTTCATCACAAAAAAACAGAAATTATGCCCCAAAATCAACATGTAAAACACAGGGAAATGGTAGCAAATTCGTATTCTTTCTCAACGAAAATGTCGAATTCCGCGACAGAGGTCGCCACATACAAATATACAAACAGCCTATATTGATTAAATTTTCAGTGTCAATAATTCCAACACTTAATTGAACAGATATACAAACAGCCTATATTGATGAAATTTTATTTCTACCTGGTTTCTAAAATAGTAACTTGACGGTCATCATCCTGTATAACGAAATGGCCAAGCAACGTTCACGAATATAACTGGAAAATAAGTAACAATCAGAAAAGCTTTAATTTCAATCTTTATTGGTATTCGCTTGAGCTTTCTCCGAGTATTAATTCAACCTCTGAAAATTAATAACTTCATTTACACGATATTTGTTTCAGTACCCATCTGTTTACCAAGAGACAATGAAGATTTCACAGGAAGAATGGCCACAGTGACAGGATGGGGTCGTCTAAAATACAATGGAGGTGTTCCGTCGGTGCTTCAAGAGGTCCAAGTACCAATTATGGAGAATTCTGTATGCCAGGAAATGTTCAGAACAGCAGCCCATTCTAAAATAATCTTGGATTCTTTTCTCTGCGCTGGATATGCGAACGGCCAGAAGGATTCTTGTGAGGTAAGCAAGATTGTTCGATATCCTAAAAGGTATTCGTCAGATATCGACGGAATTTTATGTGTATCTCTGACAAAAAAGAATCCGGAAAGTTGAAATAGAACGCTGAAATATCTTTAATATTAATAGTCCGGTCAAAGTATACATACCAGGTTAACAAAATTCGCATGGAGCTGAAAATTGGTAGAGATGGTCAGGATACCATTAGAAAGAAAAAAAATACAACTTTCTTCGCTCATATCTCGGAAACGGCGACTCTCTCGAAAAAATGTATATAGACAATTTTTGTAGATAATTGCACGATCTACAATTTATGTCTGAGCTATTTTTATGAGAACACTCACCGTTTGGCTGAAAAAAGCGAAAAACCCATTTTCGCGACCTTTGACTTTGAATAACTTTTTTAGCAACAATGGGATTTTTGAGGACTTTTCACCCTTTCTTTCTAATGGTATCCTGACCATCTCTACCACTTTTCAGCTCTATACGAATTTTGGTAACCTCACCTCTGTTATTTGATCTAACTTGACCGGACTATAAGTATATTTTCTTCATACCTTGTAGTTACAGACAGTCTATACTGAATATATATACTAACACTGCAAGTACTCAAAAAAAACTCGCGGGCTATTTTAATAAGAATTTCCTTATGCTTTTACTCAGAATGTAGGTGTAGATGTTGTATGATTTTTTAATATTCAGAAATTTCATACACGTCGAGTTCAATCGCTGGAAGAGTGAAAAATTTAATAGACTGAGACGTAATTAATATAGGCCCATTTTCATCACCACTATCTTAAAGAACATTTCTTCATAACATGAAGACAAAAAATAGAAAACAAAAAACAGTGTTTTAGAGGTACAACCGAGGGTATAGCTTTCATACTGACTCCTCTCTGTCAGTTCAAGAAGGATTAATATTCAACTCAGCCTAATTGAATAACTTTATGCTGCAAACTCCTACGCTTTTGTGCTTTCAATCATTATATATCTAACGTAAAAACAAAATTTCAATAAGCTTTAACAATGTTCAATATTGCTAGTCAAGTTGGGCACCTTTTGGATTATGTAAATTGGAATTCCTCCCCATGTATAACTTGATTGGAAATCTTGGATTTCCTGCGAAGCTACCCCCAATTTGTTAGGATACACTCTGGAACTTAATTGAATATCAGACCAATCACGATAAGAATTACAACCACCCACAAAAAATTCACTTTCATTTTAACATAGACTTTGATCATTTTACTTCATAAATCTCTGGCTCCTCTATATGCATTGGATTATTAGTATATGGGAAAGATATGTTGAGTCATCATTTAGATAATATCTTAAATATTGTAAGCAAAAAGTTTTATATAAATAATATCATCTTTTTCAAACAATTCTCCTATTTGTGTGTTTATAATAATCAATAAACTTTTTGACTGCTCACAAATATTTTTTGTTTTATCGAACTTACAAATACCCGAAACCTTTTCTGGACACCTTGTATTCAGTGTTTGTCCAGGGTGGGTATATTCCGATGTTTTAGCACTAGAACTTTTGAACAAAGGAGATAGACAAAATCTACTACCCCATTCTACGTACCATAAAATGGTTATGGAATCAGTTTTTCAAAACAAGAAATGGACAGTCTTGAGAAAAGACATATGCTACGAAATAATAATTTATCTCTGAGACAATGCACAAAATTTTTTCAACGATGCCATACATCAATAAATGAAAGTACAAATTAATTGTACAACTACCCTTTTCACCCGATTCGGCCCTCTGAAAACAATTCTCGTTTCTATTTAAAAAAAATATCGCAAAACTCACTGAATCATTAAAAAAATATCAAATTATTGTAGAAACGTTGACATTTAGAAGGCAGGAAAAAGTAATTTTTAGAAAGATATATGGTTTGAACCAACCATCATGAACAAATAGTTTTTTCTCCCTCGTATTCACAAAAATGTAGTTATGTAAATACAATGTTTGCCTCAAAAACAGCGACAGAAAAAGGAAAACAGAGCAACGTTAACCTCTTCCATTATATCAATAACCCGAATATCCAATTAGTCAGCAACGTGAACCGGAATTTTAAGGGTTGTTACAGTTGTTTCCATGGTGCTCAAGTTTGATTCTCCATTCTCTAATATAATGAATCAAAAAATTGTGCCTGCCATGTTCAGCTTTCATTCAATACAGAACTCATGAATTCTGCTTTCTCTCAGAACCATTTTTAGGGGTGGATATGGAGTGAATGTTTCAGGAAATTTTCACAAGAGTTGTTGAAATAAAAGGTATAACCATCCGACGTATTTGCAATTTCAAGAAATAAATAAAATTTTTATATACCTAAGCTGTAAAGAATTAATTGATAAGAATTTCACCGGAATATTTAGGAACTTTTTTCTTCTCGAAACGACAAAATTTTCGAAATTTTTAATTCAAAAAATGATACTCGTATCTTGGACACTTTCGTTATACAGAGTGCGAAATGAATTTTAAAAAAAAAAATTGATTGTCACCTGAACAAAATACTTCCAAATTTATCCCGAAAAATAAAAATTTTAATTGTTAAATTTTTGGGTAGAAATTGTATCGATAGTATCAACTAGATTCGATTCTGTTCGTCCGTGAGTAACATGAAATGACTTGGGTGTAGTTTGACTGTTACGGCTTATATATATTTTTGGTCGAATCGACCCAGTAGTTTTACAAGTAAAATACCCTTCTTCGAATTGCTCTCTTTATATTATCCTCAATTTTTTTTATTAGACAGTTTCATCATACCCATTTGTTCTCTTTTGGATTTGAATCATACCTGTTATCAAATCAACTATTTCGGATTGCATGTGACTTTTTATAGTCAACACGTCGCTTTTGCCAAATATTTGAGAAGTGTGATATTTGAAGGTTTTTGAGTAGAGCTTCATAGCCACATGGCCCAACGTCAGTGCTTCCTAAATTAGTTTATACAATGCTAGGTCTAGAAACAAAGTTGACCATTCAAATATCGGTAGTGACTACTCATGTAGTGAATATGTACCGCTCTTCTGAATTAAATGTGTACACTGATGATTAGTGACGTCAGGAATTTTTTTAGATTTCTCACATTTAAAAGAATTTGAAATTCGTAATGCATTATTTTTCTTACTTCTTATGTTCCGTTTTTGTGTATTTTTAATGATTTTTGCCAGAGAGGATTCAAATATTCATTTCTTCTTTGTAGATATTTTGCAATATTTTTTGTGACATGATTGGTTCGAATGGGGTTTGAAATACTAATTCAGCTTCCTAAAATTACTGAGAGTTAATCTAGAAGGATTTGAGAGTTTTAAGTAAAACAGGGTTTCCAAAATTTCTGGCTAAGTTCGAAAATTTTGCATTTTTCTAAACTACTGAAATCATGAAAACATATTTCATTCAAAGAATTTATAGAATAATAAAATCAATGAATTATGCCTTAGTAATGTTTCAATAATTTTCAGCTTATCCGCCTTCGAAGTCCAATTACAACAAAAAATAGGCTGATGAATCACAAGTTTCTTCTTATGATTTTGATAGTTCAAGACTATGCAAAATTTTCAAATTCATTAAGAAGCTATGAAAACTTCTTTTGTATTATAAAATTAATGTTGAATGTTTAAATAAATCAAATTTATAACTGAAGTTAGAACTTTCAAGCCTTTTTCGAGTAGCTTCAAGTAATTTCTGGAAGCTGAGTAATTTTTTTGTTGTTAAAAAAACAATCAAGATGATCATGTCACAAAAAAACTGCAAAATACACACTATGAAGAAAAAAGAGACTGAATGCTAAACAACAGAAAATCAAAAGCATACGACAAATTAAATGAAATAAAATATAAACGAAAAATTTCAGCAAAAATAGATATTAATGTTATTTCTATCCATATTTCTTCACAAGCTGAAATCGAAGAAAACTCTCAGCTTGACTTACCAGCAAATTGGTCTTTGAAAAAAATGTGACTTAATTGCTTCAATTTAAAGGGAGGCCATCGAAGCAAAAGGAGCTTTCAGTGTTGAATGTTTATGAAAGTTTGAATGGTTAAAAAACTACTGGTCTTGAGGAAAATTGAAACTGGCCTGCTCAATGTAGTGGCTCTTGCTAATAACCGCTTTTTTCAAGTTAATATTTCACGATTACAACTAGGCAACACCAGATTTAATCATCCTTCTCCGTTAAGTAGAGAAGGTCGTTCAGCATGCAAAAATGCAACGTCCACCATCTTATCTACCTAAGTTTCACTTTTATTATACTATTTCCTACTAGTTCAAAGAACGAAATCCAAATTGAATTGTAAAATAGTGCTGAAGGACATTGTAATTGGAACTCAATATACCTTATTTCAAAAAATATTCGATAAACGAGAAGCAAGTGAAAAAGTCTCAATTTTGCTCAACGTAAGTGAGAAAAACAAACCCAGGAAATCTATGAATTTACCTTTCAACTCACGCAATCCACCCCACATCATCCCTGAAATAATCTTCATATGATGAATTAGGAAAGTGCCTAATTTAAACCAACCTGTTCCAAAATCCCAGAGTAAGGAATGATGAATGTTGTACTTGCCACCACAGTTCCCTTAATCCTAACCCCAAAACCCACGCTTCGCTGTGTATCAAACCACTTCTCCGATCTAAACCCACTTGCGCCCAATTAATTCCAGATTTCTTTTCCAGGGTGATTCAGGAGGACCCCTCGTCCTAGCCCGGAGCGACGGCAGATACCAGTTAGCCGGCACTGTGTCCCATGGGGTCAAATGCGCATCCCCTTACCTACCTGGGGTCTACATGAGAACGCAATGGTTCAAGCCATGGATCGAGTCCGTTACTGGAATTAACTGATCAGGCACTCACACAAGAGGACAACAAATTCCAAATGCTCAGAAGTAAAACCAGATAAATAGAAAGACGATTGAAGAACACTGAATATTTATCGATGGAGTAAATTGCCTTCATCAATTTTTCTAGATATGACAAGTACACCATCTAGTACTGAAGATTTCGACGGGTTCGAGAAATTTTAATTAATGTATTAATTGATTACTGAAGACAACGCGTTTCACTTTTAAATCATTCAATTTCCATCTTTATTTTTGCAAATTCTTATGAATGCTGAGAATTTTTAACAGTACTAAAATGAATTGGACACGTTACATAAGGAATACACTAATTAAAAAAAAATAATTCCCTGTAATATCCTGGATCTCCAATAGAAATCATCTATAAGTAATACTGAATTCTGCATTTACTAAATATGTATTTCGTAAAATGTTGAAACATTGATCTTCCAATACCAAAATTGTAATGAACCTGAAATTGAAGCTAAAGCTTGAATCAATGCATTAGATATTAAGCATAAAATCTCAAAATGTGAAATGAGAAATTTAATTTTTTACACCTCACGAAAAAACAATTTAAAGAACAGATATTCAGTCATGGTCATTTTAAATTTCGATTTTGTGATTAATTTAGATTAGTTCATCACGGACATTTTATATACGAATGAGATTTATGTGATGTTTATTTATTACCTGAAATATTTATGCTGTTTGATACATATTGTATAATTGTAATTATGTATTTATTTAATTTATTGTAATCAATATATTCCCGAGATTTTACTTTTTCTTTTTTCTCATTTTGTTGAGCGCATAAGCTCCTGTCCTCAAGCCAGTACTTTTTAACGATTCATAGGTTCATAATATATATTTATCAGTCACATAAATTTCTCATTCGAAGTGTTAAAACTTTTGTGTCATCAAAACACAATCCAGGCAAAAGTGACTTATCCCGTCAGTCAATATGATAAATTAAAGAAACTCACACAAAACGAGTTCAATAGTTTTCAATCACTACGCAAAAAGTTTATCTCCCAGTACCTTACTGGCATTAAAATATTATCCGAAAAATCCTAAATCCGACATAAATATGTTCACTATCTCTTTTACGGTATTTACGTTCACGTGATTTATATTGGGTTGTTTGGAGAGTCATTTCGTTTTTTTTTTAGGAACATGAAAGACAGTTTTCGTATAATGAATAAATATTTTATTGAATTATATATTGGCCAACACCTTTTGCCATCTTTCTGGGAGTAACATAATTCCCCTCTCATAAAAGTTTTGGTCCTTGCTGGCAAAAATCTGGTTTAGGTGGTTTTTGACATCTTCATTTGAGGTAAAGGTTTTGCCATCCAAAAAATTTTGCAGGGACCGGAACAAATAGTGGTCGCAAGGCACCAGATCTGGAGAATATGGTGGATATTGCAGTACCTGAGGTCTCGCATTATCCTGGTGGAACACTACATCCTTCCTGTTGATTAATTCGGGCCTCTTCTCTTTAAGTGAATCAATCAATGTGTCCAGCTGATGACAATAGACTTCTGAATTAATCGTTGTATTGTCCGGCAAAAGCTAAAAAAACGATTCCTTTGACATCCCACCAAACAGAGAGCATCACCTTTTTCTGGTGAATGTTGGCTTTTGACACGCTTTGAGCCGGTTCATCTTTTCTGCTCCATGACCTCTTGCGTTTAACATTGTTGTATACAACCCATTTGTCGTCCCCAGTAATAATCCGCTTCAAAAATGGATCATTTTTATGACGTTTGAGGAGCGAATCACACGCGTCAACGCGACGACACAAATTTCGCTTCATAAGGACATGGGGCACCCACACATCGAGCTTCAAGGTTGAGCCCATGCCTTTCAAATGGCCATGAACAGCCGAATTCGACAAATTTAATCTTTCACCGATCTCTCGTGTGGTTATTCGCCTATTGGCATCAACTAATGCCTTTATCGCATCTTTGTCAGCTTCGACCGGCCTTCCAGACCGTGGTGCATCTTCGACATCAAAATTGCCGGATCGAAATTTTGCAAACCAGTTCTGACACTGGCGTACTGTTAACACACCTTCTGCATACACATCCGTCAATTTTTTTCTCGCTTGGACAGCATTTTTACCTTTTCTCAAGTAAAAAAGTAAAATATGACGAAAATGCTGCTTATTGCTCTCCATATTCAAAAGGACACCAACCTAAAACTACTGTGTAGAATTAATAGAACTTTTTCACTCACAAGCCTTGCAACATCAGCTCTCAAGAGTGGTTATGCGGCTTTAGTTTAGTTTCGAAAAAAGTAACTTGCTTTCGAAAAAAAAACGTAATTATAATCCATAATAATGTTGACGGGAATAACGCACATTCTATACCAATATTTCATTATTTGATTTACAGTAATCAAAGTACAACCCATATTCACATATTCATTTACTTTAAAAGCATTATATACCTTGATACACATATATAAGGCATTATTATGTGTTACAGTCAATGAGTGAATTGGGTAAAAATATTGGTGAACTGCCTTGTTCTTACATTACTATTTCTATACTCCCCAAATAAACCTCCATGTTGAACAAGAAATTTTATACAGTTATAGATATACAGGCCCATAAGAGTATGTTTACCATTAGCCCGGAAAACACCCCTACATGTCTGCCTGTATTTCATATTTAAGATGGATCTAAGTATCATTTTTTGCTTCACAAACAAACAAGACGCAAAGGAACTGTTTCCCCAGCATACAATTCCATAAGACAAATATGATTGGAAACAAGAAAAGTAAACTACCCTTAAAGTAGCAACGTCCACAGACTTCTTCAAACAATTAACAAAATGAAGTGTCGAATTTAGTTTTTACTTAAGTAATCTACATGGTTTTTCCATTTTAGTTCATAATCAACATAGATACCAAGAATTTAGTTGAGTGTGTAATTTTACATCAGTATCACCCACAATAATATTATTAGGATATTCAGTTTTTGATTTTACATTATGGAAAATTACACATTCGGTTTTTGAGAATTTAATTTCAAATCATTAGTTGAGCACCATTCTTTAATATTCATAAAGGAATTATTTAAATCTATCATTAAATTAGTTATATTTTTTATACTTTTTATTATATTGGTATCATCTACATATAAGATCATATTTAGGATCTGATTGCTATTATAAGGAAGGTCATCAACATAAAGTACAAACAAAAGAGGACCCAGAACACTTCCCTGAGGTACTCCACAGCTCATTTCTTTAATTTCGGAAATAAAGGTTTTATCATGAAACTCTTTGTTTTCGGCCTTCAAGATAACTTTGTATCAATTTAAGTTGTCTATCTCTTATACCATAAGAATTGAGTTTAGATATTAATCTAACATGATTCACACTGTCAAAGGCCTTAGACAAATCTAAAAACATGCCAACCGGAATTTCGCCTCTTTCCAATGCTTCCACAACTCTTTGTACAAGTTCGAAAATTGCAGTGGTAGTACTTTTCTTATCCATGTAACCATACTGTGCTGAACAGAAAATATTGTGCTTTCTGAAAAAATTGACCAGACGATTCGCCAGAATTTTTTCGAAAATTTTAGAAAAAGTTGTTAATAGATTAGAATCATATACTTATCTCATTAGCAGAATTTTCAGAATCTTATAACGTTTATAATGTATTTAATGGTTCAACAATCAGGTATATATATTCTTTTGACCATATTTGGCATATAGAATCATTTAGTTAGCAAACAATCTAAAGCATATAGATCAGGAGTTAACTTTTGACAATATTTGTTAGCAAACAATAAAGCATATAGATCAGGGGTTAGTGAAGGGGTGTCATACAAATGACCTAGCCCAGGAAAAACCCCAGTAAAAAAAACCCTGGCTCCCCGCCTCAGTGTGAAAGTACAAAAATAAGCTGAAATATATTTGAGGGACTTCTTGCTTCAAGAGTGGTCTTCTATTGATGGAAACATAGACTACTTCAAGTTGTCCACATCGAATCTGGAAATAAAAAGATAAAAAATTAACCGAATAAGGATGATGCCTATATGAGTAAAAATATAAATTCAATAATATGTCTCACGTAGGTGTCAAATATAAACCCCCTGAACCGAGCCGAGAAACAAAGACTTTAAAAATAATATCGAATTAGATCGTGAGCACTCATAGGTCAAATTATTCAAAGGGCAAAAAATAGGACGTTCGATATATAAACGAGTGGGAGCGATTCATCCAGCATCCATTCAGTCGAGGCAACTCTCAAAGGTCTGCGATTGTGCTGACGCTTCTAATTAATAGCTATTAGGACAACTTGAACGGTTTTTTTCACGTGAGCCTTAGATCTCTTGATAGACGGAGGTGCGCTTTCAAATTGATTCTAAAAACATCGAACTCCATGTTTTTATTCAATTATCTCCGGCTGGAAACGATTTCAGATAGGGTTTTTCAAATGTATTCTCTTCGCAGCATAATATGTGTGGGAAGTTCATTACCTCATATTGTGTGTCGGTAGGAATTCACATTGAATTTGACTCTTGCATGAACAAAGCATGAAAAATCTGTACAAGATTTGAGCTTCAAGCATTCAGTCCATTTTGCTTTCAATTCATGAGCTGAGGTTTGTTTTTGGAAGTGATGAAATACGAAATCAGGTTGTACTAGATTTACTTCCTGAAAAGATGGCTCATAAACATCGAGTAGACGATCAATTGAGCAGTGAACAATAACAAAATCTAGTACCTACACGGTGTAATTTATTTAGAAATCAGCTTTAGAGCATCTAACGGGGCGGCAGCATACAGTAAACAGGGCTATTCACAAAAACAGTGAGCCTCTACACTTGATCCGTCAGCTTATAAGGTCATCTCATGTACTTGATTCATCACACTGAACCATTTCACTAAAGAACATAATCGATACCGTTATTTTTCAAGGACCAAGGGGCTATTTTACAAGCAAAGACGCCGGTTTTAAGAAACCTAGAACTAAAAATTCTAAGTAGACACGTGTACTCGTTGCAGTAGCACTCAAATCCACTTTGGAAATAGTTGGATTGCTAGCAACTACACACGCTACACGCTGACTTTTGAGCGAATTGGCTTGTGAAATCGGTTCGTATACTAGAGCTTTTTTTTTCACATATCTCTAGGGGTCTTGTAGATGACTAATGAACCAAAGGAACGTGATCGATCGAGTGTGTAGTTGACTAAAAGCGCTGATACCACAATCAAGCGGAGTTCATAGCTTGCTAGGTCTCCTCGTCTACCTGATAGTTCAGCTTGTAAGGTCGCCTCGTATACTTCATCCGTCCTACTGAGCTGATTCGCTGATATTTTCCAAATCTTTCAACTACCAGCTAGTGATCTCGATGAAAGTTATAAGTATAAAGAAGCTGAGAGCCAGGTTTCATATAAACGAGTTTGTCAGTAGTGGCGTACCCTCAAATTCGCCGAAAAGTTGAAATGCTTTCAATTTAACACCTCGAATTTCGAGAGTATTTGCTAGTGAATTTTCATAGAACTTCTGTTCAGATTTTTATTGGTCGTGAAGATGTCAGAAGAATAAAATAGGCGTCAACGTGAGTGATTGAGTGCGCAGTCGACTGAAAGCGCATTTGCGGCCACTCCGATTGTTTACAAGCTGGCTTCTTAGCTTGTAAAGTCACCACGTCTACCTATTACATCAGATTCTGTGCTAGTGAAGGATTTCCGTTTTCTTATATTCCTACTTCTCTGATTCTTTTTTAGAGTACTCACATTTGACCCATCAGCTTAGTTCTTCAATTTGTGCACCATACTGTTGTCTGAGTAGTCACCTAGAAACCGAATATTTGGGTAATCAGGTTTTTCACAAGATGTTTTCCTCAGCCATCCTGAAGCTGAGAATTATGATTCTAAGGTCACCTCTTATACTTATTCCATTACATTGATCAGATTCAGAAACAAATTCTAATTCATTCAACTACCAGTTTGTGAACAAGCTCATTATATTCGATCTTAAAGATCCTTTCTGGATCAAGGAGTGACTTTGCAAGCAAAGAAGAAAGTTTTTGAGCAACCGAGTTTGTGAGTCGCTCCCTTAGGTGCTCCTGAAAAAGCTGAACTGCTGCCAACTTTACACACCTCACACCGAGTTCTGAGCTTATTTGCTTGTGAAGCCACCCTGAGTAATGGAACTTGTTCTTGTTAATATATTTCTAGTAATTGTGAAGATGTTTGAACTGGCAATTGAGCTTTTCTGCTATTGATCGCTAGAAGCGCATTTGCAGATACTTCAGTTCTTCACGAGACGGTTTTCTTATCTTATAAAGCCACTCCTATACTTGAACTAGTAGTTGCGCAATCAGGTCGGTCTATAAAAAGTAGGTGAGAGAATTTTTTTGAATTAACCACATTTATAACAGGTTTTCATGATATAATGAATTATCAAAGAATTCTATCAAAGATTTAATCATCATTCATCAATATTCGAATCACATTTTCAATGGACGTCATCGTTCGCCCTACAATCGCTTCAAATCAGTAATTCTATCATGTCGCCATAAATCCTGTCGAGCAAATCAACTGCCATCTCCTTCCTCGTTTCTATTCAATTGATCATCTTTTGATGTCAACTGTTGATGCCACATGGCAGCATATACGCCCCCCTGTTCGACTAGCATTTCATGTCTGAAATAGATTTCAATTATTATAGTTCTATTAATCACGTATCTCTTACCTCCCCCTTTCCACAATTATTCCATCTTTTATGACTAAAATTTCATCGGCATGTACAATAGTGGACAGTCTGTGGGCAACGATAATGGTTGTTTTATTTGAACACATATTGTTCAGAGATTCCTGAAAAATTAAACAATTTCAAACTGACTATAAATCCATTATATATCCAGTGATACCACTGATAGGGAGCTGTGGAACTCAATGAAATGGTAGATATTTCCAAAAATGAATCCTGCAAACGTTGCTGAATACATATAAATGAAAACACTGGCGTAGAAAGTGTTATTTAAATGTGAGATCCAAATAAAGAAATCCAGACTGTTATTTCTCTTGCTATCAAATTTGAAAATACTTCAATAATTCTTGGTGGTTATATTGATTCGATACATTAAATAAAGTGTTTCAGAATATACTTAGTTTTAAAGACCTTTCGCATCGAAAGAAAAGGTTCTCGAGGATTTTGCTGTTGTTGATTGATTCGATTTTTTATGCTTATGATCTAGATCTCTCTATATTTCATAGCAGCTAAATACTCACTTGAATATTCCGTTCAGTTTGAGTGTCTAAAGCACTAGTTGCCTCATCTAAAAGAACAATTTTTGGAGCCTTCAACAATGTCCTCGCAATAGCCACTCTCTGTTTTTCTCCTCCACTAAGTCTCAAACCTCTCTCTCCAACCTTGAAAGAAAGAATTCAGAATTCAATTATAAACTTCCATCTCAAGGACGGTGTTGGTAATTACCATTGTCTCGTAACCATCTTTGAAATATAAAATTTTTTCGTGAATGTCAGCCCCTCTAGCAGCTTGTATAACATCTGCTTCAGCTGCATTCAAACGACCATAAAGTATATTGTACCTGAAAATAATACCACAAATGAAACTACAAGTTCAACTAGATATAACATGAAGAGGGAATTTGATAAGTAAACGAAAAGCAAAAAATTGAAAGGTGGACATTCAAGTTTATTCAAAACAATTCCAAATGCAGGAGTGATATCTTTAAGTGTACCAAAGGAATAGTACGTCAATACCAATTGAGTATTTAGAACACTGGTTTTCAACTCCAAAATTTGATATTCAGAAGAACTGTATCGATTGTTGTTGGTTTCAATTCAGTAATTTAGCAATAAGTGTTTATAAAGTGTCAATGAGTCATTCCTTTTTTCTACATTTTGTAAATAACTGATAATATTTTGAGCTGCTTTTATTAGAGCCCACAGAATTCAAGGAGTGCATATGAGTTGGTGGTCTGGAAAATCAGATTTCATGATTTTTCCTCCGATGAGATGTGCACCTACGTTCATCAGTATTCAAAACAATTGACCGGGCACCTTAACTTTTTGCTTCCAAAATCATTCTCGATTTTGTTAATGAAATAAATAATAAAATAACAAACTTGATTGTATTGTTGAAAAGAACTGTGTCCTGTGGAACCACACCGATGGCTCTCCTCAAAGACACCTGTGTTACTTTTTCGATATCTTCCTCATCAATTAATATGTTTCCTGATTGAATGTTGTAGAATCTGAATAAGAGTCTTATGATTGTACTCTTTCCGCTGCCTGAAGGTCCAACCTGGAAGGTAAAAACACAGTCTTCAAGCCGAAGGTTGAATTATAGCTCAGTGAAAATCTTTGAATATTCAATGTCATGAAATTTTGAAACATTAATAAAATGGTGAAACTGAGTTTTTGAATGGTTTCACTAGTTTAATAATAGTATCTCTACCTGGAACACGTAACAAGCCAGAGCAAACTTTTGTATGGTTTTATAGGTCGACCAGCACTATTAAAATTATTATTATCCTTGAAATCTTAATGCCTGTACCATTTCAAGAAACTCAAATTTCGAAATATGTTATCCAAGTGTTTAATTCAATTAAATTAATGTACCTACACTTAAAATTAATATAAAGTTGATACACTATTCAATTCGTCACCACATACCTATCGGGTGTTCCAAGGTTCCAGTGTTGCCAGATGTATGCAAATTTGGCAACAGCTTTGCTTTCTTTCATCTATTCTTTATGGTTTTTGAGTTTTAAATTATTTTTAAACATTTCAAATCAAATTTGAGAGAAATAAATGCATTATGATCAATATTTTAGATATCGGTTGGCATGATTTCAAATAATTATTTTATCTGCACCACCGTTTCCTGATCTTGGTTGTCAATCAGACCGAGTGGTAAAAAAATTATCATTGTTCCATTCACAAAATTTAAATCTCCACTTTTTTAAATTAGATACTCACTATGTTCGATCATTCTAAGAATGAGAATAACCCACTATACATTTTTATAGATATTTCCTTGTTTGGATTCTATGTTTTCGGCGTTTATTTAATCTCAGATTAATTTAATCTGCCTTTATTTCATTGTATACAAAATTTCTCTGTACTCTGTAAACCAACATATCTCGAACTCGATCCATAAAGATCTATTTTTCAAGTTTGCACGACAAACAACAGTACTTTGAAGGAGTTTTTGTATTTGATTTGGAAATCAATAAACTCAGATAACTAAGAACAGTGGCGGATTTACCAATAGGCCAAGTAGGCGGGTGCCTATGGAGAGGAGAGAGATTTAGAGGGGCGGCAAATTTAGCAAATTTTTTTTTTATAATTATACGTGTACACAATCTATACTATAATAAAATCGTAAACCTAAAATAGTCTGTACATTGAAAATATTCGAAAAAAATTCGCTAGGATGGCTTGAGATGAGTAACTGAGTAGAATTAGATTTTTTTTTAAATTCTTGTTTGTCTGTTCGTTTGTTTGAATGAACATCACGCAAAAACTACTAGTTACTTTTAGATGAATCTCCTTGAATTGTGTAGTCTGAAGTCCGGTTTAACATTTATATATTTATCAAAATTGTACCCTTAAGGGGTTCAAAACGGGGGTCAACGTTTGTATGGAACTACTTGATTCCGTGGTCCAATCTCTTTGAAATATTTCATGGATATTCTTTAAAGTAATTGGTGGAGGACCACATATTTATTTTTTTTTCAATTCAGTTGTGGAGCGGCAATAACGCTGGTGAGGTGCGGAGCGGGGGCAGATACCCGAGTATGTATATTATAAATTTAGTTTTTTTTTTGTATTACAGGTTTTTTACGGGCGAGTGTTCTTAGACATATTTGATGAAAATTGATTGAGCCGTTCAAAAGTTACAGAGGTTTTACGCTTTAAAGTCGGGGGTTTTTGTTTTGCCTGTCGAATAAACTTGTTAGGTCAACATTAAACTCTTCAGTACATAACGGGTTGCAAAAATAATCTAGTAATTGACAGAAATATAACTAAGTTCACAATCATACTAATAACGGGATTAAATTAACGTATTGAATTTCAAAAGTCAGTAGGGGCGGCAAAAATTGAATGGCCTACTAGCGGCAAATTTGTAAATCCGCCACTGACTAAGAATCCAAATAAGATATGTATAGAGAAATGTACAGAAAAATAATGAGTGGGACAAACTCATGAAATGGTCCGTAATTATTCCTCTGAAAATAAAAATATTTCGTAAAATCGGAAAAGAGAAAAGTAAAGATTTACTCGATGCTTTCACAGATACGTATTCTATTGGCATCGGTCGGACTCATTAGTTCAGTGCGAATAATTAATTGAATCGAATTTAATGTTATCGCCCACTTCAGCAAGTGAACCAATAATAATTCACGTTCTCTTGATTAACATCCATAAAGCCAATTCCCAGAGAGCAAGGAGTTAAGTTTCTCAAGGAAACGTTAGAGAAAGCATAGAAATCTCATATAGAGTTCAACTCACTTCGGCGAGTAAACGTGAACTTTGTTCATTAAACTTACTTGTTCTTCTGGCAATAAAATCAAAAGTGTTATCTGCATCGAAAATTATCTTTCACTTGGAATCATGTTTCTAGTTAACTTCCACATGAACGGATTCCACCTTAAACTTTATGTTTCCAGAACATCATTCCACCTCAATAATTTTCACTCTAGAACAACTGACGAGTTATCATCTGTTGCTAAATGAACAATACATCACCTAACTCAAAGAAGTTTTCAGGTTCTGCTCTTTCAATCTTTACCCAAATCCGGAATAGAAGATAAAAAAATTGATCGATTTTCTCATGCCAATATTTGTTGAAATCAACTCAACTGGAATCAGCTACCGATTGGAAATTGGGACCAGAGTTTTTCTACTGTTATAAATGACTGTGTTGTATCTTCTACTTTCTACTATCTACTTTCTGTAGTTTTTCTTTGTATTCAAAGAAGTTTATCATTTTCACAATGGGAAAATTGAGTATTATGGACGCCAAATCTTTTTATTCCTTTGATCTTGAGCTCTAAAATAACGTTGTTGAGCACAGACTGACCCCGATGGTAATCAACTTGTCACCAAACCCACTCGGCTCCAGAGAGTGCACAAAGTACCTCCTCGGCTAGCTCTAGAGCTGAGACTACTTATAAAGGGGCGTCACTCTCTTTTATTATAATACAAAGAAAAAAAGAGGAAACTACACTAAAGATCTCAGGGTCGCAAAAGAGAGAAAATAACGAACGCATTCTCAGGATGCCAAACGAGCCCGATCACACAAGCGGGAGGTAGTGGCTGGTAGAAAGAATATAGAGCAATTATTTAATAATATAATGAGCCCAAAGGAAATACACAAGGTCCCTCAAACGAGGATATATCTTACAGAAGGTAGATCACTAACTAGTTCTTACTTCACAACCCGAATATTCGATATAATGCTTTATCTCTTACTAAACAAACAGTAATATCACCCTAAGGTATATACTTAGAGCCTCGATGGTAATCGTTACAAATAGCTCTTTACTTATATCTAAGCGACCTTCTCGATAGGTCAGATTTTATGTACTAAACAGTATTCACTGAATTGGACTTCTTTGATACTAATCAATCTTAACTAAATTCTACAGACTAACCTTCTATAACAGTCTAGGTCGTGGCTTGACTGAAGTACAAAAGGATATTATTCTCACAGTCTCGTAGATGGAAACTGGGTTCAAATATATTCCTGGGCCAACGTAGTACAATTTCTCACAGCAATGCGCCCGGGGTAGACGACAGGTGTGGTATCTTAGATGGCAAAATCTGGTGGAGGTCCCCAAAGACAGCTCCCACGACAGTAATTCAAAGACAGCCTATACAAACAGCTCGAAGACTTCAAAGACAGTTCAGAATCTGCGGTACCTCGCAACGGTACAATAATAATTCCCAATTCGAAGCAGAATGATGCAATCCCACGTCGTTTTTCCAAACAAATACGCCACTCCGCTAAAGCGCAAGAATCTCACCAACGAACAAACCAAACCAACATGATAAGATTTTTCTCAGGGCTTCAGTTAAAATCCTATTCAGATCCGCAAAATTGCGATTAATTACTCCAGGATATTCCAACCAAAAATGCGGAAAGAACGACGTAATTGAAAACCTACGTCACATCCATAGAACAAGACCACCGACAACCGTCCAGTGAAACGTACGAGATAAGCTGGTAAACTACCGCGACTAACGCCACCAGTTCGATTGGCAGGTACTAACTAGAGTGGGAATTTTGAAACCGTGACAAACTGAACGATGATACGGTTGTGACGACGGAAAAAGTACACAGGTGTGACCTTTTAATTTCTTCGTTTCGTAACTGCGCAACTGATCTGTGAAGTCATCTGAGTCGCAAAACGGTAAACAATACCTGGTTTGACCGTTAATCTCAAGACAGAAAAATGTTTTTTTAGCATGGTAAAAGACGAATTAATTAACCTTGACAATGTAAGGAAAATTCCTCATTACCTTTATTCACAGCCAAATACTCTAACCTAACGAAATGCTTTGTATTGTGACTTGGAAGACCTCAGAATATATGAGGTTTCAATCCCTCTTCAATGCGCATGATCACACCTGTGTATTTATACCATAGTTGTGACGAAGTGTCGACTTCAGCGGCCTGCGGTAAAGCAAGTAAAGATGCTTTTTTTCTGTGGTACCAGTGAATTCTAAGATTGTAGTGTTGCCAGCACTGCGTCTCATCCATCTATTATTACCCCAGATACATCCCACTACTCATAAAATACAATCGGAGCGGGTTTGGTGGTCTGAACAATCAGAATTAATGGTACCCGACCAAGCAGCTTGATCGCCCGTCCACGGAGTTGCTTCTAACTCCACGAAAAATTCATCAGAATTCATTTAGCGTTTCAAAATGAACAATACACATCGACAAGATCAAACAAGTTTTCAATTTCAACATCTTCAATATTTAGCCTTGTTCCGAATAGAAGATAATAGAAATGAAATCGAATTCTGCCTACCAAATATTTGTTGAAAACAAGTCAATAAGAATTGGCAAGAGATTGGAAACCGGAAGCGAACGTTTGTCGAGAATCACGGATGAGGAAGATGTATATTGAAAATTTTGTTGTTGGCATCCCTGTGCATTTTGTTTGAAGAGTTGTATAGGATTGAAGGCCTTCATACATTTTCAGTAGTATCTGATATAAATCTTCATATTACGTCAACATGAAATCATAATGAATTGCTTATTAAAAACTTCATACTCTAGAATGATATTGAATATAAAATAAATGAAGAGTTATTATTTGGGCAATATCCATTCTCTCTTATTTTTTTCTTCCCGACGTTTCAACAAACATCTTCTGTTGTTCTCAAGGTAAAATTGGCCTTCACAATAGCTGGTATTTCAGGAATCTTTCCAATTTCCATAAATGTCATAGGCAGATTACGAAAACTTGATAAATACTTAGCACTTACCTGTGGTTTGAAGACTTTTTCAAGTTACATCGCACAATAGGCCACCAAACTGGCGGCAACTCAAATGATGATGACTTTCGGGATTGAGAGTGATGTTTTCTTTTCTTAAGTTTCCCTTTTTTGGATATTATAGATGTTTTGTTCCATTTTATCAAGTGATTTTCATCCACACACACACACACACATGTTGGATCAACTGGGATCTATCAGTGTCTAGGTAACACTTGGAAAAGCTTCTGATGTTCTTTGATTCTCGCCTTCAAGGGGCAAGGGAAATGTGTTTCCAACAATATGGTGCCACTTGCCATACAGCCCATGAAACCATGGCTTTACTGCGAGAGCATTTCGGCGAGCAGATCATTTCACGCTTTGGACCAGTAAATTGGCCGGCTAGATCATGTGATATCACACCATAATTATTTCCTTTGGGACTATGTGAAGTCAAAAGTCTACATGGACAAGCAAGGCTACGATTGAGGTATTGGAGGCCAATATTACTCGAGTCATTGGAGAAATATCAACCGAAATACTCACACGCGTCATCGAATATTGGAACTATCGAATGGATCTTGTTACACGTAGTCAAGGTCAGCATTTGAAAGAAGTTGTTTTTAAAAATAATTGTTTTTCATTTGTTGATGAAGATTTTAAAATAAAATTGTTTTTATTATTTTTTTATTTAAATAAAAGTACTTCTAAATGAATCACACTTTATTTGGTTGCGCATCTTCTTATGTTGTATTGGGTTCAAATTGTTTTTCTGTTATTTATTTCGCTCTTTTTAATATCTTTTTGAGATAACCATTTCTTTTAAGATATTTCCTCATTTTAATCTTATTGGGAAGAGCATATAGTTGTTGCTCTATCATATAAACATTTTGGCATTCCCAATTTAGTATTTAGTAATTATTTATTTAAATTTCAGAAATCATCAGCTTTTGTAAAAGTTGAAAACAACGGTAGATGTCTGTTGAAACGTTGGGCAGAAGAACAATAATATATGACGGTTATTACCCAAATAATAATTGTATGCGAGTTCCACAATCAACGATTTCTTGTCAAAAAATATAATATATATATATATATATATATGAAATAGTTGTTTGCGCCTTTTTAAATTACCTTGTTTGAGTGGATTGAATCAAAAGATTTAATGGAAAGGCAGTTATTTATATTATTATATTAATATATTAGTTATTTATATTTAAATTTTTTCTCACCAACGCTAATGTTTTTCCAGCTGGCACCTTGAATGATATATTTTTCAGGATAGGTTCAGAATTGTAAGCAAATGATACGTCCTTGAACTCCACTGTTCCTTCTTCTATCGATAAAATTTTCGCATTTTCTATATCCACAACTTCGGGTTCTTGCTTTAGAAGATCAAACAAATTTTCCATGTCCACGAAGTTTCCTTGCAATGATCTATAAATTCATATAATGTTAAAAAACCTACATAATTCTTTCTTCTACGAATTTTGTCATTGTTATTCAGAAAATTCTGTTGAAGTATTCATTGCGATGGTTTCTTTTTAGTTTTAAAAAGAGACTACCTACTGTTGATGTTCCATTTACACGCTTATTCTAGTTTGAAAATTATTTTCGAATATAGATATAGATAAATAAATAAATGAATTCTTTTGTGTCTCAGGGTGAGCTGCAGACCTGAAATCTGGATACGCGAGTTCGAGTCCAGCCCGAAGTGGCATTATTTCCGGAATTCCAAATGTCATATTTCATCAGAATTATTTTACAGACGTTGAACTAAATTTCGTATTTATTTTTCTATTTTTTGGATTCGCCATGCAACTCGTACCATTTTTTGTATATCACTAAGCACTGATTCTTCAAATAGAAATTGATTCTGAACGAGATTAAAAAATATTTCTACTTACCTATAATACATCCCAAAAAAATTCAGTGGACCGTATAATTGGATAATATAACTCGAGAAAAGAACATAATCTCCTACAGTTAATTCCTTGGTTTCCACAATTTTATAGACGCATAGCAGACTTCCTATGAGAAGTCCACCATTTATTATCAAGTTTTGAGTCGTGTTAAGTATATTCAGAGTTATAATAGATTTGAATTCTGCTTTCTGTAAAAACGAAAAAACATGATTGAAACAGAAAACATGATTTTGTTTTCATTGAATTGGTTTGCAAGTTGATCTCAGTAAAGATCTATAAATATTCACCTGATAGTCAAGAAGAGATTCTCTGAAGCTTTGAACTTCATATTCTTCATTTCCATAGTATTTGACGGTTTCGAAGTTCAGTAAGGAGTCCACACTTTTCGCCTTAGCTTTGTTGTCCGCCAAGTTCATTATACGTTGATATTTTGTTCTCCATTCCGTTATGCTTACAGTTGATGCTGGAAAAAATTATTACTTCAAAAAGGGATACCGTTCTAGAAGTATTGAACATGACGAAGGATTGCTAAGACTGGAGATGTAATTTGTCAATAATTCATTCCGTATGAGAGAACTGACGGTAGGGGATTTTTTATCAAAATCATGAATCTCAGACAAGATGGTTTTTCATAACGAACACATCATAATTTCAGATTCACCCTTTGAGTGTCGTAAGTGTACAAGCTTAAATCCGCTGTTTTTAGTAATAAAAACAAATTTTCGTACTTCCGGACCTAAAGTGACAACTTCACTCCCTTGTGACAGGTACTAAAGTGTCACATTTAATCCCTCCGGGATTAAATATTGACGAAACTCCCGGAACGATTAAATCACAAACAAACGAATTTGAGGGATATTTTATTGAAAAATACAATTCATTAGAATGGTAATTAACGTTAATATTCAAATTAAATTGTGACAGTTCGTCATATTGACCAGTCTTTCCTGGGTTAATGCAGCAGGTAACTGACGAGTAACAGATAGGTCCTTATCATATTGAACTGGTGTTTGTTTCGAAGATCCTGCGGAAACAGGAAGCGAGAATGAGGACTGTGGCATAACTATAGTGGACGAATCGGCGACTTGACCAAATATTTTATCTGAAATTTTTGTTTATTTTTAATAGACGAATCTCCCTCGGCCACGTTGGAGGATTTCCATCCTCCATGTCTCTTGCTCCCGAATCAGCTAACAAAGACGCAGATGTGCGTCTAAAACAATGTCCCGTATAAGACGTCGCATTTTCTAATTTCAAGAAAGCTGCTATTTGCCGTCGAAATGTACCAAACATGTTTTTTCCTACTACTCGCGTAGTACATTCTTTGTTGATGTATTGAACAAAAAATTTTGAATGCCACAAAACTGATGGCACTGTTTTCTGAATTTTTGATCACAAAATTTCGGTCAATTTTATTTTTGGTGTTTCTAATCGCAATTAGGAAGGAATCGCCCAAATCTCTCACATCGTCGATTTCTAAATCAACCAACTCTTTTCCACGACAAGCTCCCGCAACGCCCAAAATAAGTGCAACCTACAAAAAAATTGATTTCTTAAAATTTCTGAATATAAACACATTTCCAAATTTACCTTAAGCATTGAATATTTATCATCCGGAGCCTCCCGTAAGAACTGATCTACCTGCTCAGACGTGAGAATTCTTGACTTTGGCTTAAATCCCTCATTTCTTCTCTTCAAAAAAGCTAATAATTTTGGAAATTTACTTATATCAATATCTTCTCTAATGTTAATAACCGATTTCAGCATTGAGTAATGTGCCCAGAGAGTTGAGGCACAAACCGCTTTTGATTCATCATTGAAGTAGACTAACAGCGCATTTTCAGTAGGTTGTCTCCCATTTTTTAAGCGGCACCACTTTTTAAAAGTATCGTACTGCTGCTCGTATAGTTTTCTAGATTTCGGTGGTAACAATTCTTCACCTACTTCGGCTGCTCTTTTATCAATATCAGATACACCTTCTTCACTCATGATACCAATAATTATCAATAACAATGTTCCTTTACAATGACACTAGTAATGACAATGTTTCTAAATTATAATTGCCACAACGCAATGTTACTATGGTAACTTATTTTAATAGACAGTTTATTAAATGAGTTGAAGAGAGAAAAAACTGATTGAAATTATTGAAATAATTAATAAAATCATACCGGAAGTACGAAAAGTATCGTATATACCTTGCGACTGAAGTACATTTAATCCTTCAGGTAAATTATGGCCCTCCCTGCGGTCGGGCCATAAACTTTACCTTCAGGATTAAATGTACTACTTCAGTCCCGCGGTATATAATATACTATTGTTTTGTATAAAAAGCAGAAATGAATTTTATTCAAAGTTCCCTCGATAGCAATACATTTTTCCCATCTCTCTCGCAATTTGTGAATACCACGCCAAACGAATTCATTTTCTTTCGAGGCAAACCACTCGTCCAGAAATTTTCGCACGTCTTCGTAAGAATCGAAGTGCTGTTCTTCAAGTGCGTGGCACATCGAGGAAAACAGGTGATAGTCAGAAGGAGCCAGGTCTGGTGAATAAGCGGGGTGGAGTAACACCTCCCAGTTGAGTGACTCTAGGTAATTTTGGACCAATTTCGACGTGTGCGATGGTGCGTTATCATGGAAGAAAATCAGTTTATCATGTCTTTGTTGATATTCAGGCCTTTTTTCACACCAAGCACGGTTCAATTTGATCAGCTGTTGGTGGTAGCGGTGGAAATTTACAGTTTCACCAGGTTTCAATAGCTCGTAGTAGACTATACCCTGCTGATCCCACCAAACGCACGGCATCGTCTTCCGTCCAAATCGACTTGTCTTTAGGAAGATGTTGATGGTTGGCTGGGATCAACCTACGATTTCTTGCGTTTTGGATTCTCGAAATAAATCCATTTCTCCTTGCCAGTCACCACGAGATGCAGAAATGGCTTTATTTTTCTACTGGCAAGCAAGATTTCGCATGTGTTTTGGCGTCGCTCCATCTGCCTATCGTTCAATTTATAGGGTACCCATTTTACATTTCTTTGAACCTTTCCAATGATGCATGGAAATGGCTGGTTGAGTGATAACCAACTGCTCGGCAAACATTTTTTGCGATTGGGTATCGTCCTAGTCCAAAAGAGCCTGTAATTCATTGTCCTCGACCTTTCTGGGCGATTTTCACGCTCCTTGTCACTCAAGTCAAAATGGCCATCTTTAAACCAACGAAACCAGTGTCTGCAAGTTATTTCCAATAAAGAACTGTCACCATAGGCTTCCACAAGCATTCAAAGTGATTCGGCAGCCGATTTCTTTAAATCGAAGCAGAAAAGCAGAGCTTCCCGCATATGCTCTTTTTCGACACAAAACTGACATGATTACACAAAGAAAAATATATAGTATATAAGTATATGTTGTTGTATGAAATCGCTTATGATGTGCACTGATTGATGTGAACAGATGTCGAGCCTATACAAAAACAGTAAGACATTTCCATAGTAGCTGGTAATACGCTCACTAACGTCATCTATGAGCAAACAGCGAATTTAAGCTTATACACCTGGTATATTGAAATAGAGATGATCCAATTCATACTGTTGATTAGAAGATAAAATTTGAAGCAAAAGAAAAATTTCATCTTCCACTTTGATGGCATAATGAAGAAAACTCACCTATATATAAAACCATAGTAATGAAAACTATAATTCCAAAATAAATATCGAAAGTTATTATGAGATATGTGATGGCTACAAAAATATCCACCAGTGTTGGTAAAATATTAAAAATAAAGACGTTCAATAAATTATTAATACTTTCTGTTCCTCTATCCATAATCCTCAATACTTCCCCCGTTTTCCTATTCAAATGCCATCGAAGAGATAAACTGTGAAGATGTGCTAAGAGCTTCACCTAGAAAAAAAAACTGAATTATGAAATGATTCGAAAACAATGCAATTCAGTTGATTGTTTGATAAAAATCAGAATGAAATTTATTCTGAGTACACAAAATGAAAAATATTGATTTTCCTAAAACAATTATCTAAAAAGAATATTGAGTTACCTCAACCTCCCTTGCTGTGTACTGCTGCACTCTTATCCATAAAAATGTTCGAAGATTATTTAACAGCCCCATAGATCCCACTCCACCACCCTGTAGGAATTTCAATAAAACATAATATAGTATGAGATCCCAACGGAACCTGGTCGGTTGATCTTTTTCTGGAGTCAAACTATTCACTATAAATATTAAAATTAAATAAGTAAATCACCAACAATCAACAACTCACCAATCCATTTCGAAAATATTGGCACGAACAAATTTATAACTCTTCCAAGCCCCAGTAGTAAAAAACATATAAGAACTACCAATTGAAGAACACAACTTTTTTTCGGCCATATATACGGTGCCAGAACTTTTATTTTTCCCCATAATCCCGTCCAGGTCGACTTTGCGGGTTCAGTCAGATGGCTTTCAAATCTCTGATTGTGACAATAAAAATTAAAATTGATTCTTTATAACAAAGTGAGAAATAATTAATAGTGACTTTAACTATGTTTGCATTGATTCATTTCTGGATATGTGCAGGGGATCATTTCTTTTTTCGTTATTTCCTATATATAAGCGCCCACATTATTGCCATTCGAAAATGGCCACAAAAAATTTGTTTTTTCCTTGTTACGAGGAACGCCTAAGAAAGAATGCAAGCTGATATTTCAGGTGAACCAAAAAGTGAAAATATGACAAAAATTATCAGGTGCTTTCAAGTATTAGTCACCTGATGATTCTGATTCCCTAAATTCAAAGATATATGAACAAGAGCCAATATATGTGAATAAATTATCAAGCAATCAGTAATAATCAATCACAATTCAAAGATGTCCTTTACACTTTTATTCCAATCATTGAGAAGGAAAGCACAGTCAAAATATAATTTTTATAATCATCAGCATCAGCTTGAAAGATCTGCTGATTTTTTAATTTTTCATATTTTATATTAACAGAGATTTTAAGTAAATAATAACAATAATAATAATATGAAAACAACATGAGCTTTTCGAATGCCATTTCGATGATTTACATAATTCATTTAAAAATCAATTAATTAGCAGTTTCTACTTTCGAAACGAGTAAGGTTGAATGAACTTTGTTGTATTATCTATATGAAATGAATGAAACAATCAGTAGGAAATAGATGAATCAAATTGACCGCTATAGAGTCAAACATTTGAATTAAAATGTGTATTCACTGAAGTATTCTAGAAACTACTGAATCAATTTACTTCTGAACTAATGGTTATGAATTTACTCTATTTCGATACATAAATGAAAAGTAATTTCTTGATTATTTACCCTCATATCGAATTGATATATACGAACGAATAGTTCCTTGTTATCTTGAATCGCGTTCAATACACAGGAAAACACAAATAAACTCCTGTGAACACAATTGTAGTGTGTAGACAGATATCAAGTGATCTTATTTTTAAATATCTAAATGCCGTTGGATAGATATACCGAATGACTAGAGAGTTTTATTATCTCTGATACAATGCTCTATGATTTTCAGTTGATATGAATCTCTTTGATAAACATTTATTCATTTGTTTGAATGTCAACAATTCATTTCAATCCCCAAATATCGGAATTTTTGTTATAATAATAAATTATTACTATTATTTTTATAACTTCCATCATCATAATTATTATTTTTATGTTTATAACTATTATTATTATAAACAAAATTAATTCGCAAGTGGCTACAAAAAGAAATGAATAATTTCTCCCGTTTTTAGTTGAGAAACCGAATATTAATCTGTTCAGGAAGCCTTTCCTAGTGTGATAAGTAATAGTATATAACATTACTAGCAAGCAGAGCTGTGCCAAAGCATTGTGCTTAGTGCTCGTGAAAGCACTCTAAGCACTTTAGTGCTTCCGAGCACTGTGCTCGCGAGCACTTTTCAAAGGCTAGTGCTTAGTGCTTGTTTTTCGGAGCACTCATCGCGAAAATCTTAGTGCTAAGCACTAAGTCTTTCCGAATTCTTGAAGTAGGGTCAATATAAGCAGGTACGGTATTTGATTTTTTTATGTGCGCAAAGATAATATGATCGTTTTGAATTAATATTCAGTATTTCTTAAGTCACCATTGATTTGACTTTATGGTTATGAAGGCCAGAACATTTTTTTGTTTTTGCGCGCTTGTTACTAGTGGAACAGGCGGGCTATCGTTCTGTCCAAATGTCTGTAATTTCCGAATATCGAGCCGAAAATGGTTTCAATCCAACTTCTTGATGGAGAAACCTTGGTCAAATTTAAGTAGGTCAGGCTGGCCGGCCCTCCGATCGTATACTCTCTATCTTCCGAAGGAGATGACCTAGAGTTTTCATTTATTCAGAATAGGTCGAGTGTCCAAATATCTCGGTCAAGTTCGTTATTGGGCCAAATCCATCGAATAGTTTAGCAGTTAATCCCAATATATTAAAAACAATAAGGAATATTTCTGTGGTAATCCACAGAAGGAGATCGAAAAACTTTGGGTCGCCGAGGGGTTCAGAAATGCGATATTTCGAGGTAGAAAGGGGAAGGCGATCTCGCGAGCGAAGCGAGCACCGTAAAGTTCATGAGACGGACTTTCGTTAGGTGCATTTCACATGCCTATACGACCACGCTAACATTTTCAAAAAAATTATCTAAAACACCGATTTCCCGGTTTTTCGCGAAAGATGGTCCGGTAAAATTGAAAAAGGCTTTTTCCACTGACGCGATCGGGAAAAGCCGTTTTCATATGTGTCTTCCCCGAGAATCGGACCTTTGGATAAAGCTATTCATATCGTCCAATCGAAAGTAAAAATATTTTAAATTAATTGCTGAAAATAGCTTACTTCGGCTCAAACACAAATTTCCAGATCATCAGTCACGTCCGACGTTCACAGAACATTGTCACATATTTTCAATTACAATTTTAATCCATACTCCGTATAATATTTTGAAAATTCTTCAATTCATATGATTCGTAAGAACCCTGGTGAGGTATTCTCTTATAGTTTAACAGTCTACGATGTGTATTTAAGAAATTCAAAAATTTACCCAACATAGAATCAGTTTTACAATCCCTAGCAAATTCATTTCACCCCTGTCGATTCCTACTCTGAAATGACAATTGTCGTTGACATTCTAATCTTATGTATTGTAATCATACTTTTCTTTATGTATGATTGTAATCGTAACCAAACAATAAACTAATTCAAATGGATATTTCGCAGGTAGGGATTTGCATATAGCAGATGATATTTTATTCGGGTTGTACATTTCAATTTCCACTCCAGGAAGGAACATAGGAACGACCCTGTAAAATTCATCATGCCTTCAGAACAAAAAATCCTTCTTTCACCATCAGATATATCCATCCACGCTAAGTATTCTGTCTTCAGCAATTATTTCATTACGTTCTTCCCACAATCAAGCAAAATAGTAACAGTAGTTGATCAAATATTTGCAATTCTTTTATTCCTGTTGGTTCTGCAAATTCCAAGAGAATTTAAATTTTGAATATGCAATTCAATATCTTTATCTATCAAACTTAGACTAGGTTAGATCTTTGAAATAAATATTCCTCTGATCATTAGGTAATCTATGCCAACTTCCATAATACTTCAATAAAGGGGTTCACCAAATTAATAACTTTTATTGGTGGTACATCTGAGATAGTGGTATTCCATAATTTCTGATATTTTAAGGACTAATCTACACTTCCATAAACACTAATTTTGTTTCACTCATTGAATTCTCACCATCATATAAGATTTTTTTTATACTCAAGAGTCTAAGCTGTTTCTATCATATTTTATATATTTCTATCCGCTAAAATGTCCCATGATACTTCAATTGAATGATAGATGACTGTTTGGTCTCTCCATCAAGTTTTTACAAATACAAGGATTAATATTGTCTCTAATATTTGTAAAAATGAAGGTCATTATCTCTAACTATATTATACTATCTAAGGTTTCTAAAAAATGAACCTACAAGGATAAATATGACTTCTTATATTCTGTAAAACTGAAGGTAATATTTCATTATTTACATTTAACTTCCTTACATATTAAATGAACTCATAAATCATACAAATCCTCAATATGCATGAAAAATCCATTTACCTGGATTTGATGTTACTCACATACCTACTTTTCATAATTTATAGTCCTTGGATTTGCAGATAATCATTCATTCAGGTTATTTCAGTTGTCATTACAGAAAGAAACATAGCAAGGATCCTGTGAAATTAATTATGATCTTAAAAAGGAAAAATCTTTTTTTGCCATTAGACTCATTGGTTCCAGGCATAGAATTCTGCCTTTGGCAGTTTACGTCATCACATTCTTCCCATAATCAAGCAAAACAGTTGCTCAAAGATTCCATCGCTTTGCAATTTTTTCAGACTGTTACACACATTTCATTATATACTCTTTCTGAAGTCACTAATTTTGTTTCACTCGTGATTCTCACTATCACTTAAGATTTCCTCTTATTATTTCGATAATCTACATGCACAAAAATTACTATGTGACCTTATCTATACTCTAAATGGCATCTTCAATCCTACAAAGCTTTACTATATATGAAAAAAAAAAATAGTGTAGATAGCATATACTTTTTCATATAAAATACCCTTGATAATTAAATGATCTTGCAACGATGCAAGCTAAAATTTTGTCAGAATCAAGTTACATGCTAATTCAACATCTGCAGATACTTTCCTGTTTATAGAATAAAATAGTTATTTAAACTCAAGTGTTCAAATAATCATTATCTATATAATAATTTATAATATTACAATTCAACTCCAAAAAATATTATCTTCACTACTTCAATTTATACTTCATATCTTGCAGGTTTTCATCCTAATCAAAGTAAGATAATCTAATTTTCTATTGATATATCAAAATCATTGTTTTTTTTTTTCATCTACTTCCATTATTCCATTCATGTCATGGGATGAAGATAATCTGAAATAATTTCAAATGAATGAAATTTCATGGCAGTATCCCAGAGACTACTTATAATTACTGAAGGTATGGTAAGTTTCCTTGAAAGCCACGAAGGATCATTTCTCCTCAAGAGTCACAACACAAAGACAGTTCTTCAATTCCTTTGGTCTAAAACATACATTTTGAATATGTTAGCATTAGATAAAAATAAAGCTTACCTGTTCCCTATGCATACGAGAACAACTGATGAAAATAATCATCATTATTCCGTACATTCAAAAACTACTTAATTCTTTTCCTTAAGAAATCGATTTTATAGAATCTGTCAAAAGCGATCATTGTTTTGATACTGATGACAGATCACGCCATAGAAGAGAGTAATTATCTACATCCCTTGCTATAAGTGAGGCGAATTTAAGAGAATGTACGGTTAAGTTTGTGCAAGTCGCATTCCGTGTGAATATACAGGGGTAGGAAGAATATTTTTGTTTTCTTTGGCTGGCAATTACAATTTTCTATCTGAGAAACGGGTTTTCTCGAAAATGTTCTGTTTATTATCACAAATTTCTATTCTTACTCCTCCAAATGGCATATTTTATGGTAAAGTTGCGGAAACCCTTAGTCATTAAAACGTAGTTAATATTATTTGCTTTTTTCACTCTCGCTTCTTTGAAATGTTGTGGCAAATTGAAATAACAACTTTTTAGGAACACAGTGATTAATTGTTTTTTTTTTTGTAAAAATTGCTGAACTTTTGCTATCTCTCAATTCTCTTCAGCAAGAAAATATTGCTGTCGAAATTTTTCATTACTTTAAAGAGTATTTGTTGAATTATTTGTTATGAGCATTGCTCTCTATGGATGCTTTACTTTTTCGGTTTTATTCGCGTTTTTTCGAGATTTCTCTGCGTTTCTGCGGGTTTTGTTGAGGCTTTTTTTGTGCATTCAGATTTTTGCGTTCCTGGGGATTTTTCGAGTTCTTTCAGGGTTTGTTAAGTTTCTTCGAGATTTTTGCGTGCTTTCAGGTTTCTTGCCGACCATCGGGTTTTTGAGTTTCTTCGGGATTGTTTGCGTGCTTTCGGTTTTTTTCAGTTTTCCGGGATATTTGGCGTGCTTTCAGTTTTTTTTTTTGCATTTTTTCGGAATATTTTGCGTGCTTTCAGATTTTTACGTTTCTTCGGGGTTTAATATGTTCTTTTGAGTTTTTTTACGTTCTATGAGGTTTTTGGTTTCTTTACTGTTTCGAAGCACTCTTCAGTTTTTTTCGCTTCTTGTCGTGTTTTTTACTGAGTTTCGTGTTTTCGCGAGCTTCATTGATCTATGGGCTACAGTGAGCTACCTGCCAATGGTTCTACTGGCACATGGAACAACTAGCTTATGGATCTACTGGCTTATGGATCTATTGGTCCATAGATCTACTGGCGCTCTTTCGTGTTTTTTCGTGTTTCTTCGCGTTCTTTTGTGTTTCTTCGCTTTCTTCCGTGTTGCTTAGCGTTCTTTCGAGTCTCTTTGTCTTCAACGGGTTTTATTGCTGTGTTTCGTGTTTCTGTGCGCTTCATTGATCTATGGTCTATATTGATCTATGGGCTTATTGAACTACTGGCTTATGGATCTACTGGCCTATAGATCTACGGGCCTATGGATCTCCTGGCTTACTAGTAACATTAATTTCTTGAATATTCATCCTATCAATTCGTAACTTAGAGAATGTCTAGATAGCGTTAAAAGGAAGGAGTTTGCCAAATTTCGAGAAAATCGTCAGGAGAGAAAATTTTTTAAAAATTCCCAAAATGTTTTTTTTTCAATACACGATATCTCATAAGTTATTCGTCAGATCACAACAATTTAGGGCATTTATGCAGGGTATAGGTATCTAAAATATTTTAAAATTTCATCATCATAGCGTACAATCTCCAGAAGAAGAGTTTTTCTGAAAATGAAGTCACAGATTATATTTCTATCTATGAATTCACATCACATCAACTATAAATCTCTATGAGGGTGGTTTTAATTTTATGACAAGTTGTCATAATGAGTGAATATTGAGCCGATAATGAAACTAATGCTGTGGGTTCATTTTTGGCGCTCTTGTTCACCCGAACAGAGTGCCTATCATTTTGCCCGAATGTCTGTAATTTTGGAATATCGAGCCGAAAATGGTCTCAATCGATTGGGTTCGACTCCTGATGAAGAATTCGTGGCGAAAGTTGAGTCTGTCCGGCCGGCCGTCCGGCCGTATCCTCTCTAGCATCCAAAAGGAATCAGCTAGAGTTTTCAAATTTTCAGAATAGGTTAATTGTCCAAATATCTCGGTCAAGTTCGTTATTGAGCCAAATCCGTCGGATGGTTCAGTAGTTATGAGCATCTGAAATTTTGTTTCCTCAATAACTACTAGAATATCCCTCCGATCAAGTTGATACTTGGAATGTTATTGAGGAGGCTGAAACGAAATGGCTTGCAAAATTTCGCAGAAATCGTCACGCTAGAAAATTTTAAAAAAATTCCCAAAAAAAATTTTCAATACTTAATATCTCCTAAGACTTCATTTAGATTTAAATAAAAATCCGTATATATATTGAGGTTACCGATATCTTACTCATCCTCAAATTTCATTGTCGTAGCTTTTCCCCTTCTGAAGATATGATCATTTTTTCATTTACTCAAGAGAAAAATAGAAATGTCATGAAGTCCGAGCTTTGTCATTGAAAGATTTGCCATCACAGATCGATATTCGTTTGACAACTTTCGGACCTAGATATCAGTGTCAGTTGGCGTAATATCAATCAAAATTTTCATAGAATTCATAGAGGTAGAATTCGATGTCGATGACGTTGTCAAAATTTTGAAAAGCACAGACGTAATATTAATCAAAAATTTTTTATCATAGAGAAAGAATTTGATGGCGTTGTCAAAACTCAGAAAAGCAATGACGTAAGTTTTTAGGAGAAGCATAGAACAAAATTTGGTGAAAATTATGAGTAGTTATTTTCAAATTGAGATAAAGGTTTGTTTATTCATTAGGCTTTCATATTTACATCACATTGTCCCATAGTACGGAAAAAGACTATTGTTCACCCGATCAGAGAGCTTATAGATTTGTTAAGGTTTGAATATTTACTCGCAAGTAGCTCAACAAGAGCGCCAAAGCAATCTGACTTCACGTCAGTGCTTTCTAAATTTTTATGACAAACATGTCTAAAATACTGGTGTGTGCAGTTGTCATATTTTGAATGGAAATGTCATTATGAATTTTGCGACAAGAGGACTATTTTTTTCCCAAATGTCTGTAATTTCTGAATATCGAGCTGAAAATGATCGCCATCGGTTGGATTTGACTGGTGATGAAGAAACGGTGGTCCAATTTGAAAATGTTTGGCTGAATATTCTCTATCTTCCGAAAGAGATGAGATAGAGATTCCATATTAATAGAATTAGTTTATTATCCAAATATAAGTCAAGTTACTTATTGGGCCAGACCTGTCCGATAGCTCAGCAATTATGAATCTGAAATTCGGTTATAATTGATGACACTCAACTACACTACAACAACTTATATATGGTATAGAAATGTGGAAAGAATGCCAGATCGAAGAATTTGCTGAACTGTTAGTTCACTCAACTTCCATTTAAGATATATGTTTATTGATTCTTTCACACTCATTGTGCTGGCTGATTTTGAATCGCACTCTTTTTAAGTCTGAGAAAAGACTTTAGAACAAGCGCGAAAAAGCTCCTGATCTCACGTCAGTGCTTTCCACATTTTTTCAGTAATGTGTTCTCGCTTATAAAATAATTGGTCCTCGATTATTAATTCAACTTTATGCATTGATTAGGAACCAGCCATTCAGATTCAGATCGACGAATAAGATTAACTAGTACCAGAATGTAAATTGAAAGCATGCGTTTCACAAAACAAATAAAATGGCTTTTGAGTTTTTCCCAGTCTCGAAATCATAATTTTAGAAATGTCGATGAAGCTAAAGAGTTCTCATTTCAATCAAACAACATTACATAAAATAGTTCCCACTAAAGTGCTTAGTGCTTAGTGCTCGAAATATTCAATTACTTTTGCAAAAGTGCTCGGTAATCCGGAGCCTTCTGTCGAAAGCGGTGCTTAGAACTCGAGACTCGAAGCCTTTTTTTTCGAGTGCTTAGGGCTTAGTGCTCGAAGCACTTTTTTTCGGTGCTTAGCACAGCTCTGCTAGCAAGGTAAGAGGGGTTTTTACTGGCGAATGGAGGATATAACAGACGAGCCGCAGGCGAGTCAGTTACCTCCTTGAGCCAGTAAAATCCGTTACCTTGCGTGTATTGTTTTATATTTTATTTGTTTCTCATTTGTAAAAAGGTAAGATAAACTTCAAAAAAATCTCAATAATTTTTCGCAAATGTCGGAATCTATGGAAGCGTTGCCATGAACATGTCTGTTTATTTTTCTTTACATTTGTTTTTGCGAAAACGAAAATGAATGTACCAAAAGAAATTATTGAGGCAGTCAGCAGTGTAGCTTCAAGTTCATTACCTGCAAAATCAGCTTCAAGGTACGAGCGAGAATATGACGATTTCAGAAAGTGGCAACACAAAAATAATGTGATTGGGGTAACTGAAGATGTTTTGTTGGTCCACTTGAATCGACTATTAACTAGATACTTTATGGGCAAAATGTTCTATGCTGAAAAGCTGCTTGGAAATGGAAGAAAATGCCCCTGTTCGCAAAATTGTTTTCCTTGAAAAATTTATTGAAAAATATGACGTTCAGTTATCATTTTCAGATTTCAAAAGGTAATAGTGTTTCTGAAACGAAAAAATGAGATTTTTATATGCCAAAAAAGGCCAAGGTATTAAGTAGAGGCTGAACAATTTCTTTTACATGCTCCTGATGATCAGTGGTTGCTGGCGAAAATCGTAACAATATTTGGGATTTTTGGATGTTGTCGATGTGACGAAATACTCTCCTTAAACATGAATGATGTATTATAGAAGATATGGGAAAATACGTTATTGTGACATTGCGACAAACAAAAACTTCAAACTTCAAGCCCTGCATATAATACAGAAAATATGTAAATCCTGGAACAGAGAGCCTAAGATTTTTAAGTATAATTCATTCAGTATTATTTATTGATATCAACATCGGAAATATTTTTTCTGGAGATGTATCATTACAAATTTTTCCCGGAATGTTCCTAGGCAAATGTTGTGATTGTCAGAATACCTACAGAAAAATTCATCCAAAAAAATCACCACCGTACCTCGATCGGAATTTAGACAGATTGTTTGAAAGCATCCTGCGGGTTCCTGAGAAAGCCCTTGGTAATTAGATCATGCATGTCTAATGAGTGCCGGTAGGCCTAAGGCAGGTAAGGGGTCCTTTACGAAACCTAAAATTTAAATGAGTAGAGGATGGTGTGAGGGTTTGTTGAATGAAGATTTAACGGGGTCGGAAAATCCGGGGGATCCTAAATTTTGTTATGTGTGCCTCAGAGAGGGTGAATTGCGATTTTCGCTCTTGAGAAATGAAATTTTCCAACCCCGAACTGTGGCGAATATTAAATTTACCGGGAGAATCGTCTGAAATAATGGAGGGGAATGGGAAAAATAACCTGCGGTTATCATATTTCCAGGAATGTGTTTTTCAACCAAAATGTTTATTTATTCTTTCACTGTGTATATTCAGGATGTTTACCTTCTCGGAGGGGCCAAGACTGAAATTCATTGGAAAAAAAAGTTTGAGAGAAGGAATGTTATAACTAGATTCAGTCAAACTTTAGAGAACATTCACTGGGCGTTATTATATTCAAGATTTCTGTAGATTTAAATTTGCACCAGTAAACACTCCAACGTTTACGTTTGTAAATGGTATCTGGTAGCTTTATTCAACAATTTAGAAACGTTGATTCATTGGATTCGACAAGAAATAATCAACACTATATATGCTCAAAATTCACTACTGTTAATCAACTCTACATTCGAGCAACCGATATTCAATTTTTGTATTCTCATCCATTATGTTTCACGTACCAAACATTCTATCTAGATTAAATAAACCAAACGTACTTCCATCGCTCTTTATATTTTGATGAAGGTACGTAAACACATTTACTTAAGACGCTTTCAATATTCCTTTCATGAAATATTTGATCCGATAGCATTTTTATCTCTCAATTGGTAATAGTGGAATGATGATGATGTATCATAACTGGTGAAAGACATTAGAAGCTCAATACAGGGTTGGGATAAAGTTTGGCACCAAGTTAATATATTTAAAAAGGAACGAACGACAATTTTGAAATTTGGCAGCTGAGTGTAATGAATCACAATGCATTTGATGAGCATATTTTCATTCATTAATGAGATACTTCCGGTTTAACCGGAAATGACCAATTATTTTTATTTGAATGGGACACCCTGCATATTTCTGCAGATTCTGAAAGAGCACCTTGTTTCGGATCTGTTCATACTAGGTTCCATATGTAATAATTATTTGTATTATAAAAAGATTGATTTTTCATGGAATTTTGAGGAAAGCAATTGGTTAAAAACTACATCCAACTAATGCCAACGTTTCGTAGATATATTTCTACTTCTTCAGGGCAAAGTCGAACTTATGTTTTACACACAAAGGATCTTAATATTAGTTTGTTGAGCAAATTAAAAAGGAACTCATGGGGAAACTTTGGAAAACTCCGTCTAGAGTGTTTTTTAGACAAATTGCAAAACATCACTTGATGTGATGTGATGTGATTATAAAAAGAAGAAATAAGTGTTTATGTCCAATTGAGGAAAAAGTCGTTCAGATAAATAAATTGATGTTGTTCGTATCAATGATAATAGATAAAACGAACTATTTTGTAGTAGGTAACGGTCTCCACGTTTTTTGAAGTTTAGTTTGTGAAAATAAATCGTGAATACGTTTGAAAATGGTCAATTTCAGTGAAAAAGATTGTATTGAAATATTAATGATGATCGGTTATGGTAATCGTGTTAGAACTCATGAAGAAGTGTGTCATAATTTTGATGATTTGCATCCTGAAAAAAATCCAATATCACGATCAACAGTTACTAGAACTTTACAAAGTTTTAATGCATCTGGAATGGTGAAGGATTTGCCAAGATCTGGAAGACCACGGGACGTAACAAACGGAACGATGAGGCAAAATATTGCCATTGATTTAGAGGAATCACCTCAAACTTCTACCACAGTTCTGGAGCGGAACTACGGCATAAGTCGACTATCCGTAGGAATAATATTAAAATAGGAAAATTTTTATCCGTATAAGGTACGATTAGTCCAAGAATTGTCAGAGAATAATTTTGATCGACGACTCGAATTTTGTGAACGGCTAATAAACATCTGTAATGACGACGAACGTTTTGCTTTCAATGTAGTGTTTTTTGATTAGGCAACTTTTTGTTTGAATGGAACGGTTAACCGCCATAACTCAAAATATTGGTCATGGTCAAATGAAAATCCTCATTCGATCGATGAAGCACAAACCCAGCGACCAGAAAAGTTGAATGTTTGGATGGGAATTGTAAAAAAAGGGGCTAATACACCCATTTTTCATAAACGGGAACTTAAATGAATCTCCAACAGAACTGGAAGTTACCACCGAACGTTTGGTTCCAACAAGATGGAGCACCTCCTCACTATGATAGATGGGTTCGGAATTTTCTAGATGCTCCTTCTCCAAATCGATGGATTGGACGTAGATAATTCGTTATCAACTTCCATTTAATCATTTGAGGTATGGCAAGTGGCCCCATCTTACTGGAGCCACGTTCTTGAGTTGAAACCTGCAAACTCGTGCAACTCTGGGACCAAAAAATTTCATAGCATATCGCAATAACGATCACTATTCACATTTATTGCTCGGCCTCGTTGATCTTCATGAAAATATGAACCAATTATGCCTTTATGAGACATAGCGGTCCAAATCACGACATTTGGGCTATGTAGGGGACGTTTATACCTTCGTCTCGGATTCTCCACTTTCCAGTACTGACAATTCTGCTCATTAACATGACCAAGCAGGTGAAAATTTGCTTCTTCACTAAACATTATGTTGTTAAAAATGATAAATCGCTGCAGCATTTCGTTCGACAAATTCAGTCGATTAGCATAGTCCGCATGCTTCAATCCTTGAACCAATTAAATTTTATAGGCTTTTAGATGTAAGTCTTTCTTTATATTCGAATGTTGTTTTCTCGTAACTCCGAAATCGACAGACTGACAGAGTCCCTGAGGATTTGTGGACCGGAGACTGGAACACACTTTCTACGAGATGTAGAGTGCAAGAAGGACTTGTCGGATATTTCCGGGTTCTTCTTGGACTGGATTTCCCAAATTAATGAAAAATCCCTTTAATTGAAAAGAGGTTGTCAACTTAAAACTTTATTTACACTGTGTACTCCTCGGATGTCTGGATGGCACATATAATCTCCTCTTACGACCACAATGAGTCAACACACTAACTAGAAATGTTGTAAATATTTCTCTAAGTCTTAACCTTAGTTTTATTTATGTTAACTGGTCAAATCAAACAAAACCTTGAAATATATACAAGTTACCCCTCTTCAAAAGGGGGCGTAAAAACGGTTTGACCAAATAAATGGAAAGAGCAAAACGTACAATTCTGGTCTTTCCCGAAAATACCCAGGCGGAATTCCAGCATTCGACAAAGGTTCAAATATAAAGATCTATTTATTGGTCATCCGGTCATAAACTCATACCGAAAGTACCTCGTTGTAAATTCTTTCACGTTTGAAACTAATTGGGGTACTTCGGATATTGCAGTTCCATAACCGTTACAAATCTTAACAAATGTAAAGACGCTCGGCTGCAGAAATCTTGAATTTATTGGAACTGCCTTGAAATTGACAAAAAGGATTGCTTTTAAGGAGGTACGAACTTGCCCAAATTAGCTAATATTTTAATACTTGTGAAAAGACTGAAAGAGATTCAAGATAAATGGTTTTCAGGACGATGTTGTTCTATCGAAAACTCAAATGAGAGAAGTCCCTTCGTGCATCCAATGCTTTCAAAACAACAATCAAGTTTTTCTCTGACAATATTTGTTATTCCGCAGAATAATATCCGCCCAGGATATTTCCATTTTCTACTCGTTTTTCTATAACGGCAAAACTCATCCGCATATCTCTCGTGATGTAAGCCTGGGCGCTTTCGCTGATCCCTATGTTGAACCATATCCGGTACACTGAATCCCTCATCCTTTAACATCAGAACAAGAAGTTAAGGCAAGGGACGCTACAGAAATCGATGTAAATGTTCCCTGGGACTGAACCTTCTGCTTTTCTTCTAGGATTTGAAACTGAATATAATATAAAAAAACTGTGACAGAAATCGATTGATAATGGATAATGACACATATTAAAAATACAAAGTTTGAAATAAGACAATAATTTGAAATTCTGACTTACTAATTTTTATGGTGGAGATCTAAACCAAGAATTAATACAAGTGAAATCACCAATTCAGAAGTAAATAAATGATTTTCCTACAATTTCTTCAACGAATCGTTGGAGACTCTAGATTGTGTTTAATTTTGTGAGTGGATTGAAAAATTTCTATAACATTCCAGGATATTATATTTTCAGAAAAATATTACTGTATAATATTATTATTATATGAAATAAAAGAATATACGAAGCAGTAACAATTTCTCTTTGTGGCTAGGTGTCAATTGGAAATTTAAAAAAATAACTTCAATGAATCAATTATAAGAAAAATCGAAAAAATTGGGGTCATCGACTTATGAAGCAAATCTCCAATAGCCAAGTTATGCGCGCCTATTTTATGGTTTTAAAGCTTGAATATACTTCAAGGCTGATTCAAAGTAGATCAGTGAAGAATTAATCCAGTTTCAACTAATTACGGGTACTGTGGATTAATCTGTTGAGTAGTATTCTACTTGGGAAAGCATTAATGTTAGCTATTGTTCTGGGTGCACGATTATTACTTTGTATTATATTTAGGATAAATAAAGGGTCTTTCAACAAGAAATATTTTTTTTTAAATAAAATTTAAAAAACTTTTGATGATGACAATTCAAATTATTGTATTAGAAAAAAAAATTTAGAAAGCACTGACGTGAGGTCAGATTGCTTTGGCGCTCTTGTTGAGCTACTTGCGAGTAAATATTTGAACCATAACAAATCTGTAAGCACTCTGATCGCGTGAATAATAGTCTTTTCCCGTACTATGGGACAATGTAATGCAAATATGAACGCCTAATGAATGAACAAACCTATATCTCAAATTAAAAATAACTACTCATAATTTTCCCCAAGTTTTGTTAGAAGCTATTATTCCCATTTCCTAAAAACATATGTCAGTGCTTTTCTGAATTTTGACAACGTATATTATTTCAGCCACCGAGATTGAATTCTATCTCTATGATTTCCCGTTATGAACACGTTTAATTAATATTACGCCAACCATCGTTCAAAGAAAATCATCGGGACGTATGTCATTCCTCTTTTCTCTTGAGTAAATTAAAAAAATGATTATATCTTTAGATGGAAAAGAGCTACGAAATTTGAGGATAAGTAAGATATCAATCACCTCAGAATATTCACGAATTTTTAGTGAAATCCGAAAAATATCTTATGAGATTGTCAGAATAAAAAAATTTTTTTTTGGGAATTTTTTAAAAATTTTCTAGCTTGACGATTTCTGCGAAATTTTGGTAGCTGTTTTGTTTCAGCAATATTTCAACAATATTTCAAGTATCAATTTGATCGGATGGATATTCTAGTAGTTATTGAGGAAACAAAATTTTCAGATGCTCATAACTACTGAACCATCCTACGAATTTGGCCCAATAACGAACTTGACCAAGATATTTGGACAATTAACCTATTCTGAAAATATGAAAACTCTAGCTTATTCCTTTTGGATGCTAGAGAGGATACGGCCAGCCGGCCGGCCGGACAGACTCAACTTTCTCCACGAATTCTTCATCAGGGAGTCGAACCCAATCGATTGAGACCATTTTCGGCTCGATATTCCAAAATAACAGACATTCGGGCAAAATGATAGGCAGTCTGTTCGGGTGAACAAGAGCGCCAAAAAGTTCGGTAATTATGAAAGAAAAATTATATCTGGCAAATGTCCATCACGACCACGCTGACAGAGAAGTCTTTATCGCTATTCTCAAACACAGCAAAATGTCAGGTCTACTTCAGCTAATCCATCACAGATTTTGAGTTTTAAGGCTACAATCGATTCGATTGGCTCCGTATAGACTCTGTCCTTAAGATAGCCCACAAAAAATAATCCAGTTATGTTAAATCACACGATCTGGCTGGCCATTTAACAGCTGAATTTCGTGAAATTCAGCAAATTTGGTTTGGAATAAATTGATTGTGTAATTGGCTGTGTGACAAGGGGGTCAGTGATACCCATGTTATCAACGATAGGTCAAATTTGAGTTGTTAAGATCTCGCGACAGCGTGATCCATTGACCGTAACCGCATTTTCAGCCTCATCTTAGAAAAAAAAATGGTCCAACACGTTGAGCATGCAGAGGCTTCCCAATCATGGCTCTAGGATTTTCAGAAGCCCAAATGCGGCAATTTTGATTGTTGACGTTCCCTGACAAGTGATTATGGGTTTCGTCAGAGAAAATAATTTTTTCAGAAAAACCAGCTCGTTGTTCCAGAATGAATTGAGCGAATCTACGGCGATGTGAATGGTCGGACGGCTTTAATTCCTGCTCTTGGTGAATCTTGTTAGGCTTCAATGCCAAAATTTGCGATGTGGTGGTTTGGGATAACTCAGTTGTTGAGAACGTCAAATTTGGATCTTCTTTAACACTGTGGCTCACGGCTGCGATGTTTTCTGTTGGACGGCCCGATCGAACACGCCTCTTTGTTGGACATTTTTACCGAGCCTGTCGACTCAATTTTGGCGGTCAAATTCTTAACAGGTCTCAGAAGATCGATTAGGTTGTCCGAAAATATCACGAATTTTACGGAATGTAATTTTAACAGAACCACCATTTTTAAAGTGGGTTTTGACTATTTTAATGCGTTATTCGAGCGAAGTAAATTCATTGTAACCATTGCCAAAACAACTACTACGAATATGTCAAAAAACTAACTCTCAATGCTGTCATGTGGTAGTTGTGGCCACAATTAGAAAACAAGGTTCTTGTTGAAAGCCCCTCTAATTGTACTACTGCCACAGAAAGTGCTAATAGCCAATATTGTTGATGGTGGTATTACATTTTCTTATGACGCATTCATACAAAATAATTTTCTCAAAATTCTATCAACAAATTATTAAAAACCCCTAATTCAAATAGTTGTCCGCATCGCTGAATAACTGAAAAAAATTGTCCAGCTTTGTTGAAGAGATTCTGAATGAACTGATGCGTAAAGTGAGTAGATACTATGCAGATTTCTCTTTCACTCACAACTCAAATAAAACCCATTCAGATGAGATCAAATAACAAGAATAGCTCACATTCCGAAACTGGAATCAAAAACCGTCAGAAATGCCTCCTGCTGCAAGCAAATATTTGCTGAATCGCGGAAATCAAAGGAGCTTACGCCTTGACAGATGTGAGATGCTATCTCGCATCAGTGGTGCGAGTAGCTGAAGTAATAAGAGATGTGGTGAACCGATTTCAAGGAGTTCTATTTATGTCATCCACGCGGGCGTTAATCCTGCATCTAGGTCTTTGGTGATAGGTGCGTTTCTGATATCGGTTTCTTACACCGATTGGTCATTTGGAAACCCGTCGGTTTCGAAGGCAGATGTTTCCACATTGAATGCGAGGCTATGGAATACTGGGTGGGTCTATGACTTGCACATTATGGATTGTTCATGTCGTTCTGTAGTCATTTTCAATAACTAGTCGATTTTTTATTGATTTTTTGAATTGTGACTCTATTTTTTTAATTCAATTCAAACTTCGTTAAGAGACTGATAAATTTGATTGACTAGAGAATTCATTTTCTTGGTAAAACAGCACCCCAGCACGCAGTTTTCTATACATTGATTCCTTGATGGCCGTTCCTAATCTTATCTGATCCACGTGTGAGAGCATGTAGTTGAAGCTTACTTCTCCAAGTAATCTGCCGTTGAACATTTGTGGCATTGGCGTCCAGACTGCTCTTCGGTTTCTGTTCAAAATACATGCCATAAATTCTTTTCATTGACTTGAAACTTTTCAAAATTAACTCTGAAATGTGAACTCTAGTTTTGCACCTTCTCAATGTGAACTTCATTGGTCAGAATTCTTTGAACACTACTTTCAATCTTTTTGATGTTATCTTCAGTTTTGAATGTGGAGGAGCATCCTTTGCGGTGTTCATATTACGTGGTTGTTGAACTGGACTTAAACTTTTTGGCTTAGAGTACAACAGTGGAATATGGAGAGATAGGATCCTCCAAAGTTTGCAGCAAGTCGTTGTGTATGTCTTTGGTGAACATCTTTTACAGTCAAGAATAATTGATGGCAGCAATGATTTCGTTTTTTTTTCTATTTCTTTGTTATCTATCCAGAATTTCTTTCATTTTGTTACGATCTCGAAATGCCTAATTATCATAACTTGGCATCACCAAAATACTCTCTCCGCTGCCGAAGCACATAAATTTCATAACCTATAGACTTGAAAGAAACATACACTCCATTCGACCATTTTCCAGGATCGTAATAATATTGAGTTCTAATACTCGGAATTGGAAACATTACAGGCGGTTTTATTCGTCAACTCCAACAATCAAGAATTACAAATGGCTAACGAAATTATAAGTGCGGATACACTATACACGCAAGCATCACTTTCCAGATTGCAAATACAGCAAAATGGCGAGAAAATCAAACCACAAAATTGCCACACCGACTCTTTCAATCAAAGCTTAATGATACTTACCGTGTCAACATGCAACTGTTTCTGCCTGGAACTAAGATATTATTTCAGAAATATTGAATTTTTACTGCGCTTCAAAATTTTGGGGATCATACTTTTTCACCCAATTATTAATCGTTTGTGAAGCTTCAAATTTTATTCCTCAATTCCATAGAAGATGCTGAATGGAGATGTATAAACTTGCATATTTGGCTGAAACAGTAAAACCTTCGACGTTGTGTGCTACAGTTTTGAGATTAGTATATTACTACAACGTTATTTTTTAATTGCTGAGCAACTGCACAGTATCATGAATTTTTTCTTTGTCTAAGCGAATGCAAACCGCTCTCGAAACTTTACTATAAACTTCAGTGATTAATCAGTTAGGAATCTTCATCGAAAATCGTCAAAACCTCTGTCAAGAGTGTCATGCCAATAATTCAGAGATGCCAAAATCTCCAATAAATCCAATAAAAGTTGGAACGAAACACTTCCAAGCAAATGGTCACCCGGTTTTTCGGAAAAACTGGACATGTCGCAACCGTACTACTAGAACAACGCAGAACAGTCAATTCTGAGTGGTACACAATCGTTTGTGTGCCAGTTGTCTTCTAAGAAATCAGGAAAACCAACCGCCGAAGGCGGATCACTCTTCACGACGACAACGCGACCTCTCACACATCGGCTCAAACAACTGCATTTTTGAGCACTCAGAACATCGATTTGATGAGTCATCCACCGTATAGTCCTGACTTGACACCGAATTACTTCTTTTTATTCCCGAACGTAGCAAATAAAATGGTAGGTCAACGTTATTCGACACCTGAAGAAGCGGTTTATGCATTCAGAATGCATGTTTTGGAGATAGCTCAATCACAGTGGCAAAAGTGCTTCGACAATTGGTTCAAACGCTTGCAAAAGTGTATAGATCTCAATAGGGAATATTTTCGATGCTTATTATTTTTTTTGTTCTCTAATCACGAAATCTAAACCATCGTCATAATAGTAACTTTAATGCTCGCCATCATCAGCGTCCAAATCCCACTAGGATCAAAACCGAAATTTTTGTAGATTCGATAGCACCCAAATGAGAAATTGAAAATCCGCTATCCATTCCGACTAAAATCCTCCAAAAATTTATGGTATCTAAGCAACAAAAAATGATATATGGTATGTTCTACCAGGATCAACATCGAACCTGCTTTCGGGCTATCCTCACGAGCTCCTTGGCGCCTCGCGCCTGAACAAAGTCGCCGAGTTATATGGCCGCCCCCGCAATTCGCGTTATCCTTGCCACGATCCTTGCCGGAAAGACCCGAAGTGTGATGCATAAAACTGAACGTATCGTATGGATCCGTATAACTGCACTGTGGTGCGTTATTCCTTACCAACCGTCCGTGAAATCATAACTATCCAGGAATAGTGAGTGTACAGGTTGAACAAGTGTTTTAGTGACAGTTTTTTCGTTCTACTTATTGATTTTTCAGTGAGTAGTTTTCAATTTCTTGGCACTTACTGATCTTGGTACACTTGTCCGCTTTATGAATTTCAGGGTTTTTCAGCTCATTATATTTCATTACTTAAAACAAAATTAAAATAAATGAGTGGATGTCTGTAAACATAAAATGCATACTGAACGCATTGTTTCATTTTTTCCGAAAAAAGTAATTAATCAAATAATTAATTAAATTAACAATTTTAATATTCAATTATCAATTGTTATCAAAAATATTTTCTGAAAAATTATTCACTTGGTTTATTGATATTCTTAATTAGAAGTAATACGGCTTTATGATGGCCCCTCCTCAGAAGGTGGTAGCTCATAGTTGAAAAACGGATTTTTCTAATATTTTTTAAACTGATTACTCGCATTTCTGTTGAAACAAAAGTGTTGAACTCAACAAGTAGTTGTTTCGCTTTTTAATAGCCATTATTTTTATTTTTATTCATAATATTCTGAGTGTGAGTTTCCGAATATTGCACTAATTAATTTCCAAGATTAAATTAAAAACGTTCTATCCATATTAGTTTTTGGGAGTCTATTCACTGGTTTGGTTTTTTTGAAGAAATAGAAATTTTCCTTAAAATTTTGAAATATCTTTTATATAATAAATATAGAAGATTGATAAAAATTTTTATATAAATTCAGATCACTTTATACGACGATACAACTCAACCAAATGATCAAGTCACCTGGAAATCTTATTATCACATAATAAACAAAATCCTTCTTTTTTCTGAATACATATTATGGAGAGGAGATGAGCTAGAGTATTTATATTTTCAGAATACGTTAACTGTCCAAATATTTCGGGAAAGTCCATCCAGCCAATAGTCCAGGACTAATGAGCATATGGAATTTGATTTCCTCCATAAGTCCTAGAATATCCATCGGATTGAGTTGTAACTTGGAAGATATGTGCATTGAGTTGAAACATATAGGCTTAAAAATTACGCCGATTATTATAGATCAAAATAGTTCATTAAGGTGAAATAATGTACGTAATTTAGAAAAGCACTGACGCGGGTTTTTAGGAGAAGGTATGAGCTTCAAACTAAACTCAAAAAAAGTATTTATTTTTAATTCGATATATAGGTTTGTTTATTTATTTTGACTGTTGTATTTATATAAAATTATTTCAAAGTATGAGAGTATGAGGAAAGAACTTAAAATAAGCGAGAAAGAACTCCAGACCTCACGTCCGTAAATTCTGATTTTTTTAATGAAGCAAAAAATCAGTAACCCTTTATCTTAAATTGAAAATATCCATCAACAGTTTTCCCCTCAGTTTTGTTAAGGGCCCAATCTTCCATCCTTCAAGAACCCATCGAAAATAATATAGAAATTGATATATTGCGTCTAGTAAGCACTTGTGCTTTGAAAAACCTTGGTCATTCAATTCCAAATTTCGGAAAGTCCCCTGTTGACAATTAAATCTTATCGTCAAAGGTTAAAATCTATTTACGGATGAAGAAAATTGTAGATGACTTTGACAATTTGTCAAGAAATGAAGTCATAGCAAAATTTTCATATGTGACGAGATCTTCAGATATGAAATTCATAATAATTCTGCAATTCGAGAAGGTCTTGGATATCTAGAAATGAATAATCGATTGGAACAATTTTTGGCTGGATATTCAAAAATAACAGAACAGTTAAGCAAAACGGGATAAACCTCTGGAATAACTCGTTTTTATCAATTCGCTTTTACTGTACCAGCTAGCCAAAATGTTTGATAAATTAAATTTTTATTATGGCTGTGGCATTAACCCCAAGGTTCAGATTTTTTTACGAGTTTCTAAAACTTCTTTGTAGGCAACAATATAAAATGATAACGAAAGAATCGTCATAGCAGTGCTCCAAATACATAAATTCCATATGATATCAATCCAAGTCCGAAGAAAAAAGATCAATATCATGAAGAGTAATTCTCGCATCTTTTTTCGTATGATTCAAGTTACAAATTACTCCTGCGGTTATTTTTCAAGATAATGAACAATTTCAAGATACTCAAAACAGCAAAATTATTGGTCGGATTTAGCCCAGTAACGAAATTTTTTTAGAAATTCGGAACCCTAAGCTATTGTGTTCGTGAATTGTTTCACAATTCATCATGTGAAACCTTCTCAGAGAAAGGAGAGATCACATGAACATTTTCTTCCTCGCGAACGTTTAAAGATCTACTCCTGATTCTGCCAAATAACAAGCTGATGAAATATTCATCAAACCTATGCCTTGCACTCCAGGAGCATTAGCAATTTCATAACTCGTGAATCAGATTTGCATAGAAGATTTATATCTCCCGAGCTAGAAAACCGTTTTTATGTCTCAATTATCTGGAGAATATAATGAAATTTTCATCATCTATGCATCGTTTCCGAGAAATAGGATGTGATCAAAGCTTCAACTCAGATTTATCTGAGTGATATCGAAGAAATTTATAGTCATGAGCATTTATCGTCAGAGGAGAAGTATTATTATTTTATGATTTCAATTTGGGCTCTCTATGGGAGTGAATGACTAAATGTATATGAATATATTGAATGAAATAATGGAGGATATTGTGAGTTTTCATAAACAAAGTTTATGTTTGCTAACTAAATATTGTCAGCCAAAAGTTCAAAAGAATATATATATATAAACAAAGAATTGTATTCCTCACTATTTTATATTTGGCATTGTTAAATACCCTAATAGATTAATGTATCTGTATGAAAATTATACATTGATCTGAGTGCTCACTAGTATTGGGATGTCATATATAAAAATATCTATATCTCCTCAAGCTTGATAGCTACTGCATCTGACTATAAGTCTCGGGACTATCTACCAGAGGCCGCTACTAAAAACGACATATAATTATTCAAAATTTCATGTTATTCGGTTTATTATTCTTCGAGTTACAATGGTTTGAGTGAAGCTATTTTAAAAGTATTTCTACTAGGAACAATAGCACAGAAATGATTGAAGAAAGTTTCATACGATATAGGGCGTGACGCTCGTGGTTGTGGGAGTGTTGTCTTGTGCGAACAATCAATATAAAACACGCAACACTCATTTCAAGATTCAATTTGAGCTCATTGTGAATTATAGGGAAAACTAATAGAATGAATTTGTATATTTTTCGATTTTGTCTTGAACCGGTGCGTCCGCCATTTTGCATACCCCAAAATAATCCTGGATATTCTTAGGATATTATATAGTCACTTGATCAAAACAACAAATGCGTTTTTGCTGAATTCTCTTAAACGTTAAAGAAAATCATGAACAAATTTCCTTTCATGTGAATGTAAATGAGTTTTAAAATATAGTAGAGCATCCAGAAACAGCAAATATCTGGGATTGTGAAAGATGAAATGAGGATGCAAAAACGAACACACGTAACAAGAAGAGATTTCAAAAGCCAGAACATAGGCAAAAAGATTCAAAACCATCAATGGATCTGTCCAAACTTTAACAATTGTCGAAAAGAAATTTACAAAATTTTTTCTGAGATCCTCTATTTCTAACATGAATTTATATTCACGATATCCGTATAAAAGAGTATTTTCTTGAACGTAGTATAATCAACGTGAAATAATGCATGGTCCAATATCCATAACACTATTTTCTTGTAAGACGGGAGGATTTTCCTAATATTTGCAGCAGCAAATTTCACACTCTATCATAAAATCTTATGGGCTTTTCAACGTGATGGTTAAATGGAACTTCCTCGTACCTCTTCGTGTTTTTCGTGTGCTATCAAGCCAAGTGCTACATTAAAGTGCATATTCTGAGCTGAAACTATTTGTGGCATCACTTCAGCGCCACTTTCGAGACTTCCTTGATGTTGAATGAAATTTGTTTCACCAGGAGTAAATTGATACATATATCACACAACTCAAAGTTGTATCAGTGTGAATTCAGTAAAAAAAGCTTTTTTTTTTCTTTCTATTATGAAACAATGGGATTCACTGTATCTTTTTTCTGTTCAAAAAATCAAAACAAGACTTCCTCTAATAGTAAGATAATTTTATCAGAAATAATGAAATGGGAAAGTTTCTATGGTTATAGAGATACTGACTGAGATTTGATAACATGTTGGCTATAGTATTGTAGACTTTTTATTGCCCTTTAAGATCTGGAGATTGAATACTAAACTTTCGCTTCTCCTGCAAATTGAAATCAAATCAAGCGTCTACTATACAGAGTTGTCCAACTATACAGAGTTGTCTAAATTGGACAATTTTAATAGGAAACACTTATTCCTAGAAGAGTTAGAGAAAGGCCAGCCTACATGCAATAAGGTCAATTTTTGTGAGAAAATGAATGCCAAAATCCGTATATTGATATCTTAACTTGGTAAGAAGGTACAAGGTGATTTTATTTTATATTTTATTTAAATTTTTATATTGAAAAATGTGGTTTTCAAGCTACAACATGAACTTGTATTTTTATGGACGAACCTAGTTTTTTCCACAAATTCATTTGAAATACCAAGTGCAGCAAAAGTCAGTTCACACTGTCTGGTATTCACGTTTCGCGTATTCTCGGGCAGGGCAAAATGAGGCAGCTGAAACGTAGCGAGTTGACTTGTCTGAGTGTAGTAGTGTTGTTGTGTTCAGTGCGTTCGTTACCATGCCTGTGCGTGTGAAGTACACGAAAGAAGAACGTGTTTGTTTGCCCACTTCTGACCTAAAATTTGACAAAGCTTATGCTGAAATTTTCGAAAAATTCCACCAGCGCTTTCCAAATAAGCAAGTTTCCACCAGACATGGTGCATGAACTGTATCGTGAATTCGTAAGTTTTGGCTCCGTAGTCGACACGCCGCGTTCAGGTCGCCCTGCTAATTTTCTTATAAAATTTGTTTTATTGTGACTAATCGATGCCGCGTCTGTGTTGAAGAGGGGGAGAAACAATTCGAACATAAAATGTGAGGCCACAAGTAATTATTGATGTTATATTTTTCTCGAAAATAAATTTATTTGTAATTATTTTTGCTTTTTTCCTCATATACACAACGGTAAACTGATTTTTTCTGTATCCTGTATAATATCCCAAGGATATCCAGGATTATTTTGGGGCATGCAAAATGGCGAAAGCACCGGTTCAAGGCAAAATCGAAAAATAAACAAATTCCTTCTATAAGTTTTCCTTATAATTCGCAATGGACTCGAATTGAATCTTAATATGAGGGTTGCGTGTTTTATATTGATTGTCCACATAAGACAACAATCCCACAACCACGAGCGTCACGCCCTATATCGTATGAAACTTTTTTCAATCATTTCTCTTGTTCCTAGTAAAAAGTGCTTTTAAAATAGCTTCACTCAAACCATGGTAACTCAAAGAATAATATTGATGTTATATTTTTCTCGAAAATAAATTTATTTGCACTTAGTCTTGTTTTTTTCTCATATGCAAAACGGTAAACTGACTTTTGCCGCATCCTGTATATATAATAGTCACTACTTGTTTCAAAATTTGGGTAATCAATCCTGAATACGAAACAAAATAGTTCAATATCACAGCTGTTAAAGAGAATGAATTGTGCTGATTTCGTAATAACTCATAAAGTTAATCAAAAAATAGAATTTCAAGAACAAAAAATTTTTTTCAACTATTCACAGCAACGATTTGAGCCCAATTTAAATCAAACCATAATTGACTTCACTTCATATCAAAATGGTTAACTTAAATCTCCCACTTACCTGATGTTGATCATCTCAAAAAAACTTCTAGCAATTTTCATAAGAGATCTTAATTGTTCCTTGTTCATTCAACATTCTCAATTTCAATGAGGATTGATATCGTTGAATAATGATGTTGTACAATTATTGAACAGAAACGTTTCCGTTATTTGATATTTCACTAGCAAATCAGAATGAAGTTCGACTCATTCTTCCACCAAGGACAAAAAAACAAACCCACAGCTCGTGTTCAATCTTCGACTCATATCTGTTGCTTTCACGCATTCCATGAAAGTTCCCCCATTTTCAAGCTGTGAGAAATACTTCCGTGTCCATTGATCCTGAAATATATTCTTAACTCGTTCATTAATTCAGTAATATGTTTTTATCACGAAAGCCCTCAATCATTCAAGCCCGACTTCATGGAACACCGTAATATTCGCAATCTGACAATCTTTATGAGGAAGGAATTTTTTGACATCCTCGCAGCTACTTTTATGTCAGGTTTGTAACCCAATATGATCGTTCTTGATATATTTTTTGATCTGGCAAAGTGAATTTTATTGATATTTTTATTTCAATACTATCGCTGACAAGTTTGGCGAGCAGGTTCATATAAACATAGATAAACTTAATAAAATAAATAGGTTACAAAATTTACGCAATATGTGAAGATTGAACAATATTATATGAAAAATTTGGATTTTTTTATTGCTTGACTTAAAATTATTTCTGCAAACAGAAAACTTTAAGTTAACGAGCACAAAGGATTGCGAGTTGCAATACCCAAATTATCGTTCAAATTGTGTATTTATTATTTTAATCCTTCAAATTGTGTATTTAATATTTTACATAATTTCTTTTCACGTCTTGACACTACTTAGGGAAGAGAAAGAAGTTTCAAAACGTTTTCAGAAATGTCTCTTCATTAGTCAAAATTAGAAAATATAATTTTTGAACAGCTAAATCAAATTTCAGTTAGATGACGAATATATTTGAATAATTTTATTATTCTGAAATTAAGATTAGAGAAGGTTAATTTTATAATGTGAATTGAAAAAGGCGAAATTGTTCACTTTTTGACTACATTTTAGAATATCATCATCAGATTCATTGTCTCTATTTTTATAGATATATGCCATTGCTGCCCATTAAAAATGTCGAAAAATTTGATCGAACGCATCGGCAATTCAAAACAAAAAACAAATTAAGGATACCAAAATATACCAGCGACATTTCGATAAAAACCTGTTGAACTGAAAAAATTTGTCCTAAATGATATGCTGTTAATTCAATGATATTCAATAATGAATTAGTACTCATTTCAAATCAGTCTAACTTCAGTTTATTTTATATAGAATTTAATTATTGATCGTTCAATAGTATTTGATGTGCAGGGTTTAATATTAACATTAAATTATTTTTTCGTATTAGCCAATAAAAAAAAAGATTTTATTTTAACTATTTTTAATAATCTCCTATGCTCTTCAGGCAGAAATAAGATAGCTGAAGAGTTTGTCAGATCTCATCTTTACAAAAGGTATGAATTGAATTCAAACAAAAAATTTTCATTCTCATTCTCATTTATTTGAGGTATCGAAATCAAATTTGATAGATACTGCAGTAGATTGCCTATTTGTTTTCGAATTCTTTAACAATTTTAAATTTCCAATTTTACTGGAAGTGATGTCAATTTTGAAATTTGTAATTGAACACTGCATATTATTTGAGTTTTTGATAAAACATTATATTACGAGTACAAAAATACTGAGTTCCAACTTGTCCTTACTGGTAAATGTTACTTATATCCCTACTAGAAGTATAATTAACTATTTTCTCCACATCTTCGCTTTTATTTTCGTTACAGAATAATCTATAAGAAATACAACAGATGTAGAAATGAAATAAATCTCGTAGACTCCAATTGCTTTGGTTCTTTCAGGATAGCCTGTAGCATAGTCAATAATAACTAGTCATCATTAGTAATCAACAAAATAATCTGGTAGAGTTACCGTCATTTATATTCCCGCCAAAAATAACTCGGAGATATTGATCATCACATTGAACTGTCTACCTACTAATGAAAGTCAATCAATTTGAGGTTTGAATAATTTTCTCAGTAATTTATAAATCTCTCGGTAAAGAAATTTGGTTCGAAAGGAAAGCAGGAAATAATGAAAAATGATTCCTCAAGAACATGGTGGTGACGGTTGGGAAGCTTTCGTTTTACTTGTCTATTTATACCCTTCCTTCCATTCATAATTGGACATTCTCAGTCTACACTTCAATCAAACTGAAGAAAACTTGCGTTTGTATTGGAATGTGCCCCAGTAACCTATCGATTTTGTATTCAACAATTCTGAGTAGGTAATTTGATGCATGTCTGATACAGAGTGTACCTTTAAACTTCGATTGTTAAAATATCTTTGAAAATGAAATCAAATTCAAAGATACCGGAGTGGAATTTAATTCAATCCGATTGACTATAAATATTTTGAATTCAAGATATGGGTTTGTTGATTCTTTCACATTCATTGTGGAGATTATTTTAGTATAGCACTGTTCTAAAGTCCGGGAAAAGAATTTAGAACCAGCCTCCGACCTCAAGTCAGTATTTTTTCACATGTTTTGAGATTCATGTGACTTTTTCGAATTATATCAATTACTTTCGTCTCAAATCACCAACATAATTAACTATAAAAATTAAAAAGAAGGTCACTGAGGAGTCAAAGTGGAGAACGAACAGTTTTTTCGTGAAAATCTCTTTGGATATATTCTTGGAAGCTCACGGATAGCTCACGACAATGAATTGAAAAGAAGATTATAAGAAAAAGCCATCTAAATATAAGAACAAGAAATAAAATCCAAGTGAAAGATAAGGATAAACGATAAGAAAATGAAATGACAAAACGAAATAAAATATCGTGGAATAACAAGAAGTAAAACTTGAAAGTAATAATGAATATAAAATAATAAAGGGAGCTGCTGTAAAAGCTCGGAGAGCTGAAAGATATCAATACCTCCTAATGAATCATAAGAACAAACAACTAATAAACAAGCTCGCAAAACCATGAAACGGTAATTGCAATTATAAATAGCAATTGCCACAAAAATGGAGATAATTCAGAACATAGTGCTCAGGTAGCCGTGGACACAAAGTGGTACATAAAAAATAAGGAATCCTGAACCTGATGAAAGCTACAAAAAATATAACCGAACAGGTAATGAGAGCGTACGAAGGATCAGATATGGAAAATCAAGAAAGCTATGGATTAATGAATAGCGATGAAAATTCTAAAGACCCAAGAGCAGACTGAAAGAAAAAAAAACTGGGCATAGTCACAACCAGTCAAAGGAGATGACGGCATCTAGAGTTCTAAGTTTCAGTTTGCAGATACACATTAATGACAAATTGTAGTTTATTGCCTCTCAGTCATTGTTTTGAGGTTTCTGCTAAAGAACTCAATGCCCAGGTAACACAGAATATATTCTGCTTATTTATAAGCAATCTCACAAAGACAGGTCAGATTATGTAAAACTTGTGGTGTAACCTGATAACTATGTCATAAAACTAGTTCCAGTTAAGATAAGACATACTGAAAGTTATGTTCAGGCCGTTTATGCACAATCAAGGTATCTTTATTTTATTGTCGAACAAAATGTGCATCCTATCGACGTCAGAATATCAATTATAAGAGATGACCCTTTCAAGTAGCAAACGTCATTCCTAGACAAATTGCATAGGCGGGGTTTAATAAAGGAATAGTTCAACTTCAAACGAGGACAAAAAGCAACCGAATTCACTGAGACACGCAATCACATAATCTCGAGTAATTATTGGAGTGGAATAGGAAATTAAGGAATTTATCATCGTTACCAATCCTTTCTGTGGACAGTCATGCCATTCATATCACATTGGCGGCTTTGAGGTTCATGCACTAGGTGAGGTTTTATAAGCAATTTTATGATAGCTACAAAATACATCTTTCCACAAATATTTGAATGATAGAATGTAATCATCAATAATGAAAAAATCCTCATAAAATTATATTTTTGAAGTAGTATCTCTGAAAAACTACTGATCTGGGCGCTTACTGGCTCTGTGATATCAAATATTGTCTTGATCTTACGTCGTTTAGATGCTTAAATAATTAAATTTCAATATAAACTCCTCTATAATATACACACAAAATTTTTCAAACTTTTTTATTTAAAACATAAGGACCTTTCCGGAAATTTTCCAGCGAAGTAGGCAGAACAATAGCCTAATATAGATCTTCTTTCAGTGATGCCGGCTTCAAGTTTGTCAATTCAAATGGCAATAGAAATTGTATGATAAAACCCATAGATCACCATAAGAGGATAGTTCAATAGGCCGGTAGATCAGTAAGCTTAGATATCAATGTAGCAGATAGACTAGTATAGGACATTCCCATCAACATCCGTCAAACGTCAATATGAGATGATAAATCTAAGCCATCGATGTTGAAGACATATGATTCAAATTCAAATTGCGTAATCTGTCAACTTGTGTAAGTAACGTCAACTGTCAGAATAATATAAAAAAGTCCCATTAATTTTCAAGTTTTTCACGAAACTTAATTGAATGAGAGAAAATATCGTCTAAAACACGTTGCAGAAGATGATTCCTTCACCCATTGCTCGGTTTAGAATTTCGCTTTCGTGTTGGAATAGAAAACCTTTCTACAACTTGTTTCGTGTTTTCCTATGATTGGCGGCTATAGTTGCCTTCGTATTCTACCCTGAAATCAAAGGTCTCTTGTGCAAGGATATCTTGTTGGTTCTGTAGCGATCAAATTAGTGTTCAAATCATGTGTTTTTTATTTTAAAACTTTTGCATACCTTGGACAGTTATCGGTGAACATTTTTGCTATACGATTTCTTTTGTCCAGAACCGTAGTTGTTGATATGCGGTATGATGACAAATACAACAAATCGATCCAGTTGTTTCAAACTGAACATCAATATATGCCCTATTCAATAAATTTGACTATAAAATCATTTCATTTTCAGTTCGATACTTAGCCATTAGGGATACCCTTTCAGTCACGTTCGATTAACCTAGTAACTACACTCCATCACCGCCAAACCATATGTACCCGACATTCAGAGAGCCGAAAACGGATTAATTTCACGCTTATTCCGATTAAAAGAGACATCATTCTACGTAGGTGACTGAAGCTATAAATTAGAACGACTGCATCTCACCAGAAGCTTACTTGATTAATTATACAGAATAGCGTTCCACTTCTCCGTTCATTCAAAACAAATAGTGCACGAACAGAGCGAGAATATGTTCGTTTGAGGATAGAAACACACCGGCTCATTTAGTAACGATTACAACCGGAATTTTCCACCGAGGTTCATTTTCCCGATTCAAACGCAAGCCTTTGAGAGTGACAAATTGAAACGGAAATATTCATTGAAACGGAAGAAATTTGTTGTTTTCGGGTTTCGTGTTTTACCCGCTCGTAATTATCAAGATTAGATCAGCAGATTCTCGTAAATGTATGGAAAATACTAGCAATTTAAATGCTTCGTGATCCGTTCAATCATAGGATGAATTTTTGACTACGACTATTACTTTCTATCCCAATTCTCACCATTTGACTCCCTTCGAAATGGTCAAATTGGGACAATACATTTCAAAAAGTCGAAATGTTTCGAACTGCAAGCGCACGCCTTTATTCAATCTCCTTCTACTTTCGCTTCACTGATCTATTCCCTACATTCATCTATTTGCTAAAGTGATCCATCCACTAAAGTAATCTATCCGCTATATATTCATCTACTGACTTATATTAATCGACTGGATTTGACTGATCTATCCGCTACATTGATCTATGGGCTTATTGGTCTGCGACCACATTGATATGAGATAATTGATCTACCAGCCTATTGATCTACGGGCTAATTGCTCTACTCTGTTTTATTGATATATAGAGTTTATTACATAATATCATTTAACATTTTAATTGATTAACATAAGGCCGGCAACATGGAAACAAACTCTGCAATGGGCCTATAAATTAGGATTGATTCCATTTCGTAAAATGGCCAATTTCAAGAAATAAGCATGATTATCAAGATAAGATCACCAGATTCGTGTGAATATATTGAAAATACTGTCAATGTGAATACTTCGCAATCTCTACAATACACAGGGTGAGTTTTTGACGAATACAAAAATGTTAGCCACATAATTCGAGGTGGAAAAAAGCTCTTTTTCTATACCATATTTCACAATGGGACTCTTTTTAGAAGTAACAATAATTTTAAAGTTTTAAATCGGGCAAAAACATGCCTGAAAATTCAAGTTATAAGACTTAAAACCAGTGCCAAAAGCCTCTGACCTCACTCAATGCTTTTCTAGATTTTTTCAGGCTCTAGCTACGCTGGAATCTCGCTTAAATTACGGGGTATAAAATAAACGTGGGAGTATATTCGATACGTTTCGTCGTTTTATTTCTGTATACCGCATACAATAGCAATTTCCAAGAAAATAAAATAAAAAGGATCCTCAATCGTTTCAATGAGTGAACCAATATTTACTTCGCGTGGGCGCCTGGAGAAGTCAACATCTGATGAAGTATAATTTTGTTGACAATGAGTTAGGTTTCATCGACCTAATACTTTTTATTCGAAGAGCAAAAATATATAAACACAGTGGTTCCGAACAATAACATTGCGATGTAGGAGGTTGGATTGATAAGTACCCGGGTTTGGCAACAGCGAAAACTAAAGGTTAAAAACTTTGCACATCATCTTTTAGTACTATCCTTCAAACAACGATGATCAAAATTTAGCACCAATTCATCGAGAGGTATCATAATAAACAACTTCTTGTTGTTTTGAAGAATGGAAAAAGAGCAATATTTTTACCGTTTGGAAATTTACCATATTTGACTATGACTGCACTCGGTTCCAGACATAAAGAGCTTATGATTATTTGAACCATTCTTATCTGTTCCAAATATTAGAAAATATGGGAATTCAGGGTGTGGCAAAAATGCGGTTTGAGCCTTAGCTTGGAGGTCGCCATCAGAAAGTGTCAGTCGAGGTGATGTCAGACATTGGGTCCAGTATTGTTTATTCTCTTTATGAATGATTTATATCTTTTTATTGAAGCTAGCTCAGCTGTTAACTCTATTTTTAAAATACAGAAAAAATTATTAGAATCATTTTCCATATGAAGTTCACAGAGTCATATAGAGGAATATTCAGAGAAAAGAATATTCTGACTCTATATGTCCTTTATATATTTGAATGTTTGGTGAAACATCCATCTTATATGTGTATTAAACTGTTTAACTCTCTTCCATATAATATGAAAGTGTTGACGAACTTCAATACCTTTAAGAAAACATTGGAAACTCTCCTTATTAAGATCGAATCATATTCCTTAGAAGAGTTTTTTCATGCAGTAAGAATCTTGTAATTTTTTTCTGAGAATATTGTATTTCAGTTAAATTCAGACGTGATTTCATTGCATCTCTGCAATTTTTTATGCGGAAATAAAGTATATCATTATTATTATTAATACTACATTATTCAGTATATGAGGTTCCCAATCCTGACAACGTTGTTCAAATAGAACATCCTGTTCGAACAGGGAAAGTTGATTTCGCTTCAACTTCATCTCGTCCTATTCCATATTGCCATTCATCATACAAGTACGAAGGTACTGGGATATAAATGAGGAAACCCTGCAGGTTCAAAATTTCCTGCTCTCCGCAACTCGAATAAGGACTGGGATGTCTCACATCGAACATCCTATTCAAGTCTCAGGACAAATTACCTTTTCGTATCCCGAGGTTGAGATATGTTTCACCTGGGCTGATCTCGGCGATTTATGCAAACGGTTCGAGAAAATATAGCTGGATGCGCTATATTCGACGACGTCAGATTTTCTCTTTTACAGAGGAGCTAATCGGATTCTTTCCATTCCTGGAGAAAATTTCTGTGGGCGAGCTTGGCACTGAATTTTGTATGGGTATGAAATTAAACGGAGACGTCATGTTTGTCTATATCAATACTATGGGTATGTCTATTTATCGGATATTGTAAAATAGTTTTATCACAAGTATCTCAAGTTGCACGACGATTGTCTGAAAATTAACTCATTTATTATCAAAAATATATTAGGGATATTAAATTACTACAGATGATAGATATCGATACGAAATGGCGGACGCGCTGGGTTCACCTAAGCATTCAAGATCAATCAAACAACTCCATTGATGATAGTGATTGACAGTATCAGGTCTTATAATGAGCATGGTATACTCTTGGAAATATGATATTTGAGTTCCTTCATTAAAAATCATGTAAGCATAATAAACCAATGAATAGAGAAGACACCAATTTCTGGAAAGGGCTCCAAGTCCACATAGTTGTAAGTTGAACGCTTAGAATTTTTGTTTGTTTAGACAAAGAGGATGATTCGTTTTATAATTACATGATAGAAGTTTCCAAAATATCTACTATTTTGTATACGTACCTCCATGCGCTTTGCATTTCATTAGGTTATTTTGCTGATTTGTTTTTGTAAACATATGAAGTGAACATTCGAAGAGGATAATGATATTCTGAACATCCTTGAATTTCAGGATTGTACCGTCTCATATCACGAAGCTATAAGAACTCTATATATGAAGACGTTCAATGAATAAAAGTTTTGATTCGATGAACAAGTCTGGATTGCGATTATCTACGTTCATCTTTTGTCATGAAGTTGTATCACTCAATAATTTGTCAAAACGGTAATGGCTTTGAAGATAAAATTTATTATCAGATGATATTTTTGGGATTTGGTCTTGAATGTAAAGGTATGCCAAAGAAAAAAAACTTACTGAAAAGAAAATATAAATTGCAATATGATTTTCAATGACTTCACACAAATTTTTTTTTATAGTGAGTTTGAAGTGTTTTGCTCGATTCCTCGATTTCATTGTGATGTTATTCTATTTTTTTTATCAGTTTAGTATTTTTACTTTCTATATTCCCTAAGATGTGATTTATTAGTAAATATATCATGCATTTTGTGTTTATTGCATATTTTAAGTCTATAAGGGGTAATTTGAACAGTTCGTGGGATTTTTTAATGTAATAAATTTATTATTATATCTGTTGGATTTCTTGGTAGATAGCGCTGTTAATTTTGTTGTAATGAAATTTTCTTCGTGACTTCAGCTTTGATTGCTTTTTCATTTTTCTCCGTGAAATGCGATTAAATCCTTTTGTTATTATGAATGTTCTTCTACCCCATGAATATGGGAACAAATATTAGTTTTCACTTCTATATGTGGTCTGAATCAAACCAACTTCGCATTTTCATTTATATATAATGTAGATCGAGGCACAGGGTTAAACAGCATTTCTAAAGCTATCAATATCAATCCTCGAATCGATTCACACGATAAGAGAAGGAATAATATCTTCCAACACGTAACATAACAATGAATTCAAAGCCCCGAAATAACCTTCCGGTGTATAAAAAACTCGGTCTCGTAAAGATGGAGGCTCTGATAACAAAAATAAACACATAATAACTATATTCAACGACGATCGATTGACGTAACGGGAGAGTGATTGTTGACAGGGGGAAATGGGAAAATACTTTTCCATCTCAGGAAATCATTATTTTCCGTTTAGAAGGAAACTTTAGCGATTTCTCCAGGTAACCGGTGGGGTGACGGAAGTTTCCTTCGGGAAAGAATTTATGCACCTGTTCCACCGGTTATTAAAATTCTGAAAGTGTGGAGTGGGAACTGCAATTCAATTTAAAAGTCTATTCTTGAAGCCCCATTGTTTGATGCAACGTTTCCACGTGATCGTCATTCTCTACGCAGACATATTTCAACTGAAATAAAATTATTATGTCATTACATGTAAAAGCATGGGAAAGTTGAATAAACAATGCTCAAAATATAGTAATTTTTTTTCGATCTTGGGAAAAGTGATTATTTCGACCTATTTTCTATGCGCAGAGCTCAATAACGATATTCCTATGTGGCTTACTTGTTGTTAATAGTTACATTTATTGTAGAGTTTGTACAATTTGTAAATTGTTCAGTTTATCTCATTTCGATCATTTTCATTTGAAGTCGAGGCAGGGGTGTTGAATATTATATTAGCCACTTCTACTTTATTATTAGGTGAATCGTGAATATATTGAAAGATTACCATCCTCCCTGGCACTATAAAGAAGAAATATCAGATCCAACATCTACCAATTGTGTTGACGATGATCTTCGGTAAAAATGTCTTGTATATTCAGTCGGATTTGGCAACAGTACATAACTTGCAACTATTTGCGGAATTTTTTGAATTGATTTATTTCAGTCTATCATTCGAGGATTCTACAAGTTCAGGAGGCGTGCAAGTTAACAATTAATCACTATCAGTGTTCATTTGACTAATTATTTTTCAATCCCTTGTGAAATACGCCGAATCATTCAAAACCAGCTTAAAATTTGTTTTATTTTTGTCCTAACAAAGTAATTCCCATGTTTATCACTTCTATATTTCAATATGAACATTGAGAACACTATTTAAACTTACAAGATAACATTTTGAAAAAAATATTTTTGGATAAATTCTTTAAATGTAAATCGACAATCGAATAAATAATGCAATAATTCGTGCAAAAAGTATATTCCATAATTCACAAGAATATGCTTTTTCCACTGAATTATTTTCTAATAAATGCGGAGAGAAGGGGTTGAATCTGAAAAAACACTTTTCGTCTTATTTTTTTATATTTCATATAAATCCGAGAGATTTTCCACATTTTTCCGGACACCTGTATATTTCCTTGATTTCCCCTATATTAGACACTTAGGGAAATACATTGATCCTTACCAATATGAATGAATTGAATAAAATTCCACAGCATCGTGGTGGAATGGAAGCTTCTAAAGCTGGCTGGTTGGAATCTACAATCATTACTTTTATACCAGACCTCATTTCATAATTTACACGTTAATGTAACACGAATTCTTAATTATCCTTTTTTTCCAGGTTCATAAAATGAAATCCCTAATAACCCTACTGGCTTTATGGCTAGTAGGGCTGCAAACAGCATACGGTTGGGGAGGCCTGTTCAACAGATTTTCACCGGAAATGTTGGCAAACTTAGGTTACGGAGGACATGGAGGATACATACAGGTCAGTGGATTATAATAATTTTATGTATCTCATACCTGTTCGCGAAATATCTCAATTTCATTCGGCTGTTCGCTTCCTCCGGGCGGAAACTGTTCCTGAGGGGTTGTTATCCTGGAGAAGTTCAATAATGGAATTTGAGGAAATAACAACTAATCTTGAATTAAATGTAGCAAGGTAGACTTATATTTTCCAAGATTAATTTTGAGATACTTTGGTCTTCCATGAAGTATTTTAAAAGTCTAGATCATATATATAAAATATAATGGCTGGAGAAATTGTACTTTTCCCTATAATCTGAGCACCAAAACTTTCCTTCGTTCGTATATGAATAAGGCTGTCAATCTACCAAAATATTTATCATGCCATGCGTCAAGATTAGTGTTCCCGGTTGCCATGTTGGTAGAGCATAGAACGTGTAGCTTTATCCCCCTGATAACCACATTTTTGCATCACCTAAGGCTCAAAGAAAATACAATAATTAATAAAAGGAAAAATAAAATCTAACAAAAGCAAGAGCGTTCAACAAAAGGCATCATTGCTCATCCAGTATTCATTTAAACAAAAACACAAACCGTAGTGGATCCATTATCTCCGAATGGTTTTGTTTACTTGCCGGTCTGAGCAGTTTCAGCCGGCATTACTCCTATAAAGGCACATCTGGCGTAATTCATGAATCCCAGAATTCAATATTAGCCTGGGTTTCTCTCTACGCGAAACTCATTCAACGTCAGCTTTATAAAGCCCCGAACACTGCTGTGTGTAGGGATTGTTTATTCAATAGTGTGGTGAAGAGGGCAATTCAAGCCTTAATTCTCGATTAAGGTCCGCCTGACGGTGTATTCGATCAAAAGCAGAATTTGAATGGTTACTCTACGCAATGTATCTCTGAGAGCTAATATTATAACTAATTCATGTGATTGACAGACGGAAAAGCCTTACTTGACTTTGGTAGGTCGCGGAATTCTCATTGATTACTCTTTTCAGAGATACTCACCGAAAAGCCAGATGCTGATTGGTTTGCCTTTACAATTCACATCTTTTGACGAATTGAAAGGTGTGGTCTGGAAGTTGAAAGCAATATATCTCCTCAATGTTCTACAACAAGGATATATTTGATGGATTTGGTCTTCACTTGTCGTACATTCATTTTAATTACTTGATTGAAAGGAGATGAATTCAACTTTCAACAATGTTTATTTGTATAACTGTTTCACCAGAATGCTTGGAAGTGCTTCGATCGCGAGCAACTGTTGTTGGATTTTGCTCATCTTAAAACACCCACAGTCGACTCTGTTTACTTTCGACTCTGCCACGATTCATCACCTGTCACGATGTCATAAACGTGTTTGGAAGCACCGCGATCGAATTTTTGGAGCACTTCTTTCGACCAATCGACATGAGCCTTTTTTTGAGCGATTGACAAATTGTGTAGGATCCAACGCGAACAATTTTTTTCGGCGGTCAAATGTTCATCCAATATTGAATGTATGCTGATCCCACTAATGCCTAAGGTTGTCTCAATCTTACGATAGGTCATATGACTATCTTGCAATAACAATTGGCGCACATCATCAACAACTGATTTTGTACGACCTTTACGAAATACGTCTTGGAGTGAACTACAACCTCGGTTGAATTCACTATACCATCGATAAACACTGGTCCTTGATGGAGCTTCAACGCCAAAAATGGAATTAAGTTCATCGAAGAACTGTTGTTGAGTTAATCCACCTCGAAAGTTGTAAAAAATAATCGCTCGAAAATGTTCACGATTTAATTACATTTTTTGGGCGAGATGAATCTTTTAAGTTACTGTAACAACACAAATAGCGCTCAAAATTGTAACACTAGGGTTGTCCAATCCCAAAAGATAAAAGACAACCCAAATTCAATTTCTTGAGCAGTCATTGGCCAGCAAGACGTAATCGACACTCTGGAGCAACTTATAGAGCGATATGAAGCAATTTCAGATAATTTTGGAAATTATTTGAACAATATTGTTGGAAGTAGCTCTATATATGCCGTACACTTCCGAATATCGAAGCAGTTTGTTTTATATATAGAACTATAATAATAGATATAGAATTCGGCAATTCGTTTCAGCGACATGAAGCAATACGAAATATATGGAGCAATTTCGAGCATTATCGTCGAAATAATAACAGCAAATTTTCAAAATTGCTCCATATCGCTCCACTAGTTGCTTCAATTTTCTCCATTTATGTTGCTGAAAATTATTGCTCTAGATATTGCCGCACAAACGTTTAGATTCACGAAGTGATTCAGAGGTCGTCCTGAAATTAATTCTCATATGTAAAAATGTTCTGTATAACTTCAAAAATGTCAAGCTTTACGACAGAGCTGTCAGTTGGCAGATTGCAACACTAGGGATGTCCAATTTCGATTTTAAAGGCAGCCCTCGTATGGCATCTTCAGGTTGTTACAATTGACGGTTCGAATGTATGACGGTACGGATAAGTTTCCTGTATCCGCTATCATATCCTACATAATATTCGCTTAAACGAATATTAACAAGATTCCATAAAGGGCCATTTAGTATAACCTTCCATCGACTTTTCAAGTGAAATCGATACATTTCCATGAGCTTGTTTTTTCGAACGAATATTATCGACTGAAAGTAATTGACGGAAATTATTTCTCAACTGAAATTTTTTCATCATAATGAATTACTTTCCTCCATTTCCTTAAGGGAAACCCTGTTATTAAGTTTTTCAAACTTTACAGTTCGTAGATTATTCAATAAGCTGACATCGAAATGAGGGAAATTGTGAAATTTCTCACTGAGGAAAATTGAGTTATGACCTGCGTTATTCCTAAGTGATTTTCTGTCATCCACTTTCCTCTATTATGAAGTTTTCTAGAAGTTTTATCGAACTACCAGATGCAATATTCCTGAAAACTTTACAAATCTCGTTGTAAAGGGAAATTTGCTGTTATGAAATTAAGTTTAAAGTTACAGATCGCTGAGTACACTTCCAGTACTTCGTCCTAGACAGGAGCAAATTTAAATTTCTGTATGTTCTGACTCAAAATTTTCAGGTTTTTCATGGAAGGAATCTCATCTATCTACCACCGATGTAAAACGGTTTATCGAGAATTTCAAAAGATGCTTCAGACTCGATAATCGCTTCCACATCTGAGTGAAATCTCTTTTCACTGGTATTACGGTTTTTGCAAAAAGTCAGTAATACAAAACTTAATTAGACCATTTCTGGGGCAATTTTTATTTAGTTGTTGCAATGTGATGACGAGATATTGTTGATGATGGAGCTCGTGTTGAATGATTGTTTGGGCTATTACCATCATCTATTGTGGATGTAATGTTTTCCGTCGTTTCGATAGACATCTTCTATCTTTATCAAGGAGAAAAGTAAGAAAAATGAACGATGTTATATACTCATCTGTGATATGATGATCTTTTTAAGTTGGATCGAACTATCGGCGTCCAAACTTCTGGCAGATCTATAGATGGAGCACTTATGGAATCAGGTGTTATTTTCATAAATGCTGCTTCTTTGATTTTTCTTCTTGCAAGTTTTTCTTCTTTGGATATTATTGATGCTTCATCCCATTTTATACGATGATTCTCATCTACAGCATGTTGGACCAACCTGGATTCGTCGCTGTCTAGTACTCGTAGAAGCTTCTGATGTTCTTTTATTCGTACATTCAGAGGGCGTTTAGTTTCTCCGATGTAAGATCTTCCGCACTCGCAAGGTAATTCATATATACCTTGCGAGTGCGGAAGATAGTGCCGATAGTTCGATCCAACTTAAAAAGATCATCATATCACAGATGAGTATATAACATCGTTCATTTTTCTTTCATGACTTCTGTCAATATTTACTTTTTGAAAATTGATAATTTTCAAAAGGTTTCTTACTTTTCTCCTTGATAAAGATAGAAGATGTCTATCGAAACGTCGGAAAATATTACATCCACAATAGATGATGGTAATAGCCCAAACAATCATTCAACATGTTGCAATGTGCTTTGTTTTAGTGACAGAGTACATTTTTCTTCTTGGAATTAGACTTTTTCTTTTCAATTTTGGCCTTCAAATGCGTTAACAAATCGAAATAACAGTGGCTGCTTATTTTTTTAAAGGTTTGAAATAGTCAATGAATAAAATGACATGCATATCCCGAAATACAGAAGCCATTACTTTCCCAGCCGATGTTTGTCTATGGACGCTTTAGACGATTTTCTTCAACTGCGGGTCACTCAAAAGACGGCCCATTCGATTCCGAAGTGAAGTATAGTGAATCTATGTTTCATCCCTTGTGGTGTACCGACTCAGAAACTCCTTATTTCGCTTGGACATCTGAATAAAGCTCATCGAATATTCTACTCATTGTTGTTTTCGCTCTGGTGTGAGCAAACACGAAAATGGCTTTTTATACCCAATTGTTTATTTATGACGGTGTAAACATCACCACAAAAAAAGCGTCACTTTAACCAGTGTACGATAAAGAACAAACCAAACGTCATAAAGTTTTAACAGTATTCTTTTGAAAGTTGGCACTATCGAAAAATCAAATGGGTTTTCTGTTACTGGCGCCATCTAGTAGATAGATGTGGGACTGAAAAATTATTATTTAGGAAATAACCATCATCTGTTATTCTTCTGTCGTTTTCAAAGCAGACATCAGTTTTTAAAGAAGCTGACAAGTTCAGAAAATTTTTCAATTGAACGATAAAAAATGATGAGTATTGACCAAAATTCTACACGAGTGTTCTCGCCAACAACTTGTCACTGTGTTGAATCATTTAAATGATAGTTTCTTCCGAGACGATTCAATGAAGAATTTTACAGAGTTTTCAAATTTTTTTCAGAGGGCCGGTGATATTGATGAAGGCGTCGTGGAGGAATTTAGTAATAATGACATCGATGAGGAACCATGTTATGGAAAAAGATGCACGGCCAATGAGCACTGCTGTCCTGGATCTGTTTGTGTGGATCTAGATGGAGGTAATTTTTTCAGTTATAATCAATAAAACTTTTTTTGGACGGAGAAAACTACACTGAAAAGTTGGGATAATGAGTCCTCATAATTCAAAAATGTTTAAATCTAATTAAGTTTGATTGGATATTTTCCATTGTCTCTACTTGATAATAAAAACGTTTCTAGTCTGATTCCCGCGTGCAATTTCAACAGGATATTTGCAATTATTTCTCCTTTGGGATTGACATCGATTCTCAGAAAATTAACATTATAAAATATCTATGCATAAATCAACTTTTCGATTTCGAATACCCCACTAATGTAGGTGAATATCTAAGAATCCTAAACCTGAAAGCTTCCTCAAAGCTCGATCACCTGCACACAAGATCTCATCTTCCCAAACCAAAAGAAGTTATCCGCTCTACCAACAATTTTGGCATTATTCAACCCTTGAACTCTAAGCACCCGACAGAAAGTTGAACATAGTCTTCATGTAACCCAGTTGTAGACATCTCAAATCGTCGACAATGAAAACAATCTCACAACCTGCATTGTTCATTGTGTAACGGTAAAGAAAAATATCTTAATTGTGTAACGGTAAAAAAATTATATATTTAAAATTTCATTGATTCGGAAATGCTCCGGCTAGCTAGAGCACAAAACCATTTCACATTTACCTTCAGAGAACTTAATTAGATGCTTCCACCCCAGTTAATGATAGTAAATATTCGAACAATCGGAATTTATTCCACTCTTTTACAAATACTAGATATTTATAGTATGTACAAATGATAAATTGTCCAAATCAAAAGTTTCAAGTGGAAATGATAAATTTCTGGCTATAAAAATCAACAGGTAATGTCTACAATTGTTGCTGGAACTTATCTTGTCAGTCTTGAGTCCCAATTCATGCGATAACAGAACCATCTTGGGTGTTCGGGATGAGTCTGGTGTCGAAAATGGGTCTTAAATCTTCCACCCCGTAAACAACAAAACTCTACGAATTTGATTTCAATACGTTGCAATCTTTAGAAATAGGAAAGAATGCGAAGAAAATTACAAACAATTACGGATTGAATTATTAATGTTTGAATTATTTTTCGGTCATCTATCCTCATTCACTTGTGTTTTTGTCATTTTCAGAAATACCGTTATTTCCAAATTAATAGATTTTCGTTTAGTTTGAATTTCTTCAAATTTTGATTCTAAATATGCGAATTGAGGCTGATAAACCAGAGAAATTTATTATGGGCCACGCCGAATCCATCTGAGAAAATGACACAAATATTGTCGCTATATTTGTTAACAGAAAAACATACAAAAAGGACTATAACAAAGGATTTCAGAATAGTGTTACAGATATGGCTTCCTTAAGGTCTAAAATATATTTTTGCGTGTGTATGTACAAGTCAACATTCAGATCCGATGCTACCATATTATATTTCATACAGTATATTGTTACGGCTTGGTTATTTGATCCAGTTCAAAACTTTGCGTTTCCATTCTGAAATGATTATGAATGGTAAAGGGTATAATTATGTTACTTTCCTCCAGTCAGAAAGTTGGAATGGGATTAATAATGAGCATAGAAAGAGCTCAATCAGCTTTGAATATTGACCAAAATATTCTCTGTATTACGGAAGGCTCCTCATTCCTATAATAATGGTATGGTAGGTCATAAACATTATAAACAACAAGTAATAGCCAAGTGTAAAATATATCACATGATCTCCATTATGAGAAAAGTATTTCGATATTTCCCTGGTCACGCAAAGATAATGGCCAACAAAATTACTTCACGCTCAATTTCTCTGGAAATATACAGCAAAATATCATCGATTTCTATGAACCCGGAAACTTAGTCTCAGTATAAAACCTTCTGAGGTTAAGGTCGAGTGGAATAGGATTTGAAGTGCGCACTCCAATAAAGATTATTACAGTCAATTTTCTTAAGCGTTGGCTTTGATCTAAATTCTTTTTTTCTGGAATCTTTTCTATTTTTATACCGCTTTCATTTCCTCGATTGTGGCAACATATTTTTCCAAGGTGCTCCATATCGCGTTGATGTCTTAAATTGGTATGAAAAACGAAACAAATCTATTAGAAATTCAGATCACATCAAAGCATTTCGCTTGGAAACTTTTCAAGAGATATATTTCATGGAGACGCTACATTTCAGGGAGATAAATGTTAAATAATAAATAGTTCAAGCTGTTATTGAAGCCTGATTTTATGAAAGTTGCAAAGCTAAGAACCTGATTTGCTTAATTTTTATCTTCCTTAAAACCGCCTATGAAATTTTGAAGAGCATTTTCTACAGTATGTTCAATTCTTAAAAGAATCAATCTATTCCTCGTTTCAAAATAGCTATTATTTGGGCCTTTCGGAATTGGGTAGAAAAGCTCGAGTTGTTAAGACCCTAATGGAACACCCCTTATCACTGTTAAAGACAATTATGAAATTATATAGGAAGAGTCAAAATTTCAGCACTAATTAAATAATGAAAGGTAAAAACATTGATAAAAAATATTCAAGTCAAATTAAAATCTGCATATATTATTCCACACGAAAAAAGCTTTTCTCAATCATTAACTCCTTCCATTCAAATTTAAATCTATTGATTGATTTACATATTTTGATGGCATCCGGCAAATTATTGAACAGTAGAGGGGCCAAATGATGGGTAGATCCGAATGCTAATTTGGATTAACAAACATTTCATCGTAACTTTGTACAATATCTTGTGTTAAGATCACTTCAGAATTTTCCTTGAATTTATTACTATTATCAAAAACATATAGACACATTTCATACAAAAACAGAGATGGTAAGGTCAAAATTATAAACTCTTTAAAATATTCCCTACAACTATGCCTCCTTGGAATTCCTGCAATGGAACGTAAACATCTTTTCTGAGCAATAAAAATATCCTGGAAAATGATGACCAACTCCAGAAACAGACATCTTATCTCAACTTTTCAACGATATTAGCGTGATACCCTTGGATTAATTGTTTTTCCATCAGAACTCTTCTCAGCTGTCTTAGAACATAGGCCTGAGAGTTTAATTTTGATATTAAATATTCACAGTGTGATTTCCGATTCATGTTACCATCAATGTATAAGCCCAGTAGTGATGTAAACATGTTGGTCATAGATATAACGCCATATTCATTCTTTCAAGATGAATTTCTGAAATTAAATTCAAAATTCAAAACAAAGAAACCTTGTTGGTACTTCAGATCACATCAAAGCATTTTGGTTGGAAACTCCTCAAACATCCAAACTGTTTCTCTGTTGGAAATAGTCAGCCATAAACCCTAAAAATACATCTGAAAAGCACCAAAACTTTTATTCGGATAAAAAAAACATAATTTCTGCCGGAAACTTCCAGTAAACAGTGTCTGCTAAACAAAAACTCCCATCACAAAACACAACGTAGTCCGACTAGCAGGGCGTAGGTAATGAACGTTATCTTCCAAGTTTTCCCATGCTATTCGCGTCGTCCCATAATGCGTTTTCCGGCCTCGTGCTGTGTTCTCGGAAAACTTGGGGAACTCCTCGGAACATTTCCGATATAACGTGTTAGGTTATTTGGTTTTAATCAAAAAAGAAGATAAAAGGATGAAGCGGCTGCTCTACTTGTTCGTATATTCCCCCTCTCGTAAATCTACTTTCTTTACTGCTAAAAGTAATATCGCCTTTTCTTCGAGGCAACTTCAATGTGGATTCGATGGGATTGTCACGTTTCTCATTACGTCAGACTTTACTCTATCCATCAATTATGAATTGTTGGTTTAATTCTCAATATTTCTGTTCAATTTAGGAGAGTATTTCATTTTGAATGGTTTTTCGTCTGGGAAATTACTCTTTTATCCCTTCGCCCTTGAGCAGATTTATTTGTCTCTTCAATATCGTTCAACTTCTCATCAGAAAAGTTCAACTCAATAGTGCTGGTCAAAAATGAAAACTATCATTTTCGAAATGGAAATCTACCTTTCGATTATAAAACTGTTTCTTCTTTTCAACCTTAATTGCCATCAATATATTAGTTGCCCATGATAGCATAATCCATTAATATTATTTATTATGAGGCCTACAAATAGAAAACCGCCGTTTTACCATAGGTTGTACTAGCATTGCAAATCGGTCGATAAGTACCAACAGAAACGTTACATAGTCAGCTGAGACATCAGTCAGCAACTCTACAAAATCTTGCTTGTCTATTTTTACTGTGCTTTGTTTTTTGTGTGCGAATATGGCGAAATTCCAGCCGAGCACGCGTCATTTGCGGGAAGTGTTGATTTTTGCATTTCATTCGAAAAAATGCAGCTCAGGCGCGTCAAATGATTGTAGAAACTTATGGTGAATGTTGTATTAGTGGAAGAACGTGTCGGGAATGCTTTCATAAGTTTAAAAATGTCGAATGTGACGTGGAAGACAAGGAACATCCTGGACCCGTGAAAAAGTAGAAGGATGCAGATTTGGAGACTTTACGTGACTCAGCAAGTGGTTTCTCATCGCTTAACCCTTTAATGCATGGTGTTGCAAATTCGCAACAACTGATTTTTGTGGCTTGTACTCTTTACATAGGCGGTGTTGAATTATGTTGCAGGTATGCAACGCAATGTTTGAGATTTAAGCCATCTATTATTCACGATAAAAACATTTAGCGCGGGAATTGTTCAATGCAGTTGATGGCATATGAGAATGAAACACTGTATCTGGCGCGCTCCTCATTATAGCCAAATCAAATTACTAAAAATCTGTAAAATTTTTTGTGAAACTTTTGTGGAAAAATTACTTTGTTAAGTTCAATAACTCAGATATCACCACAAGAACTATGCGAATAATTCGAAAATAGAACCAGAATCAATTAATTATTGGTTATTTCAGATGTGCAACATCATACAAAACCGCTCCAATTACGTCTAAAGTCATGTCGTCTAAAATAAACGGTCGGCGCCGACTTTCAGAAAGACAATTGCTAGAAATAGCTGAAAATTTTTGGGAAAGTGAAGATGGGCTGGAATTTTCAGACACTGATAATATTGGTGACCCAAATTTTGTACCCAGGGTTTCTGATATGGAAGAAGAGGTCGAAATTCCTGAAGTTGCAGAGGTGATTCAAGAAGTAGTCGATGAACAAGCAACAGGTACTGACCATAATAATGATGATGAATACATTGAAGAAATTTTGGAACAAAACCCTGGCACTTCTCGGGATGAAGGAAAAAATCCGTTGGCCAAGCTAAACGCTTTGATGAGAAACACAAAACTTCCATAGATATAGAATGTCCGGCCATTATCAGCCATTACAACCAGCATATGGGGGCGTTGACTTGATGGATAGTTTAATCGGAAGGTACCCCATTACACTGAAGAGCAGAAAATGATATCTACGCATTTTTTACCACCTACTGGACTTATCCATGGCAAATTCGTGGCTTCTGTATAAAAGAGTGTTGACTTCAAAAGGGTTACACAAAGAAATAATATCGCAATCTAAATTCAGGAGTGAGATAGCCAATTGCCTGTGTAATATTGAGATGAGGAGTGTTTCGAGAAGAGGCAAGCCAGGTGGCTTGCTTGAACAAGAAATTGACGCTTAGAGGCATAGGGCGAACACTCAACATATTCCACCACAAGATGTAAGGACAGATCAAGTTGGACATTGGCCAATATTCAATGAAACCAGATCAAGGTGCAAGTTCCCTAAATGTACGGGCATTACGGACACAAAATGCGAAAAATGTGGAGTTATTTTATGTTTTAATAAGAAAAACAATTGTTTTAAGTTATTTCACCAATGAACTCCATGTATACAAAAATGTATAGTGTTGTATATTTGCAACATATCTATTTTTTCGACAAACGATTTTTTAAAATATTTTTCCCATGTTTTTGATAATATTCCGGAACTTTGTATAATTTTTTGAAAAGAAAATGAAAAATCAGGCATTTGAGGGTTAAAATGCTTAGGAATGATCCAGAGACTGAGATATTGGTTGCCGTACGAGTTGAAGCTGAGGGGCATCGAACGGCGCCTTTTCACGTGGGTACAACTCCTCCAAAGGCAAAACAGAAAAGGTTTTTTGCATCGTATCGTGACCGGAGATGAAAAGTGGATACACTATGACAACTACATGCGGAAAAAATCGTGGGACCTCCCTGGCCATGCATCAACTTCGACACCGAAACCAAACATTCATGGCTCGAAGTTGATGTTGTGTATTTAGTGAGACCAGCTTGGCATTGTGTACTATGAACTCTTGCAACCAGGCGAAATCATTACAGGAGCCCTCTATCGGACGCAACTAATACGTTTGAGTCGAGCGTTGAAGGAAAAACGCCCGCAATACGCGGAAAGACTCGACAAGATAACACTTCTGCATGACAACGCTCGGCCATATGTTTCCAAGGTCGTGAAAGCATACCTGGAAACATTGAAATGAGACATCCTACCCCAACCGCCGTACTCTCCTGACATCGCCCCTTCTGGTTTCTACCTATTCCGATTGATGACGCATGACCTCGCCGACTAGAACTTTCGTTCTTACGAAGAAGCCAAAAATTGGATTCGTGGATCGCGTCAAAAAAGTTTTTTTTAACGAGGAAAATAAGCTGGACAAAAATGGGAGAAAGTAACGACTTTTTTATAATAAAACCTCAAATTATGAAGTAATTTGAGGTGTAATTTGGTTTTAATCAAAAAGAAGATAAAAGGATGAAGCGGCTGCTCTACTTGTTCGTATATTTCCCCTCTCGTAAATCTACTTTCTTTATTGCTTAAAGTAATATCGTCTTTTCTTCGAGGCAACTTCAATGTGGATTGGATGGGATTGTCACGTTTCTCATTACGTCAGACTTTACTCTATCCATCAATTATGAATTGTTGGTTTAATTTTCAATATTTCTGTTAAATTTAGGAGAGTATTTCATTTAGAAAAGTTTTTCGTCTAGGAAATCACTCTTTTATCCCTTTGCTCTTGAGCAGATTTAGTTGAAAACTATCATCGTATGTAACGACTTCTTTATAATAAAATCTCAAATTATGAAGTAAAACGGTGGTCTTCTATTTGTACGCCTATGTATTTTAGGATTAATGAAAAATATGGCAATTTTTCATTACTGCAAGTGGAATAAGAGTCGTAGAAAACTATGTAGAAAAAGTACAGTTAACTTATGTATTTTGAACAACGTAGTTAAAACTGATCAATAATATCAATTTATGGAATAAATTTCACAATATTGTAACAAAACCAAATATGAACCGTCTAATTACTACTACGTCAACAGAGGAGTTCCGCTTCATGCGCCGACAGAGGGATTAAGAACATGAAAGGGACCGCTCGCCATAAAGCTGTCACATAAAAACGATTAATGGTGGCATATTTATGTGGCATAAAGGAGACCGCTATGAACACTCGGGAATGTGAAGCATCTTTCTGGTAACTTCTAGAAAAACAGCGCCGGATATAAATGACTGAAGCCGATTCATGAATTCATTTCATGGATAGAACTTGCCGACGAATAAACAGGTGTCCCTAGTGAAATTCTGTAGATAAATTGTGTATATAAATTATTGATTATTGTTAGTTAAGTGTGAATATAAATTAGTTTAAAGGAGACTTGTAGTGTTTTCCTAATTCGCTGAGGAAAAACGTAACAATATTATATGGAAAAATATATTCCTAGGGAACAACTGGAGAATGGCAAATGAGATCTTCGGGAATACTACTATAATTTAATTTGTCTCTCAGTTTCTATGAAGGAAATGCGAGATTGACATTTGAAAATATGAAGTTATTGCCGTTTGAATGGTCTCAGAATTTTTTTTTATTGTGACAGCTCCAAACGAGAAACATCTCTCGATTATTTTGCAACATACAACATTATTATTGATTATTATGGACGCTATGATATTTTTTTCTTATTTCTGGATGTTTCAATTATCTCTTGGAATTGTTTATATCGCCGTAATCATCACAACTACGTGAAAATCTCTCAGAAAAAAAATGTTTTATGTTTTCATTTATGGCAAAATTCTTGGTATGCAGTGTATGGATTAAAAGCTAACAACTAAAGAAATTTAAAAATCTTATTATGCAAATAATCATACTTTCTCGACTTAACGTACAAGGTAGGAGACACTCAACTCTAATTACATTTTTTTCATCTTGGAGTTGAACTTAGCCGTTTGATCCTAAATAATCGGTTTTGGCAGACAAGTGGACAACACGATAACTCACAGTTTCAATAAAACGAAGTGCGCAAAAGGCCCACTCCTTCAATTTTTTAAAATTATGCATGTTTACCTTATCATCGTCTGATAACCACGCAAACCATTACGATTCCAGTGAAATGAAAGTTTGCTTTTGAACTATGCGAAGCACGAATAACAGCACGATCAACAAAGCTGTGGGCTTGTTGGAACAATATTTGCTGAACCTGTTACAGTTTCCATTTACTGTGAAACTGTTTCTAATAATAAAATTATGATACGAATTGAAATAGTAAAATTCTGCTATATCAGACATGCAAAGGATTCTCGTTGTGTTCCTTTCAATATAGGTACAGGGTGATTCAGTACAATGTGAGAATTTGTTGCACCATTATTTTCATATGAATAATGAACTCTGGGGGTGTGGCGTTACATCAAGTTTTTTGCCAACTCTTTAACTCACTTGCTGTGAAGCACTTATTCCAAATTTTAATTTATTCGGGGAAAAGTATCGGTTTTACCAAATTTTTCCAGGGGAGATTTTTTTTTCAAAATTGAGCTAGGATTCAAGGGAAGAAAAAATTTTCAGAAGATAGATTTAACAGAAAAAATAATACGGGAGGTTTTTTCAACCCCTAATAATGAAATTAGGGGGTTGAAAAAATCCCTGAAACTACCAACTATGGAGTTAATCGAATGTGTGGAATTTCTTTACTATTCGATTGCCAGAACATGTAAAAATAATTTAATGGGAAAAGCAATTACGAAAAACCATCGTTCCAGTAGTGCGAGCTAGTCATTATTGACGCATGGTAATCACAGAGAATGAAGACCTCAAGTGCAAATGTGGGCCAGTTTCGAGGTGACTGACTCATCAGCATAGTGTGGCACTGACGGTCTTGAAGGAGGCTCCCAGTCTTAACAAAGAATGAGATGAACCTTCCATCCAGATTTCCATGCATCAATAAAGACGCACCACTGAAACGATGATTCTTCGTAATTGTCGTTCCTATTCAATATATTGCTTTGTCTCTACCGGCTCAAACGCATTGGCAGAAATCATTGGCAATTCGATTGATGTGGTACTTATGGGATTGAGAGCGATTTCCATCAATGCTGCCTCTTTGATTTTTCTTCTTGTAACGAACTCTTGGCCTAGATACGGAGGATGATCTATCAGGACCCTCAATAACAAAAGCAGAAATAGAAAGGACCATCCGCACACTGAAAAATAACAAAGCACCTGGTCCCGATGAGATAACTGCAGAGCTTATTAAACTGCTTGACGACAAAGGGGTAACAGTTCTTCACAAACTCTTCAATAGAATATATGAAACCGGTCAATATCCCGCTCAATGGTTGTCATCTACCTTCATACCTTTGCCAAAAAAGAATAACGCTAGGAAATGCGAGGATCATAGACTTATCAGCCTAATGTGCCACTCCTTAAAACTGTTCCTCAAGATAATTCATCAGAGAATATTCAGAAAATGTGAGCAAAACATCAGCGACTCGCAATTCGGATTCAGACAAGGCCTGGGAACTCGAGAAGCATTAGTAGCAACACAAGTACTGATACAAAACTGCCACGATCAGCGGAAAGATGTATGCCTATGCTTCATAGACTTCGAGAAGGCCTTTGACAGAGTTCAACATCATAAATTACTAACAATTCTGAGGCAAATGGATATAGACAGCAAAGATATTCGCTGCATTGAAAATCTCTATCTGAAACAATCTGCTCACATAAAGATCGATGGAGAACAAAGCAATAATGTTGAAATCTGCAGAGGAGTCCGGCAAGGGTGTGTTCTCTCACCTCTGTTATTCAATTTGTATTCTGAGAACATCTTCCAAGGGGCACTTGAGGACGTTGAGAGGGGTATTAAAGTCAACAGAACATGGATTAATAATAACATTCGCTACGCGGACGACACGGTCTTAATTGCTGACAATATGAATGATCTTCAATACCTTATCGACGTAGTAGGACAACACAGCGAGAGAATGGGCCTTAAAATAAATGCCAAAAAAACAAAATATATGGTCATTACTCGTCAACCAGACAGACTCAATAATGCAAAACTAACATCTGATGGGTCATTAATTGAGCGTGTAAATAAGTTTAAATACCTTAGAGTATGGCTCACAGAAGACTGGACATCTGGCCTAGAAATAAAATGTCGTATAGAAAATGCCCGCAACACATTCATGAAATTTAAACGTATTCTTACCAATACGGACTTTAACCTAAACCTGAGAGTGAGATTTGTGAGGTGTTACATTTGGTCGGTGTTACTGTACGGTGTGGAGAGCTGGACACTAAAGGTAGTCACAATGAATAGAATAGAAGCCTTCGAGATGTGGATATATCGCAGAATACTAAAAATCCCATGGACGGCCCGAGTGACCAACGAAAATGTCCTACGAAGAATAAATAAAGAACGTGAATTGCTGCTGACGATCAAAAAAAGAAAAACTGCATACCTAGGGCATATAATGCGAAACCCGAAATACCAGCTTCTACAATTGATTATCGAGGGAAAGATTGAAGGAAGGAGAGGAATGGGAAGAAAGAGGATGTCATGGCTACGTAACATAAGACAGTGGACGGGCTTGCGAACAATGGAAAGCCTAATACATACAGCTAGACGGGATAGAAATGAATCGTGTGGTCGCAAACATTCATTAGTGAATATGCATTAGAAGAAAAAGAAGAACGTTGTCTTCCTCGGATATGGTAAAGGGTTTTTCAATAAGAAAGACCTACCTCATGACAGCATTGACAATTAGTTTTTTGACAAATTCGCTTTGATGCTTTGGGAATTGTTACAATAAATTCAATTTCGCTCGAAAATCATATTAAAATAATTAAAAGCCCTTAAGAAAACGGTGGTTCTGTTAAAATTACATTCCGTAAAATTCGTGATATTTTCCGACAACATATTCGACCTTCTGAGACCGATATTAAGAAGTTGGTCGATAAACTTGATTCGATGGGCTCGGTACAAAATGTGCCAACACCAACGCGTTCGACCAGGCCGTTCAACTGAAAACATCGCAGCCGTGAGCTACAGTTTTGAAGAAGATCCAATTTTGGGGCTAATCTAACAAAAGTAAAACCTGATACAGAAAATCAAAGGACAAAGAATTGCATATATGAGATAGCTTGCGATTGCGCAAGATCATCGGAGAAACAAATCGCCCCTTGAAAGTGTTTGACACCGATAGATCCAAGTTGGTCCAACTAGCTGTAAATGAAAATCATCTGATAAAATGAAACGATAAATCTATCATATCCAATGAAGAGAAACCTATAAGAAGAAGAATCATAAAGGCAGCATTTATGAATATTGTATTAATCCCATAGGTGTACCATTAATTGAGTTACCGAAAGTTTGTATGCCAATTGTTCGAAGTAACTGGAAGAGGTTTTCTAACCGCAGATAATAGCAAATTTATTCTAGTTGTCGGAGTTCTGCCAATTTGACATTTATCAGTGAAATTTTTGCATTTTTAAAAGCTAATTTTTTGTCTTAAAACCACAGAAGAAGTCTGTTCAACATGTTTACTAGCTTTTTTTCGCTATTTTTCTAGTAGTTGGTTCTTGCCTCTTCGCTTACGGCAGACGTGTTGGAGAGCTTTGCAGAAGAGATACCGATTGCGAATCAGGATTAGTCTGTGCGGAAGCTGAACCAGGAACAATGACAAGAGTATGCAGACCCCCCGTACATCAGGAGAAACAGTATTCAGAACCTTGCAACATGTCGAGTGAATGTGATATCTCCAGGGGTCTATGTTGTCAACTGCAACGTAGACATAGACAGGCAGCACGTAAGGTGAGCATCATAAACTTTAGCAATTTCTGTACAATACGATGAAGCAGTTGCTGGAGACAGGCAACTGGTCGGTCTTCTAATGGCCACGGTATTGCCGGTTGCATATTTTATCCCATGTGTCTGTTAGTAAACTTCCACACTGAGTGGTTATTCGATTCGCTCAGTTTCTTAAATCTTAAAAGTTTGTTCATATTCAGTAAGGCACAGAGAAATTGTACCCACGAAAAAAATTATTGAGTGTAGTTGCAAAAACGAATTTTAATTGAGAAATTCACGAAATCTAAAAAGAATATTGCGTTGAATCCCTCAGCGCGATAAAGTAACACTTGGTAATTTGGAAAAGGAGAAGATATAATTTACGCACATGTTAAATGCCAAATTAATGATGGTCAGCACGGTTTCATTAGGGGCCGGTCTACTGCTACGAACTTGACTTGTTTCACCCAGTATGTGTCTACTGCTTTGGATGAATTTTCTCAGGTTGATGTTATATACACTGACTTCTCCAAAGCATTTGGTAGGCTTGACCATGGAGTTGTTCTTACAAAGTTGTCTTCGTTTGGCTTGAAAATGGATATTATCTCTTTCCTGGAATTATATCTTGATGATAGAAAACTGTTCGTTCGGTGTTTTGGAATCAGGTCATATGAGTTCTCCGCAACGTCAGGTGTTCCACAGGGTTCCATTTTAGGTCCTCTGTTGTTCATGCTGTTTATGAACGATCTGAGTTTACACCTGCTCTGTCTGTTGCTTTTGTATGTAGATGATTGCAAATGGTTTCGTCGAATTGAGTCTATCCAGGATTGCTGGGATCTTCAGGGTGAAATCGATAATCTGAATGATTGGTGCCGGAGAAATCGACTATCATTAAACATAAAAAAGTGCAATGTAATGTCCTTCTGTCACAGTAAGTCCGTTGTCATCTTTCAATATAACATTGAGGGAGGTGTTTTGAGCAGGGTGACTGAATACAGAAATCTGGGTGTCTTATTCGATCAGAGATTGACTTTTGTACCCCATGTGAGAGCAACAGTTTCCGATGGTCTCAGGGCTCTCATGTTTATAATTAGGAATTCCGGAGATTTGTTGGAGACTAGATCCCTTTTCCTTCTTTTTACGGCGCTCGTGAGGTCAAAGCTTGAATATGGATGTGTTATATGGAATCCCGGTTATAGGGTTCACATATTGATAGTTTGGAGAAAATACAGAGGCGATTTCTGAAGTACGTGTGTTTCAAAATAGATGACTTTTATCCGTGTCGTGGAATACAGGGTGGGTATTTATTGAACAGGTTTAATGTTAACTCTTTAGAGGAGCGTAGGACTTATTTGGGAATTCTTTTTCTAAATAAACTTATGAGTTCCGAAATTGATTGCCCCTACTTACTAGGCTCTGTGAACTTGCACGTCCCTAGACTACCTGTTAGAAATATATCCACGTTCTATCTTCCATTTCCTCGTACTAACGTGCTTCGGTTTTCGCCACTGTTTAGAATATGTCATGATTCTTGCAATTTTCAAGATGTATTGGATGTTTTCAACTGTACTAAATTGGATATAAGAAGGGCTGTATTGGGGTCGTGATTTTTTAGTTAATTTGGGTTTGCATTTGTATGTATATATATTTTTATGAGTTTGTATTTTTGTTAATTTTTGTTTATTCCCAATCTGTACTTAGTCTAGACTGTAGATTGGTGTAATTAAATAAATAAATAAATAAAAGGTATTTGTACCTATTAATAATGTATGTGAATGCATCATAATGAAATTTCAAAAAGATCATCTAACAATCAATTTATATCCAAGTCCGTGTGATCGTTTCTACTCATTTTCAACAATTCTTATCCGAAATCCCAAAAAAACTACTACCCTATTAAATTTTATGTGCGTTAAATCAAACTGAAAACAGTAAATGAAATAATAAATATTATTAATTAAAATCGAACAGCCAGTGCGTATATTAGCTAATTTCACTTTCGCTCACACTGTTTACTTTGCTACATAGCAAGAATATCAATACTTTTGTTGGAATATAGGACGCTAGCGCTCTCTACAGGTACTAGTACCAGGTTAATTAAAAAGTGCGCGTTATACCTGAGTTACACACATTTTTGGGCAGGATAGCTGTTTTTATTCAACATAATTCCCTTTAAGGGGGATACAGTGATTGAATAGCTACCCTCCAACTTTTTGATACCACATTTATGTTATGATTTGTCCTTTGCTTCAAAATACGCTGTGGGCCAGACCTGGAGAGCAAGGTAAATGAGGAAGCAATTCGAGGCCATATTCATGGATTTTTGGCATCGTTTTCAATGATTTAAACTACAGTGCCTTATCTTGGTGAAGCAGCTCGTGTAGATTTATTATTTGGGCAATAACCACCATCTCTTATTAATCTTGCTACTAACGTTTCGACCGATATCTTCCGTCGTTTTCAAGGCAAAAATTTAGCTTTTAAAAAAGCTGACGATATATGAACATTTTTGAAAAATAATTTTTTGTCTTGAAAAAGACGGAAGATGTCTATCGAATTTTATTGCAGCACTCAAAATTCTACAATTCCGACAGCTGTCAAATTTAAACATTCATCTTTAGAGTGTTAGGGCTAACTGAAAAACATATAAATTAATTCTAAAAGCGCTATATACAGGGTGAGTCTTTCATCACTGCCTTAATTTTAACCATATGTTCTTGAGATCAAAAGAAACACTTTTTTCCACAGCATCCACAATTTAATCTGAATTGTTTAAAAACATTATTTTCCCTCTAAGAAATGATTCACTCACTCATGTTTCATCAGATGATTATATCGATCTAATTCCTTTCAACTTCAATTATCTCAAAAATGGTGCAATTTAGGAAAACAGATGAGGAATGATATGTATTATCTGTAAAAAAGATTAATGATTCTAGGAAGTACAAGATACGGACCTTTAGTTCAAGTGATATTTGTTTTTCATGCAATTTAACCAATCTGTACAGTAACAGTGAGAAACCCACAAGAAATGGAATAAATCTATTGAAGCCAAAATATGCATGACTGTTATCAAAAACCTTGTACAAGAGATCATTTCAATTGATATTGTCGTTTGAATATTACATTATATCTTTTGAACGGGGCCAAATTTGGACGTCAAGAATCTATGGTTAAAATTAAAACGCAGTGTTCAAAGACTCAACCTGTATAAGTCAGGCTGAGGATATTTCAATAGACCCAATAAACTATGTACCACTCATTCGCTGTCGCTTTGTCTTTTTTGATTCTGCCTCCATGGTAGCGTTATACTTTTAACGCAACCTTGTTTCAGGACATTAAAATTTAATTTCCAAAAAAATTAAGTCTTTACGTCAAAGATAAGGGGAATATGTGTTAAATTAGTGAGACAACTTTCTAAATGGAGATTTAACGTTATTCAGCAAAAAATACCTCTCAATGATCGCTAGTTTCTCTATCTTTCTCTATATTTTTTTTTCTGTTTAAAACAAACTGTGCTTATCTTTCAATTCTCTGTTTCCAGGTCTGTTCGTATTTCAAGGATCCCCTGGTTTGCATTGGACCAGTTGCATCTGATCAAATCAAAAATTCGATACAGCATACAGCAGGCGAAAAAAGGTTGACCGGCTTCACTACTTTCAAACGACCATTGCCTATGCACTAGGCAGATCAAATCTATGTCAATGAGTACCTTACAGTTATAAATCTGTAAATTTTCTGTAGTGTGATGAAAAGAAACATTGCGTTGTACGTTCCCACCACGCAAAACTGATTCAGCTAGTATCAAAGCCCATAGGGCTAGTGCTCCTGAAACAGTTTTTCTCACTTGAGCCCTTATTTTGTGAAAAGTTGATATGAAACGTACGACTCAAAATTTTCTTATAATTTATTCAGATGCATAAAATGAAGTATGTTTTTATCGTTTAAATTCTATTCTAATTCAAAAATCGGCTGAAGGTTTTTAATTGATTCTTTGGATATAAATGAGGTGTTTTCGAAGCACTTTTACTGGCCTAGTTAGTAACTTAGTTAATAGTTTGCTGCGCATATTCAGATATAGGGGGCGCGCAAATAGACTTCACAAGAAGGTCTCTACATCGATTGCGACAAGATTGAGAGATTTTCCATATAGTAAATTTGAATTATTTGAAACTGTAAAACTTTTAACCGTCTAACTGTGATGATTAAAATTGGCAGTATTTGCGTGATAATACTTCGAATGACCATTCTACCCAAGTTAGACCTGACAAGTATTTTAGTAACTTGGGTAGAAAACGGTCAGCTCACACTAGAGTTACGAACATTAAACGCAATTATTTGTCTTAATCAGTAAAATATGGATACATATCATATGAAACATATCATATTATAACTATCATATTGGTGTTATATTATAAAACTTAAAATATATTAATAAATGTATACTGCAATTGGTTTTATGGTATCTCTTGTATTTTTCATATCCCTTCCCCACTTCATAACTATGTGTTTTATGGTTTTCAGCGAATTTCCTGTTGTGCCCTAAGGATGACGAAATATTTTTTAAATATATATGCATTCAACGTGAGTCTTTGACTACTTAATAATTTTAGATATGAATTCTTTAGGACAAACGTAATACTTTTCTTTTCCCGTTTTTCACAATTGAGTCTCCTTCAAAAGATATAGGCTGTATTCATAATATTGGAGACGCTCACTCATTAATCATTTTATTTGTCTCATATTATCCCCTTGAACCTCTGCAGATAAACTGATTGGTAAAATGATATAAAAATGAGATAACAAAGTCAGTACAGATAAATATTCAGTCTTGATCAGAATATTTAGTCGTTTCAAAAGCAAATAATTCTACATATTTCCTCTTGAACTGCATCGTTTCAAAAATACGAGGGTTGCCTATTATATTTCGGGATTAGAGAACAAAATCAAGTATTAATAATCAAAAATCACTTTATTGTTTTCCAAAATATTCCCCATTAAGATCTGTACACTTTTCCATGCGTTTGAATCAATTGTCGAAGCACATTTGCCACTGGAATTGAGATATCTCCAAAACACGCATCCTGAATTCATCAACCGAAAAAGAGGCGACCACTTGCTTGGAAGTGCTTCGTGCGCGAGTAACTTTTGTTGGATTTGGCTCATCTTGAAACAACACCCATACAGTCGCTGTTTACCTTCGGGCTCATAAGCGTAAATCCACGATTAATCACCTGTTACGACGTCACACGTGTTTGGAAGCACCACCATCGTATTTTTTGGAGCATTTCTTTCGATCAATCGACACGAGCTTTTTTTAGCGTTTGAACGCAAAAAAACTTTTTTGACGATCAAATGTTCATGAAATATTAAATGAATGCGGGACCCACTAATGCCTACGTAAATGAACAAAGCTATATCTTAAATAAAAAATATCGACTTACAGATTTGCTTCAGTTTGGTTCGAACAACAAATTTTTTTCTAAAAATCAATCAAAAGTAGTCATATCAACTCCATTGAAAATCATTTAGAATATCTTTCTTCCAATAAGTCCTAATCCATTGAGATACATTGCAAGTCCAAATAATCGAGATTATATGTATATATAAAGGTTTGAGAAATTTTTTTGGGATAAAACAATGATTCAATTCATATATCCAAAACTATAATGAAGTATTTATATTTGCAAATACTATACACAAATTTACAAAAATTACGTCACATACGTCATATAAACTTTAACTAGTTAAGATCAAGAAATTAACCACAGAGCAATGTTTTAAAACTTTGGGGTAAATCTAATACTTCAATTTTATTTTCGCTGGTGAAGCAAACTACCTGTAAAAATATAAACGAAATTAATATTTCGCAATTCGCTTCATAATTTTCTTACCTTTCTATCAACGAAATCCATAGATAAAATCGAAATTCCTTCTCGTAAAGGGCCCATGTGCCTATGATTCTTGATACTCAATCCATGTAAACTTTCAGCAGTTGCAAGTAACAGTAATTTACCCTTATGTGCTAGTGAATTAAATTTCTGGTTTATGTTAATGCAATTGATCAGACTTCCATCCTGAAAAAACCATTCCATGAATAATATTGTACTGATGATACGGCAAAAATAGTATATTATATACCGCGGGACTGAGGTAGTACATTTAATCCTGAAGGTAAAGTTTATGGCCCGACCGCAGGAGGGCAGCCTGAAGTAGGTGAAGAATTGTTACCACCGAAATCTAGAAAACTATACGAGCAGCAGTACGATGCTTTTAAAAATTGGTGCCGCTTAAAAAATGTGAGACAACCTACTGAAAATGCGCTGTTCGTCTATTTCAATGATAAATCAAAAGCGGTTTGTGCCTCAACTCTCTGGGCACATTACTCAATGCTGAAATCGGTTATTCACATTAGAGAAGATATTGATATAAGTAAATTTCCAAAATTATTAGCTTTTTTGAAGAGAAGAAATGAGGGATTTAAGCCAAAGTCAAGAATTCTCACGTCTGAGCAGGTAGATCAGTTCTTACGGGAGGCTCCGGATGATAAATATTTAATGCTTAAGGTAAATTTGGAAATGTGTTTATATTCAGAAATTATAAGAAATCAATTTTTTTGTAGATTGTACTTATTTTGGGCGTTGCGGGAGCTTGTCGTGGAAAAGAGTTGGTTGATTTAGAAATCGACGATGTGAGAGATTTGGGCGATTTCTTTCTAATTGCGATTAGAAACACCAAAAATAAAATTGACCGAAATTTTGTGATCAAAAATTCAGAAAACAGTGCCATCAGTTTTGTGGCGATATTTCGAAAATATGTGGCGATATTTCGAAAATATGTGGCATTGCGAAAGACAGGGACACCTCATTCAAAATTTTTTGTTCAATACATCAACAAAGAATCTTTGTTAGCTGATTCGGGAGCAACAATAGACGTGCTGAAGAGACATGGAGGATGGAAATCCTCCGTGGCCGAGGGATATATTGAATCGCCTATTAAAAATAAACAAAAAATTTCAGATAAAATATTTGGTCAAGTCACCGATTCGTCCACTATAGTTATGCCACAGTCCTCATTCTCGCTTCCTGTTTCCGCAGGATCTTCGAAACAAACACCAGTTCAATATGATAAGGACCTATCTGTTACTCGTCAGTTACCTGCTGCATTAACCCAGGAAAGACTGGTCAATATGACGAAATGTCACAATATTAATTTGAATATTAACGTTAATTACCATTCTAATTAATTGTATTTTTCAATAAAATATCCCTTAAATTCGTTTGTTTGTGATTTAATCGTTCCGGGAGTTTCGTCAATATTTAATCCCGGAGGGATTAAATGTGACACTTTAGTACCTGTCACAAGGGAGTGAAGTTGTCACTTTAGGCCCGGAAGTACGAAAAATATTTTTTTAAGTTTACACCGGTTACTACTGAGGAAGTTTTCAACTTCAGTAGGTGTTTCTCAGACCATCTACAGTTTTCCGAACGAATCGATTTGAAAAAATCAGAAAATGTTTGAAAATTATTCAATCACTATGAAAAATTAAGATTAACAGGAATGTTAAAAATCATCTAACATTTTTGTGGTACTCAGTTTGACAATTAATGCCATCTAAATGAAAAAGCGTGTAACCTCCCAGGATTTTCCAAAAATCAAGTTCAATTTCACCCTGTGCTTAATACACCTCAGGTATATTCATCGAATCTTAGAGAAATATTCCATGCAGCTAATCATAATAGAAGCAGGTAGTTACATGTTACAATTCTCTTTGTGCGCAGGTTGTCAGAAACATCTGCACAAGAGTTCCTTGGTTATGAAAGTTTAGGCGCGATTATTGAGCTTTTGTTGGCTTTGGATCATCTGTTTGGGTTTGGGTTAAGATTGGGAAAATACCTTTTCAGTTCAGTTTAAAACAATAGATTAAAGGTGAATAACATGTAATCCGGTAAGCTCCTAGTTCCATTCTTAATTGAACGTTCTTAGATATTCTGGTTAGAACAAATGTTATATCCAGGTTCAAACACCAAGGATGAAAGAAAAGGAAACAGAAAGGAGCAGACTTCATAAACATAAATTCTCTTCTAGAGGTTCACTCCTTAGACTATATAAGATAGACAAAGCATTCCTTGGTAAAATGTCGATTGGTTTTGAATACCTCATTGAAAGTCTCTTGTGAAACCTCACCCGGCAACACCGCATAAAATCCATTTACTCGGGTCACAATATCTTCAGGGTCAAAATATCAGAACAAATGAAAATTGCTTTCTTTGGGCAAATACTTGACCATCCCAAGAGCGAAGCCCAAATTTTTCTTTTTTCATCGTCATCTGGGAACCTTAATTCAAGAAAACCTCATTTAATCTTATAATAATCTCATTGAAAACCCCTACTAAAACTATCTACGCTACTGAACATGTAAATGACTAAATATTTCGATTCTAACAATACAGTTATCTATGGAACGATAAATTCGGATTAAAATTTCTGCCTTTACTACAACTTTCACATTTACGAACCATTTTTAGTGCGATGACAAGTAATAAACAATAAAAAATATGAAAAACCTAATACTGAGAATGGAGCATCGTTGTCTTGACTTTCACCTGAATTTCTTTCCATCTGTGGTCTCTAACATTAAATAGCAGAAACAACTAAAGTTTTTTTTTTATATCTTACTAATATATCCGATAAGACAGTTTCAATTCAAAATATAAAATTTTATACAATGTTTTGAATGAAAATTGGAGAAAAAGTTTTTATTCACAATTATAGGTGAATAGAGAAACCTACTATTTGTTCAGTTTGGCAACATGAAAACTTTTTATAACCTGAGTGAACCAGCTCAACGTTACAATTGACCAACTCTAAGTTTCAGATGCCACACTTTCCAATGTAAATAAAGGGGTCTATTCTTATATAGTCTAAGGTTCACTCTCTTGTTAAATAAAGAATGCATAGAAACTGTAGTTGAAAATAAAACCGGTTTACCCTTTCATTATATTGATATTTGAATTCCTTTCATGAAATAACCACCATCGACTTTGGAATTGCATCAATACCTTAGATAACCGTACAGTAACATTGTATAATGAATGAATACTCACTTGGTAATTGTATACCCTTATTTCTCCATCTAAAACTACATAAACTGAGAAATATTTCAAGTGTATACATCTCACATTTCTGGTTTCCACAATAGTTCTTATATACAAAAATGTCATGGCATCTCGTACATGAATATGGCCCACCCCATCATTGTCTTCATATAATACAATCAGTATTCTCCTTGCACCTTCTCTAGTGGTCCTCAAATCTCTTATCCTGAATTCATATTCCCGATTTTCGTATTTAATCATTTTTTTCTGAAAAATTTTCTTTCAAGCTCAACCAATTACCAATTGACAATATAACCCGGTACATACCTTCCAATCATATATTGTTAAGTATCCCCTTTTACCACCAATGAAAATATTTCCCCATTCATGCCTCAGCACTTCCACAGGATCTTCCAGATAAACTTCTCTTTCAATGCTATCACTTTTATATTCATAGAATATGAGATTCATTTTTGTAATACTGCCTATGCAAATATAATAAGTAGAAAATATTTTCAAACAATGCATGAAACAAGAATCACTGATGCTTATGTCTATAGTTTTGACGATTCTCCTTCGGAGAATACTATGATAATGTATTTTTCCATCGTCAGTTCCAACAATGCATTCTTCCTTCTCAGGCAATACCTGAAAATACACTTGAAAGTATTCGAACTTCAAAAATTTTGCTGTTACTTGTAAGCATAAAATTATTAGTATTAAATCTTTATTTTGCATTGGGTTGCCCCTTTGATTGTAGTGGTAAATAAAAGTTGCATTGGCTATATACAGATTGAATTAAAATGTATGAGTGTGGTTTAATGGATTTGTTACTAGTAATAATATTTCTTTGTGAACGCCAGAATCTACTAACCGTAACAGGGTTACAGCCTCCAACAGAAATTCAAAAAAATTCACAAGCTTTTAGAAGAGCAAATGGAAAAATAAACATTTTTACCAAATATTATTTACAATTGGAACAAAACTGGCTTACTGACCTCACAATTATGTATGATAAAACTTTTTTTTTACGCATATGTTCCTTTCAAAAAAGTAGTATAACAGCATGCTACCGTTTTGCCCAAATGTCTATATGATATATGATTGCATTTAAATATTAAAAATTTTCATTTCGAAGAGAAGCTTAAATTACTATTATCTCCGAGATCATCAATTAGAGGGTTTCATAAAAATCAATAAGTGAAATATATCCTACTACAAATTTGTCAAATTGACCGATTGAAATTCGAACTAATGATATTTTGGGCTCAGAATTCTTGATCAACAAGTTCATCAAAGTTGATGAAAACCAGCATATTTGTGTTCAGTTTTTGATTCAGTTGTCAGAGTTCTAATTCAATTTCATGCCTTAGTATTTCTCAAGAGCTTTCTTGGTGATAATGACTCGATAAAGGTATTTCAGATGATAGGACCTTACTGGAAGGATAGTATCTATTTCCATAGGAACTATGAGCTTTCTTTTGGTTGACTCCAACAGAGGACAATTTGAGTTTTGAACAAAACTGAAGGAAAATTGTAAGTGTTCAAGATATTGCAATATCTTGAACATGGTTAAAAGTGCAGTTGATATTGAAGCAGAATTTCTACAGTCTACCTGCATATAACTTATAATTGAAATATTCAAGTTACAAAATCGTGAACAAACCTGGCAAAAACGAATCACTTCCTTTGAAGAGTCCAAACTAGGTAATGGTGTTTCAGCCGGTTCCTCAGTGTTATCATCTGAGATATCAGGTTCTTGTTTAATGCTTTCCTGAGTTTCTTTTCCACAAATTGATTCACCTTTACTCAAACCTATAAAAATATCTTGTCTCAATTGATTTAAAATTTCAATTTTTCCGTCAATTTGTCTCATTAATTCAACAGCATCAGCAATGAACTTGGGTTTTTCAAACTCATTTATAGTCAGTGATACAATTTCTGGAGATCTGTTTTCAGAAGATAAACTTATTTTCCTGGTACTTGATCGGTCTACAGGTTCTGAAGAGGAGACTTGATTTATCATTTTTCTAAATCCCTGTTTTTGTTGGGCTGTATATTTTTCTTCAAATGATCTGCAACAACGTTTTCAGTTTTTTTTTTCTTGGGACGGACAGGTACATTTATTGAATTTTTTGTCGAGTCATTGCTGTGTAAAGCTTTAGTTTCATTATCATGTGTATCTGAAATAATTTGGGCTGGGTTTTCCTTTGAATTAATCTCATTTTTATTGGAAGCTGAGCTTACTGGAATTTCAACATTTTCTACAGAAGCCGTGGGTTGAGGTAGTTGCTCTTGGATATTTTCATGATTCAAATTTTTATCTAATTTTTCTACATTTGAACTTTGTGTTTTGTGACATTCAGAAGATGATGCTTCAAATATATTTCTACTAACCCAAACAGAACCTACTTTCGGCTGTGAATTAAAATCAATGATATTTGTAGCATCCATAGGTGAGGACATTTCTTTCTTTATTTCTACTGATGAAGGAAATGTAGAGCTAACATCATTCTGCAAAATATTCTTTGGCATCTCAGTATGCAAAATAGATATGACAGAAGAAGTTTCGAGTGGTTCAACAATGGTTAGAGACTCTTGATTACATGGAATGGAATGAGAGGTTGCTTCTGGACTTTTTAACAATTCATCACTTGGAATAGTTTCTTTGTTAGCTACATCTAATCCAGCTACTTGGCTTGAAATTAATACTGGCTCAGAACTGTCTGTGCAGGACTTGATTTCTGTATCTTGACGTTTCTCTTCATTGACATTTTCTACTGAGTATCCCTCATCAACTTTTTGCTGAAATTACAGTAAAATCATACTTTATTGAAAGGAACACCCTATGCAGACATAAACACTGCCAAGTATAAAATTAGGACAAACTTTTAGAAATAATAAATAGATATGCAATGACAGGACTGGGATTGCTTGAATTACTATCTATCTATTTCAGTATCGTATTGATATTTTTGCAAAAGGACAATTCCAAAAATATCAAAACCTGCATATTATAGTAGTGTTATTTCATACTGAACCACCTGATTGAACTAATGTGATTTAACTGAAAGTGATTTTGCAATCAGAATACTCAATGGTCTTTCAAGCAAGTCATTATTGATAATGTGAGTAGGTCTAACTTGACATTTCATTTGAATAGTGAATATGAAAAAGGGGCTATCTTAAATTTGCATAGATTCACGGTCATACCCCAAATCATTTTATAAGGAAATTTCTTGACCACGGAACTTTATTGAAAATGTGTCTGCACTGGCAGAGAATCATAGGATTGAGAATTCACAAAAGAATTTTCTCTCATCACAGGAGATAAAACATTAACAGTTACTTACTTTCAAAATAGAATTCTCCTCGTCAGAATCTAAAACCTCAATAGTTGATTCTAAATTTTCTATTAATTCCAACCTTTTATTCTTGACCCCAGTAGAAATATTATGGCTTTCCATTAAATTATCACAGACTGATGAGATGTTATGGGAGGAAGAACAGTCATAAAGTAAAGACTGGTAATCACCTTGTGAATCTGAATCACCAACATTATTTTGTATATCATCAAATGTGGAACTCAATTCTCGTATTACTTCTTTAGGTAGGTCTTCAATTTTGACCAAGAAGTCTGGTATAATAGAATTAACTACATCACATTCTTCAGGTCTCTCTTGGTGGCTAAGGTCTCTCAGTGCTTTGGATAATTCAATCCTTTTTTGTCTACATTCTTGTTTCAAAACTACTTGATAATGAGGATTATCGGTATTTAAGAATTTTGTCAAATTATGAGAATTCATACTAGAAATGTGCTTAAGTATTTGATCAGAAAGTTCTTTCACGTTATATGCACAGCTTGTATCTGTAGAATTAGCATTCTTCATATTCTCCCTCGAGTCAAATTTTCTTCTCTTCTTATTCTCCAACTCAGACTGACGACTTGATTTTTTCTTTGGTTTCGATACTGATGGAATAATTTTGTCATCGAAAATATTTGATGAACCTTCACCAACCTCTACCAGCTCCTTTTGGGATTTCTGATTTTCCTCAGCAGTTTCTTTGGTGGAGGATACTGAATGATCTTGGCTCTTCAGTATCTTTCTAATCATTTCGCTTGTTTTTTGTATCCTTCTTGACATGCTCTCATCAGAGAATTCTTTTTCTTTAGTGACTGACAATGTAGAAATAATGGCTTGGCCTCTGTCTTTCCTACTGCAGTGTGATGAAAAATATTTTAAATATCCAGGATTCGATCTATTTGTAGGAAAACGTGATCTTGAATTTAAACCATGACCAACACGTTCGGAATAACTAGAAAAAACACTTGTTTCACCAGATTCATCCCATCATTCCTAACATACCTTTGAGAATTACTATAACCATTTTTAACATTGAAGCTTCTACTGTTATAGTGATATCCTTGCGTACTTTTGTTTCGAGGATATTTTTTCCAGAATTTATTTTTATGATCTCTCTTCGAATTCATGATAATAATTATCCCACACTCTACAGGCAAACAGAAATAATCATTTTTATTTATATTTCAAGATTGCAGGATAATTTTTATGAAAGAAATAACTAACCTAAAATGCATGAAGCATAGATCGCAAATGTACACAAACAATTGTATGACATTCAGGGCTATTCACTAACTCAAGTTGCTTTCGCCGTGGCTATCCAAAGCAACTCGTATAACAACTTTCGATAGCCACTGCTACCCTTTTTTGGTATTCTCTAACTAACCATTAACAACTGTTGTTATCATAACAACTTTTTGTGAAGAGAGTCATGGCAACACCGCAAAATAGTTCAAATGTCCGTTTTCTCGATTCAACCATAGACAAATGATATGGATTTATCTGTGGAATAAGCAGATACATAACCTTCAAAATCACGAAAAATGACCGTTAAAGAAAGTTGGGAAAAGATTTCAATTATTTTCGAGGAATCTGTACTAAAAAGTTCATTTGCACTAAAAATGTCATTCTTATTCGATTAAAACTTTTAATTGTTCACATGAATGAAAAAAAAACAATAAACAAACAGTAGCCGACAAGAGTGGTTATCGATAGCTACACCTATGAAGCAGTTGCCAGTAAACTACTAGGGATAGCCACTAGTCGTTATGCATAATAACTTTCATAACCACTTTCTTGAATAGTGAATACCGATTTCGCGCTTAGCAACTGACCTTGAAGATGACCACGATTTTCGGTGGCTATTAATAGCAACTTGAGTTAGTGAATAGCCCTGATTAATACTTCTATGATATTACACTTTCCAGCCATAGATAAGAAAACTATATCTATGTTTCCAGCTAAAGTCATAAAGTAATTACAAATAGAGATGTGTTCTGTGGATAAAGTTTGTAACCATAGCGACACCTTGCAGGTACCACGGGACCATAGACGTTATATACTATACTATACTATACTATAGTATATAAGGTCTATGCACGGGACCAGCCCACATAATTGTAATAAACTTAGGAATGTCCTAAGGTTCTTTATTCAAAGTTCATAAGGGTACATAAGAATCAGATACATAAATAATTCATACAATAGAATAGGGTACACGCAGGGGATGAATCTGAGGGTTCTACCGTTGATTGAAATATCATATTATATGTCTTTTTCAAGACCCTAAAAGATTTTTAAAGCACCCAGCTCATAAGTTTTGGTCCATCAATGGATAATAACTGAATAGACCAAAAGAGAATGCTGAAATGGATACAGCTTCTGCACTTCGAAAATAAGCTTGGATCGAATTTGGGTCTAGGATGTAAAAGGAAATTTTCAGCAACTCTTTTTTCATGTGGTTGAGGATTTTTCAAACAGTACCTATGTAGTTCTGCGTTACTGTTAGTGTTCTGTATAACAATTCGATTTCAATAGGGAAAGTATAGTAAAAAAAAACACCCTGTAGATATGTCCCTTTAGGTCAATACAGTAATTCCACTTAAATTACCTTTTACGATATACGTTCTAATGAATATTGGTGAGAAATCAACTAAGATATTACTGATCTTTCTTTATTTTATTTTCCAGAAGCTTTCACTTTCCTTATATTCAATTACACAAGCATGTCTAAAAATATAAATTGGTTTATACAAAATTTACATTCATCTTTGAACAAAAACAAATAGTTACAAATATCTCTGGACTATTTGATTGAAGGCACAGTTCCAACAATTCTACCTATAACATATGTTTTGCACTTATAAGTACACTTAAAGAGAGAGATATACATATTTATATCCTCTGAGTCTCAAATGGCAAAATTCTTTCTATTGATTCAACGGAACTGCAACAAATGCGAAATTTTTCAAGTTGTTTCATGAACATTGATAAAACAGTATGAAAATGCCACAAGAGTCTCAAACATAAGTCTTAAAATGAGTATTATACTTAAATTTTTCAATAGTGCAGTGAAATGATTGGAATGATATTTACATATTTACAAAAGTAATTTGCAGCTTAAACACTCCTCGAACTACAAAACAATGTTATTGTTTGTGAAATTAAATTATGGAGTTGAGCAATGAAATGAATTATAATGAAATTGAATGAAAATTTCGATTTAAAAATCAATGACATCGTTTTGTATATCCTGTCTTATCTCTAATCATACAATTTACACTATATATTATTATTATCATCGAAATTATAAAGTAATTAAAATATATATAAAATCAGGAACAAATATGAAATAATATAAATAGACAAACACAAAATTAGTATTTACAATTCCATAAAATCAGATATTTGATTGCATTTAAATAAAAATAATTTCAAAATCTAACAATATTTATAAAAAAAAAAAACAATTATTATTAATTAATATCACACTATAGGTTAATTACAGAGTGTAGTCACCTGGTGTCTTCCTTCTTGAAATCACGAGATCACTAAATTTCTTATTTATCATTCATTCCAGTGAAATACGGAATGTCAATTCCAATTCGTTGCGAGAATCACATTGACATGCATAACTCTGTTTATCTGGGATTATAGTGAAACAAAAATTTAGTACTCTGAGGTGTTAAAACATTCAGATTTTCAGAGTTGGAGTCGTAGAACTTAAACTAAAATTGCACAAAAGGAAAACTTTTCATTATATCACTGTAACATCAGTTTGAAGTGTCATTTATTCAGAATTATTTAATTTTCACTGGCCCACCGAACATTATACAAGCACCGTTAAAACGTCCGAACTGTTATGCGGAGTATTTTGGGAAGTCCGTTGCTTATTCACATTGATGATACTCTTACTGAAATCTTTATGACCTGAAGAATCATCAAATGCAGCTGTATTTTTCCTGACATCAGGGTTTTGAGCCTTGTAGAGCATGATTTGACTGCTTCGATGGGCAGGGCTCAATCCATCACTTTTGATATTGTCATTTAAATTGTAGCCCTTGAGGCTGTTGGTATCTGCACTAGTACCAGGCATCACAAGCATCGTTTTCCTAGATCCTGGGCAGTCTACTTCAGATATCATTTCTAACATTTCACTAGAACTCTCCATAGGAATCATGGAGCTCAAAGGACGCACCACACTGACTTTGGGCATGTCCATACCACACGCCCCAGTGGAATTTATACTTGCCATACTGCCAATATCATCTTTAAGAGGATTGGTATATCTTCTCAGATTCTCTTCATTCTGAAGATTATTGGATTTCTCATCTTCATGATTTCTATGACATGAATCAGCGGATGGAGATAAGTTTATCCCACTCATTCCTAGGTTCTTCTTTTTATGTCTCAGATAGAACAAGATCAGAAATGTAACTGCAGCAGTTGCGATGAGAAGGAAACACATGAGAACGATTAAGTATTTGTTGCTAGACTTTTCCTCAGAGACTAAAGCTGTTTCTACTTTGACCTCTACAATTGATGTCAGAGCCAGCAGAGATGTTTGTTTTCGTGATATGGCTTCACCTATAACTCTTATACCATCTAGAACACCTTTGTCGCCAGACTGAAACAAATATTCTTATTAGAAATCAATAATGGAAATGAAGGAAAAAAACTCACCAAAGTGACTTCTATAGTGTCATTGTAATCTAACTTGAGATCACATAAAAGTACCAGCTCTTCTTGTAGTCCGGAAGCTGCTTGTTGAATAGCTAGTAATCTCCTCAGATCTTGACAAATTCCATCAACAGTTACCCCAGCCGGCAGTTTCATTCTATCAAAAAGTAGGGTCAATCGGGCACATGAGTTACTCAGAGATGCTTGATTGGGCCAACAACTTGGGGGACTTGGAACTTGAGGAGGTTTAACCCTTCGTCCGCCTTCCAAGTCTCTACATTCTCCATGCGCTTGACAAGGTGGAGATAAGCAGGATTCTGCAGGTGAGGGTACGCAAACTTGATTCAAGTTGCACATTGTGGTAGGATGACTACTTCTGCAGTTACTGAGACCGCACCAAATCTTGGTACACTGCACTATGCCATTGTTACATATGCATGTGTTACATTCATGTTGCCATGTGATATTGTTGTCCAAATTCTGACCACCCCATAAGCAACTGCCTGGTGTTGGTAAGTAAGAGATATTGTCCACTGCAATAAAGATGGCGTTTAAATGATGAAGAATTTTTTATTTTTATTTTTCTACTCACAATTACATCTTTTGCCATGTCTTCCAGGCGGACAGACGCATCGGTAGTCTCCTATCTCATCCACGCATGTTCCACCGTAATCACAAGGGTTTGAAGCGCATTCATTGATGTTAATTCTACAATCTGGACCAGTGAATCCTGAAGCACATTCGCAGAGAAACCAGTTCACTCCGTCTATGCATTTTCCACCATTATAGCAAGGTTGTGGCTGACAGTCATTGACGTCGTCTTGACAGTGGTTACCTTGGAAACCATCTCGGCAGATACACCTGTAGTAATCATCGGTGTTGACGCAGGTGCCACCATTGAGACAGGGACTAGATCTACAAGCTGCCTGCTTGGAAATATGGCACATGGTACCTGAAGAATGAGTGAAAAAGTTGATAAAGAAAAGAAGATAATTGATATGTGAGTGAAAACTGCAGATTTATAGAGAGCAATGGCACATGGATATTGAACAATGTGTTCGCTATGTAATCAATGTGTATTTACCTTCCCAATCCGACAAACAACGACAAACAAAGGTGTTGCCGAGATCTTGACAAGTTCCTCCATTTTTGCAAGTGTTGTGATCACAATGGCTGTCTCTAGAGCTGCAAGTTTTTCCTTTCCAACCATTTTTGCATTCGCATTCGAAATCAGCTATTCCATCGATGCAGCTACCGTTGTTTCGGCAAGGATTTGGATTGCACTCATCAGTATCTGAAAATTTTATAAACATTACATGTTTATAACAACTAATAACAATGTAGAAGTTGTTTAATGAAGATATTTTAATGTAATCCGGAAAGTTTTGTTTACTAATAACTATCTTTATTTTAGTACAGCTTGTGAATGAGGAGAACTCACTTATATTACAGAGTGCTCCTTCCCAACCTTCCTTACATATGCATTGGAAAGCATTGATCTTGTCGACGCAAGTACCTCCATTTTCACAAGGATTTATTTTACAGTCGTTTATATCTGAAAAAATCAGCATTAGGAAAGAGTCGAATGAATTAGTATCAAGATCATCCGCAAACGGTTTGGAACTTACTTTCATGGCAATATTTTCCAGTGTAGCCTGGTTCACACTGACAAGAATGCCCGATCCCTGTTAAGCTCACGCATCTACCATGTTCGCCACATATACCATCACAATTTCCTGAACCTGTAAAGTGATAGCAAAATATATTCGGTAGAGAACTTGAAATCCATTATAAACTAAGAAATTAGGAGTGTCAGTAAATCTGCCGAGTTTCACTTAAGATTCTAAACTGAAATTGGCTGATGAAACCAGATCGTAATTATTGAATGTGCAGTGAACAATGTGATTAACGTACCTATATCTGTGCAAGGCGGACTGTCGCATAATAGTCTAGGTTGGCTGCAGTTTTTCCCTGCCATCCTTCGGGACAATGGCAGTAATAGTCTTGCTGAGTGTTGAAGCAAGAAGCGCCGTTTTGACATGGATCAGGACTACAGTGGTCATAGTCATTCTGAAATGAAAGAATTGATATTGTTCAATCGAAACTATGAAATGTTTAGACAATAATGGAAGCATTCTATTGGATATAAACGAATGACCATACGTTACACAATGGAGGTTGGTGTTCTATCATGATCATACAGAACGCAAGTCAAACGATGCGACAGTGTTCGGGCACATACCACACATGCGTGCGCTCTACACCATTGTTTCCATCATATTTAATATCAGAACGGTAAGTGTATTAATTATAGTAATATTCCATCATTTGATACTCTTGAACATCTGCTTGCATGATGATCTGACTCAGAGCACTGATATACCGAGTGTCCCCAGGCAAGAATCCTCGCCGTTAAATCGAGCGGCCGACATCTCAGTAGTCAAGAACGCCCTGAGATATGACTGAACTGCTGGTTACAGATAACGAACGTTAATATGTTGTTATTACCCACGATTTGCTTGTTGTTGCGGGGGCATCATTTTCAGTTAGCTAAATAAACATTAATGACACAATTATATGAATTATATTGATACTCAGCCGCCAGCTATCGATGAAAGGTGGTAAAAGGAAATTAAACCAGTGCTATTTTACATAAACGGAACCGAACAGATAAGACTGTACAGCCTTGAGCGTTTCATATGAGTGAATGCTCAATATGTATACGAGGGTTTTATATTTCGGGACTGGACAATCCTAGTATTGCAATCTGCCAACTGACAGCTCTATCGTAAAACATTTTTGAGGTTATAAGCAGTCAGAACGTTTTGACATAGGAGTCTATTTGTGTTTAGAAGAACTTGAAAGATTCATTCGCTCAAAAAATTATTTTTACAACTTTCAACGTGGATTAACTCAACAACAGTGCATCGATGAACTTAATTCAATTCTTGGCGATGAAGCTCCATCAAAGACCAGTGCTTATCGATGGTATGGTGAATTCAACCGGGGTCGTAGTTCAGTCCAAGACGAATTTCGTGAAGGTCTTCCAAAATCAGTTGTTGACGCTGTGCGCCAACTGTTATTGCAAGATCGTCATGTGACCTATCTTGAGATCGAAACAACCTTAGGCATTACATTCAATATTGCATGAACATTTGACCGTCAAAATAATTTGTTCACGTTGGATCCCACACAATTTGTCAATCGCTCAAAAAAAGGCTTGTGTCGAGTGCTTCGAAGCACGTCTATGACATCGTGACAGGTGAGGAATCGTGGATTTATGCTTATGAGCCCGAAAGTAAACAGCAGTCGACTGTATGTGTCACACAAGTTTGTTCACTGGTCAAAAGCTTTTACAGCTTGAATGAATTCACCTCAAGTAAGGAGTTCGAAAACTACCTATCAGTTTTTTATCAGCAAAGACAAAGTGGATTTATGTTACTACCAGAAAGATGGCAAAAGATGCTTGATCAGGACAGGCAATATTTATTTCGATAAAGTATTGCTATACGAAGACTATCTTTCATTTCCACAAAACAAAACGAAATTACTTTCTGAATAACCCAATACTAGCTTTCAAAATATAACAATGAGCAGTTGAGTTATTAGAAGAAAGTGGAAATGAAGTGATAAGACAAACATTAAAAAGTTCTCACCTTCAGTAGTTGAGTGACCTATCTTCAACAGGATATAGTTAAAGAAATCTTTGAGCCTGATTAATTTCCGTTAAGATCTGATGACCAAACTAAATGAATGGGTTATTCTCAGCAATCTAAGAAATAATTCCGATTCGTTTCTTGAAACAAACCTCTCTCGATTATTAACTATTAATTATTGTTTATAATTGGCCCCATGTCGGGCGCCAATTTCTTCGAAACGATTTGTGTAATAATTAGAGAAACTCACCTCGCATTCGTGGCCAGTGAAACCTACAGGGCAGATACATCTATAACCGTTCACCAGGTCGTCGCATTCACCTCCATTCTTGCAAGGGTTTGAAGCGCAATCATTTATATCAGTCGCACAGTCTCGTCCTAAAATAAAACAACTCAATTAGCATCCAAACGATGCGGATATCCTGAAATCGACCAATTTAAATATTTAAATACGATACGGCGTCTTCCTTTGACTAGTTCAATCAAGTAGATGATCCATCGATTTACAATCTCTTTACTGTTATTAATCTTCACTGTGGTGACATTGCCGTCAATCGCGGAAAACTATCAATCAAGATTTCGAATTTGTGTATTACATATTCGTAATTACTTGGTTATGAAGTCATTAAAATCCTCCTAGCAGGATATCGATAGCGTTTTAATGGAGTTTTTAACTATCTCAAGACGACTCACGAAATTCATACCGATGAAAAATGATTCGAAAGGTATTAGAATTTTTTTTCAAGAATAATTTCGTTTAAAGATGTTACTCCTTTGCTGCGGCAAACCACGATGGACGATAAGAAATTTTTGCACACAGTTTTTTCAAATATTATCCTCAGTTCGCAATCCCCAGAAAAGTGTCGGAAAGCCACACGTTGCCGTAATCCTCTTTGGAAATAACTGAATATGATAAAAATTTTGACGTCAATATTTGTTAAAATATTCAAAGCTGCAATCCAGTAATTACAAAATGAAACGAAAGGACTAAATACGGCCCTTTCTGCCTGTGTGCCTCGATTCGCTCATTTGCGCCTATGTGCCTCGATTCGCCTAAATGCACCCCGATTCGCCCACATGCGCCTTGATTAGCTCATATGCGCCTATGTGAGTCGATTCGTCTAAATACGCTTCGATTCGCCCATAAGCGCCACGATCTATCCATGTGAAACAGGGCTAAAGGTAATCACAACTTAGGCCTTCGCGCCCAGAACCACATAGTTCGCCCTGTATAGTGGAATAACAAAGCACGAGACTAATATGACATGTAAGAAGAACAACAAACAAAATTAAATAACGTATATGAGACATGCATATGCATTTAGAAATTAGATGAAACTAAACGAGAAATAGGATCGATAATTATAAAAATGAAACGAGATGACTAAATTGTTATTATGATTTCCCACAAAAGAAGACAATGAAAGAACTTTACCTGTAAAACCTGGTTGACAAGCACAATGGTAGTCGTTGACTAAATCTATGCAAGTTGCTCCATGTTGACACTGTCCTACGCAGTCATTGATGTTCTGATCGCAATTCTTGCCCATCCAGCCCACTCTGCATTTGCAGAGATAATCTCCAACCAAATTTGTACAGGAAAAAGCATTAATGCAGGGATTTGCCAAGCATTCATCTGCATCTGAAAATAAAATATATAAGTATTCAGCTTTGCCATTTTCTTTTTTAGGTTCCGAAGTACCATTTCTAGCGCCCTATAAGATAACCCTTGTTGGGATAATAATAATAATAATTATAATAATAATTTATTGATCCTCTAAGACATAAATACATGTATAGGATAGGTCAAAATGAAAAAATACAACAGAAAATAAAAATTATTCGACTTGAAAAGATATCATTGTCGATAAAAATCGGCAACACTATAATAACATTCCTCTACTGACTTAGATTTAATTATCTTTTTGAATTCTTTGAGCTCCAGAGATTTAATATGTTTGAGTAGATGATTAAATAGTTTGATACACTGATAATTTGGTGAGTATTCGAATTTAGTTGTAGTATGTTTAGGGATAAAGAGTAAGTCGTCACGTCTGGTATTGTAACTATGAAAGCTAGAGAGTCTTATGAAGTTTCCCTCATTTTCTTTGAAATACATCAGGCACCTAAAGATGTATATACACGTCACTGTTAGGATATCTCTTTTTATGAAAGTTGGTCGACAAGAGGACCTTGGAGGGATGTTGAAGATCATTCGCAAAATTCTCTTCTGTATTATAAATACTCTACTAACATCAGTGGAGTTCCCTCACAGCATGATGTTATACGATATGTGGCTGTAAACTAAGCTGTAGTAAATACTCATGATGGCTTCTATAGGAAGCGAGTTTTTGACTCTTCTAATTGCATAAAAAGAACTATTGAGTTTTCCACAAATGAAGTCGATGTGAGTAACCCATTTTAGATTAGAATCGATGTAGATTCCGAGGAACTTTGCGTGCTCCTTCGAAGAAATTACATCGTTCTGATGGCGAATAGTCAGTTGTTGCTGCTCAACACTTCTCACAGTAAAGTGAACACATTGGGTTTTCTCAATATTTATAATGAGGGAATTTGATCGACACCAGTCAATAAAGCACTGGACTATCTCGCTGCAAAGTTTCTGTAGATCATCAAAAGTTCGAGCTGAAACTAACATAGACGTATCGTCTGCAAACAAAAGTATTTTGATCAACTTGGATATCGAGAGTGTATCGGGGAAATTTGATGAATTAGTCATCATGTTCCTCAAATTTTCAGGTAAATCGTTTATGAACATGAGAAAAAGGAGCGGTCCCAACACAGAACCCTGTGGGACTCCGATATTCAACTCTCGTTCAGCTGAAATGAAATCAGCCACTTTGACGGACATTGTTCTACCATGTAGATAACTTGAAAGCCAGTAAAGAAACACTCCCCTGAAACCCAAATTGTAACACTTATCGATGAGTACTTGGAACGAAAGGCTGTCAAATGCCCGCGATAGGTCGAAGAACAATCCTGCGACGAACTGGCCACTAGCAAGATACTCGTATGCAGCTCCAACAAGATAAAGAGCTCCCGACTGTGTTGAACGACCTGGTCTAAACCCATGTTGTGAGGTATCAAGTATGTGATACTTGTTTAAGAAGTTCATCATTCTGTTGAACACAATCCGCTCAAAAACCTTGGAAAACACACTGAGCATCGAAATTGGTCTGTAGTTTGCTATATCAAGAGCAGAACTTTTTTTGTGTACTGGGATCACAACAGCTTTTTTGAGGAGATGAGGAAAAACTACAACTTACAGATAGATTGATTATGTGGGCAAAATGTGAAGCAATATCAACGCTTATCAGTTTCAATATGCGAGAAGAAATGGACTCAACTCCACAACTGTTTTTACTCTTTAGTGCTCCTATAGTGTCCAATACTTCACACTCAAGGACAGGGTGGAAAAAAAAGCTGGAGCTGAGTATTCCAGAAGTTGTTCCGGCGACAGTAGGTAATTTACCGTAGTAAGATCTGAGTTTCTGCTCAGAGATGGTAGAAAAATAATCAACAAAAATCGGAATTTTGTATGAGTAAGTTATTATATGTCAATTTGGTATTAGTGATTAAAGTTCTATAAGATTGTTTCGTGTGCTTATATAAATTATATGTTGATTCACAAGACAAGTTTTTATGTAGCCAATGTATATTTTGGAGTTTTTGCTTGGCTGAAATGATCTCCGCACTGATCCAATTTTTGTTGTTGTTAATGAAGTTCCTACTTCTCGTCAATGGGCAACAAGCCTCAAATCTTCTTCGAATCAAAGAGATGAATGACCCGAAACATACATCCACATCGACATAATCATAGATCTGCTGGAAGTCACAATTAGAGATGCGAAGAACAAAATCATTCAAGTTATTTTCATGAAGTTTTCTGACCAAGCCTGACATATTCTGAGTCTTCATTTTGAAATCAATGAAAAAATCTAGCGTGAAAGCACGATGGTCACCAATAAAAGCCTCAAAGACCTCGGCTGTGCAGTAATCTGAATCGATGTTGGTCAAAATATAGTCAACCTTGGTCATGGACGTATGTCCCCTAACGTTAGATGAAATCTAAAATAAGGAAAACAGACCAAGAGTAAGGAAATCTAACGTTCCCAGAAATGGAGCGTTACGAATTATCATCTCGTAAGATATCTACGCAAAATATCCAACATTCGTGTGAAAACTTCATTGAGTTCATTCGATTCTAATATATTTCTTAAAATGTTCAATGCTTTAGAATCAGAATGACAAGGTGTAAAGCAAATTCAAAAGTTTACTTCAACACACATTTAGTATCGAAGAGTAGTATATGTGAGTAAAAAAAAATATAGAACTAGAATGTTACCAATGTATTAAGAATCTTTACATAAGCAATGTTCATATCGTCTTGTGTGTTAAATAATAACAGCCCCGTCTGCTAAATGGCACTGGAATGAGAGCTGATTAACCCTGTTGAAGGGGTTGACATAGAAGATGTCATTTCAGATAAGGAATTGATTATTATATAGAATGATGACATTGCATTCGACTGTTCCTCACTGCAGTTATGTTCCGAAGTCGTCTCTGTCAAACGACATCAGCAAATTTCTTGGAATCTTGTTCCATACATTTCCATTATTCTGAAAACTACAATGACGCATGTTCTGCTAGAAGGAATTATGGCGACTAGTTTTTCGCAAGAGTGAACACGCTGTCGTCTTCCTACAGTATCATGACGGAACAAATGGTAGCTGAACTCATTATTTTTGAATTATTTTAAACTAACAACGTTTTTCAGGGAGCAATCAGTTCTTGTTGTAATTTTCTAAGTTGGTTTATGGCTGTCTATTCGGTCTACATGGTTGATCATGCAGTCTTGAATCGAATTGAGTGAGGATAATTGATGAAAATTGTTTTAATGAGTTGTGTCATCCTCGAAAATAAATGCTTTCCGAAAATATGAACGTTAACATCAAATATCCGAGGTCATAAATGAAACGTAATTACGTTTCTTTCATACTAGAGATCTCTCCAATTCTACTGCAATTAATTGGTGTTGATATTTATGGGATTTTTCGGGATAAATGATCGGATATTTCTTTCGATTCAAAGAAAAAGGTATGCTATCAATAATGGGAAACAATACTTATCAGCCTAATGGCCGCCAAAATCGCAATGTGAATAGTGTATCTTTCTAGTAGCTTCGCCAATTCCATCTTTGAGGTGATCAACAAGTTTTGAGCCCATTCTGTGTGCCTATTGTTAGACGACTTATGTATGTTAAGGGGCGTATGCATTAGCACAGCGCGTGCGCTACTCTTTAGTTCATTCAATTAAGATGTATCGAATCAAGCAGTTCGTCCTGATTGGTACGAGATTTCTAGCTGGTCGCTGATTTTCAAGTGATTTTGTTTTGTACAATCAGGGATGGACTAAAAAAAATTCTGGCCTGAACAATATGGAACAATTTCCATTGCTGAACAGCGACTAATATACAGGGTTAGTTTTTGTCCACTGCGTTAATTTTAATAGATTCTTGACGTCAAAAGAAACATTTTCTTCCTATAATGTTAACTCTTTAGTGGAGCATAGGACTTATTTGGGAATTCTTTTTCTAAATAAACTTATGAGTTCCAAAATTGATTGCCCCTACTTACTAGGCTCTGTGAACTTGCATGTCTCTAGACTACCTGTTAGAAATATATCCACGTTCTATCTTCCATTTCCTCGTACAAACGTGCTTCGGTTTTCGCCACTGTTTAGAATATGTCATGATTTTTGCAATTTTCAAGATGTATTGGATATTTTCAACTGTACTAAATTGGATATAATGAGGGCTGTATTGGGGTCGTGATTTTTTAGTTAATTTAGGTTTGCATTTGTATGTATACATATTTTTATGAGTTTGTATTTTTGTTAATTTTTGTTTATTCCCAATCTGTAATTGGTCTAGACTGTAGATTGGTGTAATTAAATAAATAAATAAATAAATAATATTTTTCCAAATTTGGCCCCGTTCAAAAGATATAGGGTGTTGAAATTTCATTAAAAAAATTCATTTTCCTCTGTAATATTCAAACGACAATATCAATTGAAATGATCTCTTGTAGAAGGTTTTTGATAATATCATGCATATTTTGGCATCAATAGATTTATTCCATTTCTTGTGGGTTTGTCACTACTACTATACAGATTGGTTAAATTGCATGGAAAACAAATATCACTTGAACTGAAGGTCCGTATCTTGTACTTCCTAGAATCATTAGTCATTTGCAGATAAAATCATTCATCATCTTTTATCCTAAATTGCACCATTGTTGTTAGATATTAGAAGTTGAAAGGAATCTGATGAAACATGAGTGAGTGGATCATTTCTTAGAGGAAAAATAATGTTTTTAAACAATTCAGATTCAATAATAGATGCTGTGGAAGGTAATTTTCATTCAAATTAAACTAGACTATAGAGGGGTATTTGTCCAATGGGAAACTTAAAATGCTTATAACTTTTAAACGCAGCTGAATATGGAAAACCGGTATGGGAAAAAAATGTTTCTTTGATCTCGAGAACTTATGGTTAGAATTAACGCAGTGGTCAAAGACTCACCCTGTATAAGATTATGAAAGTGATTCATCATGAAGTTAAAGACGCTTTATGAATTCAATCCTATTTAGCTTACCAAACTGACAGACATTTCCCTCCCAGGCTGGTGGACAGTTGCATTTGAAAGAATCCTCAAGATTCACACAAGTTCCTCCATTTTGGCATGGAGCAGATGCACATTCATCGATGTCTGAAAAAAAAAAGAAATATCATGAAATGTCTCAGTGAAGATTGATTAAAAATGTGTCTTTGTGATATTAAATAGTATATAACTTTACTAGCAAGGTAAGAGGGTTTTTACTGGCGAGTCAGTTACCTCTTTGAGCCAGTAAAACCCGTTACCTTGCGTGTATAGTATTGTATATTTGGGTGGTTATGGATAGTTTAAGAACCATTATGTACGTAGAGCAAGAGTGCAGCTTGCGAAAGGTTTCTTTCAGTGATTGTAGCCACAATAAAAATATTAGATAATGCAATGATGAAGATTTATTAGGAAAGTTTTTAGAAATCCGTTGATGATATGTTACTGATTCGTTGAAAGTTTAATGGTCACCTTGACATTTTATGCATTGTGTCTCTGAATAAGAAAATCAATATCGATTGATATCATACTGCAAGTCTAAGATCAGTTATTATATAGTATATAACATTACTAGCAAGGTAAGAGGGTTTTCACTGGCGAATGGAGTTACTTCTTTGAGCCAGGAAAACCCGTTACCTTGCGTGTATTGTTTTATATTTTATTTGTTTCTCATTTGGTTAGATAAATTCCAAAAAAATCTCAATAATTTGTGGCGAATGTCGTATAGTCCGTTTATTTTTCTTTACATTTGTTTTGGCGAAAGCGAAAATGAATGTACCAAAAGAAATTATTGAGGCAGCCAGCAGTGTAGCTTCAAGTTTATTACCTGCAAAATCAGCTTCAAGGTATGAGCGAGAATCCAAAAAAAAATAATGTGATTGGGGTAACTGAAGATGTTTTGTTGGTCAACTTGAATCAACTATCAGCTAGATTCAGCCCTAATACTTTATAGGCAAAATGGTCTATGCTGAAGAGCTGCTTGGAAATGAAAGAAAATTCCCCCGTTCGCAGGTTTGTTTTCAAACTTTTATTTAAAAATATAACGTTTACTTGTCATTTGCAGATTTTAAAAGGTGATAGCTGTTCCTGAAACGAAAAAATGTTTTAAAATGGCCAAGGTATTAAGTAAAGAAGAGGCTGAACAATTTCTTTTCATGACTTGATGACCAGTGGTTGCTGGAAAAAAAAGTAACAATATTTGGGTTTTTTGGATGTTGTGGATGTGATAAAATGTCTCCTTAAACATGAACGAAGTAAAATAACTACTTATTCGTTATTGTGACATTACAGCAAACAAAAAAATTTAACAACAACTAAGATTCAACATCGATTATGGCTGCAGCTTCAAGCCCTGCATGTTATACAGAAAATATGTAAATCTTCGGCATCCTGGAACAGAAATCCTACGATTTTTTTGACATACCGACATGGAAAGTGCATTTCCCTTAATGTTGGTCAGCACACTATTGGTGGTGTCCCAAAGCGAACAGAGATATTTAGGTTTGAAAGACCCAGAGTGATACACCGGCCACTCTTTTCGCAGAACTGGAGCCACTATGGTTGCAGATGCGGGTGGAGATATTTTAGCACTAAATCGTGCAGGAGTGTGGAATAGCACCGAAGTTCGATAACCATCAACTTTAACAGATCGCCAAAAGCCTCCAAGTTCCAGAGGACCCCACTCTTTCTTGATTTATTCAAGCGGGGCCTTGTAAAATCACTGACGATTCTTATTAATTTCCTATTTAAGTAATTAAACACTGTTATATACTCGTAGCTAATTAGTGCGACGCAACGTATATGAGCGAAAACACGACGTTAACCTGTAGAAAACAAGTGGACAAATAGTGGAGGTCGAACGAGAGATTGAGGACGAGAGGCTCTAATGTATAGCTTTAATTCTCATTATAAAATCCACTCATTAGAAAAAACTTTAGATAGTTTATAGTGTTCTTGAATGTGTACGACTTCTAGAATATCTTTTCTAATGGAATAAATCAGTTCTCAAACTTTATTTTGAGGAACTTCGATCCGAAAATCTCATAATTGCCTCGGAAGATATAAAGATACAAGCAAAAAACAAACAAGTTCCTTCGAAAACACCCAGAGAATGTCCAGTGCATTTTTGTACTCGTTTCATGTACCCGTCATAAATGAAGATCAAATCACAGCATACCGGAGCTGATCAGCACGACAGAACCACAAATCTTTCTTCCATATCTCATTTTTATCTTCGACGAATATCATGACCGCTGTCGCGAAAAGGACAATTTCAAATTACTCATTTGTGCCATTGTCTCTAGAGATATCTCATCTGAGTTGACGAGATATACCGAGACTCGTTTCTATGGACCCGAGCTCCGAACGGTATTGTTTGAATACCGACGACCAGAAAAAGAAGATTGATTCGATGATATTTGACCGGTCGTGATCACAGATTGTATCTATGCATCCAATAATTACGTGGTATGAAGTTGTATTGATGAAAATGGAGTGTTCTCCATGCCGACTGTGATAGGACAGTGATAAAGCATGAGTTAACGACTCGAAGGGTTTTGAATGAGTTGGAATGAAGGACTATAAACAACTTTTGTGTATACAGAACTGATTGCTCAGGAAAACACTGATACAGATTTTGAAACTGGCAATTACTAGGAGAGATTTGGATTCGAGAAACTTCTTCGCCATTCTCAACAAACCAGGAATTTCGAATACCATCCATGTTTAATTTGAACCTCGACTAATTCAATAGGGATATTTATGGACGCTACCTCGATGATGCATCTGAATCAGTTTATAATTCCCAATCTAAAATGAAGAATATGAAGAAAAAAATACACATATTCAGGAGATCAGCTCCTATTTTAGTACATGTGTCACATCCATTCAATATAGATGAATTGAGGGCTGCAATCAAATCTACCAAATCTCGAAACGCAGCAGGTTTTGACGAAATTTATCCAGAATTCATCAAACATTTAGGAAAAAAAACCTTGTCTTGGTTATCGTCTTTCTATAACAACCTTCTGAATTCAGAAAACTTTCCTTCCGAATTTCGTAAGGCTAAAATAATAGGTATTTTGAAACGAGGAAAAAATTCTTGTGATCCCAGTAGTTATCGACCCATCAGTTTATTGAGTGTTCCTTTCAAGATATTAGAAAGGTTAATTCTCTTTAGAATTGAATCTTCTATAGAATATGCTCTACAAAATTTCCAGGGAGGCTTTAGGAAAAATAGAAATTGTTCAGATCAGGTACTCAGCTTTACAGCTTTCATAGAATCAGGCTTCAATGATAGGTTGAAAACAGGTGTTGCTTTCATTGATTTATCTTCGGCATATGACACTGTGTGGAAAGATGGATTAATTTTCAAACTCTATACCCATCTGAAGTGTGGGAAAATGGTACGATTATTAGAAAATATGTTATCTGATAGAAGATTTCGTGTTTTTATTGACAATAAGAGTAGCAATTTCAAAACATTGAAAATCGGTCTTCCTCAAGGATCAGTTCTAGCTCCTTTACTTCTCAATTGATATCTAAGTGATTTACCCACAACATCATCTCAGAAATTTGTTTATGCAGACGATTTTGCAATTGTTAACCAACATTCGGATTTGCATACTCTGGAAAACATACTGTCATCTGGTTTGGAAATTTTAAAGAATTATTTTATTGTGTGGCGATTATGTCCAAATCCCAACAAAACAGAGGTATCATGTTTCCATCTGAATAATCATGAAAAATATAGGAAATTAGCAGTAACTTTCAATGATTCTCCTATCGAACATAATTTCTATCCAAAATACTTAGAAGTTAAATTAGATTCATCTCTCAATTACAAGGCTCATTTAAATGATGTGAGCCTAAAACTGAAAACTAGGAATAATAATATTCGATTACACTTTGGCTGATACGATATTGCTGAAACCCTTGGGTTGTGAATGTTATGATACGTCGTCTGTTGAATTCAAACATTCAATTAATCCTCTACAAAATTTTCTAGCCAAAAAATCTTTTAGTGTTGCAAAATGAAGGTAGAAACTTCTTGTGAAGTTACACCATCTGGATTTCTGTATTTTTTCCTAGTATCTGTCATTTGCTGGTTGATTCAAGTATATTTTCACTGGGAATGATAATCCAATATCTTCGAAACCGAAGATAACATCCAACTGTGGCTTAACCAAGTGTTCAACATGTGAGAAATTGCTAAAGAATGCATATAAAAGTCCAGTGGAACTAACAGCGTAGTCTTTATCGTAAATTCCATTGGAATGAAGTTGTATAATCTTCTGTACATCCGATTATACTTGCAAATATCCGCAGCGAGCAGTTTCGGTGTAAGTGTCCCAATGAATTCATTTTTATATTATTCCAATTCATATCTCGTTTTTTTTCAACTCCATTACCCGGCGTCAGAATTGAGTTCAACATACAGCCTGACAGAATTATCATCCGGTAGATTTTTTCCAATTTGCGGCTTCTCAAAAGGACTCACACGTAATTTGCATAATTTCCGAGCACGATGCAACAACATATTGGCCAATTCTCAGCGACGTCTTTCTTCTTCGAGCTTCGACAGCTGAGACAAATTATGTAGCTCCATTGTCAGGCTGAAAAGTGGTCAAATGTTTAATTGGATCTTCGTCCATATTTAGAGCGTGTGAGTTGTTTGTCCGATCTAAATGGTTAATGCAACGGTCGGCCGGACCGATCTTATTTATTGTGTTCGCGGTTTCTTCATTTTCATAAGTCAAAAAAGGTGTGCGAGCTGTTGCCGACCCTTCCTTGCCAAAATTTAGATGTTTTTGGTCCGCTCGACACGTCGTAAATATTTGGGCGAACGTGAGAAATTACTTCGATCATTTATGAGATGTTTGACGGTGTGAAAAATACTGGTTTGTTTTTATTGATGTTTGCATGTGATATCGATTGGAAAAGATATTCGCATCTTTCGAAGGAATGGAGATGCTTGACAGAATTGAAGAATATAGAAAAGCACTGACGTTTTGAAACAGTGCGATATGAAAATAACCAAACTTAGTTTTCCATGACAGTTGTTTTGACAATTGTCAAGAAAGAGCCCGAATAAAATAGTACATTGTGTCTCAAGGGCAAGAAAGATGCCATTCTGCCTGTGTGACACATGATTGTTTTCTTCTCACATTAAATTAAAATAAAAAACTTGTAGTTCAATAAATTTCATTAATGAATGATGATAAAGAAGCTTGCAGACATGTTGCTTTTTACATTTTGGCAACAGAAATTTCATTCCGAACACAATTTTTAATGGAACTAGGTTGTTGAATAATGGCAGACATGTTAAAAGTGAAAAATTCGCTTTCAACTGGCTACAAAAGCATGGGTATGTCGAACACTTATGAATATTTTGACGTGCTGTTTCGCACAGATGTAGATTACAGTAGAGTCAACGTCAAAAATAAAAATAGTAATCTTGAAATTCCAAAGTTTACGAGGATCAGTAATCGTCATAGTGTTTTATGAATGACATGACCAATTCAAGAGCTTGAAATCTTATGACGATTATAGAGACTAAAACCTGAAGAACTCTGATTTTTTCAGATATACGCGAGAAAAATGGAAAGAAAGCGGTTCAAATATTCAGAAAATGATATGTTTAGAGCTCTTGCGGCAGTTGAGAACGGAATGTCTGTCTATTCAGCCGCCAAGGCTTTTAAAGTACCACGAATGACATTATCAGACAAAGTCAGAGGAAGAACACCAATCATTAGAAAAATGGGGCCTCCTTCCATTTTATCCTACGAAGAGGAAATGTTATTAGAAAAGTGGATCCTCCATCTAGCATCTGTTCGTTTTCCAGTAACGAAAGAACAACTTCTAGATAGTGTTCAAATGTTATCAAAACAATTAGGAAAGCAAGACAAATTTCCAAATGGCAGACCAGGTCGTCGCTGGTACGAGGCATTCTTAAAACGGCATCCTATCATAGCCGAACGAAATGCACAAAATTTAACTGCAAGGAGAGCCGCTGTTACAGAAGAAAATTTGAGAAAATGGTTTTCCGAAGTTAAAACCTACCTAACTGGGAATAATTTACTGGACGTTTTCAACGATCCTCGTAGAATCTACAATTGCGACGAAACTGCTTTTTTCTTAGTCCAAAAGACAATCGAGTGTTAGCAAAAAAGGGTCAAAAAACTGTTCATACTGTAATAAGCTCAGACGAGAATGAATGCATTACGACTCTTATTATGGGTAATGCAGCAGGAGATATAGCCCCTCCAATGATAGTAGTTAATTTAAAAAGAATTCCACAAAAATTAGCACACTCAGTTCCTGAAAGTTGGGCTATCGGTCGCTCAGAGAATGGGTGGATGACCGGAGAAACTTTCTTTCGAGTATTTTGCCAACGTGTTTCATCCATGGCTTGTTCAAAATAATATTGAATTCCCGGTCATTGTATTTTGCGATGGGCACAGCTCACATTTAACCATGGCATTAAGTGAGTTCTGCAAGAACAATTCAATAGAACTTATAGCACTTCATCCCAATGCAACCCAAATTCTGCAGCCGATGGATGTTGCAGTTTTCCATCCTCTAAAGGTAGCTTGGAAAAAAGCTGTCTATGCACACAGGATTCGCAATGCTGGATTACCACTTAAGCGTGATAACTTTTGTCCCATTCTGAAAGAGGCATTGAAAAGCCTAACTCCAGACATACTTAAAAATGGGTTTCGCCGCTGTGGACTTTGTCCTTTTGAACCCAATGCACTGGATTATACACAATTATCAGGTGACCAGAATTCAAAGGGAACGACCCAGCCACATGAACCAAAGATCCTGGAGCATTTCATGTTTATCGAAGAAAATATCCCTCCAGAAAAGTTAACAAAATTCAAAAATTCTAACGACATGTGGATGGGAGATTTAGAAGATACATCTCTATTTTATTTTTGGAAAAAAGTGAAAAATAGAGTTACACAGGGAAAGTCGACAGAAATAAATAATAATGAACTTAGTAACTGTCAATTTGATAATAATGATATTTACCAACTCACAAATCAAGAGGATTCTGAGACATATTATTTGGAAAATGAATTAAATAGTAATATGCTGGATGACCAACATGGGGATGTCCTAGTATATGAGGTGACCAATACAGGTCAACTTGTCAGAATATCTACACACGGAAGAAATGACCAAACACAGAAAATGAATTTAGAAGAAGCTGATTCTGTTATAATAATGAACAGACCATCAGCAGAAGATTCAAGAACAACAACCACATACGAGTCACCACCAGCAGAAACTCTTATGAAAGGTGAACCTGTTACGGTAATGGACACACCACCAGCCGGGGAATCAAGAACAGCCACCACATGCGAGTCACCTCCAGCAGAAGCTCTTATAAAAGAACCTGCAATAATGCAAGAATTTCCAACACCATTTAAAAACTTTATATTGGCCTAGGTCTCTATTATAGGTCTCTATCGGAGTCCCTATGAAATTTAATATCAAATTATCTGATACGTTTTCTCCCAAGAACAAAAACAGGACGTTCCATTCACAAGGAACCATACTGGCCCACCCTGTACACAGAACATCATAATTCCTTTCTTTCATGAACCAATTACCAAAACCGTGAACCCATCGCTGTATCTATCGGAAAATCATAATAAAACGCCCTCTAAACATCCACAATATTCAAGATATTTTTTCCATACGGGAGTTATGGTAGTCAGTAACGAACCGGGTATGTGGGTGGAACTCAATATATTATGACTTGCCTAATTATAGGCCTGCGGTTCAATTCTTGCGTTATTCCAGTTGAGAATCTTTTGTGGTTTTGGGTAGGTCAAAATCATCATGAGACGTTAATTATAATGATGTGAATGCGGTGAAAAAAAGTTGAGGTATTATTCTTTAATCGAATTTTGGTCCGATTCGTTATAGATAGTATCTCTATGTGATGAATTATTTGAAAACTCAATCGATATATTGAGTGAATGAATTCCGATTAATTTTCTTGTGAGTGCGGGGAACGATCGACGACGTGTTCAAAGAAACGGTCTGAAAATAGATAGATAATGGAACTAATGATTAACGAGAATTGAAAGCAAATAATCGAACGAAATAAATTTGATAAGTGCTTGCATAATAAAGCTATTCTGAAAATATAAAAACGCCCTGAAAGATAGAGAGTAAGGCCGACCGGATTTGGCTCAATAATGAACTTGACTGAGATATTCCGACATTTAACCTATTCTGGGGAAAAGGAAAGTCTAGCTCATCTCTTTCGGATGATAGAGTATAACCGGCCGGACATTCTCAAGTTTGACTCCAAAGTCTTCTTCAAGAAATCGAATTCAATCATTTTCCGCTCGATATTCGAAAATTTCCGACAAGTCGATAGCACGATGTTCAACTAGTAATCTAAACTAGATCAAATGGGTAAAAAGCTATGATCATGTTTATTATTATACTTTTTTCTTCATAGGAAAACCTGCTCCCAAAAATGATGAAGATTCATCGAACTAAATACATTATTATGAATCGCCAGTCGATTTCGTCTTAGCCAGTTTAACCCTATTTTCCAATTTCATCAAGTCCCAATCATGGCGATAATATCTGGAAACAGCCCAAAAACACCCTAATTTCCAAGTGGCAATTTCGTCCTTCCTTTCCAACCCTCAATTCTGAGGCATTTTGGGCCATATCCCACCGTCTTGAATGATTTAATAAACAGTAATTTGTTAAAACGGTAGACGGTCCACATTTACTGAAGAAGTCAATAAGGCCGCCGACCCGGGCCAAGGTAGAGAGAAGCCATTATTGCTATACGAAGATAGAAACGCCTCTGAGTTCTCCGTAGAAAAAACTCAATTAATTTGGCTTCTCGGAGAAAATAACAGGGTTCGAATCCGGCCGTAAGAGGGCGTGGTAGGGGAAAATACAGAACGTATACAATATTATCATTATTTGGTCCTTAGAGATGGACTTTAAGACACCGATTCGTGTGCTACTAGGGTGCGGGAGTTTCTACTTTCCATCGAGAACGAATGATACTTGGGTACCAAATAAGTTTATGGTTATGGGTACAATTTACGAGTTTTAAATTTTTTAAAACCCTAACCCGTGCAAGAGATCCGCTCAAATCGAGATGATCTCAAAAAATCGCTACACCTAGAAGTTATACACACTTTTTTTCACAGGCTAATACTAATTTCAACATTGGTTTCACTCTACTTATTTAGACTCCGCCGTGTGGTTTAACCGAACATCTCAGCATAACTTCAACCCATATTTCGTGGTTTATCTCAATGGTCTTTAGCATATGAGCGGAACACACATAGAGATATAATAAACTATTCTACCCCCATGGGAACACGTATCAGAGATTGGGGAATTTGTGTTCATCAGACATTTCATTGTATGAATTTATTTCAACTTTTGGAAGAGTTTAGGCCATCGAGATAGATAAAGAGGAGACGACATGACATGCAATCGAGTAAAGAAAAAGTGGCAACACTATTCTTCCTCGATGGTTTAAGCACATTGAGACAACAACGCCATTTTTATGTACAGGGTTATATTTATGCCTCATTCTTCTTATCTTCGAAAAAAATCTCTCAACAGGGTGTTCCGTGAAATTCATTTTTGGTTACCACATTTGGTGTTAATTGAGACATTGATCATTTACCTATTAATGCTTCCTTTCGTCCAGTTATAGAGAATTGACTAAAAAGTACATAAAAATAGCTATTCTAGAAAATCATTGAGTCCACTTGAAAATTCTGACATTTAAGCGAAATACCTGATGAAATGGGGTTTTAATGATCCAGTGGCGTGCTTTAAAGGCAACACATATTCGCAGTTACCCATCTGAGGCTTCATCATGCCAAACGAGTTCTCAACGCGCATCTAAATATGCAATGAAAAATAATCACGACGATACACGTCTCAAAGTCTAGTATTATCTAATAGCCCATCATAAATCCATATTTCTGGTAAAAGAAGCGTCAATAATCGGGACCCGACCGGCACCACAGAGTCGGGGGCAGAGAGATTCGCCGGTCGTGGCAGAATCGGGCAACGAGGCGCGTTCAGTTCGTCCAAGAACCGAGCCTTTGCCGTGTATAAATCAGCGGTTAGACCTGGATCGTCAATTACGGGGTCCCCCGCCCCATTATTATATCTATTACTTCCACGGCGATTTCGTGGATTGCGGCGGGGACCGGGAACGACAGGGGGAAAAACTTAATTACGGCGATCGTTGTGCATCTCCACCTTTGACCCGCCGCATTCCTGACATCTCCTGCTGCCGGCCTGTTTCGGAACGCTGCCGTACGGTGCTCTATGATCATTTCCTCGTGCGGTTCATAGATTTGGCGCAATGTCAACCGTAGACCAGAGTATTTGCTTTTGACACAGAAGAGGTCGAAATGACCATAGAGTGATGAACATGTATCACAGAGGATTCGGAACGAATATTATGGAGAAATTGTAATCAGATGACAACATTCCATTTCGAATTTCGTTTCTATATAAATTCTGCTCGTACTAGCTGTTTCTACCAGTAAATCAACCAATCAACATACAGAACTTCCCTATTTATATTCAATTTTTCCAACGGCAAATAAAGTAAAAATGAATAATAAGTAATGAAAGCCAGTGCTTTGGATGCACAAATTGAATGTTGTAGATATGTTGACGAATCTCTTGTTCGATGAAACCAGCGAACAAACATTCTACCAAGTAATATTTTGCCAATTTGATGTTCTTACCTGTGTTGCAGGTAGGTCCTGTCCATCCAGGTGCACATTCGCAACTGAATGATCCTCCTTCTTCCAAACAGGTGCCACCATGTAGACAAGGGGCAGGAGCACAAGGGTTGTCGACCGTTTCGCAGTTTATTCCAGAAAATCCATCAGGGCATGTGCACATGTATTTATCAGGAGCAGTGTTCTCGCAGGTGCCTCCACTCATACAAGGTTCATGGGTTCCACAATAGTTCAGATCTGTGAAATCGAAAGTTCAAACTTTATTGCAAACTGAGATATTGTAGAAACTGAATGAATGCATAGAAGAATATTTATTAATTCACAAAATTATTGCATTCCAGTTGAAGAAGCTATGCATCATAGAGCATTCAAGTGTTGATTCTTTAGGATGTGAGCTTTCGGAATCTCCTAGAAGACCCTAACGACGGTAAATCATCGTACATGAAAAATGCAATTTTTTTCTGAGGTCAATTTTTATAATTAGATAAGAAATTATTGTAGAATAATAGTATATTCTAATACAAGTTGCAGAATGGGCACCTATTCAAAAAATTCAGATTATACCTCCTAGTACCGTTTGTATTTTATTTTCGTTGTTGGTGTGACTGATACGAAAATTGGCAGATTGTAGAATTTGAATAGTGCGTTTTAAGGCTCGTTTATACTGGCTGGTACCTTATGCCGTAACCTTAACCTTAAAAGTTGAACCATAGGAATTCAATGCTTTCGTTCATACTCATTCCCTAACCTTCTCCCTTACCTGTAAAATGTTCAACTTCTAGGGACAAATTCATAGAAATATATATTCATAAATAATTTGGACAAATTACATATATATATTAGATAATTAGATTAGATCATCTTATAAGTGTATAAGACTATCTTATAAGTAAGACAAATTAAGGGAATGTAATATTGGGCGAGTTTTTTTGACACATGCGCATTCTATAGAGGGTCAATTATTTATATCAGAGTATTGAATACAGATAGGATCTCTGTTTTAATAGCGGTAATTTCAAATAATATCATAAATTATAATACAAGATGATCAGCACGTATCAAAACGTAGAAACACAAATTCAAAATGACAAATTATTAATTAGCATAGAGCAAAATGCATAAACTCTATGTTCTGCTTAAGGTTAAGTTAACAGCCAGTATAAACACCTACTGAAATTCTTACGGCATACGGAATAAGGTAAGGGCTTAGGGCATAAGGTACCAGCCAGTATAAACGAGCCCTAAATCTCTACATGGTTTAATATTGACAATTGACATGCAATGGACGCGTGTTGACCTTCGAAAGGATAGGATGTCAGTGTTGTAAACCATAAAACGAAAAATATAACTAAAAACGATGCTGTAGAAGAAAAACATTTATTTCACATGAAATGATATTTCAATATGCCATTGATTTGGAAGTATCAAATCAAGACAGACTTCAGTGTTATTTCCGTAGTGAATAAAAATATGGCTTATCTCGAATGAAGTAGGTACAGACTCATTCCTAAGTCTCGCAGTCTGATCTTTTCATGTCGTGGAAACCGTGGGATAAAACACAGGTGCTGGTTCGACATGAATGCCTCCAGAGGTCGACTAATCCTTTACGGAAGTGTCTGTGAAAAAATCAATTCATAACAGGCGCAAGGAGCAGGGCGACCGAGAATATACTGCGTTGTATACACACGGACGGGATGTTGGCTACCAGTGACATAACGATCACCTGCAGCGGCATTTCATAATGCCACACATTCGCCTAATTAAACTTGAGAATATGTTAACATTTTACGGTCATTTTTTTCAACATTCGAAGTCATCGACTACTGTGGTCATTAGCCTTGAGTATAACATTCAGCCCTAGGTTTCTTATGCAGACCTAGGACCAAAGAGCTATATATGTCCAGAAATGGAATAGAATAAATAGTGTATAAATAAGACTAATATGAAATGTAAGAAAACACGACTAAAATATTACATGACTATAATAAAATCTGCATAAATATGAGATGTATAAAAATGCTACGTGTAACTAATAAATTAAATAGTTAAGACAAAATATGTACAAGTACATAAGTATGACCAGAAATGAAAATTTTTCTGAAATATTTTGAAAAAAAACTGGAATTATATGAAATGAAGATACAGGCATTTGATATCTAAGATTAACTCATATCTTTTAAAATCATTGAGCGTCTTGTTATCTTACTTCAAAAGAGTTTCATTATTTTAATGTTTATTTTGTTCTTTCTTGGGAAGATATTAGAAACCAAAGCATTTGTCCTTGTTCTTAATTGATTTAATTTTATGACTATTATAGATAGATTTTGAATGCATATTGCTATATCAATTGAAACTTAATGTGTAATCATGCACTAAATATTCAACATATTCAGTGCACCATATTCGACCTAAATTTCAAATTGAACAAATGTTCTGCTACCGACGCGTGTCCCAGATAGTTAAAAAGAATGCCCAAGGGGTCGACTTAGGTAATTTTCACCCCCCTAGCCAAGCAAACACTCGATGACTTATGAATAGACCCTATTTGAGCGGACTGCTCTACAATAGACCCTGTAGTTTGGAGCTACCGACATTTGTGGCTACGCTATTTATCTTCTGGAAGGAGTTTGAATTCAATTGCCTATTGAAAATTGAAATTGTAGGGGTTGGAAATGTTTTGGTAATATGATTCACTGTTATATCATATGGCGTTATAGACAGAAATATGGCAGAATTTGCTGCTTTTGTGTTTAGATTTATTTCTTCAGAGTTTATTGAAAGCTTTGTGCGATCAATTCTTCATTTATATTATATCATTTTGCCTTCGTTTATTGTCAGCTTAGTACGATCGATTTATTATTTGTAATATTTATATCCGGTTATCCAAGGTGGGTGGCTTATTAAATTATTATGGAAGTTATTTAAACGAACATTTCAAATTTTGTAGATCCAAATTAGGTTAAGTGACCAATCTGTACAGTAGTAGTGAGAAACTCTGAATTTAAAATAAGGCACTCGTGTTAACTTCAAATGAGAACAACACTATATTTTTTATCCATCTCCCTATACCTATATTGTTTGGATTCAACGTTATCTGCGATTGTTGATCCATGATCAGAACCATAGACTATAGGTAGGAAAATTATTTGGTTGCTATGGTAACAGATCTTGTTTGTCGGTTGACGCCATCTTGAATTGGTTAGGCCCATTAAAGAATCGACTGGTAGACGGTACGAAGTTGGAAGGGTTAGTGATCATATGATTAAACATGAATAAAATGTTTTGAAGAACATCTGAGACAATATTCCTATACTTTCGATGTAATCTAAGTGCTCTGTTTAGAAACAAACAACTGTCTCCCACTAAACCATTCAATCACTCAGACAAGAAATTAACATAATTAACCACATACAGGGAAAATAACGGTATCTCAATAATTAGATTTAAACGTTTACTGAAACAGTTCCAGTTACACAAATCATTTAATTATTATGACTGATCTGCAAATCAGATTTCATTACACAGTCTCATTCTCAACCAGAGAAATAATATACTCAACGTTGAGTAGCAATCTGTTCAAAATTGAAACGCTAAACCTTCGTAGATTTAGCTCTTGAGCCGACCATAGAAAGAGAGAGATGGGAAGCTCTGGCATAGCGTATTTTTCGCTTCACAGCATGTATACACGGTCATTTGCAATAATACTAAAGATATGCATACGAAATGAGTCTCGCGGCAGTCTGTAAGTAGATGAATGATGTCGGAAAAAATCAATTTATTTTTACCGATATACCTTTCAGTTTGACATGCAGAACGTGATTTGATTGATATGCAAACAGCGTGAGATGAAATCTGAACTCTTCTATTTCTTGGCGAAAGTTTTCTGTGCACTTAACAAAAACATTAATTTATCTATGGATTGATGATGATGGTAATGAACGGTTTGATTATTTCTGAATGAAAAATTGGGAGTCAGTGATATGGAGAAGGCCGGCATCTGTGCAATTGTTCATGTGATAATTACCAATGTTGTTAGCATACGCATTTAAATGTCATGACTACAAACATACAGGTTGATTCATGACGATAACCTATTGGAGGTCAATAGAGAACGAATCTCAATTTTGAGCAGATTTTTTTATTTAATAATACCATGTCTTGACAACTTAGCGATTGACATGCGGTACAGTGGATATTTACATACAGGATTGCCCAATTAGTGACGGCAACAATTTTATTTACATTCCCCGCAGTAAGGGATAAATATCCGGAAATACCCGATGTTTGTAATCTTAGTTTTTGAGTTATAGTTTTTTGTCTATCAATATAACTTAATAAAAGCTTGCTAAAATAACTCAAAGTTACCCAAACAGGTCTTCAATGTTCAATTAGAAGAAGAGTAATCCATAGTTTCCGGATAAGCGTATTAACATTGATCCTCCACTATCAAAATCATAAGAAAATAATAATACTCAATCAGCCTATTTTTCTCTAATTGGCTTTAGATGGCGGATAGGCTGAAAATCATTGAAACACGATTAGAATAAAAATCAGAATCAAGTACCTAATATTGGCGAAATTGCTACCAATGTATTCCAAATAAATCAAATTTATTAAACTCGCTTAATCTTATTCGTCAAGGGCGTAGTAGCTACAGATTCAACCCTTCCCTAAAATTTCACACTTTTTTTCATAACCGCAAACAAATTTGCATAACAACTCGATAAAACCAATCATTAAACAAAATCAAACGTACCATAACCCATAACTCATGTTCACATCAATCAACTCGCGCATCATAATGCAGACCCCACAGCAATTCACTTGACAACTTCATCCATACACAATACGAGCCCAAAAAAAACGAATCCTGAATTTCATGAGATCTGGACAGATGCCCGACACAAAAAAACACTCAGACAACTGCTGGGGAAAACATAAAAAAAATAGAGTTCTATGCGCCCCAATTGCTATTCATTAGATAACGGAAAAAACTGTATCGAGCTCTTCGAATTACTTAGGGGGGGATTACACTTGTAAAGGTCGTTTGACACGGGTGGTGAACAAACACAAGAGTTGTGATAATGGTGCACTTGATCGAGTGATGTGCACCCCTGTATCAAGGGTATGACAGATTCGTTAATGTGATTATTCGGGATTGCAACCCTTTAACATGATGGCAAACAAGTGCAGAGTGGGCGTGTATTGATTCAAATTGGCTTATAGGTTAGTGAACCCATAAATACGTGGAGTTTTTGTTGATAGACGATGAAATAAAGAAAATGTTGTCATAAGTTTATTTCTAGATATTGAAACTATCTAATGAAGGGAAATTATAACTGGAAAGAAATACAGCTAAGTTTATACAGTAAGTCTATGATCACTGCGATAATTTTAACTATTCTTGAAGCGGTAAGGACTTTTTCCAATTCTGCCCCGTTGCACACTTATAAGGGATTAAAGGTTTTAAGTTGGGCTAAGCCACCACTGGATTCATTTTTGGAGATTACACAAAATATTCATCTTTTGCCCTATGACATCCCATAAAATTATAAATACATACTTGATTATGCCTACAAAGGCTACAAAGTGTAGTATTTACGATGAAAACGTATATTCTAAGGTGGGTGAAGCCATGAGTGTAATAATTCTATACTCTATGTATGAAACAGTAACCTTACCTAACCTACGCTGCGATTATTTGAATTTCAAACAATGAAAGTTTATGATAACATTTTCAAATATACAGAAGTAAGTGTTATGCTATCGAATAAAATCCGAAGAAATATTAACGTATAATTCCCCATTAACAAGAAACATTTTCAGTATGTCCTAATATTGATCTATCCACAAAAATTGAGATTTTCAATGATGATAATGATTTCAAAAAAGAAAAACTGTGGCCACGTGGAATTATTTCAGCTCAGTGATTTTTTTTCCAAATTCCACATCATTCAAAATCGAATATCTTAGAAACGGTGCACTTTAGGAAAATTAATATGGAATGATAAATTCTCCTCTCTATTCAGTGTCGTAATGAGTTCATTACAGTACTAAAAACAGTGCTATAATGAACTAATTACAGCATTGTGTTTGGGTATATTCTTCGTTTTGTGGTTGACAACACTTAAATCCTAACCTTTCGAATGTCAACACGTGTTCATTGGTTGTCAATTGTTAATATAAAACCATGTAGAGATTTGAACGTACTACTCAAATTCTTAACCTGTCAATTTTCGTATCAGTCACACCAACTGCGAAAATAAAATACAAAAGGCACTAGGAGGTATAATCTGAATTTTTCATTGAATTCCAATAAATTTCTCAAAATTCTTGACTGAAAGAGAGAAAATATCGTCTAATACTCGTTGCAGAAGGCAATTCCAACACTCATGCGTTCAAAAACTCGCTCCTTCGTTGCTCGTTTTGGAATTTCACATTAGTGTTGGAATAGGTGCCCATTCTGCAACTTGTTTTAGAATAAACTATTAAAATGTTCAAGCGGGCAGAAATTGCTAGGATGTATTCAGGAACTGCCTAGTTTCTGGTACATTTTGATGGTTGAACGAGTTGGTGATGAATTAAATCGAAGACCTTAGAGGATAGAGAAAGAGTGATCAATCCGCTGTGTCCCATTTGTAAGAAGCAGAATTCGAAATTATTTGGGATATCCACGTAAGATATAAGCAAGAATCAATTTTTTTAATGAAATTGCAACACCGTGTGTCTTTTTAAAGGAAAATTATTCCAAAAAATGTTATAGGACAAAATGAATCTATAGTTGCATATTAAAATTAATGATTATGTGACGTTTTGAATGGTATGACCAGAATTTTAAGCAATTGTTTTCCCCCTACGCCACTTACCTACAGTTAGTTATATGACACAAATTTTAATGGTTATTGCAAATTCTCTATTCAATTTCTTACCTTGATCACAGAGAATGCCGCCCCAGTTCGTGTCACAAATGCATTGCCATGAAGAACCGTTGCAGTACCCATGTTTGCAGCCTGGATATGGTTCGCATTGATCACAGAAATCACCTCGCCAACCTGGTCGGCAGCTGAAAAAGACATTGAGTGATTAAGTCAGATTTGAATACGACTGAAGATTTCCGCGAAAGAAATATCAATCACAACCTCCGAACCCACAGGCCAGGGAAGGTAGCTATCAAAAAAAAATTGCCAAGGATGAAATCAAGCGGGTAATTGAACTTGGAAAGAGCATATCTACTATATTTATATAAAAAAAAATTCCCCGTGAAAAAACGTTGAACCTATTTCAGATACGGTGGATTCAAATAAAACCACTTTAAGCCAAATATTTCGAAAAACAGAGACTGTTGGGCAAGTCTATAACCACTAATCTGTTCAGGTAAACTAGAGCTTCAAAAAATGTAGCCACTCCCAAGTAGCTCTAGAGCTAAGCTAGGAAGTTCGTCACAATACTTCTTGGAGATTTGAATAGGTTGGTAATCTTGAAAACGAACACATTACGTTTTCTAATGAAATATTATACGAAAAGACTGAAACGTCGGCTTTGCTATTCCCATATAGAGGCTGGCACTTTATCACCAGACCTTTGAGACCGTGCTAAACTAACAGTTTCCGTTTTATTTCACATCGCGTTTTGCATTTCCGCCCCTTGAAGAACCCCGATAATAACTCCGCTTGAAGCCCGAGGTGTGAATTTGTCACAGCCGCACTGACAATGCGGCAAAAACGAGATATTTCATTATAGTAATGCACACGGAAAATTAACCGGCTTCTAGGAACTGCCTATTCATTTCAGAAAATATTTACGCAGAAGTTATTTATCTCGCAAGCCTTGCAATTCGCTTATCCGTAATACCTCTCACGCTACTGGAATTATTATTCACTCCATTATCTCATTATAAATCATTCCTTGGATTTTTAATTGGGAAAAATTCCCGAGAAGTCATATCACGTGATTTGTTTCTTATAGGGATAAAGCCCGGGATCAGCAAGCTTGAGCAAGGAGCTTTGTATTGTGAGTTTGCAGATACGAGAAAAGTTGTGAATGCAACAATGAAATGGTAGTTATGGAAGTTATATGAATAGGGATAGGTCATATGGGGCACCTGTGTACCAGTGAATTATGACCGGATTATACATATCGAAGTTTACTAATGTTTTACAAAATGAAAGAGTGTTTGCTGTATTAAAATCCGTCGAAAACAGAGACTAAGGATCATTATACCAAAGGGTCTTTCAACAAGAACTTTGTTTTTTAATTGTGGTCACACCTACCACATGACAGTTAGTTTTTTGACATATTCGTAGTAGATACTTTGGAAATTATTACTATGAATTCAATTTCGCTCTAAATTCGCATTAACATAAATAGAACCCACCACGAGAATGGTGGTTCGGTTAAAATTACATTCCGTAAAATTCGTGATATTTTCGGACAACATAATCGACCTTCTGAGACGGCTATTAAGAATTTGATCGCTCAATTTGAATCAACGGGCTCGGTACAAAATATACCAACACCAACGAGTGTTCGACCGGGCCGTTTAACTGAAAACATCGCAGCCGTGAGCCACAGTGTCCAAATTTGTCAATTTCTCGACGTTCTCAACAACTGGGGTTATCCCAAACCACCATATAGCAAATTTTGCATAAGGATTTGGTTTTGAAGTCTTACAAGATTAAACCAGGGCAGGAATTGAAGCCGACCGACCATTCATATCGCCGTAGATTCGTTGAATTCATTCTGGAACAACCAAGCCGCTGGTTTGTCTAAAAAAATCATTTTTTCAGACGAAGCACATTTTACTAGTTAGGGTACGTCAAAAAACAAAATTGCCGCATTTGGGCTTCTGAAAATCCAGGAGCAATTAGAAGCCTTTGCATGCTCAACGTGTCACTGTCTGGTGCGATGTGTGGTCTGGAGGAGTGATTGGGCAATTCAATTTCGCTTGAAAATGGCATCGAATGAGAATTCCCACGAATTTTCACACATCTATTTGTATAATCCCCTTTTGAAAATTCACATAGTTACAAATTGATGAAATATTGAGGAAAAAAAATTTCAGATACTTATAACTGCTGGACTACAACACCGATTTGCCAATATAATGAATTTGATCGAGAAGTTTGGACAAATAAGTCATTCTGAAAATATAAAGACTCCAGCTCATATCCTTCGAAAGATGGAGAGTATACAGCCTGTCAACCGTAAATACTTAAGTTGGCTATTGATATCTCATCAGAAACTCGAACCCAATGTATCTGGACCGTTTTCAACTCAATTTCTGAAAATTTTGAAAAAAATTATACTCGTAATTTGATTATAGCTTTCAAAAAATGGGCAGGAGAACGAAGAAGCACGACGTCAAATAAATCCCAATTCCGTCTTCTCAAAACCGAACAACAGTACTCCATCCAGAAGGTCACAAAAGTAGGATGATAAACACGCAAAAAACAGTTTGTCGGTCAAGTAATTGACGTGAATCCATCCTCTTGTTTATGTCGGAAGATTTATCCGAGCCATCTATCCACCAACAATTTATCCAACCTTAAGAGACAGTCGAAAAGGAATTGATTACAGAAAAGAGTAGAAAAAGTTGAGGCAGCTTTATTGAATTCCATTATGAGTGACGGATAGAGTATTCAATATCGAAGACAAATCACTCTTGGATTTTCTCATTACCGATGGGAGGAGTGCTTTCATCAGAATGTGACCGTAAAAGGAAGTGTCCGGATTTCTTTGTAACCGTAATCAATCATGCGATTTTTATGATTTTTCTAGAGAAAAAACCCGAATTCGATCCATATTCTTACAAGAGACAAGTTTGAGAACCTTGAAGTGACTGAATACTCTATGGATGCTAAACAGGTAAAGAATTTTTCTTGATATTGATTTTCAATTATCTAAGATGTCAGGGTATTCTATTCCTCATGAATTTCGATTTTTGGCATGCTCAGTATTACAGTTCCTCAGCTGCGTCTTTTTTTCCAACTCATAATATGATATATCTCTTTTCCATTACTCGAAGCTTATTTATGCCTATACTTAGGACGGTGCATTTTCTCTTTTGAACGTAAATCAGAAACTTTGCTGGCGAGTAATTTTCACGTTTCCTATAAATTTTATAGTGAGGACAGCTTCCAGAAAAACTTCAAATAAGATTGCTTTCAGCGTGCTGAAGCCGAATCACTGAAATCCATATCTGATTGGCTCAAAATTTCATTGAAGAGTACGTGAAAACAGAGATTTTTCATGAAGAAATAGACTCATAGTTGGTAAACTGAAGATTGTTTGAAAACATATTGAATGGAATGTTGATACAGGATAATCATAAGGCTGGTTGACAGAACGAAATCAACATTTCATTATGGGAACTGAGGGACAATAGTTCGTGGTACGAAATTTGGTTGTACATGTTGAAAGTGAACATAATGGCAATTCATAAGTGGCCGTAACCAGAAATTTGTGTAGTTGAAACTGTAACAGATCCCTGGAATGAGTAATTACGGGAACAATCAAAACAATACACTCATTGTCTTCAGGTCACCATGCCTAATGATAGTGATTCATTCATGCTGTCGATTAGTAAAACAACCTTAATTAGCCGGTCATTAGTACAATCATAAGATATTGAGATCGACAGAATATTCCAAGTATGAGTTGGCGCTAAGAGGTTTTTGTGAGTCTGTTTCAAAAACTAGTAGATTAGCGTGCTACCGTTTTGCCCAAATGTCTGTCATTCTCGAATATCGAACCGAAAATGGTCTCAATGGATTAGACACCGACGAAATATTCGGGGTCAAACTGAGTATGTCCAACCGTCTGGACGTATACTCAGTATCTTCCCATGAAGATGACCTGGGGTTTTCATATTTTCAGGTTAGTTATCCAAATATCTCGGCCAAGTTTGTTATTGAGCCAAATCGCATAAACACCAGAATTGTACAGTCACTCTAGATTTTAGGTACTTAGGGTTTTAGCCAATTGTGATCGAAAAAACCCCAAATACTCGGCGTTCACTAAGGAATTTCTGATAACGTATTGCGCTGAAATTTGAGATAATCCATGTGAAGAGAGCAACTACCTTTCTCATTTTAGATGGTCATATAGCAGTCCCTTATCACCAATGGTTACCAAGCGATAAAACAATTCAGATGTCCTTACTCTTCACTGGAGATTTTCCATACCGGAGAAAATAAGAGAAGAATTGGTAAGAATGAAATCAAGTCATTTCATCCTAATGTGAACTAAAGGGTCTATCAATAAGAACTATGTTTTTTAATTGTGGCCACACCAAACACATGACAGCATTGACAGTTAGTTTTTTGACATATTCGTAGTAGATGCTTTGGCAATTGTTACAATGAATTCATTTTCGCTCGAAAATCGCATTAATTTAAATAAAAACCCACTATGAACATGGTGGTTCTGTTAAAATTACATTCCGTTAAATTCGTGATATTTCCGGACAACATAATCGACCTTCTGAGACCGCTATTAAGAATTTGGTCGCTAAATTTGAGTCGACGGGCTCGGTAAAAAATGTGCCAACAAAAACCGGGGCCGTTCAACTGAAAACATCACAACCGTGAGCCACAGTGTTGAAGAAGATCCAAACTTGTCAAATTCTCGACGTTCTCAACAAGTGGGGTTATCCCAAACACGGCGAATTTTGCATAAGGATTTGGCTTTGAAACCTAACAAGATTCAACCAGTACAGGAATTGAAGTCGACCGACCATTCACATCGCTGTAGATTCGCTCAATTCATTCTGACAACAACCCGCTGGTTTGTCTGAAAAAATCATTTTCACTAGAGTACGACACAAGCAAAATTGCTGATCCCATAATTTCACGAAATTCAGCTGTTGAATGTGTAAGGGTAAAATAAAATTATTTATTTAATTTAATTTATTATCAAACGGCGCCGGCTAGCTAGCGCACCAAACCATTTCATATTTACCTTCAGAGAGTTTAAATAGATGCTTCCACCCCAGTCAATGATAGTCAATACTATATTTATGGTATGTACAAATGTTAAATTGTCTAAATTGAAAGTTGCAAGTGGAACTGATCAATTTCTGACTATAAAAATCAACAGGTGACATCTCCAATCGATGCTGGAACTCATCTTGTCAGTCTCAAGTCCTAATTCATGTGATAACAGGACCATAAAACCATCCTGGGTGTTCGGGATGAGTCTAGTGTGGAAAATGGGTCTTAAGTCTTCCACCCTGTAGAAAAAACTTTCCAACAAGAACTATTTCTTAGTTTTCCTGTCCCTCAGGAAAACATTTGTTATTACGTTGTAAAATTCCACTTCGGCAAATTTGATCAGCCTCGACAAGATATCTCAAATTCGGTAATATTCTAACTCCGACAGATTTATTTCAGTTCTTCGGTAAATATTCAACTCCGGTAAATTTTCAGCGCCGGCAGGTTTTGGCGAACGTTATAAAACTGTTCGCCAGGACAAACTCTCTATTTGAAACTTAATTTCAATTCGAGAAAGACCGGTACATGCTCTCTTCAACATTTTCACACGAGAATGATCCAGAATCGAAAAAGATTAATTGAAGTCAACCCTATTTCTCCATCATGCGCGCTACACGGAATCACAGATATCGTACCATGCAGACCTCTATCCCATTTTCCGAAGTAATCGCTATCGGTAAATTCGTCAGTAACAAATGGCCATCCATATCGTGTGATTTAACAGCAATAAATAATAAATAAATAAATAGAATCGATTGCAGCCTTAAAACTCAAAATCTGTGATGTGATAGCCGAAATAGACCGGACATTTTGCCAAAAAGTGATTTGAAATTTAGATGAAAGACTTTAATTCTGTCAGCGTGGTCGTGATGCCAGATATCATTTTTCATTCATAATTGCCGAACTTTTCTTTTTGTATGATACAATAAAAATTTGAATGGTCGTCATCAAGATATTTGTTTTATTTTGTTTTAAAAAACAAAGTTGAAAGGCCCTTTAGTATAAGGTACCTACATTGCGCAATATATAATTGATTATTTCCGACATGTAGCAAGAACCAAATATAGTCCCGAAATCACAACCATAAATCGGAAAACTTTTAATTAAGCTTCCAAATCCAAATGTATGTGTTCAACATAATATAACGCTGTGTTGTTGATTATCAACTTTTTCGAAAACGTTTAAATCCTGAACGAATGCTGCATCAACAGAGCAGCAAAAATATTTATGAAGAAAAGAAATTGAATACTCCATAATGAAAAGAACAAGCTCATCAAAAGCGCTCCAGAATAACTAAAGATGAAATCTTTTTGTGCGAAATACTAAAAAAGGGAATCTTTTGAGTAGAAATAGAATAGTATGCACCCATATGAAGAAGCCTCCTCAGATGATAATGCAATTCAGTAAATTGAATAGAAATTGAAGCACACGGTTCAAACCGCTAGAGGTAATCGTCTTGTAATTGCTCAGGCAGCTACCGTGGTCGGCGGTCAATTATACCCTAGCCTCAGGCATTCAGTTCTCAGCGGTTTTTACATTCGAAAAGGTTATTTTTTGCTTTATCATCTTCTGTCAGTCATTGTTGTCCGAGGCAGTTAAATGTGATTCATTTATTATGTCGACTGAATTATCTTGCGTTAAAGTTCTGGACTTGAACGTCTTAGAAGAATGATTAGGGCGGGATACCGTGGAGGACAAAAGTTACATGACGAAGTAATTGTGGTCAGCCATAAGCATATAGAAATTCCCGGCGAGAATGGAATTGTTTCAAGCGATTATCATCCATATTTGTGCTAAGATCAACTCAGACATTCCTTCCTTCATGAAGATTTTATAATAATCTTAGCAGCTCAAACCATGCAATCAATTTTTTTATAGTCATCACCTGATTGTTGATTTTGAAGCTTCGAACACATATTGAAATAATATTACGGACTTCTAGAGAAGCTTATTCAACTTTCAATCGAATTCATATAAGAATTTAGCTTATGCTGTCCTCCACAAGACAAAAGTCTCTTTCATAAGCTTCCATTTTATATTATTTCACGCAGTTGTTATCCAGATTCCAGCCACTCTCTTGATATCAAGAAATACAGCATGATGAAGTGATGAATGCTGCAAAATAGATCGAAAATAAAGAAATTTCTCAGATCTTCTTAGCTGCATGCGTCTCCCTAGTAGGCTCTTTCAGCTCCAAACTAGAACTTTTAATATTGAGTTTCATCTCCTTCATGTAAAGTATTTTCCCGTACTCTATAACAGCATACATTAATTTTACCCCGATGCCGAAGATCTCGACCAATCAGGAAACGAAGCGCGCTTGCTGTCAATGACAGAGAGGACTATAGGCCCTCTTTGTCATATTTTCAACGGTTCGTTTTGACAAGCAGCCATTTAATTCGAATTTATACTTTTGCTAGAAGTAATTATTGGATATTTTTGTTAGCGTTAGCAACGTGTTGATATTTGAAAATTGCAGTAGGGTAATTTTTATTATCTTTCATCATGGACGGAGAAAAGTAAGTATTTATCTATAATTTTGTAGAAAATGCACTCAACCAATTTATTTGGAAACTTTAATTTTCAGGGATAAACTGAGTTCTCAAATTTGTTCAAAACAATTATCTTCTGCTTCGACGAAATATCGTCATATGCGGAATATTCATCATCAAGATCTTATTCCAAAGCAATTAAAGCATTTAAAATGCCCAATTTGCCCAGAAGAAAAGAAAATTGCTCTTGAGTCCCATAATGCTTTGGATAATCATTTAGAGCAAATTCATTCCATTAACATCATAACATCACAGTTGACTTTTAAAAACGAAGAAGAATTTGAGGCTTGGCGAGCTTTGGTGAATAGAAGTGTCGATTACATAAAACGAAGATATCGGAAAAGCAGTGATGGATTAGTAATTTATTTTGAATGTATAATCGCAGTAATTATTCAGGTTTGTTTCTTTATGTTTTCCACCAGTTTGATATAATGAGTTCGTTTGAAATCATGGTGATATTAGGAAACCATTTAACTTCCAGGATATGTGAGTCAATGTAGCAAACGCAGCATGAAAACTGGAGGAAGTATCAGAATATCTGGGTTCTGCCTTTCTAGAATTCGTGTGAAGATAAGTAGTACAGGTAAGTTTTTTAGTTATTCATTTGTGTTAAACTAGAAATATGATCCAATATTTCATTTGTATGTTTTAGCTGTGAATGTAACATTCGTAGAAACACATGTAGGTCATGAGGATGAACTACACTCTAAACGTTTGAGTAAGGATGATCAGAAATTGATTGCTGATGAATTGGAAGTTGGAATTACAAAAGAGAGCATTTTACAGGATTCTAAAAATGTTACAGAAGAAAAACTGCAAAGAATTAATGTACTCGCAAGGGCAGATCTTTCTTATATTATGCGAAAATTCAATATTGAAGAAACGAAAACATGATGATGACATACTACGGCTTTAAAAGTTAAATTAGATTAATCTAATAAAATTTCTAATTTTTCCATAGATTCTGACAGTAAATTTCAAGTAAGTCTTTGTGATAAGTCAGACATGTGTTTTTCATAGTAGTTGATTGTAGATGGAGTTAAACCAAAGCATTATGAAACTTAAATCGTTGCATGAGAGTGATATTTGACGTATAATGAAATTGATTGATGAAGCACATGATTTGACACATGGTACTGGTGCAACTAGAAGAAAAAGAAAAATGGAGAAACAATTATATTTCCAAAAACATAGTAGTTGAATTTAATATTTTGTAATTTCTTTCTCTTCCAAGATAGTTTATTCATTAAATTTGATTCAAAGGTGTTGAGGTAGCAGTTCTGTAAGCTTATTCAGTGAAGCCTGTTTTTCAAGAACAAGAAAATTCGAATAAGATGCATGGTGAAGATCAGTTTAAAAAAGGGAAATTGATCTCATATGTGGGATAGATTTGGATTTTGATGAAGCTGCTTGATAGATGGCAAAAGGTGAATTTTCTCTCAATCTAAGAATTTGAACAGAATGTAAATATCAATAAAAGCCATGAAATATATCAGCACCTTCGAAATAATGCATTTTCCAACAAACCTGATCCTGTAAAGAAAACAATGAGTGTAATATATTGATACTGACTTTTTAGTGTTGCTTCAAGTGCCTTATGGTCAATAAGATATTTCGATAAATTAAAAAAAATAGAAAATAGTATATGTGGTCATACTATTTGGTACGTTCACATATGCACCATTTATACTTGTTTGTAACTCACAACATCATTTTATTTGAAATGCTGCAATGAGTAATGAAAGTTTGAGTGTTTTGTTCAAATATACTGTGAAACATTTCAATTTGTTTTATTGTCATGAATTGTAAATGTGCATTAAATTAATTATACTACCGATATTGGCCCCTGTTGAGCATCATGCGATATCTTAGGAGTAATTAAATTATTTTTATAAGATACAAAAATTTTGACCAATTGTAAAGGATACTTGGAACTTATTCCATAAATGATCAAAAAATACCTACAATAACATTAATGTCTGCTTTCGCACCATACAAAATATCAACTTAGTATAATTCGAAATGAAATAAGAATTTATTGATGCTACAAGTATTAGATTTTATTCATCAATTAAATATTTTGTGTTTACTTGTTTCAAAAAATTTTGAGGTTATAGCTTATTGCTGGTTTATTTTTATTAACATCCCCTACAAATATTTATCATCACTATAGAAACTGATATGGCACTCCGTATTGACACTGTTTTTTACTTGAACCTGTAGTTTTCATCAACAGATTCAAGCTTATGCTGGAAATAGGGAGCCCTGAAAAATTCAGTATAATCCAAGAGGAATTGTTATCCATTTCTTCATTAGAATGAATGTATAAATGTCTATTTAAAAATAAATGCTATTAAACTGAAAACAAAGGCAGCCTATAAGATAGAAAGGCAAAACCGGAAAAACGTTTTCGGAATCCTCTCCTGCATGGCGCTATAGCGTATTGCGGCAAAATCTGGAACCTCAATCATATTTTTGATTGATCTTTCCTCAAGTCGACGTAGGACGTGAAGCTAAACTTTATGGAACACAGTGCATCTACGTGATTGGTCGGCATCGGGGTAAAATTAATGTATGCTCTCTATAACGGTGTGATCCTAATGCAATCCCCACGAGTTCAAGACAAGATGGCGGACTACCAAAATTTCAACTTCAGCGCCTGCCAAAACTAAGAGACATAATCTCAGTAATGAGATGGCTGGCACAATTCAGTCAACATCCGATGTAGGATTTTCCGTGAAAGTCCAACCTCTAAGATAAACTTCCTCGCATTTCTAGTCGACCTTATCGTAGGCAGATCATTTCTATGTTTGATTCGTATTTACTGTTAGAGAGCAATCAGGCCCGCAATGTTGGTACCACTCCAGGTACCCATTGGAGGTTAGTATAATTGGATTAATTGATGGGAGCCGATCACGATTCGCCCATTACGGATAAGTAGACGAATTGGGCCGTGATTTTCTAAGTTTGTTTGTGTTATGATACCATTTGTTCGTAGCATGTTAACTGTTAATACTGACGAATTAAGACACGATTATCATCTAATTCTAGGTTTACCGAACTGGAGCTGGGGAAGAATGTAGAGTAATTCTACGTTGAAGGTTGTTTTATACGTTTCTCAGGATTCTGAACGTAGTTATCACCTTGGGATCACAAGAGCACGTAAATTATACAGAATAGTGTGAAATACTCACTTGCACTCGTCTGGGTTGTCACACTTTCCATGGAGCGGATGACATCCTGTTTTGCAGACGGCTGAAAAAAAAATTATTTGAAAATAACCACAATATGATGTGAGGCAGGTCAGTGTCTCAAATAAGACCGCTTTGAACAAGTTTGCGGCAATAATTAAACGAAGAAACTTGAACACCACGTCGTTTCAACCCTTCACAATAAGCAGCTGTTATCTAACTCACTTTGTATAGTTCTCATACGTAGATTCCAATTTTCGAGTTAGTCGATTTAGCTTATCATTCAAGTTTGCTAGATTAACACAAGGGATGTAAGTTCAAGAGAAACTCACTGGAAAACACGATAAGATATTTCGACAGCACTTGGGTAACCAGAAAACATGGAACCGTTTTGGTCCTCAAGGATCATATAATATAATTTAAGGATTTAGTTTTGACATGTACAAGAAAGGTCAGAAGCTATAACGTCATTCGAAACCGTCTCTAAAAAGCCAGTAAATCCAATCTAAATTATTCAACTTTAATTTGGAGGTCGAAGAATTACTCCAAAACTTGCAAAAATTGTATGTCTGCCCATAAGAAGTATATATCACTCCTGCCTTATCACACCATGCATTTTGGATCTGATATCTCTAGAATTATTCTTGGAATGTGAATATGGAAGTCTATAGGGCCTTCAGGATGGCGATCACCTTTTCCAACAAGATCGATGGTGTTCTTCAACGATTACTCGTAAATAGTAAATGGACGAGATAGTGATAGAGCACGTCACAATAAATAAATCGAGATAATGACTGATCTGATCTTGGACATTGAAGATATCAATTTAATAACAAATTTATACTGGAACCAAAAAAAAAATATTTGACTAGCAGCAACTGATAATACAAGGTAAAATCAACAGCAAGAAGGCTCTGGATATAGAAGAGACTCCTAGTAGAAGAATTTAATTATATAGTAGATCTTAGGGTAAAAATGTTGGTTTCACCCAACGTTATCGCTCCTTCTTCAGTATAACTCGAATAAAATCTGATAAAAGTTGGTTAAAAAAATTTGTTATCTACGAAAATGAATAAAACACTCAAAGCACACTCACCGACATCACAGGTGGCTCCTTTCCAACCTTCAATACACTCCTTGTCTCCATTGGCATCGCAAATATAATGTCCGAATTTATCATCCCTCGGTCTGCAGAATTTCGTACACGTCGCGTTGTAATAATGGGTATCACATTTAACCCTCACCCTGTATGTGAGACTAGCCCTCGGTCCTCTATGGTTGAGAGTGTGCCATTCCGCACTTGGATCTATGATTCCTGAATAAGTCGCTTCGTCGATTATTTCTTGAGTTCCTTGAAAAAATAAAACTTAATTAATCCAGTGCATAGCCAGAATGAACTGGAAAAACGCTATGAAGAAGTGTTTATTCGTTTGTATTTTTTATCTCTATCGATGTATCAAATAAAGGAAAATCTCTGGGAATATGATTTATAAGGCGGTAAGATCTGATTGAATCAGTTTTATCTAAATTGAATCTCAATTCATGAGTGCGCGAAAGAGTTTACCATTAGCAATCCATTTACACATTTCAAATGCACATAGAGCATTTCTACGGTCATCATTAAGTGCCTTTCAATAAGTGTTCGTGCAACACCTCGATGAGATTATGAATAAACCGGATAAATGGCATCATTAGAGAAATGACGTACGGAAGACATACGGACAGACAATTTCGCTTTCATAGATCGAATGATGCTACAGATAATGTTGGTAATTTAATCATCGTTTACATAAATGACACCTGTCTTTCTTGTGATCGAAGCTTCACTTTCCTTTTGAATAAGAAATAACAATTTAGAAAATAAAATACTATTGAAAGTGTGAACAATACTCACGCAAAAAGATTTGCGATTTCGTGAGAATTGGGAAAAGTGTTTGAATATCTGGTTAATTTCAAAGATGTAGAGCCCAAAGATTCCTTATTCTTCTTTCGATGAGGCCCTTTCTGGACAATTTCAGCCTCGAAAGGATCTTGAGTCGCATGAAATTGTAGCATATAATACACTTTTTATATAAATGAATCATCCATCCAAGCAGTAGCAGACATACACATATGCAAACAATACAGTAATAGAAAGAATCAAGTGCCAAACATAACGCATATAAAAGACACAAAGGATGACTTGTTTAGGCAGTGAATGCACTGGCAGTGGTCGAGAATGAAGATGCCACCCAAAAAAATTCTGATGCAACAAACTATACGATCAGAGGAACCTTCGAGATGTAAAGATAAAGATGACTGCAGGGGGCTAAGGCCAAGGTTTGAGCAACGTAATCTTACTAGACAGAAACCTAAGAGTGAAAAATAAAGAAAGAATGACGGACCAGTCATGACATTTAGTTCAGAGACGAGAGCCAGCACATGAATACAAGATAACTCATGATCACCAGAGGAATTAGGATTTTGAGGACACTAGAAAGCAAAACGTTGAGTGATAGAGACAGGAAAGAAAATATCAGAAAAGCATTTGAAACAGAAACTATCAATAGGTAAATACACATAAGACCACAAGACAAACTAGTGAAAATTGCAGGAAATAAGTCACCAAGTGAGTGACGAAGTGAAGAAGGTGTTAGAGAGAGATGGAGTGGTGGCATCGACATGGAATGAGATGACATTTCGATGAAAAGGACTTTGGCCTCAACTAAACGATAACAGATCTATGAGCATAATGGAGGAATATTATGATAAGAAGATCAATTCAAATGAGAAGTTATTGAAGATTTTTCTAATGTTTTCATTTATAGATTTGGTGTTAATCTTTAGAGTTCTGCAGCCTAAGTACAGCTATCGCCAGAGTCTTATGATTCGGACTTTGGAGAAGTTATGCTATCCAACGATTGGGATTTATTCTACATTATTTTCCATGTTCTAAAGATTCCTCCACCTGATCCATTAGATCCAAGAACCAATTCCTTCGAAGTCGCGGGTCAAAATAACCTTATCAACTTCCTTCGTACGTGAATCATCATCTGTGTTACCAACGTCAACAATGGTTCATTACAATCATTAAATGAACCGGAGGAAAACCGACAAGTACTTTGCCGCTCTTTTGAGATAAAATCTTTCCTCTTGGGGAATTCAGTCACATAAACCCATTGATGAAATACCCCAAGCATACGTGCAATTTCCGTTGGGAGCACCATGCCCATAAAGGTAATCTATACCCCGCGTATTTCATTTAACTCCTTTTGTTCCATTATTGCTTATCGTCAGTAGGTCAGTAGCGTACTATTGTTCGTAAAGGCCCGCGCAAAAAAGGAAGAAAGGATGAATCAGTCTTGTGTAGTAGGTAGTGGGTTGAGACCAACCTTTTTAATATGAATGAATGAACGAGTGAGAGTGAATGATAAACGTGCACGACTGTCCTAAGGGTGTGCATCTGGTGGGCTGAAATTCCCAATTATGGGATTTCCTGGGGCAAGGTCGGCGTTTGTCGAGAACACGGGAGTTCCTCTAGTTCTTGAGATCGACAGACTGGTTCCGGTAATCTCAAATCGAGTTTTCACCTCAACGCAAATAAAATGAACAGCACACAACATTCATTGTATTTGGAACATTTCAAGTAGATAAAATATGTACACATCTGCTGTTTGAAGACTTCTTCAAGATTATCCTTTAACCAATTGGTGTTTCTAACTTCGCTATTTGTTTTTTAATAGAATAGAGGAGATTGATGAACTCTGACAGAATGAAAGCCAATTCCAATTAAATTTCTATCTTCTCTAACACGATGTTTCATTAGAAGAATCTTCCCTGATTGCTTTTTATCGAAAAATTGGTGCAGATTTATCAGAGAACAAAATTGTTTCACATATTCTGGAATATTTCGTTTATTCTTGCAAATTTAATACCATTAGAATGTCAAACCAAATCAAATTAACACAGGAAAGATCTTTGACCACCCAAAATCGAAATATCAAATTGCAAACGAATAACCAGGTTTGAATCTAACCTGTTTTATTTCTAGGAAACCAATCTTAATAAATGCATCCGTATCTTTAACCTATTATGTGATCCTATAACCAAGATTCTATGTTGTTGTGACAAACAAATTAATAGCAGAAGCCGTATAATTTCAAGCAGGTAGAAAATGATACCTGCCAATATGATTCTTAACAACTACCTTCCAAATATAACGGGTTATGAAACCGTGTCCCTTCATTCAATACCTACCCCACTTATGTGGACAGAAAAGAATTTTTTCTCATGAACGGAAAAGAAGAAAAATATGATTTTTTTTAATGGTAAACGTACCTTAAATGTTTGAAAACATACTTAGTCGAGAAAAATGTTTTCATTGTTGATCAGAAGGATATCCTTTTTTTGCTATAGTGTAGAGTACTTCCAACATAACAAGTTAATTTAAAAGTTTCAGGACTACCACAGCAAAAACAATGTTTTGGGTTGTTGACAGGAAATTTTTGATGATGAACATATGATTTTTGTCCGAACATACCTGAAGTTTCTTGTTAATCATGTTCGTGAAAAGAAAATGAAGTTGAAAAATTATAAAATAATAGTTTTACAAGCAAAAACAATGAAACTCGGTTTGAAACATATAAAGGGTTTTCCAATAGGGACTTGACAACTTCGAATCTAAATAAAACACAAACCATTTGAGATATTTCAAAAACTTTGGCTTGAAGTACAAACATAACATTTATGAATGGAACTCGACCATCACGGGCCCATTTGCAGAGGTCAATTCTCTGGACCCAATTTTCGATGACTCGGTCACACATTTCAGCCGAAACGGTCACTATTTCGCGTTCAATGTTGTCTCTGAGCTCTTGCAATCTCATCGGCTTGTTGGCATAGAGTAGCCACTTGATGTAACCCCAAATAAAATAGTCCAGAGGCGTCAAATCGCACAAACGAGGCGGCCAATCGACGGGACCGTTTCTCGAAATTACTCGCTCACCAAATGCCTGCTTCAATAAACTGATTGATACGTGTGCTGTGCGGCTAGTAGTACCGTCATGTTGAAACCACATGTTGGCCAAGTCCATACCTTGCAATTAGGCCAAGACAAATTCGTTATCATGGCGCGGTAGCGATCGCTATTGACCGTAAAGTGACGATTGTTGGCATCAAAGAAAAAATACGGTCCAATGATGCTGTCGGCGTGAAGACCGCACTAAGCCGTGATTTCTTGGGGATGCAATTGAGTCTCGTGAATCACGTGTGGATTGCTGCCTGTCCAATAACGCGTATGAAGGTGATATTTCGATGAAAATCATGATCTTGGCGCAGTTTTTCCAGAGCCCAATCGGAGAACGTAAGTCTCTTCAAATGGTCCAACGGCTTTAATTCTGTAGTCAGCTTGATCTTGTACGGGTGTAAACTAAGATCCTTACGCAAAATTCGCCATATTGTGACGGATGCCCAATTCTTGAGAACGTCGTGGAATATACTGATTTGGGTCTTGGCTCTTAAAGTTTCCATCACCGACTCCGAATTTCGGTAGTAATTTTTTATAACTTGCACACGTTGTTCCTTCGTGTACTTCACCATGCTGAAAATGTTCACTTTTCTGAATGAATTGACGTTGACAGTTCGATTGGTCTAAGGGTGCGTTCACAAATTCAATTCAAAGTTGTCAAGTCCCCATTGGAAAACCCGGTATATAGCTATTTTCTCTCATCAACATTTAAAAAAGTGATATATTATTGAATATATTTACTCGATAATAACAAGCAATCAAGAAGACGTATCTACATCCATTTTCAATAGTTAACAAGATTCTTCTCAGTGTGATGTACAAGTGCTACTTTCACACCGCTGATGAATGTCGTTATAAATTGGGAGTGCTGTTATTTCAATGAATCCATTTCATAAACACACCAACACGGTACTTCTAACAGACCCACTCGAAAAATTGATTGCTAATAAGTCATTCTAAGAGTAGAATACTCAATCACGGTCTCTATACAGAAACAAAAATGAAAAATTGACCTGGACTATGAATTGTAAGTAGAATGCCTGGTGTTATGTTACATAAAATTTAACTTTAATTTTTCCCGATCAATCATCTAATCAGTATTTATTTATCTGTTACACTCAATCGAGGCGGTTCGAATAAATGAAAAAGTTGATTGATTAGTTCGTGTGTTAGGATGATGCTTTCGGACCACCGAAATGATTGTTAGATATTCTATGCTTTCGATGGAGAATGGTTTATAGAATTTGTAGGCATACCTGGTGATGAGTAGTTGTTGTGGTCCACAGCCTGTAGTATGAGCGTGAAGGATCTCTGTAAAAAAAGTATTAGTTAGTAATTGATTCTAAAAAAAGGTTGAAATTTAAACAAGTAATTTATGTTCATAGTTTCTCCATATAAATTAAATATTCCTTGATCCGCCGATAACACTACTTTGAGAGACGGTACACGTAGAAACTCGGTAGATCGACTACAAAGCTAAAAGCTTCGTCCTATGAATTGTAGATTGCAGAGATTTAAGTATGAAATTATGATTGATAATTTGCAGAAGGTCCAAACTGATCGAATTTGGTGACCAGGTTTTCTGCATACGTGTAGCATGTTCTTTTCAAGCCTTGACAAATTAAGTTTCTGATACCGATGTATTTCACTGCCAAATTCCTTAAGATAGTACAATTACCGACTGATCATTATCCGATTTCGAAACTCCTCAATAAATACGTGTCTTTCATCACGGCTAGAAATGGCTCAAAGCAAGAAAGGAGCCCTGAGGAACACCATTTTTCTTTGTCCAGAAGATGGATACGATCAACACGTCTGCTGAAGCTCATTTCCAATACGAAATCGAATGCGCGCCAAAGGTTTTTCCTCGAAAATTTGCCAAATTATCGTTTTACAAAAATTTCAGTGATTTTAAGATTTACAGGGTGAGTCTTCGACCACTGCGTTAAGTTCTTGAAGAAACACTTTTTTCCCATACCGTTTTTCTATATTCAGCTGCGTTTAAAAGTTATAAGCATTTTAAGTTTTCACATTGGGCAAATACCCCTCTGTAGTCCAGTTTAGTTTGAATGAAAATTACCTTCCACAGCATCCACTATTGAATCTGAATTGTTTGAAGACATTATTATCCCTCTAAGAAATGATTCACTCACTCATGTTTCATCAGATGATTATATCGATTAAATGTTATTTTTGTATTAAAAGGTACACAGTTGTGAGTAGAATTCATACTATTTCCCTTCTTCTCTGAACAGAATCCAGTGGCACAATGGACCGTAGAACATCAGGAATCTTGTTCTTCTTATCTTTGAGAAACGAACCCACTAATCACGATGCTATCTTCTTTGTTTTTTCATACGATTAATCGACAGACACGTAACGTTCTTAGAGAGGGTTTGAAGTGTTTATTAGGGGTCATTAATGATTGAAAGCTAGCGATGTAATAACATAAAACTTGGTTAGGAATAACTCGTTTAATAAGTGGGTTGGCTGATAAATACCTGACTGAAGATATGGAAAGAGCAAGTCTCATGCGCTTGTTTTCGAAGACCTTTCTTGGCGATCTTCAGAGACGGCTTATTGAGGTAAGATCCGCTTGCTGAAGATTTAGAAGCGAAGAAAATCTTTGCAGTCCCAATAGATATTCTCCATCAGAGTTAAAATAGTATTTTGTTGAATAACAAATCGATTTAGAGTTGGACTTGAACGCTTACTGTATCATTAAGGCGATTATTTGATCGTCCGACCGGAAATCGTCAGTGCATTGGGGTCAACCAAAATGAAGAACAAAAGAATGAAAGATGAAGCAGATATTACTGAATCAAAGATTATCACAGCCTAGATTTTTTCGATTTTACCACAAAATCCTTCAGTTACGTGTAGAAAGGATTGAATTTTTCAGTACCGCCCTGCGTACTGTTTCCAACGGATGGACCATTTGTTCAAAGAATAATCGATTAAAAGTGTATGGATGCCGTCTGACTTAAGCGAGAAAGTATTCACTACTCAGCCACCTACTGGAGTAGTAGAGTAGTAGTTAAACTCGTATAAATTATTAAACTTGTATAAATTATAATTCGTTAATATTCAATCTCGGACACCTTGACAAGAATGACTCAGTAGATTTCGCAGATGGATATGCAGTAAATGCGATATACTTAACTGGCAGGATATCAGATCTACCACGCCCCCTATACATCCGTGATTTTTGATCCAAAACGATAAGAGATGTTATTTATTACGGTGCAATTTCGAGCTTATTTTGATACGGTATTAACGGTTTTTAAGACGAGTCAGGTGGGAATCCCCACTACCTATATCAAGCACTCTTCCTCTCGGAAATACTGTATAAGAAAAATGTATTCAAGAACTTTTGTTTGGACGATAATAACATCGTCCCTGCTTATAAAAACAAGGTCTTCTACCACTGCGGTAGTTGAGCAAATGACGACAGCCATTTTAGTAAAATTTTTTCGAAATTCGAACTGCATTAAATGTCACCCATTGTTTAATGACTGTTAAACAAAGGAGCAACAGTAGAAATTTATACAACTATATCAAATGAAAAGGAACTTGATAAAACAATTTGGAAAAAGCTGCAGCAGAAAAACTGTATCATAATTTAGCACAACAGTATAAAAAAATATGAAACGTACAACGTACAAACGGACGTATTTTTTTCTTCGTTAATATACAGGGTGAAACTTTGACCATTGCTTTAATTTTAATCATACAGTTCAAAAGATAAGGGTGTTGAAGTTTCATAAAAAAATTGCATTTCCACCTGTAATATTCAAACGACAATATCAATTGAAATGATCTCTTGTAGAAGATTTTCAATAACAGGCATGCATATTTTGGCATCAATAGATTTATTCCATTTCTTGTGGGTTTCTCACTACTACTATGCAGATTGGTTAAATTACATGAAAAACAAAATATCACTTGAACTGAAGGTCCGTATCTTGTACTTCCTAGAATCATTAGTCTTTTTTGCAGACAATCATCATCTTTTTTCCTAAATTGTACTATTTTTACGATATTTGAAGTTGAAAGGAATTAAATCGATATAATCATCTGATGCCACATGAGTGAATAATGTTTTCAAACCATTCAGATTCAATAGTGAATACTGTGGAAGGTTATTTTCATTCAAACTAAACAGAACTACAGAGAGGTATTTGCTCAATGTGAAAACTTAAAATGCTTGTCTTTTTAACGCAGCTGAATATGGAAAAACGGTATGGGGAAAAAGTGTTTCGCTTGATCTCAAGAACTTATGGTTAAAATGTATAAGTCTTTTATTAACATGACAACAGTAAGGAAGTAACAAATGAAAAAAAAAATACAACATTAAGGTGAATTTTCTGTTTTGTCGTTTGAAAAAAACTATTATAAAATTAATATGAAATTTATAATTAACTTTTATTATACTACTTCAACTCATATCTCTACAGGAAATGCTCCACGAAGAGAAAAAAATTATTCGAATATTGTTTTCATTTTAAAATGACCAACGTATTAATGGAACGAGTTGTTAAGTAACATTAGTCTAGTTTATTTGAAAATTAACTCAAATATTGTGAAGGGTAGGTATATCAGTCACAAGAAACCAATTTTGTACAATTTATTCAACATCGACGTTTCAAAACATTCTAGTCTCTTCTTCTGGCTAATCAATATTAGTTGAATAGATTTTTCCTTTGAAACATTATTACGAAATTGTAGGTATTAAATATTAAAAATAAACAACTAGGTTATAAGGAAAAAGGTACTATGGTACTAAGAAAGGACACAAATCTCTAGATAATCACTTAATTACTAGGATCCGATCATGGTCACCAACAGGTAGGAGTTTACACACCCTGTATAATGTCAGAACGCCATCCGCTTGCCTTCGTGCAAACGGAAGAGATGAATAACGCGATATCTCTCTGAATTCGTGTCGAGCAGGAGGATAATATTTGTGTGGGAGTGAAGCATGTTGTAACAACACCCGGTACAGAATTCTCGCCCATTTCCATTTTGTGTGCCACAGGACCGATGATCTTCACATTTCACATATCTCAGCAATATCTCCTGCTCCAACCTCGCGAAAAGGTACGAAAACTTACGTGTTGCAAATTACGACTGGATGCTAAATTGTTAATGACTGCAGAAACATGACCTGTAACTGCGTACCAGCACGCAATATATGTCGATGCATCCAAAGAGGAGCGATTCTGTGCTCAATTGATGGTATAAGGGACCGGCTTGGACAAGAAAGCAGATTTTCAAAACCGAAAACAATAATTGAAAATAGAAATATATATTGTTACTTCAGTTAGCTATGTCAGCAACATCATCTTAGTACTCGTCATCTCATAACAATGTTGAAAATAGCAGTGAATGCCTTGTTTTCACATTTCTTTCAAATATTGAAAAATTAAGTTATCAAATAATACAAGTTGTGAAATAGGTATCATGTATCCATTACTTAGTTTTCCACTGTTTTTTCACTAGTTCCATTGGAAGAAATTAGAAGGTCAGTTAATTCATCCCATTTTTACTTGGTACTCTTGCTGCATGAGTGACTTTTGCCGGATATAATAAGGTAAGAATGGGGTTCTTTTCTGAAAAACTGACTATCAATTCTATCTGAAATTTTGAGGTTCTTATTTCTCATCATCTCTTTAATAAATTTCTTATCGTAATAGGAATAAAACAGAAATAGATTCCTTGTTCTAAAATGAAATGCAAAAACACAACTACCGACTACCTTTGCACAACAATTTATTCTTCTTTTTTACAGAACAATAATGTAACCCTTGTGTTCTATAAGTTTAATACAGTGTTGTCAGCTCAATGATAATTTTCCACCAATTTTTCTAGAGCAAAAGTCATAACCAATCTAACCTAAAACGTTAAAACAGAATAGTTGTTCGGTCAGTAATATCTGGATATTTTATAATTATAACAATGTTGCAGATTTAACAATATTATAACAAAATGCGATCCAAATCGACCTGAATGTCTGTAGATACATTTCATCAACCCAATCAGTAATCGTTTCTCACCTAGGGATCAAAACCGAGTCGATTGTACTTGAAAACATCCAAATTATTTTTCTCCGAAACAAGGTATTAAATTCGTCGCACTAGGTGATATTTGAGATGAATTCTGCACAGTATCATCGCATCCCAGTGTGATGTTTTAAAATGATCAACCCATAAACTTAACAGTACGTGAGATATTGTCATTACCTCAGAGATATGTGATAGTTTTTCGTCTCGAAAGAATTCAATACGGAGTATCTTATAACCTGTGTTATTATTATTGTAACAGGTTTTTACCAAGTGATGCTGAAATTTATACCATTGATAAAAACGATGCAGACTTACCCAACTACAATTCAAAAGCAGTTAGGTAACAGATCTCTCAGAGGAATATTTATTCATTCTTTTGATGTAGAGCTCTTACATTGGCCAATAACTCCCTTGTCTATCTACCAGATGGCGCCTCTACCAAAATATCTGTTTGATTTTTCCAATGTGCCAATCTTCAAAAGACTTCTGTCAAAATTTCATAATATTTTGTTTAGTCTTTCTCGAGTTACAATGTTTCAAGTCAAGCTAATTTGTGACTTTTAAAACGATGGATTCAATGCAATTTCGTGGTTGATACATTTGCATCTTGATAGAAAAACACCGTTCAAGCTCAAGCTTAACTTGAAAGAATTTATCCGGTCTCTACCAATTCGAAAACGTTAGTTCAGTGATTTTGAACGTGGTCGTTCGAGCACTGATGATTCTGAATGCCCTGGTCGATCAAATCGGGCAGTTATTAGCGAAATTTATCTAGGGAAAATCGCAACGAGGAGTATTTGCGTCAGTACATCACAATGGCTGAGACATGGTTCAACACTTTCCCTCCGGAATCAGAGCGGAAGTTTGCTGATCGGTGAACAGATGAAAAAAAAACACTCTAAAGACTCCAAAATCGACCTCTAGGTTTATTTTTGTGGTTATTCTTCAAAACTCTTAATTCTTTGAGTTCATTTCACTGAGTCAACCTTTTTACTTGGAGATTCAGGCTCATCCCTACAAAATAGTTGTCGCTGCATATCTTAAGTAAAGAATAACCGTCACTCCAGCCTCCTTCAAGAAATGAAATATACTCACCATACATCCATTTGACATTGGCATATCTTGAGGACTGTTAACCAATTCATCATCGCAGTACCTTCCAGTGGGAGCAACCGAGGAGCCTGGTCCGCAGCAAGATGCGTATGCGGAGATCTCAAGAGAGCATCGTAATTATAGCGTGAAATTTCCCAGGCCAGGCTGATGTATAATTTAGAGATCAACTCATGAAGTAGGCTATGCATTTGAAGATCATTTATTCATTATCATTAACTTCTTCGGACTTGGCCACCGAAGACTACGTTTTGAAGAAAGGCAAGGTTGAAAAACAACTTCTGGTAATTGCGATTTTGCGCTAATACCCGTGCAGGCGCCTTTCGTCTACGGAGTCTTTGGCATTTAAATGGCCAACGTGAATCATATCTTGATGAAATTATGAGAAATATATGAATAAGAAATTTCGCCATATTTTTTTCAAGAGATCCAAATTTGGGTTAGAATTGAATGTGGTAACCACTCCATTGAAAAACTCCCTGCCTGCCATATAGAAAAACACATTTATTTTGCAACATCAACTTAATCACTACAAGGGTGATACTTGACGACAGTGACTCTCCAACGTTTCGATACCATTTTTGTGGTACGATTTGTCCTTTGTTTCAAAATTGGCCCCAGTTTCACAGATCACTTCTTCCTTTTTTCCAGCAAGCATTATCCTGAGGTCAGAGAACAAGAAATAGCCGTTGGAGGCCCGATATGAAGAACATGGTGGACGAGGAAGCTTTTGGAAGAACAATTTATGGATATCATTTTCATTAACTTGGTGAAGCAGCAGCCGTTTCTACAAGATTTCGTCTTTCAAACGGTCCAGTAACATGCTCCTTCATTCTATTTCAATTTACGGTAATTCAAAATCATCTTGCACATTTTTTTAATGTTTTCGAAGGCAGCAAATCTCTATTTAAGCATACAGTGACAGTATCAAAGAACTCAGCATCAAGTTCTTGCTTCAACTATTTTTCCTTTCAAAAAATAATTTTATATTGACACAAAAAATATCTTTTTATTCAGTTTTTTCAAAACAACAGAAGTCGTTCCATTCTACTCGTTCCACCAGTATTGAACTGACAGTTGTCAAATTTATACACGAAAGGATATCAATATAAGGGTAATATTATTTAATTTTAGTTGTCAACAATGAAGCCAAACACAAAATATAAACAGTGGAGTTCTAAATCTTCAGGCTGTATGAAAACCATTAAAAATTCAACACAACGCTTTGAAATTATCAATTATTCTTTAATTTTATAGAGCTCTTGGTAACAGTAATCGCCCATAATATGCCAGAACCTTTTCATTTTCTACTTCATATCTCTGCTTTTTCATATTCGATAATGAAACGAAAAAACTCCTCTAGTCGGGTCTACTTTGACCATCAGACGCACAATTACCTTTCCACAAACAACACCCGAACAACGATCAAACTCAATTTAACACAAGATGACCACGAAGCGCCTGAGGAGGAGGAAGCTCCTTCTGCCCAAAGTTAATTTTGGTGCCGTTTTGTTCTTGCGTGTAGCCCCTTCCAAGAAGAACCAGTTTTCGCGATCCGTTGGTTTGCAAATCGACCTCTTCGAACGATAGGAAGAAAAAAAAAAACGTAATTGCAATTTGTAAGGCCCTCTTTGATATCTTGACAAGGAAGATGAATGAACGTTTTCGATACTTGATGGCTGATCGGAAAGCTTTTCACGGTTGGTATTCATTATGGCTGGCGTCTGTGATGTCTCAGATAACAGATCTCTGTTTGGGGATGATATGAATCGACAGTTTAGGACGAGGATGACGGTTTCAATCAAGAGCTGCATCCTATGAAGAGAAGAGCCGAATAAGTTATTTGTAGCTCAAGTGCATCGTTAAAATAATGAGTAAATCATTTCAGATGAACTAGTGTTGGAGAAGACTGTTTATAGGCTGAGAGTTGTCAAATTAGATTGCTAGTATCTCATCTTTTTTCTTCCTTTTCATTTCTCACTATTAACAGTTTTTTCATCTTTTTGTGATATCTCTTTTTTCTTGTTGACTATTCCTATACATTTTTATGATGTCTCAAAGGAGGAATAATTTCTTATTTAATTACTTACATAGATAAGAGGACAGATTTTAACGATCCTCCTTAAAGAATATTCTGTATTCACATTTTCGTTATCTTCTTGACGTCTCCATCGCTTTTTAAGTTGATTGGCAATGATGCATTATCCTAGAATGAATACATACAAGGGGAGGATCAAAAGTTTGTTCAATGACAGGTCAAGTCTTATTTCCGGAAACAATAAGCTCCGATCATCTCCACACAACTTCAAACACCGTTTTATTCTGAAGCGACGTTAGATCGACGTTACATAGAAGTATTTAAGAAGCGTGGTGTTTTTTGTCTTTTTTAATTTATAGTTTCTCAGCTAGAGCAACTATTCGTTTACTATGTATTCCTAAGCTTCTCTTTGAATGAGAATCTCTCAAATACATTCTGTCCATCCACCTATAAATCAGCCTTCAAAGATATCTATTAGATTTATGTTATATAGAAAATACTGTCAACACGAAGCGAAGCCATAAACGACCTTTCAAAATGATGTAAGGAAGAAGATAACTTCAAAATGAATGAAATTAAATACGTTCATGTCTCGTTTGTTATTCCTCATGTAATGCACCGGTATCTCGATCATAAATCTGCGTAATATTCCAAGTGGAGCTCTTTGTTTCTGTTCTTACTCGACTTCTTCAGTTCATTCATAGCCGTATCACTTCCTATTTTATTAAGTGGCTCGTGGCCCACTCCATTGTAATAGCCCGATTTGAAAGTCAAATTTGACGGGTTTTTTTTGGGAGTTCATCCTCAATTAAATCTTCGAGGTCTGTGCATGTCCACTTGGATGATGAATTGAATTGAAGAACAATTGTGTCTGTCTTGCTTGAGCTATCTCAATCTAGGTAGTAGCCTCAAGTGAACAGTATTGAGAACAATTTCGATCATCTAAAACGAAATATGTATATGCTTTGTGAATAATCACAAAAAGGAGCTAATGAATACCCACTTTGAGAGCCCAAGCATTGCTAGAATTTCTCAGACCATATTGTAGAACACACAGTGGGACTTTTTGGATGCATCACGATCCGATTAACCATTCGTGGATTTCCATAACCCCAAATGTGACAATTCTGTCAATTGGGTTTTTAAGAGTGCAGTTGTATCTAATCTGTTGGATATGATCTAGAATTACGATTTCCATTGCTGTAAAACATCAAAAATGCTATCTATCTATCTAGATGAGTATTGCATCTCGCTTGATTATATGGTATTATACCTACTTGTGAGTCTTTCTAGATGAATTGCTTAAGAGATATGGGATTCCATGCCTCCAAGTTATCGCAGACCAAAATACGTTGTACTTCTTCTCGATGATCCTTGAAAGTTGAGCACTGCATGAACCAATTGAATGCCGTGATCAATTCATGAGCTCCTTACTGAATAATTTTCGCAACTCTGTGTCGCCTGACGCATTCCCCATGCTCATGGCCAAAAGACTCGAGGACAGCGAAAGCAGTGTTACCACCAGTTAACGTCCAATTATACAAACCACAATACAAGACCGAATGGGAATTTAAACGGCTATTGTCCCGATCACAAATGCCGATAGGGGAACACTGGTCGCGTCCACTGATGGACCAGATATCGCGAAGATCGCCAGTCTACATCTCCCAACAGCCATGAGGTTGACAGTGATAGACGAGAAGTGTCAACGGCTGAGGCCAAAAACAAAAATGAAAGAACCATAACTTCGCGATGGGTCTTCGGTTACGGAACGTTTTATCGGGTGGTGTCACAGAGGTTATGGGATATTGGTAGATTTTCTGTGACAAAGGATTGCTGTTATTGATGATCGCCGATTCCAAGTCGTTGTGACAAATTAATTGGAATCCTTTCTGACTCGAACGAACAGGATGTCATTTCTTTTGGGCAGGAGATGCAGAATATTGTTGCTGAGCCTGTCGTTAGAAAAGGTAGAAGGGCAGTGATATAAATGTCACTTAATGAAGGTCTTCATTTTGGTTCGAAGGGTGTTGTTTGAATTTTGCCTTTTTCTGAGTTCGGTATCAGTTCGTTTCCAATGTGCTGCAGCTCTAAAACTTCCATTTCCGTTTCAGTTTTGGATTTAAAGAATTTTTTTTGGGCTAACACTAATTGATTTTTCATGAGCATAGTTTCAAATATATGATGTAAGAGTATTTTGAACTGTGCTCGAAATTTCAGTCAATGTCGAAGCAAAATCTAGCTTTTAAAAATGAATCTATCGATTCGTTCGAAAAGCAGGTCTGAAGATGGGTGTGGCATTGTATCCAATTCATTTTGCAAAAACTTTTGACGAGTGACCTAACTTGTGTCCGTTTCGGCCTTATCTTACTGAAACACTATACATTTTTTGTTGATAAGTTCTGTCCGGAAAAAAACGAACAACTTTATATATTATTTCGTTTAACCGGATAAAAATTATTATTGTCTTTTGATTGTAGAAATCAACATGCAGGAAACGATTCTAAAACTACAAAAATAGATTAATGATTCAAATGGAGCTATTAGTATTTTAGCTTCTTTCTAGGTTCCAAAGAGGAAACTTTATCTACAGCGTAACAAATTTCGAAAATAGACTCTAATCCGAATGAAGCTTTAATTCTCGAGTTCTTGGTCAATTTCCAAGGCCGACAGACAGATAAATACATCCCTATTGCTTTCAACGATGAATATGTATGAATCGGGCCCTAAGTAGGCGTTTACTGCTTCATATATTTATGCGCACTTAAATCGCAGGAGAATTCTCCGTGCAAAACCGACATAACCTATAAAAACACGGCTTGTTATTATCTTCGGGTAGCGAAGTCCGATTTACGACCTTATGGAAAACTGTCTTTTATTGGTAACTTCTCGAAGGCATTCTTTGTGCACGGAACACACGACAATGCGATGAAGGTAGACAATAAGAGAATACAATGGCGAATATATCATGTTATAATACCGAAATTCAACACCTCTAGCTCCCGGTCATGACTGAGTACTGCTGCACATATGAGAAAGGACAATTTCGATCGTGAGTTCGTATCCAGGTGAAAAAATTCATGAAGCGTTGAATCAGTTTGCTTCTGAGCAAATCTTCTGTGTTTGTTGTTTTAATCTGATGTCATCATATATCAATAGAATGCAATGACCATCAACTAATATTGTTCTATGCTAAAAAAAGAACGACAATTACAAAGAACCATCGTTCTATGGTGCGAGCTAGTCATTATTGACGCATGGTAATCTCAGATTTGAGAGTGTATATAGAAGATAAAAGGGGCTCGCAAGATTTTGAGCCCCTTTCGACCACAAAACTTCCATGTCCATGACCGAGGTTCGGTGATAAATTTTCTATATTCCTTTCGGACATAAAGCATCTACTTTAACACTTTCTTCACAAGAATTTATTACTTGTTCTCACCGGTCTCGACACATTAATGCAAATATGTAGATAATTGTACCCCAAATCACAGAAATATCACAAAATAACATCTCGTATCTGGACTTATATGATAGGGAGACCAGGGATGAACGTAACAATTTTCAATTTTTCCGTGAAAACTCACAAACCGTTCGGAATGCCGAGACTATGATCAGTTTTTATGATAGGGCGGTGTTTTGACAATAAATTAAACATGAATTGAGTATGATCGATATAACAGATGTTGAAAAATTCGACCGAACACAAAAGGTGAAATATGTTACTACCATCCCCATCCCTAGGGTTAGTTGTAACAAGGTGATGGGATGGTTGTAACAATGCAAATAAGAATGAATTTTTTCAACTCTCAGCAGATTTATTAGTGTTTTAACTAGATATCATAATTAACAAAATATATTTTCAATATCGCTAAGGAAATAAATAGAAATTCTTCTGAATAAATAAAAATACAATAAAAAAAATAACAGAATCTCATAAAAATTAAACATTTTCTTGAAAAATCAACATAATAAGCAAAAAAAGGTTCAATCAGACAAACAATTATGGCACACATAACTAATTTCCTTGTCAGTACAGTCTTCATGGGCCCACAGCTGACATTCTAAACACTGGACCCATTTTTCCTTCGACCTACTATTTGCGAAAGATTCCACGCAAACTAGGCAGAAGCAATCTTCATTCTCTGAAGTATCACTATCCTTGGCAATTTGTTTTTCTTTCTTGTTTTGGTTTTTCTAATAGTTTGGTCCGTAAATGAAGATTTTGGCAATGTATTCTCTTTAGTATTCTGTAGTATTTGTTTTTTAACTCCATTGGATCTTTTTCTTCTTTCTTCTTGTTCTTGAATTTCTAGTTTATTCGGAGTATCTGTCATAATTGCTGATTTCCTTTTCACCTTTCTCCTTCTGTTTTTTGTCCTGGGTGCTGCTCTTGGTAGAGGTTTGACTTCATAGGGGCTAAATGATGTATTCGTTACGTTTTGTAAAGTAGCCGAAGTAGACGGGTTGTTTGAATTATCAGACCTTATAGAAAAGAGAGCCACATCTGTTTCTGAAAAAGAAGGTTTTCTTTGAAGTAATGATGGAGCTGAATTCGCCATTGAAGCTTCTACTGGTGGAGTCACTAATGGGGGTGTCACGGAGGGGATGGAGAAAATAGCATTGATTTTGGCTCGTGATGGCTCGTTGATGGAATAGGATGTGTGATGCCACTAAGGATTGTATTATCTTCTAGAGGTCGATCAGTGACGGAGATTGGCAAGAAGTGTTCATCTGTAAATACTTGCGTATTGACAGGCCATATGCCGGTGCATGCGAAACCTGCCTGTATATTTCGTGGCGTTACAGCGATCGGAAAAGATTCTCGGACTATACTGGGTATATCGTATATCGTCATAACTTTTCCAGGGTTTGATCTCATCCAGTTATCACAGCAATTATTGACAGCTTTTTCAATGGTCCAAACACACTGCGATCAAGGGCTGCATCTTGTGTGTGCAGTGCGGTGGAAATGTCAAAAGAACAATGCCATTATCTTTGCAAAAGTCTATATTTTTCAGTGCTATATGAGAGCTATGGTTATCCAAAAGAAGAATGCATTTATTTTTTTCAGATGGTCTTGCATGAGTCTTAAAGTGATTCAAAAATATGTTGAAATCATCTTCTTGCATCCAGCCACTTCCATTCGCACTTCCAGCTGATCCATAAGGTGCATCAAGAATGAAATGATCCTTGAACCGTTTTCGTGGGAATATGAACATCGGAGGAATGCTATTTCCAATGGCATTAACTACTGTGGCTACTGTGACCAGCACGCCACGTTCAGCAGATGTGACTGAGCTAACTTGCTTAGTGCCTCTACCTGCTATAACTCTGTTTGGATTTTGCACGGTGGTTATGCCCGTTTCATCCATATTCCAAATAGCTGGTGCTGCATAATTTTCTCGCTCTAATATTTCGGTATAATTTCTGAAGAACAGTTCAACATTACTTCGATTGAAACTAGTGGATCGTGCGATACTTGTGGCTTGCAGGGCCCTTATTGATAATCTAGGGTTACGACACATGAACAATCTCAGCCAATCGGCACCAGCAGATTCATTGAAACTCCAGGAGCTCGGTATTTCTTTATTATATTTAACTGCTAATTGAAAGGCAAGTTTTCGTACTTCTTTGGTTGTCAATCCATAATTTATTTGAGAACAATGAAGTAAATATTGGGCCAATATTTTCTCCTCGCTGTCACTAAAAATTCTTTTTTTGATACATAGCCTACAATTGGAAGACTTGTGGATCCTTTTTCAAGTAATCTTTTCTTCTTTCGGACATATCTATATAAAGTGACATAGCACACCTGATATGAATTGGCAGCTTCTCGATATGGTATTTTCCTGAGTAGTACTTCTTCTGCAGCCAAATCCATTATTTCTGTGGATACTAAACCTCTAGTGGTCTTTCTTTTATGTACATTAGGCATTCTGGAATGAGAAAATGAATTTGTTGTATATTTAACTGAAAAAAATGGACGAAAGATGATTAGAAACATCATGAGAATTATCGGGATGAAAGTAACAAGTTGTTTCTTTCATCCCTATCTTTCAGATTTTGAACACATGCTCATAGCCTAGAAAAATAGGTAGGAAGTCACGGTTTGAGAAGTAAAATAGAAATACGAATAGTTATGCTATGTTATTGATGCTTGAACTGTAGGCTCAAACTGGCTTTCATCAAAATGAACACATTTGAAAAAAAAGATCGAAACTTACTTTGGAGGTGTATTTGGGGTATCGTCTCGCTACACACACAACCTTACAGCACAGCGCCGTAAGCGGAACTGAGGCGAAGGGGATCCATAAAGGCGAATTTCAGAGAAACTGTCATCATTGCAGCCAACATATTTTGTTCGTGAGCTCTTTTGTTACTTTCATCCCGTGTTACTTTCATACCTGGTCTCCCCTACTTCTGGAATAATTCGAAAAATTGACTTCAGGAATTCAATTCTCAGATGTTACACAGGAATATCCTAATAATAAACGAATTTCTAAAAATATCCATGAAAAAAGTTTTGAAGGGTGTGTTAGAAATGGAAGCATTATCATAAAGCCAAAGTACAACTCCTGAACTGTTCGAAGCCATTCGAAAATTCCTTGATATTTCTGTGTCATCTCAATTAACATCAAAGAATATGATGAAGAGTGGTTTCTTTACGATCTAGAGTGAGTTTCCCCATGAATTTTTATCGATATTACACCCACGCGAATATAACAGAGACGTGCAGTCTGAAAAAGACACCGATTATCATAACAGGAATTCATCGTTGGCATAAAACAGTCAGTAGTCGATTGAATCAAAACGGATTTTTGAATGAAGCCCATGGCATTCGTAAATGATGAGCTAGACGAGACGATATGCACTCTGGTCATGGCATTTGCACCTGTGCATGCTTGAGTGTAGCTGGGTAAAAAGAACCGAGGTAGACGACCGTTGAGCGAAGAAGAATTATCAGCAACTCGTCTTTCCAGTTTCTAATTTCACCTCGATATTTCCTCTGTGACGATAGACGGTGTTTTGGACACGAGAATCGACCCCCTTTAGATTGAACGAAATTTTTATCTAAATTTTTGTATTTTTCGACGATTTGAAAAAGAACCATTGAATTGTACGTGGCGATCTCTGCCCTTGATATGTCATCAATTATGATTTGACAAATGAAAAACCAAAGAATTTTTCTAACGATTATGAAAAAATAAAAATATAAAGAAAACGTTTTGAAACAATTATTATTGAAAAAATTTTAATCATAAATAACAGTTGTTATTATTATATTAAAACAATCTGTTTGCTTATGAAAATTAAAGCACAAAGGGTATGAAACTATTTTTTATTAAGTATTTTTTTGTTAACCAAAACTAATTTCGTTTTAAGAGTACACAAAAACTGGGTTCACGAAGCAAAACTATTTTATGGCAATTATTTAAATATATTATTCAACTCACAATGATTAAGGAATATCTGATAAAAGTTGGTGAAAATCAAAGTCTATTTAATTGAAAAATTAATTTTGATGAAAAAAAAATACCAGGAATTATACTGATGTGATAACATTATATTTTGATTTTTGTAGATTTTTAAAACTACTATATACAGGGTGAGTCTTTGACCACTGTGTTAATTTTAACCGTAGGTTCCTGAGATCAAAAGAAACACTTTTTCCATTACGGTTTTTCTATATTCAGCTGCGTTGAAAAGTTATAAGCATTTTAAGTTTTCACATTGGGCAAATACCCCTCAGTAGTCCAGTTTAGTTTGAATGAAAAATACCTTCCACAGCATCCACTATTGAATCTGAATTGCTTAAAAACATTATTTTTCCTCTAAGTAATGATTCACTCACTCATGTTACATCCGATGAGGTCCATATCCAGAAGGAAGATACAAAATACTTATTTTCTGGTAAAAAAAATTCAACACCATAAACATAGATTTTTGTTGTTCTACTATATTTTCTTTCTACTTCAAGATTATAAACCATGCCTTTCTAGTGACTAATTCCAAAAAAACCTCAGAATTATTGGGTGTTATCATCATACATTTGTAATTTTCTTCTTAAAATTTCCAAATCATGATAACCATCATTTCTATGAAACTTCCAAGGCAAGAGGTTGTCACTGTGTTTTTTTTTTCACTCAAAGCCAGAAAAAATCATCTATGATTTTCCAAACACTGATATTTTGAAGTTTCTTCTCCTTGACAGAGACCAGTGAACAGGTATTTTCTGTACTGAATCCCAATAACAATTTACCTGGATAGATTACAAGTATTTCCAGATTTAGGTGTGCAATTATACTTTCTTGAAGAAATACCTGAATTTGATTTTGAAAAATCAACTAGGTGTTCTTTGATAAAAAATTTTTTGTTAAATCATTAATATGAATCTATTCTGTTTAGACTATAATTACTGATTACTGATTTGTATAATCTGTTTTAATTACGTAAACAAGAACATAAATATTGAATAATGGTTATTCATAGATTATGTCAAATTTTAATACCTTACCATAGAATATTAATTTATTACCGAACCCCAGGAGAGAAAAAATTAATATTTGCGATGTTTTTTTAACTGAAAGATTATATCTGTAACTATAATTGATCTTTAGTTATAATTTTCCTCAGAATAATTAGAGTGAATTATTATCACATTAAAATATTATAACGTCTCTGTGGTGGGTAGTTCCAAATAAAAAAGTGTTCTGTGGTTTCTTGTTGTTTTGATTCTGTTTAAAAACATTTAATGGCAATTTATTAAATATTGTTTGCAACTTTTCAACAATGATTAAGAAAGTTCTGATAAGAGTTTTTAATAACCAAAGTCTAGTTAATTGGAAAATCATTTTTGATGAAATAAAACAACGAGAATTTGTTTACTAAAGTTATAAGATTATATTTTGATTTTTTTAGATTTTTAAAACTATTATAATAATATATATCGTGAAAAAATTAAAAATTATGCAGACGATAATTTCCAACGTTAAATTAAAATTGTTGAATGATTGTTTGGGCTATTACCATCATCTATTGTGCATATAATGATAAAGATAGAAGATGTCTATAGAAACGTCGGAAAACATTACATCCACAATAGATGATGGTAATAGCCCAAACAATCATTCAACACGAGCTCCATCATCAACAATATCTCGTCATCAACTAAATTAAAATTGTTAATAAAGAAGATACAGTTTCTGGGAGTAACATTTTCAGTGAATTTCCTCCTCTTCCAGTTTTTTTTCCAAAATCTGAACAAAATTTTTAGTTCTGTTTACTAATCATAAATAAAAAATTAAACACAATCTTCAATTGTTCATTACTTTTGAAATTTTTAATGTACCGATGTAATTTTTTCTCCTAATTTCATTTAGGTGTTTAATTTTATCACAAAGAAATAACTTACAGGCGAAAGTTTATATATTAATCAATAAAATATATAGAAATAGTCATCAATTCCCACAACTACTCAAGAAATTCTTACACAAATTCAAGTTTATTTCAATACTCGATTATAACTAAACTAAATTATTTTCATATAAACATACTGGGTGCTAAATACACAAAGCTGGTAATCTCGTTAGTAAAAAAAAAAACAATAATCGAGCAGAAAAATTAGTACATAATACATTAAAGATCCATTCATTATAAAATGGTACTCCAGCGAAAAAACGAGCTGCATTTTTATTTGCGCTGTGTATCACGAATTCGCTTCTTAATTAATATTTATAAGTTCGTAGAACACTTGAATGAGAATTAAATTCATATATGTAAAAATTCATTTGAGGCGCGCATTACACTTTTTAATTAACAGTCTTCGACCTCTCCGTGTCAGATTGGAGAGCACATTTGTTTTCGGAAATTACATAAACAGTAACAGGTCAGGACACGTCCTTTTCGGAGGAATTTTTACATTTGAAAGAACTACACAATGAGTACATTGAAGTTAAGAAGAAAATTAATCATCATATATGTATTCAACTTTTCGACCATAAGGTTTGAGCAGATATTTTTCATATTGAATTATTGGAATTTTCAACTCCAAAAATATAGCGTACCTATTTAACAAGGGACAATTTAAAAGTCATTAAATAGTGTAGTTTACTGAAAAACGATTTCGTTTTATTCTCAATACGATACTTGTGAATCTGCCGTTCATTTTTTTTTACTTCTTCGGATTTTATTATTTATAGAGAGTGGTAATCACTTATGGGAGAAAATTCGTTATACATTATTATTTCAGAAAATCATAAACAATACAGAGATACGTCAAATTTTGACAATTTATTTAAACATAAATGCTTAAGTATATTTGTAAGTATTGCCAACTTAAAATTGTAAGCCAAATGTTCAAAAGAACATATATATATCTGGAATCTCCTTAATAGACCGATTTCAACAATTTATATTAAATGGTCTATTATGAATGAATTACTAGGGAAATATTGGTAATTTTTAGATTAGCTGTATACGTATTTTGAAAAAATTCGTAATCAAATAAAATCTGATACGTCCTCGAATTTTGTAACAAATGCCCAATAATTGCCCTAAAACAACAATTATGTTTGAACAGGGTAGAAAACATTCTGAGCTTTTATTTTAATGTATTGCTGAAGTTTATTTTTTATTTGTATACCTCATAATAAAACATGAAATATAGTTTGTAGAAATCAATTCATTAACGGGATATCGAATATATACAATTATAGAGGGTGTTCCAGTTCAATAAAGGACACTGACTATGCCCTATCTGTGAAAATCAAATATTCATAATATAATAATAATTATATAATTTGGATATATGTTCAAATAATGTACTCCTGAATTCAAAATAATCTCTACAATTTATTTCATGGATTATAAATTTATCCAATGCTTGGAAAAAATTATTATAGTTACATATAGCGGAAAATAAAAATCAATAGACCCGTTTGTTATAAGTTAAGAAACCTGCTATTAATACTGATCTCTTCAAATTGAAAAGACAATTGTAGCAGCGAAAAAACACCATCACACCAAGCTTAACAATCCTAGAAAACAACATAAAAATCCAAGAAAACTGAGGCGAATTAACGTTAAAGAGCAGGATAATTAGTAGGTTTTTTCTGCAACCGCTAATACGCCTCTGATTGTGAGAGAGAGCGAGAAAAAAAAGTAACATAATAAATACGACGTTCAGGTTAACCCATTAGATTAAGATCAAGGAACGTTCTCTAGATGTAATGAATATTATAATAAATTTTTAATGAATACCGTTTTAAAGAGCGTTTGACGTGTGTATGGAACATAATATGGGATTTTTCCTGGCCGATTTCATAACATTCACTGGCAACACATCTCCAGCTTCTCACATACGTCACACTTGGTGGTAATGAGTTGAAGATGATATACGAGAAGTCTATGGTTGAACCGTCCTGCTTATTGTCTGACCGATTACCAAGTTTTTGGAATTTTCACAGGAAATTTATTATATTTTTATAATGATCCATTACACGTATTGGTAAGGTCACAAATAATAATACAGGCTGGTCCAGTTAGTGACTAGTACCTAGACATTTTGCAGTTTTAATAGAATGAATTGATGACTCACTTTATAAAGTGAAAATTAGACAAAAATAATTGTTTTCTTTTAATATTTTGCAGTTTTTTTATGAAATGGTTGTCTTGAATATTGTTTTGATAGATAGGAGAACTCAGCTTCCTAAAACTACATGAAGTTGCTAATACATGAGTTACTCAAACATTCAACATCAACTTCAAAATACAAATAGGACACTCCATAGTTTCTGTCTATGTTCAAAAACCTTGCATGATTCTTAACTACCGAAATCATCAAAAAATACTTAATCAGCTTGTGTTTTTTTGTAATAGGCCTTCGAAGGCAGATATAGGCTAAAATCATTGTTTTGGAAATTTCAACTTCAAAACATAATTTTAAATCAAATTTAATTGAGATTGCTTTGCGTTTGAAAAAAGAAAAATCCGTGTATCTAAAATAAAATTTAATACGCTAAATTTAATTAGCTACTTGGCCATCAAACTCGTCTAGTGGAATAATTTGCCATATGTCTTCAAGAAACATGAAAATATGCAAGTATCTAACTACTAGATTTCACTTCACATCTATAAACGCCTTAAAAGATCTTCTTCAGCATCATGTAACCTACTTCTCACAAGTGTCATCTCCGCCTGTCTCTTGTAGGTAGACAGATAAGTAGGTGTAAATGAGGCAACATCGTTGGCACTAAGAACCACTTTGTCCTCAGAGAAGAAAGAGACAATCAGTTTTTATTACAGATACCAATCGGCAATTCTAATTAGATAGAAATCGATATTTATTTCTAATAAGACATTGTAATCGAGAAACGAATGCATAATTTTGCATTCATTAATTCGAGATTGAATGAATAGTTTGGTCTCGATCAACCTATATCTTTTCGAATGTCAGCTTGAAATGTGGGAAATTTAATCCAGCCCAGAAAGACATTAAGGATAGCATTTAGGTGCGGTGAATCATTTACATCATCAAGTGATTCCTGCTGCATGATTTTAGCGATCAAGAGATGATCTGAATTTCGTACTTGCAATGATGGAAATAAATTTTCGATTTCATACCTCGAATGGAGGAAAAGGATCTTAATTTCGATTGGAAATGTCTTGAAAGAAGATGGTTTCTGTCTTAGTCGACTGTTGGGATCTCCGTAAGTTAGTATAGTCGGTTCAAGATATACTGTCTTCCAAGCATACCTTGAAATTGTAGTGGGTGCTTTATTTCTGGTTACAAACATTATTCTGTGCTTGAACCATGGTAATGACGTATATCCTCGTTTTTACTCAATCCTGTCTTATTAATGAATCGAATATTAATGCATTTCTGTTGTGCATAGAAAAATTCTGTCCGCTAGATCACGACTGTATTTTAATCAAAGATTTTGAAGTTCAACTAGTGACACAATCATATATTAGGTTGGAGAAAAAGAAATCCATAATTTTTAGTTTAATTTTGGGACTTTTTTAACATAGTTACAGTCTAGTTGATGCTAAACTTACAAAAGTTAAGCCTAATAATGAGACACAAAGGACAAAGAACTGCATATATGAATTACCTTGCGAGTGCGGAAGATCTTACATCGGAGAAACTAAACGCCCTCTGAATGTACGAATAAAAGAACAGCAGAAGCTTCTACGAGTACTAGACAGCGACAAATCCAGGTTAGTCCAACATGCTGTAGATGAGAATCATCGTATAAAATGGGATGAAGCATCAATAATATCCAAAGGAAAACTTGCAAGAAGAAAAATCAAAGAAGCAGCATTTATGAAAATAACACCAGATTCCATAAGTGCTCCATCTATAGATCTGCCAGAAGTTTGGACGCCGATAGTTCGATCCAACTTAAAAAGATCATCATATCACAGATGAGTATATAACATTGTTCATTTTTCTTTCATGACTTCTGTCATATTGACTTTTTGAAAATTGATAATTTTCAAAAGGTTTTTTACTTTTCCTCCTTGATAAAGATAGAAGATGTCTATCGAAACGTCGGAAAACATTACATCCACAATAGATGATGGTAATAGCCCAAATAATCATTCAACATAGTTACAGTCATTCGTTAATGCTCAAATATGCACCCATTTTTTCAGTTACTTATTGCCATTTAGAAGGTAATTCCATCATGCCTTGCACCCAAAACCTTTTGTCCCTATTAAAGCAAAAAATGAGATAACCTTCTCTTCTCTTTACTTGAGGACAATTTTACACCACCAAGAGCGTTAGACATGGACAAAAATAAAGAAAATCGCTTGGTGCCAGATCTGGACTTTGAGACGGATGCATAAGAATCTCCCAACCAAGGTCCCAAAGTAGTAAATAAATGTTTAACTATAATACAAAGGCAACATATTTAAAGTAAACAGTAATATCTTCACTTTAATTCTTTGATGAACGAAGGTACCGTGAATAATTTCTCAAACTCTACAACTTGAAATGTACCTAGATCAACTCAATTTAGATTTTTCATAGCCCCACTTGATGACAACATATCTTGAACGGAATATAGTAAGTCATTCGCGATCCGAACCCACCCACAGAAGACGAATCCCGCGCGTACTTTCTGTGGTAGTGCATGTTCCGATTTTCGAATTAATCAATTCTACTTATTACGATTGTCCGTCTGACCATCATTTGTTCATCGATCGTGTTCAGTGCAGTACGGAACGATCAGATAAATAATGAATTACATCAATTGTAATCGTGGACGTGGAGAACAGGAGGACGGATCGGTCGCTGCTTGAGACCGTTCAAAAGAAACAAAGAAGAAGATGCGCCCGTATTCGTTTCTGTGATTAATGATTGATTGAAGGGAGTCGTCGTGTTCGATGATCTGCGATCGTGACAAGAACAGGACTCCTAATAAAGTTGTCGAATTCTGCCGGTTTAGATGCGAATGACATTAGGTCGAGGCGATTATTTGAGTATTTTGAAATAGATTATTTGAGTTGAGTTTCTGGCGTTCATATGAGGAGATGAGCTTCTAGGAGACTGGTGAAGGTTTGTCGTCGAAGGTGGTTCTGGATTTGCTCCGAATCAGCGATGCTAACTCTATGTCATTTTAGGTAGATCTACGTATTTTAGGCGTTTCCTGCAAACCTACTACATTTGATTCCAGAAACTACGTACGTTCTTTCAATCAGTACAAATTTGCAAAGGGAAAAAACTAATACCAAATTTACCTTGACGCACACACCTTCTACGGCACACTCTGAATATACAGGGTGAGTCTTGACGTCAAAAGAAATATTTTCTTCCTATAGTATTTTTCCACCGTGGAAGAGGCCTACGTCCAGGAGTGGACAGAGGAAGGCTGACGAAGAAGAAGAAGAATATTTTTCCAAGTTTGGCCCCATTCAGAAGATATAGGGTGTTGCAATTTCATAAAAGAATTGCATTGAAGTGATCTCGTGTAGAAGGTTTTTGATAACACTCGTGCATATTTTGGCATCAATAGACTTATTCCATTTTTTGTGGGTTTCTCACTACCTCTGTACAGATTGGTTAAATTGTATGAAAAACAAATCACTTGAACGTCCGTATCTTTTACTTCCTAGAATCATAAGTGTTTTTTGCAGATTGAATCATTCTTCGTCTTTTTTCCTGAATTGCACCATTTGCGAGATATTTGAAGTTGAAAGGAATTAATGCCACATGAGTGAGTGAATCATTTCTTAGAGGGAAAATAATATGTTTAAACAATTCATATTGGATTCAGAGTGGATACTGTGGAAGGTAATTTTCATTCAAACTAAACAGGACTACAGCGGGGTATTTGCCCAATGTGAAAACTTAAAATGCTCATAACTTTTTAACGCAGCTGAATCTGGAAAAACGGTATGGGAAAATAGTATATTATATACCGCGGGACTGAAGTAGTACATTTAATCCTGAAGGTAAAGTTTATGGCCCTCCCTGCGGTCGGGCCATAATTTGCCTGAAGGATTAAATGTACTTCAGTCGCAAGGTATCGATACTTTTCGTACTTCCGGTATGATTTTATTAATTTTTTCAATAATTTCAATCAGTTTTTCTCTCTTCAACTCATTTAATAAACTATCTTTAAAATAAGTTACCATAGTAACATTGCGTTGTGACAATTATAATTTAGAAACATTGTCATTACTAGTGTCATTGTAAAGAAACATTGTTATTGATAATTATTGGTATCATGAGTGAAGAAGGTGTATCTGATATTGATAAAAGAGCAGCCGAAGTAGGTGAAGAATTGTTACCACCGAAATCTAGAAAACTATCCGCGCAGCAGTACGATGCTTTTAAAAAGTGGTGCCGCTTAAAAAATGTGAGACAACCTACTGAAAATGAGCTGTTCGTCTATTTCAATGATCAATCAAAAGCGGTTTGTGCCTCAACTCTCTGGGCACATTACTCAATGATGAAATCGGTTATTAACATTAGAGAAGATGTTGATATAAGTAAATTTCCAAAATTATTAGCTTTTTTGAAGAGAAGAAATGAGGGATTTAAGCCAAAGAAGTCAAGAATTCTCAGATCTGAGCAGGTAGATCAGTTCTTAGGGGAGGCTCCGGATGATAAATATTTAATGCTTAAGGTAAATTTGGAAATGTGTTTATATTCAGAAATTTTAGGAAATCAATTTTTTTGTAGGTTGCACTTATTTTGGGCGTTGCGGGAGCTTGTCGTGGAAAAGAGTTGGTTGATTTAGACATCGACGATGTGAGAGATTTGGGCGATTCCTTCCTAATTGCAATTAGAAACACCAAAAATAAAATTGACCGAAATTTTGTGATCAAAAATTCAGAAAACAGTGCCATCAGTTTTGTGGCGGTATTTCGAAAATATGTGGCATTGCGAAAGACAGGGACACCTCATTCAAAATTTTTTGTTCAATACATCAACAAAGAATGTACTACGCGAGTAGTAGGAAAAAACATGTTTGGTACATTTCGACGGCAAATAGCAGCTTTCTTGAAATTAGAAAATGCGACGTCTTATACGAGACATTGTTTTAGACGCACATCTGCGTCTTTGTTAGCTGATAATAGACGTGCTGAAGAGACATAGAGGATGGAAATCCTCCAACGTGGCCGAGGGATATATTGAATCGTCTATTAAAAATAAACAAAAAATTTCAGATAAAATATTTGGTCAAGTCGCCGATTCGTCCACTATAGTTATGACACAGTCCTCATTCTCGCTTCCTGTTTCCGCAGTATCTTCGAAACAAACACCAGTTCAATATGATAAGGACCTATCTGTTACTCGTCAGTTACCTGCTGCATTAACCCAGGAAAGACTGGTCAATATGACGAACTGTCACAATATTAATTTGAATATTAACGTTAATTACCATTCTAATTAATTGTATTTTTCAATAAAATATCCCTTAAATTCGTTTGTTTGTGATTTAATCGTTCCGGGAGTTTCGTAAATATTTAATCCCGGAGGGATTAAATGTGACACTTAAGTACCTGTCACAAGGGAGTGAAGTTGTCACTTTAGGCCCGGAAGTACGAAAAAGAATTTCTTTTGATCTCAAGAACCTACGTTTAAAATGAACGCAGTAGTCAAAGACTCACACTGTATGATTACTAGCTGACCCGAACGACCTCACCAGCCTGTCTGTATCTCAAAAGGTGAGACGATAAGGATGTATATTTATAAGAAGTTTTTTCTCAAAATGGCCCCAAAAATCATCCCCAATGAATATTGAGATTCTGTTAAAAAAACACTGTATATAAAGATTATTTTACAATTGATATATTATAAACCTCTACATAAGAAGCACGAATATATCACTGATAAATTACTGATATATGACTGGCTGACGAAACCTTAAATACGTAAGTGAATTACTTAAATGTCAATTCATCATCAGCGTAAAAACCAGAAGGAAGCTGAAGCCAATTCCTAATAACCTCTCCTCTGAATTCCTGCTACTCCTGCTAGGCCATCATTACTCAGGAATATTCACGCCCTGGACAAGATATCGTATCTCATAGACAGGATCAGCAGTAAGTTTCTAACGAGAAGTCAGAACATTAAAACACACAATGTATACAACTTGTCGGAAGATACCAATTACCCACGCAACAAAATCACTTCTTCCTCTTCAGACGATATCATTTTATTGGCCCTTTGTTCAATTTAGCACGACACTAATATGATTTGTAAGATTTATTTTCACCGTTGTGCGACTGATATACGATATGTAATTGGTGTAAGTGGCTTTGTTGAAACATGGTAGGTGACGCAAGAATAAGGTTTGCTGTCGATTCGTTAGTAATTGTTGGCTGGTAAGATTAATGGGTTGTTGGAGGTGGTATCAGATAAGATTCAATCGAAGTTTCTGATATGCGCATGGACTATAATCACCAGTGACAACACAAGAAAACCGGGCATATTTTTAAATCAAATAGAGCTGAAAACTTTAGAAACCTCCCAGAGTGAGACAGAAATGTGTCCAGGGCTATCTGGGAGTAAAAATATATTGAAAAATAAGTTTAGTTTAGTTCATAAACTCATAGTCGGAAATGCATATAATGCATTGAAATTATGCAACAAATTCATTTTCTCAGATTATATATACAGGGTGAGTCTTGAGATCAAAAGAAACATTTTTCTCCATACTGTTTTTCCACATTCAGGTGCGTTAAAAAGTTATAAGCATTTTAAGTTTTCACATTGGGCAAGTACTCCTCTGTAGTCCAGTTTAGTTTGAATGAAAATTACCTTCCACAGCATCCACTATTGAATCTGAATTGTTTAAAAATATTATTTTCTCTCTAAGAAATGATTCACTCTCTCATGTTCCATCAGATGATTATATCGATTTAATTCCTTTCAACTTCAAATATCTTAAAAATGGAATTTAGGAAATAGATGACGAATGATTTAATCTGAAAAAAAGACTAATGATTTTAGGAAGTACAAGATACGGAACTTTAGTTCAAGTGATATTTGTTTTTCATGCAATTTAACCAATTTGTACAGTAGTAGTGAGAAACCCACAAGAAATGGAATAAATTTGTCGATGCCAAAATATGCATGACTGTTTTCAAAAGCCTTCTACAAGAGATTCTTTCAATTGATATTGTCGTTTGAATATTAAAGATGAAAATGCAATTTTTTATGAAATTTCAGCACCCTATATCTTTTGAACAAATTCAACACTCCAAATTAGGAAAAATGTGATATATATATAAATTTTATTTCTGACATTAGTCATCACAGATCCACAAATTCTTTATTGTACATCGAGGTGATTGATACTTAGAAAATCCTTGAATGTATCATCTTATTTAAAGAAGCTAGATCTTTCAATATAAAAAACTATCAATTATCGAAAATTTTGATTTCACCTAGAAGCCTAGATTACGAATGTTTCTGAGAGGTTTTCAAAAAGATAAGTGAATGAAATATTCAAGAGAATCCTTCACGAAATCGTCAAATTCACCAATAGAGTTTTTAAAGATATTTTTGGGCATAGCTCGAAAACTCCTGACCTCACATTTCCTTTCTACATTTTTAGGGAATCTTTCTGAAAATCAACCAAACATATTCACCTCCACCTGCTTGCTTTATCATGGGATCGCAAAAACCATTTCAAAACATAAGAAATGAGTGTAAACAAAACAGCACATGGTAAGGTCAGGTAGAAAAGCATAGTAACACCTTGCTAGTAGGAGCAGATTTGAGATTATGAAACGTGGGAATTCCGAAATGTGTCTAATGCAAAACAAAGCCATTCGAACGAGGTAAGGTCGAGCAGCTGACGAAGAATACAAAGAGTCAGTGCACATGTTGAAGACGTGGCCCTAGCAAAAGAGTTTGTGCTTAATGAGAAAGCATAATATCTCTCAAAAATCCAGATGTTGGTTTTCCATGAAAAGCATTACCTTCTGCGATTTGTTTACTTTTGTATAATTATAAAAGTTATTTCTTCTCTTCTTTTTTTCACTTGTATTCTCGAAATATTTCTTTCATTTCATATTTTTAATTAGGAAGGCCTCATTAATCTTATATTCTTTTGAAAAAAATCTGTTTCTCCATGTTAAATAATGAATGACATCAAACTTTTCAGTTTCTCTCATGGATATTATTAGATTTAAAAGGAAACAGATATCTAGAATTGCTCCAATTGGACCAGTTCTTCCGCTCTCAAGTTCAAGGTAAACGGAAGGTTCGGTTTCACTTCCTCTTCTATATTATCTTACGAATGTCGAGAATTCTTCGAGCTCACCGCAAGTTCCTCTTGAGATCCTTTGCGTTTCTCCACACCTGGACACACATCCTGATCGTTGAATGAAGCCACATTTTCTTTCAAAAACTACTTGGATGTCAACTTCAATCCTCTAACATATCCGATGGCTTGTTATGGAAGACCGACATAATTTAATGAAAGAGGGAAACAAACAATATTAGAAACATTTGTGAAGTTAAGAATGCTAGTGAAATGTTCCTCGTTAGTAACGTAATTCTAACAAATTGAAAGATTTTTTCAACATTCCTTAATTAAATGAAAGTTGATACGAAACGTAGAGGTTGAATAGATGTTTATGTATTTTGTAATTATTAGGTCTGTTTTTCTAATTAATAATATTGAATTTGAAAAATATTAGCATTTTCAAGATAAATCGAAATAGTTTAGATTTTTCCATAAATTCAGCGTATATTCATTAAATACACGCTCCTTCAGCAAGATTCTGAACATGTTTTCTTCTCAATATCTGGTGCTGTGTAATTAATCATCATTGATATGTCTTGAATAATTTATATTAAAAATACTTCCTGCTATGTATTACATTATCCATAAAATGAGTGGGATATTGAACAATACCTTCATACAGAAAGTCTATAGTAGTTGTAGGTGTAATTGCACCTTTGAAACAAAAGAATAAATTGGAACAGATCCTCAGAGTTCCAAAGGAAGATTAATAGTGGCACCTGTTCGTGAAATATGATACGAGTGACAGGCCTGAATCTGATGGCCACATTTTAGCCGTAAGATTAACTTTTAGGTACCTATTTTCAACACTGACTTCAGGTATTTTAAGAGCCTGAATTCGAGTTGATAAAATTTGAGTTTTCTTTCAGGAACATTATTTTGAAAAACATGATATTGTTCGTTAAATCATTGAGTATAAATCTACTGTATCTATAACTTTGGAATGTCTAATTGAGAAGTATTACAATTGAGATCGACTCAATAATCAAGAATTCTGAGTTTAATACGAGGATGTTCATCCATTCGTTTACACACACCTTTTAAATATACCTAATGAATTTCAGCTTTATAATTTCCAAGATGAGATAAGAAATCAAATAATTTCAATGGTTTTGATCTTATAGTTTTCTGCAATTTTCCATTTCCGTTAAGTCAGTCCATACTTGAGACGTATAGACATAAAATCAGCAACATTGATATAATGTTACATCTTCAATATTAGTTAAAATTCTTTTTAAAATCGTTTCATTTTGAGAACTAACGTCCTAAAACGCCGTCCTCACGTTAGTGCTCTTAAACAATTTTCGTAAGATATAATGACAGCAGAGAGTCTGTGAAAGTATTTTTAATTACATACTATAGAAAGAGCTGCATTTTAGCGCTCGTTCACAATTAATGTAACGCATAGAATCTTATAACATATTTTCAAGTTTAATCATTATTTAATCAATATTCAAGTTCATATTCATTACAAAATGCAGCGCGAGTTAAATTATAATGGGACCGTCTATTGTCTGTTAAGTTACATAATTGCCTAAAATGTGTGAAACTCCATTAATGTGAAGATATTTTATGGTTGCGTTTAAGTTACAATCATTGTGAATAAACACTCACAATTTTCAATTTTAAGTTGAAAATGATAGCCGAATGTAAACTCGCCATTTCAGTTCGAAATCTTATCTTCGTTCAAAGAAATGTTTCCTGAAATTCTATAAAAACACAAGTATAATATATAAAATCATAACTGAGAAGATCCAATGACATAACATACATGGGAGAAATTCGGATAAATCATGATATGAAGGATTCAATTCATAATGCTACTATCTTGGCCTCCCTTGAATCTTAGTTCGGAAGAACGAATATCGAAATGAAATAATTATGAATATTCGTGAAGAACAACATATTTTCTGAAGCCTGCTCTGGCCATCGTCTAATAGTTCGGTAACTCTCCGTTAGATGCTGTAAATAACAAATACATTTATTTCCAGAAACATACAGTCCATCTATAAACTAGAAATCGTACTAGTAAATTGCTGGCTTCATTTCTTTGAACTGCGTTTCCCCTTTAGGTAGATTTATAATCGATGGTTAAATTTAGGATAAGAGGGTTGCCTTTTATGTTTCGGGATTGAACAACCCTAGTGTTGCAATCTGCCAATTGGAAGCTTGACATTTTTGAGGTTATACGTAGTCAGAACGAGCGCTATTTGTGTTGTTAACAGTAACTTAAAAGATTCATCTCGCCCAAAAAATGGAATTACTCAAAAAAGGTGAATGAATCCATTAACGGAATGTTTTTGATATTTTTTAGTATCTATATACGCTTAAGCTTATATTATAAAATGAATATGTTCTTGCTGATTCAGTTTCTTATATTATGACATAAAATAGCGTACAGAAATCTGTTAACACCATCTGAATATATCTTGGAATTTCATAAACGAAAGCTTCTTATTCATGAATGAAAGAATCCATATAAATCTGAACCAAAATAATCAATTCAAAGTGTAAAATCCGTTAATTTATTTAAAGTACCTCGACAAACCATCGTGAGATAACTCGAGAATATATTTCAATAAATTCCGTGATAGATTTCACGGAGGCCATATCGCTCAATGAACTGGTATTCCAAGTTGTGAGAAGGTGAATTGGGCAATTAATATTCCCTCTACATTACTCAAAATATTCCCTAGGCTTGTACCGTGTCATTTCCCGTTGGTAGATCTGAGATAAGATCTACACAAATCAATATTACTGGACAAAGTGGAACGACAACTCACTCCTAACTTACCTCGGGCATACCCGAGATGCCCATCTCTCCAAAAGCCAGTGTTGCCAATGGCTACGACTGAAGTGTCCCAGCTACCGGGACAAAAAGTCCTCGTTTCTCCTGAACAACATAAAAACTTATATTCGTATAGTATTTCCTCTACCACCTCTTCCAATTATAGTACTCTTTCCAATTCTGCCCTGTTACAAAGTTATAACTGATTTAAGATTTCAAATTGGACCACCACTGGACACAAAAATTGAGATTTTGATTTCTGGTATTGCATAAAATAGTGGGGACACACTCGTTTATGAATCGTTTTTCAGCTCTCTTTTTTCATATCATGTATGATTTTCCAGCTTAGTATAGTGGACATCTTAAATTTTTTGAATTCACAATTTCATTGAACATTTCATGAGCAAACTCTCCTGTTTGACGTCAACTTTTCCAATACTATGAATTCTTTAATTGTTGTTTATGTGAGCACATAAATTGAGTGTTAGGCTATCGAATTGAAAGCAATAGAAATATTCATGTTTAATTCATCATTGACAATAAACTATTTAAGTAGGCGTTCCCAACTTTCGTTGAACTATAGACAACATGAAATATATAATTCAATAGCAAATTTCTGAGTGATGATGATTTCGAAAAAAAAAAAGAACTGGCAACGTGGAATTACTTTAATAATAGAGCAAGCGTGTCTGATCTCAGTAGTGAGTCCTACAAAATTTAAATTCAATTTGGATTATCCATTACAAACATATCTTTTTTCTCTTGGTATCAAGAATCTATGGCAAAAATCAGTGGTAGTTGAAGACTTACACTCTATATCGAGAAATTAGGGAAAATTTTCAGTCATGGCAACACTGCCAAAAACCACAGAGAGAAATCTTCAATCGGCCAGCATCTTCCAAAGGTATTGGCGTCCAGTTATGCAAATGCCAATAACAAATCTTTTTATTTATAGGCAATGGTACGCCAGACTGCATGACTGGCCGAAGCCTTACGTAGGAGGTTTGGATTCGAGGACCCTGTTTTGAGCACACTAAATGCAATTAATGAGGTGATAATTCCCAATTTCATCTGAATAATATTTAAATTTCGATTACAGAAGTGGTAGTAATATCTCGAATGAAAATTATGACGTGAGGGATATATTAATGGGAGATGACTGAAGATAATTGCTTGGAACGAAAGGAATTCAGATAACACATTCGAGAAGCTGATGGAAATATGTTCTCATAAAATAATCATAACAATATGACACATAATATACTTGAGACTAAATTGTAAGAAAACACTTCCAACACAGATTTTGTGAAAAAAAATCTTTATGTAATTTAAATGAAAAAACGTACTCATATTCGAACTGACTATATCTATAATGATATATCTTCATATCTTCAATAAAATTATTTCCATTTATTGCGATTTATGCGGTATTATAGCCTTGAGACCGTCAAAAATCGAGTCGCATTCTAACTTAATTATCGCAAGTGACGTTGTAGTTTACTGATGACCACCTCTGTATGATTTTGCTATGCTCAATGTATTATAAAAATGGGTTATGGTGCGAGAAAACAACTTTTCACCCTCGAGAGAGAAAGAGGGTAGAAATGAAGAGATCAACCCTGAAACAAGTATTTTTATACTCACTAAATTTTGTGAGAAAAGAGGATTGCCTAACATGCGCAGTTTCTTCATCACTTTTGTTAGTTGTCCCACAAGTGGCAATTACTTAATTGGCCTTTTTAAAATTACCGGAAAGTCACATTTGGCTGTAACGCACCTTGTCATCAGTGAATTCACTACTTGACTATCGTGATCTGTCATTAGTATTGCAACAAAGAACCCAGATCTCCTCATCGGTTCGTGGGAAAACTTATGATTAACCGTAGCAATGGAAGCAACATCTGCAAAATGCATGAAACTTTATTGAACCGAGAAATGGTAAGGCCCGCTGTCGAGCCGTCAATATGGGAAATTTATGGTAATGAACGATAATTTCGCATATTTTTCTTTCGAAGAACGAACGGGCGACTATTAAATTGAGCGGAGAAATATGGCAGTCGATGCCCCGGAAGTTGCTCTGATTTCTTGGATTTTTTCTTTAAAGTATCCATCTTCCGTTAGGAGTACTTCATCTTCTTCACTTCTTTATTTTTTCGCCTCCATTACTACTTTCACGGAATCTTCGGTTGGTATGAGTCCATTATATAATAAATTCATCCTAATTAATGAATTCTTATAGAAATACTCAAAAATTCGAAATTAAATCCGTCGGATTCGCAGTTAATAGGTTGAGTAACGTTTGAAATATACTTAACGATAGTTGATGACGAGATATTGTTGATGATGGAGCTCGTGTTGAATGATTATTTGGGCTATTACCATCATCTATTGGGAGTAGCAAAATGTTTATTTGATAGAGCAATAAATATTTGTTGCACTGAAGAAGACCAAAATGAAGAAATAAATAACATCTCAAAAACTCTTAGAAGCAATGGCTACCCCAAAAGCTAAAAAGCTAAACGAAAAGAGAAAGTCAACCTGAACCAACAGATATAAATCAGACCATTAAAACCGTAATTCCTTATGTAAAAGGTTTGTCGGAGAAAATGAGAAGAATTGGAAATAGATACAACATAACGACTGCATTCAAAACTCAAGACACTATCAGAGCTAAACTTACAAAAGTTAAGCCTAATAATGAGACACAAAGGACAAAGAACTGCATATATGAATTACCTTGCGAGTGCGGAAGATCTTACATCGGAGAAACTAAACGCCCTCTGAATGTACGAATAAAAGAACATCAGAAGCTTCTACGAGTACTAGACAGCGACAAATCCAGGTTAGTCCAACATGCTGTAGATGAGAATCATCGTATAAAATGGGATGAAGCATCAATAATATCCAAAGAAGAAAAACTTGCAAGAAGAAAAATCAAAGAAGCAGCATTTATGAAAATAACACCAGATTCCATAAGTGCTCCATCTATAGATCTGCCAGAAGTTTGGACGCCGATAGTTCGATCCAACTTAAAAAGATCATCATATCACAGATGAGTATATAACATTGTTCATTTTTCTTTCATGACTTCTGTCATATTGACTTTTTGAAAAATTGATAATTTTTCAAAAGGTTTTTTTTACTTTTCCTCCTTGATAAAGATAGAAGATGTCTATCGAAACGTGGGAAAACATTACATCCACAATAGATGATGGTAATAGCCCAAATAATCATTCAATACTTAACGATAGTTGATTTACTAGGTTAGAATGAAATAACAAAGGTTTTTGTTCAAATTATATTAACATTATAATTTTACTATGAATATCTGAATGAATAAATGTGTATATTAAGTTTCATTCGGCATTGTTTTTTTTTTCAAGAAAACTTTTACCATTAATATCTATTTGAATGAATATGGTAAGTATACATTAGGTTGTATTCAACATATGTTGTTATTAAAAAAAAAAACAATAAATAAAAAATTTTTGTTCATAATTCGCATAATTGAACCATAAATCAAATCTATATAAATCAAATATGTGTGGAAGTTCTGCGTTAAGATTTATCCAATATTGTTGTTTAAAAAAAAATTAAAATATTGTTCATAATATTAATACTTGTACTATCAATATCTAGTAAAAATTGCTATAGGTTTACATTTTTCTTTAGTAACGAAATCTTTGTGCAAACATTTTTGCAATATTTCCATCAGTTACAAATTTTTCTGACCTTTTTAAACTTACAATTCAGACGAACTAAGAAAAAGGAAAAAACGTACCCATTCTTCATGGAAAAGTTCTGTAAACGAATTATCATCTGCAAATCAGCGCACAACTCGATTTATATTGAACTTTTTCAATAATTCCATTACGGTGTTGTTCAAACGTTAATCTGAAAAATTTACTTTTTCCTTAGCGGGCGTGAGAACTTGATGGAATCTCTTTACAGTTTACGAGCTGGCATTGTCGAGATTCTGCAATTAAATGCTTGAATTTATTTCGAAAGAAACGAGTGTCTATGACTAATCGATAAATTGTTACACACTAAAAAGTTAGTCGACGACGTATTCTATCGTTAAGATTGTAACTGTTCTATTGAGCGGCATTTTTTTTTCTGAAAAGAATCATTATTCGGGATTATATGTTTTTTTTTTGGACCCTGAAGAATGATGTGAAAGGTGATTTTCAACAACGGAACAATATTGGTCCTTTTCAAGAATTAAAAGGAGGTAATTGCTTGTCATTTGACAAGATAATAATAGTTCATTTTCGTCAATTATAGAGTAATTTAGATTACGAAAAGAAAATATATTTATTACTTCTGCAATCCAGTCGAATATAAAATGTTTTTATCAACTTCGCGAACAAAACAAAACATTTCAAGATTTTTTAATTTTTAATAACAAAATTCCATTCCAATAAGGAATTAATAATAACATGTAATAATAAAAAAATAGGCCAAACAAAGAAAAAAAAAGTATTATTTACTATTATTCTAACGAATACAGAAATCTAGTTCATGGATATAGAAGAAAATATATAAAAATTATTTAGACAGGAATTGAAAATAATAATAACTGAAGTTAATCGTGAAAAAGACAATGTATTATTACTAAAGAAATTTAAAAAAATTAGATCTGATATTAAGATTTTTCCAGGAGTAGAGCACAGTAGATCACTTATAGCTCTGCAATTGTTAACATGTTATTTTTATTAATTAATACACAATTGTCCAAATGAATATAAGGCACACAAAAAATGGATAATTTAGAATATAAAAAAAATTTCCTCATATCGCATTTATGGGTTGAATTCATATTTTAAAATGTTTCAAGGTGAGGAAACATCTGATGCATATCGATTCCTGGTACAAATTTGGTAATCTATATTTTTCTCAATACCAAATATAAAAATAGACAATTTGGAGGAATTAATTGAGGTCATTAGGAAAATAAACTGCGTATTTTGATATGAAATTATTGTACTCATGTTCCGAACGCATACATTATGCAATGATATTCACAATGAGTGGGAATTATTTCTAATTCTATATCATTAAATTTGAATAATGATACCTGATGGCAGTAGGAAGAAAACGCTTTTGGGAATATATAGGTATATGCGTTTTTATTTCGATATAATATCAGAGTACTTATTTATGCTGTAAAGGTAGAAAAAAAGGTTCATACACAAAAGATCATTAACAGTGAATGGATAAATAACAAATAGTTTCACCTAAGCCAAATTCTTAATTAAATAATTTTTTATCTCCTTAATATCTGTATTTAACTGAAGTAATGAATGAAACCTCTTGAATCAATAAACATGTCATCAAGCTAAAATGATAAACACTTCTCACGAATAATTTCGGAAGCCCAAAGAACATCCGATTCCGTATAGTCCTCATAAAAAACTCATCTAATCTTTTTTCACCACAACCTTGAGCTTGCAACACAAACGATCCATTCAGATCACAATTACCATAAACGAAGATCATTCTACCGGGCATAAATCCCATTTTTAAACGTTGGGCATGGGACATAACGTCAATCATTGTATATACAGGAGGGGCCTTATGGTGTCGCAAGGGACCTAAGTGCCAAACAATGGGACCATTATCTACTTCGGAGAACAAGTAGATCGTTGCCTAGAAGCGACAGATATGAAATACGAGTACAGCATACTTTTATTAATAAATCCCTTGTTAGATTACTGGAGGGGTGTGAAATGTTTATAGAAGATTTATTGCTTAGCCAATTGCGCCGTATGGTGGCAGCATGGTGTGAGGTTCAAGAGAGCGGGAGTAAAAACAAAAGGAGTACTTCATGGCTCGGTGTTTTTAGAATGAATATATTTGGATGATCAGTTGGTTGACTACTTCGATATCAGGGACATGACAATGATCACTGGTAGTTCAAAACTGAAGTTGTGATTTGTTGAATCATGAAAGAAAGACACATAAAGAAAGAAGTGCTCAGTGGCCAACAAGAACTGCCAAAGGGATAGAATGTCTATCACAGACTTGATCGAACGCCGCAGCCTTACGGGCAGTATAATCCAATAATCCAAACAGACTACTGCGGATCCGGCAGTACAACTGAAGGTCTTGGATTTTCACCTATGGGCACAATAAATATTCACTGATAGTTTAATAGGACGAGCCATAACACTAATATTCTATTACATTTGAGAGATCCCACTGATATCTTTAGGTCACGTGGCAAAAACACCTCGAGTTATATTATGATTGATTATATTTATTTCTGTTTCCTAAGATATCCAAATCTATATTCAGGCCTTTCTTGTGCTTTGAAATTGAAGGAAAATTTGGATTCTGTCGAAGATGAAGCTACATTATGTTCATTTCTTTATGTTAGTTTTACAGTCAAGGAAACATTAAAAAAAAATCTACAACACCGTCTCTTATCCTCACTGCAACTCTATTTTTTTATTTTTGTTGATATCAAGGGTTTTTAATTCCTCTGGTTTATTATTTTCTGAATCAGATTTATTCAAGACCTTGTTGCTGAAAACTCAGTTGAACTAACCCCACAGAATACTTATTTTGACACATTAAACAAACAGTTCAACATGTTCTCCCAACATGAAATTTTACTGACAGTACTTGACGGGTGCATTCAGAAACTTAGGTACTCCCGGAGTAGAGTAAGAGTATGATCACGTGATCACAAATATACTTGATGCTATGCTCCACACAAAGCGTTCATAAACTTACTCTAGAATAACCACTGTCAGTTTGGGATTATCTAGATTATGTTTATAAATATGATATTTCTTTATTATTTATTCATTCGATTGGTTCATTATTTTCTTGAATGAGTTATGGACTTAAGACAAACTCGATTAAATCGAAACCTTAACTAACCTAACCTAACCTCCCAGAGCCAAATATCATGAATGAAAACCGGTAAGGATTTGATAAATCCATTGAATTTTTTTTTCACTTGTTGACGAAGTTTTTTTTCCATAACCTACTTTAAAGCACCTCAACTAACCTAACCCATCCGAAAACCATATACAATATATATATGTATAGACCATAAACTGCAGATCAACCCAAACTCCATTGTATTCTACAAAATAATTAAACAACAAATAAACATTGAAACTATTTGCAATAATATACTGAATAAAGAAGAAGGCTGCCTAATTTCAACAGATGCAGTTGAAATCTCCCATTAACATAAAATACTAATACATAACGTCGATGAAATTTCCTAAGTGTCCTAAGTCCTAACTCCAAGTGTCATATAGTTTTTTTGTGAACACTCTGAGAAAACTTTAAGCTTACTTGGAGTAAGTATCTGAACGCACTCGATCACTATTATTAGCAAATAATCGCAAAGTAACGGACCAAAGAAAGGTATTTATTTTGAACCTGCAGTATATCTTCAATATACTTATGTCATCGAAGAGAAGCTCCGATAATGGGTAATTACAGTTCCTGGCTCCATGCGAAGCTTTCTTGTATTGTTAATTATTCTTTCTAATCAAGGAGGATACTAAAAATGCAAAATTGGGAGAACCAGACATAAATTTAACTCTTGCAAACCATCTAAAACTTATGGATTTCGTTTCCTCGCAATCCACAGTTTTAGATCAGTTAATGAACATTCATCCATGAAACAGTCAGTTCCTCAATACAACCATAATCTGAACAAGAATCCATCACCGTCTCCACATAATTCAAGACTTCCTACCTAACTCAATCACCCAACACCCATTATACCAACTTTGCTGCCGATAAGATTTCAATTTTCAAGATGACACTCGGTACGACCAATAATTACACCTCGCCCAACTCATTCATAACCTACGTATTTCTCCAATCTTCAATCGTCCGTCTTCCTGCTGCGGATCCACGGAGGTGTTAAACCTACCGCTTTGACACCCATAAAAGGAAGGTGTCGAAACAATTTGGCTTATTTGAAAACCCATTGCATCAAGATAAATATTGGTGGACGAGGAGACGATGCGCGCAAGTATTCTTGAACTGGTATACATCGCAAAAGTGGCGAATAGTCTGTTAGACTGCCCACGTCGAGCATGTAACAGGATGTTGCACGGGTATTCCTTACAAAACAGTCGTGGTGAAATTCATCTCTTGAAATCGACTGTCTTCCTGACTGGTATTTTCAACATGTATTGGTTATTAGCAAGCCATGTATGGAATCTATCGCGCTAATGAATGCACAGCTTGAAACCCGAACTAAGCTAGATTGATTGAAGCGCGTTCGCAGCGCAGCGCATTGCATACAATTGAGAACAAACAAGCCAAAGCTGCTTGAGCTACGTCAGTTCATTTCAAAATCTTTTATATAAAATTGATTTTCTTCTAAAAAACATTCTGCTTTCAACAGTTTTCCTCGATCAGATTGTTTTCATTGAAATACTTTTCCTTCTGCTTGTCTCCTTGCTGCGTGCCTCATCATGGGTCTCACGCACGACTCAGCTTACTTGGTCAATGATGATGATGTAGTCTATTGTCAGCTTCCAGCTTGAATATACCCTTGATTTAGTCGTTGTCTTTGTTTCCATTATTGTATCACTCGGCGGTGAGCAGATAGTCCTCAAATTCTGCCACCAAGAGGTAGTAGTACAGGCTGTGTATTCGGTGTTGTTGCAGGTCCGCAATACCTAACTGCTTCTAGGATTTTTTCAATTACGATATTGAACAGCAATAGAGTTAGGCTTTTTCCCTCGCATATGCCAGTAACTTTTTTTTTGAGAGCCAAATTAAAAATTCGAATACACTTAAGTTGTTCCTTTTCTGAAGAGTTTTTTGGCGATTCAGATACGAACACAAAAGCCAAACTCAACTGAAGCAGATGTGGTATGTGGAATAAGGATTACCCATCCATGGTAATTGATGTGGAAATGCTTACTATTCGCACCAATTAAAAATATTCATTAGAATCAACAGTCACATTACATTCCCACTCGACAACTCTACCGTTTTGTCGCCAGTCACTGCAATAATCCTAAGATGACGTTATTAGCTATCATTTATAATTTATAGGTCGATAAATTTCACAATCCAATATTGAATTGAATTACAACCGTATTAACTTATGTCTGATGTTTGCTGTTGAAAATCGAGTTCCCCAGACTCTTCCACATGGTACCATAAGCCAATAAGGCGGACTGAGAAACCAGATTTTTTTATTTTCCAGTTACGATCATTAATTATGACAAATCTGCCATTATGTCGATGATATTGAAAAGCAGTATCTCATTGAGTGTTTTTTATTATTTTTACCGATTGGTTAGGTTAGTATGACAGTCGGAATGATGTCTATTTCGAGATGGCAGATTATCATAATTGGAAATCATAAATAAAAGGCATTGATGCCGTATTGTGTATAGCTGGATGAGGAATAATAGGGGCCCAACCAACTCGAATCCTTTATTTTCGATACTGTCCAATTGAGATATCGATTATATTCTATTCCATAAACTTGATCTTTAATTAACATAAGTAACCGTGTTTGTCACAAGATAAAATTACCAAACATCATCGCTTGAATTAGTGGACTTGATCAGAAAGGTCCTCTTGCCTTTCGGAGTTTGACAATTGTGTTATGTTCATCTGTTTTTTTTTTGTTCACTCCTGTGATTTCTTCAGCCTCTTTTTCATTCAAATCGGAAGTTTTTCAAATAGTTTGAAGAATATATTGAAGAAAAGTAGTTTGGGAATGCTAGATGAACTTCAATATATCAAGAAATGGAAAACATGAACATAAAAAAGCCTATTGTAATTGATACAATACCAGAAAATTTTGCAGGTAATACCTATGTATAATAACGGAACATTGTGACGAAGATAAATGGTTTGAGCTATTTCCATCACTAGTGAAAATATTTGAATTATAATTCCTACGTGTCTGTGGAAATTCTTTCAGTCAAAACATATTGAAAAAATTTTCACCTCATCCATAATTCTTACTAACACAATATCTGAGCTGCATCTTTAAAACGGGGCAAAAACAATGGACCCAAGCAGAGAAAAGTCCGACAAGAAAACAGAGTAACCAATTTCAGATAGGAATCTTCGGCTTTAAGGTTCGTTATTGGTATGCGCTATAGGAGAGATCCAGTGATTAAGTTAGACAAAGGTTGTTTAACGATACCAGTGAAGAGTTCATATTGATCGTAGTTCCAGTACAGAAGTGGCGGAGGTCAATACAGAAGAGAAAGGTTCAGAATTGTACCTATTTTATGGCAAACGGATACGAGATAAATCTAGCCATGGTGAGATGTAATTAAAGATAAGTCTTAAGATTCTTGGGAATGCTAGTCATTGCACCTATAATTGTAAGGGATACCGGAAATTTCAGTTGGATGACTTAATGCAATAATAAACAATAATAATAAATTTCCAACGATAGATTTTTGGATCGTTATTTATTATAAACAAAGAGTAAGTGAGAGTCTCAGAATATAATCGTTTGAACTTATGATTGAACAAATTTTAAAACTATTCATTGAGCTTTGAAGTGGGAAGCAACGATCAAAGCTGAAGAATTCATGAAAAAGTAAGACGTTAAATCTAACTTTTGTCCGAATAATAGTTAAATGCTTCCACTCTATCAATAGGTCAAAACTGATTTCTTCCTTCGTTTTACGGATGTTCTGGGCTCACTTTGTCAGCTGAATACAGGGTGCTAAATTAAATTTAAAAATGTAATTCTGAATCTACTCAAATTGAAATTTTAGTATAATAATGCAGCATGCTTAATTTAATGATCATTTCGGTTCAACCTTTGAGATTGAGATTGTGGGCAAACTGAAATTTAAAATGGAAAATTACCTATTTTTTTTAATTACAAATAAAATCACAAATTACTGAAACATTTTGTAAATTTTTAAACCTTTCCTCCAACCACAAAACACAAACAACAACGTCTTAAAAAATTATGCTTTAATAGTCTGTTGCATTTCATTGAATTTCAAGAATAGTTTATTTCAAATAAAAAAGCGGTTCTGTTGAGTTTTCTTTTTCAATTAACAAATTCAAGAATAGTGTAAGCTTGATGGCAAAATTTGAATACTTTTTCGAAAATTCTTTCACTGATCACCATGAAAAATTAAAACAACTGATATTAAAAGTTTTCTTCCAATTTTTTCATTTAATTTCAGCTGATTTCTTTGGTAATTTCTAGAAGTGCCGGTTTTATAATGTCTAGTAGACCGGATATTCAGATTAAACAATATTTTGAACCTGAAGTATACCGTTGTGGAGCTAGCAGAGAACACGGTCAAAATGATTACCGCAGGAGTTACCATTCTTTTATTTGTATGTATTCTTTGGTTGAGGTTGCCGAGTTCCACCCACCATCATGAGTGGTCAAAACCCAGGATGAAGGAAATCGATAAAAAGGACATCCAAACAAACAAGTAATCGAACTAATCTCAACCAAAAATTCGACAATTACACATTACAGACAACCAAGGCAAGAAGTTAAAAAACTAATAGAGCATTTGTTCATACGTGTTACGAAATCGCCACTCAGCCTTAGGGCCCCATAATTACTACCATGCTACTCGGATAAGGGTCAGGTAGCCAAGCTAAGTAGTCTCGACGACTGTGAGACCCCCAGAGGCAACCACAGGTTGATCTCGCACACATTCGGACTGACCAAAACACACTTTCAACGATCTGCTTTCAATCAGAGCTGATGGCGGGTTGCGTGCCTCAAAATGACTTTAGGGGATCGTAAATTGCTCACTTCATAAATCCGAATCGGTGAATGATACGCCATTTTGGGCCATCAACCCCGGTTCACAACGCTGATAAAGGATCAGGGGCGGGGATCTTGCAACTTGGTTTTGATAGCCGCCACTAGGTCGAGGATTGAATTGAATTATGGATATATCAAGCAGTAGTCGGTGATATTTGTCAAATATCTATTTCATCTATAGACTATTTGAACAAGAACACTCCACAATATTCAATTCTGGCAATACGTATTAAAATAAAATGTTTGCGGTATAGACAGGGTTTTCCCACGAAAAGATAGTGAACGTGGACAATTTAAATCTATCATAACTCAAGATTTTCACGTTAAAACCCTTTGAAATTCTTTCAGTCAATTATGGGAAATAAGGGGGTTTTCTTGAGCAAATGCTATACATAAATTTAACATTTTCTTAGTTTTTCAGGAAGAACTGGAAATGAGGTCATTTTCACCTAAATATTAGAAACATTCAGTCGGTATGATAGCATACAAATAAACTAAAAACAAAAAAAATTGAAAATTAAGGAATGAAAGCAGGAAGTTAAAGAATCAACATTTTACAGAAAACTGGCGACAAAACGACAGATAAAGCACTCCTTATGCCAGAGATCTTATTAAGCGGAATAAATAGAAAAATACTTCCGAGTAGAAACTTCAATAATAAACCAAAGATAATAATAACTCACCGCATCAGATTAACCGTAAGTAAAAATATAATTCTGTTGAATATTTAAATGAGTATTTGTCACAGTGGATGATTGAAGATGAACACCCAATTCGATGATGTTATGGAATGAAGTAGACATTAATTCATAATCTACACGACGAATAGCATAATAAATAACTTTATTAGTCCCACTTAACGGTGATTCTGTGATAGTTTACGGAAAACCATCTCTTTGGCAAGAATATCGCATATAAAAGAAATACGAATCGTTATTACTACAACTATGTGAGTTCTCCGTCGTACAATAATTACATCCTTCATTTCAAGACTGAGAGGAAAATTATATATGCTCACGAAGTACATATAGTTTGCACACATATTCATAAGTAATAATTTTTTCGATATTCTGTTACAGTCGTGAAGACAAGTCGTAAAGTAGGAGTTGATAGTCTTGAACTTGTGCCGTTAATTTCGAAAACGATAAAAATTAATATTCGAAGAGAAAGATATGTAATGTACACAGAATATTCTTCTTCTGCTTTGATAAGGCATTCCACTTGTTTTGTCTGGGAAATTAGATTCATTGCCCTCCTGAAATTGACTATCGATTGTGTTTTGCCTGGTGATCTTCCTATCGGCATTCCATTTTATTCTATTTTGGCGTGTCTTGTAGCCATCATCCTAATCACATGTTTATTTCATGTTATCCATCTTCCTCTCGTCTACTCTACCTAGCCACTTCCTCGAATTTTCCTCTGATTTAGGTATTTGCCTGTCTGTCTCTTAATGATGGATATGGAACGGGAAGTTTTCATCTGTTTTTTGGATACGGCACTGTCGTTCCTGCGCTGCGTTCCTCATCACCGGCCTTATATATTCTAGTCTTACATTTCATGTTCAGATCTTTGTTCCTACAAATTGGACACTCCTAACTGCTTCCATGATCTTCGTTATTGCAAAATCACTTAGAGGTAATTTGAGATGATTCACAAAGATGAAAATAACATTCGATTTAACTGTGAAAAGCACGCTTTCGAAGTATATCAAAATGAAGAATGAGTTTCAATATGTGCAGGAAGAGAATATGAAGATTAATGTAAGTAACATAGGAATTTTAGTTTAACATAATCCGACGGAGAATACTAACATTAAAATCTGTATCACGGAAACAGAACAAGTTGAAGAATTGAAATATTAAGGAATAACATTGGACAACATTGGTAGACAAGAAACAAAACTTAATGAAATAATTGAAAAGGTAGGAATTTATTATGCAATGAATAGAAATTTAAATAATTTATACAACGATGTTCCAAACAAAAATTTTATGTTTCCGGATCATGGTTACTTTAAATTTCATTAAGTTTAGCTAGAGAGAAGACACTCAATGGAAATCACCAAAAGAATCATAAATAAAGTCAAAAGATAAGTCAGGCAGATAAATAAAGACAGAATAATAAAGAGTGATGGGAAGAAATTTTTTTTTTTTTTAACGCTATGAATGCTCAGCTGTTCCTCAAATAATCATTATAACGCCTATGCAACCGACCTGAACCAATATTCTGCATAAGCGGAGAAAGGGGTGGCAAATTTGAAAATTGATGAATAAAAAATGAAATATGTTTTTTGTTCAGTTCATTGTGGAAGTTATTTAGTCAACCGAACTTAGAATTTTTCAATGGAACTATGAGACCTAGAATTCACAATTAGACGATTCGAGAATAATTGTATCGACACAGATTGAATTTTGCATTCAATTAATGAAAAAAAAACATCAAACCTTTTCTATACCTTACAACAACCCCATGAGACTGACACCCAGAGGAATATTTTCAAAATGGAAAGACGCAGTATCATTCTTACTCAAAAGTCATGACTTATACACAAAGAATGCCGTCTGTCAAATAACAAGATGTAATTTTCAAGCCCGATTCCACGCCGAGGGTATAGACACGAATTTAACAGTTGAATTCATTTAATGACACGGTGAATTAACTCGAAACCGGTGGTGGACTGCAGTACCATCTAGATGACCAACCTGACAGACCAAAAGGTAGCATCGATACAGTGAACCCTCCATCAAAAAAAAAAAAAAATCATGTTGCCACACACTTTGTTGTTCCATAATGAGTCGAATAATTATGATAAATAAAAACTTATTACAGAAATCAATTGTCAAAAGATTATATCTTGTGAACAAAAGAAAACAAAATATTGCGGAATGGTTCAAGAAACACACTAAAATAGGTTCGTCCGAACAAAGAAAATCTTACAGTTCAAAATCAGTAATGAGACTAAATGGAACATTTTTTTAATATTAAATTTATGGGACACATGAAGAACTTTTTTGGTTCTGTGTCAAATCATTGTATCAAATTAGGTTTCATGCTTGATATCGATTATACGAGTATTACTGTAATTCTCATCTTTACGAGAGGAACTAATATAAATATATATACTCGTATATTCAAAGTGAAGATAATGCGGTGAAATAAGATATTGGAGAAGGATAATGGGTTAAACCGAGGAATGCAGAAAATATGGGAAATGGATGGAAGGTACTTGCCGACACGTGTTTCTGCTTATTGGCTTCTTCAGGGCAAGGCAACCAAGAAACCTGGATATGGATGGAAATGAATAATAAAATAAAATATAAATGACAACAGGTAACCACAACAGAAGCGAGCATCCAATTTGTGGCTTCAACCCAAGATACCTCTTCCATGCTTCCATCGTGGCGATGCTCGGTTTAGCCTCCAAACCAGAGGTATCTTGGGTTGAAGCCACAAATTGGATGCTCGCTCCTGTTGTGGTCACCTGTTGTCATTTATGTTTTATTTTATTATTCATTTCCATCCATATCCAGGTTTCTTGGTTGCCTTGCCCTGAAGAAGCCAATAAGCAGAAACACGTGTCGGCAAGTACCTTCCATCCATTTCTCATATTTTCTGCATTCCTGCGGTTTAACCCATTATCCTTCTCCAAAATACTCGTATATATAGCTGGTTCAAGGTTCGCTAAATCTCAACCCATATAATGATTTCAATTTTGTAATGCCGGGGATTTTTTTAGATGAATGACTTGCGGAAAGTGAATGTAATTTTTCTGATGGTTGGCTCAGAAACTTTATATTTCGGCATGGAATTAGAAGACTTGATGTAACTAGAGAAACACTTTCAGCAAACCAAAAATCTGCTGAAAACTACAAGGATGAGTTGGAGAAAATCGTGGCTGATAATGATTCAACACCTGAACAGAGTTACAATGCTGACGAAACGAAAATTGTGGCGATGTTACATTACGTGTATATACATTATATTATATGTATACATTTATATTATATGTAAATTAAAATAAATTTAGTTATATGTATTAGAATGGTGTATTAGTACTTTATTTATTAACCTATAATTACCACCTGATCGACCGGAATTTTTAGACTGCCGGATAGACCGGAATTTTCGGTAGTCCGGCACCGAGCCGATCCTGAACCTGCCGGATTATCGGACTTCTACTGTACATAGATTTTTGAATAACTCAAAAAGAACTGCAGTCCCTTGAAAGCACTATTTTGAATATAAACCATGTAGGTATATTGAAGAAATATATAGTCCGAAAATGGACTGAGACTGAGAAATTTTTAATATTCCCGATCATTACGGACACCGAAAGTATCTTCTATAGTTGTTACGTTTAATGGCCGGAAAACCTATGATCAATGTGGTCCCACATCTATGGTGGCCACCGAACAATCTCAGAGATGCAATTATAAGTTTTTTCGCACTGGGAACAATCACAGTGCGAACTATCGAAGAAGTAGTTAACGACTAAGTTGCCGATAAAAATAATTTAGCAAATTCATTACCTACAGGGGATATACCGAGAAATAAATAATAATATCTACACGACAATATAAACTTACTACACGTACTTAGTGGACAAACTCAAAAACTTCACAATACGGAATATTACCTGACATAAAAGGAATGTAATCACATTAAATAAAACGACCATTAAGTTGATTTACCAGTTATATTCCAACCAAGGCGCTCAACATCAGATTTATGGCAACATGAAGGAATTCAATGGTAGATTATGTGAAGTATGAACTTGGTCAGGTGTTTCAAATTTACGAATAACGTGTTCTTCTTTTATCCCAAGCTCTTCTGAAATATTGACCCCCTATGTTCGTGTTTCTACCGGTAACACCGAATTATTTATGAATTTGTTCGAGCCAGCAGCCTGTACTATTAAAATACTTCTCTAGCACCTTTCCAAATTTAACTATTGATAATCACAGCCAACAAGGATAAAATTTTTAGGTTTTTGAATGAGTTTTACGGTGATATTTTATTGCGGATAACTGGATCCTGAAAAATTAGTTTGCAATGATGTTCTGATGAAGATAAAAATCGCATTTTATTGCAAAGCTACAAAACTGGCAAAAATTAAGGGATTAAAGAAGAATTCAACATTTTTAGGCAATTTTCAAAAGGCAGAGAGAAATGGTCGTACAAGAAACCAAAATAAAAAAGAAATTGTAGCTCCAAAAGTCTAGTTTTTGGATTAGAACTTGAAAATTTTTAAATCTCTGCGGTTTTTGAGTAATTGTAGAAAAACCAGCAACAAAAAATTTTCAAAATTTTTAAGTTTTTTTTTGGTCTATGAGCGTGAAAAAATTTTTTTTAGCTTAAGCATTTTACGGATCGGATACTTTGTTCATTTAGCTTCAATTTATTTTTTATACACCTTGATACGTCCACTTTCTCCCGAGATATTGGTCTCCAAATGGATAAGCATCCATTTGTCTTTGATTCTCGATATCTCAGCAACAAATGATCGCACAGAAACTTGAAGGTGGGTTTCAAGAACTTGAATGACTTAACTTTTTTTTAATTTAAGCACTTTCTGTAGCAAATGTGAGAAAAGCACGAAAAAAAACTTTTTTTTTCTCATTTTAAAAAATTTGAGCGTTTTAGAGCAAAAAACGTGAACTCTTAATTTTTTCAAAAATTCGATCGAGTGAAACAAAACAACGGCCGGATGGATTAATTTGGTTTTTTGTAGGCTTTTTGTGGGCATATTGAACTGTAAAAGACACACATAACGTTGGTGGTTTCCTTAATATTTCCGATCTAGCGCTTGAATTTCCAAAAAACCACCAAAAGCCTTTTTTGTTGCAATTTCAAATTCATGTGACAAAAAGAAAAATTTTTTTGGGAAAGCAATAACTAGTCGTCAGAGAGAATTCATTCAAGTTCTTGAAACCCACCCTTAAATTTCTGTGAGCTCATTGGTTGCTGAGATATCGATAATCAAAGACAAATGGACGCTGTTCCATTTGAAGACCGATATCTCGGCAGGAAGTGGGCTTATCAAGGTATATAATAGAAGAAATTAAAGCTAAATGAACAAAGTATCCGATTCGTTAAATGGTTGATCTGAAAAAAATTTTTCCACGCCAGTAGACAAAAAAAAACTTGAAAAAAAGTTTGAAAATTTTTTTTGTTGCTGGTTTTTCTAAAATTACTCAAAAACTACAGAGGTTTATAAATTTTCAAGTCCTAATCAAAAAACTAGACACTTGGAGCTACAATTTCCTTTTCTTTGATTTCTTGTACGACCATTTCTCTCGAAGTTACGGCCTGTTGAAAATTGCCTAAAAATTTGGGTTTTTTTTTTGATCCCTTAATTTTTTCCAGTAGTGTAGATATGCGATATCACCCTTGTTCTAGCAGATAATGTGACTTAGAAAACTGCCTGCTTTATCTACGAAAGATGATTTACCCTCCTTAGGTTCTCATGATAGTTTTATTAGATTCTGGTCCGAAGAATTACATTTGGGATGCCGGACCAAGCCTGAAACGAAGAGCTTCTTCAACAAGAATTTGACAGAGATATGTGCTCGTTAATTTTATTTCTATCCATTTCTTCGTTTGCTTCAGCGTTTTTCGGTTCCTAATTGAAGTTTTGTATGATTTTGTAAGAAAGTTCTACTCTAATATTTCACTAATATTCTGGGTTTTTACTGAGATTCTTTACTAAGCCGTTTTACATATACTTAACTGTATATAACCACGTTACTTCAATCTCTGCTCCAACCTTAAACTTTTGCAAGCAAAATTGCTTGAAATTAATATATCCTTGAGCTCAAAATTAATATAATAAATGCATATCACTATTGTATTCAATTAGTAATAACTCAATTTAAAACATATTCACGCTAAAAAAATGAATGAAAGAAAGATAAAATAAACCTTAATTTAATTAACATTGACTGTCGATATTCTGATCAAATCTAAATTCTTTCAATCGATTTACGATACAGATATCATCATCGCATCAGAATACTGCCGAAAAAAAAAGACCAAAACACAAATTGAACGGCGTTAAATCTAAATTTAATCGTTTGGGACGAATTCAGGGTCGTTTGAACCTGGTATAAAATTTCTCCATAAAGTAAGCCACTAATGATTATACGGACTCACGACTGGAGCCTCCACCAACGACATTAATTACTTAATCTATCTGATAAGGGGGGACACATTAATAAATTGTTTAAAGGTGGAGAAAGAAGAAGGGGAGAAAATAGGGAACACTTGCCAACAGGTGGTAGAAATACCACAAGGTGAAATGTGCAGGTACCATGAAAATAAGACAAAGAATAGACTCAAGTAACTGATTTCAAATTTACCCTCCGAAGTCGGTCTGAATGAAAGATAATAAATTTTCTTTTGAAAAACGACTAGTGTATTCATTAACGTTGATTGCATTCAGTTACTTATTTTTTATTTCTGTTAGTTCTCACTGTATACAGTTGTCATATAATTCACCGCCAACGTATATCCTAAATATTGAATGAAAAACAAGACAAAGTAAATAAGTAGCCGCAACCTTCGAATATATATTGAAATACATATATATACTAATCTGAATTTCTTGGGGCTACGAATATTCGTTTTTTGTACCGTTATGTTGGTACTCGTGCCCCTTACTTAAGGAGATAAGCTCGTCTCTTTCAGGAATCAACTGAGTACTGGTACGGTGTATCACTCACTTTTTCCACACGATTATAAAATGAACCATAATCTGTAGCCTTTCGTTTATGTAAATGTGTTCTTTAAAACACATATTTCCCCAGAAGAAGACCCTTGTCATGCACGCGCCACATACTTCCGTACAGAGTTAATATCCTTGGATGGTATGGCTGCAGGTACTGCCTCTAAATAAAACCAGAAAGGGAAAAATGCCTGATCATCACGACTACGTTGAGAATCTCGAATCCGGGTTGAAGTTGAATTGAAGAAAGAATAAACCGCTCATATTGTATGTCATACGGAGAACATATGGCATTTTCCGCACCAGGATCGGACTATTGAGTCTTCTTCTTTCGTGACGAAGAACAAACTGAACGTAACATAAAAGAAGTTCCTGGTAATATTTCCCTAACCTCAATATATAGATTTGTGTCATTGAAAAATCAACATAAAATAAATAATTGAGACTCTTTCGAGACATGAAACTAATCGCCAAACATTTCTTTCAATGAATCAATTGTTACGGTAGTACCTTCTTAAGGGAACCAAAACCCTCTTGGGTCTATACCATGCAAATTAGGGAACAAATAATGATTATCATCGATCTGTAACGTACATCATTCACTGTAATATAGATAAGGCAAATCGGCTTGTTTACGTAGCCGTTCAAGTTTCATCACTCAACACAATTAATTGGATAAAAAGCAGTTCTAGGTCCAGTCAGCAAACAAACAACGCTTGTGGTCAAGTGGCTTAGGTTCCTGAACCATTTGGATGTTGTATTAGTGTAGAGCGTATTTTTTTGGACACGGCTTAATATTGTATAATTTTTTGAGTGTGCGGATTTTCTTGATGTCGATTAGCTCAAAGAATTTATTGAGCTCTCACTCTAAGTCTATCTTTCAAGGTGATGTTTTTGAATTTATGTATATCCATCAAAAGCTTCTTCCAAACTCTTTTATAGGTTTTTCGTTTCTCAGGTGAATCCTGTTCACAAAAATCCTCTGATTTTGAGGCTTGGCGTACTGACTTATGACCTTTTCCGTCAATACAATTTCGTGCAGACGGTCTACGAAGTTGATAAAATAATGGTATATTCTGCGTTGAAAGAGTACTTTTATAATTAAAAGAAGAAATACCTTTTTGAAACTGAAACATTGAAGGAAAATAAGAGTGCAAGATGCTCTTTACCAGGGGGAAATGGAGAGTCTTAGGTGTGAAAGAACAGACAATTTAGGTGAACGATTCAGGGTATCATAATACCGGTAACCAAGATATTGGCAATGAAAGAAAATGAAGATATGGGTGTATTGGACCAAGTTACTAGTTTTGGAACAATGTTCCACCGGGCCTTTTTTGCATAATGCAGAAAGTGCGTCGAATACAGTCCTGCAGCGGCATACTCATGGGTCTGTGCCGGGGTCAGGTGAGCCAATATGGCGGAATTTATTCCACTTGTTGTTGTGGCTTTTGAATCGAACGATGAATTGACGAACATTATATATCTCTATTTTAAATCAAAGCTGCCAATAATGCTCGAGCGTAGATAATATCGACACACACACTGACTCTCTTGCACGAGATGAAACCGAGTCAGACTTTATTGTATCGCTTACTGCGAGACTATTACAGCATTACTGGGACTCAATATTGAAATCCACGATACAATGCACAAGACCGCAAACAATTATTTTATCGGCACGGTTGTTTATTTCAAATAGCTTTGAGGTGATGCTCAAACGCCGGTTGGAGGCGCATCGAACTTGGGAAAAGAAGCTAGGAAATTTAGATGAGATCTTTGACGTTCTGAGCTTAGAAAATATTGATTTGTTTCTAATAAATCGTGGAGTGCATTCAATATTTTCAGTAACAATTGAAATCTTAATATTAAGGCTGCTGAGAAGAGGATTTACACGAGAGAAGGATAAAGCTGATTTAATGAAATTGATTGATCAAGTGACCGTTATGTGTGTGAAGTTGGCCCAGCATATTTTGTGCTGTTCGGATTTTTTCTCATTCCATGTGGTTTTCTAGATATATCACAAAACGAATAAAATGAGCAGCGAATTACTCTTTGAAAAATTGAGTTTCATCGACTTAATTGAATTGTGCTACATGCCTACTGAGTTGTGCTTTTCGACTTATTGAGTTAATGGAAAATTAAACAGAAACAATTCTCCAGCACTCTTAAATGGGTTACAAAATTTGAGTTATATTTGTACTGAGTTATTCTCTCAATATTTTCATGGAAATAGGCTACTTTTTCAATCAGAATATAGTGGAAAAATTGGCGTATGAGAAGATTTACCGTCAATTTTTTAACAAAAATTAAACTGGTTTTTGAATAAACAAGAAAAATGGCAAAGAGTTAACCAAGGAATTTTTTTGGTAAAAATTGTTTCATGCTAATGCTAGCTTTTGCTGATACGATTTTCTGCTCCTCATTCAATTCATTTTTTGAAATATCTAGAAAACTACATGGACTAAAGAAACAGTTTGAAAAGCAAAAATCTTTTTATGAAATCGAAGAGTGCTTGGTAAATATAACACACATGTGACTGTTTTCATTGAGGGTAAAAGTATAGTAAGATAACCTTAATTTATTTAGTCGATATTTTTGCGTGCTATCATCGTCTTGCCTAAATGAGTGTAATCTTCCCATATCGTGCCAGAAATTAATCCTAAAAATTGAGCTCGACAGAGTTGAGGTGATTTTCGAAGTGTTCGAAAAACACCTCGAACTCTCTAAAAATTTGGCGCTATAACTACATTGTGGCCCAAGAGGGTCATGGCCGGCATAATTTTAAGATCTTTCACACTCATTTTGGCTGTTAAATCTCTTGTAACGGCTGTAACATTCATACAAATTGGTGTAAAGATCTAATCACTCAGAGAACAAGCTCTTGAAAGCTGGTGGCCTCACGTCATAGCACTTCAACAATGTTGTAATGCATCAAAGCATCAATCTTTTCTACTCTCTTCAATTCTTATTACAACGAACATTCACGAAGCTTGTCCTCAACAAAAATTGCGGAATAGATTTACGCCTTCACAAGCTGTTTCAAAACGACATCCGAATTTCCATCCAACGACATGATGAATCACCGATGCAAAAAAAATTACGTATGTCCCACGTTTCGTAACCCGCAAGCGAGAAAGTACAGTTAATTAAGTTTTTTTCAAATTCGTGAACCCCACTGTCAAAACTGATACTGACAGATACTCCTTCTTGTTTCGAAACTGAAAAAAATCGTGATCTGGAGCCTTTGGATCGACAATCAATAAACATACCACGGCTTCGAAAGTCCTATCCCATTTCAGTTCCTCGTTCAAGAAGTTAAACGAACTGGACGTAGCATCGACTATCGATCACACTCATTAATGATGTCGGTACAAATTTTTATCGAGGAAAACAATATTTCTTGGCCGATCAATAAACGTGAAGCCGCCAAGGCTCATTAGTCGGTACGTCCATTGATCATTTATCAAAGTCTCCTCTCGGAATGATTTCTATTTTGGAGTACTTACGGTATGCTAAATTGAATCTCGCTCAATCACTGCGGATGCATCAGTGGTCAGAGATGACTTACCTGGAAAGAAAAAGAATTAAAATGAAATCTAAAGCATTCAGAATTCAGTAGATACATTCATTTCAATAAAAAGTTATGCTGTGTACAGTCAGCAAAGTATTCAATGGTTCTGCGGTAACTATAAATGACTTCTCATATATGGGAATAAACTTTTTCATTCAGGTAGCAAATGAACATATTAATCATCAAGTTGAAGTGATTTTTCCTGGTTTAATCTTTTCTCTTTTTCGTTTAGTGTTCTTTCATCTGCATTTATTTTCATCTCTTAAGAGATGGGATCTGTTTTAACATCGTCGTACAACGTAATCACCCCAAAGTTATTAGCAAAATTGATTTAACGAAACTGAACAAACCAATACATAGTGGACATCCAAATTGTAGCATTGGAATTCACTAGGACCACTTCATTGGATGTAATTTGAACCAATTAGTTAAAATATATTTTAAACATTTCCTCAAATTTCTGTGAAGATAGATTGAGGATACCTTCCGTATAGAATGAAAATTGATAATAAATTGATAATTTTCAAAAGGTTTCTTACTTTTCTCCTTGATAAAGATAGAAGATGTCTATCGAAACGTCGGAAAACATTACATACACAATAGATGATGGTAATAGCCCAAACAATCATTCAACACGAGCTCCATCATCAACAATATCTCGTCATCAACTAGAATGAATTTCCCCTCACACCTAAACGCAAACGTGATTTCTCTTACAAAACTGGAACATCCTCGACTCCTGAAATATCTCAATCATTTCCAACCATAAAAGACCACGAACGACCATAAACTGATGCAAAACAAATGATGAAGATGCATCAGCGTCCAGTCTTTCAGTACCAAAGATGGCGAACCAATCTGTAGCAATACTGAACACGATACTCTACATTATGAAATGTGTGTAACACACGTGACAATACGCGTTTGCTGCAGGATTATGGCCCAATTGAGATGGGAACTTTGTGATAGTCATCCAAGAGCTTAAGGGATCCCCTGGCATTGTTGTCACAGTTAACACTTTAATTCGGATCAAAGGACCATATGGCTTTATGGGAAATGGACAGTTTGTTGCGAGATCGTGGGTTTTCTAATGATTTATACTGATAATGATTGAGGGGTCGCGAAAATTCGGTTCCGGGTTAGGCAGGTTCGTACTCGCAAGAATTTTGTAAGGATTTGCTACACCAGAAATCAAATATCTCAGGCGATAAACAACCGCCACAATGAATATAAAATAATCAACAAACCCATATCTTCAATTGAAATTAACAAATCACAGTTTGTTGGAAGCTCAAACTCCCTTCTCTTACAAACCAACCAGAAAATTATTGTATATTGTAAACTCATAGCTTCTTAAAATAAGATGGTACAATGCTGATCTTTGAGGATGCCTTTGATATCATAAATTTCGATGTACATTTCAAATTTTGTGGAACTTTGATGAATATCTTACAAGATCAGGCATTAAAAAAAATATAGAAATTTTGTGAACCTATCCGTTTCAACTTCATTGAAATATCTGCAACAATTTGATCCCTTGAATATTCAGTGAGGGATCCAAATTTCTGAAGACTGCAGAACTATTGATTTGATTTGATGAAATAACGAACTCCAATGTAGAAATTCCGACAATAGGAATAACTCTAGGTCTTCTCTATTGGATGAAAGAGATTATAAGGCTGCCCGAACATACTCACCTAACTCCGAATTCTACATCAACCCCAACCATGGGACAGTTTTCGGTTTGATATTCGAAAATTACAGCCATTTTGGTAAAACGATAGCACGCTGATATACTAGGAACAAGCGCGAAAAAAAGCAATGAGAGGCTGGAGCTCCGTGGGGCCACTTAAGGAGTGCCCAAGGTTCTGTTCTTGTTTCTATATCATTTTATTCCTTTTTTTTGTTTTAATTTTGTCTTTCATTTCTTCAAATTGAACATTCTTTGTCAGTAATTCATCGTAAAGCGTTCACTCTTTAACATCTGATGAATCAGGCGAAATACGGTCCAGGAAAACCGTACGCGAGGGAGGATTCGCATCACACGGTAAACTCCGGATTATTTAACAGATTTTCAAATTTGTCACGGTGCACTTGTGAAAGGCAGTATTGTTTCGATATAACGTAAAGTCTGACAAAGAAAAAGAATTGGTCAAACCCCCTTTTGATCGAGTGACCGTCGCAGAATACTACCAATTGAGCAGGAAGTCGACAACGTGGGTGAAGCACGTCTTTGTGTTGGAACAATTAGTTAATGAATTTGCACATTTTAGCTGACCCTTATATGGGGTATTAGAGTAGGAGAGAGCTTTGTCTGTATATACAGAAAGAATTAATCATAATGAGGTTTGCAGATTTGAAATCGCCATCGAAAAATTGCAGCCAATAAATTCTTGCATGAGTAAACATCAATAATCACTCAGTTATTTGCAGAATTACATAAAACTCCTTGTTTTATATGCGAGCAACAACAGCTTTTCAATATGTACGGCGTAGGTGAATTTTTGTAATCGTAACATCCGTAGTTAGGATGAGTCGGCTTGTTGTTAATGTAACCAAGTTTACAAATTAGACACTAGACATCTATTACAAACATAAAAGGACTCATCGTCTATACCCACAAGCTAAATCTGAATAGCAGTGCTTTCCGCTAACCGTAGGAACTCGTTCATTAATTCATGCTATAATTCATTCCATGCTAAAGCATGTTATGGTATTTTTTTGAGAATTTCAATTTGCCTATCGTTAGGATATTGAAAATTAACTATCTTACTGACACTTTATTCTATGATTGAGGCGATTTGAATGCATATCTCATCCTGTTTTCGAGTCTAGAAAATATTCATATGAATATACGATATTTATCATCTACTGCTTCAATAATTATTTATTATATGAATGTTCAAGCATTTAAACAACCAATAAAATCAGAGCGGATTTTCATTTATTGCTGCTTCTAAATGAATTCAGGAAACTCACATAAATATCAGGAAGAGGTGGATAGTTATGAAACCCCTAGTTTTGTATAACTGCCACAAGTTACAAAAATTTTATTTTGTAACGTATTGGATATAAATTCTGAAGAAAAAAAAAGAAGAATCAAGAAGTAGTAACAGTAAGTTCCAGCAATCAATTTGAATAATTTCAATAATTGTGTTATGAATATTTTTCATAATTAATTAAGCTGAGTATGCCCCCTTGCTTGTGTTAAAATAGTTAAATGAATAAAATTCTTTTTGTCATTTTATTTTTTGTCCCCAGTCATATATTTCACTTTATGCAAATAGTTAGATAGTAAGATGTTTTATAACGTCAATTAGTTTCAAAAAGAGTCACTTTATATTATATTAGTGGAAAATATTATGAATTAAGCTACGCTAAGGCGAAAATTAAAGAATGATAACTCGCGTTCCCACCAAGATCTCTGAGATAGAAAGTTCAATCTCCACCAAGCGACGCAAAAACTTGCATAGGAATAAACCGTAACTACAAAGAAAATTGCCCTTGAAATCGGGCAAATCGAAACAATTTCCTGTTTAATAAATAATAAAACAGCACAATAACACATCGAATTCATTATGCCTACGTGGAAGCGTAATAGATGCGATCAAAAAAAGACGAACACAGAGGCATTCGTTGGCTCCATTGTAACAATTTACAAGAACGTTTTCACGGTTAATTATTGGATCTATTGTGGTGCTACTTTATTCGAGCAATTGAAGCGATCGCGGTGTTTTTGTTTGCTCAGAAAAACCTAACACAATTAAGGTGGACTGATTGCCATGGGCGCTTTTGTACGGACCATGATCCAGTCGATGATTCGTGAAACAAAACTCCAGATATTGAACAGCGGGTGGCTGTTCTTCTGATGGGATTCTTTGTCTCTCTGAGAACTCAATTCGATGATTCAATGTCTTTATCATTCAATCAGATCCTACTCAGACCTTGAAGAAACCATTTTTGATAATTTTTCATTCGATGCATTATAATTTTTTTTTTTCAAAAATTCCATCTCTGTATTTCGTGAGGCTAAATCCGTGCAATGGTAAGAAAAAATGATCAAACAGTGAAAGACCTACACTTAGCGGGAACACAATAATGAAAATTCTTTCTATTTTCATCGAATCAACATACTTCCAATTTGAAGACACATCTATCAACAAGAATTTGGAATGGCCATGAGTTCTTCACCGTCTCCTATTTTATATAATTTATATATGGAGAATTTCGAGCAAAAAGCTCTCGACCAATACATACTAAAACCCAAAATATGGAAGAAAAATATACATAATACTTTCACTATTTGGCAACATGGAATGACAACTATAAATTAATTCCTTCAACAATCAAGAATCTATTGAATTCACAATAAAAATCGAGAAAGATCAACAACTTCCATTTTTAGATGTAATTGTTCATAAATAAAAGGAAGTGTGTACAAAAACCCACAAACTCAAGTCAATATCGACATTTCAATTCCAACCATCAACTAAATACTTAATTAGGATAGGCGAAATGATGTATGAAAGAGCAACAAATATCTACCCTACCCAACAAGATAAAATGAGGAATTAAAAAATTTAGAAAGCACTGACGAGGTCAGATTGCTTTGGCGCTCTTGTTGAGCTACTTGCGAGTGAATACTCAAACCATAACAAATCTATAAGCACTCTGATCACGTGAACAATAGTCTTTTCCCGTACTATGGGACAATTTGATGCAAATATGAACGCCTAATGAATGAATAAACCTAGATCTCAAATTAAAAATAACTACTCATAATTTTCCCCAAGTTTTGTTCGAATCTATAATTCCCTTTTCCTAAAAACTTATGTCAGTGCTTTTCTGAATTTTCACAACGTATATTATTTCAGCCACCGAGATTGAATTCTATCTCTATGATTTCCCGTTATGAAAAATTTTGATTAATATTACGCCAACTGACACTGATTAATGAGCCCGGCATTTCTCAATCGAATATCGATCTGTGATGACCATCGTTCAAAGAAAATCATCGGGACGTATGTCATTCCTCTTTTCTCTTGAGTAAATTAAAAAATGATCATATCTTTAGATGGAAAAGAGCTACGACAATGAAATTTAAGGATAAGTAAGATATCGAACACCTCAATATATTCACGAATTTTTATTAAAATCTGAAAAATATCTTATGAGATAGTGAGGATTTAAAAATTTTTTTCTGGGAATTTTTTAAACATTTTCTAGCATGACGATTTCTGAGAAATTTTGCGAGCTGTTTTGTTGCAGCCTCCCTCAACAATATTTCAAGTATCAATTTGATCGGATTGATATTCTTGTAGTTATTGAGGAAACAAAATCTCAGATGCTCATAACTACTGAACCATCCGACGGATTTGGCCCAATAACGAACTTGACCGAGATATTTGGACAATTAACCTATTCTGAAAATATGAAAACTCTAGCTGATTCCTTTTGGATGCTAGAGAGGATACGGCTGGCCGGACAGACTCAACTTTCGGCACTAATTCTTCATTAGGGAGTCGAACCCAATCGATTGAGACCATTTTCGGCTCGATATTCCAAAATTACAGACATTCGGGCAAAATGATAGGCACTCTGTTTGGGTGAACAAGAGCGCCAAAAACATTCAGAGGTAATGGCTGCCCCAAAAAGATAATGAAAAGAGCGAAAGAATTAACACAAAATCAGTTTGTACTAGATAGTAATACAACACAAGACAAACGATAAAAAGAGTCGTTCCTTATGTGAAAGGTTTATTAAGAAAAAAATTAGAAGAATAACTACCTCATTCAATACCGAAGATACCATCAGGGCTAATCTAACAAAAGTTAAAACTGATAATGACAATGAAAGAACTAAGAATTGCATATATATAAAAATGTCGGTTTTATTCTTTGAGGGTTTTACAATTTGAATGGACGGTAAAAAATTAATCTTAAATATTAAATATGTATACCAGTAGTGAAACATTCGAAAGCAGTCACTTTCTCTTGGATAAATTCTCTGCAATTAAAGTCAATTGAATTTGTTACTTGTGTAGACAATACAAAAACCAAAAACATGCAGATAATATATTGGAGGTATAAATAATAATCCTCGAAAATAGTTTCATTATTTTTCAAAATTTTCCCCATTGAGATATAAACACTTTTGCATGCGTTTGAACCAATTCTCGAAGCACTTCCGCAACTCTAATTGAGGTATCTCCAAAACATGCATTCTGAACGCATCGACCGCTTCGTCAGATGTCGAAAAAAGTTGACCTCTCATTTTATTTTTTACGTTCGGGAATGAAAAGAAGTCATTCGGTGTCAAGTCAAGACTGTACGCGGATGACTCATCAAATCGATGTTTTGAGTGCTCAAAAATGCAGTTGTTTGAGCCGATATGTGAGAGCTCGTGATGAAGGGTGTTCCGTCTTCGGCGGTTGGTTTTACCGATTTCATGGAAGACAACTGGCAAACAAATGGTTGTGTACCATTCAGAATTGACTGCTCTGCGTTGTTCTAGTGGTACGATTGCGACACGTCCAGTTTTTCCGAAAAAACAGGCGACCATTTGATTGGAAGTGCTTTGTGCTCGAGCAACTTTTGTTCGAGTTGGCTGCTGTTTCCTTTCGAGTTCATACGCGTAAATCCACTATTCATCACCTGTCACAATGTCATTGACGTGCTTCGAAGCAGCGCGATCGTATTTTTAGAGCTATTCTTTCGACCAATCGACATGAGCTTTTTTCTGAGCGAAGAACAAATTGAGTGGGATCCAACGCGAACAAGTTTTTTTGACGGTCATATGTTCATGCGTTATGCTAGTCCTACTAATGCCTAAGGTTATCTCAATCTCAAGATAGGTCACATGACGATTGGGTAATATCAGTTGATACACAGCATCAATGGACAAAATCTGATTTTGGACGACCTTCCCGAAATTCGTCTTGGAGTGAACTAAGACCTTGGTTGAAGTCACCATACCATAGATAAACATTGGTCCTTGTGTAGCTTCATCGCAAAAAATTTAATTAAGTGTTGTAGTGTTAATCCACGTCGAAAGTTGTAAACAAAATAATCGTACGAAAATATTCACGATTTAATTTCATTTTTTGGGCTAGGGCTCGTATGTCAGAACATTCTGACTACATATAACCTCAAAAATGTCAAGCTTTACGATAGACCTGTCAGTTGGCAGATTGCAACACCAGGGCTGTTCAATCCCGAACTTTAAAAAGCAATCCACGTAATGTTATTGAAAATATCAAAAAACCAGAAAAATTTTCAATTTTTCATTGGAAACTCCATATTAATGAGCTGAAAAAAATTTGTGAAATACAATAATTATATTTAATTCAATATATGTATCTCTATTTTTCCATTTAAACATTCTTTTGAGATCATAGTCATTCTTTTTTTGCGTTTAAAAGTATATCCCGATCGTTCATAAAATAATCTGAGATAGGAAATATTCCGTTATGAGCGACGTACCATAGTATGATTTCGCGTCAATACGAAAAAAAAGACCAGAGGAGACAGGTCAGGAGATACGGAGGCCGTGAGATGAGACGAGGTCAGAGTTCGTTTCTTAGCCTACTTACCAGAACCCCGTTAACTAAACGCGGAAAGTTTAACTGAAAAAAAATCCTGCAGGTGGCTGGAGATCGGGTTGTGAATGTGCGTCGAAAGGTTGAGGTGACGAAAAAAGCTGGAAATAATTAGCATACTGTACGCCCATGATGCTATCACATCGTGATCATTGAATAAATGATCGCTGAGGTATGTTGATACGCATATTAGCAGTTCTTTCGAACAAGCATAATAATAATTCCATCATAAACATACAAAAACGCAGAAATAACTCGTTTTCTTCTTTTTTTATAGAATAAAACTGATCGAAAAACTGCCAATGATTTCTTTGAAAATCGGCATTTCCGCGGAATTTCAGATACATCGACCAAAGAGAGATTCAATCCGCACCCTCTGTTTAGAGAGTATAATTTAAAGTTGTGCTATATTAACTCAAGTTATGTTCCACAAATGGTTTTAATCTGTAATTAATTTCCTTACGAACATAATATTTTTATTATCTTCAATATTTCCATCAAAAACAGAAGTTAATAAAAATTACATGGTACAAGTAATAATAGTATCCAACTAAAACGTGCGCTAAACCTTCATCAACTACATTAATTAATGTAAGAGTTCATTTAATAGCCGTGTAACAAAGATTCAGTAGAAGAAAAAAGCTATAAAAAAAACCTTATCACTTTTATAAGCTACTAACAATCTTCCATCTACTTCGCATTCATTTTACACAAGGGCCTTTCTATTTTCTATCATGTATATACTATCAATCTCAGTATATTATCATTTTTTATTATAATTATGAGAAAACGTTTAATACCCCAAGTGAATCCGAACAATTTTCACGAATTGTCGGTTTCAAACAAACAGTTTTTACGACTTGTCGTAAAAGGGAATTGTTCAGCTAGGTTTCGGCATGAAGTTTATCTGTCATAAACCAATTGGTTCACACGGTTATAACTTTGATTTGTTTCATCATCGGTCAGTTCCTTATATATTGTTCAATTATTTCAGGAAGGTAATAAAAAGCTAGTTCGTGACTTCATCAAGTTTTTCGATACATTTGTAAGAATAGGATTAAAAATACTATGGTTTCATGAAAACCGGAAACATAAAGATCAAATTATAATGGAAGTAACTGTTTTGAAAGATCTGGGTGTACTTCTGGACTCTAAGTTGACATTTGACATGCGTATTGAGGGGAAGTCGTGCATACACGGTGAATTTGAGGTGACCGGCATAACAATACGCCGAAACGGAAGACTACAATACTACGTAAACAAAGATCAGGATATTTTTTAATGCTCAAACACAAAGATCAGGATATTTGTTGAATCTCTGGATAACTAACACTTGACTTATGAATTTCTTCAGTGTCCATAATAACTTCTTTATTGTTTACTCCTTTTTTGGACTCAACTATCACTGTTATTCTGTCAACATATACTAGATGCAAACAACACTTCAAACAAAGAAGAAGAATTAAGCGTTAATATAACAACAAAATTATAAATTCCAACTATTCTAATCATTAGTGTGGAAGTGAAAAACATTCTTTGTTATTTGTAAAATGCATGCCTAAGCTTAAAGTGGAAGCTCTGTTTATAATTAGCGGTTTGCGTATTTGTATCTGGTGACCTCCGTGGTGCAATTCGACATTTTCGTTGAGAAAGAATACGAATTTGCTGTCATTTCCTTGTGTTTTACATGTTGATTTTGGGGCATAATTTCTGTTTTTTTGCGATGGCAAAGTACTTGAGAGTTGTTGATTTATAATCCTCAATATCGAAAATGAATGCTGAAGGCCTAGGAGTACAATCTTCTTTAAGAAATTCACTAACTCAATGTTGTGTAGTAGGTTGCCACAATGCTTATTATAACACAGACCATTCCATTAAATTTTATTCATTTCCTAATAAATGGTTTGAGAGAGAACGGAAGCAGATATGGATTAATAGAGTTAGAAGAGTTTGGTAAGGATATCTGTTTGATTGGAGATGTTATCATAATTTCATTCATTCAAAACTTCAGTAATGATGGTACTTCCAAGCAATGGCAACCGACAAAATTCCATAAAATATGTAGTGCTCATTTCGTAGGAAATGCCAAGAGTAATATACCTGTGATTGTCCTTCTTATAACCCAACGATTTTTCCAAAGGTTAGTTCAGTTTCAGTTATCTATGTCTGATCTCATTTTACTTATTTCAGATGTATAAAAAAGTGGATAGTTCCATTATGGGAGTGCAGAGATTTTAAAGAAAAATAGCTCGATCAAGATGAAAGGATGTGTCCAAGGGAGAAGCTATTGTTCAATCTTTAATTGAAAGAGGTGATGATAATCATTCTGTCACCAAACCCACTCAGCTCCAGAGAGTGCACAAAGTACCTCCTCGGCTAGCTCTAGAGCTGAGACTACTTATAAAGGGGCGCCACTCTCTTTTATGATAATACAAAGAAAAAAAAAAGAGGAAAGTACACTAAAGATCTCAGGGTCGCAAAAGAGAGAAAATAACGAACGCACTCTCAGGATGCCAAACGAGCCCGATCACACAAGCGGGAGGTAGTGGCTGGTATAAAGAATATAGAGCAATTATTTAATAATATAATGAGCCCAAATGAAATACACAAGGTCCCTCAAACGAGGATATATCTTACAGAAGGTAGATCACTAACTAGTTCTTACTTCACAACCCGAATATTCGATATAATGCTTTATCTCTTACTAAAGAAACAGTAATATCACCCCAAGGTATATACTTAGAGCCTCGATGGTAATCGTTACAAATAGCTCTTTACTTATATCTAAGCGACCTTCTCGATAGGTCGAGTTTTATGTACTTAACAGTATTCACTGAATTGGGCCTCTTTGATACTAATCAATCTTAACTAAATTCTACAGACTATAGTCTGACGACCTAGACTGTTATAGAAGGTTATAACCTTCTATAACAGTCTAGGTCGTGGCTTGACTGAAGTACAAAAGGATATAGTTTCTTAACCCATAATTATTCTCACAGTCTCGTAGGCTCAAATATATTCCTGGGCCAACGTAGTACAATTTCTCACAGTAATGAGCCCTGAGTAGACGACAGGTGTGGTATCTTAGATGGCGAAATCTGGTGGAGGTCCCCAAAGACAGCTTAGACAAACAGCTCGACAGTTCAGAATCTGCGGTACCTCGCAACGGTACAATAATAATTCCCAATTCGAAGCAGAATGATGCTAAAAATACGAACAAAAATCTAAAATACCTCGTGACAAACAAAGGTTAACCCACCAATCCCACGTCTTTTTTCCAAACAAATACGCCACTCCGCTAAAGCGCAAAAATCTCACCAACGAACAAACCAAACCAACATGATAAGATTTCTCTCAGGACTTCAGTTAAAATCCTGTTCAGATCCGCAAAATTGCCATTAATTACTCCAGGACATTTCAACCAAAAATGCGGGAAGAACGATGTAATTGACAACCTACGTCACATGCACAGACTAAGACCACCGACAACGGCGTCCATCGAAACGTACGAGATAAGCTGGTAAACCACTGCGACTAACGCCACCAGTTCGGTTGGCAGGTACTAACTGGAGCGGGAATTTTGAAACCGTGACAATTCAATGCAAGTGGAAAGAGGCCAGAAGGAACTTTCATGTCAAACTGATCCATATGATTCAGATGATGATATATTTTTATTTGAGAGAAATTTCATGGGCAATAGAGCGGAATGAATGTCTATCGTGGCAATTCAATGTATTATTGCCGATAAGACCAAATTATTTTTTGGTAAAACGACTAATGTGTTGGCATCGATGTATGGGCTTCCATGGTATTAAATCTTAAAAATGTGATGAAGAGTTGAACTGTACTGCTGGTATTGTCTTCGATAGATTCAATTTTCTTGTTTCAATTTTAGCTTACAGCGGCCATGGAAATTGTAAACTCAATGTTGAAAATAGATTGTTACTTCTTTTGATGAAAATTGAACTTGGCTTATCATTTATGTCATTAGGAGTTTTATTTCAACTACATTCATCGAGTTGCCACAGAAGATCTACTACAAAAAACAAAAATTTTTATATTTTGGCCTAGTCGAGAAGTGTGCTTACGGTTATTTCAACATTGTAAGGTGGCAAATTTATCGGAGTTTGTCTCGTTACTCTGGAAGTAATGAAACCATAATGTTGTAAACTTGACCAGCTTTCTTCAAAGCTAGTCCTTTTTCTTTATTTCCTTGGAAAAATGACCAAAATTTATATTCAAAAATCCAAACGATCTTTCAATATCCGTCCTTTTTCTGGGTAAACTCACAAAAATACCTTCCAAAACAACTGAAAAGTTCTAGGAAATCTAGTATTATAATTAATCTATTGACAAGTCTTTCCCAGAAAAAATGCCGAAAGTCGCCACCAGATGTCTCATTTCAGATTTATACAAACCGCCTATACGCTTTATGTTTTAACATTGATACTACTTTGGACCAAGTTAGCACCGACTATAGGGCCAGCCCACAGCCATGTACATTTTTCTTTTAAACACTCGATCACTGGAATAATAAAAACTTTAAAAAATCAAGAGTTGGAGTTCGAAAGACTCTAAAACTTGACCTGTATTATTCAACTGAAAAATCCGAAAAAACACGATATGATCTCAAAACGTTTTTAAACTTTAATTTCAAAGAGAAATCAATGAAGTAAGTGTTGAATTTAAAGGATAAACGTGAAGCTGTACATTCTCTTAAAACAATTATTCATTGTCAATCTGTTCAAAGCAATTCGTAATTAATATAAATAAATATTCTATATATCGGAGTATACGTTGAACAATGAAAAAAAAATTTTTATGAACAGCCGTAAAGAAAGGAATGCAGAAAGTTAGGATTGTTGTGAATCTCTTAACCGGCTTTGCCAATATAACATGCACGATTTAGAAAGATATTCTCGTAGTATATCGTGATAAATAGACATTTCCACGTCGAAAAAATCGAATGAGAAGTATTCAGTATTTAAAATATGAATATTGTTTGTCTAACAAGGCTTAAGGCGATTGAGCTCTTCAATCAATGTCTCATTTTACCTTTCACGGTATTCCTTTCTCTCATCCAAATTGAATCATTTACTTATCGCCCAATCTCAGAACACCCAGAATCCCCGACTTATCCTGACATACCACCCACACTAAAAGCAACATCTTATTCTCTCATTTCGAACGTTCGAAATATATAGAAAAAAACTACGTTCTCAATCTATCGCCATACTCTCTATCCTGTGTGGCAGAAGCCGTACGACCTGCATCGTTGAAATTTCGCATAAATTAAACAGCAAAAAGCCGACGTGTAGGAAAAACAGAACGACTATTACATTTCTGTCGTCGAATTAATTATCAGAAGAAAATGCGAACTAGTTCTTGACGGTTATAGAGTTTTGGCGCAAGCATCTACTCGGTAGACAGGGTTGCCAAACCTCACGGTAATTTACTCAGATCTCACGAAATGGTTTCATAAAAAACTCCTTAATTATCCGATATAACTTGTAAGATGTTTGAATGATTCTGAAAAAAAAAAGAGTGCAAAATTTCATCGAAATCGTCATGATAGAATATTACTGAACACATACAACTTTCTTATAATCAGGCTTCAATAAAAGGATGAAAACAGGGACTGCTTTCATTAATTTATCTTCGGCATATAACACTGTGCGGAAAAATGGATTCATTTTCAAACTCCATACCCATCTGAAGTGTGACTGATGTGAGATTATTAGAAAATATGTTATCTGATAGAAGGTTTCGTGTTTTTGTTGACAATAAAAGTAACAATTTCAAAACATTGCAAAACAGTCTTCCACAAGGATCAGTTTTAGCTCCTTTACTTTTCAATTTATATTTCAGTGATTTACCCACGACATCATCTCAGAAATTTGTTTATGCTGACGACATTGCTATTGCTTACAACATTCGGATTTCCATACTCTGGAAAATGTATTATCATCCGATTTGAAAATATCAATGAATTATTTTATTGAGTTGCGATTATGTCCCAATCCCAACAAAACAGAGGTATCTTGTCTCCATCACGCTCTATTGTTTGCTAACCAGAAAATTGTGAACGAAAAGTTCAAAAGAATATATGTACAAATATAATAACGATATTCAAAATTTAGAAACAATTTTCCGTGCTTTACCTCAAATGGATATCTCAAGATTTTTACCGACCAATCTTTCGACATAAGATGCGGACTTCGCCTGGCAACACTGTCCGAGTGCGTCCAACGATCTGGATTGTAACCCAGTTTCATAACATAATCTAACGTCTTTTTCTCACACAATTTACGCAAGCATCTTAAATCGAAACCGATGGAGAAAAACACCCACATTTTTATCGGATAACTATCAGGCTATATTTTAATGGGTGCAATGTCTTTCAGAGCCGATGTTTACGAGGTCGAATATTGATATACAGTTATATCGTAAAAAGATCACGGAATGATACGGATGGACTTATATCGAACATTAATTAAAAATGATTTTCACGTGGCGTGAAACACCTAAACGTCTCGAGAGATATTCTATTTTATTGTGATCATAAATAATTTGAAACATTCTTAGCTAATTGGGTTTTTATGGGATTTAGGTTATGTGAAATCCAAAAATCATTGAGTATCTGTAGGTGATACTAGAAGAATATAATAACCTAAACATGAAGTTTATATAGAGAAAAAACATATTCTGTGCAATCTTGTGATCAAACCAAACATGTACATACCTATCCATAAATCCAAAAAGTACCCTTGTACACAAAAATTCAAGATCTATCTACCTCTCGAGCAAATAGTAACAACAATGTTACTTCAGCAATACCAATCTACTTTCAATCCAAATAAGCTTTCAGAATATAAAGGAACATAACGAATAAAGTACATATTGAAAGAAATAGAATCTGCCCAAAATATGTGAACACAAAAGAAAATCATCAAGGTGTGGTAAGATGTTTCGCTCAATAGATGCATGATTCACTTGAACACTTTTCAGATGATGAAACAAGGAGTATTTCATGATTGATTTAAAACCACTACTTCAAGATATTTCCATCAAAAAGCGAATACATGTTATCTCGACCTCATCATCTCAATCGTAAATCAACTAACAAGTAAACTGAATTTTTATTCGCATCATAGGCGTACAAATAAAGTAGTTGGAGGTCAGCCGATGTAAAAATGATATAAAATATGCCACGAACGTCCTAAAAATCTGATTGACATACATTGTGTCTGCCAGGAGATCGAATAGGTTAGGTGGATGAAAAAACATGGAGAGGAGTACCTCGCATGGCATAACAATGAGCTTCAAAGAGTGATTTCTATCAGTTGCAAGACTTACTGTACAAAAGAGCAGAAATCGTTGAACATGATGACAGATCCTCCGCTAGCATAAACAGGAAGTGATATTTTGAAACAGAAAGAATAAAATATCAATCGCTTGCTGCAAAAATAACAAGATTGAATCAATATAAAATAAAAAATTGGAATATAAACAGAATATCTTCCTCTCACAAGAATATTTCCTTCAATATTGAACTTTAGAATTCTGTACACTGAAAACGGTGGCTCAGATTAAACTACTATCCAAGATCATGCCAAATTCCGAACTGAAATCTCGAAAATTGGGAGAAATAAAACCATTTTCTCAGTTCCTAAATTTGATTTAAATTTTTTGGAAATAATTCATAATTTAGAAACCGTTGTATTTTTAATATAATTTAATTATATATAATTATTTTATTAATATAGTTCTAATTTTTGTTGCTTTTATAACTGAAATTAATGTATTTACCTAATAGTAAACGAATTGTATATGCTTTGTGTGCATTTAACGAAGGAGCAATTACTTTTTTGCGGTTGTCCCAGGCTATTAAAAACCGCAGCCAGAGCAGTTCAAAGAACGATTAGAACCAATTGGTTTGATCAGAATGCAACGACAGGTCTTCGAAATCTATTGTTCTTTAAAACGTAAACCACAAAGATATCTTTTCCCACATATTTCATTGGCATCAAATTCATTACGTTTTCCTCTCTCCAGATAGTTCCAAACTACGAACGCATAAAATTCGTCTAGATTAGCATCTATTGGGTACTGATCAATCCAGCAAAGTATATGATTGGAATATTTATAGTGTCGAATTTGAATAATTCCAAAACAAAACTTGAACGAACGTACTAAACATTGGATACAAGCGAAATTGATTTGAATTAATTTTGCGTCCTTTTGGAAATGACTCGTTATGAATTGGATTATCACCCACTGGATTATTATTATTTTTTTTTAATTTATGTCGAATCATTCGTTTGTACTGATAATCAAGAAACAATAGACATTTTGGAAGCCATTATAATTCGACTTAGCCTGGTCGAATACTAATTGTGCTGGTAATAAATTATTAAAACTTAGATGTCATAAAACTACTGTTCAAGTAGAAAAAGCGACTGTATTCTAATTCTTATGTGTTTTATTTCAATTTAATATTCTATCATTCGGAAAAATCACCTGATATAGGTATATACAGGGTGAGTCTTTGACCACTGCGTTAACTTTAAGCATAGGTTCTTGGTACCTTCCACAGCATCCAGTATTGAAGCTGAATCATTCAAAAACATTATTTTCTCTCTAAGAAACATGTACAGTAGAAATCCGATAAATAAATACTACTAAATAAAGTACTAATACACTATGCTAATACTAATAACTAAATTTATTTTAATTTACATATAATATAAATGTATACATATAACATTATGTATATACACGTAATGTAACATCGCCACAATAGCCCTGTTTCGTCAGAATTGTAAATATGTTCAGGTGTTGAGTCATTATCAGCCACGATTTTCTCAAACAGGTCTTTGTAGTTTTCAGCAGAGGTTTGGATTGCTGAAAGTGTTTCTCCAGTTACATCAAGTCTTCTAATTTCATGCCGAAATATAAAGTTTCTGAGCCAACCATCTGAAAAATTACATTCACTTTCCGCAAGTCGAATTTCTTAGTATTTTCAACAATCATTGGCCCCTTACCGGCTTCCCTTCAGAACGAACTGCACTAAACCACTTGAACAATACATTATCTAGCTGTTCCAGTTTTGGCTTTTTCAATGTTTGTCTAGAAGCCAATTTTTCAGTTGTTAACGAGTGAGAAGCAAACTTCATTAGTTCATCTTTTTGTTTTTTAATATCATAAATAGTCGATGAGCCAATATCAAACTCATACATCAAAACATTTCTATTCTTGCCTTTTTCTAGCCGTTTGATGATTTCTAGTTTCAGATTGAGAGTCAGTGTTACGTGTTTTCGTTTCTCTCCTTTTGAACTCGAAAGCTTAGGTTTCGAAAACATGGTCACTGTATAGTTAGAACGAAAATCGCTTTTTATAAACAGTTTCAGAAGCTACGTTTACTGCGATGCACTGAAGGGCACAAAACACAAACACAAATGCGAAGACGCATGGAATGACAGTGCTGCACTGCACCTGACTTCGTTGTGTCAGATGGCATTGCATTGTTTGCGAACAATACCAAGCGCTTCCGGATGGTTCCGAACTACCCCAAAAACTTCGGAATAGCTCTCGAGCGTTTTTATATGCTTTAAAAATACTTTTGGAGAAAAACAATATTTGTAAAATTTTCCGGAGCGATGCCGGACTATCGGGCATTCCGAACTATTGGATGCCGGACTAATGGACTTCTACTGTACCTAAAATATATCTGAACGTGGAATATTTTGAAAACGAATAAAGTGATTTTCGAAAATTATTAATTGTTGTTCTCTAATTTCGAAATATAAGAAGAAACCCTCGTAGGTATGAGTCGACGTGCTCAAGCGTTTTTTCTTTATAAATAGATAAGCTTTCATTTATACTTTATAATGTTTTGATAGCAATGATAAGTATGATTTATTTTTTTACAAAATATGAAGTTGAAGAATGGAAAAGGTGTTATCTGTATCTCGGCATATTCCTCTATTTCACAACGTTTCAGCTGGTAACACCACTCATTTTTCTTGTGTAGAATATTCCTGCGATTATAGTTTCAAATGCTGAGAGACATCAATGTTACGTTAGGAGAGAAACCTTCCCATCGCAAATTCAGGATAATCCGTAAAACCTCTGATATGCCTGACATTTCAACGATCATAGAATATATTATTTCAGGAAAGTAGCGCGTGAGATCTTGAGCATTTGTGACACAAACTTCATAGTATTTTCCACTCGAAAAATTTAGAATCTCGTGGTTCGTGGCACGACTGTCGCATTTTCTTTGTTCTCCTGTCGTAGTAATTGCGATTATGATGGCTCCTCCATTTTCTCGTGCCTTGTCTACAAATTTCGGTGCGGGACTGGCTGTCCTTGTCTCTCTTTCTCGATCGCTTTCGTTAATTATACACGTTCTGATCCGAGAAATCGACCGGCATGATCTCTTAATAAAATTTAATTAAAAGCACAATTCGATGGTCGATCGTGATTTCTGTTGAAATTTAGATGGAGATTCCTGGAATCGGCCTGCTGAGCAATGTAGGATTCGCCGACGGAATGGTCCTGCTTAATTAGGAATCACTGAAATCATTGTATGATTGCGGAGATAGTCCATGTTATTTTCGACCTCTTATTAGTATGGCAATATTGATGGATGAGCAGGTGATTCAATCTTACTTGTGCTATTTTATTCCATTTCAACACATTTCTGAAAAACTTTCAGATTTACAGTGTTGTAAGATGTATGCAAGTTTGGAAACAGCTTTGTTATTTTGAATAGGACACCCCGTATTTCTATTTTTTTTATGATTCTATGCAGAATGATAAAAAAATTGAAATCTTCTATAGAAAAAATTTCTATTTATCTACATGAATAATTACAAAAATAAATAATTGGAAATAAATTAGGTAAAAAATGATATTTGCTCTAAGAATTCAGAGCTGCTGTCTGTCTGCGAATATGAAGAACTACAATGTTAGACAAAACTGGTAACCAATGAACCGGTGTAGATCTTTATAGTGCCAGTAATTATTCTCATGGATGTATTCAATTGTGCATCAATTATTTGTGTATGTACACTATTAAACCAAACAGAGCAACAATACTCAGTTGCAGAAAAGACTAGGGCTAGAGATGCTGTGCGAAGAGTGGAAGCATCAGCACCCCAAGATGATCCAGCAAATAATATTATTACTAGTTTTCAGGTTTAGGCTCAGATCATCTAAATGAGCCTTGTAATTGAGAGATGAATCTAATTTAACTCCAAAGTATATTGGATAGAAATTATATTCGATAGGAGAATCATTGGAAGTTACAGCTAATTTCCTATATTTTTCATGATTATTCGATTGTGTAGATCATGATAAGTTTGTGACCTTGATGGAAGGCTATGGTCTTAGTGGTGGATGCTTGCAGTGGATGAAATCATTTTTGACTGAAAGACAACAATATGTTTCCATACAGACCATACTCAAGATATAATATGCGACGGGTAAATTCGAGATCATTGGGTACCTTGACTGGAGTTCCACAGGGATCAATATTGGGACCAATAATCTTTTTATAAACAAATTCGATAATATTGATCCAGGAGCTTTATTTGCGGCGTTTGCTGACGACATTTCATCCCTGATTTCTGATTATTCTGATGTTGGCCTAGAGAATAAATGTAACAGCTTAATTAAAAATATCAACAAATTGTTTTCTAGCCATTCCCTTTATTTAAACCCAACAAAGACGGCATTGATACGGTTCCATCATGCTCAGAAAAGGGTGAGTGATTTGAAAATCACATTAGATGACATACCAATTCTATTCAGGGAAAGTACAAAGTTTCTGGGCTTATACATTGATGGTAATATGAATTGGAAACACTGTGAGCATTTAATATCAATATTAAACTCTCAGGGCTATGTTCTTAGACAGCTGAGAACAGTTTTGATGGAGAAATAATCAATCCAAGTATATCATGCTAATATCGTTGAAAGGTTGAGATACGGTGTCTGTTTCAGGGGTTGGTCTCCATTTTGTAATGACGTTTTTATTGCTCAGAAGAGGTGTCTACGTTCTATTGCGTGGATTCCACGCAGTCATAGTTGTAAAGATTATTTTAAGAAGTTTAAAATTTTAACTTTACCATCTCTGTTTTTGCATGAAATGTGTTTGTATGTTTTTAATAATTTTAGTGAATTCAAGAAGAACTCTGAAGTGCATAATTTAAACACAAGATATTGCTCAATATTGGGAACAAATGTATATAAATCGAAATTAGCATTCCGATCTCCCCACTATTTGGGACCTCTATTGTTTGATAATTTGCCTGATGCCATCAAAACATGTAAATTTGAATTGAAGGAGTTTTTGATTGAGAAATGTTTTTATCGTGTGGAGGAATTTTTACAAATTTTAATATGACTTAGATATTTGTATATCAATATTTTAAAATTTTAATTATTTATTGTACATATAATTTTGTTCTTTGGTTAGGACTGAAAATTTGACTGTTCCTATACAATGTTATAATTGTCTTTGGAAATAAAAGGTATTGTTGGAAACAAGATACCTCCGTTTTGTTGGGATTGGGACATAACCGCCACTCAATAAAATAATTCTTCAAAATTTCCAGATCAGAAGATAGTATGTTTTCCAGATTATGGAAATCCGAATGTTGGTAAGCAATAGCAATGTCGTCAGCATAAACAAATTTCTGAGAGAATGTAGTGGGTAAATCACTGAGTTATAAATTGAAAAGTAAAGGAGCTAGAACTGACCCTTGAGGAAGACCGTTTTTCAATGTTTTAAAATTACTACTGTTATTGATAATAAAAACACGAAACCTTCTATCAGATAACATATTTTCTAATAATCGTACCATTTCCCCACAGATTTCCTTCAGAAAGGAATAGAGTTTGAAAATCAATCCATCTTTCCACACAGTGTCATATGCCGAAGATAAATCAATGAAAGTAGCTCCTGATCAAACATAGAAATATAAGATGACTATGGAATATAAAAAACATGGGAATATAGTTGTGTTGACGATCTAGAGAACGGCAAAATGATAAAACTCAGAGTATTGCAAAAGTTGATGTTAGAAATGAGTATTTTGTTATGAATCGTTCAATTAAAATAAGAATGAAATCCAGAAATTCCAATATTTTCTCCAATATTCGGATGAAAAATCATGTACCTCGGAATTCAATGTGATTTTCAACTGAAATAACGTTTTCGATGGAAAATTATGTAACATTCTCCGATAAATATGTGTTTTCATCGTGAATATAACACTATGTGTATGTTTCTACAATATTATGGGCTATCATAAAGCAATAGCTACATTATTTAGAAACCGCAAAATCGAGTAGTGGCATAGCCCAGTTTGAAACCCTTAATTGCATATAACGTTGCAACAGAACAGAATTGGAAAACGTGGTAGAGGAAAAAGTATTCGCTTCAAGAATCTATAGTTAAAATTAACGCTGTGGTCAAAGGCTCACCCTGTATATTGAGGAAGTTCTAAAGTCCTTGGTAGAATGGCATGGGGCCTAATGACCACACGTTTGTAAATTCAAAACAATTTGTTTTCTTTTTCTCTTAAATTCATTCATACTGGGAGTTCCAAGATTCGCTTCCACATGTTTAGCGAGGCGTCGGGAGAAAACAAAGCAAAGTTTTGTATTTTGCTCAATTCTGTACAAAATTTCCCTTGTTGCTTCAAAAGGAAGCAAATTTGTTGAGCTCCTCAAGGTATTGTAGAAGAAAATAATGAAACTATAAAGAATGGTAACAAAAGCGCGCTTACCATCGATAAAGTTAATGTGATTAGGCGAATACGCTATCTTGTAAAATACATCCCATAATAAAGCTAATGTCGGCCAGGAATGCCTCTATCGTCTCTGACCATCCACCAATACTCGAAATCATACGTCTTACAAAAAACCATCGGAGTAAATAAAAATACCACACCCAATATCAGGCCCCCATTGATTGATGTTCAAAACCTGTTGTGTCCTGTATTAAATGAACTACTAATGTACTGAATTAATACCGTATTATATAGACCCAGTCTTCGAGAGTCGATGCGTTAAATTTTAAAAACTACTGCCGTACGTTTTGTAATTTTTTTTTCAAGCTAACCGGGCGATTCAGAGATCGACGAAGCATGGCGTTTTTGCCAGTATGAATGAGAGCAAGCTTATTTTCGATCATATCCGATCATATCAATGGGAGCCATAAAAATTCCCGGGACGGATTGACCAATGAATTTATTTCTTTCAGGTGTGGTCTTTTTAAGAAACCGACTAAAAAGTAGGCGTGTTGGGAGATTTTGGAGGTGTCGGTTAGCGTGAGATTCGGAGTGAGCATGTCTGATTGACTTGGAAGATGTTCGATAAGAAGAATTTTCGGAAATTTCTTTTTGGGAACTATTGTTTGTAGAGTATATTGTCCAGATGTCCTATTTTTTCTTTATTATTCATGAGAGTGAAATACATTCGTTTTATACCAACTTGTACCGTTTCATGCATCAACAGCAACGACTTTGTAAAGGAACGAGTTAAGGAATGGTGAATCTGGCAATGTCGTTAAGTTCGATGATTTTGTCCATTTCTTTAATTTAAATATTGTGAGGCACATAAAGCTGTAAGCACTTTGTAGGAATAATGAGATATTTAATCGTAGTTCTTGATGTATATTATATTATATATTATAACCAATTTTTAGGAAAGGGATAAACTTTACAGTGCTATTGCTATAGGTATTTTGAAGTGTTTAATATTCTATTCTTAGTAGGAAATTTAAAAAAAGTTAAATCAATTCAAATTAAACTGGACTACAGATAGGTATTTGCCCAATGTTAAAACTTAAAATACTTATAACTTTTTAACGCAGCTGAATATGGGAAAACCGTATGAAAAAGAGTGTTTCTTTTCATCTCAAGAACCTATGGTTAAAATTAATGGTAAAAGACTCACCCTGTATATCAGATAGTTTTCTGATAACAATTGAAAGTCAATGAAGAAGAGTCTGGTGGTAAAATACCATTGGGACAGGATTGGAGTTTATGTACAAGAATCTCTAAGTGGAGATTAAGGGTTAATTCTTTCGCCATGAAAGATGACGGCCTAAAGAAGAACTTACCCTTCGCTTTATCTGTGGTGGAAGAGAATTTGTGTCTTAAGCCTCACTCACAATTAAAGATGTATCTAATTCAAACTTAGATTCGACGGTAAAAACGGGCATTATTCATTTCAATTCAAACGAGTATCAAATGTCACTTATATCTCGAACTTAATTCGATTTCAGGGATGTTTTAGACTAATTCAAAGGCTCAAAACATTTATACAGATTTTTAAGAATTGAAAAAAAATATACTAGAAAAAGTTGTTCCAATTCTCTTCAAAAAATATGTTTGAAATTAATATAGGTAGTTGATAGAGACTCATCCTGTATATTTTGTTATGCTTTCAGCTCCCCCGACTCAATCAATCAACATCGACAACGCGAAAATGGACCAGAACGAATCTGAATCCGCCAGACCTGAATGAGAAAATTTTAATCCGACCCGTCCACAAGGTCGTATCTCGGTTCGAAACTGCATTCTTATTTTATACCGTGGAGTTATCGACAACCCGAAGTTAAGCTATTAATTAAGGTCGCATTGTATAAAAGACGACGTTGATTATATCGAGTCCCCCCGATCGGTCCCAAATTCATTAGATAAAAGAGATTCCACTAATTATGAAGCGCCCCTCGCCTTGTAAACCCGAAAGAGATACGGCCTGAGCGGGGCCCCCGATGGAGACCAAAAACACCTAAACCGATTATTCCTTCTTGACGAAGGTCTATCCATTGACAGATGTCGACGATCGAAGGTGGAGATTTTGGACGTTGAAAAAAATCCTGTGCCACTGGCTTCACGAAATACCGCGTCATCGTTTTAAACGAAGAGCAACCACACTTCAACTAATTGGTAATCGTCGGGTTGAGGGTGTCTGTCTGTTCGTCCGTTGGGAATTTTCGGGTAACCGCGTCATTATGCGGATGGAATGCCACTGGTTCGGACGGGGTGAAACTTGTTATTTTTCTGTTTAAAATATATGACTAGTGGATTTATTTCAATTTATGTAATTGTGCATTATACGTTGTTGATTACTATCGAGATATCATTGAATTAACATGATGATAGTAGTCAATCTGGGTTCAATCTACGAAGATGAATTTTCAGAATATGCAAGAGATCAATAACTCCACACACTCACAAATATTTGTTGAAATCAGACGAATATAACATGAAATATCAACCTTAATGATTTTTTTTCCAGCTTATCGATTTCAACGAAATTCTGCAAGACAATTTTTTTAAACTTCATTCAAACATCTTTCAAGTTATAACTTGATCAGGTGGCTATCCTAGGAGTGATTGAGAAAACCAAATTTCAGGTACACTTCCTTGTGATTACATTTGAGGGTAAGTAACAAAAACACATAAATCTCCCATTTAATCAGTATCAGTTATAATTAATGAATATAATTGATGATTTCCCTTCGAATGAGTTCCATAACAGACTTCAAACATCAGAAGATCTGAAAAGTTCGTCACTTTGACCGCAAGACCCGATTCGCAGATCCTCCTTGCAGATTGGCGACAACTTTTGTGTATTGAATTTGAATATAGAAGGTATTTCATTTTAATGCCCATTCCAATGTTTAAGCTTAAAACTTGTTACATATTGATTTTCATAATGCAATTCTCTTGATATAAGTTTTTTATGAATTGATTTTCTTAATACGATTTTATTGATATCAGTTTTGTCTTAACAATATTCGGTACATCTCTGATACCAGCGCTCTAAATCACTGTCTAAGGAAGTAAAATAAAATGTTGATGTAATGTTAAAATGTTGATGTAATGTTAAAATGTTAATGATGTTAATGCACCCATTATTTCGAATAAACCGGTTTAAAAAAACTAAAAAAAGCAGTAGAACCCAACCACAACCCAGTAAAACTATATTTTTGCTATTCCAGTCTTGCAAACATACTGAAAACACACATGGTGAAAAGATCAAAAATTTCTATTAAAATTATAAGAATAAAAATCATAAATTCCATAAGCGTACATACAGGTTTTGTGGGCCAACACTAATACCAAAAAATAAGACATCAGAATTAATGAAGTCGTCCATCTTTCAATTCAGAAAACATGTTTAGAGATTAAGAAATTAAATCTTTCTAATGGTAGGAGCAAATGATATATATCTACCTGTCTCTAGAATAGAAATGTTTTATGTTGGGGACACCGCATAGAATTATTCAGTGAGCAGTGACACATCACAACAAACACGTCGTATAGCCTTTGGTCATTCGTTTTCTGGTTTGGTTCGAAAGAATTGGCCCATGGAAACAATTTTAATTCCAATTTTACGTTATATCATCAAATTCCTGAACTGTCCGCCAAATTATGAGAAGGCTGATCTTATACACAGACAAAATAAAATTTTAACGAAAATCATTATCCTCTTCAAAGTATTTTGAATCATCAACGACAAGACATCGGCCTGTTTTATATTTTCACGCAATAATAACTGCCAAGAATTCCTGCAATTTTTTTTCAGCAATCTGATCTCTCCAACCTGAGTGGAACCACGGGGAGAATTTTAGTGCTTACTTGGTCTCTGCAGGGAGTTGAACTTGAAGTTTATCGGCCCATTAAAAAGAAAACAGAAAGAAGTTGCTGATGTCTGGGATATTTATACACTCTTAGAAAGAAGTTTTAGTGCTTGGGTGACGATAAAGAGTTAATGATTGTTTTGGCTTTGTTACTCGAAAAAAAAATGTAAAAAAGGCTGAAAGCACTTGCGCATTTGTTTATTGTTTATTCGGTTCCCTGGATACTAAAACAACCGCCTTAATGAAAGTTAAAAAGTCAACATACCTTTATCTTACAATGAAAATAACCACTCACAGTTTTCCTTCAGTTTTGATCAATTTTTAGACTTCCACATCAGAAAAAGGTGTATCTTCCCCATCTTCAATGATTAAGAAATTGATATCTTCCTTTCAGTAAGCTCTTGACCCTTGAAATACTTTTTCATTGGAGTCAAACGAAAGAATGTCTTCCGGCAACTAAATCATTATGTGTAATTTTTATCAGAAAAAGTAAAATTGGAAATATAACAATAGTATTCACAACACCAGATACTATCAGGTCCATCCTAACAAAAGTTGAACTTTATAATGAAAACCAAAGAACGATAAATTGCGCGTATAAAATACCATACGATTGGGAGAGATCTTATAGCAAAAAACAAAACGCCATTTGAAAGAGAAGATAAAGGAACACAGGAGGTTTTTCAAATGCTGGACACAGAGCCAAGCTAGTCTAACATGATGTATATGAGGATCATTGGATAAAAGCAAATGAAGGATTAGTTACATCGAAATATGCAAAACTTATAAGTAGTGAAATCAAGAAAGCAATATTTATAAAAATCATTACTGATCCCATAAGCGCCCCATCAACAGAGTTTTATAGGCCAATTGTTAAATCGTACTTGAAGAGATCTCCATAACACAGATAAGTGACAAATTCCATTTGCTTTCATGAGACAAATCAATCTTGATATTTAGAAAAATTCAAACATTTTGAGATAGATTGAGATGGAAGAGAAGAATGTATATCGGAACGTTGGTAAGCAAATAAAAAATAATTTTAGTGTCTTCCGATTATTGAATATATCTCAACTATAAGGGATCGTTTAAGAAAATTTATAATGCTGTTGGGGAAAGAGAAACGAGACCCTGGCATTTTTCACTGGATTGTGGCGGAGAATTTCGTAAACCTTAGGTACTTGTTGGAGTCCAGCAATTGCAATATTTCTCCCAGATTTATTGTATGAGCTACATATAATATCACGTAATTCCGATTGTACTTGCAACTCAAACAATTCCGACAAGCGCACGGCATAACTCGGATAGCAATAAAATGATTGTACATCTGAAAGCATTATCCTGTTCCCCCTGAAAAAAATTATCCATCAAATCGTTATCGAACTGGCTTGAAGATTAAACAGAGTAAATATTGAAGTGTTTTATACCATCTTGATTCAGTATTTGCCTAGGAAGAAATGCCCCAAGGGGTCATAGAGGTACAGTTATGCATCTGACGCATCCCAACGATGTCTTTGTATAATGATGATGCTCTCACATTCCGCGCTTTGAACAAAGATAAATGTTTGCTATTTGAGGACATCATAGTTTTCACCGGGTACTTGTAAATGAAGTTGGTTTCTAGATACCTCCGCCGAGAGTGGTTGGACCAGAACAGCGTTTAACACTGCTCGCGCTGTTCAAACAATTAGAGGATGACCCAAGGAAGGGACAGAACACCCGTGTCTACTAATGGCACATACAATATTCTTGTTATTTCGAGTCAGAGATTATAAAATCGAGAAAAGTCATCTTCTTATTTGTTATGGATCATACGTATAGAGCAGGATGATGATCTCATTCAATCACAACTGCTCTAATTCCAGAGGTTAAGAAGAATTATTATTATTATTCACATGTACTTCCCATCTCTTCTAAGATTTTTTACTTCATTCATAAGAATTCATTCTCTGAGAGGATTTGCCTTTGAAATCTGCCTGCTTAATTTTTGGGAGATGATTCATTATCCGTCTGGTCCCATGGTAGTTTCACAAAATTTGAAACCGAAGAATCATCTTCTGGATAGACGGATCTGGTATAAAAAAACTCCCCCAGTATGCAGAGCTCCTTCAACAGAAATTTGTCAAAGATAATAATAATAATAATAATAATTTTTAATGATCCTTTAATACACTACATTTTGTATAGGACAAGTCAATGAATATGATGAAGAAAAGGTGAAAACAATTAAATTGACAATGAGTAAACAAAGTATTCATCTGCTGAATAGAAACCCTTTCCCAGCAGAAGCTTCTTGACCTTTATCTTAAACCTTCTCAAATTCAAGGATTTCAGAGATGAAGACAAATGGTTAAAAAACTTTATACCTCGATATAAGGGGGAGCATTGAAATTTGGAAGTTTTATGTTTAGGGAACATCATTGTTTGTAGATTTCTAGTATTATATTCATGTTGACTTGATAGTTTCAACCATTCGCCCTCATTTTCCTTGGCGTATATTAAACATTTTAGAATGTAGATACAGGGTAACGTTAGAACATGTTTTTCCAGAAAAATTTCCCTGCATGACTTTAACGGTTTCAGATTGAATATACTCTTTGAAAATCAGGGCTACTTCCCCACAGCAAGATATTATAAGATATATGGGGCTATAAACTAAACTATAATAAACATTGAGCACACAGTCTATCACACAATTTATGTGCAAATTCTTCCTGACATTGACAATTACATAAAATGATCTATTCAATTTCTTACATAGCGCATCAACATGGGTTGTCCACCTTAAATAACTATCTACATAAATTTCTAGAAATTTATTAGACTCTGATGATGTAATGTTATCAATCCCAAATCCAAACGTGAATGAGCATAATTCTTCATTTTTAAGAGCAAAATGAACACATAGTCTTTTCAACATTTACCATTAAGTTGTTAGCTCGACACCAGCTCACAAACGCACGCATAATACACTCACAGGTTTCCTGGAGCTCCCAGAGGCTCCTGCCAGAAACCACTACTGAAGTGTCGTCAGCAAAAAGCGTTAAGAGGAAGCGACTCAAATGTGAAGGAAGATCATTTATAAACAAAATAAATAAAAGTGGTCCCAGCACGGACCCCTGAGGAACTCCAAGGCCGATAGCTTGAGTTTCGGAATAACTCTTTCCAATCCTAACCGACATAGTACTTTCAGTAAGGTAACTGCGCCACCATTCGAGAAAAATGCCTCTGAAACATAGACTTATCCAGTCTAAATTCAAAGGACAGTGTATCAAATGCCGAAGATAAATCAAACAGGCCCGCCGTGATATGAATTGATTAACTTTTTTTATTAGGTCAACTGATTTATTTATTATCTTTATATTGCACAATGGAGTATTTCACTATGATTTATATGCAGGGTGAGTCTTTTACCACTGCGTTAAGTTTAACCATAGGTTCTTGAGATCAAATGAAACACTTTTTTCCATACCGTTTTTCCATATTCAGCTGCGTTAAAAAGTTATAAGCATTCTAATTTTTCACATTGGGCAAATACACCTCTGTAGTCAAGTTAGGTCTGAACGAAAGTTACCTTCCACAGCATCCACTATTGAATCTGAATTGTTTGAAAAAATTATTTTCCCTCTAAGAAATGATTCACTCACCCATGTTTCATCAAATAATTATATCGATTTAATTCCTTTCAACCTTTAGTTCCAGTGATATTTGTTTTTCATGCAATTTAGCCAATCTGTACAGTAGTAGTGAGAAACCCACAAGAAATGAAATGAATCTATTGATGCCAAAATGACTGTCAAAAACCTTCTACAAGAGATTATTTCAATTGATATTGATACAGGTGAAAATGCAATTTTTTGTATGAAATTCCAACACCCTATATCTTTAGGACGGGGCCAAATTTAGAAAAATGTTATAGGAAGAAAATGTTTCTTTTGACGTCAAGAATCTATGGTCAATATATATATACATATATATAAAAAATCACGACAAGCTTGGGACTATACAGTAACGAGAGAAGGTTTGAACGAAGCGAAGTAATAAGCCACAAACAGAATATACAAACAGATATATAAACGTTTCGATCCTATAAAATCCATATCCAGGGATATATTAGCTTATTTTGAAATTTAGGGTCCTTTAGACGCAGTCGAATTCATAAAAGTGATTGATTTTTTTCATCTCCCTGTGCATTCAGTGACACTTCTGTAGAACGCGAATAAAGCTCACCCTGTATATCAAAATATATGTCAGTAGTCTCCAACAATTCAGTGTCAAAAAATTTCTTATTCGCCATCTGTAAAAGGGTTTCATTCTCCCCAAGAATCTGAAAAAATCTTTCGTTTCAACGGCAATGAGGAATAATAACCCATCTGCGTCAAAAAAAGGGGCAGATGCTTGAAATGGTGCCAGAAAAATTGTTCACAGGAAAGGGTTAACAAGAGGAAGACCGAGTCAGTGGGGCATAAAAGTAACATCAGCAATAATTGGTTGATTCACTTCATTAATTTCCAAATTACACGGTTGTACGGAAATTTAGGGCAGGTGCAATGCCATTCATGATGCTACTTTGCAGCAGAAAAAGAAATTGCGTGAGCAAGTAAGGTTTTTTTGATTTAGGGAGACAAGAAGAGGAAGTGTCGATTTAAAAGTTTAACGTCAGTATGGGTGATTCTTTTTTGAATACTTTTGTTGGCAGTGGCGTACCTAGCGGAGATTTAGTACAAATATAAATTGAAACTGAAAACGTTATATTCGTAATGAACAATATCTGCGAAATAGAACAATAACTTCCTGCTTTCTTCGTTACATTTCCGTTGTTTCAAAGAATGTACAATGAAGCGAATATCAATCAACCATCTGATCCTACACCAGATTTCCCATTTATCTCTTTCCGAGCTCAAAGATAACAGTTAAACCATCCATTGAGAAACCAACAGATTGATTCAATCTCACAAAAATACAGGAAGATTCTTAAGATTGTACTCGATCTTTTCGATAAGCTATCAGTCAAAAAGATGGATGACCAGCATCGGAGTACCCAGCATTGAAACCAGCTCATTTCATACATTATGCAAATTATTCAAATGTCAGACACCCAGTTGCTGTTGTTATATTCTGCTTACTGCAAATAATGCTACATATTAATCTTGATATTATCCATGTGAATGGCTGTGCCGACCCACGCTGTTCACTACCGTATTGTAATACTATCATGGACATGGTACAGTTAGTTATTATTCCTTTGTATCTTCAGTGAAACTCGTATAATGTTTACATTATACATAGATATTTAATTTTAAGGAATGCAATGCTGCAAAAAGTCATACACCGTCATAATATTTGAAGATATTGATTGAAGCAGTAATAGTTATTTATGCACTGTTTTCTCGTAACTCCGAAATCAACAGACTGACAGAGTCTCTGAGGATTTGTGGACCGGAGACTGGTAACACAGTTTCTACGAGATGCAGAGTGCAAGAAGGACTTGTCGGATATTTCCGGTTTCTTCTTGGACTGGATTTCCCAAATTAATGAAAAATCTCTTTAATTGAAAAGAGGTTGCACAACTTAAAACTTTATTTACACTATGTACACCTCGGATGTCTGGATGGCACATATAACCTCCTCTTACGACCACAATGAGTCAACACACTCACTAGAAATGTTGTAAATATTTCTCTAAGTCTCAACCTTAGTTCTATTTATGTTAACTCGCTAAATCAAACAAAACCTTGAAATATATACAAGTTCCCCCACTTCAAAAGGTGGCGTAAAAACGGTTTGACCAAATAAATGGAAAGTGCAAACGTACAATTCAGGCCTTTCCCGAAAATACCCAGGCGGAATTCCAGCATTCGACAAAGGTTCACATATAGATCTATTTCTTCGTCATCCGGTCATAAACTCATACCGAAAGTACCTCGTTGTAAATTCTTCACTTTCGAAACTAATTGGGGTACTTCGGATATTGCAGTTCCATGACCGTTACAAATCTTAACATGCACCAAGTGCGTTATATAGATCATAAGGTCCGGAGGGATGGCGATGGGCGTTATGATCTAATAACGCTCGTGATGCATACATGATTTTATTTTTCAAGAAGAAATCATTTTATTACAATAAAAATCGATTGTTACTATGATTCTCTTCCCATTTAACTTCTAGTTGTAACCATGGCATTTGTGAATATTCCGAAGGTCGTTGTGAATGTCATTATTGTGTTCTTCGAGAAGAAATAATTTATTACCAGAAAAAACCACAAGGATTTACGAAATATTGTATCAATGGAAGTTGAAAAATAAAATTATTATTGTAACCCATTTATGTGAAACCTCCTACAACATTTATTTCTTTCGGATTGTCTACTATCAAGACGTAATCAAAAATCAATTTTATTAATGATATTTCAACACCCTGTATCTTTTTAACGGAGCCGAATTTCAAAAAATGGCAAACGAGGAAAGTTTCATGCAAAAAGTTTTCCAATAAGGACTTGACAAATTTGAATCTAAATAAAACACAAACCATTTGAGATATTTCAAAAACCTCATTGTTGGCTTGAAGTACAAACATAACATTTCTGAATATAACTCGACTTCGTTCATATGGCCACAATGGGTCCGTTGGCTGCGGTCAATTCTCAGGACCCAATTTTCGATGACTCAGCCACACATTTCAGCCGAAACGGCCGCTATTTCGCGTTCAATGTTATCTCTGAGCTCTTGCAATGTCGTCGGCTTGTTGGCATAGACCAGTGACTTGACGTAGCCCCAAAGAAATTAGTCCAGAGGTGTCAAATCGCACGAAAAAGGCGGCCAATCGACGGGTCCGTTTCTCGAAATTACGCGCTCCCTAAATGACTACTTCAATAAACCGATTGTTACGTGTGTTGTGGGGCTAGTGGCACCGTCCTGTTGGAACCACATGTTGACCAAGTCCATATCTTGCATTTGGGGCCAAAAAATTCGTTATCATGGCGCGGTAGCGTTCATCATTGACTGTAACGTGACGATTGTTGGCATCAACGAAAAAATACGTTCCGATGATGTCGCCAGCCTGAAGACCGCACCAAACCGTGATTTATCGGCGATGCAATTGAGTCTCGTGAATCACGTGTGGATTGCTGCCTGTGCAGTATTGCCTATTGAGCCCCATTGAGCAAAAATTGAGCTTCATCGCTGAAGATGATTTTTCGATCAAAATCATGAACGTGGAGCAGCTTTTCCAGAGCCCATTCGGAGAACGTACCTACGTCGCTTCAAACAGTCCAACGGCTTCAATTCATGAGTCAGTTTGATCATGCTTGGGTGTAAACCAAGATCCTTACCCAAAATTCGCCGTAGAGTGGTCTGACGGATGCCCAATTGTTGAGAACGCCGTAGAATTGACCGAACGGCAGCGATGTTTTCGTCACTGCGACCGGTCCTTTGTCTCACTGGCATGTAGACTCAATTTTTTGCACCAAGCTTGTTATTGCCTGTCTACTAGGGCGCGAATTACGACCGAAAATTGGAGTTGAGGCTCTTAAAGTAGCGGTCACCGACTCCGAATTTCGGTAGTAAATTTTTGTTACTTGCAGACGTTGTTCGTTCCTGTACTTCACCATGATGAAAATGTTCATTTTACTGAATGAATTGACGTGGACAGTTCGATGATTAGTCCAAGGGTGCGTTCACAAATTAAATTCAAAGTTGTCAAGTCTCCATTGGAAAATCTGATAATAGTAAAAGACTCACCATGTTATGCGAAAACTTCAGGATTGGACAGCACAAGACAGGTCGATTATATTCGTATAAGAGCAAGACAGCGAGAGCATAGAAGTAAGTGATTAGTTTTAATCTATGGTGGATCTTCAGAAATGTAGGTTAAGATGACATTTTAACTTTTTCTAAAAAACCAAAACAATCATACTAATATCTCCAGAAAATTCATCAATCTCGAATAGAGTTCAATTTTCATATTTGTTAAAGGCCTATTCAGTAAAACAAGCAGTCTCAAGAATTTGTCGTTCGCCATCGAGTTCAGCCAACATTTCAATGGTGCAACAGAAACGAATGAAACCAATTTGCGCAATCTACATCACTAAGCTCAAAGTACTATATTATCCATTTTACGCATCTCTGTTACTGCAAATCAATCCTTTGAAGAGCTGCGTACTTAAATGAAGGCGTATTTGTGAAAATCACTGTATCTGTTGAAAGCTAACCAGCTTGACTTATGTCTCATTGTTGGATGAGACACCAAGCCATAGAGTTGAAGTGATTGGATCTGGATTTTCTAAGAACCACAATAAAAATTGAAGCATTTTGTGAGATATTACACTAAAAAAGGATTCATGCGTTTAAGTTACATGTCTTGTTATAAAGTATTGTTGCTCTTTGATTATTTATATCTAATGTTTATTGCCATTTTTCTTTTGTGAATGATTGTTTGGGAGGTATTAGGTTCGAGCTGTCCCTCATATTTCTTGTTTTTCCAGAAATGTGCAAGTTATCGTTTTGCCACAAGGAATGCAACTTAACGTGTTAATTAATTGTTTAATTATCCTTAAGAACTTGAGTAGTATCATAAATGAAGAATGAATAAGGCATCTGTAAGAAGGATAACGATCATTCGCGAAAGCAGTTTTTCAGCATACAATTTAACAGAAGGCAATTAATTAAGAAACAGCAATCATTCTATCAGCAATAAGGAGCATCTATACTTTATTAATACCAATTGCTCATTGTCATACTTGTTTCAATTAACCTGAAAGCGAAGGCTGACCATACACCGTGCGCCAAATCGTAAAAATTACAACCGCCGTGCATTCACAATAACGATCTGCCGAGATAAAATAGGCAATTAAGCAATTAAGCGAGTCTTACGGCGAAAGACATCTGCGAAAATACATAATTCCCTGAATGGGACATTGTGTTACACTTCGGCCGAGCCAATTTACAATCGAGAAATGAAAAATGCAATGAATTTTATAAACGTCAGGTCGACTAAGGCTGTACTTTTCGATTCAATGCAAAAACCGAATATAATGACGGAATTAATTTTATCTGTGAATTATGTCGTATGATTACGTACCATTCAATGCGAATTTCTGACATAAACTTGATAAATAGACATGAAGTGGGTTTTTTCAGTTGCCCGACGGCCAATTTAAAAGCAATTATCCTGCGTACGGCAAACTATTGATGCAGTACTGTGAATACTCAGCCATGATCACCAGCTCCTGAATATTCACCTTCTAGAAGAATGAAGATGCTAATACTGTGCATTTTCCATCATAACTTAAGATTTCCTAGAGATAAGTTTCTTTGATAATTGTTTGTCTTGCTTTTAGACTGTTGAAAGAAGAGAGAGCAAACCTTTCGTTTGAGACGCTTTCTACTTATCCAAGCTAGATCAATGTTTGAAAAGAAGAAACAGTTCTCTGACAGAAAGGCACAGTAGAAGAAATTTTTTAATTCCCAACATACCTATAAAAGTAATTTGAAGGTCATTCAACAAAAACTAGATTTTTGATTGTGGCCACATCTACCGTATATGACATTTACAGTTAGTTTTTTGACATATTCGTTGTAGTTACTTTGCCAATTATTACTATGATTGTAAAAATGTAAAAATCAAATGTACTTCGAACAGTACTATTGGACTTAGCATCACTGTTTCTATTGAATGAGCAAAATTTCGGAGATCTGGGGTTTGTTATCGATGTGACTTAATGTCAAGGGAATTTCAAAATGGCAATCCTGAAGACATGATTATCTGAAGACCGTAACTGAGCATAATCGATTGATATGAATTTCAATATCATGAAATAACCAATCAGATTTCAAATCGTTACCAAGCCTCGGATGTTACATTGCCCTGTTAAGTCTTGACAAAATCTATTGACCAGACGGAAACTTCAAGTCGTTTTCATTGACAACTACTAATTGCAGTGCATTGCATGAATAAACCATTGAAGTTTGTTAGGAGACTGCTTGTATTATTAACATGAAACCGTTCGATTAAAGCACTCGAAATAAATCACGTATAATTCAATGGATATATGGTCGGGTAAATAGAAATTCTAATTGAAAACCAACGACCTCATACAGGACATTACCTGACTGGCTAATTAGTCTTATATTGTACAGATAAGACGTTCGTGTACTACGTACCAACAACATCGTAAAGGTTTAACCATCCTATATATGCCTCTCTCCAACGGAATCTGTATGATTGTTGGAAAAAATTGTGTCAATAACTTTATAACACCTAGACGGATCTATCGTACGGGTTTATGGAGAAGTTTTATTGGATGATTGGTTGGTCGCGGTGTAATAATTAGCCTGATATGAGAACTTGAAATGGTTCGGTATAAGTCTAACCAATAAAAAAGCATTGATTATCGCAGTTGCTAAATCAGCAGGGGAGCTATCTTGGTAATTAGGGTATTGCGAGATCGGATTGTTAGATAGTGACTTCATTACACTTGTGATTATGTCAGTGTTAATGTGATTCTCTACGGTTTATTTTGTCTCTATAGGAAGAGTCTGAGACGAATTATCGTCAATATGAAATCCACCATTACTTTTCAAAATACGTAATATGTGAGAACATGACCATTCTCCTACATCCTTGACCCATCGGGTTGATTCAGTGAGGCTTTCAGATATCGAAGAAGCATTATAGAGAAGTGACAATTTGAATATATTTTACATAGATACATGATAACTGTTAGGCCTTGAAATTTGAAAATTCAGTTTGCTACGAATGCAAAAATGCATAACGGTCCAATTCACCAACCCCTATCAACTGATATTCTAGCGGGCTTTTCAAACTTTTCATGTCGGGTCTGCTCAAACGTAAATATGATGATAGTTCTGCATCAAAAATCACCCCCAAATCTGCAGCAACCACCTGAAACTCAAGCAAGTGACCGTCTACTGTTGAATCAAAATGAATTGAACATCTTTTTTGTGTGGAAAAGACATAAGTATATACGATTTAACTGAGGACATATAATTTGTAACCAGAAGGAAACCAAAAAAAAGTTAAATAGAAGCAAAAGGAGACTGAATTAATAAAAACACGAAGAAAAGTCTGAGTATAATACATTGAATGCATCAGTCAAAAACAAAATAAGGGTAGATTTAAAAGAGTAAATAACAAAACAGATATACATATAGAGAACAATAAAAATATAAAGGTCCTAGAGGCGAGCAAATCCATAGGCCGTCAAAAGTATCATGAAAATTAAGAGTGGGCAGGGAATTATAGTCTCAGAAATCAATAGTTTTAATTTTATAGCTGGAAAGTTTAACACGTTTAACAGGATACGGGGGCATAAACAAATACATTTCCACAATTGCATTGGGTACCGTATAACAAACGCTGAATTTTTGAGAAGTCTTGACAGGAAGCCAGTGTGTCTCAGCTCAATTCAAAACTTTAAATAGCTTATAACTTTGGAACAAGGCCAAATTGGAAAAATTGGTATAGCCAAAAAGTGTTTCTTTTCGCTTCAACAATCTGTAGTTAAAAAAAGAAAGCGATTAAATACTCTGTATATGAATTTGAAGACTGAAGAGCAACCAAGTAAAAATTTTGAGAGCCATGCACCAAATACCATCTTCGATACTCTTCGAATCACTGATGAGGGGCGGTTAAGCCCGTTCGAAACGTTGTCGTGAGAGAGAACCGGCCTTTGGAATGTACACCAGGCGCACACAGGATTCTATTTCTTCATTGTTACTAGATTATGTGATTATGTTATTCAAGACGTCCTATTGTCAAACGTACACAACGACTTTATTCCAAGTAATGATGATTGATTATTCAGGATCGGATAGAGGGTCCAACGTATGTCTTGCATCGTAATTTTGTATGAATGCATAGATTGAAAGGAGAGAAATTAATGGAAGAAGACTTGCTTGTGAATGGGTGGGTAAACGACACTACTGACTGAGTTGGAACAATAATATCAGCATAAGACTAATTGAAAATGCTTCAACATTAGGTAGTGTTAGTAAATGATCTCCATTTATTGATTGAATACAAAATGAAAGATTTTATGCGTTGAAAGAAATATTCATCCATCTACTAGATTCTAAATACTTAATATTTACCAGGTATACCGGTATGAATTGAGCAAAAATGTCGAATTTTCTACCAGAAAGTGATATTTTGCGGAAAGCATTAATTTTTTGTTTTCATTTGAGGAAAAGTGGTGCAGAGTAGCATCGAATGCTTGTTGAGGTATGTGGAGATCATGCTCTATCAGAAGCAACGGTTCAGAAGTAATGATTTTGATGTGAGAAATGAAGAAAGTGGAAGACCACCAAAAAAGTTTGAAGACGCCGAATTGCCAACGATATTGGACGGAGATGACACTTTGAATCAAAAGCAAATAGCAGATGTGTTAAATGTTGCACAACAAATGATTTCTGACCCTTTAAAAGCTATGGGAAAGATACAAAAGTGTGCAAAATGGGTGCCACATGAATTGAATGAAAAACATAAGGAAAACCTAAAAAACACTGTTACTGGTGATGAGAAATGGATTCATTTTAAGAATCCTAAATGAAAAATATCATGGGTTAATCCGGGACAACCATAAACATCGACCTCAAAACCAGATCGATTCGGCAAGAAGATAATGCTGTGTGTTTAGTGGGACTAGAAAGTTGTGGTGTACCACGAGCTCCTAAAATCTATCGAAACCGTTAATACTGATTGCTACCGACAACAAATAATCAATTTGAACCAGGCCTTTATCGAAAAACGATCAAAATGGGCCAGAAGACACGGCAAGGTAATTTTGCTCCATGACAAAAGAAAAACCGGCTCAGGATACACTCAAAATACTTGGGTGGGAGCTGCTACCCCACCCGCCGTATTCACCAGATTTGGCTCCTGGCGACTAGCATTTGTTTCATCAATGGGACACGCATTAGCCGAGCCGCACTTTGATTCCTACGAGGAGGTCGAAATTTGAGTGTCTGGTTGGTTTGCTTGAAAAGGCGAACAATTTTATGGGCGTGGTATCCACAAATTGCTATAAAGGTGATTAGAATGTGTAGAAACAATGGCCATTACTTTGAATGAAATGTTTTTTACTTTTCCATTAATAATTAGTGATTTATTTTCACAAAAAACGCTCATTTCATACATTTTCAAATATGATGTTGTCTGTTAAATGACTTGATGTATACTAAATATGTTTTACAGATGTCATAACAAAGATACAAAAAAAAATAAAGGCTCGTTCACAACCAATGTTCCCTATCGAGATATTTTTATCTTGACCCTCACATCATACCTGGTAATTGTCTCTTATTTAGTATTTCATAATTTAGACAGTTTCGAATGGACTAAACCAACAGTTAGGAAACCCGAATAAAGAAAAAAATCCGTAGAAATCCGATATTCGGATAGTGCTCGAGTAAGTCAATATTTCCTGGGTATCAGTGTCTAATCCGAACGGTAAGAATACTTGTCTGTTTCCATTTCCACATTCAGACTATCGTGACTGAAAGGTATTAATCATGGGGATTTATCTTCCTACTAAATAAAACATTCCCAGTAAAACGCTGATTATAGGTTTCGATGCATTAACTGTTCACCTACTGCATGAAAGAGAAGGTAGATTGACAGTATTTGATGTGCTTCTGATTCTTTCCGAGAAAAAAATTCTAGGCCACCCGACCTACCGTTTCATATTTATACAGTATGCTAGTATTCTCATATAACGTGGATTTCTAAAGGTGAATGAATGAAATTAATCAAAGCTACGCCTTATCACGATTTAGAAAGGATGCCTACCAAAATCTGAGCAAATGATGAATCAATTTGGTTGAAACAGCAGAATTCATGAAGACTGTATGATAACTCATATTATCATATAACAAAATAATTACAGCAAAATACCCCGTACGAAAAGAGGTGATGATTTTGGGAACGTCACTGGCAGAAATTATTAAAAATACCCAATATGTAAAATTGCGGAACAAACATCGGTATCTTCGGAGACCACCAAATACAACAACGAATTAAAAAAAATTGTTAACGTTAATAATCAGCTATATATACAGGGTGAGTCTTTGATCAATGCGTTAATTTTAACCATAGATTCTTGACGTCAAAAGAAACATTGTATTTCTATAATATTTTTCCAAATTTGGCCCCGTTCAAAAGATGTTGAAATTTCATGAAAAAATCTCATTTTTACCTGTAATATTCAAACGACAATATCATTGAAATGATCTCTTGTAGAAGGTTTTTGATAACAATCATGCATATTTTGGAATCAATAGATTTATTCCATTTCTTGTGGGTTTCTCACTACTACTATACAGATTGGTTAAATTGCATGAAAAACAAATATCACTTGAACTAAAGGTCCGTATCTTGTACTTCCTTGAATCATTAGTCTTTCTTGCAGATAAAACCATTCATCATCTTTTTTCCTAAATTGAACATTCTTGAGATATTTGAAGTTGAAAGGAATTAAATCGATAACATGATGCCAATGAGTTCTGCCGATTCTTTTGTCCATTTAGCTATCGTATTCGAGTAGGTAAGGAATAGTCTTTCAGTGGTTATGTTTGCAGTTCTTTTGGATACAAGTAGCTTATATAACCTCACCGGGCAAATATCTTCTTCAATATCGGGAGTCAGCCATTTCGTTTCCGCACATTTTTGGGCACCACCTTGTCTTGTTTTAGAAAATATCGGATTGTAGGCAATTCAGCCCGTGGGATTACCATCGTTTTCAATTTCGAATTGGAAATGCGAAATTAGGCATGATGAACCCTCTCCTCCGCGCCAAGCAAACTCCAATGCAGCAATGAAATAAAATTTTCTGTTCAAACCGTCTGGATTATCTTCTTTACATAAGTTGACCATCTTTTTGTGTTGCTCCAAAGACAGCGCCTTGGCACTAACTTTTCTTTTCTCTTTTTGCAAATTAGGCATTTGATAAAAATGAATTTCTAAAAGTCAAAACACTGTGAGGTGGAGTGTTTTCAGATACAGTTTGTTTCTATTGGTCCGTTTTCAAAAATTGAGCGATTTCATTGGACGATGTAGTATAGTGTTGAATGATCATTCAAACTAAAATGAACCACAGAGGGGAATTTGCCCAATGTGAAAACTTGAAATGCTTATAACTTTTTAACGCAGCTGAATATGGAAAAACGGTAGGGGAAAAAAGTGTTTCTATTGATCTCAAGAACCTATGGTCAGAATTAACACAGTGATCAAAAACTTACCCTGCATAAACAAGCGTAAAATATTCAAATAGACAAGCTGAATGCATTTCCCTGAGAAATCCAACTAATCAGATTCACTCCTTTGTATTTTTCTCATACATTCTACAACTTGCATAACAGAAATCGAGTCACCCGTGGCGAAGGCATGTTAAGCTCTTGACCTTTTATCAGTAATGAAAATAATTACTTCAGAAATATTTATCAAGTTTTTTACTGCATCAATTTGTACCTAGTTAAGTCCAGTTGTATACCGCTTCTCATTAACTGGTAATAGGTATTTCTTTGTAGGTGCTGATATTATGGAATGAATACCATCGGTAATAATCGATAACTATCGTAAATTCACGGGAATTAACAGACATGGTACAGGAAGTCGCTCGTTATTAACGCCGTTTCAATGAACAAATGATTTTGGATTAGATGGTTCAAAGATTTGGTAGCCATCTAGCTAAACTTGACATTGCACAACAACAAAAAACATGAAATTTCATTTATAAAAAAAATAATTGCTTACACTCGGATCCGACAAAAGAATGGACCTGCGACTAGATATTAAGGCAAACGCTTAAGTAATTACCACTTTATTCAAGTTTATAGCTGGGGGATCCTTACCATCTGTCAAAGATCTTCAGGTCAAAAAGTCAATCCATAGTCAGCCTCACTTCATTACGCTCATTAGAGTATTATTCATGAAGGGGCAATTAGTATTTAATGACATGATTCTAAAGCAGGCTCCTTCGTGCGAACAGACATGACTTAGGGTGAATATTTGTATTTTTTTTACTATTTTGTAGTGTTATGTGTCCAAAACACTTCACTAACAAAATGTGCTAAGTTACCTTATTTATCAACAAATTTCATTGATCATTCAACACTACACTACATCGTCCAATGAAATCGCTCAATTTTTGAACCAATAGAAACAAACTGTATCTGAAAACACTCAACCTCACAGTGTTTTCACTTTTAGAAATTTGTTTTTATCAAATGCCTAATTTGCATAGGAATATTAATACGTCCGGATAGCTTTGGCCGTTGGTGGAAGTAGCGGTCGTCATGGTTACGATAAACAAGCAGTTGTTAGCGATAACTACAACAGCACATTTGGCAGTTCTGTCAGTTTATTTTCGTATTTTACCATAAACTGGATAAAAATGAAACGTTTTGGGAATTGTAATATTACTTCAATTGAGGACAGTATGAAGAAAAGTGTGCCGCTTAATACAGTGAAGTCAAGATCCTACATTTGAAAACAATTTGAAGAATTCTGTGCTGCCCCGGAATACCTTGTAAATGAAAAAACAAGTTAGTCAGAGCTCAATAATATTATGCTAAACTGGGCTTTCAATATGAAGAAAAGAGATGGATCAGACTACAAGGAAAGTTTCGTAAAATCCTTGTGGAATAATACTGCCAAACAGCTGCAGGAAAAATTCTATTCCAAATGGGGTGTTAGGTTCGATCCATTCACAGACGTGGCTTATGAAACGTCGCGGGATGCACGAGCCAAGAGGCGTATTTTGCAAGTGAACCCTGAGAAAAGAAAAGTTAGTGCCAAGGCGCAGTCTTTGGAGCAACACAAAAAGATGGTCAACTTATGTAAAGAAGACAATCCAGACGGTTTGAACAGAAAATTTTATTTTATTGCTGCATTGGAGCTTGCTTGGCGCGGAGGAGAGGGTTCATCATGCCTAATTTCGCATTTCCAATTGGAAATTGAAAACGATGGTAATCCCACGGACCGAATTGCCTACAATCCGATATTTTCTAAAACGAGACAAGGTGGTGCCCAAAAATGTGCGGAAACGAAATTGCTAACTCCCAATATTGAAGAAGATATTTGCCCGGTGAGGTTATATAAGCTACTTGTATCCAAAAGAATTGCAAACATAACCACTGAAAGACTATTCCTTACTCCACATAAGAATTGGAAATATCATAGTCATTTTATGTTTATTTATGGGTGCAGCAATTACTCAAAAGGTCTTTGGCGATCTCGTGAAGTTTGTCCAAGATGTGTATAATCCTCGAAAGAACCCGAAATACCTCTGTGGATCTGGATAGACGTCCCGCTAGACAGATTGTGTCTAAATATTGACACCACTCATTTTCTTGTTTCGAACGCCATTTTGAGTTTCATTCAGAATTGATTGTTGACCAAGAAGCAATAGTTTTTAAGTTGGAAAGGCCACCTCAAGTCGAAGAGAGCTTTGGAATTGTATACCAACGTCTTCAAGAGATGTATCTACTAGTATGCTTCGTCTTCTTCTAATTCAAGATTACAGTTTACTCCAGTTTACGAATTTCTATCAAAAACGAAAAACCACCGAATTAGGAGTCGATAAGCAGCAAACATCATGAATGAAGATAATCACACGAATCATCCACGAAGATCACCTGAATCTATGCAACCTTCATACAGACAACACCGAATACTCAGCCTGTACAACGCGGATGAAGCCCTCTTGGTCCCGGAATGATGGACGATCTACGATGCCTATTATCCACATTTAAAAACATCGCAAAGAGATACAACATGGACATCGCTGTCGCGAAAACGAAGGCAATGAGATAGGAGCCTTGAAGGTGCAACCTGGCAATAGACACCATCAACATCACTGATCAAGTAAGGTGCTTCGAGTACCTCGGAGTCAGAATTCATAGTAGTATCAAAGAGAAATTGAGAAAATTAAGTCACCACAATATCAAGTCCCCTCAAACACTTAATTTGGAAAAACAAAGATCTGAAGATTTAATGATTAGAATATAAATATAGAACGTACATAAGAACGTGATGACAGATGAGAACAACTGAACTGAGAACCCTTCATGCCTACCCGGTAACAAATTATGGGACAGGCGGACAAATACCAGAGGAAAAAGCGGAGTCGGTGACGTGGTAAGGTGGGTGAAAGTAAGAAGCAGAACATGTGATCGATATAGGATTTTCCAAAAAAGCACAAAACGGAAGGTTGATAGGAAATAGACCACCAAAAAGTCGATTTCAGGAGAGCAATAAATCTTATATCCCAGACAAATAGGCAAAATGCCTTACTAGAGCAGAAGAAGATATGATAGATGAAAGAATAAAAAGGTGTTCATATTAAAATTCCACTCTAGGCAATTGCTGGCGCTACAAGACCTTTCGAAGCGACCTCCACATCTTTTATTTGAACTAACCAACGGTTATTTCATTTCGGAAGTTATTTTCATCTCTTTCTCTGTCGAATTCTGCGAAGAGGACGTGTTATCAGCTCCTGGCGCAAATAGGGACCTTGCCCGATTCGAGCGACGGGACATAGTCGCACATAGGCATTGTTGCAGGAGGCATACAGCATACAGAATGAGGCCCGATTCCAATGGAACTCCTCTCTCTCGCCTGTCGCGATTTTCCCACGGTAGTAGAGGGACCACTCATACGTGTGACGTCATACTGTCCATGTTCACCGACCGCGAAGTTGCACCGATACGCCAACGCAACTTTCTTGATGTCGGTTCATTACTATAATTCATTCACGATACCGCAATATTTGGTCCGATTGTGTTCATTGGTATGCGTTTTTTTCGGATATATTCGGGGTTTGGTTGCCTTTTTGGGTGTAGCGACCTTGAGTTAATTGGTGAGGAATTAACTGTTTTGTACTGGGTTAATTCCCTATTAGCTGAACTATAAGATTTTGTGGATTATCAAGAGTAAGGACAATTCTCTTAGATGTCGTTTTGAAGATCCCAACCTAAAAAGCGTTTTCGCTAGTAGGTTCCTGAAGAAATAGAGTCAACAAGACGAAACGGAGAGAAATTTCAAGACGATAGGTTCGAGACTGAGCTGGATTCTTTGACATCAATCTTCTTCTTTTATTCTCCTCCTTCATATTCTTCAGTAAGGCATTATGCCTGGTTGTTCAGATTGATCTGCTGAAATTGACTGTCAACCAATTTTTTGACATTTTGGCTGAAGGTTTTTATCATATGGGCGTTTTATTTCGTACTATTTTTGCGAATAGTGTATCCATCGTTCTATTGGCTAGATCGTGCTGCATTCTTATCTGACATGGGTATTTGTATGTTCTCATCTGCCATTTTCTTATGGCACTGTTGAACCTCATCACTGTTCTACCGCACGCCCTACGTGACCGTCACCTTGCCGCGGTGTAGGGCTTATGACCTGCTTGCAGGTGTACTAGGAACGGTCTAGAGGTCAGTCATGATCTTATTGCGGAGCTTGGCTCAGGCTCGAATACCCAAGATTCAAAACTGAGAAGGGAATGCGTTCCCGTAGCATGTCCTAGCCAATGACGCGATGATTGGTACCACGGGGGGCAGTTTAAGCCCCTAGGTCGGAAGAGCTTTGTCTCTTAGACCGGATACTGCCTCGCTTAAGGAAGGACTCGTGGTGGCAGTGGTTGAAAGCCCGCATGCTGGGCGAGAGGGTGAAACCTCGACGGGTGAGCTGCGTTCTCAGCTCGGGCGCTAGCCTGCAGAGCTAGTAGTGACTTGGATAGTGTTGCGGCTTCACTAGTAGTGGTTAGGCTTGGGTAAACCGATACCGAACTAGAAGTTAAGCCTGAGGCTTAACGTGCTGGCGTGGACATTTCCGGCCCAATGCCCTCATGTGGGGTACGTGTGGCGAAAAGAACGACCATGAGTCAACTTCAGGCCGCACGATAAACTGCATGCTTGGGCAACCAAGTAGGCACCAGAGCTCTCTCTGTTCTACCGCACGTCTAATATCCTTAAGTCAGATCTTATTTCTTCCAAATTACGTGTTTGAAGTAACCTGATAAAGTGTCGGCTTCCAGCATTGGAAATGGACCAAGTCCAAAAGGTAGAAAGACATCAGGAATCGTCATATTAAACATGTGTACTCGTACTGTCTACCAGGCGGATCCTTTACCTGCCTTTATCGTTTATCGTTTTATTAGCTTCTTACAGACTATTAATTGAATCTTTGTAATTGTAGTTTTGGAATATCGAGCCGAGATTGGTCTCATTCGATTGGATTTCACTTCCAGAAGAAGAATACAGGTTCAAACATAAGGGTGTTCATCCGGCCGGACGAATACTCTCTATCTTCTGAAAGATATTAGCCAGAGTTTTCATACTTAACTATTCAAATATCTTTCTCAAGTTCGTTATTAGGACAAATCCGTCTAATGATTGAGTAGTTATAAGCATCTGGAATTTGGTTTCCTCCCAGAATATACATCGAATCATGTTGTAACTGGAAGATATTTGTTTTAGGTTGAAAAATTCATTGATTCATGATTGCTTACTCTCTAATTAGCAACTGAGTAAAAGACTTCATTCGCCAATAACAGTCATTATCTAACACTTCAAACATGAGAAAATACCTTCTATATTTCTGTATCCGCCGATTCTAAGAATCCAAATACCAATCAAGAACCGGATATATTTAAAACCGCAATATTGATCATCGCCATCACAATCTTCCTCATCATCAAATATTTCTGCAATCGGCACATAATCGAAAGGTCAAATGCTGCCAATCATGTTCGAGTGGCAGTCACCGTCGAAAAATGCAGAAGGACCTTGCTATGGCCCCCTTAAATTCGAATTTCTATCTTTTCTGCCAATTAATAAAACTTTCGGTTTCATTAGCGGGTTGTCCTCGGAATCCGTCGCTTGTTTAAGGGGCCCTTGTTATATTGCCCAATTAATTTTAATATAATTGACTGGAGTCGCTGTCAACGAAACTTCAGCGCGCAAAAGATATCCCAGGAATTTCGCTGAGACGAACGCCGCCGCCTTTTGTTTGGAGACTTTCGGTTTCTCGCTGATTCATCTTGTTGAGGTCAAACGGCCCGCAAGTCAAACTGTAAAACCATAAAGATGTAGAAGAAGTAGACCCGCATGTCGATACTTGTTCGGTGTAAATCAGGATGTTAAAAATATTCACTGGTCACGATTTAAAGTGATCATAAGCGTCAGCAAGCGCGGATTTCCATTCAATGAAGATGTCAACGCTGCCATATCTTTGACGTTTGTTTGACAGCGTTGAAGGAATTGGTACCATAACACACACATTCAGCAACTTCAGCTTGCAAACACTCAATAAAATTCCCGTTTCCTGTCATAACGAATTCATGAGGATCATACATATTCCGAACAAATATTTATTCAAATATATGGATCATAATAAATTAAGCATTGCTGTGACATTTACGTTGTTCCTAAATTAGTTCCAACGTTCCCGACAAATAAACGGACTAGGAAATAATTAAAAATGACATAATAGCGCTCAGACTGGACTAGATCGCATCATTAGTATCAATGTTTCCTGCGATATTTGCATTAATAGATAACATTTTTCGCGAATAAAAATTTGAGGAGTCCGAAAACCGATTGAAAAGTAGCAGGTATGTTTAGTCTTAAAGTTGATTTTGAATACTTGACTGACGTCTTTCCCAGACGAATGCCGTAATTACATTGGGCCACCTGAATTGACCAACATTTGTCAAAAACTTCCACCTGAAAAACATACAGGAATGGATCTGTTTTCATTCAATGATTAAGAACACATAACTTGAAGTTTTAAAGAGTATTTTATTTACACTGATTATATGTAGATACACTGTACACTGATACACAATTTATTAATGAGTGGTTTGACGACACTCGACGTAGGTGTACTTGTTAATTTGAACTTTTCAGTGAAACGAAAGAAAAAATCTGTATCAGCACAGCGGAATGAATCTTTTTTAAAAGTGAACTCAACTTTTTACATATGGTTTAAACAATTACCATATATGGTCCAGTCGGCGTTGCATTTCAACCGACTTACGGGCGCCTATTTGAAGGAGGGTGACCTTTTGCCTGAACGCTGACGCACAATATGATGCGAAATGCGAACAGTAACCATCTTGGGAAAACTCTTTGAGGAAAATAACATTTAGTCGGATAAAATAATTCATCTCCATGAAATATTAAATAATTCAAAGCACAGTTAATGCTGTTAAAATAAATCAAATAATGATGCAAAAATGTATGTGTCACTAAGTACAGAGAAAGTGTTTGTTGAATAAAAAATACAACCGCGCTTATTTTGCAGAAGGCAGTTCAACATAATGATCTAGAATTATTCTGAATTTAATGAAAATGTTTATATTTATGTTTATGTCCAAAATCTTCGGATGGGTCGTAAAACCCAGCTCATATCAGGTCAATGCTTTCAAACTATTTAAAAAAGCAGCAAATTTAGTTACAATCCATACGTTTCAATCTCAAACGACTAACCGAGTCCATTTGGCCTCACAATATTGATAATTTCAGCAAATCGAAACATTCAAAGGTAACTTTTCATAATTATGCCATATGGAAACGATCAAGAATGTCGAACCATCATCTGATACCGATCGTAAAAAACAAATGGATAACAATTTAGCGAAATGAAGAAATCCCAATTTCCCGTGGGGCCGTTTCGGAATAGGGCCTATTATCGACTGTTAATGATCTCACTCTCATTTTCGCGGTTGCCGATCTCGGCAACTACGCAGAAATATCCCGAAAATACCCGCATACGAGGCGGATTCCCGAGGTGGGTATCAGATTGTGATCTGCCGAGATATTTTAATTAAAAGTTCGACCACAACGAAAAGCAAAAGTCGACGGTCCCGTCCTATTTCGCGGCTGGCCGGGTATGAGCGGCGCTGCCAAATCTTCAGATCTTCCCCAGATCTACAGAATTCAGTAGATACCTATAGTAATCTGCATTATGCAGCAGACATGGAAAAAAAGGCATTTCTTGAGATTCTGCCACAGCTAAGCAGTGCAAGTTCGTTTTCATTGTTGAGATTTCGAGCAACGTAACTTTCTGCAATATTAGAGGATTTCCATCAACCATGGCGCTGGATAGCTAATGCATTATGTCCTATATTTTCTAATAATGTTGCGGAGGTATTTTTGAATTATTCTGATGACCTAAGTTTCTTCACACTTCGCCATTCTGAATTCTTGACTGAATCAGCATTGTCCATTTCCATTTCACAGAGTTCATTACAATTTCAGCTTATTTTTGTATTTTCACACTTAGACGGGGACCCAGGGTTTTTTTTACTGGGTTTTTTTCCCTAGGCTTTTATGTCATACGCCGAATTGTATGACACCCCGTCACTAACCCCTGATCTATATGCTTTATTGTTTGCTAACTAAATATTGTCAGCCAAAAGTTCAAAAAATATATATATATATATATATTACAACGGCACGTCTCAGCAACTCTCATTACCATTATAACCTTCGAGTGCTTTAAGGATGAATGTTTCCACATCCATCTGTTCAACACATTAAACTTTCAGGATATGTAACCACCCTTTCCCTTTGAAAAAATTGTTTGGATACTTAGAAATGCCAAAATATCCAATTCTCCATAAAAAGGCTGGTCTTCAACAACGAATATTCACACCATGAGTTTGAGGACGGCTTCAATGAAGGATATACGCCAAAATTCAGGTCTGTGAGACAGCAGTAGCCGTTTTGCTTTGGTATCAATTCCTAAATGAATTATAGCAGCATATTGGCATTTAAGGAGAATGCTATTGAGTATAACGATAATGAAAAAACAAAAATAGATATATGCTGGATACAGCATTTTTTGTGAACATACAAAATAGCTAGAAGAAAAATGTTGCATATACTATATTATGCAATGTAAGTACATTAACCAATGACGAAATTTTTTGCCAGCCTTCACTATCGCTCAGGCGCAAACTTGTTTTTGACCGACTTAAATCCCTCATAGTATAAATAACTATTTTTTCACCGCTAGGCTTTTTTGACCAATGGGATGAACGATAATTCATATCTCGGACTTCCACAATAATAAGATCAGTTTTTGAAAATTCTTCACTTACTGGAGTTTTAAATCTGATACTTCAGACCTTCGGCTCCTTTTGATTCACAGAATTTTAAGAAGATGTGTGGCAGCACTGGATATGCGCTAGAAAGAGTCGGATATATACTAAAGAGAGTCCGCATCGACAGTCTCGTAGTATTTTGCACCACCCGCAGCTCGGAGCGGGTTCCCATCCAATTAAGCCAGTCTGATATTTAGTTTATTGTCCAAACCTGATTTTATTCACTCCAACTCTCGAACGATCCATGATTTTCTCGACTTTTTATGGGATTTGAGGTATCGAAGGCACTCGCTTTCGGCGGGCCAAAACGAATCCGATAAGAAAAAAAATGTTTTTTGTATTAATCTCTTCTCGAGAGCGTCGGGGCTCGTAACATCCAGATTTCATGTCTTGACAATCGTCGACGTGATCATCTCCTTCATTCAATGCAGAGTGAATGTCGGTGATCACCTTGAAGTAAAGTGCATCTATATCACCGTCAATTTTTGGGTGCGAAACTTGGACCAAGTCTTCTTGATGAACTTTTTGACACATCTAGTCAAGTTCAGAGGCAGAAAAATATTTTTCATTGATTAATCAGCATTAATACAATAGTTGTTGGTGGGTGTGCCACAAGGATCAGTATAAGGAACACAAATATTCAATTTTGGACAACTGCATGAACATAACAACGCAAATTAGATCATTATGATGGCAGATAATGTTTACTCATTCTTTTTCTTAATTGGAAGTATAACGAAATGGTGTTTTTCCATTTTTCGTAGTATATATATATATATATATATTTTCTTTTGAGATTTTGGCTTACAATATTTATTTATGTAACTGACATTTATTGGATATTCCGAAGATGATTTGTTTACTATTGGTGATAGTAAATAACTTGAAGTTTTAAAGAGCATTTTATTTACACTGATTATATGTAGATACACTGTATACACTGATACACAATTTATTAATGAGTGGTTTGACGACACTCGACGTAGGTGTACTTGTTAATTTGAACTTTTCAGTGAAACGAAAGAAAAATCTGTATCAGCACAGCGGAATGAATCTTTTTTAAAAGTGAACTGTTTGAAGAGATAGGCCTCAACTTTTTACATATGGTTTAAACAATTACCATATATGGTCCAGTCGGCGTTGCATTTCAACCGACTTACGGGCGCCTATTTGAAGGAGGGTGACCTTTTGCCTGAACGCTGACGCACAATATGATGCGAAATGCGAACAGTAACCATCTTAGGGAAAACTCTTTGAGGAAAATAACATTTAGTCGGATAAAATAATTCATCTCCATGAAATATTAAATAATTCAAAGTACAGTTAATGCTGTTAAAATAAATCAAATAATGATGCAAAAATGTATGTGTCACTAAGTACAGAGAAAGTGTTTGTTGAATAAAAAATACAACCGCGCTTTATTTTGCAGAAGGCAGTTCAACATAATGATCTAGAATTATTCTGAATTTAATGAAAATGTTTATATTTATGTTTATGTCCAAAATCTTCGGATGGGTCAAACCCAACTCATATCAGGTCAATGCTTTCAAACTATTTAAAAAAGCAGCAAATTTAGTTACAATCCATACGTTTCAATCTCAAACGACTAACTGAGTCCATTTGGCCTCGCTCAACATCGATAATTTCAGCAAATCGAAACATTCAAAGGTAACTTTTTCATAATTATGCCTATGGAAACGATCAAGAATGTCGAACCATCATCTGATACCGATCGTAAAAACAAATGGATAACAATTTAGCGAAATGAAGAAATCCCAAATTCCCGTGAGGGGCCGTTTCAGAATAGGGGCCTATTATCGACTGTTAATGATCTCACTCTCATTTTCGCGGGTTGCCGATCTCGGCAACTACGCAGAAATATCCCGAAAATACCCGCATACGAGGCGGATTCCTGAGGTGGGTATCAGATTGTGATCTGCCGAGATATTTTAATTAAAAGTTCGACCACAACGAAAAGCAAAAGTCGACGGTCCCTTCCTATTTCGCGGCTGGCTGGGTATGAGTGGCGCTGCCAAATCTTCAGATCTTCCCCAGATCTACAGAATTCAGTAGATACCTATAGTAATCTGCATTATGCAGCAGACATGGAAAAAAGGATTTCTTGAAATTCTGCCACTTCTAAGCAGTGCAAGTTCGTTTTCATTGTTGAGATTTGAGCAACGTAACTTTCTGCAATATTAGAGGATTTCCATCAACCATGGCGCTGGATAGCTAATGCATTATGTCCTATATTTTCTAATAATGTTGTGGAGGTATTTTGAATTATTCTGATGACCTAAGTTTCTTCACACTTCGCCATTCTGAATTCTTGACTGAATCAGCATTGTCCATTTCCATTTCACAGAGTTCATTAGTAATTTCAGCTTATTTTGTATTTTCACACTTAGACGGGTAGCCAGGGTTTTTTTTACTGGGTTTTTTCCCTAGGCTTTTATGTCATACGCCGAATTGTATGACACCCCGTCACTAACCCTGATCTATATGCTTTATTGTTTGCTAACTAAATATTGTCAGCTAAAAGTTCAAAAAAAGAATATATATATATATATATATTACAACGGCAATGTCTCAGCAACTCTCATTACCATTATAACCTTCGAGTGCTTTAGGATGAATGTTTCCACATCCATCTGTTCAACACATTAAACTTTCAGGATATGTAACCACCCTTTCCCTTTGAAAAAAATTGTTTGGATACTTAGAAATGCCAAAATATCCAATTCTCCATAAAAAGGCTGGTCTTCAACAACGAATATTCACACCATGAGTTTGAGGACGGCTTCCAATGAAGGATATACGCCAAAATTAAGGTCTGTGAGACAGCAGTAGCCGTTTTGCTTTGGTATCAATTCCTAAATGAATTATAGCAGCATATTGGCATTTAAGGAGAATGCTATTGAGTATAACGATAATGAAAAACAAAATAGATATATGCTGGATACAGCATTTTTTGTGAACATACAAAATAGCTAGAAGAAAAATGTTGCATATACTATATTATGCAATGTAAGTACATTAACCAATGACGAAATTTTTGCCAGCCTTCACTATCGCTCAGGCGCAAACTTGTTTTTGACCGACTTAAATCCCCTCATAGTATAAATAACTATTTTTTCGCCGCAAAGCTTCTTGACCAATGGGATGAAAATTAATTCATATCTCCAGCGGACTTCCGCAATAATCAGATCAGTTTTTGAAAATTCTTCACTTACTGGAGTTTTAAATCTGAGACTTCAGACCTTCGGCTCCTTTTGATTCACAGAATTTTAAGAAGATGTGTGGCAGCACTGGATATGCGCTAGAAAGAGTCGGATATATACTAAAGAGAGTCGGCATCGGCAGTCTCGTAGTATTTTGCACCACCCGCAGCTCGGAGCGGGTTCCCATCCAATTAAGCCAGTCTGATATTTAGTTTATTGTCCAAACCTGATTTTATTCACTCCAACTCTCGAACGATCCATGATTTTCTCGACTTTTTATGGGATTTGAGGTATCGAAGGCACTCGCTTTCGGCGGGCCAAAACGAATCCGATAAGAAAAAAAATGTTTTTTGTATTAATCTCTTCTCGAGAGCGTCGGGGCTCGTAACATCCAGATTTCATGTCTTGACAATCGTCGACGTGATCATCTCCTTCATTCAATGCAGAGTGAATGTCGGTGATCACCTTGAAGTAAAGTGCATCTATATCACCGTCAATTTTTTTGGGTGCAGAAACTTGGACCAAGTCTTCTTGATGAACTTTTTGACACATCTAGTCAAGTTCAGAGGCAGAAAAATATTTTTCATTGATTAATCAGCATTAATACAATAGTTGTTGGTGGGTGTGCCACAAGGATCAGTATAAGGAACACAAATATTCAATTTTGGACAACTGCATGAACATAACAACGCAAATTAGATCATTATGATGGCAGATAATGTTTACTCATTCTTTTTCTTAATTGGAAGTATAACGAAATGGTGTTTCTCCATTTTTCGTAGTATATATATATATATATATATTATTCTTTTGAGATTTTGGCTTACAATATTTATTTATGTAACTGACATTTATTGGATATTCCGAAGATGATTTGTCTACTATTGGTGATAGTGTTCGAAACTTTTCCAGGTGAATACAACTCTCATGGGATCCATAAAATTCTGAATAACAGTGTTTGAAGAATGGCCTTTTAATTGTAATGTTGGTACTACTGAAACGAGAATTCCCAGAATGGAGATAAACGGTCCTCCGTAGCTCCGGGCTGATCAGCTATGTTCTATGATTCGAAACTGTCATAAATTTGTCTTTGGAACTTCAGCTATAAGATAGATGTCAATGTTTTTTTTTTCATATCTGTGCCACCCAGGTGACCAAGGCAATATTCCTAGTGATAACAAGAGTAAACAAGTGAAATTTATCATCATTATCAAGCTCCGGAAACATGCTATGAGAATCTTTAATCTCCTAAATGCATCGAGCAATAATTAATAACCAAATAGAAATGAAATTGTCAGTATTATATAATAAATTTCTAGTGTGCTTATATGAGAAATGAAGGATAAATTTAAGTTATACTGTTGATATTTTCCGAACATTAACTATTTTTTTTAATTCTAATTAGTTGAAAAATGTTTCCTTTAATTCACATCTCTTTGAAAAAATTCCTTCAGTGCTCTCTAATCGTGGAAATAGCTCCCAAAATTCAACATGCAAGACATAAGTACCGGAATATATTTTTTTATCACATATCTATCTCATACGTTTGAAGAAATTTTATTGGTATGCTATTGAAAGACAAAATTTTATTACCACGAAGAATACATTGAATACAAATTCTTAAGTCAACCTCAAGTATTATTATATTATTTATGAATTCACCTGAAATTGTGACTTTTTACGAAGCGTGTTCTGTGAATAATAAACAAGAATTGATATTCTTTTTTTCGAAAGAACGTGGCAAGTCACTGCAATGAATTTTAAAAGGACTGAGAACTTTCCATATGGTACATTTTTGGGAATTTTTATTATTTTGGATCGAATTGATCATCTGAAGGATCCGAATGTAAACGATTCCTCTAACTTGATCTCACACGAATGATATTTACTTGAAACAATTTGAGGTTTATTCTTGCAGCGACAAAAAATTCGATTTAAATCGATTTGCCAAATAATTATGCATCATTGGTCTGAATTAGAACAATATAATCAATGCGTTTGCACGTGACTTTTGCTCAAAAACAGGGTTTTTAGAAATTCTTAAAAAATCCTCATGCATATTGCACGAGTGACATTTACTTTCATTCAGAATTACCAGTATCCACTCATTCGATAGTTGATAATTCTTGGTTTTTTAAAGGATAATTAACAGATTTGTCTTCAAATTGGCCTCGGGAAAAGATTAAATATAACATTGAATCTAACATACTTGATATCGTGATCTATAGACACTACGTATAAACATCCTACTCCTTTTAGATTGGTATCTTACGACACGTATGAGAATTGTCTTCGGGCAAATTTCTCTACACAAAAATCTCTCCAACCCCCTAATTTAAGCAAACCAGAAACAATGAGGGGCGTGAGAATTTCTGCGCGGATTCTAAACTATTATGCATCGATTCTTATATGGTAGCACCAAGGTCTTCTCAGCCGCACTGGTCTCGATGAATTCCAATGAATAAGTTAATAATTCCTTTAAAACCTGATCTGTTGGAATTATGCAACTCTCATTTTATGTACGCTAGATTTCACTCATCAGATCTGGATTTCGATATAGAGAACGGTATAAATAACGTCGCGCTGTTGATTTACTCTATTCTGCAATGCCGATATTTGTTTTCAATGCGAAATTCAACATGCAGAAATTAACTAAAATTGCAGTTATCCATTTTCTATTTTAAGCATAACATTTACTGAAAGTTCCATTTTCTAATATGTTTATGCTGCTGCAAGGATGTGTGGTAAGACTCAGGTGATGCAAAAATAAGGCAGAAATTCAAAGAAATATCCATCCATATGTTTCTCCATTCCGACCAAATGGTAGCTGTTGGTGCCACCCAACCAGGCGTAGCAAAAACAGCAAATTTATGGACCCATTCACTCATCAACTCCATTGGTACCAACACAGGAAAATAGAAAGGTGATCCTTATCCACGAACCATATCTGTTCAAATTGTTACAATAAAAGAGCAATATGGATGGAGGAAGAGCCCAAATTCGGTAGGAAAGCAACCTCGACATCAAAAATCACTCAAAATCTAACCTATCTAATTTAATTACTGATATACTGGGACTGATGCACGTCAATCAGTCCCATTCATAGGCCGTTACTGACAGATTTCCGACAAAACATTGAGGTTATGTATTCTATCACCGTACAGATCGTTTCAATATTGGCGAGCTCCTTTAAGGAGCCATCTAGAAACTGTGGTACAGACGAGGTCCCGAGACAGTCTGGTTCTGATTTATTAATAATTGTTTTGAATTATTTCCGCCAATGTTTGCCGGTTCTCCACGGTATCTAATTAAATCTAATTAAAGTGTTGCACGAGTAGATTATATGGTGCACCACATCATAGTTTGATGGTACGGTGAAGAGAAACTCGGTGAGCTTCTTAAGTGTTTGTATTTTTAAGCGATTCCGCAGCCAGTCGTGTAAATGATAGGATCTTGAGAGTATTGTTAGTTTGGTATATCAGAAGAAAGTCGAGAATTTCCATCGACTATTTAATCGTAGTAAATTGGAATCATCACCACAACCGGAATAAAGACAGCTGGCATAGAATCAAAGAATAACAGAAATGAGTAATGATAATGCACGAGTCAATAAGCTAGTGCTCCCAAGAAAAGGTTGAAAAGTCAACTTAACTAGCGATTAACCCTTACTCATTAGTGTGAACGCTCTGATGCTTTATATACCAAACTTATTTGGATGAATTTTGCATTTAAATAAATAGGTATAGAAAAACTTTGTTTGATCTAAGTGCTGATTCATATGTAAAAGCCTTGGTCACCTGTGTGGCACAGATATGAAAAATAAAAAACATTGACATCTATCTATCTTCTACAGCTGAAGTTCCAAAGACAAATTTATGACAGTTTCGAATCATAGAATATATTGATCAGCCCGGAGCCACGGAGGACCGTTTATCTCCATTCTGGGAATTCTTGTTTCAGTAGTACCAACATTACAATTAAAAAGGCCATTCAAACACTGTTATTTAGAATTTTATGGATCCCATGAGAGTTGTATCACCTGGGAAAGTTTCGAACACTATCACCAATAGTAGACAAATCATCTTCGGAATATCCAATAAATGTCAAGTTACATAATTAACGCAGCGACAGAAAATACTCCCCCGATATACAAGTTTCATGAAGCGTGTATTGTATCCCACCGCTAAACATGCCAATCAACTAATTTAAACAGACGATCGTTTACTTGTAAGGTAATTGATCCAACACAACTCTTGGTTCAACATATTATAATGCTTGATGCCACTCATTAGCTGACAGTTATCAACAAACTTGATCGGATGCAAAATTTGTACCTGATCTAACTTGCAAACAGAAGTTAAGACGGACAGACAGATTTGCTTATCGAGGCATTGCCTAATGGCAACTGCTGAATGCTGAGCAGGAAATCTTTGAAACAAGCGAGTACACCTTCTCTGGGTTGTATTGCAAGCTGATCCCATTAAACGATTCAATTTTGAACATCAAATATTTCCAAAATAAGAACAGAAAACTTGGATCACGCCACTGAGGGTAGATACAAGTAGTTCCAAATTGTGAATCCCATAAACAATTTCAAATGATTCTCTGTCATTCAATTACCAAAAATTATCGAAATGTTGTTTCAATGAATAAGTGGTGTTAAAACAATTTCATTGAAAATAAGTTTCAACCAGCCTTCTTACAAACGCTAGATTTCACTCATCAGATCTGGATTTCGATATAGAGAACGGTATAAATAACGTCGCGCTGTTGATTTACTCTATTCTGCAATGTCGATATTTGTTTTCATTGCGAAATTCAACATGCAGAAATTAACTAAAATTGCAGTTATCCATTTTCTATTTTAAGCATAACATTTACTGAAAGTTCCATTTTCTTATATGCTGCTGCAAGGATGTGTGGTAAGACTCAGGTGATGCAAAAAATAAAGCAGAAATTCAAGAAATATCCATCCATATGTTTCTCCATTCCGACCAAATGGTAGCACGGTGCCACTCCAACCAGGCGTACAAAAACAGCAAATTTATGGACCCATTCACTCATCAACTCCATTGGTACCAACACGGGAAAATAGAAAGGTGATCCTTATCCACGAACCATATCTGTTCAAATTGTTACAATAAAAGAGCAATATGGATGCAGGAAGAGCCCAAATTCGGTAGGAAAGCAACCTCGACATCAAAAATCACTCAAAATCTAACCTATCTAATTTAATTACCATATACTGGGACTGATGCACGTCAATCAGTCCCATTCATAGGCCGTTACTGACAGATTTCCGACAAAACATTGAGGTTACGTATTCTATCACCGTACAGATCGCTTCAATATTGGCGAGAGCTCCTTTTAAGGAGCCATCTAGAAACTGTGGTACAGACGAGGTCCCGAGACAGTCTCGGGTTCTGATTTATTAATAATTGTTTTGAATTATTTCACAATGTTTGCCGGTTCTCCACGGTATCTAATTAAATCTAATTAAGTGTTGCACGAGTAGATTATATGGTGCACACGTCATAGTTTGATGGTACGGTGAAGAGAAACTCGGTGAGCTTCTTAAGTGTTTGTATTTTTAAGCGATTCCGCAGCCAGTCGTAAATGATAGGATCTTGAGAGTATTGTTAGTTTGGCATATCAGAAGAAAGTCGAGAATCTCCATCGACTATTTAATCGTAGTAAATTGGAATCATCACCCACAACCGGAATAAAACAGTTGTCATAGAATCAAAGAATAACAGAAATGAGTAATGATAATGCACGAGTCAATAAGCTAGTGCTCCCAAGAAAAGGTTGAAAAGTCAACTTAACTAGCGATTAACCCTTACTCATTAGTGTGAACGCCTTGATGCTTTATATACCAAACTTATTTGGATGAATTTTGCATTTAAATAAATAGGTATAGAAAAAACTTTGTTGATCTAAGTACTGATTCATATGTGCAAGCCTTGGTCACCTGTGTGGCACAGATATGAAAAATAAAAAACATTGACATCTATCTATCTTACAGCTGAAGTTCCAAAGACAAATTTATGACAGTTTCGAATCATAGAACATAGCTGATCAGCCCGGAGCTACGGAGGACCGTTTATCTCCATTCTGGGAATTCTCGTTTCAGTAGTACCAACATTACAATTAAAAGGCCATTCAAACACTGTTATTTAGAATTTTATGGATCTCATGAGAGTTGTATTCACCTGGGAAAGTTTCGAACACTATCACCAATAGTAGACAAATCATCTTCGGAATATCCAATAAATGTCAGTTACATAATTAACGCAGCGACAGAAAATACTCCCCGATATACAAGTTTCACGAAGCGTGTATTGTATCCCACCGCTAAACATGCCAATCAACTAATTTAAACAGACGATCGTTTACTTGTAAGGTAATTCGATCCAACACAACTCTTGGTTCAACATATTATAATGCTTATGCCACTCATTAGCTGACAGTTATCAAGCAACTTGATCGGATGCGCGTTGTACTCGATCTAACTTGCAACAGAAGTTAGACGGACAGACAGATTTGCTTATCGAGGCATTGCCTAATGGCGTCTGCGAATGCTGAGCAGGAAATCTTTGAAACAAGGAGTACACCTTCTCTGGGTTGTATTGCAAGCTGATCCCATTAAACGATTCAATTTTGAACATCAAATATTTCCAAAATAAGAACAGAAAACTTGGATCACGCCACTGAGGGTAGATACAATAGTTCCAAATTGTGAATCCCATAAACAACTTCAAATGATTCTCTGTCATTCAATTACCAAAAAATTATCGAAATGTTGTTTCAATGAATAAGTGGTGTTAAAACAATTTCATTGAAAATAAGCTTCAACCAGCCTTCTTACAAGTAGGTAACATCAAAGATATAGAAGTAGAGCCATTTCAAATTTGAAGAACCATTGACTCAGCCACATTGCAGTGCAAAAATTAATTCCTTTCAGTTGAATAAAATCTCTTTTTTCTCCAGTTGAGATATACGGCTTTATTTCAACATCCATTTGTTCATTTAAATGGCAAATGAATGAGGATTTAATGTCACCTACTCGTAGATACGACTTCAGAACCGCTGGAAATTTCCGCTTTGTCTTGTGATATACCGGACATTCTTACATTTTCCAATACCAGGTCCTTTTTTACTTCACCGACGCTGTTGATGAATTTCAGTCAGTTGAACACAAGAGAAAGGGTGCTCACAAGAGATTGTCACACTTGAAAGATGACTTTCAGTACTCCAACCAGTTACTTTTATGGGTTAGACGTTATAGCCAATCAGGAAGCCTAAAAATGTGTCAAAATAAGGGCTCCCATGGCTTCAGAAAACGTTGTGAGGCAAGGGGGTAATTTTTGATCTCCCCGGCATTCGTTGAATAAGCTGTTGCTCTGCGACTTCCAGTTCAGACACTGCGACACTTAAGCTCCATCCATATGGTCTTGCTGTAGTCCAAAAGGCAAAAGTAATGCCATTTTGCTGCCAATCAAGGATCATGCGAGTCTCGCATGAAATTGTCTCACAAAGATCTCCTGTTCCGCACATATTCATCTTAAAGGTTGTGTCAACGTATGAATCGTGTGTTAATCCCTTTGAGAACTTCATGAGAAACCTTCATTCAGAACCTACTACTTTGTGATGTACATTGCCAAGGTTTGCAACAGTTAAGTCATATGCTTCAGAGGTAGATGGCGGCACTATTTATCTGCAAGAACTTGAGGAATATGAGCTTTAAATTTCAACAATACGAAGCCACTGCTCACTCAGGGAAACATGGATAAAGCTTCTGAAGGAACAATACCTGGAGCAAAACGTTGAATTGAGTATTGTAGCAAGCAATTAATCCAAAACTTTTTCGGAACCTCTAAACTGATCTAGACCTCAGTAATGTTGAGTTGGAACCCATCACGATTTTTTGCATAAAATTCAATTGAAAGAACATCTGATGATAACTGATTCATCAAAAGCAATGTTACAAATGGAGAATTTCCTTAGAAAAAACTCATTATTCCTAAGGGTTCAGTTAGAATGCTATAACTGAACTGCTGTGATGTGTACCACATATCTAAAACCCTAACACCTACCAGTTCGATGAATGAAAACTGTTCAATACAATTCTTCAACCAAATGCCAGCTCCACAAGATTGCCAACTCATGAATGAGTACCGAGCTGCAAGAACACATTTTCAGAAGACCATAAATGACCAGGCGAGGGTGTTTTTATGGATCCCAGATCAGTTACACAGACGTTCGCGTTTAAGAAGAAACTTTCAATGGTGAACAACCTGCATACCTGGGAATATTTCACAGATGAAAGTCTTGCTCATTATCTCGAAACGGCGATGCTTTATTAACGTTTCATAGCTTATTTTTATATAACAACAATGGGATATTCATGGTTTTTTGCTCCAGTTGGTATTACGAAAGGGGAATTTTAATGAATGGTTCGTTTGCAGTGTTATGTAATATGGCAATTAGAAGAAATTCCTGGCAGGTCTTCGGTTTCATCTTCCAATTGGAGATATCGATATGATGATTGACGCCATACTTGGTAAGATTATAGCTTCTTTAATCATTGTGAATTGAAGAAATATTTCAATAATATATTTGGAATATTGAAGTAATCCATTTGTTTATAAAGAAATTATAAGCATATAAAGATAATTTTTTAAATTAATGTCTGTTGTTAACATAGAATCTAAAAATTAAGTGAAAAATTAGAAAAAAATTTCACAACATTGAGGTGAGTTTTCTTTGTTTAAAAAAAAATTTATTATGGAAGTATTGAATTTATTTGAACGTTTATATCAAGCTTTCATCACGAAGCGAAAAGAAATTATAGCAATTTTGTTTATACTTTTATTAATTAGGAAAATTTAGGAAGTCCCGGAAGAAACTGTGAATCAATTAAGGTCTAATTTATTGCAAAACTAACTTCGTTAAAAATCCAAGAGAAATTATTTTTAGAAATGTTAAGATTAAATTTCAATTTTTCAAGATTTTTAAATCTGCAATAAATACCCTGAATACATTTCTTATTTTAACTTACTAACTTGCGACGCTGTGCGCTCAACCGCAATATGTAGCAAGACGGCAATTTGCAATGATAAATTTAAATTTTAGTAATGGAGGTAAAGACGATCAGAATTGAAACATCTTTTATATTAGAAGAGTAGTTGATAAGAATTATATCAGAATATATCTCCTCATTCATCCATTTCCAATGCAACAAAGTAAATGAAATCCGTAGAGCACACCACACGAACCAGTTTTCTTGAGATTGATGATGTTGCGTGTTTTTTTAGTACCAAAACCCGCTATTCAAAACTGTGCTCGTGTTCTGCCGCCCAGTTTCTAGGATGAATGCTACCGTTGCAGAAAGTTTAAAAAAACTTTTCCTTCTGAGTAAATTTGATGTGTAACGTTTAGTTATTAACCATACTAGGAAATCTTCGTCTATGTTATAGAATATCAACTAAGATGGCATAGCTATGCGGATCACGATCGTGATTTAACGATATACAATACCTACGAACAAACGGGCCTAGCTTACTAACTCGATTTTAACGAATGGAAACAGCTATAGGATATATCAAATACAATTCCTTTGACTTAAATAATTCGAAAGGACAAATAGTAACTTCTCCGATGTTCGATTAAAATCATAAATTAAATCTGTAGTCATTATATTTCAAAATATTTTTCCACTTAGGAATGGGAAAAGAAAGAAAACCCCAAGATAAGTTAAAGAAATATCCTCTATGAGTGTTTTCTCGTAACTCCGAAATCGACAGACTGACAGAGTCTCTGAGAATTTGTGGACCGGAGACTGGTAACACAGTTTCTACGAGATGTAGAGTGCAAGAAGGTCTTGTCGGATATTTCCGGTTTCTTCTTGGACTGGATTTCCCAAATTAATGAAAAATTCTTTTAATTGAAAAGAGGTTGTACAACTTAAAACTTTATTTACACTATGTACACCTCGGATGTCTGGATGGCACATAAAACCTCCTCTTACGACCACAATGAGTCAACACACTCACTAGAAATGTTGTAAATATTTCTCTTAAACCTCTTAACCTTAGTTCTATTTATGTTAACTGGTTAAATCAAACAAAACCTTGAAATATATACAAGTTCCCCACTTCAAAAGGGGGCGTAAAAACGGTTTGACCAAATAGATGGAAAGTGCAAAACGTACAATTCTGGCCTTTCCCGAAAATACCCAGGCAGAATTCCAGCATTCGACAAAGGTTCAAATATAAAGATCTATTTTCAGGTCATCCGGTCATAAACTCATACCGAAAGTACCTCGTTGTAAATTCTATCACTTTAAAAACTAATTGGGGTACTTCGAATATTGCAGTTCCATGACCGCTCCAAATCTTAACAATAAGCAACTATTCGAGTACTAGAACATATTTTCTAATGATAATTGTTGCAAGATCAGATATTATGCTGATCACGTTCCTCCATTCTTCACATAACCAAATTGTTCATATATAACACATGGATCAATTAGTCCCGAGACTACCAATGAAAACAAATTTTTTTTTGTAAAATTTTTGTTTATTCATCAACATAATCACCTTCTAGGGTGATAGAATCGTTCCAACGCTTTTTTTTAATACTATGTTTATAAAAAAAACTGTCTTTCAAAATGAGCTTCAGTTTCAGCGATGACCTCCTCATTTGAGCCAAATCTTTTTCCCTAGAGAATTTGTTTAAGATCAGCAAAGAGCCAGTAGTCAATGGGAGCTAAATCTGGCAAGTATGGGGGTGGGGAAGTAGATCAAAGTCCAATTCGTTCAATTTTGCCATTGTATTGAAAAAGAATTTTTTTCTCTGCATATGTGGTCGTTTTTTTGCTATTTCCTCCTTCAAACGCACCAGCAAGTCAATATAATAACCACTGTTGATCTATTTACATTTTACGAGGTAGTCAATGAAAATCACGCCATGCGTATCTCAAAAAACTGACGCCATGACTTTGTCAGCTGACTGCTGCATTTCCGGGCGCTTCGGGCGGCTTTCGCCAGCTGTGCGCCACTCAGGTGACTGCCTCTTCGACTCTGGAGTGTAGTGATGTATCCATGTTCCGTCCATGGTCACGTAACGAGGCAAGAAATCTTTTTTGTTGCGAGTAAATAGCGATAAACAGCTTTCTGAATCATCGACTCGTTGCTGTTTTTGTTCCATCGAAAGCAATCGCGGTACCCACTGGGAAAAAACCTTTTTCTTGCTCAATTTTTCATGAAGGATAGTGAATACACTTTCATATGATATCTGAGTCATCTCAGCACTCTCAAGGAGCTTGACTTTACGATCTTTCATTATAATTTCCGTGTAACGGCTTCCACAGGTCTACCCGACCGTTCCGCGTCATTTGTGTCGGTACGACCACGTTTAAACTCGGCAAACCACCGAAAAATCGTTGCTTTTGATGGACAAGCGTACGGGTAACATTTTTCAATCCATTGTTTCGCTTGCACGGGGTTTTTACCCATTAAAAAACAATATTTTATCAGAACACGAAACTCGATTTTTTCCATTTTTCAAACAAACTACAAAATGACTTTACTCAAACCTCGATAACTCAGCTGTTTCTGGTCCGATCGACTTAAAATTTTGACACGTTTAAAGCAAAGGTTAGTACTCTAGAAAGACGTGGTTACTGATTTACTATGAGCGCCATCTCTGGGTAAGTCTCGGGACTTATTGATCCATGTATTATATTCACTGAAACTTATTTTCTCGAACTCGTTTGTATTAGTTTCTTTAATACTGAAATTTTTGATATTATTTTGCTATTCTATACCCTAAATTTAAATATTTCTTAGCAGAATTTTAAGGACCTGGAACAGTCTAGTACCACAACCTGAAGAAAAATAAGATAGGACACTAATCGATTTCAATTTGTTGCCTAACGGAATGTCTCAATATTTTTAGTGACATTTATTAACATTACTTGTATATGCATGTATGTTTTTCAATTCGACGCTATAAAGGCCTCAATAATAATAAACTAAATCTTCTTTGAAACTCACGAATGATTAGATGAATGCAATAAATTTCCAATGAAACCAAACAATGGTATACCTACCTCTCGTAGAGGGCGAATGGCTCTACAAGAGTAGAGTATCATCGTTGGAAGTTTGACATTATCCGGTATTTTTTAAGAATCCATATCTATGGAATTATTATAGATATCAAAATGAAATTTGGAAGATGGATAATGCGGTAGATAGCCTATTTTTTTAAATTTTTTCAACCGGTTTTAACGGAAGTAATGTAATTCCACCAGAAGCTAATATTACTAGAGAATTTACAAACCGACTTGCTTATTGACAAGAAGTTGACGGTGCTCAGTCTGAACATCTAATACATTAAGTTTAGTTCAGTTATGATTCAATGTTAAGATTACTTAATTTTAGTAAATAATTATAAGTTATTTCTTTAATGGATTATAGATTTTTACATTCTTTAGATACTTTTCTGTTAATTTCTAATGTTTCATTAGAAACTAAAATAATATACAGGCTGTTCCATTGCAAATTTTAAAATTGTTATTACTTTCAGTAAAACCGAAAATCAAAATTGTAAAAAAAATATGAAAACAAATAGGTAATCTACTGCAGTATCCATCTTCCAAATTCCAGTCTGATATATCTAATAATTTCAGAGATATTTACTTGGTTCCACACTTTTGCCCATCATTGTATATACAAACTCTCAAGAATCCAAAAAACTTCACTTTTGATTGAAACCAAACAATAACCACGATTACAAAACTTATTTAAATCATACAGTCCATTGGGTGACAATAAAAAAACCGATAAAATATGTTACGTTTATAAATGCGGGTAAAACGAACGAGCTTAAGAAATATACACATATCGTATTCGAAAGCAGTTTTTCCATATAAGGATATTATCTTTTATTATCTTCTGTTTACATGGTAGCGGATTTAAGTCTGTTAGTATGTACGCAAAACCATTAAATTACTCACTCGGATCAGATAGAGCGATTTATATGTACGAGCAAAGTTTCTGGTGCAAGAAAAATGTTAAACAGCAAAAACAAATTAGTACATAGACAATTTTAGCCTCAAATGGATTTGTATGAGATAAAAGCTGTTATATTCATGAATATTGCACTTTCATTACAAGAGTAGCCATGTACCAAAATGAAATCAACCAATTTTAAATGGAGGTTCCATATTGTCGTCCTCGACAGAGATTCAACGAAAAAATTGATGAAAGGTGTCCATATTAGGGTTCGAACAAAACAAAACTATAAAATAGTTGAAAGAACATTACATTCAATCATACCTTACAGAGTTTAATTGCTTTTCTATCCTCGGAACACAATAAGCTCCTTTCAAATCACGGAAGCTCGTTAAAGCAAAAAAATTAACAGTAATCTGAGAACGAGTGCTATTCTTAATTTCTATGATTCCTCCAAGCTGGATGCTCATAAAAGAAGCAGACAAAATTGAACAGAAATCAATTAGCGTCGAATTGTTTAATTACGATGGAAATTCCTAGGACCTATTTGTACTGAACGAGGAAAATAATGTGCAATTAGGAGAGAACTGGAAATAGAGATAGGTACAGATTCAATTAGCAGGTATTGCACAATGTAGAGAATCGCCTGTTGAGACCAAACAGAGAGAAGAAGTGATTGAGAGAAGTATGCGTATGGTGTGATAAGAGATCTAGAGGCTTGTGGTTTTTATGGTTTACCGAGTAGGGATAAAGCTTGTTGGCTTTTCTCTGAATTGTTATAGAAAATTTAGACCACACGCAGGTTTTCTCATGCTATAAAAAATGTTAACACGAGTTCGTCAGATCAAATGATTTGTAGTTTATCTCACTTTTGACGAGGAAAAATCATTTAAATTCTTCTTGAAATATATTATGTTGGACATCGTTGCTTGTTTTTTGTTTTCACCAAGCAGAAATTAAAGATGCTGTCTTCTACTTCAGTAGTATATAATTTTTAAATTTTTTCAGACATTTTGATATATATTTTCACAAAATCCTGGATTTAATGTTGATAAAGGTTGATTGATTTGTTAATTATAATGGTCTCGACAAATGCGGAATGAAGTATCTTAATAACCCAAAAATTTTTAAATTTTTAATATATATAATTATTAATATTAGTATATAATATTTTAATATTTAGCTATGCTTGTTTCACTTTGGAACAATGACTGTATCAACATACATAATAAAAATTTTCATGTAGTAAGTATCATTATAAAATTATTTGGAACAAATATTAAAAAATATTTTCGATAAATAATTTTTTTTCTCTTTCGTTGTCTTGCAAAAATTATCATAAAAAAATTATCTCCTACAAGTTCCTTGTTTTTCAAAATGGCTTCTTGAATTGCATTTGTTAAAATAAATATTTTAGACATTTTGCTCTCAAAACGTTAATCCACAAATTGGGACACTAAAGAGAAAAAATATGTTCAATGAATTATTTCATCATTTGTTTTGTAAGCCAACTGTTCGAAAGGATATACATATATCGATTTTATTAATTTAAAACTTTTTCGTGAGCAAATTTCATTTTTCTTTTCAACAGTCGATTATATATATAAGTGCGTTATTGAAACTCGAAAATATCATACTATACGGAAATTGAAGCAGCAATTTGACCAGTCCATAATATATATATATATATATATTCACAACTAGTGATTCAATTAAGGATATTCAATTTTTTTTATTTGAAATGTAGCTTTATCGCTTAGATAATTTTAAAATAATCTATCTTTTCTTAATTAATAACTAGGTGCATCTGTTCATAAAAATTTTGTAGTCCTCCCGTTATAGTTTTGAATGCAAAAAAATGCTTAGCACATTCTTGACAATATCTGTTTTCATGATTATTCTTTAATACAAAAAAATAATTTGTCGATAATCAAAATTTTTTTGTAACAAATTGTTAAATGTAGGATCTAATCACTAACAAAAAATTTGGAAATTGTTAATTATGATTGTTGCGAGCATAATGATCTCTAAATTAATCATTTAAACAATTTGAAACAATGGAAAATTAAAAATATATTATTTTCAATTTTCACTATTTATTCTGATCAGAGAAATGAATAGAATAATATAATATGAAATTAGTAACAATAAACTTTCAGAAATACTGAGTTTAGATTTGTTTGAAACAATTTTATATACAGATTACGTGAAAAAAATTGATATTAAATATGCGATACATGAGTTAATCCCTGGGCTACAAGCAATTATTTATCGAGAAGAATAGTCCCAACACGTGTGGTTGATATTTTTTAATTGCATGTGGTAATCTGTGGGATCATTACCGATACGAAATGAACTTGTATCAGTTCAAACAGGCTCAGACTTGTCGCAAATGACCGAGTGCGAACGCTGTTTTCCTGTACTCCCACGCTTCTGCTCCATGCCATTGTCAATGTCGACACACATCCTAATTTATCTGGGGAAAACAAAACGTTCTGTTATGAAGCCAAAGTTACGATCCGTTGCTTTTTTCTGGTCCCACAACTGGATATTCACTCGTTATATAGCGGAAAAGGTAGCATTAGCACCTGATATGTCGAAATTTCTTTTTTCCCATAGATCAGCATTAGGATCTTGTTACTAAAATTGAGGGTTTGGACCAAATTATGTAGATGAATAGGCTATTTCCCCTATCATTAAGGAGTGTTTTATCAATTTGACCGAATTAGTCTAAGAAAAACTTGCGGTACCTTCGATGTCTTTCAGAATATATTAACGCAAGCTGAAGTGAATTGAATAATTTTACATGCGTTATCAAGACGTGAAATCTAGAAGAAACCGTTGCTTTAGGGGCAATATCTTCCTCAAGGTACGAGATGCTGCCTGAGTTTTGATCAAGATTCATTTTGGCATTTTCACCTGATTCAGATCTCTTGAACGGTATACTGGAACCACTTTTTATGTCTCAAGTCCTGGCAAAAAAAATGGAAATTAATTCTTAGATTTCTACTTATTTGAACATTTTCAAGAACTTTATAGCGTTGCAATCAATAGTACTTTGAAGAGTATTATGTACATAGGCAACCAACGTTACATACGGACGTTTCATCTCCGCGCACTATTAATTACAAGAAAAATCAAAGTTTCTTTTTCTTGAAGATATTATTGTTATTTCATCTTCCTTGTTAAATAGAGAACTTCTTCGAGTAAGGTTGATAATTTTTTATTTTATTATCGGAGAGTACAGAGTCATGAATAATGCATCTTCCAAAAGTTATGGTCTGTTTATAAAATTTTTTTTTTGACGATTTTAATACGGTTATAAAATGCCCCACGTTTGTGGTCCATTTGAATTATAAAAAAATTTCAACTAAAAAAGGTGAACAGATAAATAAGTTGTTTCGGAAAAACGCAAATTCAAGTAAGAAGTCACAAGATACTCTTTTCAATCAGAATTGAATTAAATAAAACAAAATTACCTTTCAATTTGTTCAAGAATGAATGAAAGAGAAAACCAGATTTCGGTAAAATTTATTTTATGGCTAGTTTCTCAAACTCTTTGCAATACTAAACAAGTGGCTACCTGCTCGTCTAGTAAATTAGATTGAATCCATTCAAGTCGGTTGATCAGGTTCTCTAAATTTCAAAAGGTGAGAAAACACATTATTTGGTGTTGAGAACACTACGTTAAAGGTCAAAGATATCATTAATGAAGATAGATCAAAGTAGTACCCCATAAAATCTGTAAGAATTCTCTCATCGCTGTCCATAAAGAAGACCTGAACCTCTTCATTTATTGTCTTCCAACTTCACCCAACTCATAATAATCCTCCATTCTTCATGGGATCGGCACAGTAATGTCGAATAATTTTGAGTCGTTTGGTGAGAGCTAATTGTTATGGTGGCACAAGGAGAATGTTGAAGAGATGTTTCTAGGTAAAGGAGACAATGAACGTGCTAGCCTTCAAGATGGCGGTCGGCATTCCAGTAGAGATTTTGCAGTCACAGCTTGTAATAAGATATTTTTTGATATGATAAAAATAATCATACGAAAATCGATACATGGTGAAATATTTCCGTTAATGATTGTTTGAACTTTCTTGGTTCAAGGTCGAATTTTGTTCATTTCTAATTTTATAAATTTTATTCAGTTCAAATTTTTTGGACGAGTGACATAACAAATAGGTAGCCACAAAGCAACAAACTTTCATATATTATATATTTACAAACAAATCTCACAACTCAGAAGAGACTGTTTTTTTCTGAGGTTTTCCCTAAGCTCCAACAGCTTCAACTATTGATGTGTTTGCTATTGTTCAAAAACCGACTATATTCCTCACAAAAATTAGTAGAAATTGCAAAACGAAATAGTAGTTAACCGTTCACAACAATAATACGTATAATTATAATTTGGCGCCCATCGTGGGGCAACGTGCAATTCGTTCTTCATGAATTAAATGGATTCTTTTGTAATTTATTGTATTTCCTTATTTTTCCTCATCACAATATAGTTTCTACAGGCTTTATACAGAAAACATTCATCATCAATCTTTTTTTAAGTGAACAGGATAATTACAGAACGACATGAATTGGATGAATTCCTAACAATCGCCAATAGGTAATTACAGGATATTTCATCAAATTCCTCTGTGGAATTTCTCGATGAAGAAATCATATCCGAAAAAATGTAGATACACCTGTAAAGCGAGAGGAATTACACTGAAATGGGTCGAAGAATTCGATACTCTCGATGATGAGATGATTCCAAAGAACTTTGACAGGATGCCTGGACAAAATTTTTTGTCGGATATGAGCGCGCATAACTCATCACAGGAAACCCTTTGATTCATCTCAGATACCGATATCCTCAGTCGATAATCAATAATTTCGCTGTCACCACAACTCGTTATGGGTTTTTCTAAGTACGCTAACTGCGCGGTAATTCAGACGAGATGGTTGGGCTCCTGGTTAGCGAAGAATCCGGCAGGTTTTTGTTTCCTCCCCCTTTGTTTTCGTCAGGTTCATTAACAATACGAGATGGCGAATACCGCGCAATCCGATGCACAAATTAGACGCCATTATTTTGTGGTTTTTAATTGATTCCCTTGACATCTGACGGCCCAATTATCCATTGACGAAAACGCGGCACCCACCAATACTGGACTCCAAAAAGAAGCTATGGGAATCATCCCTACAATCGATTTCTACCGAATTTCACAAATTCCATTGAGCCAGGTTCCTCTGCGTTGTCCTGGGCCCATAACCAGAACACAATTGAAAACCTGTGTGTGCTGCGATATTTGAGGACATGAGAAATATGTTATTCAGCAACGCAACCGCATAGCATTCAAAAATGCTGATAACTACATTGTAATATGAATCAAAGTGATATGGTTGCTGGTATAACTCTATAAAGAAAGTACAACAACTGGCGACACCACAAAATCTAGAATAATCACCTACAAAGGACGTAATACCTAGTACATTCCACTACAATGTTCACACCATTCTTAATCAAAGAGTCAAGTAAAATTGCACATATAACATTTAAATCAATTTCAAATTCTGGTGCCATAAAACGTTGAAAAGCTACAAAATACATGACGATATTGTTGTGTTACTTACCGTCCATCTGAATGAAAATGGTAGCACCAGCTTCCCTCTCTCGGGATCGGCAAGGGTGAAAGAACTCTGTCCAAGTACGCTACTCGAGGTGTTCCCGAATGAGCAAGTGCCGGTGCTCGTCACATTGCTCTGATATTCTTTGAGACAAAGCCGGAAAAAAGTGTTACAAGGGGTTGAGCAACGCGCGGTGAGGGGATTTCGTGCGGCGCCCCCACAGCACTCTCCCGTCGTTAGCTCGGACCTTGGATTGGCCATCTCGAGCACTTGCAGTTCAAAGAAACCAGATCCATTCGCGCACTGGAAAAAAAAAATTAAATAAGGTACAACAGCAAAAAAAAAGATAAGAGATTTTAGTTAAAACTTAAGAGCATTCAATTCAGTTCTGTAATAAGGCAGTGAAATCAAAATTGAAAGTTTAAAGTGTCACAGGTCGAATTAAAGTGTTCATTTCATATATTAAGGTCATAAAACTGTGATTATTCATTCTATATTTTATTCAATACCAGCAACATCCGGAAAGTTAGGCATTGGAGGGACAGATAAGGATTGTAGGGTTTTCGATTCATTACGAAATTTCTATTTGTTTTTTTTTCACCATCCACTGCCTTCTCCTTATAATAGTGAACTCTTTTTATTCCAATGATGTTACATCCTCACGGTTTGATTGTCTTTTACCTTACTCGACATTTATCAATAGTAACTCACTTTCACAAAAAAATACAGTGGCGTATCTTATACTTGTTTAAACTTCCTGTACATTAGGTAAGAATATGAATGAATCTATAGTTGAGCGTCAGATTCGTTCGTCTATCTTATGAATGTTTCAGTAATAAGAACTCAATATCCTGCGTACACGTATATGTAGGCTTTCGTATAGAATATTTATGAAGGATATGTGGCATAATGAGCATTCCTATGGGTAATGTCTGGTTGTTTTATTGAGATGATACGATCCAAGGAAGGATTCAATTATCTCTCTATTTCATCAGCATAAGTAGGAGAATATTTATGAATGAGAACTTGAGTTTTTATCCAGTTTGGCCCAATACTCTTTTGAAAACTGTATGAAAAACATCTTCGACAATTCAGCCAATAACTTCTTTCAATCTTTTTGATAAAGTAAATGGTTTTATTACAAAATTAAAAGAATAAGATTAGTCGATAAGTGAAAGGGTCTGAGGGACTTAATGTATTTATTCTTCTAATATTTACAAATATTTGAAGCAACTGCTAGAATGTGAGGTGTTTTTTATCAAATTGCAATTTTTATTTTGATTTTAGAAAGTAGTATTATAATTCAAAAGTTTATTGAATTGTTGATTGGAATTTAATTTAAGTATAAGAACTTTTTCATGAGGAGTATATCGTTCCACATAACAATGTATGGTTACATACAGTGGCAGCTCGAGCAATATTGCTCAACATTGTTTCAGAGATTAATTAAAATTGATGTTTCTTCCAGTTACAGATTTAAGTTCAATTATTGGTTGTCTTCATGAAAGCAGTATGTATATTTATTAAAAGCATTGAGTCTCTGCGACTTCACAAGAAATTTTGAGGTTTTTCAGGTTTCTTCTGGCAATCATAACTGCTCGATCAATGTGTGAGACTGTATCACCTAATCATTGAAATGGATATTTTATTTCAATCGATCTCCGAACCATTTTCATCTTAAATATCTGACGAAGAATTTAAATTTCCGTTTAATTTTCACACTTCTCTCATTTTATGGTGAATATATCTGAATAGGAAGATCATAAAATCCATCTGATAAGTTTATCCGATTGCTTTAATTAGCGACAGAACATTAATATGCTACAAATCTGTGTTTTATCGTCTAGCATCTCTTGTGAAACTGACGGCCATCTAGAAACAGTTACGAAAAACACATTCCAGATACGAAAAACTCGAAATCTACACTCATTAAAAATATAGCACATGAAAGATGAAATTCACAACGGTCGACTATAAACTGGATCTAGATCATTGTCATGCATATCGAATATTCCGATAAATTCTAGAAAAAGTTGAAATTGATTCTGTACGGGGTTCATCCAGTGTGAAACGATGGGCAAAAAAGGGCTTATAGTGGTCAGTTTGATTGTTTGTTCGCATTTAATAATATTATTTATTCCATCGATTGAACGTATTCGCAGAACCCAAGTATCTTGGATAGCATCTACAGAATGTTATAGTTGGCATTATGTTAATAGCAGAGCCAGACGCTGTTTCTCTTACACCAGTCATGTCGATATCGATTCGGAGATCTTTAAAAGCTGCTCCAGATGAATTATTTATCAGAGGGGTGTAAAAAACAGGGACAGTTTATAGGATGATTTCTGTGAGCTATAAAGCTACGTTGACTATCTGGCCTGGGACTGTTGCAAGCTTGATGGTGTACCTGCTACTCTGTCGGTTCTCTAATTGTTTCCAATTTACACATGCTGGATTTTCTTCCTTTTTAGTCACTTCACCGGCGGATTCACGGCTCTGGCCAGCAGCCGTTGCAGTCATTAAGGAAGTGCAGATTATTTTTCAAAATACTGGGAAGACATAAATTTTGTTTGCTTATGGAGCGTCCATCGAATATTGAGTAATTACGGAACTAAAAAACTCTATATACAGTGTGCACCATACCAGACGAGAGACCCCTTATATTTCTGACTTCATGGTGATAAGAAAATTTTTCATTAACACGTCTAAGACTTTTTGCGTACATTCGAGGCTTGAACGAGCTTCAGGCTCCTACAATTGAAAAGGGAGAAGAGTTGATATATTCTTTCGAACTTTTGGCTTACAAAAGAAATGATAGCTTGGGTTGGTGACTGAGTGCCATACAATTCATTGTATGACATGAAAACCTAGAGAAAAACCCCAGTAAAAAAACGCTCGCTTCACGCATAAGTATTGTTGTGTGTAAAATTAGTTGAAATATATTTGAGGAGGTAAAGTAGGTATAACCGATTCTTGTGGAAGACCATTTTTCAATGTTTTGAAATTGCTACTCTTATTGTCAACAAAAACAGAAAACCTTCTTTCAGACAACATATTTTCTGATAATCTTACCATTTTCTAACAGTTCAGATGGGTATAGAGTTTGATATTTAATCCATCTTTCCACACAGGGTCATATGTCGAAGATAAATCAATAAAAGCAGCTCCTGTGTTCAACCTATTATTGAAGCTTGATTCTATGAAAGGCTGATAACCTAATCTGAACAATTTCTATTATTCCTTAAGCCTCCCTTGAAATTTTGTAGAGCATTTTCTACATTCAATTCTATAAAGAATTAACCTATCTAATATCTTGAAAGGAACACTCAATAAACTGATTGGTCCATAACTACTAGGATCACAAGGATTTTTTCCTGGTTTCAAAATACCTAAAACTAGCGTTATGGAATTCGGAAGGAAAGTTGAAGTGATTCGTTGCTCTTTGAGTTTTCTTTACAATATTGTATGATTTTTACGATGTATGAGTCAATTTTTATGAAGCCCTTTTCACATTTCATATTGTGAAAACAACCAGAATTTTCGAGGTAACTCATGTGGGTTGAAAATTGATTTGTGTCTAATATAGTTCATTAAAATTACGTTCATCATACACCATTGAAGAGGCTTCGAAGTCCTTTTAAATAAAGTATCACTCAACCCTTTTCCTTAGATCAATTTTTAGGTGTTAGACCGCCCTCTCTTAGAGGGTTGGTCGGATGTACGCCAAGGGATCTTCAACTGCGCCATAACAACTGCTTGAAAAATCATATCGAAGCCTGAGATATTTAACATGTACTCTTATTCCAAATTTATTTTCCAGAAGGTAGTATTTATCGATCCCGTCTATATTAGTACATCAATCACGAAAACTCATAGACTATTTATTCAATTATTCAAATAATCAATAGCACAAACTTCTTCATGCATAGCTTATAACCGTAACAACTTCACCCATGTATTTTAATTAATTCAGGATGTAATTAATGAATTGATTAGGGAACTTGTCCATAAATCCACTTATATGATACTCTCGAATGCTTGGGGGAAAATCGCTAGCTAGAAGTCATATTATTTATTTATTATATAAGCAAGATAAGAATGCATGGGAAATGCATGAGTAGAAAAATTCCTTTGCGGAACTAATATTTGCATATCTATTGCATGATGTTGTCACGCTCTTATGAGACGGAAAATAAAATTGAATATAGGAAGGAATTTATAAGGAAAAGATCCATATCCAGTTTTGGCCTTCAAATTTAACTGATTTTATCGGATATATGTCAGTAAAACATTGCTAGTGTTGACGTAATAACATCGAAATAGAACCTTTATGCGCTCGTATTTTGAATTAGTTTTTTACAAATGATCTTCATCTCATTCTCCATGGAAAAAAAATGAGTTATAAAGAATGGAAAAAATTGTTTACCAAAAAAACAACCATCAATTAATAAACAAATCAAGGACCTTAGATTCAGCAGTGTTTATTTATGTTTTTCTTTTTTTCGTACAGTTTCGGAAACTATAAAATGTAATTTTGAAATCGTCTGATACAGGCGTATACCTTCATCAATCCCCCAAGAGCAGACGTTACACAGAATCGATGAAATAGCGTTTGTACCCATCCTCGGACTTGCACAACGCTGTGGTATGTGTAAGAAGGTCATATTGAGTTTTAATATTTATTCAAAATCCAGTTTGTTGGTCTGGCACAAACACAGCTGGATAGAGATTGCGTGCCGGACAGTACGTTCAAGCGAGACGAGGATGGGTAGATAGTGAAATAGTCGGTCTTCGGTGCCTTCAACCGGCACGGCGGTCTCTCCTAGAGAAAAAAGACCAAAAACAATCTACGAGCTCTCCGCGTATTATTATTCCTCGAGAATCGTTTCATTTGAGCACCTAAAAACTTAAATGACCTCTTAGGCATTGTTAAGTTAATAAGTTTTACAGGTTAACTTTTTATTGCTTAGAAAACGGCTCCACGGTTAGTTCACCTATTAATTAGACGTGTTTTTGTCAGGTTGAGACCAAGGATTTCACAATTATTGTAGATCGTTCGACGTATGTACTGAAATTGGGTTCGGATTTTTTTAAGAAACATGGGTAATGAAGAAGAACTCCGTTAAGTACTGGGCGTATTCTTAGGTCTTTTTCTTGTTGAATGGCTTCTGAACAAGGTGTTTTTAGGTTATTTAAGTACAAAGCCGACAAGGCGGACGAAATCAGATAATTTAGATAAAATAAAGATTCAAGACAAACACTACGTAAATATTTTTGATTTCATTCAATTAAGCAGGTTGAAAATTCCACTAATCACAACAATAGATATTGTAGGAGAAAACCAGTAATTTTTATTCATCATATTATTAATTTCAAATTGGTCACGAAGTTATTAGTCCATTGAAAAGTTACATTTTAGGTTGCGTTTTTTAGAGGACGCAATTTTATTTTTTTGATGTGTAGCGGGGGTCAGTGTAAAGCTAAAAGCAAGTTTGTGGGGTCGCCACCCTTGTCCCACGGCCGCCATCTTGAAAATAGGGGTTGAAATGGTATTTACGATATATCTCTTAAACTATTTATTTTATAAAAAACATTTATGAACATTTTTTGTTGCAAATTCAATTCTCTACAACTTTGCTCCAGTAACTTTTTGTCGTAGAACTATAAATAAAAAAGTTATAAGCGAAAATCTCCGGAAATTTGAGAAAAAAATTTATATTTTTCGATGTGTTTTTTTTATCATTTTACGAAAAAATGATGTCTGACCATTTTTGTACATCGTTTTTGAGGAACAACTTTTATTCGCATCATTTTTCATTAAGTCAATAGCTAAGGTTTTACAGCGCTCCGAAGTGAGTACTATTTTTCAGTACTCTTAACTATACCTATATTATACGTGTGTACCTATAACATGTCATCAGTTATTTTTTTTTTACTTTATTATTATAACTTTTTTAATTAAAAATTTTGCAATATTATTAATAACTAATTATTGACTCTTTTATGTACGGAGATGTCATTGCAAATAACTTGCTGTTTCTTCATGCTTTTTCCAGATGTGACACAACTTCAGCTCCTTACAATATCGGTAAAATGAAATTTGTGAAAACACTAGAGAAACATTTAGAGTTTGCAAGTGGAACGGCTTTGTTTCTCAACAAGAGAGTTGACCCTGCTTTGCTCACTGTAATTGGTGAACGTTTTTTTATCTCTTTATACGGTGGTTATAAAGATGATAATTCTTTTGACAGCCTAAGATACAAACAATTCGCCAAGGCGGTGAGAAAAAGTACATTTAACTTATCCTCACTTCCTCCAACACAAGACACAGCTCGCTTTCATACTTTCCGAGTCTACCATCAGGTCCAGTCGTGGCTTGGTAATTATAATGATCCTGAAGACTGGGGCTGGAAAAAATGTGGAAAATTATTGATGCCAGTGCAGAACTCTAAACCTCCAGCACCCCCTGAGCTTCTAAAATTGATCTTTTGCAAATGCAAAGGAAACTGTGGAGCGATGTGTGGATACCGAAAAGCAGGAATGAAATGTTCTGCAGTGTGCTTCCATTGTTCTGGAGAGACTTGCAGCAACGTAATGGAACTCTCAGATTTAATAAATGAAAATGACTTTGATGATGAACCGCCAACATTAACACCCCTTCCTTCTCCAGTTCTCCCACTGGTATTTAATTCAGAAAACCGATCAGATGCTGAGGACGGAGTAGTTCTAATTTAGAAAATCACCGTGGATTATGCCCATTGGGGATACCACGTAAAAAAAACGCGCCTCTAGACTCTACCTCGTGGGTGGTGGGGAAAAGAGTCAATAATTAATTATTAATAATATTGCAAAATTTGTAATTAAAAGAGTCATAATAATAAAGTAAAAAAAAAAGAAAAAAAAACAATAACTGATGACATGTTATAGGTACACACGTATAATAGAGGTATAGTTAAGAGTACTGAAAAATAGTACTCACTTCGGGGCGCTGTAAAACCTTAGCTATTGACTTAATGAAAAAATGATGCGAATAAAAGTTGTTCCTCAAAAAACGATGTACAAAAATGGTCAGACATCATTTTTTCGTAAAATGATAAAAAAAAAGTTACATCGAAAAATATAAATTTTTTTCTCAAATTTCCGGAGATTTTCGCTTATAACTTTTTTATTTATAGTTCTACGACAAAAAGTTACTGGAGCAAAGTTGTAGAGAATTGAATTTGCAACAAAAAATGTTCATAAATTTTTTTTATAAAATAAATAGTTTAAGAGATATATCGTAAATACCATTTCAACCCCTATTTTCAAGATGGCGGCCGTGGGACAAGGGTGGCGACCCCACAAACTTGGTTTTAGCTTTACACTGACCCCCCCTACACATCAAAAAAATAAAATTGCGTCCTCTAAAAAACACAAGGTAAAGCCTAAAAAATGTAACATTTCAATGGACTATATAGAGTTTGTCCGAACAAAGAATGTATTACTAGACATGATCAAATACTATTATCAAAATAAAAAAAACGAATGTGAACGAACGATGCGAATTTACTTAGTATTGCGTAATCCCGCTGCCTTCATCTGGGTTAGTTCGCGCGACGCGCTTCCGGTTGGTACGTAGAGTTATAAAATTCAACGACGGTAAGACTGAATATTCAAGGAAATTCCGAAGAATTATCGTTCGATAGTTTTCAGGAATTAACGTTCCCTAAGATCGACAAAGAAAATGAAAAACGTATTATATGGATGCTGTCTGAATAAAATGAAAAGAGTCGCATTAGAATACGCTGAAGCCTTTATGCAGCATATCTACAGTGCAATTCAGTATGTGATATGTAATTATTGCCAATGCCCACGAACTGATCACTATTGCCAACCGATGTTGACAATTAAGAATTGAACTTACTGTTGAATTGAACAAGTCTTTCTTGAAAAGTGCAAATGAATTAATGAAATTTAAAAAAGACAATAGTAGTCGAACAATTTCGATTGAACTATCTTCGATATATACATTTTTTATTTCAGAAAAAACACTTCTATGACAAATCAAAAAGAATATAATGTGATTCTTATCATAATATCAAACAATCTAAAACAACTACAGAAAAATTAATTTAATAATGAAATAGAACACGACACGACATGCTTGGACATTTGCCTTCAGGTAGGTATTCGTATTCAATTAAAATAATTCTTGATTAAAAACTTACCACGTGATATGTTTACGAGCCACTTTGAATTGTTTGATATTATGAAAATATTATCACTTTGATGAGTTCTCTAAAATAAAAAATGTATATATCGAAGGTACTGCAATCAAAAGTGTACGATTATTATAGTAATTCTTAAATTTTTATTAATTTATACGCAGTCTTCAGAAATGACTTGTTCGATTTAACTAATTGATATTATTAGAAGATTTCCATTTTTATGTTAATTCGATTCTTTCTAATAAGCTCAATACAATGAAATACCATAGAAAGCAGTTATATTTCTTTGTGTTCGATTTTGTGAGGAAAAAGATACTCTGTGTTTATTTCGAACTTAGTCATTTGAACACTGGTTGTTTTCAAAATGGCATGTAAAATTCATTTCCATCTAACATATCACGCATCAAGTTTTCGATCAAGAATTATTTAAATTGAATATTAATACCTGAAGAGACTAAAGTCAAAAAAAATCGAAAGTTCAAACACGTGTCGTGTTCTATCTCATTCTTTAATTGATTTTTCTGTAGTTATCTTCAATTGTTTGATATTATGATAAGAATAAGAATATTCTCTCCTAAATTCTGCATAGTCCATTGAAATGTTACATTTTTTAGGCTTTACCTTGCGTTTTTTAGAGGACGCAATTTTATTTTTTTGATGTGTAGGGGGGGTCAGTGTAAAGCTAAAAGCAAGTTTGTGGGGTCGCCACCCTTGTCCCACGGCCGCCATCTTGAAAATAGGGGTTGAAATGGTATTTACGATATATCTCGTAAACTATTTATTTTATAAAAAAAATTTATTAACATTTTTTGTTGCAAATTAAATTCTCTACAACTTTGCTCCAATAACTTCTTGTCGTAGAACTATTAATAAAAAAGTTATAAGCGAAAATCTCCGGAAATTTGAGAAAAAAATTTATATTTTTCGATGTAACTTTTTTTTTTATCATTTTACGAAAAAATGATGTCTGACCATTTTTGCACATCGTTTTTTGAGGAACAACTTTTATTCGCATCATTTTTTCATTAAGTCAATAGCTAAGGTTTTACAGCTCTCCGAAGTGAGTACTATTTTTCAGTACTCTTAACTATACCTATATTATACGTGTGTACCTATAACATGTCATCAGTTATTTTTTTTTTTTTTTACTTTATTATTATAACTTTTTTAATTAAAAATTTTGCAATGTTATTAATAATTAATTATTGACTCTTTTCCCTACCACCCACGAGGTAGAGTCTAGAGGCGCGTTTTTTTTTACGTGGTATCCCCAATAGGCATAATCCACGGTAATTTTCTAAATTAGAACTACTCCGTCCTCAGTCGTTTCGATGGACCAGGCTGCGGCTCAGCATCTGATCGGCTTTCTGAATTAAATACCAGTGGAAGAACTGGAGAAGGAAGGGGTGTTAATGTTGGCGGTTTATCATCAAAGTCATTTTCATTTATTAAATCTGAGAGTTCCATTACGTTGCTGCAAGTCTCTCCAGAACAATGGAAGCACACTGCAGAACATTTAATTCCTGCTTTTCGGCATCCACACATCGCTCCACAGTTTCCTTTGCATTTGCAAAAGATCAATTTTAGAAGCTCAGGGGGTGCTGGAGGTTTAGAGTTCTGCACTGGCATCAATAATTTTCCACATTTTTTCCAGCCCCAGTCTTCAGGATCATTATAATTACCAAGCCACGACTGGACCTGATGGTAGACTCGGAAAGTATGAAAGCGAGCTGTGTCTTGTGTTGGAGGAAGTGAGGATAAGTTAAATGTACTTTTTGTCACTGCCTTGGCGAATTGTTTGTATCTTAGGCTGTCAAGAGAATTATCATCTTTATTACCACCGTATAAAGAGATAAAAAAACGTTCATCAATTACAGTGAGCAAAGCAGGGTCAACTCTCTTGTTGAGAAACAAAGCCGTTCCACTTGCAAACTCTAAATGTTTCTCTAGGGTTTTCACAAATTTCATTTTACCGATGTTGTATGGAGCTGAAGTTGTGTCACATCCGGAAAAAGCATGAAGAAACAGCAAGTTATTTGCAATGACATCTCCGTACATAAAACCTGAGTACTGAAAAATAGTACCCACTTCGGAGCGCTGTAAAACCTTAGCTATTGACTTAATGAAAATATGATGCGAATAAAAGTTGTTCCTCAAAAAACGATGTACAAAAATGGTGACATCATTTTTTCGTAAAATGATAAAAAAAAAAGTTACATCGAAAAATATAAATTTTTTTCTCAAATTTCCGGAGATTTTCGCTTATAACTTTTTTATTTATAGTTCTACGACAAAAAGTTACTGGAGCAAAGTTGTAGAGAATTTAATTTGCAACAAAAAATGTTAATAAATTTTTTTTATAAAATAAATAGTTTAAGAGATATATCGTAAATTCCATTTCAACCCCTATTTTCAAGATGGCGGCCGTGGGACAAGGGTGGCGACCCCACAAACTTGCTTTTAGCTTTACACTGACCCCCCCTACACATCAAAAAAATAAAATTGCGTCCTCTAAAAAACGCAACCTAAAATGTAACTTTTCAATGGACTAGCATGGTAAAAAAATATATGCATCGAAGATACTTCAATCGAAAAGTGTTCGACTATTATTGTTCATTTTAGATATTTTTTAATCAAACGTTTTTTCATTTTGTTGATTGTACCAAAATAAGTGAAAAAATGTGACGATAAGTAAGAAAGTGAAGTTTATTCTTAGAATAGAAATAGAATTAGAATGAGTTGATTGATGAGCATTATTTTATTTTTGTTTTTCGCTTGAGTATCCCCATAATTACCTGTATTTTCCCTACTATTTGAACAAACCACGTACGCGTTAAATCACAGGCTCTGAAAAACGTGTAATAGTCTCCTGAAGTAAAGTCCTATCTTTGTGAATCCTCAGGCTCGCTTCAAGAACGATCCAATCGAATTTTCATTCTAACCTCGTCGAAGAAAAACCTGTTAGTTTTTAGGTTATATCCATGAGGCTACGCGGGGCGATAAATCCGCTCGCTATCTGGCGAAACCGACAAGAGTATCTCTAAACGATTATTTTCCCACATCAACAGCATTGTGCCACGATTGGAAATCGTAAATTGATTGTAATAAACTGTTTTACAACCGCAGCTCCATGCCAACACGTTAATAGGCCCAAGTTAGATATCCCACCCGAGGTTACATTTCCTATCGGATATCACACCGAAGTTACGCCTCCAACACTCAAAATCGTAACTGCCGTATAATTCAATCATCATTTTCATTTACATACAATTAAGCCAGAGGCAATAGGAAAACACGATTTTCCGAGAGATCGTGTACCAAATGCCCCATTGTTTGGTTCAAGTACAAGCTTTACGTGTTTTCGCGAAGCTTGTCATGTACTTCTGTATTTTATGAATTTGGTAAAAGTGGACGAGACACGAAAGCGTCGTGTACTTAACTGTCATTGCGGTTCGGGCATGAGAATTTATGATGCAGGCGTCATGCAATCGTCAATTGTGAGGAGATTTATATCCGTTGTTTGGAAGATGCTTCGGAATTTTTTATAGAGAGATCGGGAGAAGCAGAATCATTTCGGTATAATTGAAAGTGGTCAAAATCGTTCCAAAACTTACTGTTACAGTAAATATTCGTGGTATGACGTAACTAACAATTTTTTATTTTATAGGAGTTATAAGAACGTTTATGGAGCATAAGATAAGAAAAAGTCCGATAAACGTTTACACAATTATATTAATGGGCACAAGATTATAAACGCTATTGCACTATTGACTAATTCTATAGAAACAACGAAAGAATTTAAGAAACTATTGTATAAACTCATAACAAATATTGTATAAAACCTACTACTGTTATACAAACGTTTAATCGACGGTTCTAAATGGTAATAATGAAACAATTCTATAAAGATGATTTAAATATACCGTAATGAACCTATAACAATATACAGAGTGAAGCAAAAGTCAGTTTACACTGTCTGGTATTCACGCATGCCCGTATTCTCGGCCAGGGAGGAACGAGGCAGCTGAAACGAAGCGAGTTGAGTTGTCCGCGTGTAGTAGTGTTGTTGTTTACAGTGCGTTCGTGGCCATGGCTCCGCGTCTAAAGTACACAAAAGAAAAACGTGTTTGTTTGCTGACTTCTTACCTAAAACTTGACCGAGATTATGTTGAAATTTTCGAAGAATTTCGCCAGTGCTTTCCAAATGAACAAGTTTCCACCAGACAAATGGTGCATAAACTATATCGTAAATTCGTAAGTACTGGCTCAGTAGTCGACGCGCCGCGTTCAGGTCGCTCTGCTAATTTTTTCGTAATATTTGTTTTACCGTGACTAAACGATGCCGCATGTGTGTTGAATTCGAACATAAAATGTGAGGCCACAAGTAATTATTGATGTTATATTTTTCTCGAAAATAAATTTATTGGCAATCATTTTTGCTTTTTTTTCACATATGCCAACAGGTAAACTGACTTTTGCCGCAGCCTGTGTAGATATAGGTTTTAATTAATAGTATTTTGTGGTTCCTTGTTGTTTTGAATTTGTACTTTTGGCAGTTACTTGTTATGTTCTTCAAATAAAATTTACAGAATAATTCAAGGATAATCTCAGTTATTTAAAATTATTGAATTTAATATGAAATGAGAATGGTCAGAATATGCATTATAACCTTTCTTGTTTACGAGTTTATAGCTTCCAGTTTCAATTCTGATAGGAATATTATAACAAAGTCAAATTCTAGAAACTGTTGATGACGGAACAATCAATAATAGATGATGGTTATTGCATAAATAATAAGTCTATAAAGTTGAATTCTATTATATATCCTTAGTTTATAAACCAGGTTGAATAAGTGTATACCTCGGTGTATACTGCCAGACTAGGTTATAAGTGTTGAATGATTGTTTGGGCTATTACCATCATCTATTGTGGATGTAATGTTTTCCGACGTTTCGATAGACATCTTCTATCTTTATCAAGGAGAAAAGTAAGAAACCTTTTGAAAATTATCAATTTTCAAAAAGTCAATATTGACAGAAGTCATGAAAGAAAATGAACGATGTTATATACTCATCTGTGATATGATGATCTTTTTGAGTTGGAACGAACTATCGGCGTCCAAACTTCTGGCAGATTTATAGATGGAGCACTTATGGAATCAGGTGTTATTTTCATAAATGCTGCTTCTTTGATTTTTCTTCTTGCAAGTTTTTCTTCTTTGGATATTATTGATGCTTCATCCCACTTTATACGATGATTCTCATCTGCAGCATGTTGGACCAACCTGTATTTGTCGCTGTCTAGTACTCGTAGAAGCTTCTGATGTTCTTTCATTCGTACATTCAAAGGGCGTTTAGTTTCTCCGATGTACGATCTTCGGCACTCGCAAGGTAATTCATATATGCAGTTCTTTGTCCTTTGTGTCTCATTATTAGGCTTAACTTTTGTAAGTTTAGCTCTGATAGTGTTTTGAGTTTTGAATGCAGTCGTTATGTTGTATCTATTTCCAATTCTTCTCATTTTCTCCGACAAACCTTTTACATAAGGAATTACGGTTTTAATGGTCTGATTTATATCCGTTGCTTCAGGTTGACTTTCTCTTGTTTGTCTAGCTTTTTCTAATATCTTTTTGGGGTAGCCATTGCTTCTAAGAGTTTTCGAGATTCCATAAGTGCTCCATCTATAGATCTGCCAGAAGTTTGGACGCCGATAGTTCGTTCCAACTTAAAAAGATCATCATATCACAGATGAGTATATAACATCGTTCATTTTCTTTCATGACTTCTGTCAATATTGACTTTTTGAAAATTGATAATTTTCAAAAGGTTTCTTACTTTTCTCCTTGATAAAGATAGAAGATGTCTATCGAAACGTCGGAAAACATTACATCCACAATAGATGATGGTAATAGCCCAAACAATCATTCAACACGAGCTCCATCATCAACAATATCTCGTCATCAACTAGGTTATACGTTTTTAAAACTCATTTAACCTAAATTTGATGCACTCCTATATTAGAATAGACGAATCCTGAAGGTCTGAAAATTTCATAAAGACAAGTCTGGAATTCAACAGGTCCTTACAGACTATTCATTACCTATTTCAACGCTTATTACGAAAATATACCGAAGTAACTATATGAGTGATGGAAAACTTTTATCTATTTATTATGGAATATTACTCTGGGTTGGATATTGAACAAGATGGTAGACATCATCGTTAATGAATACAGCAAATGAAAATTTACATTTTGTGGTGAATGTAAGCCAAAAATTGTTCAGTGGTTAGTGTTTAGTGTTGAACCATAGATTTTTTTAGAAATAATATTTAATTCTTATACATGAATTATGGCAACATTGAACAAATCTGATTATTAGGTCATTTCAGCACAGAGTTGGATTTGGGAAAATCAGAAAATTCGGACAAAATTTTATCGATTTAATTCTTTTTAACTTCGAATATCTCGAATATAGCGCAATGTAAAAAAAACTATAACAAATAATTTTTTCTACTGAAATGACTAATGATTTTACAAAGTACAAGCTATTGACTTTTAGTTCAAGTGAATTTACCAGAAGCGAATCGAGAAATGTATCAATGAAGCTTTAGATAAATGAAATTTACTTAAAGTTGATTTACAAGGATTGACTTTTTTTCTGATTACACATTTATCAATTTTTCTGTTACTTCATTATTGGGTATCCGAAGCCTGGATAAGTTAGTCAAAATTACTGTAGACAATATATCTAAATTGTCGAATAGCACCTGATTCTAAGATCGACAAATCAAGTAGTTAATTAGATTTACTCTATTCTTCATCGAAAGTATGTTTCGTTGAGACCAGAAAATATCAACAAAGAGGAAAATTCTACAAACAGTAGAAATACTTAAATTTAGAAAAATGCCTTGAACAGTTGCTAGTTACTTCAACTTGAAATTCCAACAGAATGTTGTGGTTGTCTGCGAAATTTGCACATCCTGTATAAGGCGACAGAATCCTCACATGAGCTTTAGAGTAGCAGAACGAACATTAATTAGTTAAATGAGCGGATTAGTGGACTCTAATTTGGATTGGTGTGTCTGCCATTAATTCATATGACCTCAACTTTATTATAAGTACGGATAAAATGGATAAATAACTGACTTTAAAAGAGTATGTATGTCATTAGTCATACTGGAGTATTATTAATAATTAAGCGTTCGCAGAGGAAGACAGTCGTTATTTCAACGCCATAAGAATTTCTTGCAAAGACAATATCCGGCGCTGATTGGTAATTCGATAAATAATCTTTTCAAGCCCTCTAGAATTAAGTAATAAAAGTTAACAAGCTGGCGGAAAGAAGCACTGACAAAGTAAAGGAAAATACCTTTCAAATTTGCAGAATATTTTCGCACTTCCTTCAGGATAATTAAGTTATTGATTTTTTTACCACAGAACAATTACTTCTAGATGAGATTCTCTCTACATAATAATATTTTGAATTTTGTATCTCATTCGGTTACATTTTTAGTAACCAAATTACTGGGAAGTTTTATAGAACTCTATCCAAAAGCTTTATTTCAGAAGAGTTATAAATGTTTATATAGTTATATGGTTAGCCAGAACACAAACTTTCCTGTTTATCAATATGTATCTCTTATTGTTTGCTTGAGTTTGGATCCAAATGGATTAAAACTTGGATTAACAAACAGAAAATAAAGTATTGAATATATTGTAAGAGGTATGTTAAAAAAGATAAGCGAATGTTCATATACGCTTCAAAACTAAATACATGAAGCAATAAATTTTTTACCATGACGTTCACAGAAGTCAAGTTGGAGACGTTGAATAGATCCCGAATGATTTGACACTTTGTAATGATGAATTGTAGGGGTTGGTTTACCTGCTCCCATTTTAATGGACTGTTATTTTAACAACTACCTGTCATATTTCCATTCAACGGTGGTTAAACACAAATCAGCTGAAGGCAAAGGGCAACTTAAATTGTGCAAAATTTCGCATGTGTCTGATCTGTCCTTATACCTGAGAGTTTCCCTGTTCCTACTGATTTTAAGGCTTAGTTTTACGAGATGAAGTTGTTCGAAACTATTGAATGAAAATAATAGGAATACGTATTTATAAATTTCAAAAATTATACACTCTTATGATTGATTCAAAATTTTCATGGGGAATATTGATTTTTCTCTAGGTATTTAAGATATTCAATACTTTTTTCTTCGCACAGCCCTACACGGGGTTGTTTAATACCTGTAGTGTGCTAAATTTTGCATCTCCCAAATTTCATCTAGTATTGTCACTTAATTTTTCCAAATGAAGGGGAGTCAGAAGAGTACGAATTGGTAAGAATCAATTCTCTTTTCCAATCTGGCTCTTCCAATACACCGCAACGTACAAATTAACATAAAATACCAAGTAAATTATTGCACAATTGAACAACGACCCCGTTCACCCGAGGAATGTTCTCACAATAAACAATATTCAGTAATTTTCACACTTCCAACTCCATATAGGCGGTTCCTGTAGCATTAGGTGTAAAGATCGTTTCTTATTACAGTCTCGAATTTTCAGTGCAGATCGTGACCTGTTCACAGTTTATGTCTCGGCTTTAAAAAGTAAAAGAGTTGCAAATTCATCGCTCGGCTATTTTTAGAAGACAGACAGACGCCTTTTCTGGAGATGCACAAATTTGTTCCGAAATCGGTCCCAAGAACTGCGAAAGACGGTTTTACTGTCGAAGGAATTTCAGAAATTACAGTTGATATTTCAACATTTTAAGGCTAAATATCCGTGTGACGATTAAATGATTTCTATGAAAAAAATGCCAATTGTCAATTTTTATGGTTGTGTGAATTTCAAATAAGGTGTGAATCATATATTGTTGTACATCAGAAAATCTTAATTAAATCGCATTTCTTGTTATGCTGCCTTGGTGTTTTTCTCTGTGATTTAAATCCTAAGCAAGAAACCTAAAAACACTTAATGTCTCATCAACCTTCCTCATATGCTTATTGATCTCAAATCATTTTTAAAAGGAACATATAAATGCGTTAAATCATTCTCACTTTTTGGTTGAGTACGATCAGAGAAAAACACCCAATAGATGGGTATCCTTGACTTCAAAAAACCATCAGCTCGAGTGGTTTATTTTATACGGCAGCCACTCCGCTGAAGTGGTTTCAAGTGTTGATAAACATATGACAGGAGTCTTCATAACTTGCAAGAATTTTGGTGTAAACATACGAGAAACGACTAAGCACTCTAGATAAGAAGGGAATGTATGACGCTGAACAGCTACTATTTTCGTTATATCAATATTCTTTTTTATGAAATAAGGATGTCGGAATAGATATATATACACTGAGTTTGAGACTAAGTTAATCATTTGTTTAAAATTTAAAAAAATATTCGAGATAATGATTAACATGTCATGTGGTTATAATATCATTATAGTTTGTATTATTGAGGATTATCAAAACACTATTCAGTTATCTATTGACTTCAAATGATTGAAGAATTGACATTTCTCTTCAATTCTATATTGAGTAAAAGTCGAGGTAAAAGTAAATAAAGGCGACATTGAGTTTTAAGGGGCAAATCAAATATGAATCAATGTTTATAGGTGAATCTTCATTCTCATTTCTACGCTTCAACTAGGAACATGTCTATATCAAGTTTTTCAAGATACAAAATATTTAAAATCTATATTAAGGAACTTTTGAAGCCCTAAATGGGAAAACGTTGAGGTAATTCTTCCAAGTACCTTGGGATCACTCCATCTTCATATAGTAAAGTACTCAAAAAAAAAAAATTAAATATGCGTTCATCTGTAAGAAAAGAAAAAAATTACCAAATGAGGAATTCCGTCTCTCGTTCCTACAAACTAGATCTCGTTGAAATATCCCAAAATGAGACCAAAGTATAGAAATTTTAATCATCGATTTTGCGAGCTGTTTATTAGTAGTGTTTATTTCTAATTTGAAATATATACGTTTGTTGATTGCTGAACAAGCGCGTAAGAGTTTCTCACTTCAGGTCTGTGCCTTTCTGCATATCTTTTACAAATTCGAACATAACCGCCCTTTGAAGTTTCAATGAAAACCCCAGATTTAAAAAAAACACAATAAACAAATAGCAACTACTACCCATATCTTACTTCAATGCCAAATACATACTAGGTATTTTAGGTGATCGATTTCTTTTCACCAATCTAATAAGTCACCCTTAGCGTGCCCTCCTGAATTAAGTAATGGATCATACCGAATACAGGTACTTATCAATATATCACCCTATACCTACCTATTAATCTGACGCGCTCGAGTTACTCTAAAAATCCACTATTGGATTCGTCTACAATATCTTCTATTTCAGTTCAAATAACTGAATAAAACTTAAACCAGTTCGATTGTACGAAATTTCTATAGCTGTTTTTATTATTCAAAGACCAACAATTCTCTAACATAAAAAAAAACTTTGAACAAATATAAGTGAACGCCTGGTAGTTGGCGTTCTAAGATGAGGTCACAAAATTTGAGGAAATTTTTTCAAATCCAGATGAGAGTACTGCATCACCATTTAAGGCCCGATTTAAGCGTAGGTGCCTATAGTGTTTATCCAAACCCAAAATGTCATTACTGCCGTTGAGGAAATGAATGAAACATTTCAAGTATTTCTGAATCAAGACGACTGAAGAGTAAACAAAGCCGTCGGCTGTTGAACCAAAGAAACTTTTTCTGAATTTTAAAGAAAATTTCAAGAAAACCAATGATACTTGATCGAAAGTCGTGAACTTTTTCCACAATGAAGATTTGAGCAAGATCTTCTAAGCTTGAAAATAGTAGATGGCAAGCATATACATATATAACGATAACTGCAAATTTTTGAAACGGTAAGATACAAATAATCCTAACATTAACTCCATAATTGCGACACTTGGTAATTCCAAATTGACATAGCTATTCATCCCATTTTCAATTCATTTTTTTTCAATTTCGCCTGTATTCCCCCAAAAAAAAAGGAAAACTGATAACCTGTCGAAAATACAGCTTTAATTAACACTTTTTCAATCCCGTCAATGAAACTTTGACATTACAGGCCACAAAATCACCCTATATCACGCATAGAGCTCGTCCCAATCGAGCGCATCTTCATTGAAGACCATCGAACGCAACAGGTACTCCGCGAAAGGTGAGAGACTGAAGTAACAAGCCGGTAACCGGCGGTAACAATTACCTGTAAGAGCAGCAGGAACAATAAGAAAAAATGTAATAAATATCCATGGGTCAAGCATCTACATAATAGGCGCCACATAACCCCGCACATGGTCACTGTCACTCTTGTAAGGGATGCGCAACAGCGTCATGGACGCAAAACCACTTTACATCACACGTCAAAATAAAGCACGACGCGCACTCTATGACTGCCCGTCGACTACTGACTGCGGCCAGCGGCAAGTGCCCCCTTCAGCCTCAGTGGACCAATCCTGTGAGCCGGTGAGCTTCTTTGTGTATCTAGATGTGTAAGAGGGCCTCAGGGGGCCACTTGTTACCTACGAAGATATTGTCTTCTTGGATTCATTTGGAATCATCGCGGTAAAGGGGTGCGAAGTAATAATAAATGGTCCTTCGGACTGGATTTGACATGTGGGGTCTTCAGGGAAATGCTCCTGATGGATTTTTTATCGATTAGTATTGAAGAAAGAGTTATGTTGCAATATAAAGAGAATATTGTGACATTGAAGTGATTTAAAATGAATACAGCACCGTCGGTGCGTGCTTCTTTCTGAGATGAAATTATCATTGAGATTGATAGTGTAATTAGAGATTATCTTCTGAAATTAGTTGAAATTTCGGTTTCCAAGATTCTTAATTTAGTGCTTACATTTCGACTCTGTAGTTTTCTCGCCATGAAAAAATTCAAATAATGTTCTACATGTGAATTTGCCATTGTAACTATGTTGGTTTCATGTGATTAAGTCACATATGTAACTTTATCCTTAAATCTGATGAGGTGAAGGGTCACTCATTGATTTATAAGAAAATTAAAAGTAGTGAAGTAGATAAATACCGAAAATAAATGCTCCGAACTCATCAAAAATAAATATCAGGATGCCCATTAGCGGCCGATAGTACGGTTGGTTTCTTCATCAGTATATATGGGACTGCATATGCACATAACCCATAGCGATAACCAAGATAAAATAAAATCCCTATTCTAGTCAACAAATCTGTCGTCCAACTATCGGCCGACTGCTGAACTAATCCTTGCGCATACGCAACGATTGGTTAGTAGTCCATTGAAATGTTACATTTTTTAGGCTTTACCTTGCGTTTTTTAGAGGACGTAATTTTATTTTTTTGATGTTTAGGGGGGGTCAGTGTAAAGCTAAAACCAAGTTTGTGGGGTCGCCACCCTTGTCCCATGGCCGCCATCTTGAAAATAGGGGTTGAAATGGTATTTACGATATATCTCTTAAACCAATTATTTTATAAAAAAAAAATTTTCAACATTTTTTGTTGCAAATTAAATTCTCTACAACTTTGCTCCAGTAACTTTTTGTCGTAGAACTATAAATAAAAAGTTATAAGCGAAAATCTCCGGAAATTTGAGAAAAATTAATATTTTTCGATGTAACTTTTTTTATCATTTTACGAAAAAATGATGTCTGACCATTTTTGTACATCGTTTTTGAGGAACAACTTTTATTCGCATCATTTTTTCATCAAGTCAATAGCTAAGCTTTTACAGCGCTCCGAAGTGAGTACTATTTTTCAGTACTCTTACTATACCTATATTATACGTGTGTACCTATAACATGTCATCAGTTATTTTTTTTTTTTTTTTACTTTATTATTATAACTTTTTAATTATAAATTTTGCAATATTATTAATAATTAATTATTGACTCTTTTCCCACCACCCACGAGGTAGAGTCTAGAGGCGCGTTTTTTTACGTGGTATCCCCAATAGGCATAATCCACGGTGATTTTCTAAATTAGAACTACTCAGTCGTTTCGATGGACCAGGCTGCGGCTCAGCATCTGATCGGCTTTCTGAATTAAATACCAGTGGGAGAACTGGAGAAGGAGGGGGTGTTAATGTTGGCGGTTCATCATCAAAGTCATTTTCATTTATTAAATCTGAGAGTTCCATTACGTTGCTGCAAGTCTCTCCAGAACAATGGAAGCACACTGCAGAACATTTCATTCCTGCTTTTCGGCATCCACACATCGCTCCACAGTTTCCTTTGCATTTGCAAAAGATCAATTTTAGAAGCTCAGGGGGTGCTGGAGGTTTAGAGTTCTGAACTGGCATCAATAATTTTCCACATTTTTTCCAGCCCCAGTCTTCAGGATCATTATAATTACCAAGCCACGACTGGACCTGATGGTAGACTCGGAAAGTATGAAAGCGAGCTGTGTCTTGTGTTGGAGGAAGTGAGGATAAGTTAAATGTACTTTTTGTCACTTCCTTGGCGAATTGTTTGTATCTTAGGCTGTCAAGAGAATTATCATCTTTATTACCACCGTATAAAGAGATAAAAAAACGTTCACCAATTACAGTGAGCAAAGCAGGGTCAACTCTCTTGTTGAGAAACAAAGCCGTTCCACTTGCAAACTCTAAATGTTTCTCTAGGGTTTTCACAAATTTCATTTTACCGATATTGTAAGGAGCTGAAGTTGTGTCACATCCGGAAAAAGCATGAAGAAACAGCAAGTTATTTGCAATGACATCTCCGTACATAAAACCTGACTACTGAAAAATAGTACTCACTTCGGAGCGCTGTAAAACCTTAGCTATTGACTTGATGAAAAAATGATGCGAATAAAAGTTGTTCCTCAAAAAACGATGTACAAAAATGGTCAGACATCATTTTTCGTAAAATGATGATAAAAAGTTACATCATCGAAAAATATAAATTTTTTCTCAAATTTCCAGAGATTTTCGCTTATAACTTTTTTATTTATAGTTCTACGACAAAAAGTTACTGGAGCAAAGTTGTAGAGAATTTAATTTGCAACAAAAAATGTTAAAAAATTTTTTTTATAAAATAAATAGTTTAAGAGATATATCGTAAATACCATTTCAACCCCTATTTTCAAGATGGCGGAGTGGGACAAGGGTGGCGACCCCACAAACTTGGTTTTAGCTTTACACTGACCCCCCCTACTCATCAAAAAAATAAAATTGCGTCCTCTAAAAAACGCAACCTAAAATGTAACATTTCAATGGACTATAGTGCGTCCGTATTTAACTGAGCAGTGTGCTTCACCAATTGACGTATTATCCAATTTGATATGTCCAAGGTTTAGCCTTTGGACAGGTAAGCTTGAACTACATACTTTGAAAATAGTCGGACGATATGATAAATGGAAACCTCAATCAATGCAAAAGCTATCTCATAACAAGTCTGAAAAATGGTAAGTACCTAAATTCGCTTGTGGACAAAGTTATCACAAAGCTTTCACCCATTTTTGTCTTCAGTTTGCTAAGCGAATCTGTCGTGAACTCAATTAAAGCTGCAACAAACCTGGATTAATACGTATCGGTAGGTATATCTAAACATTTTAAAGAAGACAAAGCATTTGAGTTTGAATGAATAATAACGAGTTAATGTTTTCATAACGTCTAATTTTTTTACTTTCAACTCTTAATCACCTTCTGCTTGCTATTCCCGAATTGATATAAAAATCAGACGCTTATTTCAACATGTTCTCCACGTCTTTTCGACCGTTATAAATCCTGGGTTGTATTGAAAAGAAAAAAATTTGAACCACCCCATACAAGATTCCTTTATTATCTCTCACCCTGTAGATAATACCCCAATCTCAATGAATACAGATGAAAGACAACCGATTGATAGGGAACCCAGATTCACAATAAATAATCTAACAGGAAGCTGGATGCAGATTGGAATTATTGAAATTCAACAATGAATGAATCTTCATTGTCACTGTCATTTACGCCAGAGAGATCAAGATTGCTCTCAGTTTACAAAGCTGCAGTACAGCATCCATGGTGTACGATAACTTTATCTCGGAGGATATGTGTGGATGTTAGATTGTGTATTTTGGGTGTTGTACGATATCTCTTGCTGATTTTGGGTCGTCAATTGAGTTCTTTTTTCAAAGATTCTTCGGAATTATTTGGTGAAACAGATAGTGATATTGGAATGCATATACAGAGTGTGTTGATTAATTAAAATATTTCAAACTGTTTTATTTGTTGGTTTAATAAATAATAGTTGAAAATGTTACAATTATAGATGAGTAATAATATAACACTCTTCACGCCAAAAAATGTCTGATTATTAACTATAACGGTGAATATCACAAGTTCATTATTATATCATGAAATTTGAACTAATACAGTACCGACAATTCTGCTTATTGACATGACCATTCAGGTGATAATTTGCTTCGTCACTAAACATTATGTTGTTGAAGTTGTTAAATCGCTGCAGCATTTCATTCGCAAAATTTAGTCGATTAGCACAGTCCGCATCCTTCAATTCTTAGACCAATTGAATTTTATAGGCTTTTAGTCGTAAGTCTTTCTTTAAAATCGAAGTAAAAACGAGTTTTTGATGTTCAACTCTTGGCTTCACTTTCGGATGGATAAAGGCGGATTTCGACGAACTGACGACTCAATTTCTTCTTCATCGTGAACTGAACGAGAACAACCAAGTTTTTTTGATGTATTTGAATATCGTCACTAATGATATTGTCACTTGGCCCGTGGCGTGTACGATATTCCGCGTTGAGCAGTCACTATTGGATCACCATTATGATAATACGCTCGTACGCAAAATGCGCGATGCGTCCCCGAGTACTTTTCCGTCGTGACTGAAACTCCACAAAATGGCGTACGCCACGAACCCCTCCCCGCTCCTTTTAGACGTCGAGTCCCGAATATGGCACGAAAAAAATACCCGATACCTTTCTGGACACCTTGTATAATTCCTGTTTGTTTTCTCAGCTTAAAAAGTTCCAACAATATGATATACCGAAATGCTCAGAATGTATTCACAGTGAATCATCGATCGAATTTAATACTGTCCTATTCAGAGAACGACGTATGTTGTTTAAGGTGTGAATAAATAAGTATTACTCGTTTGAATGGAAAAGTTTGCTAGCGTATAAAAAAATTTAGAAAGCACTGACGTGAGGTCAGATTGCTTTGGCGCTCTTGTTGAGCTACTCGAGAGTAAATATTCAAACCACAACAAATCTATAAGCACTCTGATCACGTGAACAATAGTCTTTTCCCATACTATGGGACAATGTGATGCAAATATGAACGCCTAATGAATGAACAAACCTATATCTCAAATTGAAAATAACTACTCATAATTTTCTCCAAGTTTTGTTCGAAGCTATAATTCCCTTTTCCTAAAAACTTACGTCAGTGCTTTTCTGAATTTTGACAACGTATATTATTTCAGCCACCGATATTGAATTTTATCTCTATGATTTCCCGTAATGAAAAATTTTGATTAATATTACGCCAACTGACACTGATTAATGATCCTGGCATTTGTCATTAGAATATCGATCTGTGATGGCCATCGTTCAAAGAAAATCATCGGGACGTATGTCATTTCTCCTTCCTCTTGAGTAAATGAAAAAAATGATCATATCTTTAGATGGAAAAGAGCTACGACAATGAAATTTTAGGATAAGTAAGATATCGATCACCTCAATGTATTCACGAATTTTTATTCAAATCCGAAAAATATCTTATGAGATAGTGAGGATTAAAAATTTTTTTTTTGGGAATTTTTTGAAAATTTTCTAGCTTGACGATTTCTGCGAAATTTTGCGAGTTGTTTTGCTGCAGCCTTCCTCAACAATATTTCAAGTATCAACATGATCGGATGGATATTCTAGTAGTTATTGAGGAAACAGTATTTCAGATGCTCATAACTACTGAACCATCCGACGGATTTGGCCCAATAACGAACTTGACCGAGATATTTGGACAATTTACCTATTCTGAAAATATGAAAACTCTAGCTGATTCCTTTTGGATGCTAGAGAGGATACGGCCGGCCGGACACACTCAACTTTCGCCACGGATTTTTCATCGGGGAGTCGAACCCAATCGATTGAGACCATTTTCGGCTCGATATTCCAAAATTACAGACATTCGGGCAAAATGATAGGCACTCTGTTCGGATGAACAAGAGCGCCAAAAAGTGATATCTATAGTCGTCTTTAATAACCCAAGTGGTTGATGAGACTTGTCTCATGTAAATTATTATTATTAAAAATTATATTTCTGATCTGATCAGTTAAACTGTTGAGAAACTTGCAGATATCTTTAATGCTGCAGTTGTAACGAGAAAAAAAATTCAGAGACTGTCAGTGGTACCTTGCAGATAATGAAGTTCGTCTTGATAGTTGGCGAATTGACTCTCCCGAGAGGTTGAACCCTTACGTCATGTTTGACTTTCTGTCGTGTGTATAGATTTCTGATTATTGCTTGACTTCCGATGTCTGGGTAAGGATGTTCAATTTAGTATGTCTGAGAGGAGTCTTCTCTACAGTTATTCTTGCTATCTTTCGGATTTTTGTGTAGCGCAAACAATTGTTTCACCTCTGCTAACTTGGTGTTAATCGTGTTTAATTCTGCTTGCCATAGTTCTTTCTAGGTTTATAATTGAGGAAGGGTGTTCGGTCGTCTTGACATTTTGTTAAACAGGAGCAGCGTCTCCATTTTTGTAACAGTTTCAGCTAAGGAATTAGCTGGATTTCTTTGATCCCTGTAAGTACTGGAATCAACATAAATTTGCTTTCTGCTAAAATGGTATTTACTCTTCTTAGCTCTTTTTTAATTTTTGTTAGAATTGGATAGTTGGCATAAAGCTCTCGTAAGGTTTGCGATGAACTGAAAGAGGTTCATAAGCCTTGATGAAGCTCATAGAAAGAATTCACGAGTTAGAAAAATTTTTCTGGTCTTAATAATAAAAATTGATTGAAAAAAAAAACAAATCTCATCATTTTTAATGGAACTGTTATGAGTTTCTAATATTACCTACATGCCTTCAAGAACTCACCGCAGGTTTATTATATTGGAAATGCCATAATATTGTACGTGAGATTGGATGAATGAATATTATTGATATGTTATCCACAAACCACGAAGTGGAAACCACAACGGAAGTTCTGAATTAAATGCTGTTTATAGTAGATATAGAGTTGTTAATGAAATGATTTGCATGACGAAACCGGAAGCGAAACGCTGAGAAAAACGAATTCGCAATTTTTCAAACCGCTTTCTAATTATTAATGACAAATGAATTTTTTTAAGTCAAATATTGAACTATACTTATCGATGAAGTTCATTAACTAGGAATATTATCGATCAGTACCAATCTATGAACTCCTGTGACCTCATCACACCTATATCTTCTCATCATGTAACTCTACGAAGAGGAAATTTTATAATATGAAAGATATAATCCCATTTACGAAGTCTGTAAATTAATCAATTAGACTGATTTTTTTTTCAGTATGAAAATAATTACAATTCAATATTGTCACCTTCAAAATAACTTCCTTTTGTGGCCACAAAGCGCTGGAAGACGTTTCTTCCACTCCTTATAGCAGTGCTGGAACTCCGATACTGAAATAACTTTCAGCTGGTCGGTTACAGCCGTTTGAATTTTTTCGACTATCCTAAAATGATTTCCCTTGAGCAATTTTTCAACTTTGGGAAGGGAAAAAAGTCACAAAGACTCCAGTCGGGTGAATCAGGAGGCTGAATGCCACAGGAATGTTTTTACTAGTTGATCAAACTTTGATGAACGGTGGTGTGAGTCCAATTTAACTCTTCCCCTATCATTCTGACTGTCAAACGACGATCTGAACGCACAAGACCCCGGATTCTATCGACATTTTCATCGATTCTTGAAGATGAAGGCCTTCCGTTTCATGGTTCATCTTTAATCGACTCTCTTCATTCAGAAAATGCCTTAACCACCGAAAAACCTGAGCCCGTGACAAAACACTATCTCCGTAGGCCTGCTGAAGTTTAAAAAGATTTTCTGTTGCACTGTGTCCAAGTCTGAAGCAAAACCTGATAGCACACCGTAGCTCGACATTGATGTCATTCGTTTTTAGGTCACCATTGAAAAAACTGTGCACCAAAAACAATCGCTAGGCACAACCAAATGACTCAAGCGAGGTCAAACTCGTACTGTAGGTGGATCACATGTTCTTCAACCGCCCCTCTAAGCCCAGTGCTTCCAGTGTTGCCAGATCGGATGCCACGTTTCCAGTCTCATTACTCAATTTACAGACCTCGAATACACATATTTTTGCTCAGATCTTACAAATATCTTGTAAGTAATCCAATAATTAAAAAAAAAAGTTTTCCTTCTTCTTAAAAATTTTTCTAGTCTGTTGAATCCGTTATCACAACACATTTCGTTTCATCATTCAAAACAAAAATTTTGTAACAACTTGAAATTCAAGAAAAACTGCGAATAATTTCATTTCAGACCTTGAAGTAAATTATTATTATCATTTTCTCAAGGTGTTGTAATTTTTAGTAAGGCTCTAATATGTTAATTACGCAGAAGATAGAATTCTTTCGAGATATGAAATATATTAAAGTTTATTTTTTGTATAGGGTGTCTGTAAATAAATGTGAAGAACTTTGGGAAATAATTCCTTACTGAAAATTAATATTTAATATAAAATATTTTCGAAATCGTCTCTGTTACAGACTCCCTGTGTACAAATAATAAACTTTGATCTATGTCATATTTCTGTCTTCTGCGTTATAAACGTGTAAGAGTCTTAAAAAATCACACCTTCGGAAAATATAATACTTTCTATATTTCATTACAGCATTGTTTTCAATTATATTTTTCGTTTTGTGATTGACAACACTGACATCCTATGCTTTCGAATGTCAACTCGCGTCGCATTGCATGTCAATTGTCAATATTAAACCATGTAGATAATGAAAAAAATTTTGAGAGAAAAAATCTTATTTTTATTAAGAAAAATGGTATTAGAGATTTGCTTTTCACAAATTTTGAATCATTCTGCATGTCGAATATCAAAAAATTCTTGGATTCTCCTTCATACAAGGATTTTGATTTTTGTGGTATAAGATAGATAGATAGATAGATAACTTATTGGTGCTGTGTTACAAACTACATTGTATTTATTTATTTATTTATTTAATGTACGAGGAATACAGACAGGTTGCCCCATAAACAGTATTCACAGTTTACACTAATTAGCGAAATATCCTGTGGAAAAATATAAATTAAAGTAGTTTACATTCTGATCTGATAAGCATCAACACCCAAAGCTCTAAATATACAAAAGAAATATAGAAAAAAAACAGCAGTCAATAAAACAAAAGCTTAAAAACCAAAATAAACCTACATTAGGAGAAAATGTCTTTTGAGGAGCAATTTCGAATTCAAAGTATTACAGTGAAAGATATCAACAACCTCTCGGAGATCATTGCAGGCACGGAGCATCCGAATTATTGGTTGGTTTTTTGAGGTATTAGTTCGCTTCAATGGGATGAAAAAGGTCTGAAATGATCTCACATTAAATGTTGGAACATTAAACTGCAACAGACTTGGCACCTGTAATTCCCCACCCACAATTCTCCTCATCATAAGGAGATCACCAATTTTAGGCCTCTCACAAAGGGACAGTGAGTTGAAATGTTTTCGTGCCAGGCGATAAAAATCTTCATCCTCCGGTACGGAGATGTTACATTTCAAACTTAAGATTCTGAGTAGCTTGTTTTGAATACGTTCAATTCTATTAATATCAACATTATAGTGGGGACTCCAGATAACTGAGGCAAAATTGATTCTACTAAACACATAGGCGTAATAAACACTGAGTATCGATTTCAATTTCTTCAAGATTGTATTACACAAGTCAGCGATATCAATAGAGAATTTAAATGTAATCCATTGTACAATCTTGAATAATTAATAATGGTATTAAGGGTAACATCCCTATTCAACCAATTTAAAAGCACACTTATAATAAAGAAAAATATGCATTTATATAACACCACTAGTTACATTCCAATGTTCCATACAATTCCGCATCACACAGGACATATTCATGAAATGAATAAATAAAAAATTGCAGGTAATAGAAATACAAAATCTTGAATGATATTGAATACCATTTGGCATCAGCAAAAAATAAAATTATAATCAAAATTTATACCATAAAACTATTCGATATAAAAATATTAAAATCCTTAATGATATGAATATCATTTCGCTGTCAAAAGTAAATAAAAATGTATTGAAAATTTAACTACAAAGGTGAAACATTTTGAAATATTAAAATCTTAAATGATAAGAAATACCATTTCGCATCAGAGAAAATAAAAGTACATTGAAAATATATACTAAAATTTTAAAATTTAAAATCACTAGAAAGGAACTCTTGCTCATTCCAAAATGCACCTATCACCAATACTTCATCAATCGCCTTCCTGAACTGCTTTTCATTCAGCTTCTTAATCTCATTAGGTAACACATTATAAAGCTTATGGGAGATGAAATTTGGACCATTCTTAGACTTTTCAAGACGCATATACTTAGATTTGATATTATTTCTATACCGTGTATGATAATCGTGTGTGTCTCCATATTTTGGAAGATTTCTGCTATATGCGTAAACAAAGCGTTCATAAATCTATAATGAATGCCTATAAGTTTATTTGCAACATTATTGGCAATTTCTCTCAAACCTGGTGGTGTTAAATCCATTTTTTCAGACATACTCAATTCACGAATTGAATTATTTTAAAATTCGAACGCACTATTCAAATTCTATAATCTGTTAATTTTCGTATCAGTAACGCCAACTGCGAAAATAAAATACAAAAAACACTAAGAGGTATAATCTGAATTTTTCATTGAATTCCAATAAATTTCTCACAATTCTTGACTGAAATAGAGAAAATATAGTCTAATATTCGTTGCAGAAGGCAATTGCAACACTCATGCGTTCAAGAACTTGCTCCTTCGTCGGCCGTTTTCGAATTTCGCATTCGTGTTGGAATAGGCGCCCATTCGGCAATTTGTTTTAGAATATACTATTACTGCCTCGGATTCACTTTAACATTTGATACAAAATTATGCGGAGTTTTTCTTGACCTTTGAGTTGTCACCAAATTTTTGTTTCGAATCATAAATCAAAATGTTTTATGTCAACGAATTCTTCAAAAATGATTTTGATCAAACTCCTTAATGGATATATGTATTTAACAAAAAAATAATAATGAAGTATGTGGTCGTTATTGTACGATTGGAACAAAATGGGTTGAGAAATGTTAGTTTTAATTTTCAGCATTTAAGTTGATTTGTAGAAAATTTGTTTCTTCCTATATCTTCACCTCGAATCGCTTATTCAAATGCAACCAAAGGATAAAATATCCATGAACTAGTCCAGGGAATAACCTTCTTTAATTTGAAAACCTTTTGGTAAGGGAATTATTTAAGGGATGAGTGAGTATACATGATAGCATTGAAAGTCAATGATTCAACTTTGATGGAAATTGTGAAGTTGAGGATACCAGCCAGCCTTATGGAGCCTTTATTCTGATGTCATCCCAAATGATTTGTTTCACCATAAACAATATCTCAAAGAAAAATGGCCTATGTTCGCTTTTATGGCAAACACTCATTACATCTCAATTCGATCATGTTTCCTGCCGCATACCACAACAAGAAACGAACCATATCAGGTACACACCACCTAAGAGCTAGACAATGATTACACCAAAGCAAACATATCATTTTCTAATTGAAAACCATTCGATAATTGGCCAATTGATCTTGTGGCACCCCTCGGTGCCTTTTGCTCCCATTCGTGTACATGTTTATTACAAATAAGGCTTGTTTACAATAAATCGACGCATCATTAAAAATAACAAATGAGCGTTGGTGGCGTGTCTAGCAGTTGTAAGTCACGGCCTCCTGCTATCAGGCACCACCGGTCTACCTGGCCATCCGATAGGAAGGACCATGGTGTCGAAAGAAAAGCGGGTTTGATAACAGAAGATAGAAAAAGATGTATGAGAGTGTGAAATATGGAAAAGGTTTTACTTAGGTATTTGCGTGCAAGGTTTCATTTTATTGGCAACGGTGCGGTTTTGATTGGTATTATGGGTGAGATGAGACAGTGGCGTACGAACTGATAAAAATCCTTGTGTCCGCCGGAAGGTATACTTCTTTGTTTTACCCCAATTTTGTTAAACATTAGTATTGGAAAATCATATTTCTCAGTCGTGAAATAGAGATTGCTCTCTCAAGTTTTAGACACTGAAAGATCCAAGTTGGTCCAACATGCTGTGAAAATCCCCTGGTAAAATGAAGCGAAACATCTATCATATCTATAGAAGAGTGGCCTACAATAGAATAAATCACAGAGGCAGCATTCATGAATGTTGCTCTCAATACTATAAATGCATCATCAATTGAGTTGTCGGAAGTTTGAAGGCCAATTGTTTGAAGTAAAAATGAAAGAACATCAGAAGCTTTCTCAAGCTATATAATATAAATTCTTGTATATACTTTGAATAATTAGGTACTTCTGATTTTGTGAGGACGGTTTTGGTTAGCCAAAATGCAATTATAAGCGAGTCCGGAGCTGCCCCCAACAAAGAATTCAGTCGGTGTCGGTGTCCAACATATTCTACGTTTTTATCGGGTTTGCTTCTCGTTAAAATTTTGTCCCATGCTCGTAATTAGGCGACCTTTGAAAAATTGGCCGAACTGTGGTGACTGTCTTATAAGCACAATTCCAATTGTTTCCTTTCTCGAAGAAACACCTGAGTTATTGGGTGTCAAGCGATAGCTGATGACTAATGTTCTTCTACCCTTTTATTGTTTCACAATTTTTTCCAGTATTTCGTTTCTGGGGTAAGGATGTGGTTTTCATATCGGAAATATTTTTTTCGAATTGGAGGAAATGTGAGTATGCCGGAAAGTTGTGGGAGGAAACAAACCACAACCAAATAATGGACCCTTTGTATCTTCAGGTGTTAGTATAAGCAGTACCCTTGTGGTAGTTTGTAAGGGTGCATTTTTGAAAGGAATAATGTACAGGTGTTTTACATGAAGTTCAAATATTTAGTGGTAGATAAGAAGGTATTAGACAAAATTGTTTCTAAAATTTGTATTGAATCCTACCAACTATTCAAAGGATATATCATTTGATATACAGATTCAGAAACGAATAATATTTCGTGATTATTTGAAGTTGCTTAAAATTACTTATACCGTTATGGAACAGTTTTAATTATTGTCATTAATTTTTTCCAAAGAAACCTTCATACTAACCAGATTCAAAACAACTACAATTTTACCCTTTCCGGTTTGAGTAAACTACAGTTCGCGTCAAAATTAAAAATATGGAACAGAATTCATTTTGTCCAAAGAAATATATTTGGGAAAAATATTCTGAAACGGGTCAGTTTTTGTTTTACTTTTACCTAATTTTTATATACGTTTGAAGGGGTTTTGTTGCACTCTTTGCCATTCTATTTTGTGGAAATTCTATTTTGTGGATTGAAAGAAATAATTGAAAATAAACTAGGAAAATAATGATATTTGCTCCAAGAATTCAGAGCTGCAGTCTGTCTACGAAAATGGGGATGGACAATGTTATACAAAATTGATAACCAATAAACCGATGTAGAATCTTATGGTGCCAGTAATTTTCTCATAGATGTATTCAATTGTGCATCGATTTTTTATGTCTACTGAATTATTCGACATCTACTTTAGATTATAGAGAGGAAAATCAAACTCACAAGAAATTTTTTTCTGTCGATAATTGAATACACTTTTGAAAAAAAATCAAGAAGAAACTAAAAGAAGTTACATTAAGAATAATATACGTAGACATGGAATCCAACCACCGCCAATATTTCAAGAGGACGTGTTGAGGTTTACTGGTTTTACATAAATAACCATTCAATATATAATTAGGTCCCCTACATGACCTTGTTGCATCCCAGCAAGAGGCGCCAGCTTCAAACCTGATAATCATCATTGACAAAAAAATCGCGATGCGTGAGATACATAAACTCTTGAAAATACCTACTTTCTACATGCCTGAGTCTTCCTGTAACGACTACAGTGGCGCTCGCACTCCGCTCTTGTTTTGACCAAATACAGAAAACATTTATTGGTTTCCAGTTGGTTAATTGCCTAATAATTCAGCTTACGGAAAGAAAATCAAATGGAGGACTTTCTGTGCGCTCCTAGGCCCATCTTGGAAATCTGGTACAATACATTATCTGACCAACCAGTGACTTACGGATGTCTCAATTCAGTACTTAACTTTTTTAATGAGTCGTTGCCAAGATGAAAGGTAGGTGAAAAAATGGAGATCTGGCACGAAAAGATGTGTCTGCGCTGATTAGGTTTTATATGGTTAATCGGAGACTTGTTACGGCGCGTTTATTGGCTCATGGGGAGTTCAGATGGATAATTGGAGAGCTGATGTGCCTATTTTGATTTTTTTTTTGAAAATGTGATTTCACAATATGAACATGCAGTTCATTAGGGATAATTACTTGGTTTTCTCCGTGCGGCTCTTGGGAATTAAGCAGAGATATATGGTTTTCTTATGTGCGGCATGAACATAGCACATAATCTCAACATACCACAGATAGAGAAACAGATGACCTTGTTTCTCTTCGATCAAGATGTAAGTTATAATAATACTTCTGCAAAGTTAAAGCAAAATCTCTTTGGGCATTTTACGAACTTTACTGAGATATTTGGACAGTTAACCCATTCTGAAAATATGAAAACTCTAGCTCATCTATATCGGACGATAGAGAGTAGACGTCCAGATGGACATAATCAATATTGATATGTAGATTTTTGTACACTTATTAGGAAATTTCAGCAATTCCTGCATTTCTCAACAAACCTACACAAAATATTGAAATGAAAACTGTAACTCAAATCGAAAAAGCATTAGCAATAATTCACATCTATTAGAAATATTGTCTATATCGATCGTAAGTTAACGTTTTCTCACAATAATTCTATTCCAATCGGAACTCGCTCACCCGAATGACACTTATGAGTCAAGCTTGTAACGTTGAGTGATGAAGTCGTTTTTTTGAACATTTCGATTTCGGTAAATTAGGTAATTTAGAGTATAGTCGAGTAGAGGACGGAATATTCAAATCAGTTTTTTCAGATCGTTGTCTACAAATGGCCGGAGGCACCTGTTCGACATCTAAAATAGTCTAATTGGATTTAGATGGCCACCAGTTTGTACCCGCTCGCTCAAAGTCTCGATTTGATATTCCGGTTTAGTTTATTCGGTGCTCTGTTTTCATGGAGCGCTAAGTGTTTTTATCTTCCGGACGAATTTCATAGGTGGGTGGATATCTGAATATGAATTGGGAATGATAAAGACGTTTAACAGCTTGTGACGGGTCAATCACTCCGATGTACTCCCTCCGGTATATATTAATATTTACGAGTTGTGGACGATAAATCGTGTGGATTTATTATTTGGGCAATAATCACCATCTCTTATTGTCCTTGCTGCCAACGTTTCGGAAGATATCTGCTATCGTTTTCAAGGAAAATAATCAGCTATTAAAAGAGGTGAATATATTTGAAATCATTTTCAATATTCACTTAATGTCAAGATAGACAGAAGTCTGAGGTCAGATCAAATTTGCACTTATCTGTGGTTGAAGGACTTCTTCAAGTTACTGCGAACAATCAGTCTTTAAACTAGCAGCAACTCAATTGTTGCACTTATGGGATCAGATGCGGTTTTATAAATGCCGCTTCCTTGATTTTTCTTATTCTGGAGATCGGGCAACGTGACTTACCGAATCTATCTTATCTGCAACTGACCCAGTTTGTCAACTTTTTTGACGTAAATTCGCTTCACTGGTCGGTTGTATTGAACATCACCCAAAGTATCTGATGAACAGAATATCATTAATTGCCCACTACTGCTGGACACAACAGTTGACCTTTGATCTTCACATGTTACACAGTGTGGCCGCTATTAAAATTTTAAAGTTCTTATTGGAAAACCCTTTATATACTTTAATTGGCCGAGCTCCCTGCATCCTGGAAACTAAGCACCGCAAAGAGTTACGATTGAAAACAATTTCTGTGTTTTTTACAAACATAGAACATGACACGTCCATTACATTTTTCTGCCTCTTTGATTTAGGAAATGTTTTACTACAGCATCAGAACCTGTCCATTCTGTACATAAATAAATGTTTTTGTTCTATTTTCATATAAACTAATCTAACTAAGAGTTCAGATCTCTTTGATTAAGGAAATGTTTTACTAGAGCATCAGAACCTGTCCATTCTGTACATAAATAAATGTTTTTCTTCAATTTTCATATTAACTAATCTAACTAAAAGTTCAAATCTGATCTGCATCGTAATATCCACATTTTACATTTTAATGAATTTCAACTATCCAAGATAATGATTAGGCAGATAAGATTTTTGAACAATCAGTGTCACTGGCTAGTCTGATATTTATTGAATTTCATTTTCTATTATCGATTAAGGATATCCGTTCTTTTATCTATTGGATTTTACGAGAGGTCCTGATGGAAATGAGCTACATAATTATCAGAGATGTATTTATTTAGTAAAAGAGGTACCTTTAGATATTTCGATAATAAAAAAAACCACTCGATGTGTTGAATGAAATGGATGAAAATGAAATTCATTTGGCATTGACCCTGAATATTTATAACCATTTCAGATAACTTCAATCTAGATCAGAATTATCATATTGAATTATTTAACCTTTTAGTTCTTTCAGTAAGTTTCCAGTATGATATAAGAAATAATTAACTAAAACCTGCTACAGTTCTATGAAACATCTTGTTTTTTTAAGAAACCCTCTGTTTACATAATGGATCTTAGTGAATAAGATATCAAACATAAAATAAGTAAAAGAAATTTGTATGTTATTGCTTTTTGACTGCTTCCATGTATTATTGAACTATTCATTTAAGTTCTCAAATTTTGTTTCTAAGATGATAATTCACAATTTGAATTAATGTTAAATTGGATAGGCAGTATGATTAAATCTATAAATGATGTTTTTTAGTGATGCAGTTCAGTATTTAGAATATTTTGATACCACATTCAATTCTGACAAATGTTACTTTCGGAAAGCCATATCTACCTTACCTAAAGTCAGTGTGTGTATAACATTTCTACAGGCCTGGGAAACCAAGAAATCTTTGAAGGACATCTCTAGTTTCAAGGCAATTGAAATCATCTTGAGATTGTGAATGTGATCGATGAATCCTTCAAAAACTATAGCATTAACAGCATCAGAAAAGTAAAAACCATGGATATATAGAAGTGCACAAACCTGAATGGTAAAGAAATTATATATAGGGCGTTTTGAGCCATAGTCAAATCTGACAAATTAAATCTTTCGGATGAATTCAACAACGAGTGTACGCTATTCGGAAGAATATTAACAATACCGAAATTTTTCTCAGTAAATTGGATTCCACTTCCTGATATAGAAGTTATAGTCTAATTGGTATATTCGGCCATATACTTTTTATCTTCTGCAGGAGATAACAAAAGATTTCTAATTAATTCTAATTAAAATTAATTTAAAAAAGTATACTTTTCTTGAAAACACTTATAGGTACCCTAACAAGAAATACTCGGTATAAATAAGGTTGCCACAATTTCCGCATTAGAAAAATTCTAAACTATCGTCAGTGATCCGCATCAATCTGAATCGAATCAGGTTTCAAAGGTAGAACAGCAAATCCAAGAGTGAATCCATATCCTATTCAGGTGTTCCCTAACATTTCACACATCCTGGGAGTCAGGCACAGGTGCAGGTCGACGCTGAAGGCAAGGTTGTCTACATGCACCTCCGAGTGACCGTTGCCGGCTTGAGCGGCCCTCGAGATATGCAACTGGACAAGCGATAACCAGTTTTCGAGAAATGGAGATACGGAGACAGAGACGGCATGGCCTATTGTGACGCACCAATTTTTTAAGGGAAACATTTATGTTCAACCTTACTATAATCGTTCAGTTACTTCCCACTGAATACCTCGATTTTTAGGTGCAACGAAATTGTGGTTTTGGCAATTAATAAGGGGTGATCTGAAAGTAATCATAACCAAAATAATACACGGTAGTTAGAGTTACAGAAATAATTTATTTTTCTACAGTCCCCTAACGAGTCAATATATTTGTTAATCGCTCTTCTAAGCCTACGATTCTCTGAGAAAGAAACTCTTCATCTTGACTTTGACAGAATTCCTCGACAGCTGTCATCGCTCAGCTTTCTGGCCTTGGAGATGTTCTTTGGTCAGAGGAGAGAGATAGATGTGACTGGTGGCTACATCTGGAGAGTATGGAATCTGTTTATGCTGTTCGAAGGCTGTTTCTTGATTAGCAGCCAATACAACAACGGCTGTATGAGACGGTGCGTTTTCTTGGTGAAACGACAATCACCATGCAGTTTGCCTCCTGTCATGTTCTTATTTGATCAGCGTAGTGAGAGCAAGTGACAGTAGCTCCCTTTTCCAAGTATTCGGCCATAATGATTTCTTCAGCGTCGCAAAAAAACTGATGCGAACTTTGAATTTTTTTGGCATTGATGAGGCTAATCTTTTCCAAGACATCAACAGTTTTTTGTCTTAAGAGTCAAAATGGTGGAACCAGATCTAATCCATGATCATGAAACGTGACAAAACATTTTCTTGTCGTCTTGGAACAGCTCGAGATTAACCCATGAAATGTGAACACGATTGTTTTTTTGCTCGTCTGTTAAAATCATCGGTAGCCAAGGCCCAGAGATCCCTGTCATCTAGAATTCTTTATATTTTAGAAATTGTCCTCAATGGTGGACGTGGATAAGCATCCTTCGATGTTCAATTTCTGTTGATGTTCCACCCACCTTAAAATCCTTGGCCCAACGTCGAATATGAGGTTTCAGAGTCTTTAAATGTTTGCACCAAGCCGTTGTGTATGACCTTAAGACACATTTTGATGTTATCCCTCCAGTATTCAGTATTCAAATGAATTATCCCTCTAGAATGAAAAAAATTAAGAATGGTGAGCTTAAATATCTGTAGTTTAAAGGCAATTGAAACTCATTTGGAAATTGTGAATGTGTTTGATGAATATTTCCAGAACAATGACATGAAGAAGATCAGAAATCGTAGTAAAGTGAATGGATATTATTACTAATGATACAAGTATGTATAGAAGTGAAATTGTTGGTACCGTACGCATATTACATGAGGTATTTTTGCATCGTTCGATAACCAAAGGACATTAAGCGCAGAAAATTTACTTCGTGTTGGTGCTGCTACATTTTTCCATTAAAAATTTGTATGATTAATTGATTTTTCGCTGATAATTAATAAATCACCTTTTCTGATGTTACCAAACAAGTAAATAATCGGCAAGCTAAGGAATCGCGCCATCATTTGATTTTCTCTTCCGGAAATGGGCTCTAAGTACATCCCTGGTTGAAGATTCCGTGCGCTACCCGCTACCCGAATCGCTACCCTCAAGCTGTTTGCTTATTAATTAGAGAGTAGGTCATAAACACCCCGCGGATGCCGATGCCTCGATGGTCTAAGTGCAGTCCGGTTTGTTTCCCTTCTTCTTTCTTCTCAGTGCTTTTTTACTTGAACGCGACCTCCTCTACCTTCAATCTTCAATCACGAACTTGATTATCGTGAGCGCCTTCGATCAGACTTTTATGGATTTCAATTTCAATCCGCTGTTGAGCCATGTAGGTACCCCCCTGATTTATCACTTGATCATTTTTTTGCAATCAATCATGCAGATAATGATCTTTTTTGAGTGGGTTATACTACCCATAGTTGGTTTATTGAGTAAAAATCTGGGTTTATTCATGGAGGTTCTTCATCTTAAGGTTTAATGATGCCTAATATCCTCAAATTTTTTCTACTGTAAAGTCCTTTCAATATTATTGACATGAAGTTGAGTTGAACACAAAATTAAATCAGCCATTAACTGCTAAATTTTTCCTTTTCAGTGACGAATGCTCACGCTTTATATGTTATTTTCTTTCTTACAGCTGTTAAATTTTTTTTAATCGTCACAAATGAAACTAATGTACAGAGACACAATATACAAGGTGTCCCGTAACTCAACGTCAAGCGGTTACTGAGGAGTGATTTTTTAAATGTTATCCAAAATTTGTATGCATTGATTACATATAATTGCAATTTGTCACTTGGTTGTTTAGTTTCTGGTAATAGGTATTTTTTTTTTTTAGTCCTTACAACTTTTCCAATGCTAGAACGACGCTAGACGTTTTACAAACCTGTATTCTACAAACAAGCTATAGCTATTGATTACAGTAGGTAAATTCTTGTAGTACAATTATTTCATTTTTCATTTTTTTAAATAACCATGCTATTGATTACAATAACAAATCCATTGTTAGCTACAATTGTTTTATTTTGATTTTTTTAATTTTTGCTAGAACTGGTTTAACCTAGCATTTGACCCAGTAACCGCTTAACGTTGAGTTACGGGACACCTGTATATCAAATGACACAATAAATTTCGAACATATTCACTCACTTTTTTTGTAATTAACCAATAGACTATTTGGAATATATCACTCACCTTGCAGATGGACGTAAGTGTTAATAGTTATCACGGTTATCATTTTTCATTGGCCACACCAGATCACGTGATGAAGATCGCCATTTTCAGACAAAGATACTTTGTGATTTTAAAATATATGTGGTATAGAATTATATTATTATAACTTTTATCTGACTCGTCAATATAGCTGCTTATACATTTAAGTAGGTTTGAAATTAGAAAATTTTTCCTTCTGTGTCTTTCTGTCAGAGAACTGTTTCTTCTTATTAACCTCAGGTTTAGATCTTGAACTGTACCTTTCTTTTTGTAATTAATATTTTTGAGTTGAAATAAAATTAATGATTTATTTTCGTTCTATTAATACATTATTTATCCTTGATAACACTAAGAGGATTTTTGGTAAATTCACAGAAGGTTTTAAAATTTGTTGTGTGTATTATTTACTATTATTTTAATATTGACGAAAACAAGCGTTTCAAATCAATGAATGATGAAGACTAATTTATTTATCGATGTCTTGTATATGCTAAAAATAAAGCTATTTAGTTTTATTGTTCGAATATCACCCCATTCTATGTTTTTTCCATTATTTTCTGAAAATAATATGTGATTTGTATTATTTAAGATTTTTCATACTACACCCTGACTTTCCGTTTGCGTTGCTTGCTTTGTTGGTGTATAGAAGATAAAGTATTCAATGAACCAATGAATCTACAAATGACATAAGAATGTCAACGATACATGTCATATTATTTTCTCAACAGAATGTCAGAGGGGTGGTAAAAATTTGACAGGGATCGTGGATATTTTTTTTAAATTTCATAAGTATAGCTTGTGAACTGTAAACCTTTATACAGGTGTCCCGTAACTCAACGTCAAGCGGTTACTGGGCGATATGCTAGGTTATACCAGTTCTAGCAATAAAAAATAAAAAATAAATAAAAAAAAAAATAAAATTAAATAAATAGAAACGAAACAATTGTACCTGTATCTGAAATTGGAATTTGTGACTGTAATCAATAGCATGGTTATTTTGGATTACGTTTAAAAAAAATCACTGCAAAATTGGAAAATTTGTGACTACAAAAATATAGCTATTACCACTTAACCAAGTGACATAGAATTTTTTTTAATTTTTGCTAGAACTGGTATAACCTAGCATATCGCCCAGTAACCGCTTGACGTTGAGTTACGGGACACCGTATAATATCTTATCATTGCTCTTGGGAACCATTTGAATTGAAGGAATTCCAAAATATTACACGGAGCATCTTTTGAAAATTGAATTGAAATATTAGGATATAAATTCTGTTGAGCCTCAGACGTACTTTGTGATTCACAATCAGTCAAGGTAAAGTATTTTCAGAAATTAATTCAAAATAACATTCTGAATGTCCGATTTTCTAGGAAAAATAATGAAAATTTCTCTTTCCAATAGTCAACGAGTAAGAACCTTTTTTCCAGTGGACTGCACCATCTTTCGGAGTAATCGTGAAAAATCGAAGTTATGTCGGGAAATTTTTGAATATGCTATTCAATTATTATTTCATTATTTTAATTTTAAAATAAAACGATATTCAAAAGTACGAGATTATATATGGCAATATATAATTTATATATATTATTATTATTAATAATGATCATAAATTAAATTTGATAAAAAGTAGTAATTGGGATATTGTATATATTACTTATTTTTAATTTGGCAAATAGAGAGACATTTCCAAAACTCATCAACGAGTTACGAAAAGTAAAACATTTTGCAACTAGTACTGAAAAGTATATTTCGGCATTGACTAAAGGAACTAAACTACTTGAACTGTCATAGTTCTACTATGTGTACTTCTTTACCTATAAGTCATTAAAATTGATGTACTGCATATTTGAAGATCAATTGATTTTTTATTCAGGTAACTTCAACATGTGAATGAAAAAAATATTCATATATATTAATTATACAATGTGAAGAATCAGCTAGTCACATTCCAAATTAGAAAAACATTCTGTGAAACACGTTGGGAAACATTATTTTTACAATTGGTTTCACAAATAACTTTTTTTTTATTTATGATTTAATTATAAACCATCGAAATCTGACTCTTCTAGATGGAAATAATGCTGAGAAATTTTTCTCGGAATAAAACTATTCTTTTTAACAATTACGCAGTTCTTCGATCACTGGTTGCTACATACATATATAAGCAAACAGAAAATAAGTTAGTAAATAACGATACATTATGAGTAGAAAATTCCCTCAAGGACTTCCCAGTCATGTTTCCGTGCAAAGGTAAGATGAATGGGAAGAACATCTTGATTGAATGCGTATTGAACAACATTCAATCGTTAACGACAGCGACCTCTGGAGGACGATGCGTCACTTGGTGGCGCCTTTCTTGCCATATGCGGAGAATTCTAACAGCGACTTATAGTGGCTAATCACTTCGAGGAATGTTGGCTTACTGGAAGATTTTACCTAATTTGGATCAGCTCTAGGAACGGGAACAATGCTCAGTTTGACTCGAAGGTTCACCACGATAAATTAGTTTTTCCTCAAGGCAACGGTTTCTCAATTTTTGTGATACGATTTTTTCATTAACATAATAACATTACTTCATTCGCAGAATACTGACTCACGAAGAAGTTATATATTTTCAAAATGAACTTAACACTCGACTTGCGTCAGGAAATGTATCCTAGGTATCGGGTTTTCCAATGGGGACTTGACAACTTTGAATTCAATTTGTGAACGCACCCTTAGACCAATCATCGAACTGTCAAAGTCAATTCGTTCAGTAAAGAGAACATTTTCATCATGTTGAAGTACACGAACGAACAACGTTTGCAAGTTATAAAAATTTACTACCGAAATTCGGAGTCGGTGACCGCAACCTTAACTCCAATTTTCACAAGTTGGGTGCAAAAATTAGAGTCTACATATTCGCTGTTGGATGTTGTCGTGCCAGTGAGACAAAAGACCGGTCGCAGTAATGAAAATATCGCTGCCGTTCGGGCCTCCGTAGAGGACGACCCAAATCAGTCGATTCCACGGCGTTCTGAAGAATTGGGCATCCGCCAGACCACTCTATGGCGAATTTTGCGTAAGGATCTTGGTTTACACTTGTACAAAATCAAGCTAACTCAAGAATTGAAACCGTTGGACCATTTGACGCGACGTACCTTCTCCAATTGGGCTCTGGAAAAGCTGCGCCGCGACAGCGTGATCAGTTTTGATCAATAAGTCAATAAGCAAAATATGCGTAATTGGAGAGGCAGCAATCCACACGTGATTCACGAGACTCAATTGCATCCCCAAAAAATCACGGTTAGGTGCAGTCTTCACGGCGATCGCTACCGCGCCATGATAACGAATTTTTTTTGGCCCCAATTGCAGATATGGACTTGGCCAACATGTGGTCTCAACAGGACGGTGCCACTAGCCACACAGCTCACGTAACAATCTATTGAAGCAGACATTTGGCGACAGAGTAATTTCAAGAAACGGTCCCGTCGATTGGCCGCCTCGTTCGTGCGATTTGACGCCTCTGGACTATTTTCTTTGGGACTACGTCAAGTCACTGGTCTATGCCATCAAGCTGACGACATTGCAAGAGCTCACAGACAACATTGAAAAGTGGGTCCAGAGAATTTTTTGGGATCGAAGTGTGTAATCCCTACTTATGCGTTTCGTCCCTGGCGCACACATTTGGACTCATCAGTATGGCTTGAGTGCGCTATGCCATAGACGCAGGGGAGAAATTTGTGAGAGTGGGAGCCGCCGGGAGTTAAACCCGACACCTAGTCAGTATGAAGCTTCGAGCGCTAACCATTCGGCTACCGAAGCGCTGAATATTGTTGGTATGTGGGGCTTTATGGAGTGTCGCCACATGAGATCCCTACAAATTGACCGCTGCAAACGGGCCTGTGGTGGCCATATGAACGAGGTCGAGTTCCATTCATAAATGTTATGTTTGTACTTCAACCCAATAATAAAGTTTTTGAAATATCTCAAATGGTTCGTGTTTTATTTAGATTCAAAGTTGTCAAGTCCCTATTGGAAAACCCATTATATGATAGGAAATGTTTTGGGTTTCTCATCTTACTTGGAACAACCTTCGTACATTCTTATTTTTAAATAAAATGCAGGCATTCGGAAAAATATGATACTAATACAACCACCAAAATTAATGAACATAACTATATCTATATCTCAAATTTAAAATAACCATGTATAGTTTTTTTTTAGCTTTTCTCAAAGCTCAAATTGTCTTATCCCAAAAATCCATGTCAGTGCTTTTCAAAATGTTGACAACGTTCATTATTCTTCTGTAATAAACTGTTTCAATTGAATTTCCCACAACTGAAACCACCAATCGAACACGTATCTGAATAAGCATCGAGCATTGAAATTGAAATTTCTAACGGACTTTTTGACATATCTTTTTTCTCTTGAGCACATGAAATAATACTTATATCTTCAGGTGGAAGGAAGCGACGACAATGAAATTTGAGAAAAAGAAGAAAAATTTTTGTTTAAATTAATCCGATATCTTATGAGGTAAAAAGTATAAAATTTTTAAAAACAATTTTAGCATGTCGATTTCTTCGGAAAAAGTTTCTGATACTCATAACTCCTAAACCATTGGACGGATTTGGCCCAACAACGAACTTGACCGAGATATTTGGACAGTGAACTTATTCTGAAAATATGAAAATTCTGGCTTATTTCTTTCGGAAGATACTCAAGTTTGACACTGTACTCTTCCTCAGGAAGCCAAACCAAATCGATTGATACTATTTTAGGTTAGATATTCGAAAATTACAGGTATTTGGGCAAAACGATAACGCTATGTTTTACAAGCTCGCTGAAACGAAAATAACAACAACAAACTTTTGTGATCATAATCTCACAATAAAGAACTCTTTTTCATCAATTCATAGATGTTACGCTTGCTTTTCTTTCCTATTGCTTTACTCCAGAAGATTCCATTCAAACATGAGATGGGACGCCTGCCTTGGTTGATTCTATTTCTTATTTCTCAAAAAAACATCCAGTTATTCCTCAGCTGACTTATTCGATAAAAGATTTTTCCATCGTGATTACAAAGGCTCAAACAGACCAGAAAATATCTCCACAAGCCCCCAACACCTGAGATAAAGAATTAGATGAGGTGTCCGATCTGCTCATCCAGATTGTTAGTGATAGTGAGTTGGCAGTTTCGTATGACAGACAGGACTCCGGTCTGTTCACCTCTAATTTCAAAGCACCGTCCCTACTTAACCAATTAAAACAACATCCATTTAGCCACCCTGGTTTATGTAGTTATTTCTTCTTCGGGCCTGCAGTATAATTTCCATATTTTCGTTCCTATTGTTAGGACTTGCAACTGAATTTCTTTCGAAGAATGATAGTTGGAAACACACATGATTGTTTGAGCCGATGATATTCGACTATTCATCGTCTCATTACTTTTTTTCGAAGTTGATCAAGTATACGATTATGCTGATAACCAGAGTTGAAAAAATGTTCGGTTCTTATTGAGAGAATCGGAAATAGTAAGCTTTACTTATTAGACTTTACCAGCGGGTTTATTATAACTTTCATTTATTATTATACAGTACGCGTCAAAATTATGAAACAAATTTATTTTCTCAGGAAAAATATTTGGCAACAAAATCAGGAACGGGTCAATTTTTGCATTACGTTGACCAAATTTTTATGCTCCTTCGCACTATTTCTTCAAAGGGACAAATATGTTAATTGAAAGATATAAAAATGTATAGGGATGGATACAGGGTGAGTCTTTGACCACTGCGTTAATTTTAACGACAGATTTTTGACGTCAAAAGAAACATTTTCTTCCTATAACATTTTTCCAAATTTGGCCCCGTTCCAAAGATATAAGGTGTTGAAATTTCATAAAAAATTGCATAATTTTGCATTTCCAATTCGAAATTGAAAACGATGGTAATCCCACGGGCCGAATTGCCTACAATCCGATATTTTCCAAAACAAGACAAGTTGGTGCCCAAAAATGTGCGGAAACGAAATGGCTGACTCCCTATATTGATATTTGCCCAGTGAGGTTATATAAGCTACTTGTATCCAAAAGAACTGCAAACATAACCACTGAAAGACTATTCCTTACTCCACATAAGAATTGGAAATATAGTTCATGGTTCAAAAACTCCCCAGTCGGTCCCAATACGATAGCTAAATGGACAAAAGAATCGGCAGAACTCATTGGCATCAACACAACCAATTCGAAGAAAACCAACCACTCGCATCGAGCTACTGCTGTCAGCCAATTAGCCAAAGCAGGGATTGGCGAGGAACAGCTGAAAAAGATAACAGGCCATTCTTCTGCAGCGTCAGTGAAACCGTATCTCCAACTGGACCAACAACATCACAAAAAAATAATCACAGCCATAAGGAATGAAAAAAATGTCCTTCAAGAAACAACATCAGTATCTACTTCATCATTCGAAAATAATGCTCGTAATGTGTATAATAATTGTACTATCAATAATTATTATTTTGAGAATAAAGATGAACAATTTGTTGTTATGCTTCTATCTGGTTATTTTTGAATAAAAAACTATTTTTTATTTCGTTTGATTTATATTGTTGAATGATCTTTCCAAATATCACACGAGATTCGAATTTTTTTTGAGAACACTCTGTCGTATTTTGAAAATTATACAAATTTCACTCAACAAAGTGATCCCGAAATACCACTCGCCTTAAGGATAACTTTGTTTCGTGAAATTTAAACGCATAATTCCCAAAAGACATGAGTTTTCTCAAAAAATTCTCACCTCCAGTGGTATTACCCTTGAGAATTTCCAGATATTTTTTTTGTACGAATGTATATTAATATTTAATATTTGTCATATTGAAGATCAATGGTCAATGGTCAAAAATAACAGCATACTACTCAACGATACTGAATGATGTTCAGTTGCGTAACTCAGAACCCACACAAACCATAGATTTGAATATCACAACAATCAGTACTCAAAGCAAGCGATGAAAATTGATAATTAATTTATTTATGGATAATTGTACTGCCATTGCTATGAATAACTGTGATTTGGAGTTATTTATCGTCAATAAATTATAGTGATATCGAAGAAAAAGTGGAAACAATTATAGCTTCAGCGTTTCAGGTAGTTCAGATTTGGTAAGTTCATTGTAAGATAGTCGTTTATATCAGATGACGCGTCAATAAAATATTCATAAATTCCTTGTTCTTTATGGTTTAATGAGATAATAGCGTATACAGGTAACAGTTACGGTGATTACAGCTGAATTTATTTATTGGTTTCATATTTCATGATTCCGTCGTCGGTTTTCGATGAAACATTGACCCTGGAGTTTAAGTTTCATTCAGGTTTTGGGCAAAACTTTCAATTAATAACACTAAAAAGAAATGTTTTATACTTCAAGAATGAATTTACTGTAACACCGCTATCCATTTGCCCAAATGTGAAATATAATTTTCAAATATCAGCCTAAAGTGGACTCAATTGATTTCCTGATAAAGAATCGATGGTTAAATTTCAGTAGGTCTGGCCGGCTGTATCAGGTATACCAGTATGAAATGACAATAATTATTTAAGGCAAAGTAAAAAACATTTCATTCAAAGTAATGGCCATTGTTTCTACATATTTTAATCATTTTTTTGGCAATTTGTGGATACCACGCCAATAAAATTGTTCCTCTTTTAATGCAAACCAACCAGACACCCAATATTCGACCTCCTCGTAGGAATCAAAAAGCGGCTCCCAACCAAATGTATTGATTGTATCCTGAAGCGTTTTGCTTTGTGTGCAGCTGTATTGTCATGGAGCAAAATTACCATGCCGTGTCTGTTGACCCATTCTGGTCATTTCTCGATCAACGCATGGTTCAAATTGATCATTTGTTGTCGGTAGCGATCAGTATTAATGGTTTCACCAAGTTTTAAGAGCTTGTGGTACACCACACATTTTTAGTCCCACCAAACACACAGCATGGTCTGCTTGCCGAATCGATCTGGTTTTGCAGTCGATGTTGATGGTTGTCCCGGATTAACCCATGATTTTTTTCCATTTAGGACTCTTAAAATTCCATTTTTCATCGTTAGTAACAATCCCATGCCAAATCGATTTCGTTTCATGTCTTTGAAGCAACATTTCACAAGTGTTTAGTCGGTTTCCCATCTTTCTTCCATTCAATTCATGTGGCGCCCATTTTCCACACTTTTGGATCTCTCCCATAGCTTTTAAACGGTCAGAAATCGTTTGTTGTGCAACATTTAACATTTCTGCCATTTGATTTTGATTCAAACTGTCATATCCATCGAATATTGTTTGCTATTCGGTCTCTTTAAACTTTTTTGGTGGTCTTCCACGTTCTTAATTTCTCACATCATAATCATTATTTCTGAACCGTTGAAACCATCTTTTGCATGTTGGTTCTGATGGAGCGATCTCCAAATGCCTCGACAAGCATTCAATGCGACTCTGCAGCACTTTTCTTTGAATGAAAACAAAAATTCAAGGCTTTCCGCAAATCATCACTTTCTGGTACAAAATTCTTCATTTTTAACACGATCAAAAAATATGATGTTGTCTGTTCAATGCGTGATGTATACATGTTTCACAGATGTCATAGCATTATCAAGACATTTGTATCTTGACGCTCACTTCTTATAACCGGTATACCTGGTATTCATTTATCCTTCTGCTTCTTCGTTTGCCTCAATCTTTTTCTCTTTCAGAGTGGCGTTTCTTCATATGTTTTGTAAGAACCTTTCGAAGAAATTTGTTTATAAATGCCACATTAAGTTGAAAATGTCAAATTTTAAATATATCAGCTCTTTCCACGAAACTTTAGCGGGAGGAAATGGTTATTTGAGCAACCAGTTGGCAAAAGCATTATTTTTCGTAACAAGCGTTACGAAAAATAGTGTTTCACACAATATTTAATCTAATTTTGAGTAGGATGTGACTATATGAATTGAAATTAATAATATCAATTTTATCTTTGTTGCCATGGGAGTATGTCATATTTCGTAATTTGATTGTCAAAAAATTGGAATCTCATAATCTTCTTTCTTTTCATATAGAGGATTATGATAAAGTAATGCACAAAATTCATAAAACGTATAACGATCACATTTGAAAAAAATGCAAAAACACGACAAACGGTGTTTTATATTCCGCATCTCTTGACATGAGTTACAAAAATAACAAGTCAAATTTGTTAAAGTTATGACTTCATCAACTAATTTTTTTAATGGGAAGCTAAGATTTTTATTAATTATGTGATAAAGCTTGTTTTTTTACACTAGGGAAAAATAGTTGCAGTAGGGCTAACATAAGAAAAAAACGAGAAAATGTATAAGAAACGAAATAACGAAACCAATTATAAAAAGAGGTCAAACTCAAACTTATCCTGTAAGAACATCTGTTCTTATCAATTTTTCATGAAGTCAAGAAGAATCATGTATTTTATTTAACGCAACACATTTGGAAAGACCTCCAATTACTAGAAGCACAGTAAGCAGAATTTTTGCAAAATTTAATGCAACGGGAAGCGTGAAGGATGCTCCAAAATCTGGACTACCAGGAATAAGCGACGATGTGAAGTTAGATATTTTACTGTCAGTAGAAGACAACCCTCACGCAACTATTGCCTTACAAGAAAATGTTAGTCAGTCGTTTGTAGTAAGATGTTAAAAAAAAGAAAAATTACACCCATTCAAATTTCAACTTGTTCACGAACTCTCAGAAGATGATCCGGACAGACGTTTGGAATTTTGTGAAATCTTCATGCGGCATTGTGACGAAAATCCAAATTTTCTTAATAGTGTAGTATTTTCCGATGAAGCAATGTTTTGTCTAAGTGGTTCTGTGTATTTTCCGATGAAGCAATGTTTTGTCTAAGTGGTTCTGTAAATCGACACAGTTGTCGCTACTGGGCTCGGGAAAATCCCCATTGGATGCAGTTGTATAAATATAAAAAAATTTGTGTTTGGGTAGGAATCGTCAGGGAAAGATTTATTGGTCCTTATTACTTTCGCTGACGATATTTGGAACATCTTCGTATGGCTGTGCTTCCGGATCTACTTGCGACATTTTCGTATCCAAATAATGGGGAAAACTTGGATCCCAGTATTTGGTTCCAACAAGATGTCGCACCACCACATTATGGTCTTACTGTTCGAAGGTTTCTGGATAACCAGTTTGAAGGACGGTAGATTGGAAGAAGTGGACCAATGGAGTGTCCACCTAGGTCACCTGATTTTACCCCCTTGATTTTTTCTGTGGGGACATTTGAAAAGTCGGGTCTACATTAACCGGCCAGACAATTTAGAAGACTTAATGAAACGAATTAGACACGAAATGACTCTTATAACTCCGCAGATGATCGAAAACTCGTAAATGCGGTCTACCATCGTCTTGGCCTATGTCAGTTAGTAAACGGGACACAGTTTGAACAATTCCTATAAGAAATAGTTTTGGTTTAATCGACTGTTTAGTTAATTGAAAAGTTATTATGAAACTTACGTTTATTTCGTTATTCATTCATTTTCTCGTTTTTTTAGCGCTACTGCAGCTATTTTTCTCTAGTGTAAAAAAACAAGCTTTATCACATAATTAATAAAAATCTTAGCTTCCCATTAAGTTGATGACGTCATAACTTTGACAAATTTGACTTGTTATTTTTGTAACTTATGTCAAGAGATGCGGAATATAAAACACCGTTTGACGTGTTTTTGCATTTTTTTCAAAAGTGATCGTTGTACGTTTCATGAATTTTGTGCATTACTTTATCATAACCCTGTATAATGCATAACAAAAGTATCACTTCGACAATAGGTATCTGTTCTGATGTTTCTGAGGAATGTCAACTTTATGGACCCATTTCTCATCTTATGACTCAATGAAATCTTCTCGAGGAATGTCAGCCACTGGAAGGACCGAGCAAGAAACTTCGAGACCAAGGTTTAAGTTGCAGAACGAGAGTTATCGCGATCTGGCAACCTGACCTGGGTCATCACTCTTGCTGTCGATTTCAATTCTTCAGTCTATATACTTGCCAAGACGTATATATGCGAATACGTTCTTCGATCCACTCTTTCTGGCCCCTTGGATGTGTGCGGATATACTCGCGGAGTGAGTGACCGCGTTATTTCGCTTTGCTGCGTTATTTGATAATGCTGATAATGCTTCTTTCAGAAAATGGGCAATGTTTTCTTTAGTAAACCCTTTGACATTTTAGGCTGGTAACCTTCCAATTGACGTTTCCAAAAAGACAACCTATTTGTATGCTTCTTGATGTCAATATTTCTTTTCAAGCACGATTCGGTTCTCAACAACGAATATGAGATCTACGAGATCGAATTTTTCATCCCCTTTTTTATATAGGCTAGCAACACTTTTCCGTTCAAACGAGTAATCCTTATTTATTCACACCATAAACAACATACGTCGTTCTCTGAATAGGACAGTACATTCTTCTGAAATTTTGGCTTACAAAACAATCGTTAGCAGGGGTTGGTGACGGGGTGCCATACAATTCGGTATATGAAAGCCTAGGGGAAAAACCATGGCTCCCCCTAAGTGTACAAAAATAAGCTTCAATATATTTGAGAGACTTGTTTCTTCAGGAGTGGTCTCCTATTAATATACACAGAGTCTGTGATGGCCATCGTTCGAAGAAAATCATCGGGACGTATGTCATTTCTCTTTTCTCTTGAGTAAATGAAAAAAAATCTTTAGATGGAAAAAAGCTACGGCGATGAAATTTGAGGATAAGTAAGATATTAATCACTTCAATATATTCACGAATTTTTCTTGAAATCCGAAAAATATCTTATGAGATAGTGCGGATTAAAAATTTTTTTTTTTGGGAATTTTTAAAAATTTTCTAGCTTGACGATTTCTGCGAAATTTCGCGAACCGTATTTCTGCAGCTTCCCTCAACAATATTTCAAGTATCAACTTGATCGGATGGATATTCTAGTAGTTATTGAGGAAACAAAATTTCAGATGCTCATAACTACTGAACCATCCGACGGATTTGGCCCAATACCGAACTTGACCGAGATATTTGGACAATTAACCTATTCTGAAAATATGAGAACTCTAGCTCATCTCGTTTGGATGCTAGAGAGGATACGGCCGGACAGACTCAACTTTCGCCACGGATTCTTCATCGGGGAGTCAACCCCAATCGATTGAGACCATTTTCGGCTCGATATTCCAAAATAACAGACATTCGGGCAAAATAATAGGCACTCTGTTCGGGTGAACAAGAGCGCCAAAAAGATAACAGCAGAAAAAAGAAATTAAGACAAAAAATACGTATCAAATTTGTTTGAAATTTATAACGCATTCCAAGAAAGAATCGGAAACATCATGAATAACCTAAAATCATCTTGAAAGATATCAAGTATTAGGGACAATTATTTATGAGATGAGGTATTATTTCTTCTGTATATCCATATATATGACCTGCTCTCAAACGATTAAGAACTGTCCAAAATTTTCTTGGAAAATCAAAACCCGGAACTTTTTCAGAAGGATCAGAAATGAGATTTTTTATTGAACATTTCATAAAAGTTTTCCACTCAATCTTCCATAATTCTTAATAGCTAATGTTCATATTGAAGAACGTATTATACCAGAATAGTTTGATTGACTTCAATCTGGGAATTCCATTTTGTGGAATCTATGAAATAATTCGAAATAAATTAGGAAAAAAATAATATTTGCTCCAAGAATTCAGAGCTGCAGCCTGTCTGCGAATATGCGGAGGGACAGTGTAAGACCAAACTGGCAACCTATAAACCAGAGAAGATCTTATGGAGCCAGTAATTATTCTCATAGATGTATTCAATTGTGCATCGATTTTTTATTTATGTGCACTATTAAACCAAACAGAGCAATAATACTCAGCTGCAGAAAATACAAAAGCTAGAGATGCTGTGCGAGGAGTGGAAGCATCAGCGCCCCAAGATTATTCAGCTAATTTCTGAAGAATATTATTCCTTGTTTTAAATTTTGAGACTCAGATCATCTAAGTGAGTGGTGAGCAATAGCAATGTTATCAGCATAAACAAATTTATGAGATGATGTCGTGGGTAAATCACTGAGATATAAATTGAAAAGTAAAGGAGCCAGAACTAATCCTTGTTGAAGACCGTTTTTCAATATCTTGAAATTGCTCCTCTTGTTGTGAACAAAAACTCAAACCCTTCAATCAGATAACATATCTTCTACTAATCTTACCATTTTCCTTCACTTCAGATGGGTATAGAGTTTGAAAATTAATCCATCTTTCCATGCAGTGTCATATGCCGAAGATAAATCAATGAAAGCAGCTTCTGTTTTCAACCTATTATTGAAACCTGATTCTATGACAGTTGTAAGGCTGAGAACCTGATCTGAACAATTTCTATTTTTCCTTAAGTCTCCCTGGAAATTTCATAGTTGCAGTATATTTTCTTCTACTTTAAAGCCAGTTCAAGGAATAATGACAATCAAAATTGCAAAATTTACACTAACCATACTCCCATAGCAACGAAGCTAAAAATAAATATTTTCAAATGCACTCGACGTTTGTAGGGACGTTTTGATACCTTCAATTCTAATCAATATGGTCACATCCTACTCAAAATTCGAAAAACTATTGTTTAAAACACGTTAGAACACACTTCTATTCGTAACGCTCATTCATTGCCAATCACATGGCAAATAGGCCACTGTTCAACACAATGCGGTCATCATTTTTCATTGGTTACACAGGGTCACGTGGTAAAATCGTCATTTTGAGACAAATATCTTATTTAATAATATATCTAGTGTTGAATTATCTTTATCTTTAATCAGATCCGACAACAAAGTTGCTTTTATAAGTACCTAGAAAATTTCTTCTACTGTTATTTTCTCGAGAAGAACTGTCTGTTCTTTATAACCTATAAACGAAATAAAATCTCCATTGTTTCCATTAATACCTTGATCATCCTTGAAACCATTCAAAGTACTTCCAGTTAATGCGCAGAAAATTTCCTGGACTTCAAAATAATCAATTTTTGTGTGTCCTTTGATATGAGTCATTTGTATCAATAAATTTCGTATAACACTATAAAATACTCCAGGGAAAGACCTAGAACAAGCACGTAAAAGCACCTGACCCCACGTTAGTGGGTATAAAAGAAGTAAATCCACATAATGAAGATCAATTTTGAAAATGCAGACTGACACTAAAGAAGTCGTATATAATACAAAATATTAGAAGGATATTTTTCAAGGCTTTATATGAAAGTTTTAGAAATTCAAAGCCAAAAGAATAGTATAAATGAAAAAATTGAACTTTTATTGTCAATAGGCATGAATTACGTTATGGAAGCGACATAGAGTGTCATTAAACGCATAATTAGTGATACATCATCCCCAAAATGCAATAAACATTTAAGACATACGACTTCTGACCTGTAATAATTCTGAACTTGCATGTTTTGTTTTCAAACAAACACCCCATTAATTTTTAATAATTAATCTTCATGGTTATTGTGAATTAATGCCTTCGATATCAATATTGATGCATTGTTGATAATCTTTAGGCACAAAATTGTACTCGATGTAATCTATTATCTCCGTTGCATAGGAAAAAAATTTACGTTCATCACAAGCTTCCGACTGCACATAATCTGGATGTTTGGCATTTATAACAGCCATCAAAAAACGATGAATGGTCACAAGAATATTGCAATTACCGAGGGAATCATCCGAGAGCATGTTGACGCTATTGAGAACGCGAGCTGGAGCCACAATTCGCACATCTCTATGTCTGTCATGCAGCCACTAAAAAAAACTTGGAATTTTTGTTGTCGAAGTGATTGCTCCTCTTATTTTAATTGGTTTTGAACATTATGAATGGTGCCTTGCTGTTAGGAATAAACATAAAATCACCAAGTGTATAAATAATGAAAACTCTGTGTAAAGTAGTTACTCTGGATATTTAAGGGCAAGTGTCCGTAAAATATTGAAACTGGCTGAGCTCCATTCTTATGAAATGACACTTAAGAGATTATGGTGGTAGCAGAATGGAATGATAGCAAATTCTGTTTTTTTTTTGTTCAACGTGTGCTCCTTGGGCGAATGAACTTTTTTCTAAAACGAAAAGGTCAACAAACAAAATTGTAGGTTTTGGTTTGATTGAAATCCTCATCTCGTTAGGGGGCAATATTCTCGATACCCACAAAAACTCAAGGTCTGGTTGGTTTATTTTGGAAATCACTTATTTCGTCCGGTTTCATTCCTGCTATCTGGATTTTTTACGAAACGGATTGGAAATATACAATCGATTGAAACATCTCTGTTTCATTTAAATTTATTAATACCATAATTTTATAATTAACACCCTGTAACTGTGTGAACATTCACTGTATGAACACAAACTCCTGGTTCATATAAACTTGAATCTATGCATACATTTGTGCAATAAAACTACCCACTTTTTCTGTTCAAATTCCTTATGGGGTTGCAACACTCTCCAGATTGATGACGAGATATTGTTGATGATGGAGCTCGTGTTGAATGATTATTTGGGCTATTACCATCATCTATTGTGGATGTAATGTTTTCCGACGTTTCGATAGACATCTTCTATCTTTATCAAGGAGGAAAAGTAAAAAACCTTTTGAAAAATTATCAATTTTTCAAAAAGTCAATATGACAGAAGTCATGAAAGAAAAATGAACAATGTTATATACTCAAGACACTATCAGAGCTAAACTTACAAAAGTTAAGCCTAATAATGAGACACAAAGGACAAAGAACTGCATATATGAATTACCTTGCGAGTGCGGAAGATCATCGGAGAAACTAAACGCCCTCTGAATGTACGAATAAAAGAACATCAGAAGCTTCTACGAGTACTAGACAGCGACAAATCCAGGTTAGTCCAACATGCTGTAGATGAGAATCATCGTATAAAATGGGATGAAGCATCAATAATATCCAAAGAAGAAAAACTTGCAAGAAAAAAAATCAAAGAAGCAGCATTTATGAAAATAACACCAGATTCCATAAGTGCTACATCTATAGATCTGCCAGAAGTTTGGACGCCGATAGTTCGATCCAACTTAAAAAGATCATCATATCACAGATGAGTATATAACATTGTTCATTTTTCTTTCATGACTTCTGTCATATTGACTTTTTGAAAAATTGATAATTTTTCAAAAGGTTTTTTACTTTTCCTCCTTGATAAAGATAGAAGATGTCTATCGAAACGTCGGAAAACATTACATCCACAATAGATGATGGTAATAGCCCAAATAATCATTCAACACTCTCCAGATTATTGAGGGTTGCTAGTAGAAACAAGTTTTGTATAGCAGATCATATCTATATATCATATCAATTGCCGCTGCGCTGTCCTACATAATAAATAATTCTATGAAATATTCAATTTTTCCAGGTCAACTGAAGCATGCTTTGATACAACCATTATTCAAGAAAGGTGACTTAAATGACCTAAATAACTATAGACCAATTTGTCTTTTACCAGCGTTCTCTAGAATTTTTGAATTGGTCATGAGTTCTAGAATACTCAAGTTCATGAACCAAGATAATCTTTTTTCCGAATTCCAACATGGATACTTGAGAGGCAGATCAACCAATACTGCAATATATCAGTTCATCAATGCAATTTTAGACAACTTAGAAGATAAAAACATGTCACTTGGTCTTTTTATAGATTGAAGTAAAGCATATGACTGTGTAGATCATGATATCCTTTTGTTCAAACTTGAAAAGTATGGTATAAGAGGTAATGCTAATGCTTGGATTCGATCATATCTTTCGGGAAGAAGGCAGCAAGTTATGGTTGAAAATAATATAAAATCAGATACGCTCAACATTGATGTAGGTATTGCACAGGGAAGCATTGTGGGACCGTTACTTTTTATAATATATATAAATGACTTACCATGTTCATTAAAAAGGTATTCAATCACAAATTTTGTTGACGACACCAATATATTGATCTCTGGATCCAATTCGATGGATATTATTGAAAAATCAAAAAGCTGCTTTGCGGACACCACTAATTGGTTCTCCATGAATGAACTGAACATAAAGAATCAAAAACAAATTTAATACTTTTTCTTACTAGGCAGTGTCAGATTTCTGCACCAGACAGCATAATTCTCGGAAATAACAAGATAAAACCTGTCACAAGCACTAAATTTTTGGGTGTCACTATAGATGAATTTCTTAGTTGGGATACTCACATTGAAAAGGTCTGTTTAAAGTTATCTAGTATGGGTTATAGCTAAATACATGAATTTTGACACACTGAAAATTTTGTATTATGCAAATTTTGAGTCGGTTCTCAGATTTGGGATAGTTTTCTGGGGTAGCAACGCAAGGGTTGACTCAATATTCATGGTACAAAAAAGAATTATAAGAACAATGTGCAAGATGAAGTTCAGGGACTCTTGTAGGGGCAAATTTAAGATTATGAATATAATGACTGTATATGCTTTGTACATTTATGAATGTCTTATGTTTGTATTCAAAAATAGAGACAAGTTCCAAAATAATGTCAATCACAACTATCCCACGAGAAACAAAGATCTTTTCTATCCACATCATAGATTAACGCTGAGTGAGAAGGGACTATACTATATGTGTATCAGAGCCTTTAATAAATTGCCGCAGCATATTAGATATGTTGAAAATGAATATAAATTCAAGAAATTAATTAAGAAATATTTGATACAACTAGAACCATACAGTCTAGACGATTATTTTGGTTCTGACAATATGTACTGAATTGTGTTTATTTTTGACGACATTTCATCTTTCTTGTAATTTTTATATGAAACTTGAAATAAAGAAGATTTATCTATCTATCTATCTATCATATCTCCCTGTCATCGATAATTGACCTGTCTAAGTGAGTCGTGTTTGGATATTGAGGATGGTCATTTTTAATGAGACATCCTTTATCTACCACTAATTTTACTTCGATAATGCAGTTTTGAATGATTGTTTGGGCTATTACCATCATCTATTGTGGATGTAATGATTTCCGACGTTTCGATAGACATCTTCTATCTTTATCAAGGAGAAAAGTAAGAAACTTTGTGAGAATTATCAATTTTCAAAAAGTCAATATGACAGAAGTCATGAAAGAAAAATGAAAGATGTTATATACTCATCTGTGATATGATGATCCATATACTTACGACTTTTTGAAAATTGATAATTCTCACAAAGTTTCTTACTTTTCTCCTTGATAAAGATAGAAGATGTCTATCGAAACGTCGGAAATCATTACATCGACAATAGATGATGGTAATAGCCCAAACAATCATTCAACACGAGCTCCATCATCAACAATATCTCGTCATCGATAATGCAGTTGTTATAAAATCATAACTTTTCGAAAATTAGACCAACTCTCTTCAAATCAACAATATATGGTTCAAACTCTAAATACTGGAAAATCAATGGATGAAAAGTAACTGTTCATGCCAGTGCACACATATCGTTCAGTCACTGCGAGGCATACCCATTTTCCATGAGAAAGCACTGAATCAAGGGATCGGCTCTAAGTTAATGATGAGAAGAGTAGTTTACTTATAGCAACATCATCAGGCACTTTGGTCGCAAAGCAGAACCTCGAGATCTCTCTTCATCAGAACTTCGTCTCAACGGTAGAACTAAGTGAAATATGATGCAGATGTCTTTAATGTTTTATTTATAAAGTAATAACGTCCTCGGGGCCACGCATGGTACAGGGAAGGATCAGCAATAAATTTAATTGAAATGTATCGATAGTGCAGACCGAGACTTGGGCAATGAGTGGTGTAATTAAATACGTTTCTCCGTACCTATAAACAAAACCACAATAACTCGTTCGGGAATAAATGCCGAGCGTCAGTTCTGCTGCTCGCGATTTCTTTTTCGTCGAGAGAAGTGCCCGTCACGGCATGACAACAAGATTCCTGAAACGTGGAGAATGTCGTAACTCTGTTCCTTCTGCATTTGCATCTGATTGATCTGGATATCTGAGAGTATGCGGTATGTAGATTTTGAAATTTATGTCTGCTTGGACTTGATGAGAAAATGTCTCTTAGCGTTGCTGAATTACGATTACCAGGTTTTGGTATAGCTTTGAACAGAGTCATTTAATTTGAATGTGATTAAATAAAAACTTAATCAATAAAATTTATTTGTTTCTCATTTGTAAACGTCAGTTTCCAAAAACACAATATTATTCAAGAAAGTTTATTTTATCAAGTCACTAACTTGTAAAACTGACAGTTAACTTGCAAAATTTTTACAAGTTAGTAGTACTGATGATGATCAACCATCTGTTGACACAGAAACTGCTGAACTCGAGGACTGCAGAATATTTGTACTCTCCTTACTACCGAATAATTTGCTAGACATTTCGATTTTTTCGTTGACGGAATCATCGACATAACTCATCGCAATTTCGGTACTCTTCCAGCCTCTTGCACGCTTCAGTAGGTACTAAAATATCTCCACCCGAATCCGCAACCATAGTGGCTCCAGTTCTGCGAAAAGAGTGGCCGGTGTACAACTCTGGGTTTTTTAAACCTACATATTTCGTTATTTGCTTTGGGACACCACCAATAGTGTGCTGGTCAGCATTAAGAGAAATGCACTTTCCATGTAGGTATGTCAAAAAAAATCTTAGGTTTTCTGTTCCAGGAGGCCGAAGGACTTGAAGCTGCAGCCATCATCGGTTATGGTGAATCTTCTTGTTGTTAAATTTTTTTATTGCCGCAATGTCACAATAACGTTATTTCCCATATCTTCGACATCATTCATGTTTAAGGAGAGAATTTCGTCACATCGACAACATCCAAAAATCCCAAATATAGTTACAATTTTCGCCAGCACCCACTGGTCATCAGGGGCATGTAAAAGAAATGGTTAAGCCTCTTCTTTACTCAATACCTTTGCCTTTTTTGGCGTATAACGCTCATTTTTTTGTTTTAGAAACGCTATTACATTTTGAAATCAGCAAATGACAACTAAACGTCATATTTTTCAATCAAATTTTTTAAGCGAAACAAACCTGCGAACAGTGGCATTTTATTTCATTTCCAAGCAGCTTTTCAGCATAAACCATTTTGCCCATAAAGTATTAGGGTTGAATCTAGCTGATAGTTGATTCAAGTAGACCAAAAAAACATCTTCAGTTACCCCAATCACACTATTTTTGTTTTGCCACTTTTTAAAGTCGTGGTATTCCCGCTCGTACCTTGAAGCTGATTTTGCAGGTAATAAACTTGAAGCTACACTGCTAGCTGCCTTAATAATTTCTTTTGGTACATTCATTTTCGCTTTCGCCCAAAAAAAATGTAAAGACAAATAAACACACATGTTCATGGCAACGCTTCCATAGCTTACTACATTTGCGAAAAATTATTGAGATTCTTTTAGAATTTACCTAACCTTTTTACAAATGAGAAACTAATAAAATATGGGAAATGGATGGAAGGTACTTGCCGACACGTGTTTCTGCTTATTGGCTTCTTCAGGGCAAGGCAACTAATAAAATATGAAACAATACATGCAAAGGTAACGGGTTTTACTGGCTCAGGAAGGTAACTATATCCTCCATTCGTCAGTAAAAAATCCTCTTTCCTTGCTAGTAATGTTATATACTATTCCACATTTATTGTGTTTCAACAATATTGTAACACTACATTTGCAACAATTGTTTCGCCAAATTCTTGGTTTCTTCAGGCGAGTTCGATGTTAAACTACTCCCAAAAAATTGAGTCATCCTTATATATTTCATAAGATGGAATCGGGGGAAACGGTATTCTAAATGCTTCTGGGATTTTTTATGGCATGTTTATCAATGGTGATCTGTTGACATCTGTTTGGTCATTAAGTAGGATATTTTGCCTGTCTTCTGCTTTTGTTTTCTATGTGCAAAATTTTGTATTTTGAATCAAACATATATGTACCTCGTCTAAAAGATAATTCCCATAAGTTGAGTTCTGTTTTTTATTCAGGAAACTACCCGATTGATCCTTAATCCTCTTCTCGAAGTTCCTTCCTCTTTGTCCAGTATATATTGTCTGGCATGAACCACAACACAACTTATATACTCCTGATTTTTTTTTATCTAATTTGTCTTTTTCATTTTTGATTAAATTACTCAAAGTTTTATTGGTTTTAAATGCTAAATTGAAATTCTTTTTGTTTTTTAAAAAATTTGATACTTCTATTGATTTTTTACTTGTGTAATTAATTGTTATATATCTTTTCTGTTCTATTTTTTCGTGTTTGGGGTATATTAATGTTAAAGCTTGATTTAATAAGAATTTATTCAAAATTTGATCCACAATGTCAGGTTTATAGAAGTCATACTTCTACTCAGTAAGAAATTGCAAATTTACACTTCAGAATTATGATTATTCTTCCATAAATATCATATAGATGAAGCAACAGCGTGAATCACCTTGTATATTATTCATGGCCAGGCGATGACAATTTCAAATTAAATCAAATTCATAATACGAAAATCATGATGGTTCCTCTTGAAAATATTGATATTTGCTGTTAATTGGTTTAACATTGTCCCCTATGATATACTACATAATGTTACCAGAAGTGAATTAGTAATATATCAAAATTATTGAATGAATTGTGGAAGCAGAACAATTTTAAATAATAAAAAACACCAGAACTGACATCACTAAGATAGGCTCGTTAGCAGCCTTAATGACTCTGTACAGAAAATCCAAAGATTGCAACAATTTTAATTAGAAAAATAGCAAAACCAACTCGAAGAACCCATAAACCTCGGTACGGCGATCTGCATCCTATATACGGCTTGTTCTTAGACAAAAGAAAAATACCTAGCGGTAAGTTACATACTTAATGCATCCACGAAATGTGGTGAAACTGTTCTATATGGAGCCCATATAAAATGGTCATTAAAACTATAAATTAATTTAATTGGACGTAAAACTAACAGGCAGTCGGGTACCAAGTCCGATCTTTACGGAATGTTAATGAAATCTGACTTTGTTAGATTGGTGACCGGGGTTTGTGGATGCCAATGGCTCACCGAAATGTGGTCAGGTGAAGATCCAGTGCATTTTTTCGATTTTAATTGCCGAAAACATGTTCTCATGGCGTCGACTGAATTTCGGTAAGTCCCCGCGCCAAGATTTCTGCATCAACCATTTCAGTGGTCAAGAGAATTTTCTGGGAATCTCGTCAATGGTTCTTGAGATGGAATATCGTGATAAGTGGTGAGAGAATTTTTCTTGCATGTATCCTTCACAGGTCTATCACAATTAGGGAGATTTTTTAGGTAATTTCCATTATTTGACATGGTCGTTTTTTAAAAATATTCTTGATTAAATTATACAAGGTGTCCCAAGTTCGAATACCAATTAGACGTTTTTGGAAAACTGAACATATTTGTAATCTGAAAATTGGGATTATGATATTGTTCGAAATTCTCTACTGAGCTAAAATATTTCTGGAGCCTCAGCACTTTAGTTTATTCAAGGAGAGAAGATATACAGGGTGAGTCTTTGGCCACTGCGTTAATTTCAACCATAGGTTCTTGAGATTTAAGGAAACACTGTTTTCCCATACCGTTTTTCTATTTTCAGCTGCGGTAAAAAGTTATAGGCATTTCAAGTTTTCACATTGGACAAATACCCCTGTGTAGTCCAGTTTAGTTTGAATGAAAATTAACTTACACAGCATCCACTATTGAATCTGAATTGTTCAAAAACATTATTTTACCTCTTAGAAATGATTCACTCACTCATGTTTCATCGGATGATTTTATCGATTTAATTTCTTTCAACTTCAAATATTTGCAATTTAGAAAAAAAGATTATGAATGATTATATCTGCAAAAAGACCCATTATTCTAGGAAGTACAAGATACGGACCTTTAGTTCAAGTGATATTTGTTTTTTGTGCAATTTAACCAATCTGTACATCAGTAGTGAGAAACCTACAAGAAATGGAATAAATCTATTGATGCTAAATATGCATGACTGTTATCAAAAACCTTCTACAAGAAATAATTTCGATTGATATTGTCGTTTGAATATTACAGGTAAATATGCAACTTTTTTATGCAATTTCATCACCCTATATCTTTTGGACGAGGCCAAATTTGGAATTTGGAAGAAATTTTTTTTGAAGTCAAGATTCTATGTTTAAAATTAACGCAGTGGTCAAAGAATCACCCTGTATATATAAAAAAAATGTATCTTTCTGTTCCTAATGTAACTAAGTATTCAATTCTGTATTTATTTTTCTCCAATTCATTGTATTTAATCGACTTGTCTTCATAAATTTAAAAAAAAAACTGTAAAAAGCGTCACATATTCTTTGTCTTTATTATGTTCATTTTTCTTCTTCTTAACGTCTTAGGCGAAGTTTTTTCATAATATTAAAGTAGCAGAATGTGGATAAGGTCATGCAACTATTGTATTTCGTCAATATGACCACAGGATTTTTCAAATTTTGGGTTGGAATCTGTGATCACAAATTGGCTAGAACATCTGTTTTTCAAATTAGAAACCTATTTTATTATGTTTGAGTGGATTCTGGAATTTATGAAATTCAAAATCTACATGATCTTTCCACATTCTCCTACTTTGACATCACAAATTTTCTCTGAGGACATTGAGATAAAAAAAATGAACATAATAGTGACAATGAATATTTAATACTTTTTCCTGTATTTATCGATTTTTTGAAAACAAGTCGAGTTAATAAAATAATTTTAACATAAATAAATTCAGCACTGAATACTCAATCACATCAAAAACAGAAAGATAGAAAAATTTTTTCACAAAATTATTTTCTCTCCTTGCGCCAAGGAAAGTCTCAGCTCAGGCTCCAGAAATATTTCAGCTTGGTAGAGAATTTCAAAAATTATCATAATCCCCATTTTAAGAATTTAAATATGTCCAGTTTACCAAAAACGTCTAATAGGCACTCGAACTTAGGTCGCACTGAATAATAATTTGATGATTTATGTTAATTATTATATGATAATGAAATATTTTTCATGAATAACAATAATGAGCCTCATTCTTGAATAATAATACTCAATAAAATTATATAATTATTATATAATTTTTATTACTAGTAGATTATTATTCATTTGTAGGCAAATTGTTCAAAAGAATATATATATATATTATTCATTATTATATGATAATTATTTATTATAATTCTAATTATGATTTTTTATATTTAGTTTAATTTTATTACATAATAATGAAATATTCTTGAGAAACAACATAGTCAAATAATAGGAATGAAAATTTTCACCTTCTTCATTAGTCTATCTATCTCAATTTCAATGTAGTAATTGTAATCGAAATATTTCTAAAACATGAGATTGCATTCGAGGCGTCACTTCTTCGGTTGAATTCGAAAACTTATTATGTTATGGAAGATGGTCCAGGAAAACATTATTCTCATTCGTATATGATCAACATATGGTAAACTATAAGGCATATATGAAATAGGCGTAAGCGTCAACGAGTTATGATTTCCACTTGACTCATATAAATTGTTAAATAGAATGTACAGGTAATAAGATATAACTTGATTTCTTTATTCGCTGTGCTTGTGATTCCGTAGAAAAGAGTCGTTTTCACTAAATTTTCATTTAACATTACTTCGAAACGAACATCTTCAAGATAAGCTTCTGTGGATTAATTGGCTGCAAAATCTGATATTCCATTAACAACTTTTTAGTACAACCATAAATCCCCATTAATCTTCAATCTTCTGCATGCTACATTAAATTTCACCACATCGCAATTTCTAAACCAGTTTCAACTCATAATAATAATAATAAACCAGGTATAGCTCATATAACTTACATAGACTTTTTACGATTCCTCTCTTTTCAATGAGGAACCAACTTTAAAAATCAGTCTGAATCACTTCATTAATTTGATCAAGATTAAACGGTCGAACAGTTTTAGGAATGAATATGGAGGATTAGCTACAAGAGCTCTATAATCATTTTGTATTATGGGATATTTCCCCCATTTGCCATTTGATATCCACATCGTTATCACATAGTTGGTTTGTGGTTCTTGCCGAGATTGGTTGTTCGAACATGATTCATATAATTAGATTTATTTCGAGACATGGAAATCGCGTGGTGGAGATTTGTTAGAACATAACCCCTTCATTGTCACCTATTTTTATTTTAGTCAGTGTTTTATACATGTTTATAGAAGTAACGGTATGTTGGAACAAAAAAAAAACGACTTCAAAATAAATAAATAAGCCCTTAAAAAATGACAAAAAAGGGGTGAGATTACACTAAGGCACCTCCAAATTCTACGACCCAAAATTGAAAATTTTTAATATTTTCTCAATAACAAAAGTGCATTTTTCAATTGGTTTGACGTGTATCAAATTTCAATCCAATAGCAAAATTCAATTTTGAGATATTAAAAAAAAATTTTCTATGTCGTTTCGAATCTTCGTTCATATACTTTTGTTTTTAATAAACTGGGAAATCTTCTTATGTCATTAGATTACGTCATTCTGATACATCCTGTGTAGCAACAAATATTAGACACATAAATACTTGATATTCTTCAGGTACTATTCACTATTTTCATTTCAAATATCATCATATTTGTACCCAGTTGGTGACAAATTTTAATGCCCATTTTCTAGAATATACTCGTCCATTTAGTAGCTATTTACAAATGGGTTACAGCGATTAAGTCGACCAAATTAATTTCCAGCTGGTATCCAATGAGGCTTTTAAGTACATCTTGAAAGTCCGGACAGATAAACATAATTCCGATTTATGTATGGCTCTAAGCTTGCATGGAAGGTCATTCTTGCAGATTTGTGATAGTCTAGGTATTTCTGTTTTTGCTAAGTACCACGATGTCGTTATATGACGGTAGATCATATCACAATGAAGTAGTTGTATCGGCGAATTGGTATAAATATTTACTGAGGAAAGTAGCTTATGTGTGACAAGTAAGGTGATTCTACCATAAAATCAGATGAGTCGTTCAGAGGAAATCCTCTGTGTTTTTTCAATGCATGGGGATCAGATTCGAGAGACTGTAATAATGATACCATATTTCACTGAAGAAGCCAGTGGTGGAGCTATGTACAAAGCGCTACAGAGCTCGTAACTGGCAATACTAAACATAATTCAAAAGGTCTTAACATAACCTACAAAACGACGCTATGCATGATTAGTTTAGATATTGCGTTCAACAGTTATAGACGTGTAAACATGGAGTTCGCTAAAGCCGAAATTTGCGCTATTTTGAAGAAGAATTCCATCAGAGACCATTCTCCTCCGCTCCAGGGTCGACATCTTATACAGCACTAAGCTGGCTTCATAACCTAGTTGACACGGATGACGGCACCTATACTTAAGATTCTTTATGAATTTTCTTTGTACACTCTTCACTCTATCAACATATTTATAATAAATAGGTGACCAGATCGGCGTTGCATATTCTAGAGTGCTCCGCACTAAACTGAAATAAAGGGTCCTCAAAGCAGTCACATTTTGGAACTGCTTTGTCACCCTCAAGATGAATCCAAGCATTCTGAAAGTCCTTGCGACAATGTGCTCCACAAGCGCCTCAAACGATAATTTAGAATCCAATACTATGCCGAGATCCCTGACCCTGGTCACTTTGCCAATAGCACTTCCTGCAATAGAGAGTGGATGATATATAGGATTCGTATTTTTCGTGAAGCTGATATGGTAACATTTCTCTATATTCAAAGTAAAGTGTCTACCAGAGCAAAACCTGGGAAACCGATCAAGGTCTTCCTGAAAACCAATAGAATCCCCCCGTGAGCAAATGCGCCTGAAAATCTTGAGATCGTCCGCATACAGCTCATAATAGGTGTTCAAAAAGCATGAAGACACATCATCAATATACATGGCAAAAAGAAGGGGACCCAAATGGGAGCCCTGGGGTACCCCTGAAGTAACATCAGCCACATCCGAAGAAACACCGTTCACAACAACGTATTGTCTTCTATTAGATATGTATTGTCTCAAGCCATTTCGTCAAAGATCCCACTATTCCAAACGAAGAAAGAATCCTAATAAGAGTTCCATGGTGCACCTTGTCAAACGCCTTGGCCATGTCGGTATAAATAGCATCGACCTGTATACTCAAGTCGAAACTCTCTGAAAGGAGATGCATGTATGGAGCTAAATTAGTTAAAACCGACCTGACTTGATTTTAAATTTCCGAAAGCGACCATTCCAACAAAATGCCATATTGTTTTTTAAGTTCCTGGGATTTATATGGAAACAATGGTGAAAAGGACGACCAACATAGAATATATCTGCAGAAAAAAATTTTATTAATACCGTCAGTTCAAACTTAGTCATAACTCAAGATTTTCAAATTATAGAACCCATATGTCTCTGATCAGTAGAAATGGCCTTCCATGTTATATTGCTCAATAATTTAGTTTGATTATTCATGTTGATGACTAGTGCTATTAAAACATCTAAAAATATGTGTATCAGCATCGGTAGCTTAATAAATCCCCAGCCTCTATGGCACGGCACATACAAGTTGAGAAGTCCAAATGTGTGCGCGAAGGACGAAACGCGTAGGGATAGAAAACCTACAAATGTCTAAGAACTTATTTAAAAATTGTTCAATAATAATTTTCATTACAAAACTGATTATCTGTGAATTCAGTATGACGGGTCTACGCACCTGGTTTCTACGTCTCTCATCAAGTTCCACTACAAGACATCGACTGGATATTTGGAGCATTTTTCCTGGCGGCAGATATTATCGGAACCACTGAACGGAACCAAGGTAATGTTCTCTTAGCTGTGTTGTGGCATGTCATCAATAAAAATGGTCATTTTATGGCATCCTCATCAGCGATTGAGTTCGACGATATCGATTTCAACAAGAAGCAGTTTAGAATTACTTCCTGGGATTCTCCTCGATCGGTGAGTTGTTCACGTCAAGTATATTTCATTTTTGGAGGTTGAAACTGAATATAGTAAGGTTGGTGAACTGAAGATGATGTGAAATCAGGAATGAGTAAAACAGAATTAAGCAATTTTCAGATTTGAATATTGAAATAAAAAAAATTATTATTTTGGTACTCCGCAGAAAGATATAGAAACAGAAATAGGAATTGTAGGTAGGTATGTGTTTCGGTTTATTTGGTTCTTCAGGGCAGGCAATAGGTTATCTTTCTTAAATCTTAGGAGTAATAGTTTCTTGAACAGTTTTCGTAATAGTAGGTTGGCGCATGTCGCTAAATTGGGATTTGCTCGAGCATCATTTGATTGCGAATAATAAGAATAAAACTATGTCCTATGATATAGACATTCTTCTTGAGTTTTCAAAAATATTGATATTGAGAGCATCTATGTTTTTATATTTTAAAAAATGTGCGTACGTTAATCTGATCATTGAACAGACAACATCATATTTTTTCATCGTGTTAAAAATGTTGAATTTTGTACCAAAAAGTGATGATTTGCGGAAAGCATTAAATTTTCGTTTTCATTTGAAAAAAAGTGCTGCAGAGTCGCATTGAATGCTTGTCGAGCCATATGGTGATCATGCTTTATCAAAAGCAACTTGCAAAAAATGACACTTCGAATCAGAAGCAAATGGCAGAAATGTTAAATGTTTCATAACAAACAATTTATGACCGTTTAAAAGCTATGGGAAAGATCCAAAAGTGTAGAAAATGGGTGCCACATGAATTGAATGAAAGACGGTTTGTATTCGGTTTTGCATCGAACTGTTACTGGCGATGAAAAATGGATTAATTTTAAGAATCCTAAAAGGAAAAATCATAGGTTAATCCGGAACAACCATCAATATCGACTGCAAAACTAGATCGATTCGGCAAGAAAACAATTGCTGTGTGTTTGGTGTTACCAAAAAGGTGTGGTATACCACGAGCTCCTGAAACCTGGTGAAACCGATCGCTACCGACAACAAATGATCAATTTGAACCATGCATTGGTCGAGAAACGACCGTAATGGGCCAGAAGTTACGGTAAGGTAATTTTGCTCCATGACAATTCACCTGCACATAAAGCAAAACCGGTTCAGTATACAATCAAAACACTTGCCTAGGAGCTGTTACCCTACCCGCAGTATTTACCAGACTTAACTCCTTCTGACTACTTTATTTTCATTGATGGGACACGCATTGGCTGAGCAGCACATTGATTCCTACGAGGAGGTCGAAAATTGGATGCCTGGTTGGTTTGCTTGAAAAGACGAACAATTTTCTTGGCGTGGTATCCACAAATTACCAGAAAGGTTGTCAAAATGTGTAGAACACAATGGCCAATACTTTGATTGAAATGTTTTCCACTTTCCCATTAATAAATAGTGTTTTATTTTCACAAAAAAACGCTAATTTCATACCGGTATACCTGATATTATAGATTATATCATGTACTTCATACCGTACTATAAATAAATATAAATACGCCTCAGGTTTGTTTGCTATAAATAATATGATCATCATAGCATATTCCCAGGTTGTAAGAAAAAAGACACGCTCATCATTCGATTGAATGAAGTAAATAACAAAAGATAGAAAGATGAAGCTTGTAAACGAGAAAATATACTAGGAAAATCAGGTGAAAGGTCTAGATATTCATCGCATACGAGTAGACATTTTCGCATGTTTTATGACTACCTTATGACCAAACCGCATTTTCTCATTGTTATCTAGATTTCGCATAAAATCAAAACTGTAACACAACGAACGTTCGGTGAATACTTACATATACCTGGAATTTTCCCCATTTGTCTTCAACTTTCCATTCAGCGTGCATACACCACCCGGGAGATTTATCCTTTTCTCTTTAATATAAAATTCATATGAGCTGCATGCTCGTCGCATTTGAAATTCAGCGAGCGAAGACCGCATAAAAGTACCTCCTAATGGTACTCGCGTGATCTTCATATCTTTATAAATCCAGCCTGTTTTTCTCATGAGAGATTAATAACCCTATAGAAAGGAAGGCAATATTAACATCGATTGCAGCCGACAACGGGATTTATTGGGCTAATTATTTGCGGAAAGCGTTCGCATAACTGCCCTCTGTCTGGATGCTCGAAGATTCACAAGTTGTTTGCTGAAAATTTCTCTCATGTGAAAGAGTTCGTTTGATAGAAATTCAATAGAATACAATAGAATTTATTGATCCTCTAATGCATAGGACAAGTTAATAATAAAAAAATGAAATAAATATTATAGTAAATTATATTACACGAAAATTAACATCCCCAATTAATTCTTCAACAGAATAATAGCCTTTACAAGCAAGATTGATTTTTTACACTTTCTTAAACTTATTTATGTTTAACATACGAGGTGGAAGGTGATTGTACAATACAATTGCCTAATAGACCGGGCTTGCATATATATATAGTTTTATGAAAAGGAATGCTAAGTGTGGCATCATTCCTTGTAGAGTATGTGTGGAAGTTAGAGAACTTTACCAACAAATAATCATTTTCACGTAAGTATACCAAGCACCTAAGTATGAACAGAGACGGCAAACCAAGTATATAATTCAAGGTGAATTAAGTCGGTAGTGGATACATGAGGATTTTCTCTCAAAGATATAGCAACATTTTGAGCTACACCTTCATTAGTTGCACTTTTTTACCGTCCATTTTTTGGTACATTGCTATATTTGTGCATTAGGATGAACAATGTTGAAAAAGGTCACAAACTTCTTGATGCGTCTTTTCCTCTCCCCATACCCCATCATCATTAATAGTTCTATTCTTTCTTTGTCACTTAATTCGGCCATTTTACGATCAAATTAAAACAAAGTAATCTTTTATGTTCAAACTTGAATACTAATAACTTATTTTGACTACTACTGTCTCTTCTACAATGAATTTCATGGACTACTAGATACCATTAAATTTTTTCTTTCTTTAGTTACTTTTACATTAATATCTCGATAGGTATTGAAATAAATAATATCGAAACCCGATATTTTTCTACTCGTAATGAAATGTTTCATCAGAAACTAGAATAATATAATACATGGTGTTTCATTGCAAATTTTAAAATTAACATTACTTCCGGTAAAACCGGATGTTCAAAATTGATAAAAAATATGAAAACAAATAGGCAATCTACTGCAGTATCCATCTTCCATATTTCATCTCGATATATGTTATATTTACTTGGTTCCACACATCTGCCCATCACTGTATATGTATATTCGAAAAGGATTCCTATTTGAAGCTCGAACCGACGCATCCACCATTCAGCAAGTCTTACAAAATGATTGCTAATGTACAACTTTCCGAGCTATCTTGTACATCAGGAATTCTTACTTTATTGAAATGCTTGAATACTTTTCATTATATTGTTTTTTTTGTGGGAATAAAAGAAGTGCACTTATTTTGTTCGATTGTAAAATGGATCTCACCGAAATGGGCATCTCATTATACTTTTACAACCGTAGCAATTTTCAAAACGTTTCTCTACAGTCGCGATATGGAAATTAAACTAATAATCTATATTAATTAGGATATCCTCAGAAAAAATGATCAATATTAATTTTAGTTATCTTCAACTCATCTCAACTGAAATTTTTCCTAAATTTGTTTTACCCAGGAAGTCTTGACCTTGAAGTATATTCTCAATAATATATTGGAAAGTTAAAAAACTTCAAGAATTTTGCCTTATAAATCTGATAGTTCCTATAATCGAGTAACTAAATAAGTTAACGAGGTGTAATCTCATATATTATATATAAACCATTTTATAGAAGAAAATATTTGATGACCCAAAAATCCTGTAGTACCAAAATATCATAGATATGGTCGGCCAATCTGGATGTTTTCTGCAAAAGATTATTATACACAAAAAATGCCAAATTTTCAATGATTGTACATAAAATATTTTTATTTGTGATATCTATGGACATAAGTATATTTAGTACATTGAAATGTGTGATCTATCCTTGCCTTATTTATAGATTTGAGGAAGGATCCTATCCCGAGTAGACCAAACCTCAATCTTTATGACCCAATGATTCTCTGATGATCAAATTAGAGAAAATGAAATATATACTGAGAAATTAAAATTAGTTATTAAATTGATAGTGCAATAAAAGACTAAAACATGATATTTTGAATGATAACCTGGAATCTCACCAACAAAATAATAAATGAAAAGATAAGCATTAGGGGAGTTCATAACTGTATCTTGGGCCTCCTACAGATTGCAGCGCATGAATCTCCAGCATAACTACTCAATCTGAATGAACACATGAACCGAGTACCAAAATATCAACTTTTTTGTGTAACTAAGAGATCATAGCTAGTATTGAATAATAAAACAGCTTAAAACACCATTTCACAACAATATGGTACATGCCGAAAATCAATTGGAGATTGTATACCTAATGCTACGTAAAGAAAAAAGTTATATCCCAAAAACTAAATATAGTGACCTAAAAAGTGTTACATCACTTCTTATACTTTATCTCGTGTTGAATACAACCCTGAAGCGAATCACCAGCATCAATTCCTATCAAGAAATCCTGAATAATCTCAGTTCTCAGTTGAACCTTCGCCATAATAAATACCCAGGTACAATGATATATGCGCCTGCAAATAGAAATAGATTGCGCTGCCCAGTTGAGAGTCGGATCATAGAGAGATATTAGTCTATTGTCATTCCGGATAGCCAGGGGTGTTACATCTAGTTCAAACGGCGAGAACAGTATGAAGCACAGTCACGCAAAGTATCAGATCTGTGGCACGGACATTCAAATGAATCCATATTAAGGGCTTCCTGTGGAGATCTCTGTTTGAAATCGGCATATGAGCGAGTTTCAGTCACTTCGACTTGTGATCTCTCGATACCTTTTATGCTAAGTAGAAATCCGTGGTTGTAGGTTGTTTTTTGATTCATTGTCTGTTCATGATGTTGACTTTGAGCCGAATATGTTGTAATCGTGTTTATGAAGCAAAAATATTACTTGTCAAATCTTCCAAATTGAATTTTCGGGTGAAAATGTATTCTGATTGAGTAATTTCACTAAAGCGCCGAGTTCACGATAGTGCTTTTAACACTACAACCTCTCCAAAACTAATCCCGCTCCCCAATTAGCAAGTATCAATCTGATGATCAAACCCAGATATCTCAAGTTTTTCAAACCAGTTCCACTCATACCTGTCCTTATCTTTCCAACATTCAAAGCATTTCGCACCGGTGAAATTTATGACACCTGATTAACATACTATGAATCATGATTTTAATTAGATTAGAATTGCGTCTCCTTCAACGATGGCACACCTATCTTCTACCATTATTTTCATAATTCCACCCGATAATTAAATGAAAATTAATTTATTCCTGTGTACCTATAACCGAAGTGACTGGCATTCGCTTTCCACAGAAGTAAAACTGATTTATTGAAGTGAGAATTCGGATCGGAATTTGTAGGAGTATTGAGAAATCCAGTCCTTCATTTTCTTCTACCATTATCGCTGATCGTGCATCTTGGAATCACTGTTGGTATGGTCTTGGGAGATATGTATTGGTATGAGATACCTAGACTAGAAGCAATGATAAAATCAAGCAATGTAGGATGAATGAGGTAATGATGTTTACTTCCTGAATTTATTTTTTTCATTTATTTATTCTTTTATAGGATATTCATATATTTATTTCATGTGTCTTGAAATTTAAACACAGTTCTTTCAAATCAAATTATTGCTCCGAAGATTTGAATCAGGAGTGAGCAACAGTTATCATATAATTTATTTGATTATTTGAAAAGCTTATTGAATTTTTTTTTAAGTTTTAAGTTAATCAAACAATTTTAATCATTTTCAGTCAACAAAACCACTAAAAACAAATGCAGAACATCAAAAGGCATTCAGGGACCTCAAAAAGTGAAGAAAATTAAAAATGAATGAGACAATACAAAAATACGTACGTACAGGTGGAGATGCTATCTATCATAATAGCAATGACTCTACTGATATTTTAACACCAAATATGGACATAATCTCAAAAAATAGTGGCGATGTGAATGTTAGACGTAAAGGAGTTGAACACATTTGTTCAGCTATATGTAAAACGAACAACGGAGTGGAAACTGTCTACATTTCAGCAAATACAAAAATTGAAGATGTGAAACATTTCATCCATCGAGCACTGATAGTATATACTGATAAGGTTTCTGAAATACTTGGTGGAAACTTAATCAGCTTCCGATAGTTTTATCTAGAGACTTCAATATCAATTTTGCAGATGAAAAATCAGAACCACTAAGAACATTTCTTTTAGAAAAATTTAAATTATATATAAATAACAATCCAAAAGAATCGACAACGAGATATGGTACTGCTATTGATGCTGTTTTTTCGACGTATTTGCATAAAATAGAATCACAAACATACGTATCATATTTAAGTTACCACAAGCCAATAGTTTCAGCAGTAGAAAATGACGTGACTGATTAATGAGAATTACTTATAATAATAAGATTAAAAAACATTTTTTTTAATTATTTCTATTTCTATGTAATTTTATGTTATCAAACTAAAATAAACAGACATATTTTGTTATTTTAATTGATATTTTGAATTACTTTTTTTATTTTACGTAATTTAGTATTTCCTAAAATACTGAATTTCCTAAATAATTCCCTGTATTTCAATGAAAACTTCATTATAAAATTCTTATTCAGTAAAATTTAAGAGGAAAATCAAGAAAACCTGCATAAAATTGAGCATGATTTTTTTTTAAATTGTGTAGATTGTACATTAGCTGATGGACCTGATATCCCACCACACCACATCTTCTTTTCTTTTAAACCAATGTATTATCCAAGCTGTTTTTAGATTCAGGGCTTGTTGTAGATCATTTGTTGGCCGTACACCCTTTATCTCCTGAAAGGGATGAGCTACAATTTATATATTTTCTGAAAAGGTTAACTGTCCTAATATCTTGGTTAAATTTGTTACTGGACCCTATCCGTCCAATTGTTCAGGAGTTATAAGCATTTTAAATTTAGTTTGGTCCATAACTCACGGAATACCTATCGGATAAAGTTGTAACTTGAAAGATATTTAAATTAGGTTAAAACATATAATCCTACAAAATTTTACTGAAATGGACAAGATTGAAAACTTTATTTTAATTCCAAATTTGAAATTTCAAAAAAATTTTGTTCCATTGCCTCATAAGAACAATTTTCCTTGTTGTAGCTTTCTTTTCCAGAAGACATAATTATTTTTGCATTCACTTAGGGTGCAGGTAATCACAGAAGTTGAATTTAGTTTTAGTTAATTACGTTGACATTCACGTCGTGTCGACTCAAGGCTCATTGAAACTGTGAGGCGACTGTCGAAAACTAAATTACAGGATATTTTCACAGCTTTCAAAATACGGATTCAAAAAAAGGGGTCTCATTTCCTATTGCTGAATATCCCATTTTGTTTTAGTATATTACTATACGCAACGTTGCCCAACCTTTTTGTTACAGGCATTTGAACATTAAACTTTTTAGTAATGTCAGTATGTTCCACATCAATTTTTTTATTCAAGGAAGATGAAAGATAATACGAACTCCAAGGAAAATTCATCAATGAATAATTCGAGTTCGGTAACTTGGCCTTCATGGAACGAATTTCTGAAGCGCTGTATGTTTCTGGATGAGTAATCAACAAATTTCTTCTCGTAGATATCGTGATCAATGTGTCAACTCCTAGTCTCTCCCCTGTGTATTTCTCAGAGGAATATATCAATCCGATTGGTTAACAAATTGCAAAATCGGACCGATTCTGACGTAATGAGTACGAATACAGTCTAAACTGGCATTGGTTTAAATGAAATAGAGCGTATCGAAGTCATGAAAAGCGTTACCATAAAAGCGAGATGCTCTGGAACAATCGACCAATAGATGACTCCGATGGTAAATTATAGAAAGAATTGACCTTTCGCAAGAAATCAAAGGAGGCACGCCTATGTGTGAATGCAGAATAAACAATTCCACACTTGACTGGGCCGCATATATGCGGCATTAAAGGAACCCCTGACGTTGCCATAACTTGCGAACTGCGAGGCCCCACTTGTTCCGCACAGCCACCTGAGATGCTCTTCTCTGTGCCTCTTTCATCGGATAAGACTGAAGCCAATTTATTTCGTAATCGCTGGGATGAAACGATCGCAGCTATTAAAGTGATGAAGTTTTGCTTCTCGAAACGTTTCGGTCGCGGTTTGCAAGTCGCAGGAGATAAGGGTAAACGCAGTTACTTTTTGGAGTTATTACGGTATCGTTCTGCTAATGTGCAACACATGTAAAACACGATACTGATGGAAATGAACAACAAATTATTTCGAGGCGATAAGGAAATGAGATCGAGTTTCTTCATTTTTCACCTTTTTTCGGTCATACTTCAAAGATGAAGGCTGATTCAATTTTAGTTTATGGGAGAAACATTTTTCTTATTTTATTCTACCTACTTGATGAAAGTTTGAATTTATGAGATGCGTAAAGATCGTGATAATTGGTGTTAGGCACAGTAGATAAAATGAGTAACAAGTTCTGTGTTCGATGCAAAGTTATATTTTCTATGATCCGAGGGAGTTGGCGGGAAATAGATCAGTAAGGTTCAGAAGTATAAGTAGCATCCCGTTCACACATTGATTCATTTTGATCAAATACGGCCTGATGAAAGAAACATCCCGTATAGTAACCAAAATTTAGTGAAGTATATGTGTTCTGTTCTCATTTGTGTATATGTATATTTTCTTTCTTTCTTTTCTTCTTTGTTTTATTACGTCGACTACGATGTAACTATACCGTACGCGGAATAGTCTTAATGATTCAGGCCTATGTTCTAACATTGTTCTTGCTGACTTACGCATTGAGATCTATTATGCCAAGTCAACCTGGTAATGAAGAATAAGAACAACTATCTATGGGCTCCCTCTCTATATATATATATTCTTTTGAACTCTTGGCTTACAATATTTAGTTAGCAAACAATAAAGCATATAGATCAGGGGTTAGTGACGGGGTGTCATACAATTCGGCGTATCACATAAAAGCCTAGGGAAAAAACCCCAGTAAAAAAACCCTGGCTACCCGCCTAAGTGTGAAAGTACAAAAATAAGCTGAAATATATTTTAGGGACTTCTTTCTTCAAGAGTGGTCTTCTATTGATGGAGACAGAGACTTCTTCAAGTTGCCCACATGGAATCTGGAAATTGAAAGACAAAAGCAGTCGTGGGTAAATCACTTAGATATAAATTGAAAAGTGAAGGAGCTAAAACTGATCCTTGAGGAAGACCGTTTTTCAATGTTTTGAAATTTCTACTCTTATTGTCAATAAAAACAATAACCTTCTATCAGATAACATATTTTCTAATAATTCGTACCATTTTCCTACACTACACATGGGGTATAGAGTTTGAAAATTAATCCATCTTTCCACACTTTCATAATAATAATAATAATGTTTATTCAAATTCATAGAGCAAACATTGCACAAGAATATACGTCAAATCAATTTACATTCTATAACAATATTTCATTATTTGATTTACAGTAATTAAAGTATTCCTGTATATTGTAAGGTTCACATTTCAATACATATTCATTTACTTTTTTGATAAGTTGCTTTTCATTTAATATATTATGAAATATTTTTGGCAAAGCATTATATACCTTGATACACATATATAAGGCATTATTATGTGTTACTGTCAATGAGTGAATTGGGTAAAAATATTGGTGAACTCGCCTTGTTCTTACATTACTATTCCTATAGTCCCCAAACAAACCTCCATGTTGAACAAGAAATTTTAACAGTTATAGATATACAGGCCCATAAGAGTATGTATACCATTAGCCCGGAAAACACCCCTACACGTCTGCCTGTATTTCATATTTAAGATGGATCTAAGTATCATTTTTTGCTTCACAAACAAACAAGACGCAAAGGAACTGTTTCCCCAGCATACAATTCCATAAAACAAATATGATTGGAAGCAAGAAAAGTAAATTACCCTTAAAGTAGCAACGTCCACAGACATCTTCAAACAATTAACAAGATAAAGTGTCGAATTTAGTTTTTTACTTAAGTAATCTACATGGTTTTTCCATTTTAGTTCAGAATCAACATAGATACCCAAGAATTTAGTTGAGTGTGTAATTTTTATCAGTATTATCCAAAATAATATTATTAGGATATTCAGTTTTTGATTTTACATTATGGAAAATTACACATTCGGGTTTTTGAGAATTTAATTTCAAATCATTAGTTGAGCACCATTCTTTAATATTCATAAAGGAATTATTTAAATCTATCATTAAATTAATTATATTTTTTTATTCTTTTTATTATATTGGTATCATCTACATATAAGATCATATTTAGGATCTGATTGCTATTATAAGGAAGGTCATTAACATAAAGTACAAACAAAGAGGACCCAGAACACTTCCTGAGGTACTCCACAGCTCATTTCTTTCATTTCGGAATAAAGGTTTTGCCATGAACAGTAACTTTTACTCTTTGTTTTCGTCCTTCAAGATAACTTTGTATCAATTTAAGTTGTCTATCTCTTATACCATAAGAATTGAGTTTAGATAACAATCTAGCATGATTCACACTTTCAAAGGCCTTAGACAAATCTAAAAACATGCCAAATGGAATTTCGCCCCTTTCCAATGCTTCCACAACTCTTTGTACAAGTTCGAAAATTGCAGTGGTAGTACTTTTCTTATCCATGTAACCATGCCGAAGATAAATCAATGAAAGCAGCTCCTGTTTCAACCTATTATTGAAGCCTGATTCTATGAAAGTTGTAAGGCTGAGAACTTGATCTGAACAATTTCTTTTTTTCCTAAAGCCTCCCTGGTAATTTCGTAGAGCATTTTCTATAGAAGATTCAATTCTAAAAAGAATTAACCTTTCTAATATCTTGAAAGGAACACTCAATAAACTGATGGGTCAATAACTACTAGGATCACAAGGATTTTTTCCTCTTTTCAAAATACCTATTACTTTAGCCTTACGAAATTCTGAAGAAAAATTTCCATAATTCAGAATGTTGTTTTAGAAAGACAATAATCAAGACAAGGCCTTTTTTCCTAAATGTTTGATGAATTCTCGATAAATTCCGTCAAAACCTGCTGCTTTTTGAGATTTGGTAGATTTGATTGCTCCCCTCTACTTCAGGTACATAGAACTCTGTGGGTCATTTTACACCGAGCACCACTCATCTGACCATAGAGCGGTAACACAGCAACCAGTGACGAGTCAACTAGCTCAGACGATTCAATAAATAGCTGCCTCGGAGAACAAACTAAATAGTACTAGCACGTGTTCATATCAGATGAGTCTGGACATTTTCGATTCTCTATTCACTTGTCAGCATTAGTATTAGGGGCTTGCTTTAGATTTGTATTTATTAGTACAGAGTGTCTCAATATTAATAACTATTGAAATTAGCGAATCCGAAAGAAAATTACAGTCCAATCGTTTGAAAATTATTCAATATGGGACATCATTTTTTTTTCATAACGAAACCGTATGCAAATTCGGTAAAATTTTTCAAGGTACACGGTTTATCCATAATTCCTCGATCGATCAACTGATCGAAGAATGTCGGAGAAATGTCATTCAATCATTCATTCTTCTTACCCTAATGAGTTGTTAAATTGAACTGCAAGTTTAACGATCATTGAGCGAGGTTTCTCATAATTGGCGGAAACTGATGCCGTTGCCGTCAATCTTTAGAATTGTTCGGCATTTAATCCAAACCCAGTGGCCGTGTCGTCATTAACATAAGACATAAGCGAATCTGTCAAGCGAGATTCGGTTCCATATAGACCTGAAAATCCCGGAGAAATCTTTCAGACTTGCAGCAAAGCGGCTCCTCTTTGCAAAAAGGCATGCGTACGGTTTGGATGTCAATTAAATAGAATGATGTTGTGCCAAGGACATGGCATGAATCCAAATTAAATTGAATGTTAAAAAAATGTAATGTAACCACATGAATCCACATGAAATGTTCTTGGTTCTGTTGATTCATAAAAATTCCTTTTCATTAAAAATATACAGTTTCCCGTTAAGTACACCGAGAGTAAAATAAAAAGTTTTTTTCTTAGTTTGACCAATTACCTCCGTTGGCAGGGAAGAAAATATTTCTGTTTGGAATAACATTTTGCTCCGGAAAAACATACAAAGATCGGGGCATCGTATAGAAGCGTTAAAAAAATTAGCAGTTAACGGCCGCTTGCTGAAAGTCCTACTATTCTAGCATCGCCTTTCACGAAAATATTGTTTTTCGAGGAGCATCATCACTGGGGAAAAATGGGTTTTATACCCCACCATCCAACGCAAGAGGTGATGGAGCGAAAAATAATAGGTTGTCAAATATCTCCCTTCCGCTTTTGGGCTCTTTATTCAATGCTTTATAAAAAGTGTTACAGTGATCGGACTTAGTTTAAATAGGCGCCATTTTGTTCGATAATCTGTTTTCCGTCTAGACAGCAACTTCTTAATACCTCCCTCGCAGAAGCCCCCCTCCTTATTTGCAAAGAACTTGGACAGCCACTTTTCACAAGCCTCTTTTGAGTTCAACTTTACACCACCAAGCAGAGACAACCGAGACGGTCAACTCCATGCCAATTTTTGTCCGATGTTAAGGATTATGTTGAGTATAATGTTCCATCTCAACTAGCATAAGTCTATCTTAGTCCCACTTTTCGAACCTATTTTCAGATGTCGCTGTATACATTGACTGGATGATTGAAAATATTTATGTGCAATATAAATAAAAAGAAGAAAATTTTCACATAGACCTAACCTACAAATATTAAAACTTGTATTGAAAAAACATTTGGCATGGTTCTTTTAATTTCAACCACCAACGTCTACAGTTGTAATTTGAGAAAAAGGGAGTTAATATTTACTCAAAAAGATGGGTGATAATCATTGTATTATATGCGGTGCTGTAGAAAACGAAGTCAATAATTTATTTTGTTTTCCTTCCAATCCTGAGCGGTAAGAATAAAAGTTATATTTATTTCATCTGATGCTTGCTTTGGATGGAAAGTATATTTTTTAATTTGTGGAAGAATGCTCTTGGTCTTCGTTCTAGTGCTGTGATAAGAAAACGTCATAGAATTTGTGATGGACATTTTAGTGAAAATTCTTTTACAAATTCAAATCGCAACAAGTTAAACAGACATGTTATTCCTATGGCTTGGGTCAACCCTTCATCAGACATTGAAGTAATTGAAGTAATGAAGGAATCACATGCAATAATTGAGGAATCACATGAAGTAATGGAGGAATCACATGAAGTAAAGGAGAAATCACGAGCTGTAGGATCTATTGAATCGTTAGGTATTGTGAATTAATTGTTTGTATCTTCAATATAATTATTTTGTTGTCTTTCATCTTTACACTTGCATAATATTTCATTTTTGCATGTGAGAACATTTGAATTCAATAAGTTACATGATTCCCTAAATGTTCAAACCTTGATCATTGTTTGGTCAGCGGAGGTAATTACTAGAAATCATCAACAATATGAAATCCATTTTTCAATAAATGTTTTCATCAACCAAAATCCAGTTGCCCTAATATATATTTTTTTTATCTTTCAGGTCAGTTGCAGTCTGAAGCAATCACGACAGCTACCTTCGTTAAAGAAGTGGACACACTATTTGATAGCTTCAATGGTAGAGAAGATGTTGGGCCTTATGGAAAACCAATGAAAGGTCCGTTAAAGGTTTGGGCTCCTCATTTCTTGTACTGGCGGGAGCAATTTGATAAGGTGAAAAATGGGCAATTCATGAGGTACAACAAACGCGGAAAAATTTTGAAATCTGTACCTCCTCCCAAACAGGTTGGCTCCAAACGATCATTGCTATTCAAGAAATCTGCACTTACTTGAAAGATAATGGCTTTTCATCACTTAAGACCAACAGGGCACTCCCCTGCATCCACCAAATCAATAAGCTTCTCATAAAAAAAATGTATTGCCGTCATTGTATTTCTCCCCTCTGAAAATCCATGTTGGTCCTTCGACACGATTTTATTTTTCTTGAGATGAGCAAGTAGCCGTTTCAGAAATGCATATTCGAATATCTTCGAAAAAACTGAGGGCACTGTAATCGGCCTGTAATCTTCTACCTTATGTTCATCACCTCGCTTGAATACTGGAACAACTTTACCTACTTTAAGATTCTCAGGAAAATCATTACGACAAAATGACAAATTTACCAGATGTTTAAGTGGCTTTATAATAACAGGAATAACCTGCTTAACTAAAAAGTTCGGAATCTCATCAAAACCGCTGGAATTCGAGTTCTTCAATCTAAAGAGTAGCAAATCACTCAGTTCATGTTCAGTGTAAGGGCACAGTTTTAGTTCATCTTCTACAACAATGTCAACTTTCGGTGTGTTATATGTGCCATTTATTTTCAGGAGGATGTCATTTGGAGCATTTCTGAAGAAGCTAGTGAAAACATTTGCAACCATTTCAGGGTCATCTATCAACTGATTATTTACATCTCGCAAAAGGATACAGAACAGAAGATAGCAAGTGGATTTAGACCTGAACTGCAAATATTCAATTCAATAGAGTAAATCTGAATCAAACAAGAATTTCCTTTCATTTCAAGATTGTTTCCTCCCTGTTGAGCTCAAGTTTCGTGAATTCGCTTTCCCAACAAAAACAGATTCCAAGAACCTGGGAGAAACCCAACAAAAAATAACAGCATCGTAAAGATGCAATCAAAATCAAGGAAGTGTTTACCAAAAGGATAGGTAATTACCCTGTTTTAATTATTGGCAAGGCACTCACGATGTCGTGTCTGTTCTTGAGTAGCCATTGCGCTGTAAATATTGAGAGCGCGCATGAAACTACGTGTTTATACAACCGCCGTATATAATTGTAGCTCGATGTTTTATCTATTAAAGCCACCCACACCGTCTTCCATATCTAGAATAATTTGGCTCCAATAACTGCATGAACTAGAATACATGACATTTCCATTCCTTCTGTATTCGAAATAGATAAGTCAATTGGTCATTTAAGATTCTTAACAGAAAAATGCAACCTTATTTTTAAGACCATTACCCATCCACTTGGTATATAGTACATAACCTTGTTGACTCGAATATATGAATGAAAATCGTAATATCCCAAAAACGATACATAGCAAAGAGTTTCAACAAGATTACCATTTTAGCGTAAAATTAAATGATTTTGCCTAACAAATTCCATATCTTATTTTTTGTGAGTAGTCTATCTTGATATCAACTTTACATCATCTGCAAGAACTGATTTTATCGACTCTTTCTAGATTTTTATATCAAGTTCAGATATAATTTTCACAATCCTACTCTATCCTGCCTTGTTTCTCTATGATCTCTTGAAACATCGTTCTCTTTTCCAATTCGATCGAACCGCTATTACCTCATAATTAACATCTGAGCCCAGAATATAATCACTCAAAACTGTTCAAGCAGGCCATTCCTCATTTTCGGTAATAATTCAATCGAATATACATCAAAAACATCGACATCTACCATTTTGTACACCGATTCAGAAGCAAAGGTAGCATTTATACCGAAATTAATGGTCGCCTCGATCATGTGAAACGTGTGAAAGAGAGCAAAAGAAAATAATGGTCAATTAGTACAACGCCCAAGCTGAGAAATAGGAAATAATTAGCGGAGCATATTTTTCAACAACAAATTAGATGGGCGCAACTCTCAAAAATATCTGATGTTGTTGTATTCGATATGCTTTATCTGAAGGTGTTGCCTCCTATTCAAATTAGTTTCGAAATAGCAAATGATAAGGATCTTCGATTCAATCTGATTTGGCGCTTAAGAAAAATATTGCAACCTGGCCAATCCGTGTTTTTCTATGTCAAAGAGAAGAAATTTAAGAAATATCAGTGTTAGGAAAAGCATCGATAATTCTTTCTGGGTTTGATCTAAGAAAAAAGCAATATGACAACCTCGCGAGTTGGAACTGTTCATGGAAGAGATGGATTTTATGATTTGAAAATATTAAAGAGAAAATTACATATGTTTAAGAAGAATATCCATTTATTCTGAGATTTTTAAGAAATTATTACTTCAAAGGGATGGCTTTTAATCTTGTAGAAGAAATAAATTATGATAGAACATCAAAAGTCTATATTTTTGGTGTTGAATTTTTTTACCTGAAAAAAAGTTCTATTTTTTATCTGCCCCTAAATATGGACCACATCTGATGAAATTTGAGTGAGTGAAGCATTTCTAAGAAGAAAAATTATGTTTTTAAACATTCATTATTCAATTGTGGATGCTGTGGAAGGTTATTTTTCATTCTAAACTTTCTTTTTTCGTTCATCTAGACTGCACTAAAGAAGAGTATTTGCCCCAATTGAAATCTCAAAGGCTCTATAAATCTTTTGTGCCACATGAATATTACGAGATCTGAGCTAATCCACAACGTACTCCTCCATTAAATTGCTACATTTCTTCGAACATATTCATCAATTGGATTTTTTCGTAATTATCTGAAAAAATATTCCCAAAATGGTCATCACATGGCAAATTGCCTTAATTGTAGTCTTTGTTCAACACAATGCGGTTGTCATTTTTCATTGGTCACACCGGATCACGTGGTATAAATCGTCAGTTTCAGACAAATATCCTGTGTGATTGTTCAGTCTAGTATTGAATTACTGTTACCTTTCTATATGTTTCTTCAATATTGTAGCTTTTATAGGTAGACAGTGTTGTCACATCGGATTTTGAAAAATGCGTAGACCAGATGAGAAAATTATGAAGAATCGGTAAAAACTGCATATGAAAAATTTGTAGATCTACTTACTAATTTATGGGTAAAGAAAGCACTCTTCTATTCTATATCAAAATTAGGTCGTTACTTACATAAAACAGAATAAAATCGGATAAATCTGTCATATAAATTAAATAAACCAATACTATAATAGAAAGGACGAAATGAGATAAAAATATATAGAGAAACATACAAAATTTCACATAGATTTAGAAGTGGTGATGGCTGGTGAATATTTAGAGCAACTAAGAAACTGCGGACATCTTTCACAGTGAAAATTGAAAGATTAAAATTTAGATTGTTTACATTGATAAAATTATCGCTGGCTTGTTTCGATTGTAATAAAATTATTAATTATCAAACTCAGGATAAGCGAATGCTTGTATAATGTTGGAAGAATACATACAGAGTGTTCGGCACATGGACCGTCAAATTTTTTTGGGGCGTTGGTAGGGTCATTTGCTACCTTTTCAGTCTTGGAACCTGGGTCCTCAGTATTACAGTTACGGAGGTATGATTTTTTTATTAGGTTTTGCTAAATTACCCAAAATGTACCCTTCGAAGCCCCATAACTTTTTTTGCGTGGGCTTTTTCATGCATTTTTTTTATTGTATTAAGTCTACGTGTGTGTGTGTTTGAAAATAAACGTATTTATTGTTACAGATAACACCACAAAATTAACACGTGTGCCTTTTATTAAAAAAAAAATTATGAAAACATCTCCACTCCTACTGAAATTTAAAAAAAAGTTACAGCTATTACAAACTTAGTTTTTTTTTAAATGTTAAAATGTCGCACCTAAATAAAAGTACGGATTTCGACACAACACAGGAAATTTTACCTGCCCGTTTTAGACGCGTGTGTATTATTATTACTATTTCTGTCCTTAGGTTGGATTGGGTTAGTCGCCGCTGACTTGACCCTAGCGTCATTCGAGATTTAACTGTCTCTGCTGTTGGAAGTGTCTGTGCCGCGTTGTTCAGTTTTTTAAATTTGTATTTTTTTGTTTTTGTTACTTTTATCGACTTTTTGCTACTGTTGTTTTAATTTTGGTTGTTGATATGCCTGGAAAAATTGGAAATTTGGCTTGATAAATCCTTTGAGCTGCACGATCAACACCATCGGCCTTGCCATATGCCATCACCATATCAGCATACTCAGCGTTGGTAAAATTAGGCATATCAACAACCAAAATTAAAACAACAGTAGCAAAAAGTCGATAAAAGTAACAAAAACAAAAAAATACAAATTTAAAAAACTGAACAACGCGGCACAGACACTTCCAACAGCAGAGACAGTTAAATCTCGAATGACGGTAGGGTCAAGTCAGCGGCGACTAATAAAAAAATGGTGTTCTAATTTGAAAAACGGAAGTTGACGTCATTTCCGGAAAAACCGGAGGTGCACATGCCTTGAAAATATTTTAGATTTCATCAGCATCGTGAAATACTTATAAGTGAGGAATTTCATGAAAATACATTCAGTAGTTTCTTGTATAAATATGGGTGAGGTTCCTCGTGAAAGACCCTGTATTGTATTATGGTTGATTATTCAACATTGTATAAGTCGTACCATTAAAACTTATGACCTAAGAGTAGAATTATTTTTCCTGCATCTACAAAATTTCATAGAAATTATCGAACAAAACGAGGGTAACTACAAGCACAAGCAATCAATTATTCAGGAGTATTGAGTCTTAATAATTGAAAGTTTAATTAGCGTCAGCGAGAAGCACAGCAGGTCACCATACTTTCATACAACAACCATATCTGGTATGAACTCTGAATGATGAAACCCTGCCTAAGCAACTTCCATTGTCTTGAATTATACGTTCAATTAATAAAACAAACGTTGTAATTCCTACTTCATGGCAAAATCGGTGGTGGTCTAGACAGTGAATTATGAATTATGGCAGTATCTGCGGACAGTATCGTGATGTTTCACATACAGCATCGTTTCATTCGATATATTTATACCACCAATAATGGTTTTCCTCATTGAATTTCATTATTTCTGCAATGGATTCACCTTTAAAATGCACTATAACTCATCCGAGTGACTACACCTCAATGAATTTTTTTACATTTCTCGTCAATCGTCATAATGGACAAGTACAAGTGAATGATACTCATCCTGAACAAATGTACAAAGCATATAAGTGATATGCAGTGAAATGCATATTTCAACCCATTCTGAAATGTTTTATCTTGAAACTGATGATTGCAAATAATTTTCTCGAAAAAATTAATGTAAATAAAGGAAATTGACATATAAACCCAGAATAATAATAAATTCATTTATTATTATAGTAGATTATCATCTTGTTATATAAATGGTGGTGGAAAAATGAGGGGTTGATGGTATAAGGGTAAAAATAACGAGTAATATGTAATTTTTTTTCTGAGACATGACAAAAGAAAACTAAAAATCATGCATAGAAATTAATGAATATAATTAAAAGATATACATAAAGATTGATAGTAGAGAGGTTAAATACTTGTGATATTTACTTAGTGATATTTAATTTTTAATTTAAAATCATTATTAAATAAATCTAAAAATATTGCCCAAAAATGGAAATCTTGGATTAACAAATGAAACATAGGGCTTGATCCTTAAAAGGTGAAGAATTGAGAATAATATGAAATAAAAAAAAGAGGTCAAGACAAGGGAATTCTAAGATCAACCAATGAAAAAAGGGGTTGACTGTAAAAGGTATCATAAAAAAATAAAAACAGAAATTAAGGGGTGAACAACCCTTAATAAACCTTAATAAGTGACTGATTCACAAATCTCCACACAAAAAATTTCTTGAGAAGCAGTCGGATCAATGTAAAATGTAAAATCAATGTAAAATTTTGAATATGTACAATTTTTGTTAGCAAACAACGTAGCATGTAGTGTTAGTAAAGCTTAGTAACGGAGTGCCCTATAATTTAGAGTAAGAAAAAATTCCAGTAAACAAACCCTGGCTCCTCGTATAAATGTTGTAATGTTTAAAAAATAAGCTCAATATTAAATGGTTAAGGATTTCTATCTTTAAGAGTGATTAATGAAAACACAGACTTCTCCAAGTTGCCCCTATCGAATCTGAAAATAAAAACACAATAGCAGAAAAACAAACTGAATAAAAAAAATTCAGAATCAAATTTACTACCCATTTCATAAAAGATTCAAAAATATCATGAAGAGTCCAGAACCATCCTAAAATTTATAGATGAGGTGCTTCTCCACATTCACAACTTGTGCTTGGAACAGAATTATTTTTTTTTCATCCAAAACAGTAAAAACCATTCAAAAAAAGACGTCGACTTGTTTTTAATCAGCTCTGTCTCTGGGATAACTTACCAAGCGATAATTGATAAGTTGTCGAGCTGGGTGAAAAATGATTAATTACTAAAAGGACTATAAAAATTGGGGTTGATGATCTAGGGGTGAAAATTTAGGGTTGTCTATATTTTTAATGCCATATTATAACTAAATTAAAAAAATTTTAAAAATATAACATTATTGTTAGGAGAGGCAACCCTTACAACATAGTATAGATAGTAGTATACTGAATGTGCATAAATAATTTCATAAAAATCGGTTTAACTGTTTCGGAGGAGTATGGTAACTGTCACATTGTAACACGAGAAGTTTACATATAAGATTAAAAACAAAATTTTATGTATTGAAAATGAAAACCAAGTTTTTATCAATGTGAAGAAAAAGTACTGTCGTTATTTTTAATCTCTCCTATAAGTCACCGTAGGTATATCTTGTAAATTATCACGTCACGTTTTCCTATAGTGACAAGTATAAAAAAATACGGAAACCCGTTTCATTTATCGTTTTATTAAATAAGCATTAAGGAAATGGAAATGTAGCGAATCAATTTGTGGTATTTCTCGTGTTAAAGAACCCACCCATTTGCCATCAGTCGATAATGCCGACTTCGTGGGATGGAATAGTGCGGCTTACCGCAAACATATTTACCAACTTCATCTCAGCAAGGCGATTTAAAAATCAAATAGGATGCGGTAGAATTTTTCTGACCGGGTTATCATACTCACTGAGAAAAAATATACAGAACTTTAAAATAAAACGCAAAAATATTGAACTTTTTCAATATTTATCAATTTTTTTTTCCATTTTTATTTTGACAGACTTCCGGTGAGGAGCAATTTAAATAAGAATTTCCGGTTACATTTTATTCAGAGTGTATCGAATCACAACTCATTGATAGAAAAGAATGTCAGAGTAGAACCGTTTAACTATATTATAATATGAAGAAATCAACTGATTCAAACTGATTCCAAAATCTGCATTTTTCAGAAATGACAAAGATCCTAACTCTGTGGGGTCATGGAAACTAGGAAAGCATAGTTTCCACAATAATTTCGAAATGTATTCAATATAAAGAGGGGTTATTTTCACTAGTAACATTCTCCGAACTGTAAGCTGTGATTTAACCGATTAAGACTTCTTCCAGTTCACAGTAGAAAATAAAATTCCATATTCAGTCAATAAAAAGTAGAAAACTCCAGGTAAATCAAAAAAAGAACAATTATTAGATAATCGGCAGGAAAAAAATATTAAAAAATCTTATGTAGGTTTAATGAACGGAAGAAAATGACGTCATAGTCTATAGTGGAAAACCTTGTGAATTTTATGTACTTATTATATTTTGAAATACATATGTGAGGCCAATTTCATACATTTCATACATTTATTGAAAGAAAGTCACTTAAGTAGAGTAACAATATTAAATGGAACGGAGTGAAAATAAAGAAATGAATTCAACAGGGAAATATAGAACACCAAATAGAAAAAAGAATATCTGCTTTAAAGAATTCGTACAATCATTTCTTGATTATCTGTCTAGTATAAAAAAAAATATATTGTTCGTACATTAAGAGAGCTAATTATCTGTGGAATTCATTCGAGATGGATAATTAAGTGGAAAATTAGCACAGCAAATGAATTCTTAAATTTTTTCACATGATTAAATTTATGATCTATAGTTTCTAAGATAGAATACATATTTCAGTTGTTGATTGTATCATTTGGGAATTCTAAGGACCTCTAGAAATTCTTATTTTAAAACACAAGAACAGGCTTGCAATCAAAAATCTTCTAGTCTATGATTCATCAGATCGAATAAGAAAGTTGTCGAAAATAACTAATAAACATCACAAAATTTGGCAGAACTTTCTATGAATCATAAAAATATCTTTGAAATCGTCCTTTATCCCTCTTCTTCCTCTCATCCCATTGCTTGCTGCATTCCGGACTCAATGGATTATTCTCTATATTCAATATTTCAGTTATATTGACATCGATATTTGTGAGCAAATTCTCATCGATTTTCAAGTATCTCAAATTCAAATCTTCTAGTAGAAAACTGTCGAAAGTCTGTAAACGATTATTTCCCAATTTCAAAGCTTCCATCTTCTTTAATTTACCGAAGAAACCGTCTTCAATTTCATCTATATAATTCTGCTCGAGGAATAAAAACCACAAAGCACTGACATCCGGTAGAGATTTTGCTCGTAGCTTAGTGAGTTTGTTGTTATTGAAATTGATGTAAAAGAATTCCCCATACGTTTTTTTCTTGAATTCTTGAAAATAATCGAATGCACCTTGGGGTAGATCACGTATGGAATTCGATGAAAAATCAACATGTCGAACAGGTGTATGGAGGAACCAACTGCTATCCCATGTTGTAAGTCGATTATCGTTCAAAATGATCATCTCTAAATTCTTCATGTTTGAGAAAGCCTCTTTCGAAATTTGTTGTATATGATTGTTGTTAAGGTACAACTCCGCGATGTCCATGTCATTAAACACTCCATATTTGATATCTTTTATCTTATTCTCTGAAAGGTTGAATTCTGATATCCTTGCTTGTTTCGAAAGAAAACCTGGATGAATATGTTCAACACCACAACCGTTCAGTTTGATCCTACTAACTTTTGTCACTTCACCGAAGGAATTCCTGAGTAAAACAGGGATTCTCTGCTTTTTAAACTGTATAACCTTCACCTTGGCATTCGTTTTATTAAGAAAACTTATCACACTCACTGCTTCCGTCACGAAAATTTTCAATGGTTGAGTTTGATTGGCCACTTTCAGATGAACTGTAACATTTTGAAATGTAAACTGAGGAATTTGTCGCGTATGACATTGAACAAAAACTGTGGGAAAAATTATCATAAATATCATTAATTTCAATTCACACATCTTTGATGGAGTTTTGTTCGATAAATAGTAATTATGTTTATTGTTTGTTATCGTTGCATTGACCTATGGAATGCGCTATCTGTATTATTTCGAGTATGAATTGATTTATTTTACATACGAGGTGTGTATGGTAAGTAATTGGGCATTATTTTTGCACAATTCTTCTGTTTCAAAAAACTAGTTTTAATAATCTATGAATAAAACAATTATACGCTGACATTTTTTGACCTATTGGATGATTAGAGGTTTTATGGATCGTGATATCTGTATGTGTGGGTTTGTGGAAAATACTGAAATCGTGTGAATTTTTATTTTTAGTGATAATGAGGATAATTTTCCAACATTCATCTACCCAATTTTTTCCGTATGTTTAAATCTGATCCTCTTTCACAAAAATTAGTCAGACTATAGTACAGAGATTATTCTCCTTCAAGAGACACATACGGATACTGAAAAAAATCTTCGTGAAAAAGGAAGTATAAAAGATTATATATTTATTGATTATCTTAGTATAATTTAGGGTTTAGCTAGTTATGTTAAAAATCCCCAGTTATCGAGTTATCGAGTTAATCCGAAGAAGCGCGTTTAAGAATGTTTTCTTTATCTCTTTCAAATTTTGTAATATATCTACCGTTATTATTTAAAAACCTGCGAATACTATTTGGTAAAGAAATTTAATCAATTTATTGCGGTGATTTTAATTCTCACCACGTAATGTGGGGTTATAGTAATAATGAAGAATAATAGCTTTAGCTGACTGGATGGAAGACAATAATTTTTATTTGATTTTTGATCGAAAAGATATACCTTCTTTTCATTCCTCTAGATCAGTGGTTCTTAACCGGTGGTCCGCGGACCACAGGTGGTCCCTGGAGGCATTCCAAGTGGTCCGCGAAGCCATCCTAATAATATGTGACGTGACGTCATGAGTCGAGTCGAAACAACGCGAGCCGCGCGCGGCACGAGTCCGAAGGCGAAACGCGGTGCACGAGAGCGGGGGTGGCGGTTTCGTTCCATTCGTTCTTTGTTTTAGCGGCGCGGGTTGCCGATCGTCACTTGTAGCGTCGACGTTGTAATGAGCGGTAGTGATTTATTATAGGTAAGTAAAATAAATATTATTTGTTTGGTTTATGTCACACAACTAGCTATTGCGGATTACTAATTTTACTTTATTTTCGTCACGTTGTAAATCTGCTAGGTTTCTTATTAGGTAGGTAAGAAGTTTTTAATATTTTATATAAAACGGAAAATAATGCACAATTCAGTATTTTTGTAGGCTAGGTTAGGTTTTAATAAGCAATTAAAAAATCGGTTTTATTTAAAGTCGGTTTACATAAGATAGTTTTACGTGACAACGTAATATTAAAACATAGATGAAATAAATGCACAATTTTATAATCGTGCCTCTCTTTCTCTTGTTTCGCGCTCTCACTCGCAGAACGCTACAAACGTTATGATGAGTCACCCTTTTTCGTGCATGCAGCCGGTCTCCATCGTTTTATAAGACGTTGTCACGTCAAAACGAGCCTTATTTGACTTGCATTGTTTGTGTGTAGGTAGGTAGGTTTGTTTGTTCGGGTCTAAACCTTACAACTAAATATTTCAAAGCAGTTATTCTCAACCAATTGAGGCAAAGTTGGGAATACATAATATTATATCATTTCGGTGACAATGCAATTGCTTGGTATAATTGAGCAGATTATGATGTATATGTAAATATAGGTACCTACTTAATAATACCGTCGTATTTGGGCTCATTTGATACGTCTTGAGCAGTAGATACTTTAACCGTCATTCCAACAGCTGGCCATAGACCTCACAAATAAAAGCTTATCAAAACAACACATTTTTATTATCAGATCTTATACCTGTCCATATTATCGCTAAAACTTCGTTTTCAGAAAAATGCCACCAAAAAGAAAATATGACGACGACTATATTAAGCTGGGCTTTACTTCAATAGAAATTAATGGAGAAACTAGACCACAATGCGTTTTATGTGCAACTGTTCTTTCTAACGACGCTTTAAAACCGGCAAAGTTGGAACGTCATTTGAAGACCGTGCATCCGAAGTTTTGTAACCGTTCGCGAGAATTCTTTGAAGGCAAACTAACAAGTCTTAAAAAATGAAACTTGGACCCAGTGGAACAAGTTATGAAACCTCTGAAAAAACATTATCTGCATCATTTGAAGTTTCAAAATTGATTGCCAAATCGAAAAAAGCACACACAATCGGCGAATCTTTAATAAAGCCCTGTATGCTCAAAGTTGCAGAAGAGCTTTTAGGTGCGGAAGCTCAAAAGAAAATTCGTGAAATACCGCTTTCTAATGACACAATTAAGTCGCGTATTCAAAAATGTCAACTGATATTGAAGACCAAGTTATTGACAAGATTAAAAACAGCCCTTATTTTGCATTACAATGTGATGAGTCTACCGATGTTTCGCAATGCTGTCAATTACTTGTATTTATTCGATTTTTGGAGGACAACAAAATGTTTAAAGAAGAGTTATTATTTTCTCAAGAACTTAAAACTACGTCGCAAGGTGCAGATGTTATGAATGCAATAAGCCAATATATGGAGGAACATGGACTTATGTGGGAAAGGCTTGCCGGGTTTTGTACTGACGGTGCTCCTGCTATGCTTGGTTCTCGCTCTGGTCTTGCAGCATTGGTAAAACCAAAAATCCTTCCGCAATTACGACGCACTGCGTTATTCACCGTCAAGCATTGGCTGCCAAAACGCTCCCGGAATGTTTTACTGTAGCTCTGAAAACAGCTATAAAAGTAGTTAACTTCATTAAAAAAAGAGCGCACTCAATACTCGTCTATTCAAACAGTTGTGTTCTGACATGAACTCTGAACACGAAACTCTGCTTTTCCACACAGAAGTTCGTTGGCTTTCAAAAGGAAACATGCTGTCGAGGTTGTACGAACTAAGAGAGGAAGTACAAGTATTCTTAACTAACAAGGAAGACAAAGAGTTGCTAGATCAGTTCTGTGAGCCCGAATATAAAGTACGTTTTGCTTATTTGGTCGACTTTTTGCGCAAATAAATAAATTGAACCTTCAAATGCAAGGGTCCGGAAATTTGAAGTTGCAAGGCATGAGCAACATATTTGCATATGAAGATAAAATCAGGGCGTTTATTGCTAAAATCGAGCTATGGATCAATAAGATCGAAAGAAAAAACTTTTCTGCATTTGATACGCTCAACCAAATTATTGACGGACAAGGTGCAGATATTAAAGAAGAAATTCAGAAGAACGTATCCATTTGACTAATTTAAAAAGTGAATTCAATCGCTATTTTCCTGACTGCGAGGACAAAAGTATTCAGAAATTGATCCGGAATCCTTTCATTGTCAACGTTTCTGAAGTTTCTGATGAAATTCAAGAAGAAGTGATTGAAATGCAACACGACACGAACTTAAAAGATACATTCGAATCAGGAATAAATCTTGAAGATTATTGGAGCCAAAAGCAATTTCTTTTCCAAAGCTTCGAGACATTGCTATACGTTACCTAACATTATTTTCATCGACGTATCTATGCGAGCAGGGGTTTTCGACGCTTCTGATTATTAAAAACAAGCATCGAAATCGGTTGGATGCCACTGCCGATATGCGTTTAGCTTTGAGTAGTACTGAACCGAGAATTCCGAAGTTAGTAAAGAGTATGCAGGCACAAAAATCACATTAAATTAAAATCTGTAACTTTTATATTTTTGCCAAATAATAAATAAATGAGTGCTAATTATAAAATTGTGCTTGTTTTCTTTATCAAACAACCCTTAATTTAGGTCATTTTAGTTAGGTAAACCAACTGGGTGGTCCCCGGCCATAGAAACATTTGGTAAAATGGTCCCTCATGACTAAAAGGTTAAGAACCACTGCTCTAGATGGAATAGAGGCTATAGTCCTGATCTTTGCCTAGTGTCTTGAGACAATACTTGCGAACCGCTTTCTATAAAACGTAAAATTCTAGGAGTTTTTCCTCATAGCCAGCCTGTTTACTTTAAGAAGTTCCATTCAATATGCTGAGTGTTTGAAAGGACCTCGTTGCAATTTCAAGAAAGCAAATTGGATTAAATTTGCCAAGAAAGTAGACAGTGATATTCGGTGGATTAAACCCACTCATGACAACTATCACAGATTCATAGGTGTTGTGAAAGCCGCAGTAAAAAAGTTCGTTCCAAGAGGTTTCCGGAACGATTATGTTGCGATATTCTCGTAACAAAGGACAGTTCTTGGCATTTAGGGCAGCGGCCGTTACTTCCAAGAACCCTTTCTATCGGACGGAATTTTGGGAATCCCTAAACTTAGCTACCTGTACGACCTCTCTCAATTATTCAAGAACATTCTCTCTGTACACTTCTCGTTTAACTACCAAGGTGTACAGTTCTACCAGTAAGTTCTTTTTTACCAATTTACTTTCACCAGTCTATAACGGCACTCAGAACTACAAGTTCCTCTTAAAATCTTTCAAAATACTCAAAGCCACTTCAAAATTCTTATCAATTACAGATAAACCTTCTATAAGTTTGAGTGGTTTATCTCGCAACTACATCTTTAAATATATAAACTTCTGAATTTCAGAAAGAGAGGTGTTTGATAAAATCATGGCATCAAATAATTGAAGAAAAGAAGTCCATTCAGAGGCATCGCCCTTAAACGGTTTAATATTAATCTGTGGTAAGCTAATATTACAATGTCCTTGAGAAATTGAAGTTCTGATATTAGAGGTTGACAATTGTTCAATTTGAAGTTCAATTTTTCCAGCAATGTTATGGAATTTCACTTTTACTTCCTTACGATTTTCATCATCACAATTTTTGTAATTCGGCAAAAGTTCAATAGAATCCTGAACTTCGTCATAACCTTTGAAAGCAGCCTCGAGTGATTCGAGGTATCTCTTTAAAACCTTTGGATTTTATTCTGATCTAGAGTTTTGATCAAACCAATTGATAGTCCTGTTTATTTTTGCTTTGAATGTTGAGCGTTTAGACTTAAGGTTATTATAAGATACGTTTTCCATTTTAAATAGAGCTTAAGTAAAATGTTCTATATAAAAAATGAAGAAACTTAACAAAGTAGAAAGAAGAAAAAACAAAATCACAGAATGTGTGAACACATAAAATTCACAATCTTGCAAACTCTACCAAGGTCGAATTCTTGGATCCGGCTCGAAGGACCAATTTGTGCGAGTACAAAATCAGAAATAATAATAATCAACCGCTTAATGAGAGAGAAACGCACTTCCTGAGTCGCTGGTTATACTATAACAGTAGATCCAAAAATTATCTTTGGTAGAAAAGATGTTTGTAAGGTGAATAAAAACAAGTTTGTAGTTATAACAGAATTATCTCTGAATAGATTATATTTCAGGTTGGTCGAATGAAACCGATAATATGTAAGGAACTATCAAAAATCATCATTCGTTGATAAATTTTAAATGCTGAATTCTATCAATACAAGCCGAAATGGGATACGGAATAAAATTGTATCAAAAATCAATTTCATTCATTCGAGTACGAGTTCATGGGATATATTGAGAAAATTAGGTGAAGCTACTTCCCTTGCCTCATTATCATCAAAAATTTATCCAAGATTGATCACTCGCCGCTTAGTTTATGTATCTGCATCAGTTAATGGATCCCAATCTAAAATGAAGAATATGAGGAAAAAATTACACATATTCAGGAGACCAGATCCTACATGTGTCACATCCATTGAATATAGATTGATTGAGGCCTGCAATTATGTCTACCAAATCTCGGAAAGTAGCAGGTTTTGACGGAATTCATCCTGAATTCATCAAGATTTAAAAAAAAAGGCCTTATCTTGGTTATTGTCTTCCTATAACAATATTCTGAATTCAGGAAACTTTCCTTCCCAATTCCGTAAGGCTAAAGTAATAAGTATTTTGAAACGAGGAAAAATTCTTATGATCCTAGTAATTATCGACCAATCAGTTTATTGAGTGTTCCTTTCAAGATATTAGCAAGGTTAAATCTTTTAGAATTGAATCTTCTATAGAAAATGCTCTACAAAATTTCCAGGTAGGCTTTAGGCAAAATAGAAATTGTTAAGATCAGGTTCTCAGCCTCACATAGAATCAGGCTTCAATAATAGGTTGAAAACAGGAGCTGCTCTCATTAATTTATCTTCGGCACTGTGTGGAAAGATGGATTAATTTTCAAACTCTAAACCCATCTGAAGTGTGAGAAAAGGGTGCCGCCACCTGACCTCACGTCATTGCTTTTTAAATTTTTATTTAGTAAATAAAATAATAAAAAGTCATTGTTTGTTTTGAAACTTGCATTTGAAGTAGGAAACAATTGCGAACTGAATCCATTCCAAACTACACAATCTTCCACTTTTAAAAAAAAAAACTAAAACTACAGCAAATTTAAAATAATTTCATTTCGAAAAATTGAAAAAATCAAGTGTTAATTCAATGTACTAATTCGATTGACCATTACTTATAATCACACACTTATGAGATAATAAATTTCAATCCAAGAAACTTCCTTGTTTTTCGGTTGACGGGGTTCTAGACATGCAAGAATATCCGCTGAATTGAAATGTGAACTTTACGGAATCACATCGTAGAGATCAGCGTAATTACATCTGGTTTTATCATTTAATGGGAATCAGTGGCAGCGCATACGTGAACAGTGTGAAAACAGTGTTGAGCTCTACATTATCAGCCGCAATTTGAATTCTAGGTAGAAGCATTGGATCAAATTTTGAAAAAATGCATAGAAAAATGATATGTCTTCTCGAATGAGAAAGCTACGACAACGAAATTATAACATATATGGTACACTAAATTTTATTTTTAAATACGTCGAATAACTCATTTCATATCAAGATTTTTTTTTAATTTTCAAGCATATCAATTTCTGCGAATTTTTTGAAGCCCATTCATTTCAATCTAATTTACATATTTACTATTTTAGGAGTTATAAAGGAGACCTTATTTCAGATGCTCATAACTCCTGAACCATTGTACGGATTTGGCCCAATAACGAATTTGACCGAGATATTTGGACATTTAACATATTCTGAAAACGTGAAAACTCAACCTCATCTCCCTTGAATAATAAAGATTATACGGCCGGACGGATATACTCAAATTTTAGCCTGTATTCTTTATCACGAAGTCAAACCAATTCGATTGAGTCACTTATACTAGTAGGTACCTAACGGCCGGTTTCCGAAAGCTGATCAACATAGAAATCAACTTATCAGCTGTTAAATCTATGATCAACTGTCATTTGGGTTGCTTGAAGGATGGTCAACTAGTAATTTGACCATCCGATCAGTTAACACAGTGGTCAAATATTTCTGGTAAATTGTATGTCAAGTGTCACTTTCGAGTTTTTGAAACACAAATTAAGGCTAAATCAGGGGTTGAACTAGTGTCATAGAAGTTGTCAACTAATCGGTGCTGTTCGGCAAATTAACTTGTAAGAGATCATTATTTATATTTGTTACCCAATCATGACTTTTCGGTATTACGTTTTTGAAATTTTTGAAACTATTGGAAAAATATTTGTTTATAACAAATTCTTAATGTAATAAACAATGAAATTATTGATGGAAATATTTTCTTTTTATTTATTGAGAATCCTGAATTATATTGAAAAAAAAGTTGACTAATTATTTGAGTAATATAAATATGAGAAGAACGTTCATAAACAATAACAATGTATAAAAAAGTATTTTTTTATCATAAATGATAGTTCTTTAAGAAGTTCCAAAAAAAGAGCAAACTTGATTGAAATAGCCCATTTGTTTATAAAAAAATTATAATTAATTGGTTATAGAATTTGCTTTTAGTTAATGAATTTCCCTTATTAACATAAAACTGTAAGTAACAAATAAACAGAAATTTTTACAACATAACAGTGAATTGTGAAAAATGAGTAGGTGTAGCCAAGGTATTTAATTTGTTTGAACTTATATCACACTATCTTATTTTATAGGTATACAAGAAAGTCTCCACTGAGCAAAAAAATTTTAACGCAATTATTTGAGTATCCTTTTAATTAACAATTAATTAGTTAGTAGGCAAAATGGTAGTTTCTTGGACAATTCACTTTAGGAGATAATTCCAATGGGAATCAGTGCTTTGAAACTTGTCAAGTTCGCCTGAAAAATGCGCGCCAAATTTCAGAAAGCAGTAATTGACATTCTTTAAAAATTTTCAGTGCCTTTGAAATGACTTTCACAATATGTCTAACATATTATATGATAATAAGTTTTTCGTACTTCCGGGCTTAAAGTGACAACTTCACTCCCTTGTGACAGGTACTAAAGTGTCATATTTAATCCTTCCGGGATTAAATATTGACGAAACTCCCGGGACGATTAAATCACAAACAAACGAATTTAAGGGATATTTTATTGAAAAATACTTTTAATTAGAATGGTAATTAACGTTAATATTCAAATTAATATTGTGACAGTTCGTCATATTGACCAGTCTTTCCTGGGTTAATGCAGTAGGTAACTGACGAGTAACAGATAGGTCCTTATCATATTGAACTGGTGTTTGTTTCGAAGATCCTGCGGAAACAGGAAGCGAGAATGAGGACTGTGGCATAACTATAGTGGACGAATCGGCGACTTGAGCAAATATTTTATCTAAAATTTTTTGTTTATTTTTAATAGACGATTCAATATATCCCTCGGCCACGTTGGAGGATTTCCATCCTCCATGTCTCTTCAGCACGTCTATTGTTGCTCCCGAATCAGCTAACAAAGACGCAGATGTGCGTCTAAAACAATGTCCCGTATAAGACGTCGCATTTTCTAATTTCAAGAAAGCTGCTAATTGCCGTGGAAATGTACCAAACATGTTATTTCCTACTACTCGCGTAGTACATTCTTTGTTTATGTATTGAACAAAAAATTTTGAATGAGGCGTCCCTGTCTTTCGCAATGCCACATATTTTCGAAATATCGCCACAAAACTGATGGCACTTTTTTCTGAATTTTTGATCACAAAATTTCGGTCAATTTTATTTTTGGTGTTTCTAATCGCAATTAGGAAGGAATCGCCCAAATTTTTCACATCGTCGATTTCTAAATCAACCAACTCTTTTCCACGACAAGCTCCCGCAACACCCAAAATAAGTGCAACCTACAAAAAAATTGATTTCTTAAAATTTCTGAATATAAACACATTTCCAAATTTACCTTAAGCATTAAATATTTATCATCCGGAGCCTCCTGTAAGAACTGATCTACCTGCTCAGACGTGAGAATTCTTGACTTCTTTGGCTTAAATCCCTCATTTCTTCTCTTCAAAAGAGCTAATAATTTTGGAAATTTACTTATATCAATATCTTCTCTAATGTTAATAACCGATTTCAGCATTGAGTAATGTGCCCAGAGAGTTGAGGCACAAACCGCTTCTGATTTATCATTGAAGTAGACTAACAGCGCATTTTCAGTAGGTTGTCTCACATTTTTAAGCGGCACCACTTTTAAAAGCATCGTACTGCTGCTCGTATAGTTTTCTAGATTTCGGTGGTAACAATTCTTCACCTACTTCGGCTGCTCTTTTATCAATATCAGATACACCTTCTTCACTCATGATACCAATAATTATCAATAACAATGTTTCTTTACAATGACACTAGTGATGACAATGTTTCTAAATTATAATTGTCACAACGCAATGTTACTATGGTAACTTATTTTAAAGACAGTTTATTAAATGAGTTGAAGAGAGAAAAAACTGATTGAAATTATTGAAATAATTAATAAAATCATACCGGAAGTACGAAAAGTATCTTATATACCTTGCGACTGAAGTACATTTAATCCTTCAGGTAGGGAGGCAGGGAGGGCCATAAACTTTACCTTCAGGATTAAATGTACTACTTCAGTCCCGCGGTATATAATATACTATTTGTCACAGAATCTGTGGTTTAATAGTCTGGCAACATGGTCACCGCATGTCAACTGAAAATGATCATAGATCACTTAATTATGCACTGATTATCCTTTCAGCTACTCAAATTGAGTTGACCTCTCTGTTAAGTTAATCAATGTGTTAGTTGACATGAGGTTTGATCAGTGTTTCAGAAACCGGCCGTAATTCAAGTTATTTTTCCTCTCTTAAAGTAAACAAAACAAACACCAGACTTTATATAACTTAATTACTTCTCGTGGAATTTTATGATTATTTTAAAGATAGGAAAACATAAGGATAATAACATTAATTTACCTATGACCTGCGAACTATGTGGGAGTGGCTGTGGACTATTATAGATCGAGAATAGCGATCTTCTTAATAATAGAACGAATAGAAGAACGGAATGGGTAAGGAGGCTTTGCCATTTCCCATGATAATCGCGGATTGATCAGATGTATTGGAAAGGTGCCAAGCTCACAAGAGAGGGGATTTGAAACCAGATGGCTTCATATCTTTCTCATGAATATATTACGTGAAGGAGGAATGTGGAGATAACATCCATTTTTAAAATATTTAATACAATCTCTCCAAAATGACATCGTTGCCCTATTTTTAATTAGGTTTATGGAGACTTCCTGTGTTATTGATTATTAAAATGGAATTTAAAATATAGAAAGCACTCACGTGAGGTCTGGTGCATTTTCGTGCTTGTTCTATAACCCGTACTACGAAAGTGTATGACACCAACCAAACCGCCATGATGAATGAACACAAGGTATACAAGATGTCCAGAAAGAGTATCTGGTATTTGTAAGTTCAATAAAACAAAAAATATTTGTGAGCAATAAGAAAGTTTATTGTATATTATTAATATATGAATTGGAGAATTATTATTTGGAAAAGATAATAAAGTAATAAAATCGTGAACCAGAGAAAATTTTGACAGGTGGTCCCGTCAGGGACCCGGAAAGCGTAGCTTTCCGAGCGGCCCGCAGGGCCGCTCGAGAGGGAATCTTAAAACAGATCGAAAAGGCGTATCCTCTTCTAGGAGAAGCGACCCCGAAAACCCCCCCGGGCGCTCTTAAAGTGCCCGAAATTTTCAAACGAAAATGACGTTTTTCGCGAAATCGCCAAAAGTGCCCCGGAAAAAAGGAAATAGGCTCCGAAGCCGGAACGCCCCGGGTCCGGGACTCGCCACATATTCCGAGAGCGAGGACGTCCGGTTTCCTTAGAACCCATTAGAATTCCGGAGCCCCCCTATTTCTAGGCTAAAATTTCGTAAGTAAAACGGCAATTTTTAGTTTCGCCAGCCCCGCGAAACGTCAAAATCACCCATGATGCTTTCGCTCAGTGCGGGCGCTACAAGCCTCTAAACGCATTTTCGGCGGTAGAAAATGAAACTTGAGGAAATTCCCCATCTCTGGGTACCAATTTTCATATCCAAGTAGCGAGATAAGGCCGCGAATTCTTCATTCCAAATTCGGCAATTTTTACGGTAAAATGAGGCAAAATGTCACAATTTCTCATACGATTCCGATGATAGCCGAACGCGAGCTCCAAATTTGAAAATACGGCATCAATTTTTCGCTCGATATGGGCGGTGGAAGATTTTTCAGGCCTTCCAAGTGCTCGATTAAGAATCTACAGGAGATTTCGAATCTCTAGAGACCACATACGGTTCACGAATCCAAAGAAAAACACCTCAAATATGCGTTTCAAAATCGGCATTTTCCAGTCCATTTTCGCGCGAATTCATTGCCCTCTCCGAACTCCGACCCAACTTATGATACTCTATGTTAAAATCCGACACACTTAGTTTATTCAGGGAAAAACGGCTATGCACTCTGTTCATGAATACACGTTCAGACCTTTTCCGAATAATTTTTATTTTACCTTTGTAAAATTGATGGAAATGAAACGATATTCTTTGGGTTTATTTTTTATGGAAAAATTATTTTCGATTCATATACGGGCTGTGCATATTGGAAGCACTGACTTTCACCAGAGTCTTTCTTCGAGAGTTTTTCCTTCTGCATTTTTTTATGGAAAAAGCACCCACTGCGAATCGATTATATAGTGGGTGTCCTACATGCAAGTGTTCATGTTTTTTCGCGTATCGGATCTAATTTCGATAAAATGTCATACAGGGTGTGAATTACAATGAATTTGCGAATGATATTTGCGATCAAGTAATTTTGCTGATTTCGATAAAATGTATACAGGGTGTGCAATTTACAATGAGTTTACGTTCGGGTGATATACGGGGTGTGCAATTTACAAGTACTTTTGTTTTTTTGCGCGCTCTCAGTTTTTTTGTATTTCTCCGGGTTGTTTCGCGTGACTTCGAGTTTTTTTGCGCGCTTTCAAGTTATATGTATTCTTTCGGGATTTTTTCAGGTTCCTTTGGATTTTTTGTGTTACTTGGGGTTCTTTTGTGTTTTCTCGTATATTATTAATATATGAATTGGAGAATTATTTGGAAAAGATGATGTTATTCAAATGATGACCGTTGCGTTGCTGGCACTCTTCTTAACGGGAAGATTGGCGATAACACGTTGACACATTGCTATTGATATTGCAGTCATTTCTGACCTGATGTTTAGCTTCAACTGGGTTAGATTCGTCGGGTTATTTTGATAAACCTTACTTTTAAGGTATCCGCATGCAAAATTGTCAAGCTGGCTTATGTCGGGGCTTCTGGGACGCCAGTTGATGTTACCCCTTCACGAAATGACTTTATTAGGTAGTAATTCGTTAAAAACTCCCATTAAATCATTTGAGGTATGGCAAGCAGTGACGGCTCGTCAGGGTAGGCAGGATCAGCCGGGCCGACCCAAACGCAACCGAAAAAGAGACGGTGAAAATAAATATTTTTTTAATCGGAACTTATTTGAAAAATAAATATTTAAATCTCGAGAAATTCCCTTAGTATCATTTCCTCTGCCCTCTATATATCTCATATTTCCACTCAACACATCGAAGTACACATTATTTCACCTCAAATAATTTTTATTCCAAGTTCCCGCATCTGTTCGTATACGTAATAACGCAGCTCAGCCAGCCGAGCCACTACTTTCAGTTTATGATTTCATCTAACACATACGTCGCTCGAAGGTCCTATTATGGAACTCTACAATACCTCGACTGTGACACTTGAAAGGTCGGCGGAGAACCCTTTGCCGTCGGCCGTCCCTATGTGAAACGGTAGGCGGGTGAAATTGTTTATTATTATCGATGTTTGTTGCAAATATCAAATTAAAAATTGTAATTTAATATCCGACATCTTCATATGTTCATCCTAAATTTGAGATAGAAAGAGAAATCATTATGTATTTGAAATCTTGTCACGTATCCTGTTAATAATTGAAATTTTCACCCTCAAAGCTCAAATGACTATTATCATAAGTTGTGCGGGTACAAAATTAGGATTAATAATAATCACCCGCTTAATGAGAGAGAAGCGCACTTCCTGAGTCGCTGGTTATACTATAACAGTAGATCCAAAAATTATCTTTGGTAGAAAAGATGTTTGCAAGGTGAATAAAAACAAGTTTGTAGTTATAATAGAATTATGTATTCACAGATAAGAATAGTTACACAATGTTCGGCACTTGAGTTTATACTCACAGAAAGAGTTTTAAGGTGTCTATAATAACCAAGGATTTGAACTTCTTTGCTCAATCTTGGGCACTTCTGGTAATGCTAAACAATAAAGAGATCTGACCTTATTTGTTGTTTTGGAAATCACCACAGCTCTGCACTAATCGTCTAGGTATACTTCGTAAAGTAAGATGCAGGCACTTTGGAAAAAGCTTCTCAAACTTCCACTGATGAATTGTGCCTTGGCGATATGTAATTACGTCACAGGTTCACAATTCACAACCTTTTTCTTTTACGTAGAGAATTTCAACTGAGTAATTCACATACACAATGAACTAGGGTAGCTAACTGACCCGAAAACAGATTGTTTTGAGAGATTTTAAGAGGAACTTGTAGTTTTGAGTGCCGTTATAGACTGGTGAAAGTAAATTGGTAAAGGAGAACTTACTTGGTAGTTTAACGAGAAGTGTACAGAGAGAATGCTCTTGAATAATTGAGAATGGTCGGACGTGTCGAAAGCTAGTACAGGAAGCTAAGCTTAGGGATTCCCAGAATTCCGTCCGATAGAAAGGGTTCTTGGAAGTAACGGCCGCTGCCCTAAATTTCAAGAACTGTCCTTTGTTGCGAGAATATTGCAACATAAGTACTTGAATATTATTTCAATTTCAGAAAAAAGTGTATTCGTACTGTATGGAATAAATTTTGTGATTTTCTAACCATAAAAATTCATTCTTAGTAACTGTAAATAACAAAACAGCAACCCACGACTTGTTCATTTTTCAAAGACTAAGTCGGCCAAGATACCCTTGAGGAGGGGGTATATGAAAATACATTGCGTGTGTTTACACTTTGATTATCAGAGTTCAGTAGTTTGGAGTAAGATGTAAGTGTGTAGGGCTTAGGGTTGTACGAGTTTATGTTCGTTTTCGGTTACAAGTTGAATGTGAGTGATCCAGATGGTAAGTGTAAGAGAGGTAGTATCAAATTGTGGTGATTTGATTAGTTTTTTAGTAGATAACAGGTTTCCCATTATTAGAATAATTCTAATTTACAGCGTTCACAACATGATGAATATGATTTTAATTTTACTAAGTTTTAAGATGAATTGTTCGACAGTTATACATTTTAGATATGATTGTCACTGTATTTGTAATATGTAAACTTGAAAAAGGCTCAATGTACGCCAAAACATATGTAGTAAAGTATTGATAAAAAAAAAGATGAAATCCTAATTTCAATCCAGTGCTCTAATCCCAAGAAAATTGCTTCTAAATAATATATACATATATATATGCTTGGTCTGGTCGACCCACTCCTAGAGGGAACGAACCGTCACTGATGGCAAGTGACCCCATCTTTCAACGTTCTTGAGTTGAAACCTGCAAACTCCTGCAACTTTGAGACTAAAATATTTCAGTTGATTAGCATGATCCGCATCCTTCAATTCTTGAACCAATTGAATTTTATATGCTTTTAGATGTAAGTCTTTCTTTAGAATCGAATATAAACACGATTTTTTGATGTTCAACACTTGGTTTCGCTTTCGGATGGATAAAGACGGACTTTGACGAACCGACGGCTCAACTTCTTCAATTGTTGAACTTGAGGATCGCAATATTATACTTGGTTATATTAATACGTTTTCACTAATCCGACAAATTTGTGTTTGGATCGAATCATTAAGATAACAAGCATTCAGAAGATCCGGAGTTGAATATAATAACAAATATGCCTCCTTATCACAAATCTAAAGACAGACCACTCATTAACCTGCTGGACAACGACCTACCTCACTATCGTCAAATTGCCTTTCAGCGTTTCCGCAATAACAAACCCGACTAATTACTGTCTTGCATCATTGGATAAGTTGGGACCGATTTTCGAATTTCTGTGGTCGTGCTTCGTGAGCGCATAAAGAAAGAGACAGGCTCAAGAGACATGCCCCGCTGACCTGTGACCTCGAGAACGGCAGGTTTTGCATTCTGTGAGTTCTGCCCTCGCCTGTCAATTTCAGATTTCTCCTTCATTTGCTACAGTTGCTCACGCTGCCGTCCCGTGCAATGATAGAAGCTATTCGTCGAATGATTCGTGAGCTATGGGAGGAGTCCGCAGGGTTGGTTTAGGTCTAGGAGGATATTGTATCGACTTAGAGTGGGAATCATACTCTTAGAGCCAGTGAAAATCTGCCTGTGAGTATTTTATCACAGCTGAAATTTTTCATGTGCTGTTTTCTCAACCAGATTCTGAAGAAGTCAATTCCAAGTTTTCAATGTGAGGCTCAGATCGTACAAATGAGCCTTGAAATTAAGAAATGGATCTAAGTATTCAGGATAGAAATTGTGTTTAAGAAAGGAATCATCAACAGATTCATCTCGACTAAATCTTCAAAGTCGCTTTAGCTGTCAAATAAATTTATAGAATATGTACCTGCATAATGCATCGATAAAACCACAGGATCAAAAATAAAATTTTTAATTTTATTTCAAACTGAACAACTGTCATCTATCATACAATATAGTACATAACATTACTAGCAAGGTAAGAGGGTTTTTACTGGCGAATGGAGGATATAACCTCATTGAGCCAGTAAAACCCGTTATCTTGCGTTTATTATTTTATTTTTTATTTGTTTCTCATTTGTATAAAGGTTAGATAGATTTTTGGATGTTGTCGATATGACGAAATTCTCTCCTTCAACATGAATGATGTAGAAGATATGGAAAATACGTTATTGTGACATAGCAGCAAACAAAAAATATACAACAAGAAGATTCACCATAACCGATGATGGCTGCAGCTTCAAGTCCTTCGGCCTCCTGGAACAGAAAACCTAAGATTTTTTTTGACATACCGACATGGTAAGTGCATTTCCCTTAATGCCAGCCAGCAGACTATTGGTGATGTCCCAAAGCAAATAGCGAAATATTTAGGTTTAAAAGACCCAGAGTTATACACCGACCACTCTTCGCAGAACTGGAGCCACTATGGTTGCGGATTCGGGTGGAGATATTTTAGCACTAAAGCGTGCAGGAGGGTGGAAGAGCACCGAAATTGCGGTGAGTTATGTCGATGATTCGGTCAACAAAAAAGTCGAAATGTCTTGCAAATTATTTGGTAGTAAGGACAGTACAAATGTTCTGCAGTCCTCGAGTTCAGCAGTTTCTGAGTCAACAGATGGTTCATCATCATCAATATCAACTCTGTCATCATCAAAAATCTGTGTTACTAGAAATATCAATTGTACCATAATTTTCAACATATATGACGATAAAACAAAATTTTCTAATGTAAATAATACTACTAACTTGTAAAAATTTTGTAAGTTAACTGTCAGTTTTACAAGTTAGTGACTTGATAAAATAAACTTTCTTGATTAATATTGTGTTTTTAAATCTTACAAATGAGAAACAAATAAAATTTTTATCCTTCTACATCGAGTGCGCTTCAAGAGGAGGAATATTGTGGAAGGTTCAAGGCATACCCATATCTTTTTTTCCATTCGTTCCACCTCTTCTTGGTCTTGGGTTCCAACGGATTCAAATCCAAATTGATCATTGGTATAAAATCAGTATTAATGTAAAACAACAAATTGTCTCTCAAGTTCACATAACCAACGTCTGTAAACTTGAACACGTCTCTATCCAAATATGTTATCCGGTTACTACTCAAGTCCAAATGATCAACACTGTCCACATTTTTAAAGATATCCTCCGGAAGAGTTTTCAGACTATTATAGCTCAGATCGAAGTGCACCAACTTCTTTAGTCTTGGTAAAGACAATCTGTCTATACGCTTGATGTTATTGTGACCGAAAAGCAGATGATGGAAAACTTTCTGGTGGTGTGGTAAATCCTGATTATCCAAAAATTTGAAAGAATCCTCTGGCAGTTCCTCCAGTAAGTTGTACCTCATGTTGATACTTTTGACGGGTGTTCCTTCAAACCAACCCCATTTCCAATTCCTGATTCTGTTCTTGCTGAGATCAATGTAATATAAGTGATCCAGATTCTGGAATGCTCCATCTTCAATTTTGAATATTCTGTTGTTTGATAGGAATAGAAATTTGACATCTATATGTGGAAAAATATCGGATCTTATAACTCTGATTCTGTTTGAAGACAGATTCAGTGCCTGTACGAAACCCAAATTACCAAAAGCACCTTCTTCTATGCCTTGTATATCATTGGAAGAGAAGTCAAAAATAGCTACATTTCGAATATCTGTCACTGATTGCTCGTGAAGCATCGGTATCTCTTGATGGTTTATACGTATCGTGTCTGTGCTGTTTCCTATCACAAAATCACGTAAATTTTTCGCTTCTGAGATAAAAACTGTTAAGTTCGTCTTGAACAATTGAGATATCAGATGAATTCTCACATTTTTAAAAGTTATTCTTTCTGGCTCCTCTTCTGGAATGAATCCGTAGCAACTTATCACAATAATGACTATCAAGCACGATATTAATCGAAAACGCATTGTACAAAACTCGTGCGAACTACTTTATGCTTTATTATTATTTTCGTCGTATTTCTCCATCGCACTGTCATTGAGAAATTAGATGATTTATTGAAAATCCGAATTTATCTTCTGGTGTTTACTCTCTTATCGCGTATGATTTTGGGTCAATTTTATGTACTCGAGTCGAGTGAACTGCTTTAACTACTAGTTTAGTTGATTATTTTGAAATGACTTTATTAGGACATACTTTCACAAAAGTTATGTGATATAGCACATTTGATTGGGCATTGTGCGAAAAAAATGGATCGGTATATTAAAAATTGGAAGAGTTATATACAATTGAAGATCGTATAATTGTGGTATTTAGTTTTTTACTTATAATTATATACAGGGTCTTTCACGAGGAACCTCACCCATATTTATACGGGAAACTACTAAACATATTTTCATGAAATTCAGCACTCATAAGTATTTCACGATGCTGATGAAATCTAAAATATTTTCAAGGCATGAGCACCTCCGGTTTTTCCGGAAATGACGTCAACTTCCGTTTTTCAAATTAGAACACCATTTTTTTATTGCAGAAATAGATTCCTTAGAAAATTTCAAGTTATTTTGATGTAACATTTTTCAGTTTTGGTAGGAAAATTCTTTCTGAGCGGGAAAATTCGAAAATAAATCGAAAATAGAGTTCCGCTGAAATAAGAATAACTTCGAGGTTTTTGGATGGAAAATTTTCAATTTTGGTATTTTTCAAGATGTAAGATTGATGTATCCTCTTTAGAAATCTAAATCGCGATTCATGATACAGGGGGTAAAAAAATCGCTTTCAAAGTTAGGGATGACAAAATCGTGAAAAATCAATTTTTTCAAGTGAGAACCCCATTTTTTTATGGCAGATATTGAATCTACGTTAAAAAATAATGTGAGTGTATGCATCACACCTTTGCCCTAAAGTGGATATTTTCTGAGTTATTCACAAAAAACTGCTATTTCTTTTCCCTTCACGCCAAAAAGATGAAATTTTCAGGAACTGTTACTTAAACCATGTTTTAGATATTACTAACCTAATATGCAAGATTGTTCCTAAATAGATGGCGAATTTGAATTCGAATTTGTATCGGAAACCTCTTTATTTCAACTAATCGGCCATCGGTTTTCTCTCCAGTGATAAATAAATAATTCCTTATGAACCATATGCAGAAACTTACCATGTTTTACATTCTTTTTTTTTAATGATAGATATCATTAATTACATCTGCCAAATTCCTCTTTATTCAGTAGTAGTTATTGAAAAATAAAGAGAAATTTACTACATAGGGTGAATATTCTTTAATTGTTAACTCAAAATACTTGAATTAAATTATTGAATTCATTTTAACTGTTATCAAAATGTCTTATATCATGAGCATACAAAAAGAGCTCCATGAAACGAAAAAAATTTATGTCCATTATTTAAATATTTTTCAGAAAAGGTTGTTGATTAACAAAGGTCTGGTTCAATAAAAAATTATCATTACTGATAAATTCCAATAGAAATCTATTCTCTGAAGTGTTGAGATTATATAATAATTTTTTTATGTTTCAAATCTACCCAAAACCAATTTTTTGAAACTTACTAACTTCCAACGCCATGCACTCAACTTGAACATGGTGCGACGTCGACAATTTTCAACGTTAAATGGAAATTATTAATAATAGACGTAAAGTTTTGGGAATCGGATTTTATTTAAGTACATTCCTTATTTTTTTATAATACAAAAAAATATTAGTTTACCAATTATAATTAAGAAACTTATTACCAATTTTTTACCATCTTCAATTCCTTATATCTTTTGAAATTATTAATATACCAACACTTTTTTTTGCACAATGATTTTGTCATCATCCTGAATTGAATGAGCTACATTAGTAGAAGTATATATCTTCGTTATTCGCAATAGTCTGTAACACAATGTATAAGTTCAAATTATTATTTTTGCCATAATTGACCAAAGGTAGTAGTATTTTTTCTCAAAAAAATCAAAAACATTTTCTGTACTTCGAATCTTGTGTTGTGGTGATAAGGTAAAAAACTTCTATCTTGAAATGGATAACTAAACTCTTAATCCCCAATTATAATAGAGATTATAATGAATGATGTATTCCCTCTCTAACAATTTAAATTGCTGCACGAAGACTCCACCTTCTTGAAAGAAGGTCTTTCTTGGTCATATTTCATAGCTGAACTGTCGGTGTACCAACCGGTATTATTTATAACATTATTACACGGTTCATTGAAGATATCCTACTGTTTATAAGAAGAAACTTTGGGATGGGTTTATTGTCCTTTACCGTGATACATTGCAAACGCAAGGTGCATTATAAGTATAAAAAATTACCGACGTGAAGTTGGGAGATTTTGCTCGCTTGTTCTGAATTATTTTCCCGGAATCTGGAACAGTGCAATTCAAAAACAACCGAGAATCCAGCTTTCTGTATCATTTATGTGATTGTTTCTAGAAAAAGAGCTTCATTTCGTTTATCAACCAGAATATTGGCTATAATAAATTTAACGGATCAAACATGAATCATGTTGAACTAATATCGTGCATTCCTAGAATACCATCTGGTAGTTCTCGACGCTCGATTCATCAAGAATCCTGGGTTACTTTTCGTCTGGTTAATTAGGAAATTCTATGAGGTTGTAGTCACCATTTTTTAATGAAAATGAACCATGGATCAATGTGTCAGCCCATAGCTATCTTGATCGGAAATGTTCTGGTTTTTGCAGCATTGACAAAGTATCTGATGAGCTGATTAGCAGTTTCGAATCATATTTCGAATTCTTTCATTTCGATCCATATTCGATTTAATTGGAGTTTTTGCGTAGAAGCTATAGAAAACTTATTTTAGGTCGAATTTGCATAAGATAATTTAATCTGAGTCAGATTGATTTTCACCGAATGAAATCGATTAATGGATGCCACACAAGGATAGGTGAGGTTAAGTGAGTTACACGCTCATGATTATGTTCTGATTGAAAACGTTTATGGAACGCCACTGTGCCAGATCATAGATATGTCCTCTTTTGACTGATTAACTATCTGATGTGTACATGATTTCCAATTTTTTTAGGTATCTTGGGATGTGAAGGCATATCTAATTCAGAAAATTTCACCTAAATTTATCTGCCATTTTTATATGAAGTTTTTTAGCAAGATTGCGAAACAAAGTTTTTTCCGCAAATCGCCAGGAAATTTTGATATTCCTGTCAAAATTTCTTGAAAAAAAGTCAGGACTTCCTTACTGTAAGGAAATGTCATCTCCTTACTGTAAGGAAATGATATTTCCGTACAGTTGTTAGTGTTCTACATAAATGATAGAAAACACATTGCTTATAAGAAATTAATTTATATTTTGAAAATATCAAGTCATTGCTGAATTCATTTTTAAGATCAATTTGTTATATTTACAGTAATTTGACAGTTACTACAATTATTGAACATTGGAGGAACACTCTTAGAACTATGAGAAACATTTTGGACAACATGCAGGGTGGAAGGGTCATTTTGTTGAATATTTTGTACTGTGAAAATTTTATTTGCCACCTCAACCTTATTGTTAAGCGATTCTTCGATATATCCTTCAGCAACGTTCGATGACTTCCACCCGCCATGCCTCTTTAAACTAGTTATGTCGGCACCAGAGTCAACCAATATTGTTGCAGAAGATCGACGAAAGCAGTGACCAGTATATTCTGTCGGATTTACCAAGTTCAAATAAGTAGCAACTATTTTGGGCATTTTTCTAAATTGGTGAATTCCTACCACTTGTCTACAACCCTTTCCGCTTTGATATTTAAAGAAAAATCGGTCACTGTTCATATTTTCTGGTCTTAACGAAACATACTTTCGATAAACATTCAAGTAGATCTGATTAATTACAAATAATCTTGGTTTGTTGGTTTTCGAATCAGGTATGCTGATTAAAAGCTTAGATTCTAAGTCTTCTATATCGTGTACAGTCATTCGGACTAACTCATCCATTCTACAGGCCCAGAAATACCAAATATTACAGCCACCTAAAAATAAATGAAGCTATAATCTAAATAGAAATTAAAAACTTGTAAATTACCTTAATCATTAAATTTTCTTTATCTGGAGCTTCCTGGATAAATTTTTCAATTTCTTCCTTCGTTAAAATCTTAGATTTCTTTGCCCTCTAACCTTGAGCTTGCCGTTTCAATAAAGAACGAAGTTTTGAGTATGTAGATATATCTACATTGTGTTCAAGTGCAAGGGTTGACTTCAACATTGAATAATTTGCCCATAATGTTGAAGATTTCATTTTTAAACAAAGGTCTAGGAAGTATGCCATTACAACATTTTCTGAGAAAGAACTCGTATTTTTACTCATGCGATAATCCATAAAACGTCTGTATGCATTTTCGTACTTTTCTCTTGATTTCTTTGGCAATAATTCTAATGAAGCAGTATTCACTGCCTCAACCAGCTCTGGAGGAGTCCCAGGAATGGAAATTTCATCATCACTCATCATTTTACTTTCGAGAACACCAGCAATTAAATTTATAAGCGTCAAGTTTGACAATTCAACCAAAATACGTTTCCATAGTAACCCAAGTAATTTTATTAGGAATTTCAAAGCACCATTTATTTGAGAATAAAATTATCGCGTTTTTTTAAATCAATCAATATCTGTCGAATTTTAAACGATTTGCGGAAAAATAGTATGTTTACCTCGTAGGAAAAGCCACATTCCTGAACCCTGTGTAGCTAAGTCTCGGCTTGCGCCTCGACTTAGCAATCTTCACAGTCGACCAGGAATGTTAAGCTTTTCCTACCCGGTAAACAATGAACTATTGTCGTCACTTTCTGGTACAAAATTCGACATTTTTAACACAGTGAAAAAATATGATGTTGTCTGTTCAATGACTTGATGTATACCAAATATGTTCCACAGACAGCAAATAAACAAAAATAAATAAGGGCTTGTTCACAACAAATATTCCCTTCAGGCTCACTTCATACCGGTATGCTTGGTATTTCATACTGCGTTATTAGCATATTACAGCCTCACCAAAAATCACAACACTTTTAGAAAATAATATACAACACTACCTCGAATTCACTTCAACATTTGCAACAAAATTATGCGAAGTTTTTCATGACTTTTGAGTTGTCATAAAAATTTTACTTTGAAAGATAAATGGAAATTTTTTATAGCACCGAATTCTTCAAAAGTGATCATGATAAAATACCTAAATGAATATACAAAAATGTTTACTGTATTAAAAAAAAAATCACGAATTATGTGGTGCGTTGGCGCATCACTGGAACATAATAGGTTGAGGTAATTCGAATAATTGTTGGAAGATAAATATTTTTGTCTGATAAAAAATGAACTATTTCATAATTTGTTCCTCTCCCATCAGAATGGAAGGAATAATATATGCGAGTACCAAATAGACGAACCAGTTCTAGTCAACAAAACTACAAAATTCGAATAACTCCTCTCAAACAACAAATCCCACCCATTCATTCTAGTCGACCTCAGTAATATTCGCTGTTCACTTACTCCTACCATCATGATTGGTGTGACCGTGCCCAGATGGAAAAAGATTGAAGAAAGTAAAGTACCGACCATGGACCAGGATCGCTTGATCGTGTTCACTGTTTAGACCGTTTTGATTTCTGGGAGTTTTTTCAGATCACGATCGGGTTGTTAAGGTAGTTCCACACTCGTTAAGATAACGAAATATCGCCTCTCTTTTTGATTTATACGGTGCTCGAGCCATGCTATGAGGTTTACCGGAAAAATTTACTTGCTTTACTGAACGGGGATAGGCTTGTTCCTCCTCTTATTGCTCGTAAAGAAGGATAAGTACGCGAAATCGGTTTCATGTTGAGAGATGAGAAGATGTCTAGCTGCTGCATGTTGAAGATGATAATTGAAGTGAAAACTTCTTTAGCGGCGCTGAGCACTCTCTTGTATGGGTAAAAACATCCAAACTCGCGTCAGGGTCACGTGATTGTCATCGAAAAAGCGTAAGATCGAGGAGTAGGAGAGGGAATAATATCCCACACTCTTTCTACCGTGCCTGCGTGTGCTGTTTCGTTTAGGCGGTGCAGGGCGCTTGTGCGAATGTTTGTGTATGTTAATGTAATATATAAATTAGGTTTGTTCGCGTGGCAGTTCGGACTGTAATTTTTGGTAATTTGTGGTTCCCACCCGTTCGTCTGGGACGGAACAGGAGTTCCTTGTCGTTCGTGTGGTCGGAACACTTGATTTCGGAACTGTTCGTTACTGTTCTTACGGTTCCTGATCTAGAGATGGTACAAGGTACAAAAGAAGAAGCGGTAAATTCAAATCATCGGTGATTCAAATTTTCAGTAGTTCTAATTGGCAATTAAGTTATATATTTGGTGACTAGGATATTCGCATAGCTGTTTTTGAGTATATTTGATGTTGTGGGAGTATAAATTTTTAATCAATTCGTTATAATAGCTTCTCAAAATTTTTGTTATCTCAAAGAAGAGGAAGGATTATTTGCAATAGATGAATAAAACAATTGCATCAAATTAATAATTGTTGATCAAAGTATGTAAGATAATTATTTTATATTATTTATATATACGATATTTCGTATTTATATACTATATATTTATTTTTGTTATTTCGTGATTGTAGTATCTTTATTTATAACCACTCAAAATGTATTGAAAATTTAGGAAGGAAACGGAGGAATGACCTCTTTCAAGAACACAACGACTTGTTGAAACAATTCTTATCTAAAAATAATTACAAAGCTATGAAAATTGTTAGAAAATATTTTTATTTATTTCCCAAATGCCACCAGTTCCATACCTATACAATTACCTAATTCTATTATATAAAATTTTCTGTACACAATTTCCACTAAAATTACAATGAAATAACAGAAAAATTCACAGTTTATCCAGATATGAACTAACAAAAATAATTTCTCCACTGATGACCACTACTACATGTATTGAAATTTCAAATTATAATTAAATTGAATCATTTCTTTAAATATTTCATTACATATAAATTATATTCACAGTTATTCATATGGATATGTTTATGTTTATTTATTTATGACAAAAAATTGTTCAATTTTAATATTTAGAAATTACAATCTAAAGTATTTCCACCGTATTAATAACACAATAACTTATTCAATATCTTTTTAACACTATCCATGATATGATCCATGATCATTGAACTCTATATGAATACCTATATGGTATTTAGAGTTCAATGTCCATGATGTACAACATAACCTTACTTTCACTTATCTATGCACTTAACGAAATCGTTTTGAAATTATCTGTTCCCACCTGTTCTCACCCGTTCGTGTCATAGAACAACTTGCGACGGTTCCAAGAGTTACAGAACCTGGTTCTCTGTGACCCCAGTACAACTGGGAACTGCCACCCGAACAAACCTATTGTCATTTTTGTGTACGATAGCGCAATAAATGAATATTGTATTCCACCACATAAATAATAGCACTTTTATACTGATAATGAAAGCAATTCATACAAAATTATTCTCTAACCATTCCAAAATATCAAAAATGCACAACGTTAATATTGAAGTTTTCACTTCTGCCGGCACTCCCGGAGTGCTACCGGTGTTTTTTTTATCCATAATCTTTTGGAACATTTGAATTGGGAATACATCTAAATTGAAAGAATATCAATTGAGTGTCTTCGAATATTTCAGAACAGGAAATCGACTTAAGAAATTCCGTTCTCGTTCTCAAATCTTCTTCTCCCTTCAACAGACTGTCTGCATCCACTCCTGGATATTGGCCTCCCCTTGAATTCTCCAATCCCCTCTATCTTGAACCATCTGGTGACAACATCGTCCAAACCTAGACTTAATGTCACTGTTCTCAAATAAGTATTTCAATACGTTGAATTCAAAAGTTTCATTTTATACATATGAGGTTCGATTGATGTGTACCTATGTTAGGTAACAGAGGAAACTCTAGGTGAAAAATCTGTACACCATCTTTTAGTGTCAGCCTTCAAACGACGTTTGTTATTTGGCACCAATTCATCGATTTCATAGTGGAAAATTTCGTGTTATTTTAAAAATATCGTTCATTGATTCGTTTCCCTTATTTGGGACGGAAGACAAACGTGGAAATCAAAGATTGGTTGGTAGCTATTTGCAAGGACTATGCACCTTCAATGATGACCATCAGATATCGGTTCAATTAATTCAAACGGATCATGCGTTTGGTGGATAAAATCCATGGTATCGTATTAGCTGATCGTCGCATGAAGATTAGAGAGATGGTTGAGATGCTTTCACAATATTTCCATCAGCATTTGGAGATAAAGAATTTATCGGCAAGATGGGTTCCCCGTTTGCTGACTGGGGACCAAATACGAAATCGTAAGATAACTTCGAAGGACTATGCACCTATTTAAGGCCAATCCAAACCAGTTTCTGGGCCGAATCGGAACCGTTCATAAAACCTGGATCCATCAAGGAACAGTCGAAGCAATGGACTTCTCCAGGAGGACGTGCTCCAAAGAATCCGATGGCGATGCCATCCGCTGGAAAGGTTATGGCCTCTGTTTTTTGAGATTATCAAGTAATAACCTACTTGGAAAGAGGAAGAAAATAATAGAGCAATAATACAGTGAATTATTGGATGGATTTGACGCCGCATTCAAGAAAAAACGCACCCTTCCATACTAAGCAAAATTGCCCTTCCTCAATGACAACGCACCGGCCCTTTCATCAGCAGTAGCCACTAAAAAATTGGCTAAATTGGGCTACGAATTGCTACCTCATCCACCGTTTTCAACAGACACCGTGTGACTAACATGACAAAAAGGCTAGGCAGAGAGCAGTGCACGTCAAACGAGGAGATCATCGCTGCAAGGGAAATCATATTTTTGGGAGGCATGAGGAAGTTGGATTATGGAGACTATATTGAAAACCCTATTTGGGAAATTCCAAAAATTTTGCTACGGTTTATTTAAATAAACGTTGAGCTGGTTCGAGAACATTTAATTCGAGTAAGGACTGATACTGCTCCTGGTCTGGATGGTGTAACTGGAGCGTTGCTGGGGTGATATGCTGACGCCTTGGTTCTACCTTTTACAGAAATATTTTCCTGTTCGCTGAGGAATTCAGGGATTCCTGGCAACTGGATGGTGGCAAAGCTAACCCCTGTTTATAAGGAGATAAGTTGTGGCTCTTCTCTGTCTCATCGAAGGTGCTAGAGAGAATAGTTAATGGACATCTTTTCTTATTTGCCTCAGTCCGGCAACTTATTCATGAAGTGCAGCATGGTTTTGTTTCCGGAAGATCAACTCTAACCAACTTGTTGAGTTGTGTGGATGAGCGGACTAAGGCTTGGGATATTGGTGTACCGGTCGACGTGTTGTAATTGGACATCACCAGAGCTTATGATAAGGTTCCGCATCGAAATTTTTTGCACAAACGAGATTATCTCGGTATCCGAGATAAAATCCTATCTTGGGTAAATGATTTTCTTTCAAATCGGTGCTACAGGGTTATAGTTGATGAATTTTTCTCGGAAGATATTCTCGTAACTTTATGGGTGCCATACTGTGTCCCATATTATTTGTGCTATTCACTTCTGACCAGATCAGTCTTCTTCGATATACATGCTCAATGTTCTCCGATGATCTATAATTATCCCATCTCCGATGTTGGCATACCTTTCAATACCTGGTGCGGTGAGTGTGGATTGGCACTGAATGTGGATAAATCCTGCGTACTTCATATGAGCAGAAGGAATCCGCGTGTAGCATATTACATTGGAGGTGAACCTATGAAGGTGGTGGCCAGTTTCTGTGCCCTGGGCCTGATGGTTAGCGAGATACAGTGGTCTGAGCATATTTCCAATATATGTGCAAAGGCTAAGCAATCGGCCTGTTGCATTTACCAAACGTTCAAGGGAAGTTATGTTGACACGATCAGAAATCTTCATATGCAAGGCTTATCTTAATGACGTTGGTCTGGTCTGGTGAATAACCAGTTTTCCTTATGGGTGGTATGGATCTTCTTATGGGCGTCAACTCGAGATATTTACACTTCCCAGATTTTGCGATCGACGAGAGACGGGATTTTCTTCTGACATACCTGTCTTTGCGAGGAAACTTTAGAGAGTGATCAATGCTATCTTCAATCTGATCCTAAATAATCTCAGAGGACATAGATTCAAACTTTCGAAAGAAATGTTTAGGACAACACAGCTGCAGGTGTTCTTCACCTGGAATCCCTTATCCCCTAAGGTTATTGGGGCCGCTTCGGTCAATTACTTCAAATATTCCCCCGACCGATGGAGAGTCGTTAATCTGTAGTTCTGTTTAATTTCGTGAAGTTTTCATATTCTTCAATTCACAAATTATTTTAGTTTACAGATTCGATATGGTTGTCACTACAAATAATTAAATCATGATTCCAAACATGATAATCCATCCGGGATCCACAGCTCGTTTGTAAAAGCACCACCCGACCGCCTTAAATGTCAATCGTGATCAATAAAGTGTTTTCTCTAAATCACATAACAACATGGAGCAACACCCATTCCAATGATTCGGCCAATTCGAATGGGAAAATCACCTAGAATTGTTCGCTTTCGAATCCCGATAATAAAATCGATTCGCTCTAATAGATGCGTGCGAATTTTTCCATCGAAATCCTACCCGGATGATTGATTGCGATCCAGACCATTTTAATGATCTCCTCGTTTCATAATTAATAACATCGGTCGGTGGATGAAACTCAGATTTATCGATATGAAATTCCTCCTTGCAGGAAGTCGGATACGGTGTGTTATTCTGATGGTTACGTTTCGTGAAGCAAATGGAATCGTTTAACAAATGAGAAACGCCTTCCTCCTTTAAAGAGATTGATCAGAGACTGACTGGTCTTCCTATCAGGATTGCCCTCAGTCATTCTGTTTGAAGGCTATTTGATATGGTGTTATAACAATGGTTAATTAGGGGTTACTCAGAAAGAACTTGAATTCTGACAATTAAAATATATGTATATTAGAAATCAAAGTGCTGAGTCCACAAAATAAGCCCATATTGTAATGACAGTCTGTGATTGTAGAATTTATAGTCTAAGAAAGGACCGACCAGACGGAGGTTAGTCAGTCCTCTTCAACTACAATCAACTACAATTTTCTTTCGTGCTAAAATCCTAATTACTTTCTATTTTGTAATTTTCATTTAATATAAAATTTGCTATCATTTGTAAAGAAGGCTAGTGATTATTTCACATAATACGAATTAAACATTATTGGTATTACTCTTCATTATCATTCTCAATTTCTGAAATTTCAAGTAAATGAATTAGAAGTTACTCTTTAACTTTGCAACGACAAAAGAAAATTGTAGTTGGAATTATTCAGAGAACTAGTGTCGCGGAAGAATTTTTATTGAAAGGAACATAAGTAAAAAATAGAGTATTGAAATCATTGTTGGAGAATTAAAGTGAACATTATAAATGTTTCAAGTTTCTATATTTTCTTCTATTGAAGAATTCTTCGTGTCCTCCTCAACAAACTTCCTATTTTGCTTGGTTATCCACCACTTGAGCCAAAGCGCAAGAGTTGACTTAATGGGAACGTCTACGTTTTCATTGAAATGCTTCTCACATAAAATTACCATTGTTATATTGAGTTAATCATCTGCAAGGAAGAAAAACATAAACTACATTAGCATAACGAGAAACAACATATTATCAAATTTTGACTAATGAAAAATAAAAGAAAAAAGTTAACTGCTGAAACTTCGAAACTGAAATAGGTATCTCAGTTTACGTTTCAGTATTTACTTGAACTGATAGTTCAATTTGAAAATGTGCGATATCAAATTTATCCAACCAACTTTATGAAAAATAGGGCATCATTGATTTATTCTAGCGTCATCTGGTAACTAAATCATTAAATGAACTCATTAATTCGTACCGCGTTGAAAAAGTGCACTATATGTATTTATCCATTGTTAATGGCGTACTTCAGAACTGACAGCTGGCGGGAAATTCAAATCAACGGGGACATATTGACGTCAAATTACGATCTGTGAAATAACTCCTAGCTGACAAAGGATTCAATATCAGCTAAATCTAATTTTCAACACTGAAACACATCATTTGGACATCTAAACACAAAACAGCACAGACAAATAAATATTTTCTTCAAAGTCTGATCTCTCAGTTTTCCAGTTACCATTTGTTGAAGTGAGAGAAAAAGGCCAATCTCTAATCGTAAAAGGAATGCAGGAAAAGCCATAGGTCATGAGTCAATCATAAATCTATCGCAGGTGCGCGTCAGTTCAAAATTTCTTTTAAAATAAAACATCTACGTGTCTATACTGCATAATTCCCTGCCGTAATTAGCCTTACTATTTCTTGTGTAGCCATTGGAGCTTGGTCATACGTGTGGGCAATTAATCAAAGGTAGTTGAGAATATTTACGTTCACTTTGATTCGTGATACAAGGAATCGTAGGGACTGATAGATGGCGTGAAAGAAACACTAAAAAGTTCTGAAACGGGAATCAGCATGAACGCTTTGATGTTCGCCTTGTTTCAATGTTGATTCACCGTCGTGTTTGACTGTTGAACGATCTGTATGTTATAAAGAATTTTCGACGCCAGATTTTATGTTATTGCATATTTTTGCCCGCTTGTTCATGAAAGTAGTTGAAGAGCGTGCTATCGTTTGCCTAAATGTCGAGCTGTTGATACCAAATAAGGGTGAAACTAATCCATATCTACTTTTTCCCAATAGCAACACAAACTTCTGCGCAAGTCTTGTTCTATGATTTTGAGGTTCCCTATTTTGACAATTGTACTGTTAGATGGCAAACCAAGCCTGTTAGATGGGAAACAAAGTTATGCTTAAAATACCAAGAGCCGAAGGCGAGTGGTATTTCGGGATCACTTTGTTGAGTGAAATTTGTATAATTTTCAAAAAACGACAGAGTGTTCTCAAAAAAACTTCGAATCTCGTGTGGTATTTGGAAAGATCATTCAACAATATAAATCAAACGAAATAAAAAATAGTTTTTACACAAAAATAACCATATGTTATATATTATGTTTTAAAAAAAAAGCTCATGTACATTGGTCGAAGAAAAACTCCGAAAAAACGATCAAAGTGCTTCAAAGTATGTCCAATACTTCGTGACAGGTGATGAATCGTGGATTTACTCGTATGAGCCCGAAAGTAAACAGCAGTCGACTCTATGGATGAGCCAAATCCAATAAAAGTTGCTCGCTCACAAAACACTTCCAAACAAATGGACGCCGGTTTTTTCGGAAAAACAATTATTTTTTTTTTGTTCTCTAATCGCTAAATATAAAAGTACAGTCGTATTAGTATTACTCATATCATCACATTAAACAAAACTTGCTAGAAGTATATTTTCATTCTTCGTCAACTAACCAATTTAAATGATATGCAAGGTGTTCACTAACAGCTTTTCCCCAACATGACTTAAGTGGGATCTGAACAAAGGCGGAGTCAGTTGATCACGATCACTACTCTCCGAGTCCCTTCTAACACAATAACTTCGGCTAGGTGAAACCATTGGTAGTTCGTGATCAAATATCATCCAATTAATCTTCCACAACTCTAAACAAACATTTACATTCACCGCGTTTTGTCTTTCCAATGATATATTGTCATGAGAATCACAATTTTGGTATAGAGTATCTCAACTTTTCGATAAGCATATGTATACCAGAGATATAGAGTGGGGAGAATAATCGTCGAGATGCGCGAAGTGGCTAATTTTTCGTCCGCCATTTTTATACTTTCGGTTCATTGGCGTAGAAAGCAGTGTATCTGAGGGAGAGTTGGTATAAATGTTAAAATGAAAATGAAATGTATAGAGCATATCAATTTCTTAGATAAATCTCTAGCTTCAGAATCTATACTCAGAATATCAGTCCAAACTGTCCTCATATCAACTGATTTTGGGAAACTAAAAAGAATCATATTACTGTGGAAAGTGAACAACACGCTACTGAGCAAATAAACAATGTCATGCGATATAATCAGTCGGATAAATTCAATAAAAACTTACGTATAAAATGATATTCCCTCGACCTTCTTTGTTTTATAGTTTTTATACTGTTTAACAATACAAGACATGTTGAAAGTATCGAAGTATCTATCAGCACAATGTAAAATTCGAGCAATTTCTAACTCATCTGACAAATATGTCAACCTAGAACAGCTGATTACGAAAGTATAAAAATGGTGGAAATTTGACATAAGAATTTAGCCACCAATTTTAGATGCGCAGTGGTCGAAGCGTATTCTCCCCACTCTATATCTCTGATGTATACTCTTATGAGAATACTGCATCTTTGAATATTCTTCTTGCAGGTTTCTCTTCTTAGGATATGATAGATTTATCGTTCTATTTTATCAGATTATTTTTATCCGCATGTTGGATCAACTCAGATCTATCGATGTTTAACACTTGAGCGAGCTTCTAATATTTTTAAAAGTGAGAATAAATGAACACCAGAAGCTTTTTCAAGTGTTAGACACTGATAGATCCAAGTTAGTCCAACATACTATGGATGAAAATCACCTGACAAAATGAGATCGCCAAACCTCACCCTCACCAAAGAAAAAACTTATCTTCACTCAACACCTCGAGAACCATGAACGTATGAACATCACAGTGAATTAATTCAAAATATCAGGATATACAAAATTATTGAGATATTCACAGTGATGGAGATTAGAAATCCTGAATAACGGTCGAAGAAAGCAATCATTGGATTGAAGCATATATGGTAATTCATTTGGCTTGTTAATCAAGTATCTTCAATCCTGCCACCTTTGCACCGCACTGATGAGGGCCAATAGCATGAAACACGTGTCTGCTTTCAAAGTACTCTTGAATTCAATTCATGTCACACGTGTCTGCAGTTTAAATATTGAGTGAAAAGTTTTGTTTTTATCAATGATCCCCTCATAAGTCGAATTCTTTATATGTATACACATCATTATATCAAAATGAAATCGGTAATTATGTTTTTGTCTGAGTGCATTTGTAATTTATTATATGAACTATATCCACCATTTCTAATTGGTCTTACTGCCATCGTTTCAATAAACATTTTCTATCGCTTCTTGAAAGCGGATAATTTTTCAATTTTGATCAATAGAATTTCTCGTCAACAATCAGGAGTATATTTGTTTTATTTTCGATTGTTGGATTGAAAGAATTTGTTGTTTTTCGAATCGTGGAAGTCAGTTTATAAAATGATACTGACATCATCACAAATATATATTCTTTATATTCCCCACAAAATGTCACAAAAATATCAGATCATGCTTACGACAGTACAATGAGTGGCTTCAAGTACCGCTACCGTATTCAAGACCACGGCCAGGTCTTTTTCAATTGTCGTAGAAGATGTCTCCTTTATGTGTTTCTATCTGCATTCGAGTGCAACATCGTTTCAAATTCCGGCATGATATTCTTTTGTATTCATTGTTCGACTAATGAAATAAATCCCGGCCATCCTATGTAGCCCGTGTTCGTCTTCATATACGGAAGTGGACGAGCCTTTGGTACCGTTCACCTTTGAACCTTGCGTGAGGTTCTAGTCTGTGTTCTCTGACAACAGATTAGTCGAGCAAATGTTACTTCTTAGAGAACTTTCTCGGGAAATTAATTCAAGAATCCGTAATCTATGGTTGTGGTATCAACATAATATGATTAGATATATTCTCTTGAAAAAATGTAGGAGAGATTGGAGTTTATAAGTGCTTGTTCTTAACTCTTCTTTATTCAAGATATCAGAAATTCGGACGAACAAATACTTGTAAAATATTGAAATTCAATTTTTTTTTCATGTCAAATGAAACTTTTACGACAACAGAATAACCCAATGAGATTAGAAGACTGAAAAACAAGAAAAATCCTGGATACCACCACATAACTGTAGAAACTCTGAAGAAACTACTCGTACAGCTTACAAAAATGTTCAATAGAATGATGGGCATATCCTATTTCCCCATCAAGTATGCTGAAATTATAATGACATCCAAACCAGATAAACTAAAACACAATGTTTAATCATAAAGGCCAATCCTAGGTAAACTTTTTGAAAGATCTCAAAAGGCTGTAAGATGACATGGATATGCACCAACTGGTACCAGACCACAACTAAGTTTTCCAGAGAACCACTCGACACCGCATCAGGTCCATCGCATCGTGAACACCATCTCAACAAACCTCACAAGGACTCATAGAAAGCAGAAGGGTTTGTCATAACGTACTGTTATACAAACTCGAACAACTCCTGCCACAGCCGTATTACATGATTCTGATGTCGTATATAGCAGACGGTTATTTTGCCGTGAAATATAGGAAACTAATAACTACTTCTTCCAAAGTCAAATCTGGAGTCCCACAGGGAAGTATTTTGGGACCACATTCATAAAACATCTATATTTCAGACATACCGGCAATTGAAAACACTATGATGAGGCCAAATCAGTTCAAGTAACATTCGGAAAGGAAGTACTAGTCGAAAATAAAGCGAAGTATCTCAGCATACATTTAAACCAGCACCGCAACTGTAGACAACAAATTAATGCCAAAAAAATGAGATAAATCTGAAACTTCCAAAGATGTATTGGCTTTTAGACAGGAAGTCATAATTAAACCTTCAAAATAAATTGCTAATTTATGAAGCGATCATAAAACCAAAATGGACGTACGGCATCCAATTCTGGAGTTGCGCCAAGCCATCAAATATTCCAAATTCAAATTATCCAAAGAGTACAATCAAAAATACTATGTTCAATGGTTAATGCCCCTTGGTATGTCTTCCACCACACCATCCGTGAAGATTCAAGTATCTCATATGTCAGTACAGAAATGGAAGACTGCTCAAGAAGATATCATAAGGAGCAGGCCCGCCGCTAGCTGTCTGAGCGCCCGCGTGCTAATACTGTTATGCGCCCCAATAGGGCGCTACATCAAGGGCGTTTCCAGATAGTGATATTTGTTTTTCATGCAATTTAAACAATCTGTACAGCAGTAGTGAGAAACCTACAAGAATTGGAATAAATCTATTGATGCCAAAATATACATGACTGTTATCAAAAACCTTCTACAAGGGATCATTTCAATTGATATTGTCGTTTGAATATTACAAGTGAAAATGCAATTTTTTTATCAAATTTCAACAACCTATATCTTTTGAAGGAAGCCAAATTTGCAAAAATGTTATAGGAAGAAAATTTTCCTTTTGACGTCAAGAATCTATGGTTAAAATGACGCAGTGATCAAACACTTACCTGTATATGCAGAGAGTTATTGAAAAAAAAAATTCAGATAATGATAACGGATTTTGCCCAATTACGGACTTTCATTCGAAAAACAGAGTATACGGCCGACGGCATACTCAAGGTTGACCACTGATTCTTCATCGTTCAGTCATACCCAATCGATTGATACTTTTCCCGGCTCGATATTCGAAATTACAGTTTTTAAAACTGGATTAAGCTCGCAGAAAACGAATTATTCAGTTGAATAAAATTGGTATATTCAAGTTCGGAACCATAGCTATCCCACTTCTGATGTAGGATATTTGCAAATTCGTTTTCAATATATGATTTGGTTAGTAATTGATGGTGATTGCTTCTAGGATTTTCAACTTTTCATATTCCAATGTGATGCAGATTATTCAGAGAAGTAGAGTGTAGTAATCGCACACAATAAAGTAAGGTAGCTTGATATTCATCCTATTCAGAGGACTTCCTAGTTTTCCTTATTCCTGACAGATTCAGTCGCTGAGGAATTATTCCATTCGGAATCGATACAACCTTATTAACTCCTCGGAGATTTTATTCGCTCAGTTATCTCACAATTTACCGTGATACTCGGATAGTTAGGGCTTGTACTCTATCTCGAGATTATATAAAATGAGGATGTACACCGTGAGTTATAATATGCAAGTAGTAAGCTCCTATTGCCATGGCAGCGGCGTTGATGAGTTAGTGCAGTTCAAGCTCGCCGATGCGGCGTCATTTTTCAAATTCCCGATCATAGAAGGCTGCCATGCACGTGTTTCGACCGGCCGATGTGGGCACCGTGAGAAAGTCAATGCGGGAGATTGGATGGCAAAAAATGATGTTATCGATGTTGTAGAGCAAGTTTGAAATATTCCTCAGTTCTGAAATATTCGATAATGGATTACAGATTCACTCTATATATCCCTTTGGAGTAAGCACTTATTTATGATCTATGCTTTCACGGTAATGGATTTTATGGCAAGATTTTTAGCTGAGTAGGTGATATGAGGCAAAATCGTTGAGAAAACAACGCGAATTCGCTGTCATTTAACTGAATTCGACGATGAGTTGATATGGAAATTTCTGCATTTTGTGGCGGTACATAGCTTTTTTTGAGTTTATGCTATTTTCAAAAACTACTCCATAATATTGTGAATAAATTCTGAAAATCCAGACGTACCATCCACTATGAAATTCACGTATTGAGTATTGTGCAGTTGGTACCCACAATGCATATTATAATACATATATTTCCATAAAATTTCCTTCTTTTCAAACAAGTGACGCTAGAAAGAGAACAGGCAGATATGGACCAATACAGTACGAAGAGTTTCGTAACAATATTTTTTTGATTGAGAGGTGCTTTCCTAATAGTATTCATCCGAAATTTTTGGTATTCATCCGAAATATTTTTTGCATACAGATCATATGTGTATTCGGCGTTTAAAAGCCTACTTCTCAATAATAGAAATCAATGACTCATCATTAAATTTTACAACTTTCCTCGCTTAAGGTCTGGTTTTAGAGGGTGTCTCAAAATTAACGCAAGATTTGAATTAGCCGCCATTTAAGCAGTACAGTGTTGGCAACCCTAAAATCAAAATGAATCGACAGTTGACAGTTCGCGATGAAGAAACAATCGAAGAAATTGAGGCGTCGGTTCGTCAAAATCCGTCTTTATCCATCCGAAAGCGAAGCCAAGCGTTGATCATCAAAAAATCGTCTTTACATTCGATTTTAAAGAAAGACTTACATCTTAAAGCGTATAAAATTCAATTGGTTCAAGAATTTAAGCATACGGACTATGCTAATCGACTGAATTTTGCGAACGAAATGCTGCAGCGATTCAACAACTTTAACAACATACTGTTTAGTGACGAAGCAAATTTCCACATGAATGGTCATGTTAATAGGCAGAATTGTCGGTACTGGGCAGTGGAGAAGCCGCGACGAAAGCATAAACGTCCCCTACATAGCCCAAATATCGTGATTTGGGCCGCTATGTCTGCTAAAGGCATAATTGGTCCTTATTTTCATGAAGATCAACGAGCTCGAGCAATTGATGAGAATAGTGACCGTTATTGCGATATGTTGCGAAATTTTTTGGTCCCGGGGTTGCAGGAGTTTGCAGGTTTCAACTCAAGAAGGTGGTTACAGCAAGATGGGGCCACTTGCCATACCTCAAATGATTCAATGGAAGTTGTTAACGAATTATTCCCTAATAAAGTTATTTCGCGAAGGGCTAAAATCAACTGGCCTCCTAGAAGCTCCGACCTTAGCCCGCTTGACTATTTTGCATGGGCATACCTTAAAAGTAAGGTTTATCAAAATAATCTGACGAATCTAACCCATTTGAAGCAAAACATCAGGCCAGAAATGGCAGGAATATCAGTAGCTATGTGTCAACGTGTTATCGCCAATCTTCGTTCCTATTCAGAAGAGTGCCAACAACGCAACGGTCATTATTTGGATAATAAATATCATCTTTTTCAAATAATTCCCCAATTCATATGTTAATAAACAATAAACTTTTTATTGCACTAATATTTTTTGTTTTATGTAACCTACAAATACCCGATACCCTTTCTAGACCCCTTGTAGAAGAAATCAAAATCAGATATATTGAATAGGACGTAAACAGCATTCTTCATTCAAAAGCTCGCAGTTTGCCAGACGTTGTAATTTGCTTCGCACATTGAAAATTACTGTTACATCGATGCAGTTATAGTGCGGCAAATTGACCATGATCACAGCCAACTTTCAATTATTCTAAACAACGACTCTTCGTATTGTTCACAATTTGTGCGTGAAGTATTAACAGACTTGTGGCTTTCGATAACTGACAGGCCCTGACTTTGTCGCCATGTAGAGCCCACCAAGAAGAGCATACAATGTGGGAAATATTTTTATGGATGGGCGAATGAATAAGTCAACAAATATCCTAACCACCACTGATTTAATACATGAAATTACAGCAAAGCGGGTGAAAATAACACTCAGATTTCTCCCGTTGAATGTTCACTATGTGCCTTTGGCACGAAAAACAGATGGTTAAGGCAAATAAAACGTTTATTTAAGTTTAGAAGATTTTTATTTAAATATCGTTCTTTTACGCTTGTCGTATATCGATTGATTCTTGCCCACGCGCTCGCCAACCGCGCACCAGCGCCGTGAGGTAGGCAACTCAAAATATATCCCATCGTACTAAGGAAAAGTGCCGAAAATTAAACGAAGATGAATTAAATTCCGAATGAAACAAAACCGGACATCTACACAGCTCACGACCTAACAATATTGTTACAGAACGAAGCTCAGAATTTTCTGTAGAGATCCGTAGACCTGTATTCGTTGTTTGAAAATTATCAAAATGTGATCGAAAGCAACCCTTCCAAAGATCCACGATAGATTAAAACTAATCGCTCTTATAATCTGTCTACGGCGAAAGCTTTCCATTGATGTCTAGGTCCCTAGGAATGATGATCGGCCAAACTTTTTGCTTGAGTTACCTAATACGGGAGATTTCCTTTCACGTACAATTTAGGGGTTCAAGTTCTGTACAATTGATGCACGCGTAAATTTACTATCAGTCTTTAAGGTAATTTCCATTATGGATTGATCTGTCAACACAATTCATCTCCCTCGGATGGTCAAGTTTGATCACGAATATACCCAGTCAATTGAGACTTCTTGATACACGAATATAGATACTCAATCAATTGAGACTCCTTGATACTCGATATTAATTTAAGAACACTTAGTTCAGGTGAACCAGATAGTAAAAATAAAATTGGCAAACTTATTTCGCACCTTGTAGATCTTTCTTTTAAATACCAACAAACGAAAAACTATGAGGATATTGGTTTGTATCTCTGAATACCTTCTGAATGCCATCTACGAAATTTCAGAATTACAAATTTGGTTCCTCCAGGTATTTCCCCGTCAGAAGCAGGTATTTTGAAACTCCAAGCCAAGGTATATACCTAAAAATCAGTCATGGCTTGAGCATTTCTAGCGAATAATTATTCAAACTTGTGAGATTCATTTCTCAGTATTAAATGCATAATAAAAAAACATTATTTGGAAAGTGTAATTTCAAAAAATTCTCCGTATACCTAATTTAGGTAGGTACATAAGTGAGTAGGTATATGAATGTACTAAGGATATTTTTAATGATTTATAATTTTAATATATTTTAATTCATGAGTACTTTGGAAATGATATCTACTACCTGATTGTAAAGGAACGTCTCAATATTCGTGTTAGAACCTTTCATTTAGAGAAAAAATTGTATTCATTAATGGAAGAACGAAAACAGGGATAAGAATGAGAATCACTTCATTATGTCTCCTCAGACCAACAAATATTGTATGGGATATGTCATATAGTTCAACAAATAAAATTCTGAAATTCTAAAAATGAAATACAAAATTATTGATTGATTCAAAAATTGTTTAATACTATAAAAGCAATTGATTAACTTAACTTCTTTTTTGAAAACATTATAAGGTAATGTCTTAAATGTATCAGGCACGTGATTAAAAAGTTTAATACCGTTGTATATATAATGGTGAATTTTGACAATATTTAGTTAGCAAACAATAAAGCATATAGATCAGGGTTAGTGACGGGGTGTCAAAGCGTATGACATAAAAGCTAGGGAAAAAACCCAGTGAAAAAAAAAAACCTAGGTCCTCGTTTGTGTGAAAATACAAAATAAGCTGAAATATAATTTGCTCACATGGAAATGAAAAAGACAATAAAGCAGAAAAAGAACTGAATAACAAAAAATATCATATTCATTGAAATTTATAACCCATTCCAAGAAAGAATCGGAAACATCATGAATCGCCCTAAAACCACCTTGAAATTTATATATGGGACAACTATTGATGAGATGAGGTATTGTTTCTTCTGCTTCAATCTTGCGCTTGGAACTGAGTTCCATCTGCATGCAAGTATGACCCAGACCTGTTCTCAAACGATTAAGAACTGCCCAAATTTATCTTGGAAGATCAAACCCAAATATTTTCAGAAGGATCAGGAACGAGAACTTATTGAACATTTCCTAAGAGTTCACTCAGTCTTCCCATTCTTAATAGTGATTTCTATTGAAGAACATTATGCCACAATGGTCAGTGTTCAATACGGAATTCTATTTTGTGGAATATATGAAATAATTCGGAAAGGAATGGTATTTGCTTGAATTCAGAGGTTAGTCATGCGAAAATGACAATGTTAGACAAAACTGGTAACCAATGATCGGTGTAGATCTTATGTTACCAGTAATTATTCTCATGGATGTATTCAATTGTGCATCCCACCGTGCTCTTATTTTTAAAAAAGATTCAATCGGTATTCATTGCAGAAAAAACCAGGGCATGGAAAGGATCAGAAAGACGATCCAATATATTTTCCTGGGTTCTGAGATATTTTGTGCTGAGACAAGAAATGATACGAACAGCCAAGAAAAGATTAGAGTAAGTTGTTAAGTATTCCGGCAGATCATTAACGAACAGAATGAACAGCAGCAGACACAGCTCAGATCCATGTGGCACACCTATTTCTATGGGATACCTTCTCGAATTATGAAGGCCCACTTGAACAAACAGCAATCGATTCCTCAGATAGGAAACACGTTTTCATTTTGAATGAACCGAAAACGATGCAAAAAAATTTCTTTGACGAAATACGACCCTGCCATCACAATAAATTTCTTCGAGTATTCCTCGTCCCGAAAAGCAATAAACAGCTAACCATATCCAATTTCAATTTGGCGAGCTGTGGTGGTTGTTCGGTTGCATTTAATTGGCAATATGGGTGGCGGAAAATTCGCGTTCAGTACGGCAACGCACGTTTCCACATATCTCGAGGTGTTACTTCGCGTACCTGCTGCAAAAATTCCACAGCTCCGCTTGTAAGTTCCGCGTCATCACCCTCACAATACCTCGGAGTAATTCCTGGTTATTTCTTGGAATCATTTGGCGGTGAATTAATGCATAACAAGAATAATGAGCACTCATTTCCAATTTCTAATTATCGCCCAGTGTTTATTGGTGATTTTGATGATTGTTACTCAGCCAGACGTTAAATGGAAAATTCCAAGTCGAAACGAAGATTTCAAATAGGGCGTCTAGTTTAGTTTTAATGAAAATTACCTTCCACAGCATCCACTGTTGAATCCGAGTTGTTTAGAAACATGATGAATGATTTTATCTGCAAAAAATACTAATGATTCTTGGGAGTACAAGATACGGACCTTTAGTTCAAGTGATATTTCTTTTTCATGCAATGTAACCAATCTGTACTGTAGTAGTGAGAAACCCAAAAGAAATGGAATAAATCTATTGATGCCAAAATATGCATGACATTCATCAAAAACCTTCTACAAGAGATCATTTCAATTGATGTTGTCATTTGAATATTACAGGTAAAAATTTTTTTATGAAATTTCAACACCCTATAACTTTTGAACAGGGCCAAATTTGGAAAAATGTTATAGAAGAAAATGTTTCTTTTGACGTCAAGAATCTATGGTTAAAATTAACGCAGTGGTGTAAGACTCACCCTGTATATGATGTTGAATGAACGATAACCAAACTTACAGTTTTCTTTCAGGTTTCTTTCAACCACATTTCTTATTCTCTTTCTAATACCTTGAATTACAGTAAATAATTTAAGTTATAACCAAAAGGTAACATCTTGATGTCACTCGTGAAATTTAATCCAATTATAAAATAGATATTCTGCGAATTCGTGAATTTAGAGGTAATTTCTCTGTTTCAAGGGATAATGATAATTTTTATTATATGGCCAGAAAACATTTCAACTTGATTTCGCTTGAGAGCAGGCGCACGATGGGTGATGTAGTTTTTTTAAGGAAAATTGTAAGTGGTGAGTTGCAGGTACCGGATTTATTGCAGGAAGTACACTTTAATGTTCCTAATGTTAATTTAAGATCGTTCGAACTTTCCATGTACCATTTAGAAGGACAAATGCATCTAGGAACTCTCCGCTAATTAGAATGTTCCGGGCCTGCAACGAGCTACGAATTATCGATGTATTCCATTGTGCTAACGTCAAGCTACAGCTGAAGAGACATTTTTTGGTGTAGTAAGTTTCGGATTTCTTTTTCTCTTGATGTTTGATTTGGTATGGGGGTTTTCGATGATTTTTATTTTTAAATTTGTAATTTGTGGATACTGTTCATGGGTCTTTGACCTGTTTGTGTTCCCAATGTAGGATAAATAAATAAATAAATAAGGAAAGTTTATTCTACGAACTTCTGTGAGTTTATCACACAAAGAAGCAGTCATATCTTGTCATGGTTTTTTTCTATGGAGATGATATTTCAAAATATCCATGATGACAATAACCTCCATATATGGAAATTTGTTTTTTGTTATCCGAAGAATATTTAGAAAGTAATCGAATATTTTCGAGAAAAAAATTCAATTTTCTTCAAACGATCTATCGGATGCATATTTTAGGAGTTATTGAGGAAGATGGAAGTTATTTATTATTGAATATAAAATGTAAGGCTGAATTAACATTAAACTCATAGCTGAGGAATCTTCTGGTGATGTTTCATACCTTTTATTCACAAACATTCCCATTTGCATTGCTGAACCTCTAAAAACGTACTCGTAATAAAACACTAATCCTACTATTCTATTGAATAATAATTTAGTCTTCATCTTCATGACTTTACATCTTGAAGAGATGCAAATGAAGCTCACCGCCGAAGAAAAACGTTAAACACACATTATTATTTAATATAGCTATTTCGCGAAAAACCTCCGTCCGTTAGTACAAATTGCACAAATCTTTTATTACTATTTCCTATTCTCCGTATAAATCATGAAATGAAGAAACTTACAACGCAGCCATAAAAACCGAATGCAATTACCCTCTGATTTACTTTTCATAAATAATTCCACTTAACACCACGTCTAATGTTTCCCGCAAAAACTTAATCAGAAGAGACTTCTCACAGGTCGGATTCAAATGAGCCATGTTAAATATTAATAATACCCAGTGAAGCATAAAATTTGCATCCTCCGAGGTCTATAAAGTTTCCTCTTATAAAACAGTAGCATGTTCTATCTGAATAAAAAGGTGGATAGTTTAAGGCATGCAAACCGTGAAATCGAACATCGCATAACAGGACGGTTAATGGAAAATACGTCCTCTTATGCTGCTTGCTTCATATTTTGTCACATAGAAGACAATAATTGCTTCGTTGTATCGGTAAATAATCAAAAGAAGAAACTCCGCGTCATTGAATAGGCGACGAAATATGTCCTTTATTAATAACATAGTCGGCGCACCGGATATAATAAATTAGCCTCTTTCAATAAACCATAGAACATTATAGAGCTTCATGATAAAGGTCTCGTATCGAACGAAATGCATAAATTTAAAATTCTTAATCATGGATGCTAGGAGAAATAATCTTACTGCAAAACTAACAGGTTCTGAATGAGTTAGTTAAAATTCCGTTTTTCTATTCTTCCAACGAAGATTGTATATGTGACATCGGTGAATAAGTAGGAATGTTTCTTGAATATGCCGATTTTTCAGAGATCTGAGATTCACTATTGCCGGTTATTAACTACACTGGGTATTTTAAAGTAATATATGATATTTCACTCAGCTAGAGATAGGTGATTTTTATTTCACAGACAACGGTTTATGGAAATGGTTGAGCCTAGTTACGGTAAAACACAATTCACAGTCCTTCCTTGATCTCTTACGAGGTCTGCTAATTAAGTAATGAGACTAATTTGTTTGAAATTTTTAATACAAAAATAGTTACAATTCAATATTGTCACCTTCAAAATAACTTCTTTCAGAGGCCACACAGCGCCGGACACGTTTCTTCCACTCCTTATAGTCAACCGACGATCTGAACGCACAAAATCCCGGATTCTGTCGACATTTTCATCGGTTTTTTTGAGGTGAATTCCTTCCGCTCCGTGGTCATCTTCAATCTTCTCTCTTCCTTCTGAAAATGCCTCAAACACCGAAAAACCAGAGCCCGTGACAAAACACTATCTCCGTAGGCCTAATGAAGTTTAAGAAGAGTTTCCGTTGCACTGTGCCCAAGACTGAAGCAAAACCTGATAGCACACCGTAGCTAGAAATTGATGTGATTGATTTTTAGAACACAAAAGAAAAAACTGTTTCACAAAAATAATCGCTACGCACAACCAAAAGACTCGAGCGAGATCAAACTCTTACTGAAGGTGGACCACATATTCCTCTGCCGCCCCACTAAGTCCCGCGCTTCCAGTGTTGCCAACTCAACTTAATTTACAGACCTCGTAACTGCTAAAACAAAAACGTGCTCTAAATGGCCATTCGCTGTTGGGAGGATTAGTTTGAAGTTCAAATTTCATTTTGAAGCTCCTTAGCACTGTCGCCTAGATGTTTTAATTTTGAAATAACATTTGTAGAATAGTCTTCAGCTTAAAATAACGTATAAAACTTCCTGCAGGTATTTTCCATGGTACTGTAATGCAAACTATTAATATATTAAAAGCCAAAGTTACAATCTACCCTCATCTATATTGTTAAGGAAATCGACAGTTTCATATTAGGTCAGATGGACTGCAAAAATTTTGAAAAAGCGATGGCATCAAAACCCTTAGCTTTTAATGGGGGACTTCTAAATGGTGGCAGTTATTACTTGGACTCGTCCTCACGTCCTCAACTTTACACTATTGGACAGCTTTTCACTATTTCCAGAGGATAGTATACCCTCTTTAGAATTTTGGCATACAGCTTTTGTTAGCACGTAGGGGTTAGTGACGGGATGCCATACAATTTGGTGCCTAGGTGTAAAAGCCTAGGCAAAACCCCGCATGAGTGTTGTAATGTTCACAAAAATGAACTTAAATATTGAATGGTAAATAACATTTTCTTCAAGAGGAATTAATGCCATAAAGGGTTCTCTAAGTTGCCCACATCGAATCTGAAAATAAAAAGACAAAGGCAGAAAATCGAACTAAATAAAATGAACTCAATTAGGGAAAAAATGATATTTGTTCCAAGAATTCAAAGCTGCAGTTTGTCTACGAATATGGGGCGAGAGAATGTTAGACAAAACGGGTAACCATTATAGATCTTATGGAAGTAGGTAATAATACCTACTAGCATCAGCATAACAATAATAATAATAATAATAATAATAATAATAATGTTTATTCAAATTCATAGAGCAAACATTGCACAAGAATAGACGTCAAATCAAAATTACATTCTATACCAATATTTCATTATTTGATTTACAGTAATCAAAGTATTCCTGTATATTGTAAGGTTCACATTTCAATACATATTCATTTACTTTTTTGATAAGTTGTTTTTCATTTAATATATTATGAAATATTTTTGGCAAAGCATTATATACCTTGATACACATATATAAGGCATTATTATGTGTTACTGTCAATGAGTGAATTGGGTAAAAATATTGGTGAACTCGCCTTGTTCTTACATTACTATTCCTATACTCCCCAAATAAACCTCCATGTTGAACAAGAAATTTTATACAGTTATAGATATACAGGCCCATAAGAGTATGTATACCATTAGCCCGGAAAATACCCCTACATGTCTGCCTGTATTTCATATTTAAGATGGATCTAAGTATCATTTTTTGCTTCACAAACAAACAAGACGCAAAGGAACTGTTTCCCCAGCATACAATTCCATAAGACAAATATGATTGGAAACAAGAAAAGTAAACTACCCTTAAAGTAGCAACGTCCACAGACTTCTTCAAAGAATTAACAAGATAAAGTGTCGAATTTAGTTTTTTACTTAAGTAATCTACATGGTTTTTCCATTTTAGTTCATAATCAACATAGATACCCAAGAATTTAGTTGAGTGTGTAATTTTTACATCAGTATCATCCACAATAATATTATTAGGATATTCAGTTTTTGATTTTACATTATGGAAAATTACACATTCGGTTTTTTGATAATTTAATTTCAAATCATTAGTTGAGCACCATTCTTCAATATTCATAAAGGAATTATTTAAATCTATCATTAAATTAGTTATATTTTTTATACTTTTTATTATATTGGTATCATTTACATATAAGATCATATTTAGGATCTGATTGCTATTATAAGGAAGGTCATTAACATAAAGTACAAACAAAAGAGGACCCAGAACACTTCCCTGAGGTACTCCACAGCTCATTTCTTTGATTTCGGAAATAAAGGTTTTACCATGAACAGTAACTTTTACTCTTTGTTTTCGGCCTTCAAGATAACTTTGTATCAATTTAAGTTGTCTATCTCTTATACCATAAGAATTGAGTTTATATAACAATCTAGCATGATTCACACTGTCAAAGTGGGGGCAAATGGAAACACACCACTTATAAAGGCCTTGTTTATAATGTACTTTAATGGTTCAACAATCAGGTGAATAACCTTCTTGATGACCATATTAGGTATCTGATCGTAACCTGATGAGAACGTATTCTTGAGATGTTGGACCACTCTCATTATTTCATCTGTTTCCACCCCAAAAACATAAAAAGATTTACTTATGTATGTAACATTATGTATATCTCGCTTATTAGGATTGTCATCTTTATTGTCTGAAGTAATATTTATAAAATAATCATTGAAGTCATTTACAATTTTTTGCGGATTTCCAGATGGAAGAATTCGTTTTCCTGAATGACATTTACCCGTTAAAGACCTTATCAAACTCCAAGTTGTTTTACTTTTATTATCTGAGTTTGTTATTTTATTAGCAAAATAGTTTTGTCTCTTTTCTGTTATTTGTTTATCATATAACTTTTTAGCAATTTTATATTGCTGAAACAACAACTCAAAATTGCCAAAAAAGTAATCCCCCATATAAAAATTGCTGCGATTTTGTCATCTTTGAAAGCAGTTCTTATTTTCAAACTAACATGGACACCTCATTCTATTGTAGTATTAAGGCTGTGAACCTGATCTAAACAATTTATATTTTTCCCTAAAACCACCCTGAATTTTTTAACATTTTCTCCAGTAGATTCAGTTGTCGAGAGGTCAACCGTTCTGATATCTTGAAAAGAGCACTCAATATGTAATATAAAGAACAATAACTATTCCACACAGACAAACTCGAGAGTTTAGCTAGTATCAATATAAAAAAATAAAGGGTGAACATTTTCAGATATTATTTCGAGAAGCTTTCATCGACACTAATCCCCTTTAAAACATTATCTACTACATATTCATGAACCAATGCAATTCATCAGATCCAAATGACTGTAACTGAGAGCTCGCAAACCCGAGCTTTTTGCACCGACAACGTTATTTCGATAGGTCTCAATATCTCTTGGTGTGGTCCCACCAGCCTCTTCTTCGTGTTTACCACCTGGTTGTAGCCATTCATCTTGACTCGCATCCTTCCTGTTCTCCATTTTTTACACGAAACGTCGTCCCAACTCCGAACACGGATAAATACGTCATGTCGCCAACTTAGATCGGAAGAATATATTAACACTGGTTCTATGCGATTAACCGAGAAAAATCAGTTGCGCTTGGGAATCCGGAAAAGTAACTTAAGATAGACAAGGCCCTTCTCTCGTTTCTCAGTGTCTATTTTGCGATGATTGGAAATGGGTAAATGCAAATGAGAAGCTATTCAATGTTGTAAGAGTATTTCTCTTCACATGTTCTTTTGAAAAAACTTGGCAGTTGAATTCTTCTTTTAAGTTGGGGTTGTTTGTTTTTCAGTATCACTTTTCAAGAATGTAGATAGTGACAATGTGTGTTACCCAATATTGTTTCGAGAAGTCAGCATTTCAGCCACTAATAATTGATTTCGCTTCACTACCACGAAATAGTGCTGGGTTTGAAATGAAAACGACAATATAAAATTATGAATATAACTTTATTTCTTAAAATAATCTCTGCGATTATGCATTCCCATTTCCTTTCATTATGATTGAACCATCATATGGGAGGATATGTTATATTCATTGGGGGATTTGATGATTTCCTCACGCCGTTAATTAATCTATAACCTATAAATTTAGTTATTCAAAAAGACGACAGTTTTTCAATCAAAATGCAATGATCCACCTTATCGCCTTAAAAAAGCCAGGATACACAACATCAACCCTACCTTCACTTTCCAAAGTATCGAAGACATTCTGGGTGAAAACTAACAGATTGGGGTCGACGCTTTTATCCTTAGCCTTGTTGTTCGACTATATACTTGATTATCAATCTAATTTTCAAACTCTATATCCAAGTGTGGGAAAATGGTACGATTTTTAGAATATATGTTATCTGATAAAAGGTTTCGTGTCTTTATTGACAATAAGAGTAGCAATTTCAAAACATTGAAAAACGGTCTTCCTCAAGGATCAGTTCTAGTTCCTTTACTTTTCAATTTATATCTGAGTGATTTACCCACGACATCATCTCAGAATTTGTTTATGCCGACGACATTGATATCGCTTACCAACATTCGGATTTCCATACTCTGGAAAACATACTGTCATCTGATTAAAAGAATTATTTTATTAGGTGGCGATTATGTCCAAATCTCAACAAAGCAGAGTTATCGTGTTTCCATCTGAATAATCATGGAAAATATAGGAAATTAGGTGCAATTTTCAATGATTCTCCTATCGAACATAATTTCTATCCAAAATACTTAGGAGTTAAATTAGATTCATCTCTCGATTACAATGCTCATTTAAAGGATCTGAGCCTGAAACTGAAAACTCGGAATAATATTCTTCAGAAATTAGCTGGATCATCTTGGAGTGTTGATGCTTCCACTCTTCGCACAGCATCTCTAGCCCTAGTCTATTCTAGTTAATAATGCACATACACAGAAAATTGCTGCACAATTGAATACATCCATGAGAATAATTACTGGCACCATAAGATCTACACCGGATCATTGGTTACCAGTTGGTACCAGTTGGTTACCATTGTCCCTCCCCATATTCGCAGACAGACTGCACCTCTGAATTCTTGGAGCAAATACCATTCCTTTCCTAATTATTTCATATATTCCACAAAATAGAATTCCCATATTGAACTCACGTAAACCATTATGGCATAATACGTTCTTCAATATGAACATAAGCTATAAAGAATTATGGAAGACTGAGTGGAACTCTTAGGAAATGTTCAATAAGTATCTCGTTCCTGATCCTTCTGAAAAAATTCCTGGTTTTGATCTTCCAAGATAAATTTGGGCAGTTCTTAATCGTTTGAGAACAGGTCTGGGTCATACTAATAGCATGCTATTCAGATGGAACTCAGTTCCAAGCGCAAGTTGAAGCAGAAGAAACAATACCTCATCTCATCAATAGTTGTCCCATATATAAATTTCAAGGTGGTTTTAGGGCGATTCATGATGTTTCCGATTCTTTCTTGGAATGGGTTATAAATTTCAAACGATTATGATACGTATTTTTGTTATTCAATTCTTTTTTCTGCTTTTGTCTTTTTATTTCCACATTCGATGTGGGCAACTTGAAGAAGTCTCTGTCTCCATCAATAGAAGACCAATCTTGAAGAAAGAAGTCTCTCAAAAATATTTCAGCTTAATTTAAGCTGTAAGCCAGAAGTTCAAAAGAAAATATATATATATAAATCTATTTGAATGTGGTCCAGTGTTAACATCTCAAGGATTTTAGGGATGGCGCTTATATTGCTTATAGGCCTATAATCGGCGATGTTATGCCTACTACCCAATTCGAACAATGGTTTTACCGTGCTAAACTTCAATTGGGTAGGAAAAACACCAGTTGATAAGGACCCGTTGAACAATATCTTAAGTGGAAGTGCCATTGAAGTTCAACACTTCCTCAAAAAGAATGCCGGTAAGAAATCTGGTCTCAAGCCCTTCCCAGTATCAAGATTTTCCATTTTCTTCTCAACTTCGTCAAGAGAATAAAAGAGAATAATATAACTGGCATAAACTTGAACAGGTTGCATCATCAAAAGTACCATGACCCGAAACATAGGTAGACCGAAAGTGTTCGGAAAAGAAGGTGTATAGTCTTCATTATGCGAAATCTTCAAAATGCTCCAAGCAGCTTATACATCACAAACCTTTAAGATTACATTCCATTAAAATTAACTTGAATTAACCAAAATGAAATCGCACAATTATACAAACAATTAAACGAATCGTTCCTCTCAGAGTCCAATCTGCAGATCCCAGCACCGAGGATGTTCAAATATTCATGAGCATGCTCTTTCCGAAAAAGCTCAACCTGTCGGTTCTCATTCAGTAGTTAAGGATTCCGACATCGATTTAAGAAATTAGGTACCAAGAATTCTCGTACTGTTGTAACGGTAAAAGGTAAATAAATTCGAGCTTAAAGGCTATTGTATCGGAATCGTGTAGTTTGCAAATGAGAAATTAATTCAAGAATACAGTTCGCACTCCGTATTTCCGAGTACGTATTTCAAATTATCACTAGATCTGACGTGAACAACACCTGCCCTCTCTGCTCGCCTTGTTGGTTTACTCGACTCTTAAGGTGTAAGGATCTTCGGAATTTCATGAGACATCGTTTGGTCGACAGCAGAACGAGGAATTAGGAATCAATTCGGTGTATTGGTGTGTGGTAGATTCTATGGTAAACCCATTGACGTATTATACATTTTGATAAGTGGATACTGGAATAACCTGTGTGGTTAAAAACCAAATATTCGAAGTTGAGACTAGGTCTTTTGTGGCCATATCTGAGAGGCATTACCCTATATACAACCTGGGATGGGGTTCGCTGGAGGACTAGCGACCACGTACTGTCTTTTTTTTGCACTCGATGGTTCATAACTTTGCGAATTTTGCCAGTAGCGTTTCCTCAAAACTTTCCATACTCTGCATCCTCTACGGGGTACCGTAGAAGTTTGACCTATTTCACTTGAAAATTTAGTATTGCTTTTTATTTTCCTGTTGTCTATATCACAAAAAGTTCAAACGGGTTTCTCAAAATCCCAATTTAATTTTAGATATTGATACGACTTCAAAAGTTCTGAAAATATAATATAAAAGAATAGTTACTTGTTACCGGTAGAATATAGTTATGGCAAATAGTGTTTTTGTTTCCTCCATAGATGTTTATATGTATATGAATGGATATGAAATATATAATCATGGATACTATAAGACATAAGATACTAGAAGTCTTAATAAAATTTATTGATATACTTATTACCTGACAATGAACCAAAAATTGGATTGGTATCTGATAGCTGTAGATCGCCTGAAACAATTAATCGATAAGAAATAGAGTGTTTCAGCTTAACCACCAGTGGCTGGGTATTTGCTGACTGGAAAAAAAAACTGTCATAGGATTTAGTTAGCAAGTGGATATTTTGCTAAAGAAAAAGTATTTTTCAACATATTTCGATTAATTCAATATACCGTTGTTTTCATTTCTAAATAATGAAGATAGCTATAATTAGTAGGTACCAATGAAATGAAATTTAAATTAGATAGGTACTTACAAGTTTCCATTTTCTTTTAATTCTATCAAAATATTCCCACAAACGTTAAATTCATTATTTATGGGAATGTTTGGAATAAAATATATAGTTGTGAAGTTGTTTTCCATTTGAATATTACCGTTCTTACGGGTCTTCACTATACAGTTCTTCGTATTAATTATTTGGAAAAGTATGGAAAATGAAGAAACACGTCTATTTTGAATTCAGTTGTGCATAACATAACAAAAATTCAAATGTACAGAGTGACTTGAGCAAGTCTGCCACACTCGGTGTTTTTTTTCAAATGGTGCACCTTCTATATTTGTAAATGTTTAGCAATACCCTCAATCATCTAATTTCAAAAAACTATGTTGAATGTTCTATTATTTTTCATGGACACACCAGGATCTATTCACACACAATGTTTTTGAAGGTATGATAATTAGTTTTAATTGTTGACAAGTAGCTTAATTACAGCTTATGTAAAAATATTAATATTTGCAGTTAAATTCATTCCAAATTGTCACTCAGTATAATTAATAATGAAATTGTCTATAAATTTTGTTGAAATCATATCAAAATATAAAAATATGCAGGGTGTCAAAAGCAGACTTGCGCGATCCAGAAGTTGGAGTTTCTCAGCATTTTTTCAATTTTTTATCACAATGATGAAACAAATTTTATGCTATAAGTGGTTTCTGCACTGTATATAACAGAATATAACAAAGAATTTTTGAAAAAACTTTCAGAATACCAGGTTAATATTTTGATTGTAATGTTGCATTTTTCACATAGCGCTGAGTTGATGACCAGGCGAGATTTCCGTCATCGAAAACGTACTGAAAGGAGCCCAAGCCATCAAACCCTCGGCAGTTCTACGTGCCGATGCCCCACTCTTGGTCACGTATGACAGTTAACAGAGCTGGGAGACCCAGAAAGAGCTATAGAATGCTATGCTATGTTCATGCAGTATGCAAGGAGTCGGTCTTATCGACTGGATCCCCAGACGATCCCTCGAGCTGACTAGTTCAGTCTTTTGAGACTGCATCCTCGAGATGAACTGGTTCAGTTTGTCGTAACCGGACCTTTCGAAGCAAACAAAGTAGATGTAGAATATAATTGGTTGAGTTCTTCTGTTGAACTGGCCTCATTGATGTAGATTTTCAGGAAAGAATTGCTCTATGCTAATTGTTTAGGTTAGTTATTAGCATTATTGAATGATTTCCAAGTGGTTATTTCTTCCAACATATCAAGCTAGTGGAATTTATTCAAGGGGTTTTTGTATTATTTTGAAAGTGAATACCTGAAGAGAGCTAAAAAAGATTCCATTTGCTTCAATGTGTTTAATCAATTTTTCTGTAATTTTTGAATTGTTTGTAGTTATGATAGGAATGAAAATATTCCTTGTTCATCATGAAAAAAAAAGAAGGTATCGAAAGATACTTCAATTGAAAGTTTATTGACTATTAAAGTCATTTTAAAATCATTCTTGGTTTATTTCTGTACGCATTCTTCATTCTTCAGCGGTGTTGTATATACACTATGTGTAACACGACATTGATTGCTCGGTAGGTCAGATAGCAGATTATAAAAATTTTGCAGCAATCCATTCAGTCTCAAGATTCTCAGATTCAGTCTCAGATTCAGGTTGTCGATAAGCATATCGGATGGCATCCAAAGTATATTCAAAGAGCATAATCGAATAGTAGGAGTTCTCATTCCTCCGGGGAAATGAAAAATAAACATAAATCCTAGCATCAAAAAACCGCAAGAAACCTAGCAACACGACCATCCAATATGACCGTTTCCGTCATACAGGAAATAACTCAGAAAAAGACACCAAGCACGTAATTCTCGACTCCCCATCTCCAGCCCATTCCTTGTGACGTGCCTGCAATCTATATTTTCGGACGTGACTGTTAGATCGCAGTGACATATGACCCGAGAGCTGGAACTCCTGCTGGCTCCATCCGTTTCTGCCGACCGTACTCCTGCTGCATAAAGAACCGGACGACGTGATTGGGCATTTGTCATATGGGACTTTGTTTTAACGCCGTCTGTAATAATGCGGTAAGATGCTCAAAGTGTCGATAAATTTTATTCTATGGGCGCGCTGGGTGAGAGGCTTTATGGGGAATAAAAGTGGTATTCAGAGATTTATGGTCGCGGTAATGAGGACCAGAAGAATTATTCTAATGGGAAATAGCATAAAGACGGCTGGCTGTTCGCGATTACGAAATCTGATTAATGTGGCTACGTAGAAAATTATTTTATTAATGATTAATAGGAATTCCCATGAATTATTCTTGAAAATAATATTCTCTCTATTAAAATAGACTAATTCCTCGAAGAAAAACCATCTGAAAATCTGTTGAATTCACGAGAACTCCATTTCATATCTTGGTTCACAAATATTAGAGTTAAACCGTAGTTTGTATTAAAGAAATCATTCGAACACCACAATCAATGAATGACTAAAGGAATTTCAAGATGGTCGACATTTAAAGAGCATATGATGGCCTATTGCAACTAGAGATCATTCCAGTCAATTTCCAATCCGATAATTCTCTGCCATTGCATACACATTATCGAATAAATTCATATTCATCATTTTTATTGGTCATCCCGATTACGTGATAAACCACCACTATTAAACAAATGTCTTTGAGTAAAATAGGTATGTTAGGTGAATCCACAAGTAGCAGTAGGAAATGAAAGAAGATGGTACTTGCCGACAAGTTGGCACACTATATACTTTTTCTACATATATTCAATCTCCACGGTACATATATTATTTTTAATATCCTGTGTGATTCTTCAGTATATATATATATATTCTTTTGAACTTTTGGCTTACAATATTTAGTTAGCAAACAATAAAGCATATAGATCAGGGGTTAGTGACGGGGTGTCATACAATTCGGCGTATCACATAAAAGTCTAGGGAAAAAACCCCAGTAAAAAAAACCCTGGCTCCCCGCCTATGTGTGAAAGTACAAAAATAAGCTGAAATATATTTTAGGGACTTCTTTCTTCAAGAGTGGTCTTCTATTGATGGAAACAGAGACTTCTTCAAGTTGTCCACATCGAATCTGGAGATAAAAAGACAAAAGCAGAAAAAAGAACTGAATATCAAAATTACATAATTTGAAAGAGATAAAGAAAACACCCTCGAATTCGCCTTTTTGGATTAACTCGATATTGTGAATTAAGGATGGTTTAACATAACAAGCTAAACCGTAAATTTTACTAAGGAGATAATCAATGAATACATAACCTTTTATGGTTCCTCTTTCACTTTTTTAGTATCCGTATGTGTCTCTTGAAGGAGAATAATCTCAGCACCATAGTCCTTCGCTAGTTTAGAAATATAATCACTCTTGTCCTTAGAAATACCCTCTATATTTAAATCTAATAGACAAAATTTGTCGCCAATCTGCAAGGAGGATTCTTCAAATCGGGTCCAAGTGATGATTTTTCTGATCTTCTGATGTTTGAAGTCTGCTATGGAACCCATTCAAAGGGAAACCATCATCTATAGTTGGGGAAGGTTGTGATTTAACACTTATTTCATTGAAAAAATAGCAGAGGAAAAATTATTCTTCAGTAGAAGCTTATGTTGAATAATTCTCATCTTTTTATCGGATTTGTTAAAATAGTTGCTTTTATAGGAATGTTAAAAATAAAAAAAATTGTTTTACTGTGCCTTTCTGTCAGAAAACCATTTCTTCTCTTTAACCTTCGTTTATAAGTGTTGAACAGCACCAACATTGTCATAATTACTATTTTTAAGATGAAATCAAATTTACAACTTTTTTTTGTTTCCATTAAAACATTATTCTATTCGATAGATTTTCTTGTTGATTCGGAGAAAGTTTGCTAATCTTGAATATATTTGAAATTTTCGTCTCTTCGATATTAATAGGTAATTATTTTACGAGGGCCGTTCAGAAACTAACCTCCGGTTAATTGAAAAAAATACATCAAGTTAAGTAAAAATATTTTAATATATACATCTTACAACTACATCTTTGCACTATTTTTCGACATAGTCTCCATTACGATTGAGGCACTTATCGTATCTCTTCACAAGCTTTGAAATTCCTTCTGCATAAAAATCACCCGCTTGTGCCTTGAGGCACCCATCGTGCACAGAACTTACGGTAACCCAATCTTGCTGTCACTATCTCGTATAAAAGAGTCTGTGGAAAATTAGTAGACAACTCCGCCATTGTGAAACGTCGATTTTCACGAACTTTTGCATCAACTGTCTGAACGAGTTCGTCAGTCACCAATGATGGTCAACCACTCCTCTCTTCATCATGAACGTTTTCTCGTCCACTTTTAAATAAACGTACCCATTCACGGACAACTCCTTCACTCATAAATTTTGGTCCGTACACGGCACAAAGCTCACGATGAATAGCGTTAGCGGACGTTAGTTTCTGAATGGCCCTCGTATTTATATTCATAAATTTCGAATAACACAATAACAAAGTCGGAAAGGCTCCAGATCCAAGACAGTGTTTTCTTATATTTTTTTCAATCTGATGATAATTTTCCAAATTATTCTATAAAATTGTTGTCATATATTATATCAAAGATTAACTTACAAAGATGGAGCACTCCGGCCTTTTTCTCGTCAACGATTCAATGACCTGAGAATTCTATCGTTGAAAAAGGGGCGGGACTAATAAGAGAAGGATATATCTCTCTCTCTTCTCCAAATTCGAATTTAAACCGCGAAACAATTCACCGGGTATTTCTGAAAATCATAGCAGATCCTTAATTTAATCAAAACTTTTGAATTAAATGGCATATTTTATATAACTTGTCTATGAATTCTTTTCCCTCGATTCGAAAATTTTTAATGATAGTGTGATATATGGAGTAAAAGTTATCGCTGATTTTGTATAGAAAATTTAGAATTTCATTCCGCACGAGTTTTCATATTAGGATTAAGCTTTTTCATAGCTCTGCAGAAAAGTCTGGTTTGTAGATAAAATGAGTGAAACCAAGAGAAGATGTTCAGTTAAGTACTGTTCGAAGGATTCGGGTGTGAGATTCTTTAGGTTTACCAGTTCAGATGACCCTCATTGAGCTTAATATACTGCAGCACAAATGATGTCAAGTTAATATTTCTCCGTGTTTTCTTCCAAAAGTTACCGTTCAACTGGATATCAAGTTCAGGATCTGATCTCTTTGTATGTATGAATATTTTTATATAATAGGAAATTGCTCTTTTTTATTTTTTTTTATGTTCTGAGAATGCTTAAGATGAAACCGAGATAATTATATAAAAAGATTGATAATGCTGAAGCAAACTTGACTACAAATTTTTAATGAATTTCTTTAACTTTTGATGTAACTATATTAAATGAATTATAAAGAAAATTTTATTTTATTTGTTGCACTCTTGTTTCAGTCTATACATATTTAGACATTCAATATATGAAAGTGAAATTATTGTCTGGAATTGGTAAAAATTTGATCAGCAAAATTCACAAACTTTTACGATTACAATTATTCGTCAGTTTATTTTGTGTAACTTTGAAATTGGTGAAACAACTCATAAGATTAACTTCTTCGTAAGAAGTTTGTCATCAATAATCAAAGGACTTGTAACTTGCAAACATCACATAATGGTTCCATTAAAATTTTGATGAAAATATATTATACATTATTCTTACATACTTGTATTAGGAAATACTTGAAAATTTTTAAGAAATGCTTATCAAACAATTTTCATCCACATATAATAAGATAAATTAAAAGAAAATTTCTTCTTCTCATACGATTTTGAAAAAGGATATTTCTTATTCGTTTGTTTACAAAACTGCAGTATTAGTTGAACTATATGTGGGTAACATTACTATTTAATTCGTCCATTGTGTCAAATGATATTTTCTTGTTTCTTATGAATTCTCTCTGGTCTTCAGACATATTCCACAGGAAATAAATGTTCTGTTATTGAACTCTTCCTCAAAGTTGTATGGCAATGACCTAAAATTTTAAAAGGTGTGAACTTTTACAATTTTCTCAGTTGACTTGTTGTAGCTTTAAATTATAAGATATTTTAGTAATAAATTAAAATAGATTGCAAATGATGAAAATACAAATTAACAGTGGAAATATTGCTACTCACGAAATTGCGTATTGGTTCCTGAAGGAAGTCGTTCAGAAACGCTTGTGATGAAAGAAAAGTGCTTTCATATTTCCTAATAAATAAAAAATGATTTTTCCAAATTCTTCAAGTCGATTAAAATCCTTTTCTGTTTAGATTCTTGCTACAGGAACTAGGAACCGATTGGCTATCTTATTGCACGTGACAACGAAATGTGATTTCATTGGTGTTGCCTCGATTTACATTGCTCTTATGGGATTTTGAGTCAAGGGAGGAATCGTTTTATGCGATTCTGTGGTTTCGCTTCGAAATACGTGAACAAAATTTTCAGTACTAATTTGACAGAGTGCACCCTCTTGTTTCTACTCTTTGATTATATGGTTTGATCAAAGAATCCTCTTTTCAACATGTGTTTATAACGAGATCATCAAAAATGATTGCTAACTTGCTGTTTCCCTCACTAAGTGGATATTTATATAATTAAACAATTAAAGTATTTTACAATTTTACGTGATTATCTGATATAAGTCATAAACGGATATAACATTTTCTGAAATTAATATTTTTGAAATTCATCTGGAAATCAAAATTGAGAAAATTAGCTGTATTAAATTTCAAACCAATCAAACTCTTCATCATTCAGAATTCTGAAAGCTTGTTTAGTATCACGGTTATGCTTGCTAACAAAATCGTGTATTTTGATTATAACGATCGGTATTCCCTTGATCCCAGCAAATTCTGCCAAATCAACCCAATATTTATGTTCTCCTTCAACTCCTTTATTGTGAAATTGTCTGTTTGCACAATTTTTCGCTTTTCTCTCATTTTCCATTTCTTCAATCATCTGCTCAGTCGATGGTAATTGAATATCTCCTCTAAATAATTTAACAACTAATTGCATCTGAAAGATCGAAAGTTGAAACGATTAACTCCATACTTATAGACTTTAGCCTAAGTCTAAAAAAATGGTTCAATGAATTCATGATACTATTCTCAAGTTGAAAATACGAGGGTTGTCTTTTATATTTCGGGATTAGAGAACAAAAAAAAACATCGATCATCGAAAATCGCTTTATTGTTTTCTAAAATATTCCCCATTATGATCTATACACTTTTCCATGCCTTTGAACCAATCGTCGAAGCACTTTTGCCAGTCTGATTGAGGTATCTCCAAAACATGTATTCTGAACGTATCAGGTGTCGAAAAACGATGACCTCTCATTATATTTTTTACGAACGTGAATAAAAAGAAGTCATTCGGTGCCAAGTCGGGATCATACGGCGGATGACTCATAAAAAGTTTTAAGAGCTGAAAAATGCAGTTGTTTGAGCCGATTTGTGAGAGCTCACATTGTCTTGGTGAAAGGTGACCCGTCTTCGGCGGTTGGTTTTCCTGATTTCTTGGTAGACAACTGGCAAACAAATGGTTGTGTACTACTTAGAATTTACTGTTTCTGCATTGTTCTAGTGGTACGATTACGACATGTCCAATTTTTCCGAAAAAACAGGCTTCCATTTGCTTGGAAGTGCTTCGTGCGCGAGAAATTTTTTTTGCTCATCTTGAAACACCCAGTGTTCGCATTTCACATTCAGGCGCCACAAAAGCGCACAATCGGATCATATAAGGACATTTTCACATTCATATAGTGCCATCTAAATATACTGAGTTTAGCCCTGTCGCTAGAAGCAGTTCACTCTCAAGAAAGAAACAGTTCACTTCCGAAAAATATTCATTCCGTTTTACTGATACATAAATTTCCTATCGTTCTATTCAAATTCAAATGAACAGCATGGATTCAAGCGTAGGAGGTCTACATTGTCCAATCTTTTAGTGTACCTCGAGGATATAGTTGCCTGCTTGGAGGAGGGTCGCCAGGTCGACGCTGTGTACACCGATTGGTCCGAGGCGTTTGACACAGTGAACCATAATATTATGCTGGCCAAGCTGGGAGCCTTTGGAATATCTGGTTCTTTACTGAGTTAGTTAAGAAGTTTTTATGTGCCGAATGCAAATTGTCCGATATAAGAATTATTTCTCTAGGTTCATCGAGGTTACTTCGGGTGTTCCCCAGGGTAGCCATTTGGGACCTATACTTCTCCATTTGTTTTTCAATGATGTTAAGCACTGCCCCAATTCTATCTTTTCGGTTTTTGCGGATGACTTGAAATTATACCAACCAGTAAATTCTGTGGCTGATTGCCTCTATCTTTAGGAAGAGGTTGATAGCTTTCACGAGTGGTCAACTTTTAACTATCCGTTTTACCAGTTCGATATTGACCGCCTGGAGAAGGTTCAGCGAGATTCGTGCGGCATCTGGCCTTCAGATTGAGGTTTCCCAGAGGGAGTGTCGAGGCCGCCAATCTATCATCTATTCTAGACACTCTCCGTAGTAGACGCCACCGGATGGACTTGTCCAACCTTTACAAAATTTTGAATGGCAGCATAAGCTGTCCCAGACTATGTACTATCTACTGCAAACTTTAATTTGCCTTCGAGGATAACGAGGTAGACTCCAGTCGTTTACATCTACACGCATAGTTATGCTACCAACTCATTCCCCAATAGAAGCATATCTGCGGCGAATGCTCAGGGTTCAAGTTTGGATTTTTATCTCGGGCTCACTTTCTTCATTTAACACAAGGTTTCATCAGTCGAAATTTCTGAAATATGGTGATAGACTTTATTACGATAGTGTTTGCTTGGCTTGCCTGTAAGACTCGTGCTATGATGACATGCAGTCACGTAGTATGGGTGCATTAACCTCATTAACCAATTGTGTATCAGTGTAAATAATCAGTGTAATAAAACATTATTCAAAACTTCAAGTTATGTGTTCTTAATCATCGAATGAATACACCCATACAGTTGACTGCTGTTTACTTTTGGGCTCATACGCGTAAGTCCACTATTCATCACCTATCACGATGTCATAGACGTGCTTCGAAGTACCGCGATCATATTTTTGAAGCATTTCTTTCGGCCATTCGACACGAGCCTCTTTTTGAGTAATTGACAAATTGTGTGGGATCCAACGCGAACAAATTTTCTTGACGGTCAAATTTTCATGCAATATTGAGTGTATGCTGCTCCCACTAATGTGTCTCAATCTCACGATAGGTCACATGACTATCTTGCAATATCAAATGGCGCACAGCATCAACGGTTGTCGGAACAACAACTGATTTTGGAAGACCTTCACGAAACTCGTCTTGGAGTGAACTACGTCATACCATCCCTTAATACTGGCCCTTGATGGAGCTTCATGGTCAAAAATTGAATTAAGTTCGTCGATGCAGTGTTGCAGAGTTAATCCACGTCGAAATTTGTAAAAAAATAATCGTACGATAATGTTAACAATTTAATTCCATTTTTTGGGCGAGATGAATCATTTAATTACTATAAACAACTCAAATAGCGCTCATATGTCAAAAAGTTCCGACTACGTATAACCTCAAAAATATCAATCTTTACGTTAGAGCTGTCAGTTGGCAGATTGCAACACTAGGGTTATCCAATCCCGAATTATAAAAGGCAACCCTTGCAGTTATACTTCAGATCAAAAATTATCTTTAAACGATGATTATACCAACTCTCTGACCTGAAGATCGAATGTTGGAAATGTACATATTCGACCAGGTATACCCAAAATAATCAGAGAAGGAAAATTAACACATATAAGTTCCTTATATAATCCTTTCACATAGTTTTCATCAACAACTATACCACATTTTTTGCTCAAAAAGGGATAATGGTAGACGTATCCTGAAATGTAAGTCTTAAAACCTTAAAGCACTTTTTGCAAAACTCATAATCGTCTTACCTGTACAGATAATGATATCATCTACTTCTTCTGATGATCCATCTTCAAAAGTGATTGTCTTATTTTCAACTTTCGTCACTGCCTTTTTTTTAATTATTCCATCCATGATGCTGCAAAATGGATTCGACCTCATGCTCAGGAAAGTCTGAAAAATAAGTACCGTATGCATATTTGAACTGTTTAACTTCAAGTACCTATTTGCAAATATAAAATGGACCTTATTGCGGTCTGTGTAATATTGAAAAATCTTTCATCTGATGAGATTTGCAGTTGTTCCTTACGTGCGTGACTTAAACGTCCATGCGTCAAGACCATGTTTAGAATCTCAAGAACGCACTATCTTCATGGTAGCAAAATACTAGTGTACTGTCATCACCAACAGATATTAGATTTATGACGGATTTATATACTATTCAGCCAGCAGATCAAAGAGGAAAAATAAACATGATCTGCTAGAGATCATCCATTTCCATGTGGTTTTTACTATAAATTCAAAAATTTTTTGCCCGAAGTGCCGCTAGCATATGCTTGAGTCATCTGATTTTCGCGGTAACCTAACTTTTCATTGATTGCAACATTTCTCTTTGAGCAATAATTCTAGGTAAAATTGGGCAAGTATTTTTCTTACTGCAAGGCAGTCACCAGTGGTGTATATCAACGCTCAGTTCTGGGACCATTTCTTGTCCTCTCTGGGGGCTGTTGGGCTGAAGAACCTTTGAATATGATGATTAATCACAAGAAGGTAGGGGTTCTCAGTTGGAGTTGACATTTCGGAAATTAAAACAGATATCAGAAATTTGTAACTGTGTACTAAAACGAGACCTCTGAAATAGGTTCAGTCAGGAAAGTAAACTTTGAAAATTGCTTACCTTTTTAGCAACATTATTCAAAATATTACAAATATCCACCCCAGAAGGTCCAGTTCCAATTACCAAAACAATTTTGTCCGTATAGGGCTCTTCAGTACGATAATTGTGACTATGAATACAGTTTCCTGTGAAAGAATCTAGACCAGGGATTTCTAGGATGTATGGTACACTGAAGTTTCCGTTACAACAAATGACGGCGTCGAAAATTTTAATTTCTCTGGTTTTTGTTTTGACATCTTGGACTTCTATCTTCCATTTGTTATTATCAATTGGTTCTACGTTAGTCACTTGTGTAAGAAACTGTTGGATATAAGTATAGTATTATTGACAAAAAGATATTTATCACAGAAGGGAAAAATGTAATAGTAACCGAGAACTAAAAACATAATATATTATATACATAGCGTTGTTAAATTCATGCGACAAACTTCAGGAGGTGATTGCTCGAAAGAAATTAAGATGGGGCTTTCCTCAGCCCACCCCGAGATATCACCCCTAAAAGACTGGGTTTACAATTCAAATAAAGCTAGAATCTTGAAATTCTTTAATGTTACTCTACTCGTACAGGATTAACTACGGGTAGTTTTAATGTTCGTGTTATACTATACGGGGGTGAAATTAGCAACCCTTTATATCGAAAAGAAGTTTTGATATGAAATAAAGTGAAAGTTGCTCATTTAACCCCCATATAATGTAACAGGAACATTGAACAAATATCTGTGGAAAGTCCTCTACAAGTACACAAGAACTGCAAAATTTCTAGTTTCTATTTTTACTGAAATTCAAAAAAAACTAAATCTTAATTTAGTCACCACTTCTAGGGGTGATATTCCGTAAGGAGGTGGGTTGAAGAAATGTTGTTATAGGAAAGATTCGATTTCATTTTATACGATCTATCACCTCCTGAAATTTTACGCATGAATTCATATTAGGAACACCATGTATAAATATATAAATACAGTATTTACCCCGCGGTGGATAAAAACGATGATTTTATATTGGAAAATCCAGTTTCAAGACCCATATTTTAAACAAAATCGCGTTTTGGCGCTCTTGTTCACCTGAAAAGAGTGCTTATAGATTTGCCCAAATGTCTGTATTTTTCAAATATTTGGGTTAAAGTGATATTAATCATTTCGTAAGAACTCGCTGATGAAGATAGCTGAAAGTTTCAGCTCAAATGATTAGGAGTTATGAGCAAATTTATGAATTAGGTCGAAACAAATATTCGCAAAAATCTACACGCTAGAAAATCTCAAAAAAATTCGAAAAGAAAAATTTTTCAATACTTAAGATATCGGACGTATTCAAACAAAAATTTTTGCATGTATAGACGTTATTGATATCTCTCATATTCTCAAATTTCATTGTCGTAGCTTCTTTCTACCTAAAGATATGATTATTTTTTCATTTACTTAAGAGAAAAGAAAATGACGAAAAGTCCGTCTAAAGTATCTTTGCTTGATGCTATCATAGATTCAATTGACATGGGTCGGACCCATTAATCAGTGTCAGTTGTTGGAAAATTAATCGAAATTTCTCATAATGGTGAAATAATATACGTGGTCAAAATTTAGAAAAGCACTGTATTTTAAGAGAATAAAATTCAAGCTTCGAACAAAACTTTTTAGTTTTTAGTTTGAGTTATAGGTTTATTCATTCATTGTGGCATTTGTATATGAATCACATTGTCCAAGAGTATGAGAAAAAACTCTTATTCTCCTGAGCACAGGGCTTATACATTTGTTATTTTATTATTATATATTTTCTCGGAAGAAGCTCAACAAGAGCGCCAAAAGCATCTGACCTCACGTTAGTGGTTTCTTAAATTTTTATTTCAATATCTTTTGGGTTAAATCAACGAAGTAATAGAAGAGTCACTCTCTATTCCCGAAATGAAAGTACCAACTCGTATTTCTTGTCAGAAAAAAAATTATTTATAGTGAGGTTGACTCGAACCTACGTGTATATGCTCCCTGAGCTTCATTTCATCGGCATATTTATTCAAATACTTCAATACTTCTTCTTGTGTAATGTAAGAATCCTTTAGATCTTCTGGAAAGGAAAAGTCCCCGAAAGTCATCAGTTCCTTAGGTATATTTGTTCTGGGATAAATATTAAATCATTAAAAAAAATCAAAGAAGATTCAATACGAAATTTAAGTATGAAAATACCAACTGATCTCACCTTAAGTTTTTATACATAGATGTGTGTATAGGTAGTCCATTTTCATCGAACCCAATATCATCGGTGTAATTCCAAGTTCCTCCAATATTTTTTGTTTGTTCGAAGGCCTCGCAGTAGTATCCATTTTGAACACAGTATTTGATAGCAACAAGTCCAGAAGCTCCAGCACCTATAATGGCTATCTTCATATTCATCTCTGTAATGAAAACAAGTGTTAAAAGCATGAAATATAGTCAAATTTAAAATAAGAGTTTATGAAAGAAGTAAAAATGCTCTTACATTATGTGCCTCTTGAAATAGATCATTTCTTTTGTTGAGAACATTCTCATACTCACCAAAATATGAAATAACTGACTCAAAAAACGAAATATTCCTCTACAACAAAATCAAAATATCATTTGTCTATGATATGTTACGATGAATATGAAATCAGGAGATATGTAGACATTTACTTGAATCGTGATAACTAATTCACAATATTTGCTTATTATTATTATGATAAATAACTTTCACTATCTTGTCGTGCGTAAATAAATTCTTTGTGCAAATAAATGGTAAGGAGTAAAATGGGGATCCTGAATTAACAATTCTATAAAGTTCTTTATTACTGATTACAGCTCTAATAATATCATGCTGTTAAATAAAAGGTTTTCGTTTTCGATCGCAGCCCCAAAGTTTCAATAAGTCATGAGTCTACACGAAACGTAAATGTCAACCACTTATATCTTTGACAGGTTGAAGGTCCGTTGGATTGAAACAGAAACCACTTATTAAATCAACGCCGACATGTTTTGATTTTTTAATCAAAAATCTTCCTCAAGGCACTAAAATGATTACAGAGATTATATACACTTAAACATATGATATTTATGTTGATATTAAAACTGTCCACAATGAATAATTACGGAGGAATAATACAATAAATATCTGTCAAATACAAAAAAACATAACAAAGTTAAAATATTGAGAAAAATCAAAACTTTACGAAATTAGGTTAGGTATTGGTACTTGGCTAACCAGTGAAAGAGGATACAACAATGAATACTTACAGACTTTAACGTGGTTTTTATAGTCAGAAACATGAAATGTTTGAAATGAATAATACACTTTGGACACCATCAATTGAGATAAATCGACTAGCAGAATTTGCACAAATTGGTTTAAAACAACCTAAGTTTATCATATATAAATTATGTTATAATAATGATATCTTTTTCGATCTGAAGATGTGACGTTTGAACTAAATAAAATTATTCTTCAAGTTATGTCTTTTTGTTTAATAGCCAGGCTCGGATTAAGGGGGGCAAGCAGGGCAAAATTATATATATATATATATATATATATATACATTTTTAAAGCTTTCAATTCTCATATTCAACTTTAGGGGGGGCGCCATCATGAATTTTTGCCCCGGTCAGAAAAAATCGTAGATCTTTAATTTCTTTACATGTGCATTGAATACCAATATCAATATCAATTTAAATGGTGAATTACGGTCTAACAGAAAAATTCGTAAACGAAATGTGGGTTTTAATTAATTTTTTTTTTACATTTTGCGCAGATGGATGAATAAAAAAATAAGTACTGACTCAAGCATCTGAAAATGAATCTAACTCCCACCTTCACCTTAAAAGGTGAATAATAGAGCAAATATAAATACCAAGTACTACAGCGCATCCACCGAAATGTGGAATGTTTTGAGAACATATTAATTTAATTTTAACTGAAATTATGCAAAAACTAATCCTTCAAGAATCTCATATGAGCTTCAATAATGAAATCAGAAACCGTACTGTACTGAAATCCTATTTCCTTTTCTTGTTGCTGAACAAAAATGCTAAAACTATATTCCTCTAAGAGCAAGTGAGGTTGGTGTATGATAAATTCATCTTTAAAATGAAAAGGCAGATTATTTCAAGAAAATTCAGAATGAAGGGGTTGAATTTGGTTAGTAATCAACAGTTTTTTCATTTATTTTTCTTGAATAAATATATGTCACAAATAAATATCATATTCTATAAAAACACATCAAAAACTTAAAACCTTGAAAATTTATCATAAAAAGAAGTAGGTAATTGTATTAAATTTCATAGCATTCAAATTCTTCATCATTCAAAATTCTGAACGCTTGTTCTACATTTCGTTTATGTTTGATCACGAAATCATGCATTTTATTCATTACGATCGGGATTCCTTTGACTTCAGCAAGATTTGCCAAATCAATCCAATATTTATGTTCGCCTTCGACTCCCTTATTGTGAAAATGTCTGTTTGGACAATCCTTTGCCCTTCTCTCGTTCTCTATTTCTTCAATCATATGCTCAGTTGACGGTAAACCAAGAGTCCCTTTCAATAACTTAACAACTAATTGCATCTAAAAAAATAGAAATGTTGAAAATTTATCCACCAAATCAACGAAACAACTTTCAACTGATAATTCTACCTGAAGTTCAAATGTTGGAAATGGACATATTCGACCAGGTATTCCCATAACAATGAGAGAAGGAAAATTGACACATATCAATTCCTTATACAGTCCTTTCACGTAATTTTCGTCAACAGTTATGCGACATTTTTTGCTCAAAAATGGATAATGATACACGTAACCTGAAATATAAGTATTAAAAGTTTAGATTACTTGTTGTAGAACTCCTATTACCTGTGCAGATAATGATATCATCTACTTCTTCTGATGATTCGTCTTCGAAAGTTATTGTCTTTTTGTAACTTTCTTGACAGCCTTCTTTTGACATATTCCTTCCATCATGTTGGAGAATGGATTGGACTTCATACTCAGAAACGTCTGAAAATGAATACCATTTATGACCGACCTCAAGTATTTTTTAATGTATATGTTAGTTACTGTAATTCGGAATTTATAACTAGGTACCTAACCTCCCACTGAAAAAGGACTTTTCAACCATGATAGCCTAAAACCAATGAGAAACCTATAACCCTTCTTCGTGTACTAAAGCACAACATAATTCATTGGTTTACGCGTAACACCAAACTACCTTTCTCTTCTTCTATTATGGTTTTGACCAGATCCTAACATAGGTTCAATTTAACGACCAGAGGCAAAGACGAATGGACTTTTGGAACTATAAAATCAACAACCTTCAGAACATGCACTGATAAGGACTTGCTTCGAATATTGACTTGAAATGTCAGAACCCATAGTTGAGAATGAAAATAAAACCCAGAGAACTGTAGAATCATCCTAATCTGGACGAACACCAGAAATAAAAAACAGAGTTTCTTCCCGGATTTCTCCATAAAAATATCACGATATTGACTGAATTCCCAAAATTTCTGATCGGGCAAATTGGCATTCACGAAATACTGCCAACTGCTATATCCACTGACGCTTCAATATTTTTGTAAAGATATTGCAAATCAAAAATTAATAAGACGTGGAAAGAAGATTTATTTCTGATATGAATATAAACAAGATACAAATTTTTTAATTATAAAGGATAAAATCTAAACAGTAGGAGCAGAATTGTACATAATAAATCTCATTTTTATCAGAAATGGCATTCAACGGAAGATCTTTTGAAAATTCTAACTAATATAAACACTTAAAATTCTCAGTTCATGTTTTCCATCAATCCAACTGGAATTTAAGCTTCAACAGCGACTGAATTTTCTACATTTTTTGACGTTGTTATGCAGGTCAGTTACAGATAACGGTACAGGGCGCACTTTTGCAGTTTCGGCCAAATCATCATAGTACTCCCTCTCCAGATTCCCTGTTGCTTTATCGTGAACTAATCGATTTTTCACAGCCCTTCTTCTTCTATGTAATTCAGCATCAAACAGCATTTCCTCTTTAGAAGGAAGTGAAAAATGTCCATTCAAAGTTGATAGAAAGAACCTCATCTGAAACAAAGAGTATATTTTATTAAACTACATACTCATTTGATGAAATGCTTATATTCTGTGTGTGGTTCTGTAATTTTCATTTTTTAAAACAGAGCATTTATAATGATCCAATATTCAAATATTGAATATACTTGTGAAACATTCAACATAAAAATAGAGGATACCGTCTATTCAAAAATCGTAATATTTTATAAGTAAAGATGGGTTACTTTTGAAGAAAAATCGTAAGTTATCTTGATTTTCGAGTGCAAAGAACAAGATTTATATGAATTTCAAATATAAAGTCGGAATATAATGAATTTCCGAGAAACCAATTATTCAAAAAGATGCGAACCTTCAATGTCGTCGTGGATTGCAGGTTATCAAAGAGGATTTGTCTTTTGATGGATAGGATTTTTTCATCTTACCTGTATTTCGCATGTGGGGATAGGACATGTTGAAGCAGGTATCCATAGGAAAGCCATTGTTGGATGATTAGTATTGATCAGCTCTTTATAAAGACAAGAAATGTAATTATCCTCTACGGCTACTCCACATTTAGGTGATAAAAAAGGAAAAGAGGTGACGTAGCCTAAAAAATCAAACTCAAGAATATTTCATTAAGTAGACTTCAAACTAGTAGTTACCAGTGCACAGAATAATTTCTTCGATATCATCTTCCACACTACCATCATCGAAAAATATATCACACCCATCAACTTTTTCGACCAAAGCCTTTTTAGTAATTCCTTCGGGAAGGACAAAACCGACACTTGTATCTTTCAAACTACATAATACCTGTTGGTTGAAAAACTATAGGAATCAGATGAAAATCAGTATAAATATAAAGTTCAACCATAGACATTAAGTAGACTCAGTATCCTCCAACTGATTGATCACATAAAATAAGGGCCATGAGTTGGCAGTTGACATTCTTTAAATTATACCACACATTCGTAACGTATAATTATAAAACAAACCGAATACTCTACATTGAGTATCGTCAGGAAATTGATCTCTAGGCATGTCTTACCTTTTTGGCAACATTATTCAACCGATTACAAATATCCACCCCAGAAGGTCCTCCTCCAATGACCATAACGATTTTATCCCTGTAGGGCTCTTCAGTTCGATAATTGTGACTATGAATACAGTTTCCTGTGAAAGAATCCAATCCAGGGATTTCTGGTAAGTAAGGTACACTGTATTTTCCGTTACAACAAATGACGGCGTCGAATATTTTACTTTCTCTGGTTTTTGTTTTGACATCTTGGACTTCTATCTTCCATTTGTTGTTATCAAGTGGTTCCACGTTAGTGACTTGTGTGAGGAACTGTTGGATATGAGTATAGTATTATTGACAAAATAGTTATTTATTATACGAGGGAAAACTGAATCAGTAATAAAGAGTTGAAAATATACTAACTGACCAAAAAACTGCAATACCCAGAAGTTTAATTTTTATTTGTAAAACGTTGATAATGTGTTCATCTACCCCAGGGGTGCTCAAAAGATCGATTGCGATCTACTGGTCGATCGCGAGTGCTTTTTGAGTAGATCTCGAAGAGAAAAAGAATTTCAATAAGTAGGTAGATAACTTAAGTAGAAAAATGTATTACGTAATAAAATAACACTGCTTGCGGCAAAAAAAGGCTTTATCAAAGGAACGCGCGGCACTTTTCAAAGAAAAGCCGTGTTGGTTCTAGAATAGACCGTACACAGTACTGTCTAGTCTAGAAACAACGAGAGAAAGTACAGTCTAGTTTCGGACGGCGCGTTTGACATTCGAGACTTTCGTTCACGCCGATATAAATGTTGCGCCTGCAGGAATTGAGTCATTCTGAATTGTAACTTGATGGCCATCCTACGCTTCAACATCCAAAGCCACTCTTTAGTTAAATTTAACACTATATGTAACTCTTTTGTTTTGTAACAACCAATAAACTCGCAATTTTGAATAACTATGAGTTTTTTCATTGATATTGTAGGGAAGAACCTAACTAAACCGAACCCAAACCTTGACTAAAATAATGTACCTATATTGTGCAGAAAGCTAATATCTATAAATGCTACGGTATGCCCTACCTAGGTAGGTAGGGTGTATCGTGTATGTACGACAACCCTGCATCACACACACTTGCAGTCTCTCAGAGTCGATCGTAAGCAGTCTAAAAATATTGAGGTAGATCGCCAGCAGTTCAAGTTTGAGCACTCCTGATCTACACTCCCCAACACGTCTTGGCATTGACGTTACAAGATGGATGCTATCCTAAGCTAGCTGCAGTTGATGTCTTAAAGCCGCCAATGTCTGTTGGGAGAATTTCCAAGCCTTCTACCCAAAATGTCCGAAGAATGCTCTATGGGGGAAAGATTGGGAGATCTGGGTGTCCATGGCTAAAGATTCACATGGAGCGTTCCAAAAAATTCAAAGGAACTCTGACAATATGAGGTAGTTTTGATTTTCTCCAAATTAAAATCATTTACTTCTAGCTTTATTATCGATGATCAGCTAAAAAATAATTTAACGTCAAACATCTCCTTCAGGGTGTTGTAGTTCCTTTGTCAGTTAGTTTATAATACCATAAATTAATATTCAAATCTGTAATGGAAAAATTTGTGATCCTATACTGAGAAATCCAATTTAACAACATCCAGTTTCAGAACATATCTTTTGAACGGGGTTGAAAATGGTAAGACAAAAATGTTTCTTTGGATCTCATTATACTCTGTATACCAAAAATGAATACTCATCTTCAAGAAAAAAAGTTATTTTATAAAAAGAGATATCTTTTTACGGATTGAAAGAAATGATTATTTAATCGTAACCTACGTTTATGTATTTCCTGAGTTTCATTTCATCGACATAATGATTCAAATACTTCAATACATCATCTTGTAAAATATAGGATTCTTTCAGATCTTCTGGAAAGGGAAAATCCTCAAATGTCATCAGTTCCTTCGGCAAATTTGTTCTAGGGATAAATATCAGATCATTTGAGAAGAAAAAAAATTAAATTGCAATACCAAATGAACTTAAAAATTATGAATATCACCTTAAGTTTTTATACATAGATGTGTGTATAGGTAGTCCATTTTTATCAAATCCCACATCATCAGTATAGTTCCAAGTACCTCCAATATTCTCAGTTTGTTCGAAAGCCTCGCAGTGGTATCCATCTTGGACACAGTATTTGATAGCAACAATTCCAGCAGCTCCAGCACCTATAACGGCAATCTTCATGGTCAGTGCTGTAATGAAAAAAAAGTTTGTGAACAATATCAAATTAAAATAGAGTTTATGGATAAATTCACAAAGCACTAACATGAAGAAGATTGCTCACTTCGACAACGATGGAAATCAAAAGAGTTATAAACTGGCGTATATTAAAATACTAACATGATGCCAATCAAAGTTTGAGCTATTGTTCATATTCTCTTGAAATAGACAACAGATAATTTCAATTTTTGAAAATATCATCAAACTTACCAAAATTCCAAATAACTGACTTGAAATGTAAAATATTCCTCTACCACAAATTCCAAATATCATTTGAGGACAAAATATTATTGGATGGCAATGAAGTCAGAAGTGATCTAGAGATTTATTTGAATTTTGATAACTGATTCACAATGTTTGCTTATAATTATATGATAATTAACAATAGCTTTCGTGTCACGCGCAAATCAATCCATCAGGCCAATCAACAATACGGAGTGAAATGGGAAGCCTGATTGATAAATTCCTTCCATTACTTCATCAATTATTACAGCCTTGATTAAGATCATTCTGTTCTATAAAAGGTGGCATTAGTAGTACTGCGAGCATGGAATTTTTTATAGCAATATATCAACAAGACAGCATCGTTGCCTTTTATATTTCGGGCTTAGAGAAGTAAAACATATATTAATCATCGAATATTGCTTTATTTTTTTTCAAAATATTCCCCATTAAGATTTATACACTTTTGCATGCGTTTAAACCAATTGTCGAAGCACTTTTGCCACTGTGATTGAGGTATTTCCAAAACATGCATTCTGAACGCATCAACTGCTTCCCCAGGTGTCGAATAACTTTGATCTCTCATTTCATTTTACGTACGGGAATAAAAAGAAGTCTATCGGTGCCAAGTCAGGACTATACGGCGGATGACTCATCTATGTTTTGAGTGCTCAAAAATGGAGTTGTTTAAGCCGATGTGTGAGAGCTCGTGATGAAGGGTGATCCGTCTGCGGCGGTTGGTTTTCTTGATTTCTTTGAGGACAACTGGCAAAAAAATGGTTGTGTACCACTCAGAATTGACTATTCTGCGATGTTCTAGTGGTACGATTGCGACATGTCAAGTTTTTCCGAAAAAACGGGCAATTTGCTTGGAAGTGCTTCGTGCGCGAGAAACTTTTGTTGGACCCATACAATCGACTGCTGTTTGCTTTCGGGCTCATACGCGTAAATCCCCGATCCAGCACCTTTCACGATGTCATAGACGTGCTTCGAAGCATCGCGATCGTATTTTTAGAGCATTTCTTTCGACCAATCGACACGAGCATTTTTTTGAGCGATTGACAAATTGTATGGGATCCAACGATAACAAATTTTTTATAACCTCAAAAATGTCAAGTTTTACGAGCTGTCAGTTGGCAGATTGCAACACTAGGGTTGTCCAATCCCGAAATTTAAAAGGCAACCCTTGTACACTCAATCGCTTTCCTTATTTCAATTTCAATTAATCTCATTGTCACCAAACCCACTCGGCTCCAGAGAGAACACAAAGTACCTCCTCGGCTAGCTCTAGAGCTGAGACTACTTATAAAGGGGCGCCACTCTCTTTTATGATAATACAAAAGAAAAAAAGAGGAAAGTACACTAAAGATCTCAGGGTCGCAAAGAGAGAAAATAACGAACGCACTCTCAGGATGCCAAACAGGCCAGATCACACAAGCGGGAGGTAGTGGCTGGTAGAAAGAATATAGAGCAATTATTTAATAATATAATGAGCCCAAATGAAATACACAAGGTCCCTCAAACGAGGATATATCTTACAGAAGGTAGATCACTAACTAGTTCTTACTTCACAACCCGAATATTCGATATAATGCTTTATCTCTTACTAACATCTCAGTTTGTTCGAAAGCCTCGCAGTGGTATCCATCTTGGACACAGTATTTGATAGCAACAATTCCAGCAGCTCCAGCACCTATAACGGCAATCTTCATGGTCAGTGCTGTAATGAAAAAAAGTTTGTGATCAATATCAAATTAAAATAGAGTTTATGGATGAATTCAAAAAGCACTAACATGAAGAAGATTGCTCACTTCGACAACGATGGAAATCAAGAAAGTTATAAACCGGCGTATATTAAAATACTAACATGATGCCAATCAAAGTTTGCGCTATTGTTCATATCCTCTTGAAATAGACAATAGATAATTTCAATTTTTGAAAATATCATCAAACTTACCAAAATTCCAAATAACTGACTTGAAAAACAAAATATTCCTCTACGACAAATTCCAAATATCATTTGAGGACAAAATATTATTGGATGGCAATGAAGTCAGAAGTGATCTAGAGATTTATTTGAATTTTGATAACTGATTCACAATGTTTGCTTATAATTATATGATAATTAACTAGTAAGCGGGTAGATCAATAGGCCCGTAGATCCATAGGCCAGTAGTTCAATAGGCCAGTAGTTCAATTTGCCCATGGATCAATATAGACCATAGATCAATATAGACCATAGATCAATATAGACCATAGATCAATAGGCCCATACATCAATGAAGCGCGCAGAAACACTAAACACGTCAAAAACCCGATGAAAGCGAAAAAACATAAAAGTATTGGAAAAAACACGAAGAAACGCAAAAAAACACGGAAGAATCCGAAGAAAGACGAAAAACCGAAGTCACACGAAAGAAACCGAAATTACACGAAACAACGCGGGAAAACACGAAAGAACACCAAGTAACACAAAGAATCTAAAGGAACCTGAAAAAACCCGAAACACAAAAGTACTTGTAAATTGCACACCCCGTATATCACCCGATCGTAAACTCATTGTAAATTGCACACCCTGTATGACATTTTATCGAAATCAGCTCCCATTCGCGAGAAAACTTGAAGGAAAATGCATATGAGACACTCAGTATACAATTGATTAGCAGTGAAAAAAAAACCAAAAGAATATCGTTGTAACTCCATCTATTCGAGTTCAGTAATTACCACGAAGGAAGTATCAAAATTATTCTATGGAGCTCCTATGTAACACCCCGTATATGTTTCGAAGATAATTTTTCCGTAAAAACCCGAAGGAACACAAAAACTTGAAAAAACTTGAGAGCGTGCAAAAAACAGAAGAACTGGTAAAGTGCTCACCCCGTATATCACCCGATCGCAAATTCATTGTAAATCGCACACCCTGTATGACATTATACCGAAATCAGCTCTCATTAGCGAGAAAACCTGAAGAAAAATGCATATGGGACACCCTGTATATAATTGATTCGCAGTGGGTGCTTTCATCATAAAAACAAACCGAAAGAATATCGTTTATAACTCTATCGTTTCAAGTTCAGTGCATTCCACCAAGAAAGAACCCGACCAAATACGAAAAACGCGAAAAAACATGATAGAACCCAGAGTAACACGAAAGAACGAAAAAATCCAAAGCAACTCAAAAACCCCGAAGGAGCACAAAATCAACGAAAGCGCGCAAAAAACTCGAAGGAAAGCTTAAAACCCAGAGGGAGCACAAAAACCGAAAGCGTGCAAAAATAATGAAAGAACTTTTAAATTGCACACCCTGTATATCACCCGATCGTAAACACATTGTAAATTGCACACCCTGTATGACATTTTATCGTAATCAGCTCCCTTACGCGGAAAAGCACGAAAGCTAGAGAAAAACTTTGTTGAATGTCAGCGCTACTCAGATCTGACACACTGTATATGAATCGAATATATTTTATCGAATTCAGAACCAAAACACATCGAAGGAACACAAAAAACTCGAATTTGCTCGAAAAAAATCAAATTAACTTGTGAATTGAGCACCTCGTATATCACATGATCGCAAATTCATTGTAAATCGTTCACCCTGTATGACATTTTATCGAAATTAGATCCCACTCTCTAATTGGTTCGCAGTGGGTGCTTTTTCCATAAAAATTCAGACGGAAAATCTCTCGAAGAAAGAATCTGGTGAAAATCAGTGCTTTCCATAAGCACAGCCTGTATAGCGATTTTTTCGAGATAGCACAGCCTGTATAGCGATTCATCGCGATCAGTGTGCATTCTTCAAGGACGAAATGAATTAGCGCGAAAATAGAGCCTGAAATGACGATTTTCAAACGCATATTTGAGGTGTTTTTCTTGCGATTCACGAAAAGTGGTAGGTATCTAGAGATTCGGAATCTCCTGTAGATTCTTAATCGAGCACTTGGAAGGCCTGAAAAATCTTCGACCACCCATATCGAGCGAAAAATTGATGCCGTATTTTCAAATTTGGAGCTCGCGTTCGGCTATCATCGGAATCGTATGAGAAACTATGACACTTCTGATCGAAATATCGAGTAAATTGCCGAATTTGGAATGAAGAATTCGCGGCCTTATATCGCTACTTGGATATGAAAATTGGTACCCAGAGATGGGGAATTTCCTCAAGTTTCATTTTCTACCGCCGAAAGGGCGTTTCGAGGCTCGTAACGCCCGCTCGAATCGAAAGCATCATGGGTGATTTTGACGTTTCGCGGGGCTGGCGAAACTAAAAATTGCTGTTTTACTTACGGGATTTTAGCCTAGAAATAGGGGGGCTCCGGAGTTCTAATGGGTTCTAAGGAAACCGGACGTCCTCGCTCTCGGAATATGTGGCGAGTCCGGACCCGGGGCGTTTCGGCTTCGGAGCCTATTTCCTTTTTCCGGGGCACTTTTGGCGATTTCGCGAAAATGACGTTTTTCGCGATTTTCTTTCGAAAATTTGGGGCACTTGGAGGAGCGGGGGGTTTCGCGGTCGCTTCTCCTAGAACAGGATACGCCTTTTCGATCTGTTTTAAGATTCCTCACGAGCGGCCCTGCGGGCCGCAAGGAAAGCTGCGCTTTCGGGTCCCTCACGGGACCACCTGTCAAAATTTTCTCTGGTCCCCGATCTTATTACTTTATTATATAGACAATAGCTTTCGTGTCACGCGCAAATCAATCCATCAGGCCAATGAACAATACGGAGTGAAATGGGAAGCCTGATTGATAAATTCCTTCCTTTACTTCATCAATTATTACAGCCTTGATTAAGATCATTCTGTTCTATAAAAGGTGGCATTAGTAGTACTGCGAGCATGGAATTTTTTATAGCAATATATCAACAAGACAGCATCGTTGCCTTTTATATTTCGGGCTTAGAGAAGAAAAACATATATTAATCATCGAAGATCGCTTTATTGTTTTTCCAAATATTCTCCATTAAGATCTATACACTTTTGCACGCGTTTAAACCAATTGTCGAAGCACTTTTGCCACTCTGATAGAGGTATCTCCAAAATATGCATTCTGAACGCATCAACTGCTTCTTCAGGAGTCGAAAACGTTGACCTCTCATTTAATTTCTTACGTACAGGAATGAAAAAGAGGTCATTCGGTGGCATGTCAGGACTATACGGCGGATGACTCATCAAATCTATGTTTTGAGTGCTCGAAAATGCAGTTGTCTGTCTGCGGCGGTTGGTTTTCTTGATTTCTTTGAAGACAACTGGCAAAAAATGGTTGTGTACCACTCCAGAATTGACTATTCTGCGATGTTCTAGTGGTACGATTGCGGCATGTCAATTTTTCCGAAAAAACAGGCAATTTGCTTGGAAGTGCTTCGTTCACGAGAAACTTTTGTTGGACCCATACAATCGACTGCTGTTTGCTTTCGGGCTCATACGCGTAAATCCCCGATCCAGCACCTTTCACGATGTCATAGACGTGCTTCGAAGCATCGCGATCGTATTTTTAGAGCATTTCTTTCGACCAATCGACACGAGCATTTTTTTGAGCGATTGACAAATTGTATGGGATCCAACGATAACAAATTTTTTTATAACAAATTTTTTTATAACCTCAAAAATGTCAAGTTTTACGAGCTATCAGTTGGCAGATTGCAACACTAGGGTTGTCCAATCCCGAAATTTAAAAGGCAACCCTTGTACACTCAATCGCTTTCCTTATTTCAATTTCAATTAATCTCATTGTCACCAAACCCACTCGGCTCCAGAGAGAACACAAAGTACCTCCTCGGCTAGCTCTAGAGCTGAGACTACTTATAAAGGGGCGCCACTCTCTTTTATGATAACACAAAGAAAAAAAAGAGGAAAGTACACTAAAGATCTCAGGGTCGCAAAAGAGAGAAAATAACGAACGCACTCTCAGGATGCCAAACGAGCCAGATCACACAAGCGGGAGGTAGTGGCTGGTAGAAAGAATATAGAGCAATTATTTAATAATATAATGAGCCCAAATGAAATAAACAAGGTCCCTCAAACGAGGATATATCTTACAGAAGGTAGATCACTAACTAGTTCTTACTTCACAACCCGAATATTCGATATAATGCCTTATCTCTTACTAAACAAACAGTATTCATATTCATATTCATATTCATATTCATTTTATTTCCCTCAAGATTTTACAGGGTATGTCAAAAATATACAAATAACAAGTAATAGTATAAGACACGTTAGATCACTTTAAAGTTAACAAGCACTATTGAATATATAGACATATACATACAATAAATATATACAATATAGATTTCAGTGCAACGCCCTAGAATTGATGAGACATAAACTCCTCTATTGAATAAAAGGCATTCCTAGCAAGTAGGGACCTTACCACTTTTCTAAAAGCAACCCTGTTTAGTGTGCTGACCTGATCTGGTAGTTTATTATACATTTTCACCCGTGGAAAGTGTATGTATTCTGCGTCGTCCTCAGTCGATGTGAGGGTGTAATAAATTTGTTCTTAGATCTTGTTTCGTGATCATGCATAGCAGAATGTTGTATTAGAGTATTCCTATTTCCGTGAACATATAGAAGGCACTCGAGAATATAGCAGCATGGTGCGGTGAGTATACCATACCCTTGAAAAACTGCCTGCAGCTAGTCGTTCGGTCAACTCCTACAATAAATCGCAGGGCCTGTTTTTGTTTTACGAAAATTCTTTTTGCGTCTGGAGACGACCCCCACAGGATCATACCGTAGGTCATTCTTGCATGGAACTGAGTAAAATAGGTGAGAAGCGCCTCTTTGTCGGTTAAAACGTTTTTTATCTGTCTTATGGCGAATATTGCAGTTGAAAGCTTTCCAGACAACCTATTTATATGTTCTGTCCACCTCAGATTACCGCCAAAGGTTACTCCAAGTAGGTTGATATTACCTATGTTGTGGAACTTCGTAGTTATTAGAAGTTCCTGTGTTTTGTCGGCATTTACTTTCAACTGATTACTGTTTAACCAGTGAACAGCTTCCTTCACAGAATTTTCTGACTTTTTCTGGAGTAAATTTCTATCTTTTGTTCTATTCAGAAATGATATGTCGTCAGCAAAAAGCACCTCTTCATCCGTATTTACGTTATCCACAAGGTCGTCGATATAAATGAGGAATAATATTGGTCCAAGTATTGATCCCTGGGGCACTCCTACTGTTGTTTCTCTGACAGATGACTCACCTCCATTCAGATCCACAATTTGTCTACGATTCTCAAGATATGATTTCAGAAAATCCAATGCTGTGCCTCTAATACCAATATACTCCAATTTGTGTAGGAGCCTGCTGTGACTGACACAGTCGAAAGCTTTGCTGAGGTCCATGCAGGTCAATATGGCCTCCTCAGAGTTGTCCAATGCCTTAATGAAAAATTCCATAATTTTGACCAGTGCAGTAGAAGTGGACCTCGTTCTTCTAAATCCATGTTGTTTGTTATTGAGCAGATTGTTCTTTTCCAGGAATGATGTAATTCTTGACTTGATGAGTGTCTCAAATATTTTAGATATGGCTGGAAGTATTGCTATCGGCCTATAATTCTTTGGTCTTCTTTGTCGCCTTTCTTATGCACAGGTATTATCTTCGCGAGCTTCAACTCATCCGGAATATCACCCTACTGTGGAAAAGTATTCATTCAGATCATCCGCTGTCAATGTCGCTTGGTCACTATACTTAGAGCCTCGATGGTAATCGTTACAAATAGCTCTTTACTTATATCTAAGCGACCTTCTCGATAGGTCGGGTTTATGTACTGAACAGTATTCACTGAATTGGGCCTCTTTGATACTAATCAATCTTAACTAAATTCTACAGACTAACCTTCTATAACAGTCTAGGTCGTGGCTTGACTGAAGTACAAAAGGATATAGTTTCTCAACCCATAATTATTCTCACAGTCTCGTAGATGGCAACTGGGCTCAAATATATTCCTGGGCCAACGTAGTACAATTTCTCACAGTAATGCGCCCTGGGTAGACGACAGGTGTGTTATCTTAGATGGCGAAATCTGGTGGAGGTCCCCAAAGACAGCTCCCATGGCAACAGCCTAGAAAAAACAGCTCGAAGACTTCAAAGACAGTTCAGAATCTGCGGTAACTCGCAACGGTACAATAATAATTCCCAATTCAAAGCAGAATGATGCTAAAATACGAACAAATATCTAAATTACCTCGTGACAAACATAGGTTAACTCACCAATCCCACGTCGTTTTTCCAAACAAATACGCCACTCCTCTAAAGCGCAAAAATCTCACCAACGAAAAAACCAAACCAACATGATAAGATTTCTCTCAGGGCTTCAGTTAAAATCCTGTTCAGATCCGCAAAATTGCGATTAATTACTCCAGGACATTTCAACCAAATATGCGGGAAGAACGATGTAATTGACAACCTACGTCACATGATGACAGAAAAGGACCACCGACAACGGCGTCCATCGAATCGTACGAGATAAGCCGGCAAACTACTGCGACTAACGCCACCAGTTCGGTTTGCAGGTACTAACTGGAGCGGGAATTTTGAAACCGTGACATCATATAATGGGTTTATATTTATATTGTATCTTGTAATATCTCCAGTAGTATGATAACGTCAGTCATGGGCTTTTGCAAAAAAATCTTGTCCAGATATATAACTAAATTAAAACATATATGTGCCACTTCTTCCTTGTACATATGCTTTCAACTCGTGTCATTTCTTTAGTGGAATTATCCACTATTTTATACTCCTGAAATAAGTAGAATGAGATTAGACAATTAACTGAAATTACACTAACAATTGGAAAAGTCTTATTAAATGAATGAAACTATCAAGTCCAGTACTCTTCTAGTTTCTTATGAAATATTTACTGCATATCTTCTGGTTGCTATTATTGAGAAGTAGCATATTTACTTGGAGTGTTTGTTCTTGTAGGTACGTGCTATCGTTTTGCCCAATTATCCGTAATTTTCGAATATATGTATGAGCTAGAGTTTCATATTTTCATAATAGATTTGCTACCCAAAAATCTCGGTCAAATTCGATATGGGGCTAAATCCGTCCAACGGTTCAGAAGTTATAAGCATCTGAAATATGGTTATTTTTAATTTGAGGTACAAGATATAAGAATGATATTCTGAATGGTTTTCCATGGAGTAGATATGTCTAATTTTGCTTGATATTTCCGATTAGGAAATTTGAGTTTCAAACATAATTTTCCTTGAGGAAAACTGTGAATATTTATTTTTAATTTGATATATAGATTTGTACATTCACCGTAGCGGTTCTTTTAATATCATACTGTTTCAGAGTACGAAAAGGGGCTGTAGAACAAGGCGCAAAAGCTCCTGACCTCACGTCAGTGCTTTTCCAAGTTTTCTGTCTCAAATCAAAGAATTGAAGAGGGCTAGATAGAGTATCTACCTAGATGTCGATTTCAAAATTAGAAAAAAATCTAATTTTACCAGATTTGAGAACATAAAATGCCACAATGTCAATGTATATAGATATAGTACATACAAAAATCCATCCTGTGTTTCTTATCAAGTTTATCACAATAATGAATGAAATTAGCAAACCTATATCGGTCAATAATTACAATCTGATTACCTACTCGTATTTTGTATATCAAGCAATAAAGATTAATTCTGCACCATCTCGGTTTCTGCTCAGTGAATATCAGATGCAAAGTAAATAAGATTAATCATCATGATCAGATCTAGGATGATTTATATTTTGAATGTATATTCATACAGATGAACGAAAAATGTGTGTTCTTTTAATGAACAATAATATTATGAGAAAAAAAAATGATTTCTACCAATGCCAATTATAAAGAACCATCGTTCCAGTGTGCGAACTAGTCATTATTGACGCATGGTAATCTCAGAGAATCAAGACCTCAAGTGCAACTGTGGACCGGTTTCGAGGTGACTGCCGCTCATCAGCACAGTGTGGCACTTGTTTTGCCATGCCTGCTCATAGGCATTAGTAGAAATCATTCTTTTTCTCATTACTTCTCGTTTTTTCTTTTGGAATTTTTCATATTTATTTTTTAACATACTCTCCTTAGAGTTCAATACACTTTGCCCAGAGATATTCCAAATTTGTCATGCCTTCCAAAAAATATGATTTGTTGAACTCTGCAAAATAGGTCTCCATTTCAGTGATGGCCTCCTCGTTAACTGCTATCCGCCGAGATATTTTTTCAAGTTTGGTAACAAAAAGAAGTCAAACAGTGCCAGGTTTGGTGAATATGGTGGGTGAGGTAACAATTCGTAATTCACTGTGACCAATTCTGCAGTGGCACTGCTGATTAATAAGCCGGTACGTTGCCGTAGTGAAAGAACAATTTTGTTCGGTACAGCAGGATGTGTTTTTCCTTGAATGCGACGTCAAATCGATCTAATAACTCATTGTAGTATTACCCTGTTATTGTCTTTCTCTTTTCCAGAAAGTCAATGAGGATTAATTTTTGGGAATCACAAAAAACACTGGCCATAACCTTTCCTTTCGTCTTCTAGGATCATAAGTGTTATCTCTGCATATGCGTTTCGTCCCTGGCGCACACATTTGGACTCATCAGTATGGCTTGTGTGCACCATGCCATAGACGCAGGGGAGAAATTTGAGAATGGGAGCCGCTTTATGGAGTGCCACCACATAAGATCCCTACAGTCATCTACGAAGAACGTTCGCCTTGAGAAACCTACTGCTTCGACTGTTCCTTGGTTTCTGGTGTATAGTGGTAGATCCAGGTTTCGTTCAAGGTTACGAATCTCCGCAGAAACTGATTTGGGTTGAATAGGTGCAGATAGTCCTTCCAAGTTGTCACACGATTTCGTTTTTGGTCCACTGTCAGCAAACGGGGAACCCATCTTGCCGATAGCTTAGGCATCTCCATTTATATTATATATATTTATATAATATATAATGTATATAATATATATTATCTTTTTCTCTTTTTTCAAATTAACACTAAGTTGTTTACAATGAAATACTGGTAAAATCAAAACCAGTTGAGTAATTAGTGCGAAATTTTGACAGGCGTCGTTTGAAAGATGGCACTAAAAGATGGTGTACAGATTTTTAACTACAGTTCCCTCTGTTGCCAAACACTAGTACCTATCGATTCAACCTTGTTTCAATATATTACTTATCCTACAGAAATTTCAATCACACTTGAATAAATCCAAAATTCCTCTTTTAACCATTTTACTATAGAGAAATAACCATTTGAAACCATTTCAAGATCTATAATTCAAACTTATAGACGAGTACTGTTGTTTACGAAAGATCGTACGGTCATCGAAACCGTGTTGAACGACCTTCCTCAATAATTTCTAGAACTTAGGAAGTTCAACAACAAGACTCAATACAAGATACGTAATGGGATTTTTGTTACTGAGGTCGAATGTCGATGATTTTTGGGCCAAATCTTAATCAATAATAAGATTTATTTATCAAGCTCCATTTTTACTGCCGCATTCAGGATAAGACGTTCCTCTGGATACGTGCATATTTTAACGTTGATTTAATTAATAAATTGATATCGAACAAAATTTCAATCAATTTTTTCATGATGGTGTCCTATCAAAATTTTATTGTTTTATTGCTTTATTGTTTGCTAACTAAATATTGTCAGCCAAAAGTTCAAAAGAATATATATATATATCAAAATTTATCAAGAGTTAGTTACGATCATCTTATATGTAAAATTCTCGTGTCACTATGTTCGTTCCTGTACTCCTCCGAAACGGCTTAACCGATTCTCATGAAATGTTGTGAACATATTGAGTAGGTCTGAGAATTGGCCAACATCTATTTTTAGTAATTTAATCATTCTTCATCCCCGTTCGATAACTGATCAATCGTCATTTAATTAGTTATCCCCGCCAATCAACAAATCCCAAGGTCAAACGATGTCTATTTGTGGCTTAGATTTGAGAACACCATGTTTTTCACACGGACAATTATACGTAGTATGTGAGTAAACCATCCAGTTTGTTGGTGTTAGCTAAAGATAGACTAAAAAATATTGTTAACGCTATAGCATTAAGAGATTGATATTGTTTGTTGGTGTTACTCTCGTAATTGATTAATTAATGATATATAATTTTAAGGAATAAATTGAAATAACTTAAAAATAATGTTTGCCTTTAGTTATTTTTATATTCCCTTATCATTCACGGCGTTCCATGCCTATTTCACGCATATACCACATTCTTACACACTTACAATAAGTAAGCTATTTTTTGTCTTCACTAGAAATTACTTGAAAATTATTTATATGGCAAATCAACATTTTCCGGGTCAGCTTGTATACATGTAATAATCAAATATCAAACTCGACACATTCATTACTGTTGTTTCATATATAATTGTATACATTTTAGTATAAATATATAAATTTTTGTTTCATATATAATTGTATACATTTTAGTATAAAAATATAATTTTTGTTTCTCATTAATATGTTATTCCTAGTTCACTTTTGTGAACACTGTTATTTTGGATTTTTCTAGTCTTAAAAGGACGATTCATTGGGTGTAACCTGTATTATGTATCTTCATGAATAATAATAATAATGAGTATATTTCAACGGAGCCACGGCAAGCTATACGGCAGCCAATTTGCAAAATTTGAGTGTGCGCCCGTTTAACCTTAGTATATTTAGAATTCATTAACTCAACATATTATTGTTTAATAAGAAGAACAACAAAGGGTATATCAAAGAAAATTTGAAATAAATAATTACAGGATAGGATCAGTTTTATTATTGCTTTTGATTCATAGTCACAGCCGACTGACGGGTTGCTTGATCAACATTTCTCTAATTATCTTTTAAAAGTAAAAGTATGTTTTATAGATCATTTATGATCGATTTCAATAAAATGAATGAATAACCAATAAAATACAGTAACTTAATCATTAAGACCTAATAAATAATAATTTGTTTCTGCTTCATTATGATTGAACTTTATAAGATTACTCGAAATAAATCATTAAAATATTGGTATCCGAACATATTACTTACATCTGAATAGAAAAACCGGCGAAAAAAATTTATTTTGTTGGCCAATTATTCTTGGTATTTCCCCTCGTTATGAATAATCCGATTACTTAATGCCCGAAGGAATTTCTATAAAGATAAGCAAGTAATTAAAATTTGGAATTAATTTTATCTAAAATAATGTGACATTACCGACCAAAAGTATTTGGGGTCAATCATAGCATACTCCATGAAATATTGATTGTCCTCGTGATTTTTATTAAAACTATTTGTCGATAGATTCCGAAAAATTCTGTACAGAAAAGAATTTTTCTGAAATGGACTGATTTTTGAAAGTATACGAGGGTTGCCTCTAATATTTCGGGATTGGACAACCCTGGAAAACCATTGATGCTGTGCGCCAACTAATATTGCAAGATAGATGTGACCTATCGCGAGATTGAGACAACTTAGGCATTAGTAAGACCATTTGACCGTCAAAAAAATTTGTTCGCGTTGGATCCCACACAATTTGTCATTCGCTCAAAAAAAGACTCGTGTCGATTGGTCGAAAGAAATGCTCTAGAAATATGATTGCGTTGCTTCGAAGCAGGTCTATGACATCTTGACGGATGATGAATGGTGGATTTACGCCTATGAGCCCGAAAGTAAACAGCAGTCGACTGTACGGGTATTTCAAGATGAGATGAGCCAAATCCAACAAGTTTTATTTTTGGGTTTTGCTTGATCAAAAGATTTATCTATTTATCTAGCGATCATAGAGTCTACTGGCTTTTTGAGCTAATGTGTCAAGGTCTTATATCAGCGTCAGAATTGTTAATGGTCTACTTACGCCCAACCATGGGCTAGAGATACCTAGGACCCATTATTCTGGCCTACAAAATTTTTGTAACGAAAAGCAGACATTTAAAGTACAGAGCAAGTAGCCTTCTGAGAGGAGAAATATCTTCCCATGCATATATAATGTCTAACAGGATAAATAAAGTTATTATTATTATTCCTGTATCTCTAAGTTCTACCACATTCCAATAAGAAAGTTAGTATTTTTTTAGAAGCGGATAGTTAATTTTATGAAGGAAAATGAATAGGAAAATACATGAACAGATTATTCACAATATACAGTGGAAAAAATGGATGAAAATGATGAAACAATTTTTTAATGTTTGCATTGTTGTATTTGAACACACCCATTATATAATTCCTTTTCTGCCATTGTTTCATGCTTATTCTTTGATTCTGAAAATGAGGAAATATACCAATTATACTTATAATCTGAGGTTTATTCGGAATATTTTTACGGTTTTCTCTTCCAGATTGACAAATGTAATGAACAAGATTTAAAAAAATTTTTTATTGTATACTATTGACGTGTTCGGCATCAGCTGCATCTCAAAATTTCTAAATGTTTCTTGAAAACTAAGGCACATCATTTCATAGAATGAGGGCTCAGGAACTTGAAGGGGACTCTATATATATATATATGTCTTACAGCAGCACCTGAAAATGAAATAGAGGATATTAAAAATGAATTCAATAACTACCATCCTAATTTGAAGTTCACCTGTGAGTTAGAAAAACAAAATGAAATCAATTTCTTAGATCTGACACTCATACGAACAAACACAGGAGTAAAGACAATTTGGTACACAAAACCAACATGGAGTGGACGATATCTGAACTTTGAAGCCGCAGTTCCAATGGTTCATAAAAAAGTGTCGTGTCAGGAATTGCTGATAGAGCTCTAAAACTCACTAGTCCAGAGTTTAGACAACAAACAATAAAAAAGCAAAAGAAATACTAGCAAGTAATAACTATCCTCTACAACTAATTGACAAGATCTTCAAAGACAAAATCTTTAGCCTTTATAATACAGAACGAAATACTAGAAGAACCTGAAATCGAAACCCAAAAATATGTATCTTTACCATATATACAGGGCTTATCAGAAACACTAAATGCATCAATGAAACATTATGGAATAAACGTAGCACATAAAAACACAAATAATTTGAAATTTATAAACACAAAATTAAAATCAAAAATCCAAAATAATAAAATCTCGAATTGTGTCTACCGAATAAATTGTATGGATTGCCCAAAAGTATATATAGGACAGACAACACAATATATAAAGGAAAGAATAAATGGGCACAAATTTTGCAAAAATATGACCGCACTAAAAAAGCATGAACAAACAGAAAAACATAAAATGGATTTTGAGAACTTTTCTATCCTGGAAAAAGAAAGAAACAACAAAACTAGAAACATACTAGAAATGATCCACATAAAAAAAGAAAAAGAAGCTATGAACGATAAAACGGACATCAAAAACTTGGCGCAAATTTATTTCAATCTGATAACATAAATAAGGAATTACAAATTTTCAATCTTCCACTACCAACTCCATCTAGATTAAAAAGAACCAATTCAAACCCAGATTTGGGATTATCATTTGTTAATTCGTACAGGTGTCACAGCATTAAATTGGAATAAGATGTTAGAAAAACAAAATCGTGACAGCGCATCATCGTCACATTATTTTACTCATGGCTGACGAAAATATTTAATATTTGAAGATCTTTTAAAGTTTGATTATAGAAGAAAATAATATCTTGACGGACGATTTGAATGAAGTACGTAAAAGCTTTGTGTTGTTTGTTGATATATTTGTGTGTTTATTATTATGTAATTTACAGAAAATTGTCGACTGAATTATATTCCTTGAAAAAGGCGTAGACACGCCGAAACATATGTTGGAAAAATAAAATAAATAAAATAATAATTTAACAATTACCATTTATTGGTAGAATAAGTGCTATACACCCAAGAAATTTTAAACAAAAAAAATTTATATCAAAGCACAAGAAACTCTAACAAAAAAAATATATATATATATTTACGTAAAAACCTATTCGTACAATCAAAAGATCAAGGATCGTTCAGAATTTATACTTGCAGATTACAGTAATACGTTCTAAAATATTTTTTGCGAACCAATGAATGATAAAATATACGAAAATGAATGCTGCATTAAATCAAGGAGTGCACACTTCCAAAATGAAAGATAATTTACTTCAGAGAAGATAGTAGTCTAAAACATTGTTCTTTTATAGTCAATATCAATAACATATTTCGTCTGCTCAATATTATAATGGAAAGCATAAAACAAAATCTATTTTGTTTTCAAATTCCTGATTTCACTACTATCCTAATTTGTACGAAAACATCAATAGAATTTTGCAATAATATGACTGAATAGTAAATTTCCGTGGGCTTTAGGTAATTAAATGATGCTTGATATTATCAATAAAATGGATTTCAATTAGGCAATTTGGAAATAGAGCGTTGAAGCAGAAGCTTGGCCGAACAATTGGTAAATATTGTTTATTATTTCAAATAATCCTAATTTCAAAAGCTCCTCCATAATATTTCACTTTTTCATTAAAAAAAACTTATTTTTTATGAGAAAATTTTGAAATTTTGATTGGATAGTGAAGGATACGTTCGGAATATGTGTGGAAAGAATTTGCCCCCAAGATAAAAAAAGTAAACAAAAGGATTGAGGTTTTTTCTCTTTGGCGCTCGCATTAGCTTAGAGAATAAATATTCACGTGTATTCAAATCTATGTTTTTGGCACTCTGATCACGTGAACAATAGTCTTTTCCCGTACTATGAAACAATGTGATGCAAATATGAACGCCTAATGAATGAACAAACCTATATCTCAAATTGAAAATAACTACTCATAATTTTCCCCAAGTTTTGTTCGAAGCTATAATTCCCTTTTCCTAAAAACTTACGTCAGTGCTTTTCTGAATTTTGACAACGTATATTATTTCAGCCATCGATATTTTATCTCTATGGTTTCCCGTTATGAAAACTTTTGATTAATATTACGCCAACTGACACTGATTAATGATCCTGGCATTTGTCATTAGAATATCGATCTGTGATGGCCATCGTTCAAAGAAAATCATCGGGACGTATGTCATTTCTCCTTTCTCTTGAGTAAATGAAAAAAATGATCATATCTTTAGATGGAAAAGAGCTACGACAACTAAATTTGAGGATAAGTAGAATATTGATCACCTCAATATATTCACGAATTTTTATTCAAATCCGAAAAATATCTTATGAGATAGTGAGGATTAAAAACAAAAAGTAAACAAAAGGATTCTCCTTTTTTTTCACCCGAACAGAGTGCCTATGATTTTGCCCAAATGTCTGTAATTTTCGAACATCGAGCCGAAAATGGTATCAATCAATTGGGTTCGACTCCTCGATGAAGAATCCTTGGCGAAAGTTGAGTCTGTCCGGCCGGCCATATCCTCTCTAGCATCCAAACGAGATGAGCTGATTTTGTGTTAAGTTTTCATTATTTTCAGAATGAATGTTTTTGATTGTTCGAACAGAATATTTTCGAATGTCGGTCAAGACTCTAATGAAGAATTTGCCGAAAGTTGAGTCTGTCCGGCCAAATCCTCTCTAGCATCGGAGCTAGGTTTTCATATTTTCAGAATAGGTTGATTGTCTAAATATCTCGGTCAAGTTCGTTATTGGGCCAAATCCGTCGGATGGTTCAATAGTTATGAGCATCTGAAATTTTCTCTCCTCTATAACTACTAGAATATCCATCCGATCAAGTTCATACTTGAAATGTTGTTGAGGGAGGCTGAAGCAAAACGGCTCGCAAAATTTCTCAAAAATCGTCGCGCTAGAAATCTTTTTTAAATTTTCCAAAAAAAAATTTATTCAATACTCAATATCTCATAAGATATTTTTCGGATTTCAATGAAAGTTCGTGAATATATTGTGGTGATCGAAATCTTACTCAACCTCAAATTTCATTGTCATAGCTTTTTTCCATCTGAAAATATGATCATTTTTTTCATTTACTCAAGAGAAGAGAGAAATGACATGAAGTACCGATGATTTTCTTTGAACGATGGCCATCACAGATCGATATTCGATTGACAAATGCCGAGCTCATTATTCAGTGTTAGTTGGCGTAAAATTAATTAAAATTTTTCACTACGGGAAATCATAGAGATAAAATTCAATCTCGATGGCTGAAATAATATACGTTGTCGAAATTCAGAAAAGCACTGACGTAAGTTTTTAGGGGAAGGGAATTATAGCTTCGAATAAAACTTGGGGAAAATTATGAGTATTTATTTTTAATTTGAGATATAGGTTTGTTCATTCATTAGGCGTTCATATTTGCATCACATTGTCCCAAAGTACGAGAAAATACTATTGTTTACCTGATCAGAGTGATTATAGATTTGTTATGGTTTGAATATTTACTCGCAAAACAATCTGACCTCAAGTCAGTGCTTTCTAAATTTATTAGTATAGATATTGCATCACCCAATTCTATGCGGCTGATGCAATTTTATCACCAGCAGCGGGCTTTGTAATATGGCTCAATACCAATCCAAATTTAATGAACCATTAATGTATTACCAATTCATTTTAATAAGTATAAATAATATTAATCATAATCAAATGATGCAGAAAATTTAGAGAGGGAAGTTGGGACCTGGCAAGTTTTTTACAGGCCTTCTTCGAGAGCTCAACAGTATTATGTTGTTTTAAAATATAAAACTTGTTATAACAAAGGGTGAAAAAACATGTGTAGAGTTGGTTTTTGATGTTTGAAAGAAATTATGTTTTGCAAAAATGTGTTTGTACTGTTTCGTTTCCTATGTGATTTTTTTTTCAATATTCTAAGACTTGATGCATAGGTGTTGAGCGGTTTTCTAAGACTTGATGTATTTTCCATCAATACTTTTCCCCATCATTCTGACAACATTCGGATACCCCGTCGAAAAAACTCTTCATCTTTTGACGCTATCCACAAATCTACCCAATTTTTGGTGTCTTCATATGATGTGAAGCGCTGCTCAGACAGACCATGTGCCATCGACCGGAACAGATGATAATCAGAAGGGGCTAAGTCTGGTGAATACGGCGGGTGGGGTAAAACTTCCCAGTTGAGTGTTTCCAAGTATGTTTTTACCGGCGCCGCAACATGTGGACGAGCATTATCGTGTAAAAGAATAATTTTGTCGTGTCTGGAGTAGTAATGGGCGCGTTTTTCCTTAAGTGCCCGACTCAACCTCATCAATTGTGTTCGGTAGAGAGCTCCAGTAATGGTTTCGCTTGGTTTCAGCAATTCATAATACACGACACCAAGCTGGTCCCACCAAATACACAGCATGAGTTTATTTCCATGAATATTCGGCTTAGCTGTCGATGGTGATGGTTCGCCGGGCTTAGCCCATGACTTTCTCTTCTTTGGATTATCGTAGTGAATCCATTTTTCGTCACCAGTGACTATACGATGCAAAAAACTTTTTTTATTCCTGGCAAGCAGCATTTCACTCATGCATAATCGGCGTTCAACGTCTCTCGGCTTTAGTTCATATGGAACCCAATTTCCTTGTTTTTGAATAATTCCTAACGATTTTAAACGATGTGAAATTGCTTGTTGAGTCACTTGTAGAGTAAGTGCAAGTTCTTTTTGCGTTTGGGACGAATCTTCCTCCAATAGTGCTTCTAATTCCATGTCTTCGTACACTTTCGGCCTTCCACTGCGTTCTTTGTCTTTAACGTGAAACTCACCGTTCTTAAACTTTTGAAACCATTCCTGACAATTTCTCTCACTTAAAGCAGCTTCACCATATGCTTCTAGAAGCAATCGATGCGCCTCAGCTGCAGATTTTTTCACATTAAAGAAGTAAATCAAAAGTTCCCGCAAATGATGCTTATTCGGAATAAAACTTGACATTTTTGCACGAAAAAAATTACGTGATGCTGATACAGAATCACTAGTACTTTAAGGTTATGGTGTTGCCAGATGACTAAACTTGGGATATAACGTTTTACATCTGACAATTTCTCCATAACCTTCTGGTGGGGCCATCTTTTGACAAATCGCGGAAACTTATTTGTACACCTAATAATAGAAAGATTATTTGGGCTCTATCCATTGTAGTATGACAATTGAAAAACAATTGAATAAAATTCACTGTTGAAAGAAATTTACATCGATAATTTCAACAGTTATATATTTCAGGATGGTCGAACCCCAAGTAATCAATCTAATAATAGGCAAAAATATACATACGTTTTTGGAATCATTTGGTATCTAAATTTCATGAATCTAGTTCATTGCATTCGCAAATGTACTATAATAGGTGAGGATTTTCCCAAGGTATAAACTTGTTTGATTCTACTAGTATTCAAATTGTGTGTACAGGCTCTACCAAGAAACAATTTAGATGGGATTTCTAAAGAGTTTTTTCTTAAAATTGCTACCAATCGATCAAGGAGAAAAATATAATAATATAATTAAGATTTCGAATGGAATAACCGTCAATTAAAAGGAGCATACAATTATATTCCTTATGAGTGTCAGGTGATCAGAACTCAATCCACACTCAATCAACATGAATGAAAATGAAAACTACCCAAATTAAAGACGATTATTCAAGAGGATGATTTTTAAACAAGCATTTTCATTCCAAAAAATATTTTAAAACAAGGTTTATGAAAAATTCCAAAGGTGAATGACTAGGTTGAAACCCAAAATTGCATCATGCGTCTAAGAAATACGATTGGAACATGGAATATCCCACCGCATGAATAATGCGAAGAACAGTGGCGTAACTACCTCACGGTCGAGAGTGAGATTCTTAGAAATTTTCTTGATTTAGGTTTACCCTTGCGCTAATCAACTAGATCAACACCTAATTTTCAAAATCGTAATGTAAAAAGTATCAATAAATATGTTAATTCACCTATATTAGTGAAATTATGAATTATTACTTAGATATCTTCTATAACAGAAATATAACAGAACTTGAAACTGTAAATTTCAACCCTATTGGAGCCGTAGCCTTGAAAATATTGAAATCTAAGACTCGAGTAGAAATTCAGCATCTCATAAAAAATTAGATATAATATAAAATATGATAGAAAGTGAATTGGAACTAAACGTACCATGAAATTTCAAGTGACGTTTCACACCCAGGTACCAAATTCCCAATCGAATTCATGGTTTCAAACAGAAAACATGTTGAAAAATTTGAAATCTTTGTCGTAACCAAAAAGTCTATGATTTACATATTTTTTTAATACACAATTAAATTTATAGTCATGAGGATTCAAAAGGTTCAATCTGTCTCCTTTAGATCAAGACCAACATTTTAAAATTAGCAGCCAAATATGTATCATATAGCTTAATTTTTCTATGTTCTGAGTTCTCACATTCACATGCCAGGATGCTAAAATTTCAAAATATTCCGCATACAAATTTTGTCAACATCTTACGAATACAGTAAGACATCTCAAGTATATAATTATTCAACAAATTTATTTTTCACTAAATTCTGCAAACTTCTTTATCTAAACCACATTCAATAGTTATTCAAGTTTCAGATAGATAAGGTTCTTGTGGTTATTGATGAACTCAACATTGAAATTTTCAATTTATTTTAAAAATATTTTAGTACTTTTATGGTTCTTTCATGGAAATTTTTACTTAGTCTTGCATCATACGTTGAATAATATTTATACTAACCTCTGTCAAAATATTTGATTAATATCTAAACTATTTTGTTTTATATATAATGTAAATCATGAGTTTGAAAAGAAATCGACTAAAATATAAAAGCCAATTTTATTCCATGACTTGGATATCTGCTACTCAGTTTTGTAAAAAAATGATGTACATTTATAGGTAGAAAAATAATCCAATAACTTTTTTTATCTACACCACTGGATATATTTGAAGCGCTAGGAAAAAATATAACTCATCTTCAAACAACTGATTCAGAATTGCATAGTAATATTTTATGCTTTCTTGATTTAGTTTCAAAAATTTTTCTAATTTCAACGTATTCTATGTGAGGAAGAGGATGTTCAAGATTTTTACAATTTTAAACATCAACTATTGATCGATTGAATCTACCTAATAATCTTCTGATATTGAAGAATGTCGATTATTATATTCTGCGTTATATGTTTGTATTATAAAAAAAAGTAAATGAAGTATGGACTCTTTTCTCGGTATTGAACAGTATCAAATTATGATCATGAGAATTATCATTTTTCTTTATTTCCTACGTGGACTTTCCCGCCGATTAAGATTGATCTCATCGGTTTTTCTGGAAGCTCGTTGCAAAACAGAAAACACAACACAAACCTTAGCTAACATCAACTATTCACAATAATCTGACGCAAGAGTGTTGGCCCTACATGGAGATTATGAGATTGTCAGTGGGAGAAAGGGAGATAGAAGATTATACTAGATCGATGCTCTTTCACACTGCTATTTTTCAACTATAAAAGATATGGGCTGATTGCCTGACAGTCAATCTATCTTTTACCTCGATAGGAAAAACACCCGAGTTATATTTGATAACGCGAGTTAATTTACTAATTATTTTTCAATATTATATTTTATTGCAAAAATTTCAATTTTTTTTTGAAAAATGCGTGTAGCGATTATCGGTGGTGGCGCAGCAGGCCTCTCCTCTGCTAAACATGTTAAAGCTGGTGGTCATGAATGCGAGCTTTTTGAAATGGCAGCACAAGTTGGGGGCACGTGGGTGTACACTGATGATGTTGGAAAGGATAAATATGGATTCCCAGTATATTCTGCCATGTATCAAGGGCTGAGGTGAGTCTTAAGTTTTTTAACAATCAATTTTGAGAATTTTTCACCCCCGCTGGTTTGAATTCTGAATCTCTCGCATCTAAGGTAGGAATATCGAGATTAAAGATACCTGGATAAAATAATTCACTGAAAACAAATTTTTAATTTGCTTATCTAGCACTTGGTTAAGGCCAAAAATAGTAATTTACGTAACAAGTCCGGAAAATAGGGTTTTTTTGGACGAATAGACAAAATTCTAGGACGAGCGCAAGCGAGTCCTAGAAGTCTATGAGTCCAAAAAAACCATTTTCGGGCGTGTTGCGTACAATATTTTTCGGCAACCGTCTAGAATAACAAATCAATGAGACGACACATTTCTTTTTATATATTTTAATTCTTATTTAAATTAAACAGAACAGAAAATATCACATATTAACAGAAACATTCTAATTCTTATTTATATTAATATTTATATTAAAATTCGAGCAAATACTGATATTGAAGGGATTCAATTTGTTTGAAATGCCTGGTATATTTAAATTCCTTTTGTTGAAGCCACAACAAGATGGCAAAGTTTCCGTTTCGCATCGATTATTTTCTTCTGGTGATTTTTGAATGGTCTTGGCAATTTTAATTTTGTTTTCAAGGAATTATCTATATATCCTTCAGCCACATTGGTAGACTTCCAGCCACCGTGTCTCTTCAAATTTGTGATGTTTCCACCATTGTCAGCAAATAACGTCGCCGAAGTTCGACGAATGCTATGGCCTGTGTAATTTTAGGATTGGGTAAATGTAAAAACTCTGCGATTTTCATTCCGAGACTCCCGAAAGTGTGGATACCAACAGGCTGAATCGAACATTTTCCCTTTTTGTAATTCACGAATAATCTGTTGTGTGGAGTATGAGATGGCCGTAAAGATAAATATTGTCTATACAACAGCAGGTTTTCTTGCCCAATTACAACAAAAGTTCTCTCAATATGTGTTTTGGAATCCGGTATTTTCACAAGCAACATGTCTTCCTTATCGTTTATTAAATCAATCGACATTTTTGTCAGTTCTTCTCTTCTGCACGCGCCGGCTAACCCAATAATTGTTGCTACCTGAAAAGTAAGTTGATACTTTTATATCCTACAATCGTAATATTTTGTTAAAATCACCTTCAGCATTAGATATGTATCATTATCCGCTTCTCTAATGAATTTGCTGATCTATTCACTGCTGAAAACTTCTGATTTTTGGCTTTGTAACCAACATTCTTCCTTTTAAGAAATGCGAGAACTTTTGGGAAAATGGCTATGTTCACATTTTTCTTTACTAAAATGGTACTTTTCAACATAGAGTACATGCTCCACAGAGTGGAGGATTTGACTGTTTCTGATTTATGCGCCAAATAGGCCAACATTACATCCTCTGTTATAATTTTGCATTGCTTCATCTCCATCCATTTCGTGAACGAATCATACACGTTTTCATACCTTGATTTTGATTTTAGGCAATAATTGTGCTGTAGCAGCGGCTGCTATATTGGAAATTTCCCAAGGCACATTTTCATTGTCACTATCACTGCTGCTTTCCATATTTTAATGCGGATTGGGATTGCGATCAGAAAACATGCAAATTCTTGACAACTAATTTTATATGAACTGTCAGCCGTTTTCTCAGTGCTATGGTAACTTCATTTATCAAAAATATACCTACCAAGATTTTCATATTTACTATGATCAAAACGACGTGATTCTTCCCGGCCTAGTCCGGGAAGTACGTACTTCCCGGACTAGGCCGGGAAAGGCTTCTTTCTCAAAGAAAAAGCGTCCGGAAAGTGGGTACTTCCCGGACGGTTGCAAAAATACAATTATTTATACATAGGGTGTTTCAAGCTCGTTTCTGGGTAATTGAGCCAATTTCAAATCTCAATCAATAGGGATTGTGAGAAAATTGGGAATATGATGAAATTGGGATTATGATATTCGACATTTTCTACACACCAACTTAGTTTCACAACTCAAAAATCATCTCTTTTCAAGAAACGTGAAAAACTGTTTCCGCTATTATCATTATTCTCGGCTTAAAAGTCGCGACAAAATGTGAGATATTCCTTTGAAATCGAATTTTAAACGTTGTTTGGTATCCTTCCTTATATTAAATTAGCCGATTTTCCAAGTTATAACAACTGAAATCGTGACTCTACAGAGGAGCAGCGGAGAGAGCAAGTGAATCGTCTACACCAATTCAACTCCTGGCTGGCGGCCATTGAATTCCCTCAAGTAAAAACGGTGTTTTGAGTTTGATACAGCTTTTTTTTCTGAATCCAGAGATACCAATAACTCAAAATCGTTATATTTTGAGTTATAACATTGAAGCAAGAGAGGATGGCCATATGCAGATAAATAAAGAGATCTCATTCGTTGAGAATCCCGAGATGGGTCGTTTTTATTTGGAGGGAAATACTTTTTGACGCATACGTCAATAGTGAAATAGCAAGGCTGCTTCCAACCCAAAATATTTTGAATTTTGAGTAGGGAAGATACGTTCAGTCAAAGTTTCTCAAAATTTTGTATTACTAGCAGAAATCTGTCCTAAACGATTGAGTACATTGCTGTAGCCTCTGACCATTGACCATATCTCTTTCCTTGGAAATCATTTCCGTTTTCTTTATATTTTTTTTTCAAATATTTTCATCTGTCGATACTCTTTCAAATTTTTGGCAACATAATAAACTCAACCACCGCATTTGGGCCTTAAAACGTATAGTTTTACATTTTTTGTGTACTTGTTCTAGTCCAAGTTCAAGTAGGTATGTACATACAGGGTGAGTCTTTGACCACTACGTAAATTTTAACTATAGATCAAATGTCAAAAGAAACATTTTCTTCCTAACATTTTTCCAAATTTGGCCCCGTTCAGAAGATATAGGATGTTGAAATTTCATAAAAAAATTGCATTTTCCCCTGCAATATTCAAACGACAATATCAATTGAATTGATCTCTTGTAGAAAGTTTTTGATAACAGTCATGCATATTTTGGAATGAATAGATTTATTTCATTTCTTGTGGGTTTCTCCCTACTACTGTACAAATTGGTTAAATTGCATGAAAAACAAATATCACTTGAACTAAAGGTCCGTATCTTGTACTTCTTAGAATCATTAGTCTTTTTTGCAGATAAAATCATTCGTCATCTTTTTTCCTAAATTGCATTTTCGAGATATTTAAAGTTGAAAGGAATTAAATCGATATAATCATCTGATGAAACATGAGTAAGTGAATCATTTCTTAGAGGGAAAATAATGTTTTTAAACAATTCAGATTCAATAGTGGATGCTGTGGAGGGTAATTTTCATTCAAACTAAACTGGACTACAGAGGGGTATTTGCCCAATGTGAAAACTTAAAATGCTTATAACTTTTTAACGCAGCTGAATATGGCAAAAAGTTTTGGGAAAAAGTGTTTCTTTTGATCTCAAGAACCTATGGTTAAAATAGTGGTCAAAGAATCACCCTGTATATGAAGCTTATTGATATCAGAAAATTAATTTTTTAGACAAAACCCACGAGAATATAAAGAAATATTGAATTCTTTGATATTTCTAAAATGAATGTGAATTTTTCGACAAAATTGACAATATAGTCAATTCGAAATTTTTCGTGATGCTCCTGAATAATGTCATTCTACACTTCATCCTCAAAAAAAGATGTCAATAATTGCTTTGAGTCTACATTTTCGTACTTTGGACTTGAATTAATAAGATATATCAAAGGACAAGAGCTCACCTGGAAGAAAGAAATCAATTTTTATTTGATTTTTTATGGAAAAAACTTTTTTAAAGAGAAGGAAGTTTGGCTGTGTGCAAATGTATCGATCTTTTGATTTTGATAAACAATAAAGCCATTTTCGATAATTTCTTGTTTTTATTGCCGTCATCCGAAATATAAATAGTGACCCTCGTAGGAAACATGCTACAAGTTGATAGAGGATCCTTGCGCTTGATGTTCTGAGAAGTTCTTATCAGGATATCCAGAAATGCCAGACAGTTTGACCCAATTCATAAATGTTTTGACTCCGTTCGATTGTCACCAATCGTAGTGAACTCATGTACTGTGAGTCCCGAATTGGCTTCCTAGTTATTAGAATGGGATGGCCTACAGCTCCTTCTTTTATAGCGTCTATTGAATCAAATCTTGTTCCCCGAATCAGTAATTTCCTTCTGGAGGAAAGAAAAAAGTCTTACGCAGATATATCAGGCGAAAAAGGTGTCTGGTAGATATTAATTAATGAGTATTTGGTCTTCATATCGTTAATAAATGTGGCTCGATGAGATGGAACATTATCGATATGCCACATCCACGAATTATTTTGCCACAAGAGGTGTTTTCAGTTTCGACTAATTTTTTCTCATCCATTCCAATGATTGTTGACTCGTATGTATATCATATTCACAGACCCATGTCGCGTCACCAGTTATGATCATCCCCAAGAACGTGTGATCAGAATTCGTACAATACAGCATGTCTGCAGCCGCCTGCATCCGGTTGTGTTGTTGAAAAAAAATCTCTAACGGAACGAACTGAGCGACGACGCGCTGCATGCACAATTGGTTCACCAAAATCAACGGAGCAGTTTCACAAGAGATTTTCAGATCACGAGGTATCTCTCTAACACTGGCATGACGATTTTCGAGCACGATAACCTTAATTTTCTTTATCGTTAGTTGAAGAGGCAATTCTTCGACGATCTTCTGACCGTAAATCCATTGTACCATTCGTACAGTTGGGTTTTCTATAAATTAGACAAACACTCTGTTCGATATTTTTTACATTGTTAAAGTCGTAGACTACCACTAAGGTCGACTGGTTTCAACAGCTATCGTAAACAAACTAGTTAACAGACCGCGCTCATCGTTGGCATAGCAATTACAGACAGTTAGTACCAACGTTCAGAAACCTCAAATACTTAAAAATACTCAACGTGGCTTATTTAAATGAGAATTTCCAATTCGGGTCAAAAATAATCGTTTATCATGGGCCGATTACGCTTAAAATTTGCAGTAGCGTGTCAACGAAAAAATATAGCCTTATGACGTCGCCAAACAGTTATTTTTTGTGAACGAAGTGTAAATATCCACAATCGTATAAAAAAATTTAATCGGATTGATTCAGATAATGTTTTTTTTTTCAGAACTAATCTACCGAAAGAAGTTATGGGGTTTCCAGATTTTCCTATACCGGATCAAAACAAATCTTATCTAACTCAGGCGGAAATTTTGGAATTTCTGACTCAGTATGTGGAGCACTTTGAACTTGGACCCATAATCAAGGTGAGATTTCGAATATAACAGAGTAATTAAATAAATTGAACACTTCGGCATATTCCTTATCTCATGAATACTAAAGATGACGTAATAAAAGCATACTATTGCAGCATACCTATATTTAAGTTTAAAAAAAAAATAAAAACGAATTATTAAGAATAATTAATGTTACTGCAATTTAAAAACATAAAAACGGAATTGAATTATTCCACACATCGTCGTGCAACACTTTCTTCGCAATCAAATTGGACAGGGAATTCAGCCGTAAAAATCATTCGATCTTCTTTCGAGATCAGAATTTCATTGTTAATTTTCTTTCGTTTTCGTTTAATTTTCAAAATCTCCAATTTTCAAAAAAATCTGAAATCAATTTAAAATTTTAGCTAGAAAATCGTCCTAAAATTGAGAAAAATGTGATGAAGATTAACCGAAATTCATATAGAATATTTCCAAAAACAAGTGGTACAATTCGAAGAGAGGTACATTAAAATTTTAAATCTGTATTGCTTTTCACAATAAGACCTCCTATCTTTCCAGAAAAAAATTAATAAAATTCAATGTCAATGAATGTAAAAGGACTCGGACATATTTTTTAGTTCGAGTAATTTATTTTATTTATTTGGTTTACCCCATGGTTGTAAGGGTGGGAAACGCATCCCCTAAAGTTTATTTCCAATGTAACTTTTTGTGTTATTATTTGTTTACCATTTAAAAATTTATTTCCGATAGCCTGCTTCATTTTAAACAAAAAATGTCTCATGAGTTTTTTGCCCAAAATAAACCAGTTCCCATCAAAAAATTATATTACGAACAACTACAGAAATAGGTACATCGTCATAAATGCGAACTGGATTTATTATTATTCTGTAGTTAGTACCTGCATTAAACGAATAAATGGTAAAAAACAAAACTAATTTATTAATAACAAAACACACTTTTTTGGTGCTTGTGAAAAAAATTTATGTACTCCCTTTGAGGGGCTGTATCTTAACAAGGGATGCTCTAATGAAGTTTGGTTTTGTTCGATCGAGATATGTATATGTTTGTTGATTCTTCTACATCCTCTATGTCGTTTATTTCTATATCACTTCATTCCTATCTCCCTGAATTTGAATAATTGCATTTCACTTTTTCCAGACCAATCATATGGTCACCGACATCAAACCTTTGGAGAATGAAAGATGGCAAATCACCGCAATTTTCAAACCTACCAACACAAAGATTGTGAAGGAATTCGATTCTGTCATCATTTGTAACGGCCATTACAATGAGCCTACGATCCCAAATTTTGAAGGGCAGGAAAAATTCAAAGGACAAATCTTTCACAGTCACAAATACCGAAATGCCAAACCGTTCACTGGACTGAGAGTGCTTGTAGTTGGTGGTGGTCCATCTGGATTGGATATGGCGAACCATATATCCAGAGTTGCAGAAAAGGTAAGCTATTGCATAGACTATTTCACTCATTCCATTTTTAATGGGGAGGTTTCCATAGTAACTCTCGTTTCACAGAGATAAAATACATATATAAGACGGCAAATATCTTCTCAATCCTTTCAATAACTACACTACTCCTAAATCTCAGGATTCCTGTAATAAAGATGAACCTTCTTATTTTTTACGTCTTCAATTTTCCTAATTGTTTCAGGTTGTACTCAGTCATCATGTGAAAGAAGCAAAAAGAATCGACATCTTAGAGCAGAAGCCCGATATTAGACGAATCCTCGACGATACTACGGTGGAATTTGTAGACGATACTACTGATTATTTTGACTGTATACTTCTTTGTACAGGTTTCAAATACAGTTTCCCGTTTCTTAATGAACAGTGCGGTATAACAGTGACTGATAATCATATTCAACCCCTCTACAAACACATGATCCACATAGAAAAACCATCGATGTGCTTCATAGGGATCCCCTTCAATGTATGTGCGTTCCAAATGTTCGACCTTCAGGTGAGTACATAAGTAGAGAAACAGCTTGTTCAGTCACTACCAATGACTCTGCGAGCTCAGCTTGTATCTCTATCGGATACTATCTCTAAGTCTCCGAATTTGTTTGGTCCGTAGTACTCCAGTTAATGAGTTTGAAATAACATTAATTGGAAATACTGTTACTAAAATTATGTGATGTAGCTCAATCGATTCAGTATTATGTCTAGATTGCTATACAAAAAATTGCATTAGTAAATTAAAAATTTCAAAAACTATTAACAATTGAAGATGTTAAAAAATTAATGTTTACTTTTTACTTATAATTAGTGAACAATTTTTTTTTTGGATTTTGGAAAAAACTTGAAAGAGGGAGAAATAAAAAATGTTCGGATCTCTGAAACTGCACCCGTATTATTAATAATTAATAATATTAATTTAACGTTGAAAATAGCGTTGCAAGTTAGTTACAATAAATATTATTTACGGTATAGGTATATAAATTTGTTTTAAAAACAAAATTGTAAATAGAGGTACAGCTACAGATATCGGGAGTTTTCAGTAAATTTCCTCTTGCTTCAGGATGTTTTTTCCAAAATCCAAAAAGATTATTAGTTTGAAATTTATAAATTAAAAATTAAACACTACATTTTCAACAACTTTAATTGTTTATAACTTTGAATCATTAACCAGACTTTAAAGAGGTGCGCAGAATCTTCTGAAATCACGTCAAAATTTTTACTCAAATCGGAATAAATATTAGTCAAAGTTGCACTTAACATACCACCTATAGCATGGTTCCTTCCTTCCAGGCTAGATTCTACTGTAAATACTTGAATGGGTCGATGGACCTTCCTTCCAAGGAAATGATGCATCTTGATACACAAGAAGACATGAAAGTACGTTGGGAAAAAGGCTACTCAAAACGACAAGCTCATATGATGGGACCAGACCAGCAAAAATATTACGATGATCTAGCTCGAATGGCACATACTGAACCTATTGCCCCAGTTATAATCAAGCTAAGAGATCATAGTGTGAAGAGGCTTTATGAAGATCTCAATAATTTTAGGGAAAACAATTATAAGATTGTAGACAATGATACTTACGTGAAGGTACAATAATTTTAGAGTAGAATTTCAATTCCTCATTCATGTGTAATTAATTTTAAGCTTCATCGCCCAGTTGGTATTTTAATGTTATTTTTTTACAATTATGTACACCTTGTGCATTATTTATGTATTTAATTATTTATTTATTGATAATACTGTTACTTACTTTGTTTAATAAAACATCTTATACTTAATTTCTCTATTAGCAATCAATACCTCGCTGGTGAAACATGATCAAAAAGTGAAATGATATAAGCATCTACAGAAAATAAAGAAATAGATGGCGCAGACAGACATGTGTTATTAAACCCGACTCTGTTTGCGCGGTTTTTCTAGTACATATACGTTTATTTATCTATGAGAGCCCGTCAATACCCCTCATTTACCCCCACCAAAATTTTACCACCCCTGTCCATTTAGTTCGGCTGACTCCAGCATCAACCGCTAGTGTCGCGCTGCCTTAAAAATCGGCGAGAGTTTCCGATCTATATACATTTATTTTTCTATGATTTTCAGTCAAATGGTTCAGGAATTTTTAAAAATTCACAATTTTTTTTATCTTTATACGAAAAAAGATATTCGTTGTAATTTCATTTTCGTAGCTTCCTTTTACCATAAGATATGAAACATGATCCTTCAGAACCGGATACTTGAATTTTTTACGAACTAAAATAATATTCCTTTTATAACTTTAGTGAAGATCATTTCCTTTGAGATTACATTTCTGAGGTATTGTATTTCACCTATAACATGGCCCTTTGAAAACTAGTCTGAATCTTAAATTAATTAGGACCTTTCCTTTTCAACTCGACCTATAAAAAAATTAGACTGCTAATTAGAGGATATTGTATTATGTAATTTGTTTTTCTATGACTAAAAGTGAAAGCAACCCTGATGAAATGAACTGTTCGAGACTTGTCATACAGGCCAATGTTAAATAACGAAGAAGAAAATCATGAAGCTCTATACTCAAAGGGTTTTATGTTCTCAGCCTTTCAAAATATCATAACCAAACATTGGAACATAACCAAAAATTATATCAAATCACCATAATTTGAAAGTTTATATTCAACAAATAACAATGGAAGTGGTTTATCAAAAGGGTAGTTTATTAGAATTAATCACTGGTAAAAAAGTCGAAAATAAAGAGAATGTAGTGATACGTTATGAGAAAGTTCAATCTAAAATAATTCCTTATATAGAAAGTTCCACCAACGCGAAAAGTAATGAAGCCGTGGAGGATAAAACACCTCTGAAATCCAAGAAAAAACCTAAAAATAAAAAAAAAATTGACATTGAACCAGAAATTGATGCCGCCGAGGATAAAGAGCCCCTGATCGAAGAGTCATGGGAAGAAGCTGAGGAAGAAGTGGTAGAAACAAAAAAAGGAAACCGTAAAGAAAAAAAAGAGAAAGCTAAGAAATTCAAACAACTGAAAGAAGAAAAAGAAAAATTAATGAACAACCCAGAAGAAATTGCTAGGACTGTTTTTGTAGGAAACGTACCACTCACTGCAAAAAAAATTCAGTTCAAAAAATTGTTCAGTAAATATGGCAATGTAGAATCGGTGCGATTTAGATGCCCTCCAGTCAAAAATTTGAACACCTCAAAAAAAGTTGCAGTTATTAAAGGTGAATATCATCCTGAAAGAGACAGTTGGACGTCATATGTAAAGTAAGTGTTCCATAGAAATATATTTTTACTCACTCACTCTACGCTTGAATCTTAGAATGCAAAATGGATTGAGATTCTTGAATTTGTACTATAACTGAAAATTTTAACAAATTAACTTCGCAGATTTAAAACAGCAGAAGAAGCAAACAAAGCCCTCGAAGCAAATGGTATAATGTATAAAGATCATCATCTAAGAGTTTCAATTTGTAAATCTGAAACTAAACATGATGAAGATAAAGCTATTTTTCTCGGCAATTTACCATTAAGTAAGTATAATTGAATATAAATTACCTTAACATTAGAAAATTACACCCTGCTTCTAAAATTTTCATCACATAATTAATTAACATGACTTTAATTCAATAATATTATAGATGTTGAAGATGAAGAACTTTGGAAAACTTTTGAATGTTGTGGAAAAATTGAATCTGTGAGAATCGTCCGAGATAAAGCTACAGGCATAGGAAAAGGATTTGCATTCATTAACTTTGCTAGCTCAGATGCTGTACAATTAGCGCTCCAAATGGAAGATGTTAAAATAAATAAAAAACTTATTCGTATTCAGCCTTCAAATATTAAAGCTGCAAAGAAAAATAAGCAAAAAACTGTAGCCAAGGTATGATACTTCGTCAACAACCACATAAAGTTCATATGAAGTAATGATGATTAATTATTTTTAGGTCATCAAACCTAGGAAACCAAAAAATGAAGACAAAAGTAAACGAAAAAGGAATGAAGATCATGACATGGTAAATATTTCAATACAAATAAATTTTAAGAATCACTGATAAATTTTTTCATTGTAGGAAGAAAAAAGTGTTAAGAAATTTAAAAAGGACTCTGAAAACGGGAGCCAGAATGATAACATGAAAATGACTACAAACGAATATGAATCATTTGCCGGACAGAAAGTTGAAAAGAAAAAGAAAGTAGGTACTCTATATTCATGTCAATCATATTCTACAAATGTTATTTTTATTACAGAAAAAGAAGGATAGAGGCCTCTTAAGGAAGAAACATCTGGCAAACAAATTAATGTCAAGTACCAAGTAGCTCTCAGACTATATTTTTCCATTTTGTTGATTGTACATATGATTTGTACAGGTTTTACGCCCTATTATTTGGATATTGCCATAAAACATGTCAACATAAATTATGTATCACAAATTTTATTTAAAGAACAAAAATAAAATTTAATCAAGTCAATAGTTTTTTTATTTAGAATCTGATAATGAAATCCTACTTGCTCTTAACATCATAGGAGTCATAGAATAGCCTATCATTAAAACTGAAGTCAAATGATCAGTTTGTTAAGTTTTTCTTTTACCGCAGTAGGAAATGTTTCTAGGTTCATTTTTGCACATGAAACACAATATGTCCCGTTGAAATAAAAGCTGCACTGCATATCTTTGCATACTTTCTTTGAGCAATTAATACATTTTGATCCTAAGATGATTATTTCTCCCTGTTTTGGTGGTAAAAAAGGATCTTCAATAACGTAAGCTGGTTCCAACAACTTGAACTTTTTGGAAAAAGGTGGTTCAAATCCAAAATATTCATATTTCTCCCGAAATGAACAATTCTCACATTGGAAATAACGAACCTTCTCACCTTTTTCGATTGAAACCTTTTCCTCCTTTTGTTCTCCTTCTGTTTCAACTTTGATATCGTTTTCCATTAAAAAATTTACTGAAAAATGATTTTACTCAATTATCGTTATTTACATTCATCATATGTTCCAAATTATTTTACAACAAATAAAATTATTATCAGATTCTCAAGCTCTTTACATTATTTCTTTAAGCTAAGTTTATCTTTGGGGCTTCAACTGCCCACCAAAAAGGTTTACCAACAACTGCTTCAACTCCACCTACAGCTATTTTTGAATTCGTTTTTAACAATTCTAATCTAACTAAAGCTAATCCTACATTTCCATCTACACCTCTTAATATTCCAAGTTTTTTATTATCATCAAGAACTAAATCTTGTGGATATGGCTCTTTCAAACATGTTTGAAAATATAAGGGCATTAATCGTTTACGTGTAACCCCAGTATGATGAGTCCTAGCTGTAAGCTCTTGACCAACATAACACCCCTTATGAAAGCTTATACCATGTAAAAAGTCTCCATTACTTTCTAACGGAAAACAACTCCCAGATGGGAGATCCACGGATCCTTCCCCAATTCCCAAACAATACCTGTATTTTCTATAGCTTATAACATTTTCTTTATCTACATTCAAATTTTTCAACTGTGATAATTCTGAGTTTATATCAATTCCTTCTTCAGAAAGTATTCTGTAACCTAATTGAGATACCCTTGGGTCCTTAAAGATTTTTATGGAAAGATTTTTATGGCAAAAACTCAAATCTATATCGGAATCTTCCATGTCCTGTGTTAATTGCCCCTGGTTTCTAAGTATTTCATCATAATATGGTTTATTGAACAAAATATGTATTTTGTAGTTATTTAAAAAGACTTCAACTTTTCGCCTGAGCTTATAAATCTTCAAATGTTTCTCTAATGATTGAGCAAGGTTACTATCGCATTCCACAAAATATGTTTTTGAATCAATCTTGTAGATAATCGAATCATATAAAACTCGTCCTTTAGAATTCAAAAACATAGCAAAGAGACTGGAGCAGTTGTTAGTTAAGTGATTTATATCATTCGTAATTAATCCTTGTAAATATGCTGGAGCTTCTTCGCCAACAACAGATATCAGAGATTTATTATTCAACTGCTCAACAACATACTTTGGAGCAATTTTATTGCTCAAATTTCTTTTGAAAGTAACATTCGTTGAAATTTTTCTGAGCATCAACATCCTAGAAATACGAAAATTATGAAAGTTTATATTAATTATCAACTAACCTTTCAACGCAATTCGTAGACAGTGTTTGATTACAATAACTGAAAGAATATCAAATATCCTCAAGAAAATTATTACATTACAACTCAGATTTCAAATATAACTTGATTCCACTGGTAAGTAACACAGTACGTGATTCACGCTAAAAAATGTTCATAATAGAAATCAAGTCCAAGAAATTCCACTGAATAGATACCAAAGGACCTATATGGCAGACACAATCAGGTTGTCTCTGGTAATATTTATTTTCTGAGATAATCCAAAAATTTTTCGGATTCCAACTTGCCCAATTTGAGGTTAGGAGGTCATTGGCCACAAATTGTCATCCATAGATTAACCGCGATTTCCTCAATTTTTTTTTCACTTTTGAATAAAGAACCTCTCATTGAGAGCTTAAGGAGCTATCTGAAAGATTTTGGAAACATTAAATTTCATTCAAAATGTCCAAATATTCGAATTTTGAAAAAGGAAGACACTAACAAGTATTCAGTTCATAGCTGTCCAACAGCCAAGCACACAGCATTACAAGACTATCAATACACTAAGTAATCGTTATGTAAACACAAGAGGCCAATACTGAATAGCACTTGGATGATAGACTAGTTTGAATGCATTCTGGAAGTAATTCTAAACTTTTTTTATTGGCTGATACCCTACCATTAATCAATAAATCAATTGATCAGTTATTCATTCACTTGGTGCAAAGTGTCACACTTATGTAGTAAGGGCTGTATAATGTCATTAAAATGGGCTAGAAATGAATTTAAGACATTACAAAAATTCCATTTTAATAATCTGTATATCAGAAAGTAGGTACATGTAAATGAAATAAATTATCATCTCTCTCATTCATCCAATTGAGTAAATTAGTAATAACATTAACAGCTTCTTTTGTTTCAATCAAAGGTTCAAATACTATATACAATTCAAAACCAACAGTATCCCAAGCAAATATAGCTTCAGTAGCCCTCCTCTCAAATAAAAGCTTAAATGGTCGAGAGGAACAATGCAATCTCTGGTGTAATCTTTTATATAAGTTCATAAGTGTTTCAGGGTACTTGTTATAAGGTGGACTAATAGGGGCTGATAAAACTGCGCTGTTGATTTTGATTTATAAAGAAAATGCCTCACTTCAACAAACCCAGAACTGATACATGTCAAATCAGGCTTACATAAAGATTCATTTATAGCTTCTAAACAATTGTTGTGTCTCAGTTTATCCACAATACGTTGTTTCGCCTCCTTGAGTATGTGAAATACATCTCTATCGACTGTTAGAAGAAGGAGACATGCTTGACAATCCTCAGCAAGGTAAGAAACATACCCATATAAAAATCCACTGGGATCAAATCTAGGCAAACAAATTGGTGCCCAACTTTCAACTGTCTTAAAACTTTCTGTGGACTGTACTAAGTTGAAAATAAGATGCAGATCAGCGGGATGCAACGAATATTTCTTCATTCTAACCAATGTGATTAATTTGTTGTTAGCCAACAAGATAGCAAACACAATATTCTGAAAAAAATTGTTATATACCCTGTATTACAATTTTTTCTTTCATTTTCAATGTTTAATGAATAGGTTGAATTAAATTGAATCCCTATTCATCTTCCTATGTATTTACATATTTGATGATATTTTAGAAATTATCAAGCCTGAGTTGCCATCTTCTATGCATAAACTCAGGTGGAAAATTTCAGATGAGATAGTAGCTCAGATACTCTATCTACAACTGATAAATGTATGAGGTTTTCAAGCTCAATTTTTGAGAAGATAATGAAAACCACAACTACAACAAAATATTTTCATCTGAATTGCATCAGTAAAAGAAGTAAAAGGTAATTTGATGCCCTTGACATACCTTAATTTTATTACAAGAGCTAATTATAGCTGAACTAATATTTCTCCTGACGCTAGAGCTCAGGCTTAAACATTGTATTGCTCCAAGTAAAAATGCTGGTTCTGTTTCAGAAAAATCCAAGAGATGGCTTATCAATCTTTCAACGCCACTAAGTAGCCTTCTGAGATCATAGTTTTGTCTCTGTTTATATATCCCAATTAATTTAGTAGTTGTTAATGTGCTTGCTATTTGATTATATATATAACTGAAATGTTATAATGTAATTATAGGAAGTAATTGAAAAATGTACTTACTTCAATTGAGACTGTATCTGGTGAACACTTTCTTTTTTTCTTGATACTGCTACTAAAATTAAAGGCTTTTTTATAGAGAAAACGAAATTCACACCAGCCACTGATATGTTCAATAGATTATCATCATTGGATTGAACGAAACTAACTAAAGTCTGCATAACTCCAAAAAGCCAAGCCAACTTATCTTCATTTCCATATCTGAAGTAAATAATTATTATATTGACAAATATTATTTTCAAATACTAATTCACCTAGAATAAACAGGTTTTCCAGCCATACTTAGCACAAAAACGTGTTTATCCATCAATGCCCATTGTTGATCTTGAAGTACTTCACTATCGTCTTCATCTGTTCTAACAGGACTAGAATTTTCATCGTAACTAATATTTCCTATGTTTTCATTATTACTATCTTCTTGCTCAGATTGACCTTCTTTTTTAATTTCTTCCAAACTGGAGCTCATCTGGTCAATAACTACATCTTCAGAATTATCTGTAGCCAAGAGAAGACTTTCTCTGGCTGCACCAGGCTCAACTTCAACATATGACATTCCCAAAGATAAAAAATATACAACAATTTTTTACATTATTATGAAGAACTCATTTGCAAAGAAACATCTCAATTTGATTACTTAAATTATCATCCCATATCCTCTCAAATTTAATAGACAGCAACACATAAAAACAACAAAACAGACACCCCCTTGACAATTAAAATACAGGTTAGGTATATATTCAGACTACTATGTTCTTGAACTACAGGACACAGTAATTCTATATTACTGGAAAATTCACATTAATCATAGATAAATCGAAAATTTATATTTATTAAATTGTTGGTTTTATATACAATTCAATACATTATTTATTGAGCTCCCATTGAAGATTTAAAAGTTCAATCGGAATCTGAATCTTGATTTGGTTGATCCTCATCATTCTTTTGCAGTCTTTCTATTAAGTTTCTTGCTGGATTGAAAATGCCACTTGTTTGTGCGTTGCAAGCAAAACACCTAGAAGTTTTCTTGAATCTTGTCAATGCACATTTTTCACAAAAGTAGTGTTTACACCTAAAAACAAATAGGTGTAATATTCTACAGTTTGCCACATTATTAATCTTACTTAGTAACAACTGGATCCACAAAGCTTTTCCTGCATAATAAGCATTTGAAAGGTAAATCTTCTTCATCAGAATGTATTTCATATTTCTTTTCATCATCATCATCATGGCCATAATTGCCTTCAGCCCATTCTCTCTCTAACTGCCAACCATGTTTGTAATCACTTCTATCATGAAGAAATTTGCAACTATCTCCAAAACCACAAAAACCTGTTTCTTTGTAATCTTTACATATATCTGGCTGATAATCCCATCTAACAGTAGCCCTCAAATTTGCAGGTGCCCTTATTGGGCCTTTCCTCACCATGCCTACATAAAATTCAATAATGTAATTCATGTCCTCAAAATAACATTGCGTTTGTAATACCTGAACTTGCATTACCAGCTGCTGTGTCTTTAGGTTTGAAATATTGGGCATAATTATTTATACCACGATAAATCTTATCATCTTCTTTACCCTCTAATTCCTTGTTGATCTCAAGTCTCCTCTCGAAAATTGCTTGAGCATCCCGATCTTTTTCTGTTTCAATTTCCTGCATAAACCATTCACATAATTGATACTGGCTATGCAATTAATTATATACTCACTAGGGTAGCAGTAGCTAATTGATCAACCGAACCAGCTGACTGAGCAGACTTATTTGATTTGAAAGAATGTAAAACTTTTTCTTCTTCATCAGAATCTGAAGAATTTTCAGCTGTTGCTTCAAGTTTTTTCCTTTTTTCAATTCCACTTGTACTTTGAATGTTATGGTTTATTCTCTTGATGCCTTTCACATTAGGACGAATTATAGTTGTTTCTTGCTCATCTTCTACAAATGTGGTATCAATAAGATTTCAATTTAAATTGTATTGAATTGGGGAAGTACCATTATCGCTGTTAGAGTTCCTTCGTATTCTAGAGTTTTTTGGAAATTTTCTTTTCTTCATAATGAATTGGCAAGTAAGTTGTTTTTCCTCATTCCCAACTGTTGTGGAACTGCTAGCAGGTTCTTCCTCGTTATTTTTCATTTTAGTCGACTTCAAGTAACAGAGAAACTTTTAAATCTATTCTAACCTCAAAGTGATGTGTAAACAAAATTACAGGGACGATGGAACTAAAATTCATTTACTCTACATAATTCAGCAGATTTTCTCTGGTTCTGATCTAACAGGAAAATTATGAAGTGAAGGGTAATGATCTATGTACTTCAAAACATGGAGAATGGTTTTAAAATGACAATCAAAACAAATATATTTTGAATATTTTTTCTCACCTCTTGATTGTTTTTCAGCATAATTACTAAACAAAATTTTCAGTATTGACGTAAAATATTCAAATGAACATGGCTGAAAAGTTAGTATGATACTCGTTATTTATTCGATGCTGTACAATAATGTAATCAACTTGGCAATCATATTTTTTTTCAGTAATGAAAACTGGCTGGGATCTTGGTTTACAGCTGCTAAAGAAAAAATAAAGGTATTTTATCGTCAAAAATTGTCATTTCTATTATCACTGATTTTTATTTCTATAGAATTCTGAAGTACTGGAGAGTGTATACAAAGATCTAGGAGAATTTAGTGGTGCTGTTACAAAAGGTGCCACCAGTGTTTTGTCAACAACTGGCAATGTTCTAGAAAAAACTCTAAGTGTAATGATGCTCAAAAAATGGCACTTTATATTATTCAATTAATTAATTTTTCAGCTCGACAGTCCAGATTCTACAGCAAATTCTGTGAAAAAAAGTTTCAGCACCTTTTTGGGTATGAGAATCATAATTTAATTCAATTTGTACTGATGCGTTATGTTTAAAAATTTCATTTTAGATCAAATGAACACAGTTCTCAACCCAAGTCCTGACGATTCTGATACTGAAGCAATGATGGTACTGGAAGGATCTGAAACTGTTGCATTGACGAAACTTCAGGTAAAATAATTCATTTGCAACATGATTGTTGCCCTTTGTAGTTATCATTACTGATAAATTTTGATTTATAATTTGTAGGAAATTATCCATGACATACAGTGTAAGGATGAAACGTTTACTACGGAACCTGACTCCAATTTAGCAGATCCATATAAATGTTGGCTCCAAATCAGTGAAGACCTAGTTTGTGAGGAAAAAATAGAAAAGTATCTTAAAAAATCAGATGTTTTACAAAGACAATATGAGAAACTTGTGCCTAAAGAAGTAGATAAAGACAATTTCTGGAAAAGGTTTTACTTAATGTAACAAATACAAACGATTTTGAAACATCAATATTTTTTTAGATATCTTTTTAAGAAAGCTCTTATTGAAGATCAGTTAGCCCAACAGGAAATAAGGGAGAAAAAGGAAATTAAAGAGAAAAAAATGGTTGAACAAAGTGTTCAGTGGGAGAAAGGTATGTTTTAACTTACAAGTAGTATTTGTTTCTGCTGAAAATGAAATTCTAGAAGAATTTGCAGATGGCATTGAATTAACAGAGGAACAACAAATTAAACTTCTCGAAGAGTATGAAAAAGAAACCAAATTAAAGAAACAAAGCCCAACTAAGAAAAATTCATCGTCAAATTCAAAGAGTGCTTCATTACCTAATACCCCAGTCAAAGATATTTTGGGTAAGGATGTGGCTTCTGACAAAATGGAAAAAGTAGCTTCTGCTTCAAGTCTAGAAACAGCAAGTAGTAATAGTAGTATTGATGATGATTGGGAAAAAATTACTGAAATTGAAAAGTAGATAGCTACTTAGATTATATGTATGAATAGAATTTTTATATAACATGTAAATTATGATAAATATTAGATTTTATAAATTGTTAAATATTCCATAATCGCTGTTCAGTAACCTATTACTTTATCGAGTTTCTGTCTCAAATTGAATTGTTAAATTTATTGCAAGAGAGAATTAATGTGAAGTAGATTTTGTTTGGGAATTTGAGGACAAGTATTGGAAAAGCATCTAGTTAGTTTTCTGGAAAAATATTTGCTTCACTTAATTTTTACTCAATAACACCTGTAAGGTTTAGTCTCTATATTTCTATGGTGTATATCATTCAGGATATTAAAGGATTTTAGTCTAACTGTATTTTAATATGTGGGAGAACTCCTAGAATATTCATCAGGTAAAATCTAAATCTTCAAAATACTATTTAATCAAGGAGCAGGTATACAGGTATAGTTTCAGATCACCCAACATGCCAAAACTACTATCCTTACAGGAGGTAGTTTAATGTAGACATTCAGTCCTTTATAGAAACAATACTTTCTTTTGAAACAACTATATAATATAAATGAATATTTTATTAATTATAAATTAAAGAATAAGTGATACACATAATTAAATATCTAGGCAACCTTTGCGAATTTTGTCAAATGTCTGTTTAGGTAAAGAAGTTGGGCATTGCTTTCCAAATTTGTCAATTCTTTCACAATCGGTGCCATTTGTGCTGTATGATTTTGATAATTGGATCCACCAGCTTTACGTTTCTGACCATAAACTACTTTACCATCGAATTCATCAGCCGGAACAACCATATCTGTTTCGATCTGTGTTATCGTTATATTTAAGTGCTCTTCAATATCAGACAAGAACTGAAACAAAATATTCAAATGAGATAAAAAAATTTCAGATTTTCTTTTAACCAACCTGAGGTTCATTATACCAAATACAGCATCCTTTCACATCTGTTAGGTTGGTGTTCCAGCAGTTTCGACCCCTTGTTTTACACCACTCTCCGTGATACCAAACCTGAAGTGAAATGAGAATTGAACGGTATATTTTTCAATACAAAAACTAATTGTGAATTTGACCTAAAATTTGTAAGTTGGGGTTTAACACAATGATCTTTCTCCCTGAAATACTATCAATCCTCTACAGGTAACTGACTACTAATTTCATGTTTCAAATGGCAGACCTAATATTTTGTGACATCATTTGATGACAAGAATTGCTCAAATTGTCGTCCATAATGTTCCCCAAATCACATTAAATACAGACTACTTGCAAATAAGGGTAAGTACACATTAACTCACGAACATTCAAAATTTCATTATTTCCGCGATGAGTTTGCTGTTAACAAAATCAGATTACAGATCTTGCCGCAAAAAATTCCAAAGAGCTCAAACTTATTGCATGTGTAAGAATAAAGAAATCTTGTACCCTTATTTTTCACTGTAAAAGCTTTGTAAGCATTCATTAACCTTTTGAAAGTAAAAAACTAAGACACAAATTATTCTTTATGCCAAAATTGGATGCTAAGAACCATTTTTTTCAGTGGCATTCGACAATACACATATAGCAAATGATGATTAACCAAATGCTCACCTTCTCTGGTACTGTGCTCACTAAACTCAGAGCTAAACCCATTCTTTCAGCTCTTCCCACACGTCCAATTCTATGCACATAATTGGATTTTTCATCAGGAAGGGTAACATTAATCACTAGAAAGATAAAAGTGAAACCATTACTCTAATGTTTGAAATGAAATAGAATATAAATAAACACAAGATTATCACAAATTTGACTCACTGAAAGGTAAACCGGTAATATCCAATCCTCTAGCAGCAACATCGGTACATATCAAAAATTTGACTTCTTGCCGCTTGAATTTTTCCAAATTCGCCTTCCTTTCATTAGGTTTCCTGTCGCCATGAAGACAGACACAAGAATATTTATTTCTATCGATATTTCTGAAATATCGCTCCAAATTGTCACAATCTAACTTTGTTCTGCAGAATATGATAGCTCTGTCCATATTATGGACGTCTATAGCCCGAACACAATATTCTCCTTTTAGAAGTTTAACAGCTTCGCTGAGAGTTTCTGCGCAGTTGTTACCAGGCCGTACTCCGTCGTTTGCATGAACACCGTCAGTTTGTATGCGACGACGTAAATTATGCCAACTTCTGTCTTGCTGAGGATCCACTTTTACTATGACATGGTGTACAGTATCAGGAACTGCATCTTCACCTTTTAGATCTACCCATGTGGGAAAGTACATGAGTTTTTCCTGGAAAAAATACCAACAGAAATAATATACAAGCTGTGATGTATATAAGTTAGATTTTACTTTGCATAAAACATCTTTAGGTCAAGATATTCCGAGAGTTACTTAGCCTACATCAATTAATATTTTACTGAATCGATCAAGAGAATATATAGGTACATTATCCCTATATAGCACAAAACATTTCCATTGCTCTGATTTTATAAATGAATAATTTTTTAAGAAAGGTTCTGAAACATAAAACATCTGATGATGAAAAAAATTCAATTTTGCATAAATGTTTTCCTCATTGATATCAGTATTTCCCAGAAAATTTCATAAGAACAAAATGGGATTTACGTAAATACTTACAGCCATTTTTTTTACTTCAAAAGCATGAAGAGTTGCACTGCAAACAATCATTTGAAGTCTTTTACCATCACCAGTTAACTTTGGCATTTGCCTATGAAGTCTTTCTATCATATCTGTATAACCTTGTTTCAACAAGCCATCGGCTTCATCGAGAATGAAGAAGCGACAGCTAGATAGAGATAAGTAGCCTAAAAAAACTATTTTGTAGCCCAGAAAGTCTTTCACCGAATGAACAATGTTTAATTAGAACAAAATCAAATTCATTGTTCCAAATATCAATGATGAAGAGATCTTTTTAGATTAAAGAAGTATTGAGAAAAATCATAGAGAATATCCGAACTTTTCAATTCAACAAAAACAGAATAATAAAATAGTATATTCTAATACAAGTTGCAGAATATTCCAGCATGAATACAAAAACAAGCGATAAAGGAGCGAGTGTTGGAATGAATGTTGGAATTGCCTTCTGCAACGAGTATTAGACGACATTTTCTCTATTTCAGTCAAGAATTGTGAGAAATTTATTGAAATTCAATGAAAAATTCAGTTGGTGTGACTTATACGAAAAATGACAGATTATAGAATTTGAATAGTGCGTTCAAATCTCTAGATGGTTTAATATTGACAACTGACATGCAATGGACGCGTGTTGACATTCGGAAGGATAGGATGTCAGTGTTGTCAACCACAAAACGAAAAATATAACTAAAAACAATGCTGTAATGAGTTCTTTACAACACTGTTTTTAGTACTGTAATGAACTCATTATGACACTGAAATAGAGAAATAATATATTCAAACTGTATCAGAGATGCTCAGTTGTTTCATGCTTTAGATGTGTTTTAGATGCATAAGTGAATAACCATCATGTCCAATTTAGAACAAACACTGTTTTTCGTTTTTTCGGAAATACAAAAATCAAAAAATCTATATTGAAGAACCCTCTATGTGAAACAGTGCATAAATAATTGCTCTTACCTCCTTGAATAAGATCTTCTAACCTTCCAGGCGTTCCTACAATTATATCAGCACCTTCGTTTTGCAACTGAGAAATTTGATCCCTTACATTCACACCACCAATCACTAATAGCTCTCTTATTTTTGGGTTGTCAAGGTACTTCTTGAACTTTCTCAATTGTTCACAAGTTTGCTCCGCCAATTCTCTACTGGGCTATCAATGAGCATTGAAGTACTAAATATTAATTCTTAAATTCATTCTTACCTCAATGATTATAGCTTGTGGGGCGTTACTTTGACGAACAGGCGTACTGTTGGGATCTGAAGCATTTTCATTTGAATTAACTACCATCTCTGTATCACTGGCTTGACAAATTGGTTTGTAATTTGAAGGTAACGGGTATTTGAATTCGGTTTCACCAAAATTGAAAGCCATTTCAGCATTCTTAAATGAGATACAGCTCAAGTTATGATGAACAAGATATAATTATTAATATTCCGCTTACCTTAAGAACCACTGCAGGAAAGAAAGGTGATTTGATAGTTTGTTTGTTATAAGAGAAAGCTTGTCCAAGATCTACGCCATTTTTGAGAAAATGAATGGTAGCATTTTCCATATCGATCAAACAAGTAATAACATCATTCTTTCCAAAAGGTTCTCCATATGTATCAAACTGCTTATTGTTTGATTTTTTACCTGTTCCTCCAAATCCAAAACTGAACCTGAAATTGCAATAGTTTAGGTTCCAGTTAGACTTCAGAGTACATAAACAAAACAATTGCTATTACTAGACATAATTCCAGACCACTATCCAAAAGAGTAAAATATCAGAAATATTATTCCACTTAGTTTGTATCTTATACCTTCTTCTCACCTGGAATCAATTCATAAAGGAACTGAAGCTTTTTTACATAAATATAAACAACAAGAATAATTCCATTTGCAGAAATTGATTTCTTTAAATAAATGCAATATTTAAATGCATACTTATCTGTTCCAAGATCTAACGAAGATTGTAATGTAGACCAGCCAACTCTGCATAAACCTTCATCTGTGACAAGGGCTTCAAATCCCCATTTTCCTGATTTTACACCAGTAGTACAACGAGTACCATGCCATTCTCTCTGTTCTCTCGACTGAACTCTTAACCCTCCAGGAGCAACAGCTAAGGCATTACCTCTATCATACATAGACATTGTCCATGGTAGAGCTTAAATTTGACCATTAAAGCCTCCTAGATTATATAGATTTCTCTAAGTCTTTTCCTCAATTTAGAATACTCACATGATAGCTTTGAGCCTGTGCCCTTTTCTAGATCTTTCAAAGTTTCCCAAACAATTTGAATTACAGGAAGACAGAATGCGGCTGTCTTTCCACTTCCAGTTTCTGCTGCCATCAAGACATCTCCTCCTCCTAATACTAATGGTACACCTTCGGCTTGAATATCAGTTGGCAACCTAAGATACGAGTAAACAAATAATGAGCATATTAAAATTAATGATTTTCACTTACATCCAATCAAGCTCTTCTAATGCTTTTGCAATTTCTGGAAGGACCCCAAATTCTGAAAAAAATCATTACAATGTCACCGGCAATATCGTGAAAAATTCATCAACCTACCTTCGAAAGCAGTCATTTTGGTTGATTCTGTATGAAGTACCACAAACTTGGAGCCAAATGAGCAAATTCACCTCAGAAACCAAATGCACCTCCGATAAAGTTCTAGCTAAAAAAGTATAGTTTTATTTATCTATGAAGAGGTTAACGTTTTTTTTTCTGCATTGACGCATAGATAAATTAATTTTTCATCGATTAATATTTACATTGATTAAAGCCATAGATCTAATACTTGTGTTAACTTATCCCCAGATTTCCAGCACGCTTGATGACAAACAGACCAATTACATTGGGATAGAGAAGAGCCGCTTAAGTATTTGAAGAAATTTTGCTGTTTTAACATTATTTTTACTTCGCAATTTTGAAATAGTTTTCTTCAATTATATTTGAAATACATTGATGTTATCTTCCAATTTATCAAATCAAAACCTTTATTCATGTGATATTTCCAAGTTTGAATAATTATCCATAATGGATTTTCTAATATCAAGAGGAAGTCTGAGCGTGCAGCAGAGTCGGTAACACTTCCCCCTCAAGTAGGATACCCGGTTCAAGCACGCAAGAAAAAACCAAATTTTCAACTTAGATTTGCTTCTTGAATAGTTATATTCTGGTAATTTCATGAGATTATTACAAAAACATGATTCAGTACTAATGCAGGGCATACACGATACGGTCGACCGGAGACGAAAACTGTACAGGTATTCCGGCGCAGGTCTGCCTCGTGTGTGGGGACTTTTCGGTAAACCGAACGGGTCGAGTGTTCGTTAGCAACGACCGTACGGTGCACTTGACCGAGTCGAATTTGCTCTGGTGACCTATGGAGGCTTAAAAAACTGCGACACACACAGTGCGCAGGTATACCTGTACAGTTTTTCCTCTCCGCTCGACCGGAGCGTGTATATGCCTTGCATAAAACAAGGGCATTTATCAAGATAAGTCGCTGGCCAATCAGAAACCTGATCGTCTATTGTCTCCTCCTTCATACAGTGCTGACAACAGTATCTCAAGCCCCGCCCATTTGTCGTTTTATTTCTAAATTGTGATTATTTCCTGAGATAATTACAAAAACATGACGATTCAGTACCAAAACAAGGGCATTTAGCGAGATAAGTCGTTGGCCAATCAGAAACCTTATCATCTATTGACGCCTCTTTCTTTATACAGTGTTGATAATAGGATTTTAAGCCCCGCCCATCTGACGTTTGAATTCTAAATTCTGATCATTTTCTGAGATTCTTACACTCACCTAGAAGCTGCAGACATGCTGGATCGTGTGAATTCTGATTCCAAACTCATGGGACGGGCATAACTGGTGACGAGACATGGTTCTATAAATAGGACACATAAACCAGCCTACAATCATCGGAATGAGTGGGAAAAAAACAAATGAAATGAGCTAGATAGTTGAAATTTTCAGGGTTAGTTTGACATTGCCTGATTTTGGAAAAAAAATTATATTTTACATTATGATGTCATAAAATATTTTTCTATTATGCTGTTTGTTCCACGCCGAGCCGAGAGCAAATTTAAAATACCTTCGTTGATATCGAAAAATAAATTTGGGCAGTTTCCAACAACCAATCAATAGACTTCCTGTAATTATTATTTACGTATAAGATGATGTAATTCATTCACCACATGCTAATAATAATTAAAATCGAAATGATGAAAGTGAACAATGTCTCACCTTCACGATGAACTGTTTTTGATGGTAAAAAGTTTGTATGAAGACAAGAATTGGAAGGAAATATTGAAATTGAACGAGTTTTCTAATATTCCCGGCGCGGAAAAAATTCTTTGGGTATGGCCAGAAGAAGAAGATATAAAATTCATTCATGAATCCATTTTAAAAAATGGTTTGAAAGGTGTTAGTTCAATAGGGTGCGGGAATGGCCTACTAGAATGGATTTTACAGGAAGCCACAGGTGAGAATATACAGATCAGAATCATTTTACAGTGCGCGTAAAAATTGAGGAAAAATTTTCATTTTCTCATACGATAAATATTTGGCAAGAAAATCCTGAAACACGTCAATTTTTGTTTTATATTTGCAATTTATGCATTTCTGTTGCACCCTGTGCCATCACTAGTTTGTAGGGGTTGAAAATTGTGCATGTTATGTTGTAAAAGATAGATATGTAGTCTATAGTAAAAGAGCCATCACAAAGTGCACATACGGAAAACCTCTTTGAATTAATTTTTCAAAAAAAAAAATTTTTATTTCTTGAAATATGTCTGTAAAGGGGGTGCAAAACCTATCCGAAAAATTACACATGACTTTCCTTATTCAAAGAATTCAGATGTTTGACCTCACGTCAGTTTTTTCCAATTTTTTTATACAACATGATTTTCTTCAAGGTCCAATTCCCATCCCATCCAGTGACGGCTCGTCAGCCGAAAAAGAGAAGGTGAAAATAAATATTTTTTTAATCGAAACTTATTTGAAAAATTAATAGCAATATTTAAATCTCGAGAAATTCCCTAAGTATCTTTCACCCTCAAATCTCAAATGACTATTATCATAAGTACCTGAATATTATTTCAATTTCAGAAAAAAGTGTATTCGTACTATATGGAATAAATTTTGTGATTTTCTGACCATAAAAATTCATTATTAGTAACTGTAAATAGCAACCCACGACTTGTTCATTTTTCGAAGACTAGGTCGGCCTAGATACCCTTGGGGAGGGGATATATGAGAATTGCATTGCGTGTGTTTACACTTTGATTATCAGAGTTCAGTTCACTAGTTCAGTAGTTTGGAGTAAGATGTTAGTGTGTAAGGGCTTAGGGTTGAACGAGTTTTCGTTCGTTTTCGGTTACAAGTTGAATGTGAGTGATCCAGATGGCAAGTGTAAGAGAGGTAGTATCAAATTGCGATTATTTGATTAGTTTTTTAGTAGAAAACAGGTTTTCCATTATTAGAATTATTCTAATTGACAGCGTTCACAACATGATTAATATGATTTTAATTTTACTAAAGTTTTAAGATGAATTGTTGGACAGTTATCCATTTTAGATATGATTTTCACTGTATTTGTAACATGTAAACTTGAAAAAGGCTCAACGTACGCCGAAACATATGTAGTAAAGTATTAATAAAAAAAAGATGAAATCCTAATTTCAATCCAGTGCTCTAATCCCAAGAAAATTGCTTCTAAATTATATATATTATTAGAAATTAAACAAATTCGTAATCGTTATCATTTAATAATTCCAATATGGAATGAAAATAATAATGAATAAAAATAAGCGGCTTTGTATCTCTGAGCGGGGACGTATATTGCCCTGTTCCGTTTTCCCTCGGAACTGCCTAATCAGTATTTAGGCAATTAACATCTCAAGTGTTTATTTACATTAGCATTCTTTCTAATGGTCCCAGACCAGCGGCGGCTTAGGCAATTTTTCTTCATATTTCTAACAATATAGATATATATATATATATGCTTGGTCTGGCCGACCCACTCCTAGAGGGCACGAGCCGTCACTGCATCCAAACAAGATAGGTATGGGGAATTAGATAAAAAAATTGTAGACAATGTTGTTCTCATTCTAAAGATGAAAAAATGTATTGCGTATCTAATATGAAAAAAAAGGTTTTTACAATTTTGAAACTTGACAATTTTTTTTAACACTCAGTATAACTGATAATTAATTATTACCTAAGGTCATGCCAAATTTCGAACTGAAATCTCAACTTTGAGTGAAATATAGTTATTTTTGTAACGCTAAAATTTCTAAAAAATAACAAAGCTGTTGCCAAATTTGCATACATCTGGCATCACTGAAAATTTGTAAGTAATGTTTGTACCTTTCATTACTTAATTTAAATCTACAAAATTTGAAATTTTTTGGGACATTTCATAAAATATAATAAACCCACTGGCACTACAAAATAATCTTGATTCCCGATTTCCCAGGGAAAAAATCATATCGCATAAAATGATGATTTAACTGTTGAAAAGGCCATGGTTCTCAACCTTCCACTTTCAATATTTATATCATATTACAGGTCTAGAAGTTGATGGGTTCGAAACAAATGAAGAATGGTGGAGAAGCAGATATGCTTATCCCTCCTTCATTGACCTCAAATTTTCGAAATATCCCTGTATATTCAAAGACAGACATGCATTGCTCTTCTGCTATTTCAATAATGGTTCAGCTTTCGAGGACTATGTAAAAAGTTACAAAGGAAATATTATTATCATAATCGGACCGTCGTATGGAAATGGTAGACATACTGATCCCCAACCGTTCAACGTAGAATTTCCTTCTTCAAACTGGCAGCTGCAATGTCACAAAGAAATAAAACAAACTAAGGATTTCATCGCATTTTATTGTAAAATTTGAAATGTTTCATATTCATCATAAATTTCTATACACTGCGAATGTCAAATATATTCTTTATATTTAAATTAGAACAATTGGAGGAAAAATCAATTAGATATATAACTATATACAATAAAGAATAAATAGAAGATGTGTAATAATAATTATTAAATCTTTTTTCCTGGTTGCATGTACAGGGTGTTGAAAAACTATTCCACAATCTTGCAGGAGAGTTTTCTACATGTCCAAATTAGACTATAAACATAACAAAATGCTCATATTTCAAGCTAGAGATTGCCAAAGTCACAATCACAAAAACCGCTATAAGGCCACAAGAATTATTCAAATTATTTGAAAATCAGGTTGATCGAAATAATGTGAAAAGCTCTTTGATAGTTCTCTTAACAATTCGCGTTTTGGTGTGGTATGGGTGGCATGCCTGTGCCTCAACTTAAAGCTGGTTTATCGTACTTTATAATTAAACGGTTCGCCTGACAAACATTTTGAATAAAACCTTTACAGCAAAAAAGTAGCTGCCTTCTAAAGCCTCCATTAAACTTTTTGGACTTCATAGGTAAACAGAACAGGTAAAGAAATCCTTAGGCTCCAATTTTAAAATAATTTGAATAATTCTTGTAAATTTTTTAGTGATTTTCGTAAAATTTTCCGTAACTCAAAATATGAGCATTTCCAGACATTTATAGGTTCTTCAAAAGACGATCCTTACCTTTGATATTTTGTATATTGTTTCTTTAAAGAACGAGAAGTAATTTAAATAAAGTGAGATTTTTTCACCATTTCAAGGACACATTTTTTGTTTCAGGAACCCTGTTGATTGTGACTCATAGACATATGTGTGAGATACATATCTTTGTTAACAGATCTGAATTGGCACTCATTACAAGTATACATCAGATCTTTCTCTAGTCCAGGATGTTTAGTTTTTAGATGTGCTTTATAAGTACTACTTTGTATACATGCATAGGAACAATACGCACATTTATACGGCTTGTCGCCAGTATGCCTTAATTTATGTCTTCTCAAAGAATTGTGGTCTGATGTTGTATAAGAACAGTTATCACAAGCAAAAGGCTTTTCCCCTGAAAATAAAAAAACTATATTAACTCCACCCTTATAGTCTAATGAAAGATTACAATACTAAAAATGATCTCCAGTTGTATGAGTTAGCAGAACACTATAAATTACATCATGTGAAACTGTGTAATGAAGTAACGATGATTCCTTTGAAGTGGAAATTGACTTACCAGTATGCTGACGAATGTGTATCTCTAATGAACTTCTAGCTGAAGCTTTATAACCACAGAAATTACACAAAAAAGGTTTCATTTTATTGTGAACGGTATCTTTATGTAATTTCAGTTGTCTTTTATCATTGAAGCTTCTGGTACAGATATGACAGGTGTGTACTATCTTTTCAGACTTTTCTTTATGTCTCACCTTGTGATTTCTTAATTGCTTATTATTTTTAAAACCCTTCTGACAAACATTACAAATGAAACTTTTCACATCTGTGTGAATCAGTTTATGCACATTATTGAGTTTGGCTAAACTGTAGGTTTTATAGTTACACTCAGTACAACAGAATAGTTCCATATCGATTTTATGATTTCTCCACAAGTGACCACTAAGTGAATTCCAAAATTGAAATTCTTGATTGCATTCCCCGCACTTAAAACCAGACTCAATATGACAACTCACATGATACTTCAATTTATCGCTATCTTGCATTCTTACTCTACATAAAGGAATCACACATATATGTTCTTTTTTATTTTCTACAATATTATTGATCATGTTATTGATGTTAATGTGTTTCTTAGTGGATTCAATCACATTATCCTTTGCATTAATACTTCTATTCACGTCTGTAGTACTTTGGAACCTCCTATTAGTATCAATTAATGAGTTTCCCAATACAGAAATTTTTTTTTCGTTTTCCAACATAGAATTACTGGCTTGAGAGCTATGATGATCTTCAACCTTTAGCTGGCTCGCTATATTGGATTTTTCAGGTTTTACTTGGGCTTTTTGCTTTGACTTCAACATTTTTTGTTCCGCATTTTTCATTTTAACTTTAGCGTAATAGACAACTGCTAAAATAATTTGGTTTATATCAGAGTTACTAACTCCATGATCATGAATTAGATGCGATCTTAAAGAAATCTTGTGGTAAAAGACATTTTGACATGCTGGGCACTTCAAATGTAATTGTTTTCTGTTTGTTTTGTTTGAGTGAGCATTTTTTAAATGATCTGCTATCTTTTCATTACTTGTACACAAGAAAGGACACAAATTACAAACAAAATACAACAAATTTTCTAAATTAGTTGCATCATTTTTGGTATTATTTGCTTTAACATTTTCATTATTCCTTTGCTCAATTTTATCATTCAGCACCATGTAATTCTTAGATTGTTGTAAATCATTCTTTGGAAAGATTAAATTTTTGTTGCTTCCAAGATTTTTATGATCGTCCCTATCCTTGAGTACCAAATAATTATTGGTTTGGTAAGAATCATTTGTTGATAGTTTGAGATCTGGGTTTTGCAATATAATAAGATCCATAGTCTGTGGGCCATCTGAATTCATTAAAGATTTATTTGAAGAATCTAAACTAGAAAGTATTGAGGACACTTGACATCCACCCATAACTGGTAAGCATTCCTGAAATAATTTGTTTTTCAATTCAGATGAAGAAAGTGGACGCATTCGAGCACCATCTTAGATATTGGTGCTCAAACTTACATCATTTGGAAGAATTCCAACACTGTTCGACCAAACAGGGTCTCCAGGTATACAATTTTCAGTCTTCATTTTCAAGACTCATCGAGGTTGAAACTCATTATATATAAATATGACCGATTCTGAGAGAACATGTATAAGCCATTGAAGGATTCAAATAAGAATTAAAAACATTCATTTCTAATATTTTCCACAAATTAACAACCACTTCATTTGAATCGCTATAAGGATTTTCATAACAAAATCATATTGCAAATTTTGGCATTCAGAATATTAACCTAACAATCGCAGAACACAAAATTTTTTGAACAAGTAGAACATTCACTGCAGTGAAAAGTTCAATGCTTTAATCTATGGATCGATGCACATCCAATCTCCGATGATATCCGATAGACCAGTGGCGTGAAACACTATGATGAAAATACAACAAATTAACGATCCTTCCGTTCAACAAAAGGGATAATTGTTTTTTTCTAGCTCTGAAGTCAACTCAAGTATCAAGTAAAAGTGTGGACCACAAGTAACAGTATGTCGTAGTTAATTAAAACGATTGACATATTATCCCAGTTTGTAAACACGCCACTGGACTCATTCAACAGACGCTTCGGGGTTTTAGTAGGAGGCTCAGCTAAGTTCACAGTCAAATAACAAAAACTCCATGGTTGTTTGATGCCACAGATTATAGATATATTTATTTACATTTTGATGTTAAAAAGAGCATTTGAGAGCGGAATGCATATGATCTATTATTTAATTATTATTATATGATTTAGAGTCTCTGATACCATTATTCTTGATTTGGTTACTTCACTAGAGCCGTAGATAAAGTAAAAGTATACCAACTATAGCATCTAAAGAAATGGCATCATCATCTTCCGGTCCATCAACTGCAACGCAACCAGATTCCCCAGAAACCTTTTACAGGAAAATGCTGGCTACCGCTATAGGTAGCATATGCTTAGGAGAAGGTTTTGATACTGTTGACAAAGATTGCTTAGGAACACTTGTAGAGATTTTACAGTGTTGTAAGTTCAATTTGTTAATGGATTGGAAGAAAGTATATACATATTGTTTTAGACCTAAGCCAAGTTGGTTTAACTAGTAAAAATTATCAAGAATTAGCTGGAAGAACTGAACCAGTTGTAGGTGATATAGTCCTAGCTTTCGTCGACCTAGGTATGATTATTTAATGGGAATTCAATATAATAATATTTCACCTATATTTTCTGAAAGGTTTTACTGTACCAACAATGGACGATTTCATGAAAATGTCAAAGTACCGATCACTGCCACCTATTGTTACACAACAACCTCCCAAACAGCCAAATATGCTCACTGCTGGTGTGCGTCAGCCCTTACCACCACATATTCCATCTTATTTACCTGAGTTACCAGTTCCGCATGCTTATATAAGAACTCCAGTGAGTATAAATCCTTTGATAAGCCAACATTCAAAATTTAATTTCATGTAAATCTTCTGATTTAGACACATCGGCAACCTATAATAGATTATGAATCTGTTAGAGAAAAGGCTGCTATTCAAAAGAAGGATGTTGAAAAAGCATTGACTAAGTTTTTGGCAAAAACTGCACCAGCTACTCATAATCTTTTTGATACAGATGATACAAATATGTTCCCATGTAAGTATGTAACCTCTTCCATTTCCTTCTCCAAGTTCAACTACACAAAGCTTTCAACTTCTTGTTTACTTAAAAGTTGAACATTTTTTCAAAAATCCCATTTGCAATTTTCGTTATGTATTTTTGAACTGAATCTGTGGTTTAGTTGTTCTTGAAAATTCTCACTGATCTTGGGTAGTAAACGGGGATCTATTAATTTCTGAAAGGTAGATAGCTTTATTTATTTGTGCATAGGTCCGATTTTGCTTCACTAGATGGCGTTGGGAAAATGGGTTTTCTATATTTTGAACACTGTTCTGACAAGTTTTATACAAAAACGTTGATTTTATTGCAACTTTTCTGAGTGAAAAAACAAGAGAGAACCTGGAAAGTCCAGATTTACAACTAGTCTCATCCCCACATATCTCAACCCACAAACGACGATTGAAAATTAAGGTTCATGAACTTTCCCATCTTATACAATGCCATTTTAACACACAACTGTATTGAGAAGTTTCCAATTCTTCCTTTGAAGAGAGGAATTTTCGTGACAATTTGATATAACGAGAGAATGCACCTTACATTATTCCAAAACCATTTCAGTGATTGCGACTCAACCCAGCGGTCCTGCTTATCTGAGTGCTCTGTTGCCTCAAGATCAAATTTTTGATCCAGAAGATCTTGAATATGATGCTAAAGCAGAAATTATGGGCCATAAGAAAGAACATACAAGGAAAGAGGATGTTAAATCAGAAAAAATGGAAGGAGAGACCAGTGAATCTCCTAGGAGCGAAGAAACTAATTCTTCAAATAATTTCATAGATAATCCTTACCTTGCAGCAACAAAGTTGCCAAATGATGAGGACATTGATACATCATAACATGAAATTTTTTGAAAAATCAGAACTTGAAAGGCTAGTGACAATAAGGTTACTTTTTAACTATTTGTATATTTCAGTACTTCCTAGGATGTTAATTGGTGTATCTTCCTTTTTATATAATTTAATTACCTATTTTACACTGTATCTATCGATTTTGTTTCATATTATAGTTGGTTCATTTCAGTATTTGTTATTGCAATTGAGCACTTGGTTAACAGATTTGATGTTCATTATGATTATTGTATTGGACAACTTCGAGAAATTTTCTTCAAAATTTTTATTGGAAACTGATAATTTTATGATGTATGATTAGACAAATAGTTTTTAGATGTTATTGAGTTGTATTTTCATCAAATTACAAACAAAATTGTTTTATATAAAAAACTTTTATTGTCCCAAAAAAATTAATAGTAGAGTTATCATAACAATGTTTCTAATACTTGATGGTTCCAAGACTTCCGCTGCTGATATTAAAGGCTGAAATAATGCTGCATCCTGTTGATTAGTCATCCATCCAATGATATTCTCATTTGCATTTTGTGCTTTCAACCAAACATATAGGGGTTGAAAGTATTTAATCATTGAATCTGCTGATATTCTGTCACTTTTTCCTTTGGTGAAAATCCTTATAACGTCTTTCCAGTGTTTCGATTTCCCAATGCTCATGACTTCTCTGAAATTAATGATCACTTTTATGGTTTCAACTAAACAGGTTTGATAAAAATATACAGGGTGTCAATTTGAAAACTTTCTGTGTGAATGAAAAATTACCTCTCAGAGTATATTAAATTCAGGAAAAATTCTTGTGCAGGTGAAGAATACTCGAAAATACCTTTGTTTTAAGGTAACTCAAAAGGGGAGGAGATGCCATTTAAAATGTTGGGGTTGAGGTGCATGGAACCTAAGGAGTGGCTCACCCCTTAACTAAATTATAGTGGTTGTGGTTCCCCTACTTGTAACATATTCTCAAAGATATTCGCATTGAAAGTTTTTAAATCGACCCCTGTATGTGGTGTGTTGATTTGAATCTATGAGAGTAACTATGAATCACACTGTGTGCTGATATATTTCTATATTTGTCAGAAAAATTGTCAATGGAATAAAACATACGATAATATTCGACCAGCTTCACGAGATCTATAGATATCACAGTTGTGTAAAGGCCCACTATGTCCAGCAGCGTTACATAAAGTTTGAACACTTGAAATTCCAATAAAAGAGCCACATAATATTTCATATAGGGTATATCTGCTGGTATATGCCGTTTGGCAGCTGCATCTAAGTGCTGCTCACTTCTTGGGACCGGCGGAACTATCCCTTGGAATTTGATGCGAAGCTGCCACCAGTCGGAATTCATATTGGACACACCATTCCGAAAAATTTCATAGCGCCACTGAAAACAAAACTTCATCAAATCTATATAATTATATAAAAATTTTAATAATAATAGGAATAAGAGCGTTAAAAAAATAGAACTATATGGCTCAAAGAACCAAATACAATATAAAATTAAGATATTAATTAACAAAAATTGAATAAAAACACTTGACTGTACTTGACTGAATATCAAACTATGTTTCACCATGGGATAAGCGAGAAATCAATTACGATAAAATTAAGAAATATGAATAATTATCAATTACTGATAATCACTTCTCTTCAATTGAGAGGTACTTTTTCCACTGAAATTTTTTGTTACCTGTTTGACTCTCATCCTTTGTTGTGAATTGGTTTATTTTATGAAAGATTTTATATATTATGCTTTAAGGTTGTTTTGTAGTCTGTGGTGAAGTATTTCACTTGAGTTTTTGCATACTTTTCTTTGATGGTTACATAGATTAATATTCTTCATTCAATAGCCTATTCCAAGTGAAAGACTGCCCATTTTTTAGTCTTTCTAGCTGTCATTGCTTATGGCACAAGAGATAGTTAAGATCCTTCCTTTTTTCGACATAATCTAACATTTGGCATGTCCACATAAAATTTACACCTATTCCAACCACTGTATAGGTCCTATATCCCGAGCCCTTTTTTAAGGGACGATCAATTCTATATGCAATATTTTCTTGAATACTTACCAAATCTACTAGATACGCAAAAGGAGCATAAGAGACTTTCTTCAAGGCCATTCCAAATAAAAATTTTATGTTCATCTCATAATTACTAGTATCGTTGTTGTATAAGCCCACTAGGTGTAGATGAGTTGGATTATAGACAGACAAACTAATGGCATTGGCTATTCCTTCATGAAAACCTGAAGTAAAAATTCATAAGCTAAAAACAAGCATGAATAGCAATTCAGTGCTTTTGTTTTATACAGCTATTCATTATAATTGTCTGAAATTTGAAAATTGACTAGTATTAGGCTAAAAACTACTTTGAATATTTTAAAGGTAGTATACCTGGGTTTGCTCCGTCCCTATAAAGATATGGTTGGCCAGCGTAATATAAATAATATTGTATATGAGTCATTTCATGATGTGTTGTGACTAAATCATCCATTTTAACTTCTGTACATTGTTTTATTCTGAAATTTCCATTTAAATGTAGAAATTATAAGCCTAGAGTGGCTTCTGCTATATCATGTAGAAATCATGAATATGTTTGCACAAAAAGGTCAAAATGAGTATTATACAAGGATGGATTGATAAGTACCCGTGCTTGGAAAGAAAAATCAATGTTTTGGAATTTTTATTTCTCAACATGGTCTCCTTTTAGCTCAATACACTTAGCCCAGCAATATTCCAACTTTTTCATGCCTCCAAAAAAAAATATGATTTCTAGAACTCTTCAAATAGGCCTCCGTTTCAGAAATGACTCTTTGTTTGACATGAACCGCTTTTTGCTTGGCCATTTCTTCATGCTTGGAAACAATAAGAAGTCACACCGTGCCAGAATCAATGCAATAATTCACCGAGTATTGCCCTGTTATTGTCTTTTCCTTTTTCAAGTAGTCAATGAGGATTATTCCTTGGAAATCTCAAAAAACAGTGGGCATAACCTTTCCGGCTGATGGACCGCCGCCTTCACTTCTTTGGAGCACGTTTGGATTGGCCCTAAATAAGTGCAGACAGTCCTTGCATCTTGCCGATAGCTTCTGCATCTCCAAATGTTGAGTAAAGTATTGTGAACGCGTTCGTATAAAATGTTTAGAATCTTCACTCTGCGATCGACCAATACGACATCATGGATTTTAACAACCGTAGTCACCTCCTTCGGACGTCCTAGGCGATCCTCCTCGAACACCGTTGTTCGGCCCCGTTTAAATCCATAGAACCAATATCTATATCTGATGGTGATCATTGTAAGTGCACGGTCCTCACAGCTACTAGTCAATTTTGATTTCCAAAATAACACAAAATTCTTCACTATGAAATGTCTGCATATCAAAATCACAGTCAGATTTGTTAGCTACAGGTCCCTCTGTTGCCAAACATGGGTAGTTTTCAATTGAACCTCGTTTTATCAGGCCAAGCACAACAATTGAAGAACCCACAAATTTATGTTGAATCCGCAGTAAAACTACTCTTTCGATGGCTTCAGATGAGCCAGCAATAATTGGTCTTCATGAAATCATGTATTTTACCAAGATTCTTATAAATTCTGGCACCACCTAGAATTTCGAATGTGGTAAACGAACACCTCATTGAGCGGCTTTTGATATCCTCTAATATCAACCATCTTGTTCAAATGCCAAATTGAGCATCAAATTTCTGGATCCCCGTATTTCTAACGCCAATCAGAAAGAATAAAATGTTTTGAAACGTTAAGATGCTGGAATAAAAAATACTTGAAGGCTTACCTATAATCTAATCTGTTGCAAAAATCCCATGCACTTGCAGTACATTGTACCTTTCTATCAACTGGTTTTTCAATCATCGAATGTCTCCAGAACTCATGTGGCATTGATTTTAAACCCAAAGATGTGAAAAATTCTTCGCTCATTTGAAATATCCTGAAATTATTCATATGTACTGAACGCATAATCTTTTTGATAGATACTTTCGAACAAGAGATCGCCGAAAATCATCAAATATTTCCAAAAATAATCCGTCGTCCAGTAAGTAAACGAAAAAAAGGAGTTGGAGGGGAAACTAGTGCAGCTTTGCAACAGTATTATTGGGTTACTGTATGTCTTGTCTACACATCGGTGCGGTTATTTTCTAAAAAGGTCTAGTCTGTTACGTTTCAGTGAGCCTAAACCTGTGGTACCCATAGACGTTATATACTATGGACTAAGTGTCTTCTGGCTTTTGTTAAGATTTCGTCTCGGTAGACACTAGAGAAAGACGATCTTGCGTTTCATCCGTACGAACAGAGAGAAAATATTAGGGCAACCTGTCACAATCGTGATTGATAAGATTTCAGATAGATGTAACAAAAGAAATTGTCGTAAATCAGGGTTGATAGGCTGCCTAAAAGGTTCCAACACTCTAGTATACAGGACCTCTCTCTCATCATCGGTCCATAGTATACTATATAACGTCTATGGTGGTACCTTAATTGGAGAAAAGTATATACGACGAACTGCGCGGTGTGATTCGTTTTTTGCTCGTAGAAAATGTTGAACCGAAGGATGACTGCACAGTACTTCATGTATGAATTCCTCAGGTTCCTATTCGTGTATCGATCAGTTCAAAAATGGCCGTCATAATGTCGAAACGCAACAGCCCAGTGGGCTGAAAAGCAACGATCTTTCACATTTACCTTAGTGGCGTGAAACCTTGTCTTCGCATTTCTTCAGTGACATCAATTTTGACCTCATTCGGATAAGGTGACACCAAGGCTTCTATTTTTGTCCATTCTTGAGCCCACAGATTGCCCAATACATGGGCAGGAAGTGGCCCCTCTGGACGAATAACACTTGGACCATAATGGTTCAACAATTTTCTTCTGACGTAAGTGAATAGTTCTTTGTAAAGTGGCTGTAATCTCTGGAAGGATTCCGAGATTTCATTTTCGAAATTGGAATCTTCGTACATGTATCTCATCTCTTCCCCTGCATCTTGGAAACCTGAAAGTATATGGCAGTTACTCTTATATTGCTGTATGTCCCTGGAAAGGCAAGCTTCAACTCAATTGCAACTCCTTGACGCAATTGGTACAATTGTGGGCAATAGAATCGACATATGGATTATCATTTGTCATTCGTATGGAATTATTTCAATATATCCAATCGAATTGATCTATTATAAAAATCAAAATTCTATATAAGTTAGTGTAGAAGAAAATTTTGTTCCTACTTCGAACAGAAAATTGTTTTTTTCGGTAACCGTCCGGGAAGTGTTTACTTCCCGGACGCTTTTTCTCTGAGAAAGTATCATTTCCCTGTCTGGTTTGGAAAGTACGTATTTCCCGGACTAGGCCCAAAAAAATCAGGGAGTTTGTATCATTGTGAATATGAAAATCTTTGCAGGTATATTGTTCCGGAGTTGTTACTTATACCGTTTCATACAGGAAAATATCTCATTCCGCATTTTTTAGAAAAATGACTATTATAAATCACCGTTAATTCTCGATGCCATGTTAGCAACCTCAACGTATCTCATGAATTTGTTTTTCATTGGTGGTCCAGTCTTATCATGCCATTCTTTCCATATATGTGCCAATTCCATAGGGTTCTTAGAATTTTCCATAATTCTCGATACGTCTTCCAGTTCCAATTCACAGTAACTCTTTTCAAAATTCTCGTAAGGGCAGATTCTTACATGAGAATATATGTCTTTCATTTCCGAGATGAGATGATAAATCTGAAGGAAAGATAGTATGTTATCGAAATAAATGAAATGAAACAGGTATTTAATAATAACATGTCACAAACATCAATATATTTTCTTTCTATGTGTGAAATTGATCATTCGTAGAAGTATAAAAAAAAATCCACTACTTAGTTTACTCGATAAACATTTGTAATTTCCTCATATAAATGAATGAACTCGTGAATTATCAATCCTTCGATAAAATTGCAAAATATACAAAATTTCAATATCCACCTTATATGCACAAAATTTTGTTGAGATCCGACGAATACCTTATGAAATATCAAGTACTTAAAAAAAGTTTTGGGAATCTTTTAAAAAATTTGAGAAACATCTAATGCACCGATTATTATGATATCCCTGTATAAATTCAATACGAATATGATGGTGCATCATCCAAAAATAATTACACCATATCATATTCTCTCATGAATACGAACCTCATTATATTTCTCATCCGGCAAACTTCCTCTGTTTCCGGTGACTAAAAATCTGAGGTGCCTCCGCACCATTGGATCTGGTAACCTGGTCCAGTCAAAGGTGACAGCTCTACTCCAAGTAAGCTTTTCAAATTTCGCCTTTAAAGTTTGTTCTTCCACCATTCTTCGCTTATTGAAATCAGTCATATTTGTGGCATATGACCATTGTGTCGTACCACCACTGAAGCATATCCTTGAAGCTTCTAAATCGAATTCTCTCAGGAATTGGAGAGCATCACCAAGGTTCACGTTAGTTCCCTGAAAAAAAATTGAAAATGTATAGGAGCAATGACGTGAGGTCAGGAGATATTGCGCCCTTGTTTTCAAGTCATCAAAGCTACTATTTTTGAGATTTTCTTGAGGAGGATGGGGCAGACAAATTGAAAGATTTGATGGTTATCAGGTTCAACCGGAATTTCAAGTTTGCGTCATTGTACTCACATGCAAAATTTCATAGATATTATTCTTTTCGTTCAAAAGATATTAACTTGGTTCCGTTTTTCATCCTCACCAATGTATTATATGTATTTTAAGTATATTAAATATCCATAACATGGTATTATTGTAGCAGAAAGACGCGAGTTGCGACTTGGTGTAATATTAATGAATACGTTCTCTCGTACCTTCCCAATAGGTATGATTTGTAGTTAAGATATCACGATTTTCATGGTACACTGGTAATACTCCAGAATTGCACATCGCACATTATAATTTCTTTGCTACATCATCCTCAATTATCATAACTTTCACTTCAGAATGGTAAAGTAGTATCAATTTAATCGTAACCACTTTCTGTCTTTGAATTATATCTTTTCAACATTCAAAGTCGCTTGAATTGAAGCCAGGAAACAAAAAGATTTCTCAGAAAATAATTTTATAGATATTCTTCAATATTTGTATGAGAGATTTCAGGTCGTTACGCAGTTCTATCATATCTTAATAGCATAACAGACACGTTAAGTTAACTGTTTGTTTTCCATTGAATGTCATGATGCGAAGTTATTTCATTTTCCGTTTTTGTTACTTAATAATTTGTTTTGTAATTTCATGATATATATTTTTTTTCGAACATTTAATGCTCAACAGGTATACAATCTATACATATAGGTATTGAGGAATTGTTATTTCATTTAGGATCTATAAAAATAAGAATTAGTGACGTTTTTGTTACTTAATATTCATTGAAAACATGGAATTTTTTAACATTTGTTTTGTAATTTCATGATATATAATTTTTTTCTAACATTTATTGCTCATCAAAGGGCTATTATAGTTTAAATGAATATATGGGTGATCATTTGTAATTTGATATCAATTTTTTTTTCTTAAAGTCAACTCTGGATATATAATGTCATGGAGATCGTAGATTATTTCATATGACCTGAACGTATGGTTTGGACAATATTGGAGATCGTAGAGATTTCATTGTATGGTTTGGGCCTTCCTCTCGTAGCTTCAGTTTTTTGGTGTTCTGTATACTCCCAGGTCTTTTACAAGCGGTGTTCTTGGAGGGTCAGAGTTGGGACCGATCTTGTTTCTGCTTTATAGGTTTGATCTACCTGGAATGCTCTCGTCCTTTCTTCTATATACGCTGACAGGAATCATCAATCCAGAAAAATATGTTGTCCTACATACGGCAGCGCGGAATCCCCGAGGACACATAATAATGGTTCGACTATTTCTGAGCGTTCAAGCCATAAAGACTTAGTGGTCGTTATGACGGAGAATTTGAGCGGTCAGATCATCATACGTGCTCAAGGACTACCATAGCTATCTTCTGGAGAAGGCTTTGAAAAGTCTAGCATAGGTACATATAGTCCCACTAGTTATAAATTTATGATCACAATACCCAAAAATGCGCTTCAGTCAAAGGGCTGTAAGGGCTGTAAGCCTTCCAAGCTCCAAACCCTCCAAACAAGCCCTGTCAACTAATTTAATACACCAATCTGAGCTGATATAGTTTTCAAATTTCAAATATAAGATAATAAAAAATGGTGTTACTTATAATTAGTTAATTAATGATTTTTTTGGATTTTGGTAAAGAGATCCTGAAAGAGAAGAAAAATCACTTTAAATGAGCTGATTTCGAAACTGTACCTCCATTATTAATAATTGATAATTTTAATTAAACGTTGAAGATTGCAGTCTTAAGTTGGTAAGTTACAATAATTTATTTTTGGTGCTTATACAGTAGATTTAAAAATTAAAAAACTATAAGAAAATTTGATAACAGATTTACGTTGGAAGTTTTTTACTAAAGTTAATTTTTCAATAAACTGGGACCTTGTAAATTAACAAATTCTTCATTAATGATTGTAAATTAAGAAAATCTTTAAATAATCGCCATAAACCTTTTTTGCTTCGTGTAGCCTTTCTGGTATACTGATAATATAATATAGTGTGATAAAAGTTTGAATGGATTTAAGACTTTATTTGTGTTAACAAAAAAGGAAATTCATCTTAATCTTGTGAAGGACTGAGTAGTCGATAGCAATTGCAGGAAGTCATTAAATAACATCAATTTTTATTATTTCGACCCTAATTAGATCATAAGGAAAAAAGTTTATTTACCTGCACAAGCCTTTCATCAACAACAACCTCCGCCTCAGCATCATTGCAAACACTCCAAAAAACAATCAGCACCACTCGCAAAACCTTAGACGTAAGCCTGTCTTCACCAATATCTAACTTCACCATCATTTACCATGTTTTTGACGCAAAATATTCCAGTACACTAAATTGATGTCGCACAACCGATTTCCAACAGTACACACACCTCCAATTTAATGGTTCTGTGATGGCGAGACAAATTGATGTCTCTTCCGAGTTAAGGCTCTGCGACAGGCACGTGCCCATTGAGTTTCCATCGAATGAAAGGTGCTTGAATTACAGCTTCCTATTTTTTGCGGTTAGCTTCGAGAAAATCGGAAGTTGCAAGCTTATGAGCGATCTATACTGCAATTGAGGTGTGTAAATGGGTGATTTCTCTATTGGATGTTTTCCCGAAGTGAGAACTTCTAAATGCTTGAGTGATCCTCTGCTGACCCAAGTACTCGTCGGAGTGTAAAGAAATCTATTGAGGATGTCGGTCATTGTTAAGAAGGCTGACATTAATTTCTTATTGATGATACAGAAATTGTCGTACCATGAATAAAGAAATAAGATATCCAAACTTGAACGCAAGGGGGTATTTATGGAAAGTAATAAATGACATCGCAAAATTCATAAAGTTTCCTTTCAACATTAACACACATGAATGATCTCATTGATTCCATGAAATACTCAACAGCTACTGAACCAGTGCTCCATAGGGCGATGAAGCATTGAAAGTGTAACAATTTTTAGTCAATAATACAAAGAAATAACAAGTCCTATTACAATAAATAATTTACTTACACCACTTGAAATAATTATTTATATTCACAAGTTATCAACAACTCTGTCTCGTCTACTCAGACATCTGTTATTTATCATTATGATGATCCTTTATCATGCCTTTTCATAGGAAAACTATGGTCTTTATTACGGCCCGATTGTCATAATGCGGATGGCGACATCATTCGTGATTAAATTTATAGTCAACATAATTCTTTTGCGGCAAACGGGGGCCCGTATCTCGGTATCTTTTACAATAGTATGGGAACACAAGAAGGGATTTCGGGAGTTACTGAAGCGTGGCAGATTAAATATTTGGCACAATAACGAACTTGGCCAAGATATTTGGACAATTAACTTATTCTGAAAATAAGAAAACTCTAGATCAGCCCATTCGGAAGATAAAGAGTGTACGGCCGGGCGAACGAACACGCTTAAGTTTGACCCTGGATTCTTCATTAAGAAGTTTAACCCAATCGATTGATCGTTTTATAGAGTATTTCATAAAGATGGTCAAGGGATTCACAGAATACTTCAACCGATATGTCAGATTGACCAATATAATGCTGAATTCGCAGAATTTCAGGCATAGAATCACTCAATCGACGAGTTGATCAACCAATCAATGCTTATGAAACCCAGCAATAATATCATAAACGTTGATCACATGATCATCTCGTTGATCGAGCTTTTTCAACTTTCGTAAAAATTTGTGTTATAATTGTATCAGATAAAGAATGAGCGTACAGAAACTCCTGATCTCACACTAATAGATTGCTACATTTTGTTTTAAATTTAGAATTCTACAGTCTTCACTTCCGTGATTTAATTCAATTTCTGGAGTTGCGAAATTTCCGTAATTTTCCTACTGAAACAATGCATTTTTCATCCTTCAAATCAAGGATTTTGGCTATTAAATCGAGCCATTAACCACGAAATGGAAGACGGGACAATTCACATTTCTCCCAACCGTGAAATTGAGATTTAAGCACAGAAATTTTCATACGAAATGATAATTAGATGAAAAGTATTATATCTTTCAGGTGGATATAATAACCCAGCTTATCAAGGGAGAATATATTTCCCAACTCCCAAATTGTAACATAATAGATGGTGACCCAAGTTCGAATGTCTATTAGACGTTTTTGGAAAACTAGATTGAAAATTGGGATTATGACATTGTTCGAAATTCTCTACCGAGCTAAAATATTTATGGAGTCGGAGTACATTCGTTTATACAAGGAGAGAAAATAAAGTTGTAAAAAAGAGTTTCAGACGTGATTGGGTATTCAATGCTGAATTCATTTCTGTTAAAATCAATGTTTTAACAGTTGTTAAACACAACAGAGAAGAAGGCCAAATATCTGTCCATGCAGATTTTGAAATTCGTAAATATCAGCACAGGAAGCTTCAGCAAAATTCCTGAAAATATCGAATAATTCGGAAAACACTGTTATTCCTTCGCAAAATCCAATGCAATCATAAAAAATCACTACAGTGTGGCATTGACGATCCTGAAGGAGGCAGTCAGTCTTAACAAAAAAGTGGAGAATTTTCTAGACATGTCTAGAAAAGCAACATCTACATCTTGAAGACTGAACCAGCCTCGATTTCTCTGTAGATTCATACTACAACACGTGACTCCCAAATTCAACTACTATTAGTGGCTATCAAATGTGTAAACATTCATCAAAGGAGCAAGGGGCTCGTTCGCTATTTTGTCCTATTCAGGACGGGAAAACATAAAGAACGTGATGTCTAGAAGGTTCTTCACGTTCTTTGTTAAGACTTAAGATTTATTTGTGGAGGTTATTGATATACATTTTACATATTTTGAAAGTAAAGAAAACTTGAATTTCTCCTCGAGAATTTCTAAGAAATCACATGAAATGAAAGCTTATATTTCATATTTTGACGCAACGCAAGGTAGCAAGTTGTAGTAATCAATAATAGAAAATTCACCTTCGAGACACAACCTGTATATCAGGTGCATTCCAACACGCATTATGAAAATTCGCCATTTGCGATTACTGATCTACGCCACTGCCTTACCTCAAGATCTGGGGTCCAATGCGTATGCGCCGAAGCTTATCAACGTCGTACGTTCGACTTTTCTTCTGGTTTCAACGTGAAAAATTCAAGAGAGATCTTTCATTCATCTTGTCTTTGCTTGATTCGTGAATCAGTACAATACAATCAAAGTCCCACAAGAACAATATGGCAGTAGTGTGTGTCAAATTAACTCAAAATTTCGATAAGACTGAGCAATTTTAAACACTAGTGGCGCACGAAAAACAAAACTTTTCGGTTTGATGTTGTAATTTTATCACCTCGATGCTTTCGTCATTCACACCGCCTGTAGTTAAGCGACTGTTAGGCTGGAAAAAAGGCCTAGACGCAGATGACAAATGGTGTGAAAAGGCTGTAAAGAGTTTAGTGAAAAAGCTGAAAAAGTCAGATGCTCTTGAGGAGTTAGAAAGAGCGATCTCCTCACAAAATCAAAATACAAAATGTGTCACTATTCCCAGGTTAGTTCCTTTGTTCTGCGTATTCAATGTTTATATATGAAGTTTAAGGTCATTATTATGGATTTGTCCTCCCCCTCACTCCGCTGTGTCTGGCTTGTGACCTTTCCCAAATGTCTATGAGATGCGGTGGACGCAGATTCCATTGATTTGCCTTTTTGGTATTCTCAATTCAATGTCCCATGTCCGCAATTATTTTTAGGAAGACGGATCCCTCGGAACCGGAAATGCCCTTCTTTTTAAAAATAGAAAACTAATTTGCTGTTATATCTGCACCATTGACGTAGATTTGGGGTTCCATAATTAAATGAATCATTCAAAGAATTTGGCTACTGCTGAATTTTCGTCCCAGGGATTCTGTCCTTTGTTTCATTTCGTGCTCCATTTGAGTGTTATCTGATTATTTATAGGTATTTCTAAAGAACATAAGCAATAAAAGAAACTCATAAATGAATTAGTTGTTACATGGAATTTGAGAAAACTATATATTTTGATTTGAAGCTTCTTTAACATCCTTATCACCTGTTCATTAATGTATAATTTGTTTATAGACATTTGCACTAATTCATCTATCAACATAATTTTTCTAATATATATTACAAACATTCAACAATGTTTTGAATATGTCAGGTGTTTTGTCATTTATTTGAAGATATGAATATGCAAACACATTACTATATTGTAATGTAAACACTATTCTCTGACCAAAATAGAATGCCTGTTATATTATGTTGTTGTTTATGTTACTATCAATTTTAGTTTACATTTGGTTTTCCTAACCCAACGAAATTAACAAATTACTGGATAGTGCATATAATAAGGACAGGATTATACCTTGTTTGAATAGCAATTAGCAGCTTTAAAGATTAATACATTTTTATTTTGAAAGTAATTCATTTTTTGAATAGGGGTAGTATTGAATATTTGGGGAATAACTCGAGAAATACATAAACCTTATCATTTTCAGAGGGAAGACAGGAACATAGGCATTGTAGGGAACAATTCAGGAAGACTTTTGTGATCAAAATTTCTTGAAAAAATGTAGAAAAAGTTTGGTATGTATTGGTATGTTGTTTATAGGGTATTTTGGAACAAGAAGTGATGCCTATATGATCATTGTTAACAATAATTTTGACCAGAGATAATAAGAATGATACTTAAGTTATATTTTTTATAGAAAATTATCTGATTCGGATGTTACATGTAAATTGTCTTAGTAACCCTCATTCTTTATATATTGTGAGCTGTATAAACGAACAAGGACAATAATTTTCAATGTAATATTAAGTAATAATATTAAAAACTTTGAATGTTTGATACATAACCTTATCATATATTCAATTGTTATTAATTAATCTGGGATCCTTGCAAGATCCTGATCGAAAGATTTATTGCACAACTAAAGTTGAATATTTTTCTTGAGAACTGCTTTGTAGCCCAGTTATGGCTTTGCAATCCTTTTAATTAACAATTGATTGTACAATGGATTTATACAATCTTTTTAAATGATTTTAACAGCATAGGATGCTTTTGAGTTCACTAATTTTCCTGTGCCCTGAGCAAGATCCTCTTTCATTCTTCCAGCTAGAGAATTCTTGGCTTTTAGTCTTTAGGAACTGACCACATTAGCATTCTATTATGTCATACTTTGGAACACTCACCGGTAGCTGAAAATACAAATGCCAGAGCTTGTATGTCATTTTTAAACCCTGCATGTACAGTAAGTCAGTTGAGCTCTCAAACCCTAGATATTTCTGACTGTTCTCTGACATGCAAAGGTCTGCTTTTACACTGTAATCTCAGCCTCCAGATACAAGGTCGAAAGTAGCTTTTGGTCAGAAATAACATCTCAGTATGTGTTTAGTGTGGGGGGCATTAGAGTTCTTTACTAACTACTTTATGAGGTTTTACTCTTAGTGAATAGCTCTAGAATAGTCTTGGGGTTACAATGAGCCCCTTCACGACACCACTCATGTGTTGAAGTTAGGGCAACTACATTCGCTCATTGACCATGATGTTATTCTCACTCCAACCCATTATCACAAGATCATTGGAGTATCAGCAGATTTCAAAAGCACTTCCATACTGAGAGCAAATCTCTAAATAAGATAGAAGATTCTCCTATATATTTCCAGTGAAAAACCTTTCTTGTATGAGTTCTTAATTGAATGATGGGGTTCTTACACTATAACTTTTATTTTGTGAGAACTGCTAGAGCTTAGTAGTTAAATTGAATATGAGAGACTAGTAAATTTGATTTTAACCTTGATAAACTGCTTTCTGCAGTTGAAATTTTTAATATAATTACTAAGAGTTATGAAAACAGTTAATTTTTTTCATACTCATGAAATCTTCAAAATGTTTATTTTAAGTTTTATTAATATACCGGTTGAAACTGCTCATTCTTTTATAAATAGTCTTTCATCAGAGTGAAAACTATTTTGAATTTTCAAGGATTCGTCCCAATGAGTTGAATCAACAGAGAAAAGGACTACCTCATGTAATTTATTGCCGTCTTTGGAGATGGCCAGATCTCACCTCACACCATCAATTAAGACCTCTGGATCATTGTGAATGGGGTTACAATCACCGAAAAGACCTGGATGAAGTTTGCGTCAACCCATTTCACTATACAAGAATAATAGAGTCACCATGTGAGTACAGTAATTGAAAATAAAACAGAGTTCATGAAATATTACTCTTTCTTCAGCATTGCCGGCGATTTTGGTGCCACGTCATACAATTGATGAAAATAATGTATTTCCACGTTCTCTGGAAGATTTAAGTACCTCAGTACCAGAAAATACCTCGTTTCCTCATAATACGAATAGCCTAGGGTATGTTTTTTTCAGTATATAAAAATAGCATATCATGCAATTTGAATCCATTAGTTTTTTTTTTATTCCACATACTCTGGGGATTCCTTCACGATTTACATAGATCTAACTTCATTTTCAAATTTGTGCTTCAATATTGAATTTTATTTCATTTAATTCATGTTGCATAATCCTTTACCGATATAATGAACAGAAAATAATTCACTTTTTTTTCAGTTTATCCATACAACATTCTGGTGGCTATATGGAGGTTGGAATTATTCCTAATGGAACTTCAAACGGCATTGAATCTCCACACAACTCAGCCCCACCCACAGAGAGTCCACCACCAGGATATATGTCGGAAGACGGAGATCCGATGGATCCTAATGATAACATGAGTAAGGACCAAATTTCTTTCTTAATTAAACTTTTACCTCATTTTTCAAAACCATACTATGCCATAAAGAGTTTTAGGATTAATTCTTGTGTACTCAGTTTATCTTTTATTGTTCCTCAACTTTTAAAACATGGTCAATGATGGAAACTTGTATATTAATGTAAAACTGTAAATTATGTGTTATAAAGATAGATCATCAATGAACCCGATATACGTGTCAGTTACCAGATTATGAGACTTATCATTTCAATATTTGAGTGATTTTACTTAATTAGACAGTCTATAGTGCACCTGCGCAAGTATTTACGTTCAAGATGTCCGCTTTCCGAAAGTGACAGTTACATAACCTTCAATTTGATGAGTTTCCTTCAGAAATCTTTCAGCTGTGATGAAACGATTGGTATTTACAAATCTTTCGCACATGCCCAGTTTGAACTATTTCTCAGGGCAAATGACTTTTGAGCTCACTTTGTTGAATTTGCTTATTACTTTCATGATATTGTTCTTGTAAGTATATGATGATTTTTTTTTTCGTTTTCTAACTTGATTCACATTTCTTTAGCTCATATGGATCAATAAATGTTTTTTTTGTGTATTGCTCCTGAATTGGAGGAATTTTATTATCAGAGTTCATGTAGGAATTGTATGTAGGATTGTTTGTGGTTAGTTAAACAATATTTTTTCAATTGTTTCAGGTTTGCCCAGAATATCTCCCAGTCCACCTGTTGATGCTCAACCAGTGCTCTACTGCGAACCTGCTTTCTGGTGTAGTATAAGTTATTATGAGTTGAATACAAGAGTTGGAGAAACTTTCCACGCTAGTCAACCTTCTATCACTGTCGATGGATTCACAGATCCCAGTAATTCAGAAAGGTTAGGAAGCCTACTACGTATCAATACCAAAAAAAATTTCATTTTCTCTCATCAATTCTGATTGTTAATGAGAGATTGAAATGATAGCTTTGAAACTATGTTTTCGTTATATCATTATAAAATTATAAAATAAGTTTTTTTTTGTTCCAGATTTTGTTTAGGGCTTTTATCAAATGTGAATCGAAATTCAGTTGTAGAGCAAACGAGAAGACACATAGGAAAGGGAGTAAGACTGTATTATATAGGCGGTGAAGTATTTGCGGAATGTTTGAGCGATTCAAGTATTTTTGTTCAATCTCCTAACTGTAACCAGAGATATGGCTGGCATCCTGCAACCGTTTGCAAAATTCCACCAGGTTTGTCTTTTCTGCATTGTTAGATATGGTTTTTTTATCTGGGCGTGACTCTTAATACTTCATAATCAGAAACAAAGTTAATTTTAGAAAGGAAAGCTCAATGAAGCAAATTCTTCTTTTTTTTATTTATGAATTTATCTTTACATCTGTTGTCTTATATCTGAATTTCGACTGAATGATAATTTTTCTTTATATTCTGTGTTTATCTTCAAACTTACTATGTTTCAGGTTGTAATTTGAAAATTTTCAATAATCAGGAGTTTGCTGCGCTTTTGTCCCAATCAGTAAGTCAAGGATTTGAAGCTGTTTACCAGCTCACAAGAATGTGTACTATAAGAATGTCATTTGTCAAAGGATGGGGTGCTGAATACAGGTAAGAAAATTTTTTTTTTACTATATAGTTACATTGATGAGTGTTGGTTAAAAGTCAGCCGTTTAAGACTGACATATGATTTAATTTTCGATTTCAAAATAGAATATACATACAAATTGCATAAAATAAAAAATCTGAATAATGAAATAAGAAATTGACTGTAACGTATTGAATATGGATCTATTTATCGACATTAAATGAAAGTAAGCTTTAATTTCAATCTTTAGTTCTTTTTGGAAACAAAAAACGATATTCTTTTTGAATTGATTGGAGAATTCTGGATTAAATTTTTATATTCAGGATCCACATAGAAAGTGAGCTTAGGTAACAGAAGCAAATGTGATTTGTAATTAATCTAATCTTATAATTGAAATTGACGTCTTATGATGATTATGTTATATTCGGTTATATATTATTCTAAATATTCAATCCAATGATCTCAGGAGACAGACTGTGACCTCTACTCCATGTTGGATAGAATTACACTTGAACGGGCCCCTGCAGTGGCTAGATAGGGTTCTGACCCAAATGGGTTCTCCAAGGTTACCATGCAGCTCCATGTCATAGGAAGGTAAAAAAAAAGATGAAGGGAAAGACTATGTGTTTCCTAATTTAAGTTTATTTTTCCTGTTTCAAATTTCATCATTGAATATGGTTGATATTTAAAGAAACAAAACTGCGGAAAGTGAGAATGGTTCGGTCCTGTTCTTTTAACGATTCTGACCAGAATATATGCATTTTTGTTACATTTGGGTTTTTATATATTGTTTTAAGTATATACATACATATTTCAGAATTTTAACAGAGAAAAGTTACTGTTTAGCTTTTTTAGAAATCTATCATATAAATTTTGATTCACTATTTTATATTACTGCTATTTTGAAAATTTTAATCACTGTTATGTTGGTGTTGTGAGTAGCGTTTTCTACTGTAATATTTTTAGTGATTATCACAACTGTGGAGTGAATGATTTTGAGATATTGAGATTTCATTTTATGCATGTGAAAATATTCTATTCCTCAATCAGAAACTTTTAGAAACTTAATTCTATTATGTGAGAACTCAACGTTTTGATGATGAGTTTTCAATAAAAATGAAGAATCATTCAAAGTAAAATTGAAGAACATTCTTCTGATAAAAATGGTAAGCCTTTTTACATGACTAGCAAAAAAATCTTTGAAATATTTCCTTGATCATAAAATTATTGTTTTCAAAATGTCTCCTTTCAAACTTTTTCATCATCTTAACTTTAGACATCTTTACTTGAACATACTTGTTTTAATGATTTATTGCTATAGACCATTCCAGTGAACTGACAGTTGGGAGTTTGAATGATAAACAAAACTCAGCTGCATACTTTTGGATGCAAACCTGAATGACAGATAAAATAATCACATTTTGCCTCTTAATATTTTTGAAAGTAGTGCTTTTTCGAGTTTTTCTCGCGGGAAATATTGAAAAATCGTAGATCTCCCAGAAACGATCATTTTAGTTTCCTGTGGATGAAACTGACATATAGATGCTAAAAACATGAAATTTCTGTGGTCTAATTATGGGTTTCATAAACGTTGATCAACTCGTTGATTGAGCGATTCTATGCCTGAAATTCCGTGAATTCTGCATTCCATTGGTCAATCTGACATATCCATTGAAGTATTCTGTGAATCCTTTAATCAAGGATCTTTGTGAAACCCTCTATTAATGTCATTATTTTTCACAGAGTATAGAATAAGTAATTCTATGTTATTATCATCCAAAAGATCATGGAATGGCCAATAAGTTTTCATTATTTGACTCAATAATGAAAGTTTCAAAGCTTCTTATTTTGTGTGTTTATATACAAAGGTGTAAAAAAGTTTCAATAATAATTTTAAGCAAACCTGCTTATGTATCAATCAGTTTTCATTTTACAACCTTGACTATCCCCTATGATAAGTTTGAAATTTGCAGTTAATATTCTTCTATGAAAGAAAAAAGTAAGTAATTCAAAAGATCAAGGATCCATGGAACTTAATATATGATAGTAATCAATTCTCAATTTTCAATAACTTCATTAATTTCACAGCATTTAAGTATAAGCTTTCACTTATCCCCAAAATAGTTTCTTATGTGTTATTTTAATATTACTGTTATTTACTGCATTAGTCCTGGCTGAAAAACTAAAAAGTTATCTGAATTTCAACATAGTTTCTCGTATTTATGATTGTGTTCTAAAACTTGCTTGCTGTATTTCTCTTTGTTGTCAGTTTTCCACAAAATACAAGTTTTGATGGGTGACACTTCTTTGCTGACATTTTATTTGTCTATGAATTGAACGAACCATAAAGTACAAAATAGAAAATAGCAATTGATATTAACAAACTCAGGATATGTTATTAAACATTCAGTCAATTGAATTTGGAAATATTTTACTGCTTTTAGTGATGTCAGCAAAAGGAAATGAAACCCGGCAATAGAGTTGTTTTTTGAATGTGGGCATATAAAACAGATAATATACTATTGTTTTCTCACTATATTGTCATATTCATAGGTTTGTTACAACACTTTCATACTGGGCTATGTATATCCCATCTTGTTTACCTAAATGCTGAATATTTATATATATGTGTAATAGTTGTATAATACTCCTGTTGGAACAAACCTATTTTCAGTTGTTCTGATTGTGTTCAGCGAAAGCAGACAAATCAATAGTACAAATATGGGTTTTCGAGGAAATCCAAACAACTCACAAATATTTATATAATTCCTTTCAAGTTTATTTCATCATTTAAAATAATGCAAGTATATCGCTGTCTTATATGCTTTGAAATTTACAAATGCCCAATGATGTGTTATTTTGGTATACTGTATAGACATAGATACACTTAATTTGATAAGGCAATTACCAAATTTATGTATTTTACTTTTGACAAAATATACTTATAATCGTTACATGATTTTTATTTGTGTGTCAAATCACACAATAATGTCAATAACCTTCAACTATTATTGTTATTGTAACCAACGTTTCAACAGACAATAGATGATGGTTTTTACCCAAATAATAATTCTATATGAGCTCCATCATCAACAATTTCTCATCAGCAATGTCAATTTAATAGCAATCTAATTAAAAAGGGTGTACTTGGCAATTTATTTTTAATTCAATATTGCTTTTTCAAAATCTACGAAAATTAATATGAAGTCATGCAGCTATATTTATTATGTGAGGCATGATTAGTGGTGTATGATTTTTTCAGATTATTTCACTTGCTAAATTAAAGATCTTGGGTGGTAATTCTGAAGGAATCAGAATTTATTGCTTTTCCCTATTCCATGATTTCTACGAAAATTAACTTTTTCTGTGGATGAAAAATTTCATATATTTAATAAATATATGTGAGGTAATCCATGATTAAAGGAAAATTTCTTTGATTTATTATCAGATTATTTGGTTGCTATGGTAACAGATCTTGTTTGTCGGCCGACGCCATCTTGTAATGGATAGATAGGTCCATTGAAAGATCAATATACCAGAAACCAAATTTTATTTTCAAGATCATTACATGGTGTACTAATATACATGTACTCTTTGATTTAATTTTAGCCAGGAGGCCATTGCATTTGCCTACCAGACAAAACATGTACATGAAGGTGATATACAGATTGAGCTCCGATTGGACCATCATTGATTACAATTCGAAAACCATTTTTGAGATTCCTTTTCTCAGCAATTTTTCTAGCTACTATGAGCAAATGACCCAGAAGTTCAGCATCTGAATCCTCCGTCTTCGACAGTTGCGAAATGGGCTTCCTTGGAACCACCAAGTAATGAACTGGAGCTTGAGGGCTAATATCATCAAAAGCTACACACTAAAAAAGATTTTGAGTAAACTAAGAATAAATTGGAATTCAATATATTCTCATACCAGATTATCTTCGTAAATAAAATTACATGGAATTTCTTTCCTTAGGATTTTTCCGAAAATTGTATCTTGTTCCACATTACTCAGGTTTAGGTGGCATTGGTTTTGAGCCAGCTCTACTTCATTAGCCATTCTTTCAATTATTATAAACCAAATTTAATAATTTTAACCAATTATATTCATAGCAACAGACATTTTATTTTTATCAGATAAGTGCCCAAAAAAAAAGTTCCATTAACGGAATTATGTGAACATATGCACGGTATTCAAGCAACGTTTGTTGACGAGTGAAGTGATAAATATGGGATACAGGAGAATCGTCCAACGGTGTTGCAAAACCTATTTATCAACCCAAATTCGCTTATGGTCATGAATATTCTACCACAGTATATGGTATCTATACTGTGATTCTACATACGCAAATCTGGAAAAATATTAAAATGGGAAGGCATGACAATGCCGCTCAAAAATTGCCTCTGCCTCGGCGTTATTTTTCTACACGTCAAAAGGCAGAAAACCCGTGGATAACTTCTGACGAAAATTTTCTTGAGCAGAAAATTAATCTCTATGGTCGTTTACGGGTGTTGTTTTGTTTATGATTTGTCACTACCAGGAAGAAACAAATATTTGTAAATGTTATAAATTGATGGATGCCATTCAAATTTTCATGAAATTAGAAGCTACTGCATCAAAACAACTGAAACAATTTCTTTATTATTGAAACAGTATGTTGGACAAATTTTCGAGTATAACCTAATTAGTGAATTTATGAGAAGGGTGGGTGATTCATTCTTACATTAATTAATACACCATTATTCCTAAGTTGCCTACTATATTAGTATAATCAACAAGTAACCAGAACAGCAAAATGAAGGGAGTTTGCTTGTTTGTTTCTATTTTGTTCTACTTGGCACAAAACACTTCTGCATTATGGTGCTATGAATGTGTTTCAAACACTCCAGGGTGTGGAGAGGACTTTAATTGGCTATGGCATTGGACAACTGTGTGCCCAGAAGATGACGACGTTTGTGTGAAAATATTAGAAACTAAGAACGGAGAGACTGTCATTACTAGAAGTTGCTTGAGCAGTTTAATAGGTAAACGAACTGATATTCCTGCAGACCGATATGAAGGGTGCAGAAGTGCATCAGTTAATGTGAATCTTGCAAGATATGTGAATAATACTATCAAAGAACTTGATATCAAAAGAGATTACTATGATACTACAACTTGGTGTTTTTGCTTTTTGGATCAGAGATGTAATAACTCCACATTCATTATACCATCCCTAGGCCTTATTTTGATTAGTGTTATAGTCAGTAAGTTATGGCATTGAAGAATATTGTTGCATATGGGTATTATGTAGTGAATATTCCTAAGAAACTTCTATCTTAACAATAGAAAGTATGGAAATTCTCAAGTTTTCTGATATAGTTTTATTTTTTGCATATTGTTGGTAATTATAGAAAATTTATGACTAACATGTAGATCATATATTGAAACAATCATTAATTTTGAATTTCCGTCCATTTATTGAATCTGAAATTCTTATTTTTATGGTTATATGTATTTATTTATAGACCATTGACATGAAGTGAGGCATCTTCATTATTGCGATTTCCGTCCATTTATTGAATTTTGATACTTACAAATTTTTATTATACCTCAAGATGTAAATACAAATTATTTTTATGAAAGAATTTTTAATATATCTCTTATTGTTGCCAGCTCACCAAACAGCCTTAATTAACTTGTTAAAGATCAGGATGATTAGAAAAACTGCAGAAGTATATAATCCACAACAGTGCCTGAATGAAAAAAAAGCATGCACATTCACATTATATAAATTCAGGTTTCAAGGGTCAAGAAGAATTTCGCCAGAATAATATCTTTCGTAGTCAAATTTACACAAATTTTTCTTCAACTCAAAATTTTTAATATATGGATAAATGGTACAAATAGTAACAAAAAGCAAAATTTGATGTTAGCCTTAAGCAATATCTTCCATGAAAATATCTGGTGGCAATTGTATGATCAACAACTGTCCTTTGATCGTTGTTATAAACAACATGTGTTGGAGTATGCAATAAGGAACTATCAAAATGAAAAAGATATCACATTAACATTTCAGTAATAATAACTAATATCATAATAAAAAAACAATACTTTCAACATAAAGATATGCTTATTTGGTACCAGTTGAGCCAAAGCCTCCTGCTGCTCTATCAGTTTCTGTCAGCTCCTGAAAATTGTAATGAAATTCATTTATTATGCTTGACTAATTGATATTCTATGAGAAGCAACATGGCATATAATAATTATTGTAATACCTTTTCATCTACTTCCTGCAAATCTGGATAATAGACCCTTTCGCAAATAAGTTGAGCTATTCTGTCACCAACATTTACTTTAAAAGACTCCTCTCCATGGTTAAATAAGACGACTTTAAGTGGTCCTCTGTAGTCTTCATCAACAACTCCAGCTGATAAATTTGAAAAATAAATTTTCAAGAAAAAAAGCGATAATGGGTCTTTACCTCCAACATCGATGAAATTTTTAACTGCTAATCCAGACCTGGGGGCCACTCTACCGTAACAACCCTCAGGAAGTTGGATAACTAGACCTGTATCAACTAGGGCTTTTCCACGAGCAGGAACAACACATTCAACGGCACTTTTTAAGTCGAATCCTGCTGATTTTTTCGATCCCTTAACTGGAGTTGCTGCTTGTGGCAGAATTTTAGAAAACTTCAAAACACACATATTGTTTGATTCGAAAGCTACAGACATTTTGGAAATAATATTCTTTGGTAGCAAATTGGAACCAGCTAGAGTTATAAGGTCTGCTCTCGCTGAAGCAAAAACAGGAATTCTTCTGAGCATTCCAATATAACGCAACGAGTCATAACGGCTCAAATTAGCGGCAATATTTCGCGGTAATTTATGAGGTTATGTCCACAGAGCACCAACAGAGGTTATGATTTTAATCTAGAAAAAATTTTGGTTTGTCGTTCTCAACTTTAGCTATGGAGGTAGAGAGCCCTATCTACCTCTACCTTCCATAACTTTCAATGCTTTCAGACCAAGAAAGCACTAGCTTTCAAAAACTAGGAACAGGAAGATGTAATATAGTATAGTTTCTATGCTTTTAGCTAAGCATATTTACATGGATGACGTTTCTTATTTCAAATTTAAATTTCAAGTAGCAAATTTAGGAAATGTAAAACTTGAGGTAAGGAGCTTTTGCTCGTTTCAACTGAAGTCTTTTCTCGGACTTTCTTATTGATAATTCATCAATATAACGAAGACGGTCATATATCGTAATATTTTGTTCGATTTCCTGGTTGTGCTATGCATATCCTTTTAAAATAAAAAAACAGGATGCCCAATAACTCGCGTTGTATTGATTTTCGCACCGTGCGCCATACGCGTTTTGGTTTCATTTCCGGTATTTAATAATCGGGCAGAATATTCAAACGTATAGGGCGTTAGATCCACAGGCTTATTAATCTATGCGGCTATTGATTTACAGGCTTATTGATCTATGGACCTACTGAACTGGTCTACGCGCTTATTGATCTACGGGTTTATTGATCTCACGAAGTATATAATTCTATACCCTATGATTGATCATAGACTAGTGGTAATTACTTGATACTTCAACGAATATGTGATATGAATGCAACTATCATAAGAATAATAACTCAGGGTTTCATAAACGTTGATCGCATAGAGTAAAGATACTCTATTTATGGTTGATCGGTCGATCAATTCATTGATTAACCCTTTGATCATTCTGACATATCCGTTGAAGTAATCTGCGAATCCTTTGATCATGAAATCCACTATAAGATGTCTAAAAACAATCATTATTCTTATGATTTCAGACTTTTTATCTTAGACTAGATAACAAAATAATTTAAATAATTTTACTTCCATTAAAAAAACTATACAATCATCTTACAACAAAACATAAAAACATAATAACTACTACGATTTCTTCAATCATTTCCAAATTTTCTAACCATTGAAATATTTAACAAGCTCGCGACATGTTGTCAACTGGAGTCTAACTTTTGGAATTTTCTATTTTCTCGATGGCAGTGAATGAGACTAAATGAACCTAGTGGCAGAAAGGATAGTTGGGACATGCTCCTGGATCTACTCCGGCAGGAATTTGAGCAGGTACTGCATGGGCAGCTGGTTGAGGGTTCCATTGTCCACCTTGGTTCCATTGATTTTGTTGAGGGTTGGTCCATGTTTCAGGTCCTGAGAACAAAACAACAAATAAATATTTTAGACAATTTAATTGAAACGTATTTCTACACATAATATACGCAGTGAGTCATTCACTACTCCATTAATTTCAACTATAGATTAATTTTACTTAATTAGAGAAACAATTTCTTCCAATTCCTTTTAATAAGATTTAGAACCGTTTAAAAAATACAAGTGATTAATTAATATCTTCAAAATGACTGATACCATGTATTTACTACAATTTTTCTAAAGTTTAGGAAAATTTCATATAATATAACGATTATAATAGTACTTTATAGTTTCGGCTACTTAAATGGTGTAAATTGAGAAATGACAATGTCGAAGGAATTGGGCCAAATCGTCTCAGTAGTTCCGGATTTATGAAAAAAAATTTCTAATTACTTCTTGAATAAAATTTCTCTTGTGATGTAGTTCTATGATACAAACACATCGTTACCATTTCTATTCGCGAAGAAGAAATAGTACCCGTGGTCATTCTTTGACTAAAGATTTGCTCAGTTTATGCTTAGAAAGTGTTGAAATATCTACTCACCATCTACTCTGCCATAAGCACCAGCTTCACGGAGACCTTCACCGTGGTAGTCACCATCTCCGATGTACTCTCCCCTATCCAAGGCATTTTGGGAACCACCATTCCACTGTGGAACTGGGGCAGGGTTCCATTGGTTACCTTGGTTCCACTGGTTTCCTTGGTTCCATGCTGGTTGTGGTTGAGCCCATGCATTTGGTGCTGGAGCATTTGGGTTTGCTGCTACTGCTGGGTTAGCACAATTTGGGAAGTTCGGGCACGCTTGGGGACTGACACCAGCTGGGTACTGATGAGCTGGTACACCACCAGCAAGAGGTCCATTCCATACTGCTGAGGCGTAAGCCACTGCAGAAGCTAATACTACCTGAAATGAAAATTATAATGGTCAATGGAAGGTGATAGCTGAGCAAGAGGTTAAAAATTTAGGTTCACATCTTTTTAGTAACTGGGAGAGAACGGTTTTGTGAAAGTTGTAACACTCGAGTATGTTAGGGATAAGATGTCTAGGATAAAGGTGTATGCTTTAATTAGATTTTATTTTACAGCTTTGATGACAAGAGAACTCTTGTCTATGATTTTTTTAGATGTCGCCACACAGTATTTACTTAAAATTGATGAGCCTTATATAAGTTTCTTGATTTAGATTTGAAAATATTAGCTAATGCATTATTCAATTCAGTTCCACAAGAAAAATCGTTCATTGTCAACGAAAATTCCATAAAATATTCTGCGAGTTTCAAAATGTAGAATTCTGTAATGCAAAATGTCATACATTTATGTTAAATGTTAAAATGTATGCATAAAATCAAAGATCACTCAAATATTTATGAATGATTAGCATGCAAATGTCATTGGCAACAGCCAAGATTTGGAATGGTGTTTCCATTCAAATTAGGGCAAGTGCATACACCATTATTTCAGACATCAAAGTTAGGGGTTGAGATCACTGCCAACTTGATCGATGTATCCCTAGAACGTTAACGATCACTGAGCACAACACTTGAAACCACAGAGTAATCCTTTTTTATCACTTAAATCCACTTTGGGCACAACTTACCAGTTTTACAAACATGTTGTCTTGGGAAATGACGCTATGTGACAGATTAAGCATTGTTGTGTCCTATATATACATTTACCACGCCCTGATTACCCGTTCCATATAGAAATGCAACAGTTACGATATTTTTAAACCTATCCCACACATATATGGAATAAAATATTGGAATAATTAGTTTCTAGGGTATGATCCTTGAATATGAAGCAGGTGCGTTCACTCACATTCGTACACAGGGTGATTTTAATTAAAGGTGCTATGACGAAACATTGATAAGGATTTGCGTTCATTTAGCGAGCCGATTGTCCTTTAATGCAACTTCCGAATGGCGACCAAGGTTCGCCGCATTTTTTGCTACGCCAATGGAGTTAGGAGCGTTTGATATCAGGAATTCGTTGAGCAGTAGTTTGTCGACTGAAATGCGGTCCAGGTTGATTGTGATGAATGCTGTTTAGGGTAGATTCGGTCATTGTGAGCTATGCAGTATAAGGAAGTTTTGGAAAATTTAAAGAATCTTAATTGTGAAGGAAACAAGTACAGCGAAGATGATACAAAAATGTAGAAAAGCAGTGACGTGAGGACAGTAGTTGTCATGCGCTCTTTCTAAAATACTCTAGTAAAAGTGCCTTTTGGTAAACTTTTTCAGTAGTCTCCGAAAATGATGATCTAGATGTCATTAGATTTGCAAAAATTATTAAAAATGAACATATAAAAGGGGGTTTAGTTTTTCGTAAATATCTCAAAAACTAATGAAGATTTTTCAAATTCAAAGAACGATTCAAAAGGGAAGGGAAATTCCTAAAATCAGTTCATACTCCTGGCAATGTAGCCTCAATATTAATAATTTTACCAGAGGGATGAAAATACGGTCGGACAGGGGGGCTCTGGCTATCCTAAGCCAGAACATACTTTATACACTATTAATAAAATTTATTTTAACATATTGAATATGAAATTTCAAAAATGAAAAAATCAAGAGTTTAATGGATAGATGAATGATCAATAATCTGCCGGAAAAAATTTTATCTCAAGTTTCTATAAGTTATGAAATGGTTAATTAATAAGGACATGAACATTGCAAGAGTGATAATTGTTAAACTATTAATTTGAGATTTTTTTCCTCTATTGGAGCAATTCTTGGAGGACTTCAAAACAGATACATGTGGGAAAAATTAGAGAACTTTTATTATTCACCCATTTTTTAAGAAATTAAGTTATTGCGAAATGAAAAACTTAGATTAATTATAGACAAAAAATTTTTTTAAATATCATTGATAATTAATCAGGTCTTGAGTTGTAAGAAGCACATAAAAATTTTCTCAAATTTTTTATCCATTATTGTCTGAAGAATCATTATAAACAAATATGTGGCATAATTTTTTCTAAAAAACATTATTCGATTTTTATTTTCGTTAATTTAAAATTTTCATGGTTTCTGTAATAAACAATTGTTAACAAGAAATAGATATTTTTTCCTTTTTTACTTGTTGCCTCAAGAGCAAAATTGGTTCTTTTAATTTTTTGTTATTTCTGTTTTTTTCGATGATTAAATTAAATTTTGAATTTCGCAACAACGAAAGTTGGTATTAAGCGCTGAGAAAATTTTTTTATATTTCTCCAGGGAAATCTATTCTGAAGTCTTCCAAGAATCGCTCCAAACACAGAAAAAATATTTGAAATTACTAGTTAAACAATTATCACACTTGTAGTCTTCATGTCCAAGTACAAAAAATTATTGACTAGCTAATTTGAAAATTTAGATGAAATTTTTTTTCAGCTGGGTTATTGATCATTCATCTGCCCAGTATTTAGAACAAATGGAAATTCGAAACAAAACGCGAAAATATTAAACTTCTTCAATATTTATCAAATATTCTCAATTTGAAGCGATACACATTTTTTCCGATCATGCAAATATTTATAGGCACTTCCAGCTCCTGCAAATTTTCTTACATGGCGCAAATGGACTCCAATCTGGTTTCCCGGAGAGGTAATTTCACTCTAGAGAAAAGAAAAAAGGCACACGGAAGTAGATCCGGTGAATAAGGTTGATGGTGTTTAAATTGTTTATAATTGTGGCTCGATGAGATGGTGCGTTATCGTCATGCAAAATCCACGAGTTGTTTTTTCAAAAATCTGGCTGTTTACGGCGATTTTCAAGCAAACATCTTCCTTTGATTTGGATGTCATTGCAGCTAAAATAGTATATCATCAGTGCAATAGGGTGTAATATGCATAAAATGAATGTAGAAGTGAAAATTTCGTTCTGTTCGTTATTGAACCGACGATATTGATTACAGATTCTTCATCAGTGAATTATTCGGAAAATACCAACACATATCCAAATTGTTGACGAGATATTGTTGATGATGGAGCTCGTGTTGAATTATTGTTTGGGCTATTACCATCATCTATTGTGGATGTAATGTTTTCCGACGTTTCGATAGACATCTTCTATTATTGACTTCTGTCAATATTGACTTTTTGAAAATTGATAATTTTCAAAAGGTTTTTTACTTTTCCTCCTTGATAAAGAAAGAAGATGTCTATCGAAACGTCGGAAAACATTACATCCACAATAGATGATGGTAATAGCCCAAACAATAATTCAACACATATTCAAATATTTTTTTTCAAACGAAAAACCTCAACTGAAAACCCTTTTGCAAGGGAAAAGTATCCCTTTGGGTATTCATGGGGAATTGAAGGACTTATTTTGGAGAAACTCCTGGTATTCATTCAAAATTTTCTGTATTTTGAAAAATACTTCATGAGTTCGAGTATTCTCAGTGGATACTGTGAATATTCATTATACCTCTGACAAAACTTACAATTTAGGAACCCTGAAATGATGATATTCAAACTCCGAAAGATTCCCATAAAGAATAGGAAGTCGAAATCGTGGGAAATTTATCATTTCCTATTGAACAGCCACTGTCTTCACAGTGGATTGTATTTCTCTTCTGTCGCCTTATCTTCAAGGCTGAGCCTGCCTCATTGCCACGGCAAATATTCAATCCGCCATTGGAAACTATTTTAAAAAATAGTGTAGGTACATAATAGATATAAAAAGTTGGAATGCCTATCTTAGGCGAGGCTTACACCTTTTCCACTTCAGAAGACTGCGACCTTAAGACAAGAGCAACATTTTTCAATAACGTGAAATCGGTTTATTTCAACAGTTTGCTGGTTGAATGAAAAATGCGACAATCTCTCTGGTATTTTGCTACCAGTTTGCAGATTCCTTAGAATTTTCGAGTCTTCAAGGCTAATGGAGGGTTAATTGATGATTACATGGATTTAGAAGTTTTTTTTTAATTAGGCTTATGCAAATATTTCCTTGGAAGATTATATAGAATTGCTTTAATCACTTAATTTTACCTTCAGAATCGATACTAAATTATAGGTTTCAGATCGATTATTTTATGCGACAATATTTTTTTAGCGGAAGGAAAATTTTTTTTATGAATGATGTAGATCCTTAAAGAATTTCTATAGGTTTGTTCTTGGATTCTGTTCAGAACCTGTTTGGTCCCCCTACAGCTACTCTTATAAATAAGAAGCATTTGTAAATCTCACGCAATTTGCTAAATTCGCTATTTCAGAGTGTTTACGCATATCAAGAGTACAATTCCGAAAATATTTTTAATTTCATTTGATTTTTTTATTGTTTTCACTGAGTCACTGTTCTCAGTTGATATCGAAGGAGATTCAGTGGTTATAGAATTAAAACAAAGATTCTAGTTCACCATTAATGATGACGAGATATTCTTGATGTTCAAACTCAAGTGAAATGATTCTTTGGTCTATTCCAACTATATTTTATTTTTACTGTGCGCTTGTTTCTTATAAGCAAAGATTTTCTCTCATTTTCAAAGAGTAGAAAAAATAAAGACAGCAACATACATGAAAATCACATCCAATTCCTAAAAATTTCAATCTATAAAACTACAAGAAGTATGGAAACTACAAGAACCCTTCATAACACAGTGAAAAGTCAACTTACTAGGGTTGCCTTTTATATTTCGGGATTGGACAACCCTAGTGTTGCAATCTACCAACTGACAGCTCTAAAGATTGACATTTTTGAGGTTATACGTAGTCAGATCGTTTTAACGTACAAGCGCTATTTTTTACAACTTTCGACGTGGATTAACTCAACAACATCGATGAACTTAATTCAATTTTTGGCGATGAAGCTCCATCGAGGACCAGTGTTTATCGATGGTATAGTAAATTCAACCGAGATCATAGTTCACTCCAAGACGGATTTCGTGAAGGTCGTCAAAAATCAGTTGTTGGTCTAAAACCATTGTTGCTGTGGGCCAACTGATATTGCAAGATCGTCATGTGACCTATCGTGAGATTGAGACAACTCTAGAAATTAGTGGGATCAGCATACATTCAATATTGCATGAACATTTGACTGTCAAAAAAATTTGTTTGCGTTGGAACCCACACAATTTGTCAATCGCTCAAAAATAGACTCGAGTCGATTGGTCGAAAGAAATGCTCCAAAAATACGATCGCGATGCTTCGAAGCACATATGACATGGTGACAGGTGATGAATAGTGGATTTACGCGTACGAGCCTGAAAGTAAATAGCAGTCGACTGTATGGGTGTTTCCAGATAAGCCAAATCCAGCAATAAGAGATGGCGGTTATTGCCAAATAATAAGTCTACACGAGTTTCATTATGAAAAATTTCTCCTTAACAATTAGAATAATTTATGGTTATAAACAATAAAGATTTATAAACTTCAATGTAACACCTTTCGATTTGTAGTTTTAATCCTTCTCAGAGATTCATGAAAAATTAATATGAATTCTTAAGTTTATTTTATGAGCATCTGCGACTTCATGACATGAAGAAAAAACTATATTTTCTCGAAAAATATACCAAATATTAATAACCTCTATATATATACGAACAAATTTTTGCTGAGATATTTTATGCGCAATCAAGTATTGAAAAAAATTTCGGAGTTCCTTGAAATTTTTGTCGACTGATTATTTTTACGAAATTTGGCAATTTTTTTTTATCTGGTTAAAAGTTTTGCTCCAACCAACATTCATCATTAGAATAAAATTTTCAATTTTTATAGCTTTTTCTTGTCTACTGAATGAGGTAGTGGCCGGCAAAAATATATAGGGTGATACGTTTGAAATACCTGATAAATTTCAATTTGAAATTATTCATACTTTGCAAATGATATCGACGATCCTGTAGGTTGAGTTTTTCAGACCAAAACTGTAGATAACCTTTTCATTAATGAAACTTAGGTTCACAACCATGTTACCAGATTTATATCGTTTTGAAAATATCTTTGAGATGTGAAACGAGGTAATGGAGATAATTGAAAAGTTTAGTTGCTTATATTCCCTTTAAAAAAATAATTGTTGAATATAGATTTTTCAGAGCACTCTGTGTATGGAAAAAAAATTTACTGATATTCAAAAGTGAAAATTCAAGGAGATTTCTTTATGGTTTGGTTCAGCAATTGAAGAAATAGGTACAAAATGCAGGACTCTACTATACGGGGTGTCTACTATAATAGGTGCCAAAATTCAGTAGATGATAGTACGAGTCTTTGCAACAAAAAATGTCCTAAACACTTTTTCGAAAAGTTGACAGTTATCGAGTTATTTAACACTTCTTGGTTTTTCGAAATTTTTTTGCTCTCCCCTTTAAAAACAAGAATATCTCTGTTATTCTTACAGCTACATCAAATCTGATCATATCATCAGAAAGGGCAGTAAACACGTTATAAAATTGGTACTCATTAATATTTAAAAAATGTTTTATACCGGGGTTGTAAAAGGGTAAAGGTAAAAATTGAAAAGAGTGCAAACTTAGTGGTATTTTCTTGTGAGATGTACCATTGAAAATTGGTGAATAAGTAGTGGTTTTTTTTCCAGGAAAAACTAGTACATGTAATAGACTTTTAAACGGTATATCAACTTTTCACTTAACTTCTTGTTTTTCCAACAATATCACTGTTTTAAGTCAGAAAAACATGAAATTCAGATACGCAAATTTTATAACAATTCATTTCAAAGCATTGTAGGTTCAAAACAGTCATATATATTACTAATAGTAACGTAAAAGCATCAAATAAACTTTGAATGAAACTGAATGAACGTAAAAATCAATGATATTGCAAAACCGAATTAAAAGCTATAAAAACTGTTCAAATCGCCTACCCCTTTGCTCAATGCATTTTATACATCTTTTTCGTACAGAATCCATAACCTTTCGAATGAACACTGTGCTAGGTTGTTGTCTATTGGGGAAACGTAACGCGTACTCCCGCACTGATGCTCGCGAATTTCCGTTAGCGAAAAAACATTTTTTTAACATAAGTAACTATCTATTTTATAGCTCTTTTACTGCCCTTTGCGATGATCAGATTTATGTAGCTGTAAGAATAACAGAGATATTCTTGTTTTTAAAGGGGAAAGCAAAAAATTCCGAAAAACCAAGAAGTGTTCAATAACTCGATAACTATCAACATTTCGAAAAAGTGTTATAGAACATTTTTTGTTGCAAATGACTTGTACTATCACCTACTGAAGTTTGGCACCTATTATAGTAGACACCCTGTATAAAACTTCATGAATTAGGCAATGTTAGGGATTGAAATTAATAACCTTTTATGACCACCTGTACATATGTAATTGTTAAATTGTTCGTATATGTGTCTTGATAACGCATGCTTATATTGAAAGAATCTCGCCATATGGGCTGACTGAGATTAACATTGTCACCATTAATATTACACGATCATATTGAGAAAGAAACCTTGTAACATCCTGCTAATAAATAATATAAGTTCAATTTGATAGTTTTGCTATACTTCGCTAAAACCAAATACAGTTCACTGCTCTTGCTACCTATTGGACAAATAAGTCCGTTGCTAACAATTTTAGTGGTCCTTCGGGCCGGATGTTGAAGTTTGCTGTGGATTTGCGGAGTTTTCCTTGAGGAGTACAAGACAATAGTTTGGTGAATCGACCTGTCAGGTGATCAACTCTACGTGCTCAGCTAATTCAGTAAGGTTGGTGACAATATCAGTTCATCTACTCGTTTATCAAGTTGGAAAATTCCCATAATTGGAAAGCCATGTTCGTCAACCATTTTGAGTGAGTTCCCGTAGAAAAGGTGGATGCGCTGAAGTGACTTGTAATTTCTTACTTTCTTTGATCGACCCATCCGCCAATAACCGAAGTAATCATCGAACACAAGGTAACCAACATACCATACTTTCATCTGTGATTCTGTGTTGACATTCGTGAAAGATAATAACACAGTGAATTGAAAATAAATAAACATTACGAAATTTTCTCACTGCTTCACACTATTTTATGTTTTATCCTGATTTTTTGCTGAAAATTGTTGATTTGTTCTCATTTTCTAAACGATTCGTTCAAGATACCTTTCAATGTTTATATGGATTATTTACGTTCGAAATTAAACATATGATAGTATTTATCTACTAAATTCGATTGGAATTTCATATTTAATCTTCGAGTTGTTATTAATACTTGCTAAAATATAATTGCTCCTTGTTGTTTGCGGAAAAGTTTACAACTTCTCTATATTTACTAGCTTTGTTAAGTTTACTCAACTAGTTTTCTATTCCTCAAATTATTGATGGAACTGCTTTGATTTCTTTTTAATTGAAAAACATATTTTGTTTATTTACTTGCTAACAATAACACGATTGTGAAGGGTTTCCTGAGATTACCTCTAATATTGCTTTGCTAAATGTAAATATAATTGCTTCAATTTGTATTTACTTGCTGTTTGCATGAAAGTTCACAATTTTCGGATATTTTCTTGCTATAAATTATTCGATTGTGATATTTCTAGTTTGCTTTTACTTTGCTTTATTGAGATTGCTTTCACTTCAGTTCAAGACATTATTTATTGTCTGTTTAATCAATATTTGCTTGCTGTTCACTTGAAGTTGTCAATTTTCTTATATTAAGCTTAAGAATTCACAACTTTCACATATTTAATCAATATAAATTATAAGGTTGTTATTGCTATTCTGAGGCTGAATATTCTGGTGCTGCTTTCGCCTGTCGATAATTGAATTTGCCCGATTTAAACTTTGTTCATTGCCATCACTTTATTACAAAAACGAAATGAGTGACTCATTACATGAACAACAAGCATTAGCTGGTAGAATAGCGAGATCTTACACAAATTTCAAAAAGATGGTGCTTCAAAAATGACCCTAAGTAACTGTAAAACTCGTATGGATAACTTAGATAAAATTTGGTCTAAATATGAAAGTAATCATTCGAAGATCTTGCATGAAATTGATGATGAAATTAAAAATTCCAATTATTTCCAACAGAACGAATTCGATGTTGTTGAGGAGTTATATTTGGATAGACGTTCTGAATTTCAATCATTTTTGATAACTTTCAAAATTCGAATGCATCTGTAATAAAGGCTGAAAATATCAGACAGGATGATTCAGAAAAGTTGCCACCTATTTCCTTGCCTAAATTCAAGGGCACTTTTCATGAATGGGAGTCATTTCGTGATCTTTTTTACTACCTTGGTTGTTAATAAATCAAATATTTCTAATGTTACAAAGCTACATCACTTGAAGTTGAGTTTGGAGGGTGATGCTGCTCAACTCATCAGTAATTTCGCAGTCACTGAAGACAATTTTATAATTGCTTGGAAAAAATTGTTGGATCGGTATGAGAATAAACGTCGTCTTGTTACAGCTCATTTGTCTGCTATTTTTGCTATGAAATCAATGAAGAAGGAATCGTCTTTCGAGATAAAGAAAATAATTTCTGGTATAAGCACACCACTGGCGGCACTTGAGGTACTTAAACGTCCTGTCACTACTTGGGATGATATTTTGGTATACTATGTTGTTTCACTTTTGGATTCAGAAACGCGAAAACAATGGGAAAAATATATTGGCAATTCATCCAGCCCATTGGATCCTCCCGCTTTTTCTACATTAATGACATTTTTGGAGAATCAGGTTATTGTTTTGGAGGCCTTGGAAGATAGCAGTAAAAATTTACACATTACTAATAATTCCTTTTCTTCAAAAGGTTCCAGACCAATCATGTTCTCGAATACTAAGGTCCATCAGGTGGTGAATCAATCAGGCAAGTGTCTTCTTTGCAATGAAAACCACTTTTTTCTGTACTGTGATTCTTATAAAAAGAAAAGTCCTAAGCATCGGAAAGAATTAATTCTTGATCATAAACGTTGTTTAAACTGCCTTGGTCGCCATAATATCCGGAATTGCTCCTCTAAAAAACGTTGCCAAATTTGCCATTTCAAGCATCACTCTACTCTTCATTTTGATACTGATGCAAGGAAAACCATTCCTACAATTTTACCGGTTGAAAACAAACCAGAACATCTCGATTCCGCACCTTCGACTTCAGGATCAGTCAATTGCTCTATTGCCGAAAACATCACGGTTGCTCAATGTAGAGTTCCTAATAACGTCTTACTTTCTACGGCTATGGTGAAAGTCTGTTCTGATTATGAAAATTCCATTACTGTCCGAACTCTTATTGATCCAGGTTCTCAGTCTTCCTTTATTTCTGAAACTTTATTTCAAAGGCTTAACCTTAAATATCAATCAGTGAATTTGCCGATTTCTGGAGTTGGAGGAAGAAAACATTACACGTGCCGGAAGTTAGTCAATTTTGTCCTGAAACCCAGGTTCAGTTCGGAATTTTTCTGCACAGTGCAGGCTTTTGTTATTCCGAAAATTACTTCCTACGCTCCCAACGTCGATAATTGTGAATTTGGTTTTCCTCATTTGAAAAATCTTGAATTAGCTGACCCCTATTTTGCTGGACCAGGTCAAATCGAAATACTCTTAGGTTCCTCAGTGCATGCTGAGATTATTGAAGGTGAAGTTGTCCGTGGTGGACCAAATGAGCCAATTGCTATCAAAACAGTTCTTGGATGGCTTGTTTCTGGAAATACACCAATGTCCTATTCCGAACAATCGCTATCTGTTTTGCAGGTCTCTGATGATCAAACAATGTTGAATGATCTCTTGTATAGATTTTTTGCACAGGAGGACTTTTACGACGATGAAAGACACCTATCTCCTGATCAAATTGCTACTGAGAAATATTTTGCTGATACTTGTTCTCGTGCTCCAGATGGTCGTTATATAGTGCAATTGCCATTCAGAATTGCTGAAACATCTTGCTTGAGCTTTCCTGGTACTTTTGATATTGCTAAAAATGCTTTGGAACGAATTGAGAAAAAATTCGAGAAGAATCCCGAATTCGGTCGTCTTTATCGTGAATTCATGCGAGACTACATCGATTCAAATCATATGAAAATGGTGAGTGACGACGATCTTGCTGATGTTCGTTATTTGCTGCCTCACCATGGAGTTCTGAAACAAACAGGTTCGATTGCTAAGCTGCGAACGGTGTTCAATGGCTCTGCTAAAGCCTTGAATAACTTTTCAATAAATGACCACCTGCATTGTGGTTCTAATCTATTGCCTGATTTAACCTCTTTGATCCTGCGTTGGAGAAAATACAGATTTGTTTTTGTTACCGATATTCGACAAATGTTTCGTCAAATATTAGTCCATCCAACCGATCAACGTTTTCAATGCATTCTTTGGAGATTCAGCTCTGATGAACCGATTAGAGTGTGGAAGCTCCAAACTGTGACATATGGAATGGTGTCTAGCCCTTTCTTAGCTATTAGGGTAACTAGACAGCTTGCCAATGATGAACAACATCTATTCCCATTAGGTGCTATCGTTCTGCAAGAGGAGACTTATATGGATGACACCCTTTCAGGGGGTTATACTCTTGAGGACGCCTTGCTCAAACAAAGCCAACTTATCAAGATCTGTAGCTCTGGTTGTTTTACTTTACATAAATGGTTAGCTAACAACGATAATTTATTACATAATATCTCTGACAAAGACTGTGCTATATCTAAATCTTTCAACTTTACTGATAATAGTGTATTCAGTATTCTCGGTCTTGGTTGGAATCCGGAAGCAGACAATTTCATATTCAGAGTTGCTAACACTTCTGATTGCAATGAAATAACCCTTACTAAGAGAGTTATTCTCTCAAAAATAGCCAAGCTATTCGATCCTCTTGGATGGCTTTCACCTGTAATTATCACTGCTAAGATCTTCATGCAACAGCTTTGGATACACAAAATAGATTGGGATGACAATCTCAATTGTGATATGGCCAAACAATGGCTGTGTTGGTACCAAGATCTTTCCGTTCTTGATGGTCTCAAACTCAATCGCTGGTTGAACTACAATCCTGACACTAGTATCTGCGAAATACATGGATTTGCTGACGCTTCCAAATTTGCTTATGGAGCTGTGGTTTATCTTCGTGTTATCGGTGGAAGTGAGATCGTGGTAAATTTGCTGCAAGCTAAAACAAAGGTGTCACCTATAAAACCCTTGCTCACTATTCCAAGGTTAGAATTATGCGCAGCTACTTTGCTGGCTAAACTTGCTAAAAAAGTTTCTGATGCTCTGCGTTTAGAAAATTGTGGGGTACATCTGTGGTCCGATTCCACTGATGTTTTGTTTTGGTTAAGGGACCATCCCTCACGTTGGCCTACATTCATCGCTAACAGGTGTTCCAAAATTCATACTTTGGTTCCTGATGCTTCTTGGAGACATGTCAGAGGAATTGACAATCCAGCTGATTGTATTTCTCGAGGTCTGAAGCCAAGTGATTTGCAGTGTTATCAATTGTGGTGGCAGGGTCCTGCATGGTTATCGAATAAAGCAGAACCATATGATAGAACTACTCAAACTGTTCCCAATAATTCCAACTCATTGGTGGTTACAAGTAGCTGCTTCACTTCAAATATGTTGTCAAAGGCACATTCTATACCAACTTGGGATCTACTTGAAAGATTCTCAAATGTACAAAAACTCTTAAGAGTAACGGCATATATTTTAAGATTTCTTAGTAAGTTACTAATTAAAGAAGACGTATCTTACAAAAGCAATTTGTGCTCTTTTAGTTGGTTCAAAAACGTTACTATTCCCGATACCGTTGAATTGAATACTCATGAGTTGAACCGATCCCGTTGGGTTTGGGTTTACTCAGTTCAACAATCTCAATATTCAAAGGAAATCAAATTGATGAGACAAAATTTGTCATTACCCAAAAATAGCAAAATTTTGAAATTAGACCCCTTTCTGCATGAGGATCTGATCAGAGTGGGTGGTCGACTACAGAACTCATTTCTTGAATTCGAAGAAATGCATCCACTAATTTTGCCTTATGAATCGCCATTTTCTGCTCTCTTGGTGAAATATTATCATTCGAAAACTTTACATGGTGGTGTTAAGCTAACACTTGCCACACTGCGAAGAGATTTTTGGATTGTTCGTGGACGTCAACTAGTGAAGAGCATAATACACAAATGTAGTTCTTGTCTACGATACAGAAAGAGCGCCATGTATCAAAAATTGGGAATTTGCCAAATTTTAGGTCTCGACCTAGTCGTCCTTTTCTCAAGGCTGGGGTAGACTATGCTGGACCTTACAGCATCAGAGCTTCCTCTGGTCGCGGTCGAAAGACTTTTAAAGGGTATATTGCATTATTCATTTGCTTAAGTACTCGCGCGGTACATCTGGAATTGGTTTCTGGTTACTCGTCCAAAGAATTTATCGCTGCGTTTAGAAGATTCACTTCAAGACGCGGATTTTGCTCCGATCTTTACAGTGATCGTGGAACAACTTTTGTTGGAGCCAATAAAGAGCTCTGCCAATTATTTCAAAAATCTTCAAATTTCATCAGTGATATTTCTGGGACTCTGGTCTCTGAAGGGACAAACTGGCATTTTAATCCACCTGCTGCCCCACATTTCGGAGGAATATGGGAGGCTGCTGTCAAGTCAGCCAAGCATCACTTAAAACGAGTCGTTGCTTCCCATACTTTAACATTTGAGGAATTTTATACCTTGCTAACGCAAGTAGAAGCCTGCTTGAACTCCAGACCTTTGATTCCTTTATACGATACTATTGATGATATTCAACCGTTAACTCCTGCTCACTTTCTGATAAATTCAGCTTCTTTCATTGTTCCTGAACCTTCTTGTTTGAATATTGAAGTTTCTCCTTCTGAGAGGTGGAAAATTATTCAGCAAATGCTCGCTCATTGGTGGAAACAGTGGTCGCGTGAATACCTTCAATCGCTTCAAATCAGAAATAAATGGCAATTAAATCAACCTTCTCTTCAGGTAAATGATCTGGTTTTAATAAGTACGGAACATACTCCTCCAGCCAAGTGGCCTTTGGCCAGAGTAACTGACGTCTTTTTCGGAAAGGATAATTTGGTTCGGGTCGTGAAATTGCGAACAGCCACAACCTCTTTAGAGAGGCCTGTTAATAAGTTAATTCTCTTATCGAAGGCACCCCAGAATGCGACGTCTCCTAATTAATTGTATGTATATTTTTCTATGCGATTTAATAGGTATAGCCTTTGCTTTGTGTAACTTGAGATTTCTTCATTTAACTTCATACATCTCTGTCATGCTAAATATGGAGCAAAATATTGTTGTTTGTTTTGAATTTTTATATGTGTTACTTGTCATTTGATCAACATCAAATGAAGTGGGTGGAATGTTAGGGATTGAAGTTGATAACCTTTTATGACCACCTGTACATATGTAATAGTTAAATTGTGCGAATATGTGTCTTGATAACGCATGCTTATATTGAAAGAATCTCGCCATATGGGCTGACTGAGATTAACATTGTCACAATTAATATTACACGATCGTATTGAGAAAGAAACCTTGTAACATCCTGCTAATAAATAATATGAGTTCAATTTGATAGTTTTGCTATACTTCGCTAAAACTAAATACAGTTCACTGCTCTTGCTACCTATTGGACAAATAAGTCCGTTGCTAACAGGCATCAAAATGATTATATCATGATGAAAAAGATTTTTATATGGATATAAAATGTCGACGATTTCAATTATCAACCATTTCTTATTTTTAAATAAATTATACAGAGGTATTCACAGACAAAATAACTTAATAGGATAAGCAGTCATCACTCAGCTCATTGCTGGCAGAAAGGATAGTTTGGACAAGCTCCTGGAGCTAATCCGGCTGGAAGTTGAGCTGGTTGCTGAGCTCCATGGTAAGCTGCTTGCTGAGGAGCTGCTTGGTAGGCTTGCTGAGGAGCTGTTTGGTAGGCTTGCTGTGGTATTTGGGCAGTGTAAGCTTGCTGTGGTAAATGAGCTGAATAGGCTTGCTGGTAAGCTACTGGATTGTATGCGCGAGCTGGAACGGCAGGTCCTGAAATGTTCAAAGTTTTTACTAAGGTATTTCCTGATTGCCTAATTCTATGTAATTAGAGTCCTACGCTTTGCTTTATTTCAAAACATGTAGGAGCAACTATGCTATTTATTTCAAATAATTCAAAGAATCCAAAAAGAATATATTAAATTGAAGCGCATAATGAAACATAACCTGAGAAAAATAATGTACCTATATTAGGTATAAAACTTAAAGAAAATGACGAAATCTTTTTACAAAAATGGTTGAAGTGAAATTCTACACTATATTTTTGGCATCTCAATATTAAGAATCGCTTCCGGCTTGCAGATGTTGAGCATGCGTTCTCAACGTCATCTTTATCTCAGAACAAAATAGTTCATTTCTGATTTTCTTTGACCATTCTGCGTGAAGAAAACCTAACTGATAACATAAGTTTCGATAATCTTTTGTAATAATGGCCTTAAATGATAGAATACAAGAGAATATTCTTTATTTTCATGTATTTTCTATGATAAGTTTTCATCTGATTTTCTACTGCAAATATTTGAAAATGAACACCATCAAGTTTTTAATGCGCATTTTTTATAATAATCGACTTTCACTAATTTGATCGATATTTTCATATTTCCGGAATCTCTACGAACATTTTTTTCATTATTCTTGCTTATGAACGTCAAAAATGATTATGATATAATTGAAATTCATAAAGAACCTTACACCTTACGACTTAGTATCAAATTATTTTTATTTATTATTATTTATATTTAACTACGAGTAAAGTTTTCTCATCGTTATGTGTTTATTCTTAAAGACTTCTTTTCTTGTTGAGAATATTCTGGATTGGAAAATCTAAAATAATGTCAATAGTTCAGTGTTCACTATCCAAGTGAACACTGCATGATGAGCATTTTCCTCTGTTATCAATATGAAGATATTCATTTATACAGAACTCGAAGAAGATAATTTTAATGAACCTGATAACCCAGACAAAACCGGCAAAATGCCTAACTGAAGCAAAAGAAGAAGAATATAAAAAACAACGATGAAAAATTAAAAATTAGAATTGTAAAAAATCCAGAAGGACAACACCAATCAATTGCAATAATTAATTGAAGTCTCATGTTAGATAATTTCAGTGCATTATAGAAAGCTATAAGCATTACAAAATTCTTATCGTTTTTTAGGCTCAAACCACCAGATTCATTTTTCTTTGTTCTTATGACGAACGGCCTTGAAATACGATTAGAAAAGTAAATATGATTGAGGAACTTCAATCAATTACTGGTTTCGGGTAAGTTTGCGGTTACTTTTATTATTTAGAATGTGAACTCATTACGTGTCCTGGGTTCAAGTACGCTCCAGTTTGTTTTTCAATTGCTAATCGATTATGTTAGATAAGTTCTCGAATTCAACCATGTAGGTATCTAACGCTTGACCGAGTTTAACTGAATCGAAATGGAAATTCTTCATTATTCGATTCAAGACGGAATAATGACGGAATAAAATTTGTGATGAAGACAAGAATTAGTTACCAGAAAAAAATCAAATTTATCTTGTTGGAAGCTCAGTCTCTCATTATTCCTTTTGAGTGAGCATGAAGAAGTTATATCTCAGAAACCATTTTTGGGGTAACATAAGTGTCATAGTAACACTATTTGCCTTTAAAAACATTTTTGTATGCGTGAATACCAGACAGAGTAAACTGACTTTTGCTGCGCACCGTATAACTAGTAATAATCTTTCAATGAGATAATTACAGTACTGTTTTTAGTACTGTAATGAATTCATTACGACACTGATATAGATAACATTCTTATATTTCTGGTATGATTGTCTCTTTGTAAGGGCGAGGATTCGAATACAATAGTAGTGTGAGATTTGGAGTATAGAAGAAACACCAGGAAAAAAGTTGAAAGTTTTTACATATTATGACACGAATCCCAGCGCATTCGCCATTTTGTGCGATCATATCGTTTTTGCAATTTCCTATTGATATGGCTATCATTCTGTCTGACGGTATATCTTGATCGCCTTCCACCATAAGGCGTCCTATCTTTTGAGAAAAAATAACGCAATTCATTAATATTTCTATAAAGAATTTGAAATTTTTTATTTTTGAGAACGAATGATTGGGATTATCTATGTTCGAAAAATTGCCAAAGTGATCAGTCAAGAATCTTTCGTATGTTTCCACTGAAGATTTTAGTATCATACTTTCTTCTCAAGAAGATATCGATGATAATCGCTTTCACGACAAGATTAGTTGCCAGCAAGCAATTTTGGACTGGAATACTGAGTTATTTCAAAAGACGAATGCTTTCTGCAATCAAGATTTCAATTTCTATATGATTTCTGATGGGAAAGAAAGTTGATCTCCGAATAAAACTGAATAATTAAAATCTTACCTTGAGCTTGAGCTCCAGATTCAGCGAGACCTTCTCCGTGATAATCACCGTCTCCAATATATTCACCCCTGTCCAAAGCAGCTTGGAGATGGGAAGGATATTGGTTTTGAGCAGCTTGAGGAGCAGCGTTGTATACTTGGTTTGGTGTAAATTGAGGTTGGGCTAGGTTGTATTGCCTTTGCAATTGTTGTACTGGGGCAGGCTGTGCTAAATTGTATTGTTGCACAGGGCTGGACGTATATCTCGATTGAGCCAACTGGTACTGAGGTGCAGGATTGTATTGAGCTTGAGCATATTGAGGTTGGGAGTATTGAGGTTGAGTATACTGCGGCTGGCTGTATTGAGCTGTTTGGTATGGTGAAGAGTAGGCCGAGGCGGCAACTTGGTTTACAGCAACTGATGGATTTTCGCATATTGGATAATTTGGACAAGCTTGTGGGTCTATTCCTGCTGGATACTGGGCTGCTGGTTGTCCACCAGCTAGTGGTCCGGTGTAGGCTGTGCTTGCAACAGCCAGGAACAAAGCTACCACTACCTGTAATACCGAAATATATGCTGAAGTACTGAGAGGTCCATTCATCATAAGCTCTGATGAGTTACTCAAAGAGAAATTATGGAAAATTCAAAGATTATAAACATTCAATTGTGGTTTTCTGATATACCATTTCGATCATAGTTGATTGTTGATATGTTACGCACAATTTTCTTTGAATTTATGTTATTTGCGTATTTGAGACTAAAGTATACAGCTGAAGTGTAACTTTCTGTGGTACTGATTAGAATCTCGCTCAATTTCCCAATAGATTCTTCTTTAATCGTGAAATCAACTCTGAGATCCTCCAGCGCATAAAACACATATTATGGCTGTTATATTCTCTGGAGAAATTGTTGAATAGTTCAGCAGTTACGAGCATCTGAAATTTGGTTCACTCAATAACTCGAAGAATATGTATCCGATCAAGTAACTTGGAAGATGTATGAATGAAGTTTGAAAAATTTCGGGATAATCGTCATGCCAGAATTTTTTTTAAAATAACCAATTTTTTAAAATACTTGATATCTCCTGAGATATTCATCAGATACCCGCATAACTATGAATGTACATAGTTATTGAAAAACATCTTCAAAATTCAATGGATCGAATTATCGACTAATTTTTTATAATAATAAAGTTGGTTATTCAGTAGGTAGTCAGGAAAAGATAACCTTAAATCCTCTATATTATTTTATCCAAGCTTTCGGATTCTCTTGAACCAACTTTCAGAGGAAACAGAGAGAGGAAATAGTTCTCGAAAAATTCTGCTTATAATTCATCATTATTTTTCTGAACCACCGATGAAGTAATTAAATTTATTTCTAAAAAATGGGAATTTGCCCAATTGGAAAATAATATACACATTTTTTGCGCGCTTGTTGCACTAAGTAAACCAGTAGAACATCGTGCTTTCGTTCAGCTAAATGCCTGTAATTTTTTCTCCTAGATTCATCCGATAAACTTGAAACTTGAAATCGTTTGCATAATATTCCAAATTTCGTGTTAATCCTCTGGTTAGAATTTTTTTCTAGATATCAAAATTTTGTTTTGGAATATTAGATTAATTGTTTTAATAAAATCAGCAATCCTTTTTTTTTCCTCAAGTTGATATAATACAAATTGCATACAAAATTCTTTGCTCAACCCTTGAAATATAACAAAACACGATCAGAATTGTATGAAGTAATTTTCTATTTTATTGAACATAAGAATACTTTTCATATTTATCATTATTTCAAATAAAAAATTCCTTTTTAGAACTATATTTTATGAATGTTGCTAGTCAACGATTGCAAAAATAATTATGTGAAAACCCATCCGTATATTCGAAGCAATTTCAGGCTTTTCTGTAATTATTAATTTACTTCCTGAAGAACGTCAAATCACACTGATAAATCCAAAACTCCGATTAATCAACAGACATGACGAAAATTTTGAAAAACCACTAAACCACGATCTTCACTTCACTGAAATATTTTTCGTAGCACCACGTAAACACATCCAATACAGACGATATAAAACCGCAACTTACCAGTTTCGAAAACATGTTGCCTACTTGCTGATCAAAATCACAATGGCTTATTTACCAAATTTTCACCCATATATACCGTTCTCCACACCCAGGGAGTTACCGTGAACTTCATATTGTCTTACGCTACCACGGAATAAGAATTCAAAGACCCATTGCCAAATCCTTGTGGATTTCAATGCTTGTAATCATAATCCTAATTATCATTTCTTTCTTTAGTGACTCAGGGAGGATACCAGAAATGGTAACAGGTGAGATGGGACACTTTCAAGCTTGGTATCTTTTTTCAACAGATCTTTCTTCGTGCATGTTCTTTATTGATACCGATCTTGAATAGAGAGGATCGTGTTGTATCTGAATCGTTATTCCTTGGTAATTTTGCATGGTATTTACTATGATAGAGACGAAATTGGATCTTCGATCTATCTAACTTTGTTTATACTTTCACATCGGCTTTGTGGGAGTAAAAGCGCTCATAATGCATATCTGGTTGCACCAAGGTTGCTGGGTTACGGATGCAGAACTGTATCTTTGTCTAACCGTCTTATTCCTGGCGTGAACTCCTTAAGGCGAATGAGTTTCTTCATTATAAAGCGGCCTGAAAGAAACTCGATAAACTTTCAGCTAGGGTACACTATAATATGACATTGTTCTTTTGATATAAAATCATCGAATCTCGAGACTCCGCGTGTTTGAATTGAACGTCCAATTTCGAATCAGCAAATATCAATTAAACGGTATAGCGGTATACATGAGCGTTTTTTTGTGAAACAATACCACTAATTACTAATGGGAGAGTTAAAAATATTTCATTCAAAGTATTGGCTATTGTTTCTACACATTTAGGCCACCTTTCTAGCAATTTGTGGATACTACGCCAATAAAATTGATCGTCTCTCGTCTCCTCGTAAGAATCAAAGTGCTGCTCAGCCAATGCATGTACCATCGATGAAAATAAATGGTAGTCGAAAGGAACCAAGTCTGGTGAATACGGCGGGTGTGGTAGCAGCTCCCAGCCAATTATTTTGATTGAATCCTGAACCGCTTTTGCTTTGAGTGCAGGTGCATTTTCAAGGATCAAAATTACCTCGCCGTGTCTTCTGGCCTATTATGGTCGTTTCAGGATCAATGCATGGTTCAAATTGATCGTTTGTTGTCGGTAGCTATCAGTATAAACGATTTCATCAGGTTTTAGGAGCTCGTGGTACACCACACCTTTCTGGTCCCACCAAACACACAGCATTCGACATTTTTAACATGATGAAAAAATATGATATTGACTGTTCAATGACTTGATGTACACTAAATATGTTTCACAGATGTTAAAAAAAAAAAAAAAATTAATAAAGGCAACGAGTCTTTGAGGAAACATCAAATGTTTTCTATCGAGACATTTGTATCTTGACGCTCACTTCATACCGGTATGTGAAATCTTTTAAACAATAATCTTTTTTCCTACATTCCAAATCATTTTCAAAAAGTCTTTCATTTCATTACCCCATCACTCACCAGCTTGAAATCGATTGAGAGTATGAAAATTGCTTCCGACAAATCCTCTGGACAATTTGTTTTTAACAACTACCATAATGAACACGAACATAATGAGAGATACAAGAAGAAAGGTCTTTCTGGAAAATGTATAGCTGAAGAAACATGAGGATTCATTTATAAAACGAAGAATTAGCAATTTATAGGCGGTTTGCTTCGTTTTACGACAGAACTCGTAATACCGAAAAAATACAAAAATTTAATTGTATTGAACTCTAGGAAATCTTCAATGTATTAATGGAAACCAAATTCCTAATTTTATTTCATCATAAGAATTTTAATTTCAACAATATAGGTACAGTTGAATACCTATTACTATGGTAAAAAAACAGTTCTCTGACAGAAAGCAACAGTCGAAAGAAGTTACTGATTTAAAACCTACGTATTATCTATAAAAGCAACTATATTGACGTAACAGACGAAAAAAATTACTCAATACCAGATATATTATGATATCATACAGGTTATTTGTCTGAAAATGGCAATATTTACCACGTGATCCAGTGTGACCAATGAAAAACGATAACCGCATTGTGTGGAATCGTGACGACAAATATCTATGCTCCGCCCATCTGCCATTGCTGAATTTAAAATGTTTTGTGAGACGATTACAAATACATTAGATTAAAACATTAATAGGATGCGCATGCAGAGAGCTATAGAGGAAACCAAATTAGAGAAGCTCATATCTACTGAACAATTCGATGGACATACTCTAGTAAAACGATGATTTACTATTTTCTCAAATTAGAACAAGCGCGAAAAAATGTACTGGTAGATTGAACTCAGCGTCATACAAATGATATTTTCAAAGATCTCTGAAAGCATTTCTACCATAATGTGGAAGAATGTGATATTTCCTAGCGGAAGCTCAATCAGAATTCCAAAAAGGGGTGATTGTTTGGACCTTTTAAATCAAAATTAAGTATTTCCTTCCTCGAATGACATTCACCCAATTCAAAAGGAATTCTATGCAATGAGCTGACTCAAATAGCTGCAGTGTTACGTTGTTAATCCTTTCCTTATTAAGTCACCTTATCGGAAGCTGATAAACCGTGGGATAGTTTATTGAACTACTTATTAGTTGACCTTACCGATGTGAATTATTTTGAATAATCAACGAAATCTTTTCAACCTACTTTTCTTGTGAAACGCCCTGAGAAGGTGGAGCTACCATCTACGAGTATGTTGGTTCGAACGGTGTATGCTTTGTTTGATTAGGAAATCTTCAGTTTCTTTATTATGTACATCACAAGAAAGATAATAAATTGTTATTTATTCAAAGAGTAATTCAATTTTCTCAAATGCATCAATAAACCAAAAATAATCTAAAAATGAGAATTATAGTATCAATTACACCTTCATATATTGTAGAAAACAGTTTTCTTTGATGATTAAGAGAGAATACGACACATGTTTTTCGAGATTGTGATCACACTCTTCTCTCGTCAGGCATTCATATTCGATTAACAGTAATTTAAACAATTCTTGGTTACAACTTACGGTGTGACATACCGCAACGGAACCAACTACACGTGCCACTACTCGAAAATAAGCATAGAGTATTATCTCGTTCCATCAAATCGACACAGAAAATTAAAACTGCATTATATGATTTTCTGAAGAATTGAGTTTATTATAAAATAATGAAATTGATATAAAATGGAATTCTTTCCATATTTCAAATTTTTAATTAAACAAGTCTATTCTTGAAGATTTAGATGAACAAAAAGTACTCTAAAAACGACAATTATAGTTTTACACTATTCGATTGAAGTAAAAATGATACTTCAATTTATTCTAGGAAACACTGTTTTCTTTGATGAATAATAGAGCAATTTTCCTTTTTCATTAGAAATTCATTCGCACTTGATACTATGATACTCTGTCCTGATCCATAAGAATAAGAGTTTCAATAATTTATTTCATTCTCAGAATTCTCAGAAATTACCTAGAAGAAAATGTGTTTTATCTTCTATCAAATAGTTGAGTTATACTTCTAATGAGAAAACTGTGATATTATGTTTCCTTGTGCCTTATATCAGGTATACCGGTATGAAATGAGCGTTTTTTTTTGTGAAAATAAAATACTAATTATTAATGGGAAGGTAAAAAAAATTTCATTCAAAGTATTGGGCATTGTTTTCTACACATTTTGACCATCTTTCTGGCAATTTGTGGATACCACGCCAATAAAATTGTTCGCCTTTTAATGCAAACCAACCAGACACCTAATTTGCGACCTTCTCGTAGGAATCAAAGTGCTGCTCTGCCAATGCGTGTCCCATAGATGAAAACAAATGGTAGTCGGAAGGAGCCAAGTCTGGTGAATACGGCGGGTGGAGTAGCAGCTCCCAGCCAAGTGTTCTGATTGTATCCTGGACCGGTTTTGCTTTGTGTGCAGATGTATTGTTATGGAGCAAAATTATCTTGTCTTCTGAACCATTCTGGTCGTTTCTCGATCACTGCATGGTTCAAATTGATCATTTGTTGTCGGTAGCGATCAGTATTAACGGTTTCACCAGGTTTCAGGAGCTCGTTGTACACCACACCTTTCTGGTCCCACCAAACACACAGCATTGTCTTCTTGCGGAATCGATCTGGTGTTGCAGTCGATGTTGATGGTTGTCCCGGATTAACCCATGATTTTTTCGGTTGAAGATTCTTAAAATCAATCCATTTTTCATCGCCAGTAACAATCAGATGCAAAACCGATTTTCTTTTGTGTCTTTGAAGCAAAATTTCACAAGTGTTTTTTCGGTTTTCCATCTGTCTTTCATTCAATTCATGCGGCACCCATTTTCCACAATTTCGGATCTGTCCCATAGCTTTTAAAGGTCAGAAATTGTTTGTTGTGCAACATTTAACATTTCTGCCATTTGCTTCAAAGTATCATCTGCATCCAATCTGCATGCAATATGAGTGCCTTCGATCGTGTTCCTCATCGGCAAGTCTTACGTGTGCTAGAGCATTTTGGTTTCCGTGGTGACCTCCTTTCCTGGATCGGAGCATTTCTCTCGAACCGATCATTTAGGGTTAGGGTGGGCAACTCCTTCTCATCATCCAGGCCTGTCACCAGTGGTGTGCCTCAGGGCTCAGTATTGGGGACATTTCTTTTCCTTATTTACATAGCTGACTTGCCTACCCGTATTGTATACCGCTGCTTTGAGTTTGCGGACGACACTAAGTTGTACGGCTTTCCTGGGGATGGAACTTTACAGCGGGACTTGATCTCCATAGCATGCTGGTGCGAGAACTGGCAGCTTCCACTTAACCTGGAGAAGTGTTTGACATTGCATATGGGCACCAACAATCCCCGTCTCCAGTATAAAATTGGTGATCGACATCTCTCTTCAGTCAGAGAGCATTCTGATCTTGTGGTTGTTGTAACTGAGAACTTTACTTGGACCGAGCATATAACATCTGCTCTGGGTAAGGCGAGGAGGTGCCTCTTTCTGATCCAGAAGACCTTCAGTAAGTCCGATCCAGCTACATGCAGTGTGCTGTATAAGACCTATGTCGGCCCATTCTGGAGTTCGCCGGACCAGTTTGGAGCCCAGTGTTGTGCAGTGACCGAGATATGCTGGAGAAATTTCAGAGGCGAGTTACGCGGTTGCCATATGGTGTGGTTCGTCCCAACTATGAGGTCCAACCGTGTGTTTGACATTTGGAATGGTTTGCCAGAGAGTGTTGTCGGTTCCAGCTCTGTGAACGCTTTTAAGAACTCCTACGACAGATGGCTGGAGATGCAGTAGTTTTTTTTTATACTCTAGGTGTTCTTTTTTATAGTTCTTATTGGGTCATGATATTACTGCTGTTTTTTCTTTTTTTGATAAAATAATTTTATGTTTTCGAATTCAAATTTGTCTATTTAGTTTGTGAGTTTATAGGCTATGCCTCAACTTTTTGTATGATAATGATAATATCGTTTGCAATTCCGCGTTTTCAAACTTTTTTGGTCTTCCACGTTCTTCATTTCTCACATCAAAATCATTATTTCTGACCCGTTAAAACCATCTTTTGCGTGTTGCTTTTGATAGAGCATGATCACCAAATGCCTCGACAAGCATTCGATGCGACTCGGCAGCACTTTTCCCTATCGAGACATTTGTATGTTGACGCTCACTTCATATCGGTATACCTGGTAATATGAAAATATTATTTATTCATCGAAATTAAGTATCTGAGGGATAAGATGAAAATTCGTTTTCTGTTTATAATTATGCTAGAAGAACCGATTGATTATCTTGACGCGTGAATCATTATTCACGATCTGTGGTTCTGCTTCGAGATACGTGAACAAAATTTTCATTACTAATTTGACAGAGTGCTCCTTCTTGTTTCTACTCTTTGGTTGTAGTTAGTTTCGATTAACTTACATGGGATGACGATATCTCACATAAAACCAAGAAAGAAACATTCTGAAGACTTCAACTCCCCGTTAGTCATCGGCAAGAAGTTATAGTCATGCATTTCAATCGAAGGTCGCCATCCTGAACCCAATCTATCTCTACGCCGACCCAAGATACAGCATTCATTACGAAAAAGTCATATAATGCAAGTCATCTTTACGACTATAAACATAAATCGTAACAATTTTTTTCTTCGAAGGCCGTAAAAATGAAATGATTAAGTGGGTAGATCTCTCTCATCGGATCTGCCTGTTTGAATCCGAAAACCGCGGGTTGCTTCGAACGAATACGCTCATAAAAGTCGTTCTGTATGTCCTTGCGTCCTGCATTCGTGCACATTCATTTTTATGGAAAAAGTCACAACGGCGTGGCTTGCTCGGACAATCCGAGAAAAGTGGATTTCAGAAGGTTTACTGCTTTTATCCTGAGATCTGCGAGATCGATATTCAGATTTGCGATTTCCAATTCCATTGTTCGTTGTGTGAGTCGCCAACCCTAGCCAACTAGTCAGTTTTATTCTCCTTTCTAGTGCTTTTGTATTCAATGTGTTTCTGAAAATGCATTCTTTCTAGACAATAATTTTGATTTTACATTTTGTACATTCTTTTGTTATGCCTGTAAAGTTCTTTCGGCACTTTTGAATTTTTCTTTATTCCTGTTTTTTTAAAGATATAAGAGAAATTAAATTATTTTACTCATTTTTAGTGGGAAATTTACTTAGTAACTCTCGCTTCACAGAGATAAATCATGCAAACCTGCAAAGTTCAACAAGTTAGTAAATCAACGATAATAGTTTGTGACCTTTTCAACATTCAACGCAAATATGCCGTTCAGTAGTGACCAAAACTTTGCGAAGATACGATACAAGTGGAACAGTTAGCAATGTACCAATAAGTGAACGGTTAAAAAGTGCAACTAATGAAGGTGTAGCCCAAAATGTTGCTATATTTTTGGTAGAAACTCCTCACTTATCCATTATCTAACTGTTCTATTTGTATCGTACCTTCGCAAAGTTTTCGTCACTACTGAACGTGATATTTGTGCAGTAGGATGAACAATGTTAGAAAGGTCACCAACTTCTTGAAGCGTCCTTTTCCTCTCCCCGTACCCAATCATCAATTATATTTCTTTCTCTGTCGCTTAATTCGGCCATTTTACAATCAAATTAAAACAATATAATCTTTTATGATCAAATTTAAAATATAATAACTTATTTTGACAACTACTGTCACTTCTACAATGAATTTCATGGACTTCTAGATACCATTCAATTTTTCCTTTCTTTAGTTACTTTTCTGTTTATATCTCGATAGGTATTGAAATAAAAATGATCGAACCCAATATTTTTGTACTCCTAGTAAAATATTTCATCAAAAACTAAAATAATATACAGTACAGGGTGTTCCATTGCAAATTTTAAAATTGGCATTACTTCCGGTAAAACCGGAAGCTCAAAATTTTTGAAAAATGTTCTGATAGATCATTTCCTTGTAGATACATATTATGATTAATTTTCATGGAATTTTGAGGAAAGCAGTTGGTCAAAAACTACATCCAACTAATGCCAACGTTTCGTAGATATATTTCTACTTCTTCAGAGCAACCATAAGTTCCTTTTCAATTTGCTCAACAAACTAATATTAAGATCCTTTGTGTGTAAAACATAAGTTCGACTTTGCCCTGAAGAAGTAGAAATATATCTACGAAACGTTGGCATTAGTGGGATGTAGTTTTTGACCAACTGCTTTCCTCAAAATTCCATGAAAATTAATCATAATTTTTGAAAAATATTAAAATAAATAGGCAATCTACTGCAGCATCCATCGTCCAAATTTCATTTTGATATATATGTTAGGCCCGAAGACCGAACACGCTCAGTGGCCGGAAAAAACGGCCACATCGCGTTCTGGCTGTCTTCGAACGCACAGAACGCGTTTTGGCTGTTTTTAAACGCGCGCAACTCGTTCTGGTAATTGTTAAACAGCCGGAACGCGTTTTGTCAATTGTTCAACGCTCACAACGAGTTCTTGATGTTCGACTTGTATTATTTGCCGCTTTCTACCTGCGTAGGATAAAATTTTTATTGTCCCTCATAAAACAAAGTTGAAAATTGAAATACAATACAATTATTGTCAACTACAATTGGATACCAAAGATGGGTTCGGTTTTTCTTGCCGAATCATTTCAACAATATTAAATTTCTTATAATTGTTTTTCAGTTCTAGGAAGAAAGTTACACTAATAAACTTATATTTACGAGCTTATAATATATAAATGCATGAATGAAAAAGCGAAAAGTTCTTTATTGAACAAATGAATTTCAATTTATTTCCATCCAACTTATTCTGGAGAACAAAACAAACTTGAATTTATAACTCTTTTAATTACTTTATTAGAAACAATTCAATTATTGAAAACTACAATTAAATACAAACGACGGGTTTTTCCGAACTTTTGTGTACTTTACATAGGTACGTTACTTATTTTTACAAGAACTGTTTGAATGACATTTCGAATTACATAGTACATTTAAATTGTATTCGTAAAGTATGCAACAAATTCATTTTTAGCTAATCAGACCATTTTAAGAAATAATCCTGAAACACATCGATTTTTATTTTAATTTACCTTACTTTAAAATAATAATCTAATATACAGCGTGAATTATTTTCGAGTAATGACATCACCGTCATTTTTTTTAAATTGAACTATTTTGTCTCCATTTCCGGATTACTCTAGCTGAGCTGATTCCAAAAATGTATCACATGTTGATTCCAATAGGTACAGGGTCGACAAATATACAATAGTTTTGTATATGCTCAGTGCTCATAAAGAAATGCTAGACCACAAGTACCAAACATGTTCGGAAACAACTTATTTTTATTATTCTAAAAATGTAAAAAACTACAGGGTCTTACATTTGAACCAATTGCCGTTAGACAAACGCGTTCCGGCTATTTAACAATTACCAGAACGCGTTGCGAGCGTTTAAAAACAACCAAAACGCGTTCTGTGCGTTCGAAGACAGCCAGAACGCGATGTGGCCGTTTTTTCCGGCCACTGAGCGTTTTCGGTCTTCGGGCCTAACATATATAATGATTCCAGAGATATTTACTTGGATCAGCACATTTGCCCATTACTGTATACATATGAATAAGAGTGCTTCTGTTGATCTCCAGAATATGAAGCTACATTATTGTAGGAATCGACACTCATCTGTGTATAAGATACTATGTTTCAGATAAGATGTATTCATTCTAAAAATCAATAAAGAATAATGAATGGAAATCAAATTGCTATCCTTATACATAGTTAAACCGTTGACCTAGTCATTAGTTTCGGAAGTCCAATTCGGAAGCTTTAATATGTCATTTTTGTTAAACGTTTTCTCGAACACTAATCTTTTATTCATCCTGCCGAATGATTAACTATTTTGTAATTCTAAATAGACGAATAACCAGCACATTTGTCCTGAGGTCATAATCATATGTGCTTTTATATTCTCATTTCTCAATGCTTGCGGCGGTTTAACTTTGTAATTTATATTTCTTGGAAGGTAATTGAAAATTAAAGTTTGCCTGCCGACAGCTATGTAATTTTACGAAGGATTTTGGAAACAGGAAGTCAGAATTTTGGAGCATAGAAAGCAATTAAAACGATAATGAAAAATTTTGAACGAATAAAGTTTTTTCTGTAGTGACCCTCAAAATGACCAGACAACGGGGTCTGTATTTTCGATCATCAGGCAAGCTGATTTATCAACCTAATCATTTTTATGCATTTCAAAAATCAATCTGCAAAAATAAAACATGATTGACGGTTGACCAGCTTCAGGTCCCATATTAACTGAAGTTTTGAAGCATTCAGACCCAAGTATCTACTCAAAGCATGCTATAATGACGTTTGTGGAATGCCTAAATCCAGGGATCGACGAGGAATGGACTAATTTGGGTGTTCTTCAGTATGGCATCAATATTCTCAGTAGTTTTTGAACGACGTGCATTGGTTTTTATTAATCACATCTACAGCTTCATTTGAGATAACCGTTATTGGTATTCATCGTTTTCATATTTATCAAATTGTCAGATATTTCAAGAATTTCTTTATCCTTGAAAAATCTCAATAATTATCTTGGAATTGAATAAATAAGGTATTTCAAAGGAGAAGAACGCACCGGTAGGATGTTGACAATTATTATACGATTTTAGATGGAAAAGATATAACTTCTATAAATTTATTTTTATGAAAAGGAAATTTCAGCGTCGAACAAAACTGAAGAAAACTGTGAGTGGGTTTTTTATTTCATGAAATAGGTTTGTTCATTCATTGTGATTATTATTTTAGTTATAATTCGCTCCAGAGTCCAGGAAAAGATTATAGAAAAGCGCTCAAAAGCACTTGACGTCACGTCTCAATACGTGTATTGTTTTATTTTTAAATAGCGGGCAATTCAAAATGGCACCTCCTGGAAATTACGCTAGATGAGATTAACTCTGAATTCTCTGAACTTCATTAAGATTAAAATAATCATTAAGTTCAATAATACCGATCAACAACTAAATTACCAACAACAGAGGAAAAAACCTTTAAGATTGTCACATGTTTTATAATCGAATAACACAATACAGGAACTGCTAAACTACATTCAACTCTTTACAAAATATACATATCTAAAATATAAATCCAGTCTTTTTTTTCAAAAATTATTGTCCACAGAAGGGGTAGTTTGGACAGCTCGAACCATCAACTCCTGCAGGCAACTGATTGGCTGACTGCCTCTGTTCCCTGTAAGGAGGTAGTGATGCGTAGTGTTGAGCAGGTTGTGGCTGTTGATATTGAACTGGAGCTGGGTTGTAAGTACGAGCTGCTTGTTCTGTAAAAATAAAAAATCAGTAAAAAATCTAGTCAGATGTCATATGAAAAAAGGTTACACAATAGAATATTTTCAGAGATCTTTCTTGCATTTTTCGTTGTACATAACCTTGATACCGGTAGCAGATCTCTGCTGAAATGTTTATTAATGAATGATGCTTCTCAAAAGTTCTCTATTATCAAGTGTTTCAATGAACGAAATGTTTGAGTTCGCACTTACGGTTTATATGACCCACAGCCATAGCTTCAGCCAATCCCTCGCCATGGTAATCTCCATCTCCAATGTATTCTCCTCTGTCCAAAGCGTTCTGAATTTCAGGAGGGTATTGGGGCTGGGCAGGCTGAGCTACACGCTGTGGTTGCTGTGGTTGTGGGTTATATTGAGGCACATTGTATTGCTGTTGTGGCACAGGGTTGTATTGTTGTGGCACGGCGTTATATTGCTGTGGTGCAGGGTTGTACTGTTGTGGTGCAGGGTTATACTGTTGTGGTACGGGGTTGTATTGCTGTGGGGCATATTGTCTTGCTGCTTGTTGGGCTGGTTGCTGTTGATAATGACCGTATTGTTGAAGGGGATCATGTTGGACTCCGGGAAGAGATGCTGCTTGGCTGATTGCTACAAGAGGGCTCGAACAGTCTGGGAAATTCGGACAGGCTTTTGGGTCTATTCCTGCTGGGAATTGGGCGGCTGGTTGACCGCCTGCCAATGGTCCGTTATATGCTCCAGCTGACAGAGCCAAGGCGCAAGCCAATATCATCTAAAAAACAAAAAAATTGAAGAAGTTTTTAATGAAGAGTTGCATATAATAAAGGTATATAAGTATAAGTGTCTCATTACCTAGAATATGAGACGGTTAAGTTGTTACAGAATATCATATATATTATTCTTATAGCATAAAGGAATTGAATACGATCGTTTGTAACAATTTAGTGTTCGATCATTCAAAACTATAATCAGGATAAGTGATAGAACTCTGTTCAGTGATGAACAAGCTCCCAAAAATAAAAAAAAATGTATCCATTAAATTAACGTTGATTTCTTTATAAGTAAACGACCATAATCTTACAGTTTTGAAGTAACACTTAACGTGTAACTGAATAGTAACCTATAAGTTTCATTTATGGTCTATTCTACGCCTACACAGTCTTTAGATGTGCTCCCCACGAAATTGAGATTGAAACTTGACTCGGTTATAATTAAATGCTTGTACACCCGCCTCTATTTTTCCAATGAATATTAATGAAGTCTGAAATGGGTGGTTACTGTTCTGTTGACTTGACACGCATAAATTATAACGAATATGTCATGGTAATAATTATCACATTATCAAGAACACATTGGTTTATTTGAATTATCTTAATCAAGTGAATGTGTTCCACGAGAAAATTTATAACAATTTCATATCTCAGTAGTGTTTTATGGGGTATTAGTTGCTTCATGAAATTTACTTTATAGATACAAAGTAGTTTTTCGTCTTAATTGTTACAACGTCAGAATATTATATATGTAATTATGAAGTTGATTTTTGTTTTGACTAATTTTGTTTTCAGTTCCAGGCTTCTTAGTTTTAATAAGAAAACAGGGTTTTTATATTTATTTGAAGATGATATTCTGATTCACCACCAACTTCTATGAGCACTCTACGTTTTGAAACGCTAAAATTTTGTTATTAACGAAAACAATATACATAAATTTTATGGAGAATTTAATTATTAGTAAGTAACATTTTGTTTTTCATTACTTGATCAGTGTAAGTTTCATTAATCTATTAGCGTAAAGAATAAGATGAATTTTATTGCTTGGTTATATCAAATTCAAAATATTTGAACCATTTCGAGAAGTGTGTAGTTAATGGGTTAATGGACGTTAATAGGACATACCTCCACTAAAATTTAGTGATATTGATAGTTTCATTCGGGATTATATCTTGATAATTGTGCGAAAAAATTGGATTGGTAAATTAAAAATTTCAAAAGTTATAAACAGTTGAATATGTTTAATAACTGATGTTTAGTTTTTTAATTATGCTTAGAAAACTGATGTTTTTTATAATTTTTTAAAAATGATCTTTAAAGCTGAGGAAATTTACAAAAAAAAAGTTCCGATCCCGAAACTGTACCTCCATTACTAATAATTTTACGTAAGTAAGTTATAATGAAAATTTTTTTCAGGTTGTTTATAGTAGAATTAAAAATTAAAAAAAAAATTAATATAATATTAATTCTTCTTTTTTTATTGGAATCTTGAGCCCATAAAATAAGGAAGTGTGATAAAAATTTGAATGAACGCATTACGCGTACGAATCCAAATTTTTCGCACAAGGATCTAGATATAATCCAGAATCTAATGAGCTACATCACATAATTATGATAAAATTATATTTTATTAACGTAATTTCAAACCTATTCACTAAACAACCTATATGAGGAAGGCTTTGCATGTTTGTAAGGACAGAAATAAAAGATTGGTATCCTTTCACGATTCAATGGCTCTGATTTCAAAAAATAAAACAAGCAACAAAATTCGAGGACAATTTATGAGCACTAAAAATAAAGACTAAAAATGTGGGCGTTGGAATTATCAACTATAAACTGGCCAGGGATCATGAATATAAATTTTCTTGCTTATCGAGGATACCTACTGGTATCTATTAGGGGCTTTATTCTGATTGAAAATTGCAGCTATAAAATGAGACATACATTCGAAGTGGATTACTAAATAGAATGTTCATGCTTTTTATGTGAATTTGATGGTTCGAGCTTCCGAATCGAGTTTTAAAAGAATCGATATATGCATATTGTTATGACATAAACTGTGCTAGGTAGGTATTCATATAAGCAGAGTGAAGGATTAATTTTCAGAGTAGCTAAATGGTAAAACTTTCCAATTGAAGCCAAGGCATTAAGCAATCTATAAAAGAAAATATGCTCAGTTTTTTTTTCAGTTTGAGACAATTTTCGGCTAAAAATCGAAAGTTACAGACTTTTATGCAAAAGATAGCGCACAAATGTTGACATTTGACAATTAGGTAATTATAAAACTCTGGAAAATCAAATTTCTGAAGAAATACTTTGTAAGAGTTGAGAATGATACAAATGGACTCAACTTATAACATTGCAGAAGAAAAAAAAATTTGGGGAACACTAATAAGGCGAAATTTGTTTTGTTATACTGCAAATCATAACTTTTTTTACTCATTCTGTTCATGAGTTATCGTGCTCACGGATTAGTTTATGGCTATACACTTAATTGATTTCGATAAAGGATTGTTTTGGCCAAAATTACAGACATTTGGATAAATAAGTGTTGATATGCGCAAGCGCATTAATACTGAGGAATAAGAAAAAGGTCACCTTGAAATAGATTTCAAACTTGAATGCAAAGTCATATCGATTTAAAAATTTTCAAGAACAAGCATTTTGACAAATGATTTAAATAAGCTTAAAAAATTGAAATGAAAATAATAGAAATGGGGATGAAAACTGATGAAACGATAAAATCATGATTTGACTCTTAATATTCAAACTTTTATCAAAATATAAAATAATAATCAAGAAGTAGAAATATCTTCCCCTTCAAATAAAAACTTTCATAATCATTTCACTTCAAACGAACGAATTAAACTACCGTGAAAATATGATTAAAACTTGTCACTTACCAGTTTCGAAATCATGGTGTATATAATTTAACAGTTCCTGATTAAACAATGTCGTTCTCCGAATTTTGATACTTCTTATAGACAGGCCACACCCTTGATGGTCAACCCTGAACTTACTGAATCTGACCATTCCTATATCGTTCCAAGTATTCTCATTTCCGATGACTATTCAGATCACTTTTTATGTATAATGGGCTAATTTTGATTGTATCTTTGATATGTCTAGGTACATGGTTATTGTTTACTATCTATTATGCGTAGAAGGTTATGGATTTCAGTAGGCAAACGTCCTATTTAGCGTGAGTGAATTACACTCCCAGTTGATATTGGTATTAATATTAAGTATAACATTTCACACAGGAAAAATTGAAATTTATATCAATATTGCTAATTCAGTATAAATAATACTTAATAATTAAGCTAGATATCTAGTTGAAGCATACATGACATTGTAAAAAAAAATCATAGATTGTTGGGGAATTAAACTCGAATATTTGGTTGGAAGTGCTTCGTGCGCGAGCAACTCTTGTTGTATTTGGCTCATCTTGAAACACTCATAGAGTCGACTACTGTTTACTTTCGAGCTCATACGCGTAAATCCACGATATCATAGACGAGCTTCGAAACCCGCGATCGTATTTTTGGAGCATTTTTTTCGACCAATCGACACGTGCCGTTTTTTTAGCGATTGACAAATTGTATGAGATGCAACGCGAACAAATTTTTTCGACGGTCAAATGTTCATGTAGTATTGAATGTATGCTGGTCCTACTAAAGTTGTCTCAATCTCACGATAGGTCACAGGTCGATCTCGCAAAATCAGTTGACGCACAGCATCAAAGGTTTTCGGAACAACAACTGATTTTCGACTTCTTTCACGAAATTCGTTTTGGAGTGAACTTGGTTGCTGTCAGTTGGCAGATTGCAACACTAGGGTTGTATAATCCCGAAATTCAAAAGGTAATCCTCGTATTAATTTGTTGAAAAGAAAAAAAGAAACGTTGAAAGAATACAAATCTTATGAAAGCCGTCTGGCTAGGAATATTTGAAAAGATTCCGAAATTTTGGAAATTTTCGATCGATCATAGGATATTAGTCTCAACAAAGATTCGTGCATAATTGAAGGGTATTCACGATCATAGAATAAATACACGAGAAGATATAAGAGTTATTTTTTGTAATGAAATCACATAAGTTCATGGAATAAACTTAGGAATGAATATTGCTTTTTCATAAAATTCTATGAAGAATGAATGATATTGTAAATCGAGAGGTTATACATTAGAATTTGTAAATCCTCATGGCTTATTGCTTGTTTTCATAAATCATCTTTTAAAGATATTGTAATGACATTCATTGACATCTCCGAAAGGATTTCGACAAGTTCTATTCTATTAGAATATACTTCATAGTTTGAGTGTTTCTAAAATTTATTGCATTATAAGAAATACAACAAATGTCTTCTGTGTTTGAAAATATCTTGTTATATTCCCACCTAACCTTATGCAAAATTATAAGAAAGTTTTTTTGAGAGAAGGAGGTTTATGATTATAACTGAAGAAAAACTGGTTATTGTTCATTTTACATATATGTTTGTAAACTTTTTAACATTCTCCCAAAATCATTAGTAGTACTGCAAGTCTCACTTATTTTCGTTTTTAGAAATGTAGATTCTTCAGGATCTATAGGTCATACCGAAACGTACCATACTACGTTTTGAAGAGGAAAAACTAAATAATTGAAATTTCGTGTAGGAAAATTGCAAATGCTATTTGAAAAACAATTATGTTTTACGTATCAAATAATACAATGTACGCAGTAGTCCAAATTGGGTACTTTTGATAAAAAAAATCAATTTCATAAAGTTGTTTCTGTGAAAAAATTCTTCAGCCATTTTTTTGAGAGGGATCCAATAGCGTTCCTAGTTTTATATTAAAATATAGTTTTGATGCTATTACATAAATTTGTATTTTTTCTTACGATTTTATGGTTTGAAATGAAATTATCTTCTCAAATATATATAATATTTGCTAATTCGCTTTGGCACGACAAGGGCCTTTGAAAATTAAATGAAAACGAAAGAAAACCAACAATGAAACTCTGATAAGAAAAAATGACCCGAAAGAAAATCGAATGTGGAGCACTGACTTTTGCCTACCTGGTTTCACAGTACGGCTGAAGCAACGTGTCACTCACGAGCGAGAAATAGTCACTTTTTTCACCAGAGTTCTAATTTGTAGAAATTGAGAAATTCATTGATTGCGAAGAAAGTGTTGCACGACGATGTGTGAATGAACGACGACCTCGTTACTCTCTTTGTTTGACATAGGTCATATGCTCCAACATATGTTACGCGCCCATCGGGAAATGAGATGAACATACGTGGGCCGCACGAAACGAGCAAGCAACTTGGAATAAAAATAAATGAACTTAACTATAAGTTGCAGTAACACGCTTTGAAAATGCTCATTTTATGGTTGCTTTAGAATTATTTTAGATGTGTTTTCATAATCTATAAAATTTACAAAATAGTTTTACATAACAGCTGTTAAAAAATAATTAGTGCCAATTATATATATATATATATATTCTTTTGAACTTTTGGCTTACAATATTTAGTTAGCAAACAATAAAGCTATAGATCAGGGGTTAGTGACGGGGTGTCATACAATTCTGCGTATGGCATAAAAGCCTAGGGAAAAAAACCCAGTAAAAAAAAAACTCTGGCTCCCCGCCTAAGTGTGAAAGAACAAAAATAAGCTGAAATATATTTCAGGGACTTCTTTCTTCGAGAGGGGTCTTCTATTGATGGAGACAGAGACTTCTTCAAGTTGTCCACATCGAATCTGGAAATAAAAAGACAAGAGATAAATAAAACACCCTCAAATTTGCCTTTTTGGATTAACTCAATATTGTGAATCTAGGATTTTTTAACATAACAAGCTGAACACTAAATTTTACTAAGGAAATAATCAATTAATACATAACCTTTTATGGTTCCTCTTTCACGAAGATTTTTTTTTTAGTATTCGTATGTGTCTCTTGAAGGAGAATAATCTCAGCACCATAGTCCTTTGCTAGTTTAGAGATATAATCACTCCTGTCCTTAGAATACCCTCTATATTCAAATCTAATACAAAAAATTTGTCGCCAATCAGCAAGGAGGATTCTTCGAATCGGGTCTTGCGGTCCAAGTGATGATTTTTCAGATCTTCTGATGTTTGAAGTGCCAATTATGTAATAACTAATGCATTCAATCAAAAATGTGAATAATAAGACCAACCATATTTTTAAACATGTGTTTGATTCAAGCACCATTTAAATCAAAACATAATTGACTTTCCTAACACTATTGACAGCATTAATCAATTCGATCGCAGGTATTGAACGAAAAGCATGTTGCACTGCTTCTAACGCCTCTCTGCAATCAGGATGGCGTTTATATGAGAGGTACTTTATTCTTCACCAGAGGAAAAAATCTAGAGGAGAAAGATCGGGGAATCTTGAGCTCCAACGAACAAAATCTTGTTTGCTAAGCCAAGTATTGTCCGTAAAAAGTTCGTTTAAAAACGATGTGTGTGCTTTGACAAGGTGTCCCGTCTTGTTGGAAGAATATGTCTCCAATTTGTTGTAATGGCAGATAATCCAACATTGGTTCAACAAATTCCCGAAATATTTTCAAATATCGCGCTGCTATAAGGTTATCCTATATAGATATAGGGCCTGATAAACCTTCCTCTAAAAAATTTAGAAAGCACTGACGTGAGGTCAGTTGGCTTAGGCGCTCTTGTAAACCACTTACGAGTAATTATTCAATTGTTTGAAAGTAACATATTCCTAAGTATTAATTTGTCAAAAACATGTCAACTGTTCAAATCAACAAGGTCGAAATAATCAACGAGAATATGTTTTGTAGGAATCACTAAGCATATCTATTGAAGGTCACCCAAAGTGGAGTAAAAAAAAATGTTTTTCTTGTTATCCTGACAATTATTTAAATTTTGAAAAATCATATCTCCAGAACTATTAGCTTGTCGAGAGTGGTATTTTTGTATACGTCTGATAAAACTGCACCATAAAAAAATTTTTATTTGAACAGTGTCATTTGAAAAAAAATTTTTTTTTTGTTACTCCGAACCTATTCGGCCGATTTGACCGAATAACGAACTTAGCCGAGATATTTATGCCTCAAACCTATTCTGAAAGTTTCAACTCTCTAACTTCATCCGTTCGAGAGTTATCGTGTTCACGGAACGGACGGACGGACGGACAGAATCGATTTTGACCACGGATTATTCATCAGTAGGTCCAAACAAAACGATTGATACCACTTTTGCCCAAAAATTCGAAAGTCACAGACATTTGGGCAAATTGATAAGCACTCTGTTCAGGTGAACAAGAGCGCCAAAAACCGACTCAAACATTGAAACTACATCGTCCACTCTAATATGGGGATTTTTCAAAGTCCAATTGAAGGAATTGAGTCTATTGGAAAAGCCAGAGCTGCTAACGCAAGCTTCATCAGCCCATATGATAATATGTCCAATGTCAGTGATTTTATTCGTTTTCTCACGAAAATCGATCTCTTAGAATGTAGGTTTTTCTCTAGCTCCTCCAGAAATCGGTGTGTCCAATCGAAAGTGTCCAATTGGGACCTAAATGTACTACCCTTTCTGAACTATGATACTTCCCTTTGAGTACCAAACTGCTATCTCTTCAAATTACAGTTATATTTCCTGTTTACTTCGCAGAGAGACGCCCGGTATTTAATAATTATTTTGATATAGGACTCCACAATATGATAGTACTGCAAAGAATACATGATGAAAGCAGCATTACATCAACAAGGTTCTATTTACTCTGTACTGTTTGTTCTGAAGCAAGAATCAACCTGAAATTATACGAATTAGTCCTTCTCTGCCTCAAATCGAACTTCGCCCAACCTATCATTAGACGACATTATTCAAACCGAACCACAGACGATGAATAATTCAGTACAAACTTCCTCTCTGCACCACATAGGAAGACCGTTGCCGGCATAGACACCTGAAAAGTCGAGTTTCCTAGAGGAAACCAGTCCGACCAATCATCGATTTAACACGGCTCCACGTTTAATTGCAAGAACTGGAGGCTGCATCTGAGGTCAGCAGGACTAATTCAATACTACCATAAAGGTCACTTGTAGGTGCAGTCCCTTTGAGTATAATAACGTTTTATGTATGTAATAGAAAAGATAAATTGCCGTTCTTTGATATGCTTTAATATCGACCATGCTCCAGTAGGAATTCTAATAAGGTTAGACACTTGGGTGGAGTCGCGTCATAAAAATATGCGATGATTTGAAATGATGGGAGTCAGAGCTAAAGGCGAACATGGACGTGAAGCTTTGCTCGATTATCTGAAGTACTTCATCGTCGAGTTAAGTCTGTTATACGCGCCCCTTCTTATGACAGCTACCAACAGGACGTATAAAATTCTGATGGCGATGATTCTTTGTGAGCAGATGGACGACAACGACACTGAGGTTCTCCTCATCGTTCGGATTTTTTTATAGACCGATAGTTCAGTTTGTTTTTTAATAAGTATATTAAGGAATACATATGAGCACACTACATCGATACCATTCAAGAATGTGTCCATATTTCTCTTAGAGTATTTGATGGAATCGATCTTTACTTGATGGAAACTAATTTCAATTACTAATTAAAAGGGGGCAGTTTCAATTTCCAAAAACTTTCTGAATTTTCTTGAACTATAGGTTTCCATTTGTAGTATTTCGTAGTTGTTATTAAAATTATGCCAAATTCCTTGGGGTGTTCCACATATGTGGACTTGGAGGGGTCTGATGTATCCATGATGTAGCCCATCTGTTAGTTAAGAAATTGTCTTTCCCTTTAATATTTGTTTCATTATGTTATCTGTGAATTTATTTAACTCTCTCTGTTGCAACTTTATGCTAGAGTATCTGCATTCTGAATAACATAGAATCAAATCCAATGAACTGCAACTTTCTTATTGTTTGAATATCATTTGAATTTTATATGCAACTGAATAGTTACATAAGCATATTAATTCTTTAAATGTTAGTAACTACAATAAACACTGGGATTTTTTCATTCATATGCAAATGGAATAGCTGAAAAACGTATGAATAATAAAATACCAGCATTGCTTAGAGGAGAATGGAGTTTCTCATTTTTATTTGACAAATGGCGTAACCGACACTTCAAGATCGTTCTTTGAATCTTGAAATCAGATCCGACAACGTATTGTTATACTAAATGGATTTTATTGTATCACTTTTCTTCTTCTCAAGGCTAATGAACTTTAAATTTGTATGTTATCTTAAAAATTTAACCGGCATCTGTTTTATTCTACACAGGGTGTTTTATAATCAAAACGATTAGCGTTTTGTGGATACTCAAGATAAGATTGAAGTGGAAGTGGAAGTTCAGTTTGTTTTTTAATAAGTATATTAAGGAATACATATGAGCACACTACATCGATACCATTCAAGAATGTGTCCATATTTCTCTTAGAGTATTTGATGGAATCGATCTTTACTTGATGGAAACTAATTTCAATTACTAATTAAAAGGGGGCAGTTTCAATTTCCAAAAACTTTCTGAATTTTCTTGAACTATAGGTTTCCATTTGTAGTATTTCGTAGTTGTTATTAAAATTATGCCAAATTCCTTGGGGTGTTCCACATATGTGGACTTGGAGGGGTCTGATGTATCCATGATGTAGCCCATCTGTTAGTTAAGAAATTGTCTTTCCCTTTAATATTTGTTTCATTATGTTATCAGTGAATTTATTTAACTCTCTCTGTTGCAACTTTATGCTAGAGTATCTGCATTCTGAATAACATAGAATCAAATCCAATGAACTGCATTTTTCTTATTGTTTGAATATCATTTGAATTTTATATGCAACTGAATAGTTACATAAGCATATTAATTCTTTAAATGTTAGTAACTACAATAAACACTGGGATTTTTTCATTCATATGCAAATGGAATAGCTGAAAAACGTATGAATAATAAAATACCAGCATTGCTTAGAGGAGAATGGAGTTTCTCATTTTTATTTGACAAATGGCGTAACCGACACTTCAAGATCGTTCTTTGAATCTTGAAATCAGATCCGACAACGTATTGTTATACTAAATGGATTTTATTGTATCACTTTTCTTCTTCTCAAGGCTAATGAACTTTAAATTTGTATGTTATCTTAAAAATTTAACCGGCATCTGTTTTATTCTACACAGGGTGTTTTATAATCAAAACGATTAGCGTTTTGTGGATACTCAAGATAAGATTGAAGTGGAAACTTCTTCAGGCACTCTCAGCACTCAATGTTGTGTGGGTAATATATGGGAATAAAAAAGTCATAATGCTCTGCTATGTCTGGCCATTCGTCCAGCCCTCTGTACATGCGATAACTTTCTAAACGTATGAGCTAGAATTTTCAAATTTGCGGAATTGATAAGCCTCCGAATGTCTCAGTTAAGCAATTAATAGGCCTAGATATGTCTAAAAATTTGGCAGTTCTGGGTATCTTAAATATGGATTCCTTAATGATCACAAAAAATTTCATGCAAATTGAAGAATGCAGGGTCAACTACACACTCATAATCCAATCCCAATATTTAAACTCACCTCCACAAATGAAAACGTGCAAAGGCAATCTTTTCTTCGTTGCAAATATCTGAAGAATTGAGTCATCTCAACAATATTTTCTCTATCTAAAAATTTGTATGGTCTCAAGGTCAACAATCCCTTGCTGTGAACGAATGTCGATATTCAAATTTATGCGATCCAGAATCGAACTGGAGATAATGGATTATAGTTTGAACAGTAACAAATTTCTGCCATGATTGGTTTATTATCCTACAAGGTTCATCGGGTGTAATTATAGGTCCAGCATCTTGAAATCCAGTTAAAGCAATGGTCGATATTCAATAATGCGTGAAGGTAATATATAAATATGTCGAACTCAATAAAATATAAACTGAAATATGTGATGACATGTTTCTCCTTGTACAAACCGCAATATTTCACGTAGTCCATGATTTCATTCTCAGGAAAATTTATGCAATACTTATTTGATTTTTTTTTGCTTGATTGTTCTAGGAGGCAGATTGCCTATTCTTCCTTCCAAAGGCTTCAGTTTTTATACCATTGTTCAATTTGGATAGGCCAGATATCAATCTATATATCAATATTTTTCGAATATCAAGCTGAAATTTGTCTCAAATTGTTTGATGCCGTCGTCAATGATAGTAGTAACACCATAGTGGACCCTAAAAAAAATTAGGATGGAAAGGCAAAAAGGTCGCAAGATAAAAGTTGCGATTCAGAATGAAGAATAAGCCACATCATTTCACAATACATTAAATGGAAAGGACAACTATGATGACCTCCAAAAAGACAACAAATTGATGAGAATTGTATGAGTTGTGAAAAAGAGGAAAATACATACTGAACCACCGGACAAGAAAACCGTCATTGTTTATAACTAGCAGACTCAACATAGGGCAGTTATACAGAAAACATTGAATGATTTTCGTGTTTTTTTTTTGTTCGTGAAATTGTGAAATGAGCTAGGCGATTTGAACAATTTCAACCTTTCCATACACAAAATAAAGTGTCACTTTTAAGACTCATATCATAACAAGTATTTCCCCATGATCAAGACTGTGTGACTTTGGAAACTCAAATGAGATCAAAAAATTTCTTTTTTGGACATGTTCGCAGAAAACAAACTATAAAAGTGCCACAATCAAGTACTCAATTTGCATTTCTCTCAAATCACTATATGTAAACTGAGTGGGTGACTACACCGCCTACATAGGAAGGACAACACTATCACTCTGTTCATTTCTCTGACAGTTTGACAACAAATGAAGTTGGGCAATGGAATGTGCACACAACGCTCGGTATCTGACACTGGAAATCTAATTAGGTCTATTGTGAGATGCATAAATTTACGTTTCCTATCCAACTATAAGAGATGACATAAATCGTTAGGAGGTTATTGATCAAAATGGAATTAATGGGGATGTGTATAGGCTCCCATTAGCAAGGTCAGATAGGAAGTGTTACGCTTTGTTAAATGAACCCATTGTTCGGCTAGAATAGTTGCATTCTGAGATCAGGAGGATGGAATGCTTCAATCTTGTTCAGGGTCTCTTTGCTGCGATTTGATATCTTCAAGGTTTACTGTTTTGCGTGCATGTCGGGTGTGATCTTATTCTATACGGTTTTTTAACTGAAATTCAGTTGGATGTCCTCGGGGCTACAGGCGTCAGCAGTCATTGCAAGTCACTTTTTGTTAATCACAGATTCCTGACGGGGTTGGCTGATTTCATAATCAGGATCGTCATGGATATTGCCGGGAAACTAGTGTAGTACATGAAAAGATTAGATATAAGAAGTTACGGTGATCAGAGTACATGACTATAAATAACACAAAGAATGAATATTAGCAGTTGAATTGAGAAAACTTAATGAGAAGTCTGAGAACAATGTATTACATCAAAATTGTTACTTTTGGGGATTTTGTTAGCAATCAAAGGTTGGCACCAGTGCCAACAGTCTATTTGACCGTTGCTAACGGTTAGCAGTCAGTTGGATGTTATTGGTTGATAGAGGAAGTCGTATCATAAAAAGTATAGAGTGTAAGACGACTGTGACTACTTGTATGTTCAATTAGAGAATAAATATTTATTTGAACTCAAAAGTGTATTTATTATTGCTTCCACAAGCTTCCTCTACTGATATATTTCTATTGAACAACCCTCCATACTCCCTGATGGAGTTTAATTTCTGAATAATACCAACATTAATAATATTTTGCTGACTTAGTTAGTATGTAATAAACATTTAAAGTACACACAGATGTAGATATCATGTGAGAGCTTGGAACATATAAAGTAATCCTTTTTAGTAAATAAGAGCAATCAATACCACCATGATCAAGCGCTTTTATACATAAATGATTGCCTGTAAGCCTCGTTGATAAGTAAGTGTGACAGCTAGAACATACCCCAGAAGTAGAGCATGTTAGTACCTTTCATGAGAGACACCTTCCTCTCTATGCCAAAGAAAATTTTAAAATCAGTACAGAACTAACTCCAAATGCTGACAATGGCATAAATGAAAAGTTTGCCTAATGAGAGAAGCACCTTCAAGTTTAATTCTCACAAGGGTATTAAATAGGAGAAATAATGTTCCGAAATGTCTAGCATTATCTACTATATGAAACCATATAACTTAAAGGTAGTACTCAGTAAATCACTAACGTGAGGGACATATTATGGCATCTGACTAATGAAAAAGCTCCTAAGTCTTTAACAATGTTCTATCTCAACCACCCGACATCTCACAAAAAAATAGTTGAATAGTTTAGATGAATTCAACTTGAAGCCATTGTGTCATTCCATTTTAATAAATTTAATAGATAACTTTGTAATCTGGAACAGTCCTGCGTCGACCGTCCTAGTCAAATCATGGACAAACTACAAGAATAAAAGTGGTCCAAGATTAGAGCCGTGGAGTATAGTAACTACTGAATCTATATTTGTTTCCAATTCTTTCACTAAAATCAGGTGATTCACTTTGACGAAGGCTTCTTGAAAATGGGTGTAGACAACATCATCTCACTTTGATGATAAGATTTAGTTTCAGGGCGTTCTGGATATACGTTCTTCAGTTTAGTTTTCAAGAGAAAGAAATTTGAGTATCGCACAAAACTGAAGAAAAACAGTAAGTGGTTATTTTTAATTTGAGTAATGGGTGTGTTGATTCCTTCACATTCATTGTTGCATTTGTTTGGGTATTGCTCTGTTTCAGAGTCCAGAAAAAACCTTCAGAACAATTTGTATCCCATTCGTTCTTAATTGCATCTTTAATTGATGAGAATTCCATTCGATATGAATATTCAAATGAGTTCTTCTTGGTTTCCAAATGTGATACCAGAATAATAGCTATTTATTGGCCATTCAAATTTCATTTCACTTGTTTTTTTCATGAGAATTCGGTGATATAATAGCAAGGGAACTTTTAGTTACGAAAAAAAAAACGTGACGAAAGGTAACAGTAAAATGTGGGAGGGTTCCATCTGGTCGACGTACGAACATCAATAATTATAACAAACATTGCCTCACTATTTGATTAAATCCTGGATTGTTTTAATTCATGGTTATGTCTTTTATTCAATATTCAAGCATTGTTGTTTGATATACTCATTATTCAAACTCAAATTACGGTATGGAAAAAAGCGGATGTATATCAAACCTTCAATCAGTTGAAAGTAGCGAGAGAACCAGTGGTAGTATGGTAGTAATAGAGGTTGGGTTATTTGTGCTCAAGTTGCCCAAATTGCAGAAGAACATAAAAAATTTTTATCTTAAAAAATAATGAAGTTGAACGAAAGATATTTATTAAACAAAAAAACATTGCATCCCAATTTTTCTATAAATTTTTCATGATCAAATGGATTATTTCAATATTTTTACAACTGTCATGAATGATTCAAAAAAATGTTTAATCCTTTATCTTTCTTGAAAATTATTTTTTATTGTTAGTAAACGTTTATTTATATTTCTATTGTTCAAATAATTATTACATTTTTTTCATCATAATTGACACTTTTTTTTCATCAATACTTTTATTGTCTTTTATATACCCAATTCGTTATAAACAATTATTTGCTTTTTGCCTGATAGTTCTCGAAATAATGAAAAAGTCCCTGTGCATCAATATACCGAAAATTTTTTATTATAGTTTGAATATATACATAGGACAGAAGATACAGCAGCTGATCCCTTTCGACAGATTCAAAATTGTACTAATTTTTTTCGGCTATTCTGAAAATTATTTAACTCTGTTCCACATTGCCAATGGGGGTATTTTACCCTTCATCCGTCCTTATTTCTGTCCATGACTGACTACTTAATTATTGCATTATTGGCTTTTCACCTTATTGAAAACAAATTGAACTGAAACTAGGCGATTGTATAAATAACAAACAAGCAAAGCAATATATCAACTATATGAATGTGTAAGTTATTTTTGTTTTCATTCATTTTCATGTACCCATAACGCTCATTACACACACTGCAGACTAAGGAAAACTTTTTAGTGTCTGTTGAATTGCATCAGACAAGATTACGCAGAAAATAATAACAAATTCATGTAGATAAACGAGAAATACAATGAAATAAAAAAGCAACTTTTATCATCACGGTCCAGCTGCTTCTTGCCCAGTGGAGTGTGAAAAACGTCTAATATAACCCAGGAACGAATGAATACTTCAACTAGAGTGTGGCATAATTATGCAGGCGGATAAAATAGTTTTCAGACGAAACTTTCAGGAATTAGATATCAGAGAGCAATCTTACATAATAGTATATTCTGAAACAAGTTGCAGAATCAGCTTCTATTCAAACACTAACGCGAAAATGTTTGAAGGTTGGAAAATTGCCTTCTGCGAATATAAGATGATAATTTGAAGATCATTAATTTGTTTTCTTGGAATTTTATCATGATAGTTGGTGTGAGACTAAAGTTGCAAAATTTATTAAAAATAACTCAAATTATCAAACATCCTAGAATTTAAGGTTTCAATTAAAGAATATTATCATGGATAGTTCTTAGCAGTAACTTGCATTAATGATAACTAGCAGATTTTTAAACCAAATTGTAATTGTAAATAGGTTAAATGTTATATCAACACCTTTATATATATTTACTGAAAATACCATGTAATCATGGTAGAAAACCATGTATCTCTACTATGTATAAAATAAAAATTTTGTTTCTAGGGTTCTACTTATCCGATTCTCCAGGAATTTAAAAACAAGTGTTGAATTAAATATTTCAGCTTATTAGGATTTGTACTACACCAAAATAATGATAGAAAAATGTGAAAAATATTTTAAACAAATCAATTACTTTTGTTGTGGCTTCGATGCAATTCAGTACTTTTTAAAAATTGGTGGCTTTGTCGGATAATCAGTTTGGTACTTGAAATAAAAATTAATAAACAAATAGATTACTACAAATTGCAAGACATACATCATCAGGGCTTCGCAGGTCTCAACTTTTATGTTTCCAACAGGACAAGAAAAGATAAGTAAGTAGCCATTGAAAACGTTCAGCCTTGACATTTCCAAATGGAAATGGTCGAAAACTATCTGTAAATTAACTGAGTGGGTGAAACCTGACACAATTATCCATTTCAACTAGTCTTTACATAAAGAATTATTGAATAGCTTTTATGCAAATTTGAATTACGCGCCATCTAATCGTCGTACACAAGCGTTTCCTTAACAACGGTTTCCGTCTAGAGAGTCTACATTCCGGGATTCGTCATTGGAGTGTGAAATTTTTTGACAGTTTCTGTTGGTGGTTCCTTTGTGATATACGTTTTCTATATTTTGATAAAAATAATGGTGAGTAACAGCTTAGAATTGATGTTTTTAATGATTAACACATCATTAAATTTTTTAGGCGAATTATTCTGAAGACCAGATGGCCGGTGAGTTGTTTATCTTATGAAAAGTAGGCTATGTATGTCCGCCCCACCTTGAATATTTTTACCTGTTATCATGAGATTTTAATATTTTCCACTCTGATTCTTAAGATGATCTTGATAACATAAACTATTTATGCACTTACAAGAAACGTTGAGTTCAATCCAATTTTAATGCAAGTATCAAGTCAGAAGAAACACTTTGGAATGATTGAGGTAGGCCAACAAAACTGTTGCAATGATTCATACCGTTTATTTTGTCCATTTATGGTATGATTTTGAAAGTAACTCAATGTAATTTCGTTATTGCTGCAATCAACACTGCACACAGCAGATGTTCATAAGCTTCCATGTTGATAACACATAAGTGAAATTTTTCCCAAAATGTATCTTTATGAGCCCCCAAGTAAACTTAGTTTGACTTCAGTTGAAGGTATATCGAGGAAATTGATAGTATTGTCGCCTAATGGTGTTCTCTATTTCAGAATTCCAAGAAGCTTTCCAATTATTCGATAATCGGGGTGATGGCAAAATCCATGTTAGTCAAATCGGTGATGCTTTGAGAGCGTTGGGACAAAATCCAACAGAATCGGATGTGAAAAAATTCACACATCAACATAAGCCTGATGAAAGGGTTTCATTCGAAGTTTTCCTCCCAATTTATCAAGTAAGTATGAATAAAATATAAATCTTAATACTATAATCTAAATTTGCATTAAGGTTAAGAGAATCCATATGAATTATCTCATCATTCCCTTGATAATAGTTACAGGAATTAGACATTTAATATATTAATATATCAACTGGAAATTTTACTTTCAGTTATGAATAATAGATTTTTATTTGTCACTAAACAATTATTTTTTTATGATTTCCAATATAAACCACTGTTTTCCACAGTTATTTTAATTGTGACCTCAATTCCAGTGCAAAGGAGAAATAGTAGCTCCTGAATTCATAGAGTTTAGGCAATTCACATTACATTGACCATCAGTCATATAATAAAAATATTTTTATTTTCTGAACTAAATAATGAACATCAGGAATTTTCATTAGAGTTTAAACTTTGATGTTTAAATTTGTGAAAGAATAGATCATTTCAGTAAACTCTCTCAATTGATGTTTGAGTGTAAAACAAGATCAGCTGTTTTCAAATTTTCCTATGTGTGTAATAGGGTATTTGTCAAGGTTTTCTCAGGGGGATTTGAAAAAATGAAGAATGGATAAGGGTTCTATGGATGAAAACATGAAAAGTGATGTGAAAATTACTTATTCTGTTCTCCCAATTATTTTTATTTGTTGTCCAAGCGGTAACAGGTGATTTTGAATGTTCTATGTTTACAAATTTCATTTCTTTGTATTTAATTAATTCTTTTGGACCTGTTTTGTATTTTGTATCAGAAATTATAGATTTGTAAATGTATACAAGTCAATGTATCACAACCTTTGCAAAGGAAAGATCTTGTGGAAAAACCACATCACGAAAAAATGTATACAAAATATAAAAATATTCAATATTCACGGAATTCTTCTTTAACAATGATTTCTTCATTGAAAAAAAGCTTCTTCAAGCATATTGAATCAGAAATGAAAAAGACGGAAGAAGCATATGGAACCATGAGAACAAGATTTTTTTATGTTCTATTCCATGAATTGCATTAATCAAACTATTCACTATTCATTCATGTTTTTTTAAAGCAAATTTCTAAGTCGAGAAGTGCAGAAACAGCAGAGGACTTCATTGAAGGCTTAAGGCATTTTGATAAAGATGGCAATGGATACATAAGCTCAGCTGAATTGAGACATCTGCTCACAACACTTGGAGAAAAACTCACAGATGATGAGGTGAGAATAATTTTCATTTATCTATTGTTTCTAATATCATTCAGAAGTTTTCTGTGTAACCACAAATGAAGTATTAATTTCACAAATTAGTTTTCAAACATTAACTCCAGATATTTTTGATGATTATCTGTGGATTTGTTTTGTAACAATTAAAGTTTGGCATTGTGTAGAAATTTACTTATTTATTTTTTGAATACTGAGCTTTATAATATGATATGTGACATATGATGTCACAGTTGGCCATATTGAGTAACCATAATTTAAGATTGGTAAGTTTCTTTGCTACATGAAAATCCAGAGGTTAATTGTTTCTAGTAGATAAAAATTTCACATTGTTGCATAGTGAGAGAGATGAAAATATCAAGTACTGAAAAAATTGTTTGAATTTATAAACACCCTATCCTATTTATTACCATACAAATACTAAGCTACTTGTGATGCTGTAGATGTTCACCACAATCTAACAAAGATATCATAACCTATTTTACTAGAATGACATCAAGTTAAAATGCTATTGCAAGGATATTTACCAATCGGTTACTTGAACATTATGTCAGAGTCATTTCTTTCCTAAAAATGATTTTATTGTAATGTATTCCAAAAATTATTAATTGTAGTATAGGCTCATTTTTGTCTAGAGGAACATTTTTTTAAAATCCACTTCCTTTTTCAAAATTTTTAAACATTTTTCATTACAGGTGGAGCAGCTACTCCAAGGCCAAGAAGACTCCCAGGGAAATGTAAATTATGAAGAATTTGTCAAATTAGTAATGTCGGGTTGAAACCTTCAATGCTTTAAGCGAAACATCCTAACATAAATGAATTGAGATACTTGATAAAAATGCATTTAATAGGTTATGAATGAATGTTGGGTTTTAAGTTTACTTTGAATTTTATATGTTGACCTATTCCTTCAATATTATTTATATCGTTAGTGCCTTCATTCCAATTTCTATGTATTTTGAATTTTTATAATACTATTGCCAACTATATTATGTTTGGAGGTCAGCCATTGACAAATTTATTTATTTTTATCATAGTTGTAAGAAGGTTGTATAAAATTCTTTGAATAGGTGTTTGTTGTTTTTTTTTAAACGATCAATAAGTTGTCTGCAATGAGTGGAATATGTTTTGGTATACAAGCTAAACAGTTTCAATGAAGAATAAAATAATCCAACAAAAATTTGTTTCAAGTAATTTTTCTTCAAATATTCATGTTTGAAAAAATTACAATAAATGCAAGTTTTTGGTTCAATTGAGTCAAAAACTCCAACCAGGCGAAAAAACTTTTTAACGGCATATTTGCACTGCAATTAGTTGGGTACAATATATTTTGTTTTGTTTTTTCACTCATTCAATTGGCGCTCTTGTTCTCTCGGGAGTGTGCTTATTAACTTGCTCAAATATTTTGAATGAAGTTGTCAAAATTAAAAACTTCTGAAGAAAATGTAAAATTTCTGTGTAATATTGCGTTTTGGAACTTGCTCCGCCCATCCGCCATCTTATTGCTAATTCGAATCAATTTATGAGATTTCAACAAGTCACCACAATAACTTTGAATATGTTGTTTATTTATTGTGTTATTCGAAATCAATTAAGGATAATTATGTTTTCGTTGAAACAGATGAATTAGAAAATGCGATGTTCATTATTCTAGGTAACATCTGGAAAATTCAAACTCAATTTCAGCGTCGTTAATAATGCAACGGATCCATCACCGCCTGATATAACGCTAGAAAATGATGAGACAATTTGATTAACCCTAATGCTACGCTTTGGAAATTTGGATTGATATTACCAGTAAAGGTTGCCAGCAATTCTGAGAAAAATTTCGATGGTATAGGAACTCATCAAGATTATTTATAAAAATCGATCTGTTATTTCCATATATTAAAGAAATTGTTCGATTTCTAAAAATAATGAAGTTCAATTTCCACCAATTAAGGACATATATCATTCAAGACTCGGTAAGATCACCTCTTGGACATTTCGGAACATTTTAATTATACACTCTGCCCGCGTTGAGTATTTTCGAGTTTTTGAAGTTTTCATGTTGTCGGTCAATTAGTTTGTCCTAGACAGCTGTTAAAATTAGTCGACCTCAGTGGTACTCTGCGAATGTTACAACGGAAAAAAATATTGAACAAAGATTTTATCTTAAATTTTGTGTTTAGAACGACATTTCGTGTTGTGTGGTGTTTTGGAGACTGTTTTATCGAAAACCCAAGTGAGCGAATGGCACAAAGCCTTTGAAAACGATCGGGAGATCAACGAAGATTTGCCTCGTTTAGGACTACCGTCGACCTCTTCAACAAACTATGATGTCGAAAAATGAAGGGGTTTTGCTTGAAAATCGTCATTCCATTAGATCTGAATGTTCCTTAAAACATTACCGGATGCAGGTAGCTGCTGATATGCTGGATCGTGCGAATTCTGATCTCATGTTCATGGGACGGATCATAACTGGTGACGAGATATGGCCAAAACCGAAAAAGTCGTTTGAAAATCTAGACGATGCTTATTGATTTATTCGATAGTCGTCATGTGGCTGATCATGAATTCGTTCCGAAGGGTCAAACGGTCAATAAGGACTTCTATTCAACTGTTTCGAGACGTTTGCGTGAAAAATTTTTGCGTAAACGACCGGAATTCTGGCAAATAAAAAACAATTCGTGGATTTCGCATGATGATAACGCACCATCTCATCGCTATTAATGACGATTTTGAGACCAAACAATCGATAAATACTAAAGACCAGCCACCTTATTCGCCTTATCTAGCTCAGTGTTACTTTTTCCTTTCTCCAGAATGTAATTACCATTCCTGGGAACCAGATTTGAGTCCATAGACGCCAGAAGAGAAAATTCGCAGAAGCAGCTGAAGGCCATCCCTGAAAGCACCTATAAAAATGTATCCATGATTGAAAATAACGTTGGCACATGTGTATCGCTACTAAATGAGCGTATTTTTGAGGAGGTACAAGAAACCTTAAAGAAGTTTGGTATTTTTGCGTTTTATTTCAAATTTTCGGATACATTTTGTCAGAGAGCACTCTCTTTCAATATGGAAGTTTGAGGATCAAACAAAACTGAGAGAAATCAGTTAGTAGATATATCTAATTCAAGATATACAGGGTGAGCTTTTGAGCATCGCGTTAATTTTAACCATAGGTTCTTGGGATCAAAAGAAACACTTTTTTCTCATACCGTTTTTCCATATTCAGCTGTGTTAAAAAGTTATAAGCATTTTGAGTTTTTACGTTGGGCAAATACCCCTCTGTAGTCCAGTTTAGCTTGAATGAAAATTGCCTTCCACAGCACTATTGAATCTGAATTGTTTAAAAACATTATTTTCCCGTTAAAAAATGATTCAGTCATGTTTCATCAGATGATTATATCGATTTAATTCCTATCAACTTCAAATATCTCAAAAATGGTGCAAATTGGGAAAAAGATGAGGAATGATTTTATCTGCAAAAAAGACTACTGATTCTAGGAAGTACAAGATATGGACCTTTAGTTATATATGTTTTTCATGTAATTTAACCAATATGTATAGTAGTAAGTAGTGAGAAACCCACAAGAAATGGAATAAATCTATTGATGCCAAAATATGCATGACTGTTATCAACAACCTTCTACAAGAGGTCATTTCAATTGATATTGTCGTTTGAACATTACAAGTGAACATGCAGTTTTTATGAAATTTCAACATCCTAAATCATTGGAACGCGGCCAAATTTGGGAAAATGTTATAGGAAGAAAATGTTTCTTTTGACGTCAAGAATTCATGGTTAAAATTGACGCAGTTGTCAAAGACTCCCCCTGTACAGCGAACTAAAAATCCTGAGCACATGTCAGTGCTTTTCTACATTTTATTAACTGCCATGGTTCCGAAACAGGTAGATTCCAGAACTGCGTGTAGGTTCTCACAAGGTTTTTGGTTTTTTGTATTAGGTGTTAGTTTGTTCTTCTATTGTTTAATGGGACGTTATTATTAGTTACTTTTCATTAAATGTTGTTGATTTTAGTCGGACATAATTACTTGACAAAAGAACTGTGAAAATTCTGTTCATCATTCATTAATGGCAGCACTTAAATCTACATCAACTTCATCCTATGGATTGAAGTATTTCACAGACATGAAATATATCGTAATGAATTACTTTTAAATTAATTAATCCTTTGATACACTCATATTAATTAGTAATAAGGGTTCCTAATTTCTTTGCATGTTTAATATTCAAAAAGTTCAAGAGAAGCGACACTTCAACACTCAATGAAGATGAAATAATTGATGAAAAATCAATAGTTCTATATAAATAGCCCCATAAAAAACATCCCGTAAATTTTTACGACTTTTCCTAATTCACTCGCCTTCGAGTTCAATTTCCAAGAACGCGAGAGCGGGTCCTCAAAAGCAGCCAATAATGGGGCTCCTCCATTTTCGTCATCCCATAAAAACAAAGCCTCAATTTTGCGGCAACTTTCGCTAATGCAATTCGCAAAAGTGAAACGTTTGAATCTTTCGCGAAATTGAGACTTTCCAGAGTTGCGTCGTCCTCTGGGAACATAGTCCCGCGGGAGATCCAGAAGATTTGGATACTCAGTCTGATGCTGCGTACGGCCTTGTTAGCAGGTCAGCCTCCGTATTTTCGTCAGACAGCGCACTGCCGAAACCGCGAAATATAATTTTTGCTTAGAAGTTTTCAGGAAGTTATGTGAAGTTCATGGTCAAAATTCACTTTGAGGGTGTTAGAGACTCTAGTAGAGCACCATGAAGTGGATTTTCTGGATCTTGATGATTGCGTTTTTTGACTTATTCGTGCAAGGTATGGGATTTACTATTTTTAACACACGTTATCAAAACTTAACTATACAGGATGAGTATTTGGCCATTGAAACAAAAAGAAACACTTTATTCCTCTAACAGTTTTTCTAATTCTGCCCCGTTGTAAAGATATGAGCGATTCAAGGTTTTGAGTTGAGCTAAGCCACCACTGGATTCTTTTTGAGATTACACAAGAAATTCAACTTTTGTATTGTAGAGAAATACTCGTTGATAAGCTTAAGTCACAATGCGGTCATTTTTTGCTATTTTCAGTAAAATATCCTGTGTGATAATAAGTATCAGAATTATTTTCAACAATTTATTTTGTTTCCATTAATATATTATCCTTGATACCTCTGGTTATTTCCAGAAAGCTTGCTAGTCCTTTATATATTTGAATTTTTGTGTCCTTATTTAATTTTTAAATTTCGAATATCACAATAAGAGATTCCGGGAAAAGACTTTAGAACAAGCACTGATCTCACGTCACTTTTTTCCTTATATATGCGAATTTTCCTTGGTACAAACACTGGACTCGACAGTGTGGCTTTCAATATATGCGTTATGTCACAGATGTGATGGTTTCTTACAGAAGGAAGTTTGGGCTTCGATCAAAACTGAAGGAAAAATGTATGGAGTTGTTTTTAATTTAATATGTTGGATTGCTGATTTCTTCACATTCAATGGGGATATTGTTTCATGCTGCTCCTGAGTCCGGGAAAACTTTGGGGTGTAAAAGCTCCTGACTACACGCTAGTTTATTCCATTTTTTTCAATTCCTCTTCTAACGTATCATTAGGTGCATAATACTAAAAAAAAAATCTTCGGAGCAGAGAGAATTTTATTCTCTAGGTATCATATTATTGAAGAGACTTTTCGGAGGTGTGTACCCAAAGTAAACTTCGTCCTGTGTAAGGAAAACTGAACTTTTACAACAAGAAAAAGTTGGAGAGATGGGATTATATCCTCAGGCTGTCAACATCTAAACTTTTCACTCTCTTTCATCATCGTCCTGGAAATATTTGCTTGCTAACGAGGTCTGCATTTTTGTAATAAGATGGGTGAGAACGCAGTTTTTTAAATCTTAATTTTATAAGAGTGATATCAAGAAAGTTGAATGATTAATTATAAAAGTCTCTACTTCAGATTGTTGCACGTATAACGAAGGATTTTATTATCTCATTCCGATTTGGCAGAAGAATAAAGAATTTGAGAATAAGTGATCAAAGACTCATTAATAGTATTGGCAGATTTTGGTCATCTTCCTTCAGTTGAAACCAAAAAATTGAATCAACAATATTTTATCACGAACACTTATCATGAAAAAATTGTGTGTTCTATAGTTCGGCCTGTTGAATTTCACACAATATACACTGATCAACAATTGCCAGGGATCACTTATGAACTTCTTCTTCATTTGTATTTTTTTCAAGTTATCTCGTGAATATCTGTACATTGTATGTTCTCTAAGGATAAGTTAAGTTATTTTGAGTTGATTATATCAAATTTTTCCTCACTCCATCGGCTCTTGTTCACAAAATCGATTATTATCTCTAGGCTGTTACAGGTGGAGTGAAAAGCAATGTGGTATTTGTTATTAAATCTGTTTTTTCTCTCGTTCAAACACATAAGGTGACAATAATTGAAGAAATGAGAACAACATCAGCTTATCAGTCATGCCGAGGAGACGTTTGGCTCCTGTGCAACTGGACCAAATCATACGGTGAATACAGGAAGGTTTGTCCCAGCGAGATGTGTCCCGGCGGTTGTATGTTTCGCAAAGTGTCGTGAGTCGGGCTTGGAATAGGTTCATCCAAAACGACTCAGTAGCTTATGTTCATGGGGAGGTCGGCAGCGCATAACAACAGCTGCCCAAGATCGTCTTTGATCCTCAATGCTAGGAGAAATCCCACTTACCCGGCGTCGCGGCTCAATAGATCACTGAGAGTTGCAACAGGAGTTCTAATTTCGAACCAGACTGCAAGACGACGACTACATGTTCGTGGTTTGAGAGCACGTAGGAGGGTACAACATCCCCGTTTGAATAGGGAACACCGGGTTCATCGACGGCAATGGGCTGAGGAGCACCGCAATTGGACAGTTGAAGATTGGAGCCGATATTTATTCACGGATGAGTCTAGATTTCGTTTGGTCAACTCCGATGGACGTATTCTTGCTTGGAGGGAAAGAGGTCGAAGGTATGCAGAACAGTTTATGGTACCCACAACAGCTTTTGGCGGAGGTTCTATATATGTACGGGGAGGCATTTGTTTGAAACAACGCACAGAGTTGGTTGTTCTGCAGAACACCACAATGGCCAGCCAGAGATATCACGATATGATTATTGAACCCATAATTGTTCCGTTTGCGGCTGCCTTGGGCGAGAATTTCATTTTAATTGACGATAATGCCCGTCCACACCGTAGTCGTCTGGTTAATGAAGCGCTAGAAACTCATGCTATTGATAGGATGGACTGGCCAGCTCGCTCTCCAGACATAAATTGCATCGAACATGTCTGGTCTGAGATGTCTAGACAATTGTCAACCTTAGAACAACCGATCAATAACCTGGAGGAGCTTTCTAACGCTTTACGGGATATTTTTGGACGAATTTGCCACAAAATTTTATAAATCGTTTGATTGAAAGTATGTCTCGTAGGGTAGAATGCTTGAGACGAGCTCGTGGGGGACCAACTAGGTACTAGCTTAACCGAAACTTCAGCCTTCTTGTGGTTTCATCATAAAATTTTTATGTTATTCAAACACAGAATTTTGAGTGTTCCTAATAAAGTCTTTTTTTCTCTCCAACTTTCCATTTTTTCATTCTTTTCTCAAGTGAACCATATTATCAACTGAAAATACTCTGATACCTGACTAAATTTATAATCTTGGAGCGAATATTTCAGAAATAAATTTAGAAAAAGTAAGTGATCCCTATAAATTGTTGAGCAGTGTAGTTATCCAAGATGCTGTCAAATGAATACGAGGGTTGTCTTTTATATTTCGGGATTGGAAACCCTAGTGTTTCAATCTGCCAATTGACAGCTCTATCGTGAGTAGGAAAATTTATTCAGATGAAACAGATCACAGCTAATTCTGAAATCGAAGTGACCTTTATTAATTATATTCGGCTATGTTTGAAAGCTACTGTCGTTCTTTCACTAATGTTCCTAGAGAAAAAAAAATGTTTTAATGCAGGTCCGTTTCTTGATAAAATTCATGTCAGTGCTTTTCAATATTTTCATGAAAGTAAGAAAGGATGGTTAACAGCGTAGAGAAAATTTTTTGTATTCATATACATTAAAGATATTTCTAGAAAAAAAATACTTCTTAGTACATGACATAAATTCATGGGTTTGAAATAAAAAAGGATATATCAATGTGACAGTAGAAGAGAAATTTTTTTGCAGATATTTGTTCACCGAAGCAAGGCATGTTTTCATCAATCACAAGAATGATATGATGAATGGTGCTTCTTTTAACAGCTTGCAATAGGCTCGAGTGAATGATAGATAGCGAATCGTTTGAACGTGTTTTCATCTCTAGTTTTTATTACTTCAGTAAGCAAATTGTTGATATATTTTTTCTGATTAGTTGGAAAATTTGGTAATCCATAAATATGAGTAACTAAATTACTTACCATGTGCTTACTTTCATAATTCATTCTTATACTACAGGGTGTTCGGCACATGGACCGTCAAATTTTTTTGGGGCGTTGGTAGGGTCATTTGCTACCTTTTCAATCTTGGAACCTGGGTCCTTAGTATTACGGTTACGGAGGTATGATTTTTTTATTAGGTTTTTCTAAATTACCCAAAATGTACCCTTCGAAGCCCCATAACTTTTTTTGCGTGTGCTTTTACTAATAAGAGTTCGGATTTATAATAAATCTAATGGATTCCAGTTAGAAAATTGATAATTTGATCAGAAAATCATATGCTACAAAAGATATCCAATTGATGTAAGAATTTTGTGATAGCTATTTATACAGGGTGAGAATTTGACCAATGCGTTAATTTTAGCCATAGGTTCTTGAGATAAAAAGGAAACACTCTTTTCCCTTATAGTTTTTCCATATTCAGCTGCGTAAAAAGTTATAATTTAAAGTTTTCACATTGGGCAAATACCCCTCTGTAGTCCAGTTTATTTTGAATGGAAATTACCTTCCACAGCATCCACTATTGAATCTCAATTGTTTAAAAACATTATTTTCCCTCTAAGAAGTGATTCACTCACTCATGTTTCATCAGATGATTATATCGATTTAATTCCTTTCTTCTTCATCGTATATTAGGACTAGTCCTGTGTTTTCAACAATGGTTTTCTAGCTGCTGCTGGGATGTCGAAGACCAGCTTTCATACCATCTTGTAGGAGGTCGTCCTGGTAGTCGGGATGTATTTGGTTTTTCCTCCTTTGCGATCCTTGCTGAGCGGTCATCCGACATTCTATCCACATGGTCTCTCCATGCCCTTCGCCGTTTTCTTGCCCATCTCACCACATCCTGGATGTCACATATCTCTCTAAATTCTTCGTTTCTTTTGCGTTCAAGTAATGTGTATCCCGCTATAGATCTCAGCGCTCACATTTCAGTTGTTCTTAGAAGACGCTTAGTTACGGTGTTCTCTGCTCTGGTCTCTATCGCGTATGTCATCACCGGTCTCACACAGGTCTTGTATATTATTCGTTGGAGCTGAGGATGGCTCTAATGTGGATACCTAGACACTCATATATAGCTCATAACGATACAGCGCATTTACTGGCAAATCGTGGAAGATTACTACAGGGACAGCCCCAATTGAGAGGGGATCCAAGAGAGCTATGGCCGGCCTTGAAAAGCAGACCTGGGATGAATGGTCAGAGAGGTTCAGAGAAATTGGGATAACCAAGGGCAGACTCTTCGGTGGTGAGTCCTGCCTCATATCGTAGGGAAACCTGGTTTAAGTGTTTGAATGCGCCTAGGATGAATATCACAACATTTGTCCGGATTAGGTCGGGGCATTGTCTGACTCCAGCATATTTGGCAAGGATTGGTGTCATTGACTCCCTCCATGTAGCTGTGGCGAGTTGGGTGACTTGCCGCACATTTTCTTTTCGTGTGGCGATAATTCTTTCAATTGCGACAAATTATATCAGAGTTTGCTTGGCCTGGGGATAACAGTTCCCCTTAATTTGTGTGAGGTGTTCTACTCGATTAGGCCCGAGGTGATGAGCTTGTTGTTGGAATTTTTGCATTGTTCGCGTATTAGACTTTGATTAAACACATAACAGAGGAATGCCCCCTACGATCATACGAAGGCAGTCCCGACGACTTCCTGGTTGCCACGCCAGAAGCGATAGATTATATAGATAATCTCGATATTTACTATAGGCTTAAGTTTGTTATATTTTGTAATTTATGTTTATGTTTGTTTATGTTTATGATTTGTGTTTATAATGTGTCGAAACGCCATACGCTAAATAAATAATAAATAATGACAATGTTGACCTTGAGCCAGTTTAGTTGTAGTTTCAGCACTCTTTATATAATCCATTTCCTTTCCCGACATGTCCACATTCCTCTATGTGTGCTAACTTGTGTTACTCCAAGGGAATGAGCATAGATGCAATATCTGAAGCCCTGAGTTTGTCACTGTTATATTATAGCTACGTCATCGCAGCCTGAGATAGAGCCATTCTAGACTCCTGCACCCCTTGGAATCAGGCTGTTAAATCATACCTACCACGTGGAGATTGGAAGCATAGCCTACCGGCTACCGGTTCCATGGTTCCTTGCCCGCTTAATATGGGGGAACGCATTTAGGAGGACAGGAACTAACAAGAAGAAGGTCTTGTATATTCTGACTTTGCTCCTGGTGCTCATATATTTATTTTGCCAGAATACATCTCACAAGTACCCCGATATTAATGATGCCTTTGTTGTTTGGGCTTTCACTTCCTTCTTCAAAATGCTATTACTTGTTATATTCGCGCCTAGATATTGAACGACATCACTTGTTCTACACTTTGATCCTATATCTCGAGTTCACATCTTCTTGGTTCTCTAGATACTGTAAAAGATTTTGTTTTCTTCACAGATATTTGCATGTTGAAAGCTTCGGCTATTTGTTGAAACTTATACAGGAGCCTTTGCAAGTTATCTTCGTCTTCTGATATGATTACTGCGTCAGCGGCATAACATACGATTTTTATTTCTTTGTTTCCCATTGGGTATCCCCTTCCAGCCTTCTTCACCACGCTTATTATCTCATCCATTATGATGCTGAACAAGATTGGGCTGAGGCTGTCACCCTGTCTGATACTGGCTGTCACAGGAATTCTATTGCTCAATTTATTCTTAACTCTCACATATGTAAAATTATCGGTGTTCAGGTTCTCGATTACTTCTATTATGTTGGGGGAATCTTTCTTTTCTTCAATAACTTTCTACATCTCGCAATCTTACCCTATCAAATGCCTGGGTGAGATCAATGAAGCACATTAAGGCTGTCTCATTGAACTCTATAGCCTTTTACGTAATCTGTCGAATCACAAATATAGCGTCTATAGCAGACCTGTTTGCTCTGAACCCCTGCTGTTCCTCAGAAATCCCAGACGACATTACCTCTTGCGCTAGAATTTTAGTGAAGAGTTTCTGCACTGCGCTCATCAAGCTGATACCTCGATAATTTTGTGGGTCACTTTTTTCTCCCCTTTTGAAGACCGGTATCAAAATGCTCTCTTTCCTTTCTGATGGTACACTATAGGTGTCCAGTATTTTATTGAAAAAGTCTGCAGTTCTTCGAGTAACGTGTTCCCTCCATTCTCGTTCGATATTTCATCAATGCCTTGAGCTTTTCTGTTTTTCAGTCTAGTGACCGTTTGGTGTATTTTCTCCAATGAAATGGTCCACCCCTGGATTTGTCTCTCGTCATCTTGGTGTAAGTAATTCCTTTCAACATCAAATATCTCAAGAATAGTGCAATTTGGGAAAAAAGATGATAAATGATTTTATCTGCAAAAAAGACTAATGATTCTAGGAAGTACAAGATACGTACCTTCAGTTCTAGTGATATTTGTTTTCCATGCAATTTAACCAATCTGTACAGTCGTAGTGAGAAACCTACAAGAAATGGAATAAATCTATTGATGCCAAAATATGCATGACTGTTAACAATAACCTTCTACAAGAGATCATTCCAATTGATATCGTTTGAATATTACAGGTTGCAATTTTTTTAATGATATTTTTTGAACTGGGACAAATTTGGAAAAATGTTATAGGAAGAAAATGTTTATTTGACGTCAAGAATCTATGGTTAAAATCACAAAAATGTGGTTAAAGACTCACCCTGTTATTTTCAAAAAGTTCCCGGAAATTTCAACATCGCTCTATATGTTTTTTTTTGAACTCCGTGACATTGACAAAGGTTTTGACATTTGTAAAAACGCCGTCTCGAATACATCTGTGAGGAAGATAAAAATGGAATTAAATTTGCAACAACGGATTTGCATTAAATTTTGCGTGAAAAAGAATCATTGAAAATGTTACAAAAGAGTTCGGCAAAAATCACAAAAGAAAATGTGGTTTATCAGTGGCACGAAGACTCAGGCGATGCTCACCTGGATTATATATATCCCACAAGGGCAGACCGTCAACAAGGAGTATTATTTAGGCGTTCTGAGGCGTTTGCGTGAAGCAGTTCGTCAAAAAGACCGGATTTGTGGGCAAACAACTCGTGGATCTTGCACCATGATAACGCGCCGTCACACAATGTTTGAATAAATTCCGGGAACTTTTTGATCAAGGTAGTATAAGTGTAACGCGTGAGTTTCGCAAGAGCTCACAAGATTCTTATTGCTGATATGTTAACTCTTTTTGGATAACCTAAACGTTCACATTTACTTGAGTGTTATTTTTTAAGTTTCCTTTTTTTTGATCCAATAAGAGCTCCATCAATCGAGTTACCAGAAGTTTGGAGGCGCATAGTTCGAAGTAACTTGAAGAAGTACTCGAACCACAGATAAGTACAAATTTGATCTAGTATCAGAGTTGTGTCTTTCTTGAGACTAATTGAAAATTAAAAGATTTCCAAATATTGTCGGATTTTTAAAAATCTAATTATTTGTCTTGAAGAAGATAGAAGATGTCTATCGAAATTTTGGTAAAAAGAATGGTAGTTAATGCCTAAATAATAATTCCCCTTGTACATGAACAACCTTCTATTCCTTCTACGATTAAAAGAAAACACTGATTGTTCAGTTTCCTAAAACTCTTATAATCCAGGAACAAGAACAATAATCGGGTACTCAATTATGTTCTTGTATTGTGAAATGAAGATTGATTACCCGCCTTCCCCAACACCTTCTTGCCGAATCTGGGAAGCAGTTCCTTGAAAAGTTAATGAGATTTCGATGTTTTACCAGACTTTCGAGATTGGGATTTCGGTCTTCCACCAAAATCACATAAATTACAAAATCGATCTTCTCTGAACCGTCATCAATTCTTAACTTCTCCGACCTTATCGAATGAAACTACTTTAGGGATTTTTCAATTGCCGTCCAATTCGTGATGAAAATAAGGATAGAAAAATCTCCTTTTCTTCCTTTGATTCCATTCATTTCGGATGTATAAGGCTGATATACACGAGCGGATTTGCTAATTCTTTGGAAGGAGATTCTGAAAGCATCTATGTGGTGTCATTAGCATTTTCATGTTTGTCTCTTGAGTTTATAATAACCAAAGTTACAGTTTTCCTTTAGTTTAATATCAGTTACATTCACAATCTTCAATCATCTCAGTGAATTGAATATAATATGTATTGGAATTTTATTGTGAAGGGTGATTCATTTAGACCTACTTTTTTTTAATAAAAAAAATTAATAGAAACAGTTTTGTGTCATAATCTTTATCAACAAATAAGATTACCATTTTTTATAATTATTTTTTAAAGATAATTTCTTTCAAATGCTGACCTCGGCTACGGTTAACCAGATCCATTCGATAATTCCAATTTTCGATGACGCCTGTGAGTATTTCGGGTGATATTTGTCTAATAACTCGAGTAATATTGGCCTCCAATACCTCAATCGTAGCCGGTTTGTCCATGTAAACTTTGGACTTCACATAGCCCCAAGGAAAAAATCAGGAGGTGTGAAGTCACATGATCTAGCCGGCCAATTCACTGGACCGACCCGTGAAATGATCTGCTCGCGAAATGCTCTCGCAGTAAAGCAATGATTTCACGGGCTGTAAGGCAAGTGGCACGGGTTGTTCATCACCCCAGATTCGGGAATTTTGTTTGTTCACGAACCCATTAAGCCAAAGATGGGCCTCATCAGTGAACAAAGCTTTTGTCGAAAGGAGTGGACTAAAACTTAAACTATTCGGTAGGTCAGTTAGTTCTTAAACTAATTGAATTTTGTAAGCTTTCAAAAAAAGATCCTAACGTAAAATCGTCGGTTGACAGTCAGAATGATAGGGGAAGAGCTAAATTTGACTCACACCTCCGTTCATCAAATTTCGACCAATGAATTGGGGACGAGAAAAATCTGCCAAAAAAACAGTAAAAATGGCTAGTAAAAACATTCCTGTGGCTCCTCAGCTACCTTATTCTCCTTGTACTTTTTTCTCTTCCCAAAGTTGAAAAATTACCTCAAGGGAAATCATTTTGGGACAGTCGAGAAAATTCAAACGGCTTTAACCGACCAGCTGACGGTTATTTCAGTATCGGAGTTCCAGCACTGTTATAAGGAGTAGAAGAAAAATCTTCAGCGCTGTGTGGCCTCAGAGGGAAGTTATTTTGAAGGTGACAATATTGAATTGTAATTAATTTTGTATTAAAAATTAAAAAAATTCAGTCTCATTACTTAATTTACAGACAGTCTCATTACTTAATTTACAGACTTCAAGAATGAAGGGGCTAGAACTGATCCTCGTGGGAGGCCGTTTTTCAATCTTTTAAAATTGCTAGTGTTATTGTCAATAGAAACACGAAAACTTCTATCAGACAACATATTTTCCAATAGTTTCATTTTCCCACACTCCAGATGGTTATAGAATGTAAAAAGTAACACATCTTTCCACACAATGTCACGTGCCGAAGATAAATCTTTAAAAGCAGTTCCTAAGTTGTAAGGCTAAGATCCTGATATAAAATATTTAAATTTCCCCTATAATCTCCCTGGAAATTTTGCGAAGCATTTTCTACAGTAGATTCAATTCTAAAAAGAATCAACCTTTTAATATCTTGAAAGAAACACTCAATGAACTGGCTAGTCGATAACTGTTAGGATCCCAGGAATTTTTTCATCCTTTCAAAATAGCTTTAACTTTGCCCTTCCAGAATTCAGAATATTGTTGTTATACAATATAATCACAATAACCAAGACATTCATTTCATTCGTGATATAAAAAGTGTTCGGTCCACTCTGTATTTTGAGTGGACACATTGATTCCAATTTGGTCCAAATATAGACGAGAATTTTATCAGCTTAATCCAGAAACCCACGTTAATCCCTGGGATAAGTGTCCTACATACTTGAGTGTGTGACATCCTTAAGAGCCAACTAAAAGAACTGGAACATCTACTTCACTCGGCAGGAACTTCACTCCTCCAACTGATCTCGATACGAGACGGGCTAGAAAATGAAGAGATCCAATACCGTTTCTTGAATGACCCTTTGACAGAGAACGAAGAAGGCTGAAACTGCTCCCTAATAGGATCTACCTTTTGAATATATTATGTTGTAATTCTCGACTCAGAAAGAAGGAGAGGATCATTACGCTCCTGATATACCTACTTCAGTTCCAGTTCCGCCTTCCCGGATCTTCAAAGGGATATAAATTTCGGGTCAGGTCTTGTGAAAGATTCAGAAGAGGTAATTTCTCATCTGGTTCGCCAAGATTTCGTATGAATATTCATAGGAATGAATAAATGGCGAAATTTAATCTGTTGGATCGTTTAGGTGGAGTACGCGAGATTTTTGACTTCTTAACCTTTAATTGTGTACCAATGAAGGGTCTTGGAAGGATTTCCATCTGTTTTCAGTGATTCGTTCTGATTCTTATCATTCTCACAATTATCAATGAATTTAGAATTATATGTTTTCCGAGATAAAACCATTGAAACAAAGAAACACTTGTTGTTTATGATTTCATAAATTTATAGAGCGAGTTCTTATTCAAAAATTGACATACACTTCTGGAAATAATTGAAGGATCGAAAAACATATTCCAAATTTTTGGGGGAATTTCAACAGGCCATAACTTCAAGAGAAATATATACAACCTTCCCCAACTATGGATGATGATTTCCCTTTGAATGGGTTCCATAGCAGACTTCAAACATCAGAAGATCTGAAAAATCATCACTTGGACCGCAAGACCCGATTCGAAGAATCCTCCTTGCAGATTGGCGACAAATTTTGTGTATTAGATTTGAATATAGAGGGTATTTCTAAGGACAAGAGTGATTACAATTCTAAACTAGCAAAAGAATTTGGTACTGAGATTATACTCCTTCAAGAGACACATACGGATACTAAAAAAAATCTTCGTGAAAGAGGAACCATAAAAGGTTATGTATTCATTGATTATTATTATTGAAAATTTTTTAATCCAAAAAAATCCAAAAAGGCGGATTTGAGGGTGTTTTCTTTATCTCTTTCAAATTTTGTATTCTTGTTATTCAGTTCTTTTTTCTGCTTTTGTCTTTTTATTTCCAGATTCGATGTGGGCAACTTGAAGAAATCTCTGTTTCCATCAATAGAAGACCACTCTTGAAGAAAGAAGTCCCTTAAATATATTTCAGCTTATTTTTGTGCTTTCACACTTAGGCGGGGAGTCAGGGTTTTTTACTGGGGTTTTTTCCCTAGGCTTTTATGTGATACGCCGAATTGTATGACACCCCGTCACTAACCCCTGATCTATATGCTTTATTGTTTGCTAACTAAATATTGTAAGCCAAAAGTTCAAAAGAATATATATATATTTAGAAATTAACTGAGGACATGGCGTAAAAGTGACTGAACTTCCAGAGAAATCAAACATTTCATTATATTCGAAAATATTTGTATTTTTCAATGGTTTATAACTCATTTATGTGAATTCATGAGGATAAACACCGTTTATCGATCTATTACTTCGTTAGTAGCATTAACACGTACGGTATGACTTCATTTGCCCAGTGGTAGATGTTTTGCAATTTCAAATACGGAATACGGAAATTTTGGTGTTTCGGAAGCACGAAATGTCAATTATTTGCAAAAAAATAATTTAAGTGATAAAATTAACTAACGCATGAATATTTCGAGAACTAATGCATAAAATGAAAAAACAATTACTGTGATGAAATCAGTATAAAAATACCTTTAAATTGAGGTATCACTCATCCCTTCTTCCCTATTCAAAAATTGGGGGTGGGGGTTGTAGCAGCAAGGGTTGAAGCACTATGCACCCATAACCTACATCTTAAGTTGTCCCCCTTGAAACAGAAATCGACCTGTCCGAGCATTTCTATCGAAAAAACATATTTCGTCTGTAATCTCGTCTGTTTTGTTTTCAAATGGCCACGCTGTATATTCGTAGCGTAGTCCTTTTTGAGTCACTCAAACGGTAAATGATGCTGGTATGGCCGGATGAAGGAAACGGTTGAGAACGAAGACATAGGGTTGCTATAATATTCCTTCACTGTGCTATATGTTAGCCAATGGGAGAAACAGGCTGAATAGCAGTTCGATCAGTTGGTGATGACCTTTATGTAGAGTACTCTCTTAGTTTTTAATGAATGGCATCAAAGTATGGTGAAATAATAAGTCCTGAGAATAAAAGTGCAATAAATAAAAGCCTAAAGCAAGAAATTACCAATTATCTCATAGAATGATGCTCTTTAGATCTCTTCGGCTAACCAAAATTGAATTTGTTTGACAGTAACGTGAACACCACCTTATGGAGTTGAAACGATGGTTTTATGTAAAAACAGAAAAAATACTGAGACATTTTAAATAAAAATAAATTATTCCAAAAGCAGAAACTGTATTTATAAATGATTTAATTCACAAGTAGCTTGTCGATTCATCAAGAATCTTCTATCAGATTGAAATATTCCAGTTGTTTTAGAAAAAGAAGTGATCTTATCTCCACTTTTTTTAAGAGTTTTTCAATTTTTTTTTAAAATTTTTACTATTTGATATCCTGCGATTGGCCAAAAGGTTAGTATGGGAATAAAATGACAAGACGACTGTCAACTCAACCATAGACGTAGTAAAGGGATCCTTCATCCACCTTGGACCCTTTTTAGACCAGAAAGAGTAAAATTACTTTCATCCCAAAACAGTTCGAACAGAGTATTATCGAACATAAAGAGATAAATCTCGAAAACAATTTGTCCCCAATATATGGCACGTTTTCCTTTTCACTTTTTCCGGAATTGCTTCCAATAATTCCCCAACGGAAATCACCCTGCAGTATATAACCTCGTATCTCAATCATCCGAAACGTGGTGTTACCATAAACCCATCGATTCGTAAAATGGTCCAGAGAATGCGAGGTTATTTCGATGTAAAATATGGCCTTGACCTCTTACATAGACAGAGTAATAAATGGCGGGAATATCCAGGAAAATCAAAGCGTTTCGGGGGAAGTTTGAGGCCACCTAACGGCTTTTTATCGACAGCCATTAGGGAACTTGGAAACGCTCACTGTCTTATCTGGATGCAGCATAAGGATCTACGTTCAATCTTGCTCACAAACTGAATTTCCTATTATGTAATTTTAATAACTCTGGACGTGGTGGAGGGTGATAACTTGGGTTTAATGTTTTTTTAATGTCCTTATTGTCGCTGACAAGTATTAATTAGATTTTGGACATAAAAATGAAGACGCCTTAATGGATGTCTCTTAACAGTGTAGATACTAAAAACATCGTTCAAGACGATTTTTATTGTCCCAAAATTTCCGTGTATGTGAAGTTTGTCTAGGTTTTCGATAAAATATTCATTGTGGGAAATAACGTGTATATATTTGCGGTTTATAATTCACTGAACATTCAAATGGGGACAATTCTGCAGCTGAGAACCCCTACCAAGTAATTAACTGAAGGGTGATTAAGGATATAATACAACAGGAAATTAAAGTGCCCTCGGGAAGTTGTCGCTAGTCAGGAGATACTATATGAGGTTCATCTTCATATAATCTCTGGTTGCAGTTACGAGAAAATCACGAACATTTATATCACGGCTACGCCGTGAATTGTCGAAGGATGGAATGTCGACCCTTATCACTTTGAATTTGAAATGATTTTTAAGTTGCTGGCAACTTGAATGAGCTTGTACAGATCTGAATGGGGAATATTTTGAAAAACAATAAAGCGATTTTCGATGATTTTTGCTCTCTACCCGAAATATACAATGCAGTCTTGGTAATTCAATAAATATAAATCCTTATCTTTGGAAATGATCCCGTGTACTATATATAATAACCCCATGTCTTAATGGATACCCAACAAGTAATAAACCCTCCACAGAAACTTGTTACCAATAGTAAACACTAATTTTCTGCTCAGTCAATTCAGTTTGACTGGAATTAACTTCAACCTCGTATCCGACATCTCGCTACTAGTGTTGTAGCGAATCTGAAATAAATTTCAGGATCAGAAGCACCCCTCTCGGTGTACGAGAGGTATTAATAACGAATCTACATGAATTAATCAATGGCAAACTGAAATTAGTTTCATCCGAGCAGCAGAAATTAGTTTGGAACTATGGAATTAATGTGATAAACAACTCGCTTCGGAGATGGAAAGTTTAACACGGGGATTCCTGAGTATCTATTTTTTCACACTGAATCACGGTAAATTTAATTTGGTCCTAGATGGCAATTTCTGTATCATTAATTCATACTGTATCCTAGTCTACATCATATTTCGTCGGATGATTAAATAAGATATTTTTTGTAATCATTTTTTTTTAATTCAAAGTTTATGATGCTTTTGTTATAAAGGTCATTAGCACTGGGTGTTTTATATTATTTCTCTATTCTTTATATAATAATTTATCTTCGGCATATGACACTGTGTGGAGAGATGGATTTATTTTCAAACTCTATACCCATCTGAGGTTTCGTGTTTTTGTTAACAACGATACTAGCAGTTTCAAAACATTGAAAAACGGTCTTCCACAAGGATCAGTTCTAGCTATGCTGATGACATTGCTATTTCTTACCACTATACCGGATTTACATACTCTGGAGAATGAGGTGGGTATTTATTGGAGGTCGAGGTATCAATAAAACTATAAAATAACCAAAAACATAATCTATTCAAAAAAAATCACATCAATCTCGGTCTCTAATCTAAAACAAATGAATTAATTCTTATATTATTAACTTACAACAATGCGGTGACTCCAATAAAAGACCTCAACCAATTATATTCTATACTCCAATCAATTCTTACAGAATAATTCTTATCTTCCGATTCAAGGTGCAATTTCAATACCAAAGAGCGGTAAGCAAATCCCAACTTATTTTATTGTGTTTGATTCGAAAAGTCCGGTTACGACAAACCGAACCTTTTCATCTCGAGGATTAAGTATCAAAAATTTGAACTAGTCACCTTGGGTGATCCAGAGTCATTCACTGGTAAGCACTCTTGATTAAGAAAGGCAGTACATATTCTTTACATCGGGAGGAACTACGAATATTCCAATAATAGTAACTGATATGGTGGTTCGATTTCCAACATAAAAAAATTTATAATAAAATCAACTGAAGTTGTAGTATTCGCAATTATGCTTTGAAGAGTGTTTCATTCAAGCGTCACCCAACAATAGGTATTTTACATTCACAACGTTCGGTTGCATGATATTAAAAAGGAAGGCGGTCGCAGGTTTCATGAAAAAAGTGGCGAGGAATATAAATAGACATCCCAGTTTTTCAGCAAATAACCGTTATTCAACCTTATCTCTGGGGTGGTTGTAGGTGCCCAAATATGCAATATACGTACGCGTATTATGTAAAATAACAACGCAATATACTTTACATCTTTCCCTTAATATTCTATGAGAATGTTTTCCTAGCGAAATGCGAGTATGTAAGTACGTGCCTCGCAGAGATATGAACAGTGAGACAGTAAAGAGGTTTCACTGAAATTGTGCTTTATTTTCAGTTTGCCCTCATCTGAATTCAAGGAATAGAATAAAAAATTATTTATTTACGGAGAATGTTGCTAAATTGGTATTCTCTGGAGTCGTTTTTTAATTTTTCATTGAAGAGAAGAACCTGGAAACTTCTTGCAGCACTATATCAACATTTATAGAATTCAATTGTCTTCAGTTGTAAAATCAATGATGTGACCAGAAGTGATTTAATCTCACGTGCGAAGTTAAATAGTTGTGCATAATCTTCGAGCTGTAATTGTTGCACAATGGCCAATTTGTGAGACAAAGCGGAGTTTCATATGCAAAAGTATTACCTATCTGAAAAAAAGTCCGTCATCTCTGCCGTTTCCTTGCAATATAATGACAAAGAAGATTAAGTAAAGGGTGAACTACAAATTCAGGTTTAAAAAAATTACCACGAAACTGAGAAAAGCGTAGAATTGAATGGACCTATGTCAATCAAAGAGGTTGTTCGCCGGCTTTTATATCCAGATAATTCTTGGATGAGTTCACGGATTGTGCTGTCAGAATCTTTGACGAAAGTTAATTCTGCGCCTCGAAAACTTTATAGGCAGGAAGTTGTCATGAATTTCTCCTAAGCCAGCTTATATTGATGTCAACTCGAGAGTAATATGAGAGTGATTGGGATAAGGTAAGCTATTTAAAAATTGAAAGAGAATGAAGAACTCTATTAGTAATAATCAAATAACCTCTCTTTCTAAGTTCTGAAAAGGAAGACAATTCTATCAATCTCAGTCTAGTGCCATAGTCTGGGTGAGTACCATCAAATAGAAGACAGATGTTACACCTCTGCAGGGACTCTAACAACTCTTGATCATCCTACTAGGTCCAGCATAGTCCAAGATTGGACGCTCGTAGTTCATGTAGAGTCATACTTGTGCCACACCCTGAAAGGATCCTCGACAGTTGGTAGGTTAACTGACATGCCCTAGATTCAGTAACCACTATTTGGGTGAACAAACAAAATTATCATTGAAGAAAGAAATACACAGGTCATAATACTGAAAGACAGTATTTACCTCCTGTTGGTCTTAAAGAAGGTAATCCTAGGGTTTCCTTTATCGATATGAAGAATGCAACACTTTTCAATTTTAGGGGCGTCAACCATTTCTTCCACAGTAGGGGAACCAGTACCGAACTCTTAGGAACCTCACATTAGGAGAAGGAAAACAATCACCAATTCTAACTTGAAAAGTTCAGCGGGATAGAAATGTTTCAATCCATTGTGTCTGTTGTTATTTTTTTTTTTTTTCAATTTAGATATTAGAGTGTTTTCCTTTTAATCCCATGATATATAAATAATTTTTTTTTCTCGTAAAAATAGAAAATAGTACAAAAAACTACTAACACTATCTGAATCGATTATTCCAATGGAAAAATTTGGGAATAACAGCATAATTTCTTTTCACAGGAAGGAGTAACTCCAGATGGAAAAGGTCAGCGGCAACAAGCACCACAACACCAACCCCAGATGATGACGATGATGACTGGGAAGAAGAAGAATCCAGTGAAATAGAGGACGATGGAAAAATATACAAAAATCCCAGAAATTCACCTTCGACTCTTTGTCCCAGAGATGAAGAGCAGGCAACGCTTTTAGTAAGTCGAACTTTTCCTTACAATGACAAAGAACAATGATAAATAATTTCATTTCTGAATTCACGCTCTCGATTCGAGCCAGGAATTATTTACTTGAAAAGTGGCAGTTTAGAAAATGAAAGACGTTGATATTGGCTTTTAGCTACATTTCAAACGAGCATCTAGGGAAAAAGGTTGTCATTTATTTGTCATTTCTCCTTCATGCATCTTAAATGACTTCAGAAGGTGAATATTTTACGACTTCATAATGTGAGAGTGAGATGGGTAAATATGCATATAATGATGGAGGTTCTATAAGCATATTGACCTTATTGAGATCTCACGTATGACGATAGATCATCATTGCTTGGTCTAATAAAACTGTAATTATTGTTTGGCAGATATCTCGACAAAATCTCCAACACTCCTTTGTAGTGATTTCTTCACTACTCAAAATATTTATCTATAATTTTACTACAAAACACCTAGTCAAACTTAATAGAAAAACACTTTCATGATGGGTATAGCATTGTGGAGAGAAAGCTGGTGAAAATAGATCAAGATAGAGAGCGTTTTGTTCTGTAATTATGCTTGATACTAAATAATGTTACTTTAACACTCCAGTCCACTATGGAGAAACACCAACAGAAGAATCTGGTGAAAGAATACCTTCTGTATCTAGAAGTATGTAGAATCTGTGGAGATACTGCAGTATGTTATGCAAAAAATGCTAGTGATACATATTAAAAAAGTGAACAACAACACGATATAGTTATATTCGGAAACAACAGTAGTTGGAGAATCTTCTTAGGAGACCATACTACATCACCAAGGGAAAATTGAAAAGAGCCGACCCAAGAGCAGGAAGTGAAGTAGCTACCCGAACCTACCATGAACCAGAAAACTCGGAAAGGACTCCATCAGAGCTTGATTCTTCTGAATCTGAGATAGTTGATATAAGAGGGGGTTCTTTGGAAGAGAAGTGTGAAAGGCCTTAGGCTACATTCATCGGTAGTCCCGAACAAAAACTAAAATATAAAGTAGTGCAAGCTTACATTACATACATACACAAATCTGCTTACTAGACGACTTCAGACGTTGAACATCGTTATCTTTGGTTTATTATTTCTGTTAAATTGGCTTAACCAATTTGAATTATCCAAATTAAGAGAGGGGAGTCAAGTATAATTAAACATCCTGAACATAATAAGAAGCAGAAAGAATATACTTGTATGATCGATATGCCTTTGTGAGATAAGATTGTGGCTGCTCAGAAATATGTGAAACTTCTTAGAATTCATATTGACTAGTTAGAAACAACAACAGAAATACAATTTTATGAATGGTCAGCTTTGTGTAACAACATAAAAATATACAGCTCGCAACGTTCGATCATCATTAGACATCAGTTCCACTGAGGTGAAGGAACAATTGAAGAATATTGTGGAGAGATATCTTCTACACCGAAAGGCTAGATCAGCTTTGAAGAGGCTGGAGTATGGTGAGATAGTAAATTACTTGATATTGTAGTGAAAATATGATCTACTTATCATCAGAAACAACAGCAGTTGAAGGAAATCGCCAGAGCGCTATACTGGGACATCTACTATTCATCATCATTGAAGGACTTAGCACTGATGCTCATCATGAACATCATCACAAGACTCGATTCTTTGAGGAACCAATACAGAAAAGGACTGAGAACACAATGTATCTAAAGGTACTATCGGAATAGAATTTGAATATTAATTGAACACTACCACTCTGCCCCGCCATTACACAGTCAGAACTCTATAACTGGAAGTACAGAAGCCTGTAAATTTCACGTTTAGATTGCATATTATAGATCATTCAACACTATACTACATCGTCCAATGAAATCGCTCAATTTTTGAAAACGGACCAATAGAAACTGTATCCGAAAACACTCAACCTCACAGTGTTTTCACTTTTAGAAATTTGTTTTTATCAAATGCCTAATTTGCATAGGAATATTAATTAATACGTCCGGATAGCTTTGGTCGTTGGTGGAAGTAGCGGTCGTCATGGTTACGATAAACAAGCAGTTATTAGCGATAACTTCAACAGCACATTTGGCAGTTCTGTCAGTTTATTTTCGTATTTTACCATAAAGTAGATAAAAATGAAACGTTTTGGGAATTGTGATATTACTTCAATTGAGGAAAGTGTGAAGAAAAGTGTGCCGCTTAATACAGTGAAGTCAAGATCCTACATTTGGAAACAATTTGAAGAATTCTGTGCTGCCCGGGAATACCTTGTTAATGAAAAAACAAGTTTGTCAGAGCTCAATAATATTATGCTAGACTGGACTTTCAATATAAAGAAAAGAGGATCAGACTACAAGGAAAGTGTCGTAAAAACCTTGTGGAATAATACTGCCAAACAGCTGCAGGAAAAATTCTATTCCGGATAGGGCGTTAGGTTCGATCCATTCACAGACGTGGCTTTCAAAACGGCGCGGGATGCACGAAATGCCAAGAGGCGTATTTTGCAAGTGTACCCTGAGAAAAGAAAAGTTAGTGCCAAGGCGCTGTCTTGGGAGCAACACAAAAAGATGGTCAACTTATGTAAAGAAAATAATCCAGATGGTTTGAACAGAAAGTTTTATTTTATTGCTGCATTGGAGCTTGCTTGGAGCGGAGGAGAGGGTTCATCATGCCTAATTTCGCATTTCCAATTCGAAATTGAAAACGATGGTAATCCCACGGGCCGAATTGCCTACAATCCGAAATTTTCTAAAACAAGACAAGGAGGTGCCCAAAAATGTGCGGAAACGAAATGGCTGACTCCCAATATTGAAGAAGATATTTGCCCTCTGAGGTTATATAAGCTACTTGTATCCAAAAGAACTGCAAACATAACCACTGAAAGACTATTCCTTACTCCACATAAGAATTGGAAATATGGTTCAGGGTTCAAAAGTCCCCAGTCGGTCCCAATACGATAGCTAAATGGACAAAAGAATCGGCAGAACTCATTGGCATCAACACAACCAAGTTGAAGATAACCAACCACTCGTATCGAGCTACTGCTGTCAGCCAATTAGCCAATGCAGGGATTGGCGAGGAACAGCTGATAAAGATAACAGGCCATTCTTCTGCAGCTCAGTGAAACCGTATCTCCACTGGTCCAACAACATCACAAAAAAATAATCACAGCTATAAGGAATGAAAAAAATGTTCTTCAAGAAACAACATCAGTATCTACTTCATCATTCGAAAATAATGCTCGTAATGTGTATAATAATTGTACAATCAATAATTATTATTTTGAGAAAAAAGATGAATAATTTGTTGTTATGCTTCTATCTGGTTATTTTGGAATAAAAAACAATTTTTTTTTCGTTTGATTTATATTGTTGAATGATTTTTCCAAATACCACACGAGATTCGAATTTTTTTGAGAACACTCTGTCGTTTTTTGAAAATTATACAATTTAAACGCATAATTCCCAAAAAAAAGAGTGTTCTCAAAAAATTTTCACCTCTAGTGGTATTTATTACCCTTGAAGTTACGAAAACACCAGAAATTCCTCATTTACACTTTGTCTCAGAGAAGAATGGCAGACAACCTTCCTAGTATCGCAAATTTTTTCCTCACAATGACATGGTACGAAGATAAAAACTTCATTCCTGAATTCATGGACTCGTCTTGGGTCGAATTCTTCTCAGGAATTATTAACTTGCCGAGTGGAAGTTTCCCAAATGAAAGTCATTGATATTGGCCTCAAGCTACGTTCCGAACGAAGTTTTCGGGAGAAAAAGTTGAGGAGTTGATTTATTGGTGGCTCTCTGAAATATTAAACAGGACGCTATTGAAATATATCCTCTATTTACAGGGACAGAAATGTCTTAGGAAATGTTCGTCTGATGAAGACTGTAAGAGTAAGAAAAAAAAGTGCCTTTGTGATGGAGCTTGTGGAATGTCCTGCATTAAACCAGGTGAGTTTTATTTTCCACAACTATTTAAAACTTCATTATAAAAGTCTGCTTCGTAATAATACCTAAGTAATTACGTCATATTCACTCCATATTCCCGACATCTATCCAAACAAACTCAGCAATGCATGTATTCTGCCATAAGACATTTTCCAACGACCTTTTGGCTGTGTTGAGCTAATTTAAGTAATTTCGGCTATTGCCTGGTTGTTTCACGTACATTTTCTGCAGATTTTATTTAAGAATTTATTGGTGAGCGACTTACTTATAAATTATATATACACTGTAAAAAATAGTTCCTCATCTATAAATTATACAGGGTGAACCGGTTGAGAACGACGAACTGTTTCAACCAATCTGAGTTTTTGACTCAGGTGGTAAAAAATTTGATCCAACGGTAATATTAATTAGTATGTAACTATTGAGAAAATAAAAATTTTGGTTTCATGTAAATAAATATTACATTTCACTGAAACTCGATTTGTAGTTGAATGGATCGAGAATTCAGTCGATAAAAATCATAAAGGCGTAAGTTTCGTTAGAAGTTGCAGAGAGGAGCGAGTATACCTCAAGCGTCAACCGTCTGCTTTTCCATGACACGTCGTAAAGACAACCGTTCCCATCACGTCGGGGTCACCAATGTAGAATCGAAGGAATTTATCCTACTTATGCGTTTCGTCCCTGGCGGGAGTGGCTTGTGAGAGCCATGCCAGAGGGTTAGAAGTTTTGAGGAGCCGCCGGGAGTTGAACCCGGCACCTAGTACCTAGTCGGTGTGAAACTTGAGCGCAAACCTCTAGGCCACCGAAGCGCTGTAAACTAAGCTATGCGTGGCTATAGAGTGCCGCCAAGAGATCCCTATACACCCCCTGCCGCTGACAGAGTGCCGCCACAAAAGCTATAGTCCAGGCAGTGGATTATCATCTCATCCTGTCATCATCCAATACCAGATCACCCGGTTCTCCACCAACAAGATATTTGGTTTTTCTAATATTCTTTAATTAGCTTGCGCATCATGTATTCCATGTCATCTTTATCACCGGATACAACAATATTGTGAGTAAAATGCACAAATAATTGCATTTAAATGGGATATATTTAATATAAAAGAGTTTTGATTTAATTGCAGCCAATATAAAAAAATTGCTACAATTAATTCGTTTTATTAAATCAATTACGCAATATTTTTTTTACAAATGTCACTTCATATTGCAACAATTATATGCTCAATTTTATTCAAATATTTATAGTTTTCTTAAGTAAATGAGGCGAATAATATAATCTCACGAGATTGTTGTCTCAAGAAACTGTAGTCGTTGCATCAACTGACAGAATTTACGACAAACCTACCGTCGTTCTATTGAACAAATAAAAAATGAAACGAACGAATGGTTTCGTTGAAACCTATTTAGAATAATGTATTTGTATCAATCAATTATGGATATTGAGACAAGTGCATAAACAATTTCTTGTAATTGTATGTTTATGTTGAATCAGTAGTTTCTTTCATTTCGCTGAAATGTAAAAAGTTTCAGGCGAATGTTTTAGCTGTTCTCTATAATCAACTAGGTTGTTTCAATCAAGAAAAATAGTTCATTTGGCGTAATCAATTTTAGATTAATTCAAATTAAATGGTTTGATTGAAAAAAAATTCTCAAACTCCTGAGGAGTTTGAGCGTTTTTTTATTTTTACAGTGTACTGTTCAAGTAGAGTGCGGTTATGTGTATTAATTGTTAACAGCTGAATTTCGTGAAATTTCATCAAATTTGGTTTACATTAAATTTGCATTTGTGTGACAAGTGGCATGTCTTGTTGAAAAGGACCTACTTCAATAGATTTTGTATAATACTTGGACAAATAATCATACAGAGTGTTCAAAAAAAAATGATCTAGAATGAAATTGAGAAAACTGACAAAACAAGATTTTTTCAAATGGAAACCCCCCATTTTTATTATTTTGTAGCATTAATCATCAAAAATGAAGATAACTTTGTATGAGGTTATCTATACCTAAAATTTGAAGTTTTCGAAATATTGCCAATTTAATATTTTTCTATGCCGGTTTTGCATTTAATGTGTAAACAATTAGATCTAGGATAGCCACGTTTATATTTGACATTTCAAGTAGCATTTGAATCAGGCTTAAAAAAATTATTTAAGTAAATATTCAAATTGGTGTCCTTGAATTTCTAAACATCTTTCGCATCTCAGCAGCAATTGTTCATGGGTGGCTTTTCTTATTGATTGGGGGTCCAGGTCTTCAAATGATGTTCTAACACGTCTCATGCAGTCTTCCATGGTGGTCACTGATGTTTTATACACGTTATTTTTCACTGTTCGCCATACATAAAAATCCAGCACTGATAGGTTCGGGGAGCGAGGTGGCCAAAGATTTGGTCCATTGTTGGCTATCCATTGATCGTAAAATAAGTTTTCCAGATAATTATTGACCAAATGGGCATTATGTGGAGGTGTTCCATCATGTTGGTAGAAAAGTTTTCGAAGTTTAGCCAGGGGCAAGTTGTCTAAATAGTCAACTTCAAAATTCCGCAAGATGTTGAGGTATCGGTCTCCTATGAGTTGAAATATGTGTTTTATATTAGAACTATTCAAAAAGACCTAACTTACCACTCAAGTTCTCTTGATAAAATTGTAAGCAAACAATGCCGTCATTTCTTACTGCACAATAAACGTTAAATTGCCAGGATTCTTGAAAATTGTGTTCCCTAAATGGGTGTACATTTCTATCACTCCAATGATTGCAATTACGTCGATTAAAAACACCATTCTTTGTAAATTTGGCTTCGTCGGTCCAAATGATATTATCCAAAAAAGAAAAATCTTCTTGTGAACGAAGTATTATGAATTCACAGAACTCCATTCTTCTTGGAAAATCAGTTTCATTCAAATGCTGCACTAATGAAATTGCATAGGGATGATATTTGTGTTTATGTAAAATTCTTAGAATTGACGATTGAGATCATTCTGATTCTAATGCTACTTGCCTTGAAGATTTTGTTGGATATGCTTCAAAATATCCCAAAATTGCTATTTCAATATTTTCATTGTCAACAACTGGTTTCTTTTTGTACATTTTTGCCTTTACGGATCCAAATTTCTTGAAGATTGCTATAATTCGTTTAACAGTATTTGGTGATGGTTTTTGTTTATGAAGATATCGGGTAGCAAATATATCACAGGTTCTTGAAATAACTTTTTCACATTGTCCATAAAAAATAAATAAGTTTAAATAATCCTCGTTTGTATAATTTAACCGGGCTGGCATCACGATGATTTAAAATGTCAAATATAAACGTGGCTAACCTAGATCTAATTGTTTACACATTAAATGCAAAACCGCCATAGAAAAATATTAAATTGGCAATATTTCGAAAACTTCAAATTTTAGGTATAGATAACCTCATACAAAGTTACCTTAATTTTTGATAATTAATGATACAAAATAATAAAAATGGGGGGTTTCCATTTGAAAAAATCGAGTTTTGTCAGTTTTCTCAATCTCATTCTAGATCTTTTTTTCTGAACACTCTGTATGATTATTTGTCCAAGTATTATACAAAATCTATTGGAGTAGGTCCTTTTCAACAAGACATCTAACCCAAAGTAAGTAAAAAGGGCTTCCTTATAGGAACAATTGATAATTAATTTAGGGCTTGCAATCGTAATTTTTGACATAAAAACCTGAATATGTCAAAAACGCTCAGACTTAGGGATAGGATATGATACATGAAATCTGCCTAGAATGTTAAGTAGAATCCAAAAATTTAATAGTATATAAGGTATCTCATTTAAAATAAGCGACTTAAGGTCTATTTCCGGTATAACCGGAAGTGCCCAATAGATGAAAATATGTTAGCTCTATAGGTCCCAAGACATCTGGCAAGTTCCCAAAATTTCAAATTTTTCCCACATTCAGTTTCTGAGATATCGATCGATGCAGTTCGTCGTGGTTCACCCTGTATATACTGTTCAAGTAGAGTACGGTTATGTGTATTAATTGTTTACTTTTTATTCTTCGAATATCAGGATATATTCACAAGAAATAGGTATTGCATTACAAAATCATTGAAGGTTTTCTGTGTTCTGATCATGTGACTTTGCCGTATTGGGTCATTAGGTCAACACAGGATATCTCAACGTGGAGTTCGCCATCACAGATTATAAGTTTTGAGGCTGCAATCGATTCGATTGGTATAGACTCTGTCCTTAAGATAGCCTCACCAAAAATAATCCAGTGGTGTTAAATCACACGATCTGACTGGTCATTTAACAGCGGAATTTCGTGAAATTATGCGATCATCAAATTTGGTTTACAATAAATTTTCATTGGCTGTGTGACAAATGGCACCGTCTTGTTGAAACCACATGCCAGTGATATCTATGTCATCAATAATAGGCCAAATAGGTTAATATCTCGCGATAGCGTGATCGATTGACCGTTCGCGCATTTCCAGCCTCATCTTCGATAAAAACGTCCCAATTACGCCTACAGACCACATAGTGCTCCATACAGTAACACGTTGAGCACGCAAAGGGTTCTCAATAATCGCTCTAGGATTTTCAGAGGACCAAATGCTGCAATTTTGCTTGTTGACGTACCTTGACAAGTGTCGGCTTCAATTTTTGCACTAGTTGAATCTTGTAAGCCTTCAAATCTAAATCCTCATGCAAAATTCGCCATGTGGTGGTTTGGGATATCCCCAGTTGTTGAGAACGTCAAGAAATTTGGACCTTCTTCAAGACTGTGCTCACGGTTGCGATGTTTTTCGTTGAACGACCCGGTCGAACACGTGTGGTGTAGGCATATTTGGTACCGAGACCGTCGACTCAAATTTAGCGACAAAATTCTTAATACCAGTCTCAGAAGGTCGATTATTAATTTAACGGAATTTAATTTTAACAGAAACACTGTGTTCATAGTGGTTTTTAATTATTTTAATGCGATTTTCGGAAAAAATTGAATTCATTGTAGAAATTGCCAAAGTATCGACTACGAATATGTCAAAAAACTAACTGTGAATGCTGTCATGTGGTAGGTGTGGCCACAATCAAAAAGCCCCTTTTTACTGCAGACTTAACTATTTAGTGGTACGCCTTTATCGAGAAACTTGAACAGAGGTTCAAGTCCACCTTCACACCTGACAGCAACGTCTAACCAGCAAATAAGCGCTAAAACAGGATACCAAGCAAGCACATTTAATTCAATTTGCGTTCTCTCATTTTGGTCAGACGATTATTCATCTGCCAGAGAAGCAATTGGTGCCGCAACGATTCATTCGAATGAAATAATAGTGTTACATTCGGTGGATTCGGCAGAAACTGGCGCATCCAAACCCCATCGGTGATTTATATTTTTGAACGAGGGAACGCATCCGGCAATGCACATTTGTTCCCATTCCAACGCGATGTAGGATAATCGAAAAAAAAAACCGAATGGATAGGCTTTCATTTTTTATGTGATCCGTATCGTTACGCGGATACATTTAGTTAAATTTGTTACTGTAAGCTGTCAACAGGATTTGTCCGGTAGACTAAATATAAAATTTCGATATTGAAACATTTGAACTGTATATAATAATGATATCTCAAACGATTCAGTTGACCGAAAAGAATGATATCGTGAACGAAATTTATAAATTCGTGTTCATAGCTGTTTACTTTATTAGATTATTTTATTGAACTTAACTGTAACTGTCATTCTGCCGAGTAAATATCGTAGTAGATGCCCAAGACACATCATTCAAAGAAGAATAATTTAACCTTGGCCTGAAAATAAAAATATGGATTTCAATTAATCTTATTATTAGTATGTTAGTGAATATTAAAAACACATATTTGTGTTGCTACATAAATTCATGCCAGAGGATTTCGAGCCCGCAGTGGAAGTACAGATTTCAGCATCCGATACTCTTTATTTTTCATGATTGCTACTACCTCAGACCAAGTTAGAACCAAATACTTTACGTACCAATCTTTTGTTGTGTATACTTATTTTAGCACTTTCCGGTTTTTGCTTGTAGCCTTCAACTACACTAGCCCCTCAGTGGTTCAATACTTTCCATTGTTGCCCCAGATTTTATTTATATACATTTCCCGGAGTATAAAGAAAATTGCGGAAGCAACGGTGCTTGGGACTCTGGCAATTTTGTCTACTACAACTGGATGCATAGTGCTTATTCTATTTATATAATTTATAAAAAATCGACAATTATGGATAATATGAAATAGTCGTAGACGTAACTGACTGTTTATGATTTGACAATCACTTATTAAAAGACTGTTGTCAAATGGGTGAGTTCAAGATGGTAAAATGTTAATTATCATTCACATATTAAATAGGTACTTGCTCGAAGTTGAAATATTTAGAAATCAACTTAATCTAAACAAAGTAGACCTATTTATATTTATTGAAGTTATTTGGAGAAATTCGAGAGGCGTATTTTAAAAAAGAAAAGCCAGAATGCTTAAGAATTCAAAAAATATACCTAAAAACATTGATCATCGATTAAGTATCGAAATAGAATGTGATTGAGTGAAGAAGAGTTGAGATGGATGAAATATTACGAAGATATGAAAGTAGATGGAGAAAATACTTTGAGGTCTCAATAAAAATTGTAAAGTACTATCTAATGGTTGTTAAATTCAATTAAAAACATTGTCTTTTGGCCCTAGGAAAATTACTTTGATACTATAAAACATTTAAACAACCAAGTTCACCAGGACGAGAAGTAATTAGCAAAGAGAAAAATATTAATGCTCTGGAGGAATTAAATCACACATGTTTTCTGAATCTGTGGATTTTGACATCGATCTGACCTAATTCAGTCGAGGTTTATTAATAATAATTGAGCCCCTAGTAGGTTTTCTAACTTTTAACATACGTAAACCTCTTGATTATTTCTTTAAATTTCGCTTGTCCTTCGTGGAACATCGTTTTGTCCAAATATCTGTTATTTTTGAATATCAAGTAGAAAATGGTCTCAATAAATCGGGTTTTCTTCTTAATTGCCCTTCATTTGAAGTCTTTCTTCAGGGATGATTAAATCTTATCTAATCAAGATAATAACGAAATACTACGTAACTTTCAAGAGATACCTCTAGAGGAAATCGTAAAATGTGAAGACCATCAATATTGTTGGGTGCGACAGAAGAGAATCCGAGCAAAACTTTTTTGATTCACTCTACCACTAGATGAAAATTCTCCTCGGAAACAAAAAACTTTGTCATTCAAATTCATTGCAGAGAAGTATATGGATGAGGGCTCTGATAAATATTTCAGGAGATACTCCGCTGAACGCCGAAGTTTTTACATGCGAATCTATTCGAATTCACGACGAGCATGGGAGCTAGAGAAATACCCGGCAAAGGGAAACGACAGAAATGCCGCTTTTGATCTCATTCGTCAGACGATTCACGATGGAATAAATTCCATCTTGTTCTGCCTGATTTTTGTTCAGTTTCTGTCGCAAAACTGACAACTGAAAGTTTGATCCATCAGTCAGTTTCGCTTAGTTTATAACAAGTGAGTTTCCATAACACCAATCAATAGATAGCAGAATAAGATAAGCTATACGCTTAGATTATTCAACAAGGTCTTCGCCTTGACCGCTCAAACAACATAATTCACAAATTTAAGTGGAATAAATGCATCCAGATAATACGATAGGTCACAGATAAATAATATAAATAACAAATGCCCCTAAAATCTTGGGTTGTTCGGAAAGTAATTTCTTTTTTTCCCGTCAGAGGACTTAATTACGTTTTTTCGAAACCAACTTCACACTTAAAAAGCTCTATTAATTCTACACAATAGTTATAGGTTGGTGCCCTTTTAAATATGGAGAGCAATAAGCAGCATTTTCGTCATATTTTACTTTTTTACTTCAGAAAAGGTAAAAATGCTGTCCAAGCGAGAAAAAATTGACGGATGTGTATGGAGAAGGCGTGTTAACAGTACGTCAGTGCCAGAACTGATTTGCAAAATTTCGATCCGGCAATTTTGATGTCGAAGATGCACCACGGTCTGGAAGGCCGGTCGAAGCTGACAAAGATGCGATAAAGGCATTAGTTGATGCCAATAGGCGAATAACCACACGAGAGATCGGTGAGAGATTAAATTTGTCGAATTCGACTGTTTATGGCCATTTGAAAGTCATGGGCTTAACCTCGAAGCTCGATGTGTGGGTGCCCCATGTCCTTACGGAGCGAAATTTGTATTGTCGCGTTGACGCGTGTGATTCGCTCCTCAAACGTCAAGAAAATGATCCATTTTTGAAGCGGATTACTGAGGACGAAAAATGGGTTGTATACAACAATGTTAAACGCAAGAGGTCATGGAGCAGAAAATATGAACCGGCTCAAAGCTTGTCAAAAGCCAACATTCACCAAAAAAGGTGATGCTCTCCGTTTGGTGGGATGTCAAAGGAATCGTTTTTTTGAGCTTTTGCCGGACAATGCAACGATTAATTCAGAAGTCTATTGTCATCAGCTGGACAAATTGAATGATTCACTTAAAGAGAAGAGGCCCTAATTAATCAACAGGAAGGGTGTAGTGTTCCACCAGGATAATGCGAGACCTTACACAAGTTTGGTGACTCGCTAAGAACTTTTACAGCTTGAATAGGACTGTTGCGATATTCTCGCAACAAAGGACAGTTCTTGGAATTTGGGGCAGCGGCCGTTACTTCCAAGAATGCCTTCTGTCGGACGGAATTTTGGAAATCCCTAAACTTAGCTACCTGGACGACCTCTATCAATTATTCAAATTCATTCTCTCTCTAGACTCTCTCATGTACAGTACTACAAGTAAGTTCTCCTTTATCAATTTTACTTTCACGAGTCTATAACGGCACTCAGAACTACAAGTTCCTCTAAAGATCTCTCAAAATAATCTGTTTTCGGGTCAGTTAGCTACCCTAGTTCATGTGTATGTGAATTACTCAGTTGAAATTCTCTACGTAAAAGAAAAAGGTTGTGAATTGTGAATCTGTGAAGCAATTGCATACCGCCAAGCCACAATTTGTTAGTGAAAATCTCATCCGAACTGCTTGCACATTATTCTGAGAAATCTACCCTCGACGATTGATGCAGAGCTGTGGTGAACTCCAAACAACAAATAAGGTCAGATCTCTTTATCATTTAATATTACCAGAAGTGCCCAAGATTGAGCAAAGAGGTTCAAATCCTTGGTTATTATAGACACCTAAAAACTCTTTCTGTGAATGTAAACTCAAGTGCCGAACATTGTGTAAATGGCAAAACCATTACCTCAAATGAAGATGTCAAAAACCACCTGAACCAGTTTTTTGCCAGAAAGGACCAAAACTTTTATGAGAGGGGAATTATGTTACTGCCAGGAAGATGGCAAAAGGTGTTGGACCAGAATGGCCAATATATGATTTAATAAAATATTCATTCATTATACGAAATCTGTCTTTCATGTTCCCCCAAAAAAAAAAACGAAATGACTTTCCGAACAACCCAATAGAACCCTGGGGAATACCTATTTTCTTTCAATCTTGCAGTTTGAATGATATCGCCCTTGTTCATCTATGTCATAGGTGATTAATTCGTTAATGTTATTCATGGTTTGAATTTCCACAGATAGGGAATGTCCAGAACCAGATGGCATTCAATACGGTAGTGTACAGGCTGGTGGAAAACTGTTTGGTTCTAGAGCAAGCTACAGCTGTCAACATGGTTATCACGTAGTTGGTTTGCAGAGTCGTACGTGTCAAGGAGATGGCCAGTGGGCTGGTTCTGCCCCTGCTTGCAAGCAGAACAGTAAGTTTGATCTGATAATTTGGCAGAGAAAATATTGACTAGAAAGATTATCAATTTTTGGAAAGTTTTATTGCAATAATGCAAATTATGATTCATTATTATTTTTAATCAATGTAATGAAATAATCGGTAACAAGACTGTCCCAATGCGAATTTAAAATCAACTTCCACATTCGATGAATATAAAGAAATTACGATGTTGGTTCATAAAATTTTCATAAAGTGTTTGTACGAGGGCCGTTCAGAAACTAACCTCCGGTTAATTGAAAAAAATACACCAAGTTAAATAAAAATATTTAAATATATACATCTTACAACTACATCTTTGCACTATTTTTCGACATAGTCTCCATTACGATTGAGGCACTTATCGTATCTCTTCACAAGCTTTGAAATTCCTTCTGCATAAAAATCACCCGCTTGTGCCTTGAGGCACCCATCGTGCACAGAACTTACGGTAACCCAATCTTGCTGTCACTATCTCGTACAAAAGAGTCTTAGAAATCTGTGGAAAATTAGTAGACAACTCCGCCATTGTGAAACGTCGATTTTCACGAACTTTTGCATCAACTGTCTGAACGAGTTCGTCAGTCACCAATGATGGTCTACCACACCTCCCTTCATCGTGAACGTTTTCTCGTCCACTTTTAAATAAACGTACCCATTCACGGACAACTCCTTCACTCATAAATTTTGGTTCGTACACGGCACAAAGCTCACGATGAATGGCTGTTGCAGAGTATCCTTTGGCTGTAAAAAGCTTATAACAGCACGCACCTCACATTTGGCGGGATTTTCTATTGCAGCACACATTTCAAACTGCCACAAAAACTAAACTAGCGCAGATACGATGTTCACTCGACTACGGCTTGATGCCGACTGACCTGCTGAGCGCGTGAATGCACAGTTGGCGCGCTACTCCCCCCCACTACCCGCACTGTGACCAATCGGAGGTTAGTTTCTGAATGGCTCTCGTATGTCCTCATAGTGAACCTAAGTCAAGATAAGTAAAGTTTTATCGTGTTTTTAATGCCAAAATGAGCAGGATCTAAGAAAATATTATACTATACATGGTGAGTCTTTGACCATTGGGTTAATTTAAACCATATGTTCTTGAGATAAAATAAAATACTTTTTTTCCATTTACCGTTTTTCCATATTCAGCTGGGTTAAAAGTTATAAGCATTTTAAGTTTTCACATTGGGCAAATACCCTTTTGCAGTTTAGTTTGAATGAAAATTACTTTCCACAGCATCCACTATTGAATCTGAATTGTTTAAAAACATTATTTTTCCTCTAAGAGGGAACTTATATTTCAAAAATGGTGCAATTTAGGAAAACAGATGACGAATGATTTTATCTGCAAAAAAGGCTAATGATTCTAGGGAGTACAAGATACGGACCTTTAGTTCAAGTGATATTTGTTTTTTATGCAATTTAACCAATCTGTACAGTAGTAGTGAGAAACCCACAAGAAATTGAACAAATCTATTGATGCCAAAATATGCATGACAGTTATCAAAAATCTTCTACAAGAGATCATTTCAATTGATATTGTCGTTTGAATATTACAGGTGAAAATGAAATTTTTTTATGAAACTTCAACACCCTATATCTTTTGAACGTGGGCAAAGTTGGAAAAATGTTATAGGAAGAAGAAAAAAGACTCTATGGTTGAAATTACGCATTGGTCAAAGACTCACCCTGTATATAAAGAAATATAAAGAACACCAATCTCAAGATTTTGAATTTTCATCCAAAACAAGAGGGTTCAGAAACGAAATATACCGATTAAAGTACTCTCACCCCAATTCAACCAACTATTTTCCGCGTTCTGAAAAAAATGAATGTAAATAATATTCATGAATATAGGAAAAAAATTACAGTTCAACAATAATGCCAACAAAGAGGAAATTGCCTATGTCTAAAAGCATGAAAAATAATATGAAATGAAATTCGATTGAGAAATAAGGGTTCAAATACTATAACGAACATGAATATTCTTCCTAACAGAAACACCCTTGAAATCTCAAGAGACAGGTTAATCCAGTCAATAGTGTGACAAATTAAATCAAATGAATGTCACATATTGATCATACTCGTAGAAACGTCCAAGTAAGAATGAAAATTAATATAACTTCAACCTTCTCATATTTTAAACAAAAGAAACAAGCCGGTCACTGAAATTTAACGAACCCAACTGAAGCTTCACAGTATATGAGTTCATAAAAAAAAATTTTTGACGAAACAAGTTTTCTTATTCTTAGATTCTAATAAAAATAGGTGATAGCAGATGGGAAATTACAATTTTATCTCAAAATTTCAGTTTATTGTCTCGCACCTCCAAACATTGATCATGCTAGGCACAATGCATTGCCAGAACAGACCACCTTCGATCTTGATTCCACTTTGCAGTATTATTGCCATACCGGATATGTCACAAATGGTTTTCCAAGAGCCAAATGTTTAGCCATAGACGGCCAAGCATCTTGGTATGGGCCCGATATATCTTGTGAACGTGAGTATTGAGGTGTTGAAATGATTCGAAAGTGTTTATTTTATATAATCTTTTTAGCAAGGTCTTGTGGTCCACCAACAGAGATAAGTCATAGCTGGCATGCAGGTGAATGTTACACATACGGTTGTAGGATAACTTATCATTGTTCGGAGAATTATGAATTAGTTGGAAAAAGTGAAAGGTTTTGTCAAGCTGATGGTACATGGACACCAAAGGAACTTCCAACGTGCGTTTGTGAGTATGATGAGTTCTTGAATCACATAAAAAAATGCATCCTTATCGCTGTCTTTCACATCCTGAGTGCATACAGCCGCTATGGAGGAATATTAAGCTGGAAATTTGGAAAATATAACTTTCAACTTTGATCATTTCAAAAGTTTCAGTTGGTGTTTTACCCAATCTATGCTCCAATTTTATTTTTCAATGCGTTGGCAAAGCACTGACAATTCAACAATAAACAAATTAACAATTAACAAATGTCAAAAGTTAAATCAAAGCCGACTCGCGGGGAAGTACATTAAATATGAGGCTTTCATGTCTAATTTTTGGGTTATAAAATTTACTTCTGAATATGTTAGAGCACCAGTCTCGTTATATAGTGATATATCCTCGTACAAGACATGAAATGATTCGATACTTTTATTGAGAGATGAGCTTCTCTTTCTGTTGAGAGACAAGAACCAATTGATTAAAGTTTCATTTCATCTTCTTTATAGATTAAGTACCAAACTTTGGTACTGCCAATATTACTGAGATCAATAATTACTAAGTTAATTCCACAGAAAATAATGATATTTCAGAACCTTGTTTCCTCTTTGATGCGGATTTACTCATCCATAATTCAGTCCTAATCCTTCTAGGATGAAGTCGCCTAGTCACTCCATTTATTCCCGTTACGCCAAAAGAGCGACGTCAATAAAACTTCGTCAACCCCCTGATGCGAACCGAAATATCCAACATCCAAGATTAGCAGCACGAAGTCCGTGATGGGGATTCTAACACGTTTTTATATTTTTAGTGGTGACGGCGGTGCAGTGCCCTCCACCAGAATCACCCCGACATGGCAAGGCTATTTATACGTCTTGTAGTTACAATTCGGTTGTGAGCTACGAGTGCAAATACGGATATACCCTCGTGGGGGAGAGCACCAGAAAGTGTGGAGCGGACAGGAAATGGTCGGGGTCTCAACCTCAGTGCAAAGGTATGTTAATGAACTTTCCCATTTCAGCATTCAGGAGGTGCGAGAGCCCGTTTGTTCCTTTTGTAGACTGGCGATCCTCGGATTGTTATTTTAAGATGATTTACGGTGAATACGAATGTGGCAGTGGAAGTGATTTAGTGGAGTTTCAGAGCAAGTTTAGATAGTTGATGGGATTCGTCTTGGGAGAAGTTTACAAGATGTCAAAATAAAATGAGGATGTTCCTGAATAAGTTTTCTTCCTTTGGCTAACTTGTGAAATTCTGACCGTAGGAACTTTACAATAGGTCTAATTTGAATTGAGGAATCGATGGAAATGAAACGCTCTACATTGTTCAAAGTTCATTGATAAAAGTAATACTGTCTGATAAAAAGCATCTGATAATTTGCTAGATAAAGCTAATGAGGTAGCTGGTCGATGGTATTTATTGAGTATTTGTTCTTAAAATCGTTAATGATGATGAGATTAATCATCATGAAAAATCCACGAATTTTTTTGCCACGAATCCGGTCATTTACGTCGAATATTTTCACGCAAACGCCTCAAAACAGTTGAATAGAAATCCTTATTGACCGTTTGATCTTGTGGAACGAATATGTAATAAACCACACCCCGAATATCGAAGAAAACAATAAGCATCGTATTGATTTTCGAACGATTTCTGCGAAGTTTGTTAGGTTTCGGCTCATTTGTCTTGTCACCAGTTATGATCCGTTCCGTAAATTTTTTAGATAAATAAATTGCAGGCCCTGTGAACCTTGAACATTCTTTGATTTTTCAGTTTAAACGCTTTTTTTTTCGAACAGAGTGCTTATAGATTTACTCACATGTCTGTATTTTTCAAATACCTGGGTGAACAAGGTATCAATCGTTTTTTGTACATCACTGATGTATAATCCATGGACAAAATCGAATTGTTCATCAGTAGGTACAATTACGTCCTATAGGAATGAACTAGACAGCTGAAATATTCAGGAGTAATGGGAAAACATTTTTGGTCTATAATATATAAATAGAATAAAACATTGAGTCATTATACATTTGTTGTCATCAAGTAGGAAATTTTTTGTTCAAATGTAAAGTGGATAAAGAAAAATATTCGACCAAATGACTAAAACATTTTGAAACTCTCTGTGTAATAGTGAAATCTTGTTCAGAGGATAGTAGGTATGCTAAAAAATCAAATCTTTCACCCACCGAAGTTATTTTGCCTCTTCAGCGTATAAAGAATTTTCCACCACATTCTCATACTACCCCAATTACAGAAATTAATTGCGGACATCCTGGTAGATTGTGGAATGGCTGGTTGGAGAATATCGAAGGTGGAACCGGGTTAGGAGCTTCAATTATCTTCAGATGCCACGAAGGAATGCTGCTAGAGGGCAATTCATCTACGGTATGTCAGATCGATGGAAAATGGAGGTATCCTTTGCCTAGGTGCTTAGGTATGTTTGACATCTCACGAAAAGTTTCTCGGTCAATGTAGTATGTGAAAATTTAAAACATAATGACATTTTTATGAAAAGATTATCTCAAGGTATGAAAAATCATTTCTAGTGCCTTGGAGCACATCAGTTCTTTTAAACGTATTATGTAATACATATTCTTTGATCCAGTTTCTGAAATGTATTAAAAATTAGCTAAAATTACCAACATATAATACACATATGCATACTAACGCTTCACACAGTTCACATAAATTCAATATTCACTTTTTCTTTTGAACAGAAGAGTATTGAGAGAAAAAATAATTTCAACCAATGCTTTTGAGCAAAGCAATATGATAAAAAGGAATGACACTTACGGAGAACCATCGTTCCGTGGTGCGAGCTAGTCATTATTGACGCATGGTAATCTCAGAAAATCAAGGCCTCAAGTGTAACTGTGAACCGGTTTCGAGGTGACTGCCTCTCATCAGCACAGTGTGGCACTGACGGTCTTGAAGGAGGCTCCCAGTCTTAACAAAGAACGTGATGAACCCTCCAGATATATCCAGAAAGAGCGCCATCTACATCTTGAAAACTGGAAGTAGGTTCACTTTCTCTGCAGATCTACACGGCAACATATGACTTCCCAAATTAAAATACTACCAGTGATCATCGAATGTGTTGAACATTCATCCACAGTGGCACTCGAGGTCTTGATTCTCTGAGATTGCCATGCGTAAATAATGACTAGCTCGCACTACTGGAACGTAATTGTTTTAAACTTATAGTTGTATTGTTAAACTGGAAATCTACGTTGGTATTTTCAGCACCTTGTGTGGTACCTCATGTAACACAAGGAAGAGTAATTCTTGTATCGAAAAACGATACAGCACCTTCTTCTACAGTGGTGGTGCATGGAGAAGAACTGGTGGTCGAGTGCGATCAGCAATATGAATTCTTAGGCAGTCTTTCTCCTGTTACTTGCAACAATGGCACTTGGACACAAATACCAAAGTGTGAACCAGCTAGGTAAGTGTACAAACTGTTGAGTCTCTAGTAAATCTGATATATACCAAAGATTATTCCTCGAAATGTAATATAATGTTGCATTTGTTTAGAAGCATGGTTTTCATTTTCTACATTTTTTTTATGCAAAAAATCATGCATTCCAGTTCAGTTTTTACAACAAAACCTTGTTTAATGAATTGTTCTTTCATGATTTCTCTAATGTTGATTGTTCAAATATTATTCTGTCATAAGGAGTGACACACATTCGCTCTTCCTTGTACATTACAATAAATACATTATAAAAAAAGAAATTTGTAGATGTCGACCGTGCTTCCAAATAAAATTTTCTGAATAGAAAAATATAAGCGCATGCTTAAAGTTATTATTAGAGTTATGATTAAATTTAAGGGTAACAAAACATTCAAGAAATACCATTTTATTAGCACCAGTTATCTGTCTCATTTCATTCTTCTAAATTTTTCCCTAGTGGATACATTAAGTGCAATCAAACTTTTTCACGTAATGCAAAAGAGAAGCGAGTTGAACAGATATTTAGATTGAAAATCCCCTTAATTTTGGCTGAAGATTTCTACTTTATATTTTTGCAAGATGTAAACACCTCCCAAAACCTCCTAAAAATGGCATGGTTATCGCACCAAAGATGGAGCACAGCATGAAGGCTAGATTCAAATGCAAAGATGGTTATGAACTGAAAGGAGATCCCCTTATCAGTTGTTCATTCGGTAACTGGACAGGAGAAATTCCGAAATGTGAAGAAGGTATTTACTTCTTATCATATTGTTCACTTCGAGATTACAATCAGATATATTCACAGTGTTCTGTCCCTATCCTGGTGAAGTGATAAATGGAAAAATTCTTCTTGTTGGTAATATGGGTCTGTACGACTACCGCCCGTATGTAAAGAAGGTCGTAAATAATAAACAGATTATGTATGATTGCGATAAAGGATATGTATTGGCTGAAGGACCACCTGGGGCTACATGTGTCGGAGGCCACTGGAGTCCCAAACAACTACCGATGTAAGTGTGTGTTCATACTAAACGATATGTTGTTCTCTACAAAAAGTCAATATGCATTTTTTTATGATCATTTTTATCAGTATGAGTTCAGTAATTGATATCTATTTTACTCTGGTAACCATTGAATGAAAAGTTTTATCTACCTGTTCAATGTGAAATGATTCACCAGAAAATTTATTACCACCCGTAATTTACTGATGGTTTGAGCATACAACAAACCAGAATTATTTAACGAAATCTTTAATATTGGATATACCAGTTCAATGATTTTGTTGAAACTAATTCCAATTTTTAAATTGAATCTCTTTTTCAGATGTGCCCTTGGTCAGCATCCCCGTCTTCGCTGGAACCGACGCAAACGTTCCCTCATAATGGAAAAATACAAAAGGGCTTTATGCGAAACCACAGACACATCTATAACAAACACGAGGTCAGGTATCGTCACAACTTCCTCCAGGAGGACCTGAGAGATCTCTTCGAGTCCGAAATTCCCCTCCGCACCGAGGGCGGATGGTCTGACCACTTAAGGGTGAATACGGACATTCAGAGTCCCATAAAAGTCCCGGAAAATCCTCCTGTTCTGTCGACCAGAATCCGTAGAGCTTTACGAGAGCACCAACTCGGAAGGCGTATTAAAAGAGAATTGGATTCTGGATATGCGAGCTCTTACACAACAATAAAACCTGGGAACACAATGAGCTTGGCGGAAAGGATCAAGACAGCCCTGCATTTGCATCACGCGCGAAGTAGGAGAAAACGAGGGTTGAAAGGGGGTGGTGGAAGTAGGGCTTTAGGTGAGTTCATGCTTAATCACTTCCGTAAAATAACGAATTAACTGAGAATGCATGGTGTTATTTCAGCATGAGTGGTGGTTATGCGGAGGATAACAAAGTGGAATGGAAAATGTTGATGTTTAATTTCATCCTTGTAGATCCATATAGATAACGTTGATAAACCATTTTTTATTGCTTCAATATTTTGGTACAACTTGTGTCGGGTGCCCGGCGCGTTCGCCATTTCGTAGCCTTTTACATTTTCCGCCTTTTTTTTCTTCGTTTTTTGTTTATTAATAAACAGCATGCTACTGTTGCCCTATAATGTCGGTGCTTCTGGAATACAGAGCCGAAAATGGTCTCAAATTATGAAAAACTATCTAGTTTCCAAATTTTTAATTGAATATTTTCATGGTATTTATCCTGTTGTTTCCATTCTATTTATAAATAAATAATTTTGAATCAGGTGCTGGACACCGGGGCTCCAGCTCCAGCCTGAATCTGAGACGCAGAGGCCAGAAAAATCAACCGGACTTTTACGAGGAGGAAGACGAAATGCCGATGGTAATAAAAAAAACTAACAAGCCTAAGACGAAAGGTCCTTGCAGTCCACTTTCGGTGGAGCCATACGTTAATGTCGAGATTGTGAAGCAGGGTAGAGAACCGAATGTCACTTTCAGTCCGGGAACAGTTGTGAGGATGGCGTGCGGAAAAGGATATAAATTGAATTTGCCTTTGAACAGAACGGCAAAATGTTTCAAGGGAAATTGGAAGCCGATGAAACCAGAATGTTCGATACGTAAGTATATCTGTTGAATCTTTTTGTCTGTTGGGAATCTGTCTGGAAATAGGAAAAAAACGATGTACCTGAAGGGTTGGATGACGTCTTGAAATTGTTCTTTCGGATTTTCAGTTTTTAATCAAGAAACTAACAAGTAGTCGATACGCAAATATAATAGGTAATTGAAGAATACTATGCAGCTTTTTGTCACTAGATGGTGTTCATACTCATATCACTGGCAACACTAATCCAATTGTGTAATAGTGACGCACACTTAGGTGCCCCACATTCAACAGTTGCAGGATGGGTTAAAGGAGTTTAAAATGAACATCAACACCCAGTCTTTACAGAAGACAATGTCGAAAACATGGGTTGTTTCAAAACCATGTCTCCCACACATACTTCATGATATCAAATTTTTCCTTCTAGGGTTAACACTAGTCCCTTTGGGAATTTAACATTTATATTAAGGCTATATAGACATCAGATTTAATCATGACTAACTTAAGATTAATATATCTTCATAGTCAGCTGAATAACAAATTTACTGCAAGCTATATTTGAGATTTCAACAAATCTTTTGAATTTCAGTGCCCTGTACTGTACCGGAAATACCACATGGTGAGTTCTCCTTGCCGAAAACTGAGCAAAATATGAATCTTACCATTCCCTTTGACACTCCTATAAATGATACCATTGAAATACCAAATGGTGTGGTAGTTGAATTCAGTTGCGAAGAAGGGTACAGTGTGCAAGGCTCACCCAACCTGAAGTGCTGGTATGGGGATTGGACAGTGACTGTATTTCCAGATTGTAGCCCAGGTGAGCATCTCTTTCTTATTTCTTGTTTGGGTTTGAATACTCAACCATAACATACTCGCTTCAGACATTTCAAACAGACATTGTTTCAAAACCAAAAACCACTACAAGCATTGTTTATCCCCAACTGAACTAAATCATCTGATGAAGGCAAGGTAGAGATTTAACAAAATCATACAGTTGCATGCAAATCACTAATATCATGAATAATGGATATGGACCAAATAATCTATAACTTACATACTTTCTTCTAGAAACTCCTTCATAAAAACAATGTGATTCCGATTAGATTCTTTTTCAGTCCCTTGTCAGCTGCCCTCCATTTCTCATGGCCAGTATATGTCTGGATACAGGGCCGGACTCACTATAGCGAACGGCTCGAATGTCCAATTTCAATGCGACGCCAACTATGTGAAATCGACAGACCAACCCATAGAATGCATTCTTGGCAAACTTTACCCTAAGGTTCCTTCATGCTATCCACCTGCCGATCCCAACAAAAGTGACTCACCTCAATACCTTGGCGGAACGGATATCATCAAGGGTGGTGACATAACTGTGATTGGATCTGGCAATGCAAAATCTTGCGGGCCACCAGCGAAGTTAGTTGAGAAGATGTTGATTTTATGTTTTTTGAAAAAATCTGTTTTAGGGTTAGAGGGTCGCTGATCTATAGGAATGGGGAACCAATTGTTGAAGATGAAAATAACTTTCAAGATGGTACTGAAGTAACTTTTGATTGTATTGAAAGTATCATGGGTGAGAAGACTACTTGGAAGATTGTTTGTGAGGATGGTAGTTGGATTGGGAGATCACTAAACTGCGGTGAGTCTCTGGAAGTTTTTTTTAATGATGTTCAATACATCTTATTGAATATCTTCTGATGTGGTAGCATTCACCATATTGTTTTGGAAGAGTTTGGATAAATATAGATCTATCGTTTAACTGTCTAGGACAACACAGATTAAAGTCCACTCAAATATGAATTGAATGATAATTTTGAATATTTCAAATTTGAAAAGTTTCGGAATTGCCACATTTATTATGCAGAAGTGTTTAGGATTTCTTTTCTCCTACAACTCATCATTTTCGTTTTAATTAGTTGCACAGTGGGGATGTTGAGACATCATCAAAGATTTCAAAATGTATTATGATCATGATGACCCTGGGGATAGTATCCTATTGAAAGTTTTCAAAAAATTATCTCGATAGGATGTTGATCTGCCTCGAGGTAACTTGGGATAGATCTGCACCTGTTGTTCTTATCGTAGATCTACGAGGGTTGCCTTCTATAATTCGGAATTAGAGAACAAATATTAATCATCGAAGATGGCTTTATTGTTTTGATCCAGAAGACCTTCAACTTTAATCTCTTAGCCAATATCTCTTCGAGTTTTCTTTATTTTATATCGTGTTTTTTTATATTCTATACCGTAAAAACTGGGAGCACGCAACACCAGTGAGTTCATTGCTCTAGATGATATTGGGATTGCAACATTGATAATTGACGTACTGATATACTTCAATCCATAAATACTATAAGGAATTTTATAATTATGCCTTATTAATGTTTTCAAATTATTTTCCGTTGCCCTCAAATAGAGAATGAAGATCTAGCAGCCCATCAAACTTCTCCATCCAATAACGATACTTGTCGATTCAAGAAAGAAGACGATAATGTTATATCATTCTATAACGACCAAGAAATAAGAGAAGATGTTGTTGAGTTTCCTGCAGGAGCTGTTCTGATCAGCAGATGTGCTGATATAGGAAAATATGCAATGATAGGTAAGTAAATTCTGAATGTTCTCATTCAGCACTTGTATCAGATTTCTATTTTCTCATTTTCATCTAGACAACTTTAGTTCGACTTGATATTATTTATTGCAACGGGTTAAACAATATGTCTTACATTCTACGATTAGAAAGTTTAGATAGTAGTGTTTTTCTTTTATTTCTACCTTTTCTGAAGTTTCTTAAATTGCATTCTGATGTATCTTATGTTCATAAGCAAACAGTATTTTTTTCAACAATTCAATAGTCCAAGTATTATAAATCCTATTCTATCTAGGAACGAATAAAAGAACTTGCATGGGTGGAGATTGGGATGGCATGAAACCAACGTGTTATGGACTAAATCAAGAAAACGACTATTCTATGGAAAAACCACCAACAATTCTATTCAGGCATCAGCTAGGTCCTATAGCTCAGTCCAATGAAGGAAAGCTGATAGTCTATCCAGGAACTGTCTTGCATATGGAATGTTTATGGATACGCAGATTCGGGGTACCAAAATGGACCGTGAGCCATGAACATCGGTAAATATTTTTGACAAGTTTTAGTGTTTAATTTGCTCATAACTATTGGTTATAGGAAATATCCAGAAGGGTGGACTACTGATCCTGGACGAGATTCGTCACTGGAATTCAGGCTGTCGATAATCCATGCTACCAAAGACGACTCTGGGATTTATACCTGCGTAACACCAGCAAGATATTCTCATTCTATTGAAGTTGACGTCAGAGGTAATTATAATGATGTCATCAATATATTTTGAATGGAAACTATAAGAGTTTACATTTTCTCAATAATGTGTTCTCTATTCAATGTGTCGAGCATTGTTGATTCAATTTTAAAAGAGAAAGAAAAAACTACTCGCAGAAATGGTTGGAGTATCAGCTACAACCATTTCCAAAATTCTTCACGATCATCTTGGTTTGACTAAAGTGAGTGCATGATTGGGTGCCGAGGAGAGGAGAACTTGAATCCAAAGTGGACTCTATTAGGCCCTATAAAAAGGGAACACCGTCCCCAAGTAGACCAAAGTGTCACAGTCGGCGAGGAAAATTATGGCAACACTCTTTTGGGACTCAGAGAGGAATCTGTTGATCGATTACAAAGACAAAGGTGTCTCCATAACTGGAGAATTCTACACTTCATTTCTAGAGCGGTTGAATGAAGTCATCAAAGAAAAAAGAAGGGGAAATTTTACCAGAGGTAAAGAGATATGATAAATGTATGGTTGCAGGAACTTAAAAACGTTCCCTCGTATATGAATGTTATTAGTATGCCACCCGGTATAGTATATCAATTAATCTATCAATCATTTGTCTTAAAAATTAATTTCAACGAATCATGAATTTACTCTGTCTGATTAAATGATACCTTAAAAATTCCAGCTGTTCATTGCCCTGTGGTTCCCCAAAGAAGAGGCCTTACGGTCAACAACCAAAGCACGAAAATGAATACGCATCTGAAGTTTTCCTGCTCGAACGGAAATTCCCTCATTGGAGCACCGGAAGTGCTATGTCTTCCTTCCGGAAACTGGAGTGCCCCCTTTCCTGTCTGCGAGAGTGAGTTGATCAATGTTGTGATGGATTTTGAAGTAGTTGTAGTAGTTGGATTTAAAGTTGAGTTTGCAACAGTCTATGGCGTAACGTGTAATTTTGTTTGCCTAAGTATCGACTGAAGTAAGTGTATTGTTGATAGAGGAGAAACCGTGAGTTTCGTGGGATAAATTTGCATTTCGGTACAAATTCGTGTAACCAAGCGTTAATTTGTTATTGGTTCTCAGATAAGGGTTTCAATCGATGGGACTAGGAGAGGAGCTGTGTTTCTTTAAAAGCATATAGGCATGCATGAAGGTGTTATAAGTTATTGATGATTTGGAGATGCAACTTTCAGTGTATTTTCAAATGATTTCCCACTAATGACGCTAAGATACTATAGAATTTTCCCATATTTTGCTCAGTGCGGAACATGATAATCCATTGATGCTTTATTTCGAAATTGTGTCGATATGTCGATTCATATTTTCAGAATATTTTAACTATCCAAATATCTCGATCAAGTTGGTTATTGAGACAAATCCGTCAAACGGTTCAAGAGTTACGTGCATCTGAAATTTGGTTTTCTCTATAATTCCCAAGATATTCATCTGATCAAGCTATAACTTGTAAGTTATTTGAATAAGGTTGAAAGAAATAGGTTTGCGGAATTTCACAGAAATCCACACTAGAACATTTCCAAACAAATTTGTTGAGTACTAAATAGGTTATTAAATATCTTATTTTAAAAAAATGCGCATGTGTGGATTTAATTGATATTTTACATATTCTCAAATTTGATTGCTGTAGCTTCCTTCCATCAGAAGATAAAAATATTATTTCATTTCCTTAAGGGCAATCAGGGTTAAAACAAGTTAAAGTTAATGTTTATTAATTACGTTGATTGAAACTTTGGGTCGTCGTCCATAAAATAATCCATTCCAAAGGTCGTTAAGTATTTTTCAAACACACATCCGGCTTCAAAATCGAGCAAAATTCTGCTTGAAATAGGTATAAAATGGCTGCTTCCAAAACTCGCCGACTTTTGAATCCATCAATGTTTTCAATCCGCAGGTATCGAGTGTGGAGAAGTAGGTGTCGTTCTTGCTCCACACTTGAAGGTCTTAGTTATTTCCAGAGAAGTAGGAGGTCGCGCTGTCTTTTCTTGCGACGCAGGTTTCTCCATCAGGGGCTCCTCAGAAACCGTCTGTCAAGCTTCTGGAGACTGGGCAACCCCATTCCCCACATGTGAAGGTCAGTTTTGATGTTCAGTGTAATTAAATACCGGCTGAAGGTGCACTGAAGGTGGGAGGAATGTTTTTAGAACAACATCAAAAGATATCCATTTGTAATTTTGTGAGTCCTTGTAATAATGAACACTTTCCCACTTTTCTTCTATTTAATTCAAAGAAAATACTCAAATAGGAAACATTTCAATCAGGTGTTACAAATTGTATATATTTTCAAATCGATATCTTATGTTGCTGTTTGAAGATTACCGAACCTTCAGCGTTTTACATCCGGTATAATGCTTCCCAGTTCGCTCAGCATGAATTGCATGGGGATTGCCCAGAATTATTTATTTCAATTTTAAGGCGGTATTAAGTCATTTAATTTACCAAAATTCAGTACATAACTAAAATAGTCAAATGAAGTGAACCGAATCTCAAGCATTTTTTTTCAAGATATCCTCTCATACAAAGGGTTTTTCAATAAGAACTTTGCTTTCAAATGGTGGCCACATCTACCAAATGACAGCATTGACAGTTCGTTTTTTACATACTCTAAATAGATGCTTTGGCAATTGTACAATGAATTCAATTTCCCTAAAAAATCACACAAGTTATTAAAACCCACTATGAAAATGGTGGTTCTGTTAAAATTACATTCCCTAAACTTCGTGATATTTTCGGACAACATAAGCGACTTTCTGAGACCGCTATTAAGAATTTGGTCGCTAAATTTGAGTCGGTACATAATGTGCCAACACCAACGCGTGTTCGAGCAGGCCGTTCTACTGAAAACATCGCAGCCGTGAGCCTCAGTGATGAAGAAGATCCAAATTAGTCAATTTCCCGAGTTTCCCAAAAACTGGGATTATCCCAAACCACCATATGGCGAATTTTTATCAGGATTTGGATTTGAAGCCTTACAAGATTCAACAAGTGCAGGAATTAAAGCCGACCGACCATTCACATCGCCGTAGATTCGCTCAATTCATTCTGCAACAACCCGCTGGCTTTTGTGCAAATATTATTTTTTTAGACGAAGCCCATTAACAGTTGTCAGAGTACTTCAACAAGCAAAATTGCAGCATTTAGGCTTCTAAAAATCCTAGAGCGATTATTGAGAAGCCTTTGCGTGCTCAACGTGTCGCTGTATGGTGCATTAAGTGGTTTGGAGGCGTGATTAGGCTGATTTTTTTTCAAAGTTGAGGTTGGGAATACGGTAACGGTCAATGGATCAGGCTCTCATTGATGACATGCATATAACTGACATGTGCTTTCAACAAAAGGGTGCCATTTGTCATACAGCCAATGAGACGATCAATTTATTGCAGACCAAATTTTCTTATCACATAATTTCACGAAATTCAGCTGTTAAATGGCCAGCCAGATCGTGTGATTTAATACCACTGGATTTTTTTGTGGGGCTATCTTAAGGACAGCGTCTATACGGAGCCAATCAAATCGATTGCAGCCTTAAAACTCAAAATCGGTGATGTGAACGCCGAAATAGACCCGACTAATTAGCAAAAAGTTATTAAACAATTGGATTTAACATTTTTTAACATTTTTGTTTATTCATAGAAAATTATACAAATATTTAAATATAATCTGATCAGTTTTATTCATGTCCATGAAAAAACAGAAAGAGGAAATAATAAAATTATTCTCTGTGCTTTTCGTGATCAAAACTTAAAATTATACTAAGCCTAAAAATGAAACCTACTCTTCACATTTTCCATACCTATTAACCCAATATACAAACTTAAGAATTTGTACGCTGATAAAAATTCGTCTATGTCGGTTAAATGAGTCAAAAATGAAAAAATGAAAGACTTAACTTCTGTCAGCGTGGTGAACATAAGCCAGATATCATTTTTCATTCATAATTGCCGAACTTTTCTTTATGGAATACAATAAAAATTTTAATCTCGTCATCAACATTTTTTTGTTTGAAAAAACAAAGTTCTTATAGAAAGACCCCTCAGCATATTGCTGATAATGCTGATTTCAAAATTTAATGATTAACTGCTTCAAATATCTTTTTTTTTTAATCAAAATACCAAAAAATAATTAGTTTCCTCAGTGTTTCAGTTTCGGAAAGATTGTAATATATTTCTGCAATACTATTTCAGATTACAAATTCGAAATCATCAATGAAATTAATTAATAATAAAAAAAAAGGTACAGTAGTGTGAACCATTACCCAATCCTTTTTATTTTACCTTTTTTTCGCCTGAAAAATAATGCAGAGCCTACTGACAAATTTGTAGGTGAAATGTTGTGAATTCATGAGACTTACTCGCCAATTCACCGAAAAAAATTAAGGAAATAAGACGCCAATGTTTAGTACCATCGATAGCTAAGGCTCTTCTTCTTTAAAATAATTATTGCGTCAACAGACAATCCGAAAAAGAAATCAAATAAGATGATGCAGATATCTACGTGATTAGTACCTTATACCTTATACCTTGCTTTTCTAGATTTAAATTAGTACCTATACTCTACTATAAGCTATCTTTCAAAGTGTAGATTGAAATGGAAAATATCCTAATATTCTAATATATCTAGAAGAATTGGCTACTCCTACATGGGCGATCCTTCAACTTCAAAGATCATTAAGTCGAAAATATTTTATTATATTTGATCTAAATGCCTTGTTGCCTTCAATGACATGTAGATATATTTTATTGGCCTTATCAGTACAAGGTTGAAAAATTAAAATTTGATATTATAGTTTATTATCGTTCCAATCATTTTACCGAATGAAGAAAATTTTATGTACTTTGCTTCTTTCTTAATCCTAATTTGCTACTTCTTGACTTTTACTTGTGGGAAGCTTGCGGAATGGCAATACTTATTCCTTACTGATGAGCAAGTTGTCTTTTGATGTTAAAACACAGAATTTTCTTTACAGAAGTTCAGTGTGATCCACCAATACCACCAGAGAATGGTTATATACAGGGTACTGGCCCTTATAAAGCTGGGGACGTGGTACAAGTGAATTGTAATCCTGATTTTATGATGGAAGGTCAGCCAATAATTGCTTGCCAAGATAATTCTAAATGGTCGAAGAAGATACCGAAATGTGAGTATATCATTAACCAGCCTTTTTATTGTATGCTCAAGACCCAGTTGTACTTCTAATCAGTGTATTCTGTAAATGTATTGATTTAATAAACCATGTATTATTACCTTAAATATTTGATGGATTGAAAAGTTAGTTTTATGGCACATAGAGGACACTACTAGGATTACTTTACTTTCATCTGTAAATATGGCAGCTAAATTCGCCATGTGGTGGGTTGGGATAACCCTAATTGTTAAGAACGTCGATAAATTGACAAATTTGGATCTTCTTCAACCCTGTGGCTTACGGCTGCGATGTTTTCAGTTGAACAACCCGTACGAACATGCGTTGGTGTTGGCACATTTTGTACCGAACCCGTCGACTCAAATTCAGCGACCAAATTCTAATTAGAGGTCTCAGAAGGTTGATTAAGTTGTCCGAAAATATCACGAATTTTACGGAATGTAATTTTAATAAAACCACCAATTTTATAGTGGGTTTTAATTACATTAAAGCGACCTTCGAGCAAAATTGAATTCATAGAAATAATTGCCAAAGCATCTACTACCAATATGTGAATGCTGTCATGTGGTAGGTGTAAAATTAAAAATAATTAAAAAACAAAGTTGTGGTTGAAAGACTCTTGATTATATGTTTATTAATAATTGAGAGAGTTTCTTGCAATTTCATTTCAATTCCAGGTGTACCTGCCTGTTCGTACCCTGGAACTACTATCAGTGGAAGGATGTCATCGGTGAAGTTCTTCTACAAAATAGGCGAAAACATCACCTTCACCTGTGAAGACGACCTAGTCCTGAAGGGTGCATCTATGCTCAAATGTCTGAAAAATGGGAAATGGTCGAATACTATACCCACGTGTGTACAGGCAGAAGTAGAAAACGCCAGATAATTCATGGAAGAAAAATCTGAAACACGAATTAATACCTAAATTGCATGGGGATAAAGATTGATTGCTGATAAAACGGTGATTCATTTGGAGATACTGACGTAAATGTAAATGATGAATATGTTTTCATGTTGTTGTACAAATTTACAGTTCTTCAAAATGGGCTTTTGGAACATGAGTTTCATTTTTAGATTTAAGTGATTGAGTATTAAAATATAACGTGTGTTATTTGGCCAATGACTGGAGTAATATTACCTGCTTATGAATGTGGACTCATGAGTCAGGGTAGACCTAAAAAAATACATGGAGGTGTGACGTCAAACCATCAAGCTGTTTCTAATGGTGACATCCTCTGTTCACCAAATTCTCTTTGTGGGGCCATGTTTTGACGAGTGTTACAGCAAATAGCACACTCTTGATGAACCAAATTTCAATTTTGGTATCAAATGGTCAGGTCTTAATATCAGACACACTCGCATGTCAAGAACTCATTGAATTGGAAACCATTGCAAGGTCTGTTCTAGTTTTAGTTGACCTTTGAATACATTTAGAGAAAGTATACTTGTGTCAAATAAAAATAGTGTTTAGTAGTTTCATACTGTTAAAACTCCAATTGAATCACTAGATATATAATTTAAGGGGAGTTGATGATTTCATCTCAAACAAAAACAAAGTGGAAAAGTTTGTAGAATGAATCTACTCTTGCAATTACAACCAATAAAAGATATGTGTGTCAGGGAAAATGTGGAAGATTTCTCGTATTCAGATAGAACATTAAAAAATAAGATGACAAATTCCCATAAATTTTTTTCCTAGCAACCCTCTCTACGGAGGTACGGCCTCCTAAAGGACGCCACTGGTAATCAATTTTTGTTGAATAACTTTTAAACTCCTTAATATAGGTGAATGAAAATTTATAACGATAAACAGTAGTAGGACCTCTTAATATACTTGCCTATCACATAATTAGCTTGTTTAGTTGTTAGGGGTGGACTAGGTTGTACATTTTATTGCTTACATTTTTAGCACCCTGTATGATAAGAAGTAAAAAAAATGCAAGACCCTACATGAGATGCATATCTGCATACTCACTAAATGTGTATCCCATTATCAAATTAAATTTACCAAGATATTCAAACTTCAATAAATTATCAAGGTGTCAACAAAATTCGAAATATCAATGCAAGATATTTCTTTATTTCATAGGTACCACACAATGTTTGTAAAAATAGTGCGTTTTTTAATACTGATAACATTTTCTTTTTAATAACAATAAAACATTGATTCTTTTAATTTTTTTTTCTTGAAAACGGTTGATTTTATCGACAATGGACAAGAGCAGCTCAGTGCTCAAAGTATTCAAATTAATTTTTTTAACTCCTTATCATACAGGATGTTAAAACTGTAAGCAATGAAATGTATAACCTAGTCTGCCCCTGATGAACTAAACAAGCTTATTATGTTTTAAGGGCATTATCTTAAGAGGTCCTTACTTCTGTTCTTCGTATTAAATTTTTTAAAATTCTATTAAGTAGTTTGAAAGTTACTCAAGAAAAATTCATTACCAGTGGCGTCCTTTAGGAGGTTGTATCTCCGTAGGGAGGCTGGTAGGAAAAAAATTTTAGGGGACTTGTCATCTTATTATTCAATGTTCTATCTGAATCTGAGAGATCTCCCACATTTTCCCTGTATAGTGGGGCAACAGTTACTGTATTTCTTTATGATGTACTTACGAAACATTAAAGTGAAATGATAATTGTTATGCTGGAAAGATGATGGTAATGAATTCTACAGTAGAAATTATTGCCAGTCTATTATAATTGTGTACGTGAGTAGTATAGTAATTAGTGTATTGAAATAATATATCACTGTAGCCGTCCCATTATCAGCTCTTGTCTGATTTTGAAATCGTTCGTCCAAAATAAAAATTGGTGTTTACTTAGTTCTTGAATATCCCTCGAGGAAACCAAATCTGTTGTTCAATGAATGAGGTGATTATACAAAATTTATACATATCTTAAAAATGGAAACCTGCTATCAATGACATATTTTTTGTATATGACTTAATGGATTTAGGTATAAGGAAATATTGACGAACATTCGTGAATTTTTTTGAGTTTAGGATATTGTGAACCATCATGTTCCATCCTAAGAAATTATGAATTAAAGAAACTGGGGTAGTCGAATTACTATTTGATGACGATAGTGCTCTTTATATACATTATACTCGTATAATGCTGTTTATATACAGCCGGAGAGAAAAAATAGTTCACTCTGGCATTACAGAAAAATCAATTAGCAGTTTCAGGATATGGTAAACTTCTCAACACATTTTATCAAGAATTAAACGAAATTTTAGTTGGATATCAGGTTATCAAGATATCAAGAAAGAATTCATGTGTTTCTGTTGTTAATTAAAACTATGTAGGTATGATCTCTTTTATTTCAGCTCAATTCAATAAATATGGAAACTAAATATATTTATGTAGTATGAGTGTATATGATTATTCCTATATTGTTATTTTTGAACCTTTTCTGCTTGTTTATATCAAATTCTTATAAAAATATGGGTATTTTCAGGATGCTTCAAATCCAAAAATTAAAATTTTAATAAAACGTAAGTGAGTTGAATAAAGATTAACATGAGTGTTTCTATCGGATATCACAAGGTGGGTGGACTATTAGCTTATAAGTTAAAAACTATTCATGCAAAATTTTTCAAATTTTTCGATCAATATTACCTAGGTTACCAGAGGTACATTTTTTAAAATACTTTCCAGTGTTTTCGGAGGATGCAATTTGGCAAAAATTTTGTTATTTCAAATGTAAAATTTTCACGTTTTTCAAATGCAATTTTTGGATACTCAGTCAAAACAAAATGAGAAAATTATTGGTAGAAATGTCACCTCGATGTCCGAAATAAAGTTCTTGATCGATCCGATATCACTTTATTTATTTAGTGATTAATTAAAACGGTTTTTTTATTAGATCACAGTGATTCATAGCTTGTGTTGAAATAACTGATGCCTTTAATTAATTCACTGCTCAAAATGAGTTGAATAATGAATATATTATTCTATAGGATTAGACAAAGATAATTTTCCATATTTGATCTTATAATACCATGATTTCTAGTGTGTAAACCAGAAACATTTCACGATGAGTATATGATTTTCTCGTTAAGCTGTTGTTATCTCTTTTTCTAGAATTTTTTTCAAGGTTCATATGAGTGTTAACAGTTCTAAATTTATTCGGTTATAAAGCAAGCAAACATCGTTAAAATTAGATTAAACAGAATTCAACCAACCAAATTTCACGTGTTCAAGTTTACGATCAAGATAACAATAATTTTAATTTATGTTGGTAGGTGTACTCACAATGCTGACCTCATTATCATTGCAAAATTTAATGAAATTAAGATGATGAATCACCTGCATCATCAGATTAGGATTTCGTCATAGCTCGTTATAAGATCGAACTAGCGATTTTCCTAGAGAATTTCTTGTCTACCTATCAAGATCACAAATAAAAGGTTAAATATGGGTATGTAATTGCAAAATTAGCACATTTTTACACACGTTATAATATTGAAGAGACATATAAACTATGGATCTTTTGAGATCCTTTACTGGACACTGAATAACTTTTGGCTCTGTTATACAGGGTGTAACTAAATAAGTGTAAAATATTTAAGGAGGTGATTCCTCATCGAAAAAAAGATAGGGTCTTTCATATAAAGAAACTTCATTGGAGCACCCCTGGTTAAGATACATAAAATTTGTATAACAATTTTTTTGACAAGCACCAAAAAAGTTACAATATTGAAATTAACCTAACGTTTCCTACTAGCAAAAAGACACTTATCCAGTTATTTATTTGGTTTACCCCATGGGTGGGAAACGCAACCCCTAAAGTTTATTTCCAATGTAACTTTTTGTCTTATTATTGTTTACCATTTAAAAATTTATTTCCGATAGCCTGTTTCATTCTAAACAAAAAATGTCTCATGAGTTTTTGGCCCAAAATTAAACCAGTTCGCAGCAAAAAATTATTTACGATCAACTACAGAGATAGGTACATCGTCATAAATGCGAACTGGATTTATTATTATTCTGTAGTTAGTACCTGCATTAAACGACTAAATGGTAAAAAATCAAAACTAATTTATTAATAACAAAACACATAACACGTAGAAATCATATTAAATGTTCAATACATGTCTACCTTCAGACATTAAGCATGCGTCTAGACGATAGTGCGATAGTGACAATTAAATTGGTATAACGCTGTCTGCTTATAAATTTTTGAAATATACTTAATACTTTTTTGTGTTGTTGTTCTGTTCTTTAATTCACTTGTTATTAAAATGACATATACAAATGAGGAAATGGCTGATAAGCATTACGTTTATGGTCTGTCGCAGGGGAAAGGGTTAGAAGCTTCTAGAAGATATGCTGAAATGTTTCCTCAACGGCAGCATCCTTCACGTAAAATATTTGCTCGACTTCATCAACGATTACCAGAATATGGTTCATTCAACAAAAGAACGCAGGATTGTGGTCGCCATCGAGAAGTACGAACACCACAGCTTGAGGAAGCAGTACTTAATTTAATTGAAGAACAACCGACTACTAGTACTATTAGGTGTACAAATAAGTTTCCGCGGTTTGTCAAAAGATGGCCCCACCAGAAGGTTATGGAGAAATTGTCAGATGTAAAACGTAATATCCCAAGTTTAGTCATCTGGCAACACCATAACCTTAAAGTACTAGTGATTCCGTATCAGCATCACGTAATTTTTTTCGTGCAAAAATGTCAAGTTTTATTCCGAATAAGCATCATTTGCGGGAACTTTTGATTTACTTCTTTAATGTGAAAAAATCTGCAGCTGAGGCGCATCGATTGCTTCTAGAAGCATATGGTGAAGCTGCTTTAAGTGAGAGAAGTTGTCAGGAATGGTTTCAAAAGTTTAAGAACGGTGAGTTTGACGTTAAAGACAAAGAACGCAGTGGAAGGCCGAAAGTGTACGAAGACATGGAATTAGAAGCACTATTGGAGGAAGATTCGTCCCAAACGCAAAAAGAACTTGCACTTACTCTACAAGTGACTCAACAAGCAATTTCACATCGTTTAAAATCGTTAGGAATGATTCAAAAACAAGGAAATTGGCTTCCATATGAACTAAAGCCGAGAGACCTTGAACGCCGATTATGCATGAGTGAAATGCTGCTTGCCAGGAATAAAAAAAAGAGTTTTTTGCATCGTATAGTCACTGGTGACGAAAAATGGATTCACTACGATAATCCAAAGAAGAGAAAGTCATGGGTTAAGCCCGGCGAATCATCAACATCGATAGCTAAGCCGAATATTCATGGAAAAAAACTCATGCTTTGTATTTGGTGGGATCAGCTTGGTACGTGTATTATGAATTGCTGAAACCAAGCGAAACCATTACTGGAGCTCTCTACCGAACACAATTGATGAGATTGAGTCGGGCACTTAAGGAAAAACGCGCCCATTACTACTCCAGACACGACAAAATTATTCTTTTACACGATAATGCTCGTCCACATGTTGCGGCGCCGGTAAAAACATACTTGGAAACACTCAACTGGAAAGTTTTACCCCACCCGCCGTATTCACCAGACTTAGCCCCTTCTGATTATCATCTGTTCCGGTCGATGGCACATGGTCTGTCTGAGCAGCGCTTCACATCATATGAAGACACCAAAAATTGGGTAGATTGATGAAGAGTAGATGAAGAGTTTTTTCGACGGGCTATCCGAATGTTGCCAGAAAGATGGGGAAAAGTAGTGGCAAATGATGGAAAATACTTTGAATAAAACGTAATGTACTTTTCCTTTACAATAAATTAATAATTTTTTATAAAAAACCGCGGAAACTTATTTGTACACCTAATAGAAAAATTGCTTTCCAGCTAAATGTGGATCATATGACGATATTTCGAATTTTAAAGGAACAACTCTTATACCCTTTCCATTTGCAACGAGTACAGGCACTGTTACCGCGAGACTTCCCGCGCCGTCTTGAATTTTGCAATTGGGTGTTGGAAATTGTGATTTTCTGAAGACGATAGAATTCACAGACGAATGTTGTTTCTCTCGGGATCAAATTATTAATTTTCATAATTACCACATATGGGCTGATGAATACCCTAACGCTATTGTCGAAACCAACAGTCAAGAACAGTTTCCTCTTAACGTATGGATCGGAGCTTTTGGGGATTTTTCAATTGGGTCTCATTTTCTACCTCTCCGATTAAATGGAGTGGCATACGTTCAATTTTTAAGAGAAGTGCACCCAGTATTGCTGGAGGAAGTTCCTTTAGGCGTCAGAAGGGATATGTTTTTTATGCATGATGGGGCTTCCGCCTATTTAGGTCAAGTAGCACATCAGCATTTAACTGAAACATATCCGAATCACTGGATAGGTCGAGGAGGACCACAGAACTGGCCCGCTCGATCCCCGGATCTCAATCCTCTCGATTCTTCTATTTGGGGCCAGGTTAACCAGTGTGTGTTCTGTGTAGGCTTTGTTACTGTGTCCTCACGCCACCTTAGGCACAGCACTGTTAATTTTAGACCCAACAGTGAATGGTGGCCGCATACCGAAAGCTAGAAAATTTCTTTCCTAGCCCCGAACTTGAACCTACGACACGACGGGTTTCCACGTCAAAGGTCAAGGCTTTATTCCACTAAGCTATGCGGCACGCATAGGAAATGAATTTTTAAATGGTAAACAAATAATAAGACAAAAAGTTATATTGGAAATAAACTTTAGGGGTTGCGTTTCCCACCCTTAGAACTATGGGGTAAACCAAATAAATAACTGGATAAGTGTCTTTTTGCTAGTAGGAAACGTTAGGTTAATTTCAATATTGTAACTTTTTTGATGCTTGTGAAAAAAATTGTTATATCAATTTTATGTACTCCCTTTGAGGGTCTGTTGAAGGGATGCTCCAATGAAGTTTCTTTATACGAAAGATCCTATCTTTTTCTCGATGAGGAATCACCTCCTTGAATATTTTACACTTATTTAGGTACACCCGTATATTAGTAGATTAATATTTTAATATACGGTAGATTGAAATAAAAAATCGACGTGTTTCAGGATTATTTCTTGAAAAGGTCTGTTTAGCTAAAAATGAATTAGTTTTATACTTTACGGATACAGTGTATATTTAAAACCAGAAGAAAACCTTCACCGATTAGGAAAATAAAATACAGGGTGTACCATTTGAAAAATAAGGGTTCACATACAATGTTTAGGTTTACGATGTTTTTTCCTTTCAATGAATTCTCAATGCCTATCAAAATAGTACACATTCGCCCCTTTAAACGTTTTGGTAAGACGAAGATTAACTAAGATAGCTATTGGGTAAAATAAAAACAAACACTCAGTACACTTGACATCGTTGAAAACCTGCAGACGCTTTCCCACAACTGAAAGTTCGAACATCATATAATCTTTTTCAATAATCTAATCTTCAGAATCAACTAGGTCCTCTTGACGCTGAGTAACTACAGATTCAGCGCCGTGGACTCTCCAACTCCAACAGCAGTCGATGACGAGTGAAGAAAATCAAACATCTTATCAATGAATCCATTAAATAACGTCCCAAAGAATTCCCATCAAAAGTTACTTAATGTCTTCATTTTTCAAACCGATAACCACGCATCTTCAAACGGCGCCTCTTGCCGACCTGTCGGACCAATTAGCTTGAGATTTAACAGATGCGTATACCACAAAACCACGTTGCTCCATTCAAATGTTGGATAAGTTGACATTGGATGGTTGCGCACTCACTTCGAACCAAAACATTGAATATTCACAACCAACCTAACCTATCTACCTGTAAAGGGAGAAAAACAGTGCATTGTTAGGACGCAATCACTGGTACGAAGCAAGCGCTGCCGCTCTACAACAAAACAATCGACTGTCGAGGCCGCGAATATTCGATTTTCATAGAACGTTCGTTTTGAATTTTATACAACAGAAGTTAGTGAGCCGTGTCGATTTTATGTGTCATAAGTTCTGGTTGGTGCAGTGAAATATCTTGTGTTTTGCGTATTATTCTTGTGTTTTTTTTTGTTTTTTTTTAAGAGAAAACGGCTGTTAGGATATGAGCGACGAGTCGGATGATATGGTTAGTGATTTGTCACCTGTTCCTGTAAGGAAGCCTTTTATAAGGGTAAGTTTCTGGGCAATATTCGAATCATTACATGTAAAGGAGCCATTATAGCATTAGAATTTTGTTTAGCATATACAATGTTTTGGTATCAGTTAATTCAAGCAGCTTTTAGAAATATTGTATCCCTGATATCTCTGAATTTTCTTAAGGAAACTGAATGAAAATGTATACCTATTATGCTTTTCTGACATCTTAAATAAGAAATCCAAAATATATATGCTGGGTTTCATGAACATTGATCGCTTCATCAACTTGTTAATCGAGCAATACTATGCCCAAATTAACTTTTAAGTCGACATTCAATTTGAAAATTTTGTTGAATGTTTCAATCACCCATCTTTAACTGGTAACAATCGATGAACTCAATAACAATCGAACCTCTGCTTCAATATTTTTAATCATTAAATGTCTTCATATATTGAAGAAACCTAGCTTCTTGAAATAAGAAGGTAAAAAGCTGAAATTCAAGGATGTCAATTCGTAATTTTGATGTGGTTTCCAAGTTTTGTGAATATTTGATAAATATTTTATGAGATATTAAGTTGGTATTTGAAAAAACTGATGGTTGGCTGTTTGTCTGCTCCCTACGGTGTTCACATTTCAATATCTCAAATGATAAACGAACACACTATAAAAAAATCAAGTATTGTAAGCAGCCTGTATAGAACACTGGGATTGTCATAGTGATGAGAAAAAAAGGGACCTTACAAGTGGAGTCCTATGGAATTAAATCTGGAGGAAATAATTGAAAAGTCACCAAAATTTGAAAACCGCGAAGAACATCTGATTTTAGAGTATAGAGAAAATCGGTTTTGCATCGGATTGTTACTGGCGATGAAAAATTAATTTATTTTAAGAAACCTAAACGGAAAAATCATGGTTTAATCCGGGACAACCATCAACATCGATTGCAAAACCAGATCGATTCGGCAAGAAGACAATGCTGTGTGTTTGGTGGGACCAGAAAGACGTGGTGTACCACAAGCTTCTAAAACTTGGTGAAACCGTTAATACTGATCGCTATCGACAACAAATGATCAATTTGAACCATGCATTGATCGAGAAACGACCAGAATGGGCCAGAAGACACGTCAAGGTAATTTTGCTCCATGACAATGCACCTGCATACCAAGCAAAACCGGTGTAGGATACAATCAAAACACTTGGCTGGGAGCTGTTACCCTACCCACCGTATTCACCAGACTTGGCTCCTTCCAATTAACTTTTTGTTTTCATCGATGGGACACGCATTAGCTGAGTTTTCTTATGCCAAAATATAGTTTGCTGACTTGAATCATTTTCGAAATATTTCTTTGTCATACTTTGACTGTTTATGGGTCAGTGTAAATTATTAAAAATCATCTCAAAGTAGTTATATACAAACTAATAATAATAAAATATATTTCAATGAATCATTATAATTATCATATATGTGATATAAGCCAAATGTTAATTTATTGTTATTATTAAGCTGACGCTCATCAGAAAAAAGTGGAAATCAATGATCCTACATAGCAACCCTCATCATAAGATAAAATAAGTGAAACAGAGCATCGCAAAACAAAATTCATGCTCTAACAAAATTATGTTAACTAGTTTGATCGAAAAAATATTGAAACAAGAAATCACAACGTGAAATAGCAAGCAGATCCAAGTGAACAGAAAAAAAATAGAAATCCTTGTATATAATAATTTTCCAAATATTTATTTTTGAAAAAGATTCACTGAAAATCCCAATTGCTTCAGAAATTACATCCAATGAATGTTTGAATTTAAAATATTCCTTGAAATGTGTGAATGTTGCTATTGACAATAACTACTTCCTATCTACATTTTTCGTTCCATTGATTGTCGGTCGACATTTCGAACCGGAAATGCTCATGATTCTTTCAAACTCTTTGGAATAGTTTTTTGAACAATAATGAATAGCTTCACACAATTCTTGAATGAATAAAAGGTATTCAGGTACTGGTTATCTTTTAGACCTAAGGGCGTTAACTTGACAGCCACAGAGTGGAGGTAGAATAATAATATAATCCTACTTCTATGCTACCGGTTAAACAGATTATAGCAATTTCTTTTCAAATAATTACTACGTAATTTGTGTTTTATCAATCATGTTCTCACATTGGCAGAGGTTTTTCCACTTTCCAATTTAAAGAAATTTTTTGAATTGATTAGTTATTTTTATATACCATTATATTCTCATGATAATGTTTGAAATAATGTTACCAAAACTTCTCAAGTTAAAAAGTATATATATTTTCGCTTAGTTGAACTTTTGTTTGCTGAATCTCAATCCTCCAATTATTTTTCAATAAGCGATTCAAATGCATGGAAAATCAATTTCGAAACAGCATACTATACCATATAAGTTATCCGCCAATTATTGAATGACAATTTAATATACTTATATTGGAAATAGTGAAAACAAAATTCTATCCAGATTTCATGGGAAATCATAAAATTAATAAATTAATCCTCAACTCAATTTTCTTCGTTATTCGTAAATAATATGTCAATTGTCTTAAATAAACTAGAAATCATCACAATAAAATATTATTTTCCACAGAAGTAATTTCATCTTAAGAATATATTTAAAAGATACTTATTTTGAATTAGGTATTTCACATACTATTTTAGAAAGTATTTTGTATCTGGTATCTGAGATACTTAATTTAAAAAGAATCTTGCATTTTTGATTCCATATAATTATACAGGGTATTTTATACATCTCAGTACTTTTCAATAAATTTTCTTTCAAAAGTCAATATGATCGTCTAGATATCAGCCACAGTTCAATTATATTGTACATGTTCGGGTATCCAGAACGTCCTCGGCAAATTGAATGCAAATGAGTCCCTCAGGGTTACCTTTCGGGATCCCCGTTTCCAACGTTACCCAAATATGCCAGAAACAAGCTTTCGAACAATGTTATGATGGCAATATATCATATGACGCATTGTAAATGTGTCTTATCCTGAATAGATTTATTGATTCGATGATCCCTTCAAACAGGTGTGAGTCACGTTTAGGTCATATATTTATATGACTCTCTGTCCGTAATTTTCAGAGGTTAATAACCTGAATAGTTTGATTTTAGCTAAGTTAATTGATATACCATGACAGATGTTTATCACCAAATTATTTCTGATTTAAATTCTAATTGATATTTTGTATATTATATCTCATTATCGTACCGTTTATTCACGAGGAGATATCGGAGTTTTTTTATATGTTCTTACAGTACCTAGTTCATATTATACTTGACAAGAAATGCTCTATGTTTACCTGTTTCGTCAATAACACATGCATCAATAAGTCCCGAGACCAACAATGAAAACAATTTTATTTATTCAACATAATCACCTTCTAGGGTGATACTATCGTTCAAACGCTTTTCCAATTTTTCAATTTTTTCTCTGCGTGTGCGGTCGTTTTTTTGCCATTTCCTCCATCAAACGCACCAGCAAGTCAAAATAATCATAGACTCATTGCTGTTTTTGTTCCATCGAAAGCAATCGCGGCACCCACTTGGAAAAACCTTTTTTATTCTCAATTTTTCATGAAGAATAGTATATACACTTCCATATGATATCTGTGTCATCTCAGCAATCTCACGGAGCATCACTTAACGATCTTTCATTATAATTTTTGTCACTTCACGTACATTTTCCGGTGTAACGGCTTCCACAGGTCTACCCGAGTGTTCCGCGTCATTTGTGTCGGTACGACCACGTTTAGATTCGGCAAACCACCGACAAATCGTTTCTTTTGAAGGGGAAGAGTCCGGGTAACCTCTTTCAATCCTTTGTTTCGCTTGCTCGGTGTTTTTACCCATCAAAAAACAATGTTTTATCAGAACACGAAACTCGGTTTTTTCCATTTTTTAAATAAACTACAAAACGACTTTACTCCAACCTCGATAACTCAGCTGTTTCTGGTCCGATCGACTTTTTTTGACACGTTTCAAGTAAAGGTTAGTACTCTAGAAAGACGTGGTTACTGGTTTACTACGAGCGCCATCATTGGGTTAGTCTCGGGACTTATTGATTCATGTAGTATATTTCGTTAAAGCACTGTTTCCTTATTTTAATATTAGTCTATAGATGTTGAACATTGTTTTGATTAGTATCTTTAGGATGGAGTCAAATTAAAAACTCCTTCTGTTTTCTTTAATATATTATTTGCCTTTTTCTCGTCGTATATGGATCACAAATAGTTGTCTGATATCCAATATCTGAATCTGAGCATACAGTAAATCACTCGAGCCTCTTGGAGGTCTGTTGAGTAATATTCTAAGAAATAGTTTTTGAGAGACTTTAAAGGCATGTAGGTAAGTTATTGACACTGCTCTCCAACCAATAATACCATAATTCAAGTGCGACTAGATTAGGCTGTGGTATAAAATGTTTCTGTATTTAATTTAGGAGCTCTCCTGCCTGTTGAAGTCAATACCAAATACATCGCGTAGTTCTCCTTTGTTGGGTACTCTATGTGATGGTCCATTCTGAGATGATTATCTACATATATTCCAAGATATTTAAATTTTTTCTGAGGCTTAATCAACTGATCTTGCTGAAAGTTAAGAGGGTACTCTGAATAATACAATAAGAGTGTGTGACAAAAGACGAAGAACATGCGCTCAAAAACTCTTGATTCTCTAGATTTGTTTGGAAATCAATTGCATATTAACATATCACTAAACTGAGACGGGAGGATAGTGTTTTTTACTAAGATTTTCTTCAAGTCGTTACTCGATACGCTGAATTGTATGGTGGAACGTTACATCAACGCTGCTTAGACCTTCAACCCATACAGGCAATACTGTTTGACAACTGAAATGCTCAAGATCAAAATAACAAATAAATAAAATCATCACATCCCTTGTTACCAATTTAATTCGGATTTCTCACAGGCGCCTATGATATCATTAATTCTTGGATGGATTATACAAACAAGTCTATGAAACTCCGAATGACAAACGTTTCATAATAAATAGATGAGTTTCGAAGGCAATATTTTTGGTCCAGCGCGTAATATTATGCTATTGTTGCCACCTGGCAAACTAGCCGTGGAATATTTTATTTATTTCACCGGGCTAGAAGCAGTGATATATACGGTCGTTGCGACGATTTACAACCAAATTAGGGTATATTTTCCCACATTTGCGCCTCTTTGCATTGTGCGAGATTTACGAAATTTCCAGACATTTAAATTATAAAAATGGCGATAACAAAATCAGGACATACATACAGGGTTTATTGGAAAAATAATAGTTATACAGGATGGGTCATTCCTAATTTCCACCTCGAATTTTGAGCTTTGGGATGGAAGAACGAAAAGAAGCTCGGACAGGTCAAATTTTGTTGAAAGGGGGTCAAATAAGGGTGTGCAAATGAGTTTGATATCACTATCCCTCTTGCCGAAACCCCTAACTGCTTTCATTTTTGAATAAGGAAAAGGAGTCGAATAGCACCTTCCAGGTTGTTGGATTGGAAGAAGGTGTACCATAGAATGGCTTGCTCGTTCCCTTGATCTGACACCCCTGGATTATTTTTTATGGGGACATTTGGAAAGTTAAATTTATGCGACGGAGCCTGCAATCTTGAATGAATTACGTCAGCGCATAATAAATGAATGACGTTTGATAACACCCGAAATGCTTCGAGGAACTGCTGTATGTATGCATGGGGGGAGGTGGAGATCATTTTGAGCATCTACTGAATTGAAGTATTTATCTTTATGTCAATTCATGTTTTCATTGCTCGTAATTCGATAAAGAGAACAGTTTTTTCATTCAATTACGCGTTCTCTTCACAAGTTTTGAATACGTCGGAACATTTATATAATCTCTTATTAAAAGGATGGACTTCAATATCGTATACTCACACCTCAGTGATAGGGACTTGAATGGAGCACTTTTCTCATTGAAATACCCAGAAAATAAGGTTTCTGGGACTGCAGTAGCCGTCGACTTGCTTTGGCCATAATCTTTGAAGCATTTAAATGCAGCTTCTTACGTTTTTTTCAATTTTTCTGATGGTAGAATTAAAAAAGCAATACTCAAATCGACGTATTCAATCTTTTCGCTACGAATTCTCAACTTGACATCTTTATACATAAAAATTACGTGTCAAGTTGTTCGTCCGCGATGGATTCCCAAACTACTGAACCGATTTTAAATTTAATTTGCACATCGTGTACAATTCGACCCAACTTGAAAGACAGGATAGCTTACATTTCAATTTATTGTCTATTACTTGACAATCGTAATTATCTGTTAGTTCAGAGGATTCTAACAGATGGCGACTGAGCCCATTCCCAGACTAATATGTAGTCGCCAATTTCAACTCAACTATTTGTATTGTCGCACCCTGTGAAATTTCAGGAAAATTTGGGAATCAAATATGCAGAAGTAAAAATTAACGAGGTCTTCTTCAGTTTCAACATGATCCCATATTTCTCATTATGAAATGTGAAGCGGAAGACAGAAGTTCTTTGTTTTTCTGATTAAGCATTATGAGCCCACGCCTTATCGACATTGGTAAACATAGGATTACTTCCGATAGTTCCTGACTAATTAACGCTAGCTTCCCTCTAATTATCTCGATATTCATCCAAATTTATGGGCTGTTTACTTCACTTGATTAGTTCCTAATGGAAGATTGGAATTTGCCTTGAACGAACATTTATTACTCAATTATCTTCAGCGGGAGAACTGCAGATATTCTGTCTGCATTCGAGAGCAACTTGAGCTTCGCCCAGGTTTGTAATAATATTGTCGAATTGAAAAACTTGTACTTAGAATATACGTAGAATGTAATATGTTGAGAAATTATCTTTTTTTTGCTACAATGGAATATGAAAGTTACATGTTCTGACGTTGGTTGGATTAATCCTAGAGGCGACGCCTGTGGTATATGTATAGATACAGAATGTATCAATGTTTTCCATATCTCAGTCAATTGGTAGCTCTTTCTGATTGCAACAATGTTGTTCGAAAAATATTGGATTGCATGATTTACTCATTTGAAGGACTATACAAAAGTTCACTTGATCAGTGTACCCAATAATCATCGTAATCGAAGCTTCCTGTCAACACAAGGTTCGACCACTTCATCAGAAAGTCTAATTCAATCGATTGAGAACATTTTTGGTTCAATATTATAGACATTTAAATCATACGATAGCTCGCTGTTCCACCAGGTCCAAGCGCGCAAAAAATCTGCACCAAAAATCTCAAAGTAAGGCACTTTATATGTCCTACAAACGACATGCATGGCATAAAATCTCACCGTTACCATGGTTACTTCTGACCACGAAAATATCACTGTTTTCGGTGCAGGTCCCCCTATATGAAATATGGACCATTTGTGCCATTATTTCAAGGTGCGCCACTGAATAATTGCGAAGGCTACGTCACGTGAAATTCACGAAATAACTCGAAAATGCTGCTGAAAGGACGTTCCGGCGTACATTCAAAGTGCCCTTTTCAATTATTCACCGTTTTCAGGAAAATATTCAACTTATGTCGTGAATTATTTCGGTCCACAGGGATGCACGGCAATGAATTTCGGATGACAATTTCGTGAGAGATGATGAGAATAAGAATAGAGGTCATGAAATGGCGAGGGATATGTTTTAAGAGCGGATTGGATTAATTAAAATGTTTCAAATATACATGTCTCATATTCTATGGAGTATTTTAGAGCGTTTCTTCTGGAACAGCTTGATCATCCTCTATGGTCTTCTAGTGCATGCATCTTCATCTCGTGAAACCATCAAATGACATATGCAGATACGAAACACATCCTCACATTCCCTGTATGCTTGAACATTTTACAAGCATTCATTATTCCACATTTATAATTCTAAAATGCAACGTTTCCGAGAAATCTGATGTTTGAATGATATGAAATTGGGAGAAAATTTGAGAAAACCCTGGATCCAACCCTGACTAAAAAAAATCCATGAACCAAACTAATTCCACCTTGCTATAGCTATTTCATTTTTGAAGTCATCATTGAAAATTTCGCTATTGAATGATATGGAAAATTTTACTTTATCTATGCATCCATGAAAATAAAGAAGACATATTTAAAAAAGTTCCAGATAGATCGTTTTATGACAGAACGGGTGAACTATAAGGCGAATCTACTATATTTCAAGGACGAGCTTTAATCAATTCTCAATTCGATTCTCAGAAAGACTGAATACATATATAATATATGGGTGCTCCAAACAGTTGAAAATGATGTAAAAAGCGATTTAATCAGGAATATTAAACTTCGGACCGTTCAACAGCAACAGCTGGATATTGTATAACCTTGAAAGGATTCTAGTGGTCGCTTTGTCCAATTTTAAACCTTAAATTGCATATAACTTTGGAACGGGGGAGAATTGAAAAAATAAGTAAAAAAAATTGTTTCTTTTCAGTTCAATAATCTGTAGGTTAAGTTAACACGGATCGAATTTGATTTCATGAACGGAAATGGAATACCAGGGATGTCGCCACATTCTTCCAAATGTACATAATCTGCTGTGACTTTCGAATCTAGTCTGGTTTAGTTTCATCATATCTTCACAACTAGAACAGCAGTTATCCATATACCTATCGATTAATATGTAACAAAAATGGAACAACAGATATTCCAAGCTCAACGCTTACATAAAAGATCAACAAATAGATAAGATCAAAGTAAACCGTCAGAATAAGCGACTTAACGAAGCCCTACTAAAGTCATTGCATTGCGACTCCGTAAAAGAGATTAGGACGTCACTCTATCAGACAATGGTGATTGTATTGCGTAACAATAGGATGTTCAAATAATCCTGTACACCAGAATTCAACTGTTCCGATGTCATACACCCATTGAAGGTGTTGGTTTCTAGTACAATTGCACAATGCTCTCTATATTTACCTGTTTACATTATTCTGTTCGGAATTGTTATGACCCAATCATAAATCGTGATAAGGTGGGTACAATGGGATGGTTGTCTTGAATTTTGATTTTATTGTTCGTGTAACGGAGATAAAAAATAATCTGAATTTGTATTTGATCTACGGGGTGTCCAGGAATAGTATTTCAGTAACTTATGGCTTTACATTTACATTTCAGACGACCTGCAATCCCTAGGCTGTCGATTTGAACTTAAGGTCCAAAACTTACACATGTTTTAGTTAAATCGAAAAGGGGATCTGAAATCAAAAGTGATTGACAGCATAGGATATTCATCTTAAAATCATAAGGCACCTTCTATCGAATCGTAAATAGAAGCAAGATAAATATAAATTATGGAAATAGACCAAATGTTTTTACCAGAGTTCGAAAATATCTCGTCATCAACCCCCTTTATAGTGCCATTAAATTATCTGAAAAAGTGGAACTGTGAGGACAAAATAGCCATATATTTGTGGTAACCGTATGGTAAAACCATATTCACCTGAAGCATCAACTTGAGAAACATCCTCATACTTTTGAGATATCCTCTTTCCCAACCAACTGAAGCAACCTTATAAGAAAACTCGCAACTAATTAGAGAAGCATAGTTATTAGAATATGCTTCCATTGAAAAACCTACACGTTGGGGCCCCTGCAAATTGCGAAGATAACATTACAAGGTTATCGGTTGTCCCTTATACAGCGCCATGGGTGACTCACAACCGAAGGCGGTAGCACGTTAATCAATATTAATGCCCCGTCCATGTGGGTACTTTACCGATATCCGACTGAATTCACTACTTTAACTGGAAAAAAACGCCGACTGGCTCTTTGCCATTCGATACGACTGAAAATGGGATGACACGGGATGCCGAAACAGGTCCTTGGGGCATTGTCGGGGACTGAATAGGATTGGGTTTAAGAAGAAGAACGCATTACGACAGTAAACTTCAGATCCCATCCTCGTGCTTTCTTCTTTTACCGACAAGGGGAATGGATGATTAATTCATCAAGATGGTGTCAAGTTTCAGATGGAAATTCTGGTACAATCCAACGTAATTATTTCGAAGATTATTCTACATTGTTTTTGGGGACACCTTGGAATTATATATTCATTGGAAGTGGTTTTAGTCAATGAAATAATGGAGTATTGAGCCTTAACTCTTGTTTTTTGCATGTGGTTTACTGATCTATAAATGATCAAGGTGGTGCATGAATAAACCCAGAGAACATGATATTGTATTTAATCTATATTCATCAGAAACCTCTTGTCTTTTCTCAAGTTATTTATGTCCATGTATTGCTTATGAGATCCTCGTTTCATTAATCAGAATTAAAAAAGTTCATACAATAAATCCAAAACTTGAAAATGTATGAAACTAATAAAGAATTATTCGATGAGTCAACACATATTTCATAAATTATGATATTTGATGTAATATATATCATATTGTGCAACAAATATTTACCTACAACGGTTATGTACAATGAATTTTGAAGATATAATTAATATTTTAGTAGAATTTGAATTATTTTACATGGTACTTCAACTGTTGTGTCTTTGACAAAAGCGTTCAATCCAGTGTCACTATGGATTATTTTATTCAGCACAAGTGTCAACTCTAATTGAAGAATTTATTTCAATGAATGAACTCATTATCAATAATCTGTAGAATATTGATTGTAATATTTTTCTCTTTGTTTATTTATAAGTCATTGTATTGTAATTCAAGTGTTTATGTTTATTATTAAATTATGGTTAATTAAGCATCTGTTATCAAATATCAATTGTTGTAATTATCCCTCATCAATCCAAATACATAAAAAATTTCAAACTCCAGAAGATTTGATAACCATATCTTTAAATCCCAACTTTTATAAAATTGGTTTAATTTAATAATTATTGGAACCATCAATTATAACAATGCAATGTGAAAAATTTTTAGCTATGGGTCAATTTTAAATTCCCGCCTTTTACTCCAGATTTCTTTTATTACAAATGCAGTTTCAGCGACATCTATTGTCTCAAAACTAACAACTACTGCTAAAATGTAGTCGGTTTTTAGTGCTGGCAATACAAGGCAGTTTCCCATCTTAATTCTTTTTAATCCATATATGTAATGAATATAATCAATCATACTCATTTTCTCGAATTCCTCCTACTTGACTTTCCCAAGAATAATAAATTCCTGATATAACTAACTTCCATTACCTCTAGTTATATTGAATAGCTGCAGCAAATTGATATAAAATTGCTTATAACCGACATAGAATCTCTGTAATCACACCATGAGTTTCTTCCGAAGGATGTTCTATTTGATCGAATGATTGTGCTTTTCAGTTTAACGTCCCTGATTTAAATAAGAACGCATCAACTTTTTGCTAGGCAACGCATATTACATAATCTTCCTCATGGATAAGGAAATGACAAAAAAAGTATGAAACATAGGATTTGCCCAGATGCCAATCTGAATAATAGACGGTAATGACGTTCATCAGGCGAATGTATGGGAGCAGGGGAAAGATACCATCATTAATTGATCATTAACGCCACCTAAGAAAGATAAATAATGATAAGAATCTTGCTCCGTTTCCTCGTTCCATGGAATTTGAGATATTTAGTTATTTGGTTAGTTATTAAAAGCAATGAATATTCACTTCTATGTCCGTTAGACTAGTCAACATTCTGTATGTGATGTGAATTGTTGCAGGCCGAAGATTGGTGATGAAGAATTAAAAAGATTTGCGAGAATAATCGAGGCAGATTTGAGGTTATGAACTGCTCAATAACATATACTTATAAGAACAATGTAATCAAACTTTGATGCTAACATAGTAGTCTTTGACACCTTCAAATATGTATGATAGTCTAGAATGCGCATGCGCAAACGAATGCCGTGTTACGAAACTCGAATCGCTCATTTTGAAATTCGGAAGGAATTTATTTTTATTGAAATCATAGATAACATATTGAAATTTACAGATGTAAATTATGCTTGATGCACCGATAACAATATTACAGACAACCATCATAAGGTTCACCCCGAAACAATTATATTACTGGTTAAGTTTGCCTGAGAAATCGCGCCAAATTTCAAAAAGAGCGTATCTTGACCTTTCTGTATTGCCCATGCGCAGTAATGATGGTTCAACATATTCATTCTGGCATCAATTTTCACTGCGTTCGAAGTGACATACACAATATATGACTAATAGTTATATATATAATGTTTATGTAATTATTCTGTTGTAAGGGAATGGTGACACTAAATAATCTACAACACCATGCGTTGCTCTGTAATTAAAGATATATATAAAACCAAAACTAAAAGTATTTACAAAACCCTACCTGTAATTAAAGAAAGCATTTAATAAGTCAGTATCCACTGTCTGATATTCCCGCATCCGCGTATTCTCGGCCAGTATCGTGCCTAGGGCGGAAGGAGGAAGCTGAAACGCTGCGAGTTGAGTTGTCTGCATGTAGTAGTATTGTTGTGTACGTTTGCAGTGCGTTCGTTGCCATGGCTGCGCGGGTAGAGTACGGGGAAAAAAGTAATTTCCTGAAAAGTTATATTTTGTTACCTGTCAACAGAGATGAAATGTCAAATTTTTTTCCCGTCACAGAAACAACGATTATTAGCAATTATCAATCCGGAAAATATAATGAATTATTAGATAATATTCAACATAGACGAAGGCCAGAAAATAATAATGTATGTATCATCTTTTTGCATACTTTCCATGAGGTTGAGGTCGACTATTAACTGCTTTCTGCATAAATGGAATGGCAAAATATTGAAGGTTTCACAATCAACGAATTGATAAAGGAAAAAAAATATATTCATTCCAGGAAATAACTTGTAGTGAAATATTATTCATGAAATGGATTAATAACAAATTTGATTTATATTTGCTCCAATAAACTTATTGACAGGGTGGCTTTTTATATTTCGGGATTGGAACAACCCTAGCGTTGCAGTATACTAACTGACAGCTCTGTAGTAAAACTTGACGTTTTTGAGGCTATACTTACTCAGAACATTTTGACATACTATTTGTGTTGTTTACAGTAACTTAAGAGATTCATCTCGTCCAAAAAATGGATATAAATCGTGAACATGAAACTTTTTGTGAAAATTCTCAAATTCTATCAAAAGATGAATGAATTAAGAAATTCCTTCCATATGCTTTGATATTATCACATCCCAATAGACCTGATACTCGAGCAAACACAGGTAGTATTTATTTAGGTATTCAAATCAACCACAAGTAAACACAAACACGTTTATAGCCTTAGGTCAGGCACGTTCTGATATTCTTTCATGCAGATCTAACACAAAGAATGAACGCTCTCTGATACAAGTGTTGACCTCATATGTAAATCCTTTAAATTTGGATATAATTTCATTCCTGGGTTGATTATTACGTAACAAAAATGTGGACACAAGGTTAAGAAATGATTCAACAGGTGTGCGGAAATATGCATTTTAGGAATTCTTGTTTTCGAATGTTGATTATCTGATTTCGATTATCATTTCATTAGAAGGCAAGATTAGTTTTGAATTTATGTTAATTGCAGAATGGGTCAATTTAGAACGAAACGGGCTCTGTAGGTCGATATAACCGAATTATATGGAAACGTTCGTGTAAGTGTGGTTGTTTTAAAATCATATTGTTCCAGAGTACAGGAAAGGACTCTAGAATAAACATGCAGAAGCTCCTGAGCTCAAGTCAGTACTTCTCTTGGTCTTCTAAATAATATATTTAGGTCATCTCAAAGTCCCATACTCATATGAAAGATTTGTTATTAATCAGGTAATAAAAAGAAATGGATTCCACTACATTGAATCTAAAGGTCTAAACATTAAATTTATGAGAGCAATAAAAACATTTAAGGAACGAAAATTTAAATAAATACAAATTAATAAAAAAAATTATACGTAAGTTCTTCGGTTCAATAATGTAGTCACTCGTTTGGGCATTCCAATATCTGAAGCATACGAGGCATGTTTTGTAAGTAAGTACCGTTTTGGAATTAAAAAAAGACGTGTAAAGATATCGCAATACTTTTATTTTTACATGAAAGCCTGTATCTATATCTACTTTTCAACATAATTTCCGTGAATATTGACGTACTTGTCATTACGTGGCACCAGTTTTTGGATACGCTCCTCATAAAATTATGCCGCTTGACTTGTCAAAAATGTTTTGACTTCATTATCGTCTTGCAGACGCTGACCGCCCAGGTGTTTCTTCAAGTGCAGGAACAAATGGTAGTCGCTGGGTGCCAGATTAGGGCTGCATGGAAGATGATCTAAGAGTTTCCCATTTAATAATGCACATCATGCACATTTGTGTGCCATCGTATTTACCATTCCAGCACAGATCACAGATTTCACGATGAAATCGATAGGTTTCAAGCCTTTAGCACTAAGAAATCGTATAAGAGCCCGTATTTCACAATCAGCGGGACTCACGATTGTCGGAGGCATCTTAAACACTCAGTAAACAACGTATATAATGAAGAATCAGGCTGTAATGACGTAGCGCTTATGTACTTACTTAAAAAACATGCCTCGTATTTAAACACAGATAATCCTTTGTAGGTATAATATGCTTAATTATATTTTGAACTAGCAGATACCTTCTCGAAATAAAAAATAACCTACTTATCTGTAAAATTTTTGGAAAAAAAAATCGATATTTTGAATTACATGCAAGTTTGAATTGTTCCTCAAACGTCGATTAGATCTTATGAACAAGATTACATCAAGGGACAATCTACGATCTTTCTTGTTTAGCAATTTTACTATTATATCATGTATAATATTATATCATCGGTAAACTGCATATATTGATTTTTTCAAAGGCAAACTTCCATTAACTTTTGGTATAATCTGATAATCTGGTTTTTCTTTTTTTAAAATGAGTTCATCTTACTGATTTTTATAACTGCCATTGAATTTCGATGTATGTATGTACATCGAATGAACTAATAAGTTCCAGTAAATATAATTTCTAGATCATTATTTGTAGGTTATAACATTAACAATAGACAGTGAAATGTTTCTGTAGAAATCAATCCCATTAGAAATTGGTAATTGAGAGATGATTATTAATCTTCCTATCCAATTAAAGAATCGAAATCAGAACAGTTATTGCAATTGTTCTAAAATAATATAGAGAAGAGAGAATAAGTCATTATTGTACCAATTTATTTTATTTCAATTGTGTAGCACTCCAACGCGATCGTAGATTATTTTCTACGTTAACCAAACCAATTCTTGTTTTGGATAGAAGTACTTACATCGATGTTCTATTAGTAACTATCTTCATCTAATCCAATTATCTCTATACTAAGAAATTAAGGGAAAACAAATATGGTTGTCTCATTCTTTTACAATCAGCACTCTGTCTAACCATTTCGTGAATTCAATTAATAATTAATTTCATTTCAGAAAGTTATAAAGGCTATAATTATATAAATTATTTTATTCCAATTCAATAAAAATTCTTAGTTGTGTTTTGCTTGCTTGTGGCTGATAAATAGAGAAAAGGCAGACTTTATATAGACTCTAGGCTACCTGAAACACGTTATTTTTCATTGTGTGAGGCTTCATGATGGTCCTCTGACATGAAATATTAACACCCTATATTTGAAAATTCCTATGTTCCGATTTTAATTTCTATATCATATAGCGCTCACTGCTTTTGAAGCTTGAAAAGATTAGTTACTATCGTCTTAAGAGTGTATTCAAGATTTGATTTTTTCAATAATTATTCGAGCCAGATTACAGTAAATTTACTTTTTTTCCGATAGAAACTTTAATTAACGAATATTTTTTGCAGGTGAGTGAAATCAGAATAAAACTGGATGATACTCAACTAACAAGGATGCAATAAAGTGAGTTTTTATACTGAGTTACCCCAGCTGCTCTTACTGAACAACAAATAAATGAATTAAGGTTTTCTTTCATTTCAAGGCCTACTTCGGTGTCAATAATTTTTGCATGGACTGCACATAGTTTCTACCTTTTGTAAAGGGTTTCGGTCTATCCTTTTCACTCGAATTCCAACTAAGCTTCTTTAGAGAAAATCGATAGAACTTATGGCGCTGAATTAGGACTAATACCTTCTCAACCCTAGCCATTAAATGATTAACCCCCATTAGAGGAAACCTTACCATCTGCTCTTACGTTTCCTTTTAACCCATAGGGTCATTCACGTCAGTTTATGATCGTTCAAATGGAAATTAAATAATGGAAAAAATTATCCCAATTTTTTTGGTTTGGATCATAATGCTTAGAGTATATTGTGTAAAGACTTTGAGCAAGGATAATGAAAACAATATATAGTTCTGAAAATAACTTTATTTAATCGTTACGATGGAAAATTGGTAAAAAATTAACAAATTTTATTTTTTGAATACTGAATATCTCATAAAATAGATCCACAAAATTTTGGTATCCAGATTATCTTTCAACTGCAGCTCTTATTTTGAGAACTTAGTTGTTTTCGTTTATAAAGACGTTTGATGATTGAAAATTTTGGTTTCATAGAGAAGCCTAGAAGCTTGTACTAGATCTCAGCTGTGTTTTTCGTGATTTCGACTTGAATAAATAGGAAAGATAAAAAATCTGTTGGTTGCTTTTTAAAATAAGGGAATTTGAGATTCAAACAAAACTGAAACTAGTTTCAAAAGTACTGCCCCTGATGCTTCATTAGACGCATATGCTGTAAATATTAACGGTTTACTGAATTCTAGGCAAACTAATTATGAACCCATAATGAGTTTATTTTCTAGTTATTTAAATCGTTTATGGAATTTGTTCCATTGTTCAAACATTCATTACAGTGGTGGTTTTAGTGCTATGCAGTTAACCGCCTGGGAAATGCCTTTAGAACATGTACTTAAAAGCATATTTGAAAGGGTACCAATCAAAAACTACTATATACAATTACGTGGAAATTTTCACACAGAAGTCCAGCTATATGAGCTCTCGAAACTTAAGTGTGAAGTTAGGTGCAAAAAAAATCGACTATCAGGAAAAAAAAGAAAATACTTTACGTACAACGTTATAAATAGTAGAATACGCCCCTGACTAATAAGAGTAGAGAAACAGCGTGATATTTCCACAAACAGCAGCTAAAGAACTAAGGGCAGACTACTGAGCTGGCTTTCTATGCCAAGAAAATCCGATTAAGTTATTTCAGCAATAATTATTACGTTATTGCCTCCCGTTTGCACGTCGAATACATAAAAATTGGATACATTCTTGTTAAAACGTATAACTGCAATACACACCAGTAATATTTCTAGTTTAATACCGACATTAAACTCCCCTTACTTGACTGAACACTGGAATTACAGAACTAAATACAATAATTGCAGTCGACGGATTGTATTTATTGACCTGAATGATTACTTGAAAACCTGAGCTACAAATAATTATGCCAGATACACCTCCTGACAATTATTTATATCAGCATTCATCATATTATTTATCAATGCACTTAATAAATTTTATTCAGATATTTTTTTGAACTCGAGCTTCACGATATAAACAGTGAGCGTCAAATTATGCAATAAATTCATTTTCTCATAAGAAAAATATTTGGCAACAATATCCTGCAACAGATCGATCTTTGTTTAATTTTTAACTTTTAATGCCATCCCAATAATCCTATAAATTTTTTGAATGGGGAAAGTGGGTTATAAGATACTCTTTTGGCAATCTCGTATCTTCTTTACAAACGTAAAGAAATTTTCAAGAAAAAATTTTTTTGACAAATTAGTAAGTTCAAAGAGGTTTTCAGTATGTATGGTACCTGATGAAATTTATCACCGAATGGAAGTCGACCATTACAGTTTTATTCATGCGAAAAAATTAAATTTTAATTGACATACCCACTCAAGTTCATACCTGAACATTATAAATTTTCACATCAGGGGGTTGAAAGTTGTGCATGAACAAAACTGTAATGGTCGACTTTCATTCGGTGATAAATTTCATCAGGTAACATCGTCTCCAAGTAAATGAGCCATCACAAAGTGCAGATACTGAAAAGCTCTTTGAAGTAACTAATTAATTTCAAATAAATAAGATAGTAAATAAATTATAAATAAATAGGTACCTCTTTCCTCAGGTAGTGCTTTTGAATTTTAAAGACCATATAACGACCAGGTATTAAATGTTTACATTTTCATATACTGATGGGAATTTTGAATACATTTATAATTTATACACATTAGGCATTCCTGAATTGAATATATTTTCGTAGTTTTTCATTTGCCCTAACATGGTTAATCTCACATGTCTTATAATAATTTTAAGTCAGTTTTTGGCTCATGAACATGGTCAAATGTAAATAGAAATAATAAATTATTTTACCAATACGTTGTTTATTCAATAAATACATTTGAAAAGATATAATGTGATGATTTCAATTAAATTCAAGAGAAAAATCTTACTTCACTATGACAAGATCTAAGATGACTATTCAATATTTCTCCGCTTTCTTCGTTTGAATTTTTGGACCTGCGTTTCGTGGGATTTTTTTTCTGATTCAGTTTTTTCTTCATTTCCTAAACCTTTCAATTGTATGGCAATGTTTGGAATTTTAGGAACAAAATTCTGGTGCCTGAATGTTCTTGATTGATATTTCGTATTACAGGTTGATCTAATCCACGCATTCACCTCTTTTGCTTCTAACCTATTCTTCACTACATCTTCTAAGCGATCTCGAATTTCGAAAGCTTTCTTCAAATTTTCTTTGCATTTTTCGTTGTTCACTGATATAGAATTCTTATTTTTGGTTTCTTTGATTCCGCAATCATCACCTGTAAATTCATATATACTTTCGAAACCATTTTTCAGATGAATCAATCTGCACATATTTTTATTTAAAATATTCTTCGGTTCTCTCATCTTTTGGGAAAGGGCTTTAGTACATCTTAGCATTTCCATGAAATTAAGATCCATTTTAAATATTTAATACTTGGTGAACTGAATTATTTCAAATATCAAATCGTGAAAATATACAATAGCTTGGAATTCCTCTTGTTGTCGGTAGTCGACTTAGACAATCATAGAAAATTTAATTTCTTGATCTTATTCTTAAGTATTCGAATATTTCAAAAATTACGTACCTGGTAAGGATATATACCCAAAGGCAAATAACCTATTCAATGAGTAGGTACCTGGGACAGTGAAATGATTTAATTGTATTACTTTTTGGGTTATTCTACGATGATGATTCATAAAAAAACGACTTTTTCCTCGATCGGACAGAAAAACTGTATTTCTTCTTTTTACAGATAATTTTTGCATGGAACCTGGTATGGACAGATTCGAAACAAGGTGTTCTTTCAGAATCTGCAGAAATATACAGGGTGTCAACATAAATAAAAGAAAATTAGTCATTTCTTAAATTCAAATTAGTGATCCAAAATTATATTTTCAAAGGCTTGATTGGTGGTACCAGGATCAAAGAAACGGAAAAATGAAAACTATGTCAGTTCGCCGACGTTTCGGAAATATATTTTTCCAGACTAAACAATTGTATCCTCCCATTATCCAATGTATTATTTATATAGAGGATAATGGGAGGATACAATTGTTTAGTCTAGCCCTGAAGATGAAAAAATATATTTCCGAAACGTCGGCGAACTGACATAGTTTTCATTTTCCCGTTTCTTTGATCCTGCTACCACCAATCAAGCCTTTGAAAAAATTAGTCATTTCCGGTTAAACCGGAAGTATCTCATTAATGAAAATATGCTCATCAAATGCATTGTGGTCCATTACACTCAGCTGCCAAATTTGAAAATTATCGTCTTTTCCGTTTTAAATATATTAACTTGGTGCCAAACTTTATCCCAACCCTGTATATACGAGTATGTATATGTAATATAAAATTACTGTTTCGTTACTTGCGGTTTCGTTTTATAGTTCTGAAGAGCCTATTGGAAAACAATTAACCTATCAATATTGAAGCAACATTGGGTGAGAGACCTAACTTAATTAAAGAATATTCATTGTTCTACTGCCTTGTAGGAATAATTATCAAAAATTTATACACAAGAGCTCTTCAATTTTCAAGTTTTATAATTAAATTTTTATGAATCATCATCGTTAAATAACCCAAAAAGTAATACAATTAAATCATTTCACTATGCATTGAATAGGTTATTTGCCTTTGGGTATATATCCATACCAGGTACGTAATTTTTGAAATATTCGAATACTTAAGAATAAGATCAAGAAATTAAATTTTCTATGATTCTCCAAGTCGACTATCGACAACAAGAGGAATCCCAAGCTATTGCATATTTTCACAATTTGATTTTTGAAATCATTCAGTTCACCAAGTATTAAATATTTAAAATGGATCTCAATTTCATGGAAATGCTAAGATGTACTAAAGCCCTCTCCCTAAAGCTGAGAGAACCGAAGAAAATTTTGAATAAAAATATGTGCAGATTGGTTCATCTAAAAAATGGTTTCGAAAGTATATATGAATTTACAGGTGATGATTGTGGAATCAAGGAAACCAAAAATAAGAATTCTATATCAGTGAACAACGAAAAATTTCAAGAAAATTTGATGAAAGCTTTCGAAATTCGAGATCGCTTAGAAGATGTAGTGAACAATAGGTTAGAAGCAAAAGAGGTGAATGCGTGGATCAGATCAACCTGTAATAAGAAATATCCATCAAGAACATTCAGACACCAGAATTTTGTTCCTAAAATTCCAAACATTGCCATGGATTCGAAAAAATTAGGAAATGAAGAAATAACTTCGGAAGATGAATCAGAAAAAAAATCCCACGAAACGGAGGGCCAAGGATTCAAACGACGAATGCGAAGAAATATGAAATAGTCATCTTAGATCCTGCCATAGTGAAGTTAAGATTTTTCTCTTGAATTTAATTCTTTTCAAATGTATTTTTCCGTATTTATAGAATAAACAACGTATTGGTGAAATCATTTATTATTTCTATTTCCATTTGACCATATAAATGAGCCAAAAACTAATTTAAAATTAGGAAAGAAAAACTATTGGGAATTTTGGACACTATTGAATTATCTATTGTTAAACTTGTGACAATGCCAACGTTTCGAAACAGACTTCGTTTCTTTTTCAAGGCTGTAAATAAATAAATAATACATTACAAGACATTCAATATGATACAACACGAAAATAAATTACCTAGTTACGATGAAACAATATTGTACGCTTTTTAAAACATTCAGACATTTTCTGAGAACACAAAAATTTTTTCTAGAGGGCAGGTACACAACGTAAACATCTGCCTCATTAATTTCTATATGCATGACAATGACAATTAACATAAGGTAACAAAACATTTACATAGAATGGACTCAACACTATTTACGAGGCCAGCTATCACTTATTACTTTTTTATTATATTATTATAGATCGTGCTTAGGTGTTGAACATCTTCTCTATGATTTACAGTGTGATTTCGTTTTATATGAATCATCTCGCTTATGTTACGTCTATAACCAACCTGTTCTCTATCAAGAATTTGTACATTTTCAAAGTTAAATTTATGGCCCATAGTCATTTGATGTAAAGTTAGAGCAGTTTTATTATAATTCGCAATATTCTCACTATCATATTTATGTTGCTTAATTCTATCTCGTAAATATTGTCTTGTCTGGCCAATATAACATTCTCACAATTAGCACAGGGTATCTTGTAAACTACTCCCGATTCTAAATTATAAGGTGTTCTGAATTTTAAATTTGTGAAGAATCTCTTTGTGTTGGATAAATTATAAAAAGCACACTTGACTTTCAACTCCTTAAATATTTTATTAATTCTGTGAGAAAGACCCGGTATATATGGAAACTTCAAGTAAGAAGAAACGGTCGTGTTAGAAAAAACATTAACTGCGCGACTTACGTTGGATGTGTGTTTATTTATTATTCTCTTGACTAAGTATGTGGGATAGTTATTCTGTTTTAAAATGTTTTCAACTTTATTTAAGTTCTTCCCATGAAACTTTTCGTTGCTTAGTTTTAAAGCTCTTTTTAGTAAATTCTCTATTATATTAGTTTTTTGTTGCATGCTATGGTTACTGTGAAAATTTATGCATCTGTTTGTACTTATTGGTTTAGTATACCAGTCAGTAATAATACTGGAGTTTTCTCTAATTATCAATAAATCCAAGAAAGGTAAACTATTATTCTTTTCTACTTCAATCGTGAACTGTATCTTATGATGGTAAGAGTTGAAGACACCCAAAATATACTGTATTTTGTCGGATGGCACTAACAATAATGCATCATCCACAAAAAACTTGATGAGAGGGATATAAAATGTAAGTTTTTTAACAACACTACAGAAGACCTCATTCATAACTAAGTTAGCCAAAGATGGGCTAGTCGGTGCACCCATGGCAGTGCCATCCAATTGTCTATAAAATTTTCCCTCATAGACTAGCCCATCTTTGGCTAACTTAGTTATGAATGAGGTCTTCTGTAGTGTTGTTAAAAAACTTACATTTTATATCCCTCTCATCAAGTTTTTTGTGGATGATGCATTATTGTTAGTGCCATCCGACAAAATACAGTATATTTTGGGTGTTTTCAACTCTTACCATCATAAAATACAGTTCACGATTGAAGTAGAAAAGAATAATAGTTTACCTTTCTTAACCATGTTAGGGCAAATGAAAAACTACGAAAATATATTCAATTCATGAATGCCTAATGAGTATAAATTATAAATGTATTCAAAATTCCCATCAGTATATGAAAATGAAAACATTTAATACCTGGTCGTTATATGGTCTTTAAAATTCAAAAGCACTACCTGAGGAAAGAGGTACCTATTTATTTATAATTTATTTACTATCTTATTTATTTGAAATTAATAAGTTAGTTTAAAGAGCTTTTAAAAAGCGTACAATATTGTTTCATCGTAACTAGGTAATTTATTTTCTTGTTGTATCATATTGAATGTCTTGTAATGTATTATTTATTTATTTACAGCCTTGAAAAAGAAACGAAGTCTGTTTCGAAACGTTGGCATTGTCACAAGTTTAACAATAGATAATTTAATAGTGTCCAAAATTCCCAATAGTTTTTCTTTCCTAATCTGATGACAATGGACGATAGCCGAGTTAATACTAATTTAAAATTATTATAAGACATGTGAGATTAACTATATTAGGACAAATGAAAAACGAAAATATATTCAATTCATGAATACTTAATGTGTATAAATGTGTTCAAAATTCCCATGAGTATATGAAAATGAAAACATTTAATTCCTGGCCAATATATGGTCTTTAAAATTTCTGCATACGACTGCTGTTGCGAGATTTGCATAATATTTATATTAAATTTTCGGCTTAATTCAATATTTTTTTGGTTCTATCTTTCAAATTAATAGTTGACGAAGTTTTCAAATTTGATTCTGCAGTTCGTATATATCCATCACAAAACCATTTGATATGATTGTATTCCTGCTTGAACTTAATGAATTGATCCTTCAGTTTTGCACAACCAAAATGTAATCGACTTTCACAGTAATCACATATGACTTATTTTGAATTTATTATGAAATTATCTGAGTAGAGCGCACACACATGTGTACCCGGTACCATCTCGAACACGAATAGCATAAAAGGTTTGCGAAAATAAGCACTTCATTAAGTTGGTGACCGTACACATTTCTAAACTAAAAGATAATTTTAGGAGCGAAGGAATTTTCGTGAGAGTAGCTTTGAAAATTGTCAAAAAAAGTACCTGAAACAAAATCTATAATGTAAGTATTTGCACCCTGTACTTAAAGGCATTAGAACAAGAGGGCAAAAATGTCAATATTTATCACTTGAGGCTATACATATTAAGTTTTCATTTTCTTATAGAGTACTCCATCAACGTTTTCACGAAAGTGAGGTTCGGAAACAACCTTATCCTAATAATCACTCCAAAATCTTACATAGAAAGGTAATTTTTTACCTTCAGCTCAAATACAATAGTACCATTTAGTCAGAAATGCGCTTCATCCGAAAATGTTAAATGTGGGTCGATATTCTGACGTTCTAGATCACTTATCGCAATTTACACATAAATTATGACCAGAAGTTTTAGATTCTCGAGTTATTTGAATTTTGAAGAGTTCCACAAATATCTAGTGATCTGGGAGAGGTTTACTTATGTTATTTAGAGATCGGGCAACCCTACAACCTATCGAAGTTACCTTATTTGCATTTTTCTGACGCGGCGGTAAATAGGCTGATACGTCAATTTCTTGGAACGCTTGAAATGTTCCTTTACCGACCGAAAATCGTGCAGAAATGTATTCAGTAGTTCCAAAAATGTCACATTTCCAATCACTTGCTCTACTTCAATATCCAAACAGAAATAATTCTAACAAATAGAATTAAGTTCTTGAGTTCCTCTTTGTAGCATTCAATTCAACACCTAATGTACATACTTGCCCTTCAATCGTTCCAGTCATAAAAAATTCACGAGAACACTTTACTCCGAAATGTAGCCTGCTTTATCTCCATTTGCAAGGAAACATTCAGGATTTGTAAGCCATTTAGTGAAACGTTCTTTCCTTTTCTCCACTTATCTCACGTAGGAAACAACTTATGTAAACCTTAGATATGACTTCACGATATTGGTGAATTATAGATTTTGCGTGAAGAAGTCCGTGCTTAAATCCGTGAGGATATATTCTTATCTTCGAAACTCTGGTTGCGTTGTGTTGAGATTTGAGAATTTTGAAATGATCATTCCAAGTGGATAATAGGTCCAAGATGAATTTATGGATTATTTCAGATTAGATATTGAGAAAAGAGGAAATTTTTCGGCAAAATTTCATGTATACTGGTATTATATATGAAAATTTGTAGATAAAGTTTTAAGATGATGGTTTTCATCTGTAAGGGTCTTTCAGACCCCTACAGATTCCGATTGGAACAGAAACCGACTACTTTAGTCTTATCTCAAAAGGCACACCCATTATACAGTGATGGGCAAATGTGTGGAACCAAGAAAATATCTCTGGAATTATTGTAGATATCAAAATGAAATTTGGAAAATGGATACTACAGTAGATTGCCTATTTGTTTTTAGAGTTTTTAACAATTTGGATCTTCCGGTTGCACTTGAATTAATGTTAATTTTAAAACATGCAGTGGAACACCCTGTATATTATTTTAGTTTCTGATGAAACATTTTATTACGAGTACAGAAAGATTGGTTCGATATTTTTTATTTCAATACCTACCGAGATATTAACAGAAAAGTAACTAAAGAAAGGAAAAATTTAATGGTATATAGTAGTCCATGAAATTCATTGTAGAAGTGACAGTAGTTGCCAAAATGAGTTATTATTATTTGAATTTGAACGTAAAAGATTATATTTTTTAGATTTGATCGTAAAAAGGTCGAATTTTGTGACAGAGAAAGAATAGAAATATAAATGATAAGTGGGTACGGGGAGAGGAAAAAGACGCATCACGAAGTTTGACTTCTTTAAGATCATCCTGATGCACAAATATCTCGGGTGTTGACATACTTCCAGAGAAACCGGAAGTTCAAAGTTGTTAAAAAATATGAAAAGAAATAGGCAATCTACTGCAGTATCCACCTTTCAGGTGTCTTTTTCAGAGATATTTCCTTCATTCCACACATTTGCCCTTTACTGTATATACTTTCTTAAGGGGGAGGCATTATAGCCAAACTCTCAAATCATCAGTACAATAGGGTGTATGCATAAAATTTGTTTTCAGTTCAGGTAATTTTTTAATTTAATTAAATGAAGTAAACAATACAGAGGATATTTATCTGGATGCTCAGGACATACTGAATGTCACCCAAATAATACTAGAATTCAAATCAGGTTTTGTACGATTCGTAAACGAAGACCTCTTTGCGGGAACTAGGGCAAATAATATCACATGGATCAATAAGTCCCGAGACTAAGTATGAAAACAAAATTTTTTTTGTAATTTTTTTTTTATTCATCAACATAATCACCTTCTAGGGTGATACAATCGTTCCAACGCAATCTTTCGCTTCAACATAAGCTTCAGTTTCAGCGATGATCTACTCATTTGAGCCAAATCTTTTTTCCTGGAGCATTTTTTTAAGATTAGATAAGAGCCAGTAGTCACTGGCGAATATGGGAGGTGGGGAAGCAGATCAAAGCCCAATTCGTTCAATTTTGCCATTGTAACTTGTGACAGGATTATTTTCTCTGCATGTGCGGTCGTTTTTTGCTATCACATTTCCGGTGTAACGACTTCCACAGGTCTACCCGAGCGTTCCGCGTCATTTGTGTCGGTACGACCACGTTTAAACTCGGCAAACCACCGACAAATCGTTGCTTTTGATGGACAAGTGTCCGGGTAAAATTTTTCAATCCATTGTTTCGCTTGCACGGTGCTTTTATCCGTTAAAAAACAATGTTTTATCAGAACACGAAACTCAATTATTTCCTTTTTTTAAACAAACTACAAATCGACTTTCCTCCAACCTCGAAAACTCAGCTGTTTCTGGTCCGATCGACTTAAAATTTTGACCCGTTTCAAGCAAAGGTTAGTACTCTAGAAAGACGTGGTTACTGGTTTACTACGAGAGCCATCACTGTGTATCAACATTATTATGTTGATGAATAAACGAAATTTTGTTTTCATTGTTACTGATTTACTACTAGCGCCATCTCTAGGTTAGCCTCTGGACTTATTGATCCATGTAGTAATTACGCCATACCAGATAGCTGATAACTTTGGGGTTTATTGGTACAAATCCTAGCGAGTAATTGTTGAAATTCTGAAAGATGGTGTCTTCAGAATAATTAGTTCATCGTTTGAAAATATCAAAAATATAGTCATTTGAATCTATGGAAACTCGTTGGTTTTTATAGTTCGTGAAGAATTCCAGAGAGAATGGTTGCACTGAATAACTCACTCTTAATCTATATTGAAATCACCGTTCTTCACATCTACAAGAACGATTTGCCTGAGGCATAAATCAATCAGCGAAAAACCAGCTCACTTGGATGTCGCCTTTCCTCATAATTCCACCGGAAAAGATCCAATTCCGTGTTTATCTCTTTTCCTGTAGACGATATATTTCTTATTTTATGTGAACTGGTCAGGTACGTAAAAATGCAATATAAACGACTTCAGATGCAGTGAAAGTGATACGTATTCGAAAGTTATCACTTTTTACGAAGCTCTTAGTTGAATTATAAGAGTCGTTTATTATGCTATCGTGACGCACTTAATGTCATTGAAATATCGTTATTGGTCACTGATACTGCATGTGCCGTAACCGATTACAATATCTGATAAAAAGCAATTAACTTTGAGTTGTTGCTTATAGAGAAGCTTATCGTTGGGATGTTCAACTATGTTATGGTTGCATCTGATTATTAAACTTTATATCAGGTTTTCTAACTTTGAATTCGATTTGTGAACGCACCCTTCCACCAATCATCGAACTGTCAACGTCAATTTATTCAGTGAAATGAACATTTTCATCATGGTGAGGTACACGACCGAACATCTTTTGCAAGTTATGAAAATTTACTACCGCAATTTGGAGTCGACAGTAGTAGTTGTAGTAGACAGACAATCACAAGTTAAGTGCAAAAATTTGAGTCTACATATTCGCTGTTGTTTTTGAAATATCTCAAATGGTTTGTGTTTTATTTAGATTCAAACTTGTCAAGTCCCTATTGGAAAACCCATTATTATTATCTTCGAAAATAATAAAATTTAACGAACATTTGACAAGTTGAATAAATGAGGAATAAATGGTCAACTCAAATTACTCGTTAGTAAATACATCATTGTCATGGTCATATTCAAACTGCCGAAGAAACAGTAACACCAGGAAGAGTCTATTTATGTATATTTTAAATTTTCTTTGGTAACATATTGCTGCAAGAAGTGAATGATTGAAATTTCAAGAAAAACGAAGGGTTCACAATTTTTTTGATGAATTTGTTAATGTATTTCTTTTCCCCGTAATTGATTCTGTACATTTTTTTCGTACACAAATGAAACAATAACTGTTGGTCATTCTAATTCAAAGATACAACTGCAAATAAGCGGTCTAATTCCTTTTGAAGTATCAAGAAGTAAGTTAACGGTTTAGAACTCGAGAAAATACTATCTGGAAAAACTGATTATACCCATCGTTGGAAGCAAATGAATTCATTGAAGAGTACCGTTTTACCATTCCTCTTCTTTGGACGTACGTCGAGCCATTTCTTGCATCTCATCTCCTTCAAACCTGATTACTCTGGGATTGCAATGTTTTCTGGTGACTGAAGCTGCTCGTAAATAAGGATTTGTCATATTTTTTGTGGCAAAAAGGGGTAATAGTAAGTTTGAGAATTAATTGATCCTATATACACTGCCCGACAGTTGATTGGTTCAATCGGAAGACTTCTGCCAAGTTTATGCTACCTTCCAGCTGCTTTCTCAAACTTGGAGATACTGCTTACTCAAATTTCTCAAACGTGTGAACTCTATTGGCAATCCTTAGTGACCTATTGATCCAAGAGCTCAGTTTCTGCGACACTAGGACCTCTCCATTCACCATTTAGTAATTGTTGTTGGATCAACACTCGTATTAACCAGTAAGGAGCCTCCGACGAAGTGTTGAGTCCTACAAGTTGTCCACTATTTTTCTGAACAGCGTACTGAAGGGGGAATCTGTCGCTGGTCATATTCCTTGATATTTTCTACAACTGTCGAAAATGTCTGTTTGCATTTCACATTCATATAGCGCGTCAACATTCAGACGCTCACCCTCGGTCAAAGTCGGCCGAAATGCAACACCGATCGGACCATATATGGTATCATCGAATGAATATACTATCGATAGAGAATAATCGAATATTCTTTGGCGCTACTTTTTCTTTATCTCTCGAAAGCTGGATGCGCTCTTTGTTTCGGACGTTGGGGTTTATTTCCCAACCCCTGTACAAATGAACTCGTTAGCTATATGTCAACAAATCCACGCCCACAAATTTTTCAGCTTTTCCATGTATGCCATCAGGCATTAAATTGTCCATATTATGGAAAATTATGTTTGCCACGGGGCATGATAATAGATCTCAGGCTGGTGATAATGTCCACCGCATTTCCTCCTTGGCAAATTGAAATTAATGAGCATAAGGCAAACATGGGGGCTGTTATTCAGTATTGCAGCGGAGAAACAGCCATAATTCCATTCGTAGCATTGTTACTTTGAACTTGCACCACCCCCAGTTATTTCCAGCTGTTCCGTCAACTACTCCAATATGAGCAGCTTAAGGGAGATAACGTGGTAAATTGCACAGTCTTAGGGGTTCTCTAATTAGCGTCTAAAGAAACTTTCCAAGCTGAAACAATGATGTTGATAATGGCACATTCGGAGTTTTAAGCCGCTTCGACGGATTTCGTGTTTTAGTACCTTGATTGAGTAGTTTCCCTCGGATTGAATTGTTCGTGTTGCTTTTCAGAGGGAAAGTGTTGAAACGAGATAACAGCCGCCTTGAAAATGAAATAAAGATTTTACTGTGCCAGTTTCAACAATTGCCATCCCATGATGAAGAAGATTGGAAAATTCGTTTCAAATCCACCGCCTGAGTAAACGTTGAAATTATATATCTCTTCAGCGTAATTATTACTGTCATCATTAAAAACCCTTCGCCATATCATATTTCAAAACATTACACGACCATGAAATAGCACATGTTATGTGAAAAGATTGTAAATTATCCAATCGATGACGAAGGAAGACCATCATTACCTATATGTAAATCGCTTCCTGTATACAGTATCGTAAAAAACGTGCAATGAACTAGAAATTAGCATATTTCGAAAAATGACCAAGTTATGCGTTGGTTGTGAGTGTTAATATGAAAAATCCAGTTTCTTAATGGTAGGTAACTAGATATGCATTCAAGTGATAGTCTCAAAACAAGCTTAAAATGCTCTGTGATACCGTTAAAGTCCGGATTGGAAATCTGGAGTTGAATGTTGTTTCATTTCGATTCTATCAGTGAATCGAACGTTCTGTAATCGTTACTTTCATTTGCTCCGAATAAGGAAGAGAATATGCTTTCAACATTCGTCACCTTGGTCAGGAATTTAAGGAAATTCACTGCTTGTTTTAAGTGGTACTCGCACAGTATTTGAGACATTTCAGAGTTCATTTTCTCCTTTATCTGTTGATTGGACGAAATAATTGAAAAAAAAACTGTAAGAAAGAGCTAAAAATAACTCTATTTTGCAGTATAAATAATCTCCTGAATTTCATTATCCCCAACTCAACCTTCCTTCTATGACTTGTGCCATCTCTATAATAAATTTCTTGAACTTTTATGATACACTGACAATATTGAAACGAATTTCCTTGCGGCAGGCTTGGAGGAGATAGGGATTTTGCTAGGCGACCGAACTGAAGAAAAAATGATAGTAAAACCGTAAGAAGAAGTCCGTGGAATAAAACAGTTAAATGGGATGTGCGCAGCCGCGACAGCCGTATACACAAGCGAGTAGTGTATAATACCTTTCTTTTTCTCCTTCTTTTTTTTCGTTCTCTCATCCCTTCTCTTTCTATTACCATCCCACTCCGCCAATGCATAGGCGAGTACGTGACGAATACTACATTACAAATACATTTTACTCTTGAGTAGCCACGTTTATTTCTATATAATTTAAAACTATCAAAACAATAATGACTATGGTAACAATGGCAAGAGAACAAACAATTGACTTGAATGCAGTGATAATAATAATGGGAAATTATTCAGTACAAAAGAATTGAAAACGAAAGTATTAGTTCAATAATCAGTAACCACTAAGAACATTTCTTTTAGAAAAATTTAAATTACATATGAATAACAATCCAAAAGAATCGACAACGAGATATGGTACTGCTATTGATGCTGTTTTTTCTAGGTATTTCCATAAAATAGAATCACAAACATATTTATTTTATTTATTTATTTATTCAAGAAAAAATATCTATTGTAGTTCTAAAATAGTTGCATCGTTCAAGTACTCTTATAATAGGGGAATTTTTGGAGCTGTTAGTAGCCCTCAAGGGCAGGACGAAGGTGTCCAACTGTCTTAACCTCCTCAATGGAGCATGTAGGCAAAACTGCGATATAAGCCAAGGCGATTCCAACCGATTACTGAGCAACTTATAAGCAAATAATACATCACTCATCACTCGGCGGTTTTCCAAACTTATCATATTGAAAAGTCTCAACCTTATAATATAATTTCCAGGATCACCCCTATTCAAACGTAAACCACACCTAAACGCCATAAAACGGAGAAATTTCTTTTGGACTTTTTCAAGTCGCTCTATATAGGTTATATAGTGGGGATTCCATACAACCGAAGCAAAGTTCAACTTACTGAACACATATGAATAATAAAGGGCGATAACGGATCTATTGTTGGAAAACGATCTACTCTGTCTCAAAATGTAGTCAAGCATCTGTGCTGAAGATGTTACAATATTGTCAATATGTAAATTGAATTTCAGTTGGTAATCAAATGTTACACCCAAATCTCGTACGTGATATAGACGCGTCAGTGGTGAATCCATAATTGAATAAGGGAAGATCACCGGATTTTTATTTCTGGTGAAACTAATTATGTGACACTTGCTAACATTTAGGAACAAATCAGCCCCCGCACAATACATCGAAAAGCTTTGAACGTCCTCCTGCAAAAGCTGACAGTCATCTGAGTTACGAATCCTCATGAAAATCTTCAGGTCATCGGCAAACAACAATATTCTGCATATCTTGAAGCATTTTATCACATCATTGATGTAAATAATGAACAATAAAGGTCCTAAATGAGATCCCTGCGGCACCCCAGAGGATGCAGACATATACCGCGACTCAAATCCCTCAACAGATACATACTGTGACCTATTGCTCAAGTAGGACTCAAACCATCTCAAGAGAGATCCGCACACTCCAACCCTGTATAATTTTGCGATAAGTATTTGAATAGATATTTTATCAAAAGCCTTACTAAAGTCTGTATAGACAACGTCCACTTGGGCTCCCTCATTGAGGCTACCCAACAAAAACTCAGTAAAAGTCGCCAAATTAGTCTCAACGGAACGCCCTCTGAAGAAGCCATGTTGCTCAGGAATTATTTGAGATTTCACAAGATGGACCAAATGGGGATATATCAAAGATTCAAACAACTTTTCAAAGATAGACAGCTTACTAATTGGTCTATAGTTCTCAACGCACAGCTTACTACCCGATTTAAAAACTGGAACTATGCATGCCAATTTCCAGCGTTTCGGAAACACCCCCGATGTCAGAGATTTGTTAAATATAATGCACAGCGGCTCCGCAATTGACACACAACAAGATCGAACGAATATCGTCAGGGCCAGGACCCCTATTAACATCCAGGGACAGTACAGCGCGTACAACATCATCCGTAGTAACACTATTGAATTTAAAATAAAAGAATCAGGAGGATAACACCCCATATCACCATCACCACTTCGAGTTGACGGGCCGTAGATGCCCTCAAAATAATCCGCGAATAATTCACATACATCTTCACCACCCTCCGCAGATCGGTTGCCGTATGACATATAATCGGGACAGCTGAACACCCTATCCTTGACAGATACAAATTTAAAAAATTTTCTTGGATTAGTTCTTAATTCACATTCAACAGATGTTCTGTATTTGACAAAATCTGGTCTGATCATCCTCTTGCACAATGTGCGCAAACTCTCGAACTCAAGTCGATATGATAAGTTCCTATAAGTTTTCCATTTTTTGTGTATTTTTTCTTACGTTTAATCAACTTAATTAACTCTGTATTTAGGTACTAAAAAATCAATAAAATCATAAAATATATCCACAATACAATCAATATTGTTGGAATCAAATAGGTCAGACCATGAAATTCCGGAAACTGCACGATTGATCGCATCATAATCAGCACGTCTGAAATTACGTCTGAGACGACATTCATTATTCCTCAAATATTTGCAATTCTGAACATCTAATAAAAATTCAATGGAGGGGTGATATTTATCCTCAGGCACAACCGGAGTGTTACATCTATTTATATTACAAACAATTTGAAAATTACACAAAATTAAATCAAGAATTCTATCATTACAATTATTAATAAAGTTAAATTGCAACAACCCCCAAAATGAAAATGTATCAATAAGTTCTTCGTATTTACTGTGGACATCGATGGCATCAAAGACACCCATACTTCGACAAATTAAAATCACCCAATATAAGAACAGAATTATTCTTTATCTTAGCCATGATTTGAGATAATTTATTTCGAAAGAACGATACAGCATTGGAATCGGATGGAGGTAAATACACACAACATACAAAAATAGTAGTATTGTTTATCATAATTTTTACCCAAATGTCCTCTGCTTCGCTTTGAAAATCACAAACAAGCAAGGGCTTCAATTTTCTCTTGACCGCCACAAGAACTCCACCTCCCTTCATTCGAGCACTAGAAGTAGAAGCTCGATCTCTTCGAAAAATCGAGTACTCGCCAAGGTCAACCAACTCGCCTTCAAATATACCAGAGTTAAGCCATATATATATATGATATGAATCATATTTTAGTTACCACAAGCCAATAGCTTCTGCAATAGAATTTAATGACGAGACTGATCAATAAGAATTACTTATAATAATAATAAAAGACTTTTTTGTAATTATTTCTATTTATATGTAATAGTACGTTGGCAAACAAATATAAAGAGAAATATTTTGATATTTTAATTGACAATTTGTATTACGGTTTTTTTTTTACTTTACGTAATTTATTATTTCCTGAATAGTTTCCAGTACTTAAATAAAAACTGATTAGTGAAATTTAGGAGAAAAATCAAGAATACCTACATAAAATTGGGCACGATTTTTCTTTTGATAATTGTGTCGATTCTACATTAGCCGATGTCCCACGACACCACATCTTTATGTTAATATATACCTTATAACGGCTTGACACTGAGTTTTGTCAGTTATAATCGATCATTTACATCACCAGACACACCTGAAGTTCGGTCTCAGTATATAATAATATAAATATATTGGTTCCACCTCCGTGTGTCTACGTATGTCTCTCGAAATTACAATATTGTTTAATTTTCATTGCGATCTGATAATCTCTTTCCATGCAAAATACATGTTTGAGATATGTAAACTATATTATTTATATAGAGGATAATGGGAGGATACATTTGTTTAGTTTAGCACTGAAGATGGAAAAATATATTTCCGAAACGTCGGCGAACTGACATAGTATCATTTTTCCGTTTTTTGATCCTGCTGTCTCCATTTAAACTTTTAAAAATATAAATAAAGTTCGCGCGCTATTATAATATTCAAGGGTTCAAATGTTCCAAGTCTTTCCGAAACCTCCCTACTGCCCGACACTGGATTATACTGTTTCACTGTTGCAATTTTTTTTGCATTGGACGAAAAGGGTTTTACACTTTTTTTTATATCTGAAGAGATAGAAGTCACTGGCATCCAAACCTGATGATCTGGTCGGAATATTCAGCCATTCGTTCTTTAATTTATTCAACGCATAGCTACTAATCGCTCTTGCAAACAAATTAATGTTTACCTTCAAAACATGAAATTGAGCATCGTATATTTGACCAAATTCATTACTGTCTGTCAGTAATATTTATATTTATTATTATATTTCGATAACCAATATACATAGGAACATATGTAACTTCAATATTCAGTAGTTCTTACAATAGATCTTGATAATCACATAAGAGATATTAGAATACACACTTCTCCAAGTTCGATCCATACATGAAGAGTCATATCATAATAACTTTGAGCTTTGATGATCGCTTATCCACTTGCACACGGCAATGTTGGACCCGTCTTCTTGCAAAAATTTAAAGATTTGATTGATTGGTAAACTTTTTTTCGTTTCTTTATATCTCAATAGATCTATGTACTTTTTATTAATATTTCGTTCTTTTAGGAACTTCCATTCTCTTCATATGGAGCTTTCTTGAAATTTCCCATATCGGCCTGAAACAAAACCTCGTTGATCTTATGTTGAACTATATTCCTTTCGTGTTCATTGTAAGTGTCTAGTTTGGCGGCTAAATAATCCACGAATAGTTCAGTAATAGATTTAGGCCTCCCAGCAACTTTATGAGTAAGATCTTCTTCCACTGATCTTTCATATCTGGCCCTTTTTCTAGGTGATGGAAAGCTCCTTCTTGAAGTGGATTGCAAATTATCGTATGTTGCCGCGAAAGCATTCACTGAAATCGATTCTACAGGCAGATTTTCTTTGCTGTCGATTTGAATCTCGGACTTATCATCTAAGTCCTGTAGGTTTATGAGGTCGGGATCATCAATAATCCCGTTGTGTTCTGTCCACCATTCTGTGGAATCTTCCTCCTCTGAACCCTGGAAAACAAATTCATCAATAGAATAATATGAAGAAAATCCGCCTACGTGGAATAGATCTGAAAAATTATAGGATGATAGAATAAGAGATGCTAAGCCGTCATTACATGAGGTAGATGATTGAATAATCTAATCCATTGAAAATGTGGAGGGGATTTATACTTGATACCATACAAAGATAAAGTGGATAGATGTCTGGTGTAACAACTCTACCACCAGAAAGCAGAAATTGGAATGATATTTTCTTCTACATATATATATTGAGCATCTGTAAATAAATTAATTTATACAATCATAATTTGTTTCATTACACAAATATCAGACAAGATCATCTGTTTTAATAGCGGTAATTTCAAATAATATCATAAATTATAATACAAGATGATCAGCACGTATCAAAACGTAGAAACACAAATTCAAAATGACAAATTGTTAATTAGCATAGAGCAAAATGCATAAACTCTATGTTCTGCTTAAGGTAAAGTTAACAGCCAGTATAAACACCTACTGAAATTCTTACGGCATACGGAATAAGGTAGGGCTTAGGGCATAAGGTACCAGCCAGTATAAACGAGCCCCTAATCGCTCTTGCAAACAAAATTAATGTTTACCTTCAAAACATGAAATTGAGCATCGTATATTTGACCAAATACTGTCTGTCAGTAATATTTATTATTATATTTCGATAACAAATATATATAGGAACATATGTAACTTGATAATCACGTATGAGATATTAGAATACACACTTCTCCAAGTTCGATCCATACATGAAGAGTCATATCATAATAACTTTGAGCTTTGAAGATCGCTTTTCCACTTGGTAACACGGCAATGTTGGACCCGTCTCTTTGCAAAAATTTAAAGATTTGATTGATTGGTAAACTTTTTTGTTTCTTTATATCTCAATAGATCTATGTACTTTTTATTAATATTTCGTTCTTTTAGGAACTTCCATTCTCTTCATATGGAGCTTTCTTGAAATTTCCCATATCGGCCTGGAAACAAAACCTCGTTGATCTTATGTAATTTGAACTATATTCCTTTCGTGTTCATTGTGGCGTGTCTAGTTTGGCGGCTAAATAATCCACGAATAGTTCAGTAATAGATTTAGGCCTCCCCTGCAACTTTATGAGTAAGATCTTCTTCCACTGATCTTTTCTTATCTGGCCCTTTTTCTAGGTGATGGAAAGCTCCTTCTTGAAGTGGATTGCAAATTATCGTATGTTGCCGCGAAAGCATTCACTGAAATCGATTCTACAGGCAGATTTTCTTTGCTGTCGATTTGAATCTCGGACTTATCATCTAAGTCCTGTAGGTTTATCGAGGTCAGGAATCATCAATAATGCCGCTGTGTTCTGTCCACCATTCTGTGGAATCTTCCTCCTCTGAACCCTGGAAAACAAATTCACAATAGAATAATATGAAGAAAATCCTGCCTACATGGAATAGATCTGAAAATTATGGGATGATAGAATAAGAGATGCTAAGCCGTCATTACATGAGGTAGATATTGAATAAATCTAATCCATTGAAAATGTGGAGGGATTTATACTTGATACCATACAAAGATAAAGTGAATAGATGTCTGGTGTAACAACTCTACCACCAGAAAGCAGAAAATGGAATGATATTTTCTTCTACATATATATATATTGAGCATCTGTGAATAAATTAAGAAGGTACAATCATAATTTGTTTCTTTACACAAATATCTCGACAAGATGTACGTGCTTCAGCGTAAGAGACTCTCTTCTGGTTTTTGATTATGAGGAATGACATACTCATTCTAATCTACGTTGACGATGGCAGAGTTATCTCTGCAGCATTTTGTAGAACTTGGTGTAAAAGTAGCCATGCAGTTATTAAGGAGTTCTTCTGAATGTCTAAATGACGTATCATAAGCATAGATCATGAACCGTTCTGCATTCACATGTTCAGGCATTCATTAATCATTGATGAAAAAAAAATAATAGTGGTCCAAACACAGGAATTGTATCAAAAATATATTCAGTCATTTTGACAAATAATAATTTCAGGTAATAAACTATTGAACAGAGTGGGACAAGAGGTCTCGATTAATGACGAGACTGATCAATAAGAATTACTTATAATAATAATAAAAGACTTTTTTGTAATTATTTCTATTTATATGTAATAGTACGTTGGCAAACAAATATAAAGAGAAATATTTTGATATTTTAATTGACAATTTGTATTACGGTTTTTTTTTACTTTACGTAATTTATTAATTCCTGAAATACTGAATTTCCTGAATAGTTTCCAGTACTTAAATAAAAACTGATTAGTTAAATTTAGGAGAAAAATCAAGAATACCTACATAAAATTGGGCACGATTTTTCTTTTGCTAATTGTGTCGATTCTACATGTCCCACGACACCACATCTTTATATTAATATATACCTTATAACGGCTTGACACTGAGTTTTGTCAGTTATAATCGATCATATACATCACCAGACACACCTGAAGTTCGGTCTCAGTATATAATAATATAAATATATTGGTTCCAGCTCCGTGTGTCGACGTATGTCTCTCGAAATTACAATATTGTTTATTTTTCATTGCGATCTGATAATCTCTGCAATCCATGCAAAATACATGTTTGAGATATGTAAACTATATTATTTATGTATAGAGGATAATGGGAGGATACATTTGTTTAGTTCAGCACTGAAGATGGAAAAAAATATTTCCGAAACGTCGGCGAACTGACATAGTATCATTTTCCCGTTTTTTGATCCTGCTGTCTCCATTTAAACTTTTAAAAATATAAATAAAGTTCGCGCGCTATTATAATATTCAAGGGTTCAAATGTTCCAAGTCTTTCCGAAACCTCCCTACTGCCCGACACTGGATTATACTGTTTCACGGTTGCAATTTTTTTTGCATTCGACGAAAAGAGTTTTACACTTTTTTCAGATAGAAGAGATAGAAGTCACTGGCATCCAAACCTGATGATGTGGTCGGAATATTCAGCCATTCGTTCTTTAATTTATTCAACGCATAGCTACTAATCGCTCTTGCAAACAAATTAATGTTTACCTTCAAAACATGAAATTGAGCATCGTATATTTGACCAAATACTGTCTGTCAGTAATATTTATTATTATATTTCGATAACAAATATATATAGGAACATATGTAACTTGATAATCACGTATGAGATATTAGAATACACACTTCTCCAAGTTCGATCCATACATGAAGAGTCATATCATAATAACTTTGAGCTTTGAAGATCGCTTTTCCACTTGCACACGGCAATGTTGGACCCGTCTTCTTGCAAAAATTTAAAGATTTGATTGATTGGTAAACTTTTTTTTGTTTCTTTATATCTCAATAGATCTATGTACTTTTTATTAATATTTCGTTCTTTTAGGAACTTCCATTCTCTTCATATGGAGCTTTCTTGAAATTTCCCATATCGGCCTGAAACAAAACCTCGTTGATCTTATGTTGAACTATATTCCTTTCGTGTTCATTGTAAGTGTCTAGTTTGGCGGCTAAATAATCCACGAATAGTTCAGTAATAGATTTAGGCCTCCCTGCAACTTTATGAGTAAGATCTTCTTCCACTGATCTTTCATATCTGGCCCTTTTTCTAGGTGATGGAAAGCTCCTTCTTGAAGTGGATTGCAAATTATCGTATGTTGCCGCGAAAGCATTCACTGAAATCGATTCTACAGGCAGATTTTCTTTGCTGTCGATTTGAATCTCGGACTTATCATCTAAGTCCTGTAGGTTTATGAGGTCGGGATCATCAATAATGCCGTTGTGTTCTGTCCACCATTCTGTGGAATCTTCCTCCTCTGAACCCTGGAAAACAAATTCACAATAGAATAATATGAAGAAAATCCGCCTACGTGGAATAGATCTGAAAAATTATAGGATGATAGAATAAGAGATGCTAAGCCGTCATTACATGAGGTAGATGATTGAATAATCTAATCCATTGAAAATGTGGAGGGGATTTATACTTGATACCATACAAAGATAAAGTGAATAGATGTCTGGTGTAACAACTCTACCACCAGAAAGCAGAAAATGGAATGATATTTTCTTCTACATATATATATTGAGCATCTGTGAATAAATTAAGAAGGCACAATCATAATTTGTTTCTTTACACAAATATCTCGACAAGATGTACGTGCTTCAGCGTAAGAGACTCTCTTCTGGCTTTGATTATGAGAATGACATACTCATTCTAATCTACGTTGACGATGGCAGAGTTATCTCTGCAGCATTTTGTGGAACTTGGTGTAAAAGTAATGCAGTTATTAAGGAGTTCTTCGAATGTCTAAATGACGTATCATAAGCATAGATCACGAACCGTTCTGCATTCACATGTTCAGGCATTCATTAATCATTGATGAAAAAAAAATAATAGTGGTCCAAACACAGAGTGTATCAAAAATATATTCAGTCAATTTGACAAATAATAATTTCTCAGGTACAAAACTATTGAACAGAGGACAAGAGGTCCTCGAAATAACAAACTTAACACTATTTTTAGTATGAATTCGAAGCAGAGACTACACACCCAAAGACCATCAACTGAACACCTATGAACATGTTCAATGAAAGACACGGCCGCACTCTGCATAGACTTAACTTTCCAAAAGTCTCTAGAGAAAATAGCCAAACCAAATTAAATCACATATTCTCTACAGCTAGATTTGGTCTCTGAAATGAAAAAAATACTCGACCTGCATGCATCAAGGCTTGCGGCTTTGTTGAATTTATGCCGATAGACATTGAAATAGATGTCATCATTCGAAAATCAGTCTGAAGATTTTAGCGGCGACAAATGCGCCGAGCAGCTCGGCGGCGTTGATAAGTATTGCTGGAGGCCTCACAAATGATTTACGAAACCCAATTATAAATGAAAATCATTATGAAGAAAACCCGAAGCATCTTTATCTTATCAACAACAACAAATATTGTTTTTGAATAAAATAATGATATATTAATATTGTTCTATAATATTGGACTAAACAAAACAAACTATAATGCAATTTTTTACCTTTGCTGCTGAAGATCTGTGGTTGAATTTCTTCAAGAGAAAAGACAAGTGATTAAAGGCGTACCAATGACTCTCACCCCCTCTTTTACGTTCACGCCTAAAGGACGCAAGAAGCGACGCCATCTTGCGTTTCACTTCAGTCACATTGCTCTCCAATACGGTCGCAATATCGAACCAAGCCTGGTTCTTTTTTAACGACGACTTGTGATAATCGTCGGCTGGATCCCATAGACATGTGTGTCTTCTATATTCTTCAATCATCAACAAGGTTTTGCTGTCAGTCCAAAGCGTCGCCATCTCGTCGACACAAACGTCGTTGATAAACTAATCACAACGGCCCGAATATCATTAAATGGCGACGGCGACAAAGCAAATTCTGCCCGAACATAGAGTCGCTCGACGTTCGTAGAACGTTCAATGAATTCGGGCCGGAGCAGATGCGAAGCGAAAATGTGCGATTGATGCCGGAAACAACCGAGAACGCGCTTACGCTCCAAGAAGGAAGCTCGTTCGTTGTTCGTTGGAGATGGGACGTCGATCGGACGAGTTCGAATGATCGAAAGCTTGCCGTTTTTGGACGCGAGCTCCCTTGCTGGTTCGCTCGCTGTAATTTGTAATAGGATGATGGAACTCGTTGAAATAGAAACTCCTATTTCCCGAAGAGATTGATGGATAGTTACTGAGGGGCCCAGGCCCAGTCGAGGGTTAGTATTTGACGTGTGACAAATGCTCTTGATGTATTCGACGTATTTCCTTCTTGTCTCGATTTACAGAGTAATTTTATATTCTGATCGATCCCGAAAATGAGGTCGGACTGCTTTGTTCCAGGAATTTGGTGTATTCCGGTTGAGAAACTGATTAATCTGCGTAATCCCGAGGAATTGTGGATTGTATTCGGTGGAGGAACATTTCGAACAGATGTCGTTAACTTTTTGATTGCCATAATGTCACAATATCGTATTTTCCAATATCTATAACGCTCATTTTTTCGTTTCAGAAACGCTATTACCTTTTGAAATCTGCAAATGATAACTAAACGTCATATTTTTCAATACATTTTTTAAGGAAAACAAACCTACGAACAGGGGCATTTTCTTTCATTTCCGGGCAGCTTTTCAGCATAGACCATTTCGCCCATAAAGTATTAGGGCTGAATCTATGTGATAGTTGATTCAAGTATATATAATATGATAATTATTATTACGAAGATTGTTTGGAGTCAACCCAGTATTCACAACGATTATTAAAATAATGCATTACTAAACAGCTAGACGTTATTCTCAATAAAATACACAAACCTGAATACTTTTCTATATGGATGATGAATTCCCAATCAAAAGGTTCTAGAGCTGACCATTATCATCAAAAGAAATGAATGATTGCGCTTGAATGGCAGGACATGTTCAGGAAGATTATATGACATTCTTTATTCTCAAATAAGTCTAATAATCAACGCAAAGAATGAAACTGAGAAATAATAAAATATACCAAATGGTCATGCCAAAATGGTCATTAATCTTTCGAGTAAACCTCTTAGTGAAAATCAAATGCTCAACAAAGAATTGAAATTCTCTGTAATTCCAAGGGCAATTCCAGAAATGGAGAATTTGTTATCAACAGAAGAAATTGTGTCCAAGATGAAAGAGAAATAAAAAGAATACTGTATTACTTAAGGAAAAAACTGAAACGAACATAACAAAATGCAATTGGTTCAAACGCATGCAAAAGTGTATAGCTCTTACCGGGGAATATTTTGATATAATAAAGAGATTTTCGATGAATAATATTTTTTTTATCTCTAATCTCGAAATATAAAAGGCAAATCTCGTAGAGCAAAGACTCACCTTGTATATTTGTGAAATCATCGAGAATTGACATTTCTGACATACTTTTTAGAATTTCTCAAATATTGAATATTTCTCCACAATATTAAAATCAGAAATTCGTTGCCTAAGTTATTCACTTACCAGCCACAAGATTTCTGTGTATACAGGGTGATTCCGGAGGAGACCGTCAGATTTTAGGTGAAGTATACAGTAGTCAATTAGTTTCGGAACAATGTTGGGTTTATGGTTCGGGGCCTTCATTGAGAGTCTACAGGGTGATTTGTCCGATTCGGCCGATTTTTCTTTTATTCATAACGTTGGTATGGCTTGATCAATCTTGATGAAATTTTCAGTGTAGAACAATATGATTATTTTCTTTCAATAATTTCAACACATTCTCAAAAATACAGAATGGAAATTATAATAAGTTCAGATTAAGTATGCAGGTTGAGACAACACCTTGTACATTCCGTTTTCAGAAATTTTCTACTTGCTTCAGATTCTACCATAAGTTTTCATTACTGGAGCGTTTTTATTTTTTTTTGGCACACGTCCATTTTTCCTAGAAAAATTTTTCAAAGATGAACAATATCGTTTTTTCACTCCAAGGCATTGAGAATATTCTGAACTAGATGGTAAAGCTGTATCGTCCAATAATACAAAGCTCTTCCTGAGTCCTAAAATAAATTTTCCAAATTCGAAATTCATTTTTGATCGCTCATATTCAGATGTATAAAATCATTTAATTCAAAAAATTTCTTTATACGCACGTGAACCAAAAAAATCTACATACTACTACTACAAATACAGAATAAACATTCGAAACATATGACAGGCAAAATTATGGATTAACATAAAATTGAGTCATTATTCAGGTGATTTTCGGCAGACTTCCGGTTTTCTATGAAGCGAATATTCCTAAAACAGTAGTTTCGTTCAAAAATGTACTCACTTATGGCCTTATGGTATGTAAAATATTGAATCAAGGAGGAAAAGTAAAAAACCTTTTGAAAACATATGGAATTACGGTTTTAATGGTCTGATTTATATCTGTTGGTTCAGGTTGACTTTCTCTTGTTCGTTTAGCTTTTTCTAATATCTTTTGGGGTAGCCATTGCTTCTAAGAGTTTTCGAGATGTTATTTATTTCTTCATTTTGGTCTTCTTCAGTGCAACAAATATTTATTGCTCTATCAAATAAACATTTTGCTACTCCCAATTTAGTGTTTAGTTGGTGGTTTGACTCAAAATGTAGATATTGTCCTGTGTTCGTTGGCTTTTTTATACACAGTGGTTCTTGTGATTCCATTTTGTTTATGTACGAGTACATCTAAGAATGGAAGTTGTCTGTCCTTCTCGATTTCAATTGTGAATTTAATTGATTCCTCTTGATTGTTTAGATATTGAAGGAATCCATCTATAGTGTCTCTTCCATGTTGCCAAATAATGAAAGTATCATCTACATATCTTTTCCACAGTTTGGGTTTAAGTACATATTTTTTTAATGCCTTCTGTTCGAAAATTTCCATATATAAATCAGCTAAAATTGGTGATAGTGGTGAACCCATGGCCATTCGAATTCTTGTTGATAAAGATGTCTTCGAATTGAAATATGTTGTTTCAATACAAAGAGAAAGCATTTCCATAATTGCATTGACGCTTAGTGTAGTTCTTTCATTAAGGGTTTGATCTTCTTCAAGCTTTTTCCTAACTATGAGAAGTGTTTTATCTGTCGGAATATTAGTGAACAAACTGGTGATGTCGAAGCTGATCATAACGTCTTCTTCCATGATTTCTTGATGTTTCATTATTTCTATGAAGTGTTTCGTGTTTCTTATCATCGATGTTGAATTACTTTTTAATGGCGATATAATTTTCAGCAGAAATTTAGCCAATTGGTAGCATGCTGAATTTCTTGAACTCACAATTGGTCTTAGAGGAATATTTGCTTTGTGTATTTTTGGTAGACCATATAAATGTGGTGGTTTACTGAAGTGAGGTGTAAGTCTTGATCTAACGAATTGATCTGGAAATTCATTTCGATATTTATGAAGGATTTTGTAAATCTTGTTTTCAACTGTGGTGGTAGGGTCCTTTTTTAGTCTTTTATATTTTCCTGCTTCTAATAATTCATTGATTTTTTGATTATAAGAGCCAACATCTAGAATTACAGTGGCGTTTCCTTCGTCTGCTGGAAGTATCTTTATGGAACTATCCGATTTAAGATCTTTTAATGCCCTCTGTTCAGCTTTATTTATATTGGGTAGAGGTGTTTTGTTATTCCTGTCTAACAAGGTTCTGATTTTCCATCTGTACTCTTCGGCTTTTTCAGGTTCTCGAATTTTCTATTCAGTTTCTTCTGCCGCCAACATGATTTCAATTTTTGGTATCGTCTTAGGGGCTATAGAGAACTTGAGTCCCTTGTTGAGGAGAGATATCTGATCTTCACTTATGTTCTTATTAGATAAATTGATCACGCTTTTTGAATGATCTAAGGGTTCATATTTTCTTGACTCCTTCATAAGTTACTCCATTTTCCTTTTTTGGACTTGTTTTTGTTATTCATATATTCTTTCATAGCTATGTTTAATAGCTCCCAGAATATTTTCATAATCTTCAGCATTAGTTTTTGATTGAATGCTACATCTAAGGTTCTCGCATGTTGTAAGTAATTTGGCTTTGTTGAATCGATGTTGATTCAGTCTTTCTCTCATAAGAGCTTGACTTGTCCGTTTTGAAATCCTATCTGCTCTATAACTTTTGACAGGAAGTTTCACTCTGAGACCTTTAGGAATTAGGTTTCGATCTCTTGCAAGATGGATGAATGCCAATTGGTTGCATTTCTTTGCATATTTTATGCTGGTTCTTTCATAACTTCTAACTTCTTGAAACAACTCGGGCCCATACCGAATTTCTAGTTGATGACGAGATATTGTTGATGATGGAGCTCGTGTTGAATGATTATTTGGGCTATTACCATCATCTATTGTGGATGTAATGTTTTCCGACGATGATGGTAATAGCCCAAATAATCATTCAACATTTTTGGAATTTACCTAACCTTTTGACGTGACAACGTCTTATAAATTGGTTTGCCGGGTGACACTTCAAGAAACTGCGTTACGCTCCGCTCACGTTATGCGCTCACAATGAGAGCGAGTGAGAGGCACGCGTCCCTTCCACTCGGGCATGGTTAGCCCGCCTAAGAGCGAGAGAGACAGACATAAAAAGTGAAAGGCACGCGTCCCTTCCATTCGAGCACAGTTAGCCCGAATAAGAGCGAGAGAGACAGAGCGAGAGAGAGAGATAGGCATACACACCGGTTCATGTCTTGCGTTGTCACGTAAAACTTTCGCCCGTATACCGACTTTACAGGCAACCAATTTTTTTACAAATGAGAAACAAATAAAATATAAAACAATACACGCAAGGTAACGGGTTTTACTGGCTCAAGGAGGTTATATCCTCCATTCGCCAGTAAAAACCCTCTTACCTTGCTAGTATGTTATATACTATATTCACTTATAAAAATATGATAATTATTATTACGAAGATTGTTTGGAGTCAACCGAGTATTCACCACGATTATTAAAATAATGCATTACTAAACAGCTAGACGTTATTCTCAATAAAATACACAAACTTAAATACTTTTCTATATGGATGATGAATTCCCAATCAAAAGGTTCTAAAGCTGACCATTATCATCAAAAGAAATGAATGGCAGGACATGTTCAGGAAGATTATATGACATTCTTTGTTCTCAAATAAGTCTAATAATTAACGCAAAGAATGAAACTGAGAAATAATAAAATATACCAAATGGCCATGCCAAAATGGTCATTAATCTTTCAAGTAAACCTCTTATTGAAAATAAAATGCTCAACGAAGAATTGAAATTCTCTGTAATTCCAAGGACAATTCCAGAAATGAAGAATTTGTTGCCAACAGAAGAAATTGTGTTCAAGATGAGAGAGAAATAAAAAGAATACTGTATTACTTAAGGAAAAAACTGAAACGAAAATAACAAAATGCAATTGGTTCAAACGCATGCAAAAGTGTATAGCCCTTAAAATTCTCCATGAAAATTAAATCTCTATTTAAACCAATTTCTTTAAGATCCAGGGTTACCATCACAGTGAACATGCCTCAATTATTTACTCATGCGGAATATGCAAATATAATTTTTGTTTATGGTTTTTGTAACGGCAATGGAAATGAATACCATAGACGATTTCCCAACCGACGTCAACCAAATAAATGTCATTTCGGACGAGTATTCCATTATTCTAAAGAACATGGGCAATATTCTAGTAAGGCAGACCACACTGATAGGCCTACTCAAAATGAAATTTCGATTCAAATTATTGAACGGGTGGAGGAGGAACCGTCTATTAGTACTCGTCAAATTAGTACCGAATTAGGAATTTCGCAGAGCAAAGTGAGCAAGACTTTGAAGAAAGAACAATTCCACCCATACCACTACCAAATGGTGCAAGAACTGTTGCCATAAGATCTGCCCCAACGATTACAATTTTGTCGCTGGGTTATTAGTCACCAACGAACTATATTTCGTGTTCTATTCAGCGACGAGGCTATGTTCACTAAGAATGGAATTTTTAATATTCACAGTTCCCACGAATGGGCAAGAGACAACCCGCAATAGAAGAAGAGTCATAATACACAACACAGATTTTCTGCCAATATTTGGCTTGGAACAATAGACGGAAATTTAGTTGGCCCTCACATTTTTGCGGAAAGATTAAATGGTGAAATTTACCTAGATTTTTTGGAAAATATTTTACCAAATCTACTGGAAAATGTACATATCCACTATATGTATTTTCAGCATGACGGAGCTCCACCTTATTTTGCATTGAATGTGAGAAATCACCTGAATGTAAATTATCCGAACAGATGGATTGGTCGTAGAGGCCCTATTGCTTGGCCACAAAGATCGCCTGATTTGAACCCTTTAGACTATTTTGTGTGGGGATATCTGAAAACAAGAGTTTATAAGGTTGAAATTAGCAGTAGAGAACACCTAGTTGAAAGGATTTTCGAGGAATATCTTGAGGCAAAATCAATCCCTCATTAGAAGGTCAATTGGAAATTCAATAAAAAGGTCTCGAATATGTATTCAAAGAAGGGGAAATCATTTCGAAAAATCTATGTAATTTTTGATATTTTGTGTTAATCCTTAGTTTTGCCGTTCATGATATGTTTCAAATGTTTATTTTGTATAAGTTGTAGATTTTTGGTTTGAGTAGGTAGGTATAAAGATATTTTCTGGATTAAATGATTTTATACATCAGAATATGAGTTAATAAATATGAATTTGGAAGAACTACTTGAGGACTCAGGTATTCTACTTCAGAATATCCTCACTGCCTTGGAGCGAAATAACGATATTGTTCATCCTTGAAAAATTTTTCTAGGAAAACTGGATGTGTGCCAAAAAAAATAAAAATGCTTCAGTAATGTAAACTTATGATAGAATCTGAAGCATGTGGAAAATTTTTGAAAACGGAATATACAGGGTGTTTTTTCAACCTGCAAACTCAATCTGAACTTATCATAATTCCCACCCTGTATTTTTGAGAATGTGTTGAAATTATTGAAAGAAAATAATCATATTGTTCTATACTGAAAATTTCATCAAGATTGATCAAGCCATACCAAAGTTATGAATAAAAGAAAAATCGGTCGAATCGGACAAATCACCCTATAGACTCTCATTAGGCCCCCTTAAACCAAACATTGTTTCGAAACTGCCTTGACTAGTGTATACTTCACCTAAAATCTGACGGTCTCCTCCGGAATCACCCTATATAATTCTCAAATGTGCATAAAGTATCACTTTACATAATGAAGTTAATCAGCGAGATATTAGCTACACGACCTACACCAACATAGTATCTTCAAGAACCGCTTCCTTGGGTAATTATGCATATTTGGAAATGGCACCGGTAGTTTTATTCATGAGACCAGGTCACCGATCACTAGCTATTCCACAAACGCAACAGTAAACTTCCTGAACTGAAAGAATTCCTGCCGGTAAAGTCAATCGTTGATGGTCCGTGAGAATTCAAACATTTTCTCATTGAAAAATTGAGAATTCCGTATGATCCGCTATAAGACCTCCGAGAAGTTGTGGAAAGGAACAAATATTCCTAATTTTTAGGTGTATTGTTACGTTAAAATTGGGTCTCATCTTTTCCACGGTCACTTTGAATGCAGAATACATTGTGATTGAGTAAACTCTCAAATATGGGTTAGTTGAAAAATGTGATAATGAAATACGATAAGATGAAATTAGTTGATGACTATTGATAAAACTGGACATAGATCAAAGCACTATTTTTAATAATATTTCACTCATCTACAAAAATTCCCATTAGAGCCGTGGTATTTCCATATAATGTGTATCTGGCACTTAGAGCGATCACGGTCCACATAATCGGCCTACCGAACACACAATTCGCTCTTCCATCACTAAGTTTGAGACTTAATATTCGTTATTGGATAATACTCGACCAAATAGACATCATCCAGCTCGTAGTGAAGAGAAAATAGCGGTGGAGGGGGAGAATGTACGTGATGACCCTGAAGAGTCGATTCGTCGCCGTTCTCAACAGCTTGGCCTTTCTGTAGAATCCAGTATAACCCCGTCTTTTCAAAAACAACGCAAAGGGGCGGTCGAAAACAGGCTAATTCAAAATGGTTAGTAAAAAACAATGAAAGTCCCAGCTTTTGCCCGGTAAGAATGTACTTGAGTCTCCAAGACAAGAAAAAGAACGTCACCAACAAAGGTTTATTTTTAACTCCAAACCCTTATTGGGATAAATTCGAAAACTGGTACAAAAACAGTGCAATTGGAGTAAACAAAATCTCATCTTGGACGAAATATCTGGCACATGATTAAGGCCTCCACACCGGAAATAAATCACAATTCATTCCCTTCGGCCACCGCCATACCCAAACTGGCCAAGAGCGGATTATCAGACTAAAATTTGATAAAAAATAATGGGTCATTCGAATACAGAACTGATATCAAGCTATTTGCAATCCAGACCACCACCAAAATATAATCGAATAAAAGAGGTAATATCAAAAAGAAAAACTTCAACAGCATATGACTTCAGTTTCAGCACCAGCAATGTGTCAACACATCAAAATCAAAATGCGATAAACAATAATACTGACCAAAATTGTAATCTTGTTATACAATCAAGAATAATAAAAAAAAATAATATTTCGATGAATATCCTAGACAATTTCTTATTATAATGACAATAATAAATATTTTTAATGTTAATTTGTTTATATTATTTGACATTTTGCTAACCAATATGTAACATACAGCCTTGGCCAAAAGTATTGAGCACCCATGTCACCTTTCAGTTTTTTGAACAGGGTCAAACCGAAATAAAATTAAACAATTTCTGTATGTTTATATCATTATTTATTAATACATAATCAATATTTTGTGGGTTCACCTTTTGCATTAATTACGGCAGAAATTCTTTTTGGCATCGAGTTCACTAGTTTTCTACAGTCTTCAGCCGTTATCGCTTTCCACTCCAGACGCAAGCAGCGTTTTAGCTCTTCTTTGTTGTTAATAGTGTGGCGCCGGATTCTGCGCTTTAATAAACCCCATAAATGTTCTATGGGGTTTAGGTCCGGAGACTGGGCAGGCCAGTCCAGAAGTTCAATGCAATTTTCTCGAAACCATGTCATCGAGCGAGCAGACTTGTGGCACGGCGCGTTATCCTGCTGCAATTTAACGCCATCCATATTTGTGTTTTCAAAAAGTGTGTTGAATGAATGCAACAACGCAGATTCTAGTACATTTATGTACTTTTCAGAGTTCATGCGACCCTCACACACGAACAATTCGCCAACTCCAGAATCAGTCATGCAGCCCCAAACCATTATGCTGCCGCCACCGTGTTTTACAGTTGGTACTACACACTCTGGTTTAAATTCTTCACCTACCCGGCGACGCACAAAGATCACACCAGGTGTTCCAAAAATCTGCAACAACGAGAAAAATATTGAGCCCCGAGAAAAATATTAAATTAAAATGAAGAGGCATTTTTTTCAAACTGTTTATGAAATATTATAAGGACATTAAATTAACTAACTTACCTCAAAGTTTGATTCATCTGACCACACGACATTTGACCAATCTTCTGCAGTCCAACTTCGGTGTTTTAAAGCCCATTCATATCGAGCTTTCTTGTTGTCATCCGAGAGCCATGGCTTCTTTTTGGCTTTACACCCTCTCAAACCAGCTTCCTGAAGTCGTCTGCGAATTGTGCGAGCAGAAATTTCTACTGACAATTCAGCAGCAAGCTCGGAAGAAGTTTTTTTCCTATTTTTTAACGATTCTCTCAATAACTGACGATCTTGACGACCCGTAGTGATGCGTTTGCGCTCGGTTCTAGGCCTATTCCGATGAGATCCGGTAGCAGAGAATCGCTCAATAGCATATTGCGCAGATCGGCGCGAACATTTCAAAGTTTTGGAAATTTCTAATTGTGATTTCCCTTGCTCATGCAGAACCTGTATCTGCATACTTTTTTCTAACGAAAGTTCGTTTCTTTTTGGCATATTATAACGATATCACTCCAATCTTCCGCAAACAATCACCAAAAGCAAACTAAACGACTGGATGTGTCCACAACGAAGGGCAGTAGCGAACTGATGAATAAAGACAAAATGTGCAAAAATAGCAAACTTTATGGTACCCAGGTGTTTTATTGCTTTTTGCGGCACATGTAATTATTTTTAATCCTTTTTAGATGCCGACAAAAGAATCCTTAAACAATAGCTTTTTTTTTCCCACACTTGCCGTGCACCTGCGGAATTTTTTAGGGTGCTCAATACTTTTGGCCAAGGCGGTATTTGTTATTCATGAAATAAAATCCCTAAATACCATTCGTGCTTTTAAACTATTCGGAAATTTTAAGCACACTGAAGTTAAATTGTTTTAAGTTTTAAGTTTTAGTTTTTTCGTTATAATGAGAAATTTTTGGTGGAGAGACGTTCCCATAGTTCGCCTCTGGATCTGTGACAGGTTGAAAGAAGCAATTAGTAGGCAAAAATGGCCAAAATCCAGTATTTTTCGAGGTTTTCCGAACCAAATTAGTATCAAACAGTAAATACACTGTAATTACTCCAACCGGTGAATCTGCTTTCTTACATGTCAGTCGGGTCAAAGCTGTTCATGGAAGAGAATCTTCGTTCTTTCCCATACCTATAATTTGTTCGAATCGGAACAAACCTGTTGATGAATGTGAGATGAATATTTTCCGGTAACGGTACCCAAGATCGAAATGAAAAATGCCTTTATGTATATGTAAATAAATTCATTCCACTCCACACGAGATAGGCAGGTCGGTTCATTCAAACGCCGATGGACGTTTCTTGATGATACCGGCAACACCTTCAGGCGCATGCTGATAGAATAATCCATAAGTTTCGATGTACGATGCAAGTGTCAAGAATGCAGAAAGAAAAAATTCCATCAATGTGATGACGAGAAATTCTTGTGGAAAATGCTTGCTTGAGATATTTCTATGTCTATCATTGACTTTTTATGTCATTTATTCTATTGATCTTGATATCACCATATTTCGGTTGTGAACAATATTGCCTATGTGGGTTGAAGATTTGAGCAAAGTTAAATAAACGTAACTGTGTACCATAAATTGAGCGTATGATACGACAGCTTAAGGAACAACCCCAGTAAAAATCTATTCATCCCATTTATGTTTAGTGATATGTTGATGTAGAACTTGTTTGATATATGGTCCATAAAATCCAGGATAACGTGTTGGCCGATCGCCGAATAAAGATTAGAGAGATTGCTGTGATGCTAAACCTTTCATACTAATGGGTGCATAATATTTTATATCAAAATTCAATAATAATAAATATTTAGGCCATCAAAAAAGAACAATTACATGGCAGGTCAGAATGAAATTACATATATCAGAAATTCAGTCATGACAGTAAACCATTGAAATATTTTTAAAATTTTCAAAAATATAAACGAAAAAATTCATCAGTAGTATAAAATGTATTTTCAAGAAGGACCTTCCGAATTTCAGACACAAAAAGTATTTCAGGGTCATCTTTGATGGCATCGAGGAACTTGTTATATATCAGATAAACCGGTATGAATGAGCATTTTTTTTGTGAAAATAAAACACTAATTATTAATGGGAAAGTGAAAAATATTTCATTCAATGTATTGGCTATTGTTTTCTACACATTTTGACCATCTTTCTGGCAATTTGTGGATACCACGCCAATAAAATTGTTATTTTTTTAAAGCAAACCAATTTTCGACCTCCTCGGAATTAAAGTGCTGCTCAGCCAATGCGTGTCCCTTCGGATGAAAACAAATGGTAGTCGGAAGTAGCCAAGTCTGGTGAATACGGTGGGTGGGGTAGCAGCTTCCAGCCAAGTGTTTTGATTGTATCCTCAACCGGTTTTGCTTTATGTGCAAGTGCGTTGTCATGGAGCAAAATTACCTGGCCGTGTCTTCTGGTCGTTTCTCGATCAATGGTTCAAATTGATCATGTGTGGTCGGTAGCGATCACTGTTACCAATACTACAGTAAATTATTGGATCTATTTGACGTCGCTGTCAGGGAAAAACGCACCCACAAAATTGCCCTTCCATCACGACAGATGTCGTTCTGCGGAATTGGTCGTATTGGGCTACAAATTGCTACCTCACCCACCATATTCACTAGATCTGGAACCGTGTGACTACTTTTTGTTTCAAAACTCGTATTTGGACTCACCCACCCCAAGATGCAATGTGTCTCGAGCTGTCCGATTTTTTGAAATCGGTGGTACAGTTCAGTGGCGTGCCAAAGGCTTCTGATCTCTCACAAGCGTGAAAAACACCCTTGATGCGATAAAAAACCTTACGTCTCTTCTAAAATCGCATTCCCTCAAATGGTAAACAGGAGAATGGCTGGTTTTCAGAGCATCTCCATTTTTTCGGGACAATTGTTTCCCTTTGAGAAACGGTACATCGAAGAAAGTTTCCGTGTTGTTTTATTCAAATGCTGCGGAAAGAGAAGCAAATTCTTGTGTTATTGGAATAAAATATGCGATAGCGGACAGAAGGAGTGAAGATCAGTGCCGAGGGTCACGTATATCGTCGCCATACGCCCCAAGAATTTATTTGTACATTTCCTTTCTCCCGTTACAATGAATGCATACTAAATTTAAATGTGCACCTTCGATTTCGATTCGTTTTGCATGTGCGTCGTGTGTAATGTCATGAAAATCGAATTTTTTACTGCAGATGTGCATTTCCTTAACTCATTTGGTATTCAATCGGAGTAATGGCGAAAACGAATTTTGTTAAAAGATTTTACTTTCGTAGAATCTAATTTTATATAATTGCAGACCAAAAAGCTCTTGGTTCTCAACTAATGGTTTAGATTTAAGGTAATTCCGATATTCACCGTTTGTATTTTACCACCATCGACACACGAAAGCTACTTAAATTCAAGTTGAATATCACTTTGGATAATTTTTATAATTTTTATAATGTTTTTTTTTTTACTTATTCTAGTAGGCTGTTCTCCTTGACGTCTTATTCAAATTTGATTTTCATATTCTTTTATTTGCAGGTAAGTTTTATAATTTTTTTGCCTCATAGAGCCTCAATTGTAGGTATACCCATATAATAAGGTGTATGATTGAAGTTTGAATAAATTCAATACATTGTTCATAATCATTTTTTATTTCCCAAAAATATTCACTGTTGTGTTATGAACATTTTTTTCATTGGTCATTTCCTAACCGTTAATGTGTTACCAAAAGACTAAAAAAAAATTAAAAACAAATTACCCTAATTTATTCATAGATATACTTGTGCGGGTACAAAATTAGAAATAATAATAATCACCCGCCTAATGAAGGGCAGCGCACTTCCTGAGTCGCTGGTTATACTATTACAGTAGATCCAAAAATTATCTCTGGTAGAAAAGATGTTTGCAAGGTGAATAAAAACAAGTTTGTAGTTATAATGGAATTATGTATTCACAGTTAAGAATAGTTACACAATGTTCGGCACTTGAGTTTACACTCACAGAAAGAGTTTTTAGGTGTCTATAATAACCAAGGATTTGAACTTCTTTGCTCAATCTTGGGCACTTCTGGTAATATTAAATAATAAAGAGATCTGACCTTATTTGTTGTTTGGAGTTCACCACAGCTTTGCTTCAATCGTAGAGGGTAGATTTCTCAGAATAAGGTGCAGGGACTTCGGATGACATTTTCACTAACAAATTGTGGCTTGGCGATATGCAATTGCTTCACAGATTCACAATTCACAACCTTTTTCTTTTACGTAGAGAATTTCAACTGAGTAATTCACATACACATGAACTAGGGTAGCTAACTGACCCGAAAACAGATTATTTTGAGAGATCTTTAGAGGAACTTGTAGTTCTGAGTGCCGTTATAGACTCCTGAAAGTAAATTGATAAAGGAGAACTTACCTGTAGTACTGTACAAGAGAGAGTGTAGAGAGAGAATGAATTTGAATAATTGAGAGAGGTCTTACAGGTAGCTAAGTTTAGGGATTTCCAAAATTCCGTCCGACAGAAGGCATTCTTGGAAGTAACGGCCGCTACCCCAAATTCCAAGAACTATCCTTTGTTGCGAGAATATCGCAACAATACTCTTTCAATATTTTCTTTTACAAATTTTTAGGAAACTGTTATTTACGACTCAAAAATTATTCTTTCTTTGGTAGTGATTTTTAATAATATAAATATATTTTTTTATTTTTTTTTGTATTTAAAGAATTAGTTTTTTCAATCATAATTGACAGTTCTGTACAAAGTAACAAACGAAAAATGTTTTTTCACTAACAATTTCATTGTTTCTTGAACTAAAAATTTGTAACTAACAATTTTTCTCTGATACATTTGTTACAAAACGTTGCTGTTGATCGAAACACCGAAAAAAATTTATTTCATATTCTTTATTTTCCGATTTTCTGCATATAATGCATAGAAACGTTTTTGAATTTTTGGAGAGACTAGAAAAAGAAAGAAATGATTTGTTTATAACAAAATTGTTTAATAAACATTTAAATCGTTAGTAAAAATTTTTGTTTGTTCATTTTTTCTGAATTGTCAATTATAAATAAAAAAAAACCAAAAATGAACTAATCCCTTGTTGAATAAACATATGCAAAAAGGTGAAAAACGATTGAGAATTATAATTAAAAAAACAATTTTTTTTTGATCATAAATAACAGTTTCTTGAAAATTTGGAAAAAACGTTTTTCAAAAAAAGTTTATTTTTAAAAAAAAATCATAAATAAATGGGTGACTCTAATTTACTGTTTTACAGTCAATAAATATTTTTTATTAGAATAAAAGCGGTTAGTAAGTGAAAAATGAAAAAAAAAATTTCCAGATTACAGTGAATTTTCAAAGTATTGTTCCAGACTTTTATCACGCTATCTTTCATTTTATGAATATACAATAAAGGCTCCATGAAGCGAAAAAATTTTATGGCGATTATTTAAATATGTTTTCATTTCATAATGATTAAGCACGCCCCGGAAAAAGTTGTTAATCATCACATGTTTCGCTTATTGGAAAAGTGACTTCAATAAAATTTTTACAAGAATCAGTCCTTTGAAAAATGTGAAGAATGTATTTTTATTTTTTTTAGATTTTTATATATCTATTATATAGGGTGTCCCGTAACTCAACGTCAAGCGGTTACTGGGCGATATGCTAGGTTCTAGCAAAATTTAAAAAAATTGATCATCATGGAACCTGTGGCCTGCCGGCCAGTTTTAATAAGTGTATAGAACGAATTGCGAAATGTTGAGTTGAGTTGGTGAACAAGAGCGCCAAAAAATAAGAAAAAATATTTTGGAATATCGAGCCGAAAATGGTCTCAATCGATTGGGTTCGACTCCCTGATTAAGAATTCGTGGCGAATGTTGAGTCTGTCCGGCCGGCCGGCCGTATCCTCTCTAGCATCCAAAAGGAATCAGCTAGAGTTTTCATATTTTCAGAATAGGTTAATTGTCCAAATATCTCGGTCAAGTTCGTTATTGGGCCAAATCCGTCGGATGGTTCAGTAGTTATGAGCATCTGAAATTTAGTTTCCTCAATAACTACTAGAATATCCATCCGATCAAGTTGATACTTGGAACGTTATTGAGGGAGGCTGAAACTAAACGGCTTGCAAAATTTCGCAGAAATCGTCACGCTAGAAAATTTTTAAAAAATTCCCAAAAAAAAAATTTTCAATACTCAATATCTCCTAAGACTTCAAAAAATAAGAAAAAATAGAACAATTGTACCTAACAATGAATTAGTGACTGTAATCAATAGCATGGTTATTTAGGATTACGTTTAAAAAAAATTACTGTAAAATTGATATGAGCAACGTCAATATGGCGCGCGGACGGTAATTATTAACGCTAAATTAATATGATTAATAATGAAGGTGCAGTTTCTGGTAATGGAAGTTGATTTGAATAAATTTCTTCTTCTATCATGATCTATATCCAAAATCAAAATTTATTACATTATTAATTACAGGAAAAAACTCAAGACCACTTTTTCAACATCTTAAATTGTTTATAACTTTTGAAATTCACAATAAACAATGATTTAGACACAATTCGGAATCGAATGAGCTGTATCACATAATTTTAGTAATTGTATCTAAAATTAACATCAATTCAAACTCATTAACTAGACTTTATATCTGTTCAGCAGTGGCGTCCACAAATCCTTCATCTACAACGGCAGATCAGTCATAAAGTTAATCTTTTAGGTTACTCAAAATTAACGATGGTAGCGATGAAAAGGCAAGAAAGAGGCAAAGGCGCATTTCACACAATTTTTACTCTAAAAACAAATAAATTAATGTGATTAATGGCCGGTTTCTGAAGTCAAAATAAACTCAGTTTATCTATTCGAGAAAGTTAAACGAGAGATAACTGTCGAATTGGGTTTCTGACTACCGCGCCGACAGATAAACTACACATAAACTCCATTTATCTTAACTCGTCCCGATGACGGGTTATCTCGACGTTAACGTTAACTATTCAATATTTACATGACAGTTCCAAGATAACCTCAAAATTATATCTCCGAAAATTCGAAAATTCAAGTTCATATACAACTCAAACATGGAATTGACAACAGAAATATTTTCAAGTTCCTCATCAGATGAAGAAATTCTAGAATTCATCAATAATATATCAATACCTCGACAGATAAGGATTCGTAGATCTCCGATGGAAATGTATTCAGATGAAGAGTTTAGGTAAGTAGTAGTAACTGTCTTTTATTGCAAGCAATTGGCCAATTGACCTGAGGTCTTTCAGCCTATTAAAAATACACAGTAGCATAGTTTCACAAAAATCTAACATTAAACATTTGTTTATGAAAGTGTATCTTGGATGTTTTCTATCAGAAATATTCTCGTAATATGATATTGATTCTTCAAATTTTTTTAGGCAAAGATACCGACTGAACAAAAGCACAGTGGGATATTTATGTGATCAACTGAACCCAGTTTTATCCCCAACATCTCAAAGAAAAGTGGCATTATCTGTTTTAGAACAAGTGTGCATTGCTCTACGATACTATGCCACAGGCACTTTTCAAATTGTTGTAGGTGATGATATCAATGTTCACAAATCAACGGTATCTAGAGTTATTTTCAATGTGAGCAAGGAAATAGCCAAGCTATCTGAAAGATTTATAGGTATGCCAAGAAATGATACTGAAATTTTAGAAACCAAGGCGGGCTTCTATAACATAGCAGGTTTTCCAAATGTACTTGGTTGCATTGATGGAACTCATATACCGATTATTTCACCTGGAGGAGATAATGCTGAATTATTTCGAAATAGAAAAGGTTATTTCTCCTTAAATATACAGGCTGTGTGTGATGCTAATTTGACTATACGTGATATTGATGTACGCTGGCATGGTTCAACGCATGATAGCACAATGTATCATAGCTCTTTTTTGCGGGCTCGGTTAGAGAATAATGAATTTGGAAACTCCTATCTGTTAGGGGATAGTGCTTACCCTTGTGGTCAACATTTGCTAACCCCAATATTGAATCCAACTCAAGGCATGGAGGAACGATATAATAAAGCACACATAAAGACCCGGAATACAATTGAGCGAACATTTGGAGTGTGGAAAGAAGATTTGCCTGCCTGTCGATGCAACTTCGTGTCAAGCTGGATTGTGCACTTGCAATAATCGTTGCAACTGCAATATTACACAACATCGCATTACAGCAAAATGATAATTTTGAGTATGAAGAAGAAGTTCCGCAACTACAACAACCCGATGAGTCAATACCTGCTACTCTCGAAGGAAATGCATTCAGAAGATCAATAGCAATTCAATATTTTAGGTGAGTGGCAGGGTATAAAATCTCTTCAAATTTCTTAATTTAGTTCGTATTTAAGCTTCTCATTTTGTGAAGTCATCTGAGACACAAATAGCAAATATTCAAATTGGTATGAAATTATTACCTTTATTAATGAGGAGAAATGCCATAATCAGTAGGAAAACATGTATGCAAATTTCATTGCAAAAAGTGTGTGATAGCCGAGGAATTCTTAACTGAAAGCTTATTTTTGCAACTCAGATAACGTCACTTTGTATGAGAGAGACGTCAGAACTTTCTATCTCTCTGCAATATGCAAGAGCATACCTGTGTTTTTAATCAAGGGGTAAATGAGAGAACTTTTAATTTAAGTTATTTATTTTTCCTGTAACTTTTTTTTCATCACTTCCAAACGCAATTTCACCTCTTCTATTTCTAATAACTTCAACGTAACTTCTGCCTCCAACAACTGTTCCTCTTTCTTGACCTTCAGATTTTCGATATCAATCTGTTTTTGTATTAACTCCACTTTTTTTGCTGTTAATAAGTCCTCATTGGCCTGCTTTGCATTTTTTCTTTTCATAATTGTGTTTGTTGTTGTAATGAGAGCTTTTTTTTTTGTTGCAGTTAACCCTATTCGACTAGATGCTGGTCTTTTTTCACCTGGTCGCCTTCTAGGAGTTTCAGGAGTCGCCAGAGGACTATTATGTGTTGAAGGTTCTTCCTGTGAGAGAATTACCTCCTCAGAGAAATTCAGTTCCATATCTGCAATGTATTTTAGATGAATAAATATATTTTGTATTATGGTTACCTGTTTGATTCGAATATCTCAATTGTTACGAATCTCACATATATAAGAATTACTCACTTTGCTCAGTAGCACTACAGGATGATTCTTCCTGCAAATATTGAACCATACCCTGCTGGCTGGTTGAAGGCATGTTTATACAGATCTCAGGGCTTGCAGGAGGTAGCACAATGGCAGAGCCTTCTGATTCTCTCTCTTTCTCATCTGAAATATGTTATTTTTTAGTTCATTCGAAATTGCATAGTTAATTATATGCAATATTTCGTTGAAGGCGCAATAATTATAGTGTAATCCAGATTCCTTATCATACTCACTAAGTTCATAATACGCAGCTGACGAGTCGTAAGGGTTTGTTAGTGGTGTGAAGTGATGCTGCAACAAACCCATTACTTTCTCATCAACTTGCGTTGCCTTTGGTGTGAAGGTCCCTCCACCAGTTTTGTATCTTTCACACTGCAAATCGATAGAAATTATGAAAACAATAGAATCCTCTTGCTTGTGTTTACCTATGTATTTGAAATTTGATTATACCTACTTTGTCGTCGGCAAAATTTTTTTTTGCTTTTTTCTTTATATTGTCATATAAAGCACGCAGCTGTTTTTCGCTCCGTGGACCAGTCTCTCCAGCGGCGTTAAATTTTGCGGCTATCTTCTGCCAGGCCTGGTTTTTCTGGTTCACATTACTGGCATCTGTTTTTTTGTTATCGATTGTACTTATAAATTCTCTAACAATATCCAGTAATAAAATTTTTTAACACTCAGTGAAATTTCTAGCCCTTTGTCGACTCATTTTGTTGCGTAACTGTTTCATTCGTTTGTTTTTGAATTTGAATTCACAATCTTTGACGCCAAAAGAACGTCACAGAATGTTGAATCCATCTCTTGATTCTGTGTTCTGCTTTCGATACGATTTGTAAATAAGAATTTTTTTCATATAGAATTATAAGAGAATGATTATTTTATAGTTGTAAATTAGTCTCTCTTTGAAATTATATTGAATCTTTTGAAATATGTCAGGTTTGATTACAGTGACATCTATTATTACTTTTATGAACTAACAATACTGTCGATACCGTCGAGTTATCCAATCGATAGCTAACCGAAGCATAAATTTGACATCAGAAACCCGTGCGGCGTTTAACGAGCCGATAAATATTAACCACAGTTAACGGCTGGATAACTATCTGACGTTTATCTGTCGAGTTCAGAAACCGGCCATAAGAAACATTAGTTCTACCATAGCAGTCTATTACTAAAAACCCAACTATTAAACACATTGTAATTTCACTGTTGATGACTTGTAGTTTTTATTTCGCACGTTGGTGCTCACGATGTTCGAACACAGTTAATACAAAGTAATAATAACATATCGGACATGCACGCACGGCCATTGTAAGCATGGGTTTCCGGTTTTGTGCGTTTCCTAACCTAAGGCAAGTTTCCGTCAAACAATTGAAGTTCGCGAGTGCGATGATCGCAACATCTCGGACATTCACTTCGGCATATTAAAGTGGTGCGGCGCCTAATGATAGCCCAGGCATAAATATTGCATTATTATAATAAGATAGCCGGCCATTAAGGGGTTTCAAGACAGATTACCCGTGGAATACTGTTACTTTTCTTGCAGATGCAACGTGATGGTCAATGTCGTGAAGTTCGCTATAGGAGAAATTTCACACGATTGAAACGAATTCGGATAAGTAAAAACAATTCGCACCGAATCAAAGTTTTATTAACTCCAATTTTCGGTCGTAATTCGCGCCCTAGTAGACATAGTTCAGTCAATCTGTACATTTGGTGCGGGTATAATTACCCGCTCGATGAAATTTGGTACACTTGTTGAAAATGATGTAACTAAGCTACCTTTGCGATGGCCTCGCTGAAATGTTAGCGGTTTTTTGAAAAACTCAAAAAAAAAGTAAAAAATGCATTTTTGTCGAATTGTATGCATCGTACAGAAAATTTTATTGAACAAGATATGTAAAGGACGTTGCGATCTACATTTTTTATCATTGGTGCAATGCTTCACGACTAAAAGCGCACAAAGTAGGTGGCGCTAAAGTATCAAAAAGAGTGTTTTTCATGTTTATTCGTCCTGAAAATGTTGTTTTAATGCAAAAGTTTAAATGTAAAAGTTGTTCCTTACACTATTATCAACAACTTTTATTCCAACATTTTTTTCGTACAACTTACCATTTACAAGTTATAGTAATACATAGCGCCGCATATACAGCACTGTTCTGCTAACGGTAGTTTTCTCGGTCCTATTGTGACTTTCTCCGGCGACGTTGGCATAGTTCTAACAAAAGGGCCGGTTTGATCACCTGCCCTATTCATTAAGGACCGTACATTTTTCAGTTGCTATGAGATTATCGGAGAGTAAAGACAGCATAATTTAGCTCTGTAAAAATGGGCGATCAAGTTCCTATTTGTTTTGTTTGTGAAGAAAGTGTTGTGAAAAATGCCCGTCAAGTTGGGAGAAAATGAGCAATAATAAGGCGCAAAAGAGTGATAGACGGTCGGCCGCTAGTTCCTCTTCAGAAAGCTCCAGAAGTGAATCTACAGAGCAAGAACCACTGAGAAAAAAACTACGAAGCTCTAACAAAAGATAAATTAGCAATGCGGAACAACCAGTTAGCATAGATTCAAAACTGTCAAACAATCATTATGAAATGAAAACATGTACATAAAAACGATCACATAGTATATAAGGAACCTCTTCATTGGAAGCATAAAAAAAATAAACTGAGTAGCCTTTTTCTCATGCGACCAATGAAAGAGTTGAAAAATTGTAAGCGATTTAGGTTTGTAAGTATTTTTGCAATATTTTGTATGATCTTTCTATACACCTGTTAATAAATACAAATACAAAACTGAATTTTCAAAACCTCTTCAAAAATCTGTTTAATTGATGACATTTTTCAAAAAATAAAAAACAAAACTGAAAAACATTAAAAATTGTCTTTGTTAATAACATTGAGAGTTCAACAAAATAATTCATAACAGAATGCGACTCAAAAAATCAAATAATCCATTATTTGCAGCTTCAAAATGGTTAGTTGTACAAAATAATGTTTAAATAAAAGTTATTGATAATAATGTAAGGAACAACTCTTACATTTAAACTTTTGCATTAAAACAACATTTTCAGGACGAAAAACATGAAAAACACTTTTTTTGATACTTTAGCGCCACCTACTTTGTGCTCTTTTAGTCGTGCAGCATTGCACCAATGACAAAAAATGTAGATCGCAACGTCCTCTACATTTTTTGTTCAATAAAATTTTCTGTACGATGCATACAATTCGAGAAAAATGCATTTTTTTTACTTTTTTTGAGTTTTTTTGAGTTTTTCAAAAAACCGCTAACATTTCAGCGAGGCCATCGCAAAGTTAGCTTAGTTACACCATTTTCAACAAGTGTACAAAATTTCATCGAGCGGGTAATTATACCGTCAAAACGATTTATTTTTCGACAGATTGACTGAACTAACAGGCAATCACAAGTTTTGTGCAAAAATTTGAGTCTTCACCAAATATCATCCACAAAAAATCACGGTTTGGCGCAATCTTCACACCGGCGGCATCATGGACCGTATATTTTCGTTGATGCCAACAATTGTCACGTTACTGTCAATGGCGATCGTTACCGCGTCATGATAACGAATTTTTTTTGGTCCCAATTGCAAGGTATGGACTTGGCCAACATGTGGTTTCAACAGGACGGTTCCACTAGCCACACAGCACACGTAGCAATTGGTTTATTGAAGCAGATATTTGGTGAGCGTGTTATTTCGAAAAACGGTCCCGTCGGCCGCCTCGTTCGTGCGATTTGACGCCTCTAGACTATTTTCTTTGGATCTCCGTCAAGTCACTGGTGTAATACAACAAACCGACGATATTGCAAGAGCTTAGAGACATTATTGAACGCGAAATAGTGGCCGTTTCGGCTGAAATGTGTGGCCGAGTAATCGAAAATTGGGTCCAGAGAATTGACCGCAGCAAATTGGGCACGTGGTGGCCGAGTTCTATTTATAAATATTATGTTTGTACTTCAAGCCAATAATGAAGTTTTTGAAATATCTCAAATGGTTTGTGTTTTATTTAGATTTAAAGTTTTCAAGCCCCTATTGGAAAACCCAGCGAAGAATGGAAAAATGGCCAAATCGAAAAAAAAATTATATCTCCGATTATACTGATGGTAAAGCCCTGAAATTGAAACATTATACAGGCACTTTTTCACGAAGAATCCAGTGGCGTGCTTCTCCTTTTTGCACCGTTTTTAATTACGAAGAGATTAACAAATAAATAAATTCATGACACATAAATTAAATTAAAATATTCAAGATAAAACTTAGACCAACCAGACCGTAGCAAGCAACACATAGAAAATTCGAATGATAAAATTTAAATTCGAAGATGAAAAATCTTCTCATAACAATCAGTGCTTGACTCAAATTGTGTGCTGAATATATCAGCAACTCAAATATAATACGATTTTCTACATGTTTGATTTTAACGCGCTGGAATGCTCTAACATAATAATCAACAATTTGCAGATGGATCTTGTTTAATGAGGATGCGTTGTAGTTACTCGCCAAATATTTGATCACTTTAAAAAAAAAACGTAGAGCGATGTTAGATAGCTTCGCTCTGATTATGGATCGTAAATGTAAATGGATTTCCTCTATTATTTAAGTGGTGCAATGAAATTAAGATTGATCGGTGTTGTAATGGACGAATTTATGTTTTGCATAATAAAATTCTTCTATGCTACCGTTGCCCTTCAGGCGTTGAACTTTCAGTGCATCGAGAAATGATTCCATTTTCAAGATAAAAGGCTCATGAATCCTGATAAAACAAGTCGAATAGATAAATATTATAATGCTCTATCCTCCGAAGGAAATGAGCTAGAGTTCATATTTTCAGAATAGATTGATTGTCGAAAAATTATTGGGCCAATACTTTCGAATAACGTTGACAGAAAATGTCTGCCAAATTTCGTGAAAATCATCAGGATAGTAAAATGGAAATATGAATATTTGTCATGACACAAATATCCATTAAATCAAAATTGATATAGATCAACATCGTGAGAAGAACATTCACCAGATAACTTGGTATCCCAACCAACATTTTATAGCATGATTCAATTGAAATGAAAATAATTAGAAATTCATTAGATCCAAATACAAGTCTGCATTCACTAGCCCGCTATTTATCACAAACCATCCAGAGCGGTTATCTGTTTCCATCCTAAATCTTAAACTATCCGAATCCAAAAACAACAAATCTAACCCCTCTACGACAAAGATCGAATTTAGATATAACATCGATGGTCTTATATTCTATAGCTTCTTCGCTAAAGTATATTTTTTAACAGACCTGGGGGTAAATATGTAGGAAAGAAAGGATATAGGATTTTGAGAATATAAAATATTTTGAGGTTACTGCACCTCACTAACACCAATAAGTATTTTCATAGTGTATACCATTATGTTTTCACCATAGACAACCAACTCCCTCACTAAATATTTCGAGAAATTGAACCGATTTTAACTGCTTAAACAGCCGCATGAGGCGCTCTCATCCCTGTTTGTTTACGTTTCCTGCCACGCCATTGTCTCCATTACGAGACGTTATTCGAATTTCATTTGCAACGAGGTTAAGTAATAAGAGGTTAAGAAAGTGACAAGTGCCTAATTTGTTTTATTTTTGCTATAATTTATGTTATTTTCATCATTTATCAATACATAATTATGTACAATAAAATGAAAAAATGGTTACTTTCAATACTAAATGTTGTGTTCCAAATTATGAGGATAGAAGCTGTAAATGATACAGATTTATCAACAAAAACAACAAACACATTTTGTTGATGCATTGTCGTCTGTATGTCCTAATGTCATTAAAATGAATCCAGTTTTTTTTTATTATATTATGATTGTATTTTTCTACAACAATTTATATATCTGAACTCTGATAAGTTTACCCTTAAATTTAAAATATCTGTGGAAGAACCTTTCATTCTGCAACAATTTATGTCTCAAATTTGATTGTGACAAGTTTACATTCATGTTGAAAGTATTGATGGGAGGCTCATATAGAATGTTTACGCCTATTAGTTCAAAATAATGTCACCAGGAGGCGACAATGTTTCAAAAATAACTTCAGAACAGCCGCATGGGTACGTCTTGAAACAAACATGGAAGGGGGAGTTTCCCATCTATAGATTGTCTATGGTTTTCACACAATGTGTCTACCAAGAGGAGTGAAATATTGCCAATTTCAAAACTTTCGAGATCATTCTGTTCCGATCACTGGCCGATACGATTCAAATATGATCACATATTGTTCGTTTCCATTGATGGGAGAATAAAGAATAAGCAAATCGGTTGCGGTGGCCAACTTGAGATCCAAACAAACTCAATTTATATGTAAATCGAAAGTGTGGCCACATAATTTTTTTATGTTTTTTATTCTATGAAACGTCGAGCGATTCTCTGTGGTTTTACCGATCTACATTTACATTTCGTTACTGGTCACATCCGTGGGTAAAAACTACGTTCGGATCTGTCTACTTTCCGGTATTTGACTCTCTTTTGTGTGCCTGTTCATCCCATTCTTATTGATCAAAAATGAATATACTTAAATATTATTTTGTTTCGAATATGATGTCAAATATATCATTACTAATTAAAATAAATGGGAATATGGTTGAAGTTTACTGAACAAATATGATAATACAATCAATTCAGGTATCTCAATAGCATATTCTAAAACAAGTTGTAGAATGGGAACCTATTCCAACACGAATGCGAAATTCGAAATTTCGAACGCATGAGTGCTATTGAGTTACTATTCAAAAAGCAACAGAAGATGTTTATTACATTCAATATACCCACCCCACAACAAAGACGAAAGGAAAAAATATACATACATAGACTACATCCCTTCTCTGAGTAACAAAATTTGCAAAAGAATTAGACATTATAATATTGAAGTTATATGTACCAACAAGAAAAAAAAAATTTAAAATCATTGATTTTCAATGGTAAAAATCTACTGAATAACACACAATTAAGTGGTGTATATAAACTATACTGTAACAAATGCCCTGCATTTTACATAGGTGGACGTTCCTTGACAAAACGAATCGATGAACATAAAAAATCAATCCTCCAAAATAAGTCAACGACTGGTTTCTCAAGCCATTGTATCTCCTCTAACCATTTTATTGATTTTGAAAAAACTAGAATTATACACAAATGCAAGAAAAGTAAACGTATGGATCTTTTGGAATATTTAGAAATAGCTTCAGCTGATAAACAAAATCTGCAAAAACGATCACTTAGAATTCCGCCTATCACCAATTTTAACATCTGTTACTTGATACGAATATATGCACTGTATGAACCGTTATTGTTTTGTATTCAGTTTTGAGAATGGGATAAAACATGCATGTCGACAATTATGTTTGAATTAAATTTGTGAAACGTACAGTCAAGTCGAGAAATCAATTTCGATAAAATCAATAATTAATCTTCTGACAACATCACACCAAAAAACATCGATCCGGCTAATGATTAAGAAATTTAGTATTCAATTTATTTATCTTTGAATTTGATTGATTTATACTGACACCTATGTCATTTTGAAGGTGTAATGCAGAAACAAAGAAATATTACTAAAAAAGTACTACAGCACTGTGATAAAGTCAGGCGTTTAATATTTCGTAAATCGCCATATTCTGAAAGTAACTTTATAAATGCAATCGATCTGGCAGAAAATATATCTATTTATTTCTTCACTGTTCCCAATCTGAAGGTTTAAGCACCTTCTGTGTCTAATTTGCTAGATATTTGAAAGACCCACTAAGCAATTCCATCATAACGAATTATTGAATTGAGGCACATAAATAGCAGTGAAATTATAATTAGTACACATTAAAAAACCGTTTCGATAGAATGAAATTACTACTATTTACCAACCTTATTGTTTCATTATTCATAGCATCATTAAAAAATCTAAAATAACTCTCATTCAATGCCTGATACACTTTTTATTGAGCTCCCTATAATGAAATCGCTATGTAGAATGCCAAGGAGCTGTAATTTTTTGTTACAATGTAACTGTTGAGAGCAAGTTGATTTGTTCATTACGAATCTTAGTTGAGGCGAATAAGTTATTAACGCATTCTCATTCCAACATGACTATGGAACAATGGAAAGACAACTATCTGGCATGCAGAAGGTACATGATTAACTACTGAACGGTACTTTGTAAATGCAATGAACTTTGTTCTTCAAGAGTTAATAGTAATTCAGTAGATTTGAAGATATGAAATTTATATATGACATGAAGAAATTAAAGTACCTGTTTTCGGTGAATGTTTGATAAAATATATTTTCATTATTGATTCTGGAATAGATAACATAACAGGTTCCTTTGGAGAGAAAGCATGCAGAATATTTATTTAAGTTTCAATTTTCTATCAACTGACTTGGAGATCTTCAGGAATCCTTTTGTTGAATGGCATTTAAATTCCATACCCAACACAATAGAGTAACAGAGGTATCTAGTTTCTATTTGTAGAATTGTGAAGAATATAGGAAATTGACTGTTACTTTTAATGATTCTCCTCTCCTCGAAGTACATAAAATTTAAATTAGATTCATCTCTCAATTTCATGACTCATTTAGAATTTAGATGATCATTGACTGAAATAAAATAGTTGAAATAATTTTCCTCAAAATTAACTCGATCATGTTGAGATGCCGATGCTTCCACAGTATGCACAGCATACTCTGCGTTAGTCTTTTATTCGTACTGTTGCTATGTTTGTTTCGAAGATATACATACACTAAAATCAATGCAAATTTGAATACATCCATGAGAATATTTACCGGAACCATAATTTCCCATACTCATATTAGCAGATATTGCAGCTCCGAATTGTTGAAAAAATTTTTTTTTTCCAATTATTTCATTCATTCGAATAAATTGAATTCCAAGATTAAATTCACGAGAACCCTTATGGTATAATAATATCTTCAGTATGAACATAAATGATATATACGATAAGTTATTTATTATACAAGGGAAAAAGTATTTTAGCTCGAGGTTATACCGAGAGCTGAAATCTAATATTTTTCCCGTGTATAATACACAATTTTTTTCTGTAACAGAAAAAACGACGATTTAATAGTGAAAGAACATATTATTACAATATATTGAAGTCAGAATGTTATCGATATGAAATTTGAAAACTTCAGTGTAATCAAATATATGTCAATTTAATTTTGTGATTTGATTCAAAAATTGAAAATTGTTTAGTAGTTATTTTGAATATCATAAAGTTAAAAATGCTTGATTCTGAGTTTTCTCGACTCCACTGGAGTTGATAGAAGCAGCGCAAGTAGCGTCACGAAAATTATTGCCAGCTAAATTGCGGAAAATTTACGAAACCGCGTATTCAAGATTTGAGACAGTGTTACTGTTATAACTAATTACGTTTCTGAAACAAAATGGGAAAGGTTACACGCCCAAGAAAGCTGCGATTTTTACGAGTAAACAAATTAGTAATTTTTTAAATAATGCACCCGATGAAGTTTATTTAATGGCCAAGGTTGTTGTTGTATTTGGGATTGCAGGAGCTTGTCTAATTTGTGAAATCAGCCAGGTAACACTAGATGATATTGAAGATTCGGGAAAGTTATTAATTGTGAAACTGAACCAAACCAACAATGATGTTAACATGAGATTTGTAGTTATTGAATAATATATTAAATATTACCTAATGTACATAGTCCTTCGACCAGTATTTTCTTCCCGTCACAGAAAAAAGACTTATGATTCGTATCGCGCCTAAAAAGTCAAAAGTATTTTGTAAAGAAAAAATTGCCCATTTTCTGATAGAAGCTTTCGATGGGTGAGTATTTGCAGTAGAACAGAAGAAAATCTTATTTCATCCACGGATTCTGCCAACCACTCAACTGGCTCCAATAGAAAACATAATAAATAAATTCATGGATTAAATTATTCAATACTCGACCAACCCGAGTGGTGCGTTTATGCAAATTTTTACCATTGAATCCCATCCACTTTCTCCATATTTACTTTAAAGGCTTGGCAAATTCCAAGCGACATATTTCCAGCAAGTGGTATACCACTTCTACCTACCAATTCCGAATATTACGATAAAGGTAATAATCAATCGTAACCTTAAAGGTGTCATTTAATCACTCCGGCATGGTTGAGAGAACTAACTCGCACAAGGTGCTCCTCTCTTTTATCGGAGAAAGTTGTTTGGTCGCTGGATTTGCCCGGAGTGACGGAAATAAATCATGATCAAGTCCAAGGAGACTGCGAACCGAGAATGTACTGAGCTGAAGTTGACGGAAAACTTGCACTTCCGGCGAGATCGCTGGCTTTTTCGCGGATGATCTGGCTTATCTTGTTGCCGGTGAGGGAACTTTATGCGCTATTTGAATGAGTGCCAATGATTCTTTCTATACAGGGTGAGTCAACAAACTAAGTACAGTTTGAGGACTTGATTTATGATGCATATAAAGGGAGATATATCCTTTCAGAAATGGTATCTGGTAAATGGCACCTGATGAAAAATTGAAAAATTTTTAGTTTGCTCTTGATATGCGTATAAATGAAAATCACGTAAATATTAGATTGATAGAATTAACAGGTAGAATTTCCGGGGAAGAAAAAATTTCATTATATGCAGTATGCATTTACTAGCGCTCGCATTAATTGCTAGTTCTCTTTATAGCTTGGCCGCAAAAGACTTCTAGCTTTGTTTTCTATCCCTTGTAATATGATTAATTATTCAAGATGATTTCACGAGGAATTCCATTGCAGTGGATAAGAAATTACCAGAAAGCCACATTATTTACATACGAATAACATGTTCAACAAATCCCCGCTTCCGATAATTGGAAAATGACGGAACAATCCATGTTCTCATACAAATGCATCTATTTATGCCGTTTCAACGGATGTTCTTCGGCCTCCGGCTACACATATTTCGTTATTATATCAAGCTAAAAAGGCTACAAACGCGATGTACGCACAAATAATAGGTTACAAGTTTATCGGTGGTAATGCTGTACCTCTTGATTAACCGTGACCAAATAAGTGATTATGCAACAATGAGCTTCTTGCAACATCAATTGAAGCGCAAATTGAATCCGCCTGAAAAAGGCAACCCTATGTCCAGTGGCTCGAATGCAAATCACCGGTTAAAGTCGATTTTCCTTTGTGGTCACATTGTTATGATCTGGCCGACTGAAGCTTCAATAGTGCATTCAGTATACAGCCTGGTTTTTGCATTCATCTGTAAACGAATTCGATTGGTTAGGAATCAATCCAGCGGTTTGGTTTCAGAATATCGTCGGTGTTGAATGTTATAGCTGGATCGGCGGTGAATGCAAATGCAATTTTAATTTTCCTTTCCTATATTTCCGTAACTCCATATTTCTATAAAAACATGGGAGTGCTGAGTTGACTGTGATCTACAAGGTTCAGAATAGTTGACTCAATTGACCGAAGTTGAGCAATTTCGACTGTTTGAAGCAGGCCCATCATCTTTATACAACAAATAACTATGGAAGATAGGCGTGTCAGAATATCGCAAACTAGTAGATTAGAATTCACTTAAAGCAACTCTATGTACATATACGAATAATATGTTCAACGAATCCTCGCTTCCGATAATTGGAAAATGATAGAAAAATACATGTTCTCATACAAATGAATCTATTTATGCCGTTTCAACGGATGTTCTTCGGCCTCCGGCTTCACATATGTCGTTATTACATCCAGCTAAATAACCTACAAACGCGATATACGCACAAATAACAGGTAACATGTTTGTCGGTGGTAATGCTGTACCTCTTGATTACCTGTGACCAAATAAGTGATTATGCAACAATGAGCTTCTTGCTACATCAATTGAAGCGCAAATTGAAGCCGCCTGAAAAAGGCAACCCTATGTCCAGTGGCTCGAATGCAAATCACCGGTTAAAGTCGATTTTCCTTTGTGGTCACATTGTTATGATCAGGTCGACTGAAGCTTCAATAGTGCATTCAGTATACAGCCTGGTTTTTACATTTATCTCTAAACGAATTCGATTGGTTAGGGATCAATCCATCGGTTTGGTTTTAGAATATCGTCGGTGTTGTATGTTATAGCTGGATCGGCGGTGAATGCAAATGCAATTTTAATTTTCCTTTCCTATATTTCCGTAACTCCATATTTCTATAAAAATATGGGCTTGTTAAGTTGACTGTGATCTACAAGGTTTAGAATAGTTGACTCGATTGACCGAAGTTGAGCAATTTCGACTGTTTGAAGCAGGCCCATCATCTTTATACAATAAATAACTATTGAAGATAGGCGTGTCAGAATATCGCAAACTAGTAGATTAGAATTCACTTAAAGCAACTCTATGTACATATACGAATAATATGTTCAACGAATCGTCGCTTCCGATAATTGGAAAATGATGGAAAAATACATGTTCTCATACAAATGAATCTATTTATGCCGTTTCAGCGGATGTTCTTCGGCCTCAGGCTTCACATATGTCGTTATTACATCCAGCTAAATAACCTACAAACGCGATGTACGCACAAAAAACAGGTAACATGTTTGTCGGTGGTAATGCTGTACCTCTTGATTACCTGTGACCAAATGAGTGATTATGCAACAATGAGCTTCTTGCTACATCAATTGAAGCGCAAATTGAATCCGCCTGAAAAAAGGAACCCTATGTCCAGTGGCTCGAATGCAAATCACCGGTTAAAGTCGATTTTCCTTTGTAGTTACATTATTATGATGAGGTCGACTGGAGCTTCAATAGTGCATTCAGAATTCAGCCTGGTTTTTGCATTAATCTGTACGCAGATTTTATTGGTTACGAATCAATTCAGCGGTTTGGTTTTAGAATATCGTCGGTGTTTTATGTTATAGCTGGATCGGCGATGAATGCAAATGAAATTTTAATATTCCTTTCTGGTATTTCCTTAACTCCAAATTTCTTTAAAACATGAACGTGCTGAGCTTACTGTGATCTACAAAGTTTAGAATAGTCGACTCGATTGACCGAAGTTGAGCAATTTCGACTCTTTGAAGCAGGCCCATCATCTTTATACAATAAATAATAATTGAAGATGGGCGTGTTAAAAAATCGCAAACTATTAGATTAAAATTCACTTCCGATAATTGGAAAATGACAGAACAATCCATGTTCTCATACAAATGCATCTATTTATGCCGTTTCAGCGGATGTTCTTCGGCCTCCGGCTTCACATATGTCGTTATTACATCCAGCTAAATAACCTACAAACGCGATGTACGCACAAATAACAGGTATCATGTTTGACGGTGGTAATGCTGTACCTTTTGATTACCTGTGACCAAATAAGTGATTATGCAACAATGAGCTTCTTGCTACATCAATTGAAGCGCAAATTGAATCCGCCTGAAAAAGGCAACCCTACGTCCAGTGGCTCGAATGCAAATCACCGGTCAAAGTCGATTTTCCTTTGTAGTTACATTATTATGATGAGGTCGACTGGAGCTTCAATAGCGCATTCAGAATTCAGCCTGGTTTTTGCATTAATCTGTACGCAGATTTTATTGGTTACGAATCAATTCAGCGGTTTGGTTTTAGTATATCGTCGGTGTTTTATGTTATAGCTGGATCGGCGATGAATGCAAATGAAATTTTAATTTTCCTTTCTGATATTTCCGTAACTCCAAATTTCTTTAAAAACATGGACGTGCTGAGCTTACTGTGATCTACAAGGTTTAGAATAGTTGACTCGATTGACCGAAGTTGAGCAATTTCGACTGTTTGAAGCAGGCCCATCATCTTTATACAATAAATAACTATTGAAGATGGGCGTGTCAAAAAATCGCAAACTAGTAGATTAGAATTCACTTCTATTTACTATACGAATATATGTTCAACGAATCCCCGCTTCCGATAATTGGAAAATGACAGAACAATCCATGTTCTCATACAAATGCATCTATTTATGCCGTTTCAACGGATGTTCTTCGGCCTCCGGCTTCACATATTTTGTTATTACATCCAGCTAAATAAGCTACAAACGCGATGTACGCACAAATAATAGGTTATATGTTTGTCGGTGGTAATGCTGTACCTCTTGATTACCTGTGACCAAATAACTGATTATGCAACAATGAGCATCATGCTACGTCAATTGATCCGCAAATTGAATTCGTCTGAAAAAAAGCAACCCCATGTCCGATGGCATGAATGCGAATCACCGGTTAAAGTCAATTTTCCTTTGTGGTTACATTGTTATGATCAGGACGACTGAAGCTCCAATAGCGCATTCAGGATACAGCCTGCTTTTTGCATTCATCTGTAAGCGAATTCGATTGGTTAGGAATCAATTCAGCGGTTTCTTTTTAGTATATCGTCGGTGTTGTATGTTATAGCTGGATCGGCGATGAATGCAAATGAAATTTTATTTTTCCTTTCTGATATTTCCGTAACTCCAAATTTCTTTAAAATGTGGTGTGCTAAGCTGATTGTGACCTACAAGGTTTAGAAGAGTTCATTCGATTGACCTAACTTGTGCAATTTCAACATCAATTTGGACTGTTGGAAGCAGGCCCAAGATCTTTATATAATAAAAACCTATTGAAGATGGCCGTGTCAAAAAATCGCATACCAATGGATTAGAATTCACTCAAAGCAACTCTATTTACCTATAAGAATAACATGTTCAACGAATCTCCGCTTCCGATAATTGGAAAATAACAGATCAATCCTTGTTCTCATATAAATGCTTCTATTTATGCCGTTTCAACGGATGTTCTTCGGCCTCCGGCTTCACATATTTCGTTATTACATCCAGCTAAATAAGCTACAAACGCGATGTACGCACAAATAATAGGTTACATGTTTGTCGGTGGTAATGCTGCACCTCTTGATTAACCGTGATCAAATAAGTGATTATGCAACAATGAGCATCTTGCTACGTCAATTGAAGCGCAAATTGAATCCGTCTGAAAAAGGCATCCCTATGTCCAGTGGCTCGAATGCAAATCACCGGTTAAAGTCGATTTTCCTTTGTAGTTACATTATTATGATCAGGTCGACTGGAGCTTCAATAGCGCATTCAGAATTCAGCCTGGTTTTTGCATTAATCTGTAAGCGGATTTGATTGGTTGCGAATGAATCCAGCGGTAGTCTATCTTCGATGTTGTATGTTTTAGCTGGATCCACGATGAATGCGAATTCAATTTCATTCTTCCTTTCCAGTATTTTCGGACTTTGGTAGTTATGTAAAACATGACCGTGTGTACGTGATTGTGACTTATAAAGATTAAATTAGTTCATTCTATTGACGGTACTTGTAAAAAAATTGTGAAGAGACTAGAAGCCAAATTCTACTTACATAGAAACAACTTGTTTAGGCATACTCCGCATCCAGTATTTTGAAAAATAACAAAATTATCCATGATCTTATATAAATGCATCTTTTATGGCGTTTCAGTGGATGTTCCCTTCCTCCATCTACTCATATGTCATTATCAACTACAGTTAAATGAGCTACGAACGCGATGAATGCAGAAATGCTAAGCCCAGTCCTACATTGGAAGCGGATTTGGTCTGGCCAGCCAACCCGATCCGATTTGATTCTCTTCAGAGCAGTCCAGACCAGATCGAACACTGCCTCCAATGTAGGAGGACAGTACGTTTTCTTTGTTTTTGTTTCCTCCAGACCCAGTCAGACCCGTCCAGACTGTCTGATCTGGAGAAATTCCGCTTCCAATGTAGGACTGGCCTTAGTTTGGTAAAGGTTTGTAGGGGGTGATGCTGTATCTCTTGATTAACCGACACCAAATAAATGATCTTGCTACGTCAATTAAAACGCGAGTTGAAATTCTCTGAAAGAGGCAACCATGTCCAGTGGTTCACCGGTTGAAGTCTACTTTCCTTTGTATAGGAGTATCTACTTCTAAGTAGACAATTCTTTGGGTTTTGTGGCTCTTAGATATAGGAAATTCTCAATATCGCAATTTTTGGCTCGGTTTTAGATAATTAAAAATCAAAGATATCGCTAGCTCGGTGTTCTAGTCGAAAGAAAGATTGGTGCCCGTAGTGAATAGCCTTACCCACAGAGCTAAGCTGCACTGTGCCTCATAAAACACTTTTGGGGGAAGCAAGTTCGTTTTGCATAAATTGGTGCCCAACATAGTACAGCCAATAATATGAACTGTTCCAATTGCTTTACCGTCGATATTCATTGATGAGTTTTTACAAACTGAATCACTCCTTTCTGTCAATCTAGACTTCATTAATTATGTCTGAATATCATAGCTTAATGGATCCCTTGAAACCGGCATTAGTTAAGGCTCTAAGAAGACTCCCTGAATCTTTATCGTATAATAACGCAATACGTCTTGAAAGGCTATATTTAAGCAGCCGATTATGCAACAATAATAATCGAACCCACAGTTTAGGCTCAAGTTGATCACGTCTAGAAAAAAAACCTTTTCTGTACAGCCTCGGATGCAAATTAACCCGATTGAAGTCGATTTTCCTTTGTGGTTGCAAAAATTATCATAAACCAGACCGCTGTGCTTTCAAACCGTGATTAAAACATAATTCTGCATTCATCTGGAAACGAAGTCGTTCGGGCTTAAATCAATATAGCCACTCAGCTTCGAAGTTTTGCAAGAATGACGAAATTTTCAGTTGCAGAGTGGTTTGATGAAGATATGGATAATCGGAATTGCGGATTTTTTATTTCGGGTGCTTTTTCAAATCAAACAGAGTGGTTGTTTCTTTTATTTCAATATTCTTAAAATTTTCAGTGAGAGAGGAACTCAATTTTTATCTCTGAAAGCAATTTTCGGTTACTGTGAACCGTCTACAATTTATGAAATGTTATCGATTGGGGAAAAGGAACATTCATCGTTTGTAGCAACACATACTTCTGTTCTCAGCTCTTGCTGAATTCTGCTATATACAGGGTGAGTCTTTGACCACTGCGTTAATTTTAACTATAGGTTCTTGAGATCAAAAGAAATACTTTTTTGTCACACCGTTTTTTTCATATTCAACTGCGTTAAAAAATTATAAGCATTTTAAGTTTTCAAATTGGGCAAATACCTCTCTGTAGTCCAGTTTAGTTTGAATGAAAATTACCTCCTACAGCTTCCATAATTGTATCTGAATTGTTTTTCACTCTAAGAAATTATTCACTCACTCATGTTTCATAAGATGATTATATCGATTTAATTCCTTTCAACTTCAAATATCTCAAGAATGGTGCAATTTAGGAAAAAGATGATGAATGATTTTATCTGCAAAAAAGACTAATGATTTTAAGAAGTACTAGATACGGACCTTTAGTTCAAGTCATATTTGTTTTTCATGCAGTTTAACTAATCTGTACAGTAGTAGTGAGAAACCCACAAGAATTGGCATAAAACTATTGATGCCAAAATATGCATGACTGTTATCAAAAACCTTCTACAAGAGATCATTTCAATTGATTTTGTCGTTTGAATATTACAGGTGAAAATGCAATCTTTTTATGAAATTTCAACACCCTATTATATCTTTTGAACGGGCCAAATTTGGAAGAATTTTATAGGAAGAAAATATTTCTTTTGACATCAAGAATCTATGGTTAAAATTAACGCAGTGGGCAAATACTCACCCTGTATAAAACCTCAAGTCAGTATACTTACGACGGGACAAACTTAACCTCTTATTTTGAATTCAAATGGCCAAATCAGTGAACCTATCAAAATTTATGTATCATAAGCTGCTCACAAAGGGGTCAAGATAGGCTGAACTATCTTCCCAGACTTTTCTCTTCGATTTTCTATATACCCCTACGCAAAGCATGACCCACCATTATTTAACCCAAGATATACGAAATGGATTGAGTTGTCCAGTACTCTAAATAAGTCACAATTTGTGAATGCCTGTACAATCTTAATAGATTGAGGGGAAGCGGTTCACTTTTTTTTAATGTAGATTATACTGGATAACAGGTCACAGCCCTCTCCTATTTCCACCATATCAGGAAACTAGAAAAAGTACTCTCGATCGTTGTAGAGATTCAACTGGAATCTCTGAAGACTGTCCTTTTTATCCTTTCGGATTTCTTAATGTTCTTAAATCAATTGTAAACAATGAGTCATTTCAACCTGAATAATATAGCATCAAACCATATATTCAGCAAATTACAATTCTCCAACGCCCAAAAGCTTATGAAAATTTCAATAAGCCCTAAATTTAATAAATCAATAATCAAATAATCAATTCTGTGAGTCTATCAAAATCCATATACCATCAGCTACACACAGAGAGATCAAAGGAGTGAAAACCATATTTCCAGACTCTATATCTCTGGATTTCCATACAGGAGCATAAATCACCGTTATATCTCTTATTCCCCCAGATCCTTTGGGACAGCTTTTCCTCTAGGATCATTTCAACCATCTCCTCAAGGTATGGTAACATATTATAACGAGGAGCTGGTTTTTTGCTCCCAAAAATGGTTTGAATTTTCCAGTATTCAAACTAACCACAAATAGTGAATGGCCGTATAAACTCAATTGATTATGGAAAGAGATTTACTTTCTTCAAATTAGATTTTACTGGATAACAGGTTACAGCTTTTTTCTATTTTCACCATTTCAGGACACTAGGAAAAGTACTCTCGATTATTGTAGAAACTTAAATGAAATCTCTGAAGACTTTTCTCTCAATCAGTTATAAGTATTCAATCATTTCAACTTGAATAAAACAGCATCGAACCCTAAGTTTAGCAGATTTCATTCCATAGTAAAATGCCCCTACAGTCCTCGAACCACCAAAAGCTTGTTGAAATTTCAATAACCCCCTAATTTTCATTTTCAAATCAAATAATCAATTCAGCAAGCCTATCAAAATCCATATCCCATCAGCTACACACAGGGATCAAAAGAGTGAAGACTATAAGATTCTATCTCTCTGGATTTCCATACATTCCTTGAAGAGGCATAAATCACCATTATATACCCCCTATATTGGTCAGTAACTCCTCTCTGATACCTCCAGATCCTTTGGAACGGCTTTTCCCCCAGGCTCATTTCAATCATCTCCTCAAGGTATGTTATTATGTTATTACGCAGGACTGGGTCCTGGCTCCCAAGGATATATGAAATCGTATGAGTTTTCCAGTTACTGTAAACTAGCCGCAATTTATGAAAGCCCATAAACTTGATCGATTGAGGGCAAGAGATCTTGCGTTCTTCAAAACAGATTCTACTAGATTACAGGTCTTAGCTTTTCCCTCACGTAGCCCGCTTTCCATACCAGTATTTATCCTGCTGAATTTTCCTCTCGGCAACGTATTTTTCAGGCTGTAGGAGTGGTAATTACTCATCCATCTAGCTCCACACACACGCATTCACGCAGCGTCAATGTACGGGGAATGTCGATTTTGTATGTGGAAAGTGGAATGAATTTTTTTGGAAGAATATTAGTGCTGCTTTAGGTTCATCGTTTGAATTCACATGGTGAATACGGTTAATGACAAGCAGTTTTTACTGATAAAACTCGTGTAGAATGATTACTGTGCTATATCCAATATCTGTAACTGATTTTCTTTCTACCAACCATTGGATGGACATCATCTTTCTTTCTGAAAGAAGTGAAGTACTCATCGCCACAGACTCCCCATACCATTTGCAAATATTTGCTGTAACCACTGCGCAGCTACAGAAATATTATAAAAATGAATCGTTCTAGGAGAACAAAATCATCAGGAGTTGAAATACCAGGTATGTAAATTCTCGTTCCCAAAAATTAACTATTTAACCATAATTTACAATTATGGGTAAAGGAACAATAAAACTCTTCGGTCTACAGCAGCGACGTTTCGATGAATTTTACATCTTCTTCAGGATAAGAACAATTGACAGCTGATGAATTCAGCCACGTTAAACTTTTTATTATGTGAAAAACATCAAAATAAACGATCAACGAATGTATAAGGAGGCAACATCGATGATATACATCCGTAGGTTTGTCAAGCACACAAATGATTTGTTTATTTTCATTTCCAACATTTATATATAACTGATGAGACCTGAAAAGATTAAAACATCTTCGATAGTTGAGTTGTCTCTTTGCCCATACTCATAAACTGAGCTTGACGTTATGAATTCTGCATTTGAAATATGATTCGATTAAACGTTGGATTCTTCCGGTTTCAGTACTTGCAGCCGGATTTTTCGGTCGAAAGCTCTCCACCCCGAAAGCTCCCCCGTATAAACGGGTAGAATACACACGCACATCCCTCCCAGCAACGATTCGTCTGTCCGATGTGCACCAAGCGAAACCTCTTACTTCTTCGAAGGCACTTCCTCCGGCAACCTCATTTCAAACTCCGGCCGTGTACCGTAAACTGAACTTCTTCAGTATCGCAGACACCTGTGACCGACGCCGCATCCTTTCTGCTACGCGACGACGTTCGATTGTTTTGCGAGTCGCACACTAGATTTTCGGCGGTTTTCAGTAGCGTGCGCCCAGCAAGTAACCACGGTTCGGAAAAGCCGGCAGGGCTTTTTTTGTGCCTCCTGTTATTGTTTGTGACATGTGTTGTGGTATTTGCGTATGAGTAAGGTGTTCAGTTTCGGAAATCTGGGCCAACAAATGTTGCTGATACCGGACATAACGTTGCCTCAGGTGAGGAAATTTTATAAGCGATGGATTATAGATTCCGCGAATGTGGAACGATAGGAAATATTGTAATTGGTACATGATTGAGTTGGAGAAATTGAAAATTATATGCGTATCTTTTGTTTTATTGTATGTTTTTTGTATTTGTTGTTGTTTAGTTGTCAGTCCGTTACTTTTACTACAAGTGGACTATATAACTATTCAGGCGGATATTACTGTAGGCTGTTCTTCTGAGCGCTTCTTCTTAGTAGATCAGTGAGCTATCTTCTCTTCATTATTTTCTTTGATAAAATATAATGTACTTTTAGGAGCAGGTCTGTGGTTTGAGAAAAAAATTGAGTAAAACTAATTTGGTCACTGATTTGAGATATGAGTATGTTTGTCCATTTTTTTTAAATCAATATGTCGCCTGGGTTGCTTTTTTATCGTACAGTCAAGCCCTGAAAAACATTCAGGAGCAACTTTAAAACAAGTGCGCGAAAGCTTTTGACATCACCTGAGTACTTTTCAAAGTTTTTAGTGTTTATTTGATTTTTAGTCATTTAATTTAACTGTAGGTGGACTGTATTTCTATTCAAACGACAATGCCGTAGATACATCTTTTTAAATCGTGGATGTACTGCCGTAGCCAGTGGGGGTTTGAGGTTGCAGCCCCAGTTTAGCCTCCTCAAGAAAAGTCCTGCCTGCTCCACTGCGTGGATGATTTTTCGATGGGCATTAATGTTTTAGTGAATTTTTGGGTGTGCGATGAATGACTGGTAACTTATTTAAGTTTCACGCACTCAGGAACAGTGTGATATTGTGGTCAGTATTGTTTAATGTAAGGATCAACAAATTTGAATTTTTTTGAGGAAAATGTATGTTTTTTGAGGAAAATGTATTTTCCGCAGAAAATTATGTAGAAATTAATGTCTTTCTTCCAATAAGCTCTTGTCCATTTTAAATACCTTAGTAATTCAAGTCCAAAGTACGAAAAATTCTCCTCATGCCTCATGGGTAAATCTTATCGTCAGAGCGATTATTATTGAGATCTTCTTGAGGATAAATCTGTTAAATGATGATTATTTTTAAATGATCATATTGACAACATTTCCAACGAATTTATAATATGATTGTCGGAACAAGATCTTATCAAATTTATTTTAGAGTCCAGGAATTTTACTTAGAAGAGAGGATGTTAAATTCGATGGAGATCCACAAACTCCATTTAATTTTTAAAATTTTTTTTTAATTCGTCGAAGTTATCTAATGAAGGAATATCCTGTGAACTTCTGTGACATTCCTACATTAACAAATCCTGTATCGTCATGCAGGTTCAGTCTGCGTAGAGGAATTTTTATAATAAGCAAGATATCAATTAACTCCATATAATGTTGAAAACCATCGAATATCTTATAGGTAATCGAATATTTTCAAAAAAATTTTTCATGATTTTTTGAGAATTTCCGACCCTGATAATTTCCACAAAATTTGGTAGAATCTTTCCCTTCAATGGTGTTCAAACGATTTTCCAGTTCAAAATCGATCGTATAGGTAGATTAATTATTGAGAAATCGAAATTTCAGATTCCCAAAACTGAACTATTCGATGGATTTTCCCAATAACGACTTGGTCGAGTTATTTGTACAATAAACCTATCCAGAGGACTTGAAAACTCTACTCCATCTCCTTCGGTAGATAGAAGGTATACGGTCATCGGGATATATTCAAGTTTGTCCACGGATTCTTCACCAGGAAGTCGATTGAAACCGTAAATATGGTTCTCTGCATCGTATCTCATTATAAATACTCATTTCAAGTGATGGATTTTGTTCAACTTATAGTAGTGTTTAATATCCACTCTAGTTCAAGCCCGCTAAAGCTCCTGACATCACTTCAGTGCTTTTATGCCTTTTTGCTAGCTTGTTCTAGTAGAACAGCGTTCTACCGTTTTGCACAAATGTCTGTAATTTTTTGATGTAGAGCGGATAATGGTCTTAATCGATTGGTTTGACTTCCTGAAGAAGAACCCAGGGTTGAAATTATGTAAGTTGGAACGAATAGGTTTACAACTTTGTGTAAATCGTCATTTTACTAAATTCCCAAAACTTTTTCTTGTTACTCGATATTTCATGAGATACCCATAAGAGGTCTCAACATTGTCTCATCTCATTTCTAAAAAAGTTATGAGGTTGCCATATTTTTCAATATCCCAGCACATAAAATATGTTTTGATTGGCAGCCTTGTTTGAGATCATTGATATGGGCTTCTCCATGTTTGTTTAGGAGATCACAATGAGTATGTTGTGATTTAGATTTGAATAAAGTATTTTCAAGGAGACGAGCTTACTGAAAAGAATCAATTTTGATACAAAAGATATACTTTCTTTCGAATGATTCCCATAAAAACGGAATTATAGCTTGCTACAAAACTGAAGGAAAGCTGTGAATTGTATTTTTAATATATGATATTCATTATGGTAGCTGTTTCAGTATCACAGTATTCCGAAAGTCGGGAAAAGATCATAGAACAATCCTGACCTGGCATCAGTGCTTTTCCATATTTTTATGTATTGGTTTTGTTGAACGATACATCAACTGCTCTATATTTGTTTGGAACAGATTTTCATTGTGATGCCAAATGAGTACTATGCAAGCAGATAAAGAGAACCAAGTTTTTTCAGGTCACGGACGTAATGATATTTCTCCGACAATGAAATATAGCCCTAATACGTTTAAAGGGAATTGAAGGAATTTTTTCTTCGTCTTCGTTTATCGAAAGAAAGATCCAAAGAAACTCCATCCATCGAAATGTGGCCTTCGACAAAGCAAATTGTCTCTCTGTCCTCTCCATCGAGGACTAGACAGCTCAAGAGAATTCAATAACAAGACAAATTAGATGATCAATTGATGCCGCAGTTGGTCGTCCTCTTTCTCCCACGACCTGGAGTTTTTCAGGTGCTCTTTGCTCACGAAAAATCCGTTTCCCCCAATTCCACAAATCTCTGGTTGATTGGAAATCTTATATTACAGGGATTTTTCCCGAGTTTTTTATCGAATTAGCTGCCATTTTGCTCTGGAATATCGAATGCTGGGGATATCGGATGATTCCCTGGATTTAATCGTCTAGAATCATTAGTGGGAGGTCGAGTGTGAAATGGAGAAAAAGGAAATTGTCTCAGATTTCATCTAAAGCTTTTCTCGGATGCTTTTCTCAGAGAGTCCTCTGTCACAACAATGGATTTTTGGCCATGTCTGGTACTCCAGTAATTCTTATTTTAATTGTTAGTGGTCTATCGGTTAGTAACTTGCTGATTCTGCTGACTTTTTTATTCCCCAGACTGAAATTATCGCTCCGGGGAAGCATATTTGACTTCATAGATACAATAAAAGAAAATTTGCAGACAGACCTGAAGGCCATCCCAGAAAGTGCCTATAAAACATGTTTCAATGCTTGAAAAAAACGAAGGAAGGAGAATCAACAAATTCTGAAGAAGTTTGATATTATTTCGTGTTATTGAAATTTCCGGGTACTTTCTCTTCAGAGAGTATATTGAACCCTAGATGCAGGTTTGATGTATCATCACCCCATATTCACCACCATCGATGTACTGAGAAGTGTTCTGAACTCGCTACACAAATTTCCCGAGAGTTTCAGCCTGATCACTGCGGTTCAACTTGCGAAACGCCCAGACTAATTCCTAAACAGAATCGAAAAGGGTTCCTCCAGCAAACCGCATGGTCATAATTCACCACCAGAAGATTTAATAAACAAGATCTCGTAAATCTCCCTGGACTTAATTGGTGCCACAAACACGTTAACTTTTATATTTTTCCAGTCTTACGCCAAAGTTAGCAAGAAAAATTATTGCTTCTGTGGAAATCTGTTACAATTATTCACGTTGAGCAATATATTTTGCTGGGAAAGTGACGAATTTACGAGCAGCTCTGCGGATGAAGCGCTCAATATTGGTGGGAGGGTTGATCGAGAAGGGATTTTCGGAGGAGAGAAATATTTACGATGAGGGATGATTCTCCCGATATGAAATTTGTTTCCTCAGTGGGATGTGAATTTAGTGCTGATGAATTGAATCCCTCGTACTAAATATCAGCTTAACTAACATTTTGTACTAATACATTGATATTTTAGAATAAAAAGCTCTAAAATACTGTTGGTTTTTATACTCGTATTCCTGTGAAATATTTTTTTCCAAGAAAAATGTCGTACTTCGAAAAAACTTTGAATATATTTCAAACAACATTTCTGATTTCTGTAACCATATATATTTCGACCATAAGACTTTTTATGATGAGCTAAAAAAAACCTGGGAATTGGCAGCGATAAATTCCAGATCTTCCACATTTACCTTCAGGCAAAATACCAACTCTATTAAACGAAAAATTTCAACAGATTTTCTACATACCTAACATAAGTCCAGAAAACCTGTTGTGCAATAAAATTTTGTTTGATGAGAGATGCAAGTGTTGCAAGCTGATGCCACAATCTTGTTGATAGAATATTGTTTATGTCAATATTTATTAGTTGAGGCCACATACAGTGATGGGCAAATGCGTGGAACCAAGTAAATATCTTTGGAATTATTAAAGATACCGAAATGAAATATGGAAGATGGATACTGCAGTAGATTGCCTATTTGTTTTTATATTTTCTAACAATTTAGAACTTCCGGTTTTGCCGGAAGTAATTTTAATTATTTAATTAATTTTAAAATTTCAATGACACACCCTGCATATTATTTTAGTTTCTAATGAACCATTTTATTGCGAGATATTAAGAGAAAAGTATGTAAAAAAAGTAAAAATCTAATATCCATCAAAGAAATAACTAATCACAATTATTAACTGAAACTAAATTATTTTTAAAACATTGAAACTTAATTAAACTAAACTCAATGTATTAGATGTTTAAACTGAGCACCGTATACTTCTTGATAATGAGCAAGTCGTGAGTTATTCCAGTAGCTAATTCTTGCAAATTACTTGGTCTATCAATAAATTTTTTTTTGTTATACAAATGTCAGTATAAAACAAAGAAAATACTTTTTATCTTTGATCTTGTGAGCTGTCTTTACAAATCTTTTTCATTATAATAGAACTAACTAAACTGTTACATATACAATAAAGTATATTAGTTATACACCGGTCACTCTTTTCGCAGAACTGGAGCCACTATGGTCGCTGATTCGGATGGAGATATTCTAGCACCAAAGCGTGCAGGAGGGTGGAAAAGCACCGAAATTGCGATGAGTTATGTCGATGATTCGGTCAACAAAAAAATCGAAATGTCTAGCAAATTATTTGGTAGTAAGGAGATAACAAATGTTCTGCAGTCCTCGAGTTCCGCAGTTTCTGAGTCAACAGATAGTTCATCATTTTCAATAGATATGACGATAAAACAAAATTTTTTAATGTAAATAATACTACTAACTTTTAAAAATTTTGCAAGTTAACTGTCAGTTTTACAAGTTAGTGGCTTGATAAAATAAACATTTTTGATTAATATTGTGTTTTTGGAAACTGACGTTTACAAATAAGAAATATTATTCCCAAACCAAAGAATCGTTGATTTTCGAACAGTCCCCATACTGTCCGATCTCATATTACAAAACAAACCCTGCCCCATTAAATCTTTCAAGACCAAATACACGAGAATGGGCAAAAAATGGCTACCGTTAGCAGGATCTGTGAGCAAGCTAAATACGGAAGAGAATCTACGGTACAGCATCACGAACGTAAAAATGGGCGATAGATCAGTGTTAGCCCCGAGATTGCTGGCTCGAATGTTTTAATCAGAAATCCAATAACTGGCGGCTAGAAAATTAATTAGTCGAGTAAATTTGGGACATGCTGGCTTGATATCCGTTACCATATTTGACTTCATCTGGCTTAGTGAACCGGTAATAGATGGGTGTTCCTACTATAGGATGATTCACTCATGCATTGCTGGTTCTTCATTCAATTTTTTTGTTAACTGCGTTATAACTGTATGGGTGATCGGTGTTTTTACAAATTATACTTATTTCCACTGAATCCAACTAATTATAACTATCTTTTTCTAGCGTTTTTTCTTCTCATAGAACCAATTCGGATTAAAAACACTCTATCCATCAACTTCTTTCACCAGTTCAACGGTATTTAATCACTGAAACATTCAATCCAAACTAAATATTCAATCTCTCTGTCCCCAATCGAACCCCAGGGCGCGTCTGAGAAAATTACCATTGCTTTGAGAGCTTTTTCCTTCTTCAATTTATGGGGCGATAATGCAAGCTAGCAACTTCAGAAAACGGAAGCAAAAATAAGCACAGCACGCCTATCCATTCATTGGAAGAGGACCGTTGAGTTGAAGTACGAGCCACTTCCAAATGGCCTCTATGTTGTGGGGGGTGATTACTTCGAACAATTATTTTTCCAGCACGGAAAATAGAGATGATTGGAATTCCCTCAACGTCCTGCCATTTTCGCATCGAATTATAAATGGGGGAATTTTCGAAGCGGCATCGAAGTTACAAATGGCTTTGAAAATAATAGCGCACAGCTTGTTATTCACTGGGTATGTTTCCGCTGGGGTTCTGACCAAATTTCGCGTTTGAATAATTTTTTGCGAGAGAATTGCATATTTGTGGCGCAGTGTTGTCAGATTTAACGGGAACAGGGATGTCTCAAAAGCATTATAATATGGATGCAGACTTGTTGACACCCAAAATCCCTTGAACATGTTGAATAGGTTCTTTTTAATTATGCAACATCATCTCGGGGTTATTCATAAGCATTCACTCGATTATTTTCTGTTCGCAGGTGGATGAAATCATGTAAAACCATTTTTGAATTCGGTTTTCGACTATTAATTCAGGAGATTAATCGACGGAGTCCATTGATTAAATGTTTATCCAAATTTTTTTCGATTCCTTGCTTTATTTTGACATGGAATTGTCATTTTTAGCCCGAAGAATTATTTTATTAAGGTGTTGGCTATGTTTTTAAGACTACAGTTTTGGACGCAAGTAAGAAGATAAATATCCATAATATGGCGAATGCATCGGTTTCATTCAACCGTAAACATTAGTCAATTTGATTGATGTTTATATTAATTTGTTATTGATTTCCTTCTAACCAACAATTCAGTAGACATCTCTGTAGGTGTTCCAGGTAAAAATTGTTTTCGAAAATCATTCACACATAAATTCAATCTAAAACTGGATCGATGCAAAATCTCTGATTTTTTTAATATTCACGAAATAAGCTGGAATATTCAATATTGAATGAATCCTTTTCTACCAAAGCAAAAATCAAATGGTCTTCTTTGAGTTGTTCAAATCAATCAATATCAATTGAAATGATCTCTTGTAGAAGGTTTTTGATAACAGTCATGCATATTTTGACATCAATAGATTTATTCCATTTCTTGTGGGTTTCTCACTACTACTGTACAGATTGGTTAAATTGCATGAAACCCAAATATCACTTGAACTGAAGGTATCTTGTACTTCCTTGAATCATTAGTCTTTCTTGCAGATAAAACCATTCATCATCTTTTTTCCTAAATCGCAACATTCTTGAGATATTTGAAGTTGAAAGGAATTAGATCGATATAATCATCTGATGAAACATGAGTCAGTGAATCATTTCTTAGAGAGAAAATAATGTTTTTAAATAATTCAGATTGGATAGTGGATGCTGTGGAGGGACTTCAGAGGGTATTTGCCCAATGTGATAACGTAAAATGCCTATAAATTTTTAACGCAACTGAATATGTAAAAACGGTATAGGAAAAAAGTGTTTCTTGTGATCTCAAGAACCTATGGTTAAAATGAAGGCAGTGGTCAAAGAGTCACCCTGTATATTCAAAAGAAACCCTGATGAACTTGTTTTTTGATTAAATATTTTTGATAATTTACTAGCATATACCTGGCTCTGTTTGAAATAGTTGCTACTTCCGTCCCTCGAACATAAATCAAGCACAAAATTAAACAGATATGCAAAAAACGTGAAATATAAGAGCAGTAATAGCCCCCCTCATCTTTCATCATGGCCCTCTTTTTTACTATCGCGGAAACGATGTCTCATGAATCACAAACACCATTCTGAACATAAAACAGCCACAGTTGGAGGTGACATCGCAAATTCTGCAAACATATACCCGATCCATGGTCAAGATAACTTTAATAACCGCAATAAAAGAACAGATCCGAAACATGTTCCAAACACGTATGTATTTATGAATCCTTTTTTTCCACTAGCGATGTGGAATCTGGCAGAAATTTACGATTCGAGGACTTGATTACTGTCGCTGTTCGGATTTCGAGACGTAAATGTCATCTGTGGGACTTTATTTATACGCGTGGGTAACTGCAGGACGGGCTAGCTCGGATTCAATTTCGAAGAGTTTTTGCCTTTTTCTCACCTCATCTAGACGCTTGGTTTGAATTTGTGGTTTTAATTTTGCGAGAGTATTCGAGAATCATTTCCTGAGGCGGAAAGGATTTTGGGGATGTTTGAGATGAAAGAAAAATTTTAGTTTACGGTGCTATATCTCTGAGTACTGCATTCAAATCATTGCTCCAGCAAAGAGCAAAACTTGAGGAAGTGAATATTCGCCTCTAAGATCTTCGGAAGCTTAATCGAGTTTGGTATATTCTCCTCGTTAATTGAAAAAGAAGACTTAGAGCAGGAAATCAAGTCTGCCACCAACAAGCCTTCACCGTCGAATGTTCTAAGTTACACATATTTTGTTAATTTATATTTAAAATTCAATAAGGCAGCAAGGATTGACTAGGATGCTTTTTTACAACTGTATAAAAAAAGTAAATTCGTTTGTGCCAAAAATCTATTTTTGCTCAAATCAGCAAAACTGAATATTTTGGATATTTTTGCAATTGAAGGAAGGATTTAGGAAAAATGGGTCATCAAAATTATGTGAATCAAATAAGTATAATCAAGAAATGCTTGATGCATTCGGCTATTTCTAAACTATTTGTTTTTATTTTTCAGGTGAGTTCGTTAAAACAAGGATTCTTAATATTCAATAACGTAAGTGAAAAATCATTAACAATTGTATATTGAATGTACATTTTTAGATTGTTTTCATTATTGCATTATGGATTTATCGGTTAATTGATATATTGGCTCCTAAAGTTCTCTGGGTTTATTGAACTCCTTTCCTATTGATCTTCAGGCTTTTATTGATTTATGGGCTGTATTTATTTATAAGCTTCATTGATCTATGGGCTACGTTCATCTTCTGCCTGTTGATCTATCCGCTTATATTGATCTACTGGTTCATAATAGAACTAGTCGCTTATATTTCTTTGGGCATATTGATCCACGGAATTCGCTAGTTTTCTGAAACAATCATATAAAAATTTGCTCTACTTCAATATCCTTATAAGTTTATCCAGTGTTGTAATGAATTCATTACTTATTTCAGAATATACTATTATTCCTTAACCGGTTCCGCATTGTAAAATGAAACCTCATGTCATTGTCAAATGTCACTTACAAGAGCTGTTATCAACTTTATTCCCAAGTTTACTGAGGTGGGTGTCATTTATGCGTCACATGCCGGGCATAATAATACCTAACGTAAAACCAATATAAATGTTTTATTTGTTTCACTTTGGTAAACGTCAGTTTCCAAAAACACAAGTCACTAACTTGTTAAACTGACAGTTAACTTTATAAGTTAATTTTTACAAGTTAGTAGTAGGTATTATTTATATTAGAAAATTTTGTTTCATCGTCATATATGTTGAAAATCATGGTACAATTGTTATTTCCAGTAACACAGATATTTGATGATGAAAAAGTTGATACTGATGATGATGAACCATCTGTTGACTCAGAAACTGGCGAACTCGAGGACTCCATAACATTTGTACTCTCCCTATTACCAAATAATTTGCTAGACATTTCGATTTTTTTGTTGACCGAATCATCGACATAACTCATCGCAATTTCTGTACTCTTCCACCCTCCTGCACACTTTAGTGCTAAAATATCTCCACCCGAATCCGCAACTACAGTGGCTCCAGTTCTGCGAAAAGAGTGGCCGGTGTATAACGCTGCGTTCCCACGAGGCGTTAATCACGACAGTTAACCACGCTAGTCAACTTTCGTTCGTGACACTCACGAAAGGGTGAATTTATAAAACGTTCACACGGTTGGGGGGTTCGTGGCGTTCACGCCTCGTGTTTCGACTTTAGTCACCATCGAAACATCGATCATGAATGATATAGTTGTTGAAAGTTGTGCTGTTTTAAGTTCATTTTTTGATACTATCTTAGCAAAAAAGCTGGAGTGCTTACAGGACACAATTACAAGAAAACGAAAAAAAAGACGTTTTTGGGTTAGAGAATGGATACAGCGAAGAAATATGTTAGGAGCGTCATCTGTGCCTTTTCCAGACCTTGCACTGTCTGATATTTTTTTTAACTCCTGACAGAAAGAGCTTCTTAAATTTTTGAATTTTGCTACAACTTCTTTTGGTCCAAATCCAGGAATATCTAATTCATGACTTATTCTCTTAGCTGCGGCGGCTCGTAAATCTCTATCACGGTATTCCTCCAAACTTGGATCATATAACACCTTTTCCATCGAATATAACTCCAAAAAACGCGTAGTTTCACTGTCGTTGAACTTAATAATTCCACGTTGCTGTGACGACATCTCGGCTTCACGAACGGTATATCACGACTGAAAATCAAACAGGTTTGATCTATCCACGCTTGAGTCGTGCGCTGTTCCTCTCGAAAGCAAGTTTAACGACTATGCGTTCACACAGAAGTGTATTTCACGAAAGCGTGGTTCACTGTCGTGATTAACGCCTCGTGGGAACGCAGCATAACTCTGGGTCTTTTAAACCTAAATATTTGGCTATTTGCTTTGGGACATCACCAATAGTGTGCTAGCCACAATGTATGTCAAAAAAAATCTGAGGCTTTCTGTTGCAGGAGGCCGAAGATTTACATATTTTCTGTATAACATGCAGGGCTTGAAGCTGCAGCCATCATCGGTTATGGTGAATCTTCTTGTTGTTAAATTTTTTGTTTGCCGCAATGCGACAATAACGTAACATATCTTCTACATCATGCATGTTTAAAGAGGGAATTTTGTCACATCGACAACATCCAAAAATCCCAAATATTGTTACAATTTTCGCCAGCAACCACTGGTCATCAGGAGCATGTAAAAGAAATTGTTCAGCCTCTTCTTTACTTAATACCTTGGCCTTTTCAGGCGTATAAAGCTCATTTTTTAGTTTCAGAAACGCTATTACCTTTTGAAATCTGCAAATGACAACTAAACGTCATATTCAAACCTGCGAACAGGGGCATTTTCTTTCATTTCCAAGCAGCTTTTCAGCAAAGACCATTTTGCCCATAAAGTATTAGGGCTGAATCTAGCTGATAGTTGATTCAAGTTGACCAACAAAACATCTTCAGTTACCCCAATCACACTATTTTTGTGTTGCCACTTTTTGAAGTCGTCGTATTCTCGCTCGTACCTTGAAGCTGATTTGGCAGGTAATAAACTTGAAGCTACACTGCTGACTGTCTCAATAATTTCTTTTGGTACATTCATTTTCGCTTTCCCCAAAACAAATGTAAAAAAAAATAAACAGACATGTTCATGGCAACGCTTAAATAACTTACGACATTTGCGATAAATTATTGAGTTTTTTTGGAATTTATCTAACCTTTTTACAAATGAGAAACAAATAAAATATAAAACAATACACGCAAGGTAACGGGTTTTACTGGATCAAGGAGATAACTGACTCGCCTGCGGCTTGTCATTCGCCAGTAAAAACCCTCTTACCTTGCTAGTAATGTTATATATTATATAATAACTGATTTTAGACTTATAATATGATATCAATCGATATTGAATTTCTTCTTCAGAGACACAATGCATAAAATGTCAAGGTGACCATTAAACTTTCAACGAATCAGTAACATATCATCATCGGATTTCTAAAAACTTTCCTAATAAATCTTCATCATTGCATTATCTAATATTTTTAAGCCACAATCACTGTAAGGAGCCTTTCGCAAGCTGCACTCTTGCTTTACGTACATAATGGTTCTTAAACTAGCCATAACCACCCAAATATACGTGCTCGACCCACTCCAGCAGGTTATTCGATGATTTAATGATGCCTCGTGGTCAACCAACAAGAATGATCGTTTTTTTATGGCGTCTCTCTCAGCAGCTCCACTTTTTTTTCAACAGGTCGGTCGGCGAAAGTTCCTTCTTCTAATGGAATTTAATTAGCGTTACTGCTTAATGTCAGATGGTTAATTCGGGAAGCCAGACGCTTTTACTAAATTAGCTCGGATTGAGATTAGCGACTACAATTTGATCCTTAATACGTTCCAAGTCTGCAGACGGAGAATTGGAAAGTTTGGAAAATTTTACCATTTCAGTTCGGGTCGGGCATCTTAATGGTCAATTATGATTGAGGCGAAACTGATTACTGGTCACTTGCAGTTGGTGGAAATTTCATGAAGAAATCTTGTACGGGCGAAATTATTTTTCGGATCATTAATATCAACATTGTTGCTCTTACCCATTTCTTTATTCTTTTGATTTCGAGCTTCACAATACCAGGTATGCCGGTATGGAGTGAGCGTCAAGATACAATCCCAATAACAATTTACTTAGATAGATTACAAGTATTCCCAGATTTAGGTGTGCAATTATACTTGCTTGAAGAAATTGAGTTTGATCACCTAAATTTGATCCTGTAAAACCAACTACGTGTTCTTTAATAAAAAATTTTTTTTTAGATCATTAGTATGAATCTATTCTATTTAGACTATAATTAATTACTGAACATGCGTAAATTTTTGGTTTTTATAATCAGAATATCTGTTTTGGTTATGTAAACAAAAACAGAAATATTGAATAATGGTTATTCATAGATTATGTCAAATTTTAATACCTTACTATAGAATATTTATTACCGAACCTCAGGAGAGAAAAAAATTAGTAATTGCAAAGTTTTTTTAAATGAAAGATAATATCTGTAATCATTATTGATCTTTAGTTATAATTTTTTTAAAAATAACTAGAGTGAATTATTATTACATTAAAATGCTATTATAACGTCTCTGTGGTGGGTAGTTTCCAATAAAATAGTGTTCTGTGGTTCCTTGTTGTTTTGATTCTGTTTTAAACTCTCAACAGTTATTTGTACCTTAAAAAAAAAGTGGAAAATATTATAATAAAATAATAATAATGATTTCGATAGTTTGAAATTATTCAATTCAGTATGAAATGATAATAGTCAGAGAATACATTTCTATTCTAATCTTTCTTGTTTATGAGCCTATAGCTTCTAGTTTCAATATTGATTGAATTTTAATTAACCGTGCATCAAAACAAACATTCACAAATATTAAAACCAAGTCAAATTCTATTATCTCCTGAGTTTGTGAACCAGGTTGAATAGGTGTATGAAATTAAGATGTGAAAAAACTTCTATAAAGGTACAAAACAAATCTAGGAGACTGAGTTCGAAGTTTATAAATCTCATATGAGCTTAATTTGAAGCCTTCTTATGTTAGAATAGATATAATTTGAGGAACCCTAAAAGTCTGAAGCTATAAAGAAACAGCTATTCATAAAGACAGGTCTTCAATTCAACAGGTCCTGACAGAAAATACATTACCTATTTTAACGGTCATGCGAATATACCGAAGTACCTATGTGAGTGATGGAAATCTTTTTCTCTATTTATTATGGAATATAACTTTGGATTGAATATTAAACAAGGTGCTAGACATCATTAATAATGAATACAGCAAATGGCAATTTAAATTTTGTAGTGAATGTAAGACAAAAATTGTTCAGTGATTAATTTCATCTATAGTGTTTAGTGGTGGAACCATAGACTGGAGAGATTTCCCCAACCTTTTGTATAAATATTTAATAAAGACATAAAATATGGCAACATTGATTAAATCTGATTATTGAATCATTTCAACACAGAGTTGTATTTGGGATAATCAGAAAATTTGGACAAAATTATATCGATTTAATTCCTTTTAACTTCAAATATCTCAAGAATGGTGCGATTTAGGAGGAAAGATGAAGAATGATTTTATCTGCAAAAAAGACTAATGATTCCAGGAAGTACAAGATACGGACCTTTAGTTCAAGCGATATTTGTTTTTCATGCAATTCAACCAATCTATAGAGTAGTAGTGAGAAACCCACAAGAAATGGAATAAATCTAATCATGCCAAAATATGCATTTGTTATCAAAAACCTTCTACAGGAGATGATTTCAATTGATATTGTCGTTAGAATATTACAGGTGAAAATGCAATTTTTTTATGAAATTTCAACACCCTATATCTTTTAAAGGGGGTCAAATTTGGAAAATTATTATAGGAAAAAATGTTTCTTTTGACATCAAGAATCTATGGTTAAAATTAACGCAGTGGTCAAAGACTCACCCTGTATACCAACTGATGAAGAAACGGCCACACCTAGAAATTGCTTCTTATATTTAAAATTTTCTTTTATAAAATAACTACGAAAAAAGAAATGTTTGAAACCTCGCTACCAAAAATCATTAAAAATTTTTCACCCGAAAACTTGAAGAAATCTCAAACCATACATTGGTATTTTCGTATCTCCTAGATGCAAAAACCTAAAAAAAAATCTTTGACGTCATCAATTGGACCTGCCTGTATATTTTCAATAATCCCAAAGTATTAAATTGAGATCACTCTTAAATTTGGAGCAGATGGTTTCCTATTGACGTTTGCATCTTCAAGCATGAATTAAAACTCTGAAAATTACCAAAATTAACCAGGACTCACGAAAATTGAGTCCCCTCCTTTCAAATTACATATGAAGATAATCCGTGTTCATTATCTTCTACGTAAAAAGGCAAAAACATAGAATTTAATATACCTAATTTTTGGTGTGGGACGGGATAGACTGCATTAAGCTTCTAGAAGGAAAAAAATTACATACCATCTTGATTGTTAGATGACCTAAAGATTATTTTCTTGCTACGCCCAGAGGCATCGACCTGAAGATCCACAAACTCGAATAAAAAGACCCCGATATCATTTTCTGTTATTACCTTGGACCCATTCATTCTACGGAAAGCATTACAGGAGATAAATTATTGAATTTATTTATGAACTTTCCAAAGATTCAAATAGACCATGGAGATCTTCGTTCTCAATGAAAATATTAATGCATTAACCTGAATTTGATGCATCTCTTATTTTTCGAATGAGTTTAGAAGAAGTGTGCTGTAACAGAATACCTAGATTGTAGTTCGAATGGAAATCTGTGTTGAATAAACTCGGTTTTAATGTTGATGCTGTATCAATTTGCATTTTTCCATACGTAAATTTGTCAAAAATAATGATCACATCATTATTTTTACCTTCGTAGAGTCGAGGAAAGAATATACAGGGTGTCTCAAGTTCGAGACATAGTCTGGATCTATCTACATGGTGAATGTGACAGAATTATTAGTAGAACTATTGAAAGCATGACGGAGAAGAGAAAATATATTTCAAAGATGAGGAAAATGAAAGTAGTGCAAATTTTGAAAAACACAACATGCATGACTACAAATATGAGAATGTTCCTGCATTAGAACCAGGTGACTACATGAAAGGTTGAATTTTGGAGGATGCTTTGGACCGTTCACAATAGAAAGAATTGCCACATTTGGGAAGGAAATCCTTGAGCAAATTTAGAGCGACTAACATTTATGAAGAAGAAAATTTAAATACAGAAAAATTTTTGGTATTTCAAGACGTATTCGAAAGTGTGTGGAACACAAATGGTTACCATATTGAATAAAAACTCTTACCTGATTTCATTTATTTTGTTAATTTGAGTTTTGTTACCATATTGAAAATATCATTTATTTTGTTAATTTGAGTTTTGAAAAATATTTTTAATTTTTTCATTTTATTATCATAATCATAATTCGGTGTACTGAAGTAACGAATCTATTCAATGTGTTTCCTATTGAAGAGATGAATTCTCATTCGCTTCGAAATAAGTGGAAATACTAATTTCATCAACTGCCCTTTTTTTGTATTTTTTAGGGGCTCTCACATTCCAAAATTTGGAAAGTTTGAAACATCTTTTCAAAAATTGTAAAAAAAATGGGGATACTTCTCATTGGATACTCAACATTTTGTGTCATCCACCATGGATTTGAACTAAACAATATCATTAAGTGCATTCGAATGTGTAATCTCATTATTAGAATAGCAACGATTCATTTTGTGAAATCAAAAAATTTCATAACGACTAACAATAAGACCTGTTTGACATTTGTGAATTATAAATGGGATGATTTATCTTCTATGCTCACAGAATATCCTTATGAATCAGATTCGAAGAATTTGACTCTACCTACTACATAAATCCAGAAAATCTAAAATAACTCAGAAATTATTGAATTTAGGAGCATAATTATGTGAGAAAACTATCATTATTTTTGACCGCAGGATCCAACACTATTATAAAAAAAATTAGGTTCTAATTTGAAAAACAGAAGTTATGGCCAATTTAAGATCACAATTTTCAACACGAAATTTGAAACACCCTGTGATGATATTTTTGAAATCCAAAAGATGCATGACCTTTTCATATCCTTCCTCTTCGATGTTGTCAAAACGGTTTACGCTCAGGATATTTAAAATAAGAATAATGAACATATTACTGACTGAACATATTTCAGTTTTTTCCAGTTTTTTCTGGATATTTTGAAAACTATTCGATTTAATACAATGGTTTCAACAGAAATAAATGTATTCACTATTGAATACTCGATCATACCAGGAATGGAAAACATGAAAAAAATTTTTTCATCGAATTTATTTCCACTCCCTGTATAACCAGAAGTTTTTGGGCTTCGAAAATATTTTAGCTCTGTAGAGAACTTCGAACAATATCATAATCCAAATTTTCAGATTTCAAATATGTCTAGTTCTCCAGAAACGTCTAATAGGCACTCGAACTTGAGACACCCTGTATTTGCGGCTATTTGGATATATTTCCATTTGGTGTGTGGAAAAATAGTAAAATGTGGAAGAGGTAGAAAGCTTTTACGGGCCTGTTCTAAAGTCTATCGGACTCTATAACAGTGCGTAAGATCAACGTAAATATATCTTGGATTAGCTGTTACAAATCTATATAATAGTTTTCCTTTAGATTCATTTCAATGACAAACCTCTTTCACACATGATAATTAATTAAGTTCCTACCTTCTGGTGATTGATTTCAAAAGCTCTTGATGTTAGATTGAATATTACGATACGTTGCTTTCTTTAAAAACATGCGATTACTTTGTTCACAATAACACCCTTGATATAATTGGCCATTAATTCGTAGATTTATTCAAATGGTTTTGTTGAAATGATACACATTCGCTGCACTTGAGTGCATTCGACTTAGATCGTCATCTTTCAGGTTCCAAGCTGACTAATGCTAAGTTTGTCATGAAAGAAGAATTGCTTTTCTCATTAAGCGATATTCATTTGTATCATTGACGTCATTAACTTTCACACTCATTCGAAGTGCTTCAACTAGATGCTCTTTCAATTGAAGCAAAACACTATTATCAGACAAAGATTATGTTCAGTACAGTCCTGATTTTGCATATTCAACAAGAAAAAACAATTAGCTCTGGTACAACACGATATTGAAGTCTTTGAAATATACGAAATTTCACGACACAACGAAATTAAGATCAGTATTTATTTTTAATATTCCAAAGTTCATTAAATGAAAAACAATGATTCTAATTGTTTAAGTTCCAAGAATATTTTGTTCTGTAAACGACGAATGTAAAATTATTATAAAAATTACGGAATTCATACCGGTTTACCTGATATGAATATCTGATAATCTTGAAGGTAATTTAAAAAGACAACGTTTGATCAATATTGCTATTTGTATTCCCAAAATGTACCTTTTGGGATTCATCGATAAACTAATAATTCCCGTAAAATGATAAGCCGAATTTCAAGATACATAATAACATATTATTTCGAGTCTATTAAACGATTTACGTATGTATGTTCGAATCATGAGATTGCCTCCTTCGCTGATAATAATACATGTTCAGCTCGCTTAGGCAGACGACAATTCTATCATATCTCATGCCGCATATTTTCCGCATCGGTGCCAGCTTTGATATCGAGTATCACAATACGTGTAATGGAATCTCGTAATAAACCTACATAGAGTTCAACAGGAATGACTCAGACCATCTTTAATGTATTCAGACGCATAACTTGATAGGGATTTATGATTTGTCGAGAAACGAGACGTTTATTCTCCTTTTTCATCACAAATAGTAGTATTTCTTTTCCATCGGTAGTTATATAGAAATTGATCTTCCAGTAAGCACTTGTTCCTTGAAATACGTTATTTATTCAATTTTTTTCCCGTATGACCGTTTTTGCATATTTGCTGCCGCTCTTTTTGTATATTTTCCTTATTTATTTCTCTCAGGGGATTTCTTCTTCTATTTTCGTCTTCAGTTGTCTATTTCATAGATTTAGTTTAACCGTTAATTTGTTTCTCGATTCTTCTCTTATTTCTTTATTGATTATCTCTGCTTGGTCGCACCAGGGTGATTCATCGGGTAGTTGAACCCAATCGTTAGAGACAATTTTCGGCTTAATACTCTAAATTTCAGATAAACGGGAGATCAATGTTCCGCTAGGAACAAGAGCTGGAAAACAGAAAAAATCTATTATTTTTCTCTGAACCCCAGATAAATTCAAAACAAAATGATAAAAGCCTGCCGCTGAATTCTCATCAATCTGACTCTACCAGGAAACGATTTTCAATCTCCCTCGAGATTTATTTATACGGCATATCCTAAGATTGGAACCGTAATCGATGGATCTTGTCTGGTCCATGTCCTGACAACATGCAGATCGAGAAGAACGCAGCGGAAAAGATTGATGGTCACGTATTTCTAACAATACGGGGTCAGCGAGTGGATTCCACACTAGCCTGAGGGAATTGATGGCCTGCCTCCAAAAAACCAACCGTGCGGTCTTGGATACGAAGCTCTCCTCCGGCAAAAATTCATGAGTGGTTGCCTATAAAAACGTCTTTTGTCGCTTCTGACCGAGTCCGAATATCTCGGAAAGATTTAGGGTTGTGTTTTTATCAGGCTACTGATACTACCCAACATATGCGTAGGATGCGGAGAATGTGTCCTAGGAGGATTTATCTTTCGCTTGGTATTGAAACGATTTGCCACAATTTGTAACTGCTGATTTCAGGCCAATTCAGCATCTTATCAATCACTGGAATAAAAACGGTCTGAGTTGGAAATGTCATCAGATATGGATGCTGGAAGAGAACTAATAGTTAAATTACACCCCATACGGTCTGGATAACTCCAGAGATTCAGAATAAAAAGTTCTTTTGAAAGGTTGCTTATTCTTCATGGTGCCGGACGAGAAAGTTTCACTTAAGAAAACGTGATAACTTTTTCTCAGTGTATTGATGAATTTTTAGTTATTTACGTATAAGTAAGCCAGTTTACAACTTTCTTCAACGTTCTCCGGTGCCTTGTTTCATCTTCTCTTTTCTTTCCAGTTCAACTTCTGTTGATTTCAAGTACTCAGAGCTTCAATAACACTTTATCTCTATCTGATTTTTGACCTTCCTCTCTACTGTTGGCTGCTAGCTCTTTATCTGCTTTGGGAGTTTTGTTTCTGGTATATCTTGCATATGGGCACCCCATGTAAGTTGTGTTCTTTCAATATCATTCAATTTGGTTCCCTCAATACCTATAATTTCTTCAAAGGAATCATTTGAAGTTTTTGTTTCCTTGAAATCATGAATGATTTATCTTGACTGCTTCCGCACTTCTCTTTCATTTCTTTGTGAATCTCATTCTGATATCCATTCAGGAGACTTCATCAGAAAACATAAACAATCCACAGAATCCTTTTGGAGATTCGTACAGTGAAATTTCAAGAGATAGTAGACACCCTGAATATTTCAAAGCTATTTGTTACCTGCATATTGTTTGAATATACTGGGTGTCTCAAGTTCGAGTGCCTATTAGACGTTTCTGGAGAACTACACATATTTGAAATCTGAAAATTGGGATTATGATATTGTTCGAAGTTCTCTACAGAGCTGAAATATATTCGAAGCCCAAGAACTTCCAGGTATACAGGGAGTGAAAATAAATTCGACGAAAAAATTTTTTTTCAAGTTTTCCATTCCTGCTATGATCGAGTATTCAATAGTGAATACATTTCTGTTGAAACCATTGTATTAAATCGAATAGTTTTCAAAATATCTAAAAAAAACGGGAAAAGAAGTGAAATATGTTCAGTTAGTAATATGTTCATAATGCTTATTTTAAATATCCTGAGCGTAAACCGTTTTTACAACATCAAAGAGAAAGGATGTGAAAAGGTCATGTATCTTTCGGATTTCAAAAATATCATCATAGGGTGTTTCAAATTTTGTGTTGAAAATTTGATCTTAAATTGGCCATAACTTCTGTTTTTCAAATTAGAACCCTTGGATTCTGCGGTCAAAAATAATGATAGTTTTCTCACATGATTATGCTCCTAAATTCAATCATTTCTGAGTTATTTGAGATTTTCTGGATTTATGTAGTACGTAGAGTCAAATTCTTCGAATCTGATTCATAAGGATATTCTGTGAGCATAGAAGATAAATCATCACATTTATAATTCACAAGTGTCAGACAGGTCTTATTGTTAATCGTTATGAAATTTTTTGATTTCACAAAATGAATCGTTGCTATTCTAATAATGAGATTTTGGATTTATTTCTTATATTGTATTTTTTTAATTGTATACGCAATACACATTCAAATGCACTTAATGATATTGTTTATTTCAAATCCATGGTGGATGACACAAAATGTTGAGAATCCAATGAGATATCCCCATTTTTTTTTACAATTTCTGAAATGATGTTTCAAACTTTCCAAATTTTGGAATGTAAGAGCCCCTAAAGAATACAAAAAAGGGCAGTTAATGAAATTAGTATTTCGACTTATTTCGAAGCGAATGAGAATTTATCTCTTCAATAGAAAAGAAACACTTGTTAATTATCAACAGATAATTCATCTTCTATGGGTACACAGTGTTCCCATGGTTTCGAAAGAATATTCATTGAATTTTTTTAGATGCAATCAATTTGACTCTACGTACACCATAAATCCAGAAAATCTCAAATAACTCAGAAATTATTGAATTTAGGAGCATAATCATGTGAGAAAACTATCTTTATTTTTGACCGCAGAATTCAACACAATTATAAAAAAATAGGGTTCTAATTTGAAAAACAGAAGTTATGGCCAATTCAAGATCACAATTTTCAAAACAAAATTTGAAACAGCTTGTGATGATATTTTTGAAATCCAAAAGATGCATGACCTTTTCACATACTTCCTCTTCGATGTTGTAAAAACGGTTTACGCTCAGGATATTTGAAATAAGAATAATGAACATATTTCACTTTTTTTCCAGTTTTTTTTGGATATTTTGAAAACTATTCGATTGAATACAATGGTTTTAAAAGAAATGTATTCACTATTGAATACTCGATCACACCAGGAATGGAAAACTTGAAAAAATTTTTCGTCGAATTTATTTTCACTGCCTGTTTAACCGGAAGTTTTTGGTATTCAAAAATAATTTAGCGCTGTAGAGAACTTTGAACAATATCATAATCCCAATTTTCAGATTCAAAATATGTCTAGTTCTCCAGAAACGTCTAATAGGCACTCGAACTTGAGACACCCTGTATGTCTATGAGAAAGCTGCTTCTGAAATTGATACCCAATTTGATGAAATTGACCAAAAATAACAACTGGTCGACGGTTCAGAGGTCTGTTTGGACTCGTTTTGCCGCCATAAAAAAGTTTTTATGCGGAATGTAACAATAGATGAAGCCTGTATCGTATAATACTTATCAAAATCAAATCGGCAGTCAGTTGAATGACAAAAAGCGCAAAAATTGGTTGACAAAGTTTGACTCCAGTTTTCTGGAATTGGCATGACAATTTTCTTAAATACTGTCCCCAGATTGAAGGAAGAAAGTGGATGCTCCATTTCATTATTGATGTATCTGGAGGAGGAAATACCAAAAACTTACAACAAATGCCAAAAATCACCACAGCAATATCATTTATCTCAAGTCATTTGCTACCAGAACTATGTTGCCAGAATGTGTTCATTCGTTGACCTGAAAAATTCTCGATGCGAAAAAATTGCCTCAAATAAAGAGGTACTGAGTACAACCGGACATTCTCCTATTTTGACTCAATCAAATGAGACCATAATCGGCTCTATATTCAAATAGTTATATAGGCAATTCGATAACTCGCTGTTATACAAGTTCAAGCACGAAAAAAAAACATGAATTCTGAAAACATTTAGTGGCTGTTGACATTGTCGTCACAAAAATCATCTGATAATAAGATTCATTCATCACCTTGCCGCTTGTCGCGAAAAACTCAAAAAGCTTGATGAAAACCACGACCTTTAACAAGATTTCTCTGAAAACATCCATCAGATTCAGTCTCCCCAGAGAGAAAATAATATTTCTTTCATCATGGAATGTCTGAGCGGTGTATAACCGAGTAGAAACATTATTTCCTTGCAAAATACGGATTTTCCCAACTTTCTCAGATATTTACGCATAAAGGGCAAGAAAAGAAGTGAATGAATACAAATGGGAATTTAAGGGGAAAATGAGTTTTTCGCAGATTTGGGAGGGCGAATGAAAGGGAACTCGGAACGGAATAATAGTGACAAAGACCTAGGGGAGGTGATAAAAACTTTATTACATCAATGAAACTCTCCGTAGATATAGAGGGGGAAATGCGGAAATGTTTTCGAACCAGAGCCGGCGGTATATGTGGAAGTTAAGATGGAGTAGAAAATGAAAGTTGACGAAAAATCTTTGGCAATCTCAAGAAATGAAGACAGAACTTGGTAGAATATGACTAGATCTACCATTAGTCAAGTCCATCAAAAATCTTTATTACTAACCATTATATATTATTTGACCAGGTGGAATACCTCCAGACCTATTGAAATATGATACAGAACAACTGTTTGAACACCTAAGAAACCTATTTCAAAACTGCCTCAGTATGTCACAAATACCAAACGACTGGAAAATTTCCTATATGACCACTATTCATAAAAAAGGGGACAGAAGCAATTGCGACAACTACCGTAGTATAGCTGTTACGAGTTCGATGAGTAGAGTGTATGGTAAACTCATAAAGAATAAAATAGAATCAGAATACAAAGACACGGAAGCAGAAGACCAAGCTGCATTTAGCGCGGGAAGATCAACAATGGATCATATATTCACATTAACACAAGTGATAGAGAAAAAAGGGCCCGAAATCAAGAAGTTCACGTGTTATTCGCAAACCTGAAAAAAGCTTATGATATTGTTCCACTAACCAAACTCTGGAAATCTCTCGAAAATATGAATATAAATGTCGAACTCATAAGAGCAGTCAGAACCCTATATGATAAACAAATAATAAAAGTTAAAACGAGAAACAAGGGTGTTGTATATCTGAATCAGTTTTTTCAAAGACATCTTGTATGGATCTTAGAAATTCGTTGTCGGATAACAATGACATCAGGAATAAAAGAACACTCTATTACCCATTTCACTCTTGATTTTATAATATGTATATGTTACCCAGCTTAGAATGAAATACTGACATTCATCCTATCTTCACGCTAGTAAAATGAACGTGACAGCGTTGTGGGTCAGAAACATTGATAGGTCAAGCCAATGGAGAGAGATCGATGCAAATATATATTTTGTCATCACGACCCTATGTTGTCGTGATATACCTAACTTTCCACTCAAGTTTGATTATCACATTCCGGATAAAGCCCTCAATTCACGAATCTCTTGAAATAACTCAGCATAATAAGCTATCGAGATGGAATCAATAATTGATGATTGGTATATCCACAAGGAGTGTTTTCAGAGTTGCGTATGGTGATGGAATCCGACGAAATCGAACATTTCACAGAAATGATACAAGTGGAGTTCCATTTCGAAGGAAAGTGAAAGTTACAAAACATAAATCTTCATTCATGGCATTTACTCCAGTTACTATAGAATAAATGAAATTCGGGGGTTTTTCTGTGAAATTGAAGCCTTGATTCATCATATTTTGGTGTTGTCATAAATAGTTTGATATATCATCTTCTTAAGGCAGCGTCTTGTCGGTTTAACCCGTCATGTCTTACATGTTCGAATTTTTTGAGTGATCTGATGTTATAAATTCAGAAAATATCATTATATCGTAATTGATTCCTCGCTTATCCCATGGTGAAACATAGTTTGATATTAATTAACAAAAATTGAGTAAAAACACTTGACTGTACGTTTCACAAATTTTATTTAAAGCATCGTCGACATGCATGTTTCGGGTTTCATCCCATTTTCAAAACTGAATATAAAACAATATCGGTTAATACAGTACACATCTACATAACATATTAAGTAAAACATGTTAAAATTGGTGATAGAAGGAAATCTAACTGATCATTTACAATGGGAAGATTTTGTTTAAAAGCTGATGTTATTTCTAAGTATTCTAAAAGGTCCATGCGTTTACCTTTATGGCATTTGTGCAATATTTTGGTTTTTTCAAAATCAATAAAATGGTTTGAGGTGATACAGTGACTAGAGAAACCAGTAGTGGGTTTGTTTTGGAGGATTGATTTTTTGTGTTCATCAATTCTTTTTGCCAGTGAACGACCAGTTTGACCTATGTAAAATGCAGGGCATTCATTACAGTGAAGCTTATATACACCGCTTAATTGTGTGTTGTTCGCTCGATCCTTACCATTAAAGAACATTGATCTCAGATTTTTCTTATTAGTACAACTAATGTTAATATTATAATGTCTGAGTCTTTTGCAAATTTTATCACTCGATAGATGGTATGATTTCAGTTTCATTATTTGTTGGATAAATTGAATATAACAATTTCTTCTGCCGCTTTCTGAAAAGGAGTTGATCTATTATATCCGGAGAGTAGCCATTATTCCCAGCTAAAAATTTCAGTGTGCGAACCTCCTTGTCATAGTTAATTTTTGACAATGGAATCGAGACTAATCTATGAGTTAGTGCGTGAAATGCTGACATTTTGATTTTATAAGTATGTGAACTACTATTTGGTATTAAAATATCAGAGAAGGTGGATTTTCTGTATATATCAAATTCAAGGTGTTCATTTTTTCTTTTAATCTGTATATCTAGGAAGTTCAGACATCTATTATCATCCTCTATTTCTAATGTGAATTTGATGGAATCATGGATGGAGTTCAACAATTCCAAAAATGCCGTCAATTCCTATATCGACCCAGTGCATACGCAAAAAACATCATCCACATATCTCTTCCAGAGTAGCACAAAACCCGTCAAGCCAATGTCTTCTGAGGAAAATATTTTCTTTTCAAGGGCTGTCATAAATATCTCACTGAATAAATTAGATGATGGGGATCCCATAGGTAAGCCATTTAGTTGTTGGTAAATTTTATCATTGAATTTGAAGTAGCTCTGTCCCAGACATATCTTAAGAAGTCTCATTACCTCTTCTTTCGGCCAATGCCTTTTAGAATACTTAGAAATAACATCAGCATTTAAACAAAATCTTTCCATTGTAAATGATCAGTTATGGGATTTTTCGTCTATCACCAATTTTAACATGTGTTACTTGATATGTTATGTAGATGTTTTTGCTGTATTAACTGGGTCGATATTGTTTTATATTTCAGTTTTGAAAATGGGATGAAACCCGAAAAACATGCATGTCAACGATGCTTTAAATAAAATTTAAAAAGAAAACGTACAGTCAAGTGTTTTTATCTCAATTTTTGTTAATTAATATATCATTATATGATTATCAGGTATACTGGTATGAAATGAGACAATGTCGTTTTTGTGTGAATAAAACACTAATTATTAATGGGAAAGTAAAAAACATTTCATTCAAAGTATTTGCCCTTGTTTTCTACACATTCTGACCATCTTTCTGGCAATTTATGGATACCACACCAATAAAATTGTTCGTATATATGCATGGTTCAAATTGATCATTTGTTGTCTGTACCTATCAGTATTAACGTGTTCACCAGGTTTTAGGAGCTCGTGGTAAACCACACCTTTTTGGTAACACCAAACACACCATTGTCTTCTTGCCGAATCGATCTGGATTTGCAGTCGATGTGGATGGTTATCCCGGATTAACCCAGGATTTTTTCTTTTTAGGATTCTTAAAATGAGTCCATTTTTCACCGCCAGTAAAAATCCGATGCAAAACCGATTTTCTTTCCTGTTTTTAAAGCAAAATTTCAAAAGTGTTTTTTCGTTTTTTCATTAAATTCATGTGGCGTCCATTTCCACTTTTGTATCTTTCCCATAGCTTTCAAACGGTCAGAAATTGTTTGTTGTTCAGAAAAAATAGACGAGCAATTGCTTGGAAGTGCTTCGTGCGTGAGCAACTTTTGTTGGATTTGACTCATCTTGAAACACCTGACTTCTATTTACTTTCGGCCTCATACGCGTATATCCACGGTTCCTCAACTGTCAAGATGTTATAGACGTGCTTCGAAGTACCGCGATCGTATTTTTGGAGCATTTCTTTCGACCAATCGATATGAGCCTATTTTGAGCGATTGGCGAATTGTGTGGGATCCAATGCGAAGAAATGTTTTTGACGGTCAAATGTACATGCAGTCTTGAATGTATGCTGGTCCCACTAATGTCTAAGGTTGTCTCAATCTCACGATAGGTCACATGACGATCTTGTAATATCAGCTGGCGCACAACATCAATGGTTTTCGGACAACAAACAATTTTGGACGACCTTTACGAAATTCGTATAGAAGTTGAATTCACCACACCATCGATAAACATTTGTTTTTGATGGAGCTTGATCGGCAAAAATCAAATTTTCCATGCATACTTTTGGGCGAGGATAATATTTTAAGTTACTGTAAACACCAATAGCTCTCGTATGTCAAAACTTCTGACACGTGCCACCTCAAAAATGCCAAGCTTTACGATAGAGCTGTCAGCTGACAGATTGCAACAGTAGTGTTGTCTATCCCAAAATATTAAAGAAATAAGAAATTATAAACACTCGTATCCCAACCATATTTAAAGAATCCATTCATCTAATCATATTTATTTTGTTGTTTATTTTATTGTACTATTTTCATAATTTGAAGTGTTCATTTGTAACTAATTCCTTTTTGTTTTGCAGGTGAGTTGACTCACTAGAAATTGGGCATAAGAAATTTGGACTATGATTTTCTCTGTCGTAAGTAAGAAAATGCAATTTTCATTCATGTAGTTTATAAAACGTGTCTCTTTTTTATAAATGAGGACATTTTGTGATGTAAATATGACTGGAAGAAGACAAATAAGCGTATTTACACTTAGAAAACTGTGAACAGCACTAATATCAAAATTCGTGCTGTGAATAATTCCTTTTTGTATTTAATATTGTTCTGGCATAATATACAATAGGAAAATCATTTCCTGCTCCTTTAGCTACATTAACAACATTAGCAACATAACGAGAATATGTCGAGCGGTGAACACGTCTGTGAGCGTTGCTCTGATAATTTCATCGTAAATACAAAGTTTATACGTTGTTTTTCATGTCAAGTTAAATTTCATCTTGTCTGTGTATCTGTAAAAGATGCATGGGCAAAAATTATTAGTGAAAACTCAAACATTTACTGGGTTTGTGATGGTTGTAAGGTTAAAGTGATGGAAAATCAATTGTTATTGGTGAAAGAAAATGAGTGTCTTAAAAGAGAGAAATATCTACAAGAAAAGCTTCTTGAAGAGATGGAATATTCGAGTAAAATTCAAAAACAACTTATAAAAGCACTAGAAATTAATTCTGAAACGTCAATGAGCGGCTTGAACCCTCAAGGTCATCCCAATATTCGTTCCAACTCGATTTCATCAAACAAATCTGCAAGTGTGAAAAGTAAACATACCGGGAACGATAATACATTTGTCACCGATACCACTACTGAGCGGCTGTTGCGAACTAAGAAGGAAAATATAAATAAAAATAGTTTGCCCAGAAATATATTACCGGCACCTTCAAGTCATATAATTGCAGGAATAAATATGGCTAACCCACAGGATGAATGGGTTCATGTACAGAGAAAGAGAAAAAAGGGCCCGAAATCAAGAAGTTCACGTGTTATTCGCAAACCTGAAAAAGCTTATGATATTGTTCCCCTAACCAAACTCTGGAAATCTCTCGAAAATATGAATATAAATGTCGAACTCATAAGAGCAGTCAGAACCCTATATGATAAACGAAAAATAAAAGTTAAAACGAGAAACAAGGGTATATCTGAATAAGTTTTTTCAAAGAGATCTTGTATGGATCCTAGAAATTCGTTATTCGATAACAATGACATCAGGAATAAAAGAACACTCTATTACCCATTTCACTCTTGGTTTTATAATATGTATATGTTACCCAGCTTAGAATGAAATACTGACATTCATCCTATCTTCACGCTTGTAAAATGAACGAGAGCGTTTGGGTCAGAAACATTGATAGGTCAAGCCAATGGAGAGAGATCGATGCAAATATATAATTTGTCATCACGACCCTATGTTGTCGTGATATACCTAACTTTCCACTCAAGTTTGATTATCACATTCCGGATAAAGCCCTCAATTCACGAATCTCTTGAAATAACTCAGCATAATAAGCTATCGAGATGGAATCAATAATTGATGATTGGTATATCCACAAGGAGTGTTTTCAGAGTTGCGTATGGTGATGGAATCCGACGAAATCGAACATTTCACAGAAATGATACAAGTGGAGTTCCATTTCGAAGGAAAGTGAAAGTTACAAAACATAAATCTTCATTCATGGCATTTACTCCAGTTACTATAGAATAAATGAAATTCGGGGGTTTTTCTGTGAAATTGAAGCCTTGATTCATCATATTTTGGTGTTGTCATAAATAGTTTGATATATCATCTTCTTAAGGCAGCGTCTTGTCGGTTTAACCCGTCATGTCTTATATGTTCGAATTTTTTGAGTGATCTGATGTTATAAATTCAGAAAATATCATTATATCGTAATTGATTCCTCGCTTATCCCATGGTGAAACATAGTTTGATATTAATAACCAAAAATTGAGTAAAAACACTTGACTGTACGTTTCACAAATTTTATTTAAAGCATCGTCGACATGCATGTTTCGGGTTTCATCCCATTTTCAAAACTGAATATAAAACAATATCGGTTAATACAGTACACATATACATAACATATTAAGTAAAACATGTTAAAATTGGTGATAGAAGGAAATCTAACTGATCATTTACAATGGGAAGATTTTGTTTGAAAGCTGATGTTATTTCTAAGTATTCTAAAAGGTCCATGTTTACCTTTATGGCATTTGTGCAATATTTTGGTTTTTCAAAATCAATAAAATGGTTGAGGTGATACAGTGACTAGAGAAACCAGTAGTGGGTTTGTTTTGGAGGATTGATTTTTTGTGTTCATCAATTATTTTTTCCAGTGAACGACCAGTTTGACCTATGTAAAATGCAGGGCATTCATTACAGTGAAGCTTATATACACCGCTTAATTGTGTGTTGTTCTGCCTGATCCACTACCATTAAAGAACATTGAGCTCAGATTTTTCTTATTAGTACAACTAATGTTAATATTATAATGTCTGAGTCTTTTGCAAATTTTATCACTCAGAGATGGGATGTTTCAGTTTCATTACTTGTTGGATAAATTGAATATAACAATTTCTTCTGCCGCTTTCTGAAAAGGAGTTGATCTATTATATCCGGAGAGTAGCCATTATTCCCAGCTAAAAATTTCAGTGTGCGAACCTCCTTGTCATAGTTAATTTTTGACAATGGAATCGAGACTAATCTATGAGTTAGTGCGTGAAATGCTGACATTTTGATTTTATAAGTATGTGAACTACTATTTGGTATTAAAATATCAGAGAAGGTGGATTTTCTGTATATATCAAATTCAAGGTGTTCATTTTTTTCTTTTAATCTGTATATCTAGGAAGTTCAGACATCTATTATCATCCTCTATTTCTAATGTGAATTTGATGGAATCATGGATGGAGTTCAACAATTCCAAAAATGCCGTCAATTCCTATATCGACCCAGTCCATACGCAAAAAACATCATCCACATATCTCTTCCAGAGTAGCACAAAACCCGTCAAGCCAATGTCTTCTGAGGAAAATATTTTCTTTTCAAGGGCTGTCATAAATATCTCACTGAATAAATTAGATGATGGGGATCCCATAGGTGTTTTCATTTAGTTGTTGGTAAATTTTATCATTGAATTTGAAGTAGCTCTGTCCCAGACATATCTTAAGAAGTCTCATTACCTCTTCTTTCGGCCAATGCCTTTTAGAATACTTAGAAATAACATCAGCTTTTAAACAAAATCTTCCCATTGTAAATGATCAGTTAGATTTCCGTCTATCACCAATTTTAACATGTGTTACTTGATATGTTATGTAGATGTGTACTGTATTAACCGATATTGTTTTATATTCAGTTTTGAAAATGGGATGAAACCCGAAACATGCATGTCAACGATGCTTTAAATAAAATTTGTGAAACGTACAGTCAAGTGTTTTTACTCAATTTTTGTTAATTAATATATCATTATATGATTATCAGGTATACTGGTATGAAATGAGCGTTTTTTTGTGTGAATAAAACACTAATTATTAATGGGAAAGTAAAAAACATTTCATTCAAAGTATTTGCCCTTGTTTTCTACACATTCTGACCATCTTTCTGGCAATTTATGGATACCACACCAATAAAATTGTTCGTATATATGCATGGTTCAAATTGATCATTTGTTGTCTGTACCTATCAGTATTAACGTTTTCACCAGGTTTTAGGAGCTCGTGGTACACCACACCTTTTTGGTAACACCAAACACACCATTGTCTTCTTGCTGAATCGATCTGGATTTGCAGTCGATGTGGATGGTTATCCCGGATTAACCCAGGATTTTTCCTTTTAGGATTCCTAAAATGAATCCATTTTTCATCGCCAGTAAAAATCCGATGCAAAACCGATTTTCTTTCCTGTTTTTAAAGCAAAATTTTAAAAGTGTTTTTTCGGTTTTTCATTAAATTCATGTGGCGTCCATTTCCACACTTTTGTATCTATACCATAGCTTTCAAACTGTCAGAAGTTGTTTGATGTTCAGAAAAAATAGACGAGCAATTGCTTGGAAGTGCTTCGTGCGTGGGAAAACTTTTGTTGGATTTGACTCATCTTGAAACACCTGACTGCTATTTACTTTCGGGCTCATACGCGTATATCCACGTCTCCTCAACTGTCAAGATGTTATAGACGTGCTTCGAAGTACCGCGATCGTATTTTTGGAGCATTTCTTTCGACCAATCGATATGAGCCTTTTTTTGAGCGATTGGCGAATTGTGTGGGATCCAATGCGAAGGAATTTTTTTGACGGTCAAATATACATGCAATATTGAATGTGTGCTGGTCCCACTAATGTCTAAGGTTGTCTCAATCTCACGATAGGTCACATGACGATCTTGTAATATCAGCAGGCGCACAACATCAATGGTTTTCGGACAACAAACAATTTTGGACGACCTTTACGAAATTCGTTTAGAAGTTGAATTCACCATACCATCGATAAACTTTTCCATTTTTTGGGCGAGGATAATATTTTAAGTTACTGTAAACACCAATAGCTCTCGTATGTCAAAACTGACCACGTACCACCTCAAAAATGCCAAGCTTTACGATAGAGCTGTCAGCTGACAGATTGCAACAGTAGTGTTGTCTATCCCAAAATATTAAAGAAATAAGAAATTATAAACACTCGTATCCCAACCATATTTAAAGAATCCATTCATCTAATCATATTTATTTTCTTGTTTATTTTATTGTACTATTTTCATAATTTGAAGTGTTCATTTGTAACTAATTCCTTTTTGTTTTGCAGGTGAGTTGACTCACTAGAAATTGGGCATAAGAAATTTGGACTATGATTTTTCTCTGTCGTAAGTAAGAAAATGCAATTTTCATTCATGTAGTTTATAAAACGTGTCTCTTTTTATAAATGAGGACATTTTGTGATGTAAATATGACTGGAAGAAGACAAATAAGCGTATTTACACTTAGAAAACTGTGAACAGCACTAATATCAAAATTCGTGCTGTGAATAATTCCTTTTGTATTTAATATTGTTCTGGCATAATATACAATAGGAAAATCATTTCCTGCTCCTTTAGCTACATTAACAACATTAGCAACATAACGAGAATATGTCGAGCGGTGAACACGTCTGTGAGCGTTGCTCTGATAATTTCATCGTAAATACAAAGTTTATACGTTGTTTTTCATGTCAAGTTAAATTTCATCTTGTCTGTGTATCTGTAAAAGATGCATGGGCAAAAATTATTAGTGAAAACTCAAACATTTACTGGGTTTGTGATGGTTGTAAGGTTAAAGTGATGGAAAATCAATTGTTATTGGTGAAAGAAAATGAGTGTCTTAAAAGAGAGAAATATCTACAAGAAAAGCTTCTTGAAGAGATGGAATATTCGAGTAAAATTCAAAAACAACTTATAAAAGCACTAGAAATTAATTCTGAAACGTCAATGAGCGGCTTGAACCTCAAGGTCATCCCAATATTCGTTCCAACTCGATTTCATCAAACAAATCTGCAAGTGTGAAAAGTAAACATACCGGGAACGATAATACATTTGTCACCGATACCACTACTGAGCGGCTGTTGCGAACTAAGAAGGAAAATATAAATAAAAATAGTTTGCCCAGAAATATATTACCGGCACCTTCAAGTCATATAATTGCAGGAATAAATATGGCTAACCCACAGGATGAATGGGTTCATGTACAGAGAAAGAAAAGACGTAAGTTTGTTGTGGGACAAAATAAAGAATTAACTGGTATTAAAACAATACCAAAATATACTTCTCTACATGTTACGAGACTGGCCCTGGAACGACAACTGATGATCTAAAAGTATACTTGTTGGAAATTTTCCTGAAGTAATTTGTAGAACCGTTACGTTCTAAACATCCTGAAATTTATTCATCAATGAAAATTTCAATTAATCAAGAAAACCTGAATAATATATGGAAAAAGGACATATGGCCAAATGGAGTTCGTGTTTCGCAGTTTTTTCAAAAAGGCAGGTCCCCACCGAAATTGCAGTGGAGGATCTCCCAAGGTCAATAAAATAGATGTACACACCCCTTTCAAGGAACTTATTTAAAAATTCTGAATGTTAACGCCCAAGGAATAGGAAACAAATTGAACATTATGGAAATCCTGGTGGATGATCAACTCCTGGATGTTGTGTGTGTGACTGAACATATGTGTAGCAGTGAAAGTGTAGAGTATATTTCTTTACCTGATATATTATTGCGGCACATTACTGCCGTGAGACAAAGATTCATGGAGGTACTTTAATTTTTGTTAAAAATGACATAGAATTCAAAAAACTGCAATTTTCAGGTATTTGCTCTGACATTCATTGTGAGTGCTGTGCTGTTAAAATAAGATTTCATGATTTGAATGTAAATATATTGTGCGTTTATAGATCTCCTTCCGGAAACTATGACATTTTTTTGAAAGAATTATCTATTATATTAGAAACGCAGCTTCCGCAAAAACGACTTGATATTTGTCTGTGGCTATTTGAACGTCAATTATCTGGATCTTAATTGTGGCAAAAAACGATTACTTGATGATATTATGTTGTGTTTTGATCTCAAAATAACTTCTTCCGAGCCTACCAGGATATTCACAAATAAAAATAATCATACATCAATTTCAAACTTGACTACATTCTAACGAATGTCAAACCCGATAGCTATAACTGTCGGGTTTTTGAGCCTCATTTAGGGATCATAAGGCAATGTTACTTTGTTATGTGGTTACTAAAACCCCACAGGACAAAAAAAAATGGAAAACATAAACTCATTAGGGACTGCTCTGAACAAAATCTATTTCATCTAAATAAGGTCATCTCAGAAAGCGATTTCTCTAGCATTTATACTGCATCTTCTGTCGATTGTGGTTTTTACCACTTACTACAAACTATACAGTGCTCAATAGAGGACTGCTGCCCACTACGAAAAGTTTCGGTTAATAATAAAAATTGTGGATGGGTGACTGAAAAGTTCGACAAGAAAGCCGTGCTTTGAAAAACTTATTTTGGCTGAGCAAGTCCACAAACTCGAATTATTTGTCAGAATTATATAAAAGCAAGAAAAAAGACTACAGACTACTTTTTAACTAACACCAAACTTGAGTTTAACCGAAATATTCTAAGTCGTTCCGTAAATATGAATAAAACTGTATGGAATATTGTGAACGAGGCGACCGGGAGAAAAGCTAGGCCTAAATTTCCCCCATCACTGCTAATAGGTGATGCTTTTTGCTCCGATACCAATAAAATTGTAAATGCGTTTGGTGAATATTTTTCTACTGTTAGTACAAAATGTATCCAACAACATTATGGGACCACATTTTCAAATATTTGTACATCGTCTAGGATTAATTGCAACACCTTTTTTTCCATCCTGTGACTCATATGGAGGTATTTCAAGCAATCACAAGTTTAAAAATAATAAGAGTACTGGTGCTGATTCGGTTTCCGCTAGAATGCTGAAATCATTTGCTCAACCAATCATTGAACATCTGGTTTACCTTATTAACCTTTCAATTACCAACGGCGTATTTCCATCTTGTCTGAAGTTGTCTACTGTGGTTCCGGTATTTAAGAAAGATGATCCTACTATTATTAGTAATTATAGACCAATTTGTTTGCTTAGTGTTTTTTCAAAGATAATCGAAAGGATAGTATTTGACCGAATGCTGGATTTCTTGGGTGGGTTCGGTTTGTTGAGTCGTGCTCAGCATGGTTTTCGGACGGGGCGTTCAGCACAGACTGCTGCCGTGTCTTTCATTGAACATGTTTATGCGTGTTTAGATGCTGGTCTATGGGTGTGCGGTCTCTTCTTTGATCTTTCGCGTGCATTCGATTGCTTAAACTTCGAGAACATACACAAAAAGCTGTTTAGTTTGGGATTTCGAGGAGTTTTTCTCCAGTGGATCAATAGTTTTTAACGGACAGGTATTTATGTGTCAAATTAGCTGAATACATTTCTGATACATTCAGTGTCCTCTTGGTGTTCCACAGGGGTCCGTGTTGGGTCCACTAATTTTCTTACTTTTCATCAATGACATGCCGGAACATGTGATTGCTGAGTGGATCACAATGTATGCCGATGATACGTCATTTGTAATTTCGGCCACAACACTTGAAGAACTCGTAAATAAAGTGCAAAATCTAATAAAAAGTTTCACGAAATGGTGCAAGGATAACTCTGTTATTGTCAATGTTGATAAGACTGAGTGGGTCATTTTCAGCCTCAGGGCTAGAAATGAGACTATAACGCTGAAGCATGACGATGTAATTGTCAGGTCAAAATCAGGCATCAAGTTTCTTGGCTTGATGGTGGACGACCAATTGAGGTGGTGTGATCACATCCAATATTTGAGCACTAAACTGAACAAGGCTTATTATGCTATGAGCAGGATAAGGGAATCTCTGCCCATGGAGTCATTAATCACCGTGTATTACGGACTTTTCCATGCACATTTGGACTATGACATCTTGCTCTGGGGTAACTCAGTAAGTGTGGGCAGAATTTTAATTTGTCAGAAGAGGTTAGTACGCCTGATGTTCGGCTTGAGCTCGCGTACATCTTGTCGTAATGTTTTTGTTCAAAAGCAGATAATGACTGTGCCTTCATTATATATTTACAGATCCTTATTATATGCGAAAGAAAATATCAATACACTGCCTAATCTATCGGATGGACACGGTTATAATACCAGAAATGTGTCCACTTTATCTGTTCCTGCGCACAGGACATCCAGGTATGAGTCCTTCCAAATTTTCAAAGAATAAGATTCTTCAATCATCTGCCCCCTGCAATGAGAGAACTGCGATTTTCTGTGTTCAGGAGTAGATTGAAACAGATTTTGTTAAATAAGGCTTATTATAGCGTGGGGAATATCTGGGAGATTCTGTTTTTTTGTTAACATTTATATATTGCAAATTTTCATTGTTTCTTTTATTGTAATTTTTCCTATTTTTCTATTGACTTGTCCTATACATGTAAAAATGTCAAAAAGGATTGAATAAAATGTTATGTTATGTTATGTTCGCCTGCATTTCACAACATTCTGACTACGTGCCACCTCAAAAATGCCAAGCTTTACGATAGAGCTGTCAGTTGACAGATTGCAACAGTAGTTGTCCTCCAATCTCGAAATATAAATGACAACACTCGTATCCCAACCACATTTAAAGAATCCATTCATCTAATCATATTTGTTATGTTGTTTATTTTATTGTACTATATTCATAATTTGAAGTGTTCATTTGTAACTAATTCGTTTTTGTTTTGCAGGTGAGTTGACTTACCGGAAATTGGTCATAAGAAATTTGGACTATGATTTTTCTGTCGTAAGTAAGAAAATGTAATTTTCATTCATGTAGTTTAAAAAACGTGTCTCTTTTTCATAAATGAGGACATTTTGTGATGTAAATATGACTGAAAGAAGACAAATAAGCGTATTTACATTTAGAAAACTGTGAACAGCACTAATTCCAAAATTCGTGTTGTTGAATTATTCCTTTTTGTATTTAATATTGTTCTGGAATAATATACAATAGGAAAATCATTTCCTGCTCCTATAGCTACATTATATGCGTCAGCTGTTGAATATAATGATTTAGTGGAATCTGAAATTAAAAATGAACCCATTGTGCGGGTACAAAATTAGAAGTAATAATAATCACCCGCTTAATGAAGGGCAGCGGACTTCCTGAGTCGCTGGTTATACTATAACAGTAGATCCAAAAATTTTCTTTGGTAGAAAAGATGTTTGCAAGGTGAATAAAAACAAGTTTGTAGTTATAATAGAATTATGTATTCACAGATAAATATAGTTACACAATGTTCGGCACTTGAGATTACACTCACAGAAAGAGTTTTTAGGTGTCTATAATAACCAAGGATTTGAAGTTCTCTGCTCAATCTAGGGCACTTCTGGTAATATGAAATGATAAAGAGATCTGACCTTATTTGTTCTTGGAGTTCACCACAGCTCTGCTTCAATCGACGAGGGTAGTTTTCTCTGAATAAGGTGCAGGCGCTTTGGATAAAGCTTCTCAAACTTCCACTGATGAATTGTGCCTTGGCGATGTGTAATTGCGTCACAGGTTCACAATTCACAACCTTTTTCTTTTACGTAGAGAATTTCAACTGAGTAATTCACATACACATGAACTAGGGTAGCTAACTGACCCGAAAACAGATTATTTTGAGAGATTTTAAGAGGAACTTGTAGTTCTGAGTGCCGTTATGGACTCGTGAAAAGTTAATTGATAAAAGAGAGCTTACTTGAAGATACTGTGCACAAGAGCGTCTTGAGAGAGAATGAATTTACTTGTAGGAGTACTTACCACCTTGAGAGGTGTAGAGAGAATTTACTTTTAGGAGTACTTACCACCTTGAGAGGTGTAGAGAGAATTTACTTTTAGGAGTACTTACCAACTTGAGAGGTGTAGAGAGAATGAATTTACTTGATTAAAAGAGGTCGGACGTGAACAAAGTTCAGGTAGCTAAGTTTAGGGATTTCCAAAATTCCGTCCGACAGAAGGCATTCTTGGAAGTGACGGCCGCTACCCCAAATTCCGAGAACTGTCCTTTGTTGCGAGAATATCGCAACACCCATAGTAATTATATCACCAAGTTATTCAAAATCATTGAACTCTATAAAATATTTGAAATGAACAATTTGATTCCTAAGACTGGTATAGTCGGCAGTCGTAAACGTTCAAGATCATTTTAATTACAAATGGATGCAATGTTTTTATTCTATAAACAGCTATTGAGAGATCCCGGTAAGATACCATGATATATTTAGTCTTTGTTACTTGTATTGTAGCTTGAGTCACAAATTAGTCCATCTAACTTGAGCAAACTGAAACTTAAATTGTTGGAGATCGCTTTAAAACCAAAGCAGCATCTCAGGCTTACATGTAGAGGATTCATATCCGGTAGATCTAGCGTATGAGGTCGGCAATATCGGCGTTAGACTCCTCGTGGTCTGGGCAAAGAGAAACGAAAACGTCGCCTGATCGAGATTAGTTCATAGACGTAGATTGCAAGAATCGTTTATACATAGCCTTGACAGATTTGGGAATATCTGAACTATCACAAACTTGAGACAAAAAGTAGGAAACCAAGAAGAGTTCATCATCTAGAGCAAGATTCACTTGATATTCGCCTAGCTAGATCAATAGCTGAACTCCTAGGTAGAAGATTCTGGCTGAATATCAGTAACAGAGCAATTCAGTAACTCAATATAATCTCCCATATAAGCTGACAAGATAGTATAGGCTTCGATATCGCGAATCTCCACAACGTGTCTCTGACACCGTCAGTATTTCAAAACGGAGCGAACATTGGCTGAATATTCCTTTTGGTCGTGATCCGCTCCAACGGAGTGATGGTAGATACCAACGTGGAGAGCCGTGCACCGATCCAACTTACAATAAATCGGCCCTTATCTCCTAGAAGTTATCTAAAGCCGGCCGTGGATGAGATTGGAACAATCGAAACGATAACTTATGTACCTTCCACTGGACAAATGCAATTATATCAGATATGGGCAACAGATGTAGAAGAGCTGACCCGATATGATCACTTGCACCACGAGCAGAATTTTCGCGATGTACGTCTGTTGCATTATTGATGAATCCGACGGATATTGTGAAATTGGGGTGAATTTCAATGTCTGTTTCGGACTCGTGGGTTTTATTGATCAGGTTTATGTTTTTTCCCGGTGTTTTCTCCGAAAAAGAAAGCGATATTGAAATGAATTCGATACAATATCTTTTAGGAAATTTTTGCTGATACGTCTATGTCAGAGTTATTCAGTGATGGGCAAATGTTTGGAACCAAGTAAATATCTCTGGAATTATTCGAGATATCAAAATAAAATTTCGAAGATGGATACTCCAGTAGATTGCCTATTTGATTTCATATTTTTAACAATTTTGATATCCAGTTTTACCGGAAGTAATATCAATTTTAAAATTTCAGTGGAACACCCTGTATGTTATTTTAGTTTCTGATGAAACATTTTATTACGAGTACAAAATATTGGGTTCGATATATTTTATTTCGATACCTAACGAGATACTTACAGAAAAGTATCTAAAGAAATTAAAAATCTAATATGAATTAAAGAAATAATTAATCATAATTATTAACTAAAACTAAATGATTTTCAAAACATTGAAACTTAACTAAACTAAACTTAATGTATTACATGTTCAACCCTTAGACTTTATAAGATAGACAAAGCATTCCTTTGTAAAATGTCGATTTGTTTTGACTCCCTCATTGAAAGTCTTAAGTTCATTTAAAGTCTCTTGTGAAACCTCACCCGGCAACACCGCTTAAAATCTTTGTCCATTTACTCGGGTCACAATATCTTCAGGGTCAAAATGATCTGAACAAATGAAAATTGCTTTCTTTGGGCAAATACTTGACCATCTCAACAGCGAAGCCCAAATTCTATTTTCATGGTCATCTGGAACCTTAATTCAAGAAGGCCTTATTTTATCTTATAATAATCTCATTGAAAACTTCCCTAATAAAACTTTCTACGCTACTGAACAAGGAGATAACTAAATACTTCGGTTCTAACAATACACTTATCTATGGAAAGATATATTCGGATTCAAATTCCTGCCTTTACAACTTTCACACTCACGAACCATTTTTAGTGGGAGGAAAAGTAATAAACAATAAAAAATATGAAAAACCTAATACTGACTCTCACAAATTTTCTTCAATTTGCGTATTTATTTTCGATACAGAGGTTGCAACGTGTGTCTTTTAGAACATGTGACCTTCAAATTGTCAAGCAGAGAAAGCAGGGTTGTCTTGACTTTCACCTAAATTTCTTTCCATCTGTGGTCTCTAACATAAGATGGCAGAATCAACTAAAGTTTTTCTTTTACTTCTTGCTAATATATCTGATAAAACAGTTTCAATTCAAAATATAAAATTTTATACAATGTTTTGAATGCAAATTGGAGAAAAAGTTTTTATTCACAATTATAGGGGAATGGAGAAACCTACTATTTGCTCAGTTTGGCAACATGAAAAGTTTTTATGACCTGAGTGGACCAGCTTAATACGTTACAATCGACCAGCTCTAAGTTTCAGATGCGACACTTTTCAATGTAAATAAAGGTGTCCATTCTTATAAAGTCTCAGGTTCAAATTGAGCACCGTTTACTTCTTGACAATAAGTCGGTTTATAAATCTTATAGTAACATTAGTTATTACTTCTGGTGGAATTCTCTATATCTAGTAAGTTATTCCTGCAGGCCATTCTTGCAAATTATTTGGTCTATCAACATAAACCTTAGACTTCAGATAACCTTAAAGAAAATATTCCAGTGGATTAAGGTCGAGCCTTCGTTCAGGCAATTTATAAGTACCCCTTCTTCCAATCTACCTGTGATGAAATGTCTTATCTAAATAATCTTGAACAATGCGAGCGTAATGAGGTGATGCTTCATCCTGCTGAAACCACGTATTATTTGGCAATTGTCCATTTACCTCCGATTCCGGAATCACTTGTGTCTCTAACAGCTGTAAATACCTATCTCTTGTTACTTCATCGGAATCCATTTAAAGGTACACTCTGTGTTTGTTCGATATTAGAACTGAAGAATCCTGAAGTCCTTGACCGCGGTCGAAGGACCTATGCAGCGGCCCCCGCAGTATTTCACGTGCCGACAGTGGCGTAGCATCGCAAAACTGGCTCCGCGTGTGCGGATGTGTACCAGTACAACTTATCATAATGGTATTATTTAACACATACGGGTACGTGAAGTGGGAGGAGTGATTACCATAATATAAAGTTCTGTCTCCGATAACATACGGGATTGAACGTGTGCGAAAACTTGTGGGAGGAACTGCGTTAAGCCATGAGTTATGGAAGTTAAAGATCACGCTAGATAGCTAGAGGAGTTATGTCCCCTGATGCGAACAGAGGTTTCTGAGGTAAGGTCGTCTTGGTTCGTTAGGTGGAATAGACGAGTTATGCCAACAAAGGACCCCAGCTCTCTTATTGAGGTTGTTATTGTCTTAAACTGTTGATTTTGAAGTGACATATTTGGTCTGAAGCTGTAATGCAGTGTGATTTTTTGAATGTTACGTCAATTTCAAATGTGAATTTCAAATACCAATTTTCTAAATTCTGGCGACTTCCTATCGGAATGGCTGAAATTGCTTGGAAATATGCGACCAAGTTTCCCCAATTTGGGAATACTGCATCGGTCGATAAGTACCGGATCTAACTACAAAATAGCGCCTATAACAAAAAATCCATATGCTTTTTCGAAATTGCCAACCTTCATAACAGTCAGAGTTTTATAACCTTTAGTTTATAAGTAGTCATTAATTAATATTGTTCCATCTTGTAAAATCTCAGATAATTGCTGAGCAACATGGCTTCTTCAAGGAGCGTTCCGTGGAGACTAATTTGGCCACTTTTACTGAGTTTTTGTTGGGTAGCCTCAATGAGGGAGCCCAAGTAGACGTTGTCTATACAGACTTTAGTAAGGCATTTGATAAAATATCTATTCGGATATTTTTGATTACCAACTGAAATTCTTGAGATTTGAGTCCTATATTAGGACAATATTGTTGAGGGAACATCTTTGCAGCAGGGATCTCATTTAGGACCTTTATTGTTCATTGTTTACATCAATGATGGGCTGATTTGACTAAATGTTAGTCGATCGTTTTCCAACAATAGATCCGTTATTTTCCTTATTATTATGGATTCATGACGCGTCTATTCAGTACGAGATTTTGAACATTTGATTACCAACTGAAATTCAGTTTACATATTGACAATATTGTAAATCTTCAGCACAGAACCTGACTACATGTTGAGACAGAGTCGACTTTATTATTCATACGTGTCGTAAGTTGAAATGGAATCCCCACTATATAACCTATATAGAGCGACTTGAAAAAGTCGAAAAGAAATTTCTCCGTAGTATGGCGTTTAGGAGTGGTTTACGTTTGAATAGGGGTGATCCTGGAAATTGTTATAAGGTTGAGACATTTCAATATGATAAGTTTGGAAAACCGCCGAAAGATGAGTGATGTATTATTTGCTTATAAGTTGCTCAGTAATCGGTTGGAATCGCCTTGGCTTATCTCGCAGTTTTGCGTACATGCTCCATTGAGGAGGTTAAGACAGTTGGACACCTTCGTCCTGCCCTTGAGGGCTACTAACAGCTACAGAAATTCCCCTATTATAAGGGTACTTGAACGGTGCAACCATTTTAGAACTACAATAGATATCTTTCATCTTGATGAGAAAGCAGTTAGGAAATATTTAAGATGTTACTACCTGAGATTTTCAAATGGTTTGGGGGGTGAAATTTTGTAGTGAAAAATGCAGTATATTTGTTTTCTTTTTCTTTCTTTTTTCTCACCATAGTATTAAGTTTACACTAGTTTAGTTTGAATAATTGTTGTGTACCTCTGTAATTACTCAATTTATTTGTGAACATTCTTCTGGGTATTTGTTTACCTGTGTATGTTCCCTGTTGAATAAATAAAATAAAATAAAATAAACTAATATGGATGGACTCAAATCGATTTCATGTGTTGATATTAATCTTTTTTATGAAGAAAACACCGTTCAAGGGTAAGCTTGTGTTGTGATTTGTTCTTAACTTCACCTTAAGCACACAAAAACGTGATAAGTTGTTTACTATGAAATGTGGGCTAATAAAAACCACACGATGAATTGTGAAATTCTGACAGACGTCGTTTGAAGAGACTAAAAGGCGATGTCAGATTTTTCATCTACAGTTTTCCCTTTGTTGTCAAACATGGGTACTTCTCAATTCAACCTCGTAATAACTTCTGAACTACAATCAGTGCATTTTTATACGTTTTTGTTCAGTTTTATACCAAAAGAAATTACGAGTATATTCACCGGAAGATTATGCAGAAACATCGTCAAATCAGTTCAACCATTATGGAACACTGTTGGCTTTCAAAATAGGATCTTTACAAATGACTGCCAATAATGTTCGATCTGATGAACCATTTGTACCGTTCTCATACCTTTGTGGCCAAAGCGACAAAGTCCCCAGAAGCGATCATGGCTAAGAAATATGCGACGTTGAGGAATCCCGTTATAACGCTTCCTGTGTTTGGTAACGAGGAAATGCCAGATTAGTTTGTGCAAATATATCATCTGCAATCGGCGCTGATCCGGATTAAACTTGGAACGGTAATATCTCGTATGATTGAGGGCCCCCTACATTGGGATATGTCCTTTACTCGGGAATCCTTGAATTAATTCGATCCTCAAATTAATTCGACTAATGTTTCAAGAGTTATGTAAAGTATATTAGAAACCCTTTCTTGAGCCTGGCAAGGCAAATGAGATGAATTTTCTGAATGGACGGTGTCATTTATCGACTCTGCGTTAAGCATGAGTAACCACGGCAATGTCCACAAGCTTTTGAACATTTCAACCCAATTTCTTTACATCCACATTTGCCAGCACAACCTTTTATGCAATTACAAAAGATTGTGTTCAGGAGATCATCGGGTGCTGGTGGTAAAAAGTTGTTATTGACTGTTATATAATATTTTTTAACTCCCAACCCCATTGTTCTGCATCGATGTCTCTTCCTGGCCAGGTTTGTATTTGGTAATACACTCGATAAATATGCTGTGGAGCTGTTGAAGAAGTAAGTGGTAATGAAGGAGATTTTACAGCTGCACTTTGTCTTGTGAGCTTAGCAAAGCTACAGTATCTGTAATTATCTATCGATTGTTCTGATTTTGGATTACCGTATAATGCTAGTAGAAATTGTATTCCACCTCTGACAATAACATCTCGAGAGCAATTAGTGGTATATCATATAAAATGTTCAAGACAAAAACTCACTAACAACAATTAATAAAAAACATACATTGCTATACAATACCGTGTGTCAGTGCATTCTAGCCCTTTTCTCAGCGCTTAAATCCGAAAACCGTTAATTTTACATAAAAACTGTAAGATACATTTTCTATAGATAATTCCATAGCTTCATTATATCACCGGAATGAAGGTGTATGCAAAAATTCAGCCCTCTAGAAAATTTTTCCCCAGATTGTGGTTTAAAATGTTTAAAATGACTGGAGTACACCCCTTAGTGACACTTCACAGATGACATTTGATGCCGTACATATAATTCAATGAATTTCTCAAACTATAAATAATATACGTAAATAATAACAAAACTTGCTAAGATTGTAAATTTTTTTCTCGAATGCTAGAATGATTGATCTATGGTAAAAAGCAATATTGTTCCATAAACTTCAATTTGACACCTTTCGATTTGTACCATTACTCGTAGATGTTCATGAAAAGGGAATATTATGTTAATATATATTGTTGGAATAAACAAATTATATACATGTGAAAAATGAATTTTTTTTTGTGACGGGAAAAAAATTTGACATTTCATCTCTGTTTTCCCGGATATATATACATATAGCTAATGGAAGATATTTGATTTTAGAATAGTTTTTTGAATATATGTTACATTTCCTTTATATCAAAAGTACAATTATTAAATGTGCATTTCGTGAATAACATTTTCCTTGAAATATTCGGTACAACAGACGAATTTTCATGTGTTGAAATAATATTCTCTAAGATGGACACAACTGCTGTTGATGTACCTGGTCGCAAATCGGGTGTTATTTCAGAACTGCTACACGTTCTGAACACTTTATTAGCAGTTTCTGTTCTGTGTGCCACCAATTCATCAACCAACCCTTCAGCGACCGTTGATGACTTCCAACCGCAATGTATGAACACTAAAAAGTGTTATCAAGTCTCCACCAGATTCAACTAAAAGTGTACCAGACGATCTTCGAAATGAATGACCTGTATATGAGTTAGCATTTTCAAGTTGAAGATAATTAGCTACTGTTTCAGGTACCTTATAAAACTGATTTTTACCCACAACCTGATTGATCCATTTTTCATTGCGATATGCATAAAACAGGCGGCGATCTTTTGCTGGACTAAGGGCTATGTACATTCAGTAATATTTAATATATTCTTCAGTAACCACATATCTCCTCTATACATCATTCTTTGTTTGCTTCAGTTTCACAATTAGAAACATTCCCGAATCTTCAATATCATCTAATGTTACCTGGCTGGATCGTATCATACTTTTAATCATCGAATAATTCGACCACACTATTGACGGCTTTTGTTGTTGTGTCAGTTCAGAAAAATAAGCCAATAACACTGTCTCCGAGAAAGAACTGCATGTCTTTTCCATTCCATGAATCTTGAATACGCGGTTTCGTAAATTTTCCGCGATTTAGCTGGCAATAATTTTCGTGACGCTACTTGCGCTGCTTCTATCAATTCCGGTGGAGTCAGAGAAAACACAGAATCAAGCAGTTTTAACTTTATAGTATTCAAAATAACTATTAAAAAATTACTGAGTTTGCAATTTTTGAATCAAATCACAAAATTAAATTGATAGATATTTGATTACACTGAAGTTTTTCTTAGCAACGCAGGTCTAATAGCTTACTAGTTTAAAAATTCAAATTTCATATCGATAACATTCTGACTTTAATATATTGTAATAATATTACACAGAAAAAAATAGTGTATTATACACGGGAAAAATATTAGATTTCAGCTCCCAGTTTTTTGTCTCCCGACGCGAGCTAAAATCTAATACTTTTTCCCTTGTATAATTAATAAATATATTTGAACTAAAAATAAAATAAATAAAAATTTACATTTAAAAGGAATAAATAAATAATATTTACGATTAAAAATCAATAAGAGAGGCACCAATTCCTTCGACCATAAAAGACATATTTTCTGACCCGAACCTCTCCTGTGGTTTGGTTGTCCGCAGACTTGTAAATCACCAGAGTAATTCTGAAGATTTCGCTCCTTTGATTCGGTTCCATTAAAATTATTGCTGTCTGGGGCCAATATATATCCCAGGGGTAATTCAGATGAACTCAACGTAAATTTTGTTATTCTTTCATCTGAACGTGATTCATTTTGACAATAACTATCAAGGAAAAAGCCCCCTATAAATTCAAGTTGAAAAGGTTGAACGCTGGCGAAATATTGCTATTCCTCTCCCACCGTATGGAAAGTTTTGAAACTCTATAATGAAGTTTGGGACGTGGGACAAAAATAACAGATTCCTACAAAGGCGTCATCAGAATTTTGGTAAAGTTGTTATTTTATAATTATTGGATTCGTTTTTGTGGCGATGAAATGGAATTTATTCGAATTGTTATTTCCGCTAGAAATATGATGAATGGAACTTCATAATGTTGTTTAGCATTTAGTTGGTGTGAAGAAGATTTTGGTTTGATTCTGGATTAACCGACGGTTAAGAGGCTGTTAATGGAATAAAAATTTTTCAAATTACAATACCATTTTTTTATTGCAGAAATAGATTCCTTAGAAAATTTCAAGTTATTTTGATGTAACATTTTTCAGTTTTGGTTGGAAAATTCTTTCTGAGCGGGAAAATTCGAAAAAAAATTCGACAATAGAGCTCCGCTGAAACAAGAATAGCTTCGAGGTTTTTGGATGGAAAATTTTCATTTTTGGGATTTTTCAAGATGTAAGATTGATGTATCCACTTTAAAAATCGAAATCGCGGTTCATGATACAGGGGGTGAAAGAATCGCTTTCAAAGTTAGGGGTGACAAAATCGTGAAAAATCAATCAACATCAATATGGAGCGCGAACAGCTATTTTCAACATCAAATAATAATTATTAATGCAAGTAGAGTTTAGGGATCTGAATTTTCTTTAGGGACTTTAGTCCTCTTTCAGCATATTCTTTCCTACATCCAAAAAAAATATTAATTCGCTAATTATAAGTAAGATTTTTTTTTCATCTTTGATTATTTATAATTCAATGAAATTCTTTCGTATTCCTTGTAAATAAAGGATTTTTTTATTTCGTAGGTATGGAATCTTTTTTTAAAAAGACGTTAAGGCTGTCCTTCAAGCAACGTATCGCAACTTTATTTGTTGCTTTTTCAAAGCTCTACAAACACACACAAATTATTATATATAACATGGTTTTATGACTATAGGAATACCTCGGTAGTGGGAAACGTCTATCGAATTTAATTTAGAGTTCATGGATTTTTTGAATTTTTTTGATGACAACTATCAATCAATATGATAAAAAAATGAACAATGCTGGAGTATAGAAACAGATTATTGTGAAATAAGGAGCTTATTCCCACTTCTACAAGTATTTAAAAAATAACATTGTTGGAAATGAATTACATAAATATTATATAAAATAAATAGATGATGGGATATAAAAAATGTTATAAATTCAATAATATAAGTTTAGGTGTCTAAATTCTGTTTCGGCAAATTAAATTTAGTATGTTGTGGTAGATTGTACTTAAGACCAAACAGTCAGTTCTCAGGTTGATATTGTCGGTTAATTGGATTTGTATCTCCCCTATATTACGTTGAAATCAATTGGACTCCATATCTAAAACTGTTGTCTCCTCAAACTTGAAATTGTGACCTGTAGTGAAGTGATTAGAGGCTGACTCTGTTTTGTTGGTCTTGATTTGATTATGGATTTTGCAATCATTTTTATGTTGAATTATTCTTTGTATTAAATACTGTTTTGTTCGTCCAATGTATGATTTGTTGCATGAACATGGAATTTTGTAGATAACATTGGATGAATTACTTAAAGGTGTTGGATCTTTCAACCTTGGGAACAGAATATTTGTATTTTTTACATTATAATAAGCCAAATGAATGTTCTGACCAAGGGCAACATTAATTGATTGGGAAACTCCATTTATGAAGGGAAATTTAAAGTATTTGCCATTTGAAGATGTTCTTTGAATAATTGTACAATTGATGTTCCTAAAATTTGAGCTTTTGCATGGGCTTACAAATTTTTTAGGGTAGTTATTTTGGTGTAATGTTTCTTTTATTCTTTTCAAGTTCATCTCATTATGAGGAATATGGCTTAAATTAACAATTGTGTATAGAAGTCCTTTTATTATATTAATTTTATGGGTGATCAGGTTGTTTGAACGAAAATTTAGTATCCTACCCGAACTTGTTGGTTTAGTATACCAGTTCGTTGTCAGTTCTCTACCCTCGGTTCTATGGACTTCTACATCTAAGAATGCTATTTTATTATTTTCTTCTTTCTCGATGGGTGGAAGGAATAAAAAAAATGAATTATTATATTATATATTCAATTGGTTTAAACGTAATATAGGGGAGATGATACAAATCCAATTGATGACGAGATATTGTTGATGATGGAGCTCGTGTTGAATGATTATTTGGGCTATTACCATCATCTATTGTGGATATAATGTTTTCCGACGTTTCGATAGACATCTTCTATCTTTATCAAGGAGGAAAAGTAAAAAACCTTTCGAAAATTATCAATTTTCAAAAAGTCAATATGACAGAAGTCATGAAAGAAAAATGAACAATGTTATATACTCATCTGTGTTATGATGATCTTTTTAAGTTGGATCGAACTATCGGCGTCCAAACTTCTGGCAGATCTATAGATGGAGCACTTATGGAATCTGGTGTTATTTTCATAAATGCTGCTTCTTTGATTTTTCTTCTTGTAAGTTTTTCTTCTTTGGATATTATTGATGCTTCATCCCATTTTATACGATGATTCTCATCTACAGCATGTTGGACTAACCTGGATTTGTCGCTGTCTAGTACTCGTAGAAGCTTCTGATGTTCTTTTATTCGTACATTCAGAGGGCGTTTAGTTTCTCCGATGTAAGATCTTCCGCACTTGCAAGGTAATTCATATATGCAGTTCTTTGTCCTTTGTGTCTCATTATTAGGCTTAACTTTTGTAAGTTTAGCTCTGACAGTGTCTTGAGTTTTGAATGCAGTCGTTATGTTGTATCTATTTCCAATTCTTCTCATTTTCTCCGACAAACCTTTTACATAAGGAATTACGGTTTTAATGGTCTGATTTATATCTGTTGGTTCAGGTTGACTTTCTCTTGTTCGTTTAGCTTTTTCTAATATCTTTTTGGGGTAGCCATTGCTTCTAAGAGTTTTCGAGATGTTATTTATTTCTTCATTTTGGTCTTCTTCAGTGCAACAAATACTTATTGCTCTATCAAATAAACATTTTGCTACTCCCAATTTAGTGTTTAGTTGGTGGTTTGACTCAAAATGTAGATATTGTCCTGTGTTCGTTGGTTTTTTATACACAGTGGTTTGGATATTATTGATGCTTCATCCCATTTTATACGATGATTCTCATTTACAGCATGTTAGACTAACCTGGATTTGTCGCTGTCTATATGGTCTACCAAAAATACACAAAGCAAATATTCCTCTAAGACCAATTGTGAGTTCAAGAAATTCAGCATGCCACCAATTGGCTAAATTTCTGCTGAAAATTATATCACCATTAAAAAGTAATTCAACATCGATGATAAGAAACACGAAACATTTCATAGAAATAATGAAACATCAAGAAATCATGGAAGAAGACGTTATGGTCAGCTTCGACATCACCAGTTTGTTCACTAATATTCCGACAGATAAAACACTTATCATAGTTAGGAAAAAGCTTGAAGAAGATCAAACCCTTAGTGAAAGAACTACACTAAGCGTCAATGCAATTATGGAAATGCTTTCTCTTTGTATTGAAACAACATATTTCCAATTCGAAGACATCTTTTATCAACAAGAATTCGGAATGGCCATGGGTTCACCACTATCACCAATTTTAGCTGATTTATATATGGAAATTTTCGAACAGAAGGCATTAGAAAAATATGTACTTAAACCCAAACTGTGGAAAAGATATGTAGATGATACTTTCATTATTTGGCAACATGGAAGAGACACTATAGATAGATTCCTTCAATATCTAAACAATCAAGAGGAATCAATTAAATTCACTATTGAAATCGAGAAGGACAGACAACTTCCATAATTAGATGTACTCGTACATAAACAAAATGGAATCCCAAGAACCACTGTGTATAAAAACCAACGAACACAGGACAATATCTACATTTTGAGTCAAACCACCAACTAAACACTAAATTGGGAGTAGCAAAATGTTTATTTGATAGAGCAATAAATATTTGTTGCACTGAAGAAGACCAAAATGAAGAAATAAATAACATCTCGAAAACTCTTAGAAGCAATGGCTACCCCAAAAAGATATTAGAAAAAGCTAAACGAACAAGAGAAATCAGAACAACATATAAATCAACCATTAAAACCGTAATTCCTTATGTAAAAGGTTTGTCGGAGAAAATGAGAAGAATTGGAAATAGATACAACATAACGACTGCATTCAAAACTCAAGACACTGTCAGAGCTAAACTTACAAAAGTTAAGCCTAATAATGAAACACAAAGGACAAAGAGCTGCATATATGAATTACCTTGCGAGTGCGGAAGATCTTTCATCGGAGAAACTAAACGCCCTCTGAATGTACGAATAAAAGAACATCAGAAGCTTCTACGAGTACTAGACAGCGACAAATCCAGGTTAGTCCAACATGCTGTAGATGAGAATCATCGTATAAAATGGGATGAAGCATCAATAATATCCAAAGAAGAAAAACTTGCAAGAATAAAAATCAAAGAAGCAGCATTTATGAAAATAACACCAGATTCCATAAGTGCTCCATCTATAGATCTGCCAGAAGTTTGGACGCCGATAGTTCGATCCAACTTAAAAAGATCATCATATCACAGATGAGTATATAACATTGTTCATTTTTCTTTCATGACTTCTGTCATATTGACTTTTTGAAAATTGATAATTTTCGAAAGGTTTTTTACTTTTCCTCCTTGATAAAGATAGAAGATGTCTATCGAAACGTCGGAAAACATTATATCCACAATAGATGATGGTAATAGCCCAAATAATCATTCAACACAAATCCAATTAACCGACAATATCAACTTGACAACTGACTGTTTGGGTTTGAGTACAATCTACCACAACATACCGGAACATACATAATATTCGAGAATGATTGTGCCAGAACAACTGACAAATGACAAATTTGAATACAAATTTTTCTAGATCCTAGTCAGCCGATACCATTTTTGGCACCTAATTGGAAAATTACGACCGTTGTCTCGAGATTTTAATACATTGAAAGATTACACAATACGAAGCTACTTCATAACACAGAATACGTGTATATAAAGACGTAATTGCTTCATTTTAATCATAGATAAATTTCACAGGTACTTGAAAGTTATTTTATTCCTAATAACCTTGGGTATGAAACTTCGAAATAGTCCTCTCGTAATCCTCATTAGTAGGGTCTCGAACAAACTGAATGGATTTCATAAGGTTCATTCTGCAATAATCAGCACCCGTTACTGCAGCCTCCTTGTAACCTGTACTCTGTACCAGTTTGTTGAGAAAAATCTTTGCCTTTTTCGTCACGAGGAATTTCCATTTACGCCCTATAAGGAGCCACGGAGTACCGTTCTGAACTAAGAGTAAAAAAACTGTGAGGAAATTGCGGGACACATTCATCTTGGAACTGGTTCAATAAGTCCGTACTTATTGTTAGTTATGGCATTCGGTCGAGTGTTTGAAATATGGAGTTCTCGGGATGCTTTACTTGAAGAAAAACCAACTTTGTATTGCGTTATAAGTGGGCAATAAATTGTTTTACCTCCTTTATAGTCGTCCAAGATTACCGATGGTAATAATATCTGTGAATTGAGTTGAAGTCAATCAATTTTATGAGGCTAAGTTAATGGTTATTTATAGTTGTTGGAATAATTTTCCGTGTTGAAATTAAGCGCGAGTATTCATGCTTTTCTCTTTGCGAGAATAAAGAGACCATCAAATAACTAAACAGTAACATGAAATTGAAAATAAGTCGAAAGCAGCAATTAAATTTTAAGTAATTGGTTTTAACGAGAAGGGAGTTTGAGATTCGTACAAATCTTAAGTAAAACTGAGAGAAAATATTTTTACCTTGAGATATAGGTTTAATTCATCGTGGCGATTTTATCAGTAACACACTGTTCGTCGGTGCTTTTTTAAATTTTTGACTTAACGGACGTTACATGGAAGATTTCTTTAGAGAAGAAATACAATTACAGGAAATCTGGTGAACAAATTTAGGCTTCACAAAGCAGGTGTAGTATCTTTTAACCTTGTATAACACAAATTTCGTGTGCTATCTATGTTAGGTATAATAGGTGTATACAACAAAATTCACTGCAAATTTTTTTGATGTCTTGAGATGAGCCTAGGCCTACCCTTGGGAGATTTTATGATACTTCTGATTATTTTTATTTATTGGGCCCGTGAATTTTGACTCATCTGTCAGATGAGCTAGCTCTTCCATTCAGATTGAGCTCGCAAAAACGACTGATAATAATATAATCTATAATATAAAAATGAATCGCAAAATGTGTTGGTAAGCGCATAACTCAACAACGCCTGGACCAATTTGGCCAAATCTTTTTTTAAAATGTTCGTTGAAGTTCAAGGATGGTTTTTACGGCTAAAAAATTAGAATTATTGCTGGAAAAACCCTAAAAATAGCCCTTTTCTTTTTCCCATACAAATGATTTGTAACTAAAACGTAGTCAATTTGAGCTTTATTGCTATGGTATACAGTTCATATTAAATTACAAGCACTCACTTTTGTCTAAGCAATGTAGGTGTGTTCCTAACGTGCTGCAAAAAACATAGATGTAAATGAATTAAATTTCAAAATTCAAGAACAAATTACAGGCGAATTGAGGATATATAAATCAGTTGATTCGGCTACTAATCAAGATGATGTAGTCAACTATCCACCGGAATTTTTAAACTCGCTGGATTTGCCAGGATTGCCACCTCACAATCTTCAATTAAAGGTTGGATCGGTGGTTATAATGTTGCGAAATATCAACCAACCGCGTCTTTGCAACGATACACGGTTAGCGATAAAAAAATTACTAAACAATGTGATAGAAGCAACTATACTCAAAGGAAAGTATAAAGGAGAAGATGTTCTCATACCGCGCATCCCAATGATTCCGACTGATGTGCCATTTGAGTTTAAACGACTACAGTTTCCAGTGCGGCTTGCTTTTGCTATGACTATAAACAAGTCCCAGGGGCAATCATTAAGTGTTTGTGGTATTAATCTAGAAAACCCATGTTTCTCACATGGTCAATTGTATGTTGCCTGTTCCCGTGTTGGAAAAACCATCAGATTTGTTTATCTATGCGCCAGGTAATCAAACAAAAAACATCGTATACCACAAAGCACTACAATGCTAATAATAATAATTATGATTCACATGATTAACAATAAAGCGATTATTTACTTTTAAATCCTTATATCTGTTTTATTTAATTATTTTTTATTCACAACGTCCTATCACCAGGGTGACGGTTCTGTTCAGGAGAATTTTTTAAAATACGTAGGCACAAAAACTGCCACATTACAAATCTTTTTGACAGGACGAAGTCTGTCGGGTCAGCTAGTAATATATATATAAATGGTAAAAATTGAAAAAAAAATATTAAAAAAAAATGGAAAATAAATAAAAATCAAACAATTGTACCAAACAATGCTTTTGCTTAGTTTTTTTTTCTTTACTTTGTCCATGTCTTTCACTGTAAAGAATTTTTTGCGTTTTCTCCATGAATTTTTGTTGTTTTTCAGCTTCACTTTTGTGATTTTTATACTACTGAAGATGAACTGAATTAGCTGCTCGAATCATGTAGAGTTAAAAATTGAAATCACAAAATTACTTATATCTGAAGAATGTTTCGATTTCATATCATGGATCTCCCAGATATTAGGACATTCAATTCTAAACCTCTGTTCTGTTGGGATTGGGACATAAAAGCCACTCAATAAAATAATTCTTTAAAATCAGATGATAGTATGTTTTCCAGAGGAAAACTCAATAAACTGATTGGTCGATAACTATTAGGATCACACGGATTTTTTTCCTCGTTTCAAAACACCTATTACCTTAGTATTGCCAAATTCGTAAGGAAAGTTTCCTGAATTCAGAAAATTGTTATAGAAATACAATAACCAAGACAAGGCCTTTTTCCTAAAATTTTGATGAATTCAGGATATTGCGTCTGAACCTGCTGTGTTCCGAGATTTTATAGACTTAATTGGAACCCTCAATTCATCTATATATATTGAATAGATGCGACACTTGTTTCAAATCAGGAGCTGATATCCTGAATATGAGTAATTTTTCTCCATATACTTAAAATTAGATTGGGATATATTAACTGATTCAGATACATCAACTAAGCGACGAGCGATTAATCTTTGAAAAAGTTTTGATGAAGATGAGGCAAGGGCAGTAGCTTCACCTAATTTTCTCAATATATTCCACGAACTCCTACTCAAATGTGTGGTATTCATTTTTGATACAACACTATCCCATTTCTCTTTTCGACTTGTATTGATAGAATCCATAAGCCTTTCACATTTATCAACGGACAGTGATTTTTGATAGTCTTTATCGATCAACTTTTACTTAGCAGAAATAACATTGTTCAGGTAATTGAACAATTTTGCAGTTGTGTAGTTTATCTTTTGAAAATAATTCAATGTACCGTCAAGTGTGTATGTTACATATATATTTTCGGGAGGTTTTGGATAACTCCGGGGTGGATTTTTCTTATTTCTTATTCTACTAGAAACATTTTGTTTCTATATGTAAACTTAGAAACATTGAATATCATATCTGCTGTAAGGCCATCAAATCTTGTAGAACACAATTGAGTACCTATCTTTGGTGCAGTGGTATATTAAAGATTTCAAAGTGAACTGGAATTATTGGTGAATTTGTTTCTTCTAACCTCAATGAAATTGTATTTACTCGTGTCCTTATTGCAACTTGATAATATCAAATCGGTGTAGCAGATTCTCTGAGTTACAGTGTTCCTAATGATCCGCGAATTCACCTGTATCGCCGCCCACACGTAATGACTAAGATAGTCGTAATATTCCTGTTACCTCAGGAACTTTCTTGATGCAAATTAAATTCCTCGACTTCCCAACAAACGCCAGTCCGGTAGTTTCTTCGGTTTTACGCTTCAATTGATCCGTAAATCAATATTTCCGTAAGATCCTACTGATCTAGTTCATTGCGGTGAAGGAATTGTCGTCGGATTTTGCTGCATCTACGACTTCCGCCATCCATTACAAATTTATCATTATACAGACCGTTTTAGAATTTCCGGTAAGGTACACAATGAAACGGATAACGAAGAATGAATTTCCTGGGTAGGGATATCGCTCGGCGCGAAAAATGGGATTGTTTCAAGAATTCCTGAGAAGTGGAATATTTTACTGATATCTCTGAGTCTTTTTAAATATTATCTTGACGCTTATTCACAAGAATTTTATTATTTCCACTTAATGAAATATAAAATCAAGTTTTAATCTGAATAAAATCGATTTCTTGAGTCGTTTCATAACTGGGACTTGGATCTACCACCAAGATTCAAAGTTTTGCAGAAAGATTTTTATGGAAATTCAAAGTATCTGTAGAAACCTTTGATTTCAGTTGATAGTGATCTGGAATATGCAATAACATTATTGGTTTCTCGTTTGTCAACGTCTGTTTCCAAAAACATAATATTAATTAAGAAAGTTTATTTTATCAAGCGCTAACTTGTAAAACTGACAGTTGACTTGCGAAATTTGTACAAGTTAGTAGTATTATTTACATTAGAAAATTTTGTTTCATCGTCATATTTGTTTAAAATCATGGTACAATTTTTATTTCCAGTAACACAGATTTTTGATGATGAAAGATTTGATACTGATGATGATGAACCATCTGTTGACTCAGAAACTGCTGAACTGCTGAACATATGTACTCTCCTTACTACTAATTTGCTAGATATTTCGATTTTTTAGTTGACCAAATCATCGACATAACTCATCACAATTTCGGTGCTCTTCCACACTCCTGCACGCTTAAGTGCTAAAATATCTCCACCCGAATCCGCAACCATTGTGGCTCCAGTTCTGCGAAAAGAGTGGCCGGTGTATAACTCTGGGTCTTTTAAACCTAAATATTTCGCTATTTGCTTTGGGACACCACCAATAGTGTGCTGGCCAGCATTAAGAGAAATGTACTTTCCATGTCGGTATGTCATGGATTCCGTAAAGGCTTCAGTACAATAGAACATATTCAGTCAATCCGATCATTAGTGGAAAAATGCAACGAATACAATGAACCATTACACCTTGCTTTCATTGACTATAATAAGGCGTTCGATTCCGTGGAACTGTGGGCTATCTTCGAAGCCTTAAACAATGCAAGAGTTGATTCCAGGTATACAGATCTTCTGAAATATATATATAACAACGCAACATCAATAATTAAAATAGCAGAAGATATAGAAACTAATAAAATTTCAATAAGGAGGGGAGTTAGGCAAGGTGACACCATCTCCCCAAAACTGTTTACTCTTGCTTTGGAAAACGTTTTTAAGACACTGGAATGGAACAAAAAAGGCATACGAATTGACGGGAAATATCTAAGTCATCTCCGCTTTGCGGATGATATTGTGCTCATTAGCCAAGATGTTGATGAATTGCGGGAGATGTTGCACAACCTCAAGGTGGCGTCGGAAAAAATTGGGCTGAGAACCTGACTAAGACAAAAATGTGGATGATAGACAATATGTCTACCTGGGACATATTATTAAGTTGGGTAAGGATAATCAAACCGCCGATATTAACAGGCGAGTCCGACAAACGTGGGCAGCTACAGGTAAACTGTCACATATACTAAAAGATAAAAATATCCCAATAAACTTGAAAAGAAAAGTGTTCAATACCTGTATACTTCCTGTTATGACTTACGGAATGGAAACATCTACGCTTACTATCTCAACAGCTAATAAACTCAGAACAACGTAGCGGGCCATCGAAAGAATTATGGTAGGAGTAAGTCTTAGGGACCATATTACCAACACGGAGATAAGACAGAGAACTGGAGTCGAGGATGTTATGGCAAAGCGCATAGTTCAGTGGAGACCACAACTGCACAAAAGAAGTGTTGGAAGACCGCAGAAACGTTGGATAGATGATATCAAGGAGAGAGTTGGTAGAACATGGCATCACATGGCACAAGACAAGGAAGCATGGAAACTGGCAGGGGAGGCTTATGTCGAGGAGTGGACTGTGAAGGGCTGTTGAAAGAAGAAGAAGATGTCAAGAAAAATCTTAGGCCTTCTGTTCTAGGAGGCCGAAGATTTACATATATTCTGTATAACATGCAGGGCTTGAAGCTGCAGCCATCATCGGTTATGGTGAATCTCCTTGTTGTTAAATTTTTTCTCTGCCCCAATGTCACAATAACGTATTTTCCCATGTCTTCTACATCATTCATGTTTAAGGAGAGAATTACGTCACATCGACAACACCCAAAAATCCCAAATATTGTTACAATTTTCGCCAGCAACCACTAGTCATCAAGAGCATGTAAAATAAATTGTTCAGCCTCTTCTTTACTTGATACCTTGGTCTTTTTTGGAGTATAACACTCAGTTTTTCGTTTCAAAACGCTATTACCTTTTGAAATCTGCAAATGACAACTAAACGTCATATTTTTCAAAGAATTTTTAAGGAAAACAAACCTGCAAACTGGGGCACTTTCTTTCATTTCCAAGCAGCTTTTCATCATAGACCATTTAGTATTTAGTATTAGGGCTGAATCTAGCTGATAGTTGATTCACGTAGACCAACAAAACATCTTTAGTTACCCCAATCACACTATTTTTGTTGTGCCACTTTTTGAAGTCGTCGTATTCCCGCTCGTACCTTGAAGCTGATTTGGCAGGTAATAAACTTGAAGCTACACTGCTGGCTGCCTCAATAATTTCTTTTGGTACATTCATTTTCGTTTTCGCCAAAACAAATGTGAAGAAAAATAAACAGACATGTTCATGGCAACGCTTCCATATCTTACGACATTTGCGACAAATTATCGAGTTTTCTTTGTAATTTATCTAACCTTTTTACAAATGAGAAACAAATAAAATATAAAACAATACACGCAAGGTAACGGGTTTTACTGGCTCAAGGAGGTATCCTCCATTCGCCAGTAATAAACCTCTTACCTTGCTAGTAATGTTATATATTATATATGTTTATATCCATTTTCCCTAACTTAGCTTTAATATTACCCAGCAGGTAACTCAGCGTTAGAAATAGATCTGACAGCAACTTAGTATAATGTTCTTTTCAATTCTTTTGTTTCTTACAAATGGGATTCACATAAAAATAATGACCTTATGGTGTTTTTCATTCGAATCCATTCAGGAAATCCATTCATTTGAGTATTTTCGAGTCTCAGACATTATAAAACACCACTGAGAATTCGGTCTTATGCCAACCAGAACTAATGACCTTCCGTCATCCACGAAGATGGCGATCCTAAAATGTATAATCTCTAACTCCTAACCGTGAATGCCAGCCCCACGATGATGGTCAATTTCCTTTCAGTTGACGAGGCCATTCTTTCTTTGTTTCCACAAAATGCTAATAAAATTGCACCGTTGTTCTATTCAATCTTTGAGAAACTAACGGCGCGTGAATTTGTTTTTGTTGTTCTGCCGATTATCCGTCGACGGTGACATTGTCCTCTTGTTTTCCACGGAATCGTTCGTTTACCGTTTTGCTGGTCAGCAATTTTTTATTTGCGTGCAATTTTGAAGCTTCAGTTTATGGGCGATAAAAGCAGAAGGTCTGAAAAAGTAGACTAGTGACTCTTCTTACCATAAAAATTAACAATTATGTTATGTAAGTTTCAACAAAAAATGTAGGAAAGCACTGTCAGAAGCTATTGCTCGCTTGTTCCAAACACTTTTCCCGAACTCTAGAAGTGTGACATAACTGTCACAATGTATGTAGAGGAACCAAAAATCCCATTGAATTAGAACTGACTAATAACAATTTTTCTTCAATTTTGTTCGAAGCCCAAACTGAACTAAAAATAAAACTGAACATTACGCTTCAATAAACAAATTTTCACCCACAAAAATTCAAGATTTGATTTTTGTGGGTTGAAATAGTATACAGTGCTAGTCAAAAGTCCCCTCCCCCCCTCGTATCTTTTGAACGGGTATACTTATAATAATGAAATTTGGAGGGTGGAAATAAACGGATGTAGGCTTCTCAACTGGTCATAACAGGTGACGCAATAGTCATAAATGACGTCACAAGGCCACTGTGACCAATAATTTTAAATGGGACCCAATGGCAAGTGACAGCTCGTTTGAAAGGTATTGAAAATACCTAATCAGTCATACCAATTTTGTTTGGGTTTCGGCTGATTTTGATTGATAGATTGAAGAAATACGAAAATTATAGTTTCGCATTTAATTAATAAAAATTTAAGAACCAGTTCTTATAATAAGTGTTCAAAATGTGCTCCATCTACTTCCTGGCAGTAATGTATCGCATTCGACGGCATGAGTTCTACCGAGTAACATCTGCTCTACACGCTCCTTGAACTGATAAAATTTAAATCGGTGATATCAGGGGAGAAATCGAATTGTTTACCATCTATATCTACGAATTCATTCGCAAGGAAAATGGGTCTTACCAGAGAAAGTAAAGCAGAAATAATGGAAATAGTAAAAAAAACTATATTTGAAGTAATGGACACGTATGTGGAAAAAATTGCTAAGAAAGTACTCGACATGATTGAACTACGAGGAAGGGAGACGGAGGAAACACTTCATAAGACATTGAAACATTATGAAGAAAAAATTGATAGTCTCGAACAAAATAACAAGGCGAAAAATGTAATTTTGTTTGGTGTTCCGGAGAATCCACAGGAAGATACAAATGAGAAGGTTACTACGCTTTGTAATGAAGTGGGTATTATCAACCAGGAAACTTTAATAAACAAATGTTTTCGAATTGGTAAACAAATGAACAGTACACATCGACCAATTCTGGTGAAATTTTGCTCTGAGAAACATCGTGATGTATTTATGGCTAATAAAAAGAAGCTATTCAAAATGAAAATTCAGGTAAAGGAAGATTTAACTAAAAAACGTTATGAAATGTATAAGGAAGCTTCGAAAGAATTTGGATTCAAAAACGTTTGGACATTACATGGAAAAATAAGAGTAAATATTAAAGATAAAATTTACATTATTAATGGTATTGCTGACCTTGAGAAGATGAAGAAGACGCATCGAGATTTACTGATGGAAGGTGGAACAATTGGCCAGATCTACTGATTGGTTGTATAAATAATATTGTTGTTACTTATTGTTTTTTTTTTTAATTGCATCACTGATTTTGTGTGGTTTATAAAATTTTGTATTGATCAAACTGGGGGCTAAATTGAGTGGATAAATGTGGGATTTATAGATTAGATTAGTATATACAGGGTGATCAATGAATGATTCAGGGGGAGATTTTGTCGAGATAGACACAGGTGTATTTGTTGATTGTGATGATGCTCGGAAGGAATTCGGGAAGGAGAGAATAATGAATTTAATACATTTCAACATTAGGAGTATTCAAAAAAATTTTGATAACCTTTTAATATGCTTGCAATCTTTAGAATTTGAGAATTTGGATGTGATAGTTCTTTCTGAGTGTTGGGGTATTAGTAATCTGATTCAATTCGATGTTGCAGGTTTCAATTGTTATTATAATGAATCTAGATATAATCAGAATGATGGGTTAGTGTTATATGTAAAAAATACATTCGATGTTGAACATGAAATCATTGAACTAACTGAAGTGAACTTATTGAGACTAACGTTAACTAAGGACCATAAAACCTTTGGAATAACTGCTACTTATAGGCCGCCAGCAACACAGGTAACTGCATTCATAGCTGATCTATCGGGTTATTTATCAAATTTGCTGAAACGTGACACGGAGGTAATAGTTGGTGATATAAACATAAATTTAAAAGAGAATACAAATCAATCAATTTTGTATCATTGCACTTTGAGCCAGTTTGGATTTGTGTCGTATATTAATAAAGAAACTAGGCGATCCTCACATTCATCTAGTGCAGTAGATCATGTTTTCGTAAGGACTAGTGGTGAGATGAGACAAAGATACTGTTTTAGTTCGGGAGTTTTCCATACCTCACTCACAGATCACTTCGCTGTCTGTTTGTTCGTGAGGACTTTAGGTAGGGGAGTGTTGGACAAAGTAAACAGGAGAGTAATGTATTCACAACCCACATAAACCATGGTGTTCTCCTAAATAAAGTGAAAAATGAAAGGTGGGGAGACGTGTTGAATAGTCAGGATCCGCAAGATGCTTTCTTTAAGTTCAAAAACAAAATCACAAACTACATTGAGTCTAGTCAATATCGAAAAGTTAACAATAGTCAAAATTTGAAAAAAATTAAACCCTGGATAACCTGCGGTCTTATTAATTCGATGAGAAACCGAGATAGAATGAAAAAAAGATTGCAGTTTAATGGCACCGACACAGATAGGCGGAATTATAATCAATATAGAAACAAATTAAATTCTCTTATACGTAAAACTAAAAAGATTATTATTCAGGGAGATAATGAAAACAGGTGGAAATTCTCGTAAAATGTGGTCGGTTATAAATGAAATAACGAATAGATGCAAAAAAGAGTTTCACTGAGATCAATTAAGGATGACAGCGGGGTTGTTCTTACTGATGATATGGTCATAGCTGATGGATTCAATGAGTTTTTGTAGATATTGAAAAAAATGGCGTCGAGGATCAGGCAACCAAATAGTGGCAACGTGTTCAACTTCGGGAGCAATGATGCGTCGATATTCTTGAACCCGGTAGACGGAAATGAAATAATACAGGTCATTGCATCTCTTAAAAATGATTCTGCGCCGGGTCCTGATGGTATGTCTGCTGGGCTACTGAAGGAGTTGCACATGCATATTGTAGCACCTTTGGTCCATATTATTAATTTAGTATTTGAGACCTCCACTATGCCCCTTGAGTGGAAGGAAGCGTTGGTAATATGTGTACACAAATCGGGAGAAAAAGACATTCTTACGAACTACAGACCAATTTCGCTCATCAACAACTTCGCGAAAATATTTGAAAAATGTTTAAAATCACGAATGACGCAATTTCTACAGCGTTTCAGTATATTGAGCCCCAACCAATTCGGTTTCCGAGAGGAAAGTCTACTCAGGGTGCAATGGAGGAGTTCTACGGGTCACTTATTGAGGGTATGAACGGAAATAAAAATGTATGTCAGTGTTCCTGGACTTGGCGAAGGCCTTTGATACGGTGTCTCATAAGTTGTTGATTGAGAGACTCGAGGCAGTGGGTATTAGAGGCAGTTGTCTGTTGTTGCTCGAAAACTATCTGAAACATAGAGTACAGAGGGTTACTTTGAATGGTAAGCTGAGTGAACGAAGAACTTTAACTATGGGTATACCACAGGGAACTGTCTTGGGGCCGATATTATTCCTCATTTATGTGAATCAGTTGCTTCTTTTGAAGGTACCCAATGGAAAAATTGTGTCATACGCAGACGACACAATGTTATTTTTTGAGGGAATACATGGGATGATGTATATAGAGATGCTGAACAGGGTATGAGGATTGTGGAATCCTGGCTGACGAAAAGCCTCTTGAGTCTGAACACTGCCAAATCTCATTTCATCACGTTCACCTTGATGAGGAGTGGGTTACCTGCTTTTACTACACTTGCAGTGCATCAGTCCGACTGCGATGACACAAGTTGTATGTGTCCCAAAATAAGCAGAGTGCCTAGCATAAGATATCTTGGTTTATATATAGATCAGTACATGAGGTGGGAAGTTCACGTCGAGTATATGACGACACGCCTTAAAAATTTGGCATATATTTTCTACAATCTGCGTGAAGTAACAACTGTCCCCTTTATGCTGAAAGTTTATGATTCGCTGGTTGAGTCGTTGCTGAGGTATGCCATAATAGTGTGGGGGGGATTATTTGACAGTGCTTTGGAGGGTCTGCAAATAATACAAAAATATATTTTTAAAATAATCTTTAATGTCAGCAAAACTTTTAGCACTGAGCAATTATTTGAGCAATGTAACAGACTGAATATAAGGCAGCTGTATATTTCGGAATGCTTGTTTCATCAGATCAATAGTAGTAAAAGTCTCATTATACATGATTATGCCACGCGACATCGTTGTGAGCAAAACTTGCGCGTACCACTTATGTTCAGGAGTCATTTACAGCGGAGTTATCAATATCTGGGTCCTAGGTTTTATAATATACTTCCTCATTCATTGAGATATGTGAATACGAAATATAGAGGTAATAAGGATGATATTTTACACTATGTTAAAAAAAATTTCGGCAGATTCTTGGATATTCTGTCGTGAATGTTGCACTGATTTTCTCCTTCCCGGGTTTCATTGTGAGATGGTCCTGTGATCTGATGTGTTCTCTTTTTTTCAAAAAGACAGGTTGGTTTTTATATATCTTGATTTTCAACATGCAGTCGGAATATTCGATAACTGAGAGAACTGTGCGACATACAAGCTTGCAGCTTAGGTTACACAGGATCTCAAAGATAAAATTAATTTCAAATGTACGTAAATTTCCGAATAAATTATTATTATTATTATTATTATTATTATTATTATTGCTAAACTCTTGTCGTACTCGTCCTAGTGTGTCAGCGGAAATTGCCCTACATTCTTCAACAATTCGTTGTTTCAGAATGGCAATACTGTCAGGTGCTGTAGCGTAAATCTTAGATTTCAAGTACCCCCATAGAAAAAAATCTAATGGTGTAAGGTCCGGTGACCAAGCTGGCCATTCGATCGAATCTCGTCGTCCAATCCATCTACCACGATATTCATCTAGGTAACGTCTTACCGCACCGTAGTAGTGTGCAGGAGCACCATCTTGTTGAAACGTTATTTCCAAGTTGTCGAATTCATTTGGATTATCTTCTAGAATTTCAAGAATTAACGCCTCAATATCATTTTGTAACATCTCCAGATACAATTCACCGGTTAAGTTAGCATTGAAAAAAAGAGGCCCAACTATGTGGTTTCCCAAAATACCTGCCCAAACATTTATTTTTTTTTGAAATTGAGTATGTTTTTCACGAAAGATGTGAGGATTTGTGTCACTCCAATACCTCACATTTTGAGTGTTAACATTTCCATTGAGAAAGAAAGTACTTTCGTCACTAAAACAAATTGTCTGTATGTAGCCTGGTTGTTGGTTCATTTTATTGGACATAGTTTCACAGAATTCTGTTCTTCGGTCGGGGTCATCATCTGAAAGTTGGTGCACCATTTTTAATTTGTATGGATAAAATTTGTTTTTAGCCAACACCCTATGTACTGTCCTTTGACTGACTTCACAGATAGACGCAACTTGGGCTATGGAAGAAGTGGGGTTTACTACCATTTCTCCAATTATGTCAATTTTTTTGTCATCACTAATTTTTGGTCGACCAGATCGTTTGGCATCTTGAACACTACCTGATGCTTCAAACTCCCGAAGAAGCTCCCTCAAATAAACTCTCGATATAGGGCGATCGGGGTACCTCTCATTAAACAGTCGTTCCGCTGCATGGAAATTGTTTCTACATTTCGCTTGTGTGCGCCATGCCATAGACGCAGAGTTAGAAGTTTGAGGGAGCCGCCGGGAGTTGAACCCGGCACCTAGTCGGTGTGAAACTTGAGCGCTTACCTCTAGGCCACCGAAGCGCTGTGATTGAGCTACGCGGGGGCTATATGAAGTGGCGCCAAGTGATCCCTACACACTCCCCTGCCAGTGACGGAGTGCCGCTATACACATAGCCTTACCAGTGACGGAGGAACGAAACCAGTGCGTGTTACAAGGTCAGTAGGTGTAACCGGGTGGTGGCCTCCCGAGCTAATAACACCACACGGTATGGTGCAGACGGGTGATGTGAACCTAAGCAGACCATGAAAATTGTACGGAATGGGCAAGGTGTCTAGAGTTTCGTTAGAAGTTGCAGAAAGGGAGCGTATAGCGCATAGGAGCGAGTATACCTCAAGCGTCAACCGTCTGCTTTTCCAAGACACGTCGTAAAGACAACCGTTCCCATCACGTCGGGGTCACCAATGTAGTGACAGAATGACGTTAATCACGTCGTAAATACAACCGTTCCCATCACGTCGGGGTCACCAATGTAGGAACAGATATGTTCCCTACTTATGCGTTTCGTCCCTGGCGCACACATTTTGGACTCATCAGTATGGCTTGTGTGCGCCATGCCATAGACGCAGGGGAGAAATTTGAGAGTGGGAGCCGCCGGGAGTTGAACCCGGCACCTAGTACCTAGTCGGTGTGAAACTTGAGCGCTTACCTCTAGGCCACCGAAGCGCTGTGATTGAGCTACGCGGGGGTTATATGAAGTGCCGCCAAGTGATCCCTACACTCTGTCCTGCCAGTGACGGAGTGCCGCTACAGTAAAAAGGTTAGATAAATTCCAAAAAACTCAATAATTTATCGCAAATGTCGTAAATTATTCAAGCGTTGCCATGAACATAACATGTTTATATTTTTTTTACATTTGTTTTGGCGAAAGCGAAATTGAATGTACCAAAAGAAATTATTGAGACAGCCTGCAGTGTAGCTTCAAGTTTATTACCTGCAAAATCAGGTTCAAGGTACGAGCGAGAATACGATGACTTCAAAAAATGGCAAAACAAAAATAGTGTGATTGGGGTAACTGAAGATGTTTTGTTGGTCTACTTGAATCAACTATCAGCTAGATTCAGCCCTAATACTTTATGGACAAAATGGTCTATGCTGAAAAGCTGCTTGGAAATGGAAGAAAATGCTCCTGTTCGCAGGTTTGTTTTCTTTAAAAAATTTATTGAAAAATATGACGTTTAGTTGTCATTTGCAGATTTCAAAAGGTAATAGCGTTTCTGAAACGTCAACTGTCAGTTTTACAAGTTAGCGACTTGATAAAATAAACTTTCTTAATTAATATTGTGTTTTTGAAAACTGACGTTCACAAATGAGAAATAAATAAATAGTATTCCTTTTGATAACAATATTTGGAGAACATCTGTCAGTGGTGAACCTAAAGATCCAAATATAACATAATTCGAAAGGAGTGAAAAAAATTGAATGAAAATATCCGTTTTAGTTAAATTTGTCCCGATTGAATATGGTCCTTCAAAAATCAAGATCCATTATTTGACCAATTTTCTCCAAAGATGACTCTTTTAGACTTTTCTGCTTTAATATTTGAGGGAAGCTTCACCTAGCTGAACTTGATTGCCTCTAATTTCATATCGTTTTCTATTTATCTGGATTATTTTTGCCCGTTTATTCTAATGAAGAAGGAACAATTTTCCATATATCTGACTAACGTGAAAAACTTCTGCTTTCTTGTATAACTCCTCAGTTGAATGGCATTGGCGCCCTTGTTGACCTACTTGAGAGTAAATATCCAAACTATAACAAATCTATAAACACTCTATTCAGGTGAACGAGAGTCTTTACCTATACTCTGAAACAATGTGTTACAAATACAAACAAATTTTAGTTTCAAAAACTAAAAAAAATATAGATTTAGTCTAATGATGAAACTCACTAAATATAAATGAATTTTCAGCCTGAAACAAACGCATTAAAAATCATTTTTGCTGAGAGATCGTGAATGACTGGAATTCATATAATATCATCATCATAGTGTGTGTATACTTACTCATTTCTTGTTCAAAGTTGGGAAAATCTTCGAAACGCAAGGCTACACTACTAATAATGTTGAGAAATTCTGATTTCTCGTTTAATCTAATAATCTAAACACCTGAAGGTAAAATTTCACTGAATCTAAGATTATTCAGACTGATATTATATCTTCTTTATCGATGATGAATTGTTGGTGCATTATTTTAATTGGTCAACAACATTCAACAAAGCAAGTCACCATGAAATAATGACTGAACTACCAAGATAAGAAATCTGTAACTTGTAAGTTTTCTATGCATTATAGAACAACAAGAACTTTGTTTTTAGTTGTGGCCACATGACAACATTAACAGTTAGTTTTTTGACATATTCGTAGTAGATGCATTGACAATTGATTCAATTTCGCTCGAAAATGGCATTAAAATAATTAAAATCTACTATAAAAATGGTGGTTCTATTAAAATTACATTCCGTAAAATTCGTGATATTTTCGGACAACATAATCGACCTTCTGAGATGGCTGTTAAGAATTTGATCGCAAAATTTGAGTCGACGGGCTTGGTACATAATGTGCCAACACCAACGCTTGGCCGACCGGGCCATTCAACTGAAAACATCGCAGCCGTGAGCCACAGTGTTGAAAAAGATACAAATTTGTCAATTTCTCGACGTTCTCATTAACTGGGATTATCCCAAAACACCACATGGCTAATTTTGCATAAGGATTTGGCTTTGAAGCCATACAAGATTCAACTAGTACAGGAATTGAAGCCAATCGACCATTCACATCGCTGTAGATCCGCTCAATTCAATCTGGAACAACCTGCAGGTTTTTCTGAAAAAATCATTTTTTCAGACGAAGCCCTTTTTCACTTGTCAGCAATTGGAGCATTTGGGCTTCTGAAAATCCTAGAGCGATTATTGGGAAGCCTTTTAATGCTCAACGTATCAATTTATGGTGCGCTATGTAGTCTAGAGGCGTGATTGGGCCTTTTTTTCAAAGATGAGACTAGAGATGCGGTAACGGTCAATGGATCACGCTATCGCTACATGTTAACAACTCAATTTTGGCCTACCATTGATGACATGGATATCACGGTGTCATATGTCACACAGCCAATGAGACGATCAATTTATTGCAAACCCAATTTGCTGATCGCATAATTTCACGAAATTCAGCTGTTAATGGCCAGCCAAATCGTGTGATTTAACACCACTGGATTATTTTTTGTGGGGCTATCTTAAGGACAGAGTCTATAAAGAGCCAATCGAATCTATTGCTGCCTTAAAACTCAAAATCTGTGAGGTGATAGCCGAAATAGGCCCGACATTTTGCCAAACAGTGATTAAAAATTTCGATGAAAGACTTTTCTTCTATCAGCGTGTGTCATGATTGCAGAACTTTTATTTTTGTAATACAAAAAAAAATTTTAATCCTCGTCATGAACATTTTTTTAAATTTTGTTCAAAAAACAAAGTTCTTGTCGAAAGACCCTTTATAACTAATGAAAAGATTAATTAAACTCTTTTCGTCCTTGATTGTTGCTTTTCGCGAAGAGTGATCAAGGAAGAACTAATAAGTTTTTTATTTCGATTTCCCGAGAAGTGCTCAACTGAATATTATCTAAACTTGTTCGAGTAATTGATTTTTTGTATTTTTCTTCTATGAGATGAATGACCCGTTGAAATGAAACTATCTCCCATCATTTAATTAGTTTCACTCTTCTTGAAATTCAAAGGGGACCTCTACAAAATTTATGATCCAGTTCCTTTTCCTGATATCAGTTATACAAGCCCTAATAAATTCTCTTTGAAGAACCAGTTACGAGATAAGACAAAGTTACACTTCCTTCTAATCTCTTCTTTGAAATTTTCTCTAGCCGCTCTTGACACAAACAGTTATTCAAGGTGTTATCTACGTCTCAAAATATATGCTAAGCTTCAATCGCATCTGGCTTAATTCTCTTGAGTAGGTGACATCTCGAAACTTTCATTCTAGTTGATCCCTTCTTTGATAGACACCAGTATCTGTAGCCTAATTTATAGTTCCTTTTTTTAAAACATCCATATTGAAGGATTTTCGCACACTTTATAAGATTCAGAAGGAACATTTCCACTTACAGAGTGCCCCAATGAAAATAAAACCCTCCCAGAGTTCGGAAGATTTGAAAAATTAAATAACTTCTTTTTTAGTAGAAGGATGTTAAAGTAACGGTAAATCTTAGAGCTTGTTAAGAGAGTTGATTCAAACGGAATAGTATTTTTGATTAGAAGTTGATTGTACGGTAGACTTCAGTTTATTCGCTTTGAGGGGTTCTCTTCTTATAAGTGTAGCATATTTGGTGTACCACAGGGCTCTTATTTGAGGCCACTTCTTTATGTCCTATTTGTTGAGGATGAGATAGACTCGTAAAATTATGTACTCCGATGGTTTGTGGATATTTTATAAAACAACGACCGTTAAGGATTATATTAGCTTAAGCTAGTTCTGAATGCCATTTTAGATTGATCAACAATGAAAAAACTGAACTTGAATTTAGAGAACTTCAATATTATATGAGGGTTACCTTTTCTATTTCGATCAGTACTATATCGGGTATCCCAAGATGGATGACTTATTACATTACAATGGAAACTATTCTCGCAAAACTCTTTTTTCTCTGGCCTAGCTTTCGGAATACTTTATTCCTTCCTCAGGGCTACTACAAAGAATAATTATAATCAATGACAACGGTTATACTAAACGATGAACCCTAACTCACAGAATTTGAGATTTCCACAAACTTTAAAACCATCGAAGTATCACTAATTTCACTTAAACATTAGTTACTTCGTGGGAAGAAATTATCAAGTGATGAAGAAGTTAAAGATGCAGTTTCTGTTTATACCTATTTTTTTTCAAGGGGATAAATATGTTAATTTAAAGGTTTGAAAAATGTATAAAGATTGCAGGTGAATATATTGAAAAGAAGGTTACAGGAATACCTGAAAATGTGGTAATATCGAATTATTTATGTAACGGTTTACCATTTCTATTGCTAGAAAATCAATACGAAATAGCTTTTCATTTTCTTTCTGAACAACGTTTCCTAGAAGGAAACCCTCATAAATTCAACGAAAACGACTTTGCACTTCTGCCATTTCATAATGTATCGAGCGATATCAACCATAAATTCCAATTTTCTCTGGAAACGGTAAAGCTACTCTCACGTTTATGTAACAGTATCGGATTATTGTTGATAATTCCGAACGAACAAACTGCAAAAATCCATAATTCTGCAATTTTGTTTCATGAGCCATAAATTTCCCGATATTGTGGTCTAGCACGAACAGTAATGTTTTTATTACGGTTTGTGTCCGACTTTTTCTGTTGAAACAGATATAGTAGACAATCAAGAATTCATTGGAAATAGAACGAAGTCTATTTGAAATGCTAAATAATATAATTACGATGAACTTCATCGACTCGAGGAACGTTTAAGTTAATAACCGTTAACATTTAGAGTGGCAGGTAGTGGCGGCTAATAATATAGGTGGTCCATTTCTTGACTTCAACAATTTTTTAGATTCCTCGCACCTTAGGGGTATTACTGATTTATGTTCCTCGGTTTTTCTTAGATTTCGAGTTATAATATTTGTGTGTATTCTTGAAAATTACTGGCAGCGAGGTTTCCGAACTTTTGCATTCATGTTTTGTAACATTATTGTTGTTCGAATACCACATTTAAAAAGGCGTCAAACATCCACAAATTCAAGTTGGCGACAAATATCCTGGCGCCGCCTTTGTTCAATCTCCCTTAAGCTTCCAAGAATACAATACCATATATGGTCTTTGGTTTCGCTCACGAAAAATCGTACACCGATGTGACCATATATGCGCATTCTAGAAGCCCTCGAAGAGGGGGTCATCCCTGTCGCATAAATAGTCGGGACATATCCAAAAAAAAGGCATTCCAAGTCAGTAAGATCATTCTTATTCAGTCAAGCATTCAGATTCAGTCACTCATTCTCATTCATTTACGCCTTCAAATTCAATCACTTCATAGACTACCTATAGATAGGCAACTCTGGCATGAATTTTGGTCCCGGCTTAGAGCTCAACTTACAGCGCCATCTTTCGTCATCTTAGAGTTGATTACAGATTCCATTCGCACAACGTTCCGTCTCGTGGCTCCTCTAGTGCATTTTATAAGAGTTATCATAGGATTCCACGCAATCGCAGGTTGAATCCCATATTTTTATTGGATTTGAAAACAAATACATTTGAAATGACCATAATTCTTTTAATCTGCTGTAGATTGTCACAATTTCAATAAAAAAATATCATTTGATCAGAAAATTGTGACAATTTGCAGCAGATTGAAAGAATTATGGTCATTTCAAATATATCTGCCTTTCAAATCAAAGAACATACTAATCTTTAGAGGATGAAAGGAAATAAACAAAAAAGAAACTTTAGAAATATATATATAATGCAGTAAATAATCAATTTACAAAAATTTCAATATCGAGGGAAAGAATAAACGAACCAACAATAATTATGCAACAATTACTCATCAAGTTATGAAAATACATTGAAAGAATAAATTAGAATATTAGTGACAGATACATCAATTTAAGCATGAAATGCATTAGATTTATACTTTTATGACAGAAACAATTTCTAAAAGTCTATTTTCTTTTAGATACTTTTTCGGATGCCATCTTCATTATTGGATCATAAGATCTTATTGCTTTTTTTTTTTCCGATAAAATTTTATAAATAGTTCTGTCATAAAAGTACAGAAATAATATCATGGCAAAACAATAAACTTATTAACTGAAATTCCTTGAATTTGGCGTTTCAACGGTAAATCTCACATATCCGTTGAAGTATTCTAGGAATCTTCTGATAGACGATTTTTATGAAACCTACTATAAGTGGAACACCCAAAACTATAATCAATGATCATGAGCAGTTCACTTATATATAAATACCTTGTTGCCTCAAAGTTTCTTCAGGAGTTCTGGAGGGTATGCTTTATGCAAATTATGCTTTGGGATGAATGAAGACATGGATTTCTGATTCTTTCCAACCTAACATTTCTAACACCCTCAACTTGTGTAATGAAAAACCTAGAAAGAAAACAGTGTTAGTAACTGTCCCAAATTTTTACTAATCGGAAATTACTACACGAATATGAAATTGCTTCAGAAAATATTAATTCACAGTAAATTTTTAGTGAGTTATAAGTTTATCCAAAACCACTACTTATATGAATCCAACACATACCTTTTGATAATACTATATCTGTAGCAATTGGGAACACAGCAATAATAAACCATTTCATTCAACCAGTTCATGCTCATCATAAAATAGTTTCTTACTCTTCATAAAGTCCACCAAGAGTGAGGTCCGGTAAAATCCGTTTTTACCGATCACTACTGAGAAGTCCTAGTTTACCGATCCGAGCTTTTGAGACGACAACAGATGTCTCTACCACTAGTCGAAGAAAAACGTGACCACCTTTGTAGTAGGCGAGTTCCCACCCCCTGGTCCACTTATTCATTTCACTGTGCTGATACATAAATTTCTTTTCATTCTGCAAAATTGTTAAATTATCAAGTATTCCTACGTCGAGTGTCCTCAAACCAACCACTAAGTGTGTAATCAGTTGCGTCAAACAGTGTTAATAAAAAACATATCAAAATCAAGCTTGGTGTTCTTTATAATCGAATGAATACAATTGTCTTGACTGCTGTTTCAAAAAATTACCCAGCTTTTTGAAATGTTCAGGCTCGGGCTTGAAAGTTGGAATTTTAGTTTCAAGTATGATTTCCTTAATCATTCAATTTCAATTTCAAACTACAAAAGGAATTTGAATAGCTTCTGGCAAAGTTTACTATTTTTCATATTTCTAAACTGCCAAAATAAAATAAAATTGTCTTGAATCTGCCTATTATTCAACTGAAAACATCGCAGCCGTGAGCCACAGTGTTGAAAAAGATACAAATTTGTCAATTTCTCGACGTTCTCATTAACTGGGATTATCCCAAAACACCACATGGCTAATTTTGCATAAGGATTTGGCTTTGAAGCCATACGAGATTCAACTAGTAGAGGAATTGAAGCCAATCGACCATTCACATCGCTGTAGATCCGCTCAATTCAATCTGGAACAACCTGCAGGTTTTTCTTAAAAAATCATTTTTTCAGGCGAAGCCCTTTTTCACTTGTCAGCAATTGGAGCATTTGGGCTTCTGAAAATCCTAGAGCCATTATTGGGAAGCCTTTTAATGCTCAACGTATCAATTTATGGTGCGCTATGTAGTCTGGAGGCGTGATTGGGCCTTTTTTTCAAAGATGAGACTAGAGATGCGGTAACGGTCAATGGATCACGCTATCGCTACATGTTAACAACTCAATTTTGGCCTACCATTGATGACATGGATATCACGGTGTCATATGTCACACAGCCAATGAGACGATCAATTTATTGCAAACCCAATTTGCTGATCGCATAATTTCTCGAAATTCAGCTGTTAATGGCCAGCCAAATCGTGTGATTTAACACCACTGGATTATTTTTTGTGGGGCTATCTTAAGGACAGAGTCTATAAAGAGCCAATCGAATCTATTGCTGCCTTAAAACTCAAAATCTGTGATGTGATAGCCGAAATAGGCCCGACATTTTGCCAAAAAGTGATTAAAAATTTCGATGAAAGACTTTACTTCTATCAGCGTGTGTCATGATTACAGAACTTTTCTTTTTGTAATACAAAAAAAAATTTTAATCCTCGTCATGAACATTTGTTAAAATTTTGTTAACAACAAACTTCTTGTTGAAAGACCCTTTATAACTAATGAAACTATTAATTAAACTCTTTTCGTCCTTGATTGTTGCTTTTCGCGAAGAGTGGTCAAGTGCTCCACTGAATATTATCTAAACTTGTTCGAGTAATTGATTTTTTGTATTTTTCTTCTATGAGATGAATGACCCGTTGAAATGAAACTATCTCCCATCATTTAATTAGTTTCACTCTTCTTGAAATTCAAAGGGGACCTCTACAAAATTTATGATCCAGTTCCTTTTCCTGATATCAGTTATACAAGCCCTAATAAATTCTCTTTGAAGAACCAGTTACGAGATAAGACAAAGTTACACTTCCTTCTAATCTCTTCTTTGAAATTTTCTCTAGCCGCTCTTGACACAAACAGTTATTCAAGGTGTTATCTACGTCTCAAAATATATGCTAAGCTTCAATCGCATCAGGCTTAATTCTCTCGAGTAGGTGACATCTCGAAACTTTCATTCTAGTTGATCCCTTCTTTGATAGACACGTAGCCTAAATTATAGTTCCTTTTTTGAAAGCATCCATATTGATGTTTTTCCGCACACAAAGTTATAAGATTCAGGAGGAACATTTCCACTTACAGAATGCCCCAATAAAAATAAAACCCTCACAGAGTTCGGAAGATTTGAAAAATTAAATAACTTCTTTTTTAGTAGAAGGATGTTAAAGTAAATCTTAGAGCTTGTTAAGAGAGTTAATCCAAACGGAATATTATTTTTGATTGGAAGTTGATTGTACGGTAAACTTCAGTTTATTCGCTTTGAGGGGTTCTCTTCTTATAAGTGTGGCATATTTGGTGTACCACAGGGCTCTTATTTGAGGCCACTTCTTTATGTCCTATTTGTTGAAGATGAGATAGACTCGTAAAATTATGTACGCTGATGGTTTGTGGATATTTTATAAAACAACGACCGTTAAGGATTATATTAGCTTAAGCGAGTTCTGAATGCCATTTCAGATTGATCAACAATGAAAAAATTGAACTTGAATTTAGAGAACTTCAATATTATATGAGGGTTACCTTTTCTATTTCGATCAGTACTATATCGGGTATCCCAAGATGGATGACTTATTACATTAAAATGGAAACTATTCACGCAAAACTCTTTCTTCTCTGGCCTAGCTTTCGGAATACTTGATTCCTTCCTCAGGGCTACTACAAAGAATAATTATAATCAATGACAACGGTTATACTAAACGATGAACCCAAACTCACAGAATTTGTGATTTCCACAAACTTTAAAACCATCGAAGTATCACTAATTTCACTTAAATATTAGTCACTTCGTGGGAAGAAATTATCAAGTTATGAAGAAGTTAAAGATGCAGTTTCTGTTTATACCTATTTTTTTCAAAGGGATAAATATGTTAATTAAAAGATTTGAAAAATGTATAAAGATTGCAGGTGAATATATTGAAAAGAAGGTTACAGGAATACCTGAAAATGTGGTAATATCGAGTTATTTATGTAACGGTTTACCATTTCTATTGCTAGAAAATCAATACGAAATAGCTTTTCATTTTCTTTCTGAACAACGTTTCCTAGAAGGAAACCCTCATAAATTCAACGAAAACGACTTTGCACTTCTGCCATTTCATAATGTATCGAGCGATATCAACCATAAATTCCAATTTTCTCTGGAAACGGTAAAGCTACTCTCACGTTTATGTAACAGTATCGGATTATTGTTGATAATTCCGAACGAACAAACTGCAAAAATCCATAATTCTGCAATTTTGTTTCATGAGCCATAAATTTCCCGATATTGTGGTCTAGCACGAACAGTAATGTTTTTATTACGGTTTGTGTCCGACTTTTTCTGTTGAAACAGATATAGTAGACAATCAAGAATTCATTGGAAATAGAACGAAGTCTATTTGAAATGCTAAATAATATAATTACGATGAACTTCATCGACTCGAGGAACGTTTAAGTTAATAACCGTTAACATTTAGAGTGGCAGGCAGTGGCGGCTAATAATATAGGTGGTCCATTTCTTGACTTCAACAATTTTTTAGATTCCTCGCACCTTAGGGGTATTACTGATTTATGTTCCGCGATTATTCTTAGATTTCGAGTTATAATTTTTTGTGTGTATTCTTGAAAAATACTGGCAGCGAGGTTTCCAAACTTTTGCATTCATGTTTTTGTAACATCATTGTTGTTCGAATACCACATTTAAAAAGGCTTCAAACATCCACAAATTCAAGCTTGCGGCAAATATCCTGGCGCCGCCTTTGTGCAATCTGCCTTAAGCTTCCAAGAATACAATACCATATATGGTCTTTGGTTTCACTCACGAAAAATCGTACACCGATGTGACCATATATAAATATATATAATCTATTGATGCCAAAATATTCATGACTGTTGTCAAAAACCTTCTACAAGAGATCATTTTAATTGATATTGTCCTTTGAATATTACAGGTGAAAATGCAAATTTTTTTTGAAATTTCAACACCCTATATTTTTTGAACGGGGCCAAATTTGGAAAAATGTTATAGGAAGACGTCAAGAATCGATGATTAAAATTAACGCAGGGGTCAAAGACTCACCCTGTATATGGTATGCTTGATAAATTGAATTTATTATGTTTTCATCACGAAATCCAATTCAAAGACGATAAAAGTCACAATTTCGTTCCGTAACATTCGAAAGATTGCCCGTTCGACGTCTGAAATCCTGTAGCTCCTAAAATACAGAGAATTCAACATCCCAACCCTGTGCATTCTTCCGATTCCTTAACATAACAACTCAATCTCTGAGAAGAGCCTGAATGTGGTTTACGAAGTGTACGTCAAGATTTCTGCCGTTTCTATTAATTACAGCTTGGAAAAGCAATATCTCATCTAGATCTATCAGGAGCCAACTCATCCATTACAGCTCATCAACTGATGTAATTGCCATTCATAATCATCAGGTTAAAATTTTCGCAATTTGCAAGAAAAACGATCGTTAACGATCAACCGAACTGTATCGAAAAGGGAAACCCATCTAAGATAAACTGCTCCACACAAATTGAGGAAGTTCATAAAAAAAACTCATAGAAAAGCACTGACCAGAGAGCTTTTGCGAGCTTGTTTTAAAGTCTTTCCCGGACTCTTTCATTGAGTAAACTTAAAATCATTAATATGAATTAAATAATAAATAATGTCTATGGACACAAAAATTTGAATATATTCAAGACAAGCACTCTTTCTGAGAATTAATCAGAGATCCATTCAAAGCTATCAAGAATGAAAAAGGTTTTGATTGAAACATAAGGAATCGTTTATTTTAAATTATTTTGAAAATAGTATATTCTAAAATAAGTTACAGAAAGGGCACCTATTTCAACACGAATGCGAATGAGTGTTGGGATTGCCTTCTGCAACGAGTATTATACGATATTTTCTCTATTTCAGTCAAGAATTGTGAGAAATTTATTGGAATTCAATGAAAAATTCAAATTATATTAGGTGTACAAATAAGTTTCGCGGTTTGTCAAAAGATGGCCCCACCAGAAGGTTATGGAGAAATTGTCAGATGTAAAACGTAATATCCCAAGTTTAGTCATCTGGCAACACCATAACCTTAAAGTACTAGTGATTCCTTAATTTTTTTCGTGCAAAAATGTCAAGTTTTATTCCGAATAAGCATCATTTGCGGGAACTTTTGATTTACTTCTTTAATGTGAAAAAATCTGCAGCTGAGGCGCATCGATTGCTTCTAGAAGCATATGGTTAAGCTGCTTTAAGTGAGAGAAGTTGTCAGGAATGGTTTCAAAAGTTTAAAAACGGTGAGTTTGACGTTAAAGACAAAGAACGCAGTGGAAGGCTGAAAGTGTACGAATACATGGAATTAGAAGCACAATTGGAGGAAGATTCGTCCCAAACGCAAAAAGAACTTGCACTTACTCTACAAGTGACTCAACAAGCAATTTCATATCGTTTAAAATCGTTAGGAATGATTCAAAAACAAGGAAATTGGGTTCCATATGAACTAAAGCCGAGAGACGTTGAACGCCGATTATGCATGAGTGAAATGCTGCTTGCCAGGAATAAAAAAAGAGTTTTTGCATCGTATAGTCACTGGTGACGAAAAATGGATTCACTACGATAATCCAAAGAAGAGAAAGTCATGGGTTAAGCCCGGCGAACCATCAACATCGACAGCTAAGCCGAATATTGATGGAAAAAAACTCATGTTGTGTATTTGGTGGGATCAGCTTGGTGTCGTGTGTTATGAATTGCTGAAACCAAGCGAAACCATTACTGGAGCTCTCTACCGAACACAATTGATGAGATTGAGTCGGGCACTTAAGGAAAAAAGCGCCCATTACTACTCCAGACACGACAAAATTATTCTTTTACACTATAATGCTCATCCACATGTTGCGGCTCCGGTAAAAACATACTTGGAAACACTCAACTGGGTAGTTTTACCCCACCCGCCGTATTCACCAGACTTAGCCCCTTCTGATTATCATCTGTTCCGGTCGATGGCACATGGTCTGTCTGAGCAGCGCTTCACAGCATATGAAGACACCAAAAATTGGGTAGATTTGTGGATAGCGTCAAAAGATGAAGAGTTTTTTCGACGGGGTATCCGAATGTTGCCAGAAAGATGGGGAAAAGTAGTGGCAAATGATGGAAAATACTTTGAATAAAACGTAATGTACTTTTCCTTTACAATAAATTCCTAATTTTCCTGTTTCCTGTTTTTAGTACTGTAATGGACCCATTACTACACTGATATAGAGAAAATCAATTACAACAACGTAGGGACCGAAACTGGTTTGGATTAGCCTCCTTCGAAGTTTTGGTCCACTGTCAGCAAAGCGGGAACCTATCTCCAAATGTTGATTCAAAATAACAAACACATTGTCTCAAAAGTCCCGGGGCTAACAGAGAAAACACAGTTTTTCTGGTAGAAAATTAACTTTATTCATAAACGTAATCTCCAGCGAAGCAACGCAATCATTCCACCGCCGCTTTAACAGTTCAATACCATTTCTGTAAAACGATTTATCTTTTGCCTCTAAATAGGTCTCAGTTTCTAACAATACACTTACCTATGGAACGATAAATTCGGATTAAAATTCCTGTCTTTACTACAACTGTCACACGAACCATTTTTAGTGCGATGAAAAGTAATAAGCAATAAAAAATATGACAAACTAATAAACCTAATACTGACTCTTACAAATTTTCTTCAATTTGCGTATTTATTTTCGATACAGAGGTGGCAACGTGTGTCTTCTAAACATCATGTGACCTTCACACTGACTGTCAAATAGAGAATGCGGCAGCGTTGTCTTGACTTTCATCTGAATTTCTTCTTGCAAATATATCCGATGAGACAGTTTCAATTCAAAATATATAATTTTATACAATGTTTTGAATGCAAATTGGAAAAAAAATGTTATTCACAATTATAGGGTAATAGAGAAACCTATTATTTGCTCAGTTTGGCAACATGAAAATTATTTTATGACCTGAGTGGACTAACTCAATACGTTGCATTGCAATCAACCACAGCTCTAAGTTTCACATGCAACACTTTTCAATGTAAATAAAGGGGTCTACTCATATATAGTCTAACTTTGTTTCGCTATTTCCCTTATCTTATGGAGATAGGCATCACTTTTGAGTGTTTTTCGAATACTTTCAGCTTTTTTGAAAGCTTGAAAACTACAGTAAATGTCTGTCGAAACGTTATTGCTTAGATGATAATTCTTAACCCACAATTTGTTGAAAATCATTAACTGAATTGTAGAATTTCTCTTCTTTTCAATCCACCAATACCCGCAACATTGTATCATTCAGAACCAGTCTTCGACTCGTCAAAATCAAATCAACTTCATCACTCGTTGCAGTAATTCCAACTTGGTGACTAAACGAATTCCTTCAAAGCGAAAATCCAATTTTCTCCCGTACCTTTTCGCCGTAATTAGGATAGGTAGTAGCGGGGTCACTAATTAACCAATTTAGCCAACTAATAAATATTTCATAATAAATTGACGATATACTCATAGCGTCAGCCTGACGATCCACATTGCAAGTACTCGGAGCCATCAATCCATCTCATAGATAGTTTCCAAGTGCGACAGTGTAAACAACGAGATAATCAGCAGAATCATTCTTAAGGACTGATTACTATGTGAGAATGGCCGTGCATCCAAGAAAACTGTAAATGAGAAGAATAACCAGGAACTGAGGTGTTCTGCGGCGTAATCAACCTTGTTAGTTAATTTAGTGCAGTTTTAGTGTGGACGTGTTTTCATCTCCGCTCACTGGCTACGACCGAAAAGCATAATGAAATATGTTAAAGTGGGTACCGAGAAATCAATTTAGTAGATTTCAAGAACAAGACACAGTTAATGAGGAGCATTTTTTCATAAGGGTAAGCTGTCTTTAACTGTACAGTAATATTTGATGTGCAAGGTTCAATTTTAATAATAATGTAATGAATTTGGCAACGTTTCGGGCGGTGCCCTCTTTCAAACCTGTAAAAAACATCATACACAATACACAACAACAAAAACGTAGAATCTATAAGCAAGTTCAAAACTAGAATGGAAGAATCATTGGTAGACAATGTTTTCTATACGATAGATGAATTGTATAGTTTGGTAACCACGAAAAATGTAACCTACTCTTTGATTTGCGTCTACATATATGAGATAGTTTTATATGTATTGTACTGTTTATTTATGATCTTAGCTTCTGATTTTATCTTCGGATTTAATTTATACTTTAATTGTGGATATTTTTGATTGTATATTGTTTTGTGGTGTTTGACTGCATATTCTATCTGAAAATCTCTTTATTTTTATTTATAATAGTGTTCCAACACGAATGCGAAATTCGTGAGTGTTGAGAATTGAGCATGGGTGTTGGAATTGCCTTCTGCAACGAGTATTAGACGATATTTTCTCTATTTCAGTCAAGAATTGTGAAAAATTTATTGGAATTCAATAAAAAATTCAGATTATACCTCCTAGTGCCTTTTGTATTTTAGTTTCGCTGTTGGTGTGACTGATACGAAAATTGACAGGTTAAGAATTTGAATAGTGCGTTCAAATCTCTACATGGTTTAATATTGACAATTGACATGCAATGGACGCGTGTTGACATTCAAAAGGATAGGATGTAAGTGTTTTCAATACTGCATGGCAGAAGAGACAATGAACAATTGTCTTTCCGTAGTACGAGTTGGTCACATTTGACGTATGATATCCCAGAGGTGTTTTGCCTCTCATCAGCACAGTGTAGCACTGAACTCTTGAAGGGGGTCCCGTTTCCTCTATGGATTCATACGATAAAAATGACCCCAAATTTTGGGTCACCTCAGCGATCTGAATGTGATTACATTCTTAAAGTACCATCGGTGGGACACGTCAAACGTGACCAACTCGCACTACGGGAAAACAATTTTTCATTATCTTTCCTGCCATACAGTTTTAACGTTGCGTGCCCGCATATGGGAAATAAAATCTCTTAGGAGTGTTCTCAACCACAAAACGAAAAATATAACTAAAAACAATGCTGTAATAAGTTCATTACAGCACTGTTTTTAGTACTGTAATGAACTCATTAAGACACTGAAATAGAGAAAAGTTATGTATGTTACATATCGATATAAAATGTAGTATGTATCTGATGTTTGCCTTGACCTGTGAAAGCAATTCTTGTGAATGCGTTAAACACCAATAAACTCTCTCTCTACCATAAAATGTAAAATACTCTGTTGAATAGAGACCTAATTCTCATATTACCTTAGAAAATAATTCATTTCTTGTCTTTTCCCAACTTATTTTGTTGGATATCATTGGAGTTATAATTTTAATTTATTTCAAAGTTGTCACGTCAAATTCGATTTCTTATTCTTGGTCATTGTTGGTGTATTCATTCAAGATTGTCCAAAAGAGTAGAATAATATCTGCTTTGTCATCACTCAAACTCATTTTATGTTATATGGATCGTTTCGTGAAATTCTCTGGATTTTTTATTTGGTTCTCGGTCCAACACTACCGTCTCGTCATGATTGAATGTGTTTACTCTCGGTTTTATGTTTTAGAAGTGCCGTTGGTGTTTATTAAAGTGCAAATCACAAATACCTCAAATTCATCTCTGAATCATACAACTCGAAATATTTATTTGATTCTTTGTAAAAATTAGATGATGAATTCGTGATAAAAACTTAAAAATTATACGAGTATGTATTTAGGTTTAAACTTCATTCTCTTGGCATCTTATATTCATTTATATATTTTCCATCAATATCTCCATTGATGCGGAAATCCAATTGATATGCGTCATTCCCGACAAAAAATATCAAACAAAAACGAGGAAATTTTAATATCAGTTAAGATTTCTATTAATTGCTTGAGTCAGATGTGATTTGAGTTCCAGATAACATCAATATCTCATTTCTTATTTGCATAATTTGGCAATTCGCTTTCCTTAGAACAGTTTAGCTCATTTCGCGCATTCATTTGTGAGAATTCTGGTTACTATTTCTTTCTAATGTTTCTTATTTCAGGTTTTGCAAGAATGGTGTCAACAATTTAGATAATATTATCTGAATTGTTGGCAAGCAATGAAGCTTCAAATGAATGCTCAAAATAAGAGAAAACATTTTATACCTAAAATTGATTCAGAGTTGATGGGTTAACGTGTTAGAAGTTTTCACACGTAATCAATTTTCATGTTGAGGTCCAAAACCCGATATTATTAGGTGTACAAATAAGTTTCCGCGGTTTTTTATAAAAAATTAGGAATTTATTGTAAAGGAAAAGTACATTACGTTTTATTCAAAGTATTTTCCATCATTTGCCACTACTTTTCCCCATCTTTCTGGCAACATTCGGATACCCCGTCGAAAAAACTCTTCATCTTTTGACGCTATCCACAAATCTACCCAATTTTTGGTGTCTTCATATGATGTGAAGCGCTGCTCAGACAGACCATGTGCCATCGACCGGAACAGATGATAATCAGAAGGGGCTAAGTCTGGTGAATACGGCAGATGGGGTAAAACTTCCCAGTTGAGTGTTTCCAAGTATGTTTTTACCGGCGCCGCAACATGTGGACGAGCATTATCGTGTAAAAGAATAATTTTGTCGTGTCTGGAGTAGTAATGGGAGCGTTTTTCCTTAAGTGCCCGACTCAATCTCATACATTGTGTTCGGTAGAGAGCTCCAGTAATGGTTTCGCTTGGTTTCGGCAATTCATAATACACGACACCAAGCTGATCCCACCAAATACACAGCATGAGTTTTTTTCCATGAATATTCGGCTTAGCTGTCGATGTTGATGGTTCGCCGGGCTTAACCCATGACTTTCTCTTCTTTGGATTATCGTAGTGAATCCATTTTTTGTCACCAGTGACTATACGATACATAAAACTCTTTTTTTTATTCCTGGCAAGCAGCATTTCACTCATGCATAATCGGCGTTCAACGTCTCTCGGCTTTAGTTCATATGGAACCCAATTTCCTTGTTTTTGAATCATTCCTAACGATTTTAAACGATGTGAAATTGTTTGTTGAGTCACTTGTAGAGTAAGTGCAAGTTCTTTTTGCGTTTGGGACGAATCGTCCTCCAATAGTGCTTCTAATTCCATGTCTTCGTACACTTTCGGCCTTCCACTGCGTTCTTTGTCTTTAACGTCAAACTCACCGTTCTTAAACTTTTGAAACCGTTCCTGACAACTTCTCTCACTTAAAGCAGCTTCACCATATGCTTCTAGAAGCAATCGATGCGCCTCAGCTGCAGATTTTTTCACATTAAAGAAGTAAACCAAAAGTTCCCGCAAATGATGCTTATTCGGAATAAAACTTGACATTTTTGCACGAAAAAAATCACTAGTACTTTAAGGTTATGGTGTTGCCAGATGACTAAACTTGGGATATTACGTTTTACATCTGACAATTTCTCCATAACCTTCTGGTGGGGCCATCTTTTGACAAACCGCGGAAACTTATTTGTACACCTAATAATTTTTGCGAACTATCGCTCCACCCAAATGTCTGTAATTTCCGATTATGGGTAATTCTCATTTCTGAAAAGAATCAATGTGATCGTGATTCTTTTGGGTATAATTGAATAAAATGTTTGTATTTTAAATACCGCCAATGAAGCTCAGTTATAATATTATATATTGCATATACCGGGTGAGTTTTGGACCACTGCGTTAATTTTAATCATAGGTTCTTGAGATCACACTTTTTCCATATTCAGCTGCGTTAAAAAGATATAAGCATTTAAAGTTTTCATTTTGGGTAAATACCCCTCTGTATTCTAGTTTAGTTGGAATGAAAATTACCTTCGACAGCATCCACTATTGAATCTGAATTGTTTAAAAACATTATTTTCCCTCTAAGAAATGATTCACTCACTCATGTTTCGTCAGATGAATATATCGATTTAATTCCTTTCAACTTCAAATATCGCAAAAATGATACAATTTAGGAAAAAGATGACGAATGATTTTATCTGCAAATAAGACTAATTATTGTAGGGAGTACAAGATAGCTTCGGTTCAAGTGATATTTGTTTTTCATGCAATTTAACCAATCTGTACAGTAGTAGTGAGAAACAGACAAGACATAGAATAAATCTATTTATGCCAAAATATGCATGACTTTTATTAAAAGCCTTCTACAAGAGATCATTCCAATTGATATTGTCGTTTGAGTATTACAGGTGGAAATGCAATTTTTTTATGAAATTTCAACACCCTATGTCTTTTGAACGGGGCCAAATTTGGAAAAATGTTATAGGAAGAAAATGTTTCTTCTTAAAATTAACGCAGTTGTCAAAGACTCACCCTGTATAAATGAGTAATCTAAGTACATACCTTGTTTTTAATTAATTATAATGTAATAAAAATGTCTCTTTCGTGGATGTGGATGATTACCTTCGATTTCGCAGTGATAAAATGTAATGGGTGGCCCATTTAAAAATTGGAATTTAATTTTGCTTTAAAAAAAAAATGCTCCATATTTTCCAATGGTTGAACATTTATTTAAAAGGTTGGTTCATGACATTTATTTATGAAAAATAATTTCGGCCAAATGACCACCACGGCTAACTTGGCAGTAGCCTATTCCTTCCACCCAATTTTTTAATACATTTTCGATTGTTTGGGGCTCTATTTCACCAATAGCAGCTCGAATTTCGGTCTTGAGGTCTTGAATTGTTTCTGGATTGTTGGCGTAACACTTATCTTTCACCGCTCCCCAAAGATAATAATCCAATGGCGTCAGATCGCAGCTTCTTGGTGGCCAATTCACATCAGCATTTCTGCTGAATATTCGATTTCCGAAAATGCGGCGTAAAACATCGATTGTGGCGTGTGCTGTATGGCTCGTGGCACCGTCCTGTTGAAACCAAACATCGTCCAAGTCGTTAGCTTCAATTTCTTGAAAGAACCAATCGTTCAACATTGCGCGGTAGCACAGTTTGAGTAGAACACTCACCACTTTGGAAATAAGTTTTTAATATTTCCCAACTTTCTTCAAGCGAATAGCGTCCCATTTCGTAAACTTCAAACTTTCAACTAAATATTAGTCACGTCAAAAAGAATAGTTGACGTTTATAATGTCAAATAATCGGTAGTTCAAATTCCAAACACTAGATGGACCACCCGTTATTATCTTACAGTATCTTTAGTAATTACGTGAAAAAACATAACAGTGAAACTAATGATAAATATACTACTTAAAAATAAAATGCAATCTTCTTTATATTTTATATGCACGCAAGGGACACTTATTATATGTACTTATATGCTCATTTTTTGTATGTAGTATTTATTCAATTTATTCAAAAATTACGCTCACACTGTTTCTTTATACAGAAATGGGAATTTCCCATATACAGGGTCTTTCACGAGTAATCTCACCCATATTTATAAGGGAAACTACTGAACGTATTTTCATGAAATTCAGCACTTATTAGTATTTCACGAGGCTGATGGAATCTAAAATATTTTCAGGGCATGAGCACCTCCGGTTTTTCCGGAAATGACGTCAACTTCCGTTTTTCAAATAACAACACCATTTTTTTATTGCAGAATTAGATTCCTTAGAAAATTTCAAGTTATTTTGATGTAACATTTTTCAGTTTTGGTTGGAAAATTCTCTCTGAGCGGGAAAATTCGAAAAAAAATCGAAAATAGAGAGAGAAATTTTCATTTTTGGGATTTTTCCAGATGTAATATTGATGTATCCACTTTAAAAATCGAAATCGCAATTCATGATACAGGGGGTGAAAAAATCGCTTTCAAAGTTGGGGATGACAAAATCGTGAAAAATCAATTTTTTCAAATTAGAACCCCATTTTTTATGGCAGATATTGAATCTACGTTGAAAAATAATGTGTGTGTATGCATCACACCTTGCCCTAAAGTGGATATTTTCTGAGTTATTCACGAAAAACTGTTATTCGTCTTGAATTTTCAGTTATTTCTTTTCCTTCACGCCAAAAAGATGAAATTTTCAGGAACTGTTACTTAAACCATGTTTTAGATTTTACTACCCTAATATGCAAGAGAAAAAAGTTACAGGTTGTTCCTAAATAGATGGCGAATTTGGATTCGAATTTGTATCGGAAACCTCTTTATTTCAACTAATCGGTCATCGGTTTTCTTTCCAGTGATAAATATATAATTCCATATGAACCATATGCAAAAACTTACCATGTTTTACATTCTTTTTTTTTAATGATAGATATCATTAATTACATCTGCCAAATTCCTCTTTATTTAGTAGCATTTTGTGTTTACTATTAATTTGGTGATAATTCGTATTAAGCTTAAAATCGACCACTATGCCTAATTTTACCAATGAAGATTATTTAAATCTCATTCTACTTCATGGAGAATGTAATAAAGTTGTAGATAGAACGATTCGACTGTTCATTGAGAGGTTTCCTGACCGACCCAGACCAACGAGAGATACCATTAACAGAACCATGACAAACTTGAGAAATGTCGGATCTTTCGTTAAGAAAACTATACGGAGAGAAAAAAGTGTAGTAGAAGATGAGAACAACGAAATTACAGTTCTTGCATATTTTCGTGTGAATTCTCAAAATTCTCTCAAAGATGCCGAGATTTCTCTGGGATTATCTCAATCGAGTGTTTGGAGAATATTAAAAAAACATAAAATGCACCCATATAAATTCAATAGAGTACAGCATTTGAAGGAAACTGATTTCGTCAGGAGAACAGAGTTTTGCGAAGCTATGATCATTCGATTTCAAGAGAATGAAAACTTTTTGGACTGTATAATTTGGACAGATGAATCTAAATTCACAAAGAATGGTTCTTTAAATAGGCATAACAGTCATTATTGGGATGAAGAGAACAACCACAACTTCAGACAATGGAACTTTCAAGAGACCTGGAGTTTCAATGTTTTTTGCGCCATCAAAAATAATGCAATTCTCGATGTTCATATTTATGATGGGACTTTAACTGGTAAGATAGAACACTACACATGTTTGCATTATTTAAAGAATGTTCTCCCTTAGGAGATAGATATTCTGACATATTGACTCAAATGTGATGCATACACTCACATTATTTTTTAACGTAGATTCAATATCTGCCATAAAAAAATGGGGTTCTGATTTGAAAAAATTGATTTTTCACGATTTTGTCATCCCTAACTTTGAAAGCGATTTTTTCACCCCCTCTATCATGAATCGCGATTTAGACTTTTAAAGTGGATACATCAATCTTACATCTTAAAAATCCCAAAAATGAAAATTTTCATCCAAAACCCGAAATTCTTGTTTCAGCGGAGCTCTAGATTTTTTCGAATTCTGAAAAATTTCTCAAAACTGAAAAATGTTACATCAAAATAACTTGAAATTTTCTAAGGAATCTATTTCTGCAATAAAAAAATGGTGTTGTAATTTGAAAAACGGAAGTTGACGTTATTTCCGGAACAACCGGAGGTGCTCATGCCTTGAAAATATTTTAGATTTCATCAGCATCGTTAAATACTTATAAGTTCTGAATTTCATGAAAATACGTTCAGTAGTTTCCCGTATAAATATGGATGAATTTCCTCGTGAAAGACCCTGTATAGCCAAATATATTCAAACCATTGGTTTCGACTTCTTGATGAAGAATCCACGGTGAAAGTCGAATCTTGTCGTTACATATATGTGATAGCTTTTTGAGAGATGAGCTATAGGTTTCATATTGTCAGAATAGTTTAATTGTAGAACATTTTTGGTGGTACTAGTAAATGGAGCTCAACAAATTCGAAGTTTTTATTGTTATGGTGATGGTGTACTTTGTAAAAGAAACTATACCACATTCATTTTTTTTCCGCAACGGAGACATTTTTCATTATTATTTTATCTCATAAAAGGCAACTATCTCATAATATTGATACTGGAAGCATGAAATCATATTGATTATGAAAGTGTATAAATATAGGACATTGAATCATTGATTATCAGGAAGATTGGATTGCAAAGTATGAAATTACCTACTGTGCGATGATTCAACAAATGAAATATTGAAGCGTATGTCGTTAGTACGGGAGCAATCCTCTATGTTAAGAAATCCTCATTTTATATACTTCCATGGATTAATCTCTCATTATTGACCTGATTCTGATCATTAATAGTGTCTATAAACTGCTTAAGAGCACTCAATAATGAACTTGAACGAGATATTTCGGCAAGTAACCTACTCTAAAAATTTTAAAACTCAAGGTCAACTCCTTCGGAATATAGAGTGTACGAAGGGTTGGTCTGAAGTCCTTTCCGATACTTGCCTTTGAAAAATGATTCGATTATTACATTACCTTTGTTGACGCAAGTGATTACTTCTGATGGAATTTACTTTGAAGGGGAGAAAATAAATTTGGATGAATAATTAACAGTCAATGTTTAATTGATAAATTCTTCCTGCTTTTGACAGAAAAGTATAGGTATATATGAATTCCATTCGGTGATATAATTCAGAAACACCTGCTAATAGAAAATGCTTCATTCATTGGATAAGAGTATTGATATTTTTATCTGAATTACTTGAATGTATGATATCTTATCACAAACCTTTTCGTTTCAATAATCCAATGTAATGAACTCGTTTTTTTTTCGGCTGATAATTTTCATCATTGCACACTTTCCAAAACAATTATCAATTATTCAGTTACCAGTTTTCTAGACCACCATTCTCTACATTTCAATTCATAAAAAATTCATCACACAATATCCCAAAGTGAAAATATGCCTAAATATTAATTTCGGTCCCACGATTGTAATCCAGTTGTATACCTAACGAATAGCCCATTCATACACGCATTGCATTAATTAATTCGATAACAGGAAGGCCGTAAAAGCCCGGTTTTGTATTCAATATGTATGATAATTTCACGTTAATGTCATTGCACTACCTGGATTACCCCCTAATTTTCATTATGTGCTTCTGAATCATTGATACTCATGGGTTTGAATTGCTTCGGGTGAGCAATGTCACCCTGAGGGCTTTTGAAATATAGTTTTTACATACAGAGGGTCCCAAAGAAAATTTAACCCCCTCCTGCATTAGCAACGAAGAATGGTCAAAAATATTTCAGAGTATTTTTTGAAATTTTTCTAGTATCACGAGTTTCACAAAATTCTGCTATCTCTTTTGTGTCGACCTTATCTAATACTTTTTCAGGCTAGAGAATGATCGAGTGATTTTTTCAGGGGTAATCCAAATTTAAGATCCTCATGTACAGGATGTCCCGTAACTCAACGTCAAGCGGTTACTGGGAGATATGCTAGATTTCACCAGTTCTAGCAAAAATTAAAAAAAATTATGCCACTTGGTTAAGTGGTAATAGATATATTTTTCTAGTCACAAATTTTCCAATTTTTGCAGTGATTTTTTTTAAACGTAATCCTAAATAACCATGCTATTGATTACAGTCACAAATTCATTGTATAAGATACACTTGATTTATTTTTTTCTTTTACTTTTTTTTTATTTTATTTATTTTTTGATAGAACTGGTATAACCTGGAATATCGTCCAGTAACCGCTTGACATTGAGTTACGGGACACCTGTATGTCGAACTACTCGATGAATTAGCCCCAATAACCAACTAAACCGAGATATTTAAAAAATGAAGCATCTCCAGAGAATGTTAATAGCAGATAGCATATATAGCAAACTCAAGTTTGATCACGGATTTGTCATGAGGGAGTCGAACCCTATTATTTGAGATCGATATTCGAAAATTTCAGAAATTTGGGCAAACTTGTAGCACGTTTTTTTACTAATTTAAAGAGTGAAAAAGTTATGTTTTTACCTGCAGAAATTTTTTCCGGAATCTCCAAATAAAAAGGACATACTGAGATTTTCAATTTTTTTTCAATATACTATCAAAATTTTCATGCAATCAGGTTCATTCAATGAAATTCCATCACCAACTGCAGTCGAATAAATGAAAATGCGGTATTGTTACATTAATCAAAGAATTGATTTGAAATTATAATTTAAAATTAACATAAACCCATTAATTAACTAAATCTTAACCACTATAAAATGTATTCAAAATAGTTTTCAAACAATTATTTGCATGTTCTTAATTGCTGTGCAAACTCATAAATAAGTTCTCCAAGTCGTCTACATTGTTTTTTATGAGATTCATATCAGTCCAATTCAGTCTGTGAATCATATAGGTATATCTTTATAATATATCTATGATATGAAATCTCTTTTAATTATCTGCACCTAAATTTCATCGTAACCATGACCCTGAAATAATATCATATATATATACAGGGTGCGGCAAATGAGAGGAAAAAAGCAAAAATTAATTCAAATAAATTTATTTTCGAGAAAAATATAACATTAATGATTACTTGTGGCCTCACATTTTTTGTTCGAATTGTTTTCCCCCCTCTTCAACACACATGCGGCATTGTTTGGTCACGGTAAAACAAATTTTACGAAAAAATTAGCAGGGCGACCTGAACGCGTCTACTACGGAGCCCGTATATTTGGAAACCACTCGGAAATCCATCGAAAATTTCAGCATAATCTCCGTCAACTTTTAGGTAAGAAGTGAGCTAACAAACACGTTCTCCTTTCGTCTACTTTACACGCACAGCCATGGCACATACACAACATCACTACTATACGCGGACAACTTAACTCGCTACGTTTCAGCGCCTCCTTCCGCCTTGGCCGAGAATACGCGCATGCGAAATACCAGACAATGTAAACTGATTTTTGCCGCACACCGTATATATGAATACTGCAAACAGAATAAGGTGAAATATAGTGAAACAATCATGAATATTATTGACGATACATAAAACTGGTTCAACTGTAATGCTCTAGCTAGCAATGATTCTAAAACACAACAATTAAGGATAAGAAGTAACAAAGACGAAACAATCAAATTACTGGGAATTATATTTGATGGAGCACTTTTTGGGGACCACACATCACCGAGCTGAAGAGGAGACTTACAGTGGTAGTATACGCCATCTCAGTAGTGAGCAAAGCTTCCTCTAGAAATGCAGCAGTGATGGCCTATTTTGCAAACTTCCATTCGATTGCCACATACGGAATTCTCCTATGAGGTATGTCAACTCAAGCAGGTGACATCCTCATTCTCCAGAGAAAAGCAATAAGGACAATATTGGGCCTCAAACAAACAGATAGCTTTAGTTATGCCTTTCAGCAGCTCCATATAGTGCCTCATATGTGCACACACATCTGAGTACTTTTCCGGCGAATAGCTCCTTTCACGGGTTCAATACGAGGTGCAGAAATCAACTTACCATATCATACCATAGCAGGAACTACGCTCAACAAGGAATAGACTACTGGGGCCGTAAAATTTATAATAGGCTACCGGACGATGTCAAGCAATTGCCAGGACGGAGATTCAAAAACGGTGTTCGAAATATACTTTTGCAAGATACAATTTATGGTGTTCAAGAATTCATTCGAAATTATTAATTAAAATCAATATTTTTTGACAAGGCATGTAAATTTTTGATGCTGAGAATAAATGTTATGTTATTATAGCTTCGTTCTGTTCTAAAAACCTGCACAGGGGGTTTCTCGTGTAACATTTTCACATACATCATCCGCGAATACATATTCATGGTTTTGGCCGTTAAAGAGAGCATTTTCGCCATTATGCTAATGGACTGTTTTCAATTGTTGTTCCTCCATGAATAACACATGCGTTTCGTTTTCTTCTCCATTTTACCTCACTGAAACTAAAAGCAATGAACGCAAGATGGAATCATTGCTCGAGAAAATGTGCAAATTACCTACGGTATCTATATTCAAATCTGTTCTTTCTGAACGCATTGGTATTCAAACAGGTCGAAGTCATTGCTACAATCGTACATACTTGCGTGAAGACAAGGACGCTTTCTATGCTTTGTGTAATGGATGAGGTATAATGATCAACCAAACAGTAATCCATTTACATATAGCATTTCAAAGTGACCCAAGAGTATTCCAGCATTTTCAATTGGTTTTGAGAAAAAATCGTATTATTAAAAAACACAAAAATTATTATATTTGTATTCTAGGTACATTTCTAGTTGTATAATTTAAGTTGTTCCTACTGAAAATTACTAGCTGCTGGGATTGTAAATCTTATTCATAGGGACTTTTCTATTGAAGAAACATGTCGAGTTTCAGCTTATGTTGATGTCAGATTTATGTAGTACCAGAAAGGTGTTTTCTGTGGGTACAATAACTCAAATATATTGAAGAGCACTATTTGTTGTCTAAAAGTTCCTCATCATGCATCAAGAAGAATATCCAGTTGACATCCTTCTCTATTATTCATTATGATTTTTTCAACTTTGTCAATATCAACTATAGTATTTATGATTGTTTTACTAGTTTAACTTAAAAATTCATCCCTCCAAAGCATTTGTTAAAATATCTTCGTGATTTGTCGTTTGTAAACAAAAAAATTGTTATTATTAATATAATTTCCAAAGCACAGCATAAATAAGTGAGTCACAAGATAGAGAAAAACATGGATTTAACAATTCATTTCCATAGTTTCAAGCATAAATAATTTTTGTAATTATTTTAAGCAGAAAGGAAGCAGCGACTACAGTTTCAATGATTGCTTCAACGACAATAAATCTTGAATGTATTATAGTTCAACCAGAATAACAATGATATAATTTAACCTCGGAAACAAGCCACGTATCAATTAATTACCACAGCCAAACCATAGGAAAAAAGAGTCAGTCCATCAAAGACTTCTATAGCTGAAGTAGATGTCGCTGCGAAACCGTAACAAAATCACTTAATCTGTGTCCTCAACTAAGCGCTCAGCTGCTACTTTCAATTGCTCTTACCTCTATATACTCCCAAGTTTGGCAGAATTATTCGTTGCCTTCACGATGAAGCGGATTCTGAAATAAAGTTACACGTTGGCTAATGGAGGTTAATCCGATCACGTCACGGTGGAGAATTAAATTTTAAAAAATTCCAGGAATTATACGGCTTCTCCCGGATATCTTTTCGATGAAGTTTGATCGCAAGATTAGTTTTCCGGAGATATCGAGACTTGATGAAGCCAGTTTGGATGAGTGAATCTGAAACTTTCTCCAATACGAAACTTATTGGAAGTTTGGAGATCTGGTACATGGGAAGTTAAAAGAACGAGTTCGTTTTGTGAAACAATTTATGTTTAGCTACGATTTACTATATGTTTTCTGTGATCTGGTCAGATGTTCTGACTTGCTTCGGCAGTTGCTTTGTTGTGTTGTCTTCTCGAATTGATTGAATTTCAAGTGGCATTTATTTGTTGGCATTTTTGGTCTATGTCGTATGGAAAAATAAGCAAAAAATCAACAAATCAATCTAAAATTGTAAAATATGCATTTGGTTAAGTCGAATATACCCCTACAAAATAAGATACTGTTATGTAAAGCAATAATCAAACCCATATGGACCAATGGCATTCAATTTTGGGGGACCACAAAGCTATTGAATACAAAAGTTAACCAGACATTTAAAAAAATCATCAATTCAAACGATATCAGCAGATCTTGGAAAGCCATGAATATAACATCATACATCAACTGGCTGGAAATCCATTCCATAGACGAAGGTTGAAGAGAACTTGGCCAGTAGACTTCAATTTAATTCTAAAAGGAAGAATATAGTCATGTTCAATATATCTATAACATTCTTCTGGTTTGCTTAATACTTCAAAAAGATTACAAAACATCAATCAAACTTGTTTATATCTCTCTTCTACCAACAATAACTACACGTATATAATTATGTTGATTTATAAAACGGTACACCATCTTATGATTTTTTTTCTTTCAAGGGTTCCGATCCGAGAATTGCAACATGTCGCGGAAAACTCCAAAATCGTCGCTCCAAGCTGAATCAAGAGATCAACAAGGAGTTACGACTGAGAGCTGGGGCGGAGAACCTTTTCAAGGCCACCACCAACCGGAAACTGAAGGAAACTGTAGCTTTGGAACTGAGTTTTGTCAATTCCAATCTTCAACTCCTCAAAGAGCAACTGGCGGAACTCAACTCTTCAGTTGAAATCTATCAAAATGAAAAGTAAGCTCTTTTTGAAATATAATTGATTTTTCATATCGACTTAAGTTATGTATTGATGACAAATTCGCTTGAAAATGCAATTAAAGCTTGTTGGTGAGTTTCATGAAGATCGTTGATTGACTAATTCACAGAATACTTCAACGAAATTGTCAGATAGACCAATGAAATTTCCCAATTTACAGAATTTTGGGCATAGAATCGAACAAGTAGTTTTCCATATTCAGCTGCGTTAAAAAGTTATAAGCATTTTAAGTTTTCACCTTGGGCAAATACCCTTCTGTAGTCCAGTTTAGTTTGAATGAATATTACCTTCCACAGCATCCACTATTGAATCTGAATTGTTTAAAAACAGTATTTTCCTTCTAAGAAATGATTCACTCACTCATGTTCCATCAGATGATTGATTATATCAATGTGTTTTAGTGTTTAGAGGTTTCTTTTCGGTCAGAATTTCAAAGACTCAATTAGACAAAATGCCGACGTTTCCCTTGAGTTTACGTACACATTATTTCGTTTTTCTTATTTGATAGTTATCAGATGATTAATACTGAATGTCATCCATCCGGTTCATTTTCCTTTGATGCATTTTATTTCGTACAATTCAGTCAACTCTATATGATGTCTTTTATTATTTCATCCTCGTTGTTTTTAATTTTCTAATTGACAATAGAGACCAACTGTCAATGTGAGTAGCTTCCAATTATTATTTGTATATGTGTGATAATTTCAAAGATATTTTTGAGCATATTTATTACTTTATTAGTCTGATTAATGTTCTTATTCAATTAATATCTCTGTTCCTTTGAATTTTTACTTGTTTTCACTATTGAGTTTGTCATTTATTTTAGACCCCTGAAGATGATTTCAAAATAAAATCGAAACGTCGGCATTTTGTCTAATTGAGTCTCTGAAATTCTGACCGAAAAGAAACCTTTAAGCACTAAAACACTTTAATACCAAGGTCATCAAAAATATCAAAACTGATTATATAGAATCAATTCTTTTCAACTTCAAATGTCTCAAAAGACATTAGCAAAGACTTAGCAAAAAAGATGAACAATGATTTTATCTGCAAACAAGACTAATGGTTCTAGAAAGTACAAGATACGGACCTTTAGTTCGAGTGATATTTGTTTTCCACGCAATTTAACCAATCTGTACAGTAATAGTGAGAAACCCACGAGAAATGGCATGAATCTTTTGATGCCAAAATATGCACGACTGTTATCAAAAACCTTCTACATTCATTTCAATTGATATTGTCGTTTAAATATTACAGGAGAAAATGCAATTTTTCATATGGAATTTAAACACCCTATATCTTTTGAACGAGGCCAAATTCTGAAAAATGTTATAGGAAGAAAATGTTTCTTTTGACGGAATAAATCTATGGTTAAAATGAACGCAGTGGTAAAAGATTCACCCTGTATAATTGTAGTTCATATACCTTATCTTGATATGCAACAAGCTATGAAGTAGAAGAATAACTTATTGAATATCACGAGTGGGTATTACAGAGTTCTGAAAATGATTTGAAATTGTGTACCATTCTTTGTCTGCCAGTCACAGATAACTGTGCATAGGCTCATAATCGATTTAAAATCAGCAACATTTTAGATTCTATTGTCCTTTTCTATTGTATTACTGTTCGTTAGATTATTCAATTCAATTTATAGAATTATGAAAACATCGAATTGAAGACACTCAAGAGCCTATGTTTTATTCACTCTTTTGTCAACAAATTCAAAAATTAAGCAAAAATATGAGTAATCGGCTGAATCTCAACCACTATATTTAGTATACTAAATATGATTAAAAATGTCAAAAAGATTCACCTGTTGATCTTGATCTTGATCAAAGTGCCTCAATCCTTTCACTGAAAATCTTGACGATTTTTAAGGTTATTTAATGTGTTTTAAGATCGTTTCACTATGATATAACAATTGTTGCTCCCCACAGTTGGTTTACTGCTGCTATTGTTAGGTGAATCAATTACAGTAGGGATGTATATCTTAGTGGTTCAAAGATATGCGTCGATATAAAAACGATGTCTCGATATTTCACTTGATACCACTGGGTTAGCTTAAAGTAAAATACTATTTAACAACAGTGAAGTGACTTTATTCATTCGTCAGTTTTCTGTTGACTGAGCGAGAGTCAGATCGGTACTGTTCGGCATTTTATATGATTCCTGGGTAAAATCTGTTTTAGCCTTTTGATATCCTACTTCTGGCGCAAAATGTACTACAAACATTAGACAAAATTCTATGGGTTTCCAAGAGTCCTCTTGGAAACCCAAAAGGTTTTATGTATTCCCACGAACTTTTTTGGAAGATCCAAGTCTAGAGTATTTACATGGGATAACATGTGCCCCATTCAAAATGTAACATTCCATACTGATAAAATGATCAACATGACATATGTGTTGAATGATTATTTGGGCAAACTGGTGATGTCGAAGCTGATTTCTTGATGTTTCATTATTTCTATGAAGTGTTTCGTGTTTCTTATCATCGATGTTGAATTACTTTTTAATGGCGATATAATTTTCAGCAGAAATTTAGCCAATTGGTGGCATGCTGAATTTCTTGAACTCACAATTGGTCTTAGAGGAATATTTGCTTTGTGTATTTTTGGTAGACCATATAAATGTGGTGGTTTACTGAAGTGAGGTGTAAGTCTTGATCTAACGAATTGATCTGGAAATTCATTTCGATATTTATAAAGGATTTTGTAAATCTTGTTTTCAATTGTGGTGGTAGGATCCTTTTTTAGTCTTTTATATTTTCCTGCTTCTAATAATTCATTGATTTTTTTATTATAAGAGCCAACATCTAGAATTACAGTGGCGTTTCCTTTGTCTGCTGGAAGTATCTTTATGGAACTATCGGATTTAAGATCTTTTAATGCCCTCTGTTCAGCTTTATTTATATTGGGTAGAGGTGTTTTGTTATTCCTGTCTAACAAGGTTCTGATTTTCCATCTGTACTCTTCGGCTTTTTCAGGTTCTCGAATTTTCTGTGCAGTTTCTTCTGCCGCAAACATGATTTCAATTTTTGGTATCGTCTTAGGGGCTATAGAGAACTTGAGACCCTTGTTGAGGAGAGATATCTGATCTTCACTTAAGTTCTTATTAGATAAATTGATCACGGTTTTTGAATGATCTAAGGGTTCATATTTTCTTGACTCCTTCATAAGTTTCTCCATTTTCCTTTTTTGGACTTGTTTTTGTTGTTCATATATTCTTTCATAGCTATGTTTAATAGCTCCCAGAATATTTTCATAATCTTCAGCATTAGTTTTTGATTGAATGCTACATCTAAGATTCTCGCATATTGTAAGTAATTTGGCTTTGTTGAATCGATGTTGATTCAGTCTTTCTCTCATAAGGGCTTGACTTGTCCGTTTTGAAATCCTATCTGCTCTATAAATTTTGACAGGAAGTTTCACTCTGAGACCTTTAGGAATTAGGTTTCGATCTCTTGCAAGATGGATGAATGTCAAATGGTTGCATTCCTTTGCCAATTTTATGCTGGTTCTTTCATAACTTCTAACTTCTTGAAACAATAAATAATCATTCAACACGAGCTCCATCATCAACAATATCTCGTCATGACATATGTATTTCTTCATGGCTGACAAATATATCTGTTCGATGAACTACACAAGCGATCTAACACCAATGATCGACTTTTTCTGTTTATGAAAAAGAACTGTACCTCTGACAATATACGCGTTTACTGCAAGTTATGTTAATGAACTACAAAAAAAAATTTCACTCAAATTCGTTCAGTGCGTCAAAATCGTTCGATATTCCACATGTTCACATCCTTGCAGATGAGTGAACATCTGTTTCATTACTTTTCTCTTATTTTTCTGAACTGGTGATTATTTTGTTTTGTTATAATTAATTCGATGCTATATTCCGTTATTATGAAACTTTATTCTGAATGAAACTATCAAACAACTCCGATTTTTGACTAGAAAACGAAATGGTCATCACCATAACGGCATGAAACTGGCCAATCATAACCAATCAACAATTACCTCTTAATAAATACCAACCACAACAATAAAACCAGCTCAAATCACGTTGACCAACATAAACCGTCGTCTCAATAACTACGAATTCCGTTTCCTCAACTTTATCCTTGACTAAAATCCAAAAGAAACAGCCTCGGGCGTCTCACTATAATTACAGTGACCCACTTCCATAGGTAGTAGCCACCGCTTCTGAATGATCTAACCTAACTGTATAAGATGTTATTGACATCTCGCAGCTGATCTCATTATAAGGAGCTAATTGTTATCGGTTAACAGTTAGTTGTCAAGGACGGTAAATACGATATCGAGTGAAATTCAATATTACGGTAGGTTTATTACAATATGGCGGAAGCTAAAGTACCAGATTCGTGCCGATCTTAATTTGCGATCGCGATCATTGAGACTGGAACAGCTTGTAGGTTATTGTTTTTGTACGGTGATAACTGTTTTGGGTTAAAAGTCCATACATGGGATTACGAGTTTGGTCAATTGAATAACGAGATTATCATAATTTTAATTGTACAGGGACTCAGACCACAAAATTAATTTTATTAGTTTTTTATTCACACTGGTTCTTGGGGTGACATTTTGTTTATGAATAATATACAGGGTGAGTCTTTGACCACTGCTTTAATTTTAACCATAGGTTCTTGAGATCAAAAGAATCACTTTTTTCCTATACCGTTTCTGCACATTCAGCTGCGTAAGAAAGTTATAAGCATTTTAAGTTTTCACATTGGGCAAATACCCCTCTGTAGTCCAGAGATAACTGCAGAGCTTATTAAACTGCTTGACGACAAAGGGGTAACAGTTCTTCACAAACTCTTCAATAGAATATATGAAACCGGTCAATATCCCGCTCAATGGTTGTCATCTACCTCCATACCTTTGCCAAAAAAGAATAACGCTAGGAAATGCGAGGATCATAGACTTATCAGCCTTATGTGCCACTCCTTAAAACTGTTCCTCAAGATAATTCATCAGAGAATATTCAGAAAATGTGAGCAAAACATCAGCGACTCGCAATTCGGATTCAGACAAGGCCTGGGAACTCGAGAAGCATTAGTAGCAACACAAGTACTGATACAAAACTGCCACGATCAGCGGAAAGATGTATGCCTATGCTTCATAGACTTCGAGAAGGCCTTTGACAGAGTTCAACATCATAAATTACTAACAATTCTGAGGCAAATGGATATAGACAGCAAAGATATTCGCTGCATTGAAAATCTCTATCTGAAACAATCTGCTCACATAAAGATCGATGGAGAACAAAGCAATAATGTTGAAATCTGCAGAGGAGTCCGGCAAGGGTGTGTTCTCTCACCTCTGTTATTCAATTTGTATTCTGAGAACATCTTCCAAGGGGCACTTGAGGACGTTGAGAGGGGTATTAAAGTCAACGGAACATGGATTAATAACATTCGCTACGCAGACGACACGGTCTTAATTGCTGACAATATGAATGATCTTCAATACCTTGTCGACGTAGTAGGACAACACAGCGAGAGAATGGGCCTTAAAATAAATGCCAAAAAAACAAAATATATGGTCATTACTCGTCAACCAGACAGATTCAATAATGCAAAACTAACATCTGATGGGTCATTAATTGAGCGTGTAAATAAGTTTAAATACCTTGGAGTATGGCTCACTGAAGACTGGACATCTGACCTGGAAATAAAATGTCGTATAGAAAATGCCCGCAACACATTCATGAAATTTAAACGTATTCTTACCAATGCGGACTTTAACCTAAACCTGAGAATGAGATTTGTGAGGTGTTACATTTGGTCGGTGTTACTATACGGTGTGGAGAGCTGGACACTAAAGGTGGTCACAATGAATAAAATAGAAGCCTTCGAGATGTGGGTATATCGCAGAATACTAAAAATCCCATGGACGGCCCGAGTGACCAACGAAAATGTCCTACGAAGAATAAATAAAGAACGTGAATTGCTGCTGACGATCAAAAAAAAAAAAAACTGCATACCTAGGGCATATAATGCGAAACCCGAAATACCAGCTTCTACAATTGATTATCGAGGGAAAGATTGAAGGAAGGAGAGGAATGGGAAGAAAGAGGATGTCATGGCTACGTAACATAAGACAGTGGACAGGCTTGCGAACAATGGAAAGCCTAATACATACAGCTAGAGACGGAATAGAAATGAATCGTGTGGTCGCAAACATTCATTAGTGAATATGCATTAGAAGAAGAAGAAGTCCAGTTTATTTTGAATGGAAATTACCTTCCACAGCATCCACTATTGAATCTGAATTAGTTAAAAACATTATTTTCCCTCTGAGAAATGATTCACTCAGTCATGTTTCATCAGATGATTTCATCGATTTAATTCCATTCAACTTCAAATATCTCAAAATGATGCAAAAATTTTTTTCTTGAAAATTTATGCACTCCTTCCTAATTGGAAATAAATATTATATTGTACCTTAACTACAGAGCTGAAATGTTCACGAAGCCTGAGCACTTCCGACTGAAAATAAATTGGTCAAAAAATATTGTTCACCTGAACAGAGTAGATTGCATTAAATCTTGATGTTTCACGAAATGCAATTTCAGCTTCCATGATGAATGACGTACATTCGAAAGAACCCAAACTTTTGCATTCGATAAAAGTGGTGAGCTATGGGGTTAAAGTCTCCAGTATCTGATGTGAACAATTCGCTGTTATTCCTTTGTGATTATTCAGTCAATATAAACAATCGAATAAATCTTTGACATCTATTTGTGTCATAAGGTTCATTGATCACTTTGTGGAATTTCTATTGAAGTTGCTGATGATTAAATGGTTCCAATTCTAGTAGGATCGCAATTATTAGTCCCTATCTTTGGAATAGAATTATAGAATTATTTACATGAAAAAATCTAAAATGTTCAGCTGAATCGATTTAACAAGATATTATGAAATCAAACACATGTTAAATATCATTGACTGTCGGCAATTTATACCCAATTCTGTAACTATACTCTGGGAAATAATGAAATATTTCAATTCACAATTTTGTTCAAAATTTTTGCAATTAGCCAAATACTACTAGAAGCTTAAATTACCCTCCTCTGTTACTTTCAACTCAAAAATTTCAACAAAAAGCGCGTTCGGAAATAATATCCGAGAGCATTTGTATTTTCGAGTCACGTGATCTCAAATCGTACAGATTTATCTGTAACAAACAACGGTACAAAGCGTCTTTTGCTCTGTGCTCCTGCTTCTAATCTTTATTTTATACCTATGGCCTATGATTTCTCATAACCGGATCCACGTAACCGAACATTGACTTAATCATTTTATTTTTTACGAATCTGATTATTGAAACATTCACAACCCTTCTTTCCAAACTAAATGAATTCAGTTCTCATGGGACATGTTTTGCCAACTTAACCTGTTTTAAGTGGATAAAAATTACAATTTCTTACTTTTAATAATTTAAATTTTCGACTACCTACTACATGGATCAATAAGTCCCGAGACTAACCCAGAGATGGCGTTTGTAGTAAACCAGTATCCACGACTTTCTAACCTTTGCTTGAAACGTGTCAGAATTTTAAGTCGATCGGACCAGAAACAGCTGAGTTATCGAGATTGGAGTAAAGTCGTTTTGCAGTTTGTTTGAAAAATGGAAAAAACCGAGTTTCATGTTCTGATAAAATATTGTTTTTTAATGGGTAAAATCACCGTGCAAGGGAAACAATGGATTGAAAATTGTTACCCGGACTCTTGTCCATGAAAAGCAACGATTTATCGGTGGTTTGCCGAGTTTAAACGTGGTCGTACCGACACAAATGACGCGGAACGCTCGAGTTGACCTCCTGAAGCCGTTACACCGGAAAATGTGAGTGGAGTGACAAAAATTATAATGAAAGATCCTAAAGTGGAGCTCCGTGAGATTGCTGAGATCACACAGATATCATATGGAAGTGTATTTACTACCCTTCATGAAAAATTGAGCATGAAAAAGGTTTTTTCCAAGTGGGTGCCCCGATTGCTTTCGATGGGACAAAAACAGCAACGAGTCAATGATTCAGAAAACTGTTTATCACTATTTACTCGCAACAAAAAAGATTTCTTACGTCGTTACGTGACCATGGACGAAACATGGATACATCACTACATTCCAGAGTCGAAGCGGCAGTCATCTGAGTGGCGCACAGCTGGCGAAAGCCGTCCGAAGCGCCCAAAACGCAGCAGTCAGCTGGCAAAGTCATGGCGTCAGTTTTTTGGGATACGCATGGCGTGATTTTCAATGACTACCTCGAAAAAGGTAAATCGATCAACAGTGTTTATTATATTGACTTGCTGGTGCGTTTGAAGGAGGAAATCGCAAAAAAACGACGGACATGCAGAGAAAAAAAATCCTGTCACAAGTCGATGAAAACAATGGCAAGATTGAACGAATTGGGCTTTGATCTGCTTCCCCACCCCCATATTCGCCAGATTTAGCCCCCAGTGACTACTGGCTCTTTCCTGATCTTAAAAAAATGCCCCAGAAAAAAAGATTTGGCTCAAATGAGTAGATCATCACTGAAACTGAAGCTTATTTTGAAGCGAAAGATAATTTAGAATTGTATTACCCTAGAAGGTGATTGTGTTGATGAATAAAAAAAAAAATTTGTTTTCATTGTTAGTCTCGGGACTTATTGATTCATGTGTTTTAAATTCACCGGTATGCAAGTCCAGAGACATGTGAAAATGTGTAAAGTGTCATTTAGAATCTCAGCATATGACAAATAAAATAATGGAGAAGGGTTAACTCAGTAGATGCAATCGCTTTACTCGGTTTAAATACTCTGAGCAAAAGATCGCCATCGGACTGCTCAGATGTTCTTTGCCGAACGATTCAGAACAATCCGTGAGGCATAATCGGTCCACATTTCTTCAAAACAGAGGATGATAACATGCTAACAGACTATTTGTTGCCCGAAATTGAAGCCCGTGTTCTCGACGAAATGTGGTTCAACGAGATGGTGCCCCTTGTCATACAGCCCGTGAAACCATGGCTTTACTGCGAGAGCATTTCGGCGAGCAGATCATTTCACGCTTCGGACAAGTGAATTGGCCGGCTAGATCATGTAACATCACACCTCTTGTCTTTTTCCTTTGGGGCTACGTGAAGTCCAAAGTCCACATGGACAAGCCGGCTAGGATTGAGGTATTGGAAGCCAATATTACTCGAGTCATTGGAAAAATATCACCCGAAATACTCACACGCTTCATCAAAAATTGAAACTACCGAATGGATCTTGTTGTACTTAGTCGAGGTCAGCATTTGAAATAAATTCTCTTTAAAAATAAATGATAAAGAATGTTTCTTCTTTTTATTAATAAAGATTATAAAATAAAATTGTTTTTATTAATTTTTTCTATTAAAAAAATACCTCTAAATGAATCACCCTTTACTTCACGGAAAATTCATTGGCGTAACAGTTAACTCCTTCTTTCAACCTCAAGGGGTTTGTAAAATGAAAAATATGTATGACATTTTGAAGGCATGTTCATTCTCAAATTTCTACGTGACAAACGGTAATCTGAAATATCCGTCCTGTTTCAAATGATGACGCAGGTGAACTCCGTTGACAACAATAGAATATTAAATCTATATCTCTCTGAATCGCTGACAAAAAATTCCTTGGAAATCATTCTTCACAGCGTTCGTAAAAGTCGAAAGTTTCGAAATAAATAAACTAACTCTAGAAGTTACCCGAGAATTTCTAGTCACGTGAAATATTCATATTCACGAAATGCCCCGCTTCAGAAACCCTTTTCCGCTTCGGCGGAATTGGACAATATTCCAAGTTTTCGACTTCGAAGTTGAGGGTTGCTGAATAGTTACGCCTTTCACGCCATAAAACGATTAAAATTGGCCTGTGACGACATCAGGAAGGACTTCATTACTATTGCAGTCAAGAATGCACAAGTAAATTAGTGTAGGTATTCTCAGTTCAGCTTGTAGAAGTTCATCCGAATTTCCATGTAGTAGTGAATATCCACCACATCAAACCGGAAGAATTAATAGGCCATCTTCTGAATAATATATTTTGAACATTCTGAAATTTCAGTATCGTAGCATCTCGGTTCAACACGACTCTCTCAAATACTTACTGCAGAAAATAAGCTCAGAATAGAAAATGGTCTATAATAAGTGATGTTTGTAGATCGTTTTTCTTGACTATCGGAACAACTAGAGCTTTTTTCAAAATAGTAGGGAAAGATTCCAGAACTTCCAGAAACATTTACACAATAGGCAAAATATTTGCAAATATCAGAGCTTATCAGCTCCAGAATTATCGCAGATATAGAATCAGCTTCTGCACACTTATAACTTTTCAATAAGATAAAAAATTCTGTTACCGTTGAAAAGTAAGTGGCAAAGATTTAGGCCAATTCCATGTTATCACTGTGCAAGACACCATCAACGAGAAGCTTAATACATTCATTTTTTCTATCCTTTCGTCCGGTCAAATTATTTACCATGGACCATTCTGTTGTGTGGACCATACCCCAGCGATCTGCTTTACGAATCACCCCAAGTATTAGACGTTATGCAGCTTTATCATCTGAAAAGTATACTGTAAATATACAAAACAAAATCAAATTGGAACACCTTGATCATGCATATACAAATATGCATAATTCTAAATATTTAGAACTAAAAAAATGGGCAGAATTCAAGTGATTATCATGCGCCAGGAATATATTCCTGCGTTCCAACAAACATTCAAAGAACTGCGAAATAGCAGAAGTTCAAAAGGATTGTCACTAGATAGATTTTCGTCGAAAGGAAGAGATTCCATTGATAAGACCATGAATATTTAATAAACTCATTGTATGCAGTTTTGAAGGATTTTAGTAGCATGTGCCATCCCCATATACTTTCTAAATTTTTTTTATAAGGAAAGTGAGTTGTGGTACTCTTTTAGACAAGTTTTTTGTATCTTCTTTAGAGGCATGCAGAATTGGTTTTTTAATTATTTTGTTCAAAGAGGTTTTAACTATGTGCAACTTGTCATGGCTTATTTACTTTGAGACGATGGTACTGTTTCGCAGTTTCCAGTTTTTCACGTGAGGGGATTGAAAGTTTGGCATGAATAAAACTTTAATGGTTTACTTTCATTCGTTGACAAATTTTTTTGAGGTACCAGGTATGTCAATTCTCACCCAAATAGTTCCATAAATAGAATTTGATCCTACAAATTGATCGTAAAGTATATAGAGGGCTATGCCGAGACCCTTTGACATGTTCTGCGCATGCACAACGAAGAGGAAATTGCTTAAGAAGTCGAAAAAACCGCAGTGTTCAAATTGAATTATGTCACATACGGTAACAATAGCAACATAAAATGGAATCGAATCTAAGCCCCCGTTTCACATTCGAGAAAGTTCACGAAGCATGCGCTTAGGTCCTAAGGGATACGAAGTATTGCTTTAATCGTTGTTACTTATTTTCTACAATGTCCGCGTCTGATTATTTCTACTTTGATGATTCTCACCACGTAATCCGGCGTGACCAATGAAAAGTGATATTCACAATGTGTTGCGTAGTGACGACAAATGAGATGTACGCCCCGCCCATCTGCCATGTGATAGCTAATTTGGAAACAATTTATTAGAATTCATTACTAAAACGGAGAGATTTTGCAAATTTTCAGCGCATTTACCAGAAGTCCCTTCAGTACTATCAAGTATGAATAAAGTATTAATGAAAACAAAAGAAATTGTTGATTTTATTTCATCTTAATTATACTTATTACAACAATGTTCAATTCAACAGCTATATACTGATATTAAAATGAAGAAACAGTTCTCTAACAAAATGACTGAATAGAAGAAAGTTACTGATTTCCAAACTACCAATGAAAGCATCTATAGTTATTGACGAAATAGATGAAAATGTAGAAATTATTCATCACCAGATATACAGGATATTTGTATGAAAATGGTCATTTGTGAAATCGTGAAGCATCAAAGGGCTATGACGATTCCTTTTGACATGTTCTGCGCATGAGCAACGAGGGTGAAATTGCTCAAAGAATCGTAAAAATATATCCGTTCAATTTGTATCATGTCACTACGGTAACCACAGCAACATAATATAAATTCAAGTCCAATTCCAATTCAAGTACGAAGTATTGTATTAATCATTGTGCAATGCCCGCGTTTGACCAATGAAAAATGATAACCGCAATGTGTTGCGTAGTGACGACAAATTAGAGTTACGCCCCCCGTCCATCTGCCATGTGATACCTAATTTGGAAACAATGTATTTAGATGTTGGTACAGTTCTACACCTGTTGAATGATTATTTGGGCTATTACCATCATCTATTGTGGATGTAATGTTTTCCGACGTTTCGATAGACATCTTCTATCTTTATCAAGGAGGAAAAGTAAAAAACCTTTTGAAAATTTTCAATTTTCAAAAAGTCAATATGACAGAAGTCATGAAAGAAAAATGAACAATGTTATATACTCATCTGTAATATGATGATCTTTTTAAGTTGGATCGAACTGTCGGTGTCCAAACTTCTGGCAGATCTATAGATGGAGCACTTATGGAATCTGGTGTTATTTTCATAAATGCTGCTTCTTTGATTTTTCTTCTTGCAAGTTTTTCTTCTTTGGATATTATTGAAGCTTCATCCCATTTTATACGATGATTCTCATCTACAGCATGTTGGACTAACCTGGATTTGTCGCTGTCTAGTACTCGTAGAAGCTTCTGATGTTCTTTTATTCGTACATTCAGAGGGAAATCATTACATCCACAATAGATGATGGTAATAGCCCAAATAATCATTCAACACGAGCTCCATCATCAACAATATCTCGTCATCAACAAGTTCTACACCTGTTGACTAAGATTAGAAAAAAGAAACAGTTCTCTGATAGGAAGGCACAATAGGAGAAATTTTCAAATATCAAACCTATAAAAACAACCATATTGACGAAATGGATAAAAAATGTAGAAAAGTACTGACTTGAGGTCAATAGGTAAATATACGGGAAACCAGAGAAATCTCGAGCGAAAGGTTAAACGAAAATTGATATTTTTAAATATAAAATCCTTCCTATCGTGATTTTTCAAACGTGATGATGTGCCTTTCTAATAGTGGGTTCAATAACGTATTCAAGAAATTTTTCTTGGAAAAATATTAATTGTTCAAAGAAAAATTTTGAGATCTTGATAGTTTGTAATATCCTTTTAGATCCATTTCAACTAATTTCATCATTGATGAATATTGAGAAAGAATTATGACACTTTTGAAAAATTGTACTATCGTTATATGGTCTTCTACATGTTTCAAGCTCATTCTGTATACAAGACAATCAAGTTTTCTGATGAGTTGCAATTACCCCACAAATGTATCTCTTAATTTAGCTATGCAGTAGCTTAATTGCATTCCTTATCCTTATCTTATTTCGTCCAAAGAAATAACTGTAACTAGGAAATGTGCCATGTTTGATTGAGTATCTAACATACTTCAAGGTTATGTACACCTATTTAACTGATTTGAAACATGACATTTTGCAAACTTCTCCTTGAGTTCGTGTTGCCCAACTCTGGGCATTGTCTATCGAAACAGTACAACGCAAGTACTTTATTGCTATTTAATTCTGTAATTATAATTTCGTTAAGGGTATTACACAAAGAAATGATTAAAGTGGACATTGAATTTCATGGAAGGACTACGAGGAAATGAATGATTCCATTTGTGAACTAAGGCATAATTTTTATTTTCATATTATTCGAATCTTGATGAAAGTATGCACTAAACAAAGCAATACTGACAATTCTGCAGATAACTTTACTTATATCTAACGAACTGAATGATAACTTCCTCATTAATCCTGTGCACGGTGAGCAAAATTGATGATCTCTAATCTGCAACTTTATAACCTGAAAGAATTACACATTCTGAATCTCTCTTCTCGAAAAACTACTAATGACATGATCTGTGTCTCTCGATCATCTTAGTTATATGCCTAAATTGAAATCTGGATGATTACATTTCTCATTATCTCCGTCCCTATTTGGAAATTGCTGCTCATCAAGGGCGACAGGATTCGCACTGGCGACCCTCAACACAAATTTTCAAGAATTTCCTTCATATCAACTTCAGATTTTCAATCCCTCCTTTATTTTTTCAGTACCGATGCAGTCATGCCAATGATACCCCTAGGCTTGAAAGAAACAAAGGAAATCGACTTTCGCGAGCCCTTCAAGGATTTCATTTTGGAACATTACAGCGAGGACGCTGCCAAATACGAAGACGCCATCGTGGATTTTATGGACACGCGACAGGCGATGAGGACACCCTTGAGGGATTCCAGCGGTATATCACTGCTTTTTCGTTACTACAACCAACTCTATTTCGTCGAGAGAAGATTCTTTCCACCGGATAGATCCCTAGGGATATATTTCGAATGGTTCGATTCTCTCACAGGTGAGCAATGCGCCATTTAAAACACGTTGCAATTTTCAGATACTAAGAGGTTTCTCCCTATAATCAATGGCTGAAATCATTTTCCTCCCTACCTAGCAAAAATGATATTATAGCGTAGATTTCTCGTTGTACGATTCAATTCTTCGATCTCATAAGTAGACATAGCCAATAAGTACGCCAAAAAAAGTTTTAATAGTTGTTTGTTTCGTCCAAACTTATATTACACTGATTATGGACAGTCTTCTTTTGATTCACCCGAACAACAAATATTACTCTAGGTTTTGTTCACCTAACCTAATCGATTTAACAAATATAGTGGATGTACTAAATGGCGAATACGCAAGGATCTGATGCCAGGCCTCACGCTTATTATTCTTGAATTCAAATATAGCATCCATTTTGGAAGTCCTTCATAAATTCATTACATGCTCCCGTTTCCTCGTCATTTTTCGTTTTTTATTTAAGCATACTTTCTGTTACACTTTATCTTAAAATAATTGCTGAATTAGAAGTAGAATGATTAGCTTAAATCAATAAACATCTCTTGAAATATTCCAATGTCTTGACGGTTCCAGGTGTGCCATCTTGTCAACGTACCGTTGCCTTCGAAAAAGCGTGTGTGCTATTTAATATAGGTGCTGTATATACTCAAATAGGTGCTAAGCAAGACAGAAGTTCCTCGAAAGGCCTTGACGCAGCAGTAGATAGTTTTTTGAGAGCTGCTGGAACATTTAGATATATTCACGAAAACTTCACGAACGCCCCTTCTATGGATCTAGGTCCCGAAATGCTAGAAATGCTGGTACAACTGATGTTGGTAAGAAAAATTAAACGATATTTGTATTTTTCCCTCTCTTTCGTCAAAAATCATCATTAATTTTTTTATTTGAAATGATTTTTACCAAAACTTCTGCTCATATAAAAAAAATTGACCATGTGTTTAATTGTAGCAACTAATAAATTATTCTTTCAGGCTCAAGCGAGGGAATGCCTTTTAGAAAAATTAGAACTCCAATCGGAAGAAAAACGATCGGTCGATATATGCCTTGATTTGGCTCAGGAAGCTTCTCAATTGTCAGAATGTTACAATCATGTACATCATCTGATTTCCCAGGAGGCAGTTCACGATTATGTCCCCTACAGTTGGATATCTCTAGTCATGGTCAAGAGAGAATACTATTGTGCAATGGCCCATTACCACGTAGCGATGGGTGTGCTACACAAGGATGCCAGCAAGTTATCCGCAGCTACCAGAGAAACATTGCAATTCCTGCATGTTGAAAGTGCCTCTACGCAATTAGATATAAGGATACCAAAGGATGATTCAGAAAGAAGATTATTAGGTGATTATCACATTATTATTGAAATTTTACTGATTTCTAGCAAATTTACTATTTATCTCGTATGACCTGGCGCTTTCACCATTTTGCATTTTTTTAGTTTCCCATCTCGATGTTTAAAGATAGTTTAAACAACAGTAGACGTTCAAATTCGAAAACCTGATGATTGTGAAGATTCAATTGAAGATAGGCAATGCCTATTGAAAGACCAACTGCAAATGTTAGAAAAAATTGTCAATTGAATCACCTGATTGATCTACTGTTGGTTCATCATCTTGAATAATTTTTTACGATTACAGGGAGAACACATCTACGAGAAGCTCTAGTTTTACAAGAAGAATGCCAAAGGCTACACAGGATGTGTAGAGAATTGAGGGGTAAACAAGCACTGACTCTGGTTCTTCGAAACGCTCATCGCGTCACATTGCAGGCATACACGAAAACAGAAAGCGAAGATGATTTCAGTGATATGTTAGATCCGCCCAACATACAGCGTAAGTAATTTAAAATTTTTCCATTCCCTTAGCTTCGAAAATCTCAACAATTATCAATATCGAAGATTTGAGGTAACTAAATCATACTGAATTCCGTTGTTAGGGATTTTGCAGCAGAGTATTGGTGAAATATTGAAATTTCTCAATTTTATTCACAATTTTAGTGAATATTTCATAAGAATATATTTATATTAAACATCATTAATCTGAATTCTATGATTGTTTCCAATTATTTAGATCATCAAATCAGCACTATTGCCATGTTTTTTATTTTCCATAATTATCGAAGTTTTCTATCTCTTTCATCTACTTTCTTCTTTTTTGTACCTGTGATGTGAAGTTCGCATAGTAGTTAATAGTTCTCTTGTTCTATTATGAGACGGTAACGAACAAGAAAAAAAAACGGTACTTTTCAGGAAGATTAAACCACTATCTCATTCACTTTGTGCAAAAAACAAAACATAAATAATGTTTTCATCCTCCATAAGCGAAATAAATAAATTAACAACCTCAGAAGTAAAACCCATTCAGAAACACAATCCAACTTTCCAGAACTGTTTGTATCCGCTGATCCAGGATATCCGCAAATCCCATATTCCTATCCGACCCCTTGTCCAAATATGTAGTAGAAGCATCCCTTAATAATTTCAATTTCCACAGCGGCCACAAAATTTCAACTGAATCTTACGCCGCCAGACTTTGCTCAATACCGAGTCAGCGACCTCTTCAAATCCTTGGGGCCCATAGCCATCTTTTCTGCGAAGAGGCACTGGACGGCACCTAGATTAATACAACTCCACAGGGGCAGAACGACCGAGGGTTTTGGATTTTCCGTGAGGGGCGATGCCCCTGTCATAATTGCCATTGTGGAGAATAATTCACTGGCTGAAGTGAGTATATTTATTGAAATGTGTACTTAGGACTTCGTGGTTTTGCCACTTTAATTAATGGAGTATCAAATTTGTCTCGGCGGCGTTGCCATTAATAATGTGGATATAACCTGGTGTATCATTGAAAGACCATGTAGAATTATCATTTGGGCAATATACACCTTCTAGGAGGAAAGATTGAATGAGTTGGGTAGAGCATTTATTTGTTGAAATTTAAATATAATATTTACCAATGTTTGTTGGTTTTTATACAATATGATTCTTGGGAATCCATGCTTTTTATGAACGAGCATATCTGTAAATAGAAATTGTCTGTCTATCTTTATCGATTTCCATTACGATTTGGAATAGATTCTCTGTGATGCCTTTGTGTAAGTTCAATTATTTGAAGAATTGCATTGTGTTTAGATTTTCAAAATATAAATGTCACAAAATTATCTTTCAATTGAAAACTGAGCTTCAATCTAGATTTACATGTGTTTTATTTCAATTTGAAATTCTGTCACTCTGAAAAAATACCGATGCCAGCCAAATTTGATGCACAGGTTGAATTGAATTGACATCAAAGTAAAGCAAATATATAATAAAGAATTCAATTAACCGATTGAATCTGATCCAATCAGTCTTCGCAGCAATTTGATGCCGTAACTTTGTTTTAGTTTGGTGGTGTGAAAGAAGGAGATTTCATCGTATCGATAGGGGAAAAAGATGTCAAATGGGCATCTCACGATGAAGTAGTTTCACTAATAAAGAGTGCAGGAGACGCACTCAGCCTGAAATTGGTGACCCCAGTGGATAGAAATTATTTGAAGGTAAATATACAACTTATTTTGTTTATTATCATATCTATTCAACCAGAAGTTCACCTCTCTAATTGGTGTGTATTATCTTATCTTAAGCTTTATGAATTAGCTTATTTATAAATATTTGAGTCCTTTCTCCAAATTTCATATCGCCATTTCGTCGATTTTTCCTTTAGTATTCAATGAATTGTAAGATTTTTTATGGCGCATTGTCATAAGTGGATAGCTGGCTGAGGTGTTCTTGATGTCTTGCATCAGTTTTGTTACTGTCTTTGTCAGGACATTCATAAAAGCCCATAGTGCATAGCTTGTGACTTGTTCTCCTCCTGAACCTATATTGCGAAGTGCTCTGCCTTAGAATGGTCTTCTCATGGTGATTTATTATAATTCATCTCCTTGTAATAGCTTCTGAAGGTAGAATAGTGTGTTGTCTCCTTTCTTTTTTGTACTCAATAAGCGATTTAGGTATCTATACATGCTTTAGGGTCTCTTTTGAGTTTTTCCTGAACACATATTCCATTTCGCTGTAATAAAATATAAGCGTAGAAGCGTGAATAAACTAGGACTAATGTAAAGTTTTTTTTGTCAAGCCTTCAAAATCCAACAAGGGCTCCCTCTCAACACACAGCAGCAGTTCTGGTGTATCCAGCGGCATGTCCAGTCCTTCAGGATCGATGGCTCAGCATAATTCCAACGGGAAGAGACTGCATTGGAACCCCTTCAAACGTCATTCCTCATCCCGTGAAGGCAAAGATTTTTACGACAATGTGATACTGAGATGATCCAGATCTTACTCCAAACCGCTCTACGTCTACGATCTTCACGGGATGATAAAAATTTTTTGAATAACAGCGAACTTCGATTGTGCCAAATCCGGACCATATGGAAATCAAACAGAACCGATAAATAATGAATTTTCGACCGAAATATGTAGCATTGATAGAATTAACGAAATTTTATAAGAACCTGCAGCTTTTTTAAGGACGTTCATAGTAGAAATTCGGTAGATGTTGTATTATATTCTTGAAATATTTGATTATATGAGACTTTGTGTCTGATGTACTGATAGATTATAATATATTTATTGACATATTTCCTAGCTCATTTATAATCTCCTCATATCTTCCACGCATTGTTTTTACTACAGAAAGCTCTAAATACATCTATTATATTAGATATATTGTGAGCTGAAGCAGGAATGTTAATGAAAAGTTATTTGAAAACATCCAAATTGCATTCCAAAATGTACAATATTTTACTTTAAGACTTGGCTTGCCAAAATTCCATCTTATTTCCAAATTTTTCGAGAGCTTTTCATTGACTTGCCTGATTAAAATTAGTTTCATCATGTGAAAAACTGGGTCGTCTAATCTGGAATGCTCGTCATTCCAAGATTAAGCAGTCTCTTCTGGTATTTTTCTATAGTCATCATCATGAAGTAGTATGTAGTTTTTTGCCAAATTGTAAATAAATATAATTGGTTCATCATGAACCAACGCTCCATTTCTTATATCGAACTTCAGATTTAGTCATATATTGTACCTACAAGAAACATTTTTTTTTTGATTTGTTGAATTGTTATGTAAAGTATTATTTATGTGAATAAAGATTATCGATTAACCTTTCAACGAAATTTATTATTCCCTCATGAAATTCCTCTATATTTATGATTCATTCCCTTTTTTATATCGAAAGACTTACATATTATTATAATGCCACCGATTCATCAACATACCCTTCAGCGACCGTTGATGACTTCCAACCGCCATGTTTCTTTAGTGTCATCAAATCTCCCCCAGATTCAACTAAACGTGTAGCAGACGATCTTCGAAATGAATGACCTGTATATGAGTCAGCATTTTCAAGTTGTAGAAAATTAGCTACTGTTTCAGATACCTTATAAAACTGATTTTTACCCACAACCTGATTGATACATTTCCCATTGCGATATGCATAAAACAGACGGTGACATTTTACATTCGTTAATATTTAATATATTCTTCAGTTACTACAAATCTCCTGTTTACATCATTCTTTGTTTGCTTCAGTTTCACAATTAATAACTTTCCAGAATCTTCAATATCATCTAATGTTACCTGGCTAATTTCACAAATTCGACAAGCTCCTGCAATCCCAAATACAACAACAACCTTGGTCATTAAATAAACTTCATCGGGTGCATTATTTAAAAAATTCACTAATTTGTGTACTCGTAAAAATCGCAGGTTTCTTGGGCGTGTAACCTATCCCATTTTGTTTCAGAAATGTAATCAGTTTGAAATATTTTGAAATGTCTACATTATTATTGGATCGTGACATACTTTTTATCATTGAATCAGGGCCGGATTAAACTCTTTTCCGCCCCTAGGCCAAAAACAATTTGCCGCCCCTATAAGTAAAGAGAATTTTAAAAATTCAAATTTTTTAAATACGTGATTTTCGCAGAAGTTAATAAAGACAATTTTCTATCTAGAAATAAAACAATCTAATGTTTCAGAGTGTATATTTCATAGTAAAAAATATAGCTTTCATTATCAAACTAATAATGTTTTTCTTCTTGCCTTTTTTCCGCAAATTGTTGCAACACAGCTTCGAAGTCTAATTTTTTCAACAATTCAGCTTCAATGCACAAAATGGCCAGAGAATTCAAACGCTCTTGAGACATGCTAGATCGCAAATAGGATAAAATTCGCTTCAATGCTGGTGTGGAGTCTACGCTTATTGAATAGTATTTGGCTTCTGTAACTTCCTGATCAATTGATTTTAGAACTTCTGTAGCCATAATTTGGATAATTTCTTCACAAATCGATGATGACAAGTAAGAGACGTTCCCTCTGCCTTGATTTCCGTGCTTTTCAATGTGATCAGCAAGAAAAGGGTCAAATTCAGCTAGAAATTCGAATAGCATCATATAATTGCCATTATGTAGACTACAAAATACTTGAAAGTCCTCTTGATGCCAATGCCTTGATCGCTGCAACAACTCTCTTTAAAATTTCTCTCCAGTACTGTACTTTCCGCTTGTATTCTTTAACATGAAGTGCATCTACCTGGCCAGCTGCTTTTTGCCTTTGGAGTAAAATTAGAACACAATTTTTGTTATTCTGTGAATTCTCGTGCTGTTCAATAGTAATAGGATTTCTCCAATCATTAAATCCGGTAGATGCAAATGGACCTTTTCCATTGAATAAACGCCATGGCAGACAGTGGATACGTCCTGTGCTGGCAGAGTAAATCAAGAAATCGCGAGTATGAGTCTCGGCATTTTTCAATCGGGTTTTAAACAATCCTTTCGAACAATATCGAACGCGATCATTGTAATTCCTTCTTGAAACTTCAAAATCTGATAAATCAATATTTTGTTTTATTCCACGATTGATAAAATTCTGCCTCAACTCCTCTGTTATTTTATCCCACAGAGCTGGCTCATCACTGAAATTATCTGAACTGCCGCTTTGTTTGAATTTCTGGAAGGTTAAAAGCTTTTTTGGATTTTCACAAGATTCCACTTGTTCCTTTTTGAATCTCATAATGCTTTCAGCTTTGTTTGATGTGTTGTTATCACTTGTTGAAGGTTGATCGAATTCTTGTTGAATTTCACTCAGCTCTGTCGAGTCCATTTATACTTGACAGTAATCCGTGTTTTGTTAGTAGCAATTACAATTTACGAAGGGATAGGTTTTCCACGTTCTCTTTGATGCGCTTAATCGCCGACAGTGCCGACTGCTGTTCGGTTTTAGGGCGGCTCCTTTGATTTTCAGATTACCGAGGGTGTGAAAAATGCAACAATATTTCTATCTTCCTTTCAAAAGAATTATACATCGATAATGAAAATATGTGCGAAATTTTCGAAGATGGCTATTTCCACATTTTCGTAGAGGAGTTAAAGAATTTTTTTATTCACCGAAAAATTTGCTGCCCTAAAATTGTGCCCCTAGGCCATGGCCTATGTTGGCCTAGGCGGTAATAGGGCACTGCATTGAATAATTCGACCACACTGTTGATGGCTTTTGTTGTTCCAGTTCCCAAAAATAAGCCACTGTCTCCGAGAAAACACTGCATGTCTTTTTCATTTTCCATTCCATAAATCTTGAGTACGCGGTTTCGTAAATTTTCCGCGATTTAGCCAGATACGTATTCGATAGAATGGTATATTTCAGTTTTACTCTAGACCAAGAAAAGAAAAGCTCTTGACCTTAAGTCAAAACTTTTCTTAATTTTTCGTCACATCATAGTTTGCCCTTCTAATATTTCCATTTAGGAAAATTTTGCAAACCTTTCAAATTTCACGAAATAATTCCAGATGGCGCCATCTGTCAGTAACAGCAAATCAGAAAACGTAACAGGAATAATTCCCCATCCAGAAATAGATTGCTGCTGGTTTACAGAATGACGAAAGCGACGTCAAGCGTCGCTAGCGTCGTGTATACTCTAAATAGCCAAGAACCAAGTTTGACGTCACTACTGCACGCGCTTGCTTGATACCTTGGAGAGCATTGATTATATTACTTCCCATTTCTATTTCATAGGAAAAACGTACGTCAGGCTCTCTGACAGGTTTCAAACTGGTTTCCTACTCAAATCCATAGGTAACCGTCGCTCGAAACGTTAAAAAAAATTGTGTTCGAGTGCAAATATTGAACTTTTCGTGCGTGTCAGTGATTTTTTTTGACTGAAATGATTTACTCGAGAAAAACATGAAAAAAAAAGACGGAGATAGGGAAAGAAGAATTTTGGGATGAATTTTTTCGAGAAAATCTGTAGAAGTAGGTTTTGGGGAATGTTTCTGTGAAATGAGACTGATTTAGAGAAGTAGAAAAGGTGGTGTTTCAAGAACAGACAAAATGGGGAACTCTTGTAGTAGCGGCCAAGCTCACAAGGATAAAGACAACATGTCTCAAAGATCCGAAGAGTAAGTACCATTTTCTTCAGATGCTGCATGTAAAAGAAGAAACATTTTTGACCATAATCCAGCAGAAATTCAAAAATCGATGACAATTGTGACGTTCGTATTTTATTTCTGCAGCCTCTCTCAGACGAATTTTATTCAAAAATAGAAAACGAGGTTTTTGAGTTATCTTATTTTCATAATCTTTCCTTTCGATAAAGAACAATGGGTCTACGTCAAAGGATCATGAATATATGCACGTTTGATATTGTGTTGAAGTTGAAGCAACAGTTATTTTGTCCTCCTCTTCATAAGCCGCAGCCTAGAAGACATGAATAAATCAACTCCATCTACCAGAACGAAATTACCTTTTCTTAGCATCGAAAAAATCAGGCACTATCGATTCTTCATCAATTGGAAAGAGCATCTAATTTTTCGATTTTTTTAATTTTGTTTACTCCACTTTGTCAAAATATAATTATATTTTATTATTATTTATATTATCATAGATGATGGAGTGAACTCAATCGATAGTATATAAATTTTTTTGAATACTCCTTTTAATTCTTTTCGAAAGCCTATGATGTTAGTACGGAGTGATTTGATGTCTACGAATTGGTACTACATCTCCTGAATTGAATGAAATAGAGCATGTCATGTCTTCATTTTGATGAAATATTAATTCAAAGATAATTATTATCGATAGTCAATTCGTCAAGAGAAGATGAAAATCTTCTACAATTGATGACGAGATATTGTTGATGATGGAGCTCGTGTTGAATGATTGTTTGGGCTATTACCATAATCTATTGTGGATGTAATGTTTTCCGACGTTTCGATAGACATCTTCTATCTTTATCAAGGAGAAAAGTAAGAAACCTTTTGAAAATTATCAATTTTCAAAAAGTCAATTGACAGAAGTCATAAAAGAAAAATGAACTAATCTGTGATATGATGATCTTTTTAAGTTGGATCGAACTATCGGCGTCCAAACTTCTGGCAGATCTATAGATGGAGCACTTATGGAATCAGGTGTTATTTTCATAAATGCTGCTTCTTTGATTTTTCTTCTTGCAAGTTTTTCTTCTTTGGATATTATTGATACTTCATCCCATTTTATACGATGATTCTCATCTACAGCATGTTGGACCAACCTTGATTTGTCGCTGTCTAGTACTCGTAGAAGCTTCTGATGTTCTTTTATCCGTACATTCAGAGGGCGTTTAGTTTGTCCGATGTAAAATCTTCCGCACTCGCAAGCTAATTCATATATGCAGTTTTTTGTCCTTTGTGTCTTATTATTAGGCTTAACTTTTGTAAGTTTAGCTCTGATAGTGTCTTGAGTTTTGAATGCAGTCGTTATGTTGTATCTATTTCCAATTCTTCTCATTTTCTCCGACAAACCTTTTACATAAGGAATTATGGTTTTAATGGTCTGATTTATATCTGTTGGTTCAGGTTGACTTTCTCTTGTTCGTTTAGCTTTTTCTAATATCTTTTTGGGGTAGCCATTGCTTCTAAGAGTTTTCGAGATGTTATTTATTTCTTCATTTTGGTCTTCTTCAGTGCAACAAATATTTATTGCTCTATCAAATAAACATTTTGCTACTCCCAATTTAGTGTTTAGTTGGTGGTTTGAATCAAAATGTAGATATTGTCCTGTGTTCGTTGGCTTTTTTATCCACAATAGATGATGGTAATAGCCCAAACAATCATTCAACTCTTCTACAATATTAGAAATTCGGTAAGAATTAAAGGAACTGTAAGCAAAATCGAAAATAACTTTAAGCTGAGTTTGGCTACTCTGATAACCATATATAGAACTCATAAATTCAGTTATTCGTTACTGTTGAAAGATTTTCTCTATTTTCTCGATTTGTACTTTAATGCAGTTTTGTTGTGTGATATTTCTTTCCATTGATATTATTGTTTTTTGCATCGTTCCTAATTATTTTCGTAGATAAAATTTGAATCATATTTAACTTACAACTTTACAACTTCTTAAATAACAAGTTTTTCTTTATTATTAATTTTTAATTAATCATAAACGTTTTTTCGTATTTCTTTTCTTCTAAATAATTAATTAAGAAAATTGTTTTCATAATAGTTCATTTTGTCATAAATCAATAAACAAAATTTTCGACATGAACAAATTCTTTGTTTATTTTATGAATTTGTAGAAAAAAAATTATTGAGTTTCCTCTATTCCTTTTGATAGTTTTGAAATTTACAAAAACGTTCATGAGCACCAAAATATCGAAAAAATATTAATTCGATTTTATAAAAGCAACTGATCTACATGAGAACTACTTAATCTGTTAAACTCTTACAGGTACAAGAACAAACATTTTAGTCATGTTTGTTGATAATGAAATCGTCGTTCTATCAAGTTATTTACTAATTTTGTATCTATTGTTTATCCCTTGTGTTCTCTATTTGTTTATAAAAAATTGCAAGTTTGCCTATTGCACTTTTGTTCATCTATAAATTATGTAACAATGGCAGCTATTCATTTATTTTCTGATTGTTTCATAAACAATTACAATTTTTTCCTGAATCTTCGGTACTTCTCTCCTTTGACTATGTTTTTTTTGTAATGATTATTCTTAAACTGCAAAAATTTGGATTTTCGAGCTTCCAAATACTTATTTGACATGATGTGTGTGAGCTTGTATGAAACGTCTATTTCGATTGGTTCCTCTTAATTTATTAAAAGTTTCTTATAAACAATTGGTCGTGTATTAAGCTGAGTTGACGAATTTTACTCTTGAACACATAGACAGTACCGGTTTTCACATATTTTATGTGATGATCAGTATTGATCAGCTCATAAAAACTGGCAAAATGCATTCTGCCTCATGTCTTTATTGCACTTCATTTATCATGGACATTCACTATTAAAATGTCAGCCAGCCTATTTCAGAGTCAAGAACAAAGCAATATTAGAAAAATTTCAGGATTCATTCTGCAAATATGATGAAAAAATATATTTCAAAAAATATACACCTTCAATATTATCCATGTTTGAGATAATTTGAGTGCTCCTGAAATATCCTTGTGAATGTTTACGAACTCGGTCTATTAATATAATTTCTACGACTGGTTCACCCACAGTTGATTCACTGACATGACATTTCCACAATATTGTCAACGTTACCAGGAAAGCGAGGAATTTTTGAGATCCTTGTCATGGAGTCCCTTTATGTCATGCCAATTTTTCAACAGAGGAATTCCAATTTTTCGATGGAGAATATTCAACAAACATCACATGAATATGATTCATGTTCAAAAGAATAACATTGTATTGCTATAATTTATTGAAACGGGATTGAGGACTTGTTAATTATAAGAGATTATACACAAGTCTTTTATCTAGAACTTTTTTTAGTGGCACGGCATTTTTTTATTTTCCAAAATCTTTCGTCATTGCTGCTCAAATGCAAAATCATTTTTATTTTAATTTCTGGTCTCTGTTGACGTTTTCGTGACTTAGATTAATAAAATAATTAGAGAATTGATCAAAGTGATAAGTAAAAAATGCGTAGCTTCTTGAATGGAATGAAAAACTCGGAAAAAGCCTGGATAAATGTTTCAATTGATATGATGCGACCTTATTTGCGCTACATTCAATATGATCCCATTTTCCATCAATTTCAGGATATTTACCGGTTTACTAATTACCCTGTTTGAAATATACAGATACAGTCCTGGATAAACTCATAAAGTTTGGGTACTTGGCAATGTTTGTAATCACTTTGTTTTATTAGGATAATCCATGAACCACCCACGAAGCCAAAGTTGTAAAAATACTAAATATCTTCATACTTTGCGGTCTCAGCGAAAACTTTGTTATGAAGTCAATAAAATGTTTTATTTCATAGAATTTTTTTTTTACATATAGAAACACCTGCATTTTCATGCTTTGTGACTCATCTGAAGTGCATCACTTCATTGAAAGAGTTCGACCAAATTCAAATATATTTCTGACTGAATTCACCGGTTATTTTATTCTTCTGTTTACCATCAGAAGCGAATAATATTTGCACAGCAGTGAAATCGGATCTTACCATCGATTATAATTCATCAACAAATAAAAATGATGTGTTCAGGTCGAGGCAAAGCAAAATCAGTTAACTGTATTATATCGGAACCCTATGGCACTCTGATCGAAGAACAGAAGGACTAAAAAGAAAAATGTAAAATTTTCATTCTTGAATACAAATATTGCAGAGTTCTTCTGATTCTTATGACAAAAATTGTGAAACCAATAGCAGTTGCTTTGTGAAATTGAAACAAGGTGAGAACATCCAAAAAAATTCCTTGAGTCATATTTGATATTTTTGGCGCTCTTGTTCACCCGAACAAAGTGCCTATCATTTTGCCCGAATGTCTGTAATTTTGGAATTCGTGGCGAAAGTTGAGTCTGTCCGGCCGTATCCTCTCTAGCATCCAAAAGAAATCAGCTAGAGTTTTCATATTTTCAGAATAGGTTAACTGTCCAAATATCTCGGTCAAGTTCATTATTGGGCCAAATCCGCCGGATGGTTCAGTAGTTATGAGCATCTGAAATTTTGTTTCCTCAATAACTACTAGAATATCCTTCCGATCAAATTGATACTTGAAATATTGTTGAGGGAAGCTGTAACAAAACAGCTCGCAAAATTTCGCAGAAATCTTCAAGCTAGAAAATTATTTAAAAATAATAATAATAAATAAAATTAGAATACGTCCCGATGATTTTCTTTGAACGTTGGCCATCACAGATCGATATTCGATTGACAAATGCCGGGCTCATTAATCAGTGTCAGTTGGCGTAATATTAATCAAAATTTTTATAACGGGAAATCATAGAGATAGAATTCAATCTCGGTGACTGAAATAATATACGTTGTCAAAATTCAGAAAAGCACTGACATAAGTTTTTAGGAAAAGGCAATTATAGCTTCGAACAAAACTTGGGGAAAATTATGAGTAGTTATTTTCAATTTGAGATAAAGGTTTGTTCATTCATTAGGCGTTCATATTTGCATCACATTGTCCCATAGATTGTGCTTATAGATTTGTTATGGTTCGAATATTTACTCGCAAGTAGCTCAACAAGAGCACCAAAGCAATCTGACCTCATGTCAGTGCTTTCTAAATTTTTTAATATTCCAATTTGTTTGAGTTAGTTGTGTTTTGATAGCTAAATCAATACGGTATAATTAGATTCGATCTATTTTATTCGTACAAGTTTGAAATGCCCCATTAAAAAATGTAGAAAGTCAGGAGCTTTTGCTCTCTTGTTCCGAAGTCTTTTTTTGGACTCTTTCATTGTGATATTTGAAATTCATTGATATTAATGAAATAATAAATTATATTGAAACTCACAAAAAACTTAAATGAAATGAAGACCATCAAACTTTCTGTGAATTAACCAGATATCCACTAAATGCTGTCAAAGAAAATCAATGAATCAATGGAATTTTAAAAATTGTGTATTTTCTTCATCTGAAAAATATCAATTGAAACAATGTAGGTACAGTACAACACCTATGACTAAGAGTAAAAGAAGAAACAGTTTTCTAACAGAAAGTCACTGTAGTAGAAATGTTCTAAGTTAAAATCTTTCTTTAAAAGCAACTATATTGTCGAAATAGATAAAAAGATAATAAGATAAGATAATAAATTATTCAACACTAGATATATCGTAAAATAACTCATAATATTTGTCTGAAAATGGTGATTTGTTCCATGTGATCTGGTGTGACCAATGATAACTGCATTGTGTTGAATAGTGGGGACAATTAAAACTTACGCCCCGCCCATCTGCCATATGGAATCCCTAATTACAACAGTTTGTTAGATAATTTAAAAAAAAACAATGAATAAATATGTGAATTTTTTGTGAATCGAAATATATTGGGAATTTGTACATTATTTTCATTGGTGATGAATTAAAACTAATAATATCATTTTGAAAGTATAAGGCAGTTGTAAGAAAAAAAATTACTGTTTACTAGAAATATTAACATGAAGATTCAATAATGTATCCAGGAAATTTAGCAATTTAATGGCGAATTACGTTAGGACAGGCTTCATTATATCGAAAGAGCACAAACAATTTCGGATATATTACAGTCCAGCGAATTCCACATAGGTCTTTTTAATATATTAAGGAATGAGTACTGCTTGAATAGAAATAAAACAAACAGGTTAAAAAGAAAGAAATAGTTCTCAGATTTTTCACTTGTTGATTGTCTAGTAACTTCGAGATTTATTACAAAATAGTTGATTTTATAATCCTCTTCGTACCTACTCACTATTCATTTGTATATCATCACCATCAAAATAGCAGCAATCAAAGTTATTTCTTCCTGTGTAAACAAACACCACTCATCACGAAGTATATTTTGGCAGAGCAAATTTAGAATCTATATTATTTCATATTCAAAATATATATACTTGACGCTTTCATAATCATCGGAATAAATATTTTCTTAAAGTATTCTATAGAAAAGTATGCATATTCCTGAAGAAATGACTTGAGGATATTCTCTTAAATTATTCGTTGATTGGCGTTAAGGAATCGGAATCGAGGAACGTAATGTTTGGTCGTGATTGTCACCATTTCAGTAGATTAGATAAAGTAAAATTTTGTGTTCATATCAGTGACCATATACAGGGTCCGGCAGAAAAACTGCCCGATTACAAAGTAACATGATGCGGACAGTAGATGGAGCAGAGTTGTGGGGGGCGCGTCCTTAAGTACTTGCGGACGTACCGTTTTCAGTGTAAGCCATGGCGTGGAAGATATTATTCAAAATGACGGATATTAGTATTAGTACACAACGTGCTTTTGGTGTTCGCTCTGCGCTCGGACTTTGAGACTATTTAAAATTGAAAATTTATGAACAACGTCCACAATCTTTACGAACCCTAAAAGGAGATTGAAGCTATTCCACTTGAAATGACTCAAAGAGTAATGAATAACTTCAGGGAACGACTCAACCAGTGTATCGACAGTGAAGGCAGCCATTTAAGGGATGTTTTATTTAAAAAGTAAAAAGTAGGCCTTGAGAATTGTACATTTTATAAAACGGCTGAAAGTGTACTTTTTCTTAGTATAAATAAAAATGTCCCACATAATTTGGTTTTGTTTTTATTAGCTTCCCTTATCGGGGAGGTTTTTCTGCCGGGCCCTGTACACCCTGTATACCTTCAAAAATAACATCATAAAACCAACAACAAAGGTTTGACGATTTACTAAGAAAAAAAATTTGAGATTAATAATAAAAAAAGTTGAAAACTCATAATAATTATTATAAATTACGATTAAATGTGGATTTAAATAACCAATCATCAAAACATTTCTCTCTAAAAATTTCAATAATTAATTTTGTAATGGATGAATGAATGGATGAATTCAATAACACTTTTGCACCGTTGTTCTAGAAGATCAGCATCATCGTTTTGCCCAAATGTCTGTAATTTTCATTTGTCTCAATCGATTCGGTTTGCCTTCTCAAATGAAGAATGAAGCTAGAGTTTTCATATTTTCAGAATGGGTTAACAGTTCAATATCTTAGTCGAATTCGTTATTGGACCAAATTCGTCCAATGGTTCCCAAGTTATGAGCATTTAAAATTGGGTTTTCTTCTATAACTCCTAGAATATCCATTGGATCAAGTTGTAACTTGAAAAATAGTTGAACTAGGTTGAAACAAATAGGATTGCAATATTTCGCAGACAAAAGGGCACTAGAATAATAAACACTTTAATAAATCCCCAGAAACAATTTTTTCAAAAATGTATACCTCATAACATAACTTATTTAAACAATAATTTGTGCGTATATGGATGTTACTGATATCTTACATTTTCTCAAATTTCATTGTTGAAGCTTTCTTTCATCGGAAGATTTAAGTATTTTTCATTTACTCAAGAGCTGTAATCGCAGAAGTTAAAGATGATTAATTTTGAGTGAAACAGGATTGTGACTGAAATAAAACTGAATTAAAACTGCTAGTTTAGTTATTTTTATTTCAAGATATTTCTAAATTTTTTCTAATAATTTTGTTGAGGCCAATTCATCAAAACACGAATTTCTACACAATATCCCTGCACCATTGGTCATTTTTATAAATAACCAATCTGAATAGATTACAAGGTGAATCAGACAATAAAAAACTGTGGGGTAAAAGAGGATCAATTAAAATGAAAAGGCAAAACAACTAGCTCATCACTCCTGCAAGGACAATAATAAATATCGTAATCCTGTCAACTTTTCAGATAGATCCTTGCACCCACGCAACTTGATCACAACCCTGGAAGTGACGAATAATTTCAAGGACATGACCTGATTCAACGTTTTGTTCTCTGTAATTTCCTTCGCCGGGAAAATCAGGTCATCCTGCGAAGCAATTCGATTTACTCTTCCCATCCCTTATTGGCCTTGTACCGCATGACGTCACTTCCATTGCGTCATTACCGCTCTCATCTAAATTTGAGTACGTTCCTTTTGAGTTGTTGTTACAGTAAAATGATACTTGACCGAGAAATTCATTTTTCTAAGTAGTTCAAATTATTATTTTCGACCCTCAGATTGAAGGGGTTAAAGAAGTTAACCGGTTTCAATTCTCATTGTCCTACATATATTGTGAACAAAGGAAGACGGACAAAAATTGATATTTCTCATTAAAAGTATGAAATATACCTCATGAATCCACCGTTACAGGTCTGGAAGCTACCAGTTACGTGCTACCGTCCCAACAACACCCCAGAAATCGTCACTGAATCATGTGGGCAGTAAAAATTGGGTATTGCTCCAACCAGCCACAGCCGGCCAGGACCCGTTGCCACAAGTAACCGCTCAAACCTCACCAGTCAACACGGGAAGGAAACCGAGTCTTGCAAAGGCGCTAAAAGGTGTGCCAGGGTCGAGCATTTCGGGTATAATTGTTTCCTCTTTTTGAATATTAGCATGTTGGTGTTACTACAATCGACACGCAATGGTCATTTGGAGGTAACGCTTGCTTTAGGACATTTAGTAATTTCCAAGCAATCCGTGTATGTCGCGGTAATTGGTCATTTATTAGTTATATGACAGGTTTTCCTAAAAGAAAATGAAGAAATTGGTATATTCGAAAAAAACTTTCTAGATCAAAATGTTTCCATGGTTTCTCGATGTAGTTTATTAAGGACCTATTTTGTGCTTGCTTCACTTTGATACCCAGGCCCCCCAACTCGCAGAGACCATCTTTATGTGCATTAAGTTGGTCAAATTCTTTGAACTCTGCCATAGAGATCCTTGGCATCTGATAGTCTGATAGTCTTCTTCGATGTGCCATCACGATATATTCTGCATTTCTGACTACTTGGTCCAGCGAGCAACCGTGGAATTTGGAAAGGAAGAGGCTCCTAATATTTGCACCAAGTCCTTGTGTATGTCTTTGGTAGACATTTTTTCAGACAGAGATATTTCATGACAGCTTTGATTTCGTTTTTATTCCATTTTGATTTTGGCATTCCAGTTGCCAGTATTCAAACGGATGTATTTCCCTGGAATCATGGTCTATTATTACGCTTTATTCACACGCACCTGGTAGATCTACCATACGAGCAACCAAAAAAAAAACTTTCTTCAGATCTTAATACAGTCTATAAATTTTTGATTATCATTACTTTGGATCAGTCCTTGTTAATAGATTTCAAAATAGACTAGGTAGAGAATTGGGCATCCGTAATTCCATTAAGCATGCTCAATTTATTATTTTGTGTTCTCAATATTATATCATCATACATCTAACTACCCTATTCGAATAAAACTTCCATATTTTCATTGTTTTACTTTGAATTGAGCATTCATGATGTATTTAGCATCTTGAAGCTTATGCAGTATGACCTCAGCTTTTTACATTCGAAAGTTATCTTGCTTCAAATTACTACTCTCCGTAATGGTAATTGTATTCTTTTGATCTTCATAGCTAGTAACATTTTTTTTCTGTTGTGTTATTTTTGTTTATTTTCTATAGATTCCATGTCATTGAGTTCCCCACCAGCAACAGTTAGCCCAAGAGGATTCGACAAAATTGATCAGTCCATTCCCAAAGAAGTTGCCAGCTTATCGGAAAATCTACAAAATTTAATTATGGGCAGGATCAATCAAACAAAAGTGGCTACGAAAACGAAAAAGATTGTTATATATGTGTGTGCTGCTGATTCTCAAGGTAAATCCTGTTGAAATTTTGTGAATACATATTCTATTCGATTTGATATGCATATAATGCACACTTAAATGAACAACATTGAATGTCTTTTAAGACATTCAATGTTACTTATCACAATGCCTGTTTTTGATTTACTAACTCTGACACTAAAGCTGTTAGTTCAAGAACTGTATTAAATTGATCTTCCCTACATGTACCATCTTTTTCAGACTGTTGCATAGAAAAGGGAACTCTACATAATCAAATTTACCCAGAACTAAGAAAACTTTGCAGAGAGAGAGGATATGAACTTCATATTGTAGATTTACATTGGAAAACTCTTTTAGAGAAACAACAAGACCATGAATTCCCAGAACTCTGCATAGGCGAACTCACGAGTAGGAAATAATTCAATTAATAGACATTTTTCCTGAATTACTCTTTTCTAGGGCAAATGGAAGTGGCATATATTATTCCAGTTCTTTTCCTTAATAACTCTCTAGGAACTCCATTGCTGCCAAACACAATAGAAAGTGCTGATTTCAAAATGGCAATGGATAGTGCGGCAACACAATCAGCACAAAATATTTTATCCAAATGGTGAGTTCATAGAAGTGATGCTGGCCATCAATAAGAAAACTCATTTAAAGATGTTGAATTTTGCTGTAATATGTAAACAAAATTAATACTATTTATGTCCCAAAGTCCTAAAACAGACTTCAAGCTATTGCCTTATAGCTTCTGAAAACAGCGAAAAAAAAATCTAGTTACACTCTCTCACTTTTTTCAGATAAGACATGAATTGATCTTTTCGTTCCAATTTCAGGTACCAATTAGATAGTGATTCTCAGCCTCCATGCTACAGATTACAACCAATAAGTAGCCATATACCTGGTTTCAAAGAAACATCTGTGGAAGACAGAGAAAAGGCATTCGAAGAATGGAGCTCAGAAATCGATAAAATTTTAGCTATTTTAATTAATGTATTTTCTCAAGAATTAAGAGACACCTACCTGACCACAGTGGTTGAGCAAGTAAGATTTCTTTAATTTCTCCAAAGATAAAGATATTTAAATAAATCTTGAGTAGGGGCATCTTTTGCGTCTAGATAATAATTTCTTTTTTCGTGGGCTCTATATGTTAGATACTGTTTCATCATCTTTTCGAATATCTTAGCACAACCAGATTATTTTAAATCATAAGTTATTTGTTACAGGAAGTCCACAACACAGTTTTCATGAGTCAGGAAATGGCCAAACGATGTATTTGGATGAACAGGGTATATATTCCCATTGCAAAAACACCAGAAAATATGAGTCCAGTGGAATCGGAATCACATAGAAGACTGAATTTACTACAAAAAGATCTAAGGGTGAGAGTGGAATTTTTAACTGAAGAAATTGCATTTTTTTCAATTTCAAACAACCTGCATCCAACTATCCTATTTTAGAGTGTTAGTTGAAAGAAACAGCTTCTTATATTTTCTAACGAGCTATGGTTCAGAAATGTTGAGCCTATATTATGAAACAATCTGTTTTTCAAGCAATCATTAAGTTTAATGCTAGTCATTGAGGGCTATTCAATTTTCAGGATCAATTAGCAGAAAAACATATAGTACGCATATCCGTAAGGTACGTAGAAGGAGGATTGGATGTTGAGATACCAGAACATGCCAATTACGTAGAACAAGTTGCGGTTCATTTGAAGAAGCATTTGGTGGAAATGATCAACAGCATAATAGAAGAACATCATTCGAAAGCTGTTTTAAAACCTAGTTATGGTATCGAAGCTCCAATGTTCGAAGAGCTCAACCAACAAACCGGCTTTTGTCAAAAAGCAGCACAGTGTAGCATCAACAGGGAAAAAACTATCAATGAGATGAAGGGGTAGGTATAATTTATATGGCAAAGGTTTGAAAAAAATTGTTCGTTTCTTTCTGCAGGTATATCAATAATCCTAGCAGTTCTCCTTTAGTTTTATTCGGCCCAGAAGGCTGTGGTAAAACTACTCTCCAGGCGAGAGTGGCCCAATGCTGCTCTCAGTGGATACCAGAAGCATTTTTGATACTACGATTCATCGGAATAAGTGCTCAATCTAGTACAATCGAGCAACTATTGAGTTCAATTACAAACCAGTGCTCTATTCTGACATATGGCCATAAATGTTACTGCACGCACGTAAGTACATATTCAATTTTAATGAAAATGGGTTAAATAATATTGAATTCTGCATATTTTTTGCAAATCGATGTACAAGAATTCTCAATTTTTATATTTGCAAGTTTTAGATTTGATTACTCTGTCTGTCTTTTAGTTGACTCTTAATTGTGGCGACTACAATCTTTCGTTCATAATTTCTCATAATAATAGAATAAGTTCCTCTTATTCGCCGGTTTTCATTTGTTCATAGTATATAATAATTTATACACATGAAAAATGTTCTGATTTGTAGAATTTGGAGACTTATAAACGAGTTCTACCCACTCTTCTTGGTGCCAGTTGTCTTCAGAGGCCCCTAATCATAATTGTAGACGGATTGGATCAAGTTAGATCCTACAGTTCCAAAACGATAGATTGGTTGCCAGAAACATTACCCGAAAATATAAAGCTCATTCTTTCGGTAACCGAAAAGAGTCCAATGTACCATGATTTGAAGAAAAAACTACCTGATGGTATATTCATTGAGATGCCATTGTTGGGTGAGCAAGAAGCCAAAGGCATCCTGATGTCCAGCGTTATGCAGTACAATCATAGTGTCAATTCTAAAATTCAGGATTGTGTTCTGAAATCAGTGCAAGAATGCACCCTACCATTATATTCCAAGGTGAGTCAGCAGATACTGAAATTTGAAAACCTGAAACAACTTGGAAATATTGATTTCTGTTCCATATATACAATTTTTTACAGAATTTTCTCAAACAGTCGACCAATTCCTCAACTTTCGAATCTACTTATACATTTTATCTTTGCAATAAAATAAACAAATATAGTTCATAATCAAAATCTCTTCACTTTACCTGAACTGAATTAATAACTAATGAAATAAACAGTTTCTCATCCATAGCAGAGTGATATCAACTTCTTGAGGCTCTGGATTTGTTTGATTTCTAATTGATTTTCTTATGATGCTTTGCACTAATATAATGTTTTTTAGGTTTTAGCTTGGCAGACTTCCTGGTGGGCAGACAAAGAACACGACATAGTGCCAAAAGGTCATGTTGACGACCAATTGAAATTGATGTTAGAAGAACTGGAAACTATTATAGGTGCAATCCAAGTAGAACGCGCTTTGGCTCTTATAACTTGTTCCAAACAATGTGTAACAGATTCAGAAATGATAGATCTCTTAGCATTCGATGAAGAGTTCCAAAGCAAAACGACTCACAGTGAGTACATATGAAGAATACAGATCTTATTTGAAATATTCGCGGAGGATAGAGCTAAAATTTGTCCGCTATTTAATATCCAATGTTTCATATGAATTCACTAAAAGTTCTGTTAATTATTTGTTTACAAGTAAGTTTGAGTTATTTTAACAATGGAAATATCTGAACATCATGTAATGATTAGATATATCGTGAATATTTTCAAGAAAACGTTTCTCTTTAGGCTTAATAACTCATTTTTCAGTTTCTTGGGCTCCGGCGTGTTTGATATGGTCAAGGCTCAATAAACATTTAGCGCCATTCCTTCAATGGACCCTAACTGGAGGAATTCTGGGTATAAAATGGAGAGATAATATGGTACGACGCACCGTAGCTGCAAGATATGAAAACAAATTAAAACGTGCAAACCAAGTTTTACATGACTATTATAAAGTGAGTAACAATATTTAAGTATGAAAAACTCTTAGTAGTTCAAAGTTGCTAATTTTTGAAAATCGACATGACCCACTCAACGAACCTAAATGGCTTTTATATCCATCTTCAAACCCCTTGATATGAACTTATGCAGAGTTGTTACATGAATGGGTATTCAATTAAATAAATTACAATGACTGCAGAAAGCCTGATCAAATTTGAATTTCCTCAAATCTAAAACATAATATATTCTTCATTAATAGTTAATGAAGATGGATGTTTACAGTTTTTGATTTTGCAGGGTAAATGGTGGAAGGATAGACCCCAAAATGCAATCGCTAGGCTGGTACCTCAAGATACATTTTTAGGAAAATGGTATGCCAGTCACAAGTTGTTGAGCACTGCATGTTTGTCCACAGCTTCTTTGAGTTTTTTAATGAGTTTATTTTTATTGAATAAAAATTTTGAAAAGCTTATATTTATTACATCCTGCATGTTTCCAGATCCTATAGAAGAATATTCGCAATTTTTTATTTGTTTTGAGTTCGAAGGGCGTTGGATTTAAGAGGAAGTAAGTATGAAAAACGAATGAAATCATAATTTATTCAACATATTTTTTGTGATGGTGATGAAATGATATTCGATGAAATAATGGTTTTATATTAAAAACAAATTGGAATATTTTTTGTGATTTTTTAATGTACATAAAGTGATGCATAGTTTCAGGCTTAAATCACAAACAAATAATTTACTTCCAAATGAACAAAGATAAATAGGTTTGATTGTTGAATAGAAAATTATCATAACCAAGTTTTCGAAGTATTGAGTAAACTGATAATTTTTAGTGCCAGGTAAGATATGATAAGACCTGGAGGTTCTCCTTCAAAACCAGAATTTGAAAAAAAAAGAATTATAATATCAATCAGCGTAAGTATCAATGAATTCGTCGGTCAGAAAATGAGATTGAAAAAGGAATTTAAGCAAAATGAGAATTGAAACATTTTGTTATCAAAATATACAGGGTGAGTCTTTGATCACTGCGTTAATTCTAACAATAGATTCAAAATATCATTTCAACTAAAGGTCCGTATCTTTTACTTCCTAGAATCATTAGTCTTTTTTGCAGATGAAATCATTCATTATCTTCTTTCCTAAATTGCACCATTTTTGGGATATTTGAAGTTGAAAGGAATTAAATCGATATAATCATCTGATGAAACATGACTGAGTGAATCATTTCTTAGAGGGAAAATAATGTTTTTAAACAATTCAGATTCAATAGTGGATGCTGTAGAAGGTAATTTTCATTCAAACTGAACTGGAGTACAGAGGGGCATTTGCCCAATGTGAAAATGCTTGTAACTTTTTAACGTAGCTGGGTATGGAAAAAAGTGTTTCTTTTGATCTCAAAAACCTATGGTTAAAATTAACACAGAGATCAAAGACTCACCCTGTATGCAGTGAGATAGGAAATATGCAGTAGTAACCTGACGAACACAGTTTGCTGAAATGATTTATTAAGAAAAAACCTTAGATGGACGGAAAAATGTCAACTCAACTATCGAAAAAATAAGTTCCAACACATTCAAAAAAAATTGTCGGTAATGAGCTACTCTCGTAGGGAAAATTCCTTATTGTAAGTGATCTTATAGGCATTTACTCTATAATTTCGATGGTCCGACAGTGTCTTGCAAAACTTTTGTTGAGTTTCTGGAGGTCCACTGTATGAATGAAAAAACATTTCTATTTGTTGATCGGGTGTGTAGTCAATTGTTACAAGGTCTTTCTTCAGGACGTAACAATATGAGACTTCAATATTAATGAAAATAACATCAGTATAATCTCCATATAAATAATGTAATATCGTTAATGTTATTAATATTGAAGTGTCACATTGTTTAGTCCTGAAGAAGGGTAAGCTATTGTCCAAAAGCTCGGCTGAGACAATAAAGAGCTAAATTTCATATTAAAGATTTGGCAGAGAATATTCCCGAATAATTTATATGGAGATTATACCATTATTTTTTTCAATAATTGTCTCAAATTGTTTAGTCCTGGAGAAGAATAAGTTATTATTCGAAAGCTTGGCTGAGACAATAAAGAGCTTAAATTGTAACAATCGTCTACATACCCGATCAACCATTTTTTAATCAAATAATTTATACTCGAGATAAACAACTTCTCAAAAAAATTTTTGTTAGTTTTGATTTTTAATAAATCTATGCATACTTCTTGTTTACAGTTATAATAGAAGAAAACTCGACGAACTACCCTTTCATCATTTTCAAATACATTCGACAATAGAAAACTCGGAATACGTTAATGACGCTGATTGGCTCTACAGCAAGATATGCGGCTCAAGCTGTTACCAATTACTAGAAGATATAAACCTACAACCAACAATCTCCAATCAATTCGTCAAATTATTCAGAGACTTCATCGAAAATCATGCTAGTGTCCTGAACTACGATGGAAGGCAATTTTACTCACACATGTATCAATATTTGGAAGAAAAAATCAGAAATGGTGAGCTTACGATAGACGGATCCAACGATACCTGGTGAAGCTGCATCAGTTGACGAAAAATCCGCCAGTGACAACTCTGATTCCTACCAACTCTTCCTGTCTGGATGACTTGGAGGCGTACAGTGATTCTGAGCCTAGTTTCAAGGAGGTGCTGATGGATCAAATAATAGTGCTTCCTGATACCAACCAATTCGTAGTCAGTTTATCTACAAACACTGAGACGCTTTGTGTTTGGGACGTAAAACGGTGAGTAAAAAAATTAAGCATTCTATGTAAGGCTGGTGTAGTTAACAGATGGGAAGGTCATAAATTTTATGAACAGATAACATGCATAATATGGATTGAAAGTTTATTATAGTTGTGTTATAGAAAAGACTTCGTTCAAGTCCTTCTAGATAGGAGTTGTAGATCGATAATTTCTCTGCTTTCTTTAATGCTTCATTGACCAAGTGTGGTCTAGTTAACTTCCTAATCCTGCCACTAAGTCATGTGATCAAATTCACTTTACATTAGTTAATAACAAATAAACTATGATTCAGCAACTATAATTGGCAATCAAAATAACATTCGAACAATATGGTTTCTTGAATCTATAGAGATACAAATGAATGGCAACAGCTTGAATTTATTCAATCATTTCTTTACGATTAGTTGAGATATCAGGAACCAATGAAATTTCAGGAGGTTTACGCCTACTGTCGTCATTTCTTTACGATTAATTGAGATATCAGGACCCAATGGAATTTCAAGAGATTTACGCCTACTGTCGTCATTTCTTTACGATTAGTGCAGATATCAGGAACCAATGGAATTTCAGGAGGTTTACGCCTACTGTCATCATTTCTTTACGATAAGTTGAGATATCAGGAACCAATGGAATTTTAGCAGATTTACGCCTATAGCAGGCTTAGTATAGTCGTCATTTATCTACGATTAGTTGAAATATCAGGAACCAATGGAATTTCAGGAGGTTTACGCCTACTGCATTCGTATGCAGAAGAGTGAAATTTTTTTAGATAAATATTTGAGCGTGTATCTATATGATTTTCAATTTTATAAATAGAAATAACAGGAATATAATATATATATAACAATAATTCAATAGGTTTTTAATATTTTTTCCAGCATAATGAGGGAACCCTTTCTAGAGAACACTCAGCATATTTAGCGCTTTTCACTTTTCACTCAAGATCAGTTCAAGTCCCTCGCTAAAACTACCCTACCCCCCTTGCTCTCTGGACACGCCCTTGATGTAGCGCCCTATTGGGGGCGGTATAACAGTATTTGCACGCGGGCGCTCAGACAGCTAGCGGCGGGCAATCTACAGCAACTTAATACATACAACACTTAGAATTATAAGAACTATTGAAGAAAGTAATTCAAATGGTTAAAATTGAGATATCTATCAGATGGTCTTTTTGTTACGTGCTCCATCTAACATTTATTTCACAAGTTCAGCTATCCGATAATTGGATTTTCAAGTGGACCCTAATATATGTAATTTCGTATCCTCTTAATATGAGTTTCTCAACATAACGTCGAATCTATTTCTGTAGCCCTAGTATATTTCTTTGTAAAATCCAATCGCATAAATCAACTCCAAAAAAACCTTGGAATTTATTTTTTTCATCATTTACATATTTATCCTTCCAGGTGTAAAAGAATAAGGACTATCAAAGGAGTTCCTCACCCAACAAATTTAATTCCAATAGATAGACACAAATGTATAGTACTATGTAAAAGGGAACTGATGATATTCGACCTCAACAGGGGCTGCTTTTTGAAGAAGTTGAAAGGTGTAATGAATCAAAAAATGCCTTATTATGGACTTCATGACCAAAACCACCTAGTTGCCCTTAGTCGAAACAGAATGTATGTCAATTTGATGTATTTGGATACAGGTGAGTGAAAGCCCACTCTTAAAATTAAAATAATCATTTATAGATTAAAGAAATTAATAATTTTTGATTTAATTCATCAGATTACTGAGGAGAAACTTACGTAAAGTCAAATTATGATGGATTTTCTGAAAATCCATAGAGGAAATCAATTATAAACAAAAAAGGTTTTGAGTCTAAACTCCACTGTAACTTTAAAACCATTTATTTCCTGGCTGATATGTTTCGATTTATATAGTTATCTTCAAAAGCTAAAAATAAAAGGTTTTATTTTTGATGTATGTACTAAAAGTTTGAAAGTTTCTACTTTTTGAATGTTCACATCGATTTCCACTTTTTCAGTTCAGCTTTTCAAAATGACTGTACTGGGTGAGTCTTGGACCACTGCGTTAATTTTACACATAGATTCTTGAGCTCAAATAATCACTTTACTGTTTTTCCATATTTATTTTCCATATGCGTTAAAAAGTTATAACCGTGAGATTTTATTGTCTATATGCGGGAAGACGGGAAGGCAATTTTTCATTGTCTTTTCTGCTATACAACTTTAAAAAGTTATAAGCATTTTGAGTTTTAACATTGGGCAAATACCTCTCTGTAGTCCAGTTTAGTTTGAATGAAAATTACCTTCCACAGCATCCACTATTGAATCTGAATTGTTTAAAAACATTATTATCCCTCTAAGAAATGATTCACTCACTCATGTTTCATCAGATGATTATATCGATTTAATTCCTTTCAACTTCAAATATCTAAAGAATGGTGCAATTTAGGAAAAAAGATGAGGAATGATTTTATCCGCAAAAAAGAATAATGATTCTAGGAAGTACAAGATACGCATCTTTAGTTCAAGTGATTTTTGTTTTTCATGCAAGAACTGGAATAAAACTATTTATGCCAAAATATATTATACATGACTGTTATCAAAAACCTTCTACAAGAGATCATTTCAATTGATATAGTCGTTTGAATATTACAGGTGAAAATAAAATTTTTTCATTAAATTTCAAGAAAATATTTCTTTTGACGTCAAGAATCTATGGTTGAAATTAACGCATTGGTCAAAGACTCACCCTGTATATGTCGAAACATGTCAGCCAGGAAAACAATGGTTTTAAAATTATAGTGGTTTTGAGACTTAAAACATTTTCTGTTTATAATAATATATTTATGATTAATTTTCTATCAATTCTTATTTTCAGGTGATTGCGTTACCACTTTCAAGGCTGGTGAAGATCGATTTTTAAATTCCCTGCTGGTTTCGGGGGATGGAAGGTGAGCACATTAGAAATATTCTCTTTTTTCTTCTAAAGTGCATTTGATAATAGTTTCTGAGTGTCGCCCTCTCTCTCAAGAATTGTTTCTTATTATATGCGAAGTTCCAAATAATATATTAGAACCTGTATTGTCTTCTTATGTTAAATAACAATATTTTATTTTGTTTGGCATTAAATTTATTTTTATTCGTTATTTTCTTCTTTTTTTTTGTTGTAATATTATTAATTCATAATTTCCTGATCTTCATCATTGAAATTTAATAAATAACAGTTTGATATTTCCGTTTCAGAATTCTCGTTTGCGGTGATGAAACGCAAAAACCTTTTCCCTTATTAGTTTGGAATCTACAGTCTAGGAAATTACTTTACGATTTTAGGATACCGTACCATGATTTTATTACTTCTTTGTCTGCAATAACCCACGAGGGTAAGTTTGTTATTTGAGTTCAAATCTTAAATAACTGAAGGGTCATTCAACAAGAACTATGTTTTTCAAAATAGAATTGAACAAAAAATGTTCAAATCTTTATTGTATTACAAAAAGAAAAGTTCGGCAATTATAAATGAAAAATGATAAATGGCAAGTATTTTATCGAAATTTTTAATAGCTTTTTGGCATAATGTCGGGTCTATTTCGGATATCACATCACAGATTATGAGTTTTGATAATGCAATCAATTCGATTGGCTCCGTATAGACTCCGTCCTTAAGAAAGCCCCACAAAAAATAATCCAGTGATGTTAAATCACACGATCTTTCTGGCCATTAACCAGCTGAATTTTGTAAAATTCTGCGATCAGCAATGAATTGAGCGAATCTAAGGCGATGTGAATGGTCGGTCGGCTTCAGTTCCTGCATAAGTTGAATCTTATATGGCTTCAAAGCCAAATCCTTATGCAAAATTCGCCATGTGGTGGTTTGGGATAACCCCAGTTTTTGAGAACGTTAAGAAATTGACAAATATGGGTCTTCTTCAACACTGTGGCTCCGGCTGCCATGTTTTCAGTTGAACGGCCCGGACGAACACGCGTTGGTGTTGGCACAGTTTGTACCGAGCCCGTCGACTCAAATTTAGCGACCAAATTCTTAATAGCGGTCTCAGGAGGTCGATTATGTTGTCCGAAAATGTTGTCATAGTGGCTTTTAATTATTTTGATGCAATTTTCGAGCAGATTTGAATTCATTGTAACAATTGCCAAGGCATCTACTACGAATATGTCAAAAAACTGTCAGTGCTGTCATGTGGTAAGTGTGGCAACAATTAAAAAACAAAGTTCTTCTTAAAAGACCCTTTATAAGTTTTTGATGATATAGGTACAGTAGAATTTTTCGTTTGAAAATGTTTTAAATTATGAGTACTTGGCCTTAAGTCTTTTGCTCATCATCTTGTCAGACACTATAATTACATTTTCCATTATCTTTTTCGCAGGTAGTTATGTTTGCTGTGTATGCCATGAAATTGACGAACCAAATCCGAATTTTATAGTTGTTTACGATTTACAAAGTGGAACACAATTCAAAAAATGGAAACCCTCATGCAATACTGTCTCTTTAGAAATAAGTTCTCCTGGTGGATGTGTCATCTCTGGATTAGAAGACGCAACAATACTCATTTGGGATCTTATAACAGGTAATTTTCAACAGATCAAACTACCTAATAGAACTTCAAAATTCAACTCAAATCTGTCAATAAAATGGAGCAATGAATAAAAGAAAAAAGTTATGTTTTAATAAGCGGGCTATTACTATTAGTACCTCTTATTGACCAAGCCGTTATATCTACATAGGTGAACAAATAGAAAACCGCCGTTTCACTTCATAATTTGAGGTTTTATTATAAAAAACTCGTTACATACTCATTCTTCAAAATATTTTCCATGGCTAAACACAACTTTCTCCCATCTTTGTGACAGCTTTCTGAATTCCTCGTCGAAAAAATGTTTCGTCTTTTGACGCGATCTACGAATCGATCCAATTTTTGACTGCTGGTCGGCGAGGTCATGCGTCATCAAACGGAATAGGTAAAAATCAGAAGGGGCGATGTCAGGAGAGTAAGGTGGGTGGGGTAGGTTGTCCTATTTCAACGTTTCCAGGTATGTTTTCATGGCCGAGCGTTGTCATGCAGAAGTATTATCTTGTCGTGTTTTTCCGCGTATTGCGGGCGTTTTTCCTTCAACGCTCGACTCAAACATATTAATTGCATCCAAAAGAGGGCTCCTTTAATGGTTTCGCCTGGTTGCAAGAGTTCATAATACACAGCATTGACTTCGAGCCATGAATGTTTGGTTTCGCTGTCGAAGTACGATGCAAAAAACCCTTTCTGTTTTGCCGTTGGAGGAGTTGTTCGCATGTGAAAAGGCGCCGTTCGATGTCCCTCGGCTTCAACTCGTACGGCACCCAATGTCCCAGTTTCTGGATCATTCCTAACCATTTTAAGCTATGAGAAACCCCTTGCTGAGTCACGCCTACTAAATTTGCAAGTTCCTGTTGCGTTCTACAAGAATCTTCATCCAGCAAAGTCTCCAAATCTTGTCTTCCACGTCATATTCACATCGTTTCTCTTGATACTTATGCAACCTATGGTAAAACGGCGGTTTTCTATTTGTAAGCCAGATAGTACGTAATTTCGGGGAACATTATCAATTTTATATTTTTCAGGAAATTGTAGATGGTCTCTATCTGGTCATACAGCCCCCGTAACAATTTTAAAATTAGACCCAACAGGTTTTCTTTGCTTATCAGCTGATGTGGAATGTAGGGACAGATCAATTAGAGTGTGGGACCTAAATAAAGGTACGGATCCAAATAAATTTAATCAGATCTCATTGAAAAAATATTAGCTTGTTAACTTGTTTTAGTTTTCTGCCTGTAACATCATTATTCAATAAAAATTGATAAATTGATCTACCTAATACCCGTCCAAAAAATCGATAAATTTTGATAATTAGGTGGGTTCATGCATCAAAGAACAAAGACTTTTTCGGTTGTCAACATCTAAACAAAATAACGTTCAAGAGATGTAATGATTATTTAAGTATTTGAGTTATAAAACAACTAATTTGTTCCTTGAAGTGAAGTTCCCAGAAATCAATGTTTTTGCTATCAATTCGTTCTTGCTTTTTTTATTAAGAAAGAAACTGTATATATCCTCAGATGAAATCTGTAATTTTTTCAGGTCACTTATTATCTGTATATACACCGAAAACAAAAATCACATCCAGCTGTATCACCGGAAATGGACAACATATCGTTTTAGGACTAGAAAATTTGAAAGACCTGCTCATTCTACAGCTAATAGGTGGTGAAATCAAAACTTCAGAAGATGAATCCTATGGTGACAGTGAATATGATGAAAAAATATTCGAACTGAAAGAATCAGACATATGCTGACCTGTGAAATAGTTGATATAAAAGAGGGGTGAAATAGTGAAACTATGGAATTTTAAGGGATGAAAAACATTCTGTCGCTAATTTAATAATAATAAGAAATTTGCCTTACTTGTTTGTTGACATTCAGAGGCGATTTGCATTCAGCGCTGGTCGCAGATTGACAAATGCTCTGTTGAAGAGATTTTAATATCCAAAAAATAGATACGGTGTTTTAATAATCGGGTTAGCTCAGATTGGAGAAACTTGAAATCACTTAATCATACTCAATGTGCTATTAGATTTTTCTATTAAAATATCTGTTAAAAAAATCGGTATGTGAGTGTGAATCAAAAGTTAAATCATGCGTAAATTGAGAGATACTCCTATCATTGCTGTGCAATATATTTTTCAAATGTCATCACAGGACTCGTGAACTTTGCGCTTAACTTTTCTAATGATATTTTAGGGATAAGTACGTTCAAAAAAAAAGGCTACTGAAGTTTCAGAGATCTGTACCTATATGGTATAAAAAATTTAATTTTTTTAAAGATATAAATGAACTTCATCATTTTAGGAACATGCTTGAGTTCGGAGCTAACAGGAAATTAATTTTTTTCTCTAAATTCTAATTGATATAAACATTACGTTATGACTTCAGCCTATTCGAAAAAATTGGAATTCAACAACGTGAAAGACTTCTAAAAATTTGAAACTCGTCGAGTCATAAATTTCAGTATTTATAAACTTTTGCAATTACAACGGAGCAAAAGGCATCTGATGTTATTTTTTGTTGATAATATATCCGGCTGAAAAGGAAATACCCTCAAGTGGTTTAATTTATGTTGTATATCTTTCCAAATATTACAAGAGCTCTGAGTTTCGATATTTAGTGTGAAAAATTTTTATACACTAAAAATAATCGCATGTTATACAAGTTTTTTTTATTTTCTACATTACGGTAAAAAACTGTACATTAAAAAAGTTCATACATTTATCGAAGTGAATAGTCGACTTATTTCAGATTTCTTCGAACTATCTTCGCATCAAAAAAAATTATAAACGCAATAAAAACCTTTATTTTTGGAAATGATATATTTTTCTCTAATTCCACGTTTTTTTCAACGTATATTTACAAAAACTATTCCAATTTCTAGATCCTAAGACATCTAACAATTGAGTTTCTCAAGAAACCAAATTTATTTTTTGATATTGAAATACTTTTGATTGACAAACAAGGGCAGAAGTGAACCATATTGTTTTCTTGATTGCTGTCTATAAGACAGAAAAACTAATTCCCATCTGGTATGTGGAACAAATAAATTTTCGTTCAAATAATATATTTGTATGTTGTGATCATTGTGTACCCAAATAAATGTGAAAAATTTTAATAAGAAGTTTGAATTTCGCACAATAAGGTTAAGAAAGAACACCATTCCGTTCTTGAAATCATCAGCGTGTTTTTAGCATAGAATATAAAATACCAGGAAGGAGCACACCGGGTTCTCTCTTTGAAAATCTTGTGAACGGAAACGGCCATCTTAGGAAACCAGGTGTGACTCATCTGTTAGTTATTCTCTGTCAACATTCCTGATAAATAACTTAACATTTGTTGTCAAAGTTGTGAAAGAAGTGAATTCAAAATGGTTAGTTGTGTATCTTGTTATTTCATTCATTAATCATCACCATCAATATTTATTTATCCCTTCCTTTTTCTGATCAAATAATTTTTTTTTTAATTTTAACTGAATTCTAATGATTCCTTTGATGAAAATAAAGTACCTATATGCTTCAGCAAAGAATATCATTCTTATAATATTTTACCTACTGGTAGTAGTGAATCTTTTTTCAAAAATGTAATAAGCACATACAAAACCTGTTGACAGGCATTGGTATTATTTTTTCCAGTTCAAAGCAGTCTTCTGCATGCTAATAAATATATGCCAAAAAATTGGAAATTAATTTGGTAATTGAACTATTGTTCACTACTTTCTGTAACAATAAATTACCTCAAGGTTTATGCAGCCCAAAAATGGAAATTTCATTAAAAATAACAAGGTATGAACTATCATTTGTTCATTTCAAAAATTAAGTACAAGTTTTCTGATCGCCCTTCCATACTACTTGTATACAAGTTTTATTTTAATTCATATTATTGATTTTTGATCAGAATAAACGACTTCAAAATCGCGTTCTTTTATATGAAACTGTTTTTTTGAACTGAATCAAGTCTTTATATCAACCCATCCTCATATACCTTTTCCATTAAAATGCAGTTTCTACGTACTACGCCACTGCTAACGGAAACAGAAGTCGGCCATATGCGGGAACCATCCCGGTCCCCAATTTCAAATCTTATGCTGCTTCCTGTGGTTCTTTATTTTGAGGTTTTTAGTGTGTGCGTCGTGCCACCCTGCACTTTAAAAAGACCAAAACAACCGATTTTCCTCTTGAAATTGACTATAGTTTTAATAAAATATTTATTTGTATGTATTCTCTATGTTCAGCGCTATGTCTGAGATAAATATATGTTTGGTCTATATATCTACGGTTTGGTCTGTCTGGAGCACAGAATAATATGTATTCTCTTTTATTCTGTGGCTCCAATAGAGTTCTGTGTGTATCTATGATTATAGAATCCTAATTTCCTTATCTCTATGGATACAGCTGTCAAAATCAAGAAAACAACAGCGACTGTGATGAATAACCTGTAAAGGACTCGAACTTTTGAAAATGGATTTATACAATACATAATTAATTGAATAATAATTAATAAAAATGGAGAAGTCTACCAGTAAAAAATCACAAAATTGCAATGCCCCTTGGATAAAATGTATATACGGTCGATTGACTTTTCTCTGCTTGTCGGCCGCATTAATAAGGTACTGGATAATATTCTTCTCAAACTACCAGAATATTATAGCTAATCACATTGAAGTATCGACGCCGCTGAATGCATGGAAGAGGGTTAAAGAGGGGCTGTATTTGCAATCAATAGGAATTAACCCGTATGACGGTGATGCTCTTCATGAAGCACCAACTTCACTACTGTTCTATAGCTATTTATCAGATCATCTCAATTTATCAACAGGATTGATATTCATAATATTTGACATTATCACTGCTATAGTTCTCTTCTTGGCTACAAGGCAGTATATGTTTATGGTTTACGTAGAAAGAGAAGTGAACAAAAAAACTTATGCCAAAGAAACGGAGGAATACCTTTATTCAAACATGGACTTGAGAAGAGCTCCCATATATGTTGCTGCAACATTTTTATTTAATCCGTACACAATTTTAAATTGTGTCGGATTTGCCACAACAACCATTTATAATTGCTTCTTATCCTTGTTTCTATATGCTCTTCTCAGTAGAAGAGTTTATTTCTGTAGTTTATTCCTTGCAATTTGTTCAACAGTGTCATTTTACTCTATAGTATTAGTAGTACCAATGTGGTTACAATTCTACAATCAATTCAAAGGAAAACTCAGGGCAGTATTAAGCATCACTTTGTTGGTTGTGCATTTGAGTGCGTTGTTTTATATTTCATTTATGCTAGAATCTTCTGGTACATTCCTTCAATCTGTGTATGGTTTCACATTGACCGTACCTGATCTGAAACCCAATATCGGCTTGTTTTGGTACTTTTTCACTGAAATGTTCGACCATTTCCGAGATCTTTTCATTTATTCTTTTCAGATAAATGCAACAATCCTATATCTTGTTCCATTAGCACTAAAATTCCGCAATGATGTTTTCCTGCTCATTACTGCCCTGCTATATATCTTAACAATTTTCAAATCTTATCCCAGCATAGGAGATGTAGGATTAGTAATTGGATTATTACCATGTTTCAAGCATTTATTTAACTATTCCCAACAACAATTTTTGATACTTGTAATATATCTTGTTACATTTTGTCTTGGACCAATAGTTTGGCATCTTTGGATTTATTCTAATTCAGCAAATGCTAATTTCTATTTTGGTGTTACTTTAGCTTTTGCAGTTGCTCAGATTTTTCTCGTAACAGATATTTTATTTGTACACATCAAAAGGGAATTTTCCTTGTATTTCGGTAAAAAGAGAAAGATCAAAGGGAAAGATGCCATTCTAGTGTTAGAATAGAACAAATTTGTATGTAAGAACTTCTCAATAAAATATTTGTGAAGATTTTTTTTTTATTTTATATAATAAAAAGATAAGATAACAAGATCAGGTCAACTCAATAAATAATTTACATTATAACAATATGGGGTAAAATGTTAGCTCAGAGTATTATAAGAGCATTCTACTTTTTTCGAAAAACATCAGTATTTATGCAGGACAACTTGGGTGGCTTCAAAAATTTTTTTCCACCTTTGTAAAATCAATAATTTTTTTACAAATGTTTATAATAAAATTATGTAGTCTTTTACCATCGAAATTCTTTGTCATATTTTTATATTAGTTAGGAACTATTAACTCAAATTCAGGCCTACAATGTACAGTAATAATAAATATAAAGACCCTGTGTAACATTAATTGGGATCTCGACATTAACTTACACTATAAAATGCTTTAAAATTATTACTTTTGACATGATATTGACTATCAAATGTTAGTAGAATACTTTCTTTTTGGTCCCTTTTTTAAAAAACATTACTACTAACATTTTCAAATTCACATGAATCCTCACAGCCGATAAGATTATAAAAACTCAATTTAGTTTTCATATTTTGAAGGGTATCATTTCCCATCTTAGGCTTTATCATTCCTTAGAATCATCTTTCTTCATCACTCCTTGGAAATTGTTTTCTTTATATTTAGCCTCGAACATGTCAAAGGTAATTCTCATACCCAATTTATCAATCATTGGGTTATGTTTTGACATGAAAAGGAGAAACTGAAAATGAAAACATAATATAAATGATTTAACTCTGTTTTTCTAATATTTCCACTCACCTTTTCAACAATACGAATATACTGATCTTTGTGATCAAGCAATAGTAAAAGTAAATTTGTCACATTATTCCAGTCCCTCCTCACAATTGCATATTTCAGAGCTCTTAATATTGCTCTTGGCGATGTCCAAAATATCTCAGGTTCTTGGGCCATTCGAGTAGTGCAATCTGTAATACATTTATTACCCTTGTCTGGTTCAGAAGACAATTCATCCATTGCTTCCATTATATCATCAAGAGACAATTCTGTCATATTTTCCTGAGTATCATTCAAGTCGAAAACATTTTGAAAGTTTTTTATATCAGTAAGAATATTCTGGGCTTCATCAAAATTTTTTTTGTCTTGAATTGCGAGTTCAGAAACCTTCAAACTTTTTGATCTCTTCTTCACTATCTTGGATTTTACACGACTTGATCTTTTACGTGTAACAATTGAATCTTCCTTGACTTTCATTTTTGATAGATTTCAGAATTAATAAAATAGCAAATTAACAGACAACCAAACCTATTTTTGTGAGCTTGTTCTGGTTTATAAAACTACGAGAACAGCGTGCTATCCTTTTCTTTATGTAAAATTTATTATGAAGAAAATATTTACAAATAAGGTTAATCAACACGAACATAAATCACATTGTAGTAATAACCACAGAACCCTTTCTTTTCTTGGTATTTCACAGTGGCCATAAGCGATATCGTAGAAATAGAAGATTATTCACAAATATTTTCATCATTAACTAAGAAATTATGCTCAATTCAGTTGTTAGTTATTCGGAATTATTAAAAATGTTTCAGATTGGATATTATGTTAGGTTTGCTTAATATTTTATGGTTCATACTTCGTTAACCTGCAAAGTTGACAGAAAAATCATCTAAAATCGCACACAATCTCAAATATACCTGAAAAAAAGTTTTGTACTTCTTAATTTCTCTTATAAGCTGCTCTGATTAGGTAATCATGAATAGAAAAGAAGCCTTATCTTCCTTTATCCAACAAATTCACGCTAGGCCTGTAGTAGTTAAACTAAATAGCGGCGTTGATTATAGAGGTATAAATTTACCTTATAAATTTACCTAAATGGAAGCAATTTACAACCCACTAACTGATTTTTTGCAGGTGTGCTAGCATGTCTAGATGGCTACATGAATATAGCTTTGGAACAAACAGAAGAATATGTCAATGGCCAGTTAAAAAACAAATTTGGTGATGCTTTTATTCGAGGCAACAATGTTCTCTATATTAGCACTCAAAAGCGCCGAGTATAGATGTTTAATTTCTTTTATGAATTATATTAATTCTATCAATGAATTTGATGTATTTTAAGGTGACTTTCGAATAATGTAACTTAAATATGGTTTAGATTTGTGAGGATAACTTAAGTTCTGTATAAGCTAATGATGATACTGATTTCCTACATGAATAAATGAATCGTGAATTTTTATCATTGCTTGAGTTTTATATCTTATAAAAATTTAAAAGAATAATCTAACCAGGCGGGAAAATTGATATTTAAACAAGCAGATTTTTAATTGATGTTTTTACTATTTAAATCTCAATGAATAGCAGCGTGTACAGTTTAAACTGCGGAAAACTGTCCTGTTAATTGCGCCTAAAATAAAAAATGTTACAGATCAAGGAAAATGGTCCAACCTACTCTGTGAGTGCTGGATATAAATTTTCTTCGAAAAAGTCTATGTTTCCATAATAGTTGAGGTTAAGATATGTTTATAAAAAAAAATCTGTGAAAAATAAACTGTCACACCAAGTTTTAAAAGGTTGAACTGTTTTCTTTTAACAGTATTTGTTTCCATTGCCATAATAATGGACACCAATAATAAACGTTTGTTTGTAACAGTCGGAACAACTAACTTCAATAAATTAATTTCGGCAGTAACTAAAGATAATGTACTGAACACTCTAAATAAATTGGGATACAGATATATTCAAATTCAAACAGGAACTGGAAACTATTCTCCAGTATTAGATAAGTCAATAGAAATTAAATATGATAATTTTTTTGACAACTTCAAGGAGCAAATACATCAAAGTGATTTGGTAATAAGTCATGCAGGTGCTGGTACATGTTTGGAAGTCCTCCAATGTGGGAAACCTCTTATAGTGGTTATTAATGAAGATTTGATGGACAACCATCAAATTGAACTTGCTGAACATTTGTCGAAACATGGGCACTTGTATTACTGTACATGTGAAACATTAGAAGAAACTTTACTAAAAGATCTTAACATACTCAAGCCATATCCTACTGTAGATTCAAATACTTTTGGTAATTATCTTAAAACTATAATGGGGCTGCAACCTAGATGAAATCAATGTTTGGGAGAAAAACATTGTTTTTGGGAATATGATTATTAGTACCGATTTGATTTCATTCTGATAATTTTCAATTAAATGAATTCTTGATTGTAGATAATAGGTACCCATATCCAAACTAAAAATATTACATATTGTGTTTACTGTAATCAAATAATTGTGTGTTCCTTTGAACTATGAAAAATTCAATTAACACAAAATTCAATCCAGGAATAGACTGTCATTCAATAGAATCCATTGAGTACCTAGTTACTTTGCTTAATTATAGAAAAAATATTAATTTGTAAGTGAGGATTCATATAACCAACCTAAAATATATGAAGTAACTGATAAGAACTACATGTAGCATGTGTTTAAGTGAGTGTTTGTGCAAGCTACAAACCATTTTAATTGATTTAATTAATTCTCCAACTTCCTGCAACAACTGTACAAGATTTTGATCATGTACTTTGGATGAACCGAGATTGGCCAGTGTTTCATAGAATAAGCAAGTTAAAAGTTGAAGACTAAAATTTAGAACTTAAGTCTTGTGTTTATTTCTCATTTTAAACAAACTATTGCAGCATTTGCATAGATGTTATTAAATTTCATAATTGTTAATTTATAGTACATAAATCCACGATAACCCTAGTAAATCATTTCAATTTAATGTTACATTTAAACAAATAAAAGATTTCATTTAAAAATTGAGTATTCTTAGAAATTGAATTCCCCCTCAGAATTGAATTATGTTAGGCAACGCTCTCTCCTGCTTCTTAACAGAAAATGGGGTTTCACTACTCAGATACAAGATAACAAAATGCATATTTGGGCATTGTGAAAATATGAAAACTCTAGCTCATGTCCTTTATAAGGAAAAAGTATATAGGCGGTCGAACATACCCAAGTTTGACCAAAGATTCTTCATCATGTATGCAAACCCAATCATTAGAATATCGAAACATTTTTGGTTCGATATTCAAAGATTACAGACAAAAACTTCAGTCGTCGATGCTCACTTTATTCTTTCCTGAAATATATAAATATAATCCGAATTTACGCAGGTACAATAAAAATCTTCCTTATCTAAACATTTAAAAACTGCCTAGCAGATTATAAAAAATTCTTGTATAATTAAAAAGATTGAAACAAATCATATCTAATAGGAAATTACGTTTCGAGAATCCATTAACTGAAACCATTGGGTCTATTTCCCGGTATCCAAACTGGGGAAGCAATATTGCCAATGCTAATTCTATCCACTGTAATAACTTCATCCTCAACTTCTTTAATATTATAAAATTTCTCTAAGTCCATAATTGCCTTATCTTCAATCTACAATGATAATAATTTCACATTAATTCTCACACAAAAAATGTCAAAATGTTTCCGTTTACCTGAGCATGAACCAATTGTTTGTTTGTATATTTCACCAAATTTTCCTTCAATTTCCTTTCATCTAATAAAATATCACAGAAAGTAGAATCACTAGGAGAGGTAGCAACATGTTCAGGAGGATCTGGAATCTTTTTCCAAACACTTTTAGGCGTTTCAAAAAAAGATGTATCACTTGGAGAGGTTGAAACCTTCTGGGAAGAATCTGGTAGTTTATTCCAGGGATTCTTATGAATATCTGAAATATAATCGAAATAATTTTGATGCAAAGGACGTTTTTGGAAATATCAGAAAAAAATTAAGAGAATTAATTGGTTGCTGATCGATTATTGTCTCAATAAACAAGGAAATTGTGTTTTTTTTTTGTTAATTTGTAGAGAACTATCAATTATAGTAAAAAAAAACCATTTCTTATTGGAAAACAACAGAAATAAAAAAAAACGTTTATAAACGATTAAAAATTATCATAAAGGAAAAAAATCTTTTGAATCATAAACAAGTTTCCTAAGAATGTTTTTAAATTATTGAATAAGTATAGTTATTTCTAAAAAGTTCATATACAAATGGAGAAATTTTTTTAGTTAATAAATATTTTTGTTTACATAAAAACTGTGACATCGAAAAAAAAATGTAACATTGAGGTGAATTTTCTTCCTTTGTTGAATTAAAAAAATGATAATAAACGAAGTACTGAATTTATTTAAACTTTTATCACACTATCTTATTGTAGTGGTAAATGGGAAGGCTCCATGAACGGAAAAATTTTTTACAGCAAATAATCAAATATTTTTTTAAATCACAACGATTAAGAAAGTCCCGGAAAAACTTGTCGATTGACTGAAGTCTAGTTTATTGTAAAATTAACTTCAATAAAAAGTGCGAATCAGTTCTTTGAAGTGTTAAGATTATATTATAATTTTTTAGATTAAAATCATATACAGGGTGTCCCGTTACTGGGCGATATGCTAGGTTATACCAGTTCTAGCTAAAAAAAAATTCTATGCCACTTGGTTAAGTGGTAATAGGTATATTTTTGTAGTCACAAATTTTTCATTTTGCAGTGTTTTTTTTAAACGTAATCCTAAATAACCATGCTATTGATTACAGTTACAAATCCATTGTTAGGTACAATTATTCTATTTTTATTTTTTTCCATTATTTTTAATTTTTGATAGAACTGATATAACCTAGCATATCGCCCAGTAACCGCTTGACGTTGAGTCACGGGACACCCTATATACCCTAAAATTTTTTCTTATTGTAACTTCCTAACTTGCGACGCCATGCATTCAACCTCAATACGGCGGTCGGATGGTATTTTTAACATTAAATTAGAATTATTAAAAATGAAAGTACAGTTTTGGGAATCTGTACTTTTTTTCAGTAAATTTTCCTGCTATTTCAGATTCTTTTTTCCAAAATCCAGAAAACTATTAGTTTAAATAATAGTAATAAACTAAACACTACTTTTTTATCATTTTTAATTTTTTAAAACTTTTTGAATTTTTTTCACAAAATGATCTAGACATAACTATGGACCATAGCTCATAATTTTAGTAATAGTATATCAAGTTAAGGTCATTTTAAACTAATTAACTAGACTAAAAATCAATTGGTTTTTAAAAAGTATCACCTGATGTACCTTGAGCAGTTTCCTTGCTTTCCGATGACAGCCTCAGTCTTTCTTTTTGGGACAGCCTGACAGGTTTATGTCTTTTAGCAGTTTTTGTATTGTTTGAAGGAGTACTCAGTCTATGGTAAATACCCTCAGTAGGACTATTCAATAATGGAAAATCGTTAAATGAATCTGATAAAGAAAGATTTCTTAAATTTGTGAATTTCGGTTCATCTGATGACGTTTCCATTATTCTTGTAGCTGAACTAATAGCTGACAAACGATCTTGAATGCTCCTATCAATAGGTATTCTTTCTTTGATTTCTTCTGGAGACGGAAGCTCATGATAATCTGCTTTTTCCTCTTCATCAGAATCTTTTTGTAAAATCTTTTCACTCAAACTCCTTCTTGAAACTTTTGATCTGCTTTTAGGAACCTTTTTTATTGCTCCAGTTTTTTTCTTCTCAGATATTTCGAGATTTATTGGGTGTTTGGCATGTATGTCGACTATTTCAGTATTTAGATCTGAAGATATAGTGTATGATAGTAAACGACGATCTAATTTGGATTCGATACATATTTCATAGCCAAATCGAATAAAACATCTTCAGGAGATCATGTAGTACTTTGTTCTCAAAGAAATAATGTAAATTCTGCACAATAAATTTCATAACTTCATCTTTCAAAAAGTTTGATTTGACTTGGTAAGCAATTTGTAAGATTTCAGTAGCATTTCTGAGATTAACATAGTTATGTTTCATAATTAAGAAAGAACAACAATTTTTCAATTGTTCAACTAGATATTCATCGGCTAAAACCAATAATTTCAACAAAAAATCTGCATCTTTGTCTAACAAGAAACGATCAGAGTCTGTGTAAACAAAGTGTAATAAAGCTTCTACCAGATTGCTTGTATAAGGCATGTCGATACTAATCTTGTCATCCTAAAATACAGAAAAAGTTATCATTGATGTAATTCATTTTCCCAAAAGTAGTTGATTAATTGGAAAGGTACACCTAAAAAATTTTATATGGAATGCTTAGCAGGGATTCCCAAGTAATATAGATAGGATCGACCAGATAATGAAATTGAGATATAAAAATAAAGTAATATATGTTAAACGAAACATCCTGTAGAAATAGCAAATAAATAATACGTTCACATACAGGGTGTCAATTTGAAAACAACGTCATTTCAAAACAAAGTCGTGGAGGGACATGTATTAGTAATTAGATTAAAAGAATTAGCCTTTCCAATTCTTCAACTCTTGTCACCATTTTACTCACATTATTCCATCTAGCAGCGAACAAACAGCTAAAATACTCGAGTCGAGCAATTAAAATGCATTTATGAGCTTTAATCTCGATGTTGTCACTGCATTTCAATGAAATGTCATAGTGTTCAGCAAAATCTTCTCTACGAAAATATTTCAGGGTACTTGTAATGTTACCCTTTCTGTATATAAAAATGTTCTCCATATAGTAATCTTTCAAAATATTGTATAATTTCTTGCAGCCAAAACGTTTGGCCATTTCTTGTAACATTCTTATTGGATCTTGAGCAGATTTCTTTTTTTTGCTGGTTTCGATTTCTTGTGGAAATTCATCGAAACCGGAGATATATTTTATGAATGGTACTGGACATTCACCAACTTCCAGTAAACTACAGTTACCTGTATACATATAACATAATATCTGCTGGAAGAAGTCAACATTAACATTATCCAGCTTTATTTCATTTTTATTGTCACAGAGATCCAACAACCTAGATTCAGTGGCCAAAATAAACTTATGAGCAGGAAATTTCCGATGACCTATTATGATGAGTATTTCATGAATATTATCTTCTTCTGATATTTCAGCAAAAAATGTATTTAGATGACCTTCCATTTCTCTTTTCATTATATTATCTTCATATGAAATAGTATAAGGACGTTGCTGTGGAAAAGATCAAGTAATCAATACACTAATATAAAGGTGCATTATGAATACTGAACATCAAATAATAGTATATTCTAAAACAATTTGCAGAATGGGCCCCTATTCCAACATGAATGCGAAATTTTGAAAGCATTAGTGTTGGAATTGCCTTCTGCAACGAGTATTAGACGATATTTTCTTCATTTCAGTCAAGAATTGTGAGAAATTTATTGGAATTCAATGAAAAATTCAGATTATACTTTCTAGTGCCTTTTGTATTTTATTTTCGCAGTTGGTGTAACTGATACGAGAATTGACAGATTATAGAATTTGAATAGTGCATTCAAATCTCTACATAGTTTAATATTGACAATTGACATGCAATGGACGCGTGTTGACATTCGAAAGGATAGGATGTCAGTGTTGTCAACCACAAAACAAAAATATAACTAAAAACAATGCTGTAATGAGTTCATTACAGCACTGTTTTTAATACTGTAATGAACGACACTGAAATAGAGAATGGTATATTCTAATACAAGTTGTAGAATGGGCACCTATTCCAACACGAATGCGAAATTCGAAAACGAGTGACGAAGGAGCGAGTTTTTGAACGCATGAGTGTTGGAATTGCCTTCTGCAACAAGTATTAGATATATTATATATATATTATAGTTGAAGATGATACAGGGTATCATATATGTTTGATTTCAGATGTGTAAAATCATGGTGTGTGCACTTGTCTTAAATGGAATTATATTATCGAAATTTGGGGACATGGGAGACATTTCTTTGCGTCGGCACCCTCAAAAGCAGCATTGTCATTCGCTGATTTCGACTAATTCACCTGATTTCCTCAGAGGCCATTTCATTTGGGGAACATTTAGTCATTTAATTTTCAGAAATTATGCACTACCGATAAGTAATTCTGGTATTATCGGGTTACTTGTGAATTATCACTTGATCACTAATCCTGATGAAACTAGATTACATCGAACTAAATCGAGGTTGCCAAATTATTAAAATAATTTTCAGATAGTGTGAAAAGTGAAAGGTGAGAACAGAAAGTCATTAGTTTCTGAAACCTAAAGGTGTCATCAATATTTACTAGAAATATCAATAAAGATTGTTGATAAGCAAAAATGTACAAAGAATTAAAATTGCGACTCACCTGTATCACAGCATAATTTTCACCTTTTGGATCACTAAGAATTGCTGATGCTCGATACGTTTTAGGTATTCTACTTGTTGTAACATAAACTGTTGGATACAAAGTGAGGTATTTCTTATTCCATGGTAATTTCTCGATCTTATCCTTGATTGCACCTTTATAGCACTCCCCAAAATCAGTAACAAAAAGTATATGATTGTAGTTGAATGAGATATGTGTAACAAGTCTAGGAATAGAAAAAATAAGTCTGTACACTTCAGAATCAGTCTCCCTCCACAAGTAAACGAGTCCAGAACAAGTAAGGAAGACAATTTTTATTTCTTTTGGACATTCCATTTGAACTTCTTCACCTGAAGATAAATTCAATGTTCCACCCATAATTGCCAAATCTTTTATATTCAGTAATCTGGAATAAAATTAATTCACATATTCAGAAATAACGAAAGTATACAACAATGGCTTTCAAAAATATTTTTCACTCCTAAGAGCTGGACAAAGAGTAAGTGCATATTTATTTTGTAAGACTGTCAAAAATGTTTAAATTTCACAAATCCAATGTATTAGAAAAAATTCTTGAGAAATAGTCATGTCAAATACCACTCGAGATGAAATTTTAGCAGGTAAAATTTCACTCTTATAACATTCAAGTTTGTTGCTTATCGGAGCCCTCACTCATGAGATTTTTTCCAAAATCACTCGTCCAACAGCTCGTGATTTTGATACGAGTATCATTTGCGAAATTGCCTAAACAACAAACTTTCATATTACAATCGACAAATTTTGCCGGCGAAATTTGATCTCTAATGGTATTATATATGACAAAACGATAAAGCTCTCAAAATCCCTGGATTAAAACAAATGTTATATCAAATGGTGAATAATAATTAAACACTAACCTTGAAACAACCTTTCGACATGTGAAATTATGAAACAAATAAGTATCCCCTCTTTCAGTCCAAACAGCTGTTGCCCCATCACTCGCTACAACTTTTTTTATATCGAATTCCTTTGAATTAAAAGCCAGTCTAGGAGAAGTTACATTATATCCAATTCGACAAGCAAGACCTAGCTGGCCCCCATTCAAACCCCATACATAAACTGCTTGTTTGGTCCAGGCAGCAGAATGATATCGAGCTGTACATATTCCAATAATAATCTTAGTTTGAAGACTTTTAACTCTCTCAGGAGACAGACAATTTTGTGGGGGAGGAGTCAATCCCAATACTTTGTGAGTATTTTGGCCACATGAATAAACCTGTAATCAAAAGCTATAATCAAGTACTACCAATACTTTTACTACTTCGATGAAAATAATCATGGCTCCTTCATTTGTAATGAGATTCATTTTCAAACTGACAGTAATCAAATGCTTACAAAATAATAGGAACCAGTTTATTAAACATTGGTATAGAAATGTCAACTACCAAATAATAGCACCTAAAACAATTCCTTATTTTAGTATACGTTCTATCAAAAATCTACTTACTTCATTTGAATAAGTTAAAAATAAGGAATGATCTCTTGCTATACTAGCATGTGTCACAAAAACATTCTCAGGAAAAATTATCTCAGTGTGCTCAAACACAGTGTTTTCAGTTCCTAGACCTAATCTACCTCCCAATCCATGACCACAAGAAAATGCATGTCCTTCTGCAGTGACCATGATGGTATGAAAATTATCTATACATATTTGTTGCACCATTTCATTAGGATATTTTTTATGGAAACTATCTAAGCATTCAGGGGCATTTTTTGAATTGAATGATCCTAAAGAATTATTTTTATTGAGTCCCCAAAGGTATAACCAACCATGGCTAGATGAAGGTTTTGGCCCATCTCTAATAATATGGTCATAAGGGATTAGCCCATCCTTGTCTTCTATTGTGAGATCAGCTCCTACAATCAAGCACTCATTGCATTAATATTGAAATAGATACCATATGAAAATATGAACCTGCTTTCAATAATTCCACTGCTACATGTAATCTCCCAAAGTAGAGAGCTCGGTGTAAAGGTGTATAACCAGATTCATCATCTTTAGCATTTATATTTGCATTCCTATTGTATAATAACCATTTTACCACCTCCAAATATCCATATGAAGCAGCTGTGTGCAAGGCAGTCCTTCCAACAGAATCTTTCACTGAATCGCAGTTCTTACAGAGGTAATTTATATAAGAGCATAATTGTATACCCGAAACATCGCAAATAGAGAAAGAATTGTTTACAAGATTTCCATGTACAAGTGATCTACATTGTTCGGTGCAATCACGGTGAAAATTGTAGCTCTTACTCATTTTGATGCAATGTTTTATTGATAATCCCAAAATAATTCAATATTACACAACCTCGTAAAAAGGAGTTGGCATCTGAAAAATTCCTGTCCTTCCGAAATCTTATTTCTGATTTCAATGGTTGAATTAGTTATTACTGATAATAACTATATGTAATAAGATTATTTTATATAATTAAAATAATCTTACAATATTGAGGTACAAGATGCAGGCAAAACACGTCGCCGTATGTCAAACAAAGCCACAAGTATTTGATTATTTGAACTTCCAACAGCTGACTGCTGCTGCAGTCGCGTTGAAGAATGGATCTGCTGCAGCATGACGTCACGTAGACAGATGCAGATTTCCTCCAGTTTTAGAACTTACTTTGCAGTTATTCGTAGATATGATAAGAGATATAAGTATTCGTGTAAATGTTGATTATACAATAATCCTTCAATTAAACATAAAGTGTTATCTATATAGTGTTTTATTCATAGTGAATCCAGTTCATAAATATACATAATAAACTCAATATTCTAACGTGGTGGAGGTGCCTTGGGCAAGAGAGAATTAAAATAAACCGGTGTGAAAAGTAAGTAGAAAAATATGTCGATAGAAATTAATTAAGGCCAATAATATTGCATGCTAGAAGTTTTAATGTCCAGTAAAACCATTGAGTGTATTAATTAAGTAAGAAAGTCGTTAAAGTAGATAAAGGAGATAAGAGTAGATGAAAAAAAAAGGGACAAAAAGCACAGAACAAACCTGTTGCTAAATTAAGGTAAAAAATTTGGTATTTAGATAATATAAGTCGAATGTTGGTTAAAGGTGAAAGCGTAGTTGAAAATGTAATAAGTAAAGTAGTTCTAAGGAGAAAGTATTAACTCAAATGGTAGTAAGTTGGTAAATTAAATGTACATGTATTATCAAAAAAAAAAAAAAAAATAAGTAGATATCCTAAGTAGCATTAAGCAGTGTTTGAATAAAGTAGTTTTTAAAAGAAAGTATTAAATTTGAATGAATCAAAGGAATTAAAAACCATCAAATTAAAATCATTTTGTTGAAGTTTGAATAAGTAGTAATATCTTTCAAAAAATAGAAAGTATTAAGTTTGGATGTATTAAAGGAATGAATAAAAACCATCAAATTAAAATCATTTTGTTGAAGTTTGAATAAGTAGTAATATCTTTCAAAAACAGAAAGTATTAAGTTTGGATGAATTCAAGGAATTAATAAAAAAAAAAAAAAAAAAAAAAACCATCTAATTAAAACCATTTTATTGAAGTTGGAATAAGTAGTAATATCTTTCAGAAAATGGAACCTGATAAATCAGATAATATGCAGCAAGAAGTGGAAAAGTTGCAATCACAAATAAAAGAAAAAGAAGTTATAGAAAATTTCCTCATGGCTATTGATAACAGCTATCCTGAGCTAATCAGAAAATATGATGCATCAGGTGAAAAACTGTCTTTTGATGAGCTAAAATCTCTATTAATAAATGAAGAAGGAAGAGAAAAGAAACGAAAGAAAGAGCTAATGAAGGTCAAGCTCTGAATGCAGACATAAAAAGAAAGAAAGTGGATGTCAGTTCAACAAACAAAAGTAGAGTATGCTACAAGTGTGGCAAACCAAATCACTTCAGCAGAGAGTGCAAAAACACTAAACAGATTTGTTATAATTGTCGAGAGCTGACTGACAACCACAGAAGCAGCTACATGTCCTAAACCAGCATACCGTGGTAGAAATAAAGTAGGCTATCGTGGTGGTAGAGGAAGAGCTGCTTATTCAAGAGGAGGAAGAGGTGCATACAGAGGAACAGTTACAAAAGGTATTCAAATAAATATAAATAAAAACCATATAAAGTTGCAAAATGAAAATACAAAAGATATCATTAAAACTGGTAAATATGATGGTAAATTTTGGTGGTTAAATTTTGACCTAGTCAATCCAAAAATAACGAATAAAGGAGGAATAGAAGGCTTTTATCAGAACGTAGAAGATAAAACAAAAACAGTAAAGGTTATTGAGAAGGAAGGAGTATTGAAAGTATCAACACATGCAACACTGTAGATGAAAATGTAGTAGAAAATGAAATAGAATATGAAGAAATTGGTAATGAAGATAATGTAGAAAATGAAATAACATATGAAGAAATGGATGAAACGAACTCAGAAAGGCAAATTTCATATGAAGAAATAAATGAGACAGATACTTTACAGAAGTATTTGAAAACTGTGAGTGAAATGGAATTAAATGACATTCAACAATTAAATAGTAGAAAAGTAGAAAGTTTGAAAAATGACATTGGTTTGTTATGGCACTATAGATTGGGGCATGTGTCTAAAAGTTATTTAGAGAAGGCAGCAAAGTTGATCCCAGAACTAAAAGGTGTAAAATTCACAAAAGCAATCACTGATTGTGAAGTCTGTGCCAAAGCAAAAATTACTCGACAACCTAGTAATACAAAAAGGTATCAATACAATGAGCCACTCAAACTTGTTCATACAGATGTCATGGGACCCATATCACCATGTACATATAAATATGGCTCAAGATATATAATAACATTTGTGGATCGATTGTACCAGATATGCTTGGGCATATCCAATGGTAGATAAGAAAGAAGTACATATTGCTCTTAGCAAAATGATGGAGAATGCTAGACTTTTAAAGGGTGAGAATGTAAAAATAACGTTTTTGAGGCTAGATAACGGTACAGAATATTGTACTGAAAACATGAAGGAATTTCTCCGAAAGAGAAAATTGTGCTGGAACTCACTCCACCATATACTCCAAATCTTAATGGTACAGCTGAAAGGTTCAACCGAGAACTACAAAAAAATAAGAAGTGTAATCATAGATTCTGGATTTCCACAGCAACTATGGGCTCATGCTCTACAGTTTATTTTAAGTATATATAACAGAACACCTAAAAGTAGAATCAATTTCAAAATACCTTTTGAAATGATTACAGGTAAAGGATGTACCATAAAATACTTTAGAAGATTTGGAAGTGTGGGATTTGTTCTAGACCCAACAATAAAGAAAAATTCTCAGAAAGAGGAAACAGAGCTTTCCTAATAGCATGTGGAGACACATATTATACCCTTATTGAACCAGAAAGTGGAAAAATAATTAAAAGTAAACATGTAAGGTTCATTGAGTCTAAAACGTATGGGGATTATTTTAATAAAGACAATAAGCAGAATGTAATCAAAGATCCACAAGTCGATGTAAATGAAATAGGATCGGACTTCTTCACCAAGATCTGCATCCAAAAAGAATTACAGAAAAAGTAGTGTGAATGATATTAGAGAATCATTTACTGCTCTAATAGGTGAAAGTATGGAACATATAAGTGACAATGTTTCTGAAGTTGATGAACCTCTGAACTATGTTCAAGCCATTGACAGTAAAAGAAAAGAACGAATGGTTGTCAGCAATAGAATCTGAGTATAATTCTCATAAGAGAAATGGAACCTGGTCATTGATTGACTGAAATCAAGTACCCAAAAATCAGTCTATAATGACTACAAGGTGGATATTCAAAAAGAAAGAAGAACCTAATAATGAGATACGGTACAAAGCTCGACTGGTAATAAGAGGCTATGCTGACACAAATGATTATGATGTAGGAGAAGTTTATGCTCCTGTGGCAAGACTGTCAGATGTAAGATTTCTTTTAATAATTGCAAATAAATATGATTTAGAATTACATCAGCTAGATGTGAAAACAGCCTTTTTAAACGGAGTGCTAGAAAAGGAGGTATTCATGGAAATACCCGAGGATATGAAGGAGGAGATGATCTCAGACAAAAACATGTCTGTAGGTTAGAAAAAGCGTTATATGGATTAAAAGTAAGTCCAAAAAGATGGTATGAGAGGTTCCAAATGACAATGAGTAAATTACATTTGGAAAAATATCCTCTACAATCATGTTTATTTATATGGAGGAAAAAGGGAAAATTTGTTATTTTGTTATTGTATGTGGATGATATTTTAATTGCCAGTAACTGTAAAAATAAACTTAATCAAATTAAAAATGACCTGCAAAAAGAATTCAAATGACTTACTTGGGATGTCCTGAAAAGTTTCTGGGCATAGAAATAAAAAGAGATAGAGAACGCAGAACTATATATTTACATCAAAAAGGTTTATTATAAAAATGTTGAAAAATTTTAATATGCTCGCTAGTAAACCAGTAAGTACCCCAATGGTGACCAGAGAAACAGAACAGAAGGGAGGAATGGAAAGTGAACATTTGTTCAAAAAGGAATTTCCTTTCAGAGAAGCAATAGGAAGTTTACTATACCTATCAAGTGGAACTAGGCCTGACATAACATACGCTGTTAATGTGTTAAGCAGGAAACAAAATAATTACACCTTTGAAGATTGGATGAAAGTTAAAAGAATATTCAGATATTTGAAAGGAACCATAAACTTTGGCTTAGAGTACAGAGGTATAGGAAGAAACTTAGAATGCTATGTAGATGCATCTTTGGGGACTGGTGATCTGAATGGAAGATCAACAAGTGGAATATTAATAAAACTGTTTGATGATGTAATTTTCTGGCGAACTAAGAAACAAACCCATGTAGCTTTATCATCTGCAGAAGCAGAATATATTGCCATGTCATTGGGGTGTAGAGAAGTAGTTAGTATTAGAGAAATGTGTAAGCGTTTTATTCAGATGGATATTATTCCAATAATGTATGAAGACAATAGAGCTGCAATTAATATTGCAAAGTCAGAGGATTCTCAAACATTGAAACATATAGTGAAGTTGTGTTTTCACTATATTAGATTTGAGGTATCAAAAAGAAACATAATTATTAAGTGGGTCAGTACTAAGAATCAATTAGCAGATGCTTTGACAAAACCCTAGGCAATCTTAAATTTAATGAATTCAAAAATGTAGTCTTGAAGGAAACTAATTCTGAATGATTTTTTCTAGCAGAAAATGAAGATAGCTTTGAATAAACAAAGGACATGGGAAATGAAGTTATTTTTAAGGAGCAATGTAGATTTCTATTACTTAATAATGCAAAGATGATAATGTTGATTTATAATAATGAAAATATGTTGTTCATTAACAATTAAGAAGATAATGTTGTTAAAGTAGGTTTATTTTATTAATAAAGAAGATGATAATGTTGATTTATAATAATGAAAATATGTTGTTCATTAACAATTAAGAAGATAATGTTGTTAAAGAAGGTTTATTTTATTTATAAAGAAGATAATGTTGTTAAAGAAGGTTTATTTTATTTATAAAGAAGATAATGTTGTTAAAGAAGGTTTATTTTATTTATAAAGAAGATAATGTTGTTAAAGAAGGTTTATTTTATTTATAAAGAAGATAATGTTGTTAAAGAAGGTTTATTTTGTTAATAAAGAAGATAATGCAGTTAATGTGTTTTTTTAATAACACAAGGTAAAGTATTTTATGTAGAATTATTTAGGTTGAAGGAATAAAGGAGGTGATGAAACAATATAAGACTCTTATCAAAAGTAAGTTTATTATTTGACAATAAATAGGTATTTTAAAAGGAAGCATGGAAAGTGATTCGTCAGCAATATTTGAACTGAAGATTCAAATATCACCGACGAGAAGGGAGCGTTGAAGAATGGATCATATGTGCAGTAGTTCCTACGCAGCATGACGTCACGTAGACAGATGCAGATTTCTCCAGTTTTAGAACTTACTTCGCAGTTATTCGTAGATATGATAAGAGATATAAGTATTCGTGTAAATGTTGATTATACAATAATCCTTCAATTAAACATAAAGTGTTATCTATATAGTGTTTTATTCATAGTGAATCCAGTTCATAAATATACATAATAAACTCAATATTCTAACGAGTCGGCATGCAGTTATCTGCCTGAAGTTATCCACAGACTGTAGCTGCGGGATGAGCAATGTGTTGATAGATAACACTGGTATAGAAGATTGTGGAGCAGCGTTGCCAAGCCTAATTATCTTCCAGATTCCATATGCAACGGATCTTCAAAGTTTGGGAATAAGGATTAAAACAATGTAAGAAAGCGTTAACGTGGTTTGTAGCTTCACGCTGGTTCTTCATTTTCCTGTTCTGGAAATTACAAGAAAACTGCTTCTAGTCATCACGATTTTATTTGCAGATTGAAGACGTTAATTTCAATCAAATTTCGAATGTTCATAACTGGTGAATCACTGGACGGAATTTTACAATAACTGATCTAACTGATATCTTGGGACACACAAATCTATCGTGAAAATTTTTCATTCAAAATTTCATCATGAATGTAATTATCGCGTATACGGACATCGGACGGCCTGATATATTGAAATTTGATCATGGATTATTCAACAGAGAATTGAATGAAATCACCTGAAATCATTTTATCTCTATATTCAAAATTACCGACATTCTGGCAAAAGGATAGCTAGCAGCGCTCCACTAAGCACGCCCACAATAACAAAATTTGATTAAATTTGAATTCATCAGTAAAAAACATGCATTCTTGAGATATTAGATGAAATACGTATAACTCAAATATTCGAAAATAATGCAGAGATTTTAATTTTTTTCAAAGATTTGCAATCGTTAGAGTATTCATGAAAAGAAATAGGTTTGGCCACGCTGCTCTATAATTGACCCAGCGATTTTTCTGTCATATAACTTTGTCAGAAATTAGTGGATAAGTTCACATAAGTGACAGTGACTTCTTCAAAGAAAATTCTTTTTTTGTCCTTGTCCAATGCAGGCAGAAGGTAATCACAGAATACTGAAATCTTTACGTCACAATTTCATAACCTGCAAATAAATGTTTATATTTAAAATTTTATGTTTATCTTATCTCTTCCCTTATAAATTAAAATTTGCGAAAATTTCATCATTTCAACAATACAGTCAGCGCCGACAAAATCTTTTCGTGATTGAAATAAAGTAACTGTTACGAGCGAAACTTAATCGGAGTTATTTGTTTTCTTGGTTGAGGTGTTCTCAGATAAAAAAGTCGGCTATGTGAAAATGAGTATATACAGAGGAAAAACTGCAAAGGAAGTGTTTTTAGCGACTTTATTATATGATGCATTAGACGACGAAAATATCAGGTAAATACTCTTTAGTTATTGCAATAAATTATGCACTGATATTGAATCTGCCACAAAAAGATTTTGTTTTGAGTGCAGAAGCTCTCATAGGGAGAAATGAATTTTTGAATAATTTAATTATTCACACATATGTATCTTATCAAGTCACTTAATGTTCCTATTTATTTTTTTGTGAATGTACAGCATAAAATAAAATTGAATTAGGAAAAAAATGTACGTTAGAAGAATTGACTGTATGAAAGAAAAATCAATTCAGTCATTAGATGAGTTAGCTTCATTGGTATACCTATGTAGGTGATTTTCTCACTAGTTAGTTAATTTTTGTTAGTAAAAGCTTTGATGATACCGAATTCACACAATAATATAGAGCCAGTATTTGGTAATAACGTGATATTTGTCCTTTTGATTCAATATAATTGATATTTATCCTTCTAATTCTCTATAATTTTTATGATTTCAATTGTTAATATAAATATAATTTCATAATACGATTTCTGAGTTCGAATTCTGAACTTTGGGATTTGAATCTCACTGCGCATTCACCAATTTGTAGATCATTGAAATATGCGAATCGAAAGAATAGTGATTGTACTATATTATTGCTATTGAAAATTTCGAAAGTTATGATTTACTAAGCAATCATACAATTCCGATACCTCAGTTCCTCATCCTACCTGGATTTGTTTAGAATTTGTTGTATAAGAATGGGCGCATCCACCATTTCAGTGTTCTTCAATTTCAAAATTATTTTCTCATCATTGTAATTGCCTATGGGCCAAACAAAATTATCTATCAGTCGTGGGACTCAAATATGATTAAAAGTTAATCGAAAAATTAAGTCACATCCCTCTGAATCCAAACTGGAGTTTCTTTAAATATTGTAAATTGAAAATTGTTTGAATTTTTGCTTCACACAGTTTTCTATCGCTGTGTTAAAATATCTGCAGTTGATTTACAGAATCCATCTATATTATATTGAGAGTAATCGTGTGTTGAGAGTTGGTAGGATCGAACCTCAAAGTTAACTGCCACATAATGAAGAATACAAATACAACGCTGTAATGTAATTCATACACTGCTGTTTTTGGTGCTGTAATGCACTTGTTACAGTTCTGAAACATTATCCATTTGAAAATGCTGAATTTTATCCAACTGCATATTTAAGCATATTTTTTAGGTTGATTTCATTAGTGGGTATATTTCAGCTCGATGTATAGAATTGACTAAAGTATTATTCAAGTTGTCGTATTAAAACTAAATATGTAATATTCTACTACTTTATACGTTCCTTTCAGAAGTGATGATTTGATGAGAGATAAAATTTATGAAGGTTCATATTAATGAGAGTCTAGGTCAATTATAATTTGGCGCTATCAGTTTTCACGCTTGATGATGTGCTTGCTTGACAGACATACGCATACAAATTTGGAATCTCTGTGTTGATATGATATTGAATAAATGTCGGCATCATTTATTAGGAGCCATGTAATAATTAAGAATAAAATTAATTTTTATGATATCGATAACTGCTGACAACTGATTTTAAATATTTTAATATTGTAGAGATTTTCAATGCTGGGAAGAGGTGAATGGTTTTATATGAATGAAGTTGACCCACTTTTAAATCCGGAAGATTTTTTTTTCACCTGAAGCAGGTGTTCATCAATTTTACCAAAAATTGCATCAACAGTTTAGTTTAATCCTAGGCTTCGAAAAACAAAATGCAGAGTACAAAGAAAATAAATTATTTAACTATCGTGAATTGTCTTGATTGCCATCACTTTTGGATTACCCTCAACTTTGACCCCGGATTCTTTGCCTGGAAGTCGAACCCAATCGATTGAGACCATTTTCGTCTATTAAAGAATTATAACGGATCAAATAACAAAGCAAATAGGTATTCGTTCATTTTGGGAATCGATTCTGATACTTCGGTTTTGTAATTTGGTAAATCTATGTTCGCATCGTAGTTAGTAGTTCTCCTGCTCTATGAAAAAGAAACGAAGAAGTTTATACCATCTATTTGAATTACAAAAATTTTCAAAATTGAGTCTCAAAGTGGGTGTTTTGCTGTTAAGAAACCTTACAAGTATGTCTTCTTAATTTTGATTGATCCATAGACGAGGTCAAATTCATTCATTCAATAGCATAATTCTCAATAAATGCTTTCGAAAATGAAAGAGCTGTCGCAACGTGAAATTATTTAGGATTTTTTGGCGGTCAGGGTCGATTCCAAGAAAAAGAGCGATTTTCTAATAATTTTTTCAAATTTCAACTCATTCGGCATCGAATATCTTGAATTCAAGGAAGATAAATGTAAAATAACTATTTTCAGATGTTTTGCGTACAATATTTTTTCGGCAACCTTGTTAGAATAACAAATTAATGAAACGACACCTTTCTTTTATATACATTTTAATTCTTATTTAAATTAAACAGAACAGACAATACCAAATATTAGCAAAAACATTCTAATTCTCATTTATATTAATATTTACTGGGTGCAGTAAATTTTCCCGCTCAGAGAGAATTTTCCAACCAAAACTGAAAAATGTTACATCAAAATAAATTGAAATTTTCTAAGGAATCTATTTCTGCAATGAAAAAATGGTGTTGTAATTTGAAAAACGGAAGTTGGCGTCATTTCCGGAAAAACCGGAGGTGCTCATGCCTTGCAAATATTTTAGATTTCATCAGCATCGTGAAATACTCATAAGTGTTGAATTTCATGAAAATACGTTCAGTAGTTTCCCGTATAAATATGGGTGAGGTTCCTCGTGAAAGACCCTGTATATCCATCAGCCACATCAGTAGACTTCCAGCCAGTGGCGGCGTAAAGGGGGGGGCGGTCCGCCCCGGGTGCCAAGCATCAAGGGGTGACAACACGGTGACAAAGAAATACCAACTCTGTCACGCAGGTAGTAGCCGCTGGCGCATCACGATGCTGTTAAGTCATTGAAGAATAATTTTGAGAAACTTGTATCAACACTCGAAGAGATATGTGATCCCAGAAGCAGCAGAGAAAACGTCGATACAAGAGAAGCAGCATCCACACTCTTACCAGCTTTATGTGACTTCAGTTTTTTATGCTACCTCTCTTTTTGGTGTGAAATCCTAGAAGAAGTTAATCAGACACAAAAGTATATCCAAACATCTGGACTATCGCTGGAAAAGTGTGTTATAAAAATTAAAGCCTTAAAATTTTTCTTCAAACTCAACGTATACAAATAGTGGAAAGAGCTATTTCCTACGCAACTGAGAAATGTGAGGACTTGGATATCTCCGTTGAAAGAAGAGGAAGGAGGAGATTTCGAAAACGAATGCCAGGAGAAATGTCCCAAGATGTTGGACTAACATTGCCAGAAGAGTTGCATAGAGCTATGTTAGAAAAGCAATGGATGATATTCTCATAACATTTGGTGTTGTTCAGTCTGAAACTCTACTTACGTCAACAGAAGAACTTCGTGATAAAGTTCCAAATCTTACAAAAATCTATGATGAATTTTCTGCAGAGGACATTATTTTGGAGATATTACGACTGAGGCGCCACTTGGAAGCCGCCAGCATTTCTCTTCAAGAAGCGATCCAATGGACTACCTTGGAGCTTCTGAAATTTATTGTAAAATGGGACTATTCTGAGTCTGTTCCAAGTCTAGCTCTATGTCTAAGATTTTTTTTAACTATTTGTGTTTCGGTGGCTACTTGTGAAAGAAGTTTCTCAAAATTAAAGTTAATAAAATCTTACTTAAGATCTACAATGAGCCAAACACGACTTTCCAGTCTATCCCTATTGTCCATTGAAAAGGAGAGGAAAGTAAATTTTGATAATGTCATTGAGTATTTTAGCAAAATAAAGTCACGTAAACACGTTTAATATTTGTCGTTTTATTTTGAGGGTGCTCGATAGAAAGTCGCCCCGGGTGCCAACCTATGCTACGCCGCCACTGCTTCCAGCCATCGTGTGCCATTATCTCTTGGTCTTAAGAATGTATGAATCAAGTTATTATCGCAGTCAAAGTATATTTCGAAGAGACCAATCGTATGATTTTGTCTTAAATTGTCTAAAAATTGGAAAACAACCCTGTGTTCGTGTTATCCAAGGCTGTTTTCCATGTGCATATCTCCTAGTGATAATATGACGCCAAAGAACCTCTGAAAACACTAAATCTCGGACGAAAACAGTACGAAGTTTAACTCTTCACTTATCTCAAGGGTTACGCCAGTTCCTAAGAACTTTGTTATCTTGATCTTTGTCAGTAGAATAACAATCTTGTTTGAATTTGAATCTAATATTAGATTTTTCATAAGCACATTTGTAATTTTCTAATGATATATGATAACTTTCAAGGACGAAGGGGATGTGATTGATTGATCGCATTCATTTGAAAGTATGTCAAAGGTTCGAGTTTTACTCGCTTATACCTAGTGGACCAGTGAGGTATCGTTTTGCCCAAATGTCTGTAATTTTCGAAAATCACCAGACTCTATGATAAAGAATTCATGGCCAAATTCAAGTATGTCAGCCTAAATTTTTTTTTCGAAAATAATGAAATATGAAACTGACGATTAACAATTAATTAAGTCAAACGTCAAAATGATAACTAAATGACTATCAGTGATATCCAGATTCAAATTAACTCAATAAAAGTAGGGATTAATGAGTTTAGAATCCCAAGGAAGGTAAATGTATATTTCACTTATTTTTTTTTTGAGTTGTTATGGTTCATTTTCAGGGATGCGAGGCGAAAAACTTGGCTTTATTGGCGCGACCCAAGCATTTAGATAGCAATATTTATCATCTTGAAAGCGAATTTTTCAATTTTTTTGTGGTTCACTTGAAGTTAAAAAAATGCTGGTCATTACATATGTTTACGCTATATTGACATGTTTTTCTGAAAATTGCCGGAAAAGTTACCACTTCCGCATTTTCCCAATAGTGAAGCCTTGGGAGACTCGTCAAACTTAAGCTATTTGCAAAGCTGCAGCTTGCTTGAAATAATTTTGTATTGTATTATATTATATTTGTTTCTAATCTGTAAAAAGGTTAGATAAATTCCAAAAAAATCTCAATAATTTGTCGCAAATGTCGGTTTATTTTTCTCTACATTTGTTGTGGCCAAAATGAGAAACAAATAAAATACTTATATTTGATAATTTTTTTTTGTACGTGGGCCCGCACGCAGACTATATAATTACAACACTCTGTAAGCACGAGTTCATCTTTAGTTGCCCTTCCCGTCAATCATCCGAAATGACTTGATAAGACATCGAAACAATATTATGTTAAACTGTCCATTATTCACAAAAATCGATTGTTTTCAACATTATCAGGTGCTAAATCCGTTTTATTGGTTTTCTCGATACTCGAAGAATCAATCACAGATCTTTGACACCGCTTGGTGTCAAAGTGTACTACAATAAACTCGTTTCATCAATCAATTAAGCATGTTTGTAAGCCAGAGGCACGATAGAATCGTCTCAAATTTATCTTGGTATAATTTTCTCCGCAGTTGTAATTATGAATTGATGTATCACAAACACTGATATCCTGTTTTATCCGGTTCATGTGGTCATTAGTTTGGATTTCTTGTATCTCTATTTTGTCCCACAAAAGACGCCTTTTCTTTATCTTTCGATCTTTTATTGATGGGAGTGTGAAAGTGGGACTTTGATTCGATTTCTGTCTGGTTATATCTTTGCGATAACAGTGTTTACCTCTTGTCGATGTCTTGTTTCTGAATCCTTGACTTGCGTGTACGGTCATGCATGTTGTTGAACATATTCTGAGTAATTGGTGTTTTCCAATTTTCTTATAATTGGATGATACGATAGAAACGAAGCCGAAACAATGTCGAAACATTTTTTGTGTGTCGAAACAGAGGGGTTCCCACAAGATCATAGAATAGTAACGATTTAGACGGAACAGATTATAGAACACAGTTGCAGAAACACGTAGACTGAAAGCAAAGATTAACTTACAAAGATGGAGCACTCCGGCCTTTTTCTCGTCAACGATTCAATGACCTTGAGAATTCTATCGTTGAAAAAAGGGGCGGGACTAACAAGAGAAGGATATATCTCTCTCTTTTCTCCAAATTCGAATTTAAACCGCGAAACAATTTACCGGGTATTTCTGAAAATCATAGCAGATCCTTAATTTAATCAAAACCTTTGAATTAAATGGCATATTTTAAATAACTTGTCTATGAATTCTTTTCCCTCCATTCGAAAATTTTTAATGATGTGTGTGATATATGGAGTAAAAGTTATCGCTGATTTTGTATAGAAAATTTAGAATTTCATTCCGCTCGGGTTTTCATATTTGGATTAAGCTTTTTCATAGCTCTGCAGAGAAGTCTGGTTTGTAGATAAAATGAGTGAAACCAAGGGAAGATGTTCAGTTAAGTACTGTTCGAATGTTTCGGGTGTGAGATTCTTTAGATTTCCCAGTTCAGATGACCCTCAACGAGCCCTGCAATGGAAATTGGCCTGCAGCGATACAACAATTCTGAGGAAACAGGATTTGCGGTGATCACTTCGAACCTTATTTAATGACTGGCCGCTACTTAAATAAAACGGCTATTCCTACTTTGAACCTGTTTAAGAGACCGAAAAGCTTTGATATAGGTACACAAACCGATAGAATAGGAATCGATAAGGGAACTCAGACATGTTCCACAAATGGCAAACTGCAATGTGCAAACATCACAAAACATGAAAGCCGCTGCCACTACATCTCATCAACTGCTAATCCAAAAGCTGAGAACTATCCCTTTTCATCATTCTTGCTCAGTTTCCCTACAAATATATGCTAAATTTGTTTTTAAAAATGAGAATTTTTACTTAATGAAGTATGCAAATCAAAATTTACAGAGTGATGAATGTAACAAGAGGCAAAATTAAAAAATTAGAAAGTTCAATATACTGCAGCACAAATGATGTGTTAATATTTCTCAGTGTTTTCTTCCAAAAGTTACCGTTCAACTGGATATCAAGTTCAGGGATCTGATCCCTTTGTATGTATGAATATTTTTATAGAATAGGAAATTGCCCTTCCTCTTGTTTTTTTATGTTCTGAGAATGCTTAAGATGGAACCGAGATAATTATATGACAAAGATTGATAATGCTGAAGGAAACTTGACTACAAATTTTTAATGAATTTCTTTATCTTTTGATGTAACTATATTGAATGAATTATAATGAAAATTTCCTTTTTATTTGTTGCCCTCTTGTTTTAGCCCATTATTTAGACATTCAATACATGAAAGTGAAATTATTGTCTGGAATTGGTAAAAAATTTTATCAGCAAAATTCACAAAGTTTTATGATTACAATTATTCGTCAGCTTATTTTGTGTAACTTTGAAATTGGTGAAACAATTCATAAGACAGGAATTAACTTCTTATTTGTAAGAAGTTTGTCATCAATAATCAAAGGACTTCTAACTTGCAAACATAATATAATGGTTCCATTAAAATTTTTATGGAAATATATTATACATTATTCTTACATTCTTGTATAGTAAATACTTAAAAATTTTCATCCACATATAATAAGATCAATTAAAAGAAAATTTCTTCTTCTCATACGATTTTGAAAAAGGATATTTCTTATTCGTTTGTTTACAAAACTGCAGTATTAGTTGAACTATATGTGAGTAACATTACTATTTAATTCATCCATTGTGTCAAATGATATTTTCTTGTTTCTTATGAATTCTCTCTGGTCTCCACACATATTCCACAGGAAATAAATGTTCTGTTATTGAACTCTTCCTCAAAGTTATATGGCAATGACCTAAAATTTCAGAAGATGTGAACTTTTACAATTTTCTCAGTTGAATTGTTGTAGCTCTAAATTATAAGATATTTTAGTAATAAATTAAAATAAATTGCAAATGATGAAAACACAAATTAACAGTGAAAATAATGCTACTCACGAAATTGCGTATTGGTTCCTGAAGGAAGTCGTTCAGAAACACTTTTGATGAAAGAAAAGTGCTTTCATATTTCCGAATAAATAAAAAATGATTTTTCCAAATTCATCTTCATGTCGATTAAAATCCTTTTCTGTTAAGATTCTTGCTACAGGAACTAGGAACCGATTGGCTATCTTATTGTACGTGATAACGAAATGTGATTTCATTGGTGTTGCCTCGATTTACATTGCTCTTATGGGATTTTGAGTCAAGGGAAGAATCGTTTTATGCGATTCTGTGGTTTCGCTTCGTAATACGTGAACAAAATTTTCAGTACTAATTTGACAGAGTGCACCCTCTTGTTTCTACTCTTTGCTGAAAGTACGATAGAAATTAACAATCGTAGGTTTCATTCATATCATATATACAGGGCGAGTCCTTGACCACTGCGTTAATTTTAAGCATAGATTCTTGACGTCAAAGGAAACATGTTCTTCCTATAACATTTTTTCCAAATTTGGCCCCGTTCAAAAGATATAGGGTGTTGAAATTTTATAGAAAAATTGCATTTTCACCTGTAATATTCAATCGACAAAATCAATTGAAATGATCTCTTGTAGAAGGTTTTCGATAACAGTCTTGCATATTTTGGCATCAATAGATTTATTCCATTTCTTGTGTGTTTCTCACTACTACTGTACAGATTGGTTAAATTGCATGAAAAACAAATATCACTTCAACTAAAGGTCCGTATCTTGTACTTCCTAGAATCATTAGTATTTTTTGCAGATTAAATCATTCGTCATCTTTTTATTAAATTGCACCATTCTTGAGATATTTGAAGTTGAAAGGAATTAAATCGATATAAACATCTGATGAAACACGAGTGAGTGAATCATTTCTTAGAGGGAAAATAATGTTTTTAAACAATTCAGATTCAATAGTGGATGCTGTGGAAGGTAATTTTCATTCAAACTAAACTGGACTGCAAAGGGGTATTTGCCCAATGTGAAAACTTGAAATGCTTATAACTTTTTAACGCAGCTGAATATGGAAAAACGGTATGGAAAAAAATTTTTCTTTTGATCTCAAAAACCTATTAAAATTAACTCAGTGATCGAAAAATTACCCTGTATATATATTTTACTGAAAAAAATTAAACTGTGAATGGCAACATCGGTAACATAAGATAAATATCTGAGGAATAAGGTGTTGAAAAAACTATTCTGAAAGAGAACACTGAAGAACTTGAATCAATACTCCACGACTCATTGATTGTTTCAAAATGTAAACAACGCCATGATCCCAAGGTTTAAAATACTACTACAACAAATGTGTAGTAATTAGTCAAATGTGGATTAAATTCCAGGAGAATCCTCAATCAACATTAGTCATTGGAAAATTCCTCGAGAAACTCTACAAATCGAACAAACGAAATTATATAATGATGAAATCATATAATGCAACAAGACAATACGATAAACTTGTCTTGTTAAAAGCTTAGAGATCCTTTCTGGAACACAGATGTTTACTATGACTTGAACCTTTATCATTCAGCTTTGATTTACATTATTTTATTTCATTTGTTGGAATCGCTCCTATTTTTAGAGCTCGGTGGCCGGCCGTGAACTCGCGTCATGAGCTGAGTAATAACGATTAGTTGCTAATCTACGGAAACACTGATTTCTAGCGTGAATTGGCGAATTATCGACCAGGAATTTGGACTCTTTTTATCGGAGAAAATTCCCTGGTATTTAACTTTTAATTATAGAGACGAGAGAATAGACGGATATGTGTAAAACAGAGAATAATTGAGGCTCTTTGGCATACCTATGAAATGTCACCCACTAATACCACTGTTAAAAATTTGGTTATGGCTTTAAACGAACCGAAGATTTCCGAGTGAGAAAGAACGATCAGTTTCTAATCTACGGAAACACATCAATTCGAACCATGCATTGATCGAGAAACTACCAAAATGGGCCAGAAGACACAGAAAAAAGAACTGAATAAAAAAATACTTATTGAATAGTGTGAATCAATTAATTTAGTAAAACAATTGAATTAAAAATTAATTTCATATTTTATCCAATAAAATATCATAGTGCCTGTCGAAACCTTGTAGAAACAAATGTAATAAAAGCAATTATTCAAGCAATGTCTATTTTTTCGTTCAGAGCCAACCTTAACGTAACGGTTTTATAATTTTCATTGACACTTGCAAACAATTAATTACATAGTGCCCTAGCAGCCATCGATCGAAAGGAAATCTCGTTATGAATTTGAATTATACCTAATATTTCCTCTAATAGTTATTTATGTACCTATTGCGTTATATGGATCCTAATGCCCGGAGGGAAACATTCGGCCCGAGGTATGAATGTTGCCCGATGGGCGTTAGGATCTAATAACGCTCGTGGTGCATACAAGATTTTATTTTTCACGAATATATCATTGAATTACAATAAAATTCGATTGCTTCTATGATTTTTTTTCCATTTAACTTTCAGTAGTAACCATGGCATTTGTTAATATTTTAAAATTCGTTGTTGCTGTCATCATTTTATTAAGTGAATGTCATTACTGTTTTCGTTGTGAAGATTTAAAGAAATAACAGAAATGAATAGCAATTTGCCAAATAATATAATTGAAAATGCAGCCAAAGCTGCAAATAATTTATTACCAGAAAAATTCAGACTCGTCTACGACAAGGATTATGAAACATTCCATCAATGGAAGTTGAAAAATGAAATAATTGCTATAGATGAAACAGTGTTATTGGCGTACTTTCAAGAATTGGTATGCTATTTTATTTTTCATTTTGTTCATGTGTGGGTAATTTTTTTTATTTCAGTCTGAAAAATTTTGTCCTGCGTCATTGTGGACGAAATATTCTATTTTGAAATCTACACTGATTGTCAATGAAAATATCAATATTTCACAATTCTCCCGGCTAGTAGCGTTTTTAAAAATGAAATCTAAAGGATATATTCCGAAGAAATCCAAAGTTTTGACAGCAGAATTAGTTCATACATTCATCAATGAAGCTCCTGATGAAATTCATCTTCTTCATAAAGTAGTTCTAATAATGGGTGTTTTTGGAGGATCAAGGAGAGATGAATTAGTGAAAATGTCTATCAAAGATATAGAAGATAAGGGTAGCTGTTTACTTGTTAAAATACCCGAAACTAAAACCGGTATGTCAAAAGGATTTAGCATTGTAGAGGAAGAAAAATAGGAGCTTTGGGGCTGGTCAGAAAATATATATCCTTGAGACCCAGTGGAGTGAAGAATCCTAGATTTTTCCTCACGTTCCGAAATGGTCGGTGCACCATCCAACCTGTTGGCAAAAATACCATGGGAAGTGTGCCTTCGATGATTGCCAAATACTTAAAATTGGATAATGCAAATGAATATACAGGACATTGTTTGAGACGGACTTCAGCAACTCTTTTAACTGAGGCTGGTGCATCATATGAAACGTTAAAAATACACGGAAGATGGAAGAGTGCATCTGTGGCGGAAGGTTACATAGAGCAGAGCATTTTTTCCAAAAACAAAATATCGACGATGATTGTGAATTCGGTAACAGATTCTCATGAATTCTCTAGTGGTTCTCTTGTGAACGAACTTCCAAGTACTTGTGGTCAAGTTTTCGCTCCTCAGGTTTCGAAAACATCCCAAGATTCACGATTGAAGAATTTTTCCGGGAAATTCGAAAACTGCACTTTTAATTTTAATCAAGAAAGACTTTGTTTTCGTTTGTTGAGTTGTCGTTGTTTTAGTATTAAAATTCTGCGAAATAAATAATTTCTTTCTAGCTTATTTTGCTTCTCGCACAACGAGCGGGCGTTATGATCCATAATGCCCGCTAAAATGCCCACGGGCATAATGAGTGTATTTATAGCAACCCTTCCTAAGGTAAAATAAACATATAATGTACAAGTGAAAAATAAAAGGTATTTATTATTTGAAATTTCATTAAAATGGGATAAAATTTTGTATACGAAACGTGAGTTAAAAATGTTATAACGTTATAAATGTTTAACCCACGAGCCCGTAGGGCTAGTGGGTTAAACTTTCTTCTCAGGAATAAACATTCATATTACTCACTTGTTGTATAAATAACTAGAAAAATCTAAGATATTTAAATTATTACTTTTAATTTTATTTCGATGTGGTTATATTCACGTATATAAATTTTTTAGAAAGCAATTATTATTAATAATGTGAAGATTAATTTAACATTTGGTATTCACTGCACTTATCTTGATTTTCAACGCATTTTTCCTTTCGAAAGAAGTCCACATGATGTCCGTCCCGTCTCTCTTCCTAGCGAACTACTCTTGCTTAAGGCTTTTCTAAAATTTCTTTTTAACAAAGTGCATGAGTTAACTAAATTCATATGCAGAATTCGACCAAAAATTTTATGAACATATACTGGGTGTCCTAAATTCGTTGTCTAGTGAGGGGATCTCAGAAACCCGATGAGCTAGAACAAAATGAATGGCACATTTTGGAGCTATATCGAGAGAATTGGAAAATGGGGTAAAATGAAAAGTTCTCATAATTTCTTCATTACTGAATTTTTAAACATAAAATTAAAACATTATACAGGCACTTTTTCTTATTGAGTTGATTGAACTAAGTAATCAATTTTTTTTATTACAATTATTTTCGTTTTAATACAAACTTGTGATTGTTTAAATGTTAACCATATAAATTTCTATAACAAATAAAATTCCCCTTTTTTCCTTTTCAAAAATATTAAACATGATATCTTAATTTCTTATCAAACTTCGAAATAATCAAACGTTTTTCTTTCACACGACAAATCAAGCAAGTGCCTATCTATAATTTGAATTAAAATTGAACGGAATAAGAAATTGTTTTTCCTTCTGATTTATTGTCATAATGGGTAGCATAGCTGGTTAATTACCAACAAAACATCAGATAATGGAACCTAATCTTTCACAAAATTATCATGTCTTGTTTTTAAATATGCATGTCATATTTTTTTTGTGAAATTAGATTTATAATGAACTTGTTACTGAATAACGCATGCTTGTCGCACATCAGGAATATACATGTTTTTCAAAATATATAATTTGTTGAATTTTTCTCAGTTTATCTACACCAAACATATTACATGCGTTTCATAAATTAGATCAATGTTTAATGCGTATTTCCTACAATCTTCAAAAAGTAGATCACTAGCGATACTGTCACTGAAACTATCTTGAACGTGCTCATTAAATTCGAGTGATTGTTTTTCTTAATTATTATGATTTAAATTGACAATTAACAACACCATTATGTTTCATTTTTATCGAAATTGTCGCACAAACAAAAAAACAATAAAATTGAAACTCGCTAAACAAAATTATGGATTTTTATTGATAGCTATCGCGTTCCCCGTTTTTTATATGAATTGGAAATTTCATTTTTTAATTATGAAATATTTTATTTTTGAACTTATTCCGTATCTTCACATACAACTATTGTATGTGTTTAGTCAAAGAAACATCTACTCATTCACGAATATTTTTTTTTTTTTTCGTTTGAATTGTTAATTCGATATTTTTCATTTTGTACTCTCTTTTATTGTTGATCTTTTTAAAAACCGTTGTTACGATGATTACCTTTTATACAGGGTGTAACTAAATAAGTGTAAAATATTTAAGGAGGTGATTCCTCATCGAAAAAAAGATAGGATCTTTCACATAAAGAAACTTCATTGGAGCATCCCTTGTTAAGATACAGCCCCTCAAAGGGAGTACATAAAATTTTTATAACAATTTTTTTTACAAGCACCAAAAACGTTACAATATTGATATTAACCTAACGTTTCATACTAGCAAAAAGACACTTATCAAGTTATTTATTTGGTTCACCCCACGGTTGTAAGAGTGGGAAACGCAACCCCTAAAGTTTATTTCCAATGTAACTTTTTGTTTTATTATTTGTTTACCATTTAAAAATTTATTTCCGATAATCTGTTTCATTCTAAACAAAAAATGTCTCATGAGTTTTTTGCCCAAAATAAACCAGTTTGCAGCAAAAAATTATTTTACGAACACTACAGAAATAGGTACATCGTCGTAAATGCAAACTGGATTTATTATTATTCTGTAGTTAGTACCTGCATTAAACGACTAAATGGTAAAAAAAAACTAATTTATTAATAACAAAACACACTTTTTTGGTGCTAGTGAAAAAAATTGTTTTACAAATTTCATGTACTCCCTTTGAGGGGCTGTATCTTAACAAGGGATGCTCCAATGAAGTCTCTTTATATGAAAGATCCTATCTTTTTTTCGATGAAGAATCACCTCCTTAAATATTTTACACTTATTTAGTTACACTCTGTAATTTCGGATTAGACAACCCTAGTGTTGAAATCTGCCAACTGACAGCTATCGTAAAGCTTGAAATTTTTGAGGTTATACGCAGTCAGAACGTTTTGACACACAAGTGCTATTTGTGTTGTTTATAGTAACTTAAAAGATTCATCTCGCTCAAAAAATGGAATTAAATCGTGAATATTTTCGTGCGATTATTTTTTACAACTTTCGACTTGGATTAACTCAACAACAGTGCATCGATGAACTTAATTCAATTTTTGTCGATGAAGCCCCATCAAGGACCAGTGTTTATCGGTGGTATGGTGAATTTAACTAAGGTTGTATTAGGTGTACAAAAAAATTTCCGCGGTTTTTTATAAAAAATTAGGAATTTATTGTAAAGGAAAAGTACATTACGTTTTATTCAAAGTATTTTCCATCATTTGCTACTACTTTTCCCCATCTTTCTGGCAACATTCGGATACCCCGTCGAAAAAACTCTTCATCTTTTGACGCTATCCACAAATCTACCCAATTTTTGGTGTCTTCATATGATGTGAAGCGCTGCTCAGACAGACCATGTGCCATCGACCGGAACAGATGATAATCAGAAGGGGCTAAGTCTGGTGAATACGGCGGGTGGGGTAAAACTTCCCAGTTGAGTGTTTCCAAGTATGTTTTTACCGGCGCCGCAACATGTGGACGAGCATTATCGTGTAAAAGAATAATTTTGTCGTGTCTGGAGTAGTAATGGGCTCGTTTTTCCTTAAGTGCCCGACTCAATCTCATCAATTGTGTTCGGTAGAAAGCTCCAGTAATTGTTTCGCTTGGTTTCAGCAATTCATAATACACGACACCAAGCTGATCCCACCAAATACACAGCATGAGTTTTTTTCCATGAATATTCGGCTTAGCTGTCGATGTTGATGGTTCGCCGGGCTTAACCCATGACTTTCTCTTCTTTGGATTATCGTAGTGAATCCATTTTTCGTCACCAGTGACTATACGATGCAAAAAACTCTTTTTTTATTCCTGGCAAGCAGCATTTCACTCATGCATAATCGGCGTTCAACGTCTCTCGCCTTTAGTTCATATGGAACCCAATTTCCTTGTTTTTGAATCATTCCTAACGATTTTAAACGATGTGAAATTGCTTGTTGAGTCACTTGTAGAGTAAGTGCAAGTTCTTTTTGCGTTTGGGACGAATCTTCTTCCAATAGTGCTTCTAATTCCATGTCTTCGTACACTTTCGGCCTTCCACTGCGTTCTTTGTCTTTAACGTCAAACTCACCGTTCTTAAACTTTTGAAACCATTCCTGACAACTTCTCTCACTTAAAGCAGCTTCACCATATGCTTCTAGAAGCAATCGATGCGCCTCAGCTGCAGATTTTTTCACATTAAAGAAGTAAATGAAAAGTTCCCGCAAATGATGCTTATTCGGAATAAAACTTGACATTTTTGCACGAAAAAAATTACGTGATGCTGATACGGAATCACTAGTACTTTAAGGTTATGGTGTTGCCAGATGACTAAACTTGGGATATTACGTTTTACATCTGACAATTTCTCCATAACCTTCTGGTGGGGCCATCTTTTGACAAACTGCGGAAACTTATTTGTACACCTAATAGTTTAGTCCGAGACGAATTTAGTGAACGTCTTCCAAAATAGGTGGTTGTTCCGAAAACCATTGATGCATTGAGACTACCTTAGGCATTAGTGGGACCAGCATATATTCAATATTGCAGGAACATTCGACCGTCAAAAAAATTTGTTCGCCTTGGGTCCCACACAATTTGTCAATCGCTCAAAAAAAGCTCGTGTCGATTGGTCGAAAGAAATGCTCCAAAAACACGATCGCGGTGATTTGAAGCACGTCAATGACAGAATATTAGAAATATCCATAACATATTTATTCACACAGAACTTATTCTACATCTGACGGATAATATATGTATTATAACTCTACGTACTGTAAAAAAAATTAAATATAACTTCAATTCATTCAATAGTTATTCTTTAATTACAGTGCTATAAACGCCTTTCTTGCGAAGGGCGCTGACTTCAATCTTATATTACCAGGACGTGGAATTTCAGCTTTTCACCTTGTGCTTGGAAAAGAATCCGAAGAATTTTCCACAAAATATACAGGGCTGCTGTTACAGAAAGGTGCAGATCCTAATATAAAGTAAGAGAAATTTTTTCTGTGTTTTTCAATTTCACTAAAAATTTTCTATTTCCAGAACCACAGATGGTCTCACTGGTTTGCACATCTCAGCTGCCTATGGCAGAGCAAAGAATCTTCACTTATTATTGTGTTGTGGTGGCGACACTGAAAGTCGTGATGTTAACTATAAGAAACCAATCGACTACGCTGAGGAATACGAGCATAAGGATTGCAAGGACCTGTTGCTATCATTTATGGAAAGCCAGCGGCTTATGCTGCGATCCGACATTGAGCCGGCCTTCAATCTCACCCTAGGTAAGTACGGTGTATTGAAATATTTTGAGATTATATTTACGAGAGTTGACTTTTATATTTCGAGATTAGAGAACAAAAACAAATATAAATAATTGAAAATCGCTCTATTGTTTTTCAAAATATTTCTCATTAAGATCTATTCACTTCTGCATGCGTTTGAACCAATTGTCGAAGCACTTATGCCATTCTGATTGAGGTATCTCCAAAACATGCATTCTAAACGCACCAATCGCTTCTTGTGTCGAAAAACGTTGACCTCTCAATTTATTTTTAACGTACGGTGCCAAGTCAGGACTATACGGCGGATGCCTCATCAAATCGATGTTTTGAGTGCTCAAAAATGCAGTTGTTTTAGTAGATGTCGTGGTGAAGGGTGATCCGTCTTCGGCGGTTGATTTTCCTGATTTCTTGGAAGGCAACTGGCAAAACAAAGGTTGTGTACCACTCAGAATTGACTGGTCTGCATTGTTCTAGTGGTACGATTGCCAAATGTCCCGTTTTTCCAAAAAAAAAAACAGGCGACCCCTTGCTTGGAAGTGCTTCGTGCGCGAGCAAATTTTTTCGGATTAAGCTCATCTTGAAACACCCATACAGTCGGCTGTTGTTTACTTTCGGGCTCATACGCCTAAATCCACGATTCATCACCTGTCACGATGTCATAGAAGTGCTTCGAAGTACCGCGATATTTTTTGAGCATTTCTTTCGACCAATCGACACGAGCCTTTTTTTGAACGATTGACAAATTGTGTGGGATCCAACGCGAACAAATTTTTTTGACGGTCGAATGTTCCTGCAATATTAAATATATGCTGGTCCCACTAATGCCTGAGGTTGTCTCAATCTCACGATAGATCACATGACTATCTTTCAATATCAGGTGGCTCGTTTTCGTTAATTGAAGAGACTATGCATACCTCTGAACCCGTTTTCAAGCAATGATTTTTTCGTGGATTATCGGGGCAAAATATTATGATTCAAGGCGAAAATGGAATTATTTTAAAAATTAGAGGTAAAATCATGCATACTATATATGGAACTTACACGCCTATTTTGTCGTCTGCCTAAGATAAATGTATGAAAGCATCTCTTTTTTCAACCTATCATTGAAACCGGATTCTATGAAAGTTGTAAAGCTAACAACCTAATCTGAATAATATCTATATTTCCTGAATTTTCTACAGTAGATTTAAATCTAAAAAGAATCAACCTTTCTTATATCTTGAAAGGGACACTCAATATCCAAGGATTTTTCCTCGTTTCAAAATAGCAATTATTTTAACCTTACGGAACTCTGAGGGAAAAAGGTTTTTTGAATTCATGTTTAATGTTATCTTTGAATTTACCATTAACAAACGATAATCGGACGTAAACAATTAGGCATCATTTTCAGGAAGAGAGTAATTAATTTCCAATATAAATATTGTTTGAAATACGATCAGATTTTAATTGAACCGTGAGGTTGAAATGTGGTAAATACAATACTTATTTACATCATCTTTTCATCTTTCTAGCCAATCGTTGACCTTCACGTCAATCTCGGATAGTCCTTGAGTATCACTTTATCAACTGCAAAAAAAAATACACTGTCGTTTCAATCTTTTTTTTCGTGTGGCAAAGTTCGTCATTTTTGCTTGTAAGATTTATTGCCATCCATTTCCTTCCATAAATCAATCAATTCGAACAATCGACAGATTTATCAGTCACTAATATGTATATTGCATTTTTTGAAAACAAATTCGATAAGCACTGACGTTAAATCAGTATGTTCTCACACACTTATTTATGTCCTAATTTCCAATATCTTCAAATCCTTATCCTTTTGGGCAAATCTTTGTTTTTGTATTATTAGATGTTTGTTTCAAATGTTCTATCAAAAATAAGTGTAATAGTTTATTTTCAGCTTCGCGGAATTGATAATGTGTCAATCATGGTTATATTCGCGTGATATGATTGAAATCCTGTATTTTTATAAGTAAATGGGGCTTTTCTAGCAGTTGGATTTGGCATAAATGATAATATAATTGTTGACCAATTCCCAAGTTGAATTATTTCGTAATAAAATTTATTTTCTTGATTCTTAATGAAAATTTATTCACTTAAATCAAGAATATCAGTTTCTTCGAATCTTAAATATTTGTTTTATCATACAAAAAATTTTATTATTAAATATCAAAAAATTTCTTTTCGAATTCAAATAGTTGATTAATTTTTCGATTCGAAAATTGATGCTGCCAGAGAAAAACTATTGTAATATTCAATTTACGCATTATTAGATTATACTCGTACTTAGGAACTTAAAACATATTTTCTCAAATTGAGACTTCATCAGTATTCTCTTTTTCTTAGAGTTATGTGAATAAATTTTTAAATTTTCTTTGAATACCCTGATGTGCTCCACAAGCTTCATTGATTTTCCGTTTTCCTTATCTTATTTTCCTTATTTTTGGAATACTTTGCATCCTTAATCACTTCTGAATCCAATTGATTGATTGATCAGGTATTAATTATAAAATTCCAATAACTTCCATATAAATACAAGTCTTTCTCGAGATTTAGCGTCAGGAATTTTGTCTAAACTTCTCGACAAATGTGTGTTACTAAGTGAAATGTAATTTAAATCTTATCTAGTATTTCGAATTCAATTTTCGCACATATTAATTTTTTTCTCAAATCCTGAAGGTTAATTGCGTTGTTTGTCTAAAATTTGTTCTCCTTTCAAAAACATATATCTCTCGTGTAATATAATTAATTGAAATATTCTTAGCAAGCAGCTATTTTTAGCGTATCCTGGTACTGATATGGAGTTATGGAAAATTTAAGGGATAATAATTATAATTAATGGCTCACGAACATGAGGTATGTAAAAAATACCTAAATCTAAGTCGAAATATCATATTGGTTCCCTTGAAAATTTGAAAAGATAACGTTTTCCGAAATAAGACTCCATCTCCTCTAGCAAGATCTTAAAAAGATGATGCAATAATGTAACTTCTATAGTAAGATATTTAACTTCAAAATATCGTTTAGTATTTCAGAGATTTAGAAGTGAATATAGTGTTTCAGTGTACCATCAGAAACCCGATTTAGTGTTCATAAGAAAAATTAGGATATTTTTTAATTCACGTATTGCAAAATCATGAATACGCCATTTCTATTACATCAGAAATATATTGGAATAAAAATCGTGAACGTAGAAACAGTTGAAGTTTTTTTATATGTTGGGTAAGTATTCGAGAATTCAACAGAAAATTTTTCTAATTATGAAATGTGTATCGAATTCACCGAGGGAATCCGTGAAAATAATAACGAAGATTTTATAAGTTATGTAAAAGAAATTATTTATTTATTATTATATAATTGATTTGAAATGTAAATGAAAACTATTATTTCAGATATTGCAATAAACTTATATATAAAAAAATTGTTATTCAATGAAATTTCCACATTTATTTATATTTTGAATTAATTTTAACCATAGGTTCTTGAGATCAAAAGAAACACTTTTTTCCATACTGTTTTTTCATATTCAGCTGCGTTAAAAAGTTATAAATAAGAATTTTAAGTTTTTACATTGGGCAAATACCCCTCTATAGTCCAGTTTAGTTTGAATGAAAATTTTTTGACAGTTCCAACAACCAATAAGATTAATGATTCTAGGAAGTACAAGATACGGACCTTTAGTTCAAGTGATATTTGTTTTTCATGCAATTTAACCAATCTGTACAGTAGTAGTGAGAAACCCAAAAGAAATTAAATAAATCTATTGATGCGAAAATATGCATGACTGTTATCAAAAACTTTCTACAAGAGATAATTTCTATTGATATTATTGTTTGAATATTACAGGTGAAAATGCAATTTTTTTATGAAATTTCAACACCTTATATCTTTTGAACGGTGCCAAATTTGGAAAAATGTTATAGGAAGAAAATTTCTTTTGACGTCAAGAATCTATGGTTAAAATAAACGCAGCGGTCAAAGACTCACCCTGTATATTTTTTCAGATTACTTTTACATGTATGTTTTGTAATCAAGTGCAATTCAGTAACATAGAATCAATTCAAAATAAAAAAGTTTTTGTTCAGATATGCTGTGATGCACTGGTTATTATTTCAAAGACAATGTTTTTAATTTTTTTTTTTTTTTATTATTAATAAATATCCTGTAATGAAGTTTATCTCAACGTGATTGCCAAGTTTGATATATTTACTTCAAAATGGCATTTCTTTCAATTGACAGTGCAACCATAGACCGAAATAAATTACATATTCTCGAATTATTAAAATTATATAAAAGAAAGTAGAAAGTTTTTTTATCAATTCGGAGAAAAAGTCTAGGAACAAAAATAAGATCAATTTTTAAGCCCATGAGTCTATCACGTCTCTTTTAATTTCACTTTCGTGATCCCTGCGATTATCTAAATTATTAATTAACGCCACTGTCGAATTTGTTGTTTCAATTTCGAGTCGCTATCTCTCGAAGACTTGCGATATTGATATTTTCCAGAACTAATTATTTTTTAGCGTAGTAGCCAGGGAGCAGGAAGGTTCAAAAATGAAGAATCACGACGCCAGTGACGTAAATGTTGTGTATTTTCATGATCTCAATTTGTTACGGACGAAAAATTATTATCTTCTAATACGAAATATAGAGATAAAGTTTTATTCGTGCCATTAGCGACACTAATTAATGCTTTAATCAGGTGGACAATTTATTTCGAGATATGGCTGTTTTTAATGAAAATTAATACTCAAATTGCCTTCTTCTAAATTCCAATCAAAATTAGGTATATCAACTCCATCGAAAACAATTTAGAATATCTTTTTTCAGTATGCTCTTGTCTTTTGAAATAAAGGGTTATCCAAATGGGACTTAGCAACTTTGAATCTAAATAAAACACAAACCATTTGAGATATTTCAAAAACTTTAATATTGGCTTGAAGTACAAACATAACATTTATGAATGAAACTTGACTTCGTTCATATGGTCCCCACGGGCCCGTTTGCAGCGATCAATTATCTGGACCCAATTTTCGATGACTCGGCCATACATTTCAGCCGAAACGGCCGCTTTTTCACTTTCAATGTTAACTCTGAGCTCTTGCAATATCGTCGGCTTGTTGGCATAGACCAGTGACTTGACGGAGCCCCAAAGAAAATAATCTAGAGGCGTCAAATCGCACGAACGAGGCGGCCAATCAACGGGGCCGTTTCTCGAAATTACACGCTCACCAAATGTCTGCTTCGTTTGATGTGTGGCTAGTGGCACCGTTCTGTTGAAACCACATGTTGGCCAAGTCCATACCTTGCAATTGGGACAAAAAGAAATTCGTTATCATGGCGCGGTAGCGATCGTCATTGACCGTAACGTGACGATTGTTGGCATCAACGAAAAAATATTATAATCGTGTCGCAGCTTTTCCAGAGCCCAATCGGAGAACGTGCGTCGCTTCAAATGGTCCAACAGCTTAATTCTTGAGTCAGCTTGATCTTGTACGAGTGTAAACCAAGATCCTTACGCAAAATCCGAAATAGAATGGTCTGACGGATGCCCAATTCTTGGGAACGCCTTGGAATGACTGATTTGGGTCGTCGGCTACGGAGGCCCGAATGGCAGCGATATTTTCGTTATTATCTCACTGGCACGACAACATCCAACAGCGAATATGTAGACTCAAATGTTCAGCGGGGGTGGGAACTCGCCTACTACAAAGCTGGTCACGTTTTTCTTCGACGAGCGGTAGAGACATCTGTTGTCATCTTAGAAGCTCGGTTCGGTAAATTAGTACTTCTCAGTAGTGATCGGTAAAAACGGATTTTATCAGACCTCACTCTTGGTGGACTTTATGAAGAGTAAGAAACTATTTTATGATGACCATGAACTGGTTGACTGAAATGGTTTATTCATTTTCAACTTATTCAATTCAATTTAATTTAATTTAAATGGTTTATTCTTACTGTGTTCCTAATTACTACAGTGATAGTAATGTCAAAAGGTATGTGTTGCATTCATATAAGTAGTAGTTTTGGATTAACTTATAACTCACTAAAAATTTACTGTGAATTAATATTTTCTGTAGCAATTTCATATTCCTGTAGTAATTTCTGATTAGTAAAAATTTGGGACAGTTTCTAACACTGTTTTCTTTCTAGGTTTTTCATTACACAAGTTGAGGGTGTTAGAAATGTTTGGTTGGAAAGAATCAGAAATCCATGTTTTCATTCATCCAAAAGTGTTATTTGCATAAAGCATTTTCATATGGATTGTATAGACCCTCATGGAAAGCTGAAAAGATTTGCTCTACCAACACTTAATTTGCCAAGTAATTCATTCTACTCCCTATGATTATCATTTTTGTAATTTCAATAATCTTTCAGATTATGTAAGCATATTTTGTCTACCCTCCAGAACTCCTGAAGAAACTTTGAGGCAACAAGGTATTTATATATAAGTGAACTGCTCATGGTCATTGATTATAGTTTTGGGTGTATTCCACTTATAGTAGGTTTCATAAAAATCGTCTATCAGAAGATTCCTAGAATACTTCAACGGATATGTGAGATTTACCGTTGAAACGCCAAATTCAAGGAATTTCAGTTAATAAGTTTATTGATTTTGCCATGATATTATTTCTGTACTTTTATGACAGAACTATTTATAAAATTTTATCGGGAAAAAAAAAAACAATAAGATCTTATGATCCAATAATGAAGATGGCATCCGAAAAAGTATCTAAAAGAAAATAGACTTTTAGAAATTGTTTCTGTCATAAAAGTATAAATCTAATGCATTTCATGCTTAAATTGATGTATCTGTCACTAATATTCTAATTTATTCTTTCAATGTATTTTCATAACTTGATGAGTAATTGTTGCATAATTATTGTTGGTTCGTTTATTCTTTCCCTCGATATTGAAATTTTTGTAAATTGATTATTTACTACATTATATATATATTTCTAAAGTTTAGTTTTTGTTTATTTCCTTTCATCCTCTAAAGATTAGTATGTTCTTTGATTTGAAAGGCAGATATATTTGAAATTACCATAATTCTTTTAATCTGCTGCAAATTGTCACAATTTTCTGATCAAATGATATTTTTTTTTGAATTTGTGACAATCTACAGCAGATTAAAAGAATTATGGTCATTTCAAATGTATTTGTTTTCAAATCCAATAAAAATATGGGATTCAACCTGCGCTTGCGTGGAATCCTATGATAACTCTTATAAAATGCACTAGAGGGCGCCACGAGACGAAACGTTGTGCGAATGGAATCTGTAATCAACTCTAAGATGACAAAAGATGGCGCTGTAAGTTGAGCTCTAAGCCGGGACCAATATTCATGCCAGAGTTGCCTATCTATAGGTAGTCTATGCAAATGTTTGCACCATACTTGTGATTGCCTGTATACAAGGGCGCGAATTACGACCGAAATTTGAAGTTAAAGCTCTTAAAGTTGCGGTCACCGACTCCGAATTTCGGTAGTAAAGTTTTATAACTTGCAAACGTTACTTTACTGAATGAATTGACGTTGACAGTTCGATGATTGGGGCGTTCACAAATTAAATTCAAAGTTGTCAAGTCCCCATTGGAAAACCCGGTATTAAATGAAAAAAAGGTGAGTGCAGTAAAACTAGCGCCATCTATGTGTTAGGCCCGGGACTTTTCAGCCCTTGTAGTATTCAAATCCAAATCACACAAAAGCGATCACGTTTCGGAATCGAATCTTTTGAAACTTCTTCATGACTTTTACAAGCGGTACATTAAGCTTTTCAGAGCACGTTTTCTGAGTTTTCACTTCTCGCAGCAATTAACTTTAACCCGTATCCACATACATGAAAAGATTGCCAGGCAAAAACAAACGTGTTATCATTTTGCCCCGTTCATTGCGCTTATTATTATTTGTTCTACATACTAATGGTTTGAATCTATTGATAGAATCATTAGTTATTGAAAAATGTCTATCATATTTTATTAATTACTCATTTATTTTGTGGAAATCCATTATAGTTATTGAAAAATGTGACAGTTGAACAGTGGCGGCGTAAAAGGATGGCGGTGGGGGCGGTCCGCCCCGGGTGCCAAGCATCAAGGGGTGACAACACTGTGACAAAGAAATACCAACTCTGTCACGCAGATAGTAGCCGCTGGCGAAGTGAAGGAATCATTTCTAGGTTTCTTCCTATAGCTGGAAAGACTGCAATCGAACTTACGGAAAATATCCTTACGCAGTTGAAGAGTGATAACTTGGACATTCATCTATGTCGGGCTCAAGGATATGATAACGCTGCAACCATGGCAGGAGTTCATGGTGGTGTGCAATCTATCATTAAGGAACACAATCCTAAAGCTTTGTTTATGCCTTGTGCTAATCATTCGCTAAATCTATGTGGGGTGCACTCTTTCATGAGTGTTAGTTCAAGTGTAACATTTTTTGGAACAGTAGAAAGAGTTTACACGTTCTTTTCGTAATCCACACATAGATGGGAAATTCTAATGAAAAGTGTAGGCGTATCGGTCAAAAGACTAGTAGAGACAAGATGGAGTGCTCATCACGATGCTGTTAAGTCATTGAAGAATAATTTTGAGAAACAGCAGAGAAAACGTCGATACAAGAGGAGCAGCATCCATACTCTTACCAGCTTTATGTGACTTCAGTTTTTTATGCTACCTCTCTTTTTGGTGTGAAATCCTAGAAGAAGTTAATCAGACACAAAAGTATATCCAAACATCTGGACTATCGCTGGAAAAGTGTGTTATAAAAATTAAAGCCCTAAAAATTTTTCTTCAAACTCAACGTATACAAATAGTGGAAAGAGCTATTTCCTACGCAACTGAGAAATGTGAGGACTTGGATATCTCCGTTGAAAGAAGAGGAAGGAGGAGATTTCGAAAACGAATGCCAGGAGAAATGTCCCAAGATGTTGGACTAACATTGCCAGAAGAGTTGCATAGAGCTAGAATGTCTTGATAGATTTTACGAAGAACTAGAGCATCGCTACAAAGCAATGGATGATATTCTCATAACATTTGGTGTTGTTCAGTCTGAAACTCTACTTACGTCAACAGAAGAACTTCGTGATAAAGTTCCAAATCTTACAAAAATATATGATGAATTTTCTGCAGAGGACATTATTTTGGAGATTTTACGACTGAGGCGACACTTGGAAACCGCCAGCATTTCTCTTCAAGAAGCGATCCAATGGACTACCTTGGATCTTCTGAAATTTATTGTAAAATGGGACTATTCTGAGTCTGTTCCAAGTCTAGCTCTATGTCTAACATTTTTTTTACTATTTGTGTTTCGGTGGCTACTTGTGAAAGAAGTTTCTCAAAATTAAAGTTAATAAAATCTTACTTAAGATCTACAATGAGCCAAACACGACTTTCCAGTCTATCCATATTGTCCATTGAAAAGGAGAGGAAAGTAAATTTTGATAATGTCATTGAGTATTTTAGCAAAATAAAGTCACGTAAACACGTTTAATATTTGTCGTTTTATTTTGAGGGTGCTCGATAGAAAGTCGCCCCGGGTGCCAACCTATGCCACTTCAAATTAAGGATGTTCCCGGAATTATTAAATTTCTGATTGACCGAAACACCAAAAAAATTATAAATAATCGACATACTGTTGGGTGAAATAAAAAAAATCTATTTCCGATTCAATATTTCTGAAGCAGGAATTCAGTGGAATCTACCAAGGAAAAACAATGTATTTTATCGCATTATTTAGACTGAAATGTTTTAAGAACATATCTTGATGGCATCAACTTATCTTAATTACACTTCATTCGGTCAGAACTTTTGTATCAATTTAATGGAGCATGATTTTTGTCGTCAATAATTCGTTCAATTGATATCGAAGCTAAATCAGGAAAAGAGTTGCGAAATATGGATATAACTTTATTTTCCTCAATAAATAGTTCAGTGTATTTGGACTCACGAAGGTCAATATCGCAAAAATTATTTACTATATTGAATTCACTCAAAAGGATGTTTTTAATGAAATAAATATCCTATATGATCCACTGCTACAAGAATAAACAGGATATCAAAAATAGTATATATCATTACTAGCAAGGTAAGAGGGTTCTTAATGGTGAATGGAGGATATAACCTCCTTGAGCCAGTAAAACCTGTTACCTTGCGTGTATTGTTTTATATTTTATTTGTTTCTCATTTATAAATAATTGAGAGAAATTCCAAAAAAATCTCAACAATTTGTCGCAAATGTCGTAAGCTATGGAAACGTCTGTTTATTTTTCTTTACATTTGTTTTGGCGAAAGCGAAAATGAATGTACCAAAAGAAATTATTGAGGCAGCCAGCAGTGTAGCTTAGGCCCGCCGCACACTGGTCGACGCTAAAAGTGGTCGACGAGACTCTAGCCACGTACGTCTCTCGCTTCATTCGTTGAGGCATTGAGCTCCACACCCGCACACTGGTCGTTCCGTGGTCGTCTAGATCAGCAAGGATATTCGTCTTGTGCGATCCTCGTCTCTTGCGATTAGTTTGGAACGGGAAAGTTCGAGCGAAACGCACGTTTCTTCGTCATGGAGAAAAGTTTTATTTTATTTGCTTGCTTAGTTTTTGCGATAAAATAATTTTTTTGAAAATTTCACCTGTGTTCGTGTGTTATCTCTAAATAAATGTTTGCAAAGAATAAATTATTTTCAATGTAAAATTTTTCTGCAGTTACCACCGTGATTTTGTTTTTATGTTTTATATTCTATAGATTCATTTTTATATTTATGTATTCATAATTATACACAAAGATAATAATTAACAAATAATTTAATATAATAAAATATAAAATAAGTCAGAAGAAGAAAATCTAGCTGGCAACTTCAGGAAAATTTGACATTGAATAATTGTTTGTCCTTGCAAATATTATATTTCCATTGTGCTGTTGATGAGGTAATACTGATTGGTTAATGTACTATGATTGAGTTTAAATTTGAGTTTAAAAATAATTTAAAAATAAAAATGCTAGTTGAAAACGGAGGTGGTCCCACTGCTCATTGTAAGTTTATAAAAGTTAAACTAAAAATGCAATAATACCGTATATTATCAATGCTGCTTAGAAATATACAAACATTCACAGATCGAAATAGCCTTTTTGATTTATATTAAAAATAGTCAATAGACAATAGTCTTGATTAATATTGCGTTTTTGTAAACTGACGTTTACAAATGAGAAACAAATAAAAATGATATCACAACGTTTGAATGTGTATAAATGAATTTTAATAGGTTAGGAGTTTTTGCGCGCTTGTTCTTTAGGTCTTACAATACAATCGCCGCAACGAATGAACAAACCTATATCTCAAATTAAAAATATCTACTCACAACTATCAAAACGTGGAATAGATCATATGTTTCGTCTTCATTTCACTTTAAATTATTAATCAATAGTATAATTCATCTTGCATTCTTATTGCCACATACTCATTCAAATGCGTTCCTGTAATATTACAAATATCTTCTTTTTCTTTACAGAGAAAATTCTCGTAGAAAACGGAGGCCACACCGGGGAGTACGAGCTAGTCCAAGAATATAAGACTGAACCATTAACACAGAAGAATCTCGCTTCCATATACCAGTTACCTGAAACTGACGCCACAGACTACGTTATAAAATGGTGTCAGAGTCACCAAAAATCGAGCACACCCCAGGAAAATTCGGAAGAAATGACGACCAAGATCGAACCCACGTTCAGTGCCTCAGATTTCCACGAAAGTTCGAACGATGAATCGGACTGGGGCAAAAGATCTGTCGAGTACAACGTCGTCAACGACTGCATCAAGTTCAGAAAGAGATACGTCAAAGTACGTGATAAAAATTGCACTAAGAAGAAAGAAAAATTTATATCGCCGGATAAAGACAAGAACGTAGATGTTAAATTTGCATCTGTTGCCATGAAAAGTGAGGATGTATCGACTACTGTCCCAAAAGCTGAGAAGAACGTTGCCAAGGACGAAATGTTTACTACAATCAAAGAGTTTTCAGCAGAGAGTGGTATAGTTACACTGCCAAACTCAAAAATTGAGGACTACGCAATCACCGACCACAAGGAATCGGTTTCGTCTGTTGTTAACACTGCCAGGGAACTTCCTTCTGAGACTACAGAAGTTGTTGAAGCTTCTCCTAATACTACTGAATACCAATCTTGTAGAGAAGATTCTCCCTTGAACGCCACCTATGTGCTTAACAAAAATATCTTCGAAATCACCAACGATTTAACTCCTCCTGTAGACGACGTGAAGAGCAGAAGAAGCAGCACCAAATCTGAAGGCATCTGCAGTACAGACATCAGCTTTGTGAGCGTTTCAGAAGTTTACAAATATATCGATGAGGAGGAAGGCGTTGTCTTGTATGAGAAAAGACTGCTGAAAACTGCCACAAGGTGAGTAACATCAACTTCAAAATATTGGATGATTAAAGAAGTCTACGCAGGTTTCTTGTGTATTTTAGAATAGAATTTTCCTTTATTGAAAATTGATTTCAATCAAGTACATATTTACCATTATTATATTTGCCATTTTTCGGGTAGCTTTATAATTCTGTCGGTGTACAACTGGTTTATCGGCGAAGAACTTGGGCAAGTGAACTTCAGCTGCTCTTCGGTCGGCCAATGTTTCACAATCAAAAAAGTTTTGCACAGATCGAAACAAATGGTAGGCAGATCATCGAGCTTTTTTTTCCCAACCTTTTTTAAATGGTTCCAAACTATCACATGAGTGATGCCTAATGCCTTAGCTATGTCCCGAATGCTGGCATACCGATCTTGTTCTACCAGTTGCAGATTTTCAACAGCTCTTTACTTTTTTTATACTAAAAAAGCGTCACATTGCGTATTTCTTAGGAAATTTCACTCGTTTCCAAATCAAAATAACTTTTTACGCGATTGGCGAATTAGAGGTAGAACTGTCTTCTCGAAAAATGTTGCTTAGTTATTTATTGATTACTTTTACTTTCACGATATATTTGCTTCTTCTTTTTTTGCTTTATTAAGGCATTTTGAATGTTTTGTTTGGGGTATGAGATTCATTGCTTTCCTGAGATCTACTACCAACAGTCTCTCCCTTTTTGGCCGTCTGCCTAGTGTTCTTCACTACTTCATTGATTATATAAAATATGGTTTGTGCTTTTATCCGAATCTTATATATTTTGAATTCCAAACTTTCTTACTTTGTCTTCTGTATATGTCGAGTTCATTTCCTTTCTCTTTATTTATAATTTAAGTTTGAACCACATTTGTTAAATTCCAAAACATTCTTGACATATTGTTCTAATGACTCATTTATTTTGTAAAAATCCATCATAAATATTTAAAGACACATGTATTTTGTCTAATATTTATTTATTAATGATACGGCACGACCGGTTTTGGTTTTCAAACTATTGTCAGATGCTGGATACAGACTGAAATATTTTCTGTTCTTAAACCTATGGGATATTCAATAATGGTGCATGACTCTATTTGTCTATTAAGTGGAGAAAGATTAGAATTCTTATAGAGATGAAAAATATTTCAATCTGTATCCAGCACCTGATGATGGTTTTGTAACCGAAACCTGTGCAATCATAAGATTGATAAAGTGAAAATTAGACAAAATATTTGTTTCTTTCACTATTAGAGTTTTTCCATAACTATTCTTATGAGATTTTAATGTTTTCGTTGCAGTGATTATGCTGGAAGTATAAAATCTTCCTCCATTTGCTCAAAGCTTTCATCCTTACCTGCCACTGCTGATTATGATACTGACACACTAAGGAAAGAATTGACGACGCATGGTTACAACCCTGGACCAATCACTTTCACAACCAAAAGGGTGTATTTGAGGAAACTGAAGCAATTGAGGAGGCACCCTCCTTGCCAAATAACACTTGAACCAACCAAAAGAGGTGAGCATTGACCTTGAATCGATCAATTTTGACGTATTTCAATAATTCATAATTTTTTCTATGTATTATGTTCAATTTGTCGTCAAGCCTCAAAATTTTATTTTATCGAAGATTTTTGTTATTTACCATCGATGTTATAGTCGTATCAATGTTATTTCAGCGTTTTCTGTGGAGCTTGAACGTACTTTGAGAGATCCAAATTGGTTGAAAGACGCGTCTGTGTACAAAACTCTAGAGGAAACAGTTACAAAAGAATTCAATACTGTGAATTATGCAAGAAAATGGAGGGAAGGATATAGCAAGACTAGTTTCACGTATCTCCTCTTAGATCCAAGAATAACAAATAACTTACCATGTAGGGCTGAACTCATGGATAGTAAAGATTTGTGGGAGGTGTTTTTGTCCTCGATTTTCTATGTTGGAAAAGGAAAGAGATCAAGACCTTACTCTCACTTGTATGAAGCTGTTGGCTTGTGGAAAGCCAATAAAAGAACTTCCCCTAATAAAAAACTCAATCTCATTATGGACATATGGAACAGTAATAGTGGCGTCATATGTTTACATATCTTTCAAAATGTTCTTCCAGTTGAAGCTTACACTCGTGAAGCGGCAATTATTAGTGCCTTGAAACTTGACAATTTGACAAATATTAAAAGTGGTGACTTCTATGGTATTTCAGCAACTTGGCCACAAAAACAGAAGAAAATGTTAGGAGTGTACTTGTTATATAAAGCAATGATGATTTTCTTGAATGAGGGAGAAAGACAGCTATGTCCTGCTGATATAGAATAAACACATCGTTATGTCTTTTAAAAATTGCCTAGCTAAAAGGGTACATAGTTTGAATATAAAGGGGCTTGATTGTTAGGTGTTTTGGGTAATATAACAAATTTATGTAATTTTCGGACCAATTATCATATCCTCAATCATATAATTTATATGTTTTTTTTTTCTTTTTAATTATTTTGCATCGTAATTCAAAACAATTTATCTCGAATGACTAGTTGATGACAAAACTAGGATACATCGTCTTTTTTTTCTTATACTTCCTCAATTTTATCATTGCTTCATTGAAATCAGACCAGTGCAATTTTATCTTATAAACCTTTTTTTCTCTTTTTATATTATTATGTGGTAATGACAAGAAAGTCTATCACTTTTAAGTCTGCATTTGATGTTGATAGGCTGAATTCTGACATATATGTGCAGTATTATATATATTTTTTTAGTTGGTTACACAATTAGTATTTTTCACTCATATTCGATATATGACAAATAACAATTTTATGTCTAAGATTTCGGCTTTTTAATTTTCACATGCAGTAAAGGATAGACTTGAATTGTGTATATTTTTTATAAAAATGGTACTTTTGGATGATGTTGTTATATCTATGATATATTTTATTATTATAAATCTATTTAAAACAAACTTCTATTTTTTATTACTATTATAAAACTCCCTTTCACATTAAATTCTTATAATTGAACCAAAGATCTCAGTAGAACCTTTTTCAATCAGATAACTTTGACAGAGTAAATCTAGATTTTGAATGCAGTTCAATATTTCTGTATACCCAGCATGTGTCTTAATGAAATACACGTTTGAAAGAAATTCAATAAACCTCAAATATGGGCATTTCATCTTTTACTCTCATGGTTTCTTCCGAGTCAAAAGCCCCCTAGATTTCACCATAAAAAATGCAAATGCATATAATGAATTTCTTCGTGAAAATTTGACTCCCTGTTTGGACAGCCTGTTTATAGATACGGGACAACTTCGGTTTCCTATCGCTTCCTATTTGGGATGATTTGTATTGGAGTTTGCTTTCCTACTTTATAGGATTCGATGTCAACTTTCAAATCCTACAAATTTTAATACGCCAGCTTATGCTCTTCATCCTTGACACACACTAGACTTTTCAATATGGCTTTTCAAGTGTTTGCCCAAGCCACAGATGCTGGGAATATTTTCTTTATTAAATTGTTATCGGGAACCGCCAGGATTTGAACTCGGCGGCATCCTGTACAACACTCGTACTATCCATACATGTTGCACAACACATCGTACTTTCCACTATTGTAGGAATATTTTTCACATTGCACTCTGGTAGATGGAGTAGAAGTTACTTTACAAAATACCAGGTAGGTACAAGTGGAAATTACAGATATGCCCTATAATCCAACGTTCTAATAGATATAATCTAGGATGCAATAATCGGGTTTGGAAAAGAATGGATGGTCATTACGATATTAAAAAAATGTAGAAAAGCATGGACGTGAGGTCAGAACCTTCTGCGATACAAACAAACGACATTGAGAATATAAAAGAATCAACAAACAAATATGTTGAATTATTAGCTATCAAACTTTTCTTTCAAAATATAACTAATTCTTTTAATAACACCTTAGATATCTGCATAAGATTTGAGTTAGAAACGTAGATTTTCACACATAGATGATATTCATATAAATCAATGAATCTCAAACTTTATCAGATAAACAATAAATACAAAATTAGTAAATGATCTGTCTAAAAGACAATTTCATTACTAACAAAAATGACTTCGATGTTTATTGTCGTGTCTCTAACAGTTTAAAAGTAAAATAGTAAATTCCGCACTTTTGCACTACAGAAGTCGAAAACATTCCACACCCCCTTCGCCCCTTAGCCTTCATTCCATAGGGTTGAAATTTCAACACGAGATAGACAATTTTATGCTTGACCATGGTCTAAAATTTCAACCCATTCGGAATTTTTTATCCGAAGTTAGGAGAAGAAAAACCTATGTCACCCTCTCCACCACTTAGCCTTCACCCCAGAGGGTTGAAATTTCAACACAAGATAGATAATTGTATGCTTAACCATTCCCTAAAATTTCAACCCATTCGGAATTTTTTGTCCCGAGTTATGAGAAAAAAACCTTACTCACCCCCTCCTCCACTTAGCCTTCATCACAGAGGGTTGAAATTTTAATACAAGTTGTATAATCATCAATTTAACCATTCTTCAAAATTTCAACCCATTTGGAATTTTTTATCCGAAGTTATGAGAAAAAACCTTTCCTACCCCCTCCACTGCTTAGCCGTCACCCCAGAGGGTTGAAATTTTAATACAAGATGTATAATTATTTATAATCCCTAAAAATTTACTTAACCATCCCTAAAAATTTCAACCTGTTCGGAAATTTTTTTATCCAGAGTTATAAAAAAAACCTTTTTACCCCCTCCTCTTAAGCCTTTCCTCCAGAGGGTTGAAAATTTTTTGGGTATCATAAATTTTTGTCTCAAACAATTGCAGAAAAATTTTCCAACACGCTAATTATTCTGTTCCCCACTTTGTTTTAGAATATACTATTATTCAAATAAACAATAAATACAAACTTACTCGATGACCTGATGCAAGAGGACGTTTCTGTAATTTTTAAAATAATCAGAAAAACAGTTATGAAGTTGTTTATAACAAATTGTTAATATAATTAAAAAATAAATAGTTGTGAAGAACAAATTTTGGTTCGTCGATTGATTTGAAGTTGATTCTGAACCAATTATTAAAACAATAAGAATGTGACAAAATTTGAAAAACAATTGAAATTATTTGAAAAAAAAATATTTTTTCAATAATAGTTTTTTAAGTAGTAGTAGAAAAAAATGTTTTGAATATGAATATGTTTAATAAACAAATGGAGATGAACTTCCTTTTCTTCGGTGTCTTTTATCAACATCAAACGGTAAATTAAAAATGAAAAAAAAAATTTTATAATATTACAATGAATTTTTTTTGTTGACTTAAAGAAATTATCAACAAAGTATTAAATTCATTTATACAGGGTGTAACTAAATGAATGTAAAGTGATTCCTCATCGAAATAAACATAGGATCTTCATATAAAGAAACTTCATTGGAGCATCCCTTGTTTAAATACAGCCCCTCAAAGGGAGTACATAAAATTTGTATAACAATTTTTTTCACAAGCACCAAAAAATTAAAAAAGTTGGTTCATTTCAATATTGTAACTTTTTGGTGCTTGTGAAAAAATTGTTCTACAAATTTTATTCACAATCTTAACAAGGGATGCTCCAATAGTTTTAGAACTTTGACGAAAACTCAGTACCGGCCTTTTGTATTTATATATAACACGATAATTTTATTTATTCTTTTGGTGTAAATAAACTTGTAAATACTGTAACAAAACCGAATATAAACATTTTGAGGACTGCCACGACAACAGAGGAGTTCCGCTTCATGCGCCGACAAAGGGATTAAGAACATGATGAAAGGGACCGCTCGCCATAAAGCTGTCACATAACGATTAATGGTGGCATATTTATGTGACATAAAAGAGACCGCTACGATCACTTTGGAATGTAAAGCATCTTTCTGGTAACTTCTAGAAAAACTGCTCCGGATATAAATGACTGAAGCCAATTCATGGATTCATTCATGGATAGAACTTGCCGACGAATAAACAGGTGTTCCTAGTGAAATTCTGTAGATAAATTGTGTATATAAACGAGTGTGAATATAAATTAGTTTAAAGAAGACTTGTATTGTTTTTTCTATTTCACTGAGGAAAAACGTCAACGTGTTTATTTCGACGTTAGACGTTATCTGTAGGCGGAATAAAAAAGCCTATAAATAAATAAATAAAAAAAATATTCAGTATTTAGAGCCTTCAGAATATAAATAGTTATCCCTTCCGGAAATTTACGAATTGTTCAAGTTGCATAAAATCAACTATTTTGAAGCCTGATAAATATTCAGTATTTAGAGCCTTCATTTATGCCCTCGATTTTTACCATAGACATTGATTCGCATAGATTCATATTATATTCAATCAAATTAGTTATTCAAATTGGTTTAGCTACCTTCAAAATCTCCAAAGGTACACCCACATATTTATCAACTAGTGCAATGCGAAAAAATACAAGGTAAGCGCAGAGATCAAGAAACTGAAATGATTCACAAAAAGAAGGTTGATTCAAAAGGAGAATTAACATCAGAAACTGATTTATATCTTCACATCTACCATCGTCAATGTAAAATTTCGATTGCCTGGTAGCGTGGGTGATACTGAAGTTTAAGAAAAAGTTTTATTTAATAACAAAATCAATTGCTTTCTTATAAGTTCAGTGTTTTGTTTATGGAAGATAAACCTTCAGTTTATTCGTCATCTTCAAGAACATCAGGAAATGAGAATGAAGATTTTGGGAGGGAATCTTGTTCATGACCATTTAGATAAATGAAGCGAATTACTTTGTTTTCGCAAATCTGCAACTCTGTCCGTGCGATCTGGTTCTTGTGAGGTGAATATGGGTGATAAAGCAATCGTGTTTGGATTCCTTCTTTTGATTTCATCGGTTGTTTCTATTCCTTCAGGATTATCGGAAGGTAATGAAATTGGCGAAGTTCGTACTACATTTTGAGGATAATTTCGTTTCATTATCTTTAATTTTTCAATTTCACAGTAGAAATGTCGTACCTTTCAAAATGCTCATACTGAAAACTTCACTAATTAAAAAAATTTCTTGAAAATATCTGCACGCTTGCAAAAAAATACAGAGACCGTGCACACTTTCTCTATTCAAAAAATTTAGAGGATTCGTGAGGATGGCACAAGGTGCAAGAAAAATCCTTCAAACATGCATAAAAATTTGGTAAGAGTGAAAACAAAAATTTACCTATTTCAGGATTTTGTTGCCAAATGTTTTTCTGCATAGAAAATGAATATGTTCCATAATTTTGACGCTCACTATATAAATAACCTCAAAATACATTTAAAATTTTTGTGCATATCGTATAAGATAACAAGTATTTGGGGAAAAAGGCTTGAAAATTTTCTAACTTTCCACTAAATTTTGCTAACTTATTTTATATTCAACCTTGATCAAACATCTTCTAGTAGCTTTTTCTACTTCACCAGTGCTGCTATCATGCATTTAATTATTTAAATTTATGTGATACAATTAACAGGTAGTCTTCGTGTAGCACGATCGCCTAAATTTCACAAATTAGGCCTGTTAGGACTTTTTGGAGGTGGAGGTTATCAACATGGACCTTCATATAACCTGGGATATGGGGGTGGTTACCATCCTGGACCTTCACACAACATAGGTTTTGGAGGCAGTGCAGCTCAAGCTCAAGCACAAGCCGGTGGACACGGACATGGGGCTCAAGCACAAGCTCAAAGTCAATCGCTCTCGTTTGGTATAGGTCCCTTCGGTTTTGGAGGATCTATCTCACAGAGCCAAGCACAGGCTCAGTCAAGAAGAGGATACGACTATTTTGATTAGTAAGTAAATAAAAATTTTTGTGTAATCATCTTATTCAGCCAGTCGGATTCACTATAACATTTATATTTCGTGGATAAGCTTCTACACTTTGAAAAAAAGTATCGGGAAATTCTCATATAAATTGCACGGGTTGAGTATTTTTAAGTATTTAGGTTTTTGAATGTTGACAGGACTGTCCGTAATTACTACGCCAAACATGAGCGCGGTCTATCAACTGATTTGTTTACTATAGCTGTTGAAACCAGTCGATTTCAGTGGTAGTCTGCGATTGTTGCAATGAAAAGAAAATGAATAATGATTTTTTCAAATTTTGTGTTTCGAAGGAAATTTTTCGTGCTGACTGGTCGCGAATGTTGGAAAAGGCTTATGGAGACTGTGTTTTAACGAAAACCCAAGTGTACGAATGGTATTAAGCCTTTAAAAGCAGTCGGGAGATCATCTGAGTTTTGCCTCGTTCAAGACGACCGTCCACCTTTTCAACCAAATATAATGTCGAAAAAATCAAGGAAATTGTGCTTGAAATTCGTTATACCAGTATTAGAGAGATGGCTCGTGATCTCAGCATCGCTCGTTTGATTTTGGTGAACAAATAGGGCATGCAGCGCGTCACCGCTCGGCTCGTTTAATTAGAGCGGAATTTTCTTCAAAAACAGTACCGGATGCAGGTAGCTGCAGACATGATGGATCATGCGAATGTGGGTCCCACCTTCATGGGACTGATCATATTTGGTGACGAGACATGGGTCAATGAATAAGACACATAAACAAACGGACAAACATAAGAATGGGTGGGAAAAAATGAGGCGAAACTGAAAAAAAACCTTGTCAGATGATATATCACACCCGGGAAGACATAAATAAGTTTACCCAAAATTTTTACCAATACCTCTATCCGTTCATTTTGTTTTATTATTATTTTTTAATTTGATTGTGAGAAGTTTTGGTAGAGAATACTTATATTTTGATTAACAAGAGCTTCTTTCTGCCTACTGATTTTTCTCTCAGTGCATTCAGAAACCAAATTAATTAATTTGAAAGACGACACCCTAGTTTTAAGTCTGGATTTATCCAGGGATTCAATAAATATGGCTCATAAAAATAATCATAAGGCGAAGCAAATATATTCTTGAAGCTATGAAGTAGTTTCATGAAATGAAAAAGAATGACATAAACTGTTATTTGCATAATTCAAGGGGGGGTATTTTCATTTTAAATATATATTTTGTTTCAGCTAATATCAATGTCATTTAAATAAAGGAGATCCCTCCTCCACACCCAAAGAATAATCAAATGTGAACTATGATGTTGAAAATTATGCTGTACCTGTTGCATGTCCACATTTATGCTGTTGGTAGTGTAATGTCAAAATGTGTTTTATTATTATGAATACATTTATTTATAAACAAATAATTTAAATATACTTACCGAAACCTAATATACTATTCCTTCATTGTTTCCTTTATCTTTGCAACAAGCGTTAAATGTTCTCAAAATAGTCCAAGAAATAACCTCCTGAATTTTTGCCGCATGTTTGTGTAACTCCCTGTATATTAGTATCAGCATAAACTAATAAATGATGCATTTTACCTTTTTCCGCTCTTATTTTGACTAAGTGATTACGAGTACTTGAAATCATCTTCATAATAAAAAATTTAGAAAGCACTGACGTGAGGTCAGTTGGCTTAGGCGCTCTTGTAAACCACTTACAATTATTTAAATTTTGAAAAATCATATCTCCAGAACTATTAGCTTGTCGAAGTCGAGAGTGGTATTTTTGTAAACGTCTGATAAAACTGCACCATAAAAAAATTTTTATTTGAACAGTGTCATTTGAAAAAAAATTTTTTTTTTGTTACTCCGAACCTATTCGGCCGATTTGACCGAATAACGAACTTAGCCGAGATATTTATACCTCAAACCTATTCTGAAAGTTTCAACTCTCTAACTTCATCCGTTCGAGAGTTATCGTGTTCACGGAACGGACGGACGGACGGACAGAATCGATTTTGACCACGGATTATTCATCAGTAGGTCCAAACAAAACGATTGATACCACTTTTGCCCAAAAATTCGAAAGTCACAGACATTTGGGCAAATTGATAAGCACTCTGTTCAGGTGAACAAGAGCGCCAAAAAGATGATTCTTCCTTACTTATAAAAAATGCAAAAGAGCACTGACTTGAGGTCAGCAGCTTATGTGGGCTTGTTCTAAACCGGCAATTCACACATTGGGGTAGTATTTGAGAGGAGCAACCTGGAACCTCGTGTCCGCATCCTTACCACTTAGACACTAGACTCAAGAGATCAATGTTTATTGTTGTTATGTGGAGCCTTGTGAAGGACACAACAGCATTAGACTAAGATACACTACTGTGATTGTTATTAATTTATTTCTCCTTCAAAGTTTCCTCTTAACCGACATAATATAGTCTTAAAGTAAAATGTTCATCTTTTGTATCTGTTATCACTGCTAACGTCGTAAGTTCCAGTCAGAGCACGATGTGGCAAACTAGGAATACGCACTGTACGTTCCAACGTGAGTGGAAATACGTAGGGTTGTTTATACTTCACATAGCATTCTGGATTTTTCAAGTAGACTCTGAAAATTAAAAAATTTTAAATTGAAAATTATTAGTTCTGGTAATTAAAGTAACATACGTCGTTGGATCAGGAGGACATTGATACATATATTCGCCCTTTTTGAAGTAATCTAACGGGTGAAGCCTGTTAGAATGGTCCATATATTGATCCCTGTGAAACTGGGATGCCTAAAAAAATTATTTGGTATCTTGAATAAGTTTTAAATATATAAAAATAGGCCACAATTTGGGAGAATATTCAAAGGAAGAAAAATATTCAAAATATTCCATCTACATGGTAAATGAATCTTCATTGACATCTCCTGTTGCACATTGAGATCGAATTCGTATTTAACAAGTAATTTATTCACACTGTTACATTAATTTTTATTTGTTTTATTAAGTTAATTTGTTCTATGGTTTCACATTAGAAACTACGTGTGTCATGTTTCTATTTTTGTGCTTATACATGCTGTGACATACAGAATCTGTTTTTAACCTCACTAGAGATAAGAGGCTTGTCCTTAAACTAAGTACCACGGGCTGTCCCTGGCGCTAGCATCGCTTCTATGCGCTGCGAGGCAACTGAGGCAGGTTGTTTGGTTCCCCCACTTCAACCCCCCACCAAGCCAGCGTCACTGCCATGTTTATTTAGCCTTGGCTCAGCAGCCGCCAGCGAATAAGCTTCCTCCTGCGTCTCCCATCAGCTGCGAGTTGCGGTCTGTTATTCGTTTCCTGGCCGCTTAGAAGGAATCGCCGAAGGAAATTCACTAAGAACTTTATCCAGTGTATGGAGAAGATGGACGTAAAAAATTGCTAAATCGACGTTCACGACGAAGCCTGGATTTCGACGAAACAATTGCCATAGTCGAAGCGGCAATGCTCAAAGATCGACAGAAAACAGTTCGGAGCTGTGCGAAAAGATTCCGGAGGTCCTCAAATCCACAATTGACAAGGTTTTGACTGATCGTTTAGGCTATTCAAAGGTCTGCGCAAGATGAGTACCAAAAATTTTCACTGCAAACCATCATTGAAAGATTTGGATAAGAAATGGTGTCTAGCAAACCTTACAGTTCAGACTTAGTACCAAGTGACTTCCGTCTTTTCGCCGAGTTGAAGAAAAATCTTGGCGGAATTAGTGTTGGGTACCTTTTACAAGAGGCGACTCACTTGTCCCGTACACGCAAGGAAATGTAAGAGCGGCTCATTTTTATACAATGTACCACCTCACTTCAAATGTCCCACTTCGCCTAAATGAGGATCAGGAAGCGATGGAGCCACGTGAGTCACGCGACAAATACAAAGAGGGAGAAGGGTCCTGGCCCTGGTCACCGGTATAAAAACGACCGAGACAGAGGTGAATGAGGACTGAGGGGATGTACTGATTTATAGTAGATAGTACACAGATGTCGTAAATTATGGAATTAAGGAGGGATTTATGGCGCGGCGGTGTCTTTGTCACTTTGGCACCTCTCATCGAATATGATGGTATTTTATAGGAATTTCTTTGAACTCAACAGAAAAACAATTTCATTTTCGATGATTGTATGAAAATATTGATTGTTCAGAGAAGTTAATTTTTCCTGAATATTGATTGACATTATAGTGTTAATTTTTCCGATTTAAAAATATCAATTATTATTAGGAATTATGTTCGTCATAGATAAATAAAAATTAGAAGATATGAAAAGTCGATTCGACGAAAAATTGACAGTTAACGTTACCCTCCTTTTGCATCGACATATTTGTATGAGACGCGTCAAAATGAACGGTCGTTTATACTAGTACAGATTTTGTCCCGACACCTCATCAACTTATTTGAAATGGTACAATGTACCGATTCAGTACAAAAATGAGGCACCCCTTACAAACTCAATTTTAAGACGTGTACTACCCAACACTATGCGGAACCCAATTCCAGACATACGAAGAGGTACAAAACGCGGCTGTTAATTTTTTACACGTACAGGCGGCAGAGTTCTATGACTCTGGTTTAAAGAAGTGGATACAGGTCAGTAAAGCCATGTGTCGCAAAATAATGGATACTTTTTCCCCAACCTAGTACCTATTACCAGTTCAAAAGATCCGAATATGGGTGACGAGATATTTCATGATGGAAAGATCAGAAATTTTCAGCATTCATCTATGATAGAATGGTCTGTGAAGGAATTCTCTGGAACAGTTTATGGAATATGAATGAGTTCAAATTAGGGGTAGAGTTTCGTTGCAAATAGATACTTCGTAGTGAGATATCAACTATTGTGAACATAAATTGTGCTTAAATAAATTATTTAGTAGTGTAAATTAATTAATTATTTATCAATAGAACTAGATTTTTTCCATTTGAATTCCTCACAATATAATAATCGTCAACTTCCTGTTGCCTGAGGGGATCCGTCATAGTAACATTTGTTTTAGGCAATTTCAAATGCCTGTTGGCTCTTGTAGATCCTAAAACTGCGATATCTGGTCTTGGAGTATATGGAGTTGACATCATTCCCCATTCATCTGCAGGCATCTAAAAAAGACAATGTTTGGTTTCAAAAACCTTCAATTTTCGAATCACTCCATTGACCTGCATTCTAGAGATGTTTTCGTTTCTGAAATTTTGAAAATAGTTAATATTTCCTGATCCATATATCGAGCTATATCCTTGTTTGATTGGTGCATGTGCTCCCATATATCCCGGTAGAATTTTTGGAGGATAATAACTTGCTTTCATTTCTGATAAATTGATGTCTCCCATGTTTGTTTTTTTTTTAGTTATACACTAAGAATTTTGTAAATTTCTTCCAAAAAGTAATGGTGCGAAAGAAGCGAGATTTTTCGTGCTTATGTCATTTTTTCTTAATTATATGAAAGCATAGAATATATTACGTGATATAATATGTCTAAAAAATAAATATGTCTATATATATTTCGGACCTCTTAACGCGACGTTTTGATTGTTCTCCTTTGAAATTTCGGGTGTACCGGCTCATTAAGGCCTCACATAAATGTAACACGTAACATGTCTCAGGTAGCAGAGGCTCTCAGAGGTCTATTTAGGGAATAACAATTACCTGCTTCAAACCCCGACTGCTTCAGTTCCCAAATATCTCAGGAATAAATCCCCATCGTCTGTGGCATGGCTGATGTAACAAGCCACACTGACGAGTCCAGTGTCTGTGCAAGGGGTGAGCAAAGAAGGAATATAACAAAATAACAAGCGCGTAAAACCACGAAATCCTACACAAGAGTATTAACATAATTCAGTGAACTTGGTCATCACTTTTTCTCGGACAGTGGATATACCCAACAATTAAAACGAAAATAGAAATATATGGTGGAAAATCAGGACAAAAGACAACCTGTCTATGATCAGGATCATACAGAAACCTCTGGTTGTATTTAACTCTCCCATTAATAACAATCATAGATAAATAAAACAATTTCATCATTATGTTCTAAATAGTTCTATGAAGAAAAACTAAAAATGAAAGGTTAATGAAAGATTTATTTCTTGTCTGCGAATCAATAGGAAATTCTAGAGACAACAGAATTTTTTTCGTATGACTCCTTGGATTTCCTAAAAGTAGTAATTTGAACATCGTTTGGTTTCCATATGAATAAAACAGTTTCATTAATAATATTCTATTTGTACATAGTTTATTTTTGATCTCAGCTGTCAGTTGATGTTTCATAATTGACCTTTTTTCGATACATGATATTGATAAAATAATGCTGCTTCTGCAAGGAATGTGAAATTTTTCTCAACATAATTTCTAGATTTCAAGAACGAAAGATCTTTATCAATATTTTGAAAGGTTTATTTTTTCAAGTAGAAATATAACCTCAAAAAATCACAAACGTCAATGATTTCTAAGTAAGTGCGAAAATTGTGAAGACGATCATTATAAATAAAAATATACTAAAAATATATCAGATAATTGTCGTCTCAATTATGTATTTTGGTTCTAGGATATCCCCATCTCCAAATTTCAAATCAAGGCGAATAATTTTCATGTTCAATTGATAATAGCCCAGTGAAAATCCTTTAAATAATATGGTAATAATGGATAATTTTTACCAAACAGATAGACTGTCCGAATTATGGCACAAAATTGATAAATACCATCTCTTATTTCTGGACATTGAAGAAAGTCCAGACAAAATTGAAATTCGAAATAAATTAGAAGGTTGCATTGAATAGTTCGCAATTGATTTCATGTACTCAATTAATTTTCTTTATAGATATAATCAGAGAGTTTTTATGTATCGCTTCTCATAAGCAGAAATTTTCATTACCAGTTACTCATGAAGTTTTATATAGATCTGCAGAAGGACTATCAGAATTCAGTGGATATCGAGCAGCAACTGGTTTCAATGCTATACAATTGTATGCAGGAAATCTGCTTTCTCAACCCTGGAGAAGAGAATATAAACAAATTAGAGTAAGAGGATCAGTTTTCTCTTTCACATCTAATGAAGTATTATTTCAGAAATATTCTGGTTTCTATAAGCATCATATTGAATCCAATCTAGTGGGTGGACAACTCCTTTTAGAAGCTATGGGTTACAAGTCTGTAGCTTTGTCTACACTGGTTCTTGATGGACCAATAGGTCCTGATAGGGTAATCACAGTTTCAAAAGACTGCCTCATTGCTTATGTTGAATGTCAAGTAAGACCAAGTTTTATTAATTAATTTATTGAGAAATATTCCAAGGTGTTTGACATATACCTTTCTGAATTCAGGGAAATCGATAGAATAGAGTTACTATATCACCTTTCTAAGGCACGATTCACATTTAGGTAAGGGTGCAAACAGAATGGGGGAAAACTAATTTATTGATTCTAGAGTAAAATCAGAAGTTTTTAATTTCACTGCCTAATTAGGTTTTATACCAAGAACTTGTTACTCTCGGTTATACCAACTTCTTGTATTGTTTTGCCATAATGTCTTTAATTTTTTAATATCAAGACAAAAATTATTTCCATCGATTGGATTTGACATATTTAAGTATTATGCAATCAAAATCGGTGTTCATAAAGGAAAATAGTATTTATATAGATTTTTGTAGACTCAAATTAGCTTAAAATAATATGTCCCTAGGGTCATGGGACCCTAGGTATCTTACACCTTTGAGAGTAGCACCCAGGACTCGGTTAACTTGTTATGCATAATTATCCTTCACAAAATATCTATGCATATCTGAATAACAGTTAATTATGGGGACTGAAGATTTTAAAAGGTTATGTTATAACACCTTGTGTTTATTTTAATGTGAATCTGTGTATGGAATTCTTTTAAATTTGAGGCAAGCCTGAGTAAAATCTTGATTTCAGATAATGAAATCTATTTGGGAAGAAATGACTGCCTCAAATATTAACATTTCATGGTTAGAAATTCTTCAATTTCGCCAATCGCATCTTTGCAGTCCAGAACAATCAGTAAAAGCTCTAAAATATGTGTATCAACAGAAGCATTTCCAGGATAATATTCGAAATGGGCCTCAAGAAAATCTTAGTATGTATCATGTTCCACAAAGTTATCCTAACAACACCTTATCGCCATTGCCTAATCACGAACCACCTCCTATGTTGCCACCTCACTATTTATATGGTGCAAATGGTTGTTGCCAAAACCCTTGCCTGTCTTATGCTCAAGTTACATGTCCGCAACATTCAACTATGAGTTATCCTCCACAAATGATTAAACCACAATTCAGCTCTAGTGGTTATTATTATTCAAATGGACCTACCAATCAATATGGAATGTATAATTCCAATACGATTCCAATTGCACAGTTGATTGAAGTAGAACAGCGAAATGAATATGACATGGTTGATCAACCGAGTCACTCGAGAAGCACACAAAGAATTACAAACATGAATGATATGTATGCTAACCATATTAGCATGGAACTGATGAGCAGAGATAATAGGGATTCTGATAAGACAGATTCTCAGTTCGAAAATTGGGATTATGTCTATAAAACATTGGAAACACAAGGCTATAATAAAGATTTAGGTGAACGAGGAGATGTCCTAAGTCTTGGAATAAATGGAAAAAATAAAATAGATTCAAAATCCATTGATAAAAAGAAAAAAGAGAAGGAATTGAAAAAATCGAAATTGCCAAGCTTGGAAACTTCAATGAACAACTTGACTATCTCAAGCAGATCGAAAACAAATATAACTGATAAAACCAATAAACAAAGAAAAACATCTGATTCCAAGTCACAAGTAGATGTATCACCAGCCAGTTCATATGATAACCTAACTTCCAATGACAAGAAACAGACAGGAAAAATGTCAAAAGCAGCTATGCCAAAACCAAGAGTGGAAAATTTTGATAAAACTCACTCAACAAAACAAACCATGAAATCCCAGAAAAAAGAAGAAAAAGCACAATCTGAACACTCAAAGTGGCACTGTAAAACTTGTACATTTTTGAATAACGACACGGCGAATATCTGCAATATGTGCCATAAATCTCGATATAATGTAGAGAAAGAGGTTAAAGTAGGTGGTCCTGAATGCGAAAAATGTACGTTTGTTAATGTCAGAGAGGCAAAATCTTGTGAGGTATGTGGAGAAAGTTTGAAAAATTCGCCTACCAGAGTCTAAATTGGAACAATATTTAAAATGAAATGTGTAACTTGAATTTATAGCTTTAACTTTGCAAGATATTAATACATAAACAATTAATGCAAAGGTAATTATGAAAAGTATATGTAGAGTCCCAACCATATGAGAAGGGCTTGTAATGGAGGCTGTGATATGGAGCTAAACTTTACTGCTTTGGTAACTGATAACCCTACAAAGCAGATAATTGTTGGAATTGTTTCTCCTTTTAAAAACCGATAACTGTTTTATGCATAACCATTCTCACTTCTTAACAAAGAGTTTCTGATTATATCCCATGATGTCAACATTTTTGTTTGTTTTTATCTACATACATATACAGAAGGAGAAGTTGACTTAAGTCCCCACTTAATCATCATGTTATGAGAGATAGTTTTTATCTGCTTTATTTTTCTGTATATATCCATACTTTTGTGTAGGTACACAAAATATATCTTATGTTATTTAACATGCACAGCCATATTCTGTTTGTTTTTGTTCTATAATATGGTGTATTTTTATATATGTAATGATTCACTGTTGGGTCTTCCTGTATCTTTTTCCCACCTAGTTTGTATTACATTGTAATATAAACATTTCAAATTTGTTTTTGAAGATTCATAAAAAGTATCAAAAATTTGAAGAACTCAATTTAAAAAATTGGTTTGATTGCACAATATTGAAATTTTGACCTTCAAACAAGATTATTGAAGCTGTGTAATATTAAAAATATTGATAAATTAACAATAATGATGTTGATATGGAATTGATTATGTGTGGCAAGTGGCAAAATTGCCACTTTTTTTGGTAGTTTTTTATTTATATATATTTTTCTAGTTGTTTAGATATTTGTTGTTTCGGAAACAATTTTTTGAATGGCTTTTATACTCTTTATTATGAATTATATATGGAAATGTCTTAATGGAAACATGCTTCAATAGTCGGCTAACCAACACAAGGCATCAACTAGAGAACCATAATTTTAAAAATATTTTTATGATCTTGTTCGAAGTTGAAATTTTAACTGAGTTCATTGTGCAGTCATGTGATTTTTCAAATTCCTGAATCTTTTTTCTGAATTTTAGTCTAATATCCAAATCATTTGGAATATGGATTACTGGTGCTTTAACAATAAATACACTATCTCGTTTAAAAAATCAAGTTGATATATTATGGATATTTATGGATTTATTTATGTGCGAATTTTCTATGATATTAGATAGTTGTTGTTACTGCAAAAATTTCTGTTTAATTAACTTAAAATGTAAATTATTCAATCGACCCTGTTTTTCATAAATAACGTTTTGTTTTAAAAATTAAATTATTTTTTCAATTAATTGTCATCAAAAAATTGAACAACCAAATGAGAAAACGCGCATATATTTGATCATGTCTGCGATTTTTTCAAAAACCGAAAATCGCTTATTTGCATTTTCATATGAAAATTTTCTCTGTGGTTTGTTTTAAACACTCCAAATACAAATTTTTCTAACCTTAATGTTGAAAATGATTTTTGAGCTAGTCTATGTGTGATTTTTTCTTATCCCATTTTAAGTTGAATAAATTAGTTTATGTTGTATGCATTTACTAAATTTTTTCTTGACATTGTTCTCCCTGAATTTTTTCCTTTGTATGTTCGCACTATCACAAGTTCCTTGATTCAATGAAAACTTGAACTTTTTTTCATATATTATGAAATAGACACTAAGTACATAGTTTAAACATATTTATGTAAATGTATCTTGAGGAAAAATAGATGGATATCAGGGTCCCTGCTATATGAATTCCTATTCAATCACATCAATTTACAACCTTATTCCTTGAGTATTCTTGATATCAAAGTGAGAAGTTTTCCAATTTTACAACGTCAATACATTTTGAAGCTTCAAGCATGATGAAGGAACAAATAAAATGAATTCTACAATTTGATGGGTACCTCGTTTTTGTTTTACGGTCGAGACCTTGCTACTGTGAGTCACTGAAACCTTAGGCCCCGCCCATCTGCCATTAACCTTAGACCCCTCCCATCTGCCATGCATCTTGTTAAAATCAAATAAGTTCATGAGATTTTAACGAAAACAACAATAACTGAAAATGTTTGTGATTTATTTCGAAACCAATTGTAATTATGTACTTCACTTTCTTGACTTCAAGAATGCAAATCAGTTACAAGGAAAAAATGTCTGATTTCTTAAAAAGTACCACATGACCCACATTCTCGCTCAAACAATTTAGAGTGGGGATGGCACAAGGTTCAACAAAATCCTTCAAAAATTAATAAAAATTTGGTAAAAGTGAATCAATGTGCTGACAAATATTTTTCTTCTGAGAAAATTAATTTGTTCCATTTCAACGCGCACTGTATGCAGTGAACTAAACATATCTGTCATAGAGTGAATATCCTTACTCTATGATATCAATGTTGACAATTGGACCTTAAACCCCGCCCATCTGCCATGTCTTTGTTAAACTCCAATCAATTTATAAGATTTTACGAAAAACAACAATAATTTGATATGTTTATCGATTTATTATGAAATTTAAAATTAATTGCTCTTATGTACGTCACTGTCATGACTCCAAAAATGTTTTGAGGAAGAAAATGTCTGATCCCTATGTCGAAATTTCCCTCACAAATAATTCGAAATTACAACTCAAAGATAAAATATACCGTTAACACTAGGATTAGGTACTAAAATAAGTAAATGCCGCTGACCAATCAGAAACCCGTAACAATAGCTACGTCTGCAGTGACTCAAAGGTGCCAGTGATGACAATTGTACCCTAAGTACTGCCTATCTGGAATGAAAAATGATGATTTGCTGAAAAACCATCTCAACTTTAGAGGAGCAGTATGCTTGGTGAATTCACGAACAGGAAATTTTTCTTGATTATAAAATATACCAATAGGTCCTGATAGGGTAATCACAGTTTCAAAAGACTGCCTCATTGCTTATGTTGAATGTCAAGTAAGACCAAGTTTTATTAATTAATTTATTGAGAAATATTCCAAGGTGTTTGACATATACCTTTCTGAATTCAGGGAAATCGATAGAATAGATTTACTATATCACCTTTCTAAGGCACGATTCACATTTAGGTAAGGGTGCAAACAGAATAGGGGAAAACTAATTTATTGATTCTAAAGTAAAATCAGAAGTTTTCAATTTCATTGCCTAATTAGGTTTTATACCAAGAACTTGTTACTCTTGGTTATCCCAACTTCTGAGTGTTTGTTATTGTATTGTTTTGCCATAATGTCTTAAATTTTTTAATATCAAGACAAAAATTATTTCCATCGATTGGATTTGACATATTTAAGTATTATGCAATCAAAATCGGTGTTCATAAAGGAAAATAGTATTTATATAGATTTTTGTAGACTCAAATTAGCTTAAAATAATATGTCCCTAGGGTCATGGGACCCTAGGTATCTTACACCTTTGAGAGTAGCACCCAGGACTCGGTTAACTTGTTATGCATAATTATCCTTCACAAAATATCTATGCATATCTGAATAACAGTTAATTATGGACTGAAGATTTTAAAAGGTTATGTTATAACACCATGTGTTTATTATTAACCCGTAACAATAGCTAAGTCTGCAGTGACTCAAAGGTGCCAGTGATGACAATTGTACCCTAAGTACTGCCTATCTGGAATGAAAAATGATGATTTGCTGAAAAACCATCTCAACTTTAGAGGAGCAGTATGCTTGGTGAATTCACGAACAGGAAATTTTTCTTGATTATAAAATATTAACATTTTTAAAGCATTCGATGATTTTTATTTCATATTCTGTAAAATGGTTACCACCGTGACGATAACGTTTTGAATTATCAATTTTCCTGTTATTCAGATAATTTTAATTGATATTGTTTGAATTGATAGATGCGAAATGCAATAGCACAATTATTTTAGTAACAGAGGCAGAAAGTGATTTCGATTTTTATTCGGCTCGAATGCAACTGAAATATGGAATATTTAAATTTTTTGAAGGTAAGTATAAATCTATATAGATATGTATGATACCACAATCCGATTCTTTACTATTTATTCGATTTTGCGCGCTTCTTCATAGCAAAACAGATAGGTTTAATTTTCGAATATCCAGCAGCAATGGTCTAAATCGATTAAGATCGACTTTCTGACGAAGAATCTGTGAACAAACTTGAGTTTCGAACAAAACTAAAGGAAAACTATGGTAGTTACTTCTTAATTCGCGATTTAGGTTTGCTCATTCGCCGTGGCGGTTTTAATTGTTCCAGAGTACGGGAAAGGATCAAGCGCGCTAAAGTTCCTGACCTCACGTCAGAGCTTTTTCAAGTTCTTTGTATCTAACTGTCCCAAAGTCCGGGAAAAAATTTTAAAATTAGCGTGCTTGTCATGACAAATGATTATTTATTTCAACTGATGAGACGCCACTGCTTATAAATAAATGGATTACGGATTGTTTTGAAAGGAAAACGTATAAATAGATGTGATATATTAGATAAATAGATAATGTTGACTATTTTCTATCGAGTTGACTCAAATTTCCTTTCCTTCATGGAGTGCGTACACGAATGTGCGACCTTGAAAGCCTCGTGCGACTTTCATCGTACGATATAAACCTGGTCTGATTGGTCGAATTTGTGGGCAGGACCTGTACTGTAAATATTTTGGCAACATGCTGAATCGAAGGGGAACTAGAAAAAATTAAAGAGAAATTTTGCGCACATTGATAGTCACCATACAATGTGAGAAAAGGTAATGTAAATAGACCCCCGTATAAAAAATCCTATATGCGTCTTTGAATAAGTGCAAAACATGTTGTTGTTTATCTCGTATGTGGCCTACAAAAGGTAGTAACGTTAAAAAGCAGTGATCAGTTCAAATCTTGAATCGTACTATTGAAATTGTGAATTTTCATTGAAATCGTGTCGTATTAGTAAATTTTGTGATAAAATACTGATTACATTAAGGTATCAGTAGGAAATAAAGGTGAAATTTGTTTGCTTAATCATTATCGGTTAAGCAGGATGTCTTTCAGTAAAAATATAAAACACTACAGGATACTAGTGAACAATTCTAAAAGGTGAGCTTCATTTTATAACTTCCTATTCAATTGTTCACTGACACGTTTATGCTTTCAATTTTCATTATTCATGGAATAACATAGGGTATACAATAGGAATATAATTAGAACAAATCATTTTTCACTTATTCTAGGACTATGTATGGTCGGAAAACAAGGTAATGCAGAAGAGACATCAAAATTTCAATGCATACATACAAATGTTGTATGTGAATATATTGAAAAAATTTGTATAATTTTCACTTTTGAATGTTTTAAAGTATGTGTGAAGTTATCTATGGTTTACTGATAAAGACTCACGACGGGCTAACGCCGATACTGGAATACCGAGAATTTTGCTACGGTGTTGCCATAAATTCTGAAATTCCTAGGTAGACATCAATCACGTAGTTATATAAAACAAGTATTTTTCCTTCCTTCGCCATTAAAATAGATACTCCTTCATCATTTGCTATTGTAGAGTCACTTTGTTTATTCACTACATAAAATTCTAATATTCATGTTATATGTAGCACGTTGAGTGAACTCATCCATTGCCAATATTCACAAATTAGCACAACAATTTTTGTGACAAATTGTATGTGGCTATAGATTTTAATTCAGTAAAACACTTCATTAAGAACAGAGTTTAATGCGGTGCTGCTGCCTCATACTGATATCACATATCGTTAACTGAATCTATTAACACTATAATATATAGAAAAATTTGCTATAGTGAAATTACGAAATTGATTTCTAAAAATTGGATGGATATTTGCTTATCCGAGCAAAACATTAGAACATCGTTAGTACTTATTCAGGACTAAAGAGCATTCAATCACTTTTTCTACTGTAATAGCATAATAGTTATTTTAGGTACCCTATTCTTGAATAAATAGACAAACCTGTTTATACCAGCTTATGAAGAAATATTAGGATTGGCAACACGGCAGCTCATTTTTTTCCATTTCATTTTCAGTATTCTGCACGTCGTCCACAGTGTTTTAAACACCGTGGATAACTTCACCATTCTTGAATTTTTTTTGAAGATCTGTTTTGAGGTTGAAGTTCAATTTGAAAAACTTTGTCAACAAAAATCAAATGAACAAATCTTTGTGATTTTTACTTCAGCATCGGAACATTCCGGCTTGTTCCTATCAATATTTCTAGTATCTATTTGTAAAAAATGATTGACTAACCTTTGGCCACCTTTGGTTAATCATGATCCAAAATAAAAATGCGATTCAATGTTGTGAGTATACTCTATAAATAACCAATGTCGTATGTAAAACATTCTAGAAAATTACCAATTATTAAGTCGTTCGGATGTCGATTCTTAAAATAATCTAAAATTAATAATAGGTAGTAGATGAAGACGATTACTAAGATAAGGAACTCTTTGCCTTTAAACAGCAAATGCAATGATTATCTAGAAGAGCAATTTCAATTTCATCATCTCTTTGCAGGTCCTTATCTTCTGGAGGTGCAAACAGTTTGGATACGGAAAAAATGCACCAAGCAAATGCTAAAAATCTACTTTTAACACAGTCAAAATTGATCAGTCTACTGAAAAAATATGTTTCAAGGATCCCCGAAAGTGAATTATTTGAGCAAGCATTGAATAAGGAATTCGCACATTTATTGCAAAAAGTTAAACCAAAAGTATATGGTAGTGATCTTGTACGATTTTTTACACAATCGACTGTGGTAGAAGATCCCAAGGCACAGAAAAGTAAAGGATCATCCCCATCTTTATCGATACCTGATTTGTTGGAGACCCTGAGAATTAAAATGAATAGTTCGGAAGTATCGAAAGAAAAGGAGAGTGTACCAAAGTGGTTGTCAAAACCTATTGTTTCCAAGGTAAACTTAAAACAGACAGCTCAAATGGATTTGTCATTTAGATTTCCTTGTTTATATTATTTTGAATCAGATATCTCCAGAGGGGAGATTTCAAGATTTTGAGTTCATATCAACATATATCTTGAACTTTTTAATTATTGAGCTTTAGGGTAATATTAGGGGGACCGGAAAGTAATGTCGTTTCTGCCTATGCCAATACTTGATTGTCATTTGTCAGCTCATTGTTTTGTTCAGAGGCGTACCAAAGACATTGTGAGGTTATAGTGATTTCTTTACTTATAGACAATTGAATTACAATTTTTTTTTGTAATTTTGGGTAAAATGGCCAGCCAAATACCAGAAGAGGTACACATCCGGCATTGCATGCTCTTTGAGTTTTCGCAAGGAAATAACGCAACAGTTGCTACCAAAAACATTTGCGATGTTTATCCAAATGCACTGGACATTCGTAAATGCCAAAGGTGGTTTTCCAAGTTCAAATCGGGTAATTTTGATCTTTCCGACTCGTATCGATCAGGAAGACCATCAGCGTTAGACAACGACGTGTTAAGGGCGGAAGTGGAAGCAAATCCGTGTCAGACGATCGAGGAATTGTCAAGCAGTCTCAACAAACCTCGGTCAACCATCCAAGAACATTTGAAGCAGATTGGGAAAGTAAGCAGAGCAGGTGTTTGGGTCCCGCATAATCTGTCCGAACAGAATAAGGCTAACCGATCAATCACATGCAACTTATTGCTTCAACGACACAACACAGAAGCGTTTTTTGATCGCTTGATCACAGGAGATGAGAAATGGGTCCTGTATGATAACCCAAAACGCAAAAGGCAGTGGCTCTCTCCAAATGAAATCCCTCGGAGTACTGCTAAGCCAGGTTTACACCCCAAAAAAGCGCTTTTGTGTGTTTGGTGGAGTATTCGCGGCATTGTTCATTTTGAATTACTGAAACCTGGACAAACTGTTACTGCAGACCTCTACAGCGAACAATTGCAGCGAGTCAATCAATCTTTAATTGAAAAGTGGCCAGCAAATGTATGTGTTTGTATTTAACGTAAGAAAACGACATTACTTTCCGGTCCCCCTAATATTTCAAGAAACTTTGGAAATGTTTATGTTTTTTTCTCAAGTTTGGCACACATGCTTGTATAGGTTTCCACAGCCATTTCATTATCTAGAAAAAATCATTTTCAAAGAAAAGTAGTAAATATGTCTTTTATATCTGGCACAGACACCACTGGTTGAACAAGTAAACCCTTTTAGATTAAGCAATAGTTGTTTAAGGCTGTTCAAACTTATACCTAGACCCCTACCAATAACCAAGGATTTTTTATTTGTAAATGTAGTACCCTGTAGCTCAGAAATGAAGAATTATACGCAAAAAAAAATTAAAGAAAAACTGGGATAGTTATCATAATTGAATTAAAAACTTAAGTTTCAAATTATGTAACTCAGCAATCTTTAAATTGCCACTGGCTTAAAAGATAAAACCTTAATGGTCGTATATCGAAGTGATCTTCTTTCTACTTTACCATTAATAAGATAAGAAATTTCACAAAAATATAAAATATGAAAAAAATCTAGAAGCCTATTCAAAGATCTCAGATATATAAGCCATAATTTTTTCCAATTACTAAATTAAGGATAGAAATGATTTTATATTCAAATGAGGGTATTAACTATTTAATTTAATCAAATTACCATGAATACAATGAAACTTTTTACAATGAGAAATACTTAGATTTGGCTCTGAGATCCATGCATCCACATGCTTGATTCTTTTATCGATCATTTTTAGGCAATATTACAAGATGTTGAACATGTTTTTTTTGGTAATTTTCTCAAATATTCGGATATTTGATTTGCATCAATCCTTTCAGGAAGAAATTTCTTCTAAAACTGAATATTTACTATCTGCAATGAAAACAACAGCAGATGACAATCGAAGATTATCAAAGATAGATGAATTTTGTGAACATTTGAAGAAATACAATGATGCTAGGCATGTTGCAGTCAAGGTATAAAAAGCATTCATAAATTTTTCTTTTCAAATCATTGAACAATTTTTCTCTTTTATATCAGGAAGATGGTATTAGAACTCTATTGGGTCTTCGATACTACGAAGCAAATAACCCAAAAATCGTTGGGGCACTGAATGAAGCCTTAAGTCTCTTAGGTTATACCGATAATGTTGAAGGGACCGGATTGAGAATACTTTCAATCGATGGTGGGGGGACAAGAGGTTTATTGGTCATTGAAATGCTCAAAAAACTAGAAGAGTTGGCTGGTAAACCAATTTTAGAATTATTCGATATGGTGTGTGGAGTCAGTACAGGTGCAATAATCGCTAGCTTATTAGGTCAGTATACATTATAATTTTACTAATATGAATGTAGTTGAATGAATTTTTTGTTTCAGTTGTTCAGAAAAAATCTTTAGATGAGATTGAACAAATCTATTCAAGTATAGGAACTCAAGTATTCACACAACACCTCATAAAAGGCACAAGTAACTTAGTTTGGAGCCATTCTTATTATGATACTGCTCTTTGGGAAAAATTATTGAAGGAAAAAATTGGAACAGAAACCCTAATAAGCACTCAGAGAACACCCAACACTCCAAAAGTATGTGTACAAAACTATGAAAGTCATTCGAGTTATTCATCACCTTTCGATTTTAGTTATTGGCTGTCTCTGCGATAATGAATAAATCACGATTAGCAGCATATGTATTCAGGAACTACAATCTACCATGTAAAGTACAAAGTCAGTATTTCGGTAGTTCCAATCACAAAGTATGGGAAGCCGTTAGGGCTTCGGCTGCTGCACCCACGTATTTTGAGGAATTCAAATTAGGAAATCTATTACATCAGGTATGTTCAACTATTTACCGAGTTTTTGACTTGTAGCAATGATATTTTTCTCTTTAGGATGGTGGAATTTTAGTTAATAACCCTACAGCTGTTGCAATACACGAGGCTAAGTTATTATGGCCTCAAACACCTATACAATGTGTAGTATCTTTTGGTACTGGAAGGACTGAACTGAATCCTTTAGAACCAGAAGTAGAAAAGGTGGAAGTGAGTACATCGTCTTGGAAAAGTAAATTTATGGCTGTAATTGATAGTGCCACAGATACAGAAGGTAAGTTGATGCTTGCTGTTTCATGAGAATTATAATTAAGTTTCTCTATTTCAGTGTCGTAATGAGTACATTACAGTACTAAAAACAGTGCTGTAATGAACTCATTACAGCATTGTTATCATATTTATGAAGGTCGGTTTTGATATTCCACTTGAAAGTATTCATCATTTATACATCATTGGGCTATTTGTACGCTTATTTGCATATTGTTAAATTGTAAACGGTAACACAGTTCTACAAAAATCAATTTTCAAATAAATATGTTCACGAAGCTACTGAATTTGCTATTTTAATGAATTTTGCTTATTTTGAATCATATAAACTGAAGAGAAAAAACAGAGTCAATCTGCTAAAAACAATAATTTCATGAATTGTTGGCATAAAGGCACTCAAAAACACTTTTATATCAAGGGCAACAAAAACTCTGTTGGCAAAATGAATAAATAAACATGATTTATTGAACATATTAATGATTAAACAAAAAAATTGATGAACATAATAAAATTTTTGTATTTCTCAAATATTCTGTTTTTAAAGAAACCAAAGTAATTACGGAATTGAACATCTATGTTTTTTTATAGGTGTGCACTCAATGTTGTCAGATCTGCTACCCTCACGGACTTATTACAGATTTAATCCTTACTTAACAGAAATGCTTGGAATATCCGAAATTTGTCCTGAAAAAATGAGCCAACTGAAAAGGGATGCTCTAATGTATCTAAGAAGAAACGAAGACAAGTTTCAAGAGGCTGCAGATAATTTGAATATAAGAAAAGGTCTATTACAGAAATTTCAGGATTATGTTAACCTTCAGTTGAAGATGAAGGGTATTATTTCCTCTAAATATTGATTAACCTGATATGTTATGATAAAGATGGCTGTGTGAAGAATTAATATTTATATCTGTGGTATTTATTAGATTGAAAATATTTTTGCAAATAAGTGTTTATACCTTTGTATATTTTAGAAATGGTTCCTTATATCAATAAATCTTTATTTATAATGCTAGTTTTGTGTAGATATGTAACCTTTTTTCACCATTGAGTTGAATTCTCATCGCCCTATAAGTAGAGAGGATAGCACAGTGTTTCTGGAAACTTTGGTAGTAAGGCATCATACGCGTTGAACTATTACGATATTAACCAACTTGTTTTTCATAGTGAGTAAAGTTGCAAAACACAAACAAATTAAATGTATATGGAATCGAATGTACATTAACTATAATTCGAAAAAAATAGTGAAATCTTTTGAATGAACGGAACATTCCAATTATAAATAAAGTGACTGAAATCGATAGTTCATTCAAAGCATTGAGTATAAATCTACCTAGAGGGGAAACTCAGTTCAAAGAAATGAAGCCAAAAATTCTACCGGTAAAGTGGCGGTCTCAAGCGTGTAAACACGGTAACCTTCATTTCATTGTATTTATGGTTGCAGGGACTTGGTCTCTCTGAGCTGGTCTGAGCCAGGGCCGCATTTATTCAACATCACCTCTCAGAATATTTTATTATTTAGATATATTGACTTACTGTCCAATGATCTGTGTAAATTTAGATGACGATTTCAATGAATGAATTATGGGCATATTGTTGGTGATATCAAATACGTGAAATGAATTTACATCAGTTACGCATGTACACAAGAAAATTGTATGTAACATATATATTTGAATGAGTAATAAATGGACCAAGTTCTTATTTTATCACCCTAATTCTGAGGAACAACTGGCTTTTTTCCTAAATATTTTTTATCCTCTCTATTGAGCCAAAAAAAAATTTCATAGTTTTGGAGGACAGTTAATTGCGGAAAAAAAACTTAGATTTCTGAAATGAATTTGGATAATATATAAAATCATAACTGAGAAGATCTAATGACATAACATACATGGGAGAAATTTGGATAAATCATGATATGAGGGATTCAATTTATAATGCTACTATCTTGACCTCCCCCTGAGTCTTAGTTCGGAAGAACAAATATCGAAATGAAATAACTATGAATCTTCGTGAAGAACAACATATTTTCTGAAGCCGGCCCTGACCATCGTCTAATAGTTCGGTAACTCTCCGTTAGATGCTGTAAAGAACAAATACATTTATTTCCAGAAACATACAATCCATCTATAAACCAGAAATCGTACTAGTAAATTTCTGGCTTCATTTCTTTGAATTGCGTTTCCCCTCTAGGTAGATTTATACTCAATGTTCAAAGTTAAAAAAGCTTTTATAGCGCCATCTATTTGCTTCAACCAAACTTGTCTTTGACATTCAACAGCTGATGGGCCAAAAATCAAAACGGTGGTTTCTGATGTATTTGTAACGTGAAAATATGGCTTTTTGCCATTATTTGATGTTTTTTCGGAGCAGGTATTTCTGCAACTAATGATTTTCAGTATTTGGACTAATTAATTAGTGAAGGCCCACAAAATCAAGCTTCTGCAAGATGTCCTTTAACCATGAGAAAATATTGAATGTACTGAAAACCTCACTCAATAAAATTGCTAAAAAAGATTTATTACCCAGTATTAAAAGGAAAGATTTATCACATTACATTGAGAAAGTGTCAATACTCAAGAATTCTGACAGTATTATACAGAATCTTAAGTTTACGAGTTCACAGGTAACTCGGAAAGAAGTGCAACCTAATATAAAATCCATTCCAAATGTTGAAGAGAAAATTCTGTATACTATTCCTATAGAAAAAAGCACATCTCAATGGCAGACTGAAGTTTCAAAGGTAATTTAAGACAATACTTAATGTTTCATTTGATTCAAATGCTGTAATGTGTTGTAGCCTCTTGCTATATCACAAATAAAGCATATTCTTGAATCCATCGATGAAGCTCAAACAGATGCTTCTTTTCAAGCTAGAGTCGAAGCATTTATATCATATATTTATAAAGTGCCTGGAGCACGAAGTATTTCAGTGAAGGTAAATATAATATTTATTCATTTTCCATATTGAAATATATAGCCTAATTGGTAGGAGGGAGCTCTTAGAATATTGTTAAATGCTCGAGATAGATTCAAAGACAAAGATCTTGGCAGTATTCGTGAAGCTCTGGCACTGTTGGGTTACACCGATCCTGTGCCAGGCAGAGGTATTAGAGTTTTGAGCATTGATGGAGGAGGTATCAGAGCACTGTTAGTATTGGAGATGTTGAAGAAACTGGAGGAACTTACAGGGAAAAGAATATACGAGTTATTTGATTTCATTTGTGGTACAAGTACTGGGGCAATACTTACGTTTTCTATGGGTAGGTAAAGCCCATTTCAGAATCATAGATGGGTGAAAATTTTTTTCATGTACAGGAATTTACCATAAGTCGATGGATGAAATTGCCGAGGTTTATCTGAAGATAAGCAATGAAGTATTTAAACAGTCTCCCTTGTGGGGTACAGGAAATCTCGTTTGGACACAATCTTATTATAGTACCCCTTTATGGGAAAAAAATCTTAAGACTTATCTTGGTGACTTCAGATTGATACAAACAGCTCGTAACCCACTTTGTCCGAAGGTGAGTATCAATGTAATTGGAAAATTTGAAAAAACGACACATGAATGAATCAATAAACAAACATGCACAGTTTTTTTCGATATGGGTGAATAGAAAAATTATATAAACGTAAGTCCAAAATGCGAAACAGAACTCTTTCTGACAGTGTAGTTTGTGACATATTTTTTTTTGTAGCAATGCTCCATTTTTTTCTTCGATATTTCAAGAGCGCTCTTCTCGAATTTTCTTTATAATAATAATAAAACTATATAGCTTTATAGTAGAACGGATAACGTAAAAATCATAAAATCAATGTTGGAGGTTTTGCTTTTGGCGATAGCGCCATCTATCTGCTAGCTACGGTTTTGCAAATGTTACAGGTTTCTGTTCAACATTTGGAGCCCGCACATATACAAGCTGTTTATAAATATATACGACCGCATTCAGGTGATATCTTCTATTAAGATGGGCCTTTGCTAAAAATATATTTAGTTTCAATCATTGTTTTAAAATATTTCAGTGAAGCTAGGAACTTGAAAATTTGTTATTTCATGTCAGCTATTCAATACTCCTGTTATATTATACAGGGGGGAATAAGCAACCCTTTATGTTATATCGAAGCTTTTTTAATGTCAAAGTTTCATGATATAAAATTAGAACTCGAAATATTTGTTTTATTTTAATATTTCCTAATTTTGGTTTCGGAGTTGGGAACAATTTTTTTTTTCATAAATGCTAGCTGTCCATGGTCTTTGTTAGGAAAAATGTCCACATATATTTTTTTCAGCTTTGTGCAGTATCAGCTGTTGTAAATCAATCTCATTTATCAGCATATCTGTTCAGAAACTACTCCTTGCCTTGGAAAGTACAATCTCAGTATTTAGGAAGCAGTAATCATATGGTCTGGGAGGCTGCAAGAGCATCTGCAGCTGCTCCCACTTATTTTGGAGAATGCAAGCTGGGTGATTTTATACATCAGGTTTGTGATACTTGTATGAAAAAAATAGTAAATTGTTAAAGTCTCTAGTTTCGTTATTTGATAGCGAATTATTAGATTTTGCCCTGAATTGTCTTTATTTTTCAGGATGGTGGGATTTTAGCAAACAATCCAACAGCAATTGCCATCCATGAAGCAAAATTACTTTGGCCTAACCATCCCATCCAATGCGTCGTTTCCTTTGGGACTGGCCGAACAGTACCATACTATAACAGAGATAAAAATATTCCTATAGATCCTTCAGTCAATACGACATGGAAGAATAAATTTATGAAAATTTTAGATAGTGCAACTGATACAGAAGGTATCCATACCATCCTGAATGATCTATTACCAGATAATGTTTACTATAGGTTTAACCCATATCTGGTAGAAATGGTTAGTATGGTCGAAATAAATGATCAAAAACTTGAACAGTTGAAAAGGGATGCTGTAATGTATCTGCGGAGGAACGAAGATAAATTTATTGCTGCAGCGAAGGCATTAACTGAACCAAAGAGTTATATACAAAAACAATGTGATTGGATGAGAGCTAAAAGAGATTTATACGGATTGTGAAGTAACTATATGATGTAATTTAAAATTGAAAAAAGCACTCATCGATAATGATTAATTGTTATATGTTGTCTATGTTAATTTATAATTTATTTTTAAGTTTTTCAACAAGATAAAATAGTTTTGTGTACTGATATTCATAAATATAAACTATTTATAGAAATATACACTTTTTGAAGTCAAACTTTATTAATTCAGTGTACAAGTATTCACTAAATATCCCCTTATGATAAATAAACAATCAAAAATACTCTGGAACAGTATGATACTACCACAACCGTCACGAAGAATGAATAAACTTTTCATCTAGGGAAATAATAAAATTCCTCTCTTAATATATCAATATCAAAATAATTGAGTCATTAATGTTAGTTATTCTTACCTAAATGTAGAGAACAAGTTTCTTGGCTCCATCAGGAACATTTTTACCTTCGAAAAATTGATGAAAATGGAGAAATTAAAAGGAATAATGATAAAGCAAACCCAGATTTCAAAATAATTATATTTATATCTTACTATCTTTGAAGCTGCCATAACAATAAAAAAATACTTATCAAATACAACGCCAGCTGTACTTTATTCAACAATTTTATAAATATACTCTTTGCTATTGGTAGTAAATTGCACATATAGACATTTATTCTGTTGATTAGAATATTGAATCCTCCAAAGTTATTGATAGGCACCTGGTTTAAATTGAACTGACAACTTCTGCAATACTGATTTCGGAATGTGAAAAGAGACAATTTTCTTCTAAAAAACTATATTCCATTGCACAGGTTACAATTTGGAAAATTTTTTAATGACGTTTTATTCAGAACTATTCTAAAATATTGTAAATTTGGCCCAGTAAACATCACTTATATTTTGATAACTATTGTATAAAATGTCTTGAATTAATATTAGAAATTGGGAATATAATTTTTCATGAAATTTCCTTACTGATAAAAATTATCTAACAATATCAATAAATAAATTTTATACATATAAATCAGCTTAATTAAAATGATTCATGAATTAAATAGAAAAAAGTGAAATGATGAAATACTTCAGCCAGCCGATGAAGTAATTCACCATTAAATAAGTAATGAAAATAAATATGAATGTCCGTTTCGATAACAAAAAAATTTTTATAAATAATACTCTAAATTGTGTGATGTTTTGGTTCCACCTAGATTTTCAAGTTATAAAATTTCACAAAATCTTTACATTTTTTTTGGAAGGTGGAACGAATTACTTGATTTAAGTTAAATGCAAGACTCCTTAAAGGTAAAGTTGGATTTTGTTTTATGCATCTTAGAGAACTCGGAAAGTAGCTCCATAAAATATTCTGTCAAAATGTTTACTTATAATACATCAATTGCCTAAAGACAATTAAAAATGGACTAGAATTATGTAGGACCTCGTAGCATCGAACCATTCATTTTCCCAAATATTCAATCATTTTTGAAAATTTGGGCAGCTCTTCGGAAAGCAGCAATGACTCGACACAACCTTTGAAGATTCGAGTAGAAAAGCAGCGATTCCTGAGGGAAAAACAAAAATTAAAAACCAAATTATACTGAAAATATTCATTGTCATGCAGATGAATAGTGAAATTAGTTGCGTCCATAAATGTGATTACTTGTGCGAAGTTTGTTTTAATGATTTTTTGAAAGTGATATATTGATGTATATATAACGTGAATATGGATTTAACTATTTTTTATATGGTTTAATTGTGTTAGTGATTATACCTATACGTATGGGGGTTAGTGTTTGTTAGTGGAGTAAGGGTGTGTTTGTGTACCTAAACCCCTGGATCTGCCCCGTGTAAATGTTTTATCCATGTCTGAATTTGTGGCATTTCATCAGATAGTTGAAGTGTGTCAAGGCAACCCTTGAAGTAATCTGTGGTGAAACAATTTCTCCTGAAATAAAAATTTTATATAGAAATAAAAGAAATATAGAATAAATAGCAACAACATAAATTTGATTCATTTCGTTATAGACAAAATCTCACAGCAGAAAAAAAACTACAATCGACTTAAGACAATTTTAATAGAGTTATTTATGATATGAGAGTTAAAAGAGGTGTTGTGAATGAACATTTCATGAATAAGATAAAATTAATACTAAAATCATATAATTCTCATTGAAAAGCAGCCCTATTTTGACAATGAAATAGGTTGATTCTAAATGAAACTAAATTCCGCAATATATTTTAATATTCAAATAATCACAAGGTTGTGAAAGTGTTGAACAACCAACAAATTCTTGATTACAGAAGAAAGATTCTGTTATTTGACGTGCGTACTTGTTCAATTTGTTGAAGAACAATTTGATGTTTTTATATTGTGTTGTTCCAGTAACCAAACAGTTTTCCTTCAGTTTTATTTTAGCCACAATCCTGTTCCATTTAATAATGATAATAAATATTTAATAATGTTCTACTTAAACATATAATGACTTGAATCACTTGAATTCATATGGCTGAAAAATCAAAAATCCATTCGTTTCTCACACAAACATAAATATACAGGGTGTTTCTGAATTGGCGCGGAAGATTGCAAAGGGTGGTTCTGTAGCAAAAATTTAGGGGGTTTTCCAATTACATTTTGTTTAATACCTTTCTCCCTCCAAGTCAAAGCCTTCTAAAATTCAAGTTGTGAAAAATTTTGAATGAAAGAAAATCAGAAAAATGAAATTATTTGGTAGGGGATTCAAATTGACTCCAGCTAACTTAATTTTTTTCAATAAATGATAACTTCTCTATGAATTTATCAGAAAAGAGTCTCCGTATCATTATATTTTTTTGATAAATGAAAATTTTATTATAGAAGTTCAAGGCATAAAAAATTGAGTTTTTCTTTTCAAATCAAAGAAGGTGTACCTATTAAACAGTTCTGATGCAAAATTTATAGCTGTTTTTTTCAGCTTTCAAAAACTGTCATTTTATTAGCGTCAGTTACATTCCATTCTTCTAAATTTTTCCGAAGTGAATATATTAAATGAAATAATTTTTTCACCTAACTTTAAAGAGTTCTAACTTAATTTTTGATGAGAAATTACTCTTCGAAATCTATCACTTCAATTCAAAAACACCTGGTGTAACCACTTAGCGGTTAATGAAAAACGTGTTTAAATCCCCCCATTCAGAATCTCTTCCCCGATCTTCATTAAAATCCGAATATCTCAAATTCATTTGAACGTAAACTATCCAAAAATTCATGTGCAAACCAGTGCTGATACTGTCGCATTTATAAATGAGTTATGTAACGAAGGAGACATTATCTGCGGTACTTAAATCTGGATAGTATCGCACCCAATTAACCAAAGTGTTTTATCGTTTTCCGAGTCGTGTTCACGCATTTTTACTACGGAAGTATTGACGTTTTTATCGGGCGATAACTTTAAATAACGATACGAAGCAGGTGTTGTCTCAGTGGTGCGAGGTAACCTCCAGATAATGGAGAAAAATAATTCACCACTTAATGCGGAATGATCTTACATAAGGCTCTGCCGCATAACACATAATGCCGATAATTCCGTCGTATTAACAATTTGGAGCAGTGACTGTTATCGTTATTCCGCATTGTTACGTTGGACATATATTTTTGTTCGGGAAACGGAACTAAACTTATCGGATCGCGCGGGATCCGATCGTGGGAAACTCAAAATAGCGTCGGTTGGTATCATGTCCTATGATTCAATGCCCGGGAATGTCTCTCATCTTTGACTGAAACCGCCCGCAAGTTTATTGTCAGCCACGTACTCTAGAATATTCCATAATCAAGGTCAATGGACATGAGGTCATGAAGAAATCATCAAATAATTTCAATATTCGTTTCATTGTGTACCAATCGGTTTTTTTGTGTGCTTGCTCTTCTTTAAAAAACGTAGAAAAGGACTTATTCGGGTGATATTTCTCCAATGATTCGAGTACCTAATATTGGCCTCTAATACCTCAATCGTAGACGGTTTGTCCATGTAGACTTTAGACTTCACATAGCCTCAAAGGAAAAAATCAAGAGGTGTGATGTCACATGATCTAGCCAGCCAATTCACTGGTCCGAAGCGTGAAATGATCTGCTCGCCGAAAGCTCCTGCAGTAAAGCCATGGTTTCAAAGGCTGTATGGCAATGCAACCATATTGTTGGAACCACATTTTGTCGAGACCACGGGCTTCAATTTCAGGCTAAAAATAGTCTGTTATCATGATGCGATAACGGTCACGGCAATTCTTGAGACTCTTCAGGTTGTTCATCACTCCAAATTCGGGCAGTTTGTTTATTCACGAACTCATTAAGCCAAAAATGGGCCTCATCAGTGAACAAAACTTTTGGCGAATCGACACTTCAGGGTCATCATGTGCACTCCCCCACCGCCGCTATATTCTCTTAACTACGAGCTGGATGTTGTCTATTTGGTCGAGTATTATCCAATAACACATATTGAGTCTCAAACTCAGACTTAAAAATATTTATAACACACTTCCACGTAAATCGTCACATTTAACACTATTGACTGTCATTAAAAGTGTCACTTTTAATGGCAGTTATTAGGGACGAACTTGTGGACCCTCAAGTTTTTTTTATATTATCTGAAAGTACGGACTGATCAGGCGTGCCACAGAGACCAAACTTGGTACCAGTGTTGTTTATAATTGTTTCAGACGATTTATCCCAAGATGTGGATTTCTAATGCTTGCGGATGAAGTAAATATTCATCGCAGAATAGATGGTGTACAATATTGCTTGAATATTTGATCAGATATCGATCAGGGCCACCAATGGAGTGTCAAAAATTATTTATCTTTGAATAAATTGAAATGTATCAGCTGATCCTTCATCAAAAGTCCTCTTGTATTCGACTTCATGAACTAGAAGGCAAATTAGTATAACTATCAACAATAATAATCAATTATTTTGTCATTGATAAAATGATAAGGCGTAGGTACTTCATTAAAATTAATAATTAAAATAGAATAATCCCAGAAACGAGAGCGAAAAGACTATTAATGGCGGGATTTTTTTTTAATTTGATGGAGGTCGCCATGACGTAGGTATGATGACTCGTCAAGTATTCATGTCTTGAGATCGACATGCAACGTGAACACTTTGTACTATAATTATGACATGAGGTGATCCAAGTTGCATGGGTATTTGCTGTGAAATTAGCAGTAGGCAAATTTAAAATTTTCTCAAACACCTGTTGTTTAATCATTAAATGTCTGTTTACCTTAATTGTCTCTAATGATCGCTTGCAATGCATTCAGAGATGATCACAATGATTTGTGGGTTTTATTTTATTCAACTTCTTGGGTAACTGCGATATGTTTGGTGATATAAACCACATCGGTTTTGCAGAATTTAAATTTGTAATATGAAGTTTTAGGATATGTTATGCTATATGCATATACAGGGTGAGTCTTTGTCCACTGCGTTAATTTTAGCCACAGAGAGCCATTTCATCGAAATATAATTTTATGAAAAGTGAAAACTCGTCATCAGTTTACCAAGAAATAAACTTGAGAAATTTTTCAGAAAAATATGGGGCATTTACCAATGTTCGAGGGACATTCGGCAGAAATTTTTTGAAATCAAATTTTCAACTCAACGAAACATGTATTCATTTATTGAAAATACAGTTAGTGAAAGTACAATTATTAAAATTGAACCTAACTTAAAATTTGTTTCTGTTTTCCACTAAAGAAGTTGTGAATGTGGATATGTAGAAGAAACAATACCTCATCTCATCAATGGTGGTTCCATATATAAATTTCAAGATGGTTTTTGGGCTATTCACGCTGTTTCAGATTCTTTCTTGGATAGGGTTTTAAATTTTAAACAAATTTGATATGTATATTCTGTATTCAGTTCTTTCTTCTGCTTTTGTCATTTTATTCGATCAGATTCGATATGTGCTACTTAAAGAAGCCTCTGTGATTATTACTTGAAGAAAGAAGTCCCTCAAATATATTTAAGCTTACTTCTGTACATACAACAAAACTTAAGCGAGGAGCCAGGGTTTTTTTAGTGTGGTTGTTTCCCTAGGCTTTTATGTCATACACCGAATTGTATGGCACCCCGTCACCCAGCTAACATTTGTTTGTAAGCCAATAGTTCAAAAGAATTTATATATATCACGCATAATATTTATGATCTTGTTGTGGTGTTCTTGATCGAGATTCAAATATAGTTTTATCGAATTTCGATTGCCATGACCAGTAATTTTCAGCAATTGTTGTGCTTCAACACCGTTATTTTCCAATTGGTAACAGCAGTTGATTTATTCGAGTGAGTGACATTTTGAAATAAATCTCGAATAAAGTTGTCAAACTCAATTGTTCACTCATAGCGACCGATAATGGCAGTGAATGCAATTTGGATTTGATTGGATAAAAATGGATGATATCATGTGAAATGAGAAAATTTCAATGGTTTCTACAAGTTGCAAAAAATTCTCAAGAAAGTTCACGCAATTTTCTATGCAAAATTGGATGATTTTCATTAAAAGATTAATGAAAGACAAGTTTTGAAGAATTTTAGAATGGAAGGCAAAATATTTCAAAGAAATTCGATTTATTAATATAATCATAATATATGATCATGTAACGGGCCTGGGAGGACCAATTATTTTGGAAAATTTTTATGATATGACCCAAATGAACTTATCGAAAGGGAAAAGCTGTAAAAGGTTGTAAGCAGCAAGTTCGAAAGAATGTAAGTAAGTATGTTTATTTTTCCTGCTGTGAGAAATATGTTCTAGAATCAATCAAACCAGATTTTTTGCTCTTACCTGCATAGGGAATGGACTTGGGGTTCTCTGAAGAGATTGTAACAATCTTCGCAGATGCGATCTAATCTAGCGAATATACTCTTATCGTAGACTCCCTTGCATTGAATGTCGAAGAAGGATCTTTTGGCTAAGTGGTGAGATTGCAGTGCCGACCTGTTCGTCGGACTTCCGAAAGAGCCGCTCAGGAACAAAACTAAGGCCATGCACACCCACAACAGAGTGGTTGAAACCTTTGATGAGGGGTAATTCATCTGTAACAAAAATCATTTTCAGAAGGAAAAAAATATAAAAAAATATTTGATCGAAATATTTATTCAAAGGTCATAAGGTTATAGGAAAAACTACTACACTCTTTTTTGAAACGAGATGATGGAATTATAGATGTATGTCCGAGATAATGACTATACGATTGAAAAAGATGTCACTGAAAGCGGATATCTAACTTTTTCTACAATTTTTTCGATATTTGGATAATTATTTAATCAAATGCAACAATTTTGATCTGCCGGGAATAAAACTCTATTCATGTTATTCATAAAAGCTCTTTATTGCGTTTACTAATCGCTGAAATGATAAAGATAAACGACTGTTGAAGTTGGGCCCAACTGGCCCATTCACCAAATTGCACAACACTACTGAAATTATTACGGAAAATACTCGGACCTTTTTGCTCCTAATTACTATGTACCATGTACCAATTTCCATTCCAAGAAGAAAACTTTCATGATCTTTTTTAAAGGAGGTAAATAGAGGATATAAAGCAAAACTAGGAAATACTGAAACTTTTTGGGAAAATGTCAAGTCTATTTCAGCTATCACATCACAGATTTTGAGTTTTAAGGCTGTAATCGATTCGACTGGCTCCGCATAGACTCTGTCCTTAAGATAGCCCCACAAAAAATAATCTAGTGGTATTAAATCACACGATCTGGCTGGCCATTTAATAGTTGAATTTCGTGAAATTATGCGATCAGTAAATGAGCAAATTAAACGTCCCAGTCACGTCTCCAGACCCACCATACAGTCACACGTTGAGCATGCAAAGGCTTCTTAATAATCGCTCTAGGATTTTCAGAAGTCCAAATGCGCAATTTTGCTTGTTGACGTACCCTAACAAGTGAACATGGGCTTCGTCTGAAAATATGATTTTTCCAGAAAAATCAGCGGGTTGTTCCAGAATGAATTTAGCAATCTACGGCCATGTGAATGGTCGGTCGGCTTCAATTCCTGCACTAGTTTGATCTTGTAAGGCTTCAAAGCCAAATCCTTATGCAAAATTCGCCATGTGGTGGTTTGGGATAACCCCAGTTGTTGAGAACGTCAAGAAATTGACAAACTTGGACCTTCTTCAACACTGTGGCTCAAGGCTGCGATGTTTTCAGTTGAACGGCCCGGTCGGACACGCGTTGGTGTTGGTACATTTTGTACCGAACCTGTCGACTCAAATTTAGCCACCAAATTCTTAATAGCGCTCTCAGAAGGTCGATTATGTTGTCTGAAAATATCACGAGTTTTACGGAATGTAATTTTAACAGAACCTCCATTCTATTGTGGGTTTTAATTATTTTAATGCAATTTTTGAACGAAATTGAATTCATTGTAACAATTGCCAACGCATCTTTGAGAATATGTCAAACTGTCAATGCTGTCATGTGGTAGGTGTGACCACAATTAAAATGTTCTTGTTGAAAGACCCTTTATTATGCTAAACATTAGCGCGCTCTGTCAACTAGTGTCCCTAGTCAGTCCTTTTCAACATTTTTTGGCTTATTTCTCCCAAATTTCAACCAAATACTTGCAGAAATAGCTGAAATGGGTCAATACAAATAAGTTTTCTAGTTTCTAAAATAACCATAATTGACAGTTAAAATGACGAAATCATTCTTCCAAGCCAACATGCAATCAAGAATTCAGAGAGGAATTCGAAAAAATATACCTTCACCCACCTTTTACTGAGTTCATATCTGCAGTTTACTACGAATTATCTAATAAATTCATTGAGTTCGAGATGCAATTGAACGTAAATGCTTAAATAATGATACGATTACTGATTCAAGTCCATTAAAACTAGGCTACTTTCATTCTCTTTGATTGATGTGATCTATGTTGTACATTATTCATGAGAAGTCTTAGGCAGAATGGATGTTTTAAAGGTCACCCAATCCTTATGAAATAGGAAGTAGGCATTAAAGTTTATTTCCTCGTTTTTTTTTCGCGAACTACTTAAAAAACTGATGATCAAGTGTATATCAAGATTCAGATATAATATGGAATAATCGAGCTAATGTCATTAAGATTTATTGTTCACTTTCTACAATTTCAAATAATAACAACACTTTTCATTAAATTGTTTGTTTTAACGGAAATAATACAGAAAAATTATAAGTGTGTACCTATGTTTCACTTTCCCTTTCTAATTTGTCAATTCCTTTCCTCATATGGACATTGAAATGCTTGAGATTATACTTAATTAACGCAGTAACGAAAATTTAATGGTGTCTCAACAAGAACGCAATATTTCAATTTAGGATTTAGGAATTATTTCGTGCTACACCTATGAAATTTTATAGCTATTTCGTCTGGTCCTTGATGGAGCTTCATAGCCTAATTGTATATTCTAAAACAAGTTGCAGAATGGGCACCTATTCCAACATTAATGCGAAATTCGAAAACGAGCGAGTTTTTGAACGCATGAGTGTTGGAATTGCCTTCTGCAACGAGTATTAGACGATATTTTCTCTCTTTCAGTCAAGAATTGTGAGAAATTTATGGGAATTCAATGCAAAATTCAGATTATACCTCCTAGTGCCTTTTGTATTTTATTTTCGCAGTTGGTGTAACTGTTACGAAAATTGACATATTTGAATAGTACGTTCAAATATCTACATGGTAATATCGACAATTGACAGCCAATGGACTCGTGTTGACATTCGAAAGGATAGGATGTCAGTGTTGTCAACCAAACAAGGAAAAATATAATTAAAAACAATACTGTAATGAAACACTGTTTCTAATAAGTTCATTACAACAGTGAAATAGAGAAAATTGAATTAAGTTCATCCATGCATTGTTGTTGAGATAATCCACGTCGAAAATTGTAAAAAATAATCCCACGATTTAATTCCATTTTTTGGGCATGATGAATCTTTTAGGTTACCATATACAACACAAATAGTATGTCAAAACGTTCTCTCTCAAACCTCAAAAATGTCAACCTTTACGATAGACCTGTCAGTTGGCAGATTGCAACACTTGGGTTGTCCAATCCCGAAATATAAAAAGCAACCCTCGTAGAATATTGCAGAACAGATTTAGCCCCCTTTCCTTTTCAATTTCTGTCCTGAGTACTTAGGAGTTAAATTAGATTCATCTCTAAATTTCAAAGATCATTTAGGTGATCTGGATTGGCAAGAAGAAAATGTAAGCCTGAATTTCAAGAGAATAATTATAGATATTATTGAAAACAACATGAGATCAGTTTTTATACCAATTAGAAAAAGAACATTACGAAAATGATTTGTCATTGTTGAGAATCATATTAATTAATCTTTTGTTAAAATTGCATCATAAAAAATTATAGATTTGACCTAACAACGAAGTTAGCCTAGATAGGTATTCATCCATAAATGCTATCCCGAATTTGAAAAAAAAAAAAAGAATATCCAGACTAAATTGATCATTTTTTGTATTCCACCTGAACAGGTTTAATTCAATAAAAAAATTTGTGATCATTGTTAGTTCAGCCTTGATTTGTACAAGACAGTGTCTATAAATAGATCCCTCCTATAATTAGATACAATAAATGTACGTCTCAATATTTGTCGACATTCTTCATTACTTTATAAGTTTGACTCATTGAGATTACGCTTCCGGGAGAATATTGGTAGAAGTGTTAAGACCTTTTCATTATAATGAGATGAGGTTGATGAAATTATTTTCTCCATAGGTGAGCATTGCTATTTTTATTGTTGAGGCCGTGATCTTAAATGAGGTTGACCATGAATACGACGTCCAATGGTTATTATGATTGAGCTTTATTATTATTTAATAAACACTCATCGACTTCCCTTGATAGTTCAATGAGTTCAATTTGTTATCGGTACAATCAATTGACACTCAATTCCTTAGGTATCTGAGAAAAAACCCAGAGGAGAATTTATTAAATGAAAGTTTTTTCCCATTTGATTTTTTTCCGTTTCAAAAATATCAGAAATATTTATGAGTACAAAAACTGCCTTTCTGTCAGAGATTTGTTTCTTCTCTTAAACCTTAGTCTTAAGTGTTAAACTGTACCTTCATTGTAGTAGTTAGTATCTTGAAGATGAAATGAAATAAACAACTTTATTTTTTAATCAATAACAAAAGAAAATTAAGTGCAGGTCACATAATAAACCTCGGAGATATTCATTCATTGTTTTTTTTAATTATCTAACAAATTGCTTTTAATATAGCAATCATATGGTAAATGGGCGGAAGTCTTAGTTGTCCTCTCTCTTCAACACAATGTGGTTATCATATTTCATTGGTCACACCGGATCACGTGGTGAAACTGGCCATTCTCAAACAAATATCCTGTATGATTTTATGATTATGTGTTGTAGATTTATTTTATCTTTTCATCTGTTACGTTGATATAGTTGCTTTTATAGGTAGGTTTGAAATTAGAAAATTTCTGTTACTGTGCCGTTCTGCCAGGGAACTGTTTTTTTCTTCTTAACCTTAGTGAATTGTATCTACATTCTTGTAACTAATATTATTCTTTTTTCCATTAATACATCATTCATTCTTGACACAAGGTATATTGTGTCCTTTTGATATCATGAGGTCTGGCCTAAAAAGACGTTATCCACCATTGAATTGCTAAATTTCTTCATTTAGGTGATGAATCTTCGTCTTTATTGTGTTCTTTTTTAGTAAACAGCAATCTTTCATTTCTAAATTCTTTAAATATTGCTTTTTTCATCACAAATGAAAAATATGTGCAAAGTCGCAATATTATTCGAAAAACATCTCAAGCATATTCATTCACCAGTAGTTTTGTGATTATCTAACAAATTGTTTGGAATTTAGCAATCACATGGCCGATGAGCGGAGCAAGTCTGAATTGTGGTCACAGTTCAACACAATACGGTTATCATTTTTCATTAGTCACACCAGATCACGTGGTATTACTAGCCATTTTCAAAAAAATATTACTTCTTTTCTATGGAAAGTCTACGTCAAGAGCGAATATTTATCGTGTAGGATTAAACTGCATTTAAATTAGAGTGTGTTTTTCCTCAGTAGATTGCTAGATTATTAAATCCCTATTCCTCTTTTTTTTTTCATATATCGTTGCAGTACCTACCCCTATCAGCTATTTTATAAAGGGTGATTCATTTAGAGGTACTCTTTGTGGTGGGGATCGTTCAGCTTTATTACGAAAATGGGCGTTCTCCAATTAATGTGTATCGGGCACTTACAGCGACTTAGGGTCCACATAATCGGGCTACCGAACGCACAATTCGCTCTACCATAACTAAGTTTGAGACTCAATATTCGGATAATACTCGACCAAATAGACAACATCCAGCTCGTAGTGAAGAGAATATAGCGGCGGTAGGGGAGAGTGTACGTGATGACCCTGAAGTGTCGATTTGTCGCCGTTCTCAACAGCTTGGCCTTTCGTATTCAACGACTTGGCGGATTTTAAGTAAGGATGTTTCTTTGAAAGCTTACTAAATTCAATTAGTTCAAGAACTGAAGCCGATCGACCTACCGAATCGTTTAAGTTTTAGTTCAATTTTTTTATTTAAAACAAAAGTACCTCTAAATGAATCACCATTTATAATCAGTGCATCTTTAGCTTTTATCACTCTCTGTTTTTATAGTATGGATATTTCATATCCATAATGATGAAAGGTACTATACGATCAATTTATTTATTATCTTAATCAAAAATAAATATTCCAACGAAAGTAGATTTGATTATGCTGAAAACTAATAAATATAGCTCTATCTTATCTACTGTAAAAAATTGTGACGTCTTCAATTAAACATAAAATTAAATACACTTATACAACAGTTTCAAAGGCGCACAGTTGAATAGACAGGGAGATATTTAGTCAACGCGTCATATTCTTGTTGGTATCTTGAAATAGTAAGCACCCCATACCAGAATAAGCAAATTTACGATTTACAAATAAGTGAAAAATTAATCAATCTACATGTGGTGTACATGCATAGTGTAATTCACAGGTTTTCTTCTCAAACGTATATAACCTGAAATTATTTCAATCGCTTCTGAAAATCTCTCAGTTACCAGCCTGAAGTTATATATGGAGAAAAAAATGCCCTTACATTCAGTATTATCATTCAATCTGAGGTTTCAGAAACAATTCCATTGATTACTAGGTACTGTTCGATATCTTCTAAGCAGACTGAACTCTAAAACGACCACTTAAAATTCAACCCACAAATACGGAAGTACACATGACGCAACCATCCATAACGAAAATAAAACCTTAATCTATTATCAGGATAAAGTGATTCAAAGGCTGATTTTTATCGAGGTTCTTCGATAGAAATATGAAATTTCCATTTATCTCGTAGTAAAAGCTTTATCATCAGGCGTAATCTTTTCAAACGCGTATTTCTTACTCCGTGCTCAATTCTACCTTCTTGAGGCACACCTGTTACACACACTCGAGCATTATTTTTGCAGTCTAGAAAATTGCTCGATGTTGATCGTTAAAAACTGGTCCGCGCTATTTTTAGCACTTGATGAAAGGAGTGCTTGGATTATCTTATTTTTCTATACGAAAGTAAGATCCGAAAACAGAAGTGAAATAGATCACAGTATTCATTAGGTTTCCATTGATACATCACATATCAGAGTTATTGAATTCTAATCAATTTTTATAGATAAACGATTGATTTATATCTAAAGGTGGATTTTATATCATTTATAACACTATTTCAGGAGTTTTGAGCATTTCTCTGAAACGAGATAGGTACGCATAGAAGAGATTCACCACCTTCGATTCCTGTAATAATCTTAGTAATAATTCTTATCTTACTCAATAAATATTTAAAATAGTATTGGTCTAAATAAGTATCAAAGAAATAGTGCTCATCAAACAATAGTACCTATAAAGCTATAGAACCTATAAAGCAATAGTGCCTATAAAGCAAAAGTGCCTATAAAGCAACAGTGCCTATAAAGCAATAATCACTAAAAATTAGCAGTGCCTACAAAGCAATGGTGCCTATAAAGCAATATTCCCTATAAAGCAAGAGGAAGAGATAATTTCTCGGACCGAAGCGACGCATCACTAAGCAGGTCCAGTCACCGAGAAAATCTCAATTGAAACCGAAAAGGTAGATTACCCCGAAGGAGTTGATACCTAAATCATTTTTCCGGGCGACTTTCAAGTGCCCAAATTTTTTCTTTCGGCAAAAAATCGCTTCGAATTCTCCTTTTCAAAGTCGGTTATTTCGCGAAATTTTTATATAACGGCCATAGAAGGTTGAGCCACACCTTCCGGTGTTAACAGAATTCAGCCGTTTTTTTGCGGGCAACCACAACCGACGTAAGGCGATTTTTGGCGGTGATCTACGCCAGCAATGAAGCGAATTTTCACGAATTAGATTTTTGATTTATTGCATTTCTGAGATCTCACATTGACCCGGGTGTGCTCACAAGTATTATATTGATTCAGCAAATATGAGATAATACCCATTAGAAATAAAAATTTATTAATATGCAAAATAATACAAAAAAAAACCTTGTCAGGAATATATTTTTCGAAGTTACGAGCCTGTAGTTAAATTATTTCAAATACATATAAAATGCCAATAATATTCGCTTCGAGAGATGTCTTTATAAAAACAAATTAAAAATTCTAAACACACCTAAAACTATAAAAAAATTGTGTTCTCCTTTGTAGCCGATAAATCTCACTTTAATGAGAAATTGATATTGAGACAACGTCCAAATGTAAATGAAAGAAATTCGATGAGCGAATAATCCATTCTCGGTAATTGAGAAAATGCCAAAATAATAGAAAAAACTATTTGAGGTAAAATTACTCACATTTTCTATTCTGCTGCGATCACAGTCAACAATATTTGTAACGAGCATCTACGTCAATTGCTGAGGATTTCATCACAAAAATTTTTGTCTCACGTTTACTACGATTCTATCATTATGCTATATTCAGACAACTATGTCGTAATTGATATGATCAGAATGTTTTTGTTTTATTCCGACTACAAATTGGTTTGAATTAAATATTCTGTTATCGGGCTTCGAGAGGTTATCAATGGCTACCAATCGTTCAACTTTACGAATCCACAGTTTTCTAACGTTTACGATAAGGTATTTAATTTCCTAAATGTTCCGGTTATGTGGTAAATATGCGATTCTGGGCTACCGGCAGGATCTGCAGTCATGAAAATGGGAAATGCATATTCTGTACAATGGGCATTCCACAGAGTTCTGATATGTTTCTCTACATTCTGAAATTTTGTGAAAAATTTATTGTTTCAGCTTGCTGCGCACTAAAAAGAAGAAAATGTTGCGAAATATAAACTTAAGAACAAAGAAATAACTAGAAAAACAAAAACAGATGAAAATATAACAACTTTCAGAGATTTGGCAAAAATATATCAGAATGTTCTTCTAGTGTAATGTACTTGCAAAAACATAATAACCTCGTCACAAGAAATTATGTGAAATACAAAAAATGAAATGGAAATAAGACAATAACAATAAGTCTCTATATAGAGAGTCCTTTACAGAAAACAATAGGGAAATTAAGCAAAGAAAAAAACAGAAAAACAACAGTTTATCTGTTATGTCATATGAATTGTGTGATTACGTCGTAAACTGTTGAATTTTCTTCAGGACCATTCGATTGGAAAAAAAATTCTCTCACTACAACTTTAGTATTATCATAAGAATTTAAAGGTAGGTACGAAATTCAAAAAATCGACGCAAGAAAAGTCTGATTTTTAGTCTGAAGCCAGGCTTATAATTATAAAAAATATCACGGATAAAGGGCCCAAATAAGAAAAACGAGATATTTAATGATAGGAAGATCGAGATATTCATGTACCTAGAAAGGCTTAGAAAAGAATTTTCTGGAACAATTTATGAAATATCAATAATCGAGAGGAAGTGATAGGAGACAGTTCCAAATAGTAGTTGAGCGAAGATACTTATAATAGAGCTAGCAATTGTTTGTAAATAAATTATTAACTCATTGATAGGATTTGTTAATTATTGAAAAACGTTATAGTATTGTTGTGAATTATTATAATTGAGGAGATTGTGCATACTAGACATATCCCAACACGAATTGGTACCGGCTGATATATGAATGTACAACTACCAAGACATTCTGAATTCGCAATCCAATGAAGTTATCTTAGATTATATCAAAATTAGCGTTAAGTACTTAACATTTTCCGCTTCGCCATTAGATTCGATTTTTCAGGATGGGATCTAGCCGTTTTACTACTTTCTCCACTCTCTACAGCCCAAATAGATAAGGAGAATGATTCCGTTATTATACTGGCATCGACAGTATAAGTGATGTACTTTTAAAAAGGACAATAAATTTAAACGACACATAACAAACTTGGCTAATTGCGGAGCAGACAATAAATACAAGCTGTTTGATTTGTTGCAATTATCATCTGGCATGTGTATTCGCCAGAGGCGGAACCCGGAGTTCAAGGGGTCAATGCGAGAACTAGCCGAAGTATCTGCATAGACTAATTTAGAAAAAGAAGCATTCAATTCCGCCTTTTTTTCATGAACCACAATTACACATATGATATTTTCTATATCATTAATCACGTGGTAAACGATTATTCAAATTGTCCTCGACTTGGCATAAATTTATCGCCTTCCATGATTGATGTGGGTAAAACAATAAGGACTGAATATTTTGCAAAGATGATACAGAAGATATTGGAAGGGTGAAGAAAGCCTAACATACAAAATTTTCAAAGGAGTCCTAAAGTTTTTTTTTGAATATTCGATTTCTCATAAGATATCAACAAAAAAATTTGATTCATGAAGGTTAATCAGATACTGCATACCTATTCTGAAATTTTATTTTCGTAGAATTTTTTTTCAATCGACAAAAACCTGTAACTAATATTAAAACATTATTTTCTTCTCTTAGGCCAGTCCAACAATAAATGGCCATTTTATTCAAATTTAACAATATTGTTTCCAGAGTATGAACAATATTGATTTCAATATGCTAATTTTATTTCCATTGTCACAACATGAATGCATTTCTTGCAGAACCACTCTGTAGAAAAATAATTAATAAAAATCTCCGGAAGAGGAAATAATTAAAAATTGTTCTGAGGCATATATCCATCTAAGTATATCAATTTCCTTGCAAAATATAAAACTTCCTATAAACGGTAATTACTTACGTAACTTTTCGATTTCCAGTCAGTAAAATGAAGGAAATGTGGTTCTAGAAAGTCCTTGAAAAATATGGCCTGGATGAAGTTAAAATAAGGCGAATAATTGCCACTACCAATTTTAATAATGTAATTCTAACTAACACCAAACCAAATTTAATTGATTTTAATTATTTTAAGGCTTAATCCAATTGATTATTTTTGCGCGCTTGTTCTCAGTTGAACTGAGTCATATAGTTTTGCCCAAATATCTGTTATTTCCGAATATCTAGCCAAAAATACTCTCAATCGATGGGTTTGATTTTCTGATGAAGAATCCGTGGTCAAACTTGTGTCTGCCGACGGCCCTATACTCTCTAGCTAGACTTTTCATATTTACATAATAGGTTATCATCTGCCGAATCTACCGAATAGTTCACCAGTTATGAACATCTAGAATTTGGATGCCTCAATAAATCCTAAAATATCCATCCAATCAATTTGTTACTTGGAAGATGTTCGAAACGAATAGGTTCGTGGAATTTCGTGGAAATCCCTAGGCTAGGAAATTTGAAAAAAATTCTCTTTCAATACTCGATATCTTATGAATTATTCAGCAGAAATCAGAAAATATAACTGGCAAATGGTTCTATACAACTCAGAATTGACTGTTCTGCGTTGTTCTAGTGGTACGATTGCGACATGTCCTGTTTTTCCGAAAAAAACACCCATACAGTCGAATGCTGTTTACTTTCGGGCTCATACGCGTAAATCCACGATTCATCACAGGTCATAGATGTGCTTCGAAGCACCACGATCATATTTTTGGAGCATTTACGGTACGGTACGAGACCTCACATCAGTAATTTTCTACATTTTCTAAAATAGAAATATCATATTCTGTAGAGACCATTACTTTTGTTTCGTATTAATGTTCGAGGTGATCAATTTTTACCCGACACTGTGTAAAAATCACACATCGTCAGAAACAAACCTGAAGGTCGTACATCCGTAAAAATGTCATTAAATTCACAAATTGCAGCAATTAATCAAAGATCGAAATTCGAAGTTCGTCAAGAACCACAGTGAGAATAGAAAAAACGTACTGATACAAGGTCCAGTCAACCTCAACTGCCACGACGTACAGGAAACCGGAAACGTCAAATAATGGAACTAGAATCAAAGGTCAGTAAATCACGTAAACGGGCTAGCCACGCATTTGGACTTACCACCACGCTGAAACGGGTTCGCTAACCATAGAGCATTCTGAATAATTTGATCTTATAAGTGACATTATGATTTGTTGGAAATGGTTGAAATCAAACCAGATTTCCATGGCCAACTGGTTTCGTATCAAATTAACTCGACTATAATAGCCTACTATACCAATTTAACTGCATCAACGATGGCGGGGAAATAAGAGTCTGCAGATATATTTTTATTCTTTTTCGATTAGATCGACTTGCCGATACCGGCAACACTGCGTGGGGTCTTCTTTAACAGCTTCACTGGATGGCGTTCCAAGTATTGAGTATCTCTCTTGAATATTCACGAAGATGGAGAAATCTCTACCTTGTCAATGGATAATGCTTCTACGATACTTTTTGCAAGTTTTTGCGAACGTAATCTAATGATACAGGGTGTCGCGTAATTGATTTATGATGGCAAACACCAATTAAATCAAATATTGCGATGTTATCTTGTCTTTGAATGGAAAAGAAAAGGAAAGTTAATGACCAGGCTTTAACCCTCTATATTCATTAACTGTATAAGTGGTCTAGATAGCAGTTTCCCTCTTTGAACGTGTGAGAGAATCTAAATTGTACCAAAATATCAAAAAGAGGAAGAGATTGGCTACGTTGCTATATATTATTGATTTTTATAGACTTCATTACTGTTAGGAGTACAAGCAAGTAATCCAGTTTCGTATAATCTTTGAGGAAGTTGGAGAAGTTACAAGTAGGTAACACAGAGCTTCCAATTCCGGGAAATAGGATGATAGAGTTCTTCTACCTTTACTAATTCGAAGATATTTATTTGAACTCTATATTGCTACTGAGGTTTTTACAATGGTACATCCAAAGTATGCAATGGGTGGGCATAACGCGAAGCGATGTCTTTTTGCCAACCCTCAATCCTTCACATGAGGAAATTATCAATTAATTTGACGAATATCTTATAAGTAATTGAATATTAAAAAAAATTAGGACTTTTAAAAGTTTATCTAGCTTGTAGATGTTCACAGAATTTGGCACCCAATTTAGATGCTCAAAACTGCTGAATCATTTGATGGATTTGGTCTAGTAACAAACTTTATCGAGATATTCGGACAGTTAACCTATTCTGAAAATATGTAAAATCTATCTCCTTCGGATGATAGAGAGTATACAGCCGGACATACTCAGGTCTGGCTCCGGATTCTTCTTCAGGAAGTCAAAACCAATCGATTCTACTCGATGATATTCGAAAGTTACAGACATTTGACAGAGTTCACTGAACTGTGGTCATAAATTACTAGTAGGCACTTTTTAGTCACTTACTTATATTGAGATATATCAAAGGAAGGGGTGAATCCGCCTCTGTATCAATTTTAGCAAAGCGAACTAGGCGTTGGTATAAACTAGAAGCCCAGAGCGTCGAGGCTTGGCAAGCTCTATCAGCGCCAAGCAGTCTGATACAAGTGGCCTTGATTTGGAACACTTGTTCTCTGGCATCTCATGTTCTACACAATCAGACGTATCACTTACAAACAGAACTGTCGTGGCATTCCTCAAACCTTTGATGATGATAATAATTCATAATTACGATTGTTTTCAACATGCGTCATATCAATTAACACTCTTTGAGCCTAATCGAAGCTCGGTTATACTAATGGATTCGCAAACGTTTAGATTCTAGATGTTGGTATAACTGTTTCGATTCTATGGAATATCTGGGACTGGCAGAAACGCTGTGGTCCAAGGGCATGCTGTGAGGTCATTTGGTCGTAGACTCGAAAATTTGATATCTTAGTAATATGAGAAGGTTGGGTCACGATTTTTTTAAATTTATGAGTGATGTGAGTGGGAATTGAAAGTGTGATTCAGTGAAATGAATCGACGAATAATTAATGTACTTAGTCATGTTTCATATTCGAACTTCTTCATAACAGATCTTCATTCAATTGCAATGTATATGATTTCAAAATTGATTTCGAAGTGTGGTCTGCTGGAGCACTGCGGATGGCATTTAATGTCAATAGGTTTATTCGTTTTATTCAACTTATTACTCATTCCACTAACGCATTTGTTTCAGTAAACGCATTGTTCATTTTATTAAGCGCAATATTCGTTTAATATAATAATGAAAACGTTACTAACTTTAGAAAAATTACCCCATACGCAAATGCTGCAACTGGCAATAATCTGAAACAAATACGACTTCTCTTTCAACAGTCAACAGACGAAAAAAGAGTATTCTGCAACTACAAAATCACTTGAAACATTGCCTTTATCAAGGAGGAGTTTCACCATTATATTAATTAAATATATATGAAATAAAATTAGTATTAGCATATTTAAGAACAGGTTATGTCAAATAATTTCACTCAATTTGTTTATTTATGTAAGTGAAGACTAAATAAACATTATTATTATTATTATTTCCTTCACACATATGAGGAATCTCAGTATGGATAAAGACGCCAATGTGAGAATACCATTTACTTCGAGACGGATCTCCAGGAGTACTGTGAATGACATTTGAATATTAAACGTATTATACGTTTCATTAAACGCATTATTCGTTTTATTAAACGCATTATTTATTTTATCTAAAGCATGATTGGTTTTTGAATAAAAACCTAACGAGCATCTGAATATTATCATATAATTTGTTTAATTGAACGCATTATTCGTTTTATTGAACTCATTTTTCGTTTTATTGAACGCATTTTCCGTTTTATTGAACGCATTTTGCGTTTTATTGAACGCATTTTCTGTTTTATTGAACTCGTTATTCGTTTTATTGAACGCATTATTAACTTTGTTGAACGTATCATTCGGTTTATTAAAGGCATTATTAGTTTCATTCAAAGCTTTATTCGTTTTTGAATGATATAAATCTTACCAACACCTGGAGAATTATTCGCAAATTTTATAAGATAAGTGGCAATAAATCTAAGAGTAGTAGCTTATAATTTGAGCTTACAAAAGGAATGAATTCTAAGCACGATACAACGTTTAACAGGAACTTTTACAAACACGTTGAACTTGAAATGATCAAGGTGATAACAGACGAAAACTACGACATAAGCATTCCAAAATTTAATATTTTGAAATCCGAATTATAAATATCTATAATATAAAAATGAATCGCAAAATGTGTTGGTAAGCGCATAACTCAACAACGCCAGGACCAATTTGGCCAAATCTTTTTTAAAATGTTCGTTGATGTTCAAGGATGGTTTTTACGGCGAGAAAAATTAGAATTATTGCTGGAAAAACCCTAAAAATAGCCCTTTTCTTTTTCCCATACAAATGATTTGTAACTAAAACGTAGTCAATTTGAGCTTTATTGCTATGGTATAAAGTTCATATTAAATTACAAGCACTCACTGTTGTCTAAGCAATGTAGGTGTGTTCAATATGCAAGCAATGAAACTCCAACCTGCAACGTTTCGAAGAACTCTGCAATGGCAAAGGTTTTGCAGCAATGTAAATTGATTGTTTGGGATGAATGCACGATGGCACATAAAAATCTTTGGAGGCTTTAGACAGAACCTCAAAAGATCTACGGAGCAATAATATCCGATTTGGTGGTGCAATGATTTTATTAGCAGGAGATTTTCGTCAAACATTGCCAGTGATTCCACGATCAACGCCAGCTGATGAACTCAATGCATGTCTAAAGTCCTCCAATTTGTGGAAACAGGTCAAAGTACTTCATTTAAGCAAGAATATGCGTGTCGAGTTGCAAAATGACCAATCTGGAAACATATTCTCTAAACAACTCATTGACATTGGTAATGGCAAATTTCCTATAGACATGTTGACTGGCTGCATTAACTTTCCTCAAAGTTTTTGTCAGTTAACTTGATCAAAAGATGAACTTATTCAGAAGGTGTTTCCAGATGTTTCTCAAAATTACAGAAACCATGATTGGTTGAGCGAATGAGCTATACTGGCTGCAAAAAACATAGATGTAAATGAATTAAATTTCAAAATTCAAGAACATATTACAGGCGAATTGAGGATATATAAATCAGTTGATTCGGCTACTAATCAAGATGATGTAGTCAACTATCCACCGGAATTTTTAAACTCGCTGGATTTGCCAGGATTGCCACCTCACAATCTTCAATTAAAGGTTGGATCGGTGGTTATAATGTTGCGAAATATCAACCAACCGCGTCTTTGCAACGATACACGGTTAGCGATAAAAAAATTACTAAACAATGTGATAAAAGCAACTATACTCAAAGGAAAGTATAAAGGAGAAGATGTTCTCATACCATATGATTCCGACTGATGTGTCATTTGAGTTTAAACGACTACAGTTTCCAGTGCGGCTTGCTTTTGCTATGACTATAAACAAGTCCGAGGGGCAATTGTATGTTTGTGGTATTAAAACCCATGTTTCTCACATGGTCAATTGTATGTTGCCTGTTCCCGTGTTGTGAAACCATCAGATTTGTTTATCTATGCGCCAGGTAATCAAACAAAAAACATCGTATACCACAAAGCACTACAATCATAATAATAATAATTATGATTCAAATGATTAACAATAAAGCGATTACTTACTTTTATCCTTATATATGTTTTATTTAATTATTTTTTATTCACAACGCCCTATCACCAGGGTGACGGTTCTGTTCAGGAGAATTTCTTAAAATACGTAGGCATTAAAACTGCCACATTACAAATCTTTTTGACAGGACGAAGTCTGTCGGGTCAGCTAGTTCAATATAAAATTGGCCTACAAAGAAGCCATTCGAGTTTAAATGAATAGGCTATACCGCGAGCTTTGAAAAGAGGTCTGCAGGACCACCGCAGATGGCATTTTAATATTAACCGCATTATTCTTTATTGAACGCATCATTCGTTTCAATAAACTCATTACTAGTTTTATTGAAAGCATTAAATTATTTATTCAATACATTACTCGTTTTTGAATAGTTAAAACTTATATCTGAAGCATAACCTCAAAAATTAGTCGTCATCAAGCAAAGCTTTCAAAAGATTTGAATTTAAAATACGATTTGAGGCCTAAGAGGAAGTCGTACATACACGTTGGTTGCACTTGAATAATGTCAGAATTTCGATTTTCCAAGTTGAAAATTTTTAGTCGTATATAACCAGTACTAAAAGAATTAGGCGTTTGAAATTCTCAGTTCAAAAATTTAGAAAGCACTGATGTGAGGTCAGATTGCTTTGGCGCTCTTGTTGAGCTACTTGCGAGTAAATATTCAAACCATAACAAATCTATAAGCACTCTGATCAGGTGAACAATAGTCTTATGGGACAATGTGATGCAAAATGAACGCCTAATGAATGAACAAACCTATATCTTAAATTAAAAATAACTATTCATAATTTTCCCCAAGTTTTGTTCGAAGCTATAATTCCCTTTCTCTAAAAACTTACGTCAGTGCTTTTCTGAATTTTGACAACGTATATTGTTTCAGCCATCGAGATTGAATTTTATCTCTATGATTTCCCGTTATGAAAAATTTAGATTAATACTACGCCAACTGACACTGATTAATGAGCCCGGCATTTGTCAATCGAATATCGATCTGTGATGGCCATCGTTCAAAGAAAATCGTCGGGACGTATGTCATTTCTCTTTTGTCTTGAGTAAATGAAAAAAATGATCATATCTTTAGATGGAGAAGAGCTACGGCAATGAAATTTGAGGATAAGTAAGATATCGATCACCTCAATATATTCACGAATTTTTATTGAAATCCGAAAAATATTTTATGAGATAGTGCGGATTAAAAAATTTTTTTAAGAATTTTTAAAGATTTTCTAGCGTGACGATTTCTGCGAAATTTTGCGAGCCGTTTTGTTGCAGCCTCCCTCCACAATATTTCAAGTATCAACATGATCGGATGGATATTCTAGTAGTTATTGAGGAAACAAAATTTCAGATGCTCATAACTACTGAACCATCCGACGGATTTGGCCCAATAACGAACTTGACCGAGATAATTGGACAATTAAGCTATTCTGAAAATATGAAAACTCTAGCTGATCTCTTTTGGATACTAGAGAGGATACGGTCGGCCGGACGGACGGCCGGACAGACTCAACTTTCGCCACGGATTCTTCATCGGGGAATCAAACCCAATCGATTGAGACCATTTTCGGCTCGATATTCCAAAATTACAGACATTCGGGCAAAATGATAGGCACTCTGTTCGGGTGAACAAGAGCGCCAAAAACGAAAAACAAATTAAAAAGCACTGAGGTGAGGTCAACTAACTTTAGCGTTCTTGCGAATAATTATCTTCCCTCTCAAAAATTACATTTCACCCACATAATAATAGAATTCATATTACATATGTATGGTTTCGAACCGAAGACGTAACCAATACACTATAACTGGTATTTGGTAACTGTGAGACTTAATGATACATATCATAGCAAGTAATGGTCCAAATTTCAAAAGATCACATCTCTGGTATAAGGTTGTCGAGAATAAGAATGGAATCAATGTTTTATCAAGTTTAGTTTGACAAAAAGATTACTCCGAAACTACTGAGCCGATCTGGCCAAATAGAGAACTTCTGGATTGAAATTCAATTCGAAGAGTCAAAAATATAGGAATAATATTGACTCAATAGATCTATCTCAATACAGAATGAAACATCTTATTTTAATTATCACCGTCTATTCTTGATCTCCGGAGTTTCTCGGATTCAGTTGTTAATGAAGTGGCATTTACGAGAACTGTTTTTTACGACGCGCATTATGTCGGTCGTGAAATAGTTATTTATAGATTTGGGATCTGCCGAAATTTACAGTCATGGGACACCTGTTGGCAATTTAGACCAAGTCAACATTCATATTCGGGCCTGCGAAATAACCTTATAATTTGCGGATGGTACAATGTCTACGTGAGCAAGTTTCGAAATATCAATCAGACATATCTATGGGTGAATTAATAATGCTCTTTATGTCTTCTTCTTCATTTTAATGCTCGTAAATTATAGCTGAATGTAGAGATGTGTCTTTAATTATGATTGATCTCCGCTGTGAATCGATGAAAGTATGTTACCTGATGCCAAAACAGATCCTTAAGTAGGATTTATTGATCTCATAATATACCATGGAGAAGTTTATTTGTCTAACCGAAATTCATTGGAGGAAACCGAAGGCAATGGGAATTCTTGTTTTTTTTTTGAGTACCCGGTGTATAGAATATTCTTGTTGCCTGAAAAACTTCGGAAATGTTTGGACCGTTTGATTGCAGAAAAAACCGCGAGAGGTTATTTTTAATTTGAGATATAGGTTTGTTCATTATTGTTGGCAGTTGTATTAGTTATTTAAATGATCCAGAATCCGGAAAAAGACTTATGGGTTTTCAAGAGAATATTATTTTCAGTTTAAAATATACGTTTATTGATTCTTTCACATTCATTGTGGTGGTTGTTTTAGTAACGTACTGTTCCAATTTCCGGGAATAGACTTTAGGACAAAGCGTGTAAAAGCATTTTCGACATTTATTACTGGAAGGCGATTTTTTCATTCGATTTCTGTATACCCTTGAAGCTCAGATGAGTAGTATATCTGTGCTAGTGTGTTATAATCAAAATACACCCACCAATGCATGACATGTATTGAGTTACAAGGTTTTTGACCTCGATATCAATCAATAATGCATGTTTTTCCTAATAGTAAATAGATTTGCTTCCAATTAATTATACAAAATCTTGCAAATTTAAATGCTGGCAAAGGACACATTCTATTGATGTCTCATGATGCAAACTACCATTTCATTTTGAATTTTAAAACAATTAATTGAACTTTATTCCGAGTTGAAAGTATATGTATATATATCGATATTCGTCGAAGATTATGAATCTATTACCTTCATCATTCATGTGCATAGTTCGCAACCTTGATATACAGGAAATTTTCGAAACCACAAAATCAGCTGATATTTGCACATGATTGTGGGTTTGAAGGTGAAAGTTTTCAGGTCAAGTGTGATCTTGTTGGCGAATTGGGAATTCCAAAGAAGTTATGAGAAATTCCATTTTAAGATTGTTTTATTGGCAGAAAAAGTCTCGGACTTTGGAACAGTGTAATGTTAAAAATTAATATGAAAGAATCAACAAACTTATATCTTGATTAAAAATAGGTAGTTTTTCTTCAATTTTGTACGAAACTCAAATTCCCTTTCATTAAAGCCCAACCAATTCATGAATTCATAAATTAATGAAGGCGTGAAGTAAGATGCTGAAGTTCAAAGCTTTGTGGATCTTTGAATATCTTATGAGATATCAAGTTTTTTGCACTGATTTGACCCAGTAACCAACTTCAGATTCTTCATAAAGAAGTCGAGACCAATGGATTGAGACCATTCAGCACGATATCCGAAAACTTCAAACATTTGGGAAAAACTACAACACGCTTTCTACTACTTGAATGAAATAGAAGACGCGTGCGCAAAGAGCCTCCTCATATGGACACATGTGGACATATTTAATGATGTAATTACCATATATCTATTCGCACTTACTCCAAGATACCATTATGCGTCAACTTTCCTGAGAGTACGCAAAAGCTTTCAAGTTCCCCTTGAAAGAATTGACTCTTCCTCCATGCCTTATTTGGTTTGCAAGCGATAAGGCAATTTTTGATTGTGAAATTTCAGCACAGATTGCAGACGAAATGCAATTCTAAGTTAAGTTGCGAAATTTGAAATCCCAGGTCTTTCAAGAAAAGTGTAGCAAGTCGAATTAATTGGCAATTCTGGTAGTGTGAGATGTTAAACAAATATCCAGTAGGTTTATGATAAAGAATATTGATTATACGTGATGGTTGCTTACCTAATGGAATACGTGAAGAAATATATTTGGGCAGTATTCAGTTGTACAACTAGAAAGAAGAACGCAAAAATGCTTTCGTCTTCTGCGAATATCTCCAAAAAGATTTGGGATTTCTCAAATTCAAGAAAAAATTAAAGATTTGAAGGAAATATTCCAAAAAAGTTCTTATCCAAGGTGTCCAGAAAGGGTATCGGGTAAGTCTTTCTTTAAAATCGAATGTAAATACGATTTTTTGATGTTCAACGCTTGGCTTCGCTTTCGGAAGGATGAAGAGGGATTTTGACGAACCGACGCCTCAACTTCTTCAATTGTTTCTTCACTAAACGAGGAGTTTTGAATTTTAACTGTCGCACCTGTATTTTCGAACATCCTGATCCATTTCCTAATGCAATCGTCACTTGGATATGGCGCGGAAACAAATACCCGATACCCTTTCTGGACACCTTGTATAACACAACTTTGCAGAAGCATGTGAATAAAAAACCGTTATAAAATTTAAAAATGTATGTTTACTTTTTACTAATAATTAACTTAAGTAAAATATGTGTACAAAGGTTCATGTTTGTTTCAAGAATTGGTATAACCAAAATTTGATAAATAAGGCAATGATGCAATCAAAATTACTTCGGACAAGTAACAAATATTTCAAAATTACATAAATTCAAACGAGATTATCGAGAAACAAATATTTGGGACGAGTGCTACAAAAAATGCATGTAATACAGCCACATACAAACTTTTCTCAGAAATTTACAACTCTTTAGGTATAAAAACACTCATTTTGCCATATTTTATTCAACAATAAAGGTTCAAAATGATCCCATCTAGATGAAAGCGATAAGGATGTATTTATCTTTTGTCGGCATGACCTATAGGATAATTTAAATGACTGGGAGAGTTTTAAATTTGTTTAAATCAACCAAGGCATAAAATGGAGATCAATGAAATTTTGGATCTATTGCCAGCTAGAGTTGCTGTTATTTTAAACACAGTTCGTGGAAATTTATTTTGGATCTGAAAAGGCAGGAAGTATTCATGTCATTTTAAATTTCTACGACTAATTTTCTGGAACGTAAGTTTCATATTCTCTAGGATCAAGATATATTACGACAAATGACTGTCGCTTGCCGAAAAAATCGGCAAGGAAAATTAATTCACAACCGGAAGGACTATTTTTGTCATTTTTTGAAGCTTATCTTTTTCCTTGCTTTTGCTAGTACATCATTATCAAGTATAGGTTTTACTTTTCGTATTATTAAATTTTCTTAAAATTATATCCGAACAGAGTTTATCAAAATAGTTGCAGAATTTACTCAAAGATGAATATGGCATAGTATAGGACTGTAAAGAAAGTGGTTCATATATGTTTGCAAGTTTTGATCATAAGCGGTTCGAAAATTACTGTTTCAGAAACAGGTCATAATCAGGCATGTCAACATAAATGATCCTTCTTGGATTCAAGTTTTCTTAAATTTACAGGGTGTTCCAAAATTGAACTTACAAACGAAAAGGGAAGAACCTCAAGTAAGTTCAAGAAAAAATGTCCCATAAAAATGGGGTCAGGAACGTTTCGTTTTAGTGATACACAATGTTGAATTGCTTTTGAAAATGGAATTTTCCATGTCCGTGCAGATTTTCCTCTGCCCATATGTGTTCACTATGAAAATTCATAATTGAAGTCCTTGACAAACAGGCTTCATCAGTGAATAGAATTTGGCAATCAAAATGAGGATTGTTCAATAGTCTATTGAGGTAGCACTGACAATATTTAATCCCCTGATGAAAATGTTGATGCAGAAAAGATTGCACACTCTAAATGTGTTTAACCAGACTTGTGGAAGGAAATACGTGAATAATTATTTATCACATACAATTATTGATTCACATTGTGGTTTTTAATTTCCAATAAGCATTAATAATGATTTCTGGCGCCAACATGTAGGCGCCAAATGATATCCTTCAGGGGCGCTTTCCGATTTCAGGAAAATCGTCCACCGATAATTCGAAACTTTGATCACAACCGACCGCATCTTCCGACCGCCATTTTCTGTCCAAAGTCAACTGGTAATTCATTCATCAACATAGCGATTATCCGGACTAGACCCATAAATATCTTTTGTATCTCGATCAAAACGGTCTTGGCTCTGCAACACACGACATCTGGGTGGAATCAAATGGACCGATAAATAAGACAACTTTTTTTATAACTACCACCCAATGATTTGCCTTCGGCCATTTATTTTTGCCGCACTTTATTAGAGGACGGAAGTCTCTCAACGGTGCCAAACGGATCTGCAGTAACAACCTGTCATTTGAAATTATTATAAGATGACCGACACGAAGATTGTAATCTTGCCAACGTTTTGATTCACCGCTTGAATAATATGTTCTATCTTATTATGTTTATTATAAACTATTGATATTACCGATATAGAGATTCTGCGATTAATGAACGTAAACTGTAACATCTAATTTTTCACTATGTTCGACATTATGCCACGTGATTATAACATGAATGACAGTTCGAAATTTGACAGATGGGGGTTAGAAAACACGGAGCATACACGGTAGAACAACGCTTCCTTATTGTCAAAAATTACTATCAAAATCGTTTTATAACCACAAAGACAGATTATTTCTCTTCCATAATTTGTATTTTATCTAATATTGGTCGAGAGCTTTTTGTTCAAAATCATCCATATACAGGGTGTAACTAAAGAAGTGTAAAATATTTAAGGAGGTGATCCCTCATCGAAAAAAAGGGATCTTTCATCATATAAAGAAACTTCATTGGAGCATCCCTTGTTAAGATACAGCCCCTCAAAGGGAGTACATAAAATTTGTATAACAATTTTTTTCACAAGCAGCAAAAAAATTACAATATTGAAATTAACCTGTAGGTATTTCGCGTCATCAACAAGGTCTCTTTCTTATTTGATTGAATATGCGTAGTTTTTATTTCCATTATGATATTTGTGCCTTTTCTTTTCTTTTGAAACAGTCTTATTCACCATATTCCTAATTTGTTCTCACACTGAATTGTTTACCTTTCATTTATTTGTAATAATTAAGTTTTTTAATACTATTCAATTTTTTTTTGTTCATTTATGTTATTTTTCTGTTACTGGACGTTCTAGCCTTTTGGGAAAAAGTACTATTATTATTATTATAAATAACACTGGATTGTGTCTTCCAAGTGATGGGAACTGAGTTTAACACTTACATTCTTATAATCATTTTATTTACGAATTAAAATGACAGCATCATCAATATCTTCATGAAAATTAGTCTTGAAATTCTGAAAAACCTCCAATCTGAAATTAAAACAGTATACTGAAGTCTGAAGGAATGTATAGAAAAAATCATGTAAATTAAAATTTTTCCAACAAAAACCTACGATTTTAATAAAATTAAACGAAATAAGCAACAATACCAAATATTTGGATCATTGCTGCAATCGATAAACGACTATGACAACAGATTTAATTGAAACATTCATCTCCAGGTATATTAACGATGTATTCAAGGCATCTGAAAGCAGTTCCAGGAACAATAAGATTTATATTATCTAAGTTATGTTCAACTTGCACACACATCTTTCTGCTATTCCTTCGGAATGGGGATTGTCACATTGATACAATTGGAAAGCTGAATATATGGACCATTTAAATGAGAATGGACACATTGTTGTAATCGAATAAAACTCTGGCCATATTGACAGTTTATATTGTCGGTTAAAGCATGCAGCTTTTTGTGTTGAAGGAAATGATTGTGTAAAAAAGAAAATGAGTTTATTGGAAATTCGATAATCTACTGAACGATGGTGAGAGTGGTTAAATTGAAGAAGAGATGGATGGTATTACAGAATAATTACGTAGTGAGACAATTACAACAGAATACAAACGTTAGATTACCTTGAAAACTAAATCGGCATAGATTGATGTGGTTTTTTATTCAGTGCTAGTTTTCATGCATATAAGGATATCTAATGAGCTACACTGATGAAATGTCATCATAAATGTACATCATGGTAATGAGAGGCGGTATCCACTTTATTGCTGAATATAATAACAGTGATTTTATTGAAAAACCATTCAACTACTAGGCTATAATATACTAATGAAGTTATCATTAAATTATTATTCTTCACGGTCAATGTAATCAAATTGTGGCAAGAATAAGCAAAATGATTAATGAGATGCATCCTGGTTGATAACAAAAGAACAAGAAGAAAAATTATTGCATTACCTACTACTCGTTGAAAGAAAAATTCAATGAATTGATGACATTTTTTGAAATACCTGAAATTCCTAAGTCACAATCAGAAAAAAATACTGATATACACACATTCGAAACCAGCTTAAGACCTTTAAATCAAACTTTTCGTTACAAATAATATTCAGATGGAGTCATGAATTGCAATATGCAATAGAAGAGTCTACAATAAATTGTTCTATTTTTTTATTGTTTTTTGATTTGCTCTTGTATTCTAGTTTTGAAAAAATATCTATTTTTAAGTTTATACGAAATTATTCGATCTTGTGTTAAGCTATTAGTTCCCTATTGTTCTTGACCATGACACCTGATTGGAAATTATAGCAAATTTTTCAAGGCTGTTAAGGAAATTCCTGGATACTTTTGTTCAACTCATTAACGCCCGTATGAAAAATGTATTTCTTATTATCACAAGGCTCATTTAAATGATCTGAGACTAAAACTGAAAACTAGTCTTTTCTGCAGCTGAGTATTGTTGCTCTGTTAGGTTTAATAGTGTACATACACAAAAAATTGATGCACAATTGAATACATCCATGAGAATAATTACTGGCACCATAAGATCTACACCGGTTCATTAGTTACCAGTTTTGTCTAACATTGTCCCTCCCTATATTCGCAGATAAAGTGCAGCTCTGAATTCTTGGAACGAATATCTTTCTTTTCCCAATTTATTCCCAATTATTTCATATATTCCACAAAATAGAATTACCAGATTGAAGTTACGTAAACCATTATGGCATAATACGTGGAACTCTTACGAAATGTTCAATAAGTATCTTGTTTCTGATCCTTCTGAAAAAATTCTTGATTTTGATCTTTCAAGAAAATTTGGACAGTTCTTAATCGTTTGAGAACAAGTCATGGTCGTACCAATAGCATGCTATTTAGATGGAACTCAGTTCCTAGCGCAAGTTGTGAATGTGGAGAAGCAGAAATAGTCCCATATATAAATTTCAAGATGGTTTTAGGGCTATTCATGATGTTTCCGATTCTTTCTTGGAATGGGTTATAAATTTCAAACGAATATGATACGTATTTTTGTTATTCAGATCTTTTTTCTGCATTTGTCTTTTTATTTCCAGATTCGATGTGGGCAACTTGAAGAAGTCACTGTCTCCATCAATAGAAGACCACTTTTGAAGAAAGAAGTCCCTAAAATATATTTCAGCTTATTTTTGTACTTTCACACTTCGGCGGGGAGCCAGGGTTTTTTTTACTGGGGTTTTTTCCCTAGGCTTTTATGTCATACGCCGTCACTAACCCTTGATCTACATGCTTTATTGTTTGCTAACTAAATATTGTGAGCCAAAAGTTCAAAAGAATATATATATATATATTCTTTATTTTTTACTTTGCCTTTAAAATTAATTTGATTGCAAAATATAATTTTATTTTTTAGTGATGATATTTATTAATCTATTCAATTATTATGCAAAAGCGATAAATATAAAATAACACATCTACAGTAAGTTGTTAAAAACTCCAGTTTATGAATAATTCTGTAAATAGCCTACTAATATTAATTTAAATTCGACTTCCAAATATTTGTTGAAATATCAGTTTCCGGATCCTTTCCTAAACCTCAACATTAATGTAGGCAGCATTATGGAACATATCAATCAATCCCAAAAGATATTTGCGTCATAAGAATAGTCAATTTGGATGTTAATGACTGGAATTTAATAGATTGAAGGCTAAATGTGGCAGAAGATAAGATGTTTTATACTATAATCAGTTACAAGGTGGGGTATATGTTCTCCTTTTGTGGGATGACAAGATGATGCAACATCTTCTGAGAGCGAAATCATGGTACCGTAGAATTGTGTTTATTTTCTTTAATTGGAATTAAGGTAGAACAGTGATCTTAGGAGAGCAAAGTTGAATTTTGCATTGAGTCAGAGTAGATGAAAATCATTTCTTATGACAAGTTTTTAATAAAATATATCTCAATGTGTTTTGATTATGGTAAAAGGAGAAATAAAAAAGATATTGGCTTTGTTGAATAGTTTTTTAAATAGAAATGTTAAAAATTCATGCACAAAGGACAATACTGCTTTTTTACAATTACATTCATTATAATATAGATACCATTGAATAAATAAGTTATATCAAAGAACAAGACGCTGGAAAGAAGATATCGATTCTATATGATTTGCGATGGAAAATATATACCTTCTTCAGCTTAGTTTTTAACAAAAGGGAACGTAAGCTTGTCCTAAATCTGCTGGAATACCGAAAGTGATTATTTTCAATTTAAGATTGTCTTTGTTGATTCTTTCACATTTATTGTGGAGGTTTTATAGTATCACTCTATTCCAAAGTCCCGAAAAATACTTTAGAATAAGCGTACAAATGTTCTTCCCCTCACGCTTTTTACATTTTTTCCGAATTATTTCAATAATCACAACTATAAGAGTACGGTCGTGTTTTCCGAAAGAGCGGTTTATATTATAATAAAAAGTGATATATTTGCAATAGATATCAATAACAATAAATTAATTGAGCAGTAGAATTTGATGCCTACAAATGCCAACTCTCCTATCCACCAATCAAAATATTTACATTTGCGCGTTCGTACATTGTAATCTCCTAATTTCCGAAAATAATCCCACGGGCTGTATCCAATAATTGCCCAGGGATTATTTGCAATAAACATTAACAAAAAACCCAGGGCGCTGACGTCATAGAAATATACCTGATGATGCATCGTATAGCAAGTCGAGTCTGAAGAACGCTGGTCCAGAGTTCATTGATTTCTTTAATTAAGGTCTTACAAGTATTTTAGGCTCAATGGGAGACTCAGATTCGTTAACGCTAAATCTCAGTTACCTGCCTCCGAATAATTTGGTTTTATTGAATTGCATGGAAAAAAAATGGTTTATGTGAACAACTTCTCAGAGGAGAGATTGATTGTTTGCGTGTTCGAGTGTTGTTCGTAACGAAATTAATGTATTTATTCTTCTTGATGTCAGCTTTTATTAACTGTTCTTTTGTACTTTTTCTATGCCAGAATGCAGGTAGTTCAAATAACTCAGAAAAATGCAATAATAGTTTTCTTAATATTACTCCTCAATGCTCATGTGTAAATTGTAATTAAATATTTTCATAACGTCTAACAATAAGTTTCGCCATGTCATGCCTGCGAGCTTTTTCAAGAACTCATTCTACAAATAAACCTTTTTATTATATTTCAATTTCATATTATTATATTATATTATATTTTTTCATTATGTTAATTAAAATTTTTTATAAATAATTTCATTATATAGTATTTTATTGTGTTTGATATATATTTAGTTATGAATATAATATCAATATTTTATTTTAATTGTTATAATTTAAGGAAGTTAAGTTTCTTCTGAGGAAACATAGCTGTCAAGTAGTTTATTCTATTGAATATTTATTTTATCTGTTTCATTAATTTCGAGTGTTTTCAATTAATTGTTTGATTTTGGTTAAAAAAACTGTTGCCATTTGTATTTTACGAAGTTATAGATAAAGATGTTTTTTTCATTAGGCTGGTATACAGGGCGAGTCTTTTACCACTTCGTTAAATTTCACCATAGATTCTTGACGTCAAAAGAAACTTTTTCTTCCTATAACATTTTTCCAAATTTGGCCCCGTTCAAAAGATATAGGGTGTTGAAATTACATAAAAAAATTGCATTTTCACCTGTAATATTCAAACGACAATATCAATTGAAATGATCTCTTGTAGAAGGTTTTTGATAACAGTCATGCATATTTTGGCATAAATAGATTTATTACATTTCTTGTGGGTTTGTCATTACTACTGTACAGATTGGTTAAATTGCATGAAAAACAAAAATCTCTTGAACTAAAGGTCCATATGTTTTACTTCCTAGAATCATTAGTCTTTTTTGCAGATAAAATCATTCCTCGTCTATTTTCCTAAATTTCACCATTTTTGAGATATTTGAAGTTGAAAGGAATTAAATCGATAAAATCATCTAATAAAACATGAGTGAGTGAATAATTTCTTAGAGGGAAAATAATGTTTTTAAGCAATTCAGATATATAAATATAGCTAGGAAAAAAATTTATGGGTCTTTGTCATCTTTTCTCTCAATTTTCTATCTGTATCCCTGAGATCTCCTACATTTTCCCGGACACCCTGTATATATAGTGGGTCATTGATCGTCAGTTGAAAGAAAACTCCTTTTCTGTATCCCCTATTCAAATTTGATAGTAAAAAGCCTCAAACTTTTAAATTGAAAAATCGAGTGCAGTTTGAGTAGAAATATAGTTATTGAAATTAATTGAACTGGAGGTTGAAATTTCACATCCCTATGATATCCAAACAGAGATGGATGAGAGAAAATCTCAACATATTTCGATTTTTAGTGAGTTCGTCACATTTAACTTCGATTTTGACCAATGAGTCATGAATGATTCCATCTTCATAAGTGACCAAATCAAATAAATATTAAATTTTGTTGGATGTATGGATTAGGCAACTCTATCATTTATTCAGATTTCCGAAGGCTTTTTTGTCGGTAAATAAATAAAAATTTCAAGAGAAAAAGTCCACAGTTCAGTTTGTTGTGGGAGATTATTGAGCTCAGATATTCGAAGATAGTACGCAGATTCTTCGTGTGAATGACCCTGTATACATTGGAAAAATTACAGTACACTTTCCGCCAAAAATTCGACGTTTTTGTGCGCATATCGAACATAGACTAAACACAAATTTTCAATCAAAATAAACTTTTCATCGTCTTGCAATAGGATAATTGCTTATGATATCGAGCTAAGAGGTCGTGGATTCAGAAAACTCTCACTTAACAATTCTAAAGTAACCGGATCTGGAAGCTTGCCATCCAACTTTTATTTCTGCAGTTGATATAGAGTTTACGATATTTTCATTTTCTGTGGATAGCACCATAGAGGAGAGAAAGTGGTTTATTTTTGTATTGTGGTGATAAACACGCCTATTGTCTTTTATTCGATTGCTATGGGCCATCGTAGTCGTTAGGGATCATTAATATGAGAAAAAAATGCATCGAGTTCTTAACTAAGTTATGAGTACAAGCTTTACTTCTTTTTGTGCAAATGGTGTATTATTATCACTGATTTATTATATTGTTAAGGTTGAGGTAGTAGTCAAGTGCTGAGATTTGGTAATGTACGCAGTGAACATAGTACTTTGAGTGATCAAATTATATTTTATTCTTGCTCTTATTTCAATGAATCAAATTATACGATTTCATGTTTTATTTTGATAGTTCTTTTGAAAATGCTTAAAGGTCTCGACGAGAAAAAGAAATTCTTATATTTTTTTGTCAAATTCTTCAACCTTTTTTAGACTAGTTTTGTGGGCTAAATATGATATGTCTATTTTTGTTCTATTGTGATAACGACTAAAAACTGGTAAAGCCAGAAAGTAACTCCTATTACTCAAACAGGCATTTAATAATATGCTAATTGATTGCAACCTTTAGTCGGCAGGATTTCAAAATTGAGGGATATGCATCAATTCTAGAGATGATCTTGATTTCTATCCAATCAAATTTTTGTTGAATTCAAAAACAACTTTAATCAAGCTGATTGCTGATGTTACTGATCAATTTATTAACTAATTAAAATGAGTAAATGGACTCATAGAATTGAAGTGATTTACTTAACATTTTGGAATAAAGATATTTTGTAGATATTTTTAGCTAATGAAAATCATTCGATGACATTGCGAAAGATTGACTTAACATATTGCAATTCAACAAATATCTTCTTAAATCTAAAATTAATTGTTTTTATGAAGACAAAAACATCGATTGGACAATATAAATGTTGACGTCTGAGTTAGAGATCGTTTCATCATAGATAATTGGTACAGCTATTTCAATAAAATTTTCTCTTTGAACACACACATCAAATGACTTTAATAAACCTTTGAGAATATTGAGATTGAAATGAGATACTAAATTGATTGCTTAATTTAATTTTCAGTTGCGAATATTGTATGACAACCGTTTTTCTAAAGCATCGTTCAGCAGGGTGTTTCTGAAATTTATGCAAAATTAGGGAATGTCATTCATATGAATATTTGATCGACTTTTTTTCCCTCCAAGTTACAGGCCTTCAAAATCAGGTGAATACGTTTGGTTCAAATTGATATGCAACAATTTAGAACAAAAAAATTTGGCAGACTAATACTAATGAAATGGCAGTTTTCGACTGTTCTGTATCCCTTAAATTTAATCATCACTAGCTGAAAAAAGCACCTCAATAAGATTTTGCATCAGAACTTTTCAATGCGTCTATATTATCATATTTAAACATTGATTCGAAAAGACTTTATAGTACTTGTCCTCGATATTTTCATTAGATGTTACATCCTTTGACTGTTGTATAGAGATTCTCTATGAAGGACATGACTCTCATTAAAATTTTGACAGATTCGTCCACAACTTCATGGAAGAATTGTTTTAATAAAAGATGATAAAAACTGATGAATGGTTGCATCAGTCAGTATATCTGATTAATTCAGGTGGAATTGGGGAATATATATTAATTGATTGCAACCCTTAGTCTGTAGGATCTTCGAAGGGAAGGAATATTCATTTCTCAAAATTATATATTTGTTGGAAGCCTTTTGAATTAATTAAATTCAACAAAATCGATGATTCAACATAATATAGGACCAAACTATCATAAGTTGTCTTAGATGGTCATTATCTCCAATGATTGATTGTGTTTCTGATAATCCTGTTGAAACTGATTTTAATATAAAAATTTTGCTGATATTTTTGACTCAACAATCATTCGATCACATTGTGGAATAATGATTTTCAACCTTGCAACTCAACACCGAAACTGTGTTGTTTCCAAGTTGAAAAAGGAAAGGACCAATTTTTATAAATTCATATCGCTTTTATCATACATAATTAATTGTTACAGCAATAACAATTAATTTATTCTCAGGACGAATCTAAACATATCCATGAAAGCATATCATTGATTTATAAACAAACCATTAAAGATATGGAAAATTGATGTTAATCGAAAATTATAAAATTCTGCGTTAATTTCTTGACTTTTGTCGACAATTTATTATAAAACCAGGAAGTCAAGGAATGGTGTAGTTGTTTATTGTGGTTGCTATAACGACTGGAAGCTCCACTCAGGAAGAACACAGGATCTCAACAATTTGAAAGTGTAATACTTACTGGTAGGTGGTCTGATGTAAATGAAGACTCGCTGAGGAGAAAATAAACCAAATAGTCACTCGATTAAAAAACCGCAATAGGTCACTGATGGAACAAACAAGAAAAACCGCAGCAACTGTTTCGGTACTATTTCTACAAACTAGTAGGCGCAGAGATGAGAACGTTCGCGTTTCAAACTGTCTTACACTTGAGGCTGAAATGCTTTCAAAACTGTGCGACGTTGGCTGTATATAACTACATACTGCTGCGCCGCCCCCCACCACAACAAACAATTATTTTCTATCAGGATTATATAATTTTGGTCCATTGGATATGGGCAAATTGTCATCCCTGATAATTTGGGACTACCAACATAAATCCTCCAGTTGAGGGGGTGCAAAAAAACATGCGCGTAAGTCTACTATAGGAAAATTTGCGAAAGCTTTTCGACCAGTGTATAATGTTTGTTTCGACACCGAAAATTTTAATATTTATTAATTTGAATCCTTGACCTATCGACGGAGTTTGTGGTTTGTTTGATGGTCGTTATATATTCAGTTTAAGTTTACTCTTCTGGGATTATATCTTGAGAGTATTCCGGACTTTCTGTTATGTTGATAATAATTCATGGATGTTCACTAAGCTTTGATATTCAAGGTATTTGAAAGGTTTATTCTTTTTAGAATTGATTCTACTGTAGAAAATATAGAAATTGTCCAGATCATGTTCTTAGCCTTCATGAAATTAGGCTTCAATAAAAGGTTGAAAACGGGAGCTTCTTTCATAGATTTGTCTTCGCCAAATGACAATGTGTGGAATATTGAGTTAATTTTCAAACTATATAACCATCTGACGTCTGGAAAAATGGTAAGATTATTAGAAAATTTGTTGTTTTTGTTGACAACAAGAGTAAGTAATTTTAAAACATCGAAAAACAGTCTTCCACATTATTCAGTTTCAAACCCTTCAATCTCCAATTTATATATCAATGATTTACCTTCAACCTCATCTTAGAAGTCTGTAAAGAGTCTTTCAACAAGAACTTTGTTCTTTAAAACAAAATAAAACAAAAAAACTGATGGCGATTTTTATTGTATTGCAAAAAGAAAGTCCGGCAATTATGAATGAAAAATGATATCTGGCAAATGTCCACCATGACCACGCTGACTGAAGTAAAGTCTTTCATTGAAATTTTTAAACAATTTTCATCAAAATGTCGGGTCTATTTCGACTTTCACATCACAGAATTTGAGTTTTAAGGCTGCAATCTCGCTCCGTATAGACTCTGTCCTTAAGATAGCCCCCACAAAAAATAATCCAGTGGTGTTAAATCACACGATTTGGCTGGTCATTTAACAGTTGAATCCGTTCAGCAAATTCGGTTTGCAATAAATTGATCGTCTCAATGGGTGTTTGTTAAGTGCACCGTCTTGTTGAAACTACATGTCAGTGATATCCATGTCGTCAATGATAGGCCAATATTGAATTGTTAACATATCACGATAGCGTGATCCATTGACAGTTACCGCATTACCAGACTCATCTTCAAAAAAAAATACGGCCCAATCACGCCTCCAGACCACATAGCCCTCCATATAGTGACACGTCGAGCATGCAAAGGCTTCTCAATAATCGCTCTAGGATTTTCAGGAGCCCAAATGCGGCAATTCTGCTTGTTGACGTACCCTGACAAGTGAAAATGGGCTTCGTCTGAAAAAATGATTTTTTCAGAAAACCAGCGGGTTGAGAGAATCTACGGCGATGTGAATAGTCGGTCGGCTTCAATTCCTGCACTAGTTGAATCTTGGCTTCAAAGCCAAATATTTATGCAAAATTCGCCATGTAGTGGTTTGGGATAACCCTAGTTGATGAGAACGTCGAGAAATTGACAAATTTGGACCTTCTTCAACACTGTGGCTCAGGTCTGCGATGTTTTCTGTTGAACGTCCCGGTCGAACACGCGTTGGTGTTGGCACATTTTGTAACGAACCCGTCGACTCAAATTTAGCGGCCAAATTATCAATAGCGGTCTCAGAAGGTCGATTATGTTGTCCGAAAATATCACGAGGTTTACAGAATGTAATTTTAACAGAATCGCCAGTTTCATAGTGGGTTTTAATTGATTTAGCGAAATTGAATTCATCGTAACAATCGCCAAAGCATCTACTACGAATATGTCAAAAACTAACTGTCAAACCTGTCATGTGGTAGGTGCGGCCGCAATTAAAAACTAAGTTCTTGTTCAAAGACCCTTTATAACTGGCAGATGCAGGTTGTATTATATATATTAATGATTGAACTTATAATTTACATGTAGGAGATGATTCATGAGTCATTAAGAACAAAAAATTAAAAGAAACCAAAAAAAAATTATTTTCAATCGACAAAAGTCTGTAACTAATATTTTAATAACTCTCAATTTCTACAAGCTCGGTTAAAAACCATTATTTCCTTCTCTTAGGCCAGTCCATAATAATAAATGTCCATTTTATTCAAATTTAACAATATTGTTTCCAGAGTATGAACAATATTGATTTCAATAAACTTATAACTTATTTCCATTGTCACAAGATGAATGCATTTCTTGCAGAACCACTCTGTAGAAAAACAATTAATAAAAATCTCCGGAAGTCCATAAGTTCAATAAATTCAGTCAGATCTTCATAAATTCGAAAATGGCCGCAAGACTGAAACACTTGTTCGAAATCTGACTGAACCTTGTTTAATTTCTTAAAATAAAGTTGAAAAATGATTTACCTTCAACCTCATCTTAGAAGTCTGTAAAGAGTCTTTCAATAAGAACTTTGTTTTTTAAAACAAAATAAAACAAAAAAACTGATGGCGATTTTTATTGTATTGCAAAAAGAAAGACCGGCAATTATGAATGAAAAATGATATCTGGCAAATGTCCACCATGACCACGCTGACAGAAGTTAAGTCTTTCATTGAAATTTTTAAACAATTTTGATCAAAATGTCGGGTCTATTTCGACTTTCACATCACAGATTTTGAGTTTTAAGGCTGCAATCTCGCTCCGTATAGACTCTGTCCTTAAGATAGCCCCCACAAAAAATAATCCAGTCGGTTAAAAACCATTATTTCCTTCTCTTAAGCCAATCCATAACAATAAATGTCCATTTTATTCAAATTTAACAATATTGTTTCCAGAGTATGAACAATATTAATTATAACTTATTTCCATTGTCTCAAGATGAATGCATTTCCTGCAGAACCACTCTGTAGAAAAACAATTAATAAAAATCTCTGGAAGTCCCATAAATTCAGTCAGATCTTCATAAATTTGAAAATGGTCGCAAAACTGAAACTTGTCCGAAATCTGACTGTACGTTGTTTAATTTCTTAAAATAAAGTTGAAAAATATGATAGATTGCCTTGAATTAACAAAACTGTAGCCGAAAAACACAATATACAGTTTGAATGAAATTACATTTTTTTTTGTTGCTGCATCACATTTGTACATTTATTCCTCATTATACTCGTTCAATTCGTTAAATTAATTTCTATTTACTGAAACAACTCTTTTAATAATGAATATTTATTTTGACATGTTGAGTACTATAATTATTCTTTTGTATTCGGTTGGATGGACGTACCGACTAAATGTTGATTTTGATTATCGAATTATTGCTATTGTTCTATTGTTAATTATAGTGGCAACATTGAGACTTTGTGGTTATTGCAATTTCCATTTTTGATTACAGTTCACGTGGTGCAAGGGGGAATTTTTTTTTTCCCAGTGAAGGTCAAGTCTTGCGATTTTCTGGAATTTGTATATAACAATTATAAAAACCTTCGCACTATTTTATTTGGCAATTGCTTTTTATTTATGTGTTATCAGTGAAAGTGGATGACTTCACCATGTGTGAAGAATAAATGGAAGTAAATATATATTTTCAAATCGGTAGGTTCGTCTCCTATTTTGATCATTGGAAAGATTTGAGCCGATAACAAATTTGACCAAGATATTTGGATAGTTTTTACTGATGTTTGAAATAATTGGAAAAGAATTAGTAAAAGAATGATATTTGCTCCAAGAATTCAGAGCTGCACTTTGTCTGCGAATATAGGGAGGGACAACGTTGGACAAAACTGGTAACCAATGAACCGGTGTAGATCTTATGGTGCCAGTAATTATTCTCGTGGATGTATTCAATTGTGCATCGATTTTTTGTGTATGTGCACTATTAAACCAAACAGAGCAGCATTACTCAGCTGCAGAAAAGGCCAAGGCTAGAGATGCTGTGCGAAGAGTGGAAGCATCAGCACCCCAAGATGATCCAGCTAATTTCTGAAGAATATTGTTCCTAGTTTTCAGTTTTAGGCCCAGATCATCTAAATGTGTAATTGAGAGATGAATCTAATGTAACTCCTAAGTATTTTGGATAGAAATTATGTTCGATAGGAGAATCATTGAAAGTTACAGCAAATTTCCTATATTTTTCAATATTATTCAGATGGAAACAAGATACCTCTGCTTTGTTGGGATTGGGAAAATATCACCACTCAAAAAATAATTCTTTAAAATTTCCAAATCTACTTTGTTTTCCAGAGTATGGAAATCCGAATGCTGGTGAGCAATAGCAATGTTATCAACATAAACAAATTTCTGAGATGATGTCGTGGGTTAATCACTGAGATATAAGTTGAAAAGTAAAGGATCTAGAACTGATTCTTGTGGAAGACCGGTTTTCAATGTTTTGAAATTGCTACTCTTATTATCATCAAGAACATGACATCTTCTATCAGATAACATATTTTTTAATAATCTTACAGCGCCTGTTTTCAACATATTATTGGAGACTGATTCTATGAAAGTTGTGAGGTATTTTGAGGTATAATTTTTTTCATGGCAAGCAGCTCATCGAACATGTATGAATAAGTCTCCCCTCTGAATTCCAAAAACTGCTCTTAATGAGAACTAAGGCGATTCATCAAATGATTCCATCGTGTCATCACTTCTAGAATATTGGACTGCAAATTTTTTTTCATCAAAGCGTCCGACCTTTTGATGTATCCTGTTAAGACTATCTCATTTTAAGATCAACAACCGCATTGATGATGAGACTATAAATTATACTAGTCGGAAATAGAGTCATTCTTGAATTTTCCAATGTCACACTCAGAATTCATACGAAGATTTTAGATTTACAGACGATAAGTCTCCTTCGACGTCATACACATATATATGTGTAGGGTCACACCCACAAGTCAAACGGTTTTTCAGTCCAGTTCGCAGAAAGTTGGTAATTGAATGTCTTAATAATTAATGGAAAATATGATGAGCTATAGCATTATTTTTCATCGGGCTAATGAATAGAGAGCTACTTGTGGGAAAAAAGATCAATACATGATGTCATCCTCCAGGATGAAATTGCTTACGATATATGATATGCCCATCTTATGGAATTTCCTAAAAGATCCCATTGTTCTTTCAATTAGATGTTAATCTTCATTGTTAAACTTCTAGAACAATTTTTGCAACATCATAATTTGTGGGATGATGCAGAATATAGTATTTACATATCGAAATGAGCATAGGATCTCTGGATTAGCAGAGAAACTGTTCAACATTTAAAGTTTTTGGAGTTTTCGAAGGAGATCAGACAAACATTTTAAATATATGTATATATCTTTGATTTTCTTCACAACTTCTACTTCCTCATTTCAAATACTCCACCTAGTATATTATAGCACCGTTCGATGGCTTATTTGATGGGTAAAACTAATCAGTTATTGAGGTATTCAGTTTCATATGGAAACAATGATGAAGTTACAGACTCACAGGTGATGTTATTCACCGGAACAGAGAGCTTATCAAAGTTTAAGTTTTAAATTTTTGTGTGAAAATGAGAGATCAATCTTGGTTTGACTCACTTGTGAATGAATGATTTTGAATTTCTGCAAGTTACTGTTTATTGGTTCTGTTTGTAGAATAACTTAAAAATAACTTAAAAAAATTCTTTGGTTCAAGGGTTATTCAATATGTTGTGAAATTTTTTTAATATAAATATCGAATTTTCTGTTCTTTCCATATCCAGTTTTTTAGTTTTTATTTTAGTTGTTGCTATATTGACAAATATATTGAATACCGAGCATCACTATTCATTTCAATCGTCATATTGAAATTATCTTTTCATTATTATATTCCACAAAATTTTTTTCAGTTCAATGCAGAAATTGATGTTGGAATTCTCGAAGTGACGTGAACAGGTACTGATAAATTGAAGGCTTCGTATTTTGTAGTTGAGGCATGCTAGAATTTTTTTTTGAAATTATTTCGATGATTGTTGCTTCAGATCGATGTTGAAAATATTACATTTCTTTTTTCATCTACATCTTCTATCAGTGAACTTGTGATTTATTTAACTGTTGTTTTTCTGATCGTCTCAGTGTTAAAGTAAATATAGAAAAGCTTGCATTAAGTTTTTAGCTCTTGAGTAGTAAATATGTTTGACGTTTAAGTGTCTGATATCTTTCTATAAAACAAAAACTGTCGGATTCTGGGCTATGATGAGAAACTTTATTATGTAGTAGAAAATTGAAAAAGTGATTAGGAAAGTTTTTAACCTTTCTTGAGTGATACCTCATCTGAAAGGTATTTTTATTCTGATTTCAGCACAGTAATTGTTTTTTCATTTTATGCAGTAGTTCTCGAAATATTCTTAACTTAGTATTTGAAAATGAAGTGGTGTTTTCATGGCACTTGCACTGTTTACCTGGTAATCTTACTGGAGATATGTATTTGGACTTATTGGAAAATCACATTGATCCAATTTTGACGGAAATTATTGAAAACAATGCTGGAAATTATGTGGAAGATCAGATTGTGTTTCAGCAGGATGGAGCTCTTCCACACTACGCCTTACCAGTTCGAGAATATCTGGATCAAAGATTTCCAAATCTATAGCTTCTATAGGAAGGCGATGATCCATCTATTTTGAGTGCTCAAAAATGCAGTTGTTTGAGCCAATGTGCGTGAGAGCTCGCATTGTCCCGGTGAAGGGCGATCTATCTGTCTTCTGCGGTTGGTTTTCCTGATTTCTTGGAAGACAACTGGCAAACAGATGGTTGGAAACTTTTGTTGGATTTGGTTCATCTTGAAACACCCATATAGTCGAATTCTGTTTACTTTCGGGCGCATACGAGTAAAGCCAAGATTCATCTCCTGTCACGAAATATTGAGACGTTTAGAGTGTTTATAAACACAGTGTACCCCTCGTTTATCGAGAGGACAGTGACGAGTTTCTTTAAAGTATGGTTCTGATTGGTCGAGAAGGAAGGTGTGTACTGGAATTGCGCCGTAACATATATATCTTGATGAATTACATTAAGTTGAAAAATAATTATGTGACCCAACATAATATATCTCTTGAAGTTTCTCTGGACGACCAGAATACCAACTGCGTAAGCAGTGCACAAAAAAACATTTACAATGCTTGACGATGACGGAAAGCTTGGTTTTATTATATGTACAATGAAATTCATTTTCGTATCGAGTATTCTGGATTCTCAGAGAGCGATTATTTTGCGCGCTTGTTCCTAGTGTAACAGCGAGCTATCGAGAATTGGCTTAATAGATTGGATTCGACTTCTTGATGAAAAATCTGTGGACAAATTCGAAAATGCAGTTCGTTATTGGCCGAAATCCGTCTAATAGTTCGGCAGTTGCTTCTGTAGTCTAGCTGCGTCTATGGTTTGAGACATTGTTAGATTACAGTGGTAACTGTTTTGAAATCACGATTTTAGTTCCTGTGCTCAAATATTTCTACACCTTCTGAATATGATCATACAACGTGAAGAGCAGGTATGAAGAATACCGTACTGGACTTTTTCATGCATTCCGAAATTTACATAATGTGGGAGAAAGGCCACCACATTTCTCAATTCCAGAAAAGTCTGCTCTAATAAATTTTCCTACTTGTTCGTCATAATGCCTTGAGCATTTTTCTATGATACCACAATGAATTTTCTCACCCATTTGGAAAAGCAGTACAGTAAATGGTTTATCCTATTAATTTACATCATTCGTCATATAATGACATGCTTCATCGATATTTTCACGAAATTAAATGAATAATACTAAACGTTTTCCAATTATCGTCCAGGATGTACACTGTGCGAGAGTGAGTGGTCTCATATATATGTTTCAAGATGGTTTTAGGGCTATTCACGATATTTCCGATTATTTCTTGGAATGGGTGATAAATTTCAAACAAATTTAATACATATTTTTTGTATTCAGTTCTTTTTTCTGCTTTTGTCTTTTTATTTTCAGATTCGTTATGGGCAACTTGAAAGAGCCTCTGTGTTTATTAATACAAGACAACTCAAATATATTTAAGCTTATTTTTGTACACACAACACTTATGAGGGGAGCCAAGGTTTCCTTTACTTTCATGTCATACACCGAATTGTATAGCACCCTGTCACCAACCCCTGCTAACATTGTTTTGTGCGCGAAAGTTCACAAGAACATATTTATACTGTGGGAGTACCTATGAAAAACTTCCTTGATTTTTCTGAGTAACACGTAATGATTAACGCAGGGTCAGACCTACAATTTTTTTTTTCGAAGAGGTTCCTATCAAGGTTTTCAGAAACAGTTTGATTTTGGGAATTTTCAATGGTAAAACCACTAGAGGTGAGAATTTTTTGAGAACACTCTCACGAAACAAAGTTATCCTTAAAATACCAAGAGCCAAAGGCGAGTGATATTTCGGGATCACTTTGTTGAGTGAAATTTGTATAATTTTCAAAAAACGATAGTGTTCCCAAAAAAAAATCGAATCTCGTGTGGTATTTGGAAAGATCATTCAACAATATAAATCAAACGAAATAAAAAATAGTTTTTTATTCAAAAATAACCAGATGAGAAGCATAACAACAAATTATTCATATTTATTCTCAAAATAATAATTATTGATTGTACAATTGTTATACCATTGAATGATGAAGTAGATACTGATGTTATTTCTTGAAGGACATTTTTTTCATTCCTTATGGCTGTGATTATTTTTTTGTGATGTTGTTGGTCCAGTTGGAGATACGGTTTTACTGACGCTGCAGAAGAATGGCCTGTTATCTTTATCAGCTGTTCCTCGCCCATCCGTGCTTTGGCTAATTGGCTGACAGCAGTAGCTCGATGCGAGTGGTTGATTATCTTCGACTTGGTTGTGTTGATGCCAATGAGTTCTGCCGATTCTTTTGTCCATTTAGCTATCGTATTGGGACCGACTGGGGAGTTTTTGAACCATGAACCATATTTCCAATTCTTATGTGGAGTAAGGAATAGTCTTTCAGTGGTTATGTTTGCAGTTCTTTTGGATACAAGTAGCTTATATAACCTCACCGGGCAAATTGGGAGTCAGCCATTTCGTTTCCGCACATTTTTGGGTACCACCTTGTCTTGTTTTAGAAAATATCGGATTGTAGACAATTCGGCCCGTGGGATTACCATCGTTTCCAATTTCGAATTAGAAATGCGAAATTAGGCATGATGAACCCTCTCCTCCGCGCCAAGCAAGCTCCAATGCAGCAATAAAATAAAATTTTCTGTTCAAACCGTCTGGATTATCTTCTTTACATAAGTTGACCATCTTTTTGTGGTGCTCCTTGGCACTAACTTTTTTTTTCTCAGGGTCCACTTGCAAAATATGCCTCTTGGCATTTCGTGCATCTCGCGCCGTTTTAAAAGCCACGTCTGTGAATGGATCGGACCTAACGCCCCATTTGGAATAGAATTTTTCCTGCAGCTGTTTGGCAGTATTATTCCACAAGGTTTTTAAGACACTTTCCTTGTAGTCTGATCCATCGCTCTGACAAACTTGTTTTTTCATTTACAAGGTATTCCCGGGCAGCACAGAATTCTTCAAATTGTTTCCAAATGTAGGATCTTGACTTCACTGTATTAAGCGGCACACTTTTCTTCACACTTTCCTCAATTGAAGTAATATTACAATTCCCAAAACTTTTCATTTTATCTAATTTATGGTAAAATACGAAAATAAACTGACAGAACTGCCAAATGTGCAGTTGAAGTTATCGCTAACAACTGCTTGTTTATCGTAACCATGACGACCGCTACTTCCACCAATGGCCAAAGCTATCCGGACGTATTAATATTCCTATGCAAATTAGCCATTTGATATAAACAAATTTCTAAAAGTGAAAACACTCTGAGGTTGAGTGTTTTCGGATACAGTTTGTTTCTATTGGTCCGTTTTCAAAAATTGAGCGATTTCATTGGACGGTGTAGTATAGTGTTGAATGATCCTATAAATTCAGAATCTACTAGGATATAAATACGCCAGTTTACATACAGAAAATGTCCCTGTATTCCCTTGGATTCAGGTTAGGAGCAACAAGTATCAGAATAAGAGGTGTATATTTGAATAGATGCACTTAAGGTGTCTATAATAATCTTGTTGACACTCACCTTGATTTAGACCTTCGATAAGGTGGATCATTGCATTATGAGTAAAAAACTGTCGTCCTTTGGAATAACTTGTAAGTTAAAAAAGTGGTTTGTATTATTTTTCACCCAGAGTCAGTTAAAGTTCGTAATTCCTTCTCCCCATCATACATAGTTCATTCGTTGTTCCTCAGGGTACTCATTTAGGGACTTGTTGTTTCGTATTTTTATTAACGACATCACAAGATATTCTACAAATCATAAAAAGGGTCATTTCTTATGTGAGTTTCATCGGATCATCATTGGAAATAGTACGACGTAACAACCACTTCCAGGACACAAGATACCATCAGGGGTTATTTAACAAAAGTTAAACCCGATAACGAAAATCGAAGAACGAAGAACTAGATATATGAGATACCATGCGAGTGCGTAAGGTCCTATATCGGAGAAACAAAGCGCCCCTTGAAGGTGAGAATAAAAGTATATCAGAATATTTCTTAAGTGTTAGACACCAATAGATTCAAGTTAGTCCAACATGCGGTGGATGAAAATCACCAGATAAAATGAAACGAAACATTTGTAATATCCAGAGAAGAGAAACCTACAAAAACAAAAATCAAAGAGAAAATTCATAAACATCGATCTCAATCCCATAAGTGCATCATCAATTGAGTTTGGAGGCCAATTGTTCGAAGTAACTTGAAGAAGTCTTCATACCACTTGAGAAAATTAGGGAAAAAATGTTATTCTTACTGAATTTTATCAAAAGTTCAACTGAAAATATCGTTTAAATAGTCCATAAATTATGATAATTGGATGAAACGTAAGTGCAATCCTGACCCAGACAAATATTGAAAAATCCGTAATAATTATTCATCAGCAAATATTAGTACTCGTATATGATCTAGTTGATACAAGGAATTATCATTGTGATGCTGATATTTCAATATGACGGTCATTCATGAAAGGATGCTGGTCTATTTTGAGTAAGCAAATAAAGTTTACGTCTAAAATATTTCTGAGAATAGGTGAGTAGATTAGTGAAATCAAACAAAGATCACAGATCACGTTGTTCTTAATGTTACACAATTTTACTTCTTCTTGATATTTGAAGATACCTACAGGGTGTCTCAAGTTCGAGTGCCTATTAGACGTTTCTGGAGAACTAGACATATTTGGAATCAGAAAATTGAGATTATGATATTGTTCGAAGTTCTCTACACAGCTAAATATTTTCGAAGCCCAAAAACTTCCGGTTATACAGGGAGTGAAAATAAATTCAACCAAAAATTTTTTTTCAAGTTTTTCATTCCTGGTATGATCGAGTATTCAATAGTGAATACATTTTTTTAAAACCATTGTATTAAATCGAATAGTTTTCAAAATATCCGAAAAAAACTGGAAGAAAAGTCAAATATGTTCAATCAGTAATATGTTCATTATTCTTATTTTAAATATCTTGAGCGTAAACCGTTTTTACAACATCGAAGAGGAAGGATGTGAAAAGGTCATGTATCTTTTGGATTTCAAAAATATCATCACAGGGTGTTTCAGGGTGTTTCAATAACTTTGTTTTCAAATTGTTCAGATATGCCTAATTTTGCCCGAATGTCTGTAATTTTGGAATAAGCCGAAAATGGTTCTGATTTTCTCTGATGAAGTAGAACTCTATTTTTTTATAATTGTGTTGGATTCTGCGGTCAAAAATAATGATAGTTTTCTCACATGATTATGCTCCTAAATTCAATAATTTCTGAGTTATTTGAGATTTTCTGGATTTATGGTGTACGTAGAATCAAATTGATTGCATCTAAAAAAAATCAATGAATATTCTTTCGAAACCATGGGAACACTCTGTACCCATAGAAGATAAATAATCTGTTAATAATTCACAAGTGTCAGGTGTTATTGTTATTCGTTATCTTCATTTCTCGATTTAACAAAATGAACCGTTATTCTAATTACGAAATTCTGGATATATTTTATATACAGGGTGAATGTGACACATTTAGATCTTTAGAGAATATGTTTCAAACTTCCAAAGTTTCGGATGTGTAAGAGCCCCTAAAGAATACAAAAGAAGGGTAGTTGATGATGAGGAAAATGAAATTAATGTTTTGACTTATTTCGAAGCGAATGAAAATTCATCTATTCAAGGTGAAGCTCATGAAATCGATTTAAACAGAAATTCAGTGCACCGAATTTTGAAAAAACACAAAATGCCTGAGTACAAATATGAGAAAGTTCATGCATTAGAACCAGGTGACTACATAAAAAGGTTAATTTTTTGTAGAGGAATATTAGAAAAACTTGAAAGTGATGAAAATTTCATTTGGACAGACGAAGCAAAATTCAATAATGAAGGACTATTTAATAGAAAGAATTGCCACAATTGGAAAAGTGAAAATCCTCATAGAAAAAGGCAAAGTAACCCCCAGAACAAATTTAGTTTTAATGTGTTTGCTCTTTTGATGAACAATAAAGTGCGGTACTACATTTATGAAGAAAATTTAAATACAGAAAAATTTTTGGAAATCTTGAGAAATTTTGTTTCTGAGTTTTTGGATGAACTGCCGTTGAGTATGTCAATTACCCCATATTATCAATTGGATGGGGCTCCGGCACATAGTTCGCACGGGGTGTCTGAAGAACTGAATGCAATGTTTGGTAATCGGTGGATCGGACGCCGTTCTTCACTGTTTTGGCCCACACGATGTCCCGATCTTACTCCCTTAGATTTTTATTTATGGGGTAGAATAAAAAACATAGTCTATGAATCTCCTATTGAAAGCACAGAAGATTTGAAACGGCATGTGGAGGATGCTTTCCACTAGCATACATTAATTTTACCCCGATGCCGACCAATCACGTAGATGCACTGTGTTCCATAAAGTTTAGCTTCACGTCCTACGTCGACGTGAGGAAAGATTAATCAAAAATATGATTGAGGTTCCAGATTTTGCCGCAATACGCTATAGCGCCATGCAAGAGAGGATTCCGAAAACGTTTTTCCGGTTTTGCCTTTCTATCTTATAGGCTGCTTTTGTTTTCAGTTTAATAGCATTTATTTTTAAATAGACATTTATACATTCATTCTAATGAAGAAATGGATAACAATTCCTCTTGGATTATACTGAATTTTTCAGGGCTCCCTATTTCCAGCATAAGCATGAATCTGTTGATGAAAACTACAGGTTCAAGTAAAAAACAGTGTAAATACGGAGTGCCATATCAGTTTCTATAGTGATGATAAATATTTGTAGGGGATGTTAATAAAAATAAACCAGCAATAAGTTACCTATATCCTCAAAATTTTTTGAAACAAGTAAACACAAAATATTTGATTGATGAATAAAATCTAACACTTGTAGCATCAATAAATTCTTATTTCATTTCGAATTATACTAAGTTAATATTTTGTATGGTGCGAAAGCAGACATTAATGTTATTGTAGGTATTTTTTTGATCATTTATGCAATAAGTTCCAAGTATCCTTTACAATTGGTCAAAATTTTTGTATCTTATAAAAATAATTTAATTACTCCTAAGATATCGCATGATGCTCAACAGGGGCCAATATCGGTAGTATAATTAATTTAATGCACATTTCCAATTCATGACAATAAAACAAATTGAAATGTTTCTCAGTATATTTGAACAAAACACTCAAACTTTCATTACTCATTGCAGCATTTCAAATAAAATGATATGTTGTGAGTTACAAACAAGGATAAATGGTACATATGTGAACGTACCAAATAGTATGACCACATATACTATTTTCTGTTTTAAATTTATCGAAATATCTTATTGACCATAAGGCACTTGAAGCAACACTAAAAAGTCAGTATCAATATATTACACTCATTGTTTTCTTTACAGGATCAGGTTTGTTGGAAAATGCATTATTTCGAAGGTGCTGATATATTTCATGGCTTTTATTGATATTTACATTCTGTTCAAATAAAAATGGAGTATAATTCTTAGACTGGAGAGAAAATTCAATTTTTGCTTAGTGAAATGGTGAATGATAATTTTAAGTTAAACATGCTTCATCAAAATCCTAGCACCTCCATCTATCAAGCAGCGGCAAAACCCACATATGAGATCAATTTCCCTTTTTTTAAACTGATCTTCACCATGCATCTTATTAGAATTTTCTTGTTCTTGAAAAACAGGCTTCACTGAATAAGCTTACAGAACTGCTACCTCAACACCTTTGAATCAAATTTAATGAATAAACTATCTTGGAAGAGAAAGAAATTACAAAATATTAAATTCAACTACTATGTTTTGGGAAATATAATTGTTTCTCCATTTTTCTTTTTCTTCTAGTTGCACCAGTACCATGTGTCAAATCATGTGCTTCATCAATCAATTTCATTATACGTCCAATATCACTCTCATGCAACGATTTAAGTTTCATAATGCTTTGGTTTAACTCCATCTACAATCAACTACTATGAAAAACACATGTCTGACTTATCACAAAGACTTACTTGAAATTTACTGTCAGAATCTATGGAAAAATTAGAAATTTTATTAGATTAATCTAATTTAACTTTTAAAGCCGTAGCATGTCATCATCATGTTTTCGTTTCTTCAATATTGAATTTTCGCATAATATAAGAAAGATCTGCCCTTGTGAGTACATTAATTCTTTGCAGTTTTTCTTCTGTAACATTTTTAGAATCCTGTAAAATGCTCTCTTTTGTAATTCCAACTTCCAATTCATCAGCAATCAATTTCTGATCATCCTTACTCAAACGTTTAGAGTGTAGTTCATCCTTATGACCTACATGTGTTTCTACGAATGTTACATTCACAGCTAAAACATACAAATGAAATATTGGATCATATTTCTAGTTTAACACAAATGAATAACTAAAAACTTACCTGTACTACTTATCTTCACAGGAATTCTAGAAAGGCAGAACCCAGATATTCTGATACTTCCTCCAGTTTTCATGCTGCATTTGCTACATTGACTTACATATCCTGGAAGTTAAATGGTTTCCTAATATCACCATGATTTCAAACGAACTCATTATATCAAACTGGTGGAAAACATAAAGAAACAAACCTGAATAATTACTGCGATTATACATTCAAAATAAATTACTAATCCATCACTGCTTTTCCGATATCTTCGTTTTATGTAATCGACACTTCTATTCTCCAATGCTCGCCAAGCCTCAAATTCTTCTTCGTTTTTAAAAGTCAACTGTGATGTTATGATGTTAATGGAATGAATTTTCTCTAAATGAATATCCAAAGCCTTATGGGACTCAAGAGCAATTTTCTTTTCTTCTGGGCAAATTGGGCATTTTAAATGCTTTAATTGCTTTGGAATAAGATCTTGATGATGAATATTCCGCATATGACGACATTTCGTCGAAGCAGAAGATAATTGTTTTGAACAAATTTGAGAACTCAGTTAACCCTGAAAATTAAAGTTTCCAAATAAATTGGTTTAGTGCATTTTCTACAAAATAATAGATAAATACAATACTTACTTTTCTCCGTCCATGATGAAAGATAATAAAAATTACTCTTACTGCAATTTTCAAATATCAACACGTTGCTAACGCTAACAAAAATATCCAATAATTACTTCTAGCAAAAGTATAAATTCGAATTAAATGGCTGCTTGTCAAAACGAACCTTTGAAAATATGACAAAGAGGGCCTATAGTCCTCTCTGTCATTGACAGCAAGCGCGCTTCGTTTCCTGATTGGTCGAGATCTTCGGCATCGGGGTAAAATTAATGTATGCTGCTTTCCACTCACTAAAGGGGGAGGATATTGAGCGAGCGACAAACCGAGGTGTTTCAAGACGTATTCGAAAGTGTGTTGAAAAAAATGGTAATCATATTGCAACTCTTACCTTAATAATTCTAATTTGATTCTTTAAATTCAGTGACTTTATCTACCTATTAAAAATTTGCCATGGAAATTAGTTTATAATGAAAAAATCAACTAATTTGAGATCATTCCTTTCGACTTCACATTTCATTAGCTCAAATTTTTACGTTAAATATTACTATTTTCAAGATGATTTTGAACGCCTTAATAAACCTCTTCCTGGCAATGTTGTGCCTCAGTCTAAGGGTAAGAGTATCAATCACGGCCTACCGAATGATCAATAATAGCTAAATGTAGTCATTTTCTAGCGTGAATGTTTCATGACTGGTTATACAGAATCCTTACCAATAAATGGGATAATAATTGCAACACCAAACAATTTGTGTAGGTCAGTACCGATTCTGATTCGCATAAATAGAATTCCATCTCTTCAGCAATATTTCCACGTCGTACTATGGTTCCGAATTCCACAACAGGCCATCGGCTGTTGATAAAAAATATCGGCCAGAGAATGAATGGAATCTTCAAATATACCGAGTCATCAAAACAATTCCAAGATAGAAGAATAAGAATAACACAGCGGGTTGTTCCTTCTCACGTCCCACGTAGAGTAGATTACAAATTACAAAACCGTACTTCCGTTCAATCTCACACCACCTTACGTGCGAATTTTTTTCACATTGCCGACTCGGATTTTCCCAGAAAGTCCATGAGATAGATGTCTTGTTGGATTGTAGGACATCTGGTGTGGTGGTTAGACGATTTTAGACTTAGTTTCTCGGAATTGTCCGGGAGGTTAATTTCAGTATCGCTTATCTCAACGTTGCTCATCTTGAGATGTAAAAGTAAACTCAAGTACTGTGTTTCGGAGTAAGGAAATTTCTATGTTGATTATCTGATTCTGTTAAAATTTCAAGAATTTTCCTTGTGGGTGGAACACATGTTTCGAAACTGTGCCACGTTTGCTCTCTAGATTTTCCAAGAAACTTGGACATGGGAACTTTCGAAATATTGAATAAAACAAGTATTTCGTCCAATTTTTATTTTATTAATCTTATGACACAAGTGGTTTCTGTTTTGAAGTCATTTTCATCATTTTTCTGTACTCAATTCTGAGATATTCAAGAGTGGTAAATCGCTTATCTCTAGTTGTGTATTAAGTGGTGAAAGATAAGGGTTCTTATACATAATTGTCATCTCCATCAATTACAGCCAATTTAGTTCCAGATCTTCTCTCATCTTTCAAAATTGGCAGTATCCATATGATGTTTTTCAGTATTGATATAATGAAAGAACTGTTCCATTTCAGGTGGTCTTTCCATTTAGTCTCGAAGTTTCTTCCAGTTTGGCCAACATATGGTGCATTGCATTCTTTACAACTGATTTTATGAACAACAAGTTTTGGTGAGATTCAGTTAATTATATAATATTTTTCCCAAAGTTCGAGTGACCAGAAAATATTGTTCTAAAATCAAATTTGAAAAAATAATTAAATAATAAAATTTGTTCACTAGGTTAATTGTAAAATTATTATTAGTAGCAATTTTTTTGCTTTTGATTAACAATTTACTACTGCAGGTTATTCTTTGGTAAGGGGATGGTAAATGATCTGTTTATCATAGATTTCAGAGCTGCAAGTTTATGATTATCAGGACTGAAAAAATTATATTGTATTATGGAAGATTTAGACTATCACCGTCGTTTTCCCAATCTAATTTTATTTGGAATGCAGATCTTCGTGTTTGGTGCTACAAACATTCAATTTCCGCATGTTTAATGCTTGAACTGAAAAATCTCTACTTCCAATTTTCATCAATAATTTATTCCGGTTCAAATCTTAACATTATTTTGAATGTGTCTTCGATATCGTAAAACCAAATAGCTGGTAATGTGAATAGTGGATAACGTTAATAGCGCATGACGTTATTTCATCTTCCATACATCACCCTGATGGCTGTTATGAACTGTATGATTCACCACGATATCAATTTCTGGGATACCAAAATTGTATGTGTCCAGACTCTTGAATGATGTTTGTTCTAGTTTAAATTGCGAATAAAATCGCATCATCATATTCTAGACCTGCAACAAACCACAGTTGAATATCAATTAGATGTACTAATTTGAACCCCCATTTCCGAATTTGCAGAAACGATGAATATTCAAGTTTTTCTGCAGGATTAACGACAATCAAACATGTATTTAGGCAAATCATTTGTCGATTTGATGCAGGTGCAAAAATTATTTATATGCCAAAAGTAAGTCACACGTAGTTAGCATAATTAAGAGGCGGTTACGGAAGCCTTCAATTATCCAATTTGGCGATGAGGACCAAACGATAAACTGTTCATTGGATTTTTAATTGAATGTTTCGAGCTTCATAAGGTTATCTTCAGGAGTTCTAAAATTTTATCGAAGAGATATGAAAACTTATAGTAATCAGGGGTGGATATTCAGAACTTTCAGTTTGCTTAAATACATTGATAACTTAGAATATATAAGAGTTTAAGCCATGTCAAGATATTTCCTGAAATAAAGAAATAATAACGGTTAGGAATGGACAAAATATGAAAATATAATGATATCTCAAATGAAGATATTGTGATACTAATTCCACTCTCTGAATTTTCACGAAAGTCGAGGATTCTAAGTTTTTACCTATCTAGTTGTCACCAAACCCACTCGGCTCCAGAGAGTGCACAAAGTACTTCCTCGGCTAGCACTAGAGCTGAGACTACTTATAAAGGGGCGCCACTCTCTTTTATGATAATACAAAGAAAAAAAAGAGGAAAGTACACTAAAGATCTCAGGGTCGCAAAAGAGAGAAAATAACGAACGCACTCTCAGGATGCCAAACAGGCCCGATCACACAAGCGGGAGGTAGTGGCTGGTAGAAAGAATATAGAGCAATTATTTAATAATATAATGAGCCCAAATGAAATACACAAGGTCCCTCAAACGAGGATATATCTTACAGAAGGTAGATCACTAACTAGTTCTTACTTCACAACCCGAATATTCGATATAATGCTTTATCTCTTACTAAACAAAGAGTAATATCACCCCAAGGTATATACTTAGAGCCTCGATGGTAATTGTTACAAATAGCTCTTTACTTATATCTAAGCGACCTTCTCGATTGGTCGAGTTTTATGTACTAAACAGTATTCACTGAATTGGGCCTCTTTGATACTAATCAATCTTAACTAAATTCTACAGACTAACCTTCTATAACAGTCTAGGTCGTGGCTTGACTGAAGTACAAAAGGATATAGTTTCTCAACCCATAATTATTTTCACAGCCTCGTAGATGGAAACTGGGCTCAAATATATTCCTGGGCCAACGTAGTACAATTTCTCACAGTAATGCGCCCTGGGTAGACGACAGGTGTGGTATCTTAGATGGCGAAATCTGGTGGAGGTCCCCAAAGACAGCTCCCACGGCAGTAATTCAAAAACAGCCTAGACAAACAGCTCGAAGACTTCAAAGACAGTTCAGAATCTGCGATACCTCGCAACGGTACAATGATAATTCTCAATTCGAAGCAGAATGATGCTAAAAATACGAACAAAAATCTAAAATACCTCGTGACAAACATAGGTTAACTTACCAATCCCACGTCGTTTTTCCAAACAAATACGCCACTCCGCTAAAGCGCAAAAATCTCACCAACGAACAAACCAAACCAACATGATAAGATTATATTAAGTTTATAAATATCGAACAGTCCACTAAAAGCTATATGAAGTTTTTGTCTAGCTCAGTCTTCATATACAAGACAGATCGAATCTGATATGGTTATAGAAAATATATTGCTACCATAGCAATGTTTGAAAACCTGGTATTCCATTTATTGATTTTCATCAATATGATTTTTCGGTTTCAAATATACCATGTTATTTCAGTTTGCCATCATTTTAGTACTTGTTATCCTGTAACAAAGTTGAATATTGCAGTGAATTCTTTGCTATTACATTTCTTCTAAGTATTAGAATATTTAGATATTGAATAATACTAAAGGGTAAGCACAAATAGTTATCATGCATAAAAATACTTACTGTTTTCTGTTTTTTTTTTACTAGCTCAAATTGGAGAATTAGTTAGTTTTTTTCTGATCGAACCAATATTGAGCTATATCACCTTAGTTACCATGTGTCATAACTTCTGTTTATTTATATTTTTCCACAGAGTAATTATAGAACTCTTAATTATGATCTATGGATCTTTAAGATGGTTTGGGGGTGAAATTATGTAGTGGACAATGCACCATATCTGTTTTCTTTTTCTCATTCTTTTTTTTTCTCTAAAGTATTAAATTTACCGTAGTTTAGTTTGAATAATTATTGTGTACCTCTTGAATTACTGTTATTTTGTAATTTATTTGTGAACATTCTTCTGGGTATTTGTTTACCTGTGCATGTTCCCCTGTTGAATAAATAAAAATAAAAAAAATATGTGATAAAACCCTACCATTTTATGAATTTAATACAGTGTTGTTAGCTCAAATATTCTATTCAACCCTTGCTTCGACAACTCTCACCCCTAAATTTTGAATAGGGAAGATGGGTTGAGTGATACCTCATTTGAAAGATATTTTTATACTGATTTCAGCACAGTAATTGTTTTTTCATTCTATGCATTAGTTCTCGAAATATTTTCAACTAGGTATTTGAAAATGAAGTGGTGTTTTCATGGCACCTGTAGTGTTTTTTTGTGAAAATTTGACATTTTGACAAAACAACCATGACTGTGGCTTCCTTCCTCCAATCCACTGACATAGAAATCCTTAATCAAGATGTCGAACAAAGAAAGCGTATTGCGAAGGAACTCAATCTTGCTGAAACTCAATCTAAATTATCTTCGATATAATTTGCAGTCCTTATTATGCGTCCTTAACCTACATCTTAAGTTGTCCCCCTCGAAACAAAAATCGACCTGTCCGAGCATTTCTATCGAAAAAATTTATTTCGTCTGTAATCTTGTCTGTTTCGTTTTCAAATGGCCACCCTGTATAAATAAGACTTATAAGTATATGCCTAAATCATTGAAACAGAATATTCCTCCTGTCTGTCATATTGTTATATTGTATAATTATAACAATGTAGACTTAGCAATATTTCCTATAACAAGATGCGATCATAATTGACTTGATTCAGAACTGATATTAAGATTAAGAATTAATCATTTAATTTCCTATAGTTCTCAAAACAGCTGAATATACTCATGTACCTTTCAGGTATTTCCACTGTTTCCTGTCTGCGAACCTGGGAATTTTTACTACGAAGCTCACGTCAAAACCCATTCCGGAGAGCGTCACGCTCGTTTACCTTTTGGAATTCCTAGAATTTTGCCGTCGTTCCGGAAAAAAAATTTATTCGAATTTAAATGGTATTCACTGGCGCCACTGACGTCATCTATATCATAATTGTAGTTATGTTAATTTTATACAATATATCCGGAAGAGTTAGATAAACAATGCTAACGAAGAAAATATTTTGATTAAAATGAGAGAGTTTCTGAGAATTATTCTTAAAATAGTATCTAACTATGTGTAGGTTAGGGTTTTTCTAGACGCAAAATGTATAAAAAGTTATATAAGCTCGTTTTTGTTAAAAAAAATTGTTTTGATGAATTGGGCTAGGTTTGTGTTATTTTGTATTGTTGATGTTGATTCTTTATTTTTTCACTATATGCAGTTTTTTTACTAGTGCGTAATATTTCGAATATATGCTTGCGATTACCTTATTTGATGTCATAGCATATTGGTTAGAGTCTTCGTAAGATCATTTGCAGGTTTGGATCATTGGTATTAAATTTATACACAATTTTGTTTCAGTCTTGCATATTCTCTCAATGGGCTCATTATTGAACTTTTTGAGATCAATAGAATAGCTGTAAAACCATATGAAAATACCTTACGGAACAATACCAGAATTTCAGAGAAGAGGGAGGAAAATAACTGTAACCTACCACATACTCGTATTAGTAAAATATCGACATATCTTCTGAATAGGCGAAGAAGGACATCAGATATTCAAACACCAGAGAATCCACAGAGCTTGACAGAAACCTGTACGAATAGCTGAAATTTTGTGAAAAACCTCAAGGACTCAAGGACCAACACAGTTATAGCGATGTTCAAAGGGGAAGACAAGGCGATTCAAATAATTACAAAAGTATAAACCTGCTCAATAACACCTTGAAATCCTTGAAAATTCAATAGCCAACATGATTCGTTTAAACACCTCACTGTCAGACGAGCAACAGGGATTTTGTGCAGGGAGTTCTTGTATGTAGGTACACTCTGTTTACAAGAGTTGGAGAAATCGCTGGAATAAAACATCCCAGAGTATATATGTTTCATGGACTTTACTAAATCCTTCGATTGCATAACATTCAAAGGTATACCATGGCTTTTATATGATAGAAGAGGAAAATATATCGGAACAATACAGCAAAAGCTCATATCATTGTCCAACTAACAGCAGGTATCCATTGCTGTTTTATGTCATAATATATGATCAAATGGGTAGCTAAAGAAACGGTTATAGAATGAGTAACAAGGCGATCCAAATACTCTATTAGGCAGACAATACTACCGAGGATAAAGATGATCTGCAAAGTAGTTGCATGTTTTCCGTATGCAGATTTCAGTTGAAAAAATAAAGTTTGTGATTATGTCAAGGGAACTTTTAGGATGCAAACTAGAAGAGGAAAGTGAGGTTATCAAGCAGTCATCATTTAGATTTTCAGGGGAGAGTTCGACAAATTATGAAAACGGGAAAAAGGAAAGCTCTGCGGCCGGGTGGCAGAACGTTAGAACTACACAATCTGGCAGAAGAGAAGTTTGCAAGTGGAAAATACGATCTCCACTTAAAGACCGTCAGCCCAATCATAACATTCACCGCAGAGGCAAGACAAAATACATCCAACACATATGACCAATGACGGAGGATAGATAAATGGAAATTGCAAGAGATATTCTACCAGAGCAGCGACAAAGAACTGACTGTCCTAGAGCGAGTTGGCTTATTCATCTGTGGGGAGATATAGGACTGACTGAACCTGATTAAAATAAAGCTTACTTGACATTCTTGAGATATTATATTACTGTTCGGTGTCTTGGAGTTCCTTCAATTTCGAATTACTTCAGCAGTGTGGGAATAAGTAAATAGCTGCTTTGGTATTGCGGATTATATCATTACCCAAAAAGTATTCGTGGTGACCGAAAATTCAACTTCCTTCCTAAGATAGTTTTTTTGTTCTTTTTTAATCTTGTACCCTACATGGATTAGAATTGCAGATAAATCAAGAACACCTTTGTGGTCATTACTAGATAGGAATCGAAGAACCTTAGTTTTCCATGTATCCTAAGCATTGGAAGCTACAGAAAGAAATGATTTTCTGTATGGAATGCTAAGCTCAAAGCACAGCAGGGAAATGTGGGTATCATTGAATGATATTGTTAAGAGTTTCACCAAGCTTTGGGATTTCAGGGTCCTTAATTTAGAAGGAAATGCATTCTTTCAACACTACTACCAATAATTGAGAATTCTTAGATGAACAAACTTTAAAGTTCTGGGTTTACATCAAGTCAGCCATTTTTAAAAAACACCCCTAGCGGCAGTGTTTAAAAACCTGTGTAACATGATGGGCTAGAGGATGTCTAACTGCTTCAACGTGGCAGTTGTCAACTAAGAAACTAGCCTGTGCAGCTAGTTGTGATCTAGATAGTCTAACTAGTATCAGTGTATGGAATGAGATTTTCCAACTGAGAGCAGATCCAAACTCTGGTGTCTTGTAGTGGCGAACGTCTACTCAATGCTCCTTGTTGGCCTATGGTAAGAGAACCAGCACAGTTCATAGACATCCTTTTTATATTCATTTATTGACCTGAAGTGAAGTAACTAACCTTTTAGTAGGTATTAATTGAAAACAAATTTATTTTTATGAGTTCTGTTTCTTTGAGTTCTACAATATATGGTCGCAATAGTCACATGGTGAAGAGGGACTCGCGTAGTTTTTGAACCGATTTTTTTCACCATAACTTCCATTTTGTTCAAAAATAATAGAATCACTGTCCTCAAATACAAATCTATGGACATCCCTCATTCGAATTCAAATCTGGATATGCTGAAAATAGCATCACACTTCATCGAATGTTATTTATAGTAAGTCAATAAAGCGATTAACGTCATTGATCGAGAGACGATCTTGATCCATGGCTAATAATTTGTTTGACTTTTGATATATTATTTCCCCTGCTAATTGCTTTTTAATTTCACAGCTTTGAGTGCGACTGTAATATTAGATAACCTGTGATCTTTTTCGGGAGAGTTTTGGTTTATGTTGATTTACGTTTTACCAATTGGATTTTGACGTATCAAATTTAGGTTCAGATATACGTATGTTAAGGGTAAGCTAATGTTGACATTTGTGAACCAACAGTTCTAGTTCTGTTCCTGCTCGGTTCTTGTATTCACATTATATCTTCCTTCATAGTTGGTTTGTATGAAAACTTTTTCAGAACATCGAATTGGCAATATATTATGCGCCTTCATTCATTATGCGGCTGAAGTCCCTTTCAGGAGGTGTGGCAGTACTCAATTCCTTTTGCGTCCAGAGCCATCTAGAGGAATTCGAGTCTTGGTTCGAAGTGATGTACAGCCTTGAGTAATAGCGATACCTTAATTTCTCATGTTGTCAGCACTGAAGAAGGATTATCCCGATTCGTGTGCTGCTTATGCAATTGCAGTATTTCAAGGAATTAATTTCTGGAAATATCATGATTCTCCAATATGCTCGATAATATATGTTTGTTTATTCTCATCGACAATATCGCATAATATCGATTCAATGTTACTAATTCTATCGATGACGATGACCGTGAGGTGAAACCTACAGTTTTCTATTAAAAGCATGAATAGGAAAGCAATTGAAAAAAGCGCCTTGTTTCATCAGAAATGATCAAAATATTTATTTTCCGAATTCCCAAACTATTTTCGCTTAGTTTACCACATTATTATTGGACCTTTTTCATTGTGCTATGATGTAATAGTTGCAATTTCTAGAAATTTCTTTCTTAACGTAACTCGCAGCGAAAAAAAAGATAGAAGAATAGATTCAGTGAATATCTGATTCACAATACGTCATTGACCTATTAAAATTAGAAATTCTTTTAAACATTAGAAATCAAGACTTTAAGATAACGAACTGTTTTACTCTCAAAATGGAAATTTCGATACCAGATCTACAGGGTGATATTTTTTCTGGAACACTGTCACCTGTTCTCTACCTGAACTTTTTGTTGGCTAGAATTCGTTGATTTCAAAACATGTTAAAAGAAGCTTTGTTGTTATACTAAACTTAAGCTTCTCTTAAATCTCCATTTGCCAAAATATAGGAGGGTTGCCCTTAATATTTCGGAATTAGAGTACAAAAACAAATATCAATCATCAAAAATGGCTTTGGGTTTTTTCAAAATATTCCCCAGTAAGATCTATACATTTTTGCATGCGTTTGAACCAATTGTCGAAGCACTTTTATTACAATGTCGTTGAGAAATAGAAGTTCTGATATTAGAGGTTGACAATTGTTCAATTTGGAGTTCAATTTTTCCAGCAATGGTATGGAATTTCACTTCTACTTCCTCACGATTTTCATCATCACAATTTTCGTAATTCGGCAAAAGTTCAATAGAATCCTGAACTTCGTCATAACCTTTGAAAGCAGCCTCGAGTGATTCGAGGTATCTCTTTAAAACCTTTGGTTTTGATTCTGATCTAGAGTTTTGATCAAACCAATTGTTAGTCCTGGTTATTTTTGCTTTGAATGTTGAGCGTTTAGACTTAAGGTTATTATAAGATACGTTTTCCATTTTAGATAGAGCTTAAGTAAAATGTTCTATATAAAAAATGAAGAAACTTAACAAAGTACACATAAAATTCACAATCTTGCAAACTCTACCAAAGTCGAATTCTTGGATCCGGCTCGAAGGACCAATTTGTGCGGGTACAAAATTAGGATTATTAATAATCACCCGCTTAATGAGAGAGAAGCGCACTTCCTGAGTCGCTGATTATAACCAAATCCGAATACTCTATTAGGCAGACAATACTACCGAGGATAAAGATGATCTGCAAACTAGTTGCATGTTTTCCGTATGCAGATTTCAGTTGAAAAAATAAAGTTTGTGATTATGTCAAGGAAACCTTTACTTCTCAAAACGTTCGATGATTTGGTGTGTTAAAACTGGCACTGAATTCATTTCCTGGCCTTCTTATCAGAATTTTGATTCTTCTCAGCATTTCGAAAGAATCGTTCAAATTTTTCTCCCGAATCAGTGGCAGATACAACAAAACTATAAGAGACCGAATAGGTTAGTATAACAACAAAGCTTTTTTACATTATTTCAAATTAACACACAAAAAAAATATCTAGGACAAAACAGATGGCAGTGTTCCAGAAAAAATAACCCTGTAGATTTGCTATCAAAATTGTCATGTCGCGTGGCGAGAACTCTCACATGTCTATGAAAATGTCAGTTGTATATCTTGTAAAGTTTTGATACTATAAAAAAAACTTCAACGGTCTGAATCTCGAAAACGAAACGTTTGCTACCCCATGTTCATAGGACTTTTTTTTTGACTTACTGAAGGAATCTCCCCTTTTCTTGTGCATTCAAATTAGGGACGTATAAGTGAAGGTTCAAGATTAAAATAATAAAATATTCGACACTCACCTATAACGAAAAATATGCAATGGCCATCTCCGAAATTGAAGATTTTGAAGGCGTACATATGCACCGGCAGTGAGATGATGCCTTCTCAAACAAATCCTTAAATATATCACACGGTTCCAATCACATCCGAACCCACAGGCTACTCAACATTCTTCGAAATTAATAAAGCACACAGTACGAGAGACAACGTTTTATAAAGGAAGTCATAATTTATGACATTCGATATTTCTTGTCCATAATCACTTCACAGGTGTGGATGTCCGATAAACGAATGCATTGAGATTTCTGATGTCAACAACTAATATTTTAAGACGTTTCAAAATTAGCGTCAGTATAAAGTGTCGCTATAAATGCTCTTGGATATACTTAGTTCACTGATGGGAACTGGCAGAGAAGTTTTGCTTCTATAATGTTGATGCAGGATGGAGCCCATTAAGGAGGCATTTCATACATGACCTGATAGTTCAGTCTACAGGGGCCATAATGTGAATAAGGAATAGTTCTCGTTATGAAGAACAAGACGGCAAACCTCATTTCTTAACGACGCAGTTAAGAGACTTTATACAGTGAGAGTCAAAATTATAAAACAATTTCTTTTTCTCAGAAGAAAAATATTTGGCATCGAAATCCTGAGACAGATCAATTTTTGATGCACTTTAAACAAGTTTCTTCGCATTTTCGAAGGATTTACCATTCCCTTCAACCACCTAAATTTTTTGAATAGTCAAAGTGGGTATATTTACTTGCTTCCACAAATTTGCCCATCACTGGATTAAAGAAATGTATCGTCTCATTGATTTGTTATTCTATACGGTTTCCGAAAGTGCCTAAAATGGATTTTTTGGACTCACAGACCTCCGGGACTTTTAATTTAAAAATAGAACACAGTGTGCTGAGGGGGTAATGACCCCCTCTACCCCCGTGTAGTACCACCATTACTACAAATCAAAGCTGATGTAATCAGTTCACCATATTGATCGTATTTGCAACTTCCGAAGATGATGTAAAGAAACATATCTCGGACCATCTCGAGCTCGCATTCTTTCAACCAATCAGAACTGGATTAGTTAAATCATCCGAGCCATAATTAACTTTATGGTCCGACACGCAGAAGTAGCGATTAATCAATCAATCAATCTTGCGAAATAATACATTATGTAACATAAAAAAAGTGAACACCTGTGCGATTTCTGCTCATATCAAATTTTTCGCATCTAATAACATCTTGAATATGCTCCAACTGCCGACATTATCCAATCAGGCAATATGATATTCTTTAGGAGCGACAATCTACTCAACTTCATTAAAGAAAAGTGGACCGTTTGAATGATATAAAACTGGACTATATCAGTTCGCAAAAAATTTTTTATAACTGTATATTTCTACCAATCTGACGCAATCTTTAGACTACTGAGTTTCCTGGTCGACCATGAAATACAGGGTTTATACCGGTTGGGTGAAAAATTCACGGAATGAAATTAAAACAACAATTTACAGAGTGATTCGACAAGATCGTATATATTACAATTTTGTGGAAGATCAGAATTTTCAGCTGTAAATTTACATGTTGGAGTTTTAGGTGATAATATGTTTCGTATTTCAAGAAGCACACCAAATATATTATTCAGGGTGAGAGCAGAAGAAACATTTTTTCCACAACATTTCTTGTAGTTCGGCTCTGTTCAAAGGATCCAGGATATTTAAATTTCATTTAAAAAAATATTTTCTGCTTATATCTTCGTGATAGAACGAATTGAAAATTTGCAGAAGGTTTCAAACAAATGAAATACGCTCTTCATATTGAACACACTTGCTAAATGCTCTAAGGTATTTGAGTTAAAGCATGACTAACTCGTATAACCTTCAAAACTTGCTCTAAAATAAGCAGTTATGAGATGAAACCTAGCATTTTCTGTTTGCTTGAACATTTTACTTGAATTTAATATTAAATAATTATTTTCATAAAATGCACCGTTTCCAAGATATTCGACGTTGAATGATTTGAAATTTGAGAAAAAAAATTGAGGAATCTGTGTTTTCCTGGATCCGAACCTGACCGGAAAAAATCACTGAACCGAAATGATTCCACGTTGCCACTGCTCTTCCTTTTTTGAAATCATTATTCCCATTCCAAGAAAGAATCAGAAACTTATTTATGGAATAATTATTGATGGGATGAGGAATTGTTTCTTTTGCATATCCACACTCACAACTTGCACTTGGAGCTGAGTTCCACCTGAATAGCATGCTATTGGTACGACCATGACCTGAACTCAAACAATTAAGAACTGTCCAAATTTTTCTTGGAAGATCCAAACCCGGAATTTTGTCAGATGGATTAGAAATGAGACCTCTTTTGAAAATTATATAAGAGCTCCACTCAATCTTCCATAATTCTCGATCGCTAATGTTTATATCGAAAAACGTATCATACCAGCATAGTTAACTTGACTTCAATATGGGAATTCTATTATGTGAAATATATGAAATAATTGGAAATAAATTAGCAAAAGAATTATATTTTTTCCAAGAATTCAGAGCTGCAGTATGTCTGTGAATATGGGCAGGGAGAATGTTAGACAAAACTGGTAACCAATGACCTGGTGTAGATCTTATGGTGCCAATAATTATTCTCATCGATGTGTTCAATTGTGTACCAATTTTTATGAAATTACACCATTAAACCAAACAGAGCAACAATACTCAGCTGCAGAAAAGACTAGGGCTTGAGATGCTGTGCGAAGAGTGGAAGCAGCAGTACCCCAAGATGATCCAGCTAATTTCTGAAGTTTTCAGTTTCAGGTTCAGATCATCTAAATGAGCCTTGTAATTGAAAGATGAATCTAATTTAACTCCTATGTATTTAGGATAGAAATTATGTTCGATAGGATAATCATTGAAAGTTACAGCAAATTGCCTTCATTTCTCATGATTATGCAGATGGAAACAAAATACCTCTGTTTTGTTGGGATTGGAACATAATCGCCACTCAATAAAATAATTCTTTAAAATCTCCAAATGTATATACTATATAACGCATACTTATTGGAATTACGATGATCAAAAATGTTGTGAATTTCATAATCTATCCTCACTAGTGTCAAATAGTATATTATATACCGCGGGACTGAAGTAGTAGTGGTCGCAGGGTATATACGATACTTTTCGTACTTCCGGTATGATTTTATATTAATTATTTCAATAATTTCAATCAGTTTTTTCTCTCTTCAACTCATTTAATAAACTGTCTTTAAAATAAGTTACCATAGTAACATTGCGTTGTGACAATTATAATTTAGAAACATTGTCATTACTAGTGTCATTGTAAAGAAACATTGTTATTGATAATTATTGGTATCATGAGTGAAGAAGGTGTATCTGATATTGATAAGAGCAGCCGAAGTAGGTGAAGAATTGTTAGAGCAGCAGTACGATGCTTTTAAAAAGTGGTGCCGCTTAAAAAATGTGAGACAACCTACTGAAAATGCGCTGTTAGTCTACTTCAATGATAAATCAAAAGCGGTTTGTGCCTCAATTCTCTGGGCACATTATTCAATGCTGAAATCGGTTATTAACATTAGAGAAGATATTGATATAAGTATATTTCAAAAATTATTAGCTTTTTTGAAGAGAAGAAATGAGGGATTTAAGCCAAAGAAGTCAAGAATTCTCACGTCTGAGATCAGTTCTTACGGGAGGCTCCGGATGATAAATATTTAATGTTTAAGGTAAATTTGGAAATGTGTTTATATTCAGAAATGTTAAGAAATCAATTTTTTTGTAGGTTGCACTTATTTTGGGCGTTGCGGGAGCTTGTCGTGGAAAAGAGTTGGTTGATTTAGAAATCGACGATGTGAGAGATTTGGGCGATTCCTTCCTAATTGCGATTAGAAACACCAAAAATAAAATTGACCGAAATTTTGTGATCAAAAATTCAGAAAACAGTGCCATCAGTTTTGTGGCGATATTTCGAAAATATGTGGCATTGCGAAAGACAGGGACACGTCATTCAAAATTTTTTGTTCAATACATCAACAAAGAATGTACTACGCGAGTAGTAGGAAAAAACATGTTTGGTACATTTCCACGCCAAATAGCAGCTTTCTTGAAATTGGAAAATGCGACGTCTTATACGAGACATTGTTTTAGACGCACATTTGCGTCTTTGTTAGCTGATTCGGGAGCAACAATAGACCTGCTGAAGAGACATGAAGGATGGAAATCCTCCAACGTGGCCGAGGAATATATTGAATCGTCTATTAAAAATAAACAAAAAATTTCAGATAAAATATTTGGTCAAGTCGCCTATTTGTCACTATAGTTATGCCACAGTCCTCATTCTCGCTTCCTGTTTCCGCAGGATCTTCGAAACAAATACCAGTTCAATATGATAAGGACCTATCTGTTACTCGTCAGTTACCTGGTGCATTAACCCAGGAAAGACTGGTCAATATGACGAACTGTCACAATATTAATTTGAATATTAACGTTAATTACCATTCTAATTAATTGTATTTTTCAATAAAATATCCCTTAAATTCGTTTGTTTGTGATTTAATCGTTCCGGGAGTTTCGTCAATATTTAATCCCTGAGGGATTAAATGTGACACTTTAGTACCTGTCACAAGGGAGTGAAATTGTCACTTTAGGCCCGGAAGTACGAAAACATTATTTCCGAACAGGATTTGACAATGACTTTGCCCGTTGGCACGACTTCGGCTGCTCTCCAATTGGTCCTCATTATTGGAGCCAAAAATGTGGACCAATGAGGGACTCGCCGTATCATCGTGATGTCAGACACCCGATTCGTGTGACCTTAGCTTAAATTTGGCTAAGAGAGCATTTAGGTTGAAAAATCCCTACAATTTTCAGAAGTTGCTGCGACGTGAGTGTTTTCATAATAATTTTTCATTGCTTACAGAAGAGAATTGTTACAACAACATAGCTTCTACCTTCTGTAAAATTGCTATAAAAAAACCGACCGGTGAAAATGGAGACTTCCATTCTTTCGAATAAAAATTGTCTTATTGGAACCACAACACCCAGTACAGAAGGCATCTCACTTTTTGGTCGATACAGTAACCCAGAATAACGTTATTATTACTTTATTGCGATATTATCTTAAGTGGGTCGATGATTGAAACCGGGTCTTTAGTAAGAAAAATTGAACCTGCCGCTGCAAACTTATCACTGGATATCACACTTGAACGAAGACTCTTGAAATTGGTCATCGACCCCCCGCTGGAATTTCCGGCAATAATCCACAAAAATGAGCTAATTATAGTTTATTATCACCCTTTATGGTGCCAATGTTCTTGTGGAACAGTAGGTTTAACGGTTTAAGGAGTCTCCGAAAATTTTCCATAATATCATGATAAGGAAGGGTATGATTCCTTTCAGTTCAAGTTAATGAATTAAAATTTACTTACTCCACATTTTTTATAAAATGTATTTTTCACTAGGAAAAGACGCGTGGTCTGTTTATCTTTCCTTCTATTAGTCTGTAGGTTTTTTTAACGACTTGTCTCTGGTTGAGCTTTTCGTATTAAGATATCAGAACTATAATGGTCTCAATCGATTAGGATCAACTTCCTGAGCAAGAATCCGTGATCGATGATCTGATGTATGCCCGGCCAGCAAGATACTCTGCTCTACTTGCCGGAGGAGATGAGCTTTAAGTTTAACATTTTCAAAATAGGTTAATTGTTGTTGATGAGAAATTTTGATGATGGAATTCGAATAGAATTATTATTTACTATGCAATTTATATCTCAGTGATTCGCCCACGATATCATCTCAGAAATTTGTATATTGGTTACCACCATTCGGATTTCGATACTCTGGAAAGCATACTGTCATCAGATTTGGAAATTTCAAAGAATTATTTTATTGAGTGGAGATTATGTCCCAATGCCAACAAAACAGAGGTATCTTGTTTCCATCTGAATAATCATGAGAAATGGAGGAAATTAGCTGTAACTTTCAATGATTCTCCTATCGAACATAAATTCTATCCTAATTACTCAGGAGTTTAATTAGATTCATCTCTCGATTACAAGGCTCATTCAGTTGATCTGAGCCTGAAACTGAAAACTAGGAATAATAATATTCAGAAATTGGCTGGGTCATCTTGGGGTGCTGATGCTTCCACTCTTCGCACAGCATCTCTAACCTTAGTATTTTCTGCAGCTGAGTATTGTTGCTCTGTTTGGTTATGCATAATTGAATACATCGCTGAGAATAATTACTGGCACCATAAGATCTACAACGTGGTTCGTTGGTTACCAGTTTTGTGTAACATTGTCCCTCTCCATATTCGCAGACAGACTGCAGCTCTGAACTTTTGGAGCCAATATCATTCTTTTCCTAATTTATTTCCCATTATTTCATACATTCCACAAAATAAAATTCCAAGATTGAAGTCACGTAAACCATTGTGGTATAATACGTTCTTCAATATGAACATTAGTAATAAAGAATTACGGAAGACTGAGTGGAACTCATATGAAATGTTCAATAAACATCTCATTTCTGATCCTTCTGGAAAAATTCTGGATTTTGATCTTCCAAGAAAAATTTGGACAGTTATTAATAGTTTGAGAACAGTTCATAGTCGTACCAATAGCATGCTATTCAGATGGAACTAAGTTCCAAGCGCAAGTTGTGAATGTGAATATGCACAAGAAACAATACCTCATCTCATCAATGATTGTCCCATATATATATTTCAAGATAGTTTTAAGTCTATTCATGATGTTTCCGATTTTTTCTTGGAATGGTTTATAACTTTCAAACGTGTTTGATGCGGTTTTTTTGTTTTATTCGGTTTTTTTTTTCTGCTGAACCAGAATCTTTCCTATTATGGAAATCATCAACAAATTGAAGTTAAGAAAATAAAAATACACGGGATGAAAATTGCATTAGACGTATCGGCTTTGACAATCAAAACACACATTAATGAAAACACCTATCTCACTCAACTATAAAAGAATTCATGTTACGAAAGCATCTTTAAACCACAGATAACGATTTTTTCCATGTTTACAATTAATTTTTATTTAATCTAACAAGTTGAATTATACCGAATTCATTCAGAGTCCCCATATCCGTTCTTGAATTTACAGAATTGTCGAATTTCTTAATAAAAAGAATTTTTTTTTCGTACTTCCGGGCCTAAAGTGACAACTTCACACCCTTGTGACAGGTACTAAAGTGTCACATTTAATCCCTTCGGGATTAAATATTGACGAAACTCCCGGAACGATTAAATCACAAACAAACGAATTTAAGGGATATTTTATTGAAGAATACAATTAATTAGAATGGTTATTAACGTTAATATTCAAATTAATATTGTGACAGTTCGTCATATTGATCAGTCTTTCCTGGGTTAATGCAGCAGGTGACTTACGAGTAACAGATAGGTCCTTATCATATTGAACTGGTGTTTGTTTCGAAGATCCTGCGGAAACAGGAAGCGAGAATGAGGACTGTGGCATAACTATAGTGGACGAATTGGCGACTTGACCAAATATTATATCTGAAATTCTTTGTTTATTTTTAATAGACGATTCAATATATCCCTCGGCCACGTTGGAGGATTTCCATCCTCCATGTCTCTTCAGCACGTCTATTGTTGCTCCCGAATCAACTAACAAAGACGCAGATGTGCGTCTAAAACAATGTCCCGTATAAGACGTCGCATTGTCTAATTTCAAGAAAGCTGCTATTTGCCGTGGAAATGTACCAAACATGTTGTTTCCTACTACTCGCGTAGTACATTCTTTGTTGATGTATTGAACAAAAAATTTTGAATGAGGTGTCCCTGTCTTTCGCAATGCCACATATTTTCGAAATATCGCCACAAAACTGATGGCACCGTTTTCTGAATTTTTGATCACAAAATTTCGGTCAATTTTATTTTTGGTGTTTCTAATCGCAATTAGGAAGGAATCGCCCAAATCTCTCACATCGTCGATTTCTAAATCAACCAACTCTTTTCCACGACAAGCTCCCGCAACGCCCAAAATAAGTGCAACCTAAAAAAAATTGATTTCTTAAAATTTCTGAATATAAACACATTTCCAAATTTACCTTAAGCATTAAATATTTATCATCCGGAGCCTCCCGTAAGAACTGATCTACCTGCTCAGACGTGAGAATTCTTGACTTCTTTGGCTTAAATCCCTCATTTCTTCTCTTCAAAAAAGCTAATAATTTTGGAAATTTACTTATATCAATATCTTCTCTTATGTTGATAACCGATTTCAGCATTGAGTAATGTGCGCAGAGAGTTGAGGCACAAACCGCTTTTGATTTATCATTGAAGTAGACTAACAGCGCATTTTCAGTAGGTTGTCTCACAGTTTTTAAGTGGCACCACTTTTTAAAAGCATCGTACTGCAGCTCGTATAGTTTTCTAGATTTCGGTGGTAATAATTCTTCACCTACTTCGGCTGCTCTTTTATCAATATCAGATACACCTTCTTCACTCATGATACCAATAATTATCAATAACAATGTTTCTTTACAATGACACTAGTACTACATGTAGTAGTACATGTTTCTAAATTATAATTGTCACAACGCAATGTTACTATGGTGACTTATTCTAAAGAGAGTTTATTAAATGAGTTGAAGAGAGACAAAACTGATTGAAATTATTGAAATAATTAATAAAATCATAGTGGAAGTACGAAAAGTATCGTATATACCTTGCGACTGAAGTACATTTAATCCTTCAGGTAAATTATACTTATAAACTTTACCTTCAGGATTAAATGTACTACTTCAGTCCCGCGGTATACAATATACTATTTTAAATAGGAACTCTGAATTTGTTATATTTTGATTTGATCGATAAAATAAAAATTGAAATTGATACCTGTAAACATCGAAAAAAATCATTATCTGTGGTTTAAAGTTGCTTTCTTCAAAATGAATCCTTTTACAGTTGAGTGAGGCAGGTGTTTTCATTAATACGTGTTTGGTTCTATAAGACTGATGATGACTGGACTATGTATCGTGTAATTAAGATGTTTATAATTATTATTTTGTAATTTTCCGGAGGATTTTGGGATATAAGTTTACCCCAAAGATGACAGTCGAAAGTGTATCAGTTATTGTTCTTAGTTGTCATTCACCATTATTTATTTTTATGCTCAAGGTTGTATTATTGTTTCAGCCTGAAGATGCTATATTTGAATAAGTTGTATAATATTAGTGTTCTTATGGACTGAAAATTACCCCTGAATATAACATAGAGGAAAAACGATAATAGTTAACTGTATAAAATAAGGAAATTCCAATGGTTGATAGAAATATCTAAATATTTTCATATACATTTCAGGAAGAATAATGTCAATCAGAAATCATTAAATCAATTGCTTCATACTCCTATTGACGTGCAAAATCAACCAAAACACTTCACTTCCTTCTTCAAGCAAACGTTCTCATTAGCCACGAGTAAAAGTTGCTCCGACCATCAACCTGATGCAACAAAATTCTAGTCTGTCATACTGCACGTCCGCCATCAATGAATGCAAGAAATAAGAACGTATCTGACGCCATCACATTCAATTTTTAGGGCACGACTTCTCGCTAGTCTATACCCTGAGGTCGTAAGTGTTTGAAAGCTAATAATCATGGTTGGCGATATTCGCTATAACGTAAATGAAGAGCAGGGTCATATAAATAAACGATGCTTAGGGGAAGACTCCGACAACATTTTCAAGATAATGGTACGGTGTTTCCATAATCAGAAGGTACCCGCCGAGGCCGATCAAAGTAAGAAACCGACGACGTTGATCTCGGGCAAAATTGCATAAGCAACAGGCAAGCTGAATCGAAAGCCAAGCTGTCTGCCAAGTCAGAACCGGGAGATTTTAAATTCGAAGTAAGTACGTTGCTTTGTAAACAACGTTCACATAAGTACTTAGCGTCGAGTGGGACGTGCTTAGAGTGTCATATTTCAGACTTATTCCGTTTCTATCATCGCGAATGCCGAGTTGAAGGATGTTATGTACAGGGTGGAAAATATTTGTTGTATCATCTTATTCCAAACACATTCATTCACGACCTTGTGGCTATTCCAATAACAATAATTTTTGGCTCAATGGCTTCGTCAATAAGCGAAATATGCGTAATTAGACAGACAACAATCCACACGTGATTCACGAGACTCAATTGCATCCCCAAAAAATCACGGTTTGGTGCGGTCTTCACACCGGCAGCATCATTGGACCGTATTTTTTCGTTGATGCCAACAATCGTCACATTAATGTCAATGGCGATAACGATTTTTTTTTTGGTCCCAATTGCAAGGTATGGACTTGGCCAACAGGTGATTTCAACAGGACGGTGGCACTCGCTACACAGCACACATAACAATCGGTTTATTGAAGTAGACATTTGGCAAGCGTGTAACACATGGATCAATAAGTCCCGAGACTAACAATGAAAACAAAATTTTTTTTGTAATTTTTTTTTTATTCATCAACATAATCTCCTTCTAGGGTGATACAATAGTTCCAACGTTTTTCCAATTTTTCAATACCGTGTTGAATGATTATTTGGGCTATTACCATCATCTATTGTGGATGTAATGTTTTCCTATTTATAAAGGATTTTGTAAATCTTGTTTTCAACTGTGGTGGTAGGGTCCTTTTTTAGTCTTTTATATTTTCCTGCTTCTAATAATTCATTGATTTTTTTATTATAAGAGCCATCATCTAGAATTACAGTGGCGTTTCCTTTGTCTGCTGGAAGTATCTTTATGGAACTATCCGATTTAAGATCTTTTAATGCCCTCTGTTCAGCTTTATTTATATTGGGTAGAGGTGTTTTGTTATTCCTGTCTAACAAGGTTCTGATTTTCCATCTGTACTCTTCGGCTTTTTCAGGTTCTCGAATTTTCTGTGCAGTTTCTTCTGCCGCCAACATGATTTCAATTTTTGGTATCGTCTTAGGGGCTATAGAGAACTTGAGACCCTTGTTGAGGAGAGATTGTAATGTTAATGATTGTAATGTTGTAATGATTGTAATGTTACATTACATCCACAATAGATGATGGTAATAGCCCAAATAATCATTCAACACGAGCTCCATCATCAACAATATCTCGTCATCAACTAGAAATTCGGTATGGGCCCGAATTGTTTCAAGAAGTTAGAAGTTATGAAAGAACCAGCATAAAATTGGCAAAGGAATGCAACCATTTGACATTCATCCATCTTGCAAGAGATCGAAACCTAATTCCTAAAGGTCTCAGAGTGAAACTTCCTGTCAAAAGTTATAGAGCAGATAGGATTTCAAAACGGACAAGTCAAGCTCTTATGAGAGAAAGACTGAATCAACATCGATTCAACAAAGCCAAATTACTTACAACATGCGAGAACCTTAGATGTAGCATTCAATCAAAAATTAATGCTGAAGATTATGAAAATATTCTGGGAGCTATTAAACATAGCTATGAAAGAATATATGAACAACAAAAACAAGTCCAAAACAAGAAAATGGAAAAACTTATGAAGGAGTCAAGAAAATATGAGCCCTTAGATCATTCAAAAACCGTGATCAATTTATCTAATAAGAACTTAAGTGAAGATCAGATATCTCTCCTCAACAAGGGTCTCAAGTTCTCTATAGCCCCTAAGACGATACCAAAAATTGAAATCATGTTGGCGGCAGAAGAAACTGCACAGAAAATTCGAGAACCTGAAAAAGCCGAAAAGTACAGATGGAAAATCAGAACCTTGTTAGACAGGAATAACAAAACACCTCTACCCAATATAAATAAAGCTGAACAGAGGGCATTAAAAGATCTTAAATCGGATAGTTCCATAAAGATACTTCCAGCAGACAAAGGAAACGCCACTGTAATTCTAGATGTTGGCTCTTATAATAAAAAAATCAATGAATTATTAGAAGCAGGAAAATATAAAAGACTAAAAAAGGACCCTACCACCACAGTTGAAAACAAGATTTACAAAATCCTTTATAAATGGAAAACATTACAACCACAATAGATGATGGTAATAGCCCAAATAATCATTCAACACGAGCTCCATCATCAACAATATCTCGTCATCAACTTTCAATACCGTGTTTATAAAAAAAATTATCTTTCGCTTCAAAATAAGCTCCAGTTTCAGCGTCATTTAAGCCAAATCTTTTTCCCTGAAGCATTTTTTTAAGATCAGCAAAGAGCGAGTAGTCACTGGGGGCTAAATCTGGCGAGTATAGAGGCTGGGGAAGCATATCAAAGCCCAATTCGTTCAATTTTGTCTTGGTGGAAAAGGATTTATTTTCTCTGCATGTGCTGTCGTTTTTTTGCGATTTCCTCCTTTGAACGCACCAGCAAGTCAATATAATAATCAGTGTTGATCGATTTACCTTTTTCAAGGTAGTCAATGAAAATCACGGCATGCGTATCCCAAAAAACTGACGCCATGACTTTGCCAGCTGACTTCTGCGTTTTCGGGCGCTTCGGACGGCTTTCGCCAGCTGTGCGCCACTAACATGACTGCCGCGTCGACTCTGGAGTGTAGTGATGTATCCATGTTTCGTCCATGGTCACGTAACAACGCAAGAAATCTTTTTTGTTGCGAGTAAATGGCGATAAACAGCTGAAGTGTTCTTTCTCCAATCCTATACAACATCTATACCAATGATATCCCTCTTTCCGACAAAGTAAGGAAATTTATTTACGCGGACGACACAGCAATAGCTGCACAAAAAAAGTTTGAAGAAGTAGAACAAATTCTTGAACAAGGCCTATCAGAAATGTCAATATACTACAGAGAAAATCATCTAAAACCAAATCCAATCAAGACCCATTCGAGGAAAGAAGATGTGGCTACAAATGAGCCAGTCAGAAATATATCTGGATGCCCATATCCCAGCCCCTTAGAAAAGGTATATCCTATAAGTGGTATTGCTCCACCAAAAATTCGAAGAGAAGTCATTGCTGAAGTTCCGTTTTGAGAAGTAAAGGTGGTTGTACTTGAGACTATTTATTTTTTTGAATTTAGGCTACTTTCTTCATGACTATTTTTATGACTATTACAACAATATTTAATGAGAAAACATGAACCTCTTCACATTTTAATATCAAAACATGCTAAACTTCACGATTTCCGAAATGACTGACATGTATTTCATGTATGGTCTTCCAAATGAAAATGTTTTAATATCAAAATGTGTTCATATTCTCTTATCTTGTCAGCTTTTTTTAAAAGCTAATTTTTGCCTTGAAAACGACAGAAGATGTTGAAACGTTGGAAAAAATAATAAGAGGTTATGTCCCAAAATTTCTAGTCAACACCTTTGACCACCCTGTAGTTATTTCAAGACTAGCCGTTTCCTCCATCAACTTCGATATTGAAAAAGGTGAGATCATATCGCCATTTGATTCCATTGCGAATAGGAATTCTGTCGAGGTGAGATAATGTCCAATTTTCATTTAAAATGCGTTGTCGCCTACCTCCGCCTTGTTTACAAATTACTGAAAGCCGAAGAATTTAATATTTCAGTCACATATGTTTTCGTTGATGTAGATACGAATTGTTGGATAGAAGAAAACAATAGGATTTTCTAGAGAATTGCATGACGACATTTGAAAGTATTCCAGTGATTTGCATGCTCTTTGCAAGCTCAACACATCGAAGAAATAACTAAAACGAGCGAGCAGCCATGTGCCGCGGGAAATATGAGATAATGGTTTCTGTCATACGATTCTAAATGATGCTGGGAATATCTCGTTGGGAATCATTTCAACATTTTCTACAGTAGGTAAAAATGATATGCTTTTATGTATTGATGGAATATTTGAACGAGGAATTAGGAAATCTCAGATAACATAAATCAAGAGCAATTTTTATTACAGTTATTACAACTGAATCTTCTTGAGTCGCTCGATTAATAAAGGGGCTTGAAAAAACTAAAAAGCTTTAATGGCTGCCACCATTACCCTCCAAAACAGAGATAGGCAGTTGAAGAGTGCTGCGCCCATAACCTGAGAGAGTATTTGAACTTGGAGTTAGGAAATCACAGATAACTCAGAAAACAAGAGCAATCCTTTATTAAAGTTATTACAACTAGATCGTTTCAAGTCGTTCAATCACTCAAGGGGCTTCAGAATAACTGTTAAGCTAAAATGGCTGCCAGCTTCATCCTTTTTATCAGAGATGCGCAGTGAGCGAGGAGTTGTTAATGTATTGTTAGTTGTCTAGTTCAAGCGAAGGATATTTTCATCATGTATACTAATTCAGGTGCACAATTTGAAACCATCTGTGATTTTGAGCTGAACAAATGAAATGTTATCCAAACAAAGCCTCTAGAAGAAGTTCAGCCCTTCATAAATAACTATTAGTTATGTGTTCAATGCAATTAAAATACTTATTTTATTTATCAACGATCACGCTGACAGAAGTCTTTCATCGAAATTTTTAATCGCTTTTTGTTGGGTCTATTTCGGCTATCACATCACAGATTTTGAGTTTTAAGGCAGTAATCGATTCGTACGGATTCTGTCCTTAAGATGTCCCCACAAATAATGATCCAGTGGTGTTAAATCACACGATATGGCTGGCGATTCAACAGCTAAATATGGTGAAATTATGCGATCAGTAAATTTGGTTTGCAATAAATCGATCGTCTCAGTGGCTGTGTTACGAAAAGGTAGCGTCTTGTTGAAACCTCATGTCAGTGATATCCATGTCATCAATGATAAGGCAAAATTGAGTTGTTAACATCTCGCGATAGCCTGATTCATTGACCGTTACTGCATTTCCAACCTCATCTTCGAACAAAAGCCCAATTGCGCCTGCAAAAGCTTCTCAATAATCGCTCTAGGGTTTTCAGAAGCCCAACTGCGACAATTTTGCTTGTTGACGTACCCTGATAAGTGAAAATGGGCTTCGTCTGAAAAAATGATTTATTCAGAAAAACCAGCGGGCTGTCCCGAAATGAATTGAGCGAGCATACGGCGATGTGAATGGTCGGTCGGCTTCCATTCCTGCACTAGTTGAATCTTGTAAGGCTTCAAAGCCAAATCCTTAAGCAAAATTCGCCGTGTTGTGGTTTGGGATAACCCCCGATGCTAAGAATGTCGAGAAATTGACAAATTGTGATCATCTCCAACACTGCGGCTTGCGGCTGAGATGTTTTCTGTTGAACGGCCGGTCTAACAAGCGTTTGTGTTGGCACATTTTGTACCGAACCCGTCGACTCAAATTTAGCGACCAAATTCTTAATAGCGGCCACAGAACGTCGATTATGTTGTTCGAAAATATCACGAATTTTACGGAATGTAATTTTAGCAGAACCAACATTTTCATAGAGAGTTTTGATTATTTTAATGCAATTTTCGAGCAAAATTGAATTCGTTGTAACAATTTCCAAAGCATCTACTACGAATATGTCAAAAAACTGTCAACAAACTGTCATGTGGTAGGGTGTGGTCACAATTAAAAAACAAAGTTCTTGTTTAAATACTCTTTATTACTGAATGATTCGCATGATTGCCCTTTAACGTAAACGTCATAGGAAAGTATCCCCTTGTTCCAAGATTTGGAATGACGTTTCCATTCAGTTATGCGAAGTGTATTTTAGACATCTTAGACAAAACGATCCTGAATATTCGAGAACTCATCTATTTGTGTTGATTAGCACAAAACATTTCCAATTCAACGCACACAGTGTTGTGTATTACTCATATGACTAAGATCATAATTCTTAGTTGATCTTCAACTTTTCCACGTGCATGGAAATATGGTAATTTTGAAGTTTAGGTGACAATGTGCTCCGTCGCTTAGGATCGATTTCGTGCGAAAAACCATTCATTTTTTTTTGTTGCTCAATAGCCCATTCAACAAACTCTTTACGCTGTGCATGGTCATTGGGCTTCAGTTGTTGTTTTTATTGAATTTTGTAAGTATGGATACATAAATTTTTAGTCATTCTACGCTGTAGAAAGCTTATTGAAATTTACAATTCTTTTCCACCAGGCCGAATTCTCACTCGCACGCACTGCCTCTATATTTGAATGGCTTGTTTTTGAACGACCAGTGTGTTTGGCGTCTCCCAAGGATCCTGTCTCTCGGAATTTTTGAATTAATATCTTCACAGTTTACGAAGTTTAAACGTAGACCATATTTTGTATGAAATGTTCGAACTGCAGCCGCCAAGCATTCATTATTTTTGAAATATTATTCAACAATGAAGAGACGTTGTTCTATTGCGGGACGCTTCATTTTTACTAACCCTAAACTGTCAACTGTCGATTTATTTTGTTTTTAGGGTTGTCAGCACTGTACTGCATAAATGGCGGAAAATTCAAATCTTGTGTTAATTTTGAGACATCTTATCACATTAAAGAACAGTCGAGACGGTTTTTACTAATGCTTCCAGAGTATTTTTCCTGTTAGGAAATCAGTTTCCACTAATGCAACCATTGCTCTTCCGTTTTAGCAGAAGATTGGTATTATTTTCAAAAATCGAATTTAATTTGAACGAAATATAGAACTTCCAAATTTACAAAGTGCATTGTCACTGAAATAGGCTTTGGGTTAACCAATCAATACTCAATGAAAAAAACGATGATAATATGTATGGCGTAACTCACCAGGATACTAAGCAGATAAATAATTCCATGAAGTATAGGCCACTCGGTATGTTGCACCCTATTCATCTAATTTAATAACATTTGTCTTCTACGGAAGCCATATTGAATTGCTGTAATACATATTTCTTTGTAATAAGATATACCTCCTACTGAGTATAAACTGTTAGGATAAGTAGCAATATTGTTCGATAACTTGTTAAGTTCCGAATATTATTTATTGATTCAAGAAGATGATGTTGGATGTTGAACGATAAAAAACAACTGCCTTTTATATCTGGGAAATAACTACTAGCACTGGCATGAAATTACTTTGATCATAATCTATTCACTGAGAAAAGTTTTAGTGAATGCCTGAATACGAGGTGAGGAATATGACGTACTTGCAATAAAAAATTTAGAAAGTGCTGACGTGAGGTCAGATAACTTCGATGCTCTTGTTAAGCTAAGAATACTTGCGAGTAACTATTCACTTTCAAAAATGATATTTCACCCACATAATAATAAAAATGATATCAACTTTCGAACCGAGGACCTCGGACAGAAACTAATGCACTATAACTGGTCTTCGATAACTGTAGGACTTAATGATACATATCATAGCAAGTAATTATCCAAATTTTGAAAGATCATATCTCTGGAATTATTAGTTTATCGAAAAAAAGGTATCGATGATGGTACTGTATCCAAAAAAAAAATTTATTCAGGAAGTGTAAGCTAAAAGACATTTTTTTTTCATTTCTCCTAATCTATTGAGCTAATTTGGCCGAATAACGAGATATTAATTCCTCAAACCTACCCTGAAAGTTTCAGCTTTCTAGCGCATTCCATTCGGGCGTAATTGTGACTACTGTTGGACGGACGTACAGTATCGATTTCGACTACGGATTTATTATCAGTGAGTCCAAATGAAACGATTGATACCACTTTCACCCAAGTATTCCAAGGATACATTTGGTAAAATCCATAAACACTCTGTTCGAAGAACAAGACCACTAAATTAATGAAATATTTCTTCTTTGATGTTTGATTGTTAATAAATTAGTTCAAAGTTTGTTTTTTTTTAATATTTATTCGAGAGTCTAAAGTTTCTAATATAGCTAGAATTTTTAGGGAGCCAAAACATACTTAGCCTAACGACCTATCTAGTTAGGCGCCTTCTAACCTAGAAACCACCGGATATAAAATCCAGTGTTGCCACTAGTAACAAACAATATAAAACATTATGAGTTCTTGGTTTGGAAATCTTCGGTGATATTTTCTAAGTTCTATCTCGATTTTCCTAAAATGCATATTTGATGAAAGCTTTGAGTCTTTTTTCTAAATTTTCATGGTCTATTTGTGACATTTCTGCAACCAAAAAAACTTCTCTTCATATTTTAATGGGATATACAAATAGCTACCTATTTAACATTAATTTTGGATGACCCTTGTATTAGAGATGAAGTAGGTAATAAGTCATCGAATCGGTGCACTGAAGTGCTCACCACTAAAATACGCCTTATATATATTCTATGGTTATGATGACAAAACTCAATGTATGTTATGTCACTTCTTCATGTTATAAGAAATATGTAATGGCGTAATAGAGGATATCTTTTCATTCGATGTTAAAAAGCATATATTATATACTATTATATTATAGATTATAAATAAACTGTTGAGTTTTATAACGAATATTATTTCAAACATCGGATAAAAATCTGATTAGCCTGTACATTGCTGAGATGACAGAACGCCAACTTTTTTGTGTTTGTTTCAAACCAAATGGAAAAATCGACAACCATTAGCGTGCCAAAAGAGATCTGCCGCTTTTCACACGATCATTACCGTTACCTGTAACTCAATATATAGCGATAATTAAGAGTATCAAATTAAGTTGCTCGAAGATATCAACTACTTGTCAAGAGCAAGAACAGATATCAGCCAAGGCATAAAAAGACACAACTTTGACTTCGATGATTCATTATATCGGATCTGGTTTTAGCATGACATCATTGTCTCCCTGCAGCATTCGTCGATTCCTGTCTGCTAACTTTCCTTTTCCTTTTTTACAATTCGGGTGGGTTCTCACGATTTTATTGATACCATTCTGCTCATTATGTAACTTTCGAGATGAAAAGCAGTCATTGATATTGGAAACTGTTATTCTATCCATTGTTAATGGGAGCCTAAAAAATTCTGCTGTTACACTGAGGTTCTTATGGTGGGCAAGCTGAAGCGAGAAGAAGAGTATAAGCAAATAGCGCGAAAGAGTCAATCATTTTCTGCTACGGGCCTTGATCTAGACAATTTTTTGAGGTTATATAACATTCGCCATCTTTTTTTTCAAAAAGAATGACAAATATTATAAATAACACTAAGATTAAATAAAACAACCATAGCAATTGTGGGAACAATAATAGGAAATATGAAATAATCATATTCATGGTAACAAGAATAATAGTAATTGGTCCTAAGGTATACGAACAATCTCCAATAAATATTTGAGCCAATCATAGGTAAGGAGGGGTAAAGTCATGAAGTTCCAGCGGCGGCTCTAGTATAAAATGAAAGAACAAAGTATGCTCCCTCATGCCTTATAGCACATGAATGGAGCGGATCCTGCTGCCATTCATGGCCTTTGATACAGGTTTCTAAGAAAACTCATAGTAATATAGAAGTTGTCCACAATCCCAAGACTCCAAAAATACAAATATCATGTAATACGAACATATAGATAAAAAGATAGCAGTACAAAAGCATAGAAATAAATAAACGAAAGTAACAGTAAGGAAACATCGACATAAATTTCAGTAAGAAAACAGACATAAATAACAATAAGACAACATACACAAATATTTGACGAAGAAAACCTAGAAATAAATTAATGAAAGAAGTATCACAATAATATCCATCCATAACTAATTTTTGATTAACAATTTAATGATAATCCGACTTGCCTTGTTAGTTGCGCGCTGCCAAAATCTTTTAAGACGTTTAAATTATTCTTCACTACTTCATAGTCATATCCAATTCAAATAATTTTCCTTTGTCTAAAACTGAAATTGCAAAAAAATGTTTCCGCCCGGGATCGAACCGGGGACCTTGTGCGTGTGAAGCACACGTGATAACCACTACACTACGGAAACTCACGAGCGCTGAGGAATGAATGCGCTTATTCTATAGATTATTGATCACTTTTTCCGCTGTATTTCCCTAAATTTTATTGTAAATTATTAACTAGGAAAAATATCCATTTGTAGTGCTTCAATTAAACTATTATATCATATTCCGAGTAAAAATATCGTTCTGATATGAGAAAGAGTAATTTTTACCAATGCAATAATTACATTGGTGATTCAGCACGCCCTCTTTTAGATAGGTACGCAACATTCAATACAACAAAGATGCTAAAATTTGCCTTCTTCAAGAAAGACCAAACCTAAATTGGCGTATCAGGATATCGTAAAAATATACAGAATGTGCCGCCCTGCAGAGGTATTTCTTTTTGAAAAAGTGTATACCGAATCAAGATTCCATTAAAATAAAGGATATAATCATCTAATGATGACCAATTCGTATGGGGTTTTCGATTTGGAAATTACGTTATCCCTCAAAGTATAAAAATAATTTGACTCTGAAGGTAGAAAGAAATTCCGAAACATGTTTCAGACTTTATATTTCACTCAATCCATATATTTATCCACACTTGCAATGGGTTTTCAGGTAATTCCCATATTGAAACAAATAATTCAGTATATTTACTAACGATTCCTTGAAAATCAAATGGAATCATGAAAAAAAAAAGAATTGCAGAGGGTTGCAACTTCTTTATAAAAATAATTCGTATGTATTCAATCTCTCAGTAATACAACAACAAAAATATAGAATGGACTTCAAACTTTTATTAATTTCAAGTACAATAAGATAAAAAAATATAATTTTCATCGATTACAGTAACTGCTAGGTTTCCCTGAAACATAACTGGAATCAGAAGAGTACAGCCCCTACACACAGCTTCAAACCCCTGGAATGTTGTATTTTAAGTCTTTTCTCAGCAATCATAGCAATTTGAGCCTAAGAAAGAATCAATTTTCCCAAGCATACAACACTTTGAAATGGCATAGACTCTACCAACACCAAACCTATATCTATTGAATAACTAAGCCCAGCTCCATGGTACTGGTATTCAGCTCAAGATTCAACCGATTTCCACCATCATGTGTGTCGAATACTGATTGGGGGTTTTGACGAAACAACTCATCTCAATCAATCTGCATACATTGTCAGAATCTCTTCTATGCAACTTCTTTTCAAAGTTTGAAGGAAAAATTCCATATTTTTGAATCGATGAAGGACAATTCATCGAGAACTTTCACATCTAGAAGAATAGAATCATATAGGTGGATTATTCGAACTGTTTTTCTATTTTTCCATATGATAAACAATATAAAACAGCTCTACATAGTTTTACCCTTAGACTATAGAAAGATTCTATATTAGTGTTTTAAATAGGTTCAACCCCACGTAGACATCCGCGATTCCTGAATTTATGAATGAAATGCCGCCTCTCCTCTTTCTATAGTCCAAGGTTTTAGCCGAGTTGAATCAATCCAAATAGTATTCCGGAATTACGCTGAATCTGTCATGAAATTTACGAAATGTTGTGGCTGTGAATTCGAACTGAGAAGCTGTTCCCTGCGCCCGTCACTTTATATTATTCCGTGTCAATAGTCCACCCCATACAGTTAAGGAAAGATACAAAAACATCTATTATGTTATGGTTGAAATAGAAAATTTGCCATTGATTTGACTATGTGGAATTCCTCATTATTTTTATAACGTTTTAATATACTGTACCTCTACTTCTGGTGTATTTCTCTAGAATTGGCTGTAGCAGTTTTATAGGTATACTCATATTCAACCTTGGGTAAACCATATTAATAGGTTCTGAAGTTTTAGCATTACACACTATCAAAGCTATTAAATTTCCATTACTGTCTAAAATAGCACCCCCACTAGATCCAGGAAATACAGCGCAGGTGGTTTTGATCATACATGGATGCACATGGCATACATGTCCTCTTGTGATGGTGACTCCAGGATCTACTTCCTTGGGAAATATTGGATAGCCAGCAGCAAAAACTTGATCACCTAAATTGAGACAATAAATTAAATCTAACATATGGATAAAGTTCCGACAAATAATTCTGCAATGAGGTAGAAATCAAATTCGAAATAAAATTCTGCTTATTTTCTTGCTGAGAGAAATTCAACCTTAAAACCAATGATGAAGTGGTATAGCTCATTCGGAGAAAATTTCTGTAGAAATGTTGAAAAATGCAAGTCCTCCGTCATCATCATTTTTTTCAAATTGACTGCCAAAAACTCGAGAACTGTTGAATTTTTATCCAAATTATTGCATATTGCTAAATTCAACACCAAATAAGTTATCCAACGGTTCAATAATATACTGGATGTGCCATTTCAAATAAGAAAAATGTAATAAATCTTACTGTATAACCAGAAAATATAGATGTCTGAAATTGGTTCAAGGAGAAAGAACATTGTCTCAAACCTCAATATGCAAATTTCAACTCAAAATTAATTAGGTACGTGTAAATTATGATATAACGGGTTTTCAATTGCAACTGATTCCTCAATTTATCAAGGAGTTTCTGAGTGAACACAAAATCTTGAAGGTTTTTTGAAATCATCGAACAGTAAGGAACTTGTAGACGAAAAAAATTAATCTATAGGATGCATTAATTATATATGGACCCACCACTTTTCACTGCAATTTCAGACAAAGTTATGTTACGACTGCAATCATCAAACTGTTCCATAGCTTTAAGAACAGCAATATCTAAAGAGTAATCAACAGGATTGGAATATATCACTTCACATGGAATCATTCTTGACTTCTGGTACAACTGTATACTTTGCTTGTATGGAGAATCCTAAAATACAGCATGTCAATTAATTTGAAAAAAAAGAAGATTATACATCATTCATAGAAATCTACTGCTTACACTTACGACTACATGAGAGTTAGTTATCAAAATGCCTTGTTTCTTGTTTATCAATATTGCTGTGCCCCAAATGGTACCATTGTATATTTGAAACAAACTACTTTCAGCGGTTCCTGCCAAGAAGAATTGTTGTAGTTTCCATTTTTTCAATATCTGATTAATAGATGTAAAATAGCCAGAATTGAAAAAGTATTTGAGAATTGAAATTAGTATAAATTAGTTAATGTACAGTAGTGATGAGCCAACAATTGGTTTGTGGAAGGTTATTATTATATCAAGTGGTGACAGATTTATTTTACTAGGTTTCCTTTCAGTAATTTTTGTGAATGTTGTCTTATTGTTCTTTATGTCTGTTTCTTTACTGTTATTTATTTACACGTATTATTGCTCTATCAAGTGGTGAGAGTACTTTTGTTTTTTTTTTTCTATGTTTCGTACTGCTTCATTTATGTATGTTTTTATTGCATGATATTTCTTATTTTGGAGTCTTGGGATTGTGGACCATTCCTATATTGCTCTATGAGATTTCTTAGAATCTTGGATAGAAGGCCATGAATGCTGGTCATGATCCGCTCCATTCATGTGCTATAAGGCATGAGAGAATATACCTTTTTCTTTCTCCTTTCATCAGGGTCGCCACTGTAACTCCATGACCTTACCTCTGTTCCTCCCTCCTTGGCTCATACAATATTTATTATATTTTCACTGATCTCAATTATCAAGAATCCTACCCTTGCCAGACGATCATATTAAATGGCGGAATTCTTGCATCTGGAGTCATTCGGACTTCAGGATTGTAGTTCATAACATTTGTCATTCTTTAAAAAAAATGGCGAATGTTACAGCCTTAAGTCTTCAATTTTTTTATGCATATTCTACTTGTCGGAACGATTTACATATATCACTGATCTTACTTTGTATCGGTACGCTAGGCAATTCCAAAGAGTTCGAAAATTCGGTGGGATAGTGGACTAAGTCATCCTGGTTTGTTGCTGTAAAACTAATTTGTGAGTAAACAACTCTTTTGGAAGGAAATTCTGAATTGTCGCATTGAGATCATCGACATCTTTGTGTATTGCCAGACTGAAGAACACTCTGAATAAGTGACTGAAAAATCAGTTGAAAATGTTATCAATTCGATCATGTTGTTAACTGAGGATGAAATCATGAAATAACTAAATACTAAGTACAGCTGAAGACTATAAAAATATTTCTGTTTTTCACAGTTTTTTCTACATTCTCTGAAGTTCCTGCAGCTATACTCACTCAATAATGCCGTAGTGGGTTCCATTAGATCTGGATTCCGGCTAATAACCAGAGAATTCTGTTCTAAAATTTCCGAAAATAACAATCTCAAATCAGCTATAACCGTGAAATTAAGCCATTCGCCCTTCCACCAATTCACACAGGATGTTACAATTCCCACGGCTATTTTGCTGAAATTAAGAGTAATACCTACGTAAAAAAAATTGTTTGCGGAGTGTGGTATTTTGAGGATCATTTCAGTATGTTATAAAAGAGCATAAATTCCGAACCTACAGCCCAATAAACATTTTTACATCTCAGAAACATATCCTAAACATTCCTCTCGAAACATGAAACATTTAATTTATAGATCTAGAGACATGTCTGATATGTCAATATGATGAAACAAAGCGATGTTACATTTGAACGTTTGCGATATGTTTCTGAAACATTATTTTAAAATAATCCATAATGATTCACCCATATGTCATATGAAATGTATCTGTGATGTATCATGTTTACTGGGAATGTCAATTCCTCGACCTTGACCTGGCTTATCTACCGGAAAACGGATTTATGACCCTCTTGCTTTTTTTTAACAATTCGGAACTTTAAAATAAAGAATTGATATTACTTCATTACAAAATATTAACTGTTTCATCCGACTTTTTCTCTCAATATTAAACAATTTCAAGGAATATCATGAAGTAACGCATGAGTACCCCCATTTTTTCAACTCACCTCGAATTTTCAAAAAAAACTGGGCTGCCTTCACTTCCAGGAGTTAAAGGCATATCACTGAATATTAAACAATTATCCTTCCCTAAAACATTTGAGACAATTCCTTTACTCAAATTGTTTATGAATTCCTTATTTCCAAATGCTGAGCTGATACATGTTAAACCATGTCCCTTGAAGAATGGAGTTTTCGGGATTTCATCCAATAGGCATTCAATATCATGTGGATTGATCTCTACCCCATCGAGTTCCAACAGAATGAAAAAAGATAACCAGTCGAATTTGTAATCATGAGAATTATGGAATGACCATTTTCGAAATAACAAATTCGAAGAATCTCTAATTATATTTGATTGGAAACACGTTTTGAAATGGGCGTTGTGTGCAGTTATTTCATTTGTCGTGTCATTTTTCACGAAAATCAAAAATGAGGACTTTTGAAGGTTGTTGACGAGATCTTTCTTCGTCACCAATTCTTCATTTTTCTCTGGAGGAGGAAAGGAAAACCTAGCAATCTCATTGGAAGCTGTAATGACAAAACTGCTACTGAACAATGTTCCAGAAGTTCCAAATACTGTAGTGCTGTTAGGATGTTTTGTTTCGATCAAAACAGATTGCATAGCCATCTGAAAAATAAACATTAGTATGTATGAATTATACAATTTCACATTTCAAATAAAATACATTCCTTGACGGTTACACATAACCAGAGCGTCTGTGGACTGGTGCACTCCCCGAATCTACACTAAAAGTTCAAAGTGGGTGAGATTGTACCGACTTAATACATTATTTCAGCTCAAGGATTATTATATTGCCGATATTTTGTATCATTTCAGTTTATTTCAAAACCTTTTTCGCCCAGCCTTCCCTAGTTTTTTAGCGGACCTAAGGCTAAGCACAATTTTTCTTGTACTTGAAGTAGGGTCATTGACGAAATGTCCTAAAACTCCTGTGTCCACATCATCATTTCGGACACGATTGAATTTTTTTTTAAATTAACAACTATTTCTCTACACTTTCTGAGCAAGTCCAGGATGTGTGACTTACATGATGTTCCTCATTTCTCTCGTTAAACAAAGCAGCAGTTTTTTTGCACATTCATTATTCGTAAAAAAAATTGAAATTATTTCCACTCGCTGTGCATTTTGTATATTGTATCACATACATCATAAAGTTTACATGACAAGTCAGCTTACAACATCAAAGGAATAAGACAATAATGAAATATTTGCTGTTAGGGTAGCGGCTAGAGGGGTAGTGATATCGAAATTCATTTTTTGACCCGTCCCATCTCAAATCCCGTTTTTCCCATCTCAAAAATCCAAATTCAGCGTGTGAAAGTTATTGATGGAATACTGAGTCACTCTGTATAATAATAAAGCGATGAAAAAAATAGACTCGTGCAGGAAATTGAGTTGCCTTTCCAACAAGGTGCTGTTCCACCCGTTTTCCCAATTAAAAAATGAGAAGTGTTAGGGGTTGCGGCAAGATCATTTGAACACCCTTATTTACCCCCCATTCAACAAAATTTCATCTGTCCGAGCGTGTTTTCATTATTCCAGCTCAAAATTCGAGGTGGAAAGTTATGGCATAGACAACCTAGGTTGTCTATGGATTATGGATGGCCAACCCTGTATAACGAGACTGGTACTGTAACTTCTTTCAGAGTTGAAATTTTAAAACCCAAAAATGGGACATATATAATATAGTCTAAGTTATTTACTGTATTACCCCGCAAGTAGGCTTTGATTTAACTTTCAACATTTGTTACAAATTTTTTCAATGTATTCAAATAAATGTTTCGTTGATATGCTATAATAGCACCAGTCTCGTTATTTTCTGATACATCCTCGTATATAGCTCAAGAATTGAGAAAAAAATAAATCTTGGCCCATGAGGGGATCGAACCCGCGACCTTCGCGTTATTAGCACGACGCTCTAACCAACTGAGCTAATGGGCCATGTGCTATTTTCTTTCTTTTTTCCATACATATGTAATAAAGAAGTTATTACCTCCATAGATTCTTAAACATTCAATTTTTATAATTTTTACAACTTACCTTGAATCAATCAAAAATAAAAACAACTAAAAAAACATCACTGATAGAAACAACTTAATTACTACAATCAAATTGCTAAACCCATTATCTTTTCGCATTATCATAGGATTTACGTGGCATAGAACCCAGACATGATACGCAACTCCATAACATCAGTTTGAAATGTCATAAACAATGGTTCTTTGAAACAAACGCAATTTACTACGATAACAAAATACAATAAGATATATAATAAATGTATCACAAATCAGGGAATCATTTGTATTTTTAGTAAAAAAATCAGCTTGAATATGGCACAGTTCATCTGAATATTGAACATTTTTGAAGGTATTTATGGGTGTCATAAGTTTTCCTATATATGTTGATTTGATATAATATCCACAAGGTAATTTCATTGTTTCAAATTATCTGGTTCAATTGGCATTAATATGGTTTTTAGATGGCATACATGAAACAACTGTGGCTAGTATTATGGAAGAACTCGCTGATTCGAAAGAGGCATTGGGTGTTGACACTAGTGGAGATACTTCTGCCTATCCTCTTATTTATTTTGGTATCGTATAGTAGATCAAAGATCAGTGGTATAGCAAAACAAGAAATAATCACTCCTACATATTCAGAACCAATTCATATAAGTGACAAGGGTGATGTTCTCCACACTGTTATTGATATCTCCAGCACCTTGTTTTTTTACGCCCCTTCAAATAATTTCACAGATAAGCTCATAAAGAGAGTACAGGAGAAATTACAGCTTCATTCAAATGGTAAAATTAGTCCTTCCCTCAATTGATAACTATTTTGAGTAATATTCTCATGTTTTAGAGGTATACAGTTTCTCTTCTGAGGAAGAACTGGAGAAGGAATTCCTTAAAGTTAATCAAAGTGTGTTTGCTATTGTTTTTAATTCCAAGGATGTGAAAAAATTGAATTATGATATAAGGTTTTATGAACAATATGGAAGAGGAGAAACTAATGATTTATATTTATCAGAATTTGAATACTACCAGAATTATGGTATGATTATTGTCATATCATCGATATAGGAATTGAAACATGTTGAATTTTAGGTTCTAATAACTATTTTCAAAATGGATTTATAACTATTCAAACTACACTTGACATTTCGTACATAGAAATGTTGAAAGATAAACAGATGCCGATATATTTAACGATGCAAGAGTTTCCATTCCCTCCACATAAATATGATGAGGGACTAACGCAAATTTTTATGCCTTTTTTATCTCATATCACAGTATTCAGCTTTATATTTTTATGTCCAGCAATCATAATGAGAATTATTGAAGAGAAGTCTACCGGGACAAGAGTGAGTAAATGCTCTGTGTATGGTTTTAGGTTTCATATGAAACCAATTAAATTGACATTGAGGTTATACTCAGAAATAATTTTTTTTGTAGGAATTATTGAAAATGGTGGGATTAAACTCTTGGATGTTATGGTTTGGATGGTTTTTACATGCATTTTTACCAAATTTTGTCTCAGTTTTATTGATTGTGATGTTTATGAAGGTTCCGTTATGGGGTGTAGATACTCCACCTATTGAATACTGTAACACTGCAATATTCTTTATATTCTTATCACTTTACCTGATAGCCTCCATAACTTCTTGTTTTGCAATATCAACTTTATTTAATAGACGTAAGTACCTAGTCTGGAATTTCATGTTTTTAACAAAACATTTGTCTAATTTTGATAAATCTAATCTTTTAACCTATTCACAAGATATGCAGATATACATAGATAGTGATTTTTTTGTAGACCCACTTTTAGGTGATGTTTTTATCATTAATCACAACTCTTATACATATCGAAAATAATTTGTGGGGCATAGGAGTGTGCTATGTGTATGCACTAAACTTGAGGACCCTAGTTCTCCAGCATAAGTATCATATTATATATTCAATGAATGTTTATTGAATTGTCTGAGATGCTCCCATATTTAAGGAGCATCTTATGTAGAGAACTAGAGGACTGTTTCATGCATATACATATATATTATATATTCCACTAATGGTTTCTGTTACCCGTATATCAATGTTCATGATAGATTGTTTTGGTGGCTGTCTCCTAATTTTTTGCACATTTATCTTGCTTTCTTCATATTTGTGCTGCTTTTTGAGCAGTTAGACTAGTTGTGTTGTGCATCTTTACTTGCATGGTGAGACTAGTTTTATTTTATTAACGAGATATTTTTAATCTTTCTGTATGTTCTGTTTTTCTGGGTTTGAAAAGAGTAAACATTCATTTTCATTACTGCTCTTCTAAAAACCTTATATTGGCTGTAGAGTTCAGGAGTTTGTAACCAGTGGTTTGTTGTTGACCACTGAAAATGTTTTTGCGTGTTCTTTTATTTTCGCTTTGTCTCAAATAAGTGTTACAAGTGCTTTACAAAAGACTGAGAACATGTTGATAACGATGATCCTGGAATTACAACCTTGTCAACAAACGAAGAAAGCAACAGACAGTGAAAAAATCCTTTAGAAAATCGTTGAATCACTATCAATTGCAGAGGTGTTGGTGTATCATCAATCGGCTCATGTCATGCAATTTTCTCCAGTAGACATGAAACATGTAGCACCAAAGTTTGTTCTGAAATTGCTAAATTTTGAGCAAGAGCAACATTTATTTGAATTTCATTGAAGAATGTCAGCGACCATCCATCTCCTTTGGGAGCAGCAAGATGAGCAAAGACGCAAAATAGCACTCCAAGAGCCATTGAATGTCACTCATACATTACAGGCCATCCATTGAGGTGGTACGCTACTTCAACAGTTAAGTATTCCGCTGGGAGGAATTTAGTGCATATTTTGTCTCCAATCACCTCTGGAGAGGGCATAATCAATCAAATATTCTCCGGGTTCCTGGATTAATGAGTTAAAATTCATGTTGAGTACTTGAAGAAAGAATCATCTATTTAAATTAATGTTGAATTTCACATTAAGCAACTTTTATGGATATAACTTGTAAAAATGGCCTAACTTTTCTGCACAAAAGCTTCTTGATAATCTACAGTTTAGTTGCATACTGTATGTGTAATGATTTGGTTGCATAAACACTGAAAGAAAAATGCACAACTTAACTCTCACATGCTATTGGTAATTTTTATATGTGTTACTTTGGAATGATTAACATGCACAAAATGAGAGTTAGAGAATGTTTCACTGGTTTCATTCCAACCAATCCAATAATATGGCATTATGATGATTTTACAGCTTTCTTCGGCGTTGTTGCCGGTATTGTCCACTGGATATTGAGCTACACAGTTCCAGTGAATGTAGTGTCAAATATTCAAACGTTCAAGGGTTTGAAAATACTGTTAGCTCTATTCCCTAACATGTGCCTCAGTTATGGTTATAAATCTATGACAGTTTACGAAGCAAGGGGTAAGTTGCACTGTGGTTTGAAAAAATACCACATACAAGTTTATCAAATTAGTTCAAAGGTGGTTTTAGGTATTGTCTGTTCACTAAATGTATCACTTTGGGGAAAAAGTAATTGCGTATTTTTCGCTTCATTTCAATATTTCATATAAAGGGTACAAATATAGAGGTCAAATAAATAATTTATTTCAACAACAAACGGTATAGCACGTTCTATCACCTTATCGAAAAATAAATTCATTTAGTTTTTTTTTCTATTTGAAATATTAAATAACATTGACCTAAGCAGAACAAGATGTAAATTTTGAAGTCAATATTAAATCTAATGTTTAATTCCATGGAATCTATTGTTGCTTCAATATGGACCTCTGCTACTCCTTGAACAGTATAATGAATTCGAAATGCGCATTTTAAGAGATTTTTGTATTTTGCAGACCTGAAACAATAATTAAAATAAGGTTTGTTGGTTTGGTTATTCTCTATATTTGATATACAGGGTGGCCATTTGAAAACGAAACAGACGAGATTACAGACGAAATAAATTTTTTCGATAGAAATGCCCGGACAGGTCGATTTCTGTTTCGAGAGGGACAACTTAAGATGTAGGTTAGGGACGCATAGCGCTTCAACCCTTGCTACTAGAACCCTCACCCCCAAATTTTGAACAGGGAAGATGGGGTGAGTGATACCTCATTTGAAAGTTACTTTTATACTGATTTCAGCACAGTAATTGTTTTTTCATTTTATGCGTTAGTTCTCGAAATATTCTTAACTAAGTATTTGAATATGAAGTGGTGTTTTCATGGCACTTGTAGTGTTTTTTTGTGAAAAATCGACATTTTGAGCTTCAAAACAACCATGACTGTGGCTTGCTTCCTCCAATCCACTGCTGGAAATTATGTGGAAGATCAGATTGTATTTCAGCAGGATGGAGCTCCTCCACACTACGCCTTACCAGTTCGAGAATATTGGGATCAAAGATTTCCAAATCGGTGGATTGGAAGAACGGGTCCCACTGAATGGCCAGCCAGATCTGTCACCACTAGATTTCTTTCTTTGGGGCCACTTGAGGAGTAAAATTTACTCTATACAGCCCGATTCCATATAAGATTTAAGAAGACGTATAGTGAACGAATGTCGTCAAATCACTCCAGAAATGCTGCAAAATGTGCGCCATCGTTTCGAATAAAACTTATTTCATTGTATGGAAGCTAATGGTGAACAATTTGAATATTTAATTAATTGATGTGAGTTTTTGATAAATTATTTACTTTACTTTGAAAAGTCTCATTTCTTAGATCGATACTTCAAATCGTTCTGATACCGTACAAAATGATTTCAGTGAATAAAACAGCTAGTCGAACATCTGACTCTAGTAGCCTTAACACGTACGGTATGACTTCATTTGCCCAGTGGTAGATGTTTTGCAATTTCAAATACAATTACGGAAATTTTGGTGTTTCCGAAGCACGAAATGTCAATTATTCGCAAAAAATTAATTTAAGTGATAAAATTAACTGACGCATGAATATTTCGAGAACTAAAAAGCATAAAATGAAAAAACAATTACTGTGCTGAAATCAGTATAAAAATACCTTTGAATCGAGGTATCACTCACCCCAACTTCCCTATTCAAAAATTGGGGGTGGGGGTTTTAGCAGCAAGGGTTGAAGCGCTATGCGTCCGTAACCTACATCTTAAGTTGCCCCCCTCGAAACAGAAATCGACCTGTCCGAGCATTTCTATCGAAAAAACTTATTTCGTCTGTAATCTTGTCTGTTTCGTTTTCAAATGGCCACCCTGTATGTTAATAACAGACGATATTTCTACTAAATTGAATCAAATGGAGCAAAAAACGCATTTACTTTTTCCCCAATCTATAAATTCTGATGTGGCCTTTCTTCAAACATTTCATTATTCAGAAATTGGAGTGAATTGGTGGAACATGTTTGAACCCGGAAGTGAGACATCAGATGAAATTACAATGGGTGCGGTTTGGATAATGTTTATAGTTGACATTATTTTCTACATGTCGGTAACATTATATATCAGCAATGTTTTTCCTGGACCATATGGCATCCCCAGATCTTGGAATTTTCCAATGGAATATTTCAGAACGGTAAGAGAGTTTGATTGAATTATTTTCACGCTGTTCATCTCAAACTCTTCATATTTTTCATTCTTTTTCCTAGGTGTTCTTATGTTTATAGGAATGGCTTCATTTTTTATAGTATTTTTTGTTTGAATTTTTTCAGTAGTTGGATCTTTTGTGTTTTTTCATCTATTTGATTAAATTAAATGGAATTGGGAATAAATAATTCTTCCCGTTTCAGCACAAAAGAGTGCCTTTACCAGAAAACATAATTCGTATGATAATGATATGGTTGCAAAGGAACCATTAGTAAGTATAGAATTGTTGGTGAAGGCTTTCACATACAGGACTTCAGTATCTGGACATAAAGTGTAAATTAGACAAAATACGTGTTTCGTTTGATAATTAGGACGAATCGTCTTGTAGGATCGTAAGTGTTATCCCTACTTATGCGTTTTGTCCCTGGCGCACACATTTTGGACTCATCAGTATGGCTTGTGTGCTCCATGCCATAGACACAGGGGAGAAATTTGAGAGTGGGTGCCGGCGGGAGTTGAACCCGGCACCTAGTCCGTATGAAACTTCGAACTAACCTTTCGGCTAACGAAGTGCTGGTTATTGTTGCTATGTGGGGCTTTATGGAGTGCCGCCACATGAGATCCCTATAGTCTTGTGACGAAGCAGAAAAATTCCAGAGAGAAATTCTTTCCTGAGCAACATTTTCTGTATGTGAAGGAGTTGAGCATAAGTTTTCATATTTTCATTTGTTATCCAAATATCTAGGTCAAATTGGTTCAGATATTAGAGAGTCTGAAATTTATTTCCTTCATTAATCCTAAAAGTATCCATCTGATCAATTTGTTACTTGGAAGAGGTTTTGATAAGTTTGAAACGAATAGGTTGGCATAATCTCGTGGATATGGTTAGGATAGAAAATTCTTTGAAAAGCCCTGAAAATTTATTTTTAACACATGCTATTCCGTGAGTTATTTCTGATTGATCAACAATTTTTCGGAAATACATCAAGGTTATCGATGTCCAGAAAATCCTTCAAATTCAGCTTTTTACAATTTTATCTCAATAACCTAGTTTTCTTCAATTTAAAGACGTTTCATGATTAAAAATTTTGATTTCACAGATCATTCAACACTATACTACATCGTCCAATGAAATCGCTCAATTTTTGAAAACGGACCAATAGAAACAAACAATATCTGAAAACACTCAACCTCACAGTGTTTTCACTTTTAGAAATTTGTTTTTATCAAATGCCTAATTTGCATAGGAATATTAATACGTCCGGATAGCTTTGGCCGTTGGTGGAAGTAGCGGTCATCATGGTTACGATAAACAAGCAGTTGTTAGCGATAACTTCAACAGCACATTTAGCAGTTCTGTCAGTTTATTTTCGTATTTTACCTTAAAGTAGATAAAAATGAAACGTTTTGGGAATTGTAATATTACTTCAATTGAGGAAAGTGTGAAGAAAAGTGTGCCGCTTAATACAGTGAAGTCAAGATCCTACATTTGGAAACAATTTGAAGAATTCTGTGCTGCCCGGGAATACCTTGTAAATGAAAAAACAAGTTTGTCAGAGCTCAATAATATTATGCTAGACTGGGCTTTCAATATGAAGAAGACAGATGGATCAAACTACAAGGAAAGTGTCGTAAAAACCTTGTGGAATAATACTGTCAAACAGCTGCAGGTAAAATTCTATTCCGAATGGGGCGTTCGGTTCGATCCATTCACAGACGTGGCTTTTAAAACGGCGCGGCATGCACGAAATGCCAAGAGGCGTATTTTGCTAGTGGACCCTGAGAAAAAAAAAGTTAGTGCCAAGGCGCTGTCTTTGGAGCAACACAAAAAGATGGTCAACTTATGTAAAGAAGATAATCCAGACGGTTTGAACAGAAAATTTTATTTTATTGCTGCATTGGAGCTTGCTTGGCGCGGAGGAGAGGGTTCATTATGCCTAATTTCGCATTTCCAATTCGAAATTGAAAACGATGGTAATCCCACGGGCCGAATTGCCTACAATCCGATATTTTCTAAAACAAGACAAGGTGGTGGCCAATCCTCCCTATATTGAAGAAGATATTTGCCCGGTGGGGTTATATAAGCTACTTGTATCCAAAAGAACTGCAAACATAACCACTGAAATACTATTCCATACTCCACATAAGAATTGGAAATATGGTTCATGGTTCAAAAACTCCCCAGTCGGTCCCAAAACGATAGCTAAATGGATAAAAGAATCGGCAGAACTCATTGGCATCAACACAACCAAGTCGAAGATAACCAACCACTCGCATCGAGCTACTGCTGTCAGCCAATTAGCCAAAGCAGGGATTGACGAGGAACAGCTGATAAAGATAACAGGACATTCTTCTGCAGCGTCAGTAAAACCGTATCTCCAACTGGACCAACAACATCACAAAAAAATAATCACAGCTATAAGGAAAGAAAAAAATGTCTCAAGAAACCATCAGTATCTACTTCATCAGAAAATAAGTAATGTGTATAATAATTGATGAGAATAAAGATAATTTGTTATGCTTCTATCTGGTTATTTTTGAATAAAAAACTATTTTTTATTTCGTTTGATTTATATTGTTGAATGATCTTTCCAAATACCACACGAGATTCGAATTTTTTTTGAGAACACTCTGTCGTTTTTTGAAAATTATATAAATTTCACTCAACAAAGTGATCCCGAAATACCACTCGCCTTCGGCTCGTGGTATTTTAAGGATAACTTTGTTTCGTGAAATTTAAACGCATAATTCCCAAAAAACAAGAGTGTTCTCAAAAAATTCTCACCTCTAGTGGTATTACCCTTGAGAACGTCCATGATTAAAATATTCAAAGTCCCTTCAAGGAATATGTCAAATGAAATTTTGGTGTTGTCAATTAGATTTCCTGTGTTATTATCATGTTATTGTGAATTGACAATAAAAAATGTTTCGATCCAGAGAGATTTTTATGGAAATCGAAAAAAAAGTGAAGAAAATCACTACAAATTGAAGGAGAAATAAGGAAAATTTAATGGCAGGGTATAGATACCAAAAAAGAGTGAATGGCATGAAAATTTTTATCCATAATGAATATGATGTGTGAGGAAATGTGGAACTTACTTGTCGAAAATTCACTGCACAAAAAAATTGGATAGCTCTGAGAGGAATTTCAATAGTAATAGAAGGAACGAGTAACAGTTTCTCATAATTCTGTGAAACCGACGGAGCTCGGCAAAAAATATTTGCCAAAGGATTTACAGACAATTCATCATATATCTATTTGAGTGTATGCTATTGTTGAAATTTTATAATATGAATAGGTGGTCTTTCCAACGAAAAACTTTACTGACCTTTCTATTTTAATAACATTTCAAATGAGGAACCAGGACACTAGATTCTTCACCTGATGTGTAGACTATAACTGCAATATGAACCTTCAATAGTTCACTCTGAGCTGATGTCATTACTGTACACAATATTGTGACCCTTCCTCAACATGATGAAGGTTCTGCTGATACTTGGTACTTTTAGATTACTGAACTCACAAAATTCTTGGCTGTGCAGTGAGGGTTTTGATAACAAAAACATAAGAGGATAAATATCCCAACATCACTTGCAAGAGAAGTGCATTGTTCCAGGCATTGGTATGCAACAGTGCCTTAAAGGCCTGGACACACCTGTCATACAGCCTTCCGATCCGACTACGGTCATACAGCGGGACGACTGTATGATATGGGAATAAACAATGGTTTGGAATGCAGTAGGTCTCACCTGTACGACACGCGACCCTCTTTAAGCAATATCGGACCGGAGTCGGATCGGAAGGCTGCATGACAGGTGTGTCCAGGCCTTTATCTAACCGTGCCGTTATTTTTGACAGTCAAGTAGCCTGATGGGTGAGCACGCCACACTGGAATCAGAATGCCCTCAGGTTCGAATCCACGCTACTATGAGCTGCAGTAATAATTTACCAATATTCCAACAGAAAAAACCCAATCTTAAGAAAAAGCTTGTCGATAATCAAACACGAAGTGGAAAAACGACATATTTTTAAATTGAATACACCTTTTATCAACAAGAATTTAGAATGGCATTAATTACAATCTCCTATCTTAGCTGATTTCAAACAAAGAGCTCTAGACCAATATGTAGCAAACCCAAATTATGGAAGAGATGGTAAAGACACTATCGATGGATTCCTTCAACATCTAAATAATCAGGAAGAATCTATCAAATTTACAATAGAAATAGAGAAAAATGGACATAAACAGAGCGGGATCTGTAGAACAAGTGTGTATAAGAAACTAACTAACACAAGTCAACTTAACATCACAAAAACTCTCAGAAATAATTGCTGCCCCAAAAGGATATTGAAAAGAGCAAAACAAATATGACAAAATCATCATACCTGCCTGAAGAACTTGAGAAATGGGACTTTGATGAGGTTCTGATTAGTTTCCTATCATATTATAGCCTGATAGTCACATGCAACTTTTTTTGAATGCATTGCTTGTGTGTGAAGCTCTATTCTTTTAAGAAAAAACTCCAACATTTTTGGATACTCTGTATATTTCGATTAATCTCTTCATTAATTTTTTGTGATATCTTATTTTATTCTTAAACTTCAATGTGAATTTGTATAATTTCAGATTTGCAATAATAAAGTAAATAACGGTGAAGCTACAGAACCATTGGAAGGATCTGATTCACTTAATGATAATGGCATTGAAATAAAAAGTGTGAGAAAAACATTTGGAACAACAGTGGCTGTAAACAATCTCTCCATGAATATAAAAAAGAATCAAATAACTGTTCTTCTTGGTCATAATGGAGCTGGTAAAACAACAACAATGTCGATGATTACAGGTATTACGTGATAAATTTTTTCTGTGAAGAAGTATGTTATTTTAAAATACTCCTTTTTGTACTAGGCATGGTAAATTACACCAAGGGAAGAATAAAAGTTTATGACCATGATATAAAAACGGAAAAAGAACAAGTGAGAAAATTGATGGGGTTATGTCCACAGCATAACTTACTATTGAATGATTTGACTGTATATGAACACTTGATATTGATTGGAGGGGTATGTTGATATTTTCTTTATGTGCAAGTTCAATATGGAGTGGTTTTTAGTTGAAAGGGGCTCCTATGGAAAATGTGAGGAAAGAAGCAGACGATCTTCTGCAATTGTTGAAACTGGAGAAGAAAAAAGATTTTATGGTATATTGTTTGTCTGGAGGGATGAAGAGAAAATTGTGCTTAGCCATGGCGGTCATTGGCCAAAGTCAGGTAGGAGAGTTAATTTTTTCTCATCATCAAAACCTAATTTTTATTCTACTTTGAAAAATTCTGTAGTTTCAGATAGCGAATATGCCTTTATTGTTTCTTTATGTGATTCTTTCAGGTTTTAATTCTGGATGAACCTACAGCCGGTATGGATCCTGAGTCCCAAAGAGAAGTTTGGAATCTTCTCTTGAAATGGAGGGGTTCAAAGACAATACTCATTTCAACACACTACATGGATGAAGCTGATGCATTGGCTGACTGGATAGCGATCATGGCAAATGGAGAAAAACAATGCTTTGGTACACCAATGGAACTAAAAGATAAATTCAGTATGAAAAGCATACTATGCTGCTCTGAAAACCTATTAATACATGATTATTCGTTTTAGAAACGGGATATCACTTGTCTCTGATGATGTTGAGTTGTGAAAAATTGCATGAAATAAGTGATACTATTCATGATGTGGTCTCAGAAGCAAAATTGAAAGAACAGCATGGGAACAATGTCGTGTATATCCTTCCTATTGAGGAGAAACGTCATTTTTCAAAACTATTGAGTGTTCTAGAAATGAGAAAAGATGAATTCAAAATCAATAATATTTCTATCAATATAACTACGCTTGAAGATGTCTTCCTCAGGTAATTATACTCGGTTTTCACTCCCAATATCCCAAAAAAATTGCAGAAACTAATTTATTTACTTGTTTTTTATAACAATTAATTTGCACAGAAAATTTGTATCCACAAGTTATTGCTGAATACATGAGGTATTGTTACTGTATGAACTCGATGAAATGGCATATAAAGATAAATAATACTATTTTTATTTCAGTTCCAGGAAAGAATTGGATACAACTGTTGAAATAGAAGAACATACTAAAGATGGTAATTTCTTTTTTGATAACGATTTAGGTATATGAATAACTTTAATTATTTTGCAGATTTGAATCTTCCAACGATTGAACCAAGCACATTTTTGCCTCTGCTGCTTAAGAGGATGTACTTTTTATATGAGAAGCCACTTTCATACATACTACCTGTGAGTAGTATTTTCATTATCAAGAATTTTAATCTTATATGTCATATATACTTCTTAACAGAGTTGCCAGATTGAAATTTTGAATTAAAAGAACTAGTTGATTTGAAATTAAATTGTGCCATACAAAGTAAATTCAAAATCAGGAATGAAATATTTGTTTTTATCACTGAAAATGGTGGATGAAGTACTGCATAATGAGTGTCCCAAGATGGATGGCCTAGAAAATTATTATGGAATCTTTTTATGCAAAATTATTCAAATTTTTTAGTTCAAGATTAGGTGTTGTAAGTAAGTGAAGAAAATTAATTAATTTTTTTATGAAGAAACATAAAATAAATTTTAAATAACAAGAATGTTGCCAAATTAGCACACATCAGGCAACACTGGAAATCTGAAAAGTATATCAGCAATGCCCTTTACATATCCTTTTATTGATCCACAAAATTCGAAATATTTTGCATGAATAGTTAAGAATAATAATTTAATAGGACAGTCACCTTCAAATGGTCGAAGTAATATTTGGTCTCATGAACTGAATTGCATTCTCATTATGAACTAAACATACTTAAATTGGCAAAAATAATTGTGAGGGGGCAGTAAGAACTGTATATACAGTAGGAGTTCAAAAAAATTGTAGTAATATGGATCTTATTGAAGCAACATTTTCAGGAGTCAAATGACCAGGATTTTTTTGTCTTAGATTATTATATGGTAGAATATATCCAATATGAAACTTGTATTTACAGGTAATCCTCACTTTTCTTCTCACGATATTAACAATATATTTGGGACAAACATCCGCGAGATCCTCACATCAGAATGAGTTCAGCATGGATATGAATCTTGGACTTTACGGTACTACGGAAGTGTTCTATTCTGCCAACTTTGATCATGCATCAAACCCTGCCTTTAATGAATTCGTGGATAAATTGAAGAACTTCTACAAGAAAGATATTGTATCAGAAAAAAGCTATACAACCGAAGTGAACAGCACTTCCGATGGTAGCTATTGAAATGTTATTCTTAAAACAGTCCAAAAATATTTTGTATTTCTAGGTATCATCAAAAGAGGAATGAAAAATCTCCCATTTTATAAAGAGCATATGGTAGTAGCTGCAGAATTCAATTCGTCCAATGATGTTATTCGTGTTAACGCAATGTATTCACACTTCGCTATCCAAGGACCTCCGATCAGTCTGAACCTCGTGATGAATGCCATTGCTAAAGCTGAATTAGGAGACGACCATTCAATAGAACTTTCCAACAAACCTTTGAGGAAGGTGAAAAGAGTCGAGTCTGCTGAAGAGTCAGAAATGCAGGTTGGGCTGCTGTGGCTCATATTGTTTCCGCTGGGTAAGTCAGTTCCTGGTATTGGAAAAAAGTTGATTAACCTCAATTAAACGAGTTACCAATCAACAATTTTGAAATGAGCTTATCTAAGCATATTTTTCAGGTTTGGCATTCTTAATGGCTTGTTTCATAGTTTTTCCACATATGGAGTTATCGACAGGTTTCATCCAACTGCAGATTATGTGTGGTGCTTCGTCGTTCAAATATTGGTTCAGCAATTTCTTATTCGACTTTGGATTGTATACGATATCTGTGGTTTTTATAGTCACCACTACTTTTACATCTGCAATCATTTATGATTGGAAGGATTTCATGGATGCTATGGGTAAGCTTTTTATCAGAGAATTCACAGATAAATTTTTTTTTTTAATGTGAACTTGACCAAGGTTTCGATAGATGTGGAAATGTTTTTCTTTTGGAAGTTTCAGCAGGTACTTAAAACACTCACAATAACGATCAATTGAAAAGTTCGACATACCAAAGTAAAATACATTTTTTTGGAAAAATTAATTATTATAGCGACCCACTTTTTTATCAATACTATTTTTGCGGTTCGATTTGTTTGGTTGGGAGAAACTATAATTGTTTTAGCGACAATAGAAGGTGGAATTACGCAATAGTAGTAGGTTCTGTACTGTTCAGTATGTGTATGAATACAATCTTTTTACTGTGCCTAAGGAGTTTGAATGAAATATAATACGAGGGCTGATCCCGTTGGTCCGCCCCTGGCCCATTTATAAACCAAAATAATTATTTATTTTCACATAAATGTGTTAACCTTAATGGAGACTATGTGACAATAGGGTAGTGGGTTTCAGCCCTCGTACATACAAGACAGCAATAGGGTATTTCAAGCAAATAACCCAGAGTAACCAGGTTATTATTTTGGTCCATCTAGCGGTTATTGCTGGTTTTTCTTGGTTATACCTTCGAAATTCAGAAAGAATAACCAGAAATTATCGCTTGAATGCTCGGGTTTGGTTATCCGTGCTGTCATTCTTTTGATTCGCGTTTATTTATGCTCATAGGTTATCTGAGCATTTATCTGATTCAGATAAAAAGGGCCCATTCCCGAAGCTTATATAAACAAAAAGACATTTTTATAAGCAATTTTTTATTAGCCAATATATCCTTATAATGGAATTACTGAAACTAAAATAAATTTAACAAGGAAAAAATACCAAATTACACTCATATAATATCTATACATGTAGAAAAATGATCATAAAAAAAATTATTTTGTGAGTAACTAGGAATGAAGAAAATGACAAGAAATGATTAAAATAAAAAATATCAATATTAACAGCTAGTAAAAGGAAGGAAATTAAGTCAAAGAGACAGAATGGGAATGTTTTAATTTTAAAGTCAATGACGATTTTTTTTCCAGAGTTAGGAATTAAATCTATTTTTCCATTATTTCAAGATTATACTTGATGAAAATTTGAAACAAACACAAAAAGGCAATGAAAGAACTTCTTAATCTCTTAACCATAAGAACGAAAATGACAAATCTCATGATGGTTTTAACAAACAATATTTTGAATTAGTATATTTCAGTTTATTCCAATTTAAAAAAAAAAAGAGTTATTTGGTCACTTCTACTGGTTCTTCTTTCAATTTAATGATCTACCTTAAAATTTCTCCTCATTGCTACCATATTGTGCATTCTCAGAACATCAGAACACCAAAACTATTGATACGATACTTTGCAGATACTCTCAGTATTGCACACATAACATAAATTTGAAGCAACCTGAAAATTTATCTTTTCATAGTTTCATCAACAGAATTCTCAATGGATTTTTATTGATTTCTTGTGGCTATAATTTTCAGGTTCTTCTTGTAATTTTCAAATCATTATCAATCTAGATTGCTTCACACAAATGACATTTGCTCTTTGAACCTTTTATTTCTTCTCTTATAGAGTTATCCTGAAATTGGAAATAGAATTTAATATTATCTTTATAACAAATTCAATAAGAATAGATGGTTTTTCTGTGTTACTTCAACATACTTTCAGTTGATGACTGGTTAAGTTTCTCACTGCATTCAATATTTGCAGCTGCTGATAAAATTTTTTATTACTGCAGCTAACAAAATACACAAGGAATTCTGATTTTCTCTAATGAAAAGCAAACCTAATATGTACATTCTACAATGCTTCTAATGGTTTCCAAATAATTTTTTTTACCTAGGTGATTTATGGAAATGAAATTTTTCTCCATTGAATGTACAGTTTCTGCTTCCAATTTTATTTTTGAGTTTTCCTAAAATTTAAATTGTGATCAAATACCTACAGCCCTCAAAGTTAAAATTCAAGAAAATCATTGGATTTATAAGTTTCATTTCAACGCACCTTCAGTTGACAGACCAGTTGTATTACTCATCTGTAATTTACAATTTCCACAGGATTTTCAGCAACATTATTCAGAAGCACATGATTATATTAGATCCTGAGTATTTCCTTCTTTCAAGAACTGTATTTCATAATTGCTCTTGTTTTTATTATGTTGAAAAACTCTATATTCTTCTTATTTGATATCAGGGGTATTGTGGTCCCATTTTTTATGAGTTCTTCCAATCTAAACGACACAACTTTTCACCCACGTTCTTTAAGCTTTCTTTTGAACCTGTGAATTTAGGAAGAGCGTATTATTTTTAATTTGATCTTAAATTGCCTTAGTTCCTACCTGGAGTTGAACTTCCATTTAGTTAAATCGAATTCGTGTTGCTACTTATAAAGTTTGGATTATTAATTATCTCTGTGAAATATTCAATAGTCTTTCGGTTCTACCAAGATCAGTTTTTCAACTTTCAAATAATTCAAAGTCCTTGCTGTTGTTTACTATTTTCATGTTTTAATAACAGAATCGTAATCCTGCTCTCGAGCAGGGTTACGATTTTGGTTATTCTTGACATTTCTCGATCAAATTGAGGTGAACTCATGACGTCACGGATCTATAACCCAAGCCGCTTGAATGCAAAAGGTATTTACCACAAAAGACCAAAGATAACCGGTTACTCTTGGTTATTCGCTTGAAATACCTTAATATTTTGAGGTAATCTATGAATGGGTTTCTTTCATGCTGAAAATAAGTTACTGTTGGACATAGAAGGTGGAATTACGCAGGGAACAGTACTAGATCCTGTTCTGTTCAGTATGTGTATGAATACAATCTTTTTACTGTGCCCAAAGAAAAGTTTCAATGAAATGTAATTCACACAAGACAAATCTATGTGGCTATATGTTTTCTTTTTTGAAAAATCGTTCTTGAATGGTTGCGGTCCTCATTTGATGGAAATCTATTTTCATTTTAGTGTGATTAAATAAAAACTTATTTAATAAAATTTCCACAATTTTATTAAATAAGTCTCTATTTAATCACATTCAAATCAAGCAGAATAATCGTTGCCAACTTCTAATTCTCAAAATATTTCCTTGGATTAATTCTATTTATTCTTTTTTAGGTCCGTTATCTGTTATTATGGTATTTTATGGATTAGCATCGATACCTTTTGCTTACCTCTTCACAAGGTTCAAGACAGCATCCAGTGGTTATGCTGTTCTCCTTATAGTGTCTCTAATGTCTGGAGGTATTTTAACAGTTATCGTAAACGTCTTGAAAGAATCTAAAGATGATTACTTCATACATATCGGATATATCTTGCATCTTATTTTTTTAATACTGTTCCCACATTATGGAGTATCTTATATTTCCGTTAATTATAGCAGGAAAGTAGTAAAGAATTACAACTGGCATGTGATGTCTCCTCAGAAAATGAGAGCATATTGTCGATTTCACATAAATGAAAACCCCTGCTGCTTTGGTAAGTTTCTCTCTGAAAACTACTTCGATATTTAATGACCGAAATTTTAGGAGATGGAACACCTAACTGTTTAATTCATAAAAACTATTTCTTGAACGAAGAACTCGGGATTCAAAACGATTTATGGATGATGGTTTTTCCTTGCATACTCTATTTTTCTCTGAACGTTCTGCTGAATTCAGATTACTTCAAAATAGTTACTGAAGAAATAAATAAATTGATTTACCACAGAACATCTAGCGAAGAATCTCTTGGAAAGAAAGATGTTCTCTACACCCATAATCTGACAAAATACATTGGTGGTGAAAAAGTTGTCAAAGGAGTAAGGTTCGAAGTTGATCGTGGGAAGTGCTTTGGATTGTTGGGTGTAAACGGAGCCGGCAAGACTACAACCTTTAGAATGCTCACAAAGGAGATAATGAAATCAGATGGAAAATCAGCAGTCCTCTTTAAAAATGAGGGAAATGTGGAAGATGAATCACAAACTGTAAGACGTTAAACATTATCTTTATCTGCAAATTTTGAGTTTGTGTAAACTCAAGTCTTTTTAATTTTGCAGTATCTTCAACAAATTGGATATTGTCCGCAAAATAATTGTTTAAATTTTGCACTTACGGCAAGACAACTATTGAAAATATTTGCATATTTTCGTGGGTATCACTTCAAAAATATTGATCATGTTGCCAATCATTTCTTGAAAATGATGCGTAAGTTCTTTTTAGAAAAGATTATTAACATCTTTAATTAAAAATCGAATCATTTCAGAACTTGAAGAAATAGCTGATAAACCATGTGGTGTCTACAGTGGAGGGAATAAAAGAAAACTATGCTTAGCATTAGCTCTTATGGGTTATCCTCCAAATATTTTTTTAGATGAACCAACCAATGGAGTAGATCCAGTGAGTAGAAGGATTTTCTGGAATATAATCAAAGAGATGCAAACCCAGAAAAAGCTAACATTCCTTTTGACTTCACACAGTATGCAGGAATGTGAAGCGTTATGCTCCAAGTAGGTTTGAAATCTTTATGCACATTAATATGGAATTTTCCTCCTGAAAACCAGTATTAACTGAAAGCTTTCATTTCTAGACTGGGAATTATGAAAAACGGTCAACTTGAGTGCAATGATACCATTCCACAGCTGAAGGAAAAGTACCATACTGGATTCACAGTAAAGTTGAAGTTGAAGCAGAAAAATCCTTCCAACGGTAGGAGAAATGTGAATCAGCTGATAATACGATCAGAAAAAAGAATTGGCAAACCTGCTGTTGAAGATTTTCCGGATTCCTTTGTGATGCAGAGTTATGCAGAAGAAATAACCAATAATTCTTTGAATAAAGATGAAACCTGGAAAGCTGAGGAAAAATCTGAAGATTTTATTGATTCACTCGAATATGTAAAGCATGTTTTGGAAAATGAATATGATGGAGAACTTAAAGATGAACATCCAGTAAGTATATTACATGTTTATCGATCTTTGTATATAAAAAAAATTAATTTGCAGGGTTTACTTCATTACCATGTGAATCCAATGCAATCCTCAAAGAAAACAATGAGTAAACTATTTGAAGACATGGAAGACTTGAAGAATAAATGCAGTTTAATCGAGGATTACGTTGTCACTGAAACGACAGTCGAAGACATATTCTTGACTGTAGCCAAAGCAGATTCCAGTAATGATTCTTCCAATAGAACTTCCAGTAGTTCTTCGGAGAAAGGTTCCAAAACCTCTTCTAAAAAGAACTCAAAGAGTTCGTCAGAAACGAGTTCAAAGAGTTACGTAGTTTGAATTCTATCAAATTACACAAACTTATGAGTAACTATAAGTTAATGAAAATCTCGAATCCTTAGAAGATGGGTTGTCTAGAATTAAAAATTTTTAGTATCAGAATACCTAGGAGGTGATGTAAATAACAGTTGAAATCAAATTGCTCATATCACACAAAGAATTTTAGATTGGTTTGAGAAAAATGTTACAAATTATTTGGAAGTTGGTTTTTCCTATTTGAAATAGGGAAAAAATTCAATTATATCGCAAATTTAAAGAAAGAAAACTGATTTTTTATATTCTCTTTCTTTTATTTTGCATATAATTACTATGTATGTTGAAAAAATTATGGGAGCTCTGGGAAGGATTCAAAGAAATGGTGGAAGTAAAGTTGTATCAATATATAAGAAATGCTGAAACGAAATATGATATGAACTCCTCAATTACTTTGTGTATATTAAATATTCGTCTAGGTAAAGTAATATCGTCGAATTATGCTGGTTGTGATAAATTTTTAAAATAATCCCACTGTATATACTATTCATAATTCTTGGGATATCATTATATATTTGTTTTCATATATTTCAAATAACATATGTATATTATGAAAACCGAATGTTTTGTATGTAGGAATAATATGTTTAATAAAATATAAAAACTTTGTCATAAACTTTCAAGAAGTTTAAATATCTTCACTCATCATATCACATTGGATTTAAAATCAAAATGTATGGCATATGTTAAGGGATGAATTTTCAAAAGTTTATTTGCCGAATATTGAATTAATGCGGTTTAACTTGAATTCAATTTTTGGGCATTCTAGGAATTTATTTCTTACAACACTTGCGCCATCTAGGGTTAAATGTTCTGGTGTTGACTAAGACATTAAAATTGTTTTCTCAGTTATTTCTACGATTGTTTAGTTTTGATCATTTTGGATTGTTTTGATGAAAACAGAACCGTGCCAGCAGCATGTAATTATTTCCGCAATTTTGACATATTTTAAATATAATCCAGTTTAGCAACTGCCAGTTCCCAAACAAATTATACAGGGTGCTCGGCACATGGACCGTCAAATTTTTTTGGGGCGTTGGTAGGGTCATTAGCTACCTTTTCAGTCTTGGAACCTGGGTCCTTAGTATTACGGTTACGGAGGTATGATTTTTTTATTAAGTTTTTCTAAATTACCCAAAATGTACCCTTCGAAGCACCATAACTTTTTTTGCGTTTGCTTTTACATGCATTTTTTTTATTGTATTAAGTCTACATGAGTGTGTGTTGAAAAAAAAACGTATTTATTGTTACAGATAACACCACAAAATTAACACGTGGGCCTTTTATTAAAAAAAAATTATGAAAGTATGAAAACATCTCCACTCCTATTGAAATTTAAAAAAAAGGTAAAGCTATTACAAACTTAGTTTTATTTTAAAATGTTCTTTGGTTTATAACCTTGCTAACCATATGCTATTTACGTAAGTCAATAAAAAAAATAATACTGCAAATAAGGTTTTAGTCAGAAGAGTGAAGAAAGTCGCACCTAAATAAAAGTACGGATTTCGACACAACACAGCGAGCAAGGAAATTTTACCTGCCCGTTTTAGACGCGTGTGAATTATTATTACTATTTTTGTCCTTAGGTTGGATTAGGTTAGTCGCCGCTGACTTGACCCTACCGTCATTCGAGATTTAACTGTCTCTGCTGTTGGAAGTGTCTGTGCCGCGTTGTTCAGTTTTTTAAATTTGTATTTTTTGTTTTTGTTACTTTTATCGACTTTTTGCTACTGTTGTTTTAATTTTGGTTGTTGATATGCCTAATTTCACCAACGCTGAGTATGCTGATATGGTGATGGCATATGGCCATATACCTTATTTGCAGTATTATTTTTTTTGTTGACTTACTTAAATAGCATATGGTTAGCAAGGACTCAGGTTCCAAGACTGAAAAGGTAGCAAATGACCCTACCAACGCCCCAAAAAAATTTGAGGGTCCATGTGCCGAACACCCTGTATAACTTATAATGAAACTGCAAATTAGAGATTTTCTGTTTAAAAAAAGTGTCATTTTCAAGTTAATCATCAAACATACAGTTGTAACCACTCTTATCAATTTTAAAATAATCGATTTATTATTGAATATGGAAAACGAGATTTCTGTATTCACCAAACCAAGCGCTCAGTAACTGTGACGTAACAATCCATGATTGGTTGATAGTTCTTATTGCATAACATACGAGGGTTGCCTTTTATATTTCGGAATTGGACAACCCTAGTGCTACAATCTGCATAGTCTGAATTTTTTGACATACGAGCACAATTTGTGTTGTTTACAGTAACTTAGAAGATTAATCCCGCCCCAAAAAATGGAATTAAATCGTAAACAGTTTCGTGCTATTATTTTTTACGACTTTCGACGTTGATTAACTCAACAACGGTGCATCTATAAACTTAATTCAATTTTTGATGATGACGTTCCATCAAGGAAAAGTGTTTATCGATGGTATGGTGAATCCAACCAAGGTCGTAGTTCACTACAAGACGAATTACGTGAAGGTCGTCCAAAATCAGTTGTTTTTCCGAAAACCATTGATGCTGTACACCAACTGATATTGCAAAATCGTCATGTGACCTATTGTGAGATTGAGACAACCTTAGGCATTAGTAGGACCTGCATTCATTCAATATTGCTCAAACATTTGACCGTCAAAAAAATTTGTTTGCGTTGGATCCCACACAATTTGTCAAAGGATCAAAAAAAGGCTTGTGTCGAAAGGAATGCTCCAAAAATACGATAGCAGTATTTCTAAGCACGTCTCTGGCATCGTGACAGGTGATGAATCGTGAAAAATTAAACAGCAGTCGACTGTATGGGTGTTTCAAGATGAGCCAAATCCAACAAAAGTTGCTCGCGCACGAATCACCTCCAAGCAAATGGTCGCCTGTTTTTTCGGAAGAACTGGACATGTCGCAATCGTACCACTAGAACAACGAAGAACAGTCAATATAGTGGTACACAAACCATCTTCAAGTTCAAACCGAAGAGTTGTCTACAACTGTATTTTTGAGAAATTTTGATGGAAAACACCGTATAGTCCTGAAATGAGAGGTCAACGTCTTTCGATTCCTGAAGAAGCGGTTGATGCGTTCAGAATGCATGTTTTGGAGATACCTCAGAAGGGCAAAAGTGCTTCGACAATTGGTTCAAACACATGCAAAAGTGTATAGATCTTAATGGGGAATACTTTGAAAAACAATAAAGCGATTTTCGATTATTAATATTTGTTTTTGTTCCCTAATCCCGAAATATTATTTCTTGATGTTATAGATTGAATAAAAACAAATTCTCTTTTGGATTTGATGATGATGGTATTCATGGATATATATTTTTTCGAAACCACTAGAAAAGCCCATTGAATCGTTTCATTTTTATTAATGGCGTAATTCTACTCGGCAAATGTGCAAAAATTACTGCTTCAAAAGTTATATTTTTGTTCGACAAACTAGTAGAACAGCAAGATGTCGTTTTGCCAAAATGTCTGTAATTTTTTCTGATCATTTTGTTTTGCTCCAAATACACATCAAACGGCATTATTTCTAAGAATATGACAGTATTGTTTATACTTCATTTATGTTTATCTCATCATGGTCCGCATAAGAAAGGAAAACCTATCTACGGATGCAATTATCGCTAAACCGACTGCTTTATCTTTATTTTTCACAAGGATATGTTGATGAACCTGAATACATATACTTAATAAACCAAGTTTGAATCTCAATGTAGGAGAAAAACGAAGTATGTACTTGAGTGAGTTTTCGTGGTGTTGACTGATAAGATTGGGATCAGCGTATCCAGATGAACAGGTTGGATTTGATTAAATAGGTTGTAACAATAAAATTATCTTATCACAGAAATGGATAAGTTTATTGCGGTCAATTTGTTTCCGCTAGTTTTTGTTCAATTGTCCTATAATTAAATGGGGACGTCTAATAGTGTATCTGTTTTAACAGAAGATCTACTTGATGAATATACAGCACTTACATTCCTCACTAGAGGAGAAATTTTAACGTAAGTAGCGGTTCGCGAATGTATAATTCAAATTTCAAGTTCATTCTTTGAAAGTGCATATTACATCCAAAGATATTCTACAGATGTAAAATATCTTTGGTCATATCTGAATTACATTTTTCTCCCTTCATTTTCAAATATATTTAACTTTGTTTTCCAAAATATTTTCTCTGCGTCGTAAATTATCGTATCTTCAAACTTGATATTTTCAATTATCCGATAGGATTTATTTGTTCAATGCGATGACCATGTCAAAAATTATCCCATAATTTTCCAAATAACTTCATATCAAAATAATTAAAGAATCAGACAGAGTATTCCCTCGAGTCATGATAAAAGTTTTTTCTAAAGTTTGTAGTTTTGAGATGAGACATCTGCTAGCTCTAATCTAATTGAATATGTTGTGTGTTGAGCTTTGAGCTTTTTGAACGTGTGGGTAACTCCAACCTTCTCCAAAACATACCCAGGAGGCGCTCCTGCACCCAATTATATTTGGATGTTTCTTCATCTATATAAATCATTTGAAACATCGATTGCAACTGTTGAATTGATCTTATCTATCAGAGGAATGAGACTGATCTCTATAAACTTATCTTAGTGCCATTTGATTCTTGGGATTTCATTTATAATTGTAGTTGTTTTTTATGGCAAGAATCTTTTTTCTTATTTTATCAAGCATCCTCTGAAAATTGTTTATAGTAAGAAATTATAAATTGATTTTTTTTTCCAACAATTTTCAGACTTTATAAAGCCTTCAGTTCTCTGGGCTTAGATCACATTGATAATTTGGACAAAAGGTACCCAATTGAAGATATCGAAGAATGTTTTCCACAATTGAAGGTATGAAGTATATTGATTATAATCATTGGAGATTATAGTTTGTTATTAATAAATATTCCTTTGTACAGTGCAACCCATTCAAAGACAGAATATTCAGGGTTTTCTCTTCATCTAAAGATGGGCAATTCTCATTTGAAGATATGCTTGACTTATACTCAGTTTTGTCTTACAAATGTCCGGATAAAGTGAAAGCAGTCTGGGCATTCAGAATATTTGGTTAGTAAAAAATTAAACATATTTCACTACTATCCTGTGCCTTCAACAAGTTTTTTTTTTAAATTGCCTTTTGTTCAACAGATTATGATGAAGACGGTGCATTAGATGAAAAGGATCTTATGATAGTCATAGATAAGTTGACTCAAAGCGAGAAAAGTGGAAATGAAATAGATATAGAAAACAAAAAGCACATCATCAAAGTTGTGAGTAAAGATAATAAATAGATAACATAGATAACCGCTCATTAACAATTGACTTTTCAGTTATTGAAAGAATTTGATTTAGAAAGCAATGGAGCAATCTCTCAGTTAGAATTTCAACATGCAGTAGGAAAAATACCTGAATTTGCTCATTCGTTTAGTTTTAGGTTTTGAAAAATCCACCTGATGTTTATTATATTAGGCTATTGCCTTATCCACAAACTATTAAGTTGAAACTTCTTGTCATGCAAAATTTTTCAATAAAATCATTTTAAAACCATATGTAAAATTTGCATTAGCATAATAATGTCACAGTTAGCAGTGTTGTGAATCATAGTCATGTAGAATTATTTAATTAGAAAACGCACGGGGTTTATTTGGGGCTGTGGGAGTACCTCCCAAACCAATTTTTCCAGAAGATACGTGGTTAAGCGAAAGGTGTGGAAGGGCGCATTGTCTTAAAGAAAAATTGGGCCTTTCCCAATCAATCTCGGATGTTTCTTGCGGCTAGTCGGCCTCAATTTTTGGTCAATCATAACACAATAAGAAGCAGCATTCACTGTACCTCTGCCTTTCAAATAATGGCAATGAATAGTCCCAGAACACCGTGAGTAGCAGTTTGTTGGCTGGCTTTCAAACCATGATCTTGCATTTCGATTACGGCTCGTAATGATGGACCCACGTTCACCAGTGGTGATAATACGTGGTTAAAGAGACCCACCCTCTTCGTAGAACCGTTATTTAAACTCTGAACCGATTCTTAGGACTTTTTTTTTAACTGGCGACGACATATTTGAGCACTCAAAACATCGATTTTATGAGTCATCCGCCGTGTAGTCCTGACTTGGCACTTGGAAGAATTCAAGATTTGTAGTAGTAGTAGAATTAGATTTTGGTTCTGCATAACAGATGTTTGAAAGAGAAATTTCTCAACCATTGCGTCCCAAAAAAAAATTTGGAAAGAGTAAAACAACAGAAAATCAACTTGAACCTAATACAACAGAAGAAGATATGCAATGAACCATAAAAAGTCTCATTCCTTATGTGAAAGATTTATCAGTAAAAATTGAGAAGAATTGGGAATAGGTATGACTGTTCGGTCCTTTTGTTATAGCATGAATTTGAAGCTGAGGCGATCGCTAAATATTTGAATTTCGCGCTAATTTTATAAGTCAACACTGGTGACTTCGCACATGTTATGGATACGCATACGCATCTAGAACGCGAATTGGAATAGAAGAACTCTCGCTATCACGTTTGTTATCGAAATTGTATATAAAATCACGCTAATTTTGATTTGTTTTTTTGGATATATTACACGCTTGGTTTCACCCGCATATTTGGAAATTTCGCATCGCATTTTGATTGTGTTTTCAACACCGCATTTGAACAAAAGTTGGACTAGAAATCCCGCAGCAATGACCGCATTTCTTTATATGAATTTTGTTGTTTCATATTATATATTTCGCGTTCGCACCAACTTCAAACGCAAAAATAAATACAGTCTATTTATCCCTCAAAATTACTGAGCTATCGGACATAACAATGACATAATAACTGCCTTCGAGATACCATCAGGGCCAATCTAACAAAAGTTAAACCTGATAACGAGAATCAAAAAAATTACAATTGCATATATGAGATACCATGCGAATTATTAAATTAAGTCTTTAAACCAATAATAAGTGCCAATTTTATCTAGTTTCGTTAAGTAAAAATTAAAAAATTATCTAACTTGCAGCTTTTTCAAAAGCTCATTTTTACCTTGAAAACGACAAATGTCTGTTGAAACGTTGGGAAGAACAATCAGAGATGATGGTTATTCCCCAAATAATAACTCTACATGAGTTCCATCATCAAAAATTTCTCGTCAAACCATAAAATGTAAATCGCTTCAAATGGAGCATATTTTGGAATAGATTCAATAAATATTGAAAAAGTTTAATATTTTTGCGTTTTATTTCAAATTTCCAGATCCTTTTTTGTCGGAGAGTAAACCATTAATAGTGCCTGATACCAAATGAATAATAAATTACTATTTCGATTTTGCAGTTTTTATGTACAACAATTAATGAATAACTGGACAAATAATAAATTTCTAACAAAATAATAATATAATAGTTACAAGAGTCTAAGATCCAACTTTAATATTAAGGCATTAATTTCATCCTCGGAGTGGAGTTCGGTTTTTTTGCAGTGATCAACTATTTGACGTAAAGCTGAAAAAAATCACATGTTCAATACCAAATAAAAAAAAATTGATAGAAAAAAAAACTTACTATTCATATCATCGGAACTAAGGAACATCACTACGGCGTTAAATCGCTTTATATTGGACAAATGCAATAGATATTCAAAGGTGTTGTATCCCTTTTGTGGAAACTGGTCAGCCAGAACATTCAATATTTCACTTAAAATTTCACTTGTTAAGGAGTTTTTGAAAATAGAGGGAAATTTCTCTGGAGAAATCATGTTTAAATAATTCGCCCTTACATCATCTTTTCCTTCTAGTTGTTTCCAATCTCTCCAGAATTGTAGTGCAGTTCTTGGAACAACTGAATTTAAGTCAGCCATCATCATTTTTTGTTCTATCTGTGTAAGTTCTTGGTTTTCCATCATGAGAATATCTAATTTTTTTGTCTCAGTAATTTTTGGTTGAACGACTTTCAAATCCTCTTCTATCAAAGTGAACTTTGTTTTGGGCTTCCTATCTTCCTCAGGAGATTCTGACAGTTCCGTTAATACGGTATTGATTTCTTGAATTGGGATTCTTGTGAGAGGTTTTTTAGATATCATATGAGGTGGTTTTTTTATAGCTTTAATGATGTTGCCAACTTCTCCACTAGGCCAAAGAAAACTTGGATTATGTGTATCAATTTTGGTTGATGTCAATTGTGCAACTGATTTCATTGGTTCTTCAGAATTAGATGTATATGAAGAACATTCCTCTGTGACTCTCTGAACCGTTGAAGTAGGACTCTGCTAGGGAAATGAGTTAGAATTACTGATTTAGTTTTTTTCAAATCAACTTGAAAGAAATATAAATTGTTCATGGACAAATACTGGATAACTCACTAGTTATGTGCTTTTGGGCCTTTTCTTTTATTGCTCAGATATAGTAAAAAAATTGAAAGACCAATAAGGGCAAGTCCGCCAAAACAAGAAGTGAACAAACCAGAACGTACCAAAGTCCAGCTTTACAAAAGAGCTGTCAATTGGCAGATTGAAACACTATGGTGTCAAATCCCGAAATATATAAGGCAACCCACGTATGAGACTAGACTGAATAAGCAAAGTATAGGTGAGGCACTAACAAAACAAGATTAAGCTCCATTATATTAAGTGGAACAACAAAAATTAGTGAAGAAAGTCAAATAAAAACGGCACATCTCAAAAAAAATTCTATAGATCACATTTTGAAAGTTTATTTTATAATCGGAAAAAATGAAAATCAGAAGAAGATTCCTAAAAACAGCATATAATAAAACGGCTTAGGGAAAAACCACAATAAGAAAACTCTGAATTCCAGTAAATGTAATGATATTAATGATATGAACTTTTTTCACAAAAAAAGTTGAGATATTGCAATATTATATAGAATTTCCATGGAAGATATTGTCTCAAACTGCCTAGATTAACTCACCAATAATCCCTTAGCTTTCTTTTCTACTTCATGAAATCTTTTCTTAGCTTCAGAATTTTTTGGTTCTAATATCAATATTCTCTGGAGATCTGATTCGGCACCTTTCAAATCATTTAATGCCTCCCTAGCTGCGGCTCTACGTAGATATGCTTTCACATAAGTATTGTCCAAATTGATAGCAATACTGCAATCTCTTACAGTTTTTTTCATCCTAAACAATAAAAATATTGATTCATACAATTCAGAGAAAAGTTTTAACAAAAAATATGGATACTCACTCATTTTTTTTCATATAACATAGACCCCTATTGGCATAAAAAATCGGATCATATTCATAATATTTGATTGCATTTGTATAACATCTTATTGCTTCATCCCATTTACCTTGCTTCACATATTGATTTCCCTGAAAGCATGAATGAAAAAAAATTTGTATCAATTGTTATTATCAGGAACAGATCCTTCAGTAGCAGAAATATCTGTTTCTATCCTTGATAAGTTTAATTCTTCATAACGATTAAGGAGTTTGAGAAAAATGATTTAGTATTTAATTATTAAAATCTATGCCAATTCTTGAATATTCGACAATGTCTTCATGTACATACAAATGCGTATCAGGATCATTTCCCTTGAAAAATAAGCATGTCAAAGCCCTTGTCCTATCAGCGTTCTTCAATATTTTAAATTTTGGTAGATTTCAAAATTTTACAGCACTTTGTCAAGAAAATTCAGATAAACACTCATAGATTTTGGTATACCAACCTGTTGTTTTTCTATCGCTGCTTGCTCCTCCAATACTTGCTGTAGAGAGTCTGAACTTGATTCTGAATCATGATCAACCTTTTCGCACTCTTTATCAGCATCAAATTTATCCCAATCAGCATAGGTCATTGCCTTCTTTTTCGTTACTTGGTTATTATTCAACATCTTACTTGTTGATTTATTACTATATTCGTCTAGCACTGATTTCAGATTATCTATAGCGAGCGACGTTCTGTTGTATTCCTGAAATTACAAATGAAAATAAAAAACTTCCATCTGAACATTGGGTTGAACATTTAACAGGATTTTTGGGTCTGTATGTAGCCTCTTTTTTCTGCAATTCCTTTCCCCAAACTGTAAGATCCTCAAAAAAATCCAAATGTTCTTTCATTATCATTTTAATATTGAGTGAATCTGAATCCATAACTTAGTACATGTACATGAAACAATCACTGCTAAAAAGACAAAGGTGTCTCCGGAGAATAATACGCTTCAATTCCATAGCAGTTGAAAGTAGCGAAGAAAGAAGGAGAGGAAAATTTACCAAACGTGTCTTCCTTCTACATGACAACGGGCCTGTTCACAAGAGCCACGTTGAGATGGCTGCACTGCAGAAAGTGGGCTTCAAAAAATTGATTCACACACATAACTCCTCCTGACATGGCTCCCAATGATTATTATCTATTACCAAACTTGAAAAAGAATTATGTGGGAAGAAATTTTCAGTTGATGTAGAAGTGTATTTTTCAGTTAAAGATCAAACAATTTTTTTTAAGGGATAAATATGTTAATTGAATGATCTGAAAAATGTATAATAGTTGCAGGTGAATATATTGAAAAGGATAAAATAATTTTGTATTTTTATTTCTTACCCCCATTGAATTGCATTTTGTGAAGAAAATCCAGATAAAACACTCATAGATTTTTGTATACTAACCTGTTGTTTTTCTATCCCTGCTTGCTCCTCCAATACTTGCTGTAGAGTGTCTGAACTTGAAATTAAATTATGCTTTATCTCTTCATCAGCATCAAATTTATGGTAATTAGCATTTGTCAATGCCTTCCTTTTCTTTACTTGCTTATTATTTAACTTCTCTCTTGTTGTTTTATCACTATCTTCATATCTCAGATATTGTGTAGTGAGCGACACTATTTCGGATTCCTAAAATTACAAATGAAAATAAAAAACTTCCACCTGAACATTATGATGAACATTTTACAGGTTTCTTGGGTTTACATGCATCCTCTTTTTTCTGCATTTCCTTTCCCCAAGCTGTGAGATCCTTAAAAAAATCCAAATGTTCGTCGTATTCTTTCATTATATTTTTAATATCAAGTGAATCTGAATCCATGATTTAATACATGTATATGAAACAAACACTGATCACGGAAAAAACGGTAAGATAACGGCAATAGGGAGAATTCAGGTTTAGTTAATTACATTGGTTTTCATAGATACTGATGTTTTCAACGCTAATAGAAATTGAATTGTCTTTTGAGTTTGATCAATTTCTTTAATGCTGTATTTCATTCGTTAATCACGTGACCGTTAGGAATATAAACAAAACTAATGTCATTGAGACCATAGACTAAAAAATTCTATTAAATCTATGATTGGGATCACAAATTAAGTATTTAAGACGAATTTTTGCGATGTAACCACAGCTAATAAAAAACGTGGTTACTGCAGTAACTCAAATTTTCGCGATTTCAACATTTAACTAGAACTTATTGTTACGAGCTTGGGGTTCGATAATATAAATTCCAATAACAAATGATTACAAATACCTTTATTTACGACCACACGAATATGTCAACATGTACAATCCCTTATATCTCTAATCCAAATGTAATATCACTTATGTCACCTTCTTAACTTGCTACCTTCACGTCACTACGACTGTCTGAACAGGTCTGTAACTGTCTCGAGTATACCCTTTTTTACTTCTCAGGTATACCGATATTCAATGAACCCGGAGCAGGGGGAGCTATAGACGTGTTCTTATTCTTTCTCCCAGAGACAACAGAGTCTCTGCTTTCTCCTATCAACTCAACTACGACGTATAGAGTAAAGATACCTTTATCTTTACTCTACGCTACGACGCCACAGACGGATTATATATATATATATATATTATATTATTATTATATTATATTTATATTTCTATGGTAACAGCACAGACCATAAAGTAATTGCATAAGATGTGTTCTGTGGCACAGACCTAATCTAGATTACTGATCTGTGCGTAACAGTATCAATGACGTCACACACCTAGATGTAGCCAATGTGTGAAATAAAAACATTTTTCGCGTTGATTGAAGACCCACAAAGAAATGATGAAATCAGAACCTGTGAATTCATTAGATTTATAAAATATGCAGGGCCGGATTTAGGGGGGGGGGGCAACAGGGGCAACTGCCCGGGGGCCTCCACAAAATAGGGGCCCCATAAAAACGGGCCACCACTCAAGAAAATTCGGAAAAATTTCAACTAGGAAACACTAGTAAAAAAATTTTCCTTCAATATTTTTTATAATGTAATTAAATCATGATGAAAAAAAAGACGAAAGTCTTCTACTGGACAATAATTTCTGTTGTGGTATTCGATGAGTGAACGTAAACAAATTAAACATGCCGCGCAAGCGCTCACGCTCAGGCAGGCGTATGGCGGTCCACTGTTCAATTTTACTATTTTACGTAAGGGAAGCGTTAGGCAAAATACGCGTGTCCGAGCTACATTCCCAAACATCGAAATCGCGTTGAGAATGTATTTGGTTCTTATGGTATCCAATTGCACTGGAGAGCGATCATTTTCGAAAATGAAAATCATCAAAAATAGAACGACTATGGGACAAAATCGTCTCTCAAAGCTTACTCTCCTAAGCATTGAGAGCGATTTACTCCGTGAACAGGATTTTACTGAAATACTTGACGATTTTTCAGCCAAAAAAGCTAGGAAGGTTCCGTTCATTTAATGCCACTCAATTATTGTTTTTTCATACTATTTTTGTTAAATAATAAAAGAATCTTGGTTTCTCGATAAATTATGTATTGAAAACCTCTACTTTAAGAGATCATCCATTTCATTTTGAAAATAATTCGAGGCTAGGGGGCCCCCACTTATTTGTTGCCCCGGGGCCCCCACACCTCTAAATCCGGCCCTGAAAATATGGAACAGAGGATTCAATTAAGAAAGCTATAAATGACAACCAATCATTCGAATTTTTGTTGGGTTTTTATAACTTATTTTTCTGACTTGAGAATAAAATCCAACATTCATCCCATAGACGTTATATACTAGTATATAAGGTATATGATTCATCCAAAACATAAGTTGAAGAATTAATATGGAAATAAATTAAAAATTTTCTCTAGCCAAAAAATAAGTATTAAAAACCTAATGTTCAGAAGAATTAAAATATCGAATTAGCACAAGAAATCGACTAATGTGTAAAAACCTTTCATATAGAGGAAAGAAAAAGCTGAATTGGTTGTTTTGTATTTTTAGGTGAATTTTGGTCAATTTTCTTCCATTGTGGAAAATTCTTGTTCTCTTTCGAAAATTAATTACATAAATAATTATGAAGATCTGGTTCTAAAATTAAATCTGAACTAATTGTTGAAGTGATGTATTTGGAAAAAAAAATTTTAAAAATCATTCATGATTAACAGCAATATGTGGGTCCAACAGAAGTTACTTAAAGAAATCCACGCCATTTTAAAGCCCATTAAACACCATTTTACAATTGAAAATGTGAAGATATTCGTTTCTCATTGGCTGTTGTAAACCATAATAGAAGTTGAAGAAATATATTTAACGCATTAACATTACCATTGAGATCAACGTGAACAGTATCTCTATCTCTATCTTGAATAGACCTATAAGAAGTTCCGCAATACGCTTCTTTAGGTGGAAGCTATCACAGCCAAAATATTGAACCATAATTAAAATATTTAATTTTTTTATTTATTTAAGTCAATTAAACACCACTGAGGTATTTGGCCGGGATCTTCAAGACCTACTGAATGTCACCCACAAAATGCTTTCAAATTAGGTTCTGTCCGGTATCTAATCGACGACCTCCGGGAGGTAAAACCAGCGCACGTAATCTTAACTATATACCAGGTATTTGAATAAATGAATTCGTATGATAAAACAGTATCAAAAGAGAAAGATTGCAAGAAGTGTAAGTTGAAAAAATCTGTTAATCCGTCGATTTCGACTAATAACAAACTCATCCGAAATATTCATTTCTCAACCTACCCAAAAATTTCAGATGTCTAAGCTTATTCCATGCCTAGGAACGGACTGACGGATAGAATCGCTGTTGACCAAGGATTATTCATCAGCGAATCCAAACAAAATGATTGATACCACTTTTACCCAAAATATGAAAAATACCAGTGGTTGACTTTGACGTCCCCTAGGTTGGTAATCAGATTTTCACTGCACGCTGGAGATAGTCATGCAGAAAACTCAAGTCAAATAACAATTTTAGTTATTCAATTTCCATTTACAGGTAGCTTGAGATAAATGCTATATTCATCTAAGAATAAATTATCAGTTACTCACATTTTAATCAAGTACGACGAATTACCGCGTGAATTAGGGAAAGGTCTTTCCTATAGATAGATACATATCTCGAATACAAAGTGAATGCAATTATGCTAAATAACAAAGCCTGCCTGACTATTACGACACTTCGTAAAACTCATTCATCTTTAAAATAGTGGTGGAACAAATACGAATGGAGCGGTTCCAATCAAAAGAAAAAGGTAGAGTGCAGGTGAACGTGATATGTAAGAGTGCTCCCGTATATCTTGGTGCTGTGGTCATTCTTAATCTTGAACGATGCAAATGCTGAACACAGATACCAGGATAGTCTGTGATCTGTTAGTGTGACCATAGAAATGGATTCGTGATTTTGAATGGCCACAATATGGCTTCTAATTTGAGCTACGCAGAAAACGCGTCCTTCACCAGGAACTCAAGGGTCATTGGTGTCCTATGGGCAATTTTCAGTATTTGCTACAGTATAATCGGAACCACTGCCTTTTTAACACCAGAATGGATCGCTTTCGACGATGATGCTTCTTCTGGAAGAATTGGTCTTTGGTCTGTGTGCGCGATAGTGGAGGAGAATGGAGAGGTTTGCATTGGAAAACTACAGAATTTCATGATTTTTCCTGGTAGGGCTTTTCAAGCTGCTACTGTTTTAATCGGACTGGCTGTTTTTTCTGCCGTGTTCACCTTCTGTGCCATGTTGTTTTTTCTCTGTTGTCATCCAAGTACAGTATTTTATACCTGTGGATGGATGCAATTATTTTCCGGTAAGAACAAAGAGAAATGTTTATATTAATTGAAATGAATAATTGTTATTGTTTTATTGGGTTTGAAGAATGGAGAGCTATAAAATGTGACTCTTCTTTCCATTTTCCGAAAATCAGCCTGTATATTGAGTTATTTCAATACTATGTCCGTTTATACAAGGCGCTTTCAGTTTTAAAAGAGGGTTCTGTCAGACACAGTGCTTTCGGGCAAGTTGTTCTCAAACAGTTGGTATCGCAAATTGACTCTATTATACAGGGTGAGTCTTTGACCACTGCGTTTATTTTAACCATAGATTCTTGACGTCAAAAGAAACATTTTCTTCCATAACATTTTTCCAAATTTGGCCCTGTTCGAAAGAATAGGGTGTTGAAGTTTCATTAAAAAAATTGCATTTTCACTTGTATAGTTCAAACGACAATATCAATTGAAATGATCTCTTGTAGAAGGTTTTTGATAACAGTCATGCATATTTTGGCATCAATAGATTTATTCCATTTCTTATGGGTTTCTCACTACTACTGTACAGATTGGTTAAATTGCATGAAAAAAATATCACTTGAACTAAAGGTCCGTATCTTGTACTTTCTAGAATCTTTATTTTTTTTTGCAGATGAAATCATTCTTCATCTTTTTTCCTAAATTACACCATTTTTGAGATATTAGAAGTTGAAAGGAACTAAATCGATATAATCATCTGATGAAACATTTCTTAGAGGGAAAATAATGTTTTTAAACAATTCAGATTCAATAGTGGATGTTGTGGAAGGTAATATTTATTCAAACTAAACAGAGGGGTATTTGCCCAACGTGAAAACTCAAAATGCTTTCAAAATTTTTAACGCAGCTGAATATGGAAAAACGGTATCGGAAAAAAGTGTTTCTTTTGATCTTAAAAACCTATGGTTGAAATTAACGCAGTGGTCGAAGTCTCACCCTGTATATCGAAAGAATAATTCCCTTAATCGCCGCAATTATCTTGCTATAACCAATTGCACTTCATACTTGACCAAAATATGCAAAAGTATTATTGGATAGCAGCTGTCCTCGCGGACGCATCGCTCACTCAAGTAGGATAGAGACAAATGCTCAACGCTGAATTTTAATCAATGATTTTCGAAAAATTTCTATGAGAAATTTCTTTGGTAGGAAGATTTCCCAAGAGGATAAGTACACTTACATCTTCGTTTCTCAGAGATCATTATTAACAATTATTAACAACGATAGTGCTTACTCTGTTGTTGTAATACTACTACTACTAGAATGGCTACAACCAATAGCCAAAACGACGTCCTGGCTGAATAAAAATAAAAAGTATTGCACTGAAATAATTTCGGTCGCCTATAACCAATATACAGAGTGCGGCAAAAGTCAGATATTCACGCATGCGCGTATTCTCGGCCAGGGTGGAAGGAGGCAGCTGCTGCAGAAGCGAGTTGAGTTGTCCGCGTGTAGTAGTGTTGTTGTGTACGTTAACAATGCGTTCGTTGCAATGGCATCGCGTGTAAAGTACGCGAAAGAAGAACGTGTTTGTTTGCTCACTTCTTTCCTAGAACTTGACGAAGATTATGGGGAAATTTTTGAAGAATTTCGCCAGCGTTTTCCAAATAAGCAAGTTCCCATCAGACAAATGGTACATAAACTGTATCGTAAATTCGTAAGCACTCTGCTAATTTTTTCGTAAAATTTGTTGTACCGTGACTAAACGATGCCGCATGTGTGTTGAATAGGGTGGGAGAGAATTCGAACATAAAATGTGAGACCACAAGTAATTATTGATGTTATATTTTCCTCGAAAATAAATTTATTTGCAAATTATTTTTGCTTTTTTTCTCCTCATATGCAAAACTGTTAACTGACTTTTGCCGCACCCTAAATATAACTCACAAATTCTGATTCGCTGTTGAGCTATTAAGGTTGAACACTGAAATAAGACGCCCTGTATACCAGATTATGGGTATAATCGGAATAATCTGTGGAACCAACAACAAATTAATCACAATAACCGAAAATATATCAGATTCGTTTTATTTATTCATTCAGTGAAAGTCGATGAATAAAATGATCTTATATCAGTGTTCTTTGATGTATAATAAATTCAGACCGATATGCCTCTGATAATTGAGATGAGAGAGAAAATTTATTTGCCGTGAATTCAAGAAATATCAATATACTCGGAAACGGTTGAAAGCATAAAATAAATTATAATCGATCCATTGGGTAATACGGAATATGAAATCACGACATATGGCTGGCGAATTTGGAAAATCTTGACTCGTTTTCAGTCATATAGGTATTGAAACTATTCGAATTATTTCATATTTGTGAGTTAATTGAATCATGTGCAATTGATACAGTTTGATCTGATCATTACGTGAAAGTAAATTCCTTGAAAATTGATTTGAATTAGGTGGGTATGTCAAGTGCGCAATTTTCCATTGAAGCTGATATGGATTTTTTTGCCTACCTTGTCGGCATATTTTTTAACATTTATAAACGAAAATTGACAAAAATCAAACACTTGACTGTACGTTTCACAAATTTAATTCAAACATAATTGTTGACATGCATGTTTCGGGTTTTATCCCATTCTCAAAACTGAATACAAATCAATAACGGTTCATACAGTGCACATATTCGTATCAAGTAACAGATGTTAAAATTGGTGATAGGCGGAATTCTAATTGATCGTTCAAAATTAGGAGATTTTGTTTATAAGCTGAAGCTATTTATAAATAATCCAAAAGGTCCATTCGTTTACTTTTGTTGCATCTGTGTATTATTCTAGTTTTTTCAAAATCAATAAAATGGTTAGTGGAGATACAATGACTTGAGAAACCAGTCGTTGTCTCTGGCTACAGCTGTATGACATACCCGAATATAGCAGAGGGCCATCAGAAAATCCGTTTTTCTCAAACGGCATATAAGTTTTGTGATCCATTGAGATCGTCATTCTTAAGATGGCATATAAGTTCCACAATTTATTGCGTCCGATGAATTGTGTTTTGTTATTTTCAACGCGTTCATTTTTCACATCCTTGCCCGAGAACAACTATATTTTCAGGTCAATCACAACTTCTCAGTTAGATAAATCTTCATTCTGAACATGAATTGTGTGTGAATAGATTTTTAATAGAATAAATAAATCAATTATTCATTAATAGGACTTGTAAGTTAGTGACAATTGTTACATTATGCTCAACTTTGGCAGATCAATACACCGACCGCAACTACATACACATTTAACTAATTCTATGTAAATTAAACTCCCTTACTTCGATTGATCTGAAATAATTTCAAGGCCTATCTTTACATTTTTAAATTCGAAGTTTTTTTAGCCATATCCATGACGTTCGGATGCCTAGTCTACCCTTTTGGATGGAGTGGAACTAACGTGCAGCGGATATGTATCAACTCAGACATTTTCAACATTGGAAAATGTGAATTACGTTGGGGATATCTTCTAGCAGGAATTGCCAGCTTGGATGCTTTCATTCTTTGCGTTTTAGCTTTCATTCTAGCTACACGTCATACGAACTCTTTGTCGGATTCTAGTAGTAGTTTCGAAAGTAAGTTTATGACAACAGGACTAACAAATTTGAAAAATAACTGCTTCATGATTAATTCCTCTACATCATCTTATTGCATGAAATTATATACCTAGAACAGTTCTGTTCAGGAAAAGAATGTACGAGGGCCATTCAGAAACTAACCTCCGATTGGTCACAGTGCGGGTAGTGGGGGGGAGTAGCGCGCCATCTGTGCATTCACGCGCTCAGCAGGTCAGTCGGCATCAAGCCGTAGTCGAGTGAACATCGTACCTGCGCTAGTTTAGTTTTTGTTTGAAAGTTTGAAATGTGTGCTGCAGCCAATGGAAAATCTGCAGCCTATTCATCGTGAGCTTTGTGCCGTGTGCGTTGCTGTTTATTTAAAAGTGGCGAGAATACGTTCATGATGAAGAGAGGAGTGGTAGACCATCATGATGACTGACGAACTCGTTCAGACAGTTGATGCAAAAGTTCGTGAAAATCGACGTTTCACAATGGCGGAGTTGTCTACTAATTTTCCACAGATTTCTAAGACTCTTTTATACGAGATAGTGACAGCAAGATTGGGTTACCGTAAGTTCTGTGCATGATGGGTGCCTCAAGGCACAAGCGGGTGATTTTTATGCAGAAGGAATTTCAAAGCTTGTGAAGAGATACGATAAGTGCCTCAATCGTAATGGAGACTATGTCGAAAAATAGTGCAAAGATGTAGTTGTAAGATGTATATATTAAAATATTTTTACTTAACTTGGTGTATTTTTTTCAATTAACCGGAGGTTAGTTTCTGAACGGCCCTCGTATCATTGCCCACCCTGTACTGCAAGACCGGTGGTGATACAGAGGGGGAGCCCCCTTCCGGAGAAACGTAAGGCCCTTAAAAATATCTTTTTTTTTCCAGGTCATGCAACGTACATTGGTGAAAACATAAGTGTGACAGGTTCCCGAAAATCTCTTAATTTGCATCCAATATTATCTGTGCATCCTGAAGGACAAGATTGTTACTATACTCATTGGTCAAACATTCCGATGCAGTCTACCAATCGTTACGAAGGTCATTTGCCATACAGTGCTCACAATTTCGAAATTTAATTTAATTTATTGATAAAATAAATAATATATTATGAAAAATGTACTTTGATTTGTGGTGAAACCGTTAGAATATTGAGTTTATTATGTATATTTATGAACTGGATTCACTATGAATAAAACACTATATAGATAACACTTTATGTTTAATTGAAGGATTATTGTATAATCAACATTTACACGAATACTTATATCTCTTATCATATCTACGAATAACTGCGAAGTAAGTTCTAAAAAGACTGGAGGGAAATCTGCATCTGTCTACGTGACGTCATGCTGCGTAGGAACTACTGCACATATGATCCATTCTTCAACGCTCCTTCTCGTCGGTGATATTTGAATCTTCAGTTCAAATATTGCTGACGAATCACTCTATGCTTCCTTTTTAAAATACCTATTTATTGTCAAATAATAAACTTACTTTTGATAAGAGTCTATATTGTTTCATCACCTCCTTTATTCCTTCAACCTAAATAATTCTACATAAAATACTTTACCTTCTGTTATCTAAAAAAACACATTAACTGCATTATCTTCTTTATTAACAAAATAAACCTTCTTTAACAACATTATCTTCTTTATAAATAAAATAAACCTTCTTTAACAACATTATCTTCTTTATAAATAAAATAAACCTTCTTTAACAACATTATCTTCTTTATAAATAAAATAAACCTTCTTTAACAACATTATCTTCTTTATAAATAAAATAAACCTTCTTTAACAACATTATCTTCTTTATAAATAAAATAAACCTTCTTTAACAACATTATCTTCTTTATAAATAAAATAAACCTTCTTTAACAACATTATCTTCTTAATTGTTAATGAACAACATATTTTCATTATTATAAATCAACATTATCATCTTCTTTATTAATGAAATAAACCTACTTTAACAACATTATCTTCTTAATTGTTAATGAACAACATATTTTCATTATTATAAATCAACATTATCCACTTTGCATTATTAAGTAATAGAAATCTACATTGCTCCTTAAAAATAACTTCATTTCCCATGTCCTTTGTTTATTCAAAGCTATCTTCATTTTCTGCTGCTAAAAAATCATTCAGAATTAGTTTCCTTCAAGACTACATTTTTGAATTCATTAAATTTAAGATTGCCTAGGGGTTTTGTCAAAGCATCTGCTAATTGATTCTTAGTACTGACCCACTTAATAATTATGTTTCTTTTTGATACCTCAAATCTAATATAGTGAAAACACAACTTCACTATATGTTTCAATGTTTGAGAATCCTCTGACTTTGCAATATTAATTGCAGCTCTATTGTCTTCATACATTATTGGAATAATATCCATCTGAATAAAACGCTTACACATTTCTCTAATACTAACTACTTCTCTACACCCTAATGACATGGCAATATATTCTGCTTCTGCAGATGATAAAGCTACATGGGTTTGTTTCTTAGTTCGCCAGAAAATTACATCATCAAACAGTTTTATTAATATTCCACTTGTTGATCTTCCATTCAGATCACCAGTCCCCAAAGATGCATCTACATAGCATTCTAAGTTTCTTCCTATACCTCTGTACTCTAAGCCAAAGTTTATGGTTCCTTTCAAATATCTGAATATTCTTTTAACTTTCATCCAATCTTCAAAGGTGTAATTATTTTGTTTCCTGCTTAACACATTAACAGCGTATGTTATGTCAGGCCTAGTTCCACTTGATAGGTATAGTAAACTTCCTATTGCTTCTCTGAAAGGAAATTCCTTTTGAACAAATGTTCACTTTCCATTCCTCCCTTCTGTTCTGTTTCTCTGGTCACCATTGGGGTACTGACTGGTTTACTAACGAGCATATTAAAATTTTTTAACATTTTTATAATAAACCTTTTTTGATGTAAATATATAGTTCTGCGTTCTCTATCTCTTTTTATTTCTATGCCCAGAAACTTTTCAGGACATCCCAAGTAAGTCATTTGAATTCTTTTTGCAGGTCATTTTAATTTGATTAAGTTTATTTTTACAGTTACTGGCAATTAAAATATCATCCACATACAATAACAAAATAACAAATTTTCCCTTTTTCTCCATATAAATAAACATGATTGTAGAGGATATTTTTCCAAATGTAATTTACTCATTGTCATTTGGAACCTCTCATACCATCTTTTTGGACTTACTTTTAATCCATATAACGCTTTTTCTAACCTACAGACATGTTTTTGTCTGAGATCATCTCCTCCTTCATATCCCTTGGGTATTTCCATGAATACCTCCTTTTCTAGCACTCCGTTTAAAAAGGCTGTTTTCACATCTAGCTGATGTAATTCTAAATCATATTTATTTGCAATTATTAAAAGAAATCTTACATCTGACAGTCTTGCCACAGGAGCATAAACTTCTCCTACATCATAATCATTTGTGTCAGCATAGCCTCTTATTACCAGTCGAGCTTTGTACCGTATCTCATTATTAGGTTCTTCTTTCTTTTGAATATCCACCTTGTAGTCATTATAGACTGATTTTTGGGTACTTGATTTCGTTCAATCAATGACCAGGTTCCATTTCTCTTATGAGAATTATACTCAGATTCTATTGCTGACAACCATTCGTTCTTTTCTTTACTGTCAATGGCTTGAACATAGTTCAGAGGTTCATCAACTTCAGAAACATTGCCACTTATATGTTCCATACTTTCACCTATTAGAGCAGTAAATGATTCTCTAATATCATTCACACTACTTTTTCTGTAATTCTTTTTGGATGCAGATCTTGGTGAAGAAGTCCGATCCTATTTCATTTACATCGACTTGTGGATCTTTGATTACATTCTGCTTATTGTCTTTATTAAAATAATCCCCATACGTTTTAGACTCAATGAACCTTACATGTTTACTTTTAATTATTTTTCCACTTTCTGGTTCAATAAGGGTATAATATGTGTCTCCACATGCTATTAGGAAAGCTCTGTTTCCTCTTTCTGAGAATTTTTCTTTTATTGTTGGGTCTAGAACAAATGCCACACTTCCAAATCTTCTAAAGTATTTTATGGTACATCCTTTACCTGTAATCATTTCAAAAGGTATTTTGAAATTGATTCTACTTTTAGGTGTTCTGTTATATATACTTAATAAACTGTAGAGCATGAGCCCATAGTTGCTGTGGAAATCCAGAATCTATGATTACACTTCTTATTTTTTCTTGTAGTTCTCGGTTGAACCTTTCAGCTGTACCATTAAGATTTGGAGTATATGGTGGAGTGAGTTCCAGCACAATTTTCTCTTTCCGGAGAAATTCCTTCATGTTTTCAGTACAATATTCTGTACCGTTATCTAGCCTTAAAAACGTTATTTTTACATTCTCACCCTTTAAAAGTCTAGCATTCTCCATCATTTTGCTAAGAGCAATATGTACTTCTTTCTTATCTACCATTGGATATGCCCAAGCATATCTGGTACAATCGCCCACAAATGTTATTATATATCTTGAGCCATATTTATATGTACATGGTGATATGGGTCCCATGACATCTGTATGAACAAGTTTGAGTGGCTCATTGTATTGATACCTTTTTGTATTACTAGGTTGTCGAGTAATTTTTGCTTTGGCACAGACTTCACAATCAGTGATTGCTTTTGTGAATTTTACACCTTTTAGTTCTGGGATCAACTTTGCTGCCTTCTCTAAATAACTTTTAGACACATGCCCCAATCTATAGTGCCATAACAAACCAATGTCATTTTTCAAACTTTCTACTTTTCTACTATTTAATTGTTGAATGTCATTTAATTCCATTTCACTCACAGTTTTCAAATACTTCTGTAAAGTATCTGTCTCATTTATTTCTTCATATGAAATTTGCCTTTCTGAGTTCGTTTCATCCATTTCTTCATATGTTATTTCATTTTCTACATTATCTTCATTACCAATTTCTTCATATTCTATTTCATTTTCTACTACATTTTCATCTACAGTGTTGCATGTGTTGATACTTTCAATACTCCTTCCTTCTCAATAACCTTTACTGTTTTTGTTTTATCTTCTACGTTCTGATAAAAGCCTTCTATTCCTCCTTTATTCGTTATTTTTGGATTGACTAGGTCAAAATTTAACCACCAAAATTTACCATCATATTTACCAGTTTTAATGATATCTTTTGTATTTTCATTTTGCAACTTTATATGGTTTTTATTTATATTTATTTGAATACCTTTTGTAACTGTTCCTCTGTATGCACCTCTTCCTCCTCTTGAATAAGCAGCTCTTCCTCTACCACCACGATAGCCTACTTTATTTCTACCACGGTATGCTGGTTTAGGACATGTCGCTGCTTCGTGGTTGTCAGTCAGCTCTCGACAATTATAACAAATCTGTTTAGTGTTTTTGCACTCTCTGCTGAAGTGATTTGGTTTGCCACACTTGTAGCATACTCTACTTTTGTTTGTTGAACTGACATCCACTTTCTTTCTTTTTATGTCTGCATTCAGAGCTTGACCTTCATTAGCTCTTTCTTTCGTTTCTTTTTCTCTTCCTTCTTCATTTATTAATAGAGATTTTAGCTCATCAAAAGACAGTTTTTCACCTGATGCATCATATTTTCTGATTAGCTCAGGATAGCTGTTATCAATAGCCATGAGGAAATTTTCTATAACTTCTTTTCTTTTATTTGTGATTGCAACTTTTCCACTTCTTGCTGCATATTATCTGATTTATCAGGTTCCATTTTCTGAAAGATATTACTACTTATTCCAACTTCAATAAAATGGTTTTAATTAGATGGTTTTTTTTTTTTTTTTTATTAATTCCTTGAATTCATCCAAACTTAATACTTTCTGTTTTTGAAAGATATTACTACTTATTCAAACTTCAACAAAATGATTTTAATTTGATGGTTTTTATTCATTCCTTTAATACATCCAAACTTAATACTTTCTATTTTCGAAAGATATTACTACTTATTCAAACTTCAACAAAATGATTTTAATTTGATGGTTTTTTTTTAATTCCTTTGATTCATTCAAATTTAATACTTTCTTTTAAGAACTACTTTATTCAAACACTGCTTAATGCTACTTAGGATATCTACTTATTTTTTTTTTTTGATAAGTACATGTACATTTAATTTACCAACTTACTACCATTTGAGTTAATACTTTCTCCTTAGAACTACTTTACTTATTACATTTTCAACTACGCTTTCACCTTTAACCAACATTCGACTTATATTATCTAAATACCAAATTTTTTACCTTAATTTAGCAGCAGGTTTGTTCTGTGCCTTTTTTGTCCCTTTTTTTTCATCTACTCTTATCTCCTTTATCTACTTTAACGACTTTCTTACTTAATTAATACACTCAATGGTTTTACTGGACATTAAAACTTCTAGCATGCAATATTATTGGCCTTAATTAATTTCTATCGACATATTTTTCTACTTACTTTTCACACCGGTTTATTTTAATTCTCTCTTGCCAGGCACCTCCACCACGTTAGAATATTGAGTTTATTATGTATATTTATGAACTGGATTCACTATGAATAAAACACTATATAGATAACACTTTATGTTTAATTGAAGGATTATTGTATAATCAACATTTACACGAATACTTATATCTCTTATCATATCTACGAATAACTGCGAAGTAAGTTCTAAAAAGACTGGAGGGAAATCTGCATCTGTCTACGTGACGTCATGCTGCGTAGGAACTACTGCACATATGATCCATTCTTCAACGGAAACCCATGATTTGAATGCCCGCAATCATAGAGTAAAGATACTAACTAGGATGTCTACAATATGTAATTGCGTCTTACTCAAGACTTTTATTTATCTATGGTTTTAACCCATTTTGGTCTCCATCGAAAATATCAGAGCAAAATCTGTGACGCGCACACCAAAGCCTCACTGAAATGCATATAAGTATATAGAAATATTTGCTGACATGAATGGTGTTACCAAGTCTGAATCACAGAAAACTTGAAAAAATCTTCGTTCGCTCCTGAAACCATGTAAATATTGAAGGTTTTGGGCCTATTTTATCTTTTCGAAGACAAAACAGAATTAAATTACAAAAGAGGAGTTCGAAAACAACAATATTGAATGAGAAATTTTCATTAACCCTTTTATTGCTCATTTACATTGATGATTCTGATTTTTTGTGTTCGTAATTGTGAAATAGTAAATTAACAAATGTTTTCCTTCACATTTATATGTTAAAATTCTTCTTATGTACAAATAGGAAACTACAGATAAACACACCTGCTCAAGTATGATTTGGAAGCGGCAGATGACAGCACGAGCGCCATCGAATCTTAAAAATAATAAAAATATATTTTGATTTCAATCCAGATAGAATTGATCAGAAATTTATTCACCTTTAAAATGATCAACTATCGCCGAATTCTTCATTTACGAACGGATAATAGCACGGTGAATTTACTCTATGAGCCTCACAGGGATGTTCTGTGACAGGGATAACCTATTAATAAACAATATAACCTATAAATAGGGGTCCTATAAAATACATAAAATATATAAAAAATAAAATTAATAGTGAAACAATTTCATTTGTTATTCGAGCAATGCTTAGAGCTAAATCCGGTTCATCTTCAGAAATTCTTCCTCAGGACGATGGAGAATCGAATAGTGCTGAATCGTCCAAGATTTCGCCTTCAACCGAACCACTTTCTCTTCCTTCAATTTTTCAGCCAGTTCTCAAAAATATGAATAATATACCGGGTGCACTCCCTAGTTATCCACTGTTGAAAAGTACGAAACGCCGAGCAGGTCCTATTGCGAGAGTCAGAAGAACTGATAGAAAAACGGAGAATTCTGAAGTAAAAAAGGTTTGCTTACTTATATGAGTTTCAATAAAATTTACTGGCACAAGTATCGAAATTATTGAATTATTTTTTTACCCACTGTATCATCTTTCGTAATATGAAATATGTGAATTGAGAAAAATTTTTAATCATTATTCTTCTTTGGGTTTATAGGTAACTCAAGAATCTGCAACCACTAAGTGCTCTCTGGAAAAATCTTCACCAGTAAATTCCCCCTTAAAAAAAACTCCAAATCTGGAGAACGATTTAAATCTTCCATCAAGCCCTAGCAAAGTAGATAAAGATAAACAAGAAAGAATTAAAATCTTAGATATTCAGAAAATACATTCTAAAGGTGATCCAGAGAATGCTGATGAAAAAAGTTCTTCTCCTAGTGAAAGGAATGACTCTGTAAGTATTCTGTTTTCTCTGATTTAGTTTTCCTTAGAAGTACTACCGCGATTTGAAATTCTTCTTTTAACAAACTGGAGGTTATTTTTTGACCATTACATGTAAGTTAACTCATCCTATATAATCTGGCTAATCACGTCATTTATAAAAGTTGGTACTTCTGTTGATATATCAAACCCCCAAATCTCCAAAATAATGGTGTGTACTGACTAGGTTTTGATATAGGGATTTAGGGACACGAGGACTCATTTTTTTTTCTGCTGGCGGCCTCCCCAATTTATTTACATTGAGTATAAGTAAGCAGTAGTGGTTTTTAAATATTAATAACTCAGGACTTATTTAATAATAATAACTCTGGATAATTTCCCTGGATACCACAAATGTACAATAAAAACACTGAGCCTCTTCTTCCAACAGGAAGGTAATTCATGGGTTAATCCTAAGTTTCTGAAAAAAAAATTGGAAAACAGTTGATACTTCAAGTATAAAAATTCAATCAAATATCATATGATCAGAATTCTGAGTTTTTAGTTGAAGTACTATTCAACTCTGCAAACACTGTGTAACTTTATATTTATAGGAATATAATTTATTGAAATCTCTTTCAAAAGGACAAGTCTGTCAAGTATATTAAGCAATTACGAAAAAACCTCACATCAATGTCCCCTTTACCACCTGAATTATCTTCCCCATCAGGAAGCTTCATGAGTGTAAAATGGAAGGCATGATTCAAACATAAGTTAAAAATATGTATGATATGCAATTATTCATTTTCAGGAATCTTCTAGAAGTATTTGTGCTCAAGAACAAACACCAACTTCCCCTCTGACTTCGTTGATTTCAGAGTCATCTACTCTACACAATAATGAAATTTCTCCACCGAGCCCTAGCAAGCTGTTTAAAAATAGAATAAAAGCATCTCCTTCCTTAGGAAATTGGAGAAGTCATACTTCAAGTGAGTTGGAGGACATATCCAAGAATATTATTTCCTCTAGAACAAGGAATGATTCAGTATGTATATACAAAAAACAAATTTTTTTGTTCAGTGATTGACAAAATGCCCCTAGTTTTAAAATATGGCATGTGCATATTATATTTCTGGAGGTTTTTTCAAAAACTCGCTGACTACCCTTTAGATAATTAATTTAAATTCATAATCAACTGAAAAAATTGCTTAAAAAACAGTTTCACAGAATAATATAGAAAACCATTGCAGCTATCTTCTTCTGTTTCAAGAGAAAATCCTCCCTCCACTCCAAAAAAATCAGATGCTGAGTCACGGAAAAAAATGAGGAAATCTGAAGGTTCAAAAAAGTTAGCTGAAGCAAGAAAGGAATTTGCAAGGAAATTTGAAAATAAAAAACCGGATCATAAAAAACTCACCATGATGGATCTCATTTTTTATAATCCAACCACAAATCTTATGAAGTGAGTACTCCAAATTTTTCAAGTTGGTGAATTTTTGCACATTTCAAAGTTAGTTTATTCACATATGTTACACATTGAATGAAATGGGGACATCTACGGGCAGCTTCGGAAATGCGCAGAGGGGTTTGAATTCATCATGGGTCAACTCATTTTCAATGTCATTAAAGGCATTTCAAATAAATGAATCTACCAAAAAGAAAAACAGGGCGTTTATTTACAGTAATCACAATACTTGACTGTATTTGTACAGTTTATTTTACCAAATTAGTCCATTTTTTGGCCTATTATAATTTTTCGCAGTTTTCTATTTACCCATTTATCTGCTTTAATTGTTCAAATATGTCCTGATTAATTTCAATTTTAATTCTTCAGGTATGAGGATAAAAAACCGGTTACATCTGAAAACGATGTAGACGATCCTACAGAGCCCATAAATGAGGAAGAATCTCAAAATGCTGAAGAACTTAGTGAAGAAAGTGAAGAGGAAGCAATCGGTCCAAAAATTAAAATAGGACCAGATGGTGAGATCATCTTAGATGAAAAGAGTTTGGTGATTGAAAATAAGAAAGCTAAGAAAGCCATTGAAGCAATAGAAAAATCAAAATTGATTGACGGCAATATAGATAGACCATATGGTGTTTTCAAGAGAACCAAAAGATCTAAATGGTCTAAATCTGATACACTGAAATTTTATCGTGCATTGAGCTCAGTGGGAACCGATTTTGCTATTATGACAGAATTGTTTCCTAATAGAACTAGAAGAGAACTCAAATTGAAATTCAAGAAAGAAGAGAGGGATAACAGGGTTCTTGTTGACCAAGCGGTAATGAATCCTTGTAATTTTAATTTCGAAGATCTGAAGACTGAATTCAAAATGATGGAAATTGAAGAAAATGAAATAGAGCAGCAGCAGATAAACAATAAAGAAATGAATAAAAAGAAAGAAAATAAGAAAACTCAGAAATTCTCAAAGTTAACAGAAGGCGATGCAGGTACTAATTCATCAGAAAATAATTCTACAAAGGATAAGCCTGAACCTAGTAGAAGAAAAAGAAATTTAAAACCCCAAAGCTTCGTAAACCTGAAAAACCTCCAAAAAAAGTTAAATTCGATATACTTAGTACTCTAAGTGACAGCGAAGAGGTAGAAGACTCGGAAAGTGAATCAGAAGTACCTTTAGTTTTATCATCTACCCATACAACAAGATATGGCAGAAAAACTAAACGAAGAGAAATGTATGAACCTGATCTTGACGATAGCATTCTACTTCAGAAAAGAAAAAGAGAGAATCCGGAGTCAGAAGTTTCAAATGCTCCGGGATCTTTGATGGTTGTGCCATCTGAAACCTCAGATGGAAATCCTGTGGTTAAAATATTCATGGTTACAGATGATAATACAGAAAATAGTGATTCCTCTAGTGCTAATAACAAAAAACAGTTGATACCCATTGCTATGATAAGAACAGATCAAAATGAAGTAGAAGAAGAAATTATTGAAAATAATTACACAATACCAGCAAATAATGACGATATGGTGGTAAACAAGGAAGAGTAGCAAATGACAGTAAGAACGGAGTTTAGTCATTGCAAGAAAATAGCAGTGTCATTTGGGGTCCTTTGTTGAGAGGTGGGCATTCCAAATCACGTAATGGTTTGGATTATATCAAAATTAATGTATCTGAGACCACAAAATAAGTAATTTTGCCAGAAGTTTTTAGCAGTTCTGTGATTTTTGTGTCAGTTGTCACCATACACTAGTAAAATAGTCATTCCTGAAAGAATTTCTTATTTTGTTATTTCTGAATTTATCAATAGAAAAATCAAAATAAACATCTGCATCCAAATAATAGTATAATAAGTTGCAGAATGGGCACCTATTCCAACACAAATGCGAAATTCGAAAACGAGGGACGAAGGAGCGAGTTTTTGAACGCATGAGTGTTGGAATTGCCTTCTGCAACAGTGTTAGACGATATTTTCTCTATTTTAGAACGATATTTTCTCTATTTCAGTCAAGAACTGCCTTTTGTATTTTATTTTCGCAGTTGGAGAAATTTATTGGAATTCAATGAAAATTTCAGATTACACCTCCTAGTGCCTTTTGTATTTTATTTTCGCAGTTGGTGTGACTGATATGATAATTGACAGATTATAGTATTTGAAATCAAATCTCTACATGGTTAAAGTATTGACAATTTTTGACATACAATGGACGCGTGTTGACATTCGAAAGGATTTAATTGTCCTAAGTTGGAAATTTTCCAAATAGTGAAATAAACTCTAAATAAATAAAATAAACTCTAAAAAAATTAATACACAAATAATACGTGTTCCTCCAATTTGTTGTAACACTTGGATACGCTTTGTTGATTTGGAAAATTATGATGAAAATCCTGACAAGGTTGAGAAAAAACTTTAACCTGTTGAATTGAACTGCAAGCATTACTTAAAACCAAATTGAATAAATGTGCATAGCAATGAGTAAAGATTGCTTGTGGAGCTATAGATTTAATTTTTGCTTGTAACCTGTTCACTTCTCCGGACATAACACTCGCTCCGTCGTATGTTTGAGCCACTGATTTTGAACGCAAGTCAAATTTTCCGAATTTTGAAGATAAAAATTGAAATAGATCATCAGCAGAACGCCCAGAACTAACATCATAAAATCCCATGAAGCGCTCAACAAGTTGGTCATCTATTATATAACGAAAAATGACTGAGAACTGGGAATGACAGCTTATGTTAGTTGTTTCATTAACTTGCCAAGAAAAAAACAATGATTGTGAAATTTCGTCCTCGATTTGTTTATTCACAACAAAAGCAACCGAATCAATTAATTCATTTTGAATGGTTTTAGATGTACCAGAAATTACCGATATACTGTTGGTGTCATTTTCTAAAAAGGTTTTTAAATTCGTGTCAAATTTACTAACAAAAACTACCAATTCTTTGAAATTTCCGCGATTTAAAGACTCATTCGCTTCATCGTGCCCCCTAAAAGGTAACTCTTGCATACAGTGGTGCATCGTAATATCTATTAAACTTCTTTGTCGATTTTCTTTGACTCTAGCATTGAAATTTTGAATTTCTATTTGACGCTCATTGTCTATTGCTGTGGCGATATTTTGTTTTTGCTTTCTCATAAGCTTGCAATTAGATGAAATATGCTGAGCACTTTTATTGTGTAGCGATAGACCCGAGATAAATTTTTCAAATCACTAAAACCACTTTTCGACCAAACTCTGTCGGAATATGTCAGTGTTGTCAACCACAAAAAGAAAAATATAACTAAAAACAATGCTGTAATTAGTTCATCACAGCACTGTTTTTACTACTGTAATGAACTCATTACGACACTGAAATAGAGAAAATATTTTGCTTATCATCCGAATACTCAACTGACATTCGACTGGAATACTCAACTGAAATAAGTTGACTATTCATAGGTTTTGTGAATATTGTCAGAGAGTAATCAGGATTATTGACTGAATAAATAGAGTTTATTGAGTTAATCTATGGTATCATTAACAGGTACTGACGAAATAACCATTGGTGCTTTGGCCTAGATCAATGTTTGCTTGTAACTCCAAAGCAAAATAATACAGAACGCAGTTGATGACTTCTCTGAAAATAATAAATGAAGAAAATGACATTCATTTGTTATATTTGGCTAAAAAGCTGTAGTTGAGGAATCCCTTATTTTGCCCATCTTGTACATATCAAACAAAATCATTGGGCAGATAAAATCATCATTAACTTGTTCATAAATCAAAATTGTTGTGCATGCCTTGGACATGTATTTTTTAATGGTTTGAATATTGTTTGTTAAAAATTTTGTATTATTCGTTACATTGATCATTGAATTTAGTTAACTTGAATTAATTTTTATGCATAGAATATTTTGGAATTTGTTAAAAATCAGTTTTTTTCATTCACTTTCAACAATGTCATTCAATCAATTCAAAAATTGTGTAAAAATTTTATATTCTTTTTGTTTCAGTCAGTTCGACCCTATTTAATTTATACAGTGATGAGCAAATGTGTGGAACCAAGTAAATATCTCTGGAATTATTAGAGATCTCAAAATGAAATTTGTGATTGCCTATTTGTTTTCATATTTTTTAACAATTCTGAACTTCCGGTTTTACCGGGGGTTATGTCAATTTTGAAATTTGCAATGGAACACCCTGTATATTATTTTAGTTTCTGATGAAACATTTTATTACGAGCAAAAATTTGTTATTTTAATACTCACCGAGATATTAACAGAGTATCTAAAGAAAGTGAAAAGCTAATACATTAAAGAAATAACTAATCATAATTATTAACTCAAACTAAGTGTTATTCTTAACATTGAAACTTAACTAAACTTAATGTATTAGGTGCTCAAACTGAGTACCGTTTACTTCTTGACAATAAGCAAGTCAGTTTTTAAATTCTCTAGTAACATTAGCTATTACTTCCGGTGGAATTTTCTGTATCTCGTGAGTTATTCTTGCAAATTATTTGGTCTATCAACCTTAGACTTTAAATAACCTCACAGAAAATAGTCCATCAAATTAAGGTCGGGACTTCGTGCAGGCCATTCATAAGTACCCCTTCTTCCAATCCATCTGTGATGAAATGTCCTATCTAAATGATCTCGAACAATGCGAGCGTAATGGGGTTGTGCTCCATCCTGCTGAAACCAGATTTTATTTGGTAATTGTCCATTTACCTCCAATGCCGGAATCACTTGTGTTTCTAACAGCAGTAAATACCTATATCCGTTTTAAGTTTCTTGTAGAAAGAAGATGTATATCCCATGATGTATATATACAGGGTGTTCCATTGCAAATTTTAATATTGACATTACTTCCGGTAAAACCGGAAGTTCCAAATTTTTAGAAAATATGATAACAAATCGTCAATCTACTGCAGTATTCATCATCCAAATTTCATTTTGATATCTATAACAATTCCAGAGATAATTACTTGGTTCCACACAATTGCCCATCACTGTATGTGATATATATATGTATATTGATTTTTGTTGATCATATCCCTAAGCTTGACATGTAAATATGTGATATAATAATATACATGTAAAAATGTGAACCATCTTTATTATTACAGTAATGATTTCCTTGTGGATTTTTTTTTTGAAAATAAATTCAATATTCATTTTAGTCTAAAATTTGTAAGCATATTTTTACCCTAAATAGTTGTTGCTATACTTAAAGAAAAGGTGATATAGTATCTGAGAAAAAAGTATTTCCTTTAACACTGGCATGACGATTTTCGTGTACAATATCCTTGATTTTTTTCGACATTATCGTTTGTTGAAGAGGTCGACGGTCGGGCTGATCGAGGCAAATCTTCGACGATCTCCCGACCGTTTTTAAAGGATTTGTACCATTCGTACACTTGGATTTCTGATCAAACAGTCTCCATAAGCCTTTTTCAGCAATAGCAACGAGTCAGCACAAGAAATTTCATTCAAAACACAAAATCTTTCAATATTTTGTTCCGTATTCAAATACCTAAAAACACGGGCAATTTAGATGACAATTTACGGATACTTTTTGTCAGAATGTAATAGTTGAAATAACGACAATTGGTTGGTAGTTTGCAGTGACGGGTTGGCCGGGCCGACCGAAAAAGAAGGTGAAAATAAATATTTTTTTAATCGAAACATTTGAAAAATTAATAGCAATATTTAAATCTCGAGAAATTCCCTTAGTATCTTTTCCTCTGCCCTCTATATATCTCATATTTCCACTCAACACATCGAAGTACACATTATTTCGGTCAAACACCTCAAATAATTTTTGTTCCAAGTTCCCGCATCTGTCCTTATACGTAATAACGCAGCTCAGCCAGCCGAGCCACAGCTTTCAGTTTATGATTTCATCTAACACATACGTCGCTCGAAGTTCCTATTAATGGAACTCTACAATACCTCGACTGTGACACTTGCGAGGTCGGCCGAGAACTCTTGGCCGTCCCTATGCGAAACGGCAGGCGGGTGAAATTGTTTATTATTATCGATGTTTATTGCAAATATCAAATTAAAAATTGTAATTTAATATCCGACATCTTCATATGTTTATCCTAAATTTGAGATAGAAAGAGAAATCATTATATATTTAAAATTTTGTCACGTATCCTGTTAATAATTGAAATTTTCACTCTCAAATGACTATTATCATAAGTACTTGAATATTATTTCAATTTCAGAAAAAAGTGTATTTGTACTGTATGGAATAAATTTTGTGATTTTCTGACCATAAAAATTCATTCTTAGTAACTGTAAATAGCAAAACAGCAACCCACGACTTGTTCATTTTTCAAAGACTAGGTCGGCCAAGATACCCTTGAGGAGGGGGTATATGAGAATTGCATTGCGTGTGTTTACACTTTGATTATCAGAGTTCAGTTCACTAGGTCAGTAGTTTGGAGTAAGATGTTTGTGTGTAGGGCTTAGGGTTGTACGAGTTTTCGTTCGTTTTCGGTTACAAGTTGAATGTGAGTGATCCAGATGGCAAGTGTAAGAGAGGTAGTATCAAATTGCGGTGATTTGATTAGTTTTTTAGTAGATAACAGGTTTTCCATTATTAGAATAATTCTAATTGACAGCGTTCACAACATGATGAATATGATTTTAATTTTACTAAGTTTTAAGATGAATTGTTGGACACTTATACTTTTTAGATATGATATTCACTGTATTTGTAACATGTAAACTTGAAAAAGGCTCAATGTACGCCGAAACATATGTAGTATTAATAAAAAAAAGATGAAATCCTAATTTCAATCCAGTGCTCTAATCCCAAGAAAATTGCTTCTAAAATATATATATATGCTTGGTCTGGCCGACCCACTCCTAGAGGGCAGTCCAGTTTTTAATATTTTACATTTTTTGTTAAAATGTGGTTTTTTATTACACTTAACGTGATGTGGTGACATGAAGGCAGACTACTGCTTATCTTCAAAAAGAGGATGTTATGAAAAAATAACAACATAAGAGATGCTGAAAGAGGTTTTCTTAAACTTTTCCATATATTTTAGGATATTCTCCTTCATTTGAACTTTTGTGTCTATTAATTCAATATTGAACTAACAAAACCACTAATCATTCTCAATAAAATTTTGATATTCAAGAATAGACTAATAAAGTTTCTTATTATCTATAAATATTTAAAAAGAAACCAGAGCCAATCTGATGAAACCATAAATTTTTGTGGATATACTTTAAACCCCTTCAATATCTAGAGCAACAAAACTACAATACCTGTGATATGTTTTCTTCATTCTGGAGGAGAAGTTTGAAAAATCAAATAACATTAAATGCTCCTTTAATTCTTATTAAGTTTACAATTTCTAAATGAATATGTCAAATAATGTACAGAAAGTCCTAATGATAACCAAAGTGACAACTGTGAAACATGCATAGTTCATATATTATAACTACTTTACTTACTAAGTAGTTAATTGAATAAGGTAAGAAAAATCTTTGTAGATAACAAAATACCTATCTCAAAATTCACTGTCTGAACCATTACACTTGATATCCTGAAATATTTCTGTAATAATTGTTATTTAATGAAAATTTGAGACAACAGGTAGAGTTTGATACAAAACAAATACACTATTCCGTTATGCATTAAAAATAAATTAAGTCATATACTTAAAAAAGGGGTTATTAAACCTTTATTAAACATGGAAAAAGTATAATGTACATTCACACATATAAAACAGTAAATCAAAAAGTCAATATGAGTTAATAAAATATTTTATGTATATAAATCCAATCTAGCATTAATGCTTCTCCAATAATAAGCTCATTACAACGCGACCTGATAATTTAGGGTTGGTACTTATTTTATGGTTCGATGCTAGAGCGTATTTTTCAGACACAGATTGATATCTACTTTTGTTTTCTTGTTTTAACAACATAGCAAACTTGCGTGTTACATGTTTGAAATCTGAAAGTTTGTATGTTGTATAATGAGCCAACGTCGGAGACCAGACTTTCGATAGGTCAATTTCATCACTTAATATAGCAATAGATAGGCACAATGCGGCAGCAGCTTGGAGAGACGGTAAAATATAACACATTTGCGAATCTAACAATGCCAGTTCCATCAGGTACTTTGCCAGACAATGTTGTACTTGATTCGCTCTTGCTATTTTACTAAATCTTCTGAGAAAATGAATAGGACTTGGACTTCCCAAACCAAAGTGAAGGCCTGCCAAAATATCTCTTTCCATTGCCAAGATTTGCCTTGGTGTAAATGAATCATCACATACATACACAAAATCACTTATCTCCGGTATATAAATTTCCTCGTATTTGGCAGCTATCATCAGAGCAGCAACTCCAACAAGTTGAAGGGTTTCTTTACCAATGTTTTTATTCCTTGCCAAATATCGGTCCACAAGCGATACACACATGTATGTAGTTTCAAGATGTAGTTTGAAACTTATCTGAAGTTCAACTAACCAGTTTACTAATGTTGATCTCATGGAAGATGTTGTCTTATGATCTTCCAAATGTTCTTTTGGGATAGCATATTTTTGCTCCATTTCACGAAGGTAAGAAAATATTTCTTCTACATATTCAGTTACAGCAAGAGGATCCTTCTTACAATTTTCATCCGGGTCATAAATTACGAGCTGCTTAGCTGAATATGCTGTAGGCTCATCAATTACAGAATCTTGGTGTTTCAATGGCTTGGGAGGAACCTTCGGAGCAATTTTACCTCTGGTTTGTTCTATTTTAGAAGAGATCTTAAGTTTATTTATAATATCTTTAGTGGAATCAATAGTTTTCGTCAATTTAGGGTCAGGTTTCTTAAGATTTTTTTCAGGCACACCTTGTGTTATCTGTGCACCAATTTTATTGCTGACATCTCGTAATGCAGGACGTCTTTGTGGAAATCTTACGATTTCATTTTTTTTTCCAATCAGAGCATTTTCATTTTGGTTGTTTCTCAGAGATAATCCAATAGATCTTGATGCCATCTGAAATAAAAAATTATAGGTAGAAAATATTTTGTTCAAGTTTCTATTTTAAAGCCAATAGGCTTCGATAGTGAGGAGTAATTATCTCCATCACATCAAAGACAGGAGCTTTTTCAGGAGAATCAAGAAGCAAAAGTGTGACAGACATACTCCAAATTATGACTTTGTTCTACTTCTGATGCAGGTAGCAGTTGTTCTTGTAATATATTCAAAAGGAATTGAATCAGTTTTCTTGGCACCTGTATCAAAATCTACACCCAAATACAAGTCAAACGATTGCCTATTTCAATGTAAAGACAGATCATTATTATGGTCTTCCTATCTGTCATTGCTGATGGCTCAAGATGCTATAAAAGGTCAAAACAAAAGCCTATTCCAAGAGAAAGACCAGTCATTATTTTGGTCCTTCTAGAGGTCATTGCTTATGGAGCAAGATACAATGAAATGATCGCTAGAAAGAACAAAACGAGGACCCACAGTGACTGGTGTTTAGCTTGGAATTGATTCATGACTTAATACTTTTGGTCTTTTGTTTGAAATAGGCCACTGAGTCATAATTTGCTGACCACCTGTAATTTGCACACCTGAATGAAAACTTTGTTCCTTCCTGTAGTTTCAAAGTTTAAGCTTCAATAGGCCAATCCAATGTATAAATACATATGTTCAGATATCTCCGGCCAAGTGTAAAATAAGAATTATTCCAGTGTAAATTACAATTTCACAAAAATCAAACTTTTTATGATTTTATTTAAAGTGTTATTCAAAAAAATCGTCCATTTCAATGATGTTCAGAAGATTACTTGGTTAATTTGGTCTCCGATATGAATAAAACTGGATTGTATCTATCCGACGAACCATTGAATCAACCTTGGGAGGCTGAATATTTCGAGTGCTTCATTAAATTAAATGGATCACATATTTCGTTTTTAAAAATCATATAAAATATTGCCCAGAAGATTATACCTTTTTACATTAGACAAAAAGTTGGATGTTTTAACTAGCACATCCTCCATTTCATCACACGGAATTTCAAATTTTGATACCATAAACGGTGATGTGAAATATAACGTAAATGTAAAATACCTGACGAAAAACTAAACGTACCTTAATTAATTCGCTGGTAATCGGCTGTTTTCTTTAATACATGTAGTCCAGGCAAGAAAAATATTTCAAGTTGACAATTTATCTTATCAACGTTCACTTATTTTTTAAACAAAAAATACACAAAACAATGAAACGGTTTCAACGGTTTTCGGCATAGAGCAACTAACATAGATAACATAAAGAATGTGATGTGATCTCTTGTTGCCAGTAGGCGTAGTAGGTAAAATCACACATGACCTGTGCAAACTTATCGGTGGTTTGTAGACAAGGTATTTGACTAATGGTATGATAACCATGAGATAGAGGAAAATTTTTGGGCGGTGTTGCCGGATCTATTAATCCTTCAGATTCATTTGGACTGAAGATTTTCAGATTTATAAAGCTCTTTTTGATTGCTTGTGCTCTAAGTTAAACGATCTCTACTCGATTTTGTTCTACCATTGAACCTTCACCTTAGAACCTACCTTTGGAATTTGTTTTAAAATCGTTTTTTGAATTATAGATGCAATTAGAATTAGAATTATTTATTATTGACCAGGAGTACTTCAGCGAGCTTGTTTTAATCAAAAAACTAGTAGTACAGCGTGATATAGTTTTGTCTAAATGTCAGTACTTTTTAAATACCTGTATAGGTTCGCCAAAAATCAATTATTAGTTACATTCTATATCTTCTCTCTTAGTTAGATTTCATTGGCAGGATACCGAATAGAGAAGTCATTTCACCTGGCAATCAAACAAATCACATCTTGCAGAATTTTCTACTTTGAAAATTTGTAACTGTGAGGGAATGTGTTAATGAGGAATAAAGAGTGATAGCAGAGGTATTTCTTATGGATCTGGAAGGACAAATAAACTTGGCGACGCTGCTCGGAAATTAAAAAAAACTGCTTCTTCACTTCTATCCCAGAGTTATCACACCACTTGGCATCAAATCGGCAAATGAGTTTATACAAACACAATTATTTTCCAGGCATATCTTAACATTTGTACTTTGCGAAATCTTGAATTTAAAGATTGGTTTGCCTTCCTTGATACAAAACCTTTCTATTAATAGTTCAAATATTCCATTGTCCTTGAGCGAGTGTAGCTCCAACTTCATAATATGTCAATACTGTCAATTTATGAATTGGATGTGCGAAGGCAAATGGTGAAGCAACAGTTGTCATATTAGAACTTTTATTATTTTGTGTTAGTTTCTGAAGTATTGTTTGGAATATGTTAATTTTCATATAGTTAAACGGAACGTAGTATTTTTTCTATTTTATATTTATCTGATAACATCCTGTTCTGATTATCAACATGTTGATATTTACAAACATTAGGTTCATTGGAATGATTTAGAATACTTGTGAAGTGTTTTTTTATTTATTTGGAAATGATGGAGAACCCGTCTACAAGAAATACACTGCATTTTTCTTCTGGTAAGTTTTCCTCTCAGTGGATAGTCATTGCTTTGATTAAATTTTTCATTATTGAAGTGAGTAATAACTAATTTTGAAGTTGCATTGTTTTCATTGAAGTTTATTGAAAATATTTTGTACTAATTTCAGCAATAAGAATGTGATTTATTGCCATCTCATCATGAACATTTTTCCTACTGCTCCACCACTAAGTCAGTAGGTGTTATTGTTTAACAATATTTATGTCAACAGTTACTACACTTATTAGGTACATATTTATAATACATGTATGCAATCTATTCAACTAATTACTTATTTTGTATACTAAATATGAATGTTATATTGAAAGCCAAATGGTATTACTGATACTATATCAAAACACATTGAAAAGGTATGTTAACATTTACTCTTACATGCAGATAGACTTTTAGGGACTTCTGGAAACTTCAAGTGTTATGTTGGATTAAATCACGTGATTTCAGGAGCTAAGGCCTTCAAATTGCACAAAAGGCATCGAGTAGATCATTGAAAGAAAATAGTTATTGAACTGAACGATCAGTCGGATCAGTCTGATCAAGTTTGAAAAAACCCTAAGATATGTCTTGCTCATCAGTGATTTCAGGTTGAGTTTTGGGTGGTAATTAAAACAATGTCTTCTGGAGGCATGTTAAGATTGAGGGCATTATTTCTGACCTAAGTATATCATATATTTGGAGACTTAAATTGGTAGCAAGAAGTTTCCAAGCGCTTTTTTATCAGGTGCTTCAAAAGATCAGCAGTTAAAGAAACATCTTGATATAATCTGAACCTATTGTATTCTTTCATTATTTTATCAATTTGTATTGACCTTATTTACATTCTCTATAGTTTTTACATTATTAAAAAAACAAGTCTAAGTCTTGACTAGTTTTTTACAGAATTTTTTTGGTTGGATCTTGTTTACAGGCATGCAGACATTTTGAAAACAATTTTTTTTTTACAAATTAGTTCAAAGAGGTTTGTGCACTTTGTCGTGGCTCATTTACATTGAGACTAAGGCATGATGAAATTTGTCACCTAACAAATGTCGACCATTGCAGTTTTGTTCAGTCACAACTTTCAATTCCCTTTTCAATGGTACTGCACTTTTTCTCCATTAAATGGTTCGTAGGGGTTGAAGTTGTGCATGATCAAAACTGTAAGGGTCATTCGGTGACAAATTTCATCAGGCACCATCGTCTCAAAGTAAATGAGTGCTGACAAAGTGCAAATATGAAAACCTCTTTGAACTAATTTATAAAAAAAAATTTTTTCTTGAAAATTTGTACAGAAATTGCGAAAATAGTACCGCATGACCCACATTCTTTAGTACAAAAATTCAGAGGGTTGATACTGATGTCTGATGATTATTCTCTCTGAGAAAATGAACTTGTTCCATAATTTTGACGATATATGATTTAAAATCTAAAACTATTATGATATAACACTTCACTGAATCGATTCTCATTGAATATTTTTGTTGAAGTTAATTTTCCAATAAACTAAACCTATGTCAATTAACAAATCGATTCGTTGATTCAAATGAATAAGTTTAAAAAAATTCTCAACTGATTATTTGAACAATAGAAATATGAAGAAACATTTATGAACGATTAAAAATTATAGTAAAGAAAAAAAGATTTTTTAAATAATGAATAACATTTCTTTCTGAAGTTGTGGAAAAAATGGTGTCCAAATATTGAAATAGTTATTTTTTTTACAAAAAAATTGAAAACATTTTATATTAGTTATTTTGTTGACATCAAAACGCTAAGCAACATGATTGCACGAGTCTGCGGCCGCGTGTTCGAAGGACAATCGGCGGCCTATAAATCAACCGGCCTGTGCAAATTGACCGTTCATCGAATTCCCGATCCGGCTTGCTTAGCCCGCGGCCGATTCCCGCGAGCATCCTGCGCGAGCGTCGTCCATCGATCGGACGTCGGGGCGCCTCTCCCGGCCGTCGTACGGAGTCGCAGTCACGTCGGGGCGCCGGCACGTTCCTGGCGGCGTCGGTCTATATCGAGTTCACGCGATCCACGCTGGAGTGCTCGCCGTTTCCCGAGGGAGCACAACAGGTATTTTTCATGTTTCGATCTTGCCCTGGCGACGCCGCTGGCTTTTTGGGTCAAGCTCGCCTTTTTGCTATTCGGGATATTTTTAAAATTTTTTTGTATGATTGTTGTTTATTTTTTCTTCTCTAATTTGAGGGGTTTGTGAAATGGATAGTTTTTGTAAGGCCATTTTAGGGTTTATTGACTTATTTATCCTACGTAATAAGTTTTATTCTACGTAACAAGTAGGCACACGTTTATTGATTTATTATTTTTGTGACTGATTTTGTTAATTTTCATTTGAGATAAACCCTCTTTTGTAAATTATCTGGAACAATCCAAATTCGTATTTTCAAATTTTTATTCTTTGGCTTTTATTCTACGTAACAAGTAGGCACACGTTTATTGATTTATTGTTTTTGTGACGGATTTTGTTTATTTTCATTCTAGATGAACCCTCTGTTGCAAATTATCTGGAACAATCAAATTTCGTATTTTCAAGTTTTTCTTCGTTTGCTTTTTCTGCTTTTTTACTACGGAACAAGTAGGCACACGTTTATTGATTTATTATTTTTGTAAGGGATTTTGTTAATTTTCATTCGAGATGAACCCTTTTTGCAAGATAATAACGAATATCTTATGGGATATCAAGTATTTAAAATTATTCATCAGGAAGTCGAACCCAATCGATTAGACACATTATGGCTCGATTATCGAATATTACAGGCATTTGGGCAGAACGATAGCACATTATATCAATAGGAACAAGAATTTGATTTCACAAACTTTGTCTATTTGTCTAGTCAATTTTTTTCAACTGTCACCATAAATCTCTGTTGATGAAGTCACAAAAGATGTTACGGGACGTATCACAGGTACCAGGTAACTTGTGCATCCTTGCTATTCAAATTTCTACGTTTGTTTCCTATCGCTTCATTCATTGCCTTATCCCCTAATTCAGTATTTCCAGAAAGAGACTTTTCCGGTTCTTAACTTTTACTTCCTATTTATTTTATGGTTCTTAGTGGTGGCCAATGTAATTTTATGAAGGTATCTACTACCCCTATAAAATTTTAGTTCTCTGGTGCAATCTAGAACTCGCTGAAGTAACTGTATTGGCGAAAAGAAATACTGGAATCTACTACACAAAAAAGAACTTTTTGGATCTTTTTAGATACCCTGAGAATAGCTTGGTTTCTTCAATGCGACTGAGTTGGATTCATTCACAGGGTGTCCAATTTTGACAGGAAAAAAGGTTTCAAGATCGAAAATTGTTTGAACAGAATACAGTTGGCGACGAGAATTTACGATGAGTGTCAAATATCTATTTGGTTTATTTCCATAATCTATTATTGATATTTTTTTATCAACGCATTTTCTGAAATTTATTGATATTCGATTTTCAATGTATTTAACTAATACGACAAAAAATGAATACCCGTAATTGAATGAATTTGTTTGAAGATTTTGTTTGTCAATTCAAGAAAAATGAATTTAATTGAGCACGGATCAATATTATTCAAAACTGTATGACAAAGCATCAACTGTCTATTTAATCTCTAATTTATTATAATATTCAATAGAATATTGTATTTTCTTCGAAAGGCTATTCATTGTTTTTTTTTCAGAGTCTGATTCTATGGTTCAAGGGTTATTCAATATGTTGTGAAATTTTTTGATATAAATATCGAATTTTCTGTTCCTTCCATATCCTGTTATTTAGTTTTTATTTTAGTTGTTGCTATATTGACAAATATATTGAATACCGAGGATCACTATTCATTTCAATCGTCATATTGAAATTAACGTTTCATTATTATATTTCACAAAATTTTTTTCAGTTCAATGCAGAAATTGATGTTGGAATTCTCAAAGTGACGTGAACAGGTACTGATAAATTGAAGGCTTCGTATTTTGTAGTTGAGGCATGCTAGAATTTTTTTTAAAATTATTTCGATGATTGTTGCTTCAGATCGTTGATGTTGAAAATATTGCATTTATTTTTTCATCTACATCTTCTATTAGTGAACTTGTGATTTATTTAACTGTTGTTTTTCTGATCGTCTCAGTGTTAAAGTAAATATAGAAAAGCTTGCATTAAGTTTTTAGCTCTTGAGTAGTAAATGTGTTCGACGTTCAAGTGTCTGATATCTTTCTATAAAACAAAAACTGTCGGATTCTGGGCTATGATGAGAAACTTAATTATGTAGTAGAAAATTGAAAAAGTGGAAAGTTTTTAACCTTTCTTGTTGGCTGAAGGCTGCTCGATTCTTTATTCTTGATTCTTTTTATAATTTTTAACCAACTCGAATATCGAGCCGAAAATGGTTTCAATCAATTGGGCCCGACTTCCTGATGAATAGTTCGTCGCCAAATTTGAGTATGTCCGCCCGGTCCTATACTCTCTTAATCTTCCTAAAGGGATGAGCTAGAGTTTATACAGGGTGGACATTTGAAAACGAAACAGACGAGATTACAGACGAAATAAGTTTTTTCGATAGAAATGCTCGGACAGGTCGATTTCTGTTTCGAGGGGGACAACTTAAGATGTAGGTTACGGACGCTTAGCGCTTCAACCCTTGCTTCTACAACCCTCACCCCCAAATTTTGAATAGGGAAGATGGGGGGAGTGATACCTCATTTGAAAGGTATTTTTATACTGATTTCAGCACAGTAATTGTTTTTTCATTTTATGCATTAGTTCTCGAAATATTTTCAACTAAGTATTTGAAAATGAAGTGGTGTTTTCATGGCACTTGTAGTGTTTTTTGTGAAAAATCGACATTTTGAGCTTCAAAACAACCATGACTGTGGCTTCCTTCCTCCAATCCACTGACATAGAAATCTTTAATCAAGATGTCGAACAAACAAAGCGTATTGCGAAGGAGCTCAATCTTGCTGAAACTCAATCTAAATTATCTTCGATATAATTTGCAGTATTTCCAATAACATGCGGTAACACATGATCGATAGAAATCTCCACGATTTCACGAAAGAATAGATACATCTTTTCAATATTCAAAGTCTCTGGAAGATACAGTTTTCCTGACTTTTTCAAATTATAATGCGATACACGACCTTTGAAGGATCTGATGTGTTCCTCAACAAGTTGCACCATTTCAGGACTCATCTTATGTGGTCGATTTTGATGCCTACCTACAACTTGAAACTAACAATATCTTATATTTCTGCATTTGTGATGTGAACTTACCCCTCATATCGTCAACCGACCTACCTTTCCTTTTAAGCCCACATTTTATTGATATCAGTCTTCTGTTTGTTATTCCATGTAGACTAATGAAGGCCTGCTGACACACTGATATTTCTTGGAATCCATCATTCTCCTCATTTTGAGCTCTAATTTTGTAGAGAAATGCACTGTCTCTCAAATTTGCAATATCTTCACTTTTTCGTGGACACGTCTTTTAACTGGCAGCATAGAAATCAACCCAGTTAAATGTCTGTTCTGGAAATTTTTGTCTTCTAATGAGTTGAATTCTTTTATAATATAATTTTTATTGCCGTCGCTCAACTTTTGAAAACATCGCTTTTTACAGCTACAAGGATTCCCAGTCTCAAACGTATGGTTTCGGACCTGTTTGTCAACATCTCTTAGACGACCACATGACTTTCTTTTTCGTGTGTTACTTACGATGTTTGACAATGACACAGAGTCATTATCACTGCTAGACTTGATCATAATATTAATTTTTACGACCTTGATGTCGTACAACAAAAGATGCCCTACACCCTTGAACACGATTGGAAAGAAACTGAAGCATGAATATATGAATAAATCGACTCCCCGTCTTGGCTGGCTATAGGACTTAGATCGTTATTTCGTAAATTGGAAGGACTTAGATCGCTCTTCCATTGGACACTTGTTTTTAAACGCGATTTTAGGGGAGATAGATCGGTTTTTCATTGATTTACGTTAGACAGAATGTACTTCGCATGCTGAACTGCCGTTTTATGTAATAAGTCTGATTTTCGATATTTTGGACTTCCACAAATTGCCAGAAAGATGGTCAAAATATGTACAAAATAGTGGCCAATACTTTGAATGAAATTTTTTACTTTCCCATTAATAATTGGTGTTTTATTTCCACAAAAGAACGCTCATTTTATACCGGTATATCTGATATATTAGTTTTCTCTTTTATGTTCGTTTGAGTTTGAGACAGAAGTCATCGCTAGATTAGCTCAGTGAAGACTGTATAAAAGTAATTCCATCCCTAATCACGATTTGTTTGTGTGTCAACATGCGATGTGTGTACACGAGCATCATCCTGTAAGAACAACAAAACACCTTTGGATAATTAATTGCAATGAACCCCTCTCGATGTTGTATCCTCAAGGTCTTAGGAGAACGTATCTCCAATTTCTTCATATTCACCGGAAACAGAATATTTTTTATCACCATTTTTCTACAAGAACAATTGTTTTCAAAATTGTATAAAGCACCCTTAAATACTCGAAGAAATTCCAATATGTATTTTGTTTATTCATTTCACCTGTACATAAGATCAGGGTAATGATATTGGCTATAATTCCTCTTTGAAGATTAATTTCATAAGGCTTTTGGAGTGAAAATAGCTCTTCAAAGCTATATGGATTGAAAATGTTGTCTTTTTAAATTACCTTCAAGATTATCAGATATTTCTCATGTGATTTATTTGTATTCATCAATTTGTTGGAAACAAGCAACTTCGTAAGTTAAAGTTTATGTATTTTTTTTATAGAATAGAGTATAAAATGTCATTGGAGTGAATAAAATATTTATAAGAATTTGAGATTAAACATTCAGTATTGCATATTGAAGAATTATAACATAATAAATAGTATGTAATGATTCATTTTGAGAATTGATTCTGATACTTCCTTTTAGAATGTGGTAGATCAAAGTTCGCATCCTAGTTAGTAGTTGTCCATAAATGAGTAAAAGATGTAGTTCTGTTATAAAACGGTTACCTTACCTAATCTACGCTACGATTTATTTGAATTTCAAAAAATGAAAGTTTTTAATAATATGTTCAAATTCACACAGAAGTGTTAGATAACTATCATTCACCACTATACTACATCGTCCAATGAAATCGCTCAATTTTTGAAAACGGACTAATAGAAACAAACTGTATCTGAAAACACTCAACCTCACAGTGTTTTCACTTTTAGAAATTTGTTTTTATCAAATGCCTAATTTGCATAGGAATATTAATACGTCCGGATAGCTTTACGATAAACAAGCAGTTGTTAGCGATAACTTCAACAGCACATTTGGCAGTTCTGTCAGTTTATTTTCTTATTTTACTATAAAGTAGATAAAAATGAAACGTTTTGGGAATTGTAATATTACTTCAATTGAGGAAAGTGTGAAGAAAAGTGTGCCGCTTAATACAGTGAAGTCAAGAACCTACATTTGGAAACAATTTGAAGAATTCTGTGCTGCCTGGGAATACCTTGTAAATGAAAAAACAAGTTTGTCAGAGCTCAATAATATTATGCTAGACTGGGCTTTCAATATGAAGAAAAGAGGTGAATCAGACTACAAAGAAAGTTTCGTAAAAACCTTGTGGAATAATACTGCCAAACAGCTCTAGGAAAAATTCTATTCCGAATGGGGCGTTAGGTTCGATCCATTCACAGACGTGGCTTTTAAAACGGCGCGGGATGCACGAAATGCCAAGAGGCGTATTTTGCAAGTGGACCCTGAGAAAAAAAAAGTTAGTGCCAAGGCGCTGTCTTTGGAGCAACACAAAAAGATGGCCAACTTATGTAAAGAAGATAATCCAGACTGCTTGAGCAGAAAATTTCATTTTATTGCTGCATTGGAGCTAGCTTGGCGCGGAGGAGATGGTTCATCATGCCTAATTTCGCATTTCCAATTCGAAATTGAAAACGATGGTATTCCCACGGGCCGAATTGCCTAGAATCCGATATTTTCTAAAACAAGACAAGGTGGTGCCCAAAAATGTTCGGAAACGAAATGGCTGACTCCCAATATTGAAGAAGATATTTGCCGGGGAAGATATATAAGCTACTTGTATCCAAAAGAACTGCTAACATAACCAGTGAAAGACTATTCCTTACTCCACATAAGAATTGGAAATATGGTTCATGGTTCAAAAACTCCCCAGTCGGTCCCAATACGATAGCTAAATGAACAAAAGAGTCGGCAGAACTCATTGGCATCAACACAACCAAGTCGAAGATAACCAACCACTCGCATCGAGTTACTGCTGTCAGCCAATTAGCCAAAGCAGGGATTGGCGAGGAACAGCTGATAAAGATAACAGGCCATTCTTCTGCAGAGTCAGTGAAACCGTATCTCCAACTGGACCAACAACATCACAAAAAAGTAATCACAGCCATAAGGAATGAAAAAAATGTCCTTCAAGAAACAACATCAGTATCTACTTCATCATTTGAAAATAATGGTCGTAATGTGTATAATAATTGTACTGTCAATAATTATTATTTTGAGAATAAAGATGAATAATTTGTTGTTATGCTTCTATCTGGTTATTTTTGAATAAAAAACTATTTTTCATTTCGTTTGATTTATATTGTTGAATGATCTTTCCAAATACCACACGAGATTCGATTTTTTTGAGAATACTCTGTCGTTTTTTGAAAATTATACAAATTTCACTCAACAAAGTGATCCCGAAATACCACTCCCTTTGGCTCGTAGTATTTTAAGGATAACTTTGTTTCGTGAAATTTAAACGCATTATTCCCAAAAAAAACTAGTGTTCTCAAAAAATTATCACCTCTAGTGGTATTACCCTTGACAACCTGGAATTATTTCGATTCAGTGATTTGTGACAGTCAGGGGCGGATCCAGAAAAAAGAGCCCAAATATTTGAAAAATACTACATTTGGGCAAATCTACAAGCATTCTGTTCGAAGAACGCGCTAAAAAGACTATTCTCTAATTAGTGTGGAGCATAAACTTTGTCACCACTCTGTATCGTGAACTAAAAGCTTTTCAATAGAATCACGTTTGATCCGGTGACCCTTTACTGGCTATGATCCAGTTATTATTCGTGCAAACCCAATGGTCGATACCTCTCTATTTCTATCCCAGTTGTTGTATGACCTGTTAACCCTCACCAGAGTCATCTGTATAGAGAATGGAGGGTTAATTATCCTGACAAGGTTTCAACTGGGGTAGGCTGGAAATCAGCTCGAAATTAATTCTGCAGTTGATGTCCTCTGTAATCTGGTCAAGTCAGCAGTATGTGTTATTTGAATATCAATCAGCTATTTGGGGAAGATAATCGAATAAATCTTGTGCTTATACGAGGGGTGATCCAAAAGTGAAGATAAACAGAATAATGTAGAAAAGCACTAACGTAAGGTGATGCTAATGGGACCACAAATGAATGAACAATCCTCTAGAATGAATTTATTCGATCAACTCTCGAAGGTTGAGATAATGGTGTATTTGAATTCATTGGCAAATATTTTTGCCAAGATGCATCGATTTTAGAGAATCGAGAGAAATAAATTGATGTGTTGTCCGATGTGCTACCTTGCTAGTAATGTTATATACTATTATTGTTGTATGCATCCAAATGTCATGAAATTTATACCAGTCTTAGGGATTAAGCCATCTACGGGTGAAATATTACAGAAGATGCCACTAGTGGTACTATTTTTCTTAAGTTCGGTTTCTTTTGGAATGGAGGGTATACATGAGTAGTGTTAAAATATCGAAATATCCCCATCCTGTACTGAATTTTGTAATTAATAAACGAGGTGTCAGTGAACTTTAGCAAGAGCCTCAAGTATCTGTATGCCGTAACAACCCTTTGTGAAACATGATTCATTATCCCACACTTTATGCATCCCACTCTGTTTTCATTTCCCGGACTCCAGAAGAGAAAACCTTTGTCGAAAATTCCGACAGGCATGCAGTTCAACATACCGCTCGCTGAAATAACTGCTCGAGATCATTTGCCTGAAACCCAACAAAATGGACAATAAAGAACAATCAGAACCTAGTGGAAAATGACTCTACCGAATCCTTCACGCTCGCGATTATCTCCTCTTTCTTTTAGCCGGCTAATTGAAGCTTCCGCCTGTTGAAGAGCATTTTCAAAGGTCAACGGTACACAATTGAACATCCGCGCGGCTTAGTGAGACTTCGGAGTCAACTTTGATGCGCCGCAACAGATTCACCCTCGACTATAATCGCGCACTCTCGAAAGATTGATTCTCAGTTGGAAAGATACTAATGAGGGTCTTAATTACCGTTGACTGTGCCTATCTCGAACTTGATGGCATTCAAGGAGTCGTATCGCTCTTTTTATTGATGTGTTTATGATGCGCCCGGAAACGATGAGGCGTTACGCGGTTTTAACTGTTTGTTGACAGCCGTTTTTCGTCTTGAATTGTTGGCACTCGGTTTAATTAGAAATATTTTGTTTTGCGTGGACTCCGCATGAAAATTTCTATTGGAATCATCAAGAGTAATACGCATGGAAAAATTTGCGAGGAGTTAGTCGTTCATGATAATGTATCGCAAGAGATCATTACGACTCAACTGGAGTTTCCACGGAGTGGTTTATGATTGCGTTAAGTTCTATCATAGATATCCGTCCGCTGGAGAGTATTTTAAATGATCAATGTACAAAAGTGAACATGCGAGTGCCTCAGTCAGACTTCGGATTCAACTTTGATTCGCCACAACAGATTCACCGTCGACTGTAATCGCTCACAAAGATTGATTCTCAGTTGGAAAGATACTAATGAAAGTCTTAATTACCGCTGACTGTGCCTATCTGGAATTTGATGGCATTTAAGGAGTCGTATCGCTCGTTTTATTGATGTGTTCATGATGCGCCCGGCAACGATGAGGCGTTACACAGTTTTAATTGTTTGTTGACAGCCGTTTTGCGTCTTTACTTGTTGGCACTCGGTTTCATTAGAAATATTTTGTTTTGCGTGGGCTCCGCATGAAAATTTCTATTGGAATCATCAAGAGTAATACGCATGGAAAAATTTGCGAGGAGTTAGGCCAGTCCTACAGTGGAAGCGGAATTTCTTCAGATCAGACAGTCTGGACGGGTCTGGCTGGGTCTGAAGGAAACAAAAACAAAGAAAATATATTGTTCTCCTACATTGGAGGCAGTGTTCGATCTGGTCTGGACTGCTCTAAAGAGAAACAAATCGGGTCGGGTTGGCTGGCCAGACTAAATCGGCTTCCAATGTGGACTGGGCTTAGTCGTTCATGATAATGTATCACAAGAGATCATTACGACTCACCTGGAGTTTCCACGGAGTGGTTTATGGTTGCGTTAAGTTCTATCATAGATATCCGTCCGCTGGAGAGTATTTTAAATGATCAATGTACAAAAGTGAACATGCGAGTGCCTCAGTCAGACTTCGGATTCAACTTTGATTCGCCACAACAGATTCACCGTCGACTGTAATCGCTCACAAAGATTGATTCTCAGTTGGAAAGATACTTATGAAAGTCTTAATTACCGCTGACTGTGCCTATCTGGAACTTGATGGCATTTAAGGAGTCGTATCGCTCGTTTTATTGATGTGTTCATGATGCGCCCGGCAACGATGAGGCGTTACACAGTTTTAATTGTTTGTTGACAGCCGTTTTGCGTCTTTACTTGTTGGCGCTCGGTTTCATTAGAAATATTTTATTTTGCGTGGGCTCCGCATGAAAATTTCTATTGGAATCATCAAGAGTAATACGCATGGAAAAATTTGCTAGGAGTTAGGCCAGTCCTACAGTGGAAGCGGAATTTCTTCAGATCAGACAGTCTGGACGGGTCTGGCTGGGTCTGAAGGAAACAAAAACAAAGAAAACGTACTGTCCTCCAACATTGGAGGCAGTGTTCGATCTGGTCTGGACTGCTCTAAAGAGAAACAAATCGGGTCGGGTTGGCTGGCCAGACTAAATCCGCTTCCAATGTGGACTGGGCTTAGTCGTTCATGATAATGTATCACAAGAGATCATTACGACTCAACTGGAGTTTCCACGGAGTGGTTTATGGTTGCGTTAAGTTCTATCATAGATATCCGCCCGCTGGAGAGTATTTTAAATGATCAATGTACAAAAGTGAACATGCAAGTGCCTCAGTCAGACTTCGGTTTCAACTTTGATTCGCCACAACAGATTCACATTCGACTGTAATCGCTCACAAAGATTGATTCTCAGTTGGAAAGATACTAATGAGGGTCTTAATTACCGTTGACTGTGCCTATCTGGAACTTGTTGGCATTTAAGGAGTCGTATCGCTCGTTTTATTGATGTGTTCATGATGCGCCCGGCAACGATGAGGCGTTACACGGTTTTAACTGTGTTGACAGCCGTTTTGCGTCTTTACTTGTTGGCACTCGGTTTCATTAGAAATATTTTGTTTTGCGTGGGCTCCTCATGAAAATTTCTATTGGAATCATCAAGAGTAATACGCATGGAAAAATTTGCGAGTAGTTAGGCCAGTCCTACAGTGGAAGCGGAATTTCTTCAGATCAGACAGTCTGGACGGGTCTGGCTGGGTCTGAAGGAAACAAAAACAAAGAAAATATATTGTTCTCCTACATTGGAGGCAGTGTTCGATCTGGTCTGGACTGCTCTAAAGAGAAACAAATCGGGTCGGGTTGGCTGGCCAGACTAAATCCGCTTCCGATGTGGACTGGGCTTAGTCGTTCATGATAATGTATCACAAGAGATCATTACGACTCACCTGGAGTTTCCACGGAGTGGTTTATGGTTGCGTTAAGTTCTATCATAGATATCCGTCCGTTGGAGAGTATTTTAAATGATCAATGTACAAAAGTGAACATGCGAGTGCCTCAGTCAGACGGATTCAACTTTGATTCGCCACAACAGATTCACCGTCGACTGTAATCGCTCACAAAGATTGATTCTCAGTTGGAAAGATACTAATGAGGGTCTTAATTACCGTTGACTGTGCCTATCTCGAATTTGATGGCATTTAAGGAGTCGTATCGCTCGTTTTATTGATGTGTTTATGATGTGCCCCGAAACGATGAGACGTTACATGGTTTTAATTGTTGGTCGACAGCCGTTTTACGTCTTTACTTGTTGGCACTCGGTTTCATTAGAAATATTTTGTTTTGCATGGACTCCGCATGAAAATTTCTATTGGAATCATCAAGAGTAATACGCATGGAAAAATTTGCGAGGGTTTAGTCGTTCATGATAATGTATCGCAAGAAATAATTACGACTCAACTGGAGTTTCCATGGAGTCGTTTATGATTGCGTCAAGTTCTTTATAGATATCCGCCCGCTGAAGAGTATTTTAAATGATCAAATGTACAAAAGTGTACATGCGAGTGCCTCAGTCAGACTTCGATTCATTTTGATTCGCCACTACAGATTCACCGTCGACTGTAATCGCTCACAAAGATTGATTCTCAGTTAGAAAGATACTAATGAGGGTCTTAATTACCGTTGACTGTGCCTATCTCGAACTTGGGGCATTTAAGGAGTCGTATCGCTCGTTTAATGATGTGTTTATGATGCGCCCGGAAACAATGAGGCGTTACACGGTTTTAACTGTTTGTTGACAGCCGTTTAACGTCTTTACTTGTTGGCACTCGGTATCATTAGGAATATTTTGTTTTGCGTGGACTCCGCATGATAATTTCTATTGGAATCATCAAGAGTAATACGCATGGAAAAATTTGCGAGGGTTTAGTCGTTCATGATAATGTATCGCAAGAAATAATTACGACTCAACTGGAGTTTCCACGGAGTCGTTTATGATTGCGTCAAGTTCTTTATAGATATCCGCTCGCTGAAGAGTATTTTAAATGATCAAATGTACAAAAGTGTATATGCGAGTGCCTCAGTCAGACTTCGATTCATTTTGATTCGCCACAACAGATTCACCGTCGACTGTAATCGCTCACAAAGATTGATTCTCAGTTGGAACGATACTAATGAGAGTCTTAATTACCGTTGACTGTGCCTATCTCGAACTTGATGGCATTCAAGGAGTCGTATCGCTCTTTTTATTGATGTGTTTATGATGCGCTCGGAAACGATGAGGCGTTACACGGTTTTAACTGTGTTGACAGCCGTTTTACGTCTTTACTTGTTGGCACTCTGTTTCATTTGAAGTATTTGTTTTGCGCGGGCTCCGCATGAAAATTTCTATTGGTATCAATGAGAGTAATACGTATGGAAAAATTTTCAAGGAGTTAGTCGTTCATGATAATGTATCGCAAGAGATCATTACGACTCAACTGGAGTTTCCACGGAGTCGTTTATGATTGCGTCAAGTTCTTTATAGATATCCGCCTGCTGAAGAGTATTTTAAATGATCAAATGTACAAAAGTGAACATGCGAGTGCCTCAGTCAGACTTCGGATTCAACTTTGATTCGCCACAACATATTCACCGTCGACTGTAAACGTGTACAAAGATTGAATCTCAGTTGAACGATACTAATGAGGGTTTTAATTACCGTTGACTGTGCCTATCTCGAACTTGTTTTATTGATGTGTTTATTATGTGCTCGGAAATGATCAGGCGTTACAAAGTTTCTGTTGTTCTTTGATAGCCATTTTAGTTCTTTACTTTCTTTACACTAGGTTTTATTCAAAATACTCGTTTGAGAATATTATGTTTTTCCCACTAATTATACACTATACTACTTTCTTCTGTGAGGATTGAAAATGGCCAATACCTACTTGACTTGATTTCTTTTTTTATTGCTTCCTGCATTCAACCTTTCAAAGAACGTTAAATTAAATCGAATCAATAGTTCACTAATGCCTAACTTCAATTTCAACTCCAGTTTCAAACTATTTCTATCTCTTACTGTAATTGTTACGTGAAATGAAGGCAAAGAACCAGACTGAATAATCAATTGAAATTGTCGAGCGTTGGATAACTTTGCTCAAAGTTTTTCTAGAGATTTTTTAGAGATTCTCACCCGAATATCCGAGCTCATTGATTCCCTTGGAATGGATTCTCAAACTTAATTCGAGTCCCTATCAATATTCATACCGGCAGGGAGGAATTCAGTAACGCTGAAAGAGCTTTTAATTTACCACGTACAACACTGGCGCGCCCACCTTTTTGCAATGAGGCCCGTTATTCGGTAATTAATACGCCTACATGGAAACTTTCAGCTACGTGCTGATTGGTCCGAATCCGATGAGTCTGAATTAATTTCGATAATTTTTCTCTCCCTTGGAAAGTTTTACTGATATTCTAGTCAAAATTTGCAATTAAACAATATTCATGATTGAATTCCAATTCTTTTGAGGAAGTAATAAAGGATGTGATGCTGAAAGGTTAAAAATATCAGGAGTTATAAATTGAGAGAAGGAAATAATACATTGGAATACAGGAAGAAACCAGATAAAAAATGGGAAAAGTTGAAGTGAAGATCAGATCGAAATTAGAAGAGTTATGGCAGATGTTAAACGGCTATTTTCAATAACCTATCTATCCTCTTAATCTATGGACAGATTCAAACTGGGATTGAAATAATCTGTCTTTGGTACCTGTTTCCGTTTCAATATTCTACCTGCTGATGACTGATTCTTACTGGCGATCCTCATCAATCCCTTCTTCCGAAAGGAGGTCAGATGGCGAAATTTTCATTGTTATTTGCCTACCTGCGTTTTAAAGAAATTTGAGGTTAACCAAAGATCTCAAAAATGATCTTTAGTAGGTGAAATCGTTTACCGGCCAAGTTCGATCAATAACGACCGAGATCTGTTAGTTGGAATTTTTTATTGTAGGTTTCAGAGAGAAAAAAATTAACGTAGATGGACTTGCCCTCAGGAAGCCAGTCGGCAGAAAGACGTGTCGGCAAGTACCATCTTCATTTCTCACAATTTTGTGAGTTGATAAGTGGTAATTTTTTTTTACTACTCTGTATAACTGACAACTAAGATTCGAAAACGCAGATAAAACTATCATCTAAGATCATGCCAAATTTCGAATTCAAATCTCAATATTGAGCGAAATATTGCCATTTTTTTGACCCTCAAATTTAATTTGAAATAAAAAAAAATTCATAATACAATAACCGATGAAGATGGATATTGGAAAGTAAAACCAATTAATTAAATTCTTTATACAGAATCATAAAAAAAATAGAAATATGGGGTGTCCTATTTAAAAGAAGAAAGCTGTTGCCAGTATTTCAGAAATGGACCTTAAATAACCTTATATTGGTATACAATATTTTATTATTTTACATGAATAGCCTTGTGGCACCCGATATATGACATACCATGCGAATGCAGAAGATCTTATATCAGAGAAACAAACATCCCTTGAAAGTGAAATTAAAAGAGCATCCAAGTTGCTGTGGATGAAAATCATTTGATAACTTGAACTTTTAGCTTACAGAGTAAATGTTAGCAGGGGTAGGTGACGGAGTGCTATAGACTTCGGTGTATGATATGAAAGCCTAGGGAAGAAAACCCTATTGAACATTTCATAAGAGTTCCACTCGAATCTTCCTTAATCCTTTATCATTAACGTTCATATTGAAGAACGTATTATACCAGAATGGTTTACGTAACTTCAATATGGGAATTTTATTTTGTGGAATGTAGGAAGTAATTTGAAATAAATCAGGAAAAGAATGATATTTGCTGCAAGATTACAGAGCTGCTGCAGTCTGTCTGCGAATATGAGGACGGACAATGTTAGACAAAACTGTTAACCAATGAACCGGTGTAGATCTTATGGTGCCAGTAATTATTCTCATGGGTGTATTCAATTGTGCATCGATTTTTTGTGTATGTGCACTGTTAAAACAAATAGAGCAACAATACTCAGCTGCAGAAAAGACTAAGGTTAGAGGTGCTGTGCGAAGAGTGGAAGCATCAGCACCTCAAGATGATGATTGGAGAATATTATTCCTAGTTTGCAGTTTCAGGCTCAGCTCATCTAAATGAGCCTTGTAATTGAGAGATGAATCTAATTTAATTCGTATGTATTTAGGATAGAAATTATGTTCGATAGGAGAATCATTGAAAGTTACAGCTAATTTCCTATATTTCTCATGATTATTCAGATGGAAACAAGATACCTCTGGTTTGTTGGGATTGGAACATTATCGCTCCTCAATAAAATAATTCTTCAAAATCTCCAAATTAGATGACAGTATGTTTTCCAGTAGTTCGGTCAATTTATCCAAGGTTACACAAATTCCCACTTGGCTGAATATTGGTAGGATTGTTCAATACACTATTATAAAGGAAATGTGAAAAGTCCTTATTGATCCGGCACGTGCAAAAAAATTTTCTGGGGGTCTAAGTTCACAAAAACGGGTTTTTCGCGATTTTCAGCAAAATGGTAAGTTTTATCATAAAATTAGCTCAGATAAAAATTGTAGATCAGAGAATTATCTATGAAAAATGTCAAAATACTTTTTTTCCTAAGAGCCACCGTTTTTGAGATATAACGATTCAAAAAGTTGAAAGAGTTGTAATCGTCATAATATGCACTCGTTTCCACGCCACCTTAGTAGTAGTGTAGTTAGCGCGTTTTTTTCAATGTGGTTTTCCCGGTAGACCTATTCCACTGATCTTTTATGATTCTGCTTAATTTGAAACTATTGAATAACTGTAGATATTGACAAGGGTTGAAAATGATGAAAGGGGTGTAAATTACAAAAAATAAGAAAATTTATCCGTCTGAATCTAAATCATCATTAACTTCTGCATTCTCTTGTTCTTGTTCTTCTTCTCTTCCTTCTCCGTCTTCTTCTTCTTCTTCATCTTCTTCATTCTGGGTGTTAATAAATTGTCCCAATAATGACACATCGCATTACTCTTCGTCAACATCAAATGAATCTTCAATTGTTGGCAATTCAACATTGGAGCATGACCTGCCTTGACAGTTTGTACATGCTACAGAACAAAACAGTCCAATTTTTTTACAACCACAGCCAGAAGTTTGGACGCCGATAGTTCGATCCAACTTAAAAAGATCATCATATCACAGATGAGTATATAACATCGTTCATTTTCTTTCATGACTTCTGTCAATTGACTTTTTGAAAATTGATAATTTTCAAAAGGTTTCTTACTTTTCTCCTTGATAAAGATAGAAGATGTCTATCGAAACGTCGGAAATCATTACATCCACAATAGATGATGGTAATAGCCCAAACAATCATTCAACACTTAATTTTTACTGTCCATTTTCTCGGAGGATTGAATCGAATCACCCCGTATATGCATCATAAAGAAAAAAGTTTCATTACCCATTGAGAACTGTGTGAGATCTAAGAAATGCAAATGAGCCCCCAATAAATTCACCGTTGAGACATTTCAGCTTTATTCTATGTCTAATTAAATATCTAACCATAATACCGAGTAAAAAAATCATAATGATCACGCACGCCAGCTCTCCCATGTAATTAAAAACGAATCCAGCAATCAAATACTTTCTTCGAACTATTCCCTTGGCATAAAACTCGCATCGCTAGCAAGGATTTCTCCTCTCAGACTCGCTCTATACATCCGCAATTTTCATTTTGACATATCTATTAGAATCTCCATTCATGTGTTGGGCGTGTGGGAGTTTTTGCGAACGCGGATCTGCAATTTTCACATCGTCGAGGATAATCCGGTAGCGCACAATACTGCAATGGATACTCTTTTCGACTGCGGATCTGTTGAAAGAGTTCCTTCTATTTCCTTTGAATGGTACTTCTTGAGGCTTAAAATATCAGCTCTCGTTTTTTTCTTGAACATAATTTGTTGGCAGTGAAAATTTTACGGGAACAAAGTTATGAATAATTGTTTGGGTTATTACCATCATCTATTGTGGATGTAATGTTTTCCGACGTTTCGATAGACATCTTCTATCTTTATCAAGGGAGAAAGTAAACCTTTGAAAATTATCAATTTTCAAAAAGTAAATAATGACAGAAGTCATGAAAGAAAAATGAACGATGTTATATAATCATCTGTGATATGATGATCTTTTTAAGTTGGATCGAACTATCGGCGTCCAAACTTCTGGCAGATCTATAATAGATGGAGCACTTATGGAATCAGGTGTTATTTTCATAAATGCTGCTTCTCTTTGATTTTCTTCTTGCAAGTTTTTCTTCTTTGGATATTATTGATGCTTCATCCCACTTTATACGATGATTCTCATCTACAGCATGTTGGACCAACCTGGATTTGTCGCTGTCTAGTACTCGTAGAAGCTTCTGATGTTCTTTTATTCGTACATTCAGAGGGCGTTTAGTTTCTCCGACGTAAGATCTTCCGCACTCGCAAGGTAATTCATATATGCAGTTCTTTGTCCTTTGTGTCTCATTATTAGGCTTTACTTTTGTAAGTTTAGCTCTGATAGTGTTTTAAGTTTTGAATGCAGTCGTTATGTTGTATCTATTTCCAATTCTTCTCATTTTCTCCGACAAACCTTTTACATAAGGAATTACGGTTTTAATGGTCTGATTTATATCTGTTGGTTCAGGTTGACTTTCTCTTGTTCGTTTAGCTTTTTCTAATATCTTTTTGGGGTAGCCATTGCTTCTAAGAGTTTTCGAGATGTTATTTATTTCTTCATTTTGGTCTTCTTCAGTGCAACAAATATTTATTGCTCTATCAAATAAACATTTTGCTACTCCCAATTTAGTGTTTAGTTGGTGGTTTGAATCAAAATGTAGATATTGTCCTGTGTTCGTTGGCTTTTTATACACAGTGGTTCTAGGGATTCCATTTTGTTTATGTACGAGTACATCTAAGAATGGAAGTTGTCTGTCTTTCTCGATTTCAATTGTGAATTTAATTGATTCCTCTTGATTGTTTAGGTATTGAAGGAATCCATCTATAGTGTCTCTCCATGTTGCCAAATAATGAAAGTATCATCTACATATCTTTTCCACAGTTTGGGTTTAAGTACATATTTTTCTAATGCCTTCTGTTCGAAATTTCCATATATAAATCAGTTTTTTTTGACGTCAAAAGAAACATTTTCTTCCTATAAAATTTTTCCAAATTTGGCCCCGTTCAAAAGATAGGGTGTTGAAGAAGGCATTAGAAACATATGTACTTAAACCCAAACTGTGGGAAAGATATGTAGATGATACTTTCATTATTTGGCAACATGGAAGAGACACTATAGATGGATTCCTTCAATATCTAAACAATCAAGAGGAATCAATTAAATTCACAATTGAAAGAACCACTGTGTATAAAAAGCCAACGAACACAGGACAATATCTACATTTTGATTCAAACCACCAACTAAACACTAAATTGGGAGTAGCAAAATGTTTATTTGATAGGGCAATAAATATTTGTTGCACTGAAGAAGACCAAAATGAAGAAATAAATAACATCTCGAAAACTCTTAGAAGCAATGGCTACCCCAAAAAGATATTAGAAAAAGCTAAACGAACAAGAGAAAGTCAACCTGAACCAACAGATATAAATCAGACCATTAAAACCGTAATTCCTTATGTAAAAGGTTTGTCGGAGAAAATGAGAAGAATTGGAAATAGATACAACATAACGACTGCATTCAAAACTCAAGACACTATCAGAGCTAAACTCACAAAAGTTAAGCCTAATAATGAGACACAAAGGACAAAGAACTGCATATATGAATTACCTTGCGAGTGCGGAAGATCTTACATCGGAGAAACTAAACGCCCTCTGAATGTACGAATAAAAGAACATCAGAAGCTTCTACGAGTACTAGACAGCTACAAATCCAGGTTGGTCCAACATGCTGTAGATGAGAATCATCGTATAAAATGCGATGAAGCATCAATAATATCCAAAGAAGAAAACTTGCAAGAAGAAAAATCAAAGAAGCAGCATTTATGAAAATAGCACCTGATTCCATAAGTGCTCCATCTATAGATCTGCCAGAAGTTTGGACGCCGATAGTTCGATCCAACTTGAAAAGATCATCATATCACAGATGAGTATATAACATCGTTCATTTTTTCTTTCATGACTTCTGTCAATATTTACTTTTTGAAAATTGATAATTTTCAAAAGGTTTCTTACTTTTCTCCTTGATAAAGATAGAAGATGTCTATCGAAACGTCGGAAACATTACATCCACAATAGATGATGGTAATAGCCCAAACAATCATTCAACACGAGCTCCATCATCAACAATATCTCGTCATCAAAAAGTTATGAATATATCAAAAATAATCGAAAATGACAATTATAGTCTTATTACACTTTATTTATTCTAGAACACACAGTTTTCTTCGACGAATAAGAGTGAATTTTTTATTCATTTCATAACATCAATCAAGTCAAAAAACTAATTAAAAGATGAAATAGATCACGACACATTTGTTTTGACATTTGTGTTTAACACTCTTGTCTCTTCAGGCATTCATATTCGATTTACTGTAATTTAAACAATTCTTGGTTACAACTTACAGTGTGACATACCGCAACGGAACAACTGCACGTGCCACTTCGAAATCGGTTGGTATTCTAAAGTCTAACCTCAAATATATGCATAAACAGGGTGAGTCTTTGACCACGCCGTTAATTTCAACCATAGATTCTTGACGTCAAAAGAAACATTTTCTTCCTATAAAATTTTTCCAAATTTGGCCCCGTTCAAAAGATAGGGTGTTGAAATTTCATAAAAAAATTGCATTTTCACCTGTAATATTCAAACGACAATATCAATTGAAATGATCTCTTGTAGAAGGTTTTTGATAACAGTCATGCATATTTTGGTATCAATAGATTTATTCAATTTCTTGTGGGTTTCTCACTACTACTGTACAGATTGGTTAAATTGCATGAAAAACAAATATCACTTGAACTAAAGGTCCGTATCTTGTACTTCTTAGATAAAATCATTCATCATCTTTTTTCCTAAATTGCCCCATTCTTGAGATATTTGAAGTTGAAAGGAATTAAATCGATATAATTTTGTCCAAATTTTCTGATTTTCCCAAATCCAACTCTGTGCTGAAATGATTCAATAATCAGATTTGTTCAATGTTGCCATATTTTATGTCTTCTACAAGGTTGAGAAAATATCTTCAGTCTATAGTTCCACCACTAAACACTATAGATGAAATTAAAAACTGAACAATTTTTGTCTTACATTCATTATTAATGATGTCTAGCACCTTGTTTAATATTTGACAGTGTAATATTCCATAATAAATAGAGAACATTTCCATCACTCACATAGGTACTTCGGTATATTTTCATGATGACCGTTGAAATAGGTAATGTATTTTCTGTCAGGACCTGCTAAATTGAAGACTTGTCTTTATGAAGAGCTGGTTCTTTATAGCTTCAGACTTTCAGGGTTCACCAAATAATATCTATTCTAACATAGGAATGTTTCAAATTAAGCTCATAAATGTTTTAAAAACTTGAACCTAGTCTCCTAGATTTGTTTTGTACCTTTAAAGAAGTTTTTTCACATCTTTATTTCATACATCGATTCAACATGGTTCACAAACTTAGGAGATAATAGAATTCGACTTAGTTTTAATATTTCGGAATGTTTGTTATGATGCATGGTTAATTAAAATTCAAGCAATATTTAAACTGGAAGCCATAGGCTCATAAACAAGAAAGATTGGAATAAAATGCTGACCATAATCATTTCATATTAAATTGAATAATTTCAAACTATCGAAATTATCCTTACAATATTTTCCACATTTTTTTAAAGAAAGGTACAGGTACAAATAACTGTTGAATAACTGTTGACAGTTTCAAACAGAATCAAAACAACAAGGAACCACAGAACGCTATTTTATTGGGAACTACCCACCATTTTCACTCTAGTTATTCTGAGAAAAATTATAACTAAAGATCAATAATGGTTTCAGATATTATCTTTCATTTAAAAAAATTTTCCAATTATGGTGTTCAGTAATAAATTAATATTCTATGGTAAGGTATTAAAATTTGACATAATCTATGAATAACCATTATTCAATATGTTTTTGTTTACATAATTAAAACAAATACTCTGAATATAAAAACCAAAAATTTACGCATGTTCAGTAAGTAATTATAGTCTAAACAGAATAGATTCATATTAATGATCTAACAAAAACTTTTTTATTAAAGAACACCTACTTGGTTTTTCAGAAACAAATTTAGGTGATCAAACTCAATTTCTTCAAGCAAGTATAATTGCACACCTAAATCTGGGAATACTATCCAAGTAGTATTGTTATTGGGATTCAGTACAGAAAATAATCATCAAGCAAAGTAACATCAGTTGATGACGAGATATTGTTGATGATGGAGCTCGTGTTGAATGATTATTTGGGACAAAGTAACATCACTTTAAAATAGATATTCGTAGTGACATCATTCATTGTTGTTGAAGATTTCGAAAAAGATTTTCATATTTTTAGCAGTATGATATCAAGAGACCTCATAGACCTGTTCACTGGTCTCTGTCAAGAAGAAGGAACTTAAGAAATATCAGTGTTTGGAAAATCATTGATGATTTTTTCTGGCTTTGAGTGAAAAAAAGCAATGTGACAACCTCATGCCTTGGAAGTTTTCATAGAAATATGGTTTTCATGATTTGGAAATCTTGAGAAGAAAATTACAGATGTACGATGATAACATCCAATAATTCTGAGGTTTTTTTTGGAATTTCTTACTAGAAAGGGATGGTTCAGAATCTTGCAGTAGAAAGAAAATATGGTAGAACAACAAAAATCTATATTTATAGTGTTGAATTTTTTTTTATCAGAAAATTAGTATTTTGTATCTTCCTTCTGAATATGGACTTCATCAGATGAAACATGAGTGAGTGAATCATTTTTTAGGGGGAAAATAATGTTTTTAAACAATTCAGGTGCAATAGTGGATGCTGTGGAAGGTATTTGCCCTATGTGAAAACTTAAAATGCTTATAACTTTTTAACGCAGCTGAATATGGAAAAACCGTAATGGAAAAAGTATTTCTTTTGATCTCAAGAACCTATAGTTGAAATTAACGCAGTGGTCAAAGACTCACCCTGTATACACTAATGTCGAAACACATGCGTCGTATTCTTTTTAATTTTTTATTAATTATTTTCAAAATTGTTTGACGTTATATGATCAGAATGAAAAATTCTCTCTTATTCATCAAAGAAAACAGTGTTTTCTAGAATAAATAAAGGTATCATTGATATTCCAATAGAAAAGATGGAATAGACTTGTTCAATTAAATAACTATGCATAAATGATACTAGTAAAGTCGAATATGGCACCTGTTGAATATTCTTCGAATTGTGAAATGTTTGACCTTGTATTGATATATACATCCCAGCAAGCCACCACCAGTTTGCAATATCGGAGGGCGAGTCTGTCAAGTGTCAACGCGTATAATAGTCTCGATCATACATTTCAGCACGCTTATCTCCTCCTAGTTCTCCACCAAAGTTTGGAATTTGCAATTTACATGAACGTCCTTGGCATACATTTGTATTATTGTTGGCATTGTAGCTATGAGATACGTTTTGAGAGTAACCGAATCATCGATAGCTATTCTATACGTCTGACATTTGTGCGATATTCTCGTTTTTATGATGCCATAAACTTTCTCGATGTACGTGTGTTGTTCACCTGTTATGGAACTGAACAACTAGCTTAAGTTCACCCTAAACGTTCTTGTTTCATCTTAGAATCATGGTAATAACATCTCGGTCAATTTCCGGATCTAGGTAGCATGAAAACTACAAATCTGCAACCTAGAGGACTGATTATCAAGAGCAACTATTGCTATTCTAATTCAATCTTAAAAGCTCCTCTAGCCTCCCACCTTCACGAGCGTTGCCTTCTATATTTTGGGATTGGACAACCATATTGTTGTTGTCTGCTAACTGACAGCTCATCGTAAAGCTTGACATTTTCGAGTAGTCAGAACGTTCTTTGCAATTAAACCAGTCTTTTTAACTCGTGTAACTTCTTCTATGGATTGTTAGAACCATCAGAATTTAATAAGATTTAGCACTGTGATATGAGGATCTCTTGAAGTAAGATCGAATAATTGGCTTTCAGACTTCCTCGAACTCTATTTTAGATTTTCTTTTCATTCTGGACAACACACAGATGATAAACGCCATAAAATAATCATATCCAATAATCTGTATAATACTGGATGAGGTTATAAAAGGGGGGACATTGTATCCATGATTAATTCTCAATTATTTCTAATTCTATCGAGACCCTTTTGCCGAAATCGCTTCTATTTAATGGACTTAAGGATACGTTTGCTGACCATAAGTTTGTAAGGATATTATAACTGAGTTTAGGGCGATAAGAGGATTTTTATGTCAGCAATTTTCCTCTCGGCAAAGATATTATATGGCTTTTTCATATAATATATAGAAAATTGCTCGGAGTGCCCAGATTTTCTTGCGTCTCCTATCTTATAAGAGATGCAGAAATTTGTTATTTTTCTGAAGTAAATCGTAAACTCATTATTGAGTACAATCACAAGAACTCTTCAGATGGCTTTTATTATGCACTGATGATAATAAATTATTTCTGATTCATATTTCAGAGTTAGTTTTGCGGCCAATTTTTTTATTTGTTACAAGAGGACTAAGATGCACTACATTTGGTAAATGAATCACATGGTAATATGAAAACGTTGGCGTTGGGCGTCAAGTCGGCACCAAATTGAATCTTCAATTTCTAAAAAATACAATGATGCATTTGAGGTTTAATGATGCTTTAATATGCTTCAAAATATTTCTCAACTTCACGCTTGGTCAAAACTACTTTAGATAATTTTAAAACTAAAAATGATTTTGCAGCCGTTTCAGAAGCACTAAGAGGAAACAATTAGGCACTTATGTTTGGTGCTCTTGTTCTTCGAACAGAGTGCTTATAGATTTTTTTTTAACAAAAATAAGCCCGAAATTCGAGTATGTTGGTGCTGAGCGAATGTCAGTACCAAATGAAATATTCACTTATAATACCACAAGAGCAAAATTATCGGGTATTTCCCGATAGGTTCGTTGCAAACAAATGAAGGAGTCAAGTTTTTCAGGTTAAAAAATCACGAGCGCGATTGATTTTTGCTGAAAATTTTATTTGTTTGCAGGGAACCTATCGGGAAATACCAGATAATTTTGAAGCTCGTGTGGTATTCGGGGGATTATTTTTCTGTCCCAAATGTCGGCCAATAGAATTGCACCATGAGACGAAATGTACAGTTAACAAATAAGAATTTCATAATGAATAAAACAACATTTAATTAAGAATCAGTGTAGTGCAATTAAAAATACAATTGTTGTAAACATTGGTGCATGTTTTCTTCAAGTCAGAGGTATCGGTAATGGTCCCAGAAGAGGTAGATGGCATGAGGTTTATGCTGTTGATGGCATTTTCTGCAGTAGGCTCACTTCTTCGCAGTTTCTTGACAATTAATTCGTGGTGTTCCTGGTCGAGTTGGAGATACGGCTTGATGGAATTACTGTTGGCATGTCCAGTTATTTTGATTATCTGCTGCTCTCCCAGGCCCGATTTCGCTAGATTGGAGACGGCTGTTGCACGACTGGAGTGATTGGTGATTTTTTGTTACCAAGGTCAAGCCCAGCTTTTTGTGCTGACTCCTTAACCCACACTTTTGGCCTACTGGGGAATCCTTGTACCACCTAGCGCCTGGAACTTTATTCCAGAATGGATTTTGGGTCAGGAATAGTCTGTCGCTCTTGATATTGACATCTCTCTTCTCTCTCAATTTCTGGAACAGTCTCACTGGGCACTTGTCAGGGATTGCCTGATTCTCCACCAGCCACTTGCTGTCTGATAATTTTTATCACCACCTTGTGTGGTCTTGCTGAAAATTGGATTGCATTCAATTCTCCCAGTTGTTTTCCCGTCATTTCGCTGTTCTGCCTTGAAGTGATGTATTGACGCCATGCTGCCCTCACCACCTCTCCAAGCCAATTCCACTGATATTATCATGAATAATTTTTTCTGGAGGCCATCAGGAGTTTCCTCGTCCCAAACAGTGGTCATTGCATCCCAATCTTTTTCCTCCAACGCTGCTGCACTTGCCCTCCGTTTTTCCGGAATAGATTGTAAAGCCTTACGCTTGGCATCACGAGCTCCTCGAGCGGTCTTGAATGCAGCATCCGAAAATGGGTTGATTTTGATGTCGAAATCGTTCAAATACTTTTCTTGAAGTAATTTGGCAGTCTGATTCCACATTGTTTTTATTGTACCTTCCTTATAGTCTTCTCCATCCATTTTCTTCATATTGTAAGCGTAATCTTTCATAATGTTTGCCAATTGCGCTTCACTCGTTTCAGCACTCAATGTGTATTCCCTCTCAGTACAAAAAGTAGTAAATTGGTTCCAAACTGTTTTTGTTGCCTTCTCCGTATTAATGGGAACATTTCCTTTGACTTTTTTATCGATGGTGGACAGAGAACAAACTCCAAATCGACTCATTTTCATGCAAAATCTCCAATTTTCACAATTGAATTCAACCTGTCAGTTTGACGTGTGCTTAATTTGACTGGATCATGTTTTGTTTATATATAGCAACTACCAGAGAAAATTTTCAAAAAATTAGCAGTATAATACCATGTAGGTTGTACCACGCGACGTCGAATGGTGCAATTCTATTGGTCGATATTTGGGTCGGAAAAATAATCTCTGATATTTTCAAAACGATTATTGATTCGGGATTAATTAGACACTCAGTTTGATGAATGAATAACGTAGAAATTTGAAAATATTGGTGTCGAGCGTAAAGTCAGCACTAAATAAACATTCAAAAACTACAAGGCTTAATTTGAGCTTCAATAAAGCTTTGATTGTCACTAATTAGGCTCTAAAAAATTGACATTACTTCAGTTTTAATGCTTCCAATTTCACGGACCCGCGATTACTGACCCAAGGAAACTCAACTTGATGATGGTCCAGTTTTGAATGAAACAATAACTCTTAGACTAAAAACCCCGTTTCTAATCGGGAAATCTAATAAGATCTCCGTCTATTGTTTCTTTGAGCGTGTGCGCTAATTGAGTATTCTCTTTCAGCGGAATTGAATACCATCGGCAGTCCGAACAATGAGAGATTCAATTTGTTATTTGTGAAATCGGACTCTTTCTGGGTTAGGGGAGAACGTCGGTCCTCAGTTTTCCGAATATCTCGCGTTGGGATCTAATTGATCTTCGAAGAGGAAGTTTGCGTCTTCCCTCAAGGACACAAAGACCGCCGATGAAAATAGAAAATTTTTGAGGCTATGTCCATCATCTATTATTGATGTTCTTCTAATCAACGTTTCGATAGATATCTTATACGGTTTTCCGCCTAATTTTCTTCGGAGAAGCAGAAACTATTTGAATAGTAGTAATAATTTTTCTAGAGAGCATTTAAACATTGAATTTTAAGTGTGCAAACGTAGAAATGGAACCATATTGTGGCCTCCTAACAGTCTGCATCTAATCCCTATGGACTCATAATATTCTGGGTTTTTAAAGACATAATAAATAATAATAATATCATGAAAAACCTAGTTCAATTATAAATAATTGATCTTAATGAAAACAATCAAGCAATTTCTGATGCAATTCAAAATTTTATTAGACGTTCTCAATTATGCATTTAAAATAATAGGGATCATTGCGAACATTGTAACGGTAAAATAAATATTTTTATTTATTTAATTTAGAGCACAAAACCATCTCACATTCACCTTTTTAGAGTTTAAATAGCTGCTTCCACACCAGTCAATACTCGAACAATTAAAATTTATTCCACTCTTCCTCAAATACTAGATATTTACAGTTTGTACAAATGTTGAATTGTCTAAATTAAAAGTTGCAAGTGGAACTGATTATTTCCTGGCTATAAAAATCAACAGGTAATGTCTACAATTGTTGCTGAAACTTATCTTGCCTGCCTTGAGTTCCAATTCATGCGAACAGGAGCATACAACTATTCTGAGTGTTCGGGATGAGTCTGGTGTCGAAAATGGGTCTCAAGTCTTCCACCCTGTAGACAAACTTTCCAACAAAAACTATTTGTTCTCCAGTCCTCCGGGAACCATCTGTTAGTACGTCGTAAAATTCAACAAATTTGTTCAGCCTCGACAAGGTATGTCAAATTCGGTAATATTATAACTCCGGCAGATTTGGTTCAGTTCTTCGGTAAATTTCCAACTCCGTCAAATTTTGTTCACTTCTTCGGTAAAGTTTCTACTGCGGTAGGCTTTGGCTGTGAAAATCAATTTCATAAGTTCTCGAAACGATAATATTCCACAGTTTCCAGCGATCCGAATGTATTGACTCACAAAACAATAATCATTTAAGAGAAGGAAAAATATCCATGTGTCCAAAAAAAGAACACAATGGTACAGATAATTCGATAAGAAATTCATCAGGAAATCTAGAAACTGAGAATCGAAAAAAACTAATCACCGAGCAACAAAGTATAGCACGAATATTGAAACAGTTAGGAAGGTAAGTTGATTCATCAGACATCTCTCCGAAAGACACGTCGAAAACTAAATATGGTGGTCTGAAAAAGAACGCACTTACATAAAACAACTAAATACGTCAATTTAAAATTGAATAAACCTTGTCTGATCAAAAACTGGACTCATCGAACGTTATAAAACTGTTCGCTACGAAAAAATTTCTATTTGATGATAATTTTAATTCGAGAAAGATCATTACACTAGATAGACACATATAATTTTTAAAATTTTAACACGAGAAATGATGCATAATCGAAGAACGTCGATCGAAGTCAACTTCTGCCCTCTTCGCGTTAGACAGAAACACAGAGATCGCATCACGGAGATTTCCGAAATAATCGCTATCGGGTAAATTGGCCCGTTACAACATCCTTCATAACTTATTACTCGTTTATAGTTTAAAGTTATCTTTGTTATATTCGTTACCTATTTTGTATGTAATTTTGATTAAATGTTGACCAAAACTCATTTATAGATGCACAACTTTTAGTTAATAACTTGAGATAGATGTAAGACAGGGGTACGATATGGTATGTTTTTGAAATCAGAAAGAAAGGTCTTTCCAAAAATTTAATAATAAACAGGGTGCTCATTGAAAGAAAAGAATTCCACTGTACGTTCGTTAACGTGATAATAAATTTTTTTTAAGACCACACAACTTTTATTTTAAACATTTCTTTATGTATGCAATATCAACTATGATAAGGGCTGGGACATTTTTAATGAATAACCTTGGCTTCTCGCTCGGTACTAGATTATCATTGAGTTTCGGAATATCATGTATATTATGTAAAATGACGACTTAAAATTGGGTCTTCCCCTAAAATGAATTGTTGGAGTTGAGGACACGAACTTCCGTTTCTATGGTTTCAACCTCTCGAAACTATGATCCTGTTGAATCGATGTATCCCATTCATCATCCACGCGATATTCTCTGTTTGCGCAACTTCAACTACTAAACGAGCAAAATCTGAATCTTTATTTATGTTTCGTCAGTGCAATCCATTGTGGGTCTTCCCAAGAACAATGATTCATCTTATATTCCAACGAAGATCCGAGCAACCAGGATCATAGAGAAGATTAGAGCAGTAACTACGCCAACACGATTGAAATATTTTGAAACAAAAATTAATCATTGTTAACGATCACAGTGTTTATTTATACAAAGACGCCAAAAAAATGTAACACACAGTTTCATTCGGGCGTTTAGAAGAAATGAACATGATATAAAAAGAACCTCCTCTCATCGAAAATCGAAAAGAAAATGATGGAAAATAAATTCAAGTCAGATTTAGCTGGAAAATTTTAGGAGCTTTTGATGTATATTTACAACATGGATCAATAAGTCTCGAGACTAACCCAGAGATGGCGCTCGTAGTAAACCAGTAAGCTCGTCTATCTAGAGTACTAACGTTTGCTTGAAACGTGTCAAAATTTTAAGTCGATCGGACCAGAAAAAGCCGAGTTATCGAGGTTAGAGTAAAGTCGTCTTGTAGTTTGTTTAAAAAATTGAAAAAACCAAGTTTCGTGTTCTGATAAAACATTGTTTTTTAATGGGTAAAACACCTTGCAAGCGAAACAATGGATTGAAAAATGTTACCCGGACTCTTGTCCATCAAAAGCAACGATTTGTCGAGTTTAAACGTGGTCGTACCGACACAAATGACGCGGAACGCTCGGGTAGACCTGTGGAAGCCGTTACACCGGAAAATGTGAGTGAAGTGACAAAAATTATAATGAGAGATCGTCAAGTGAAGCTCCGTGAGAGGGTATATTATATTAATAACATAATGTTATTCGGCAACGCTGAATCTTCTCCTATGACCGCCTCAGATGAATGATACACGTTTACAATACACAATTTTTCGACGTCACTGACGTCCTTGCACTTCTTGTGGTTGGATTGGTAGCCCGATAACTGTTGCTCTTTTCACACCACGCTGCCTTTAAGATTGATGGAGAGGAAAAGAGCAGATTGAAAAATGTTGGTAAAATACGCAAAGTTCGCTCTTGTGTAAGGCGGCATCGCCATCTTTACCCAAGAAACTGTTATAGTGGCTCATTGTTGCCACTAAATAGACCAACTTCGATGTGACTGAAGATGCCGCAGTTTACCCATCAATGACCGCATTTTCAACGGGTAATTTGTGAAGAAATTGATGATGCGGGTTACTAACACGCGTGGGGTTATTGTATGATATGAACACGCTTACCTATTCTTCCACATCAACGGAAATTTGGACGAAATTGGTGTTTGTTCCCTTGGAATATCACCTCAAATAAGTTTAGAATTATTATTTGGGCAGTAGCCATAATCTCTTGATTTTTTTTCCAACGTTTCGATTGACATCTTCTGTCGTTTTCAAGGCAAAAATTAGCTTTTAAAAAAGTTCAATAATAGTATATTCTAAAACAAGTTGCAGAATGGGCATCTATTCCAACACGAATGCCTTCTGCAACGAGTATTAGATGATATTTTCTCTATTTCAGTCAAGAATTGTGAGAAATTTATTGGAATTCAATGAAAAATTCAGATTATACCTCCTAGTACTTTTTGTATTTTATTTTTGCAGTTGGTATGACTGATACGAGAATTGACAGGTTATAGAATTTGAATAATGCGTTCAAATCTCTACATGGTTTAATATTGACAATTGACATGCAATGGACGTGTGTTGACATTCGAAAGGATAGGATGTCAGTGTTGTCAACCACAAAACGAAAAATATAACTATAAACAATGCTGTAATGAGTTCATTACAGCACTGTTTTCAGTAATGTAATGAACGCATTACGACACTGAATTAGAGAAAATGAAATTTTTCACTTGTTCATTTTTGGAGCGCCCACATTTAATTTATTGGTTTCAATATCTTCTAATTGCTTCCTGAAAAAGAGAAGGCAAAATAATTACATGCATTAATGCCTATCAAGCAACTTTTGATAAACACACATATTTTACTTACTTCTGAAAGATACAACGTCTATACTCGTTTTGTTTTTGGATATGGAGAATTTTCTTTCACTAATAAATCTTTTTCCTATTAGACTAGATTCTGGTGAAAGAAAAGTATCGAAACAACAGTTAAAGCTACCTTAAGTCAACGCACATCAAAACTCACTTCTGTATACGGAAGGTATTATGACATATGACATGTCTCTAGAGCATTTCTGTGTTCTCGATGATCGAGACTTCGGAAAGTCGATGTTTATGCTATAGGCGGTTTGCGTAAATCTGAAAAGAGACATCTGGTGGCGACTTTCGGCATATTTGTTGTGAAAGAATTGTCAATAGATCAGTAATAACATTAGATTTCCTAGAACTTTTCAGTTGTTTTGGAAAGTATTTTTGTGAGTTTACCCAGAAGAAGGACGGATATTGAGAGATCATTTGGATTTTTGAAAATAAATTTTTGTCATTTCTCCAAAGAAAATGAAGAAAAAGGACTAGCTTTGAAGAAAGCTGGTCATTACAACATTATAGGGCGGACTGGTTTCATTACTTCCAAAGTAACGAGACAAACTTCGATAAATTTGCTACCTTACAATGTTGAAATAACCGTAAGCACACTTCTCGACTATGCCAAAATATGAAAATTTTTGTTTTTTGTACTTGTTCTTCCAAACGAGAAGAAAAAAATTGTTTGGCAACTCGATTAATACAGTTGAAATAAAACTTCTAGTGATACAAATGATGAGCCAAGTTTAATTTTCATCAAAAAAAGTAACAATCTATTTTCAACATTGAGTTTACAATTTCCATGGCCGCTGTAAGCTAAAATTGAATCTATCGAAGACAATACCAGCAATACACTTCAACTCTTCATCACATTTTAAAGATTTAATACCATGGAAGCCCATACATTTTCTTGGTTCATCGATGCCAACACGTTTGTCGTTTTTACTAACAAATAATTTGGTCTTATCCTTAATTCCTTCTGGCCTCTTTCCACTTGCACTGAATTACCTATTTCAATTAAAGATTCAACAATAGATCCTTCCTTTGACTTATCCTTTCTTCTTGATCTTGCTGTTTTTCTTTCAAATCTCTCCACCCCCATAGTGGAATTATCCACGTTTTTATACATCTGAAATAAGTAAAATGAGATAGGACATAGATAACTGAAACTGAACTAAACTTTGGAAAAATCGTTGGGTTATAAGACGGGCAATCAGGTATATTACTTTCCTACGAAATGAGCACTACATATCTTCTGGAATTTTGTCAGTTGCCATTGCTTGGAAGTACCATAATTACTAAAGTTAAAGTTTTGAATGAATGAAATTATGATAACATCTCCAATCAATCAGATATCCTTACCAAACTCTTCTAACTCTATTAATACATATCTGCTTCCGTTCTTTCTCGAACCATTTATTAGGAAAATAATAAAATTTAATAGAATTGTCTGTGTTATAATATGCATTGTTGAAACCAACTACACAACACTGAATACGTGAATTTCGTGAAGAAGATTGTACTCCTAGGCTTTCAGCATTCATTTTCGATATTGAGGTTTGTAAATCAACAATTGCATAAACTCTTAAGTACGCTTCCACCACAAAAGAATCAGAAATTATGCCCCAAATCAATATGTAAAACACAGGGAAATGACAGCGAATTTGAATTTTTTCACAACAAAAATGTCGAATTCCGCCACCGAGGTCGCCACATACAAATATGCAAACCGCCTATATGGAACTCGATGCTGGTTGACTGTCAAATTTGACGGAAGAATCTGTTGATCGGAGAATCAACGAACTCTTATGAAACCCATCGTAAAAGCGATATTCATAAATACTTCAAATTAAAAAACTCACTTTTCTTTCCAAACACGGTTACATCCGTATACACACAATGTTTATTCCAGTTTTATTGGGATTGAAACTACTGTAGGTGCATAAAATTTTGGACTATTGACTGTTTCAATTTTGATTGCATCCATTTACTTAGTAAAGGATATTCTCAAAATATCGGAATATCTTATATTTTCCGGACGCACTGTATAAGAACGCATTCTTTCCGCGAACCATAATCGATCGTCCATCAGGCGTTGCAAATCGACTTACCTTCTCCCAAATTCCCACCTCCCCCACTGAAGTCGCGTTACGCATTCTTGCTCCAATTGTGTGATTATTTCTGAAATGAAGAGACTGTTAGTAATTCACAGGCCCTCCGCGATGGCTTGTCGCGTACGAACGGTGTTTCCGTTCTTCAGCCACCGTTGACATCCGTGTGTAAGTTCCGTACGATTTCGCGGATATTCTGTGTGTATGTGCTCTGTGGTTAACGGTTGACATGGAGATGAGATGATTCTGACGGGACTCCCGCTTGGAGGGTGCCAGTTCTGCAGGAGTATCAAGAACGTTCTGGTTTCAGCAATGGGCTTGGGATGTTTTGTTGTGGGTAAATGAGGATATTTTAATGAAGATCACGTTTTATTAATATACAGTGCGCGTCGAAGTTATGGAACAAATCCGGTTTCTTATTCAGTTTTAAATAAACGGGGATAGTTCGTTATCTCAAGTCTATTGATACACGAAGAAAATATCCGATTCGGCATTTTCGACTGCGAAGCGCAGGTCCGCACTGGCACCCAACTCCGTCCAGAAATGCTAAATCCTACATTTGGATAACATCATCTTTTCCAAATAATTCTCCAATTCACATGGTTATAATGAGCAATAAACTTTTTTATTGCTCACAAATATTTTTTGTTTTATTGAACTTACAAATACCCGATACCCTTTCTGAACTCCTCGTATTACTTATTGTTTGAATGGCATTACACATCAGAACACATTTTCTAATTATTTAAACTGGCTTAAAATCAGTAAAGGTGCGTAACTTGTCACATAATCGGACTGTCATCCAATAAATCATCATTCAGATGAGTATAATCAGTCACTGATTAAATCGGCAGATTCTCTTCAGTATCGAGAGCAATGAATAAGCGAGATATGCAATAAAAAAAGAAACAAAAAGACGATTTTTCACTCGATCTAACACAAGTCCCGGATGAACGATGATAATTTTATCCACTAGAATAATTCGCCATAAAGAATTTCCAGTGAGCCGTGAAACTGATTAGCAAAAAATGAATTAATTTTATTGGTCCATTTCTACCGAGAAAGTCTCACACGCGACCAGCTATACGACGTATATTGAAGTTGTGTACCACAAAAATTTTTAGTATGAATCAGAAAAACGTAGAATAGCACTTACTTGGGGTCAGAAGGTTTTCTGTGCTTGTTCTGAAGTCTTCTACCGGAACAATGTTATAATACAACCGAGACAATAAATTTAAAAGAATCAGCAAACGTATATCTTCAAATAAATAATGAATTGAAATTTCTGCATATTTATAATGAAAAGAGTGAATCACTTAGAGGTACTTTTTCTTAATAAAAAAAATTCAACGAAAACAATTTTATTTTATAATCTTCATTAACAAATAAAAGAACCATCTTTACAATTATTTTTTGAAGATAATTTTTTTCAAATGCTGATCTCGACTACGGTTAACAAGATCCATTCGATAGTTCCATTTTTCGATGACGGGTGTGAGTATATCGGGTGATATTTCTCCAATGACTCGAGTAATATTGGCTTTCAATACCTCAATCATAGCTGGCTTGTCCATGTTGACTTTGGACTTCACATACCCCCAAAGGAAAAAATCAAGAGGTGTGATGTCACATGATCTAGCCGGCTAATTCTCTGGTCCATAGACCACAACAAACAGTTGTTTTTTCTGGATTTAACGGCAATTCTTGAGACTCTTCGGGTTGTTCATCACGCCAGATTCTGGCATTTTGTTTGTTCACGAACCCATGTCACCAAACCCACTCGGCTCCAGAGAGTGCACAAAGTACCTCCTCGGCTAGCTCTAGAGCTGAGACTACTTATAAAGGGGCGCCACTCTCTTTTATGATAATACAAAGGAAAAAAAAAAAAGAGAAAAGTACACTAAAGATCTCAGGGTCGCAAAAGAGAGAAAATAACGAACGCACTCTCAGGATGCCAAACGAGCCCGATCACACAAGCGGGAGGTAGTGGCTGGTAGAAAGAATATAGAGCAATTATTTAATAATATAATGAGCCCAAATGAAATACACAAGGTCCCTCAAACGAGGATATATCTTACAGAAGGTAGATCACTAACTAGTTCTTACTTCACAACCCGAATATTCGATATAATGCTTTATCTCTTACTAAACAAACAGTAATATCACCCCAAGGTATATACTTAGAGCCTCGATGGTAATCGTTACAAATAGCTCTTTACTTATATCTAAGCGACCTTCTCGATAGATCGGGTTTTATGTACTAAACAGTATTCACTGAATTGGGCCTCTTTGATACTAATCAATCTTAACTAAATTCTACAGACTAACCTTCTATAACAGTCTAAAGTACAAAAGGATATAATTTCTCAAACCATAATTATTCTCACAGTCTCGTAGATGGAAACTGGGCTCAAATATATTCCTGGGCCAACGTAGTACAATTTCTCACAGCAATGCGCCCTGGGTAGACGACAGGTGTGGTATCTTAGATGGCGAAATCTGGTGGAGGTCCCCAAAGACAGCTCCCACGGCAGTTCGACGGTAATTCAAAAGGCAGCCTAGACAAACAGCTCGAAGACTTCAAAGACAGTTCAGAATCTGCGGTACCTCGCAACGGTACAATAATAATTCCCAATTCGAAGCAGAATGATGCTAAAAATACGAACAAAAATCTAAAATACCTCGTGACAAACATAGGTTAACTCACCAATCCCACGTCGTTTTTCCAAACAAATACGCCACTCCGCTAAAGCGCAAAAATCTCACCAACGAACAAACCAAAACAACATGATAAGATTTCTTTCAGGGCTTCAGTTAGAATCCTGTTCAGATCCGCAAAATTGCGATTAATTATTCCAGGATATTTCAACCAAATATATGCCGGAAGAACGACGTAATTGACAACCTACGTCACATGCACAGAACAGGACCACCGACAACCGTCCATTGAAACGTACAAGATAAGCTGGTAAACTACTGCAACTAACGCCACCAGTTCGGTCGGCAGGTACTAACTAGAGCGGGAATTTTGAAACCGTGACAATATATTGTTATTCTCTCTGGAATAACAATGGAACCTGTGATAAATACGCGACTATTCTGTGATTGAAGAATGAGAGTCACAGGCCTCATACATAAAAATGAAATATCAGTCGAGTTGTGACGTTACTCATATTACTTCTTTGTTCGGTTGTCCATGACAATCATGCATTAAAAGAGAAAGAAATCGTGCATTAAAATGGGTCATTTATGCATGATTTTGTGAACGTTTAACAGAGCTTTTATTGGGAGGTCGACGAAAAAGGTATTTTCATTTGAAATAAAATCCTAATTAAGAAATCGTGTTGGTCCAACTAACTGCCTGTCTCTAACTCACGACAAAAGATTTTGGTATACGATCTGATCTTCCGCCAAAAGCGACCTCATTAAACGTATAAAATTTTAATTTGCCGACAGATTAAACGAGTAAACAAAGCCGACAAGCTAAAGTGCTAGTTGCAGAACCTCCGGATCGCAATAAACAACGCTGAAAACTTATAATTGAGGAAGTTTCCGCAGGAACAAACCAACAACGACGCAGTTTTTTTTTCACAAAGGCGGAAGAAACCTTAGATGGGCTGGGGAATATATTAATTCGATTATGGCTCATTCCTTTCCACGGGAATTGTCGTAATTCAGGGAAGAGTCGGACCGGGAATCCATACTAGAATGTATTACAGCACCATCTGTTTTATTATTCATGACCGCTACGCCGAAATAAAGATTTATATTGCTCGTTAATTCTATAACGTTTTATTGAGGCTCCAGGGATACATACGTTTATGTTGGGTTTCTATCCCGGTAGCCGTTGGAGTAGCACTAAAAAAGCTATGCGAGTTTTATCGCAGTAGGTGGGATTTTCGGTTTTGCTTTGCCGGACACTTTAGGACGTATGCATGAATATTATTATTATTATTACAATTTAGAAGATAGGGATAATCTATACAGTACTGTAACGTAAGCCGAGTCCGGCCCTTGCTACGCGTGTTCCGTCGTCGTATGGATCATGACAATAGGACCGTAATAAAGACAATAACTGTCATAAAAAAAGTTTCAGAATTACCCAAAATACTCTGGAATACTCTCGAAGGATCATCATGATATATACCAGATGTCAGGGTAGACCGTACGAAGTATTTCGTAGAGACGTATTCAGTGATACTTGTCCTGTCCAATCCTGAAATATAAAAGGCACGTAAAGACCTACTCCCATCATACAGGACATATATGTGTAAATAGAAAATGGTGTAGAACTCCTTTATGATTGCACTGAGCTTTTTTTTGACAACACGTAGTTTTTGTGATAATTTTCTCCTTGATACTTATTGAAAGTTGTTACTTTCCTGTGACGATTTATATCAATCTGTCGGATAATTAACCGATAATGATCAGAATTCAATTGCCACTTCATAAGATTGATTCTCATTAAAGTCAACATGAATTGGTGGACATTTCTCGTCGATTTGCTGAAATCGGACCAAGACTAGACATGATAATTAGGGGAAATTTTTTAATAATCCCTGTCATTATTCTCCAGAAAGTATATTACCTCGTAAAACCCTATCGAAATAAGATTGGGATGATTACGAGGGTAACTATTTATATTAGGTTGGGGAAAAAGAAATCCATGATTTTATCGCATCTTGTCAAACTTTTTAAGAGGTTATGTTCTACCAAAACTTTTTTGTCATTGAACGATTTAGTTAGAACTTTAAAGATGGAAGTAAACAAAGAAAAAATTTACAGTTACACAATTACAAATTTCCTTTAAGGGGAGAATGCAAGTCTGGCAGCAGCAAATGTAAATAACTTTTATGGCCTCAATACTGTAACAGCCAATCAGGCGCAGTTTTGTTTTCGCCGATTCCTTTCCGGTCATTTTGATTTGAAAGATACAACACGCACTGGAAGGCCTGTCGTCTAGTATGTTGATAAAATATTGGAAATCATCGATGTAGACCGGCGTGAGAGCTGCCGCAGGATCGCTTAAGAGCTGAAGATGGACCATAAAACGAGTTGATGGTACTTGACGACACGTGTTTCTGTTGATTGGCTTCGACAGGGTAAGGTAACCTTAGGAATAAGGAGATGGTTAGAAGATATAATAGATAATAGGGGTACACAAACAGGGGCGAGCAACCAAATTATGTCTTCAACACTACCCCTATTATCTATGAATTTTCTTGCCCCCGACGAAGCCAATCAGCAGAAACACGTGTCGGTACGTACAATCTTCGTTCGTTTCCTTCTGCTACTTGTGGATTCACTCAAGTCTTTCAATTACGATATCGTTCACCGAAATGACGCAAGAAGTATCCATCGTCGAAAATTCGACGCCAAACAATTGCACCTAGCAGCGTCTACGATCTTTAACCAAATTGTGTGGGAGAAACGAAAAAATGCAGTCTGGAAATACCTAACTGCTTACTGCATCGACTCGTGCATTTTTCACGGTTCGCCTTGTTCATTTCTTGTAATAAAACAGTTTCCGTGGCTAAGTGTGGGTAAACTGTAACAATGGTATGACGCGAATACCTGGAATGTACCATATCCGTTTTTAACGGACACTCAAAATAAAATGCCGATTGTTTTAGTTTTACCGGTTTCCCGTTTTAGGCGACAGAGCGAATTCTTTCAGTCTAATTTCCGATGTATAGTATGTTTGTTGGAATTGAGAATAATGTATTTTCAATATACACTTACAGTTTCACTGCAAATTTTCTCGAACCTCAGATCTTAACCTCCTAAAAATTCATCAGAAAAGCCCCTGGATACCTAGCTCTATATATATAGCTATATAAATTCAGAGTGAAGATAATGCGGTGAAATAAGATATTGGAGAAGGATAATGGGTTAAACCGCAGGAATTCAGCTTGCCCTGAAGAAGCCAATAAGCAGAAACACGTGTCGGCAAGTACCTTCCATCCATTTCCCATATTTTCTGCATTCCTGCGGTTTAACCCATTATCCTTCTCCAATATAGCTATATATATACTACTATATAAGATAGACAAAGCATTCTTTTGTAAAATGTCGATTTGTTTTGACTCCCTCATTGAAAGTCTCTTGTGAAACCTCACCCGGCAACACCGCATATTTAGACTCAAATTTTTGCACCAAACTTGTGATTGCCTGTCTACTAGGGCGCGAATTACGACCGAAAATTGAAGTTCAGGCTCTTAAAGTTGCAGTCACCGACTCCGAATTTCGATTGGAAATTTTTATAACTTGCAAACGTTGTTCCTTCGTGTACTTCACCATGATGAAAATGTCCACTTTACTGAATAAATTGACGTTGACAGTTCGATGATTGGTCCAAGAGTGCGTTCACAAATTAAATTCAAAGTCACCATTGGAAAACCCGATAATAACCTAACAACAATTTTTTTGGCAAGATACTTTTGATATAATTTTCTGAAATATAATTTTTTTTTGCAGATGAGTGCGGCGGTAGCGGTGGGGAGGCTGACAGCGACGAGGACATTGTGACAGAATTCCACGTGGCTTCAGTAGTTGCTGGTGTGATGCGACCTGGGAGCGGGCAGGGAGGCCATGGCCCTCTGCCCACCATCAGCGTGACCCCTCATTCGCCGGCCAACAAGACCTATCCAGTTCTAGAGGACAGTCTGAGGCAGGTACGAGATCTATCCGAGAAGGTGCAACAGATGCGACACCAGTCTGTATCACAAAGTGAGTGTTCTTTTGTATTCTTCAGTTTCAACTTTGGTTTTGTTCGTTCCGTCCATGGAAAACAATTCATCTGAGGGGTATTTGCCCAATGTGAAAACTCAAAATGCTTATAACTTTTTAAAGCCGCTGAATATGGAAAAACGGTATGGGAAAAAGTATTTCTTTGGATCTCGAGAACCTATGGTTAAAATTAACGCAGTGGTCAAGGACTCACCTGTATATATGGGTTCTGATCATGGATAACCTCACTTATACACTGTTACCATTGCAACCAAAGAATCTGATCATACATAAAAAAAAAATTTTCTTTAATCTCTGGTTCTGATCATAGACAACCTCACTTATATATTACATCTATACTCTATTCAAAGTTTATTTGTAACTCGGTTGGCCATGGAAGTTTGACACATTTCACTCTGTATATTAAAAAGTTAGGTTGGGTTCGCTATTTTCCTGTCAGATTATTACGCACTGTTGTCTATATCACATAAAGGTCCTAGTAAACTTGGATTCACTCCAAATGCCAATTTACTTCTGAACCTTGGAAGAGTTTCGAAAGGTTTGAAATTATTATGGCAGAAATTTCTAAAGGAGCTGCTCTTATTTTGATTGGGATGTTGTATGATAACCTCAAAAATATTAATTATAATATTCAAGTTACCGTTCATCAGGGATGAACATATTTTAAGTGATTTTCGGGAATCTGAAGAAGTTTGAACATTAATCTGTTCATCATGATACATGAAACTTCCGATTGGAATTTGTTTGATATTCGAAAGGACATTGCTTTAATCGTTTGGAAGCTGGTTCAACATTTCAAAAGAATTAAGGAAGGTATCACAAAGAAATAATGTTGAATCTGAAGATGTAGCTAATAAGGGAATGGTATATATTCTTGAATGCAGAATTGGAACAGAGCATCTCACTTCTATGAAACACTTGGATTTAATTATCAACAAAATAAGATTCAATACAAGCTTGTATTCTGAACATGTTCTAGTTGATCAATGCATAAAAGTGATGGTAGGCACATTTAGTTTTTCAAATCTCTTATTTTTCCTCATAAAAATACCTTCATTGTGATCTTCTCGATGAGAGCTATACTTGCTTCGTTCAGTAGGTATTCTCTGCAAATCTCTTGGTGATGATGTGAAATGAAGGTTTCATTTTTTGAGTCACTGACGAAAAGAGTTAATTCTTCCATTCAATATATATTTTTTATCGTGATTGTTTCATAGTTTTGTTGGTCTGGGATATACTCAGCTCTAATCACATCCTCAATATTCAAAATTGAAATAATAGCTTTTAACATAAAGAATAGAATAAATGTTGATTACTTCTAAAGTTCTTTCAATCCGAATAATATCTCTTACAGGTATGTTATGTATACAACAGAATATTTTGAAGAATTCATAAACACATTCAGGAGCATTCACAATACTGAACGCTATGGAAAGTGGTGTATGTGTTCATTTCTTCGTTTGCCTTTTTTTTTCAAATAAGAACTGAGAGATGAATAAATTTCATTTACTCAACCCTTGATCACTGAGTTAGTCAACAATTCAGTAGAGATTGTGAATTGATCATACCTGACTGAAGTGGAAGCATAAAGCACAATTACACAAAAATTATACAATACTTATTCACATATAATAGAAAATATTGAAAATGCTTTTTATTTCTCTAACAAATAAATTTCAATAAACTTGAATTATACAAATAAGGATAGAACATCAATGATCTGAAAACGATGAAGAATAACGATCTACCATAATCAAAATAGATATAATTCAATTATTAATATTCAATTGGTAGACTTTTACTATTTTCAAATAACTTCCAATCATTATTGAAATCAAAATAGATATTTGAAAACTTAAATGAAATATCATATGATTGAAATTTGTCAAATTATTGTTAGGGTTTTACAAATTACATAATAAGTATTTTTCGAAAAGTGAAAAAAATCTTTGTGAAAGAAAGAGAAGAGAGAAATTAACTTAATTGATAATAAAAAATCATCAAATGGCGATCAACCGAAGTGTTCCTGCCAATTTTACATTTATAATTTATTAATTGTATCTATTGTATAAAAAAAAGTTATTCCAATGGTATTAGATGTTCATAAATTGGTAGTGCTGGTAGTTTGGCCTTTGGTGGGCTCTCTGTGTCATATTGGTGCACTAGTGAAGAAGCTCGGTATGGGGGAAGGGCCTATTAGTCCAGGTTCAGCTATCTGATTGATGATTCTTAACAAACTTATTCACCTGTAGGGAGAAAATCTTCTTTTAATGCCAACAGATTGTGCTCCTTTTACTAAATGAAAATGAGTAGCATATCCTCCTAATAATAACTGTATATTAGCATGTAACAATAATTTACTTACATACATTTCAAATTATATCCTTAAAAGAAGTGACAACTTGAGTTCTTCTCGACATTATTCCACATCCATTACTTCAGTGAACGAATCAGACTCATCATCAGATAATTCTGGATCTGAATCACTTTCCTCCAATGAAATAATAAATGGAGGAATATTATCTATAGGTAGGTTACCCATATGTTTCGTCCAGTCGTCTTCAATAAGTCGTTCGCAATGTAAATAAAAATTTTGCCACATTTCAGGTGTACATTTTGAAAGAGCCAGAGTCCATAAATTGAACACTCTATCCCTTGTGTAAGGATGAGAATTTATGTTCTTGTTGTAGAAGTTTTTACAAAACGCCCATGCCATTTCAATAGGATTATATTGGCAATGGTATGGGGTAATCTAAGAACTTCATGTCCATGCTCTTTCAAAAGTTCATCAATAACGTATCGTCTCTGTCGGTCAGTTCTAAATGGTAATATTAAATTCCAAAGTTGTTTTTTATTTAAATTCTGATCGAAATCAATTTTGTTATTCACCAACCAATTCTGCATATCAATTTTCTTGCTTGAACTAGTTGGTGGCTTATCCAACTGCACTGAATGATATGGTGCATTGTCCATTATGATCACAAATTTACCAGCAAGCTTTGATAAAGCTGGAATTAGTTGATTAATAACCCAATTTTGAATAATTTCACTGGTCATAGTCTTGTGATAGTCACGGTCATTATTTTTCGAATCTAAAATGAAATCACAACCCTCCAAAATTACTTCCTGCATGCAAAACAGTGAATCTTTTACCTTCAGATTTAATTTTTGATGGATTTCCTCTTATATCAGATTCGTGTGTCCATCGACGAACAGATGAACCATTTTGGTAAATCCAAGTTTCATCAAGAAACACGAATCTTATATTTTCATCCATCGACTTAAATTGCAAAAATTTTCTCAGGAAAGTAATTTTGGCTGCAACGACATGTTTTTGTTCACATAAAATTTTGCGTCCATTTACCTTTTTATATTTATAACCCATTGATTTAATAATATTGAATAATGAAGTGCGTTCTCCCTTATAATCCAAATGTTCCTTAGCGTAAGTCACTAGTGTGTCGATAGAAAAGTGTTCATTTTTCAAACTGTAATTCCAAATTTGTCGTTGCAGGTCTTTTCTAAAAATGAAATCGTCTACTTCTTGTGTGTTTTTTTGGGCCTACCAATAGAAGGAAACTCTTTATCGTCGTCTTCATTAAGAATTCCTCTGATTGAATTAATATGAACCTGTAATGAAATATCGATTAGGATAAAACATAATATTTACATCTCACTTACGTTGAAAATGTTTGATACACTTTGCTGTATCGTTGAGTTCATAACTTCCTGACCACTATGCGCAGATTTGAGTGCAAGATAGCATTTTTTGATGCTAAGTCTTTGTTCTTTGGTTATTACTTCAGGCATTTTGAAAAAAATTCTGAAATATTTTGATTCTCTTCAAAATCAAATGTGACAGATGACAAGTGGAAATTGGCTTAACTGCTTGACATCGGCAACGTCGAAATCCGAAGAAACACTGATGCCAACCCAAGAAACTTAAATCATGGCCACCCGCGATACAAATAAACTTTGAATGGAGTATATATACTAAATAGATGAAATTCACAAAAATAAAAAGCAGTAACAGTGTTAATATTTCTTTGAGTCAATAAACTATTTTACTAAGACTTCTTGAGTTGAATTTCAAGAGATGGAGAATGCATCTTAATTCATAACACAAATCAGCTGAACTTTGTTTGTCGGAACACGCCATATGCAATTTTTGATCTCTGGATAGGTCCATTAACCTCGCTTCATAACATTATTGACAGCATTAATCAATTTTACCGCAGGTAATGATCCGAAGGCATATTGCTTTCAACGCTTCTTGGAAGTCAGGATGGCGTTTATATGTGAGCTCCTTTAGGAGATATATATATTCTTTTCCAGAGGTAAAAATCTAGAGTCGTAAGATCGGGAATTAAAATGGCGCTAAGTCAGACCTAAATTCGACGATGCAAGTGGGCATTAATCTATGTCCAAAATCTTTTAATGATCAATTTTTTCTGAATTAGCCTACACAAAAACTCCCTCCATATGAAATTTGAACCTCCATAATTGCAAACTGAAACCGTTTGCATCTGGTGAAATTTTCAGTTTCGTCGCGCTCCATTATCAGAATAGAATATTTATACGATTCCACCGGGTCATTTGTATGCACGCTATTAAGTCACTTTATTACCTCTTGGAATTTCATGAATGAATGCTCAGGGTGGCATGATCGATCTTTAATTACACCACTCGTTAAACCTTCGAACCGTTTATCTTTGTAGAAAGAAAGTAAATTTTATTTTTATGTCTTCATTCGTCGAGCTCTTACGTGAAAACTGTTTTACGCTCGTTGGTTTTCCTACAATGAATTCGTAATTTTTTTAAGGTTCCGCTGTACCTCCCACTAAAGACATACCGGTGTCGGCTTTGAACCCGTTCCTGGCCCAGGTGGCGAGACTTAGCGCCAGCTGTCCGGCCCTCAACGAAGTCATGATGGAGCTGGAGACGTTGGGTGGTTCCCTTGGATCATCCCCGATGCACGCGGCACTGAGCAGGAAGAATAGCGGTAAGTTCATCGATAATATAAGTGAAGTGAATAAAGTGAGTTTTAAACGGCGGAGATATTCATAAGTCAAGTTGAGCTGGAATTTATTCATGAAGTTTTGGGATTTTACTCCGATAGGAAATTCATTAATAAAGGGTCTTTCAATGGGGATTAAATTTTTGACAGCTTACATGTCAAACGATTGGCAGAGCGTGTACAAATCGTATGGCTAAATATGAAAATGCACGTTCAAATAAAAATAAACACAATCGACGTACGTGGGCAGAGGAAAATCCAAGAATAATTCATGAGGCACCTTCACATCCTGACTGTTTGATGTCCAATATGGTCAGGTGGTATAATTGAATCATGAAATTTTGGCAAAATAATGGACCACTGTAGAGCAGCAAGAAGTGGTTATTTGGCTGATATTGTTTTTCGTGTATGATTCCATTTAATTTCATGAATATTCTGTGTTTTTTAATTGCAAAATTTAATCATCATTAAATCATTGAAATACCCTTTATTATTGTCCAATGACAACTATACCAGTGAGGGAATTAAAACTTGTAACTACGAGGGTTGCCTTTTATATTTCGGTATTAAAGAACAAAAACAAAGCAACTTTTGTTCGATTTAGCTCATCTTGAAACACCCATACAGTCGACTGCTGTTTACTTTCTGAATCATTCGCGTACATCCACGATTCATTACCTGTCACGATGTCATAGACGTGCTTCGAAGCACCGCGATCGTATTTATGGAGCATTTCTTTCGACCAATCCATACGAGCCTTTTTGAGCGATTGACAAATTGGGTTGGATCCAACGCGAACAAATTTTTTTGACGGTCAAATGTTCATTCAATATTGAATGTATGCTGTTACCACTAATGCCTAAGGTTGTCTCAATCTCACGATAGGTCACATGACGATCTTGCAATACCAGTTGGCGTACAGCATCAATGGTTTTCGAAACAACTGATTTTGAACGACCTTCACGAAATTCGTCTTGGTTGAATTCACCACACCATCGATAAACACTGGTCCTTGATGGAGCTTCATCGCCAAAAATTGAATTAAACTCATCGCTGCACTCTTGTTGAGTTAATCCACGTCGAATGTCGTTAAAAAAAATCGCCGGAAAATGTTCACGATTCATTTCCATTTTTTGGGCGATATGAATTCCAAGTTACTGTAAACAACACAAACAGCGTTCGGGTGTCAAAACATACGTATAACCTCAAAGATGTCAAGTTTCCCGATAAGCTGTCAGGTTGCAGATTGCAACACTAGGGTTGTCCAATTCCGAAATATAAAAGGCAACCCTCATTATAAATATCAATACCTTCACTTTTTTACTAGTCTAACTTAGTATTTGCATCATCTTCCACGCTCAAAGGGTGCTCTGCATCTAGCGATCTTGAATAAAAAAATTTCAATTAATTCAATTCTGTTTTGTATGTGTATTTGTGAAGAAGATATACCGTGTGTCCGCCGGGAAGGTATACTAACTTGTTCCGTCTCCGTTTGGGTAAACATTTCATATTGGGCGTGAAAAATTCATAATGGAAAAGTATTCGGTAAGACAACGTGTTTTAATCCTTAACACATATGAGACACACTGTAATTTCAACGTTCTCGGATTTTCGATCCACCTAATATGAATCTTATTATAGAATTGCATAAATGGTCGTATCACTTTGAGATAAACGATTATTTTGAGAGGTTATCTAACCATTTTTCTTATGATTTACAGATTATATATGCTCATTTCGTTGTAAGATTTCCTGCGGAAATTCTGTGATAAAAATTAGTTGGGAAACATTCCTGAACGCGGTTAACCAAATTACCGAATTGTTAGAAATGTTCATTCAATATTTCTAAGAAGTTGTGGCAAAGTTCATTGATATTTTATCAGAGCTGTCCCAACTGGAATGCCTATTCAAACTGAAAAGACTACTATATGATATTAAAATCTAACCTGAGTGATACTTACAGAAACTTTGATTGCCTATCAAACAGAGCAGATAATTTTCCAACACGGGAACAGCTAACATATAACACTGGTCAACAGTGATTTTGGAGGTGATTTCATATGAATTGTATGCCCTGAATTCAAATATGCTATTAGTTTTTGCCTGTCAGCTCGAATTTTTAAGATATTAACATTTTTGTGAATTATACACACTATTTTAAAAGATAAACCATGGTTTAAAGATACAAATTAATAAAGGAATTTTTATTATCTTTTCTAACCCAGTGTTGCGTTTTGTCTCTGCTATCCTAGAGGCACAAGAAACAAGGATACTTGGTGTGGCCACTTTGTTGTCCAAGGAGAAAGTTTACCATTTTTAAGTCTACACAAATCACCCATTGGTGTTCATGATACTTTATTTTTTCCGAAACCAAAGCTATGTTGTCATATTGCTCTTTCATATTCGTTGAGTGAGCAATTGGTATTGAGCCATATTTGTTCCCATTATATAGAAGAACACAAATCAAATTTCGCTTTGAGCTGTCAATAAATAGGCGCCAATCATCCGGAAAATATTCAGGAAGACCCATTTTTACCAGGAGTTCTCTAATAGCATGGCAAAATATAAGATTTTGTTCTTCAGAGAAAAAAGGTAGCAGATCTTTATTCCTTGTGCGATAAAATGTAATTTTCATTCCTGGTTCAAGAACATTTTTTTCCTTCAACCTGGAAGCTAGTAATTCAGAAGCTTCTTTCGACAGGTTGAGATCTCTAGTGAGGTCATTTAACTCATCTTGGTTGAAACATTGGGGAATTGATGACATCGTTTCAAAATCACTGTCACCTTCAGTACTGTCAGAGCTCTGATCAGAGAGACATGTGTCTTCACAGAGTTCTGGTAGCTGCTGAAAAGTTGGAATTGGCACTTCTTCTGAGTGAGGGATAGGGCGTCTTGCAGAGACTAAATCTGCATAAGTCCACTTGTTACGTTTATTTCGATTGATTCCAGTAATATTTACTTGGCAGAAATAAGTCATCGAAGTGATTTTTTGGTTCCCTCCAAACCATTGGTACTCCGAATTTCAGACTTCCCGGTAGTCCACTGTCGTAATTGCTCTGTACAAGTTTTACAGACAATATGTGGTGCCCAGGTTTTATCCTGATCACCAAGCTTAACACCAAAATATCCAAGATAAGCCCTCTTTACAAAGTCACTAATAGTTTTTCTGTTTTCCAAGAACGTGTATTCTCCGCATATGTAGCAAAAAATATTAGGATGATCTACACAGCTTCTTCTACTTGAACTTATTTCTATTCAACAACACAAATACAACAATTCACATTAACAATCTACTTTTTAGATTTACTTTTCAACAACTCGTTACTAAAGAGAAATTTCATATGACGCTAAGTTCTATCTATCTGCACCGCGGGAATTCAAAAACTAACCTCAACTCTCAACTGCAGTTGAAGTTCACTTCAGACTGGACAGCTCCATATATCGGATTTCTATGGAACTAACTGGATGACACTAAATAGGATTAAATTCCACTTGTTAACAGTTTGTCAACCAATCAGTTATATATCTCATATTGTTAGTTTTCTATTTGTAATAAATGAATTAGAATAATAATTATAATAAATATTATCATTTTAAATTCAATTTGTTACAAATAAAGACTGACAATAATGAAAATATACAAGAATTTATCACTTGTATAAATTTTACAACACTCATACTTGAAAGTATTAAATAGGAAAAACATTGATAGATAAGAAAATTTATATAAAAATCTAGAGCTGATACAGAAAAACTGGTATCATATTTAGATTCAGCAATAAAAATATAGTTAAATCAGCTCCAAAATTCTAGGCACCAAAAATTTTTTTTTTTGTATGCCTGTGTAATTGACCACAACATCTTTGCGTTTTGCCGTCAATATTGCTTTGTCATTAACAAATTATAGTTATTACATTGTTGTTTAATGTCTGGAGAAATACTGAATAAACATATTTTTCGAGATAGATTTTACTATCTATTAAACCCACCGCATTCGCCATTTTGCAGAACCAATAATAGCTTTTCTTTTCATATTATCCTTTTCTATATTATTTCACCATTTAATACTTCCCTGAACCTCAAAGAATACATCAGCATCAAAACGGTTTTGAAATGATCACAGCTGTCACCACAATGTTCTCTATAATCTCTTTATAAATTGGGCATTGCATACACCATCTCAATTTTCTCAATATCTTTATAAATGAAGATAATAATTACTCGTTCTTTTATAAAGGTGCCCAAGATTGGTTGAGACAACCAGAGACGAACAGGCAAAGAAGAAGATCATGGACAGCTCTCGAAGACCTGCGCGAAGGAAGGGAGAAGGTCAAGCAAAGAAGGCAGAGGAGGTTAGCAATTAATTGTATTCTATTCTAAATGGTTATTATATTCAATTTATTCTATATCTCCTTCAGTGTTTCGCTCAGTAGTATGGAATCGGAGGCAGATGAATCCATATGGGACAATGTGGATAATATAGATGGCAGCACTGTTCGACTCCTTGGGCCTGAGAGACCTATCCCTATTAGACATCGCGTGAATAGGACATCTGGGGGAGGAGCAAGCACCCATTCACTGAATGAAGCTGATTTACAAGTGAGTTTAGCCCTTCTTTCGAAAGCCTAAGAATAAAAATCACGGCAACTGTAAGAAAAAATTGGGGATCATTCAGCACAGAAAAAAGGAAACTTCCATTCGCTAATGGATATATTTACTTTTTAATAAAATTTTTTTAATAGATTGATGAAATCAAAGATTTGTGATATTTTATGAATGATCTACATGCTTGCAATTTCATAGGAAACAATCCCCTTGTTCCAAAATTTGAAATAACGTTTCCATTCAAATTGTGTGAAGTGCACACACCAGTATTTAAGACATCTAACTTACAAGCACTAAATACTAAACTAGAATAAGTCCAACTCCCCTAAACGTTGGTGACAATGCATTCTGCAACGCCCCTCTCATATCGCACTGGCAGAAATCGGAACTACTGTTCAGCAACATTGCCTTTGGACATTCCAGTTCTTCTGGTTAAAATACTTCAATGTTGGTCGTTACTTAATTTATTGTGTTCTGACCCAAAGGCTGCGGTTACTTTGGCAATTTACTAAGGTAATGTTGATGGCTCATAGAATAACGTGGTCAAGAACATAGACGTAAGCGATTCATCTTTCTGTGCCACCAGCTCTCAGCAATATCGCACCGATAGAAAAAGTAAAAACGTGATTACATTTTTCCTGTATGAGTTGGTAGGGGTTGCTTCAGGTGTGCATCTTTCATTCTCGTGCGACCATAGACGCATCGACCACCGATCCGGCTATCACATCATGTGAAATCGACCGGGCAGTGGCGTAGTGGATCCGTTACACCATATTTAAATCATGTTTGTGATTTTTCAGAATGACTTCAACAAGGTGAAAGCCAAGAGGGAAGCCGAACAACTGAGGTTGTCGCCTCAAAGGCTGCCGTTGCAGAAATCCATTTCAACGCCGTCGATAATAGCTGCAGGGGACCTCGCCGTCGAGCCGACCCTTGTGGGTGCCCAACCGACGCTCCCTATGTAAGTTCCGTTCAACCAAAAGTAATCTTGTGTGTTTGGCGTAAAAAAAAGATGCTTTTTCGCACCGAGTTTGATGAACTGCCTTGTCGCTTGTAAATATCACTGGAAGCACAAAGAGCACCCTTGATTCGATTATGGGTAAAGCCGGTATTGTTGTGAGTTTGAATTATTGCTACGCGATTTTGGCAAGAACTTTGTTTGGGTTTTCGATGCAATTTTTTTCGTTTATCGTTAGAATATCATGGCGTTCGTGGGTTAACATTTCACGTTTCGAAGTCGAGGAATATGAATAATGAAAATGGCACGCATCTATCACGATCTTTTATATACAGTGCGCGTTAAAATTATGGAACAAATCCATTTTCTCAGAAGGAAAATATTTGGTGACAAGATCCAGAAACAGGTCAGGTTTTGTTTCAATTTCACCAAACCTTTTTTTCATTTTTGGCAAGGTCTTTGATCTTCACAGGCGTGCAGGAATGAAAGTCCACCATTACAGTTTTGTTAATGCACAACCGACTTTCATTCGGTGACAAATTTCGTATTAAAGTAAATGAGCCATAACAAAGTGCACATACTGAATACCTCTTTTAAATAACTGATTTTCCAAAAAAAAAATCTGCATGCCTGCAAAAAGATATAAAGACCTTGCAAAGTACCAAATGATCCACTTTCCCTGTTCAAAAATTTTTAGGGGTTTTGGGGATGGCACAGGGCCCAACAAAAATTCTTCCAAAATGCATACAAATTTGTTAAAAGTTAAATTAAAATTGACCTGTGTTAGGATTTTGTTTTTCTCCTGAGAATTTGTTCCATAATTTTGACGTGCACTGTATATGCATTGAAATGAACTGTATATGAAATGATTATTCTCAGAATATTCAAGTTAAAAAAGGGGGGGTGGCTAAATTCGAAGACTTTGAATTAAAAAAATGGTCTGCACAAAATGTTTGTTTTGATTATTCACTCCTAAGATCATCGAAGATGAAGAGGAAGACGACATAGGGTGCGTTCAGAAACTTACTCCCGGAGTAAAGTAATAGTATTATCATTATCACAAATTTACTTGATACTATACTCTGCACAAAGCGTTCATAAACCTCAGAGAGTATCCGCTGTTAGTTTGGAATCATTTAGGTTATGTTTATGCATATTGGTTAAAAGATGATACATTTGGTATTATTTATATGTATCTTCTGTTGGTTCATCATTCTTGAATGAGTTATGGATTTAGGACAAACCCGAAACAATCAAAATTTCAACAAACCCACCCTGAAAGGACCAAATATCATAAATGAATCAGAATGAGAACCAGTAAGTTGATGAATCGAAAAAAGGAATTTTTTCTTCAAATTGTTGACACCTTAAAGCATCAAGGGGTGACAACACGGTGACAAAGAAATACCAACTCTGTCACGCAGATAGTAGCCGCTGGCGAAGTGAAGGAATCATTTCTAGGTTTCTTCCCTATAGCTGGAAAGACTGCAATCGAACTTACCGAAAATATCCTTACGCAGTTAAAGAGTGATAACTTGGACATCCATCTATGTCGGGCTCAAGGATATGATAACGCTGCAACCATGGCAGGAGTTCATGGTGGTGTGCAATCTATCATTAAGGAACACAATCCTAAAACTTTGTTTATGCCTTGTTCTAATCATTCGCTAAATCTATGTGGGGTGCACTCTTTCATGACTGTTAGTTCAAGTGTAACATTTTTTGGAACAGTAGAAAGAGTTTACACGTGCTTTTCGTCATCCACACATAGATGGGAAATTCTAATGAAAAGTGTAGGCGTATCGGTCAAAAGACTAGTAGAGACAAGATGGAGTGCTCATCACGATGCTGTTAAGTCATTGAAGAATAATTTTGAGAAACTTGTATCAACACTCGAAGAGATGTGTGATCCCAGAAGCAGCAGAGAAAACGTCGACACAAGAGAAGCAGCATCCACACTCCTACCAGCTTTATGTGACTTCAGTTTTTTATGCTACCTCTCGTTTTGGTGTGAAATCCTAGAAGAAGTTAATCAGACACAAAAGTATATCCAAACATCTGGACTATCGCTGGAAAAGTGTGTTATAAAAATTAAAGCCCTAAAATTTTTCTTCAAACTCAACGTATACAAATAGTGGAAAGAGCTATTTCCTACGCAACTGAGAAATGTGAGGACTTGGATATCTCCGTTGAAAGAAGAGGAAGGAGGAGATTCCGAAAACGAATGCCAGGAGAAATGTCCCAAGATGTTGGACTAACATTGCCAGAAGAGTTGCATAGAGCTATGTTAGAATGTCTTGATAGATTTTACGAAGAACTAGAGCATCGCTACAAAGCAATGGATGATATTCTCATAACATTTGGTGTTGTTCAGTCTGAAACTCTACTTACGTCAACAGAAGAAGAACTTCGTGATAAAGTTCCAAATCTTACAAAAATCTATGATGAATTTTCTGCAGAGGACATTATTTTGGAGATTTTACGACTGAGGCGCCACTTGGAAGCCGCCAGCATTTCTCTTCAAGAAGCGATCCTATGGACTACCTTGGATCTTCTGAAATTTATTGTAAAATGGGACTAATCTGAGTCTGTTTTTTTTAACTATTTGTGTTTCGGTGGCTACTTGTGAAAGAAGTTTCTCAAAATTAAAGTTAATAAAATCTTACTTAAGATCTACAATGAGCCAAACACGACTTTCCAGTCTATCCATATTGTCCATTGAAAAGGAGAGGAAAGTAAATTTTGATAATGTCATTGAGTATTTCAGCAAAATAAAGTCACGTAAACACGTTTAATATTTGTCGTTTTATTTTGAGGGTGCTCGATAGAAAGTCGCCCCGGGTGCCAACCTATGCTACGCCGCCACTGCACCTTAACACACCTTAACTAACCTAACCAGACCGAAAATAATGTAAAATATTTATATATATATATGGACCATAAACTGCAAATTAACCCAAATTCCATTGTATTCTACTAAATAATTATACAACAGATAAATATTGAAACTACAATAATAAACACGTGCATTGGAACTGTCCCATTGACATAATATACTAGTATATAACGTCAATGAAATCTCTCTTTTCTCAAATTCAAATCTGAACTGTCAAAGTATAACATTAGTACTAAGGAAAAGGAGACTACATCGAGCTTACCCGGAGTAATTTTATGAACCATCACAGCTAACTACAACTGTCATATAGTAAGGTTTTGAACGCTCTGAGTAATTTAAGTTTATTCCGAGTGAGTTTCTGAACGCACCCATAACATATTATAGTAAAGAGAAAAAAGTACCACTTGGCTTTTTAATTTTGGGATCAATGTACAGGAAAGATCACTATCGGATTAAGTTAACTTTAAAGTCAATTGTATCCTTGTTTTAGTGAGCTGAGAATATTTAAGAAACCTAAATCAAATTTGGCTATATTTATATTGATTATTGGTATTTTACCTAGTCAAAATTTCACTGAAAATTTGTACCAACATGAAGGGTCTAATACCATTTTTGTCAAATCATTCAATCTCTGTTATATCTCAACCATTAAGAATGAGAATAAAAATTATAACTGACATATAATGTAATATTGTTGAGCCACTCTAGTTATGTAGATTAATCCTTTTTATCTGAGGGCCTTCAAATTAAAGTTGAACCAAGATTATCGATTGTTAGATTTTGTTATTTTTAATGTTTATTTCCGCGCGCTTTTTAGTTTGATTCGGTTGTATTGATTTACGTAGATGTTATGTTTGTTTATATTGTTTGTCATGGTGTAGTGCATGTGCTTAGCTTGTTGTGTAGGGCACGACCCAGCTGTACAGAGAGCGAGACAGAAGAGGAGAGCGTTCTTTTGGTGAGGGCAATGTACAATTCGCACATCATACACAAGTGAGTATTTGATTCGAACATATATGCTTCTTTGCACCATTTTATGCAATTTCTTATCTTTTGTCTGAATGTTAGTGGATAAGGACAGGGTGGTTTTGACACTTGTCACCGAGACTATTTGAAATGAGAAAATAATATCAATTTCAAAAATATACCTGAATGTTATTACAAATCATGAAATATTTTCATGTAAGATTATGCAACATTCATTAGTCATTCAAAATCAAGAAAGAATCCGAGAAAGGTACAAAAACAAGAGGCGTCTGTCGTTAGCATTAATGTCTATTCAGAATTTGGGAGTGAAAGCCCCGATAAGCCTGATCGCTACGATATCAACGTTGTATATTATCAGAACTGACCCGATTCAATTATTACACGACAGATGGCTCTGACAGTATCAGATCAGAGCGACTATGTACCTACATCACGAGAATTCGAAGTTTCTGAAGACAGATACCACAATTTTGATTGATTTTAAATTCTGTATATCAGAATTTTGTCGAAAAGAATTTATTATTCACCGTCATTATGCCGTGACAAAGAATTGATAGGATAAAATCTGCCAAGAAAGTTTTCCGTCGACCATTATTCACGAAACGGTTTAACGGTTTCGAATCCTATGTTCAGAACTCTATTTACCGAACCCTTAATACGGAAGATATCGGAGACGTAAAAGTAACAAAAGCCGTCCTTATCATCCGATAATATCGGGAAAAGTTCCGAACAATAAATCTTTTCGAGTTCCAACAACCGAAAAGTTCGTGATTCATGAACAAAGAAACTTATGTGCACAGGAGCCTTGTGCTACGCCGTTAAATGTCGAATGAATAAAACAGAGAGATAGAAGGACGCTTCCGCAGGGTTGCCAGATGACTGCGTCGAATTTTCCTAGCGGATACTCCAAATATTTTCAATATGGAATTTTCTTTAAATTTGCATTTCCGCACGGATGTTGGAACTAATGGAAAGATTAATGCAAATTATTTTTTGTAGAGTAAAGTTACCCGACTAAATAAAAATCAAAATCTTGAGGGAATGACTCTGTGCCATTGATATTTGGTCAATTGATAAATCTCCGGCCTACTATATAGATGGCGATAGTAGACTCAAATCCGTTTTTTTTAGTTAGCCTCAAACACCTCAAAAGATGAGTGCATACATTTGACAGCTGTCGGATCATTGGTTTGTGAATTATAGCATTTTGAGTGAAGAAACTTATTTTATTGTGGAAAAACCTGATAATAAAGATTTTTTTGTACAACTGCCATTAATAGTAGCACTTTTAATGGCAGTCAATAGTGTGAAAAATTTCTGTGGAAGCGTGTTAAAAATATTTTCAACACAATTGTTGAACCATATTCTCACAATGAAATCAGAATTTATTTTCAATATGGAATATTTTCAATGGAATGATCAACTTAACCCTCGGCTATCATCATAGATTTCCATCCATCATGTATCTTTATCTCCATAATATTTGCTCCTGATTCTGCTGGCAGTGACGCGGAAGATCTCCGAAAACTGGCCTGTATATTGCTTCATTTGAGAAATTCGGCAACAATAGAGGGCATTTTCCCAAATGCATTTATACCAACTGGATTGGCAGTGCATTTATTATTCATGTATTTCAGGAAGAAACAACGATATTTGATAACAGAAGGGCGTAGTATTTGAGGCAATAGTTCACATACTTCCCAAAAATACAGACGACTTACTTTCGTTTTTGTATTTGGGAGTTGTTTGATCAATGATTTATTTTTTGTTGTTTTACTATCTTCTACAAATAAATTGCACAATTCTTTACTCCGACAGTTTCCAAATAATCCGAAAATGGTAGCAACCCAGCCATCAAGTATTTCTCATCTGGTCTTTTGTCTATAAACTTGTCGACTTGTTCATGTGCAAGAATCTTTGATTTTCCGTTCTAAATATCCTTTACCTTGAAATATTTACTAACATCAACACCCTTTTCAACAAGGGCGCTTGACTTGGTCATTGAAAATTTACTCCACAAAGTTGGTGAGCTCCAAATTTTTGATTTTTCTTGTTAGTATGCTAGCAAAACAGGTTCACCGAAGTTCCCTTCTACATTTTTCAAATTACACCAGGTCAGGAAATTGGTATATGCAATATTGTACTGTTAAGTTGATTTTTTAGGTAGGAGTTCAAAGTTGCTCTTCGTGCAGACTCTTCAATTGGCAAAGGAATCAGGAATCAATACTCAATTTATTCCAATTATCGACAAACATATTGAGCAGTCAATCACCAGACAACAATTGGATCAAAATGCAATTTGAATGACAGGGTGTTTTTTATTAGCAAAGCAGCATTCGTTAGTCTGTAACCATAGAGTTGGCAACGCCATTCATAACAATCTTGTGATTGTTTGAATATTAAACTCTTAGAACACAGATTAATTGTATATTCTAATACAAGTTGCAGAATGGGCACCTATTGGAATTGCCTTCTGCAACGAGTATTAGACGATATTTCCTCTATTTCAATCAAGAATTGTGAGAAATTTATTGAAATTCAATGAACAATTCAGATTATACCTCCTAGTGCCTTTTGTATTTTATTTTCGCAGTTGGTGTGACTGCTGCGAAAATTGACAGATTATAGAATTTGAATAGCGCGCTCAAATCTCTACATGGTTTAATATTAACAATTGACATGCAATGGACGCGTGTTGACATTCGAAAGGATAGGATGTCAGTGTTGTCAACCACAAAACGAAAAATATAACTAAAAACTTTGCTGTAATGAGTTCATTGCAGCACTGTTTTTAGTACTGTAATGAATTCATTACGACACTGCAATAGAGAAAATTAAAATACATTTTGAAGTTCTGTGTCGTTCCAATTTTGCCTATTTTATTATCAAAATAGGGAGTTACATAAAAAAACATTGAATGATATTCGTGTTGAAAGTGATTTTATTTGGTTCGTGAATTTGTTTAACTCGCTCCGCTAATTTCACAAACTTTTTCACTAACAATTAAAATTTTACTTTTCACACATGTTAGGAAACGCCAAACACTGTTTTTTCCCTACTGTTTGCACAAATAACTATTACGTGTTGATAAAATATTGCTTTGTAAAAGGAAAAATACTAGCAGAAACGAGGTTTCCCTACTCTTCCTTGAAACCTCGTGGTTATGGGGAAAATGGTGTAATCTGGCAACCCCGCGCTAGCGGACGCTCTCTGGATGAAAATTCGATCCGGAGCAACACGTAATACACTTACGACAGGCAGGAGCTTTTCGGCGAGATGAATTCTGGACCATTTCATCGCATTTATCAGATGAAATTTTAGTCTCAATAGAAAAGCCCCACACGTGCTTTAATGCCGAAGCGAAAGCTGATTGATTGATTGATAATCAAGCGTAGACAGTTTGGCAACAAGCGGGTAGTTTTTTGGATTCGTGGCTGTCGTTTGATTTGAAGGTCGTTTTTTGTAGATTTCTATTTTGAACTAGGGACATGTCTATTGCAGTAATTCACGTCATGTTTATGTTTCTTGGCTTTTGTAAACGTCCTTTATGAAGCCTGAATTGCTTCTCCATACCTCAATCTTTAATATTTGAAATGTTTGAAGGAGCGGAGCCCTCATAACACTTTTTAAGTCATTGCTTTGCTAGAACGATATTTTCTCTATTTCAGTGTCGTAATGAGTTCATTACAGTACTAAAAACAGCGTTTGGTCATTGAGTAAGATATTTTGCTTGTTATATCTGTTAATTTCCATTGTTTCTAGGATATTAAGCCTTCTGCTTTTGTTTTCTATGTGCAGAATTTTATAGTTTGGATCAAACATATGTCCCTCGTCTAAAAGATGGGTCGCATAAGTTGAGTTCTGTTTTTTATTCAGGAAACTACTCAAATGTTCTTTAATCCTCTTCTCGAAGTTCCTTCCTGTTTGTCCAATATATACTTTCTGGCATGAACCACAATTCAACTTATACACTCCTGATTTTTTGTTTTTATCTAATTTATCTTTATTATTTTTGATTAAATTGCTTAAAGTATTATTGGTTTTGAATGCTATATTGAAATTCCTTTTGTTTTTTAAAAAATTTGCTACTTCTATTGATTTTTACCTGTGAAATTTAATGTTATATATCTATTCTGTTCTATTTTGTCGTTTTTGGGGTATATTAATGTTAAAGCTTGATTTAATAGGAATTTATTCAATATTTGGTCCACAAGGTCTGGTTTGAAACCATTATTAACAGAGATTTGTTTTATAGTATTGAGCTCACAATCAAAATTCTGTTTCTTCATAGGTGTTTTGATTAGTCTATATACCATGCTATTGAATGCTGCTAGTTTTTGTGAATATGGATGATGTGACTTTGAATGGATTGTTATGTCGGTGTAGGTTGGTTTGCGATAAATTGCAAAATCGTGTTTACTATTGATTTTTGATATTGTTGAATCTAAAAATTTATTTTACCATTTTTTTTCTTCTTCATACGTGAAATTTATATGAGGTGAAAGTTTATTGATGAAGTCTAAAAACATGGTCAACTGTCTAATTGTTCCTATGAACAAACATAAAATATCATCTACATAGCGGTACCAATATATGAAATATTTAAAATATTTATTCAAGACTAAAAACAGTGCTGTAATGAACTCATTACAGCATAGGTCCTAGTTATATTTTTCGTTTTGTGGTTGACAACACTGACATCCTATCCTTTCGAATGTCAACACGCGTCCATTGCATGTCAATTGTCAATATTAAACCATGTAGTCAAGATTAAACCATTTGAACGCATTATTCAAATTCTATAATCTGTCAATTCTCGTATCAGTCACACCAACTGCGAAAATAAAATACAAAAGGCACTAGGAGGTATAATAATTTTTCATTGAATTCCAATAAATTTCTCACAATTTTTGACTGAAATAGAGAAAATATCGTTTTATACTCGTTGCAGAAGGCAATTCCAACACGAATGCGAAATTCGAAAACGAGCGAGTTTTTGAACGCCATGATACCCATTCTGCAACTTGTTTTAGAATATACTATTTCCTCATGAAGAAGCAGTGTAAAATTAAAACACGAAATTGTTTTTGATCCATTGTTCTGAAAATGACAAAAGTAGCGTCACTCTTATCACAATAACTTGCAAACTATTGAATATCTTGAAATTCTAACAGCTGTCTTTTGAGGGTTAGTATTAACTGGAAAAAGGCGACTGTAATAAAACTAGCGCCATCTATGTGATAGGCCTGTGACTGTTCAGCCCATGTATGAGAAGTCAGGCAGAAAGGAACGCACTTTCATTGAATATTTACTTCCTTTGCGTTAAAGGAGGACCTCCTGTGGTGGAGCTGGAAATCCATGGAATATGGTCGTAAACAGATATGTTGTATAATCTTTAACAAATTCCTTTCGGTTTTGCTTTGCTTTCGTTGTAATTCGGCCTTCAGTGAATGTTTATATTTGAAAAAATGTCAATCTTCCTAATGAAATCAAAATGAAACGATATAAAGATGATGACCTTCGTATACTTTCAAAGTTGAGAGTGAGGTGGTTGAAATCCCGAATCCTCAGCTTGGGTATTCTATCAAAAATAGTCAGAGCTTATTGAAATTTCTTCCAATACACCCATCATCGCCTTTTTGTCGACCCCTGCCATCTAACCTCCAACTCGATTATTTCTTGAATGACTTTTTTTACCATAGGCATTTCGTATTTATTCTTGTCGCGTTTCAAACATTTATCAATTTTTCAGCGTGGGATACGACAGGCACTCAGAGAAAAGGAGGAAGAGGGGAAGTCTATTTTTCAGGAAGAAAAAGGTAAATATTTCGGTCACGTGCCTCGCTTTAATCACATTGAGAGCGGTTCTTTTATTTTTTTGCAGGACAAGAGCAAGAAGCCGCACCAGTGGGTTTCCGCCTGCTATGGATCATCCCAAGTCTGCGATTCTTGTAATAAAGAGCTCAGCAATAAACCGGCTTTGTATTGTGAATGTAAGTGATATTATATGTTTTGTTTTATACGTCCTGAGCTTTGAATAGCAGAATGATGGTAATGATGATCGTGTACGTCAAGAGGCCGAAATTACTTCCATAACAGGGAATCTGAAAAAATTAAAAAATGTTTTCATTCCCTTATGGAGCCATTTCTGTTAATATATACGAGGGTTGCCTTTTATATTTCGGGATTGGACAACCCTAGTGTTACAATCTGCTAACTGACAGATCGAGAATCTTGACATTTTTGAGGTTATACGTAGTCAGGACGTTTTGACATAAGAGCGCTATTATAAATTAATATACGCTTATTCTTAGTAATTCTCATCTTAATGAACAAGAGAGAACTGATCGGTTACGTAACATAAATTTCAAGTAGGATTATTCATTTTTTGGAGTGGTGACCCCAAACAGACCCTTGAAAAACCATTTTTTCAAGACTATGGCGTTAAGTGACCAACAATTTGCATTTGATAGAGCCAGTAGGGCGGCTATTCTGCTAATTCAATGAAAACCCTTAATGCGCCTTACATCATCCTGCGTCAGTTTCGCAATTTGAGGATCATGAACCCCCCTTATGAACATTCAAACTATGTTATCTCTTAAAACTTCTTACTTTTTCAGGCTGTGGAACAACGGTACATCAAAACACATGCAAGGACAATATAGTAGAATGTATGAAACCAAAGGGATCGAAGGTGAGTGACGATATGTACCTAATTAACATTAGTAAAAAAAAAATTTCAGTCCGCAGGAAAATTGGGAGGCTTCTCTGTGGCGCTCCCTAGCAATAAAAATTCAATGTCCAAGCGAGGTTCAGGACCTCTTCCTGGCATGTACAGCTCGTCCAGGTTTGTAAACTAAATATCTTGTATCATACTCGATTCCATGGTTTCGTATCAGGGTCTGTATTATGCAGAAAGAGTTGCACTCAAATTATAATACTGTTAATCTTGTTATGTTGGGTGTATAGTGAAATTTTTACTTTTTAAAGTTAACATTTTATTTTAGCCGATCCGAATATATCAATGACCAAAGACTGAAATAAAATTATTTGGATGCAATTACAAATTTTATATTCTTCCGATAATTATTGCACATGAATAGGTTGCACGTTTTCTCAATTTTATGCACCTGTGATTTTTACTTATTTCTTATTTTAAATCACGGATAATCTTTATATCAGTTGGAAGGAATATGTAGGTTAACCTCTGTCATGCCCAAAGAGCATGTAATGAAAATGATTTAATTGCATGTTGATTCAAAATTTATTATTCGCATAACGGCTAACAATATACAATGCAGGCGGGATAAAAACGCAGAACTGAAAATATTTTAAGATACAATTCATAATAAGATTTTATTAAACTCTTTTCAGAGGAAGGATTTATAAAATAACATTTTGTACATAGCTGTAGATATGCATCAATTTCTGTCATGAATATAAGAGAATATTTATTTCTTTTGCTTCGCTTAAATAACACATCTCTTTTGCTTTTTGCTTGCCTAGTTTTGAGTTCACACAATATATCAAAAATACAGCACATCTCTCAAGACATATCCATAAAACAGATTCCTACCAAACTCGATATATGAATTTAAAATTTGACAAAATTCGGGTAAACTCACCCATTGGATCATTTAATTGTTAAATATTTAAATGGATTGGCTAACACAATTAACCTTTTGCCTGGTCCCTCCGCAATAGGAGGAGTCATCTGTGCTATTCACCATGGCGGCGGGTTGCCACTAAACTGGGAGTGAAGTAAGTCCCTCCCCTTTATATTGTAGCCCAATGTTTTCTAACATCAACTGTTTCTCACACGAAGCTACTTCATCTCTTCTCTCATACTACTACTATATCATAGCTGGACCAACACCAAATTTTTATTGTCTTGACATTGTTTCCGCTTATCTGTATTTACTCATGGCTTACTTTTGCACGAGTTTCTTCTTGTGTAAGTTGTTGAATATACGCTAAACCGCTCCTTCGTTCTGCCATAAGACGAGCAGTGTGTTTTTGTGACGGCAGTTTTCTTCATCTTTGACCTTCGCAGTGGGCTAGCATAAAATGATGCCCTTCTTTTTGTTAATTTTTTTGTTTCTTACAGTCAAATACTGATGGGAGATGATAAGGATAATGAACACCATGGACATCATGAATCAGTGAAGTTAGTTTTAATATTGATAGAAACAACCACTTTTTCCTAACAAATTGTTTTATTTGTAGTTTTCCAGATGATGTACCTTTAGTTCCTTTGGAATTTTTGTCGGATTCACCATTGACAGCGGCAGATTTATGTAGTGATTATAGCTTAGGGTTTAGTGACATAGAACCAGAATCATGGAGTCAATGCGTTGGTAGAGAAATATCAAAAAAACTCAAGGAAAAGGAAGTAAAAAGACAAGAACATATATATGAATTTATACTCACTGAAAAACACCACTGTATGATACTGTTAGTTATGCAAAAGGTAAGATTTTCATATGGTTTACTGAGGTGTATCCATAGAACATACCTTGATCTAAGCTGTTGCAATTTTACAATCATTTTCATATCCAGGAATCCCACCCAAATTTTTAAATAAGAAGGCCTACAGTGAAACCGTTATGTTGCAATAGAGAGTAGTTCTTGAACCAGAAACACAGATATCCTGTAATAATTAATTTCTCGTTTGATAAATAACACAAATAATTTGTAATATTTTCTGACTATAAAAAACAACAGGTGATGTCCATTATTGTTGGTGGAACTAATCTTATTTGTCTTGACTCCTAATTCTTGTGATAACAGGACCATATTGCCATCCTGGATGTTCGGGATGAGCTTGGTGTCTTAAGTCTTCCACCATGCAGATAATTTCTCCAACAAAAACTATTTCCCCTCGAGATTGAATGTAATATCCAAAGGGGTCGGGGATTCAGCGTGCCCCACTCTAGCAGCATTGTGCGCGAGAAGGGAACACACAGAGCTTATCTTGCGGGCTTCAGCGATCGGGTAAATTCGTCCGTTACAAATTTATCTACTAGTAGAAACCTGAGTTTATTCATACATTTTTGTACACCCAAGAACAACGTTCTCTCTAATTTAACAGGCTATTTCTAAGAGTAAAATATCATTTGTTGGGTTGCCTATCTGATTCATGACATCACAAGGTTGAATCATACTTGTAACTTTTTTTTTTTCTATATTATAGTAATTCTCTTGTTGCTTGAGTTATTTCATTTGTTTGTATGTATGTTTGCGTTAACTTAATGAGAATTAAACTTTCAGATCTTTGTTGAGGGCTTGCAGAAACATTTCCAACTGGGGCCAAATCTTGAAAGAATGTTTCCTCGACTCGCTGATCTGATCGAACTACACTTGGGATTTTTATCAAGGTTGAGGCAGCGACAAAGGGAAGGGCCCATAATAAATTCAATAGCTGACATTCTGTTAGATATGTTCTCGAGTTCTTATGCTACAAAGTTGAAATCAGCATATGGTATAATTAACTAGTGAATTTTTCAAATTTCTATGCTAAGCTATATTTGTTTATAGGTGAATTATGTAGCAGACATGGTTACGCTTTAGAAATAAACAAATACTATATGCAGAATGATCCTAGGTTCGGTCAATTCGTCAGGCACTGTCAGCAAAATCCTCTTTTGAAGAAGAGAGGTATCTCGGAATGCATTCTATTTGTAACGCACCGACTTACAAAATATCCCCTGTTGATCGAACCTCTAATAAAAACCAGTAAAGACAATAAATCAGAACAAGAAACACTTCAGAAAGCTCTAGCTCTCGTTAAAGATATTCTAGTAGAAGTGAATGCTCAAGTGGCAGAAAAGGAACAAGAAGATAGAAAATTAGAAATTTATAACCGAATAGATGCAAAATCTTACACGATACATCGAGGTCATAAGTTCAAGAAATCTGATATCCTACAAGGTAATCGCTCTCTTAAATTCGAGGGTGTTGCTATGTTGATGCAGGGTAGAGGAAAAATGCAGCTGGTACTGGTTATTGTGTTGTCCGATGTGTTATTCTTCTTACAGGAGAATTCACACAAATATTCGTTCTTCACTCCTGATAACAAAGTGAGTGTGATGTTTTTTATTTATTTTTATTTAGCTCACATCATGGAATCTAGTAATCACTTGTATGTATTTCTTCAGGTTACCTTTTCCATCTTATAAATTTTGAAATAAGTATGTGTGAGTTTTCTGACATGAGATTTTCGTTTTGATTTGGATGAAGAAGATATTTATTTAATTAGCGTTTTGAAAATTTAACATTGGATTACATATTTATGGAATTAATCATCGTGGGCGTTAGAAGCAAGGAGAACATAATAGGAATTGTTCGATCAATATCTAAAAACTATCAATTTCTGACAAAATTCATTCTTATACATACATTCTCTTGAATCTATATACTCCCAACACTGATCCTTTGGGTAGGCCACATTTAACTTTTTGTTCAGTATTAACTAATTTTTTTGGTACATTGTACATGAATGACCTAAGCAGACTAGAGGCTAGAATCTGTGGACGCATATCTATAGATTAAGTTTTAATTCGTATAATGAATGAAAAGCATTCAAAAACTCCAGGAACACCATCTCAAATATTCTCTCTATTATATTTTCGACCAAGTTCATTATTGGAATATTAATGTTGAAGATGTTTTCTCATAAAGTTCTCCTTTTCTCTAGCATCCATAGTAAACCGCTGTATCGAATTTTTTAATAACCGAATTAACAGTGAATAAGCTTGTTTATTGATCATTTCCTGAGGATATTTAGGAATGAAAACATTTATGCTGTTGGTAGTTCTATACTGTCTAATGTGTATTTTAGGCTGGTGTTGTTTCTCTCCAAAAGCTTCTTGTAAGAGAAAAAGCTGGTCAAGACTCCCGAGGTATATATTTAATATCTTCAAACCCCGCAGAACCGGAAATGTTCGAATTAAAAATCCATAAACCCAAGGATAAGCAGACTTGGATACAAGCAATAAGGTAGAAATTTATTTTTAGTTTAATATGATGTATATCATATGTTGACATTCGAAAAAGTTAGTCACATTTTTTCACTTATTTTAATTTCAAACCTTAGATTTTATACTATCATTTTCAAAGTAACAGTAATAAATTTCATTTGATGTCAATCGATATTTCAGAAAAGCTGTACAAACATGCCCAGAAGACGAAGAAGAAGAATTAGCATTGAGTTCGGATGAAAAATTAGTTGTGCTACATAAACAAAATCAAATTAAACATATTGTTGGTGAGTATTATTATTCCATTCTGTCCAATCTCAATATTTGCATGAACTAGTTAGGAGTATTAATCTCTGATACCATCATTGAATCTTCTTTCCATCAAATTTCTTTAATGTGAATTTGTGTTGTATTTGACAGAGTCAGAATTGGACATTGAAGGTAATTGGTGTTTGTGCATGTACCTTTTTTCTTGTAAATATCTTGAAATGTCGCATAATTTTTATTGGTCTTATGAAGAGTGAGTAGAAAATGACACATAAATGTCATATTCTCGAGATTAATTGATATTTAAATGAATCGTGCTTGGCCTGGTCAATTGTTGTTTGGAAATTCTAAAAGTTTCATGTATAATTGTCATGTAGCTTCCTTGAGAAGTAGTCAATGTTATTGTGTGTCATTTTTTCATTGCTCTGTTATAAGTTAACAAAAAATAATCATTCTCTATTGACTGATTGATTATCCCCTGAAAGCTTCAATAGGTCTGATCAGATTTAAGCATGGTATTTTCGAATGGATATTCAATATCCATTTCATTCCATTTGGATTTATCATTAATTTTGCTCTGGAATATAGTCGTTTTGAAAAAAAAAATCGTTTCCAAGAATGAAGGCATCCAAATATTCTTCAACTGAAATCTTCCCAGCATTCTCAAAGTATCTAGCATAAAGTCCATAATCTTTATGAAACCAGATCTTTGCATTGTTTCATAGTTATTGTTCTAATGTTGATTCTGTTATTATATTTGATCAACTATAGCCTGCATAAATAGCTAACAACCCAACATCAAACCTTTTTTTGCTATCTCCCTCTAACATGTGTCATGTTGAATTTATTTATATTTTCATCATTGTTGTTATTTATTTATTTTATAGGCAAATGCTTTTCACAAATGAGAACAAAATATATTTATGAAACGTCAGAATATCTATAAAGATTGTAATTTTGACCTCACTGTTATTACTGAGGTACTGACTATAGATTAAAGAACCAGAGTACAGATTAGACACTCATCTGATTAAGTTGACTACCACTTATTAAGGAAGAAAGCCAAATTAAAACGGATTCTGAGTAGAGCACTTTTGGAACCCTTTCATAACCAAATAACAATTTTTTAATTTTTCTCGATAAAAATGATGATTACCTGATGGAAACCTTTATTCAACATTTTTCATTGGTAGCAATGGCATCTCCACAAAAATAAAGAAAATCCTGGTCAAGAATTATATCGTTCCAAAAATTATTAATGATACAAATGTCAATATCGGCAAAAGGAACCAAAAGAAAAGACTTATTACTCTTTCAAAAACTTTCATTTCCTTCTTCAGGCTACAAAAACAGGAAAACATCTATAATTAAGCATCCATGAAGAGCCATAAGAAATACAAACATCAACCAATAAAAAACTACAATGATAACCACACTTATATTCGAAATACAAACATCAATATTAGAAAGAAATTGAAATAAATAAATAAGATGAACAGAAAAGACACATAAATCAAAGTTCAGTCTAATTTATTTAAATATAATAATTTACAATATACAATGTAATAGAAAAACAACTCATATCAACATCAATTATTTTAAATATTAACATATATTAGAAACATTGCGGTAAAAATTATTCCATTATGAATAATTTTTAATAAGTCTAATTTATTTAATTAAATAAATTACAATATCAGTGGTCCATATCTGTATGGTATTTTAAAATTAAGAAGGAGGAAATGAAAGATTTTTAAACGTATCTGAAAGAGTAATAAGTTTTTTCATTCAACATTCTTCACTATCCAAGTCTTTAGATTTTATCTGCCTATATATCAGTGAATTGTTGTATTACTCATGATTAAATTAATGAAATCTGAAGTGGACTAGTATATTCGTGCATTTATTTAAATCAATTTGGCAGGGTTACTGAGACAAAAAGATGTGGAGCAGGCGTTACTTTTGGAAGAGAAAATGTCTCTTCAATTACGACTCATGGCTGTAGCGGGGTTGGATCCACCTTCACCTCCTTCCTATCGCCATTTAGTGAGTGAGACAGCTAATACAGAAAAGATGTGGAAAGAAGTTCTTATGGCAGTACAGGTATATTACCAAGAACGAAGTTCTTTTAACTTCATTGAAATTGCATTTTTTTTTGTAGGAAGTCACACACCTGGCCAGTTCACTTTACACTACAGGTACAAACCTATCAAGAAGTGTCAGCTCAGCAGGTGAGCACCACAGCGACACCTATGTATCTCCTGTACTTCCTAAAAGAGCAGAAACATTTGGAGGTTTTGATAACTCAAATCAAGTTGGCTTCCGACTCTTCAATAAAAAGTCCAATTCTCCAGACGATAACTCACCTAAAAACGATTTTGAGAATCTGAGACCGCATGATTCCAAACTCCTGGTGAGAAAACGAACTCGTTCAAACAAGAATCAAATTAATTAATTGAAAAAATTTTCAGGAAAGCCTGCCTTTCAGAAATTATGTCATCAGTGGTAACTCCATTACAAATGGTAACTCAAATAACAATGACGTTATTGCTCAAAATCCCACTCTTCCAAGTGATGCCAACCTGATGTCTTTAGGGAGAGAACAACAGTATGCAGCCATACAACTGTCACATTACGTTTACACTTTGTTGTGCATTATTTCACAACTGATGACCACAAACGAATGTCTGCAGGCTGAGGCGATGGCAATTAAAAACACTGACGGTTCAAAGCAGTACAAGCATAATCAGCAATTAGAGGAATTGAGGAATTTGCAGGATAAGCTGAGTAAAGAAAAGGCTGAGTGGGCAACCCAGAAAGAACAGGAAATGCAGGAAATGGAAGAAAAGAGGAAGGAACTTCAGAAGATACAAGTAAGAAATGTTCTCGTCAATTTTAATCTTTATTGGATTGAAGTAAATTAGATGGATTATTCATTATCTCTTGAAGTTGCGTTTATTTCCCCTGAGATTTTCTGGGAAGTTTGATCGAACTGTATGCAATGGTTTTTAGGATGTGATGAAATATCTCAAACAACAAACAAAATGAAAGAATTTATTCGTAAATAGCACACACACAGTGCCTATCGATAAAGATAGCCTGGCAACGCCGCAATATATGATAGGTATACTGCTTACAAGCCTTGGGGAAGCATATAGAGTTATTTGGAAATCAAGTCATTCGCAAATCCATCAAATGAATTTTTGCTGGAAGAAAAAAGTTCTGTAGGAATTGAAAGGCATTTCTCCTAATTTTTTTTGTTTTTGTATTTCTGATTATAGCATTTGAATTGTACCATCAGTAACTCTGCCAAATTGATTTAAATAAATACACGAATATACTAGTCTACTTCAGGTTTTAAATATTGATAACATCTTGAAAATGTTTTTTTTTAAAGCAAGGCTGGAAGTATACCTACGTTGTCTGTTTCTGACTTCCACTTCGGAAAGGTAACCACTGATATTTCTTTGTTGTTTGGTTAGAACCATTACATCATAGTTGATCGAGCATCATTCCCGCGTTGTAAGCTATTTAGAGATAGTCATTCTGAATAACTGAACTAAAACCCTTTATTTCTTGATATAATATTAATAAGATCAGATAACATTGATGATATTTTAACCAGGAGCAGATAAAAGTTGAACAAAACGACATCAAGCAGCAGAGGGATCAATTGTATAGAAAAATGGAGATCCTAACAAGCCAGGGACTTTTGATTTCTCCAAATATTGCTCTACCAGTACCCGGACAAATTGACGACAGTAGTAAAGAAACTTCTGAAGAAAATAGCCCTCAGTCAGATAGTTCAACTTCCAATTCGAATTCATTATCTGGCAGTAACTATGGTACATCAACTGTTGAGAGGAGAAAAGATTCTAAATGGAATAAAGGTAGAATATAAACTCAAACATTGTATTCATCGTGGAGATCAAATATATGTAGGAAAGGTATATCGGGTGAATCCACAAGTAGCAGAAGGAAATAAATGAAGATGGTACTTGCCGACATGTGTTTCTGCTGATTGGCTTAGTCAGGGCAAGGTAACCTTAGGAATAAGGAGATGGTAAGAAGACAAAATAGACAATAGGAGTACACATCTTCATTTATTTCCTTCTGTTACTTGTGGATTCACCCGATATACCTTTCCTACGTAGAATATAAAATCGATAACTATTTTCCTCAGTACCTTGGTTCTTAATCATTATCATAATAGGTGTTGATTTGAATGATTTTCTCAAGTGTATAGAGTGATATAATTTTGTTTCTTTCGAAGGAAGCCTTATGAAATCTCAACTACCAGTGAACTTGATGAGTACCACGAATCAGTACAAAGTATCTCAGAGTAATCAGAGTACAGTAAAACAACAGTTACCACTTAAATTAGCATCTCGACTTAGTTCTGGGAGCATGAACATGGGGTCAGGAAATAGTTCAGTACAGCAAGTCTTGCCATTGAAACTTAGTCAACATGAGGAGAAAGAGCGAAGAACAAGTACTTCTGGTTACCAACGACTGGGTTCTGACAGTTTTAGCCCAACATCTGGAGAAACAGTAAGTCATACAAAAATATAATTTTTTTTAAAAGTGGTGTTACAACAAATATTCAGTACATATGGAGGAATTTCATCAGTCCATTTTCACTTGAGTTGCTCCTTATATATTTTTGACCATCACGGAAAATTGAATTGATGGGTCATCCAATCCGGTACTTAATAATTTATTTTTTGGACTGGCAAAAATACTTCGTTCAACAAATGCATGCAAAACTGTATAAATCTAAAGCTGATATTTAGAAAAGAAATGAAGCAATTTTTGATGTTTTCAATACAGAGAGCAACTCTGGTATTTGTTCGAAGATATGGAGGTTTCTCAGATTTTTTTGCGTTTCAACTGAAAGTTTAAATGTATGTAACAAAAACCGTCTGATCATGACTTTTAGTTACTTCAAATTTTTTTTACCCCTGATTTTGTTTAAATGGATCTTCTTAGAGTCATCAACTAACATATATTTTCCCAAAACCAGACTCCCACGTTACCGCATGCTCATAGCAGAACTGGATCTAGCCCAGCATTAATACAGCAGTGTTCATCACCTACAGGACAAAGTCCTCAGAGTATGCCACAGAGTCCAAGCAATAAAGCATCGCGCACTAACACTTACCCAAAATTCCCAGAAAAATTTCGGGTTAGAAATAGTAACCAAAACCAACAACAAAAACAGCAAACTACTGAGGAAGAGGTTATATATTTCTGACGAAAAAAGTGTAAAAAATTTTTCTCTGTATACAACGCCTTCTGGTGCGTTTTGAGATGTGAAATATTTGAAATTGAAATGTGCAATAAGAGAATTCATCATATATCGTTTTATAAAATGTGATGGATTGTAAGAGGTACCATTTTTAAGAGAGCATTTTGTTGTTACACCTGGACAAAACATTGTTAATGGTCTCAAAGAGGGATGAAATGAAGTTGTATACATTACTCAACATGTGTAATTTCAAGATATATAAATTTTAGAGGATTATTATTTGTATTTAGTGTCTTGAGTAGTTTTCAGTCTTATGCCTTAGTGTCTAATTCCAATTTAGTCAACTTATTGTTTTTGCTATCATTGAAATTATACATCTTGAGAATTCAATTAATCATTTAACGATTTTAATTGAGTGTTATTGTTTTCAATGGTATAAACGTTAGTTTTTCATTCAGTGTAGGAAGTACACTTTTAAAATATGTAAAAAAGGTGTTTTAAATCTTTTTATTGTATCTACTCAACTTGTTCTCTTTTAATATCTGTATTATTTATTTTTTTATTTATTTATGTCTTGAATATGTATATATGAAAATGTAGTCTAAGGAAACTATTGTCAAACTTGTTCAGAATGAATTTTGCCTTAAAAACTGTTAATGTTTGCTTTGTTTTATATTTCAAAGTGAAACAGGTCTCAAGATATATTTGTTGATAAATTTTTGAATCTAACTGTTCCTTGTTATATACTTGATACATTATTACAATTTGCAAAAAGGAGTAAGGAAAGGTTGTGCCAATAAAATAATTTAATACATAGCGGAGACTGTATCGTTATATTGGAATTTTAATCAACATAAAAATGACATCATTTTTTCAAAATTTTATTGTGAAGTTCTATTCATCTTATCAATTTTGAAACGTTTGAAAATTTTCAGTAGCCATTTTCATTTGTGTACAGAAATGTTTTGTTAGTTTAGGATGTTCTCTGTTTACTTAACTATTCTCAAGTTAAGTTTTATCAATTTGGATATCATTTTTTATAATAATATCTCATTGAATGATATAATCTTATCAATTGAATTCATACTTATGAAAAAAAACTTTATTCAGTTCTTTATTTTTTGTTTTTGTAAAATTTGACCCTGAGTAAATTATGTATCGTTCAATTTTTATATTTCCTAATAACTGGTATTTATTGCTAAAGTGTTCAAAACTTCTTATATACATACAAGAACTTTATTTTTGTGACATTTACAAATAACTGGTTAATTTTAGCTCGACTAGATGAGTAGCCATAGTTCCAAATTGACAACTATAACTAGAAAAATAATGAATTATTTTATCTTCTTTCCTATTTTCGTATGTTATGGTCTTCCTTTATCTTCAGTATTGATGTTGTATAAAAACATCTCAAATCTTGTGACAATACATTATTCTAAGATATTTCAAACTTTCAGTTTTAGTAACTATGTACACATTTCAAGTTTTTATCACTTGTACCTATAATGAAGTGAAATTTGTATAGATATAGACTGAAATCAAAATAATATAGATATCTATCCAACTAACCGATTTTTTCAATGATTATAAAATTTAGTATAGACCTTGATTTTTCTCACTTTGATAACATTTAGAATGCTAGTCTCGCTGGTATAGTGCTCTTTGAAGTTGTAGGATCGTAAGTTATCCCTACTTATGCGTTTCGTCCCTGGCGCACACATTTGGACTCATCAGTATGGCTTGTGTGCGCCATGCCATAGACGCAGGGGTTAGAAGTTTGAGGGGCCGCCGGGAGTTGAACCCGGCACCTAGTATCTAGTTGGTGTGAAACTTGAGCGCCAACCTCTAGGCCACCGAAGCGCTGTGAATTAAGCTATGCGTGGCTATATAGAGTGCCGCCAAGAGATCCCTATATACTCCCCTGCCGCTGACAGGGTGCCGCTACAAAGTGTTACATTTGGTATTTCAGAAGCTTGGTGATCTCAAAACCAAATAATTTGTAAGATTCAGTGGATGTTTGAGGAAAATGCGAAGATGAAGTTAAGAAGTGATTCAAACGATCAAAAATGGATATGTATTAGTAAAGACTATGCTCTAATTTGATCCACGTAAAGGTAATCATGGGAGAGTTCCAAATTTGCGATGTTTTATCTGGAAGTGGAAAGCTGGAAGCCATCTTTTGTTGATGTCTGAAAATTTGCAGACATTTGGCGAAAAGAAAAGCTCGCTGTTTCACTAAGAATAAGCGCTCAAAACTGCAAATTACGGAGGAGGAAAATGTTCATGAATCTTAGTTTAATAGCTTTCAATATGTTATCTCGAATTAATAGTGACATGTTATGAATACCAAAAATTTATTCGATATGCTTGATGAACTTCATGCAGATATCTATGGATATCAAGGGATTTTCAAATTTCCTGAATCGTTTGAAATGTAACTCAAAATGATGTCAATCGAACCTAAAATATGTGCACAAAATAATTATCAGCCAGTCATTAAAATACACATGGGAGAAGTTATGAGGGGAATTAAATCAAAACTTTATTCATAAAATTTATTTAAAAAATTTCAATCATCAAATCGCTGAGTAATAATATTCTTATTGCCTAAAATTACGTATAAAATTCAAATCAAAATGCTGATAAATTCTTAATCATTTCTTCTTTGAAGGATTCAATAATCAATATTATTTCTTCTTCAAATAAAATGGGCTGCATCCTTATTCACCAAATACAAAATAGCATCATGCAAAACCTCAGGCTCACCAAATCTTTCAACCCACGAAGTGATCAATCCTTCAGCATTATTTTCGTATGTTTTCAAAGTGATTTTACCATTTTCGTTGAATGTATTACTTTGTACAAAGATTTTTCTTGGTTGCTTTTTGGCTAAAACAATGGATCTCCAACTAAGCCATGGTTCTTTAACCTCAGAATAATGGTTGAAGAGTTCTTCAGCAGCTTTGATATTTCCTGTTGCCTTGTATGTTTGCAATTGTAATAAGAAATGTCCAATGGCATTTCTTCCGGCACCCTTTATCTGTGTTTTGTCAAGGGTGACTAAAAGATCATCTTTTTCTGGTTGAGTAACTTTAACCACCCCAGCCTGTATGAGAACCTGAGCGAGGACAAAACGCGCCTGAAAAAATCAAAATCAATCAGACCTAAATACTAAGAAATTACATTCTGTAAAAAAAATACTCCCTTACGAGCATAGCTATGGAACAAAAAAAATTGAATGAGTCTTTTCATGAGTGCAAAGAACTAAACAAGATAGTTCTCAAACTTAAAGTAGCATTAAGGCTGGACTGGGTAAATTTTAGAGATTTCACTTCTTCCAAATCTTAATTGGAAATGGATTAGGCACCCAACGTGGGGCCTCTTTGGTAATGTAATCTGCATTGATGATAGTTCTGATTGAGTTGAGAAACACCCTAGTAATTCTGCTACTGAATAGTAATAAGTATTGAAGTTTTTCTTAATAAAGTAAAACATACTTTTGTAGAGGTCAGAAAAATTTTCGAGAAGTACCAAAAATTTTTGATTGACCTCTACAATCCATATCTATTTTAAGCGATATTCGGTTTCAATTCGAAAACAACATTACCTGCGAGTGTGCTTGTAACCATCCCCTTCCTGGGGCCCACATTTCCAAACCCCTACCGGCTCCAGCCCATACAAGAGACAGCCAGTTCACATAAATGATATCTTCAGCTTCTGGACCCTCATGACCAAATATCTTTAGAACTGAAGGTTCCAAACTTAAATACAACCCAACAGCCTCAGCTCTGCATTCCTCATAAGCCGAGCTGAGTGATCCAAATTTCGAATCATAGTATCACTTGATTCATAATAAGAGCACACGATGGCGCCTGTCAATGGATCTACAAGATCAGACGGGAAATTGAATGTACCATCACGTTCTTTCTTCAAAAGTTTCCCTGATCCATGTCCTAACAATTCGTGCAAACCAACCTGTTCGAAAAAAGGATATGAAATGTCATAGTTTTGAAGAATATTAATGAATAAAATATAATGATCAATTCTACCTGTAATTCAAATGCAGGAATTCTATATTTTTGCAGTAATTCCCCATCAGCCACACTTAAAAATGGATTTACTGTAGCTTGATAACTTGCGGGAATCACATTTCCCAATGAAACGTTCTTGAATCCTTCTGTTTGTCGAATATCATCATCTGAAAATATCCTGAAGTCATAAGTAAAATAAAAACACTATTTTATGATGAGTAATTAAACAGTAATTCTAACATTATATTTTCTCTGAATAGAATAACATTTGTATTAATTAAATCAATTTGAAATATTTTGTTTCATTTCTTCATTACGGTAAAATCTGCATATATTTTGATGCTAATTATTGTCAGATCTTCAATTGAATTTAAATCCAACAAGTAGATCATTATAATATCTTTTGAATTTTTTTTTAAATTTTGAATATTGTATATATCATTCAATGTGTGAAAGGTAAAATGATCAGCAGTTTCTTGGAGTCTTCTTTTCATATTTATCGCCTTCCAAACATTAAGCAATTAGGAATCGAGATTTCACAGTCCATTTTCCATTTTGTAACATGTTACGGCCATGTTTTCACTTTTTCCAAACTTTCCTAGTAATTCTTCAAAATTTTATCAACATTTAAACCTTTCACGGACTAAAATTAGCCTAAACAGTTTAGCTGGTTTAAACTTTTATCGAGACGAAAGAACAGCAATTCATTTTTACATATGAAGATTACCTATTATGATTTTTACCTGGGCTGGCCCAGCCTGTATATTTGCAGTCAATATATTCTTTTGGTCTTGAGCTTTATAATACTGTCAATGATGAAGCAAATGAAATCATAAAAACTTCCTCTTACATTACAAATCGTAAGTGTATCTCTAAAAACTCACAATTTGGAATATTGATACCAGCAGGTATTCCACTACCAGCAAAGGTAAGTACGTCTAGTGATGTAAAATCGGGTTTTAAAAACTTGTCCTTCTCGAAATTCTTGTTCCAAGGCAACAAAGGTAGGAATTTTTCTGCTTCAGATACCAGAGTATTGAATTTTGCAGACATTTCTCGATTAACAACCGCTACAAATCCCTCAAATTCTCCTCTAACACCAGTAGGATCTCTGAAAAGGGGTTTCAATACAATGAGGAAGCCATCCAGAAATATTTTCCATTACAAAATATGTCAAACCTTGATTATACTCTTTTCTTTACCTATAAGTTTCGATGAAACCAATGTAATTCTCTACAGCAGGGGATTTATCTTTGATCCAATATCTCGACCCATTTTTATGTTCATCTAAAGAACCTGTAGTGAATGAAGACACATAAGCTTCCAGCATTTTCTGTTGTGTTTCATTAGCAGCATATGGCACTGCTTTTTGCAAATATTCTGCAATTTTTGACATGAGGGGTGAATAATCCCCAGCTGTCAGTCGATAGTTTATGTTTCCTATGGTTTCATTTAACAATTCCTTCACTTCTTTGGAAGCTAGACGAATCTCATACTCCACCTAACAAAATTAGTGTAAGATTGAAAATTCTTCATACAGCTAATTATCGTTTCTTGGTTGATTACCTTGCCATCTTCTGAGAAAGATTTAAACAATCTTGTATTCCACAACTCTAAATGTTTACTCTTCAACCACTTAGTGACAATTTCGTTGTCCTCTTTGTTACAATTTTTAGACAGATAAGTGGTGCAACCTTCTGGGTGACATCCTAAACATCTTCTGCTCTTTTCTAAATCATATATACTCAATCTTATTTGATTCCATATTGGTTGGAGTTCTGACCAGTTGGAGCTCGCTCTCAAGAGTTTTTCAAACTTGTCGCCATCAATGTTAGGAATGATTTTGGTGTCTCCAAAACCCTGAGAAAATATTCTTTTGAATTGACAATAGCTTTTTCAAAACAAATTTCAACTTTGTGATTAAAAATGATGACATTTTCTTTTGCTATTGGTCAAAATCGTTTGAGTAACGACAAAAACTTTTTCAAATAAATTTTAAGATGTATTCCTATCATAGAAATATAATGTTCTATTTTCAGTTTTGGAGTAGCGATTCTTTTAAAGATATGATATTTCAATCTTGGAATAATCCTGAAACTTGATATTTTGACATCTTCCTATGTTTGTAACAGTCTTGTCTTGTAATCAAAAAATTTTTTCTTCATGATTGGATGGTTGAAATCAAATAGATAGTCTTGAGAAATTCATTCTGATTTTAGAGAATAAAATCCAATATTATGTTTATTTGACATTCACATGCATATTTTTCTTACAATCCTATCGACCAAATACTTTGATAAATTGTCGTGGTAACAAGATAAGAAAATATTATCTGAGAATAACATGTTTACCTAGGAAACCTATTGTTCAAAATAATTCCTAGAAATCCCAAAAAAGAAGTAATTAAAAAATATGGGAAAATGCTATAGGATACACAAAATGCAACTGGAAATATATTCATGATTATAAAAGAGTAATAATTATTTACCTTGTAATTACCAGCATTTGCAAAAACTCCACAAGCATATATGAACAAGGCATTCACATCTTCCTCAGAGTGTCCCTTCCCTACACATGCTTTCTTGAATTCCTCACAACTCTGTTTGGAAAATAGTTTATGTAGTAACACGAATATACGACCAGATTCCAAGCTGGTCTGAATTAAAGTTACTAAACCTCCAACCCAGGAAGCCTTACTCATGAAATGTGCATAAGTTTTCTCCTTGTCAGTCAGACCATCAAAGGCAGATTTTACATCTAAGCCAACAATTGGCTGATCAGGAGGTAAGGTATATAGGCTTTTATCCAGTGTATCGCTCATTTTGCTGAAAATGAGCATCCTTTTTCATTCACCACCGTGAGCGTAAGTTGAAATATGTGGAAATGTTATATTTACGTACCCGAATAGTTGAAGTGTGCTGCAGATATCACAAAAATTACACAGACCGTAAATTTCAAAATTTTGGTCCGTCAATGAGTTCAGCAAACTTGACGAAAAGTGACAAACAAATTTTTCAATTAACCTCGAACTACACAGCTGTTTCTGACAGATTTGAGGTTGCTCTTCCAGTTTTTCCAACAGCCGATTGTACAATGTTGCTATACGACTATTGGAGTGTCCTAACGTAAGACTATATACAGGACACAGGATTGTTTTTATATTATTTCATTTTACTATACTGTTTTTATATCTATAAACAATGATATAGGGCGTCAATTTGAAAACTTTCAATGCAAATATTTCTGAAAGTAAAAAGTAACTGATGCGACAAAATCTCGAAAATCAGTATATCGACCGTAATTTTGGTAACTTTGGCATTACTGCAGCAGTATAGAACCTTTGTAGAAATGAACTACTAATCTGGAAGAACTATTCATGCTCATTTTAGAGTGGCCGCCATTATTTATGTGGCAAACAAACCTAGTGGAGAACGAGTTTATTTTGTGGATTTTTGTGATTTCAAGTTGTTTTTTCAAGTTAATTCTTATCTAAATACAATGGTTAATTGTTGCGCTTATCAGTGCCAGAGCAGGAGCGAGAGAAACGAACCAGGAGTATCTTTTCATAGGTAATGTAGAATATGGTTATTTTTGATGAACGGAAACTTCCATTTATTTCCATAGCTGGAATTAACTGATGTTGAAATCCTTTGAATATCTGAATATAGAATAAATGAATAGTACAATTATGTATTGTTGAAATTTCTAATCGCCAATTTTAATGTTTTAATTTATAAATTTCAATGCAGGGTTCCTGTCAAGGAACCATTTCACCAGTGGCATATTTAAAAGTTATTCATCGTCAGTGATACGCATTTTAATATTTCCGTTTATAATTCAATTTAGTGAGAGTGAGTAGAATGTTACTTGACGATACTACAAAATTTTGTACTTTATTTGATTTTAATTCATAAAATTCAGACTTAATTTTTCAGATTCAAGTAAAGGTTTACTTATTCAGCATGAAATCAATGAATATTGCAGAAAATTGATCGCTAATAATTTTCAGCTTCCCAAAAGATTATGAAAAATGTAAGATTTGGGTGGATAACATGAAACTAAAAAACTGGACCCCAACTAAATTTGATAGGATCTGTTCCAAGCATTTCGAAGGGCACTGGTTTTATAAAAACAATATGCAACTGAGAGTTCGTTTGTTGAATGAGGCGGTTCCTACAATTTTTCCCACACTTCCCAAGTACCTTCAACCAAGAAAGCTGACATAACAATAAGGTATTTCAATATGAATTCAAAAAGTAAAGTGTGAATTCTTTTCCAGGCTATAAGAAGGTTAAAAAGAGAAAAAAGATCTTCAATGTCATTGATACAACTGAATAAATTGTTGGAAAACTGTATGAATATTTCATTATATCTATGCTGAAACCCTCTCATTCTAAAGCATCTTCTGATGTTTTAAATGTTATAGAAATTTTCATTCATCATTTATCATGTCTGATATTAAAGTTTTCTATCCATTCATAATTTGAGTTTGTGTAATTTTAAAATATTTAAATTATTCGCTCTGTAAAATATAAGTAATTTCGATATTTCCATAAAGATGATGAGGTACATTATGTATGATACGCCACTGGTGTATCCCTTTGTGTCACATGGAATCACAATCAAGTGTTCGCGTCCTCTCTCTTCTCTAGTCTAAGAGCGAAACGAACTACTTTTCGAAGTCGGCGGTTTTTTGAAATTTTAACCTCTCTGGATTCAAAACTTGGATTTATAATGCGATTTTAATTGTTAAAAACCAAGCGATTTATTTGGATATGTTCAAGATTCCATAAAGACTTGTAGAGTTTTTCCAAATACCTTTTGTCCCACCAAATATTAAGTCTTTTTATTTTTCAGATAATGCCTGAGATAATCAATAATCTATATTTGAAAAGATCTAATCTCGAATATGAGAATCAATCAAAGAAGTTCATAATTACAACCAGAAATTACTCTAAACAATACTGCAGTATTTATTTGAGTCGTTACGAACATATGAAAGGCCCACTTGAAAAAAAAGCTAAGGAAAAATGGGGCCTTGTTTATCCTGTTATAAAACTGCACAAACTCTCGGAAACTGAATGTGAAAAATGCATAGTTATTGGAACTTTATTCAAGAACCAAAAACTCAAACCTTCTATTGTAAAGCAATTATCGGAAGCTAATCAATTGGTGCCTCAACCACTTCTCACCAATTTCACTGATGACTCTGATACTATTTTGATAGAAGATGAATTACAAAGGTATCAGATAATTGGTGAGGTTGAAATTCATTGCTCATCATTAGATAAATAACTTTTGTTATTTTTAGGAAAGTTAGAGAAAGATAATTTAGTAACTGGTATAACATGTGCCTTATTAGGAACTGATATTGGTAAAGGAAAATTTGAGGTTGAGGACTTTGTTTTCTTAGATTTTCATCAACAAGTAGACAGACCAATTTTCGAAAGCGATCTTTATGTTTTATTCTTGAGTGGGTTAGACTTGGTTCACTTAGAGAAAACAAACATTTTGCTACAAATTATAGGACATTGGTTATCTGGTCTTATAAAATTGGATGAAAGAGTCAACTCTAAAGACATATCAAGAGTAATTTTAACTGGAAATAGTATCAGAACACAACCTGAGAAGGCTAAACCAACAATATCCATGACTTCTAGGATTCCAGAGTCTGCTGATACTATAGATTCCGTAAAAATTTTGGATAGTTTTTTAGTCAGTTTGTGCAAAATAATCGATGTCGATGTTATGCCAGGTGAAAATGATCCAACAAACCATATACTGCCTCAGCAACCTCTACACCACTGTATGTTCCCTGAATCATCTAAATACAAATCAATAAATCATGTTTCAAACCCATATAAGTGTTCTCTTGGTGGATTGAAGATAATGGGTACCTCCGGACAACCAGTAAGGGATATTTTGAGGTTTTCTGAACTTCAGGATCCTCTAGATGCTCTAGAAAGTTGTTTGAAGTGGTCTCATTTGGCTCCCACAGCTCCTGATACTTTGGGTTGTTTTCCTTTTTACGAGGAAGATCCCTTTATACTTGACGACTGCCCTCATGTGTTTTTTGCAGGAAATCAAGAGAATTTTGGAACCAAAATAGTGAAAGGTGAATATCAGAATTTGAGTTTTCACATAATATATATAAATGATTTTCTTGTCATCATTAATGATTAATAATAATGAAAATAAGAATAGATATTGGCATGAAAATTATCAGTTACAAAAATTTTAATGAGTTTTATCCATTGTCTATTAATTAAATTGTTTTGATTTTCTAGGACCTGAGAGTCAAGAAGTACGCCTAATTTCTATTCCAGAATTTGCTACAACATTCCAAGCCTGCTTACTAAATCTGAAAAATTTAGAGTGCTTTCCTGTTTTATTCAAGTCATGATAATTGTACAAAATAAGAATTTTTTATGTTTTACATTCAAATTTTTAATATTTTATTGTCATCATGAAAATTTTGAATAAAGTCCATATTCTTTATTGCTTTATTGTTTCATTACGTCTTTATGATATTCTTATATTAAAGGTGCACTCCATAAATTGACTGCTAAGTTATGATTACCATAATAACATTAATCTTTTTGTAGTTTGATTTGAAAAAACAATTTGTTATACATTAATGAAGTGCGGACTTGTTTGGCAAGTGCTTTCTTTGTATATACTTTTTTGTACTTTATACATATTGTTAATTTCATTCAACATTTTTTTTGTTGATTTAATATTCATTATAAGAACGAATGAAGTTTTTCGAAGTGTACTGGATGGATTTAATTTAAGTGTTATTTATTATATAAATTTACTTTACTCTGTTTTCTTTAAATATAACTAAAATTCAGGTTACTTCTTGATTGCTGAGTAGATTTGAAGAATTTCTACTAGACTACTATCAGTTCGAAAATAGCTGAATAACCGATCAAAAATTTAGAAAAGTACCGACGTCACGTCAGGAGATTATGCGCGCTCACAGTTTTCCTTGAGTTGTATTCGACAGAACACACACACAGTTGAAGAAATCTCCTAATTTTAAACCTTTAAAAGCAACTACTTTGACGAAACAGATAATAATATAAAAATGATTCAACACTAGATATATAATAAAATCATACAGGGGCGTGTAAGTCTTAAATGTATCCACTGTTCAACACAATGCGGCTATCATTTTTCATTGGTCACACTGGACCACGTGGTAAAAAACGCCATTTTCAGACAAATATCCTGGGTGATTTTATATTATAATATTTCTGGTCTTGAATTATTTTTATCTATTTCGTCAATAGAGTTTGCTTTTATAGGGAGGTTTGAAATTAGAAAATTTCTTTTACCGTTCCTTTCTGTCAGAGAACTGTTCCTTCTTAGCCATTGTTATTGAAACCATTGATGTAATTTTTTTTTTTTAAGATAAAATAAAATTAAAAATATCTTTCATTTTCATTGATCGTCGTCCGACGGATGCCAAACATCGATATCGATAGAGGTAATTCAAACAAGAGGAATGTCTTTAAGATGTTTATATACTATCTAGGCTATTAGAATATAACTATGAGTTATCGAAGTAAAATAATAATACTCTAAAAGTTCTATTGCCATGAGTCATGCAGAAGAGCAATCTTATGACCTAAAACACTCTGGAACTTCACCATTGCTTTACCTATCGACTAATGCGGTTGTAAAGGAAAGAATCTGCGAGTTGTAGGAAAAATTAACATAGTTTGGATATATCCAATTCCTCAGATGAATACACGTTTCACGTATCAAATTTGCATATTGCTATGAGAACGAATGAGGAGAAGTCTCTACATATTGGTATTCTCAAAAAAAAAGTTAGGGAAACTGACTTCGCTCCACAGTTTAGTATCTTCAACCATTTTGGTGAATTCACAAATAACACTGCTACTTCTTTTGAAAATTTTTATTACATTACAATATTTCAGTATCATTTCAAATGACATCAGACTCTTTGTAACCTTGTGGAATTTCCACCCTGGATTTGATAACCTGAAAGCCGATTTGGTATAAAGTACGAGTCTACACCTACAGGTAGTTGATTGAAACTACGTCCATTTATATTACTGAATTGTTGAAATCCATTTCCTGATGCATACAAGGCACCGCTTTGTAACATGCCATTTCTTGCGTCAAGTGAACCTACTGGGCCGTATTGAGAAACAGTATTACCCGAATAAAAAGAATTGAGGCCACCATACAGTGAAGCTTGGTTCGAAGACACATAAGGACTTGTGAGAGCATACATCATTCTACTATCACAGCCACCACTTTGACAAGGCGATGGAAGAGGGTTAGAAATTGGAATTATCTGTTGGTTCTGAATTCCACACTGCTGGTTTGCACAGGAAAATCCGCATTGTCCACCTGGAGCTCCACAAGGGCTTGGCTGCTCTGCATAAATCACCTGCTGCTGAGGTTGAGTGATGACAGTTTGTTGAGGCTGTCTAACATACCAGTACTGAGAAATACGCTGGACTTGTTGAGGTTGAATTTGAATAGGAATCTGTTGTACTACAGGGGTTGGAACAGGAACTTGTTGTACAACAGGGGTAGGAACTGGTACTTGTTGTACAACAGGGGTAGGAACAGGAACTTGTTGTACAACAGGTGTAGGAACAGGAACTTGTTGTACAACCGGAGTCGGTACATATATAGGAATTCTTTGTGGTGGGGGAGCAGGAGGTTGAGGAGCTTGAATAACTCTAACAATGGGCTGCATAACAACTGGTGGTTGTGGGGCAGGAGGGGATCCTTGAGGATATGGAATAAGTACTACTTGTTTCTGGTTTCTATAGCAATCAGCTGGTGGATTTTTCGAAGAACATCCTTCAGCACCTCTTGCTGTTATATTCGTCTGGCTACTTCTGGCGTCTGAAGAACTAACTCGTATATTATTCATATTGACTGACGTCACATTGATCGGAACGCTTATATTGTTAATGTTGGATATAGTGTTAGTTAGAGTGATATTTGGATTAATAATCACATTGTAATCATTTTTTATGTCGTTTACATTGCTGGTTTTGCTTGATGAATCCTTTTGAGGAAGTGAAACAGTTTTCTGCACTAAAGGTTCTTCAATTTCTTTTATATCGCATTTAGTACGGCAATCTGCAGTTTTACATTTTCTTTTGCATGGTGTCTGGCAGGTTGTTCTGCATCCAGTTGAACAGTCGGAAGTACATCCAGTGGAACAGTCAGAATCACATCCACTGTCACAGTCGTTACAATTACCACACTCAACGTTTGATGTGTAACTTATTATGAGTAAAATGCATATTCCCAATTGTATGTAGTTCTTCATCTGAAATACAATTGGGAAAGTTAGAGATAAATGACCCATTTTCCCTACTCAAAAAAATTATTGGGTTAATGGGAATAGGACAGGGTGCAATAAAAATACTTAAAAATGAATAAAAATAGGATAAAAGTGAAACAAAAATTAACATATTTCAGCATTTCGTTGTCAAATATTTTTCTTCTGAGGAAATAAATAGGTTCCATAATTTGGACACGCACTGGTAGGTACCTGTTCATGACATTCAAGATATGAATCATTTCAGAAATTTGCTGATAATATGGAAAACTGAAGCATGATCATTGATTAAATCGATTGACGTATACACTGCTCAACAATTGATAGGGATCACTTACTTTTTCTAAATTTATTTCTGAAATATTCGCTCCAAGATTATAAATTTAGTCAGATATCAGAGTATTTTCAGTTGATAATATGGTTCACTTGAGAAAAGAATGAAAAAATGGAAAGTTGGAGAGAAAAAAGACTTTATTAGGAACACTCAAAATTCTGTGTTTGAATAACATAAAAATTTTATGATGAAACCACAAGAAGGCTGAAGTTTCGGTTAAGCTAGTACCTAGTTGGTCCCCACGAGCTCGTCTCAAGCATTCTACCCTACGAGGCATACTTTCAATCAAACGATTTATAAAATTTTGGGGCAAATTCGTCCAAATATCCCGTAAAGCGTTAGAAAGGTCCTCCAGATTATTGATCGGTTGTTCTAAGGTTGACAATTGTGTAGACATCTCAGACCAGACATGTTCGATGCAATTCATGTCTGGAGAGCGAGCTGGCCAGTCCATCCATCAATAGCATGAGTTTCTAGCGCTTCATTAACCAGACGACTACGGTGTGGACGGGCATTATCGTCAATTAAAATGAAATTCTCGCCCAAGGCAGCCGCAAACGGAACAATTATGGGTTCAACAATCATATCGTGATATCTCTGGCTGGTCATTGTGGTGTTCTGCGGAACAACCAACTCTGTGCGTTGGTTCAAACAAATGACTCCCCATACACATATAGAACCTCCGCCAAAAGCTGTTGTGGCTACCTTCGACCTCTTTCCCTCCAAGCAAGAATACGTCCATCGGAGTTGACCAAACGAAATCTAGACTCATCCGTAAATAAACATCGGCTCAAATCTTCAACTGACCGATTGCGGTGCTCCTCAGCCCATTGCCGTCGATGAACCCGGTGTTCCCTATTCAAACGGGGATGTTGTATCCTCCTACGTGCTCTCAAACCACGAACATGTAGTCGTCGTCTTACAGTCTGGTTCGAAATTAGAACTCCTGTTGCAACTCTCAGTGATCTATTGAGCCGCGACGCCGGGTAAGTGGGATTTCTCCTAGCATTGAGGATCAAAAGACGATCTTGGGCAGCTGTTGTACTGCGCTGCCGCATAAGTTACTGAGTCGTTTTGGATAAAGAGATAAACATTCAACCGCCGGGACACTTCTCGCTGGGACAAACCTTCCTGTATCCACTGTATGATTTGGTCCAGTTGCACAGGAGCCAAACGTCTTCTCGGCATGACTGATAAGCTGATATTGTTCTCATTTCTTCAATTATCGTCACCTTATGTGTTTGAACGAGAGAAAACACAGATTTAATAACAAATACCACATTGCTTTTCACTCCACCTGTAACAGCCTAAAGAGAATAATCGATTTTGTGAACAACTGCCGATGAAGTGAGGAAAAATTTGATATAATCAACTCAAAACATCTTAATTTTTCCTTAAAGAACATATAATGTACAGATATTCACGAGATAACTTGAAAAAAATACAAATAAAGAGAAGTTCATAAGTGATCCCTAGCAATTGTTGATCAGTGTACATCCTTTCTCCTCCAAGTAGAGTCAAACAGAGTCATTTAGACGTAAAACTGCTCTTTTGAGCAGATGGGACTCAAAGAACGGAAATGTCTCCTTATATAACTTCTGGGATGTTTCGAAACAAGTATCAATTAGTCTCTCAATAAGCATTTTCAGTAACTGAAAAAGAAGACTGGTGTGAAAACAGCAAACCGAGATAGCAAACTTTGACCTTGAAATCCCCGAGCGCGCTCGAAAGATTGCGCGGAGAACGATGCAAAAAATTTTATTTTTGCCGGAACATTTGATCGATTTCAATTCTTATGTCTGTATTGAGGACAAAAAGGACACTCTCAGAGTATATAGGGCATTATCCTACACTTACGAGTTGTCGAAAGGGGCTCAACAAGTGACAAAATTTGCGATTTCTCGAAAACTGTACATAGGATCACGATCAAATTTGGTAGATATCTTGAGGACTCATAGCAACTAGGATCTGCACATACGGCATGTACCTACACCTAAAGGGGGTCGAAAGGGGGCACAAAAAGTGACAATTTTGCAATTTCTCGAAAACTGTACATAGGATCGCGATCAAATTTGGTAGATATCTTGGGGACCCATAGCAACCAGGATCTGCACATACGGCATGTACTTACAACTTAAGGGGGTCGAAGGGGGCACAAAACAGTACAAAATTTGCGATTTCTCAAAAACTGTACATAGGTGTAAGTACATGCCGTATGTGCTGATCGTGGTTGCTATGGGTCCTAAATGTAACTACAAAATTTGATCGCGATCCTATGTACAGTTTCTGTGAAATCGCAAATTTTGTACTGTTTTGTGCCCCCCTTCGACCCCCTTCAGGTGTAAGTACATGCCGTATGTGCAGAACCTGGTTGCTATGGGTCCTCAATATTACTACCAAATTTGATCGCGATCCTATGTACAGCTTTTGTGAAATCGCAAAATTGTTACTTTTAGTGCCCCCCTTCGACCCCCTTCAGTTGTAAGTACATGCCTATGTGCAGATTCTGGTTGCTATGGGTCCTTAATATTACTACAAAATTTGATCGCGATCCTATGTACAGGTTTTGAGAAATCGCAAATTTTGTCACTTGTTGAGCCCCCTTCGACAACTCGTAAGTGTAGGATAATGCCCTATATACTCTGAGACTGTACTTTTTGTCCTCAATACAGACATAAGAATTGAAATCGATCAAATGTTCCGGCAAAAATAAAATTTTTTGCATCGTTCTCCGCGCAATCTTTCGAGCGCGCTCGGGGATTTCAAGGTCAAAGTTTGCTATCTCGGTTTGCTATTTTCACACCAGTAAAAAGAAGTGTGGCTTCACCTATATTTTTGCATAAATTTGGAGAACTTTATATTAAAATTTAAATTTTCGACCCGTTCTTTATATCATTATGTTAGAAAATTATAAAAATGCTGAGACACGTCAATATTTGCATCAAGGTGTGCCTTAGTTAAGCCTGAATTCAAATGTATAGGGTGAATTGAGCCAGTCGGTGTCTTTTTTAATGCCCACCCTTTGTATTTGTATATTTTTTAAATTCCCTTAATGAATTGATTACAACAAAGGGTATCATACGGTCTATTATGAATTTTACAGGGTGAAATTGTGGATTGAATTACTCTGGGAATATTGGTATTTTTCAATAAAATGAAACGTAGGCACTGATCAAATGTAGGAAATAATTGTTTATCGTGATCTTGAAATATTTAAAATTTAATTAAACCAGGTAATGATTTTCATCATGCCTATAAACTTCACCCTGTACGATTCATATAGATATAGATTTAATATAATATTTTGAAACCAGTTCATAAAGGGAATTCCAAAAATATACAAATACACCGGGGGTTCGATTTAAAAAAAGGATACTGAGTATGGCGGATCGACCTATAAATTTAAATTTATGTTGAAATAACGCACACTTGAATTCAAAAGTTGACGTCCCTGCATTTTTTATAATTTTCTGAAATAAATATAGAATGATTTTAATCCACAAGTAGTAGATGAAATGAAGATTCAAATATTTTCGGGAGTGACAAAACTTGCTGCTGATTTGGGAAATCTTGATATCAAGTTAATAAAACTTGAATATTTTCATGCTATATTGGGGATGTTTAAAGGACTCTGTAGGTCTTGTGGATTTGACATAATTATTAATTTGAAAACCATTCCTTGTTCTGACTTGTATAAATCAATTGAAATAATTTGATAATATCTAGGTAATATAAAAATATTTTTCACTACATACCTTATGATAAAATGTAAGGAGAAGTTCCTTCTCCGATTACGGAACAAATTTAACTTATCTATCAGTCAATTACCAAAAAATAATGTCCTAAATTCGAAATTAAATATGAATCGATGATAATTTTGATAATCCAAGTAATAAGTCAAGGCAATAATTGTATGTACGTCTTAATCACTCCGATAAAAATTAATGAAAACTGTTTCTTTGAATATTTAGCCTTCTAATCAATACGGGGCGTCACATAGTTTGAGATGTTACTTCAAGAAGGTTAAAGATGTGATCATTTCAAGAATTTCAGCCGATTGACGCCAGGGACAAAACCAATTGAGGATATAGAGTTTTTTTACTAGTACTGACTTCGCGTCAGTGCTCTCATAGTTCTTTATTTCACAGAAAAGCTACAAAGAAACTTGATTCGCAGAATAAATTTCTCAATACGGACAGATTAGATTACAAAGATGCAGTCGATACTCAACAAAAAATTTTTTACCTCACTAATTTATCCAATAGAAAAAGTTCTGTCGATATTATGACAAAAAATGTTTTTCATCGCACTAAAACTAAAGTTATCCAAAGAATGACGACAAAGTGGTCACTTCAGCTTCTGATTCTTTGGCAGGTGCCACTTCAGCTTCACCTACTGCCGCAGGTGCGATGATTTTTGTCTCTTCATTGACAGGGTTTACCATACTCGATATATCTTGTCCCAGAAGTTTTTTGAATGTTTCTTCGTCGATAGTTATGGCTCGACCGAACATATTATCAGGTAGGCCGCTGATTGGTGCAACTGGTGAAGTTTGATTTGTTATTAGTCCATATAGTACATTTGTGGCATTCTCGGAAGTGAAGTTCATTGGTACGAATTGCTCAAGAGGTAAAGGGAAATTTCCTATATTCGATGCACCTCCTAGGGTTGTGATAAGGTTACCACCATACCCTTGTAACTGCATACCAAAACTGGGATCGTAAGATGGTATACCTTGAGGTGTGAAGCTTCCGTATATTCCATAGTTGTTGTAGGTGTTCATACCATAGTACATACCTGGGTTTATGTACGAGGCCATATTATTTAACCCACAACCTGTATAACTATTACATCCAGTTGGCATCATGGGACTGACTGGTAACGGCAATGAATAACCAGGACTCAGAACAGGACCTTGGCGGAACATCATGCCTTGGTTCACACCATAGTTGTAACAAGATGGTCCACAGCTTCTTTGTGTTCTGAAGGGATTCAGCAAATAATCATAGCAACCATTACAATTTCCTCCCTGATTATTGCAACTAATAAACGGCCATTGTGGCTGATAGCTGCAAGACGATTGGGGCTGAGGAACATATATAACTTGTTGACCACAAACTGGTGTATTGTTAGCATTGTTGTAACAAACATTTTGAGCTACTTTGTGCACCACTGGTGATCGACAAAATTGTCCACATTGTTGTCTTCTCAAATGGAAGCAGTCCATGAAGGGGTATGAGGCAGTTTGTACACATTGACGTGGTTCAACTACGTTACAACATGGTGTACTACTGCTGGCACCAAGGGACGAAGAACCATTTTGTGAATTCTCCACTGTGATATTATTCACATTTGAATTATTCAAGTTAATAGGAACATCTATGAGGTTGGTGTTGTTGATGAGATTGTTCAAATGTATTACAGTCGTTATGTTATGTGTCCCCCTATTTTGTACCAGATTCGACGAATTCGTAGATGATTTATCTCTTCCAGATATATACACATCTCTACCCCTTTCTCTTCGAACTGACTTATAACAGGATCTTCTGCATGAACTCCTACACGAAGAAGTTGAGCATGAATTATGACACAGTTTGTGACAGCAATGGTTGGTTGAACATTCTTGGAATTCACAGCAGGAGCTGCAGCATCTTCTGTTACAGGAACTACCGCAGTCACTTGCTGTGCATTCGTCGCAGTTACAGTTGTCGCAGGAGTTACCGCAATGACCGGATGAGCATTCTTCTTCATCATCATCGTAGCAGTCGGCACTTCTCTTCAATCTACTACGAATGCAGTCTACGTAGTTTTGGTATTCTGTGGCTGTGCATTCTGTGGTTGCTGGTTTGGATGAACATTTCTTTGAAAACGCTTCCTGGACGGATAGAGTTGTGATGAGAAACGCCAAAAGAAGTAGCTGCAAAAAATAACAGAATTCAATCTATGATTATAAAGGTGTGTCCAATCACAGCGCGACATTCGGCCAGCCGCGCTGTGATTGGACGACTGACGCGCGCGGCAGTGTCTGTTACCAGCCGCGCGCCAAGCATACATTAATTTTACCCCGATGCCGAAGATCTCGACCAATCAGGAAACGAAGCGCGCTTGCTGTCAATGACAGAGAGGACTATAGGCCCTCTTTGTCATATTTTCAACGGTTCGTTTTGACAATCAGCCATTTAATTCGAATTTATACTTTTGCTAGAAGTAATTATTGGATATTTTTGTTAGCGTTAGCAACGTGTTGATATTTGAAAATTGCAGTAAGAGTAATTTTTATTATCTTTCATCATGGACGGAGAAAAGTAAGTATTTATCTATTATTTTGTAGAAAATGCACTCAACCAATTTATTTGGAAACTTTAATTTTCAGGGATAAACTGAGTTCTCAAATTTGTTCAAAACAATTATCTCCTGCTTCGACGAAATATCGTCATATGCGGAATATTCATCACCAAGATCCAAAGCATTTAAAATGCCCAATTTGCCCAGAAGAAAAGAAAATTGCTCTTGGGTCCCATAATGCTTTGGATATTCATTTAGAGCAAATTCATTCCATTAACATCATAACATCACAGTTGACTTTTAAAAACGAAGAAGAATTGAGGCTTGGCGAGCATTGGAGAATAGAAGTGTCGATTACATAAAACGAAGATATCGGAAAAGCAGTGATAGATTAGTAATTTATTCTGAATGTATAATCGCAGTAATTATTCAGGTTTGTTTCTTTATGTTTTGCACCAGTTTGATATAATGAGTTCGTTTGAAATCATGGTGATATTAGGAAACCATTTAACTTCCAGGATATGTAAGTCAATGTAGCAAACGCAGCATGAAAACTGGAGGAAGTATCAGAATATCTGGGTTCTGCCTTTCTAGAATTCGTGTGAAGATAAGTAGTACAGGTAAGTTTTTTAGTTATTCATTTGTGTTAAACTAGAAATATGATCCAATATTTCATTTGTATGTTTTAGCTGTGAATGTAAATGTAACATTCATGTAGAAACACATGAACTACACTCTAAACGTTTGAGTAAGGATGATCAGAAATTTATTGCTGATGAATTGGAAGTTGGAATTACAAAAGAGAGCATTTTACAGGATTCTAAAAATGTTACAGAAGAAAAACTGCAAAGAATTAATGTACTCGCAAGGGCAGATCTTTCTTATATTATGCGGAATTCAATATTGAAAAAACGAAAACATGATGATGACATGCTAAGGCTTTAAAAGTTAAATTAGATTAATCTAATAAAATTTCTAATTTTTCCATAGATTCTGACAGTAAATTTCAAGTAAGTCTTTGTGATAAGTCAGACATGTGTTTTTCATAGTAGTTGATTGTAGATGGAGTTAAACCAAAGCATTATGAAACTTAAATCGTTGCATGAGAGTGATATTTGACGTATAATGAAATTGATTGATGAAGCACATGATTTGACACATGGTACTGGTGCAACTAGAAGAAAAAGAAAAATGGAGAAACAATTATATTTCCCAAAACATAGTAGTTAAATTTAATATTTTGTAATTTCTTTCTCTTCCAAGATAGTTTATTCATTAAATTTGATTCAAAGGTGTTGAGGTAGCAGTTCTGTAAGCTTATTCAGTGAAGCCTGTTTTTCAAGAACAAGAAAATTCTAATAAGATGCATGGTGAAGATCAGTTTAAAAAAAGGGAAATTGATCTCATATGTTTGCTGCTGCTTGGAGGTGCTAGGATTTTGATGAAGCATGTTTAACTTAAAATTATCATTCACCATTTGACTAAGCAATAAAAGCCAAAATTGAATGCATTTTCTCTAAAGAAAACAATCTTAGACTGATTATAGTGTTGCTTCAAGTGCCTTATGGTCTATTTGATTTTTTGAGTCGCATTCTGTTATGAATTATTTTGTTGAACTCTCAATGTTATTAACAAAGACAATTTTTAATGTTTTTCAGTTTTGTTTTTCATTTTTTAAAAAATGTCATCAATTAAACAGATTTTTGAAGAGGTTTTGAAAATTTGGATAAGGGAAACAAACAACAATTCAATTAAAGTCATTATTTGAGTTTTAATTTTCAAGTAAACGTTTAATTCAGTTTTGTGTTTGTATTTATTAACAGGTGTATAGAAAAAGCATACAAAATATTGCAAAAATACTTACAAATCTAAATCGCTTACAATTTTTCAACTCTTTCAGTGGTCGCATGAGAAAAAGGCTACTCAGTCCACCTTTTTTATTACTATAACTTGTAAATGGTAAAAATGTTAAAATAAAAGTTGTTGATAATAATGTAAGGAACAACTTTTACATTTAAACTTTTGCATTAAAACAACATTTTCAGGGCGAAAAACATGAGAAACACTTTGATTAACACAACAACAGCACAAACCTTGCACAATTCAGCACTACAAACATTTTATCGAAAATCAAAAAGTGCGGGGCTAACTTCAGCACAGTGTTGCCATTCCCACAATTCATCATTCAATCTACTGATATTTTGATTTTTTACCGTTTAAAAAGACAACTTGAAGTTTTTTCTGGAAAAATTATCAGCACAAGTCCGCACAAATGTAGCACAACTCTATGAGATGATTTTTATGGAAAAAAAGAGAAAGTGCGGGGCAATCTTTTTCGAATTTTCCAGTTTTTCGGAAAAAAACTCGATTTTTCAAAAATATTAACGGCACAACTTCATACACGCGTAGCACAATTTTTCCACATATTCCGATTGAAAAAAACGAAAGTGCAGGGCTAGCCTTGTAATGGATTTTCGGGATTTTCCGGAAAATGCGAGGTATTTCCATGAAAATTTTTAAAAAATTTTGAGGATATAGGTAACTTATTGCTGGTTTATTTTTATTAACATCCCCTACAAATATTTATCATCACTATAGAAACTGATATGGCACTCCGTATTTACACTGTTTTTACTTGAACCTGTAGTTTTCATCAACAGATTCATGCTTATGCTGGAAATAGGGAGCCCTGAAAAAAATTCAGTATAATCCAAGAGGGGAATTGTTATCCATTTCTTCATTAGAATGAATGTATAAATGTCTATTTAAAAATAAATGCTTTCAAACTGAAAACAAAAGCAGCCTATAAGATAGAAAGGCAAAACCGGAAAAACGTTTTCGGAATCCTCTCCTGCATGGCGCTATAGCGTATTGCGGCAAAATCTGGAACCTCAATCATATTTTTGATTAATCTTTCCTCACGTCGACGTAGGACGTGAAGCTAAACTTTATGGAACACAGTGCATCTACGTGATTGGTCGGCATCGGGGTAAAATTAATGTATGCTCGCGCGCCAGCGTTGCCAGGTGTAACATAATTATCAGATTGTAACATAATTTTTCGGGAAAATAGAGTTGACCAATAAAGTGTAACATAATCGATAATTGTAACATAATTTCGGGAAATGTAACATAATTGATAATTATTGTAACATAATACCTTATTCACCCATTTCAGCCAGAAAACATACGGAATCCTCGATTTGGTTGAATATTCTACAAAATCATTATTATAGAAATATTTCAAGATGGTATTCCTCTCATTATTGAGTTACCCCACAGCTGGTAGATAGTTGGTCTTTTTCGCAGTTTTGCGGAAGAGACTGTCATAAAAGCCATCTGGGTACCAATTTACGCTTTGCTACATCAGTCGAGCGGTACTTTTTCTATTGCGTGTCTGTAAATATGTTATTTTTTCTCTTTTTATTATGAGAATAGGGTTGAAATTCGAAAAACACAGTTTCGGTACATTTGCTTCTGGGTTTTTTCCCATGGTCATTCCTAGATTTTCTAGATCTAGAGCTCATTTTTTCGCCTGTCTTCAGCATCGACAGTTTCTTCATTCAAACCTTTTTTCATTTGGTAGTGTGTTCAGTAAATATCAAGTAGAAATAATTTTTTGCAATTAGTCATTATAAATCATAGTTATTGGTGGCAGTGCGATATTTATTAAATATGGCAAGTAGCTCATTTTCCACATTATCATATTGAGGTATTCACCAGACCTGGGCTAAATTACTTTCCTGCTATTTATAGTTGTAACATAATTTTCAGGAAAGTACGATAATTTTGGCAACCTGGTACCATAATTATTGTAACATAATTTTCAGGAAAATCTGATAATTTTTGCAACCCCGTACCATAATTTCATTTCATTCATCTGGCAACGTTGCCGCGCGCGAATGTTTTAGTACGAAACTGCTGTTCAGTTAATTGAAATATATAGCTCCCATGGTCCATTACGGGATACTAGGTGCAAAGAATATCACAATAATAATATAAGAAGATATATGGGACGAAATTCAATCCTGCACGACTAAAAGCGCACAAAGTAGGTGGTGCTAAAGTATCAAAAAGAGTGTTTTTCATGTTTTTCGCCCTGAAAATGTTGTTTAAATGCAAAAGTTTAAATGTAAAAGTTATTCCTTACATTATTATCAACAACTTTCATTTAAACATTATTTTTGTACAACTTACCATTTTGAAGCTGCAGCTTGTAGAAGAATGAAAAATCCAAATATACTGTTGTACGCAGTATGAGTACACATCGGTAGTGCACGTTTAAATCAAGATTTTACTAATTTAATTTTTCTTAGCAATTAAACTTTAATAAATAAAATTTTAATCTGTTTTTGACAAGTATTATCCATTATTTGATTTTTTGAGTCGCATTCTGTTATGAATTATTTTGTTGAACTCTCAATGTTATTAACAAAGACAATTTTTAATGTTTTTCAGTTTTGTTTTTCATTTTTTAAAAATGTCATCAATTAAACAGATTTTGAAGAGGTTTTGAAAATTTGGATAAGGAAACAAACAACAATTCAATTAAAGTCATTATTTGAGTTTTAATTTTCAAGTAAACGTTTAATTCAGTTTTGTGTTTGTATTTATTAACAGGTGTATAGAAAAAGCATACAAAATATTGCAAAAATACTTACAAATCTAAATCGCTTACAATTTTTCAACTCTTTCAGTGGTCGCATGAGAAAAAGGCTACTCAGTCCACCTTTTTATTACTATAACTTGTAAATGGTAAAAATGTTAAAATAAAAGTTGTTGATAATAATGTAAGGAACAACTTTTACATTTAAACTTTTGCATTAAAACAACATTTTCAGGGCGAAAAACATGAGAAACACTTTGATTAACACAACAACAGCACAAACCTTGCACAATTCAGCACTACAAACATTTTATCGAAAATCAAAAGTGCGGGGCTAACTTCAGCACAGTGTTGCCATTCCCACAATTCATCATTCAATCTACTGATATTTTGATTTTTACCGTTTAAAAAGACAACTTGAAGTTTTTCTGGAAAAATTATCAGCACAAGTCCGCACAAATGTAGCACAACTCTATGAGATGATTTTTATGGAAAAAGAGAAAGTGCAGGGCAATTTTTCGAATTTTCCAGTTTTTTCGGAAAAAAACTCGATTTTCAAAAATATTAACGGCACAACTTCATACACGCGTAGCACAATTTTTCCACATATTCCGATTGAAAAAACGAAAGTGCAGGGCTAGCCTTGTAATGGATTTTCGGGATTTTCCGGAAAATGCGAGGTATTTCCATGAAAATTTTTACGGCACAACGCAGCACCAACCTAGCACAACTTTACACTCATTTCCGATAAGAAAAAAACAAAAGTGCGGGGCTAACTTTTTGATTTTCCATTTTCTGGGAAATTAAGAGATCCATCTCAAAAATTCGAACGGCACAACTCAGTGTACGTCTAGCACAATTCATTTCAGTGGTTAAAACTCAAATTTTCAAAAAGTGCGGGGCTGGCTCATTTTATGCATTTAGTGAAATATCTCGAAAACTACTTGAAATAACGAGAAAATTCGAACAGCACAAAGCAGCACAAACCTAGCACAATTCAGCACAACAAAAATTTTTTCGGAAATCAAAAAGTGCGGGGGCCAACTTCACACACATTGAAACGGCCGCTATTTCGCGTTCAATGTTTTCTCTGAGCTCTTACAATGTCGTCAGCTTGTTGGCATAGACCAGTGACTCGGTGTAGCTCCAAAGAAAATAGTCCAGAGGCGTCAAATCGCATGAACGAGGCGGCCAATCGACGGAGCCGTTTCTCGAAATTACACGCTCACCCAATGTCTGCTTCAATAAACCGATGGTTACGTGTGCTGGTGGCTAGTGGTACGGTCCTGTTGAAACCACATGTTGGTCAAGTCTATACCTTGCAATTGGGGCCAAAAAAAATTCGTTATCATGGCGCGGTAGCAATCGCCATTGACCTTAACATGACGATTGTTGGCATCAACGAAATATTACGCTCCAATGATGCCGCCGGCGTGAAGACCGCACCAAACAGTGATATTTTGGGGATGCAATTGAGTCTCGTAAATCACGTGTGGATTGATGCCTGTTCAATAACGCATATTTTGCTTATTGACAAAGCCATTGAGCCAAAAATGACATCATCCAACAGCGAATATGTAGGCTCAAATTTTCGTACCAAACTTGTGATTGCGTGTCAACTGGGGCGCGAATTACTACCGAAAATTGGAGTTTAGGATCTTAAAGCTGCGGTCACCGACTCCGAATTTCGGTAGTAAATTTTTATAACTTGCAAACGTTTTGCGTTCGTGTACTTCACCATGATGAAAATTTTCACATTACTGAATAAATTGATATTGACAGTTCTATGATTTACGAAGCTTCCTAACATCGCAAGGCATTAATATTAACAATTGCAAATAAAAATTTGCAAAATTTTGATTTCATTACAAGAAAATGCTTTTAACATTGTTTTGTTAATATTTTTAACATTCTTAAGTGTATTCGAAAACTTTAGTAGCAAAATGTTTATTTGATAGAGTAAGAAATATTTGTTGCACTGAAGAAGACCAAAATGAAGAAATAAATAACATCTCGAAAACTCTTAGAAGCAATGGCTACCCCAAAAGATATTAGAAAAGCTAAACGAACAAGAGAGAAAGTCAACCTGAACCAACAGATATAAATCAGACCATTAAAACCGTAATTCCTTATGTAAAAGGTTTGTCGGAGAATTGGAAATAGATACAACATAACGACTAGATTCAAAACTCAAGACACTATCAGAGCTAAACTTACAAGAGTTAAGCCTAATAATGAGACACAAAGGACAAAGAACTGCATATATGAATTACCTTATGAGTGGAAGATCTTACATCGGAGAAACTAAACGCCCTCTGAATGTACGAATAAAACAGAACATCAGAAGCTTCTACGAGTACTAGACAGCGACAAATCCAGGTTGGTCCAACATGCTGTAGATGAGAATCATCGTATAAAATGGAATGAAGCTCAATAATATCCAAAGAAGCATTAAAAACTTGCAAGAAAAAAATCAAAGAAGCAGCATTTATGATAATCTATAAAATATGCGATCATGTAAAAATGAACGTGTTCCTCAAATTGTTTCCACAAATCCTTCAAACGAAATTTTTCCTCAGTGCGATAACCCGCAAGCAATCTGAATAAAATAGACGGCGGAACTTTTGGTACAAAAACCTAAAAAAAGCACAAATGATTCAGTGCAAATATACTCAAAAAATGATAAGTGTGCTGATCTATTCAACCTTATTCCAAATCGATATCTTAAATAAACTGATTGTTTACACTACTCACAATTCCAAATTTTTGGCTGTTACCCAGGAAGGTCAACTGAAATGCGTATTCGCTTATTTAAAGAAAGATAAATAATCTGTCACAATTTGTAACGAGTTGAGAAGAAGATTCTGTTTGCTTTGGGATAGAAAGTTTATCCTACTCTATTAGGCGTGGACCTTGCAAATGGTGAATACGTCAAATAAGTACTTAGGAAAAAATCTATAAGCACTCTGTTCGGGTGAACAGGAGCGCCAAAATGTTGAAAAGCTTTCACATCAGGTAGTGGAGCTCCTATCGTTTTATTGCTTTTTCTTTAGCTGATATTTTAGAAACTATATCATAACAAAGTGAAATATTTGATGACGGAATAACTATATAATACTATTTATTAATGAGAAATGGTTGATATAGCCCAAATAATCAGAATAAAATATATTCTCAATATGAACTGACGATTTACACTATTCAAGTTACAAAATGATTTTAAATTCAAGAAGATTTCGAGGAAACCAAATTTAAGATGCTCACAACCTTTGGAGAATTGGTAGAATTGAGCTCAAATCACGAATCTAACCGAGAGATTAGTAGAATCTATTCTGGAAATATGGAAATTGCAGATCGTTTATAAATTTTGAAAGGAAAAGGGAATCTGTATAATTCTCACTTTTTTAATATATTAATTATTATTACAATATTATACAGTCTTATATCAATATCGTAATATATCAATAAATAATATACAGGGTGTGTCTTTGACCACTGAGTTAATTTTAAACATAGATTCTTGATGTCAAAGAAACATTTTCTTCCTATAACATTTTTCCAAATTTGGCCCCAATATAGGGTGTTGAAATTTCATTAAAAAATTGCATTTTCACTTGCAAAATTCAAATGACAATATCAATTGAAATTATCTCTTGTAGAAGGTTTTTGATAACAGATATCTTGGCATCAATATATTTATTCCATTTCTTGTGGGTGTCTCACTACTACGGCACAGATTGGTTAAATTGCATGAAAAACTAATATCACTTAAACTAAAGGTCCGTATCTTGTACTTCCTAGAATCATTAGTCTTTTTTGTAGATAAAATCATTCATCATCTATTTTCCTAAATTGCATCATTTTTGAGATATTCGAAGTTGAAAGGAATTAAATCGATATAATAATCTGATGAAACATGAGTGTGTGAATCATTTCTTAGAGGGAAAATAATGTTTTTAAACAATTCAGATTCAATAGTGGATGCTATGGAAGGCAATTTTCATTCAAAACTAAACTGGACTACTGAGGGGTATTTTCCCAATGTGGAAACTTGAAATACTTATAACTTTTTAATATTGCTGAATATGGAAAAACGGTATGGGAAAAATTGTTTCTTTTGATCTCAAGAACCTATGGTTAGAACTAACTTAATGGTCAAAGACTCACCCTGTATACTAATGATTCAGGCGTCACGGATTTTCGAAAAAATATTCTGCGTGGGTCCTTAAATGAACGAGAAAATTTTTTCGTTTAGAACAAATAATTTCAAATATAAAATGATGTGGTCTCATGATATTGTGTAGAAATGGACATTAGATATCTTGAGAATTTCTGTTTCATCTACAATGCGCGTCAAATTCATGGAACAAATTCATTTTCTCGGAAGAAAAATATTTGGCAACAAAATCCTGTAACAGCTCGATGTTTGTTTCAATTTTATCAATTTATGTAGTTTTGAAGGATTTTTGTTTCACCCTGTGCCATCCTTATCAACCCTCTAATTTTGAATAGGGAAATTGGGTCATGTGATACTTTTTTGGCAATATCTATGTGTCTTCCTTACTGGCGTGCAGACATTTTCTGGAAAAAATGTTTTTTTTGAAAAATTTGTTAGTTCAAGGAAGTTTTCAATAAGGTCACTTTTTCGTGGCTCATTCATATTGAAACGATGGCACCTACTTGAAGAAATTTGTCACCGAATGAAAGTCGACCATTACACTCTCGGACATGCACAACTTTCAACCGCTACGAACCCTTGAATGGAAAAAACTGGAAAGACATTGGAAATTTATTTCGGTATCGCGGAACCACTCGAAGAATCATTGTGCATTACGAAATAAGCTGCATAATCAACTAATTTTTCGAAAAAGAAGATACAAAGATCTTGTAAAAAAGTGCCACGTGACCCACATTTTTATTTAAAAAATTTGTGTTGATCGGAATGGCACAAGGTGTAACAAACATCCTTCAAAAATGCATGAAATTCTAGTAAAAGTGGAACAATTACTGACCTGTTTCAGGATTTTGTGGCCAAATAACTTTCTTCTGGTAATATTGATGCGTACTGTATAATGATTAAAAAATTCGTAATCAATATTCTGAGTTCACACGAATCTTGAATCATTAAATAATTGACGACTAGTTATTTTTGATGATAGGATATATCCTTAATCTTATCGATGTTCTTGATGAAAAAACTTGAAACATTTTAGAAAAATCATTTCCTGCTTTTTCAAATCGACAACTTTTCGGTTATTAGAGCATGATGTTGGAATTAAGTATTTTATTACCTTCCTTCCATCACTCCTTTTGTTTACCATCAACCAAATATCAGACGGATCAATCAATAAATTTTTTATCACATCACAATAAATGCGGAACACTTCAAAACGATATGAGAAAAAATTAAATATCCCATTTCCGTAAGTTCCCTTGTCGGATATTGAACCAATGTTATCGTAGGCAAACAGCATAAATCATAGGATGGAAACCATCAAACTCACCGTTCTCATGATGCAGAACTCACGAAGAGGTTTCTTTTGGAGAGGAGAGATAACTAGTGAACACCTCAATTGAAAATTATTTTATAGGTATGCGAATATCTCCCTTCTATTCTTTGACTGTGATAAGCAACGGCCTGTCTATGGAGCACCTTTGAAAAAATTCAATTGGCCAAGATGATAGCAGATGAATGAATTGATTCAGTCAGAATTAATTCGTAATTTTTTAACCTATTGGATATTTTGCTTACTCTGGATGAATTCATCCTCGTCTACGACATCGTACATAAGTTACCTATACCGGGTGAGTCTTTGACCACTGCGTTAAATTGAACCTCTAAGAAATGATTCACTCATTCATGTTTCATCAGATGATTATATCGTTTTAATTCCTTTCAACTTAAAATATCTCAAAAATTTAGGAAAAAAGATGATGAATGATTTCATCTGCAAAAAAGACTAATGATTCTAGGAAGTACAAGATACGTACCTATAGTTCAAGTGATTTGTTTTTCATGCAATTTAACCTATACAGTAGTAGTGAGAAACCCACAAGAAATGGAATAAATACATTGATGCCAAAATATGCATGACTGTTATCAAAAACCTTCTACAAGAGATCATTTCAATTGCTATTGTCGTTTGAATATTACAGGTGAAAATGCAATTTTTCTATAAAATTTCAACACCCTATATCTTTTGAACGGGGCCAAATTTGGAAAAAATGTTATAGGAAGAACATGTTTCCTTTGACGTCAAGAATCTATGCTTAAAATTAACGCAGTGGTCAAGGACTCGCCCTGTATATATGACATGAATGAAACCTACGATTGTTAATTTCCATCATACTTTCAGTCTACGTGTTGTTTATTGATTGATCCGTCTGATATTTGGTTGATGGTAAACAAAAGGAGTGATGGAAGGAAGGTAATAAAATACTTAATTCCAACATCATGCTCTAATAACCGAAAAGTTGTCGATTTGAAAAAGCAGGAAATGATTTTTCTAAAATGTTTCAAGTTTTTTCATCAAGAACATCGATAAGATTAAGGATATATCCTATCATCAAAAATAACTAGTCGTCAATTATTTAATGATTCAAGATTCGTGTGAACTCAGAATATTGATTACGAATTTTTTAATCATTATACAGTACGCATCAATATTACCAGAAGAAAGTTATTTGGCCACAAAATCCTGAAACAGGTCAGTAATTGTTCCACTTTTACTAGAATTTCATGCATTTTTGAAGGATTTTTGTTACACCTTGTGCCATTCCGATCAACACAAATTTTTTAAATAAAAATGTGGGTCACGTGGCACTTTTTTACAAGATCTTTGTATCTTCTTTTTCCAAAATTAGTTAATTATGCAGCTTATTTCGTAATGCACAATGATTCTTCGAGTGGTTCCGCGATACCGAAATAAATTTCCAATGTCTTTCCAGTTTTTTCCATTCAAGGGTTCGTAGCGGTTGAAAGTTGTGCATGTCCGAGAGTGTAATGGTCGACTTTCATTCGGTGACAAATTTCTTCAAGTAGGTGCCATCGTTTCAATATGAATGAGCCACGAAAAAGTGACCTTATTGAAAACTTCCTTGAACTAACAAATTTTTCAAAAAAAACATTTTTTCCAGAAAATGTCTGCACGCCAGTAAGGAAGACACATAGATATTGCCAAAAAAGTATCACATGACCCAATTTCCCTATTCAAAATTAGAGGGTTGATAAGGATGGCACAGGGTGAAACAAAAATCCTTCAAAACTACATAAATTGATAAAATTGAAACAAACATCGAGCTGTTACAGGATTTTGTTGCCAAATATTTTTCTTCCGAGAAAATGAATTTGTTCCATGAATTCGACGCGCATTGTAGATGAAACAGAAATTCTCAAGATATCTAATGTCCATTTCTACACAATATCATGAGACCACATCATTTTATATTTGAAATTATTTGTTCTAAACGAAAAAAAATTCTTCGTTCATTTAAGGACCCACGCAGAATATTTTTTTCGAAAATCCGTGACGCCTGAATCATTAGTATACAGGGTGAGTCTTTGACCATTAAGTTAGTTCTAACCATAGGTTCTTGAGATCAAAAGAAACAATTTTTCCCATACCGTTTTTCCATATTCAGCAATATTAAAAAGTTATAAGTATTTCAAGTTTCCACATTGGGAAAATACCCCTCAGTAGTCCAGTTTAGTTTTGAATGAAAATTGCCTTCCATAGCATCCACTATTGAATCTGAATTGTTTAAAAACATTATTTTCCCTCTAAGAAATGATTCACACACTCATGTTTCATCAGATTATTATATCGATTTAATTCCTTTCAACTTCGAATATCTCAAAAATGATGCAATTTAGGAAAATAGATGATGAATGATTTTATCTACAAAAAAGACTAATGATTCTAGGAAGTACAAGATACGGACCTTTAGTTTAAGTGATATTAGTTTTTCATGCAATTTAACCAATCTGTGCCGTAGTAGTGAGACACCCACAAGAAATGGAATAAATATATTGATGCCAAGATATCTGTTATCAAAAACCTTCTACAAGAGATCATTTCAATTGCTATTGTCGTTTGAATATTACAGGTGAAAATGCAATTTTTTTATGAAATTTCAACATTTGAACGGGGCGAAATTTTAAAAAATGTTATAGGAAGAAAATGTTTGTTTTGACGTCAAGAATATATGTTTAAAATTAACGCAGTGGTTAAATACTCACCCTGTATATGACAATTAATATACTTTAGTAATTTAAATAAAAATTCAAATTTGAATTTATGTCACTTCGATTTTACGAGGTCTAACCTAAAGAAACTTAATCTGCCATCAAATTGCTGAACTAGTTGATTTTATTATTGAATCCTGGTGTTCATTTTGTTCTTTATCTTATTGAACAGTATAGTCCGTTACAATATACAGGGTGTCTGGTGAGGAATCGGACAACCTTCAGGTGATGATGAGGGATGTGTCAAGGAGTGAGAAAATGCCATTTGAAATCATCTAAGTTTCATGGTTTCCTGTTGCTGTCTGAGCGCCCGCTTGCAAATACTGTTATGCCGCCCCCAATAGGGCGCTACATCAAGGGCGTATCCAGAGAGCAATTCAGGGATAGGGGGTTGATAGTGGCAAGTTTTAGCGGGGGACCTGAACTGATCATGAGTGAAAAGCGGAGAAAGGGGGAGAGGTTTAGATCGTTTCCATTCGAAGATATAGTGTGAAAAACTCTTTCCTGGGGGTAGGGGTTAATTATTTCAAATGGCATTTTCTCACTCCTTGAGACATCCCTCATCACCACCTAATCGTTGTGCCATTCCTCAGCAGAAACCCTGTATTTCGACTCAAAATAAATCTCAAACAAGATCGTTTTGTTTTCAAATCATCCTACAATTCACATGCTAGATGGGCGTAATTGTTCGTATGCGGTTATCATTTTTTCACAGGTTACACCATAACACGTGGTAAAAATTGCCATTTTTAGACAAATATCGTATGTGATTTTATGATATAGTTATATCATCTTTTTCGTCAATAGAGTTGTCTTTATCTAAGTTTGAAATTGGAAAATTTTTTTTACTGGGCCTCTCTTTCAGAGAACTGGACCTTCCTTTTAATACTTAGGTGTTGAAATGAACTAATATTGTTTTAATTAGTTTCTTTATAATGACATAAAATTAACTATACTTCATATATTTTTTTGAGTCCTTATTCATTATTTTATAGATTTTAGAGACTTCAGAACGAGCTCGCAAATGCTCATACTGTCAGTACTTTTCTAAATTTTACCTTATCACTGAATGGCCTCCTATTTATGACCCAATTTGACCTAGTTTCTTAGATCATTTTTTTAAATTTTGAATCTTCATTCATACTATGTGAAGTTCATCGAACCGATATCTATTGCATTGTAAATACTATTTAAGTCAAGGTATTTCGGAATATATGCACTCGTAGATATTGTTTGATTAGTGCACAACATTATTTGCTGATAACAAATACATATTTTATGGTCCATATTTGTTGCAAATGCACACATCAAGCTCCATATTCGGGGATATTTGTGTGTTACATTGTAGCCAAAAACTTAAAAATCCAGTAAACAAATATTTGCTTCCTATTTCTCATTATGATGGTTTATTTATAGGAATTGCGGCTATTCCATAGTTTAATATGATAATCTGGCATAGCGAAGAAGGAATGTTATTGATGGAAATAGGTTTCAAATCCGAATTATCTTCACCCTAGAATCTGACTTTTTGCCTTTGAAATCTTGAATTTTATTCCCGATCTATGAATATTTCGGTCAGTTGAATGCTGTGCGCCAACTGATATTGCAAGATCATCATGTGGCCTATCGTGAGATTGAGGCATTAGGCATTAGTGGGACCGGCATACATTCAATATCGCATGAACATTTGACCGTCAAAAAAATTTGTTGGCGTTGGATCCCACACAATTTGCCAATCGCTCAAAAACAGGCTCGCTTCGATTGGTCAAAAGAAATGCTCCAAAAATACGATCGCGGTGCTTCGAAGCACGTCTATGATAGTAAATTTACGCCAATGAGCCCAAAAGTAAACAGAAGTCAACTGTATGGGTGTTCGACCAGCTCTAAGTTTCAGATGCGACACTTTTCAATGTAAATAAAGGGGTCATTTCTTATATAGTCTAAGGTTTTAACATACGAGCGCTATTTGTGTTGTTTACAGTAACTTCAAAGATTCATCTTGCCCAAAAAATGGAATTGAATCGTGAACATTTTCGTGCGGTTATATTTTACAACTTTCGACGTGGATTAACTCAACAACAGTGCATCGATGAACTTAATCCAATTTTCGACGATGAAGCTCCATCAAGGACCAGTGTTTATTGATGGTATGGCGAATTCAACCGAGATCGTAGTTCACTCCTAGAAGAATTTCGTGAAGGTCGTCCAAAATCAGTTGTTGTCCGAAAACCATTGATGCTGTGCGCCAACTGGTATTGCAATATCGTCCTGTGACCTATCGTGAGATTAAGACAACCTTAGGCGTTAGTGGGACCAGCATACATCCAATATTGCATGAACATTTGACCGTCAAAAAAATTTGTTCACGTTGGTTCCCACACAATTTGTTAAACGCTCAAAAACGACTCGTTTCAATTGGTCGAATAAAATGCTCCAAATATACGGGAGCGGTGCTTCAAAGCACGCCTATGACATCGTGATTTACGCGTATGAGCCCAAAAGTAAACAGTGGTCGATTCAATATTAGATGAACATTTGACCGTGAAAAAAATTTGTTTGCGTTGGATTCCACACAATGTGTCGTGGCGATTGGTCGAAAGAAATGCTCCGAAAATACGATCGCGGTGCTTCGAAGCACGTCTATGAATCGTGAATTTACGCGTATGAGCCCGTAAGTAAACAGCAGTCAATTGTATGGGTGTTTCAAGATGGGCCAAATCCAACAACAGTTGCACTTCCAAGCAAATGGTCTCCTGTTTTTTCGGAAACACTGGACTTGTCGCAATCATACCACTAGAACAACGCAGAATAGTCAATTCTGAGTGGTACACAACCATTTGTTTGCCAGTTGTCTTCCAAGAAATCAGGAGAACCAACACACAAAGACGCATCACTCTCACCGACAATGCGGGCTCAAACAACTGAATTTTTGAGCACTCAAAACATTGATTCGATGAGTCATCCACCGTATAGAAGCGGTTGATGCGTTCATAATGCATGTTTTGGAGATACCTCAATCAGAGTGGCAAAAATGCTTCGACAATTGATTCAAAAGCATGCTAAAGTGTATAGGTTTTAATGGGGAATATTTTGAAAAACTATAAAGCGATTTTCGTTGATCAATATTGGTTTTTGTTCTCTAATCCCGAAATATAAAGGGCAACCCTACTATGTTCATTCATAAGGGTATTTGATTTAAGTAAATTAGGGAAGAAAACTTTTTTTGAGAATTGTTGCAGTGAGTTTTAAGAGAAAATCAAGTAGCTACGTACTTGGAAGTTGCCCTGAGTCGTTTAAGATCGATTTGACTACATCAGCAGCCACGAACCTGATGATGTCATTTGAATGTATGAACTCTTCCAGCTTTGAACAGTTCGACGTGGACATGTGACCGAGCTTGCAAAATAGTTCATGCCCAGAGAGATAATCATTGGAATCCTAAGGATTTCTTAGAATAAGATGTAAGACTGGGTATATTGAAAGCCATTAAATTCACTGCTGTTTTATTTTTTCATTTATTTATAAATAATATATTCATAGTTTCGAACTAGCATCATTTCTATGAATATACAGATCTCTCCAGAACTCCATCCTCTCCTTCAAAGGTTCTTCGTTAGCATTGAGTTCTTCTCCAATCTCTAGATAATTTTTCTTATCATTTTTGAATGGCTTCCATATGACTGGAAGCAACGGGTCACTTGTGCGTGAATTCGGGTTTCCAGTTTTGGCAAAGTTCGTCCACAATCGACAAAATCTCCTTACTGCCTTATCTTCGGAGCTGCCTGGTTCGATGTCACTGTTCAAGGGTGTTTTGAAGAGGTAGAATATGTCATCAGCATGACAAACACCTGAAATAAATCAAAACATGATGTGGCAGTGAGTGGAAAGGATTTTACAAATACGTAAAGAATAGTATATAACATTACTAGCAAGGTAAGAGGGTTTTTACTGGCGAATGGAGGATATACTGACATTGACAGTGTTACATATGCTTCATATTTTATTTGTTTCTCATTTGTAAAAAGGTTAGGTAACTCCAAAGAAATCTTAATAATTTGTCGCAAATGTCGTAAGCTATGGCGTTGCCATGAACATGTCTGTTTAAATTAGAAGATGTTTTGTTGGTTTACTTGAACCTCAGCCATAATACTTTTGTCTTTCTCTGCATGATTTTCAAAATATATGACAATGAAAATAGTTTATGCTGGTTTATTCCTCAGTACAGTTTTTACTAACCTGGTGACTGAATCCCTGCTAACACTTTGAAAAGATTCAACGATGTTTCAATTGTCATTTCATACAGATAAACTGGAATTGAGCTCTTTCTTGCATGTGCTTCTGCTGATCTATAAATGTCCCTAATAAAAAACGTGTCAGACCATAACTGGAAATGAAAATTGACCCGTTAAACACTTACTTAACAATCAATATCTAATTACTTACCATATAACAATGATCTACATCAGCATCGTCAGGATCTTGGTTCCCAAAATAAAATTTCATGATGTCCCTTCCAACCCTTAACGATGAAGGAGTCCCTTTCTGTAGACCGAAATATATAGGCACGTTGTTTTCGATATGTGGGATTATTTGTTTGAATGGTCTCTTTCCTGCTCCATGAACTAACATTCCTTCTCTTGAGTTGTATCCAAGCATAAAGGGAATAGGAGTGAAAGCACCTCTTTCTAAAATTGACATTGGATGTTCGGTTAAAAAAGGTTCCTCATCTTGATCAGGATCTTCTATCGTGTATCCAAGGAATCGTTTTGAACTTACGTCCCAAGGCTGAAAAAAAGAGGGGATAATTCGTTTCTTGTCTTGGAAAATTATAGGTGTTTTTGGCTCAAGGGATTTATACGCTATGATCTCTTAACATGTTTGTCGTTTTAATAAGTTTATTTAGGGCATATCATAAAACTGTTCCAAAACAATTGATCCGTCCAGCATATTCTTAAAATACTATCCTCCACAGCTGGCGCAAGCCGATCAAATGTTAAGGGATAGTTATACAAAGGGTTATTCAGAAGTAATAATAACCAGTGTTGCGCAACACAGTTAGTTCAATGCGGCTATTTTTGGTTGAATCAATCTTCGATTAACTCAGTTGGAAAGTATATCTTTGTGGTTCAAAGACATGCGTCTACACCAAAACGGTGTATTGAATTTTCACTTGATACTGCTAGCATTGCTAAAAGTAAAACACTATTCAAGAACAGCAGTAAAGTGACTTAATTCTTTCCTCAGTCTTCTATTACTAAGCGAGAGTTGTATGTGTACCAGTTCGGCGGTTTTTATGATTCTCCTTTTGGTAACATCTATTTTAAATTCTATATTCTGATCCTTCTGGCGCAAAATAAGGTACAAACATCCGGGAAGATTTCATTGGTTTCCAAGAGCTTTCTTGGAAAACCCAATTCTGAAATATATAATGGGATCACATGAGCCCCATTCAAAATGTAACACTCCCTACAGATAAAATGGTTAAAAAATCTATTTCAAAATATTTATTAACCCTAAAATTGAGATTTATGCTTTAAATGACTTGAGTGGCCAAATTTATTGATGGTTGGCAGTTGTATATGTTCAATGTTCCATGAATAATAAAAAGGATCGAACACAACTCTTTTGATACATTTCAATCCAAACATCTAGAAAGTTTCTTAATAGTTAACAAATATATCTGTTAAATCTGATAAACCTGATAAATTACATATGGGATCACACGATCAGGTAGTTCTAGAAATTGAAATCGGATACAATTTCTTCTTTTTTTATTTTTTTAACTTTAACTACAGTGTATCTTTTGTTAATCATCATTTTTGATTAGAATCCTGAGAAACTCGATTCCTGAGGTATTGGTGAATTGATCGAGATTGTTGAAGGAAAATAGCTTTTCCTGAAAATTAGTATGTTGCTATGTTATGTTTGAGAGCCTACGAAAAGGTCTTCATTATATGGGTAATAAATTTGAGGCATTTTTGTGGATATTTTCAAGTGGTGGACACTTACATCAGGAAAAGACTCTTGAATTGAATATATATCTTCTACTTTCATTTCCCCGAGTTTCCGAAAAAGTGTTCTATCATCCACACCTTCCATATTGAGTTTCTTGGCTATAATGTCTGTAACGTTTTCTCCTTGTGCCCATAGGTTCAGAGCACATCCACTTTGTGCAATAGCTTTGTGGAAGAGACCTAGCAAAACAGATAAATTCATTCACAAAAATATATAAGATGACATCACAATAATACAGGTGACTGCATTTGCCAGTATATATTTGAAAAAAAGTGGTAGGTCGGATCATTTTGATCATATTTAACGAAATGATTATTTTTTGCAACATATTGGCAGTTTTCAAAAGTGAAATCTCGAAACTCTGAGAGTTTAGGTTGTATCAATAGCGAGTTGAGAAAGACTTTCACCTTTAGCCATTGGTGACAAAACTAGGAGATGAACAGATGCACCACCAGCGCTCTCTCCAAATATGGTGATATTGTCTGGATCCCCATTAAAATTCCGAATGTTCTTCTTCACCCAGCGCAAGGCTACAACCATATCTTTCAAACCTGCGTTTCCAGGTACCCCCAAACTTTTGTCGTTGAAATGGAAGAATCCTTAAATATGAATAACCAATAAAAAATAAACTAAATTAGTTTCAAGGTCTCACCTAAAAACCCTAATCTGTAATTGATGGAAACAACAACAACATCTTCACGGATGAGGTAGTCTGGACCATACACCATTTTTGAATTTGATCCAGATGTGTAGGCACCACCATGAATGAAAACCATGACTGGTTTCAGGTCATAGTTGATCGTATTTACGTTCTTTGTAGGTAGCTGAAACAATGAAAAATGAAATATAACAATAATTCCTTTGATTGTTGCTTTTTTCTTGTTTAGATTTCTCTCTGATTGTCCTATCAGAGTATTTGAGTAACATTTATCTTCATCTTTGATATATTTCTGCATTACCATTCAGGAAACTAAGATACAGATTTTAAATTGTCATTTGGTTATATGAAGTATTCCAACCCATTAACTTCCAAGAAAATGTGAAGGAATTATTGTCTAGATTGCTTCGAAAGGTTGGCTCATAAATTGATACGAATTTACCAATAAGATGGCAGATGGGCGGGGCTTAAGTTGCAATCGTCATCATTGATATGTTAGAGTCACAGGCGATAATTGGTCGGCGTCATTATCTTGATAATTCCCTTGTTTTAATACCGAATCGGTATATTTAATCATTGAATTGGCATTTCAAGATGTCTAATTACTTTTGAGGGCAATTTCGACATCAAACATTTTCTTCTTCAGAAATGTTCAGCATTTTTATAGTCACGAAATTGAGGTACATTGTTGCAATTGATTTCGAATATAACAATAAATCAGCAAATATACAAGTATTGATTTATTATCATTTCTCGTAAAAATCCCATAAATTTATTCAAATTGAGCAACATGGCAGGTGGGCGGGGCTCAAGGTACAATTCAATGGCAGTCCTTTGGGGACTAGATTCATGAATTTAAATTATCATCCTATAATGAGAATATGATTATTTGAATCTCTTTTTTTATCTATTCACTAGGTTCAAGTTTTGCTGAGTCGAGGAAGTTGAAATTTATTGAACATAATGAAGTCTTGTGTCATTCATATGAATCTGCTTCTTCCTTAATTGTACTGAAAGCTATATATTTGCATTCACAGATATAATGACGATTAAAAACAGTTTGAAACCAGCATTAAACTTGCATAATTTGAAACGATTTTTTTTTAAATAATTTGTGAACCTGCAATCATCAATACAATAATCAACAATAATCCAAGAAACTAGAGCAAAAATAGAGTTTTTATTCAGTCTCAATGCTTGTGCGATCTATTTATGTACTTACTCACCTTTGGTGTATAAACGTTAAGGTAGAGGCAATCCTCAGAACCAGATCTTTCTTTAGAATTTATCATATTTTTGGCGTAACAGTGATTTCCGTCTTCTTTAACTTCTTTCACTCCATCCCATGGCTCTGCCGGTATCGGTGCCTATAAAAAAAATTGAAGAAAACAATCGTCATCAAGTCAATGCACGTTATCAAAAAAGAGTTTCATATTTTTAAATTAAGTGAAAGTTAACAGAGGAATGATTTTGAATATTTGAAATTTTTTATAGTTATATCTCATCGTGAAAAGATATTCCCTCCCTCAAAAATACGTCTTAGCCCTTAGACTGATTGCCATCATTGCTATGCTTGAGTCACTCTGTAAGTAACTAAGGTGACTAACAAAATAGTGGTGCCAATAGGGATCACATTTTTCATTGGTCAGCATTTATCAATAAGATGGCAGATGGGCGGGGCTTGAGGATAAATTGTCATCATCGACTTGTTTGAATCATTGTAGAAATGGCTGTTGTTACTAATAAGACGAATAGAGAGTCAGGTTTCTGATTGTTCGGCGCCATCACCCTGCTAAATCCCATATGATTGCAATTTCGATATAGGAATCAGACATTTTCATCTTCACAACTGTTCAGCGTTCTTGAAGCCACGAGAGTGAGGTATAAAATTGCAATTGCAAATAAAAATATTAAGATTGAAATATAAACATATTTTTATTGTTTTACTCAATAATTGTTTCGTCAATCATTGTTGCTTCTTCAGGTGTTACATTTTGAATGAAAGTTTTGCTGAAGTACAATACTGAAAGTATTTAACTTTTATTTATTATAACGTTATAACGTTTTTTCAACCCCCAAAATTCCTAAATATAACGGAAAAATTTAGTTATTTTCTCTTTGGTCAAGTTGAAAGCAATGAGTACGTTGGATTTAATTTTTTTCACAGACATTGTTGAGTATTACTCGATTAACTTTTTCCCAAAATATGAACCTTTTGGCATTTGAGTATCTAAATATTTCCCTACCTCCCAAAAGTAAGCTGGATCCGAACCTAGCCCAAAAGGAATTATTCAATACCGCTGATGGTATATGATTTATAAACTGTTTTTTGTTATGTTTTCAAAAATCAAGATTTCATCTATACTATCTGAGAAATCAACTCCTCAACCGTAAATTTGGCAACCTGGACCTCAGAGATTTTATCTCTGTCTCAAGGCTTGATATCAGTTTTATCGATTTCCTTCTATCATACCCGTAAATTATTTTAACCTTGAAGGACGTACATCTACAAATTTAATTAAGGCGTTGCCTACCTTAAACCGTAGTTCCCCCACTGGTGGCTTAGCGTATGGAATCCCCTGAAAACAAATGTAGCCTTTTCCTTCATCAGCATCATTTTGACACACATATCCCTCCAGAATGCCACCATCAACTCTAACCCGAAGATTGTTTGTCATAGTTGACTCGTGTTTCCATCAACTGACTCGCCCGAAAGCTAATAACTTGGGAACTAATTTTAAAATATTCGCGGAGGAGATATGATATTGATTTGATTACTCTCCGATAATTAAACTTTGCCTTGCCTGTTTATTTCTGTTTTCGTTTGAATCAATCTATTCAGTTCTCTAGGTGAATGTTAACCTCGTGGAAACAATTGGCGACGCTGTCACGTTTTCTGGTTTTCCCGGAATTGGCAGACTTTTTAGGCTAGATAGTTGTAGGAATTACTTGCGATAGCGTTCAACAGTGTCTTTGGATGTCTACTTAACAATTAAAAGCTATCATTTTATCAGTTAAATGACCGTGGTATCTATAATAACGTCAGGTTATCATGAGAATTATGCTTTCCATTAATATTTTTATTGCGTCAGAAGAAAGGAAAGTGGATTCACATTTAGTTCGTTTCAGTTTGTAAAATTGATGACTTGCTAATGTACAGGGTTGGCAAAATTTAATGGGATTGTATGGTAGTTTTGTTACCGTTTATGTAAATGTAATGACAAGGTTTGAGATAATACTCATGGCCAACAGCGCAAAACTCTACTTTCTTTAATTTTTGTTTTTATGTAGAAAAAAATGTATGGTCTCAATTTAATCGATGAATCTGATAACCTTCAAGATATGATTCGGAGGAATTGTTTGAAATAAAAATGCACATTTTAATTTTAATCATAACTTTATTTAGGGTTTCATTTCAAATAGTAAATACTCAATTTTCATTTCTGTGTTGATATAAATCTTCCCAAAACGCCATTCTCTCTTTCACTGGATCTACTTTTGCTGTGAGTTCTCGATCAATATCCAGGAAGTTTTCCGTATCTTTGGTGAACGGCTTCCAGGAAACTGGCAAAAGAGGATCATTTGTGGGAGAATTGGGGTTTCCATACCTTGCAAAATTGGCCCACAATCTGCAAAACCTTCTAATAGCAATATCTTCTGGACTGTCTGGTTCTATGTCACCCGTAAGTATAGTTTTAAACATGTAGAAAATGTCATCAGCATGTGCCACACCTGAAAAACAAAATCCACAATCAAAATGAAAATTAGGTGATGATGTTTAATAAAAACAACTTTGTGCACATTCACTGTATGATTTCAAACTGCAGGTTCAGACAAATTTGAAGCCATGAATACAGTTGTGCTATAAAACTACACAATTTTTGTATTTTCACGTATATAATCCTTTCGATTTTTTAAATCCGCTTCAGAATGGGTTTATTTCCTTAATCTAATTTTCCCACATTCTGGTTGGTCTGTTTTTCTACTTACCTGGAGATGTTATGTTGGAAAGTTTTTTGAACAAATTTAAAGATGTTTCAATATTAACTTCATAAAGGAATATGGGTTTATCGCTGGTTCTGACATGTGCTTTCACTGATCGATAAATGTCCCTTATGAACAAATTATCTGACCAAATCTGAAAAATTAAAACAGATGAAATTAACTAAACTTTTCAACGAAAAGAATAACTGGAAAAGTAACAAGATATGTCGGACGAAGTTTTATTGGACAAAAGTTGGGATAAAGCCATATGGTTCTAAATCTGCAACTAAAAACCATAAACTTGAATAAGAAGTAGTAGGTTTCACCATTGGATCCCATAGAAAAAGGTATGGATATCTAGGACCTTATGTGGTAAATCAAAAGCAGACGCAACTTAAATTCACAGATATGAAATTTAACTGTACCATTGACAAAAAAGTATCTGGAATTCTGATTTAAAATGACCGCGATAAGTATTTTTAAGAATTTGAAGTTTCTGTACGTTATTAGGACTATTCGATACTACTATGCCAAACATGAGCGCGATCTGTCAACTAGTCTGTTCGCGACAGCTGTTGAAAGCAGTAGACCTTAGTGGTAGTCTGCGAATGTTACATTGGAAAAAATAATGCACAGGGCGTTTGAATTTCGTGGTTTGAACGAAATTTCTAGTGCGAATGCTTGAAAAGGCTTATGAACACTCTGTTTCATCGAGAACCCAAGCCAAAGTCTTAAAAAACGGTCGCGAGATCGTGGAAGATTTGTCTCGTTAAGGACGACCGATGATGACGTCGAATTAAGGAAATTATGCTCAAGAATCGTCATGCTCAAGAGAGATGGCTCGTTATCTCAACTTACCTCGTGAAACTATTCGTTTGATTTTGGTGAACCAATTGGGCACGCAACTCTAAATGTTCTTCAAAAAGGGGATAATTTTTTGTTGAAATATCGAGGTAATAAAAAACCACTTAAAAACCAAGGGGGGTTTTGTAAAGACATATTCTAGCTTTCAGTCACTCTTGCTATCATATAGTTAATTAATTTAATTCGGTTTCAAATTTAACGTTGGGAAAATGGTGGATTTATAACTCTAAATTAAATAAAAACGATCGGAACAATCAGAGGCATGTACAGGTAATTTTGCTAAGGGAGAGCCAATGAAACTTCGGGTTCAAAACTATTCGAGGGAAATCAGAACTATAAAAGGAAAGGAGGCCAATTTGAAAGAATTAAGATATTCTCTCTAGGAAAAAGAAATGGATTTCGAATCAAGCCCGAAAAATGAAGTGGTAGGTCAGGAGTTTTCATGTTCTTTTTCAAAAGTCTATCCTAAACTAAATTATGTTACCTTATAAGCATTGTCTATATCAGCTTCGTCTGGATCTTGTTCTCCGAAATAGAACTTGATGATCTCCCGACTGACTCTCTTGGAAGATTCTGATCCCTTCTCAAGTTCGAAATAAGTGGGAATGGTAGTTTGAATGTCTGGTGTCACTTCATTGAAAGATTTTTTGTCTTTTCCGTGGACTAACATACCTTCCCTGGATGTGTATCCTATGATTATGGGCACATGGTTGTAATCATCCTCGTCGAAAATTTCATACGGATGCTTGATTAAAAAAGGTTCTTCTTCTTGATTACGATCTTCGACCGCAAATCCTACCAGACGCCTTCTACTTACATCCCAAGTCTGAAAGAATAAACATCTCATTTATAGTTTCTATAAATGTCATAGGAATTTGTGGAGTGTAATAAAAAAGAGTAATCCGAAGTTGGATCAACTCTATACTGCCGTTTAGTGATCAACCCTAAGTTAACTCACGTCTGGAAAAGATTCCTGCAATCTCAAGAGATCTTCAACTTTCATTTCTTTCAGTTTTTGCAGTAATTTTTCTTCATCATCGTCATCCATATTCAAAGCCTTGGCAATTTCGGGTGCCATGTATTCACTCTCTACCCACGTATTCAATGCACACCCACTTTGAATTATAGCCTTATGGAAAAGACCTGTAGGAGAGTCAACAAACAATTACAATTTTTATGTTAACAAAGGTTCTTGATTTTTTCACTTCAAACATCATTGAAGGCAACGAAACAAAGCTTCCCAATCATATTGAGAAAAAAAATCATTTTCACCTTTGCTCATTGGTGATAGAACAAGAAGATGAACAGCTGCAGCCCCCGCACTCTCTCCAACAATGGTTACATTATTTGGATCTCCGTTGAAATGTTTAATGTTGTTCTTCACCCAACGCAGTGCCATAACCATATCTTTGAATCCAACATTTCCATTGATCTTTAATGATTGAACTTTCAAGTGAAAAAATCCTAGAAAATTAAACTTAGGTAATACGAAATCACTATGGTTACTAACATCATGTTTACCTAAGAATCCTAACCTGTAGTTTATCGACACGAAAACTACATCTTCACGAATCAAATATTGAGGACCTATTAATTTAATTGAGTTCGATCCACCAGTGAAAGATCCTCCATGGATGTAAACTATTACAGGCTTCAGATCAGTGCTCAATCCATCGTCTTGTTTTTCTGGTAGCTGAAATATTGGAAATAGGTCGAAATTTGATCAATGAAAAGAAAAAAATTGTCTGCCTAGTAAATATTAGGCCGAGTATCTCATTGTTTTGATTGAAAGTGATTTTTTATCTGTAAGCTGCTCTCAGTTCAATAATTTAAAAAATAAAATTGGTGTCATGCATGTTGGTCAAATTGAGACTATCCACAGAAGAAGATTGAAGATTCTTCAATATACGGTGATGGGCAAATGTGTTGGAACCAAGTAAATATTTCTAAAATTATTATAGATATCAAAATGAAATTTGGAAGATGGTACTGCATTGATTGCCTATTTGTTATCATATTTTTTTACAATTTTGAACTTGTTTTACCGGAATAGTTGAAAAATACGAAAACAAATAGGTAACCTACTGCAGTATCCATCTTCCAAATTTCATTTCGATATCTATAATAATTGTAGAGATATTAACTTGCTTTCACACATTTGCCCATTACTGTATATCATACAAGATTGGCATCCATATTGTAGAGTGATCAATTTATGAATTAATTTTTCTTAACGATCATTAAAATGTATTTCATCTTCTGCCTCAAAATGAGACAAACTTGCTTCTTAACTCCATTGACTTTGGAAAGTTTCCTTCCCCTTAAGTTTTATTTTAATTGGGGAACAAATGAAAATCACTAAGGGCCAGGTCTGGACTGTATGATGGGTGAAAGACATTCTCATGTAAAGCAGTCATTGCCACTCGGCTCTTATGACCGGAGCGTTATCTTGCAAGAACAACACTTTCCTGGTCAACTTTTTTTTTAATATTGGAAGAGGAACCTAAGATGGATGAATAACTCAGAACAACTAGAAATTAATGCACAAGATTCTTTTGAACAAATAAAATCTTGGTTTACCAATAATAAACTTATCTTAAATAAAAAAAAAAACAACTGCAGTAATGTTCAGTACAAATAAAGTAAGAAATGAGAAAGAATACATTAGGTTGGACAATAGCGATATAAAACTAGAAGAGTCAACAAAATTTTTAGGAATTTATATTGATCAGTTTCTGAAATGGACTAGTCACATAGAAAGTCTCTCAATGAAATTAAGTTCAATAGGGTATGGTATTAGATCTTTAAGAAACTATCTAAGTCAACCGTGTCTAAAAGTTGTGTATTTTGCAAATCTTGAATCTCTATTGAGATATGGCATTATATTCTGGGAATAAGTATGAGAGTAAGTGAGATATTTGTTATACAAAAAAGAATTGTAAGACTGATGTTTGGGTTGAAATTTTTGGAGTCATGCAGGGAACATTCAGAAGAAATAAAATTTTAACCGTTTATGGTATTTATCTATTTGAGTGTTTGGTATTTCTCTTTAAAAACAAAAATATAATGTTACAACATACCACAGTTCATAATTACCCTACAAGAACCCTTGATATACACTATCCAAGGCACAGATTGAGTTTGAGTGAAAAACATCCGTCTTACAACTGTATCAGAATTTATAATAAATTGCCAAATAGAATTAAAATGATAACAAGTCTTGTGTTGTTCAAAAGAAAAATTAAGGAAATATTAATTGAGTTGGAACCATACTCATTAACTGAGTATTTTGAAAGTGAATTTGAGATGGAATTATAGAAGTTATCAAATATTTTGTTCTTTGACACTGTTTCATTTTATGTTGTAACATACTCTGAAATAAAGATATTTATTATTATTATTATTATTAATCTCTTATAGACATAGCGTATAAAATAATCCCAGAGGACGATTTTTATTCTAGAAAAATGTTATTATCATTACTTCTGGACCACCCCTCGTACACTCCAACTCGAGCTCTGACTGTAACTTCGAAATTGATTCCATATTGATAATTATTATCAAAAAAAATCAATATTATCGCTTCATTTTCGAGATATGCGAACTCGAAGTTTTTGAAATTACTATCTATCTATATAATTAAGATGATATCCAACAAGAGAAAACAAAAAATTTAAAGATTGTGTAATTCGATTAGACAATTTCGAATACACACAAAATTTAATCTCATAGAAATTTTTAGATATATTCAATTCATCAGGCAATGTTAAGTTGTCTCATAAACATTTACAGCCTATAAGCGAAAATGGATGTCTGCAATTCACGGTAAATAGCTTTGGTACTGAAATTATTATCATTATATTCAATTATTTCAATGCCAACTGGCAATTCAAGATGGTCATACTAGTAATTGTTTCATCTAAAGTACAAAATCAGATATGAATAGATCCTCGATTCTTTCATAGAGAACGGAGTACAAACTTGAGATGCTCATATTATACAGGATGATAATAAAAGTGACCATGACATTTCAGTAACATGTAACAGTATTCTAACAACAATTAAAATAATATTTCAGGATTAAGGCCTGAATGAGGGTTTTATTTTGAAAAAATATGCTTGAATATGAGGATCTCTTTCTCAACCACTGCAATCATCATAGCTTAGTTGTTATGGTAATGTTTATTACGATACCTTTTGAGTAAAAACGTTCAAATAAAGACAATCTTCAGAACCAATAAATTCTTCAGAAATCAGCAAATGTCTTGAAAAACAAGGAGAGCCATCTTCCTTCACTTCTTTCACCCCTTCCCAGGGTTCAGCTGGCTCAGGTGGCTAAAAAATTTGAAAATATTAATTAAAATAACGTCTTGCCTTAATATTTGTAGTTTTCGAACGCGATTCCAATTCAACAATCTAATTCTGCTTTACCAGTAAAATTTCTCGAATATATTATATGAAATTTAGTTGATGAAAGGTCGGATACTTGTGGTTCGGTTCTGTGATGATTTTGATTGGCTGGAGATTCATAATTGCTCTTTATAAGATTTTCAGTAAGTTTTAAATGATCTGCATCAAGTTGTAAATATGGTTTTAAGGAGTGTGCACTCTAATGTCCCGTAATTCTGATGAACTTTTCTTTATTAACTCATTTTTTGGCTAATGATGAAATGGCTTATCCTCTGAGGAAATGGTGCGTTATTTTAAACCTTTTTGTGCTATTCCAATATTAACCTCTGATGTTGTTCATTAATTTATTCCTACCGGCAAAATGTCGGGTCTATTTCATATCACACATTTTGAGTTTTGAGGCTGCAATCGATTCGATTGGCTCCGTACAGACTCTGTGCTTAAGATAGCCCAACAAAATAATTTCCAGTGGTGTTAAATCACACGATTTTGCTGGCCATTTAACAGCAGAATTTCGTGAAATTATGAGATCAGCAAATTTGGTTTGCAATAAATTGATCGTGTAATTGGTTGTGTCACAATTGGCACCATCTGGTTGAAACCACATGTCAGTGATATCCATGTCACCCAAAATTGAGTTGTTTACATTTCGCGATAGCGTGCTCCATTGACGGTTACCGCATTTACAGCCTCATCGAAAAAAAACGGCCCAATCACGCCTCCAGACCACATAGCGCACCATAAAGTGACACGTTGAGCTTGCTAAGGCTTCTCAATTATCGCTCTAGTATTATCTGAAGCCCAAATGCGCAATTTTTCTTGTTGACGTACCCTGACAAGTTAAAATGGGCTTCGTCTGTGAAAATGATTTTTTAGAAAACCAACGGGATGTTCCAGAATGAATTGAGCGAATCTACGGCGATGTGAATGGTCGGTCGGCTTCAATTCCTGCACTAGTTGAATCTTATAAGGCTTCAGAGCCAAATCCTTAAGCAAAATTCGTCATGTGGTTGTTTGGGATAACCCCAGTTGTTTAGGACGTCGAGAAATTGACAAATTTGGATCTTTTTCAACAGTGTGGCTGCGATGTTTTCAGTTGAACGGCCAGTCGAACACGCGTTGGTGTTGGTACATTACGTACGGAGCCCGCCGACTCAAATTTAGCGACCAAATTCTCAATAACGGTCTTAGAAGGTAGATTATGTTGTCCGAAAATATCACGAATTTTACGGAATGTAATTTTAACAGAACTTGATTTTCAAGCGAAATTGAATTCATTGTAACAATTGCCAAAGCATCTACTACGAATATGTCAAAAAACTAACTGGGAAATTTATTATGTGGTAGGTGTGGCCATAATTAAAAAACAAAGTCCTTGTAGCAAGACCCTTTATAAGCAAATAGGACATAAATCTTCATTCTTTTCATTTCTCGTGTCTCGAACGACCTTGGTAATTTTTGGGAAATATTCGGTTGTATTCCATCCGACCATGAAGTTATCGAGAAAATAATTTTCTTTTTGAAAATAAGAAATGGAGCAATTAGCTGCCTCATTGTCTCGCCAAGTCAATTCGAGGGAGCACCTATGGAAAAATTTCTTTTGCAACCCACCTGGCTTATCTCCATCATAACAGTTGATCTTTCTCAAAAACTGTTCGATCCAAAAAGCTTTACAACTTTATTTTCTTTTTTTTTGTTAAGTTTGTAACATTTGTCGCTTTGAATCCCTAGCCAGACGAGCTGATTTCAAAATTTAACCTTGGAATGGATCGATCATTTCATCATTTTACTTGAAAAACTTTTCTTGAATCATCTGTGCAGTGGTAATCCATTAAGACTTCACAGAGGATTCTTCACAATCAATTTTTTCTACTAAAAGCATAGTACTTCAATATTTTTGCTAATTTTACTAGAGTCGTTTCTCTATGTAATGTATAGTTGCTTCTTAGAAGAAATTTCGTGAACTGGTTCCACGCAGATGTCGTAGTTTTTTTTTGTGTTGAAAGGCACTAGTTTGCCAATTTTTCTATCTATTTTCTTCGACGAAATATTTTAAAATCTAATAGATTGAATTCTCCAATCTGGTTTTTGTCATGAATTTCTTAAAGAAAAGGACTAATTTTGGTTTCAAAATCATTACATGAAATTTTCAGTAGATAATTTTTTACAGTCTATATCTATCTGTACTTATTTGATATCAGAAAAAGTTCCCTAAAAAGATCCAAATAAATAGCATTTTCAAAAAACCATGCCGTATCTGTGGTGCATTATTAGTTACGCTGTATTTGTGAAATAAAGAAAAAATATGGAATGTGGTCCATATTTCAAAATAATACATTTTTTGAAATATCAATAAATAATGGGAGATTGAATGCATACCGATGCTTCCTTCCCGAGAGATTAAGGGAATACAATTGATTTTGTCAAATCAAATAAATACATTTTCAGATATTGAAAATCATATCAAAATAAATACCTACCTTGAATCGTAATTCGCCTAAGGGTGGCTTGGCATAGGGAATCCCTTGAAAGGCAAAATAGCTCTGTCCAGGGTTTTCCTCATTCTGAATAACTCGCCCCTCTAGAATCCCATTTTCCACTTCCACCCTTGCTGTCATGGCGATATCAGATGAACAAATCTCTGAGTTAACCTTTTTCACCTATCAACACCCTAACTTATCGCTGACAACAAATTGAATGAAATCATGTTACAATCGTGTAATGATCTTCAATTGAATCATTATCTGTCAGTATCTAATTCAACTTGTACAGGATGGAATTTACTCATTGAATAATTCTGGTTACATGAACGAAAGATGTTGTCACGTTGACACATTTTCAGGAAATATCCTTCTGTTCTTTGTCGTTGAAAAAAAACGTGACTCACGCGCGTGATTCCGGGACAAGCGTAAGAAAACAATAAAAAAATCTCATATTAGCAAAAATATTTTGATTCTAATTTATATTAAAATTCGATGGATTACTGAGATTGAAAGTATTCATTTTGTTGTATATTTAAATTCTAAAAATTGTTGAAGTACCCTGTCAATTGAAAATGCGCTCTGTCTGTAAAAATGATTTTTCAGAAAACCAGCGGGATGTCCCAGAATGAATTGAGCGAATCCACGACGATGTGAATGGTCGGTCGCCTTCAATTCCTGCACTAGTTGAATCTTGTAAGACTTCAAAGCCAAATCCTTATGCGAAATTCGCCATGTGGTAGTTTGGGATAACCCCAGTTGTTGAGAACGTCGAGAAATTGACGAATTTGGATCTTCTTCAACAATGTGGTACACGCTGCGATGTTTTCAGTTGAACGGCCCGATCGCACACGCGTTGGCACATTTGGTACCGAACCCGTCGAATCAAATTTAGCGACCAAGTTCTTAATAGCGGTCTCAGAAGACCGATTATGTTGTCCGAAAATATCACGAATTTTACGGAATTTAATTTTAACAGAACCACTATTTTTATAGATGGTTTTAATCATTTTAATGCGATTTTCGAGCGAAATTGAATTCATTGCAACAATTGCCAAAGCATTTTTACGAATATTTCTAAAGACTAACTGCCAATGCTGTCATGTAGAAGGTGTGGCTACATTTAAAAAACAGAGTTCTTGTTGAAAGACTCTTTATGTATAGTATATGATAGTTTATGTATTTATTTATATATTTTACATCCAACAGGCAAATTCCCAATTACAGGTGTAAACAATTAGTAAATACCTACATACACGTATTATGCCCCACACTGTCGTCAGCCGAGGTTAAACAAAATGAAAAATTAGTTTTTTATCAATAAATACAATTGCTTTCTAAATCGAATGATATTTAAAAAAAACATATCAACTGAGGGTACTTCAAGCTTCTGCATATGGAAACCACAGGACTATGGAAATGATGTGTTGGTAACATTAATTCTAAAAGTTAACATTGTCCTAGATATAATGCATTGAAATTTAATAGAGACACAGATACATTATAAATCGACCGTTGACAGATTGCACCTGAAATTTTTCTCTTCCACAAACTTACGAAGTTGAACTCGATCAGTAGTGAGTTATACTTACATAGTGGTGAACAGGGTGAATTTTATTTTTTTGTAGTACAAAAATTTCAAATTTTTTTTTGGATATATTTTAACGCAATTATTTAATTTTCGTGAAAAGAAGTCCATACTAAGTACACAGTATTCAAGATTGGTACGACTTAACTACAGTACAGTACAGACTGAATAGCTAATATATTCGAAAACAGTTTGCAATTGCGCAAAACGAAACCTAGAGTTCTATTGGCATCACAGATAATCCTATTGATGTGTAGGTCGAATGAAAGCTTGCTATCGAACAAAACACAGTATTTGAATTCTTCGATTGTTAGTTTTCTCGAATAAGTCATAATCACAGTGCACCATTCATAAAAGCGTTCCTGTAGCCTATACAGGGTGTAACTAAATAAGTGTAAAATATTTAAGGTGTAATGAACACCTCTTTCCAACGCCCTAGTAGAAGAGCCGCTTTCCACCGACGAAGAGGTGTTCAAAAGAAAAATTGTAAATTTATAAATATATTGTTTATTTTAGACTTTCTCCTGACGGGAGAAATCTTCAGGGTCCGGCTCGTCGCTAGAAAGGACGAGTCTTCAGTTCTTAAGATTAGGGAACTCAATAAAATTCCTGATTAACAAAACTAATTTATTCGAAGCACACAAAAAACTAAAATCACAATTTTAGCAGCACAAAAAAATAATCAAAACAATTTCTGACAAAATATTATTGGAGGTTTCGGACTAAGGACTTCTGACTGTTTATAAAGTTTATATCTGACCTTTTTCCTTGGACTTCTAACACGGAACTTCACTAGCGAAATTTTGAACTCACTCAATTACAACACAATTACTATTTTTCTAGAATTTAAAAGACTGATTTCTTCTATACTTTTTTTAAGTGTTTTTCTGGTTACGGATCACGTTGAACTGCCTTTCCATTCCCTAATTTTTCCTAATATCCCTTTGTCCGTGGGCGTTATCGAACATAATCCGGAATTCCCTAATTTCTCCTAATTGGTGCCCTTCTTTTCGATAGTTCGAAATTTACCCCACTAATTCGAAATCTAAGTTTCATTGGCTTTAGTCAACTGAGTCTCTCGATACAAACCTCTGATTGGTCCACTGATTTAATTTTTCTACTACAGATCCACCTTTTTCCCATCGTTAACTTAATCTAAGCTCTTAAGGTCGCAGGGTCACGTAAATGTATCATATGTCGAACTCCCCTAATTCTCAAATTTTATTACGTCGTACATCCATCAAGATTTCCATGTAGGGGATCAATAAATTTTGTTTTAAATCTTAAGTTTTATGATAATTGGTGTGATATTTTTGAGAGGTTTATTACTGTCTGGAATGTCTGGGAATTTCGATTAGATATGGTCTTTTGCTTATCAAGACCTATTATCCAGCATCGCTAGACATATCATATTACAAAGGAGGTGATTCCTCATCGAAAAAAAGATAGGATCTTTCATATGAAGAAACTTCATTGGAGCATCCCTTGTTAAGATACAGCCCCTCAAAGGGAGCACATAAAATTTGTATAACAATTTTTTTCACAAGCACCAAAAGAGTGTGTTTTGTTATTAATAAATTAGTTTTGTTTTTTACCATTTAGTAGTTTAATGCAGGTACTAAATACAGAATAATAATAAATCCAGTTCGCATTTATGACGATGTACCCCTCTGTGTAGTTGTTCGTAAAATAATTTTTGCTGCAAACTGGTCTATTCTGAGCAAAAAACTCACAGACATTTTTTGTTTAAAATGAAACAGGCTATCGGAAATAAATTTTTAAATGGTAAAAAAATAATAAGTCAAAAAGTTACATTGGAAATTAACTTTAGGTGTTGCGTTTTCCACCCTTACAACCAAGGGGTAAAGCAAATAAATAACTGGATGTCTTTTTGCTAGTAGGAAACGTAAGGTTAATTTCAATATTGTAACTTTTTTGGTGCTTGTGAAAAAATTGTTATACAAATGTACTACCTTTAAGGGGCTGTATCTTAACAAGGGATACTCCAATGAAGTTTCATCATATGAAAAATCCCATCTTTTAATGGATGAGGAATCGCTTCCTTTTTTTTCCAGCTAATTACCTTGCATAGATCATCAATAAATATTATAAATAAGAGGGATCCCAAATTAGAACCCTGAGATACCCCTGAGTGCGCATTTATTAAAAATATAACTACTTAGATTTCTATATTCACAATGACACAAACGAATTAATTCTTTTCCAGGCTAGTTTGGGAAGTACTTACTTTGCGGACTGGCCCGGGAAATGCTACTCACCTAGATAAAGAGCGTCCGGGAAGAGTGCACTTTCCGAAAAAATTATTTCTCCCATTTGCTGGAGAAATGATCATTGAAAGAAAACACAGTCGTAACATTTAAAGGTTCACAATTTATTACTACAGTATCCAATATGTATAAAAAATTTTTCCACTGTACAAACATCATTCACAAGGGTGAGTAATAAAACATTCTGCAACATGCAACTATAGGCTTCTCATAAATATTCATAAATTTAATTCGTTCTGTATAATGAAGGCACTTCTACTATCATTGGTGTTTATAATTGAATTCAATATGCATTTCAATATACCTCCTAGAAATCGAAGAAAGTGGTGCAATTGGTTTATATCCTATATCACTCTATCTGAATAAAATTTAAATGCTGCAATATACACACAAAACTATACAGATATACAAGTTTTTCAAATATGAAGTCAATTCCTTAATAAAAATATATATTAACTAGACCACTTGGGAATATTCATTCATTCTACAAATTCGCCATTCAAACGTGTATGCAAATACTCTCTTTTTCACCTGCAACTCACATTCATCCATATATCACATCGTTGTGTTTCTTTTGCATTTGTAGCGATGCATTCGAAATATTTTTTCTCTTCAAAACATTTGTGCGTCAAAATTTCGACAACTGTGACTAAAAGACACTACAAAGTATCATATTTTTTTCTATTTTAAACTTATTCTCTGATGTTAATTTTTGCAATGTTCCCTGTATATGTCATCCCAAAATTTGTTTCTCTCTTGGAATGGATTCTTTTTCATCAAGAGTTCCTCTCCAATATCCAAATATGAGTGTTCATTTTTCCTTGCAGGCTCCCAATTGATATTGAGACCATTTCCTTCTGGCGTAGGCTTTCCGCATTTTGCAAAATTTGTCCAAAGGGTCACGAAACGTTTCACTGTCTCAGCTTCTTTGCTCCCTTCAACAAGTTTAGGCGAGAAGAAAGTCTTGAAAAGATAGCCCAAATCATCTGCATGGCATACGCCAGGTGTATTGGAGAATCCAACGCAGTTGCCTATCTTGTTCAGCACACTCTTGATACCTTGTCTGTCGAAGGTGTTCTGGAGATAGATACACAAGAAGTGGATTGGCAAAACTTTCGAAGTTGCGAATTTTCTGAAGAAGTTGAACTCTCCCTCGTAAGAGAACACATAGTAGTAGACTGGGTTGGTATTGTTTTCTAAATGTAAGGTTAGTGATCGGTGGAGGCCATGTACGAAATGATGATCTGATTTCAACTGAAAGAAAGGATTCTTATGAGTTTAATTCGAACCAAAAACACGCACTCTTAATCACTTGAAGGAAAGCTCGTGGATGAAAAACATGGGTAGTACACAAGAAAAGCTCCACGACGTCACAAATTATTATACTACTTTGTATAATGAATGGACAGATTTAACTTACATCATATGTGGCTACAGCTTTATCTTCAGAGGAGAGTTCGTCCATCTTGTAAAACTTCTTTATTTTCTCTGCAACCTTCGCCGATTCTTCAGATTTCGGTGTTATTTCCAATTCGGACGGTATTTCGTTTTCGTAACTAGACGTATTCTTTATGTTCCTCAGCCTTTTTGCCAGTTCGTAAAGAAGTCCTTCGCTAGTGGTAGAACCCATTATGATTGGTACTTTGTTATAAGTTCCTTCTCGTAAAATTTTAATCGGTTGTTCAGTCAGAAAGGCACCAGGTGCTGGTTTCTCCACAACAGGACCATATGCCCTTTTCACAGGCATAAATAACTGAAAAAAAAATAAGTTAAAAAAATGACATACAGACATCTAGAAAATATGTTATCTGCAAGACATACAATTGGTGAAGCCAATAGTTGGCCACTTGGTCTAAAGCCACCTCTCCATGCTCACAATGTTTTCATCTTAGATTTTCAACCGATCTTCTAACATAGATTTGATCAACTCACCTCTGGATATTTCATTTGTGCAGACACTAATTTTTTGGGACATATCTTCATCAACTGCTCCAAGACAATTTTCTCATCAGTATCTTTTATTCCAAGGTATTTAGATATGATAGCCACTCCTTTTTCGCCAGTCGCCCAAGGGTTCAAGGTGCAGCCACTTTGCATAATTGCTTTATGGAACAAACCTGAAATAATCGATAATGAAACCGATAAGGTGACATTTCATGGATGGAAAAATGAGGAGGATAATTTTTGCTTCCACAATGACCAAAGAAAAGTTTGAATGGCACAACATATGAATGTATACATATCATAGTATGTATCTATGTAATTGAAGGGTTTATATGCAGCCCTTAGAGTTGTGGAAGCTATGTCAGTTAATTTGTTAATTGGCTCTATAGTTTAATTCTTTTAAAATGTTGATATTCCAGAATTGCAATTGGTGTTCCATTCATCGCATCAAATGATGAATGAATATCGAATTCTTGACTTGATTTACTTCAGAGCATCTTTTGAAATTGATATCGAAAGATTTCAACTCACCTTTTGTGGTCGGCGAAAGCAGCAGATAATGAACAGAGGCACCTCCTGCGCTCTCTCCAAAAATTGTTACATTGTTGGGGTCTCCTCCAAAAAATTTTATGTTCTCTTTAACCCATCTCAGTGCTTGCACCTGGTCCTTTAATCCAGCATTGCCAGGAACCCCTAGACTTTCGTCTTCCAAACTGAGAAAACCTGAAACGAAAATCTCATCATTATTTCAATTAAAGGGTCTTTCAACAAGAACTTTGATTTTTGAAACGAAATAAAACAAAAAATGTTGATGACGATGATTCAAATTTTTATTGTATTACCAATAGAAAGGTTTAGCAATTAGGAATGAAAAATGATATCTGGCAAATGTCCACCACGACCACGCTGACAGGAGTAAAGTCTTTCATCCAAAATTTTAATGACTGGTATCACATCAATGTTTTTGAGTTTTAAGGCTGCAATCGATTCGATTGGCTCCGTATAGACTCTGTCCTTAAGATAGCCCCACAAAACACAATCCAGTGGTGTTAAATCACACGATCTGGCTGGCCATTTAACAGCAGAATTTCGTGAAATTATGCGATCAGCAAATTTGGTTTGCAATAAATTGATCGTCTCATTGGCTGTGTGACAAGTGTTGTTGAAACCACATGTCAATGATATTCATGTCATCAATGATAGGCCAAAATTGAGTTGCTAACATCTCGCAACAGCGTGATTCATTGACCGTTACCGCATTTCCGGCCTCATCTTCGAAAAAAATGGCCCAATCAAGCCCCCAGACCATATAGCGCGCCATACAGTGACATGTTGAGCTTCTCAATAATCGCTCTAGGATTTTCAGAAGCCCAAATGTGGCAATTGTGCTTGTTGACGTACCTTGATAAGTAAAAATAGGCTTCGTTTGAAAAAATGATTTTTTAGAAAAACCAGCGGGATGTTCCAGAATGAATTAAGCGGATCTACGACGATGTAAATGGTCGGTTGGCTTCAATTCTCTCACTAGTTGAATCTTGTAGGGCTTCAAAGCTAAATCCTTATGCAAAATTCGCCATGTGGAGGTTTGAGATAACCCCAGTTGTTGAGAACGTCGAGAAATTGACGAATTTGGATCTTCTTCAACACTGTGGCTCACGGTTGCGATATTTTCAGTTGAACGGCCGTTCGAACACGCGTTGGTGTTGGCACATTTTGTACCGAGCCCGTCGACTCAAATTCAGCCACCAAATTCTTAATAGCGGCCACAGAAGATCGATTATGTTGTCCGAAAATATCAAGAATTTTACGTAATGTAATTTTAACAGAACCACCATTTCATAATGGGTTTCAATTATTTAAATGAGATTTTGAAACGAAATTGAATTCATTATAACAATTGCCAGAGCATCCGCTACCAATATGTCAAAACAATAACTGTCAATGCTGTCATGTGGTAGGTGTGGCCACAATTAAAAAACAAAGTTCTTGTTGAAAAATCCGTTTTATCTCGATATCAATTAATATAAATCGAAAGGATAAAAGGATTGCGAAAATATCGAAAAAAATCTACTCAAATCGAGATGTGTTGATGCCCAATAAATTGGAGAAATGTGGGTTGTGCTCAGACTAGTCGATAAAAGTAGAGTAATGACCTTCAACCAGGAAGTACGGACGGCCTGCTACCTTAACAAACCACACTAAACTAGTGCGGACACTGTCAAGATTTGTTCGTCCCTAAAGATATCTTTCAGCTCAAAAATGGTCACGTTCACCTTAGCGAAGTGCTCATCGTCTCATACCATTTATGCCATTTGCTGTGCTCTAACTCAGAAATTATTGAATTTAGAAGCATAATCATGTGAGAAAACTATCATTATTTAGAATCCAACACAATTATAAAAAAATAGGGTTCTAATTTGAAAAGCAGAAGTTATGGCCAATTTAAGATCACAATTTTCAACACAAAATTTGAAACACCCTGTGATGATATTTTTGAAATCCGAAAGATGCATGACCTTTTCACATCCTTCCTCTTCGATGTTGTAAAAACGGTTTACGCTCAGGATATTTAAAATAAGAATAATGAACATATTACTGACTGAACATATTTCACTTTTTTTCCAGTTTTTTTGGATATTTTGAAAACTATTCGATTTAATACAATGGTTTTAACAGAAATGTATTCACTATTGAATACTCGATCATACCAGGAATGGGAAACTTGAAAAAAAGTTTTTTCGTCGAATTTATTTTCACTCCCTGTATAACCGGGCTTCGAAAATATTTTAGCTCTGTAGAGAACTTCGAACAATATCATAATCCCAATTTTCAGATTTCAAATATGTCTAGTTCTCCAGAAACGTCTAATAGGCACTCGAACTTGAGACACCCTATATGTCGGAAATATAGATTTATTCATACTCTTGACCATATGTCAGTTCTTTTCTGAATTTTAAAGAAATAATTGAAGATATTTTTCTAGGATCTCTTTATGATAGCTAATTTTCAATATCATTTCCAATATTTTCAATTTTTATAGAATTCATTATTATTTATTATATTATCTTATGGATCAAGGACGATTTTAGGTTAAGGATGCTCATTTGCTGCACAATCTATGAACAGTGTGATGTAATTATTTTGTTTAGTCTGTACTCTTTATCGCTTTTAATTTCATGCAATCCGGTATATGTACGTCATAATATGTCTGATAACTTGGATTAAAATAATATTTCGAGATAAGTGTAACAGGATTTGACGGATCCAGGATTTGCTCTTATCATTGAGAGCGGTTGATATTCGATTCACACCCTTTACCCCGCCTATGATACGAAACTATACTCGATCATTTTGCAGGACAGATGACAAATTTTGTTTTTGATTCCGGAGTGAAGTGGTGAATCCCAGTTTTTCCAAACGGCTCTTCGAAGCATCTACTCGTCGTTTGCTCTGGTGTTAGCAAACGCAGAATCCATTTGGAAAACAGTTGTTTCGTACTCAAATTTTGGTAAATAATAGTGTTAACACTACCTGGGTGTCAGCTGACTCTTGCAAGTTCGCTATGAGATTGCCTTTGATCATTTTCAAGATTTTTTCAATGTTTTCCGGAATAACTGCCTCATTATGCCGACCACGGCGTTAAGCATGATCGGTGTCAGTATGACCACGTTTGAAATCGGCAAACCATCCAAACCATCTTTCCTAACTTGTATATAGCATACAGAAAGGACCTAAAACTCAATGTAGTCCTGAATTTGAGGATGGTCATCATCCTGTCCTGATTACTAACGTGCCTTTGCTATTCAATGTTAAAAAAAAATGGTTTCGAATCCCTCAAGTGAAGGTTGTAATTTCAAGAAAGCTAAATACTCAATAATAATAGAATCTATATAATATATTAATAAGATCGTGAACCAGAGAAAATTTTGACAGGTGGTCCCGTGAGGGACCCGGAAAGCGAAGCTTTCCAAGCGGCCCGAAGGGCCGCTCGAGAGGGAATCTTAAAACAGATCGAAAAGGCGTATCCTCTTCTAGGAGAAGCGACCCCGAAACCCCCCCGGGCGCTCTTAAAGTGCCCGAAATTTTCGAAAGAAGATCGCGAAATCGGCGTTTTTCGCGAAATCGCCCAAAGGCGAAAAACGGGCGAAAGTACTCCTCCGAAGCCGGATCCTCTCGCGGGGAGGGGGAGGTCGCTTTTCCTGGACGAGGAACGTCCCCGTGCGTGGCTACGAGCTCAGCCGTGGAGCCCCTCGAAATCTATACGAAAATTATGCATTTAAAACGGCAATTTTTAGTTTCGCCAGCCCCGCGAAACGTCAAAATCACCCATGATGCTTTCGATCCGTGCGGGCGCTACGAGCCTCGAAACGCCCTTTCGGCGGTAGAGTATGAAACTTTAGGAATATCCAATCCCCGGGTACCAATTTTCATATCCAAGTAGCGAGATAAGGCCGCGAATTCTTCATTCCAAATTCGGCAATTTCCTCGATAATTCGAGGTCAAGTGTCACAGTTTCTGCTACGATTCCGATGATAGCCGAACGCGAGCTCTAAATTTGAAAATCCGGCTTCAAGCGCCTTTTCGCTCAATATGGGCACGAATCGCAAGAAAAAGACCTCAAATATGCGTTTGAAAATCGTCATTTCAGGCTCGATTTTCGCGCGAATTCATTTTCGTCCTTGAAGAATGCACACAGATCGCGATGAATCGCTATACAGGCTGTGCATTCGAAAAAATCGCTATACAGGCTGTGCCCATTGAAAGCACTGATTTTCACCAGATTCTTTCTTCGAGAGATTTTCCGTCTGAATTTTTTATGGATCTACGGGCCTATTGATCTACCCGCTTACTAGTATAATATAATATAATAATAAAAAGAAGTTATTCGTTGCCAAGGCAGGACTATACTTGTCAGACAGCCAATGAAACGATCAATTTATTGCAAACCAAATTTGCTGATCCCATAATTTCACGAAATTCAGCTGTTAAAAAAAATTCAACAACACTGGATAATTTTTTGGGGGATCTTAAGTAGGTACAGTATCTATACGAAGTCACTCGAATCCATTGCAGCCTCAAAACTCAAAATCTGTGATGTGATACGAACTTTGCCAAAGCTTTCGACAAAATTCAGCATCATGTCCTATTACATAAGATGTTGTATTTTGGCTGTACTCCAGATACAATTGAACTAATAGTCCTACCTGCCATAACGGTCCCATTTTACAGCAAATAAAATATTAAATTAAATTAGCGCAGACTATTCCTCAATTTCTGGAATTCCACAGGGTTCCAATCTTGGGCCATTACTGTTTATTTTATTCATAAATGACCTCGTCCGTTATAAGTATCCAAGATTGTATGAATCTAGACGAATTTTGGCCAATAATGAACCCTACCGAGATAGTTGGACAGTTTTTTTAAATTTTCGATGATTGTATGAAAATATTGATTCTTCAGAGAAGGAATAAAACGCTATGCTCTCAATTACTACCTGCTATTTTTGTACCAGTATCTCATTTCATTATAGTGTTAATTTTTCTGATTCAAAAATATTAATTATTATTAGGAATTCTGTTCGTCATAAATAAAGAAAAATTAGATGACATGAAAAGTCGATTCGATGAAAAATTGAACGAGTTTTTATAATTTTCGAAGGGTGAAATATTTAGTTTCTTATCAACCAAATTAACACAAATGATAAAATACAAAGATGAAATTTTCGGAATAGTAATACTCAATGAATGACCCTAATAAATGTTAGAATTGCGAATTCCGATGAGCTATAAATAAGCAATATATCTTTGATATATGAATATAATGAAGACTCACAAAAAGAATTCAGCCCGAAATTACAAGTAATTGGATACATTTTTATAAAAACAGTTTGTTCGAAAAGGAACAGCAAAACTGTGTATGATGTGAGAGGAAACTTAAAATTTTTTAATTACACGAGAATATATAATCAAGGTTAGCTTCGATTATTTTGAATAACAAAATCCTCATATTCAGTAAAATTTTCCCCTCAATCGCTCACCTTCCTCAAGTTACAAAATCCAACAATTAATTTGCATTCTAAATTTTGTCTCTTTTATTACTTCAATTCTGTCGACAGTTAACGTTACCCTCCTTTTGCATCGACATATTTGAAGTGAGACAGACCATCAACGTTCCTAGTTCTTACCTACCTTGCCCTCGCTTCGCTACACCGCCTCAACAACCCGTCGTCTATACCAGTACAAATTTTGTCCCGACATCTAATCGAAGTAGTAAAGCTTTAAAGATGTGTTATTAATTGGATGCCGTCAGTTAGATGTAGAAAAAAAATGTTGAAAAACAGCAAGTACCAGCTCACGCATTTACCATATTTTCTGATAAGTTCTAAAAATCAATATCTTACATCAGTTGACCCAATCATTACAAAGTAATAAATGTTAACAACGATGATATTTATCGACCATGACATTACTTAATCCCCATCAATGTTCCGTCAATATTCGTTCAATTTTATGAGCGACCAATTAAACATGATCTCCGAATAGCTAAAAGCTTCCGTCAAAATCAGTTTCGAGTGATTGGTATAAGGATTATTTGCTCATGGAAATCCTATATTTTGCCAGTTTGATGTATCGATTTTATCCGGGTTTGCTAGGAATTTCTTTGAACTGAAAATGACGGCGAATTTTCTTCATCAACAGTAGATCTTGACGAGGGTTAAAATTATTTGGCTGCTTTGATTTATGCACTAAAACGAGCATCAATCAATTGACGAAGTTAATCTAGCCATATATTGCTTTTTGATGGTCTTGTTCGCTTGAACAATGAATAGAATATGTCGGTTTCCTTTATATTTCGATATTAGGGAACAAAAACAAATATTGATAATTGAAAATCGCTTTATTGTTTTTCAAAATATCCCCCTTTAAGATCTATACACTTTTGCATGCGTTTGAACCAATTGTCGAACCAGTTTTGCCACTCTGAGGTATCTCGAAAACATGCATTCTGAACGCCTCAACCGCTTCTCAAGTTTCGAAAAACGTTTACCTCTCATTTTATTTTTTACGTAGAGGAATAAAAAAAGTCACTCGGTGCCAAGTCAAAGTGCTCAAAAATGCAGTTGTTTGATACGATGTGTGAGAGAATATTTTATTACTCCTGAGTGACAATGTATACGGCACAAAACTAAAGAATATATAAAATAAATTCAAAAACTTATATTAAAGAATATCACCAAAAATTATCGTTATTCTTTCACACTATAAAAACATTTCCTAAGCAATTAAGTTTTCACTACTTTTGAAATTTCAATTTATTCAACAATTTCATGTCATTCAGCAATTTAGTGTATAGTAAAGGAAGTTAAGACTTTTAACACACCTACTGTGACCCCCTTATTGTTCTACTCGATTTTTTTACCTTAATTTCAGGTTGCCTTGCCCCGATGAAGCCAAAGAGCAGAAACACGTGTCGGCAAGTAAATCACATGAGTATTTTCAATTTGAGATATAGGTTTGTTCATTCACCCTGGCGTTTTCATTTGTATCACAGAGTACGGAAAAAGACTCTTGTTCACCTGAACAGAGTGCTTATCGATTTATCATAGTTTGAATATTTAATCGCAAGTTGCTCAATAAGAGCGCCAAAGCCATCTGAACACACGTCCGTGCTTCCAAATTTTTTTAAAAATTAATACTTTTCAAGAAAATACTAGATCTTTTATAAGATAATCGTCGGATCTCAACAAAAATGTATGTATATTCGAAGGCTATTGATTCCTTGCACATTTAGGAATTTAATATCCTTTAAAAATCGTTTCTACATTTTTTATGTCACTCCTGGTAAATCATTACGATTGTGGTGATATTTATGATTGGTGATTCTGTATGTCATAGATAATTTCCTTTTCTTATAACTGGAAGTCCTTCGAATATGTCGAAAATATCGTAGTCACATTTTTCTATAAAAAAAAAGTTGAACTTGAAACACCCTTTATAAATTATATTTTGTTTTTTTTTTTTTAACAGGGAAAGCCCATTCAGGTCAGATAGTGATAAATGTATTCCAAAGAATTGAATCTATAATTCCGCAGTCAAATCTTGATACTTCAAAACGGAAGTGAATTATCCTGCTAATATGTAAATATTTGATGGTGCAGCCATTATTTCATGATTGACCAACGAAGACAAACAATAGGAGCTATGAATTTATATGAATATCGCGTGCACCATCTTTAAAAATAGTGTTTGTATATTTTTCATTCATCTAATGGAAACCATCACTCAACCAAACAGTATAATAAATTTTTTAGTCGAACAATTCAAATGGAAATTCCCAAATTCCTTTGTTCAAACCTTATTAAGATATTTCCGAAGCTACAAATTGTTCATATGGATATTTCCCATTATTGAATTTTAGATGATCATAACTACCCAACCATTCGATAGATTTTGACAAATAAAAACCTCGACATGGATTTTTCATAAAAAATCGAACTCTATTACTTGATAACAATTCTGGCTCGATATTCCAAAATTATATACTTCATTCTCTTCTATTATCGTATTTTCATATATCGGGTGTCCCATCATGCACTGTTACATCCATATACAAACCACCGAAAGAACCTTTTGAATTCAGAGAACCAGAAAAATATAAAGATTGGAATAGGTGATTCCAACTGCAGAAACATTGCTTGGGGCTATCTTGTACATTGAACTCAAAGAGATCTCAAACTTCTGCACGACAAAACAGTATAGTTAAAATCGCACTCCGTGGATTTTCTTCAAAGATATAGAGCGGGAGGGAACTGGAGAACTGGACAGAATACTTGTCAGAAGTTAGAGAATTTTACTGCTGATAGATACTTCGATACTTTGAACATGTCTTGTATTAAAACGTGTAAAACTATAAAACAAAGAAGGTCGAGAAATATCATTTTATACGCAATAGAAATTATCCCACTGATCAACCATGGCATTGTTTATTTGCTCAGTGGCGTGTTGTTTACTTTCCAAAGCAATATGATTCTTTTTAGTTTCCCAAAATCAGTTGATATGAGGACAGTTTGGGCTGATATTCTGAGTGTAGATTCTGAAGCTATAGATTTATCTAAGAAATTGATAGTCACTGTACATTTCATTTTCATTTTCTTTTTATACAAACTATCTCTCTGATACACTGTTTTCTACGCCAATGAACCGAAAGTATAAAAATGGCGGACGAAAAATTAGCCATTTTGCGCATCTCGAAGATCATTCTCCCCACTCTATATCTCAGATTTTCTTACACCAAGTCTGACTCGAGTATCTCGCAGGGATTCTAACCTCATATTTTGGTCCTTGTTCATTGTTTTCATCAATAATTCTAAGATGTCTGGAATAATGTCATTATTATTATTTTAGACATCTTAAATAATCTTTGTATAATTAATTCGTTTAATATTAATATTAATTTAGAAGAATATATTTTTTTTTGAGATCTATTTAAAATTCAAAGAAGAAGTTGAAGAAAAAATACAACCTAACCTATAATTCAGTGGAATTTCTTTGAGTCAAAATCTACCATGAACCAGCAAAGCTCATTTATTTTCATTCCAGTAAGTATTCTGTTTCAATTTTGTGTTATTTTCAAATAAATTCCGAAATGATTAACAATAAAACAATAGTTTCAATAATACCAAACTTTCTTTTTTCTCAATAACATTAGACACCGACAGGTGAGTGATACATATAGTATTGTAGAAAATGTTGTTTATTAAAAGCTCCGTTATTTGAGTAGTGCTTCATTCAATTAGTTGAGATTAGTTGAGATATCAGAAACCAATGGAATTTCAGGAGGTTTACGCCTACTGTCGTCATTTCTTTACGATTAGTTGAGATATCAGGAACCAATGGAATTTCAGGAGGTTTACGCCTACTGTCGTCATTTCTTTACGATTAGTTGAGATATCAGAAACCAATGGAATTTCAGGAGGTTTACGCCTACTGTCGTCAGTGAATTCTTTACGATAAGTTGAGGTAACAGGAACCAATGGAATTTCAGGAGGTTTACGCTAATACTGTCGTCATTTCATTACGATTAGTTGAGATATCAGGAACCAATGGAATTTCAGAGAGGTTTACGCATATGCATGCGGGGAGCAGAAGAGTGGTTTTTTCAGATAAATATTTTATTTTTTCCCACTATAATGAGGAACCCTTTCGAAGAGAACACCTAAGCATATTTATCTTTTCACTCAAGATCAGTTCAGATCTCTCGCTTAAACTTGCCACTAATTCAGAATTCTATAATCAAATTCCTCTTTTCATAAATTGAATATATTAAAAAATAGTATCAGTTCAAGCTAAATCATCACAGAATTCATTGAAAAAAATTGTTCGAAACAATTCCATATAAAAAGAAAGTTATTTTTCATGGACTCGAAGATTGATGTTTCAGTGAAATTTAAGTATTGAGGATTTTATATTAAACACATTCGATGCTTTCAACAACCAACTACTTATTTTTCCATATAATACCTACTCTTCAACTCAATCTTCGTTTAGAAAAATTTTAATGAGTCATTTCACTTACAAACCTAAGGTACCTATGATTTTTAACACATTTCAAAAAGATTCAGAGGCTGTTCCCGAGTAAACTATTGAGTAAATTTCATCACTAATTACTGTTTCTTTCAAAGTGATATTAAAACCACAATAATACAATATGTATTTTATTGAATGAATTCTGTTAATGAGTCCCTATACTGTTTCCAAACTCCCTGCGTACCTTTACAGTACTAAATGGAAGATGAGCTATAACCCAGATAACATTTTTGTAAGCGAATCAATCTTACCACAAACAATGAAGAAAATAGAAGACCCATTCCCCAAAACCCAACACCGACCAATAACTAGCTAAATTACAAACGTTGTCCATGCAGATAAAGTTCTCTATAAGAGAAGATTCGATTTTAAGAAGCAGAGTAGGACTTATTCAGTGAATATCTTGATAAAGAAATATACAAAATAAACCCAGAATACACCTAAAAACCAAAGGAAATGAAACCAAATGTTACAACAAATCAGGTGGCTCATCAATTACTACTCAACGGAGAAGTTAAAGAAAAAGTGAACGGAACAAAATTGAAACGAAATATTAATGAAAACAACGCTTTCATCAACGAACATTAAACGAAATCAAAGAAGGTATAAAACAATAAAAACTAATAACTTATAACTAGATCGAATCAATATAGAACAAATAGAAAATGATCAACTAGACCGATATTTTCAATTCGCAGAGGAAAATCAGTCGAATTGCCAAAGCCATACGCCCGATTAATAATTAATGTATTGACTGAAGAATTTCATGTCGTTTTCGTGCCCTACCATTAATTCAACGTGTCCGGCATAACGAACGAGCATATTTCATGGAATAAATCTGACAAACATCGTTATTCTCTGAAAATGTCATAGATGAATCATAAATCGTTTAATGTACCAATAGAAGCAAATTGAATATGTGCTGAAGCATACGAAAGCAAGTGACTATCAATTGAAATGGAACAGAATGCCATTACTAGGAGGGTTGCCTTTAATATTTCGGGATTATAGAACAAAAACAAATATTGATCATGAAAAGAACTTTATTGTATTTCCAAATATTCTCCATTAAGATCTATACATTTTTGCATGAGTTTGAACCAATTGTCGAAGCACTTTTGACACCCTGATTGAGGTATCTCCAAAACATGAATTCTGAACGCATGAACCGCCTCTTCAGGTGTCGAAAAACGTTTACCTAGCATTTTATTTTCTACGTACGGGAATAAAGAGAAGTCATTCGGTGTCAAGTCTGGACTAGACGGCGAATGACTCAGCAAATCGTTGTTTTTAGTGCTCAAAAATACAGTTGTTTAAGCAGATGTGTGAAAGCTCGCATTATCGCATTTTTTGACAACAAAATCGATTTTGTGAGACCGCTATTAAGAATTTGAGTCGACCGTTCAACTGAAAATATCGCAGCCGTGAGCCACAGTGTTGAAGAAGATCCAAATTTGTCAATTCCTCGACGTTCTCAACAACTGGGGTTATCTGAAACATCACATGGCGAATTTTGCATAAGGATTTGGCTTTGAAGCCTTACAAGATTCAACTAGTGCAGAAATTGAAGCCGACCATTCATTGAATCATCGTCATCAAAACTTTTTTTAAATTTTGTTTTAAAAAACAAAAAACTCTATTTGAAGTTTCTGTATGTTTGTAGGACCATCCGTAATTCCTATGCCAAACATGAGCGCGGTCTATCGACTAGTTCTTTTACTACAGTTGAGTAGTCATCGAAATAATAAGATATTCATCGACTCACCCAATACACCCAATCTATAGTTGATGCACACTAATACAATATCTTCTTTCATGAAATAATCTGGTCCATATAAATCAGTCCTGTTTGATCCTTGTATGAAGGCTCCGCCATGGATCCATACCATGACAGGTTTCAGCGATGCATCTTGTTTGGGCATCTGGAAAAGAAACATTTCTTTTGAACCTTCAAGACTTTCACGAAAGTCTCCATACATCATGCATTATTACAGCATCTTTTATAATTGCATGGTCCTCTTCAACCTCCATTTTCAAAAAGTTGTATCGTTGAGCTCTGCTTTAAAATGTTTCATTGGTTCAATAATATAGATGTACAGCTACTCTAATTGTACATACCTCCTTCATATAAATATTCAAGTTCAAACAATTATCTTCCTTTCCAATGAAATGAAGGAACATCATATGACTCGAAGGACATTCTGGACCTTCTTTGGTTCCGTCTAATTCTCCAGTCCATGGCTCTGCTGGTAGAGGATCCTGGAAAAAAATCAACTGAGTGAAATCATACGTTACGAAGGAAAATGTAGTACTTATGAATAAATATAGCAGTAAATCAAAAACTTCTTTTCTAAGAATTCGATATTTACTGAAGATTAGAGTTGGTTTAATACTATTGCATTCAGAATTAGTTCAGTCAATCTGTACATTTGGTGCGGGTATAATTACCCGCTCGATGAAATTTGGTACACTTGTTGAAAATGATGTAACTAAGCTACCTTTGCGATGGCCTCGCTGAAATGTTAGCGGTTTTTTGAAAAACTCAAAAAAACTCAAAAAAAGTAAAAAAATGCATTTTTCTCGAATTGTATGCATCGTACAGAAAATTTTATTGAACAAAAAATGTAGAGGACGTTGCGATCCATATTTTTTGTCATTGGTGCAATGCTGCACGACTAAAAGCGCACAAAGTAGGTGGCGCTAAAGTATCAAAAAGAGTGTTTTTCATGTTTTCCGCCCTGAAAATGTTGTCTTAATGCAAAAGTTTAAATGTAAAAGTTGTTCCTTACATTATTATCAACAACTTTTATTTCAACATTTTTTTCGTACAACTTACCATTTACAAGTTATAGTAATACATAGCGCTGCATATACAGCACTGTTCTGCGAACGGTAGTTTTCTCGGTCCTATTGTGACTTTCTCCGGCGACGTTGGCATAGGGCCGGTTTGGTCACCTGCCCTATTCATTAAGGACCGTACATTTTTCAGTTGCTATGAGATTTTCGGAGAGTAAAGACAGCATAATTTAGCTGCACTACCGATGTGTACTCATACTGCGTACAACAGTATATTTGGATTTTTCATTCTTCTGCAAGCTGCAGCTTCAAAATGGTAAGTTGTACAAAAATAATGTTTAAATAAAAGTTGTTGATAATAATGTAAGGAGCAACTCTTACAATCAAACTTTTGCATTAAAACAACATTTTCAGGGCGAAAAACATGAAAAACACTTTTTTTGATACTTTAGCGCCACCTACTTTGTGCGCTTTTAGTCGTGCAGCATTGCACCAGTGACAAAAAATGTAGATCGCAACGTCTTCTACATTTTTTGTTCAATAAAATTTTCTTTACGATGCATACAATTCGAGAAAAATGCATTTTTTTACTTTTTTTTTGAGTTTTTTTTTAGTTTTTCAAAAAACCGCTAACATTGCAGCAAGGCCATCGCAAAGGTAGCTTAGTTACACCATTTTCAACAAGTGTACCAAATTTCATCGAGCGGGTAATTATACCGTCAAAAGGATTTATTTTTCGACAGATTGACTGAACTAAATGTACCCTTTTTATTGAATTGGATAGATGGCAGGACACCATGTATCCGCGTGTTTGATGAATTTTGAATTCAATGAACTAACCTTGAAAACGGAGAATTGTTATCGAAAACTTGTGTTTTTCGTTGGATATAATTAATGAATCAACTCTGAAATTAACAATTACAAACACAAACTCACATGTAACGACTTTAATTGATCAAATTCAGTATCATTAGCGAAAATTGTTTCAATCAGAAATAACCGTAAGAACTCTGCCTGGTTTCGAAGATGCTTATTGAAACGAACTTCCAATTCTTCCAATTTTTGACCAATCTTCCCATTTAGCTATTCGATGGGTTCTCTGCTACAGATTTTTTTTATTTATAATATTTATTGCTCAATATACAATGCTGTAGTCTTTCCTGCAAGATGGTGGAAGTGGATTGTATGATATGTATGGCATTTGAAGGTCTTCATGAATTCCTTGGTTTGTGACATACCATTGAGCATTGGATATCAACCGAAGGGTATAGGACTGAAACACTTTGGGTGGAGTTTCTTATAGATAGTTTTGCACAGCTTCACAGACAGACAGATTTAAGAACCACCCGCAGCAGTTTATTCCGGATGGTCAACTTTGATCTGTTTCCATTAAGCTAGTGCATCTTCCTCATCATCCTTTTAGCTTCTATATGTTTTTGCCGTGTTAATCGCTGGTCCAGACTCCGAGGTATTTGACATTTTGCCTTGTGGGTATAGAAATGCCGTTCCGTGTTGAGCTGGGACAGCTTTGTTGGTGAAGACGACTTGCATCGATTAGTTTTGATTTAATGTCATCCTATGTTCAGTTTGTCAAGGTGCTCTTGGACTTTTCTAGAGGAGATATCTGGATCTTCATCGGAAGCTAACATTGCGACGTCATCTGCAAATGCTGCAATGGTTGTATTCTGATCTTCTGATATATAAGCGGTGTGAAGTCAATACAGGTATTGCCCCAGTACACTATATTGTGGCACACCGGATTTGATACAATTGACCATAAGCCATTGTATCTAACTGAGAAGTTTCTGTTAGAGAGGAATGACTTTAGGATCAGGTAGGTAGTACATATCGAAGTTTATTGTCGAATTCCTCAGAAGCATTGAAGAAACATCCTTACAGAACTGTTTTTTTCCTGTGAACTTGCAATTTCATTGACTATTTTGTGAGTCGATCGAAAAAATTAGAAAATTACTAGCCGAAGTACCACTGCAGAGTGTTGATGTCTACTTTTCTATTTTATTGTCCAATTTCCGTGGTAAATTTGATTATCCTGTATACGGAGTGTTGAAATATATCATTTCTATATTCTGGTAACTGATTAGAGGCGTCAAAGTAAAGGAAAAATTTCTATCGAACATTTGTCCGCAAAAAAACCCTAGATACGAGTAAGTTGCAGGTTTAAATAGCACATCATGTGAAAAAGCTCTCATAGAAAGACTGCGAATGATGCATTTCCACATGATTATAGGTATTGGTGATGATTAGAGTTTACCATTAGGAAACTTCAACGTTACATGTAGAAACACTGATTCAATCTATATCCTAACATCGTTTTTCGATTGGAGATTAGATAGACAAAAAAATATATAAAGAGTAACGAAAATGTCATGATGATTATAGATCCAAGATACATAATTTATTCCGACTTCAGGTACTGTATTCGATAATGATTATTATAGCTATTCCAATCGCTTAATATTATCATGTTACCTCTGCTAACAGAATATGTTGCCTCATTTGTAATCATAAAAAATGTGTGGTCAAATTATCATCATGAATTGTATACGGTGAAGCTTCATACCTGTTTTAAAAAACGACGATCCTTCATATTGAATGTCCGCTTTTTCGAATTGAAAAATTGCAACTCAATCAGCAATGGTTCTTCTGAACAACCCGAATGGAGCCTATCGTTTTGTTTTCAAAATAACGGAAGACAGTCTTTTGTTTTTGTACGCTCGTAAGGAAATCAGGACTTGAGTTTCCAATTGAATAACGGGCCTGACACATAGATGGAGCTAGTTTTTCACTTTTGCTTCGGTTAATACCTTAGACTATATAAGAATTGACGCCTTTATTTACATTGAAAAATGTCGCATCTGAAACTTAGAGCTGGTTGATTGTAACGTATTGAGCTGGTCCACTCAGGTCATTTTCATGTTGCCAAACTGAGCAAATAGTAGGTTTCTCTATTCCCCTATAATTGTGAATAAAAAATTTTTCTTCAATTTACATTCAAAACATTGTATAAAATTTTATGTTTTGAATTGAAACTGTCATATCGGATATATTAGCAAGAAGTAAAAGAAAACTTTTAGTTGATTCTGCTATCTTATGTCAGAGACTACAGAAGGAAAGAAATTTAGGTGAAAATCAAGACAACGCTGTTCCATTCTCTGCTTGACAATTTGAAAGTCACATGTTCTAGAAGATACACGTTGCCACCTCTGTATCGAAAATAAATACGCAAATTGAAGAGAGTCAGTTTTAAGTTTTTTCATATTTTTTATTGTTTATTGCTTTTCGTCCCACTATAAGTGGTTCGTAAGTATGAAAGTTGTAGTAAAGACAGAAATTTTAAACCAAATTTATCGTTCCATATATAAGTGTACTGTTAGAACCAAAGTATTTAGTTATTTACATGTTCAGTAGCGTAGAAAGATTTAATGGAAAGTTTTCAATGAGATTATTATAAGATAAAATGAGGTTTTCTTGAATTAAGGTTTCAGATGACGATGAAAAAAGAATAATTTGGGCTTCGCTTTTGGGATGGTCAAGTATTTGCCCAAAGAAAGCGATTTTCATTTGTTCAGATCATTTTGACCCTGAAGATATTGTGATCCGAGTAAATGGAAAAAGATTTTATGCGGTGTTGCCGGGTGAGGTTTCACAAGAGACTTTGAATGAGGTTAAGACTTTCAATGAGGGAGCCAGAACAAATCGCCATTTTACAAAGGAATGCTTTGTCTATCTTATATAGTCTAAGGTTTCTACTAACCTTCAAAAGACAGCTATTAAAATTTTATGATATTCTATTCGTTAGTGTATGAGTTATTGTACTAAGAGTGACGCTACTTTAGTTATTTTCAAAATCATGAATCAAAATTGCACGAATGAAGAGGTTTTCGCTGAAACTGAGGCCTAATTTGAGGCAAAATGAATCCGTTCTGAAAACGTGGTATTGTTAGAGAGGTCCCTTGATGGAAATATAGATGATGAATAAAGCAAATTTGAACTGTATATACATAGTTTAAAGAAACTTAAAAAACACGCTTATAAAGAATTGTCACGGTTTCAAAATTCCCGCTCCAGTTAATACCTGCAAACCGAACTGGTGGCGTTAGTCGCAGTAGTTTGCCAGCTTATCTCGTACGTTGTCGGTGGTCCTTTTCATGTGACGTAGGTTGTCAATTACGTCGTTCTTCCCGCATTTTTGGTTGAAATGTCCTGGAGTAATTAATCGCAATTTTGCGGATCTGAACAGGATTTTAACTGAAGCCCTGAGAGAAATCTTATCATGTTGGTTTGGTTTGTTCGTTGGTGAGATTTTTGCGCTTTAGCGGAGTGGCGTATTTGTTTGGAAAAACGACGTGGGATTGGTGAGTTAACCTATGTTTGTCACGAGATATTTTAGATTTTTTGTTCGTATTTTAGCATCATTCTGCTTCGAATTGGGAATTATTATTGTACCGTTGCGAGGTACCGCAGATTCTGAACTGTCTTTGAAGTCTTCGAGCTGTTTGTCTAGGCTGTCTTTGAATTACTGTCGAGTTACCGTGGGAGCTGTCTTTGGGGACCTCCACCAGATTTCGCCATCTAAGATACCACATCTGTCGCCTACCCAGGGCGCATTGCTGTGAGAAATTGTACTACGTTGGCCCAGGAATATATTTGAGCCCAGTTTCCATCTACGAGACTGTGAGAATAATATCCTTTGTACTTCAGTCAAGCCACGACCTAGACTGTTATAGAAGGTTAGTCTGTAGAATTTAGTTAAGATTGATTAGTATCAAAGAAGCCCAATTCAGTGAATACTGTTTAGTACATAAAACCCGACCTATCGAGAATCATAAGAATCATTATATTATTAAATAATTGCTCTATATTCTTTCTACCCGCCACTACCTCACGCTTGTGTGATCGGGCTCGTTTGGCATCCTGAGAGTGCGTTCGTTATTTTCTCTCTTTTGCGACCCTGAGATCTTTAGTGTACTTTCCTCTTTTTTTTCTTTGTATTGTCATAAAAGAGAGTGGCGCCCCTTTATAAGTAGTCTCAGCTCTAGAGCTAGCCGAGGAGGTACTTTGTGCACTCTCTGGAGCCGAGTGGGTTTGGTGACAGAATGTATTGCTAAAAACGTTAGAAATAATGTTAAAAATCAATTTATGACAATAGTATATAAAACATACAAGTGAAGCTAATATAAGCGTGTTGAAAATTGTGGCCCGGGACTTTTCGGCCCTTGTGTTGAACCAGAGGAGATATAGAAAATCTGATATCCCATTATCGTTCCCTTTTTGAGAATCTAACAACTACCTTCTTTTGTTCTCGAATTATAAGCGATATCAAAAAAACTTTAAATCTCCCTTAATACTGATGATACAGCTTTAAAATTGAAATATTATACAGGCACCGTTTCACGTAGAATCCAGTGCCGTGCTCGTCTTTATTGAAGTCAGCAAACCAACGTCTTATTGTTGTTTCTGATTGTGCGGAGTCCTCGTTTTAATCCAGTGTTTTGAAAATAAAAAAGTAGTGTATCTCTTAGCCCAATAATTCACAAACTAAATAATAGAATATCACGAAATTTCAACAGTCTTTTGAAGGTTAGTATTAACTGAAAAATGTGACGGCATAAAAAGTAGCGTCATCTATGTGATAGGCCCGGGACTTTTCAGCCCACGAAGTAAAATCGAAATATGACCATCTTGTACATCCTTATGACTTTTGAAGTGTATTTTGGCAGTTGACACCAATTTGATGAAATGGCAGTGCTGGCAACCATAAAACGAAATATATAACTAGAAGCAATGCTGAAATAAGCTCATTTTAGAACTATTTCAGTACTGTAATGAACTGTATGATGTATCACGATACTGAAGTGGAGAAGAATCTAAACCCAAATCGCAACTGTCCTCTCAGTTTGAAGACGAAGGCTGTTTTTCGATTACATTAAATTAACAGTTACTTCCCGAAAAAAATCCACCGATCAACAATTATGCAAGGACAAGGCCATTCGTTCTTAGACCGGTTTGAGTCATCATAGCACAATATATTTCTGGTTTGCCGAAAACTCTGCTTTTAGTTCAATGGCGTTACGTTATAAAACTTTTCGATGGCCTTCGCTACTTTCAATCGTTCCGATTGAGCGATCCTTCTGTTCCAAAGAATGGGATCGAAAAAAGAGAAGTAGCATTATTCATTGTAATTCGTTGTAAATAACACTTTTTATTCAGTTTGCATCGTTCAACTGTTTTCTAAACAAATTAACTCTAATTGCCGAAAATAAATCATGGCCTGTTCTATAAAAAGAATCCGATTACAAATCGAAAGAAGTACAGGTACCTAATCAACAAATTTACGCACGGAGAATTGAATGTATCATGATGATCCTATTTGGTCCATTTCCAAGTATCACAAATATTCCGTCATTAGAAATTTCGTGTAAACAATAACAATTATTATACACTCAGTACTTCGGGCCTCAGGCGAAATGACAAATGAAAGTTTCCTGATTTTTCTTATGCGGTTTTTAATTTCCTGACATAAATAAGACATCGGAATGGTCTCATTTCTTCCTGCTTCAATTATGGCATAATTTCGAATTTGGTTCAAGTTCTCACTGGAGATACAGTGTGTTATAAGTAAAAATGTCTATTATATCGATTGTGGTGTATCAAGTATCCCAAATCGGATTAAATGCGCTTTCCTTATTCGAGGAATGCCTTTATGTTTCCTTCCCAATTCAGAACGAATGTCTATACATACAGATAAGCTGTATCAAACTCAAATTATTTAGGAACAATTCAATTCAAATTTACTATTCACTTACATATTCAAGGTATTCACACGAATACTTAAACAACGCACAATATAACGAGGCGTGAAAGTTTGAAAAAATTACCATAATTGGTGTGGACTTGAAGTACTCACTAATTAGTAAACTTTCAACAAAAAATCAGTTTATTCGACTTCCCAACGAGAAAAAATACACATAAAATTTTCCCATCATCAGATCACATTCGAAACGAGCCTTCGTTTAATTAGAGTGCCAGTTCCAATTCTGATGGATAGATAATCTTGAGTTCAACTATTTCCACAAACATTAAAACTGAAAGGATTTATAATTCTAGATTCTTGACGTCAAAAGAAACATTTTCTTCCTATAACATTTTTAAAATTTTGACCCCGTTCAAAAGATATAGGGTGTTGAAATTTCATGAAAAAAATTGCAATCTTGCACAAGGTTTTCGATAACAGTCATGCATATTTTAGCATCAATAGATTTATTCCATTTCTGTGTTTCTTTTGATCTCAAGAACCTGGTCAAAGACTCAACCTGTATATGCATTCACAATATGATAATGAAATTAGGGGAATTACTATCCCTATTGCTGACTATGATGGTACGTATATTGATACACTGAAAAAAAAACACGATGTAATTGGTAATAAACACTTGTTTCAGAAATATTTTGTTGTCAATATTCGGCATTATTTACATAAAATAATTTGTATTCATAATTTCCAGATTCCTCAATTTGATTTGTTTATAAAAAGTAAAATCCTTATTTGACGAATATTTTGTAGATTCTAATATCCTCAATTGAAACTTACTAAATTATGTACCATAACTCCCTTAAAATTTACTCATTACCTGATATTACTTATTTTGTTATTCGCTAATGGGGATTGGTAATTATTAGAATATATCGATTGCTGCTAAATAAAACTTTGATAATATTACCAAGTATTCTTTACCAATTTTGAATACTTATCGATATTTAGCCTTGAAAATGCTATATTAACCAATAATATATCTCTTTATGAATTACGAAATATTTTGTTTAGAGTACCAAAACGTTCGAAAGATGGAGCTGTAAGACCTACCCCCTTGTGCAAATAACGGTACACGCAGTCACTGCGCGCGTAGTTTCAAGTTGTTGAGCCGGTACTTCCGTTTCCGTTTATAGTATTTCATTTCTAGCTCCAGTTTATCCATATTTGTATAATCATAGGTATCTTCATCTAATAAATCGAATTTGGGTTACAATTAGATCAGTTGTCTTGTGCTAAAGTGTACCTTCAAAAACCTAGTTTATTATTATTAATTATAAGTGTAGTGAAAATTGAAACAACATCTGAGGTTCTGCAAGTAACTAAATTGTTAGAAGACATATTGGATGCTTCTACAATTAACAATTAATTTCTATATTCTTGATTTTTATGGAGTTTATAAATGGTATGGTGTTATTATTATAAAACAAGTATGATTTTTTTGTGAACCATTATTTTTTATTTTTTATGTTTGAGAAATTATGTTCAATAAATATTTATTTATGAAACTTAATTCTTTTATTTAAAACAGCCAATCCTCTTATTTATAGTAAAGAAAGATTTCACTTGTTTAATATATGGAGTGTGTTGTTACTTAAGTAAACTGTTGTTACTTAAGTAAACTAATTGATAATGAAAAGTAATACTTTTACCAGAGCAAAGATTTTTGTTGCATAAATATGTGTAATCTGTTAGTTAAGTGCCTCTATTAATAATAAATAAATGATATTCTTATATGAATGAAGATTTTTGTTCTATGACTATATATAACTTAAAAATTGAAAACATTTATTAGCAATAAACAAGCGATACATTCATTTGAAGTAAAACTTTTTATTTATAAAAATATGTTCAATAGATTTTAACCCATTATAGGTCAAAATGCATACCACATAAAAGACTCTTGGACATTCAAACAATTCATAAACACAGTAAGCCTCAATAATAACGAAAAATTAGTGTCATTCGATGTAGTAAGTCTATATACCAACACACCAATGGATAAAGCGATAAACATAATTTCGGAACGATGGAATGAAATAAAAAACCACACAGATCTTCCAAAAGTAGAATTCCTAAAAGCCATTGATTTCTGCATATCCAACTCCTACTTTCAGTTTGAAAATTCTTTTTATAGTCAAATCGATGGATGCAGCATGGGAGCCCCTCTATCGGCCCTACTAGCCCAACTTGTAATGGAAGACCTTGAAAAAACTATAATGGAAAAAAAAAAATAAATAGATTATAAAATATTATTTTTCAAAAGATATGTGGACGACTGCATAGCTGCACTTCCTGAAACATATATAGCGTCAATGCTAAATGAACTGAACAACTACCATCCTAAAATTAAATTCACAACAGAAATAGAAACTAACAATAAAATAAACTTTTTAGACATGACGCTCATACAGAACAGAAACTGCTCAAATATAGAAACAATATGGCACACAAAGGAAACATGGTCAGGAAGATACCTAAACTATGAATCAACAGCACCAATTCAATATAAAAAAGTGTTATATCAGGAATTGCAGATAGATCAATAAAACTTACATCACCAAAACATCGCATCGAAACAATAAAAAAGCCAAAGAAATCTTGAAACAAAATAATTATCCAGAAAAACTAATAGAGAAAATATTTAAAAACAGAATTCATGCAGCTTACAATTCCGATAAAAATGAAAGCTCAAAAAAAGATAAAATATACATAGCAATTCCATACGTGAAAAACTTGTCCGAAAAAATCAACCATATTTTCAAAGACACAGACATCAAAATTGCACATAAGTCCACAAACAATCTGAGACCACTCTACACGAGGCTAAAAGCCAAAACTCCGAGAGAAAAATATCAAATTGTGTTTACCAACTGAAATGCAAAGAATGTCCAGGAATCTACATAGGCCAAACAACACAATACATCAAAGAAAGGATCAACGGCCATAAATATTCAAAAAAATTCCACAGCCCTTAAAAAGCACGAACGAGAGAATGACCATAGATTTGACTTTGACAACTTTAAAATTCTGCATAAAGAAACCAACAGCAAAATAAGGACATTCCAAGAAATGATATACATTCAAAGAGAAAAACACTCAATAAATGATAGAACAGACCTGAAAAACCTATCCAAAGTTTACTATAACATTCTGTAATGGTATCAAAATTGTGTCGAGGTGGCATCTGTGAGTGTATTCGAAAAACATCACCAAAATGAACTAGTGAAAATAAAATATTCTATTCAACAATTTTCACACATATGCACAGATGGCATTCCAGGTGATAAATTGAAAACCTGCATATACAAAGAGATAATTTGAAGAATGATTCTAGTTGACAGCGTTCACAACACAATGAACATGATTTTAATTTTCTGATTTTTAAGATGAATTGTTGGACAGGTAGGCTAGCATAAAATGTAGAAATGTTAAGAAACCCCTAATAATCTGATTGTACATTTTAGATGTGATTGTCACTATGTTTGTAGCACGTAAACTTGAAAAAGGCTTAGTATACGCCGAAACATATGTAGTTAATTAATATAGAAAAAATAGATGAAGTCCTAATTTTTGATCCCGTGCTCTAATCCCAAAAAGATTACTTCTAAATAATAGATTTTAATACATCCATTATCAATAATTCAATGATAATTTTACTGGAACTGAAATAAAGGAATTATAACTAACTATATGTATAATCGTTAATATATGGAAAGTAGAATTAAAGGAATATTTATTTGCAAGTTCCAAATGAATTATTGGGTAGAGACGAATAAATATTTATTAAGCCATATTTCAATGGAAGATTGTGTTGTGGTAAATGAATTTCGTAACTATTAGGTACATTTTTTTTTCGGTGTATAAATTTCGGCGATCCTGCTTTCAATCAACTGAAGTTTCGAGTAATTTAATTTTCATCAGGGATAACAATGTATGCCACAACATAGGTTTTCCATCCAACGTGTTCCTTTAATGTCATATTTCTTCCCCTTTTCCTGTGTCAACAAATGTCCAGTTTCTTCATTACTTAAAATGTTTGCATTACGTATATTTGACATGTTGTGAGTAAACGTCCGTAGGAACTAAATTAGCGCCAAGTGTTCTGTTATCCTAAGCTTAATTTCATGATAAAAAAAAGCTCTTAGGAATTGGTATCTAATTGACCTGAATTCATTACAGAAATGAACTTCAAATGTGCATTATATCGTCAGTGGGTCGTTAGATTAGCGAATCATGATATTCCAATATTATTGAAAGAATTCTATGACAATTTAATAAGACATTGACATTTTTTAATTTTCTTTTCAATTTAAGTTGCAGAATGGGCACCTATTCCAACACGAATGCGAAATTTGAACGCGTGAGTGTTGGAATTGCCTTCTGCAACGAGTATTAGTCGATATTTTCTCTATTTCAGCCAAGAATTGTGAGAAATTTATTGGAATTCAATGAAAAATTCAGATTATACCTCCTAGTGCCTTTTGTATTTTATTTTCGCAGTTGGTGTGACTGATACGAAAATTGACAGATTATAGAATTTGAATAGAGATTATAGAATTTGAATATTAATTCTACATGAATTAATATTGACAAATGACATGCAATGGACGCTTGTTGACATTCGAATGGATAGGATGTCAGTGTTGTCAACCACAAAACGAAAAATATAACTAAAAACAATGACACTGAAATAGAGAGAATACTTATTTCTAATATTCACTTTCCTAATACTCTATGAGTCTTTTCAATTCTATAGATCATCAAATCAACACTCTTGCCATGTTTTCCATAACTATTAAAGAATCATATCTGTGGTTCATTCAATTTCCTTTTTGAACCTGTAAATTTCAGTGTTCTAATAATTCATACAATACAAATGTTAAAGTTATGATATTCGAGAAGTTTCTCATGTTTTGAAGTATATACATAAGAGCCAATTCGATGAAATACTGAATTGTCAAAAAAATTTTGAATCGACTTCAACACCCCTGGGGATTCTGAAATTCAGATAATTTTCGGTCACCATTCATCTAAAAGAATAATTTTTCTCAAAACTGTGTAAACACCCTTAAATAATCCAAGAAATTAATTTTGTATATTGTTTATTCATTTCACCTAAACATAAGATCAGGGTAATAATATTGGCTATATTTCTCTTTGATAATGAATTTCCTAAGGTATGTTTTTTGGTGAAAATACCGCTTCAAAGCATTATGATTGTCTTTATTAATTTCTTTCAAAATCAGATATTTCATATAGATATATTTAATGTAATTTATTAGTACTCATTAAATTTAGGAAAAACCTGCATGAAAAATTCAATTACGAGATTCAATTTTTCTATTTGTTTCAAACAAACAATTCCTTAAGTTGAAGGTGATGTTTTCTGTCATAGAATAGATTATAAGATGTCGATGGAATGGATAAAATATGTACAATAATTTGAGATGAAATATTCAGGGTTGCATATCAAAGAATTATAACTGATCAGATAACATAGCAAATAGTAGTACTGATTCATTTGTTTAATTAATTTTGACACTCTTTTTTAAATGTGGTAGTTCAAAATTCTACATAGATAAGTTAAAGTTCTCTTGTTCTATGTTCTATTATCAAACGGAAACCTTCTATAACCTACGATACATTTTATTTGAATTTCAAAAAATTAAAGTTTTCAATAACATCTTCAAATACACAGAGTGAGTACTATGCTATCGAATTGAAACTGGAGAATTATTTACGTTTAATTCAATATTAACAAGAAACTTTAAGTATGCCTTCATAATTTAAATAGTCCATAGAAAAGGAGAAATTATTCATATAATTCAATGGCAAAATTTTCAATGATTTCAAAAGAGAAACAATGTGGCAACGTGGAATTATTTCGGCCTAGTGATTCTATCCAGTCAGAGTGGGATCCAGGAAAAAGAGCATTTTCTCAATTTTCAAAATATTGAACATCGAATATCTTGGTAACGGTGCATTCTAGGAAGATGAATGTAGAATGATGAATTCTTCTTAAATATTCAAGCGTACAGAAAAAGCTAGGAAATGTTCAGTAACTGCTTATTTTATAGTAAGTTTTCATGGTTTCAGCAGTTAGTGATGTATTAACACGAAGACCTTAGAGCATAGTTTAAGTGTGTTTAATCTGAAATGTGTGTGAACCTTCTATAAAATTTCTTTCCATTCGGATTATCCACTATGAAGATATAACCAAAAATCATTTTTTTAATGGAATTTCAACATACTGTATCTTTTTAAGATAAGCCGAATTTCAAAAACTTGTATGGGAAAATCGTTTCCTTTGGTCTCAAGAATCACTCACCCTGTATACAGAATGAGTTTTTGACCAATGCGTTAATTTTAACTATAGATTCTCGACGTCAAAAGAAACATTTTCTTCCTATAATATTTTCCAAATTTGGCCCCGTGTTGAAATTTCATAAAAAATTGCATTTTTACCTGTGATATTCAAACGGCAATATCAATTAAAATCATACCTTGTAGATTATTTCTGTACAGATTGGTTAAATTGCATGAAAAACAAATATCACTTGAACTAAAGGTCCGTATCTTGTACTTCCTAGAATCATAAGTCTTTTTTGCGGATAAAATCATTCGTCAACTTTTTTCCTAAATTGCACCATTATTGAGATATCTGAAGTTGAAAGGAATTAAATCGATATAATCATCTGATGAAACATGAGTAAGTGAATCATTTCTTAGAGGGAAAATAATGTTTTTAAACAATTCAGATTCAATAGTGGATGCTGTGGAAGGTAATTTTCATTCAAACTAAACTGGACTACAGAGGGGTATTTGCCCAATGTGAAAACTTAAAATGGTTATAACTTTTTAACTCAACTGAATATGGAAAAACGGTATGGGAAAAAAGTGAACTCAAGAATCTATGGTTGAAATCAATGCAGTGGTCAAAGACTCACCCTGTATAGGGCATTTCTTGTACCTGCACCTTTAGTTTAATATAAACAGTCTTAAGATTCGAAACTGCAGTCAAAATCTCGTTATAAAAAACGTTAGTTTAAAATACACAGTAAAAAACCAAAATAGTTTTCATCCCACCAAGTCTAAATTTCCCTCTTCCGATCACCCTATATTATATCAACAACACAACACTCAAAAAACTCACCTTGAATCGCAGACTGCCGACTGGCGCCCTCGCATAGGGTATCCCTTGGAAGCTGTAATAATTATCGCCCAGATGACTGGTCACGGCCTTTCCCCTGACTTTCCCAAGCGTGGTTTCCACGAGCGGAACTTCCGTCTCCATATCCAGAAAATTCTTGTACGTTTTCCCGTTTGCCGTATTCCAACCGCCGTAACTCCTTGCGACGAACCACCACTGATGTCTGCTACTCGATGTCCGTGCGGCGACTGAAACTGAAAACGCGATCTGTCAGTGAACTGCTGCTGCTCTGACCGGGAACACTTGACCCGCCGCTGACCGTCGAAAATGTATACATTACGCACAGCTTGTATAGTCACCTTGATCGGAAATTTTTAGGATGTTCCATGGTGTGGCGCTAATCAACGAAAGATTAAAACACTATTTATTTTTCTTTCGGCTGTCACATCTGCCAACGGACTTCAATCAAAGTTTCAGGATAATAATGGTGTATACACTTCGCAGAATTTGAATGGAAACGTCATTCCAAATCTTGGGAAAATGGGACCGTTCCCTATGACATTTACGTGAGGGCTTCTCATAGATAAGGTTGTCAAATATCTCCCTTCCGATTTTTTGCTCTTTACTCAATGCTTTATAAAAAGTGTTACAGTGATCGTATTTAGTTCAAATATGCGCCGTTTTGTTCGATGATCTGTAACCATTTAGACGGCAACTTTCTAATACCTCCCTCGTAGAAGCCCCCCTACTTATTTGCAAAGAACTCGGACAGCCACTTTCCACAAGCCTCTTTTGAGTTCAACTTTACACCACCAAGGGCGTTCGCCAGGAACAGGTGGTAATCACTTGGCGCTATGTCTGGGCTATATGATGGATGCGATAAAACCTCCCATCCGAGCTCCCGTAGCTTCTGACAAGTCATCAACGAAGTGTTTGGTCTGCTTCAAGCTCCAGTTGTTCGCAGTAGATGGTAGAATTAAGCGTCTGGCAATATGGGAGCAGCTCATACTGGATAATTCCCTTCTAATCCAACCAAACACACAGCAAAACCTTCCTGGCCGTCAATCCCGGCTTGGCCACTGTTTGGGACGATTCACCTGCCTTCGACCACGACCGTTTTCGCTTGATATTGTCGTATGTGATCAATTTTTCGTCGCCAGTCACCATCTGCTTCAAGAATGGGTCGAGTTCGTTCCGTTTCTGCAGCATATCGCAGGCGTTGATTCTGTCCAGAAGGTTTTTTGCGTCAAATCATGCGGCACCCAAAAATCAAGATTTTTTTGTATCCAGCCTTCTGCAGATGGTTTAAAATGGTTTGGTGACTAACTCCCATCTCCTGGGCGATGTCATGAGATGCCACATGCCGGTCTAACTCGATGTATTCCATGATTTGATCGGTATTGTTTTACTAAAACAATGCCGCATGTGTGTTGAAGAGGAGAGGAAACAATTCGAACATAAAATGTGAGGCCAAAATTAATTATTGATGTTATATTTTTTCTGAAAATAAATTTATTTGCAGTTATTTTTGCTTTTTTTTCACTCAAATGCGAAACGGTAAACTGACTTTTGCCGCACCCTGTATAACGATTTCGAACTGGATATAATTTCTTCATACATAATGTATATGTAAATGGTGAAAATAAATAAGTTATTTATTGAAACATTTTTTAATTATTGGAAACAGCTACTACACCTATTTTATATAAAAACTAAGCATCATTTTCAAAATGGATGTTTGTTAATGGAATTTGGCATTCTTCAAAGTTATAAATTAGGCGTTGAATAATTTCTGGCAACAGGCAATGATCTGAATGAAGCAATTACTAATGGAGTTGAATATACGGTAATGATCAATATTCTTAATGATACCAATTTCCTAACTGCTGATCTTAAAAGCACTGATAACTTTGAACTTCTAAGTGGTCATTCGTATTACCAAGTTGAAATTTTGATTCTTAGAAATAAATTTCAGAATAAATGCCAACGAATCGAGTATTTCGAGACTGAAGTCACTCAAGGGCGATTCAGATTTCACCGGGACAACATGGTGGCGATGCAGCCATGTAAATGTGGGTCCACATTTGTAACATCGTGACATATGACGTTCAGGCGTATCGTATCGAGTATATGTATCATATATATGGAATGTCAATTTGTCGATATCGTATCATTTGTAAAAAATGCGTCCTTACTTAGTAAATACTGTATCATGTTAGTGTATCGGCTTTAACTTAACAAATATGGACGCTTCATTTTTCTTCCGTTTTGGGTATGTTTTCCTGATACACGTTTTTTTAGGACACCTTCCCGTCTCGAGTGATTCATCATTCCAATCCGGAATACCCATGTCTCTATAAGCAATTGTTCACAGTTTAACGATAACTTGTGCCTCTCATATTATCATTGACAGTATTTCAAGAAAAGTCGAATCCAGACCTACACGATCTTTTCGCTATCCCAGCTCATCTTCAATGCTTATTCGTTAAGCACAACAAACCACGAAATGGCGAGAAGTACACTTGTAATGATCGCGTATCAAATGCATTCACGTCCAAACTTGTTCGATGCGACGCGTATCCCCTTTGACTACCGGCGAAAAACCGACACAGGATGGTTCGTGGTATATCACATACTGTGATGATACAGTATCAAAATATATCCATACCAACGATCGTGATACGCGTATCGGATACGAGGTGTAACAAGATCCGCGTTTAGTATGGAAGGGGCTGTATCAGATACGGCGTGTATCATCAACGCGTATCATCTTGTGTCCAAACTAGCTGTCATGATACGCGCGGAGGCTACGCCATGGAGATACGATCAATGGAAATGCTACAAATGTAGACCCAGCTTGAGCAGATGGGCAAATAACAATAACGACTTTGCCGGAATACGACGGATCCGTGGGTTTAGTCACGGCTATGAGATAGTAATTTTCACACCTGCTGCAAGAGTCTTTTCCAGTGGATGTGGCTTAGCACTGACACAGTAGGTAGGATATTAAATTAAATATTCGTCTGTGTTGGCACGGTTGCATACAAAGTTCTATCATCTTCTTTCAGCTGGTCCTATAAAAGTCGATTAAGTACGGACACGCTTAGGCTAGTTACACACACATCGATTTTGGACGTACGATAAAAATTCGTACGACCAAATTCCAATAGTGGCGCAAAGAAATGATTGTGTCTTTACACACACATCGAAAGCTCAGTGCGATTTGATATCATCGATTCTCAAAAGTTTCTCAAAAGTTATCGTACGGACGCCGTGTTGCGGTCGTCCATTGTCTCGACTATACACGACCGCCGTCTAGTGGTCGTGAAAACAGTGGCGCATGTGATCAAAACGGCGTCTTCACACACATCGAATTTCGTTCGTACAACCGAAGTTCGCTTGGCTTTACTAGTTGCGATTTAACAGCTATCAGAGAGGAAGTAATGCAGTGTGTTTGGGGAAATTATTTAGTTTTTTCTCATACAATTCATCAAAGCTTGCTGTTGACATTCTAAAATAATTAAAAAACTTTTCTTCGTCACTTCTAAATTGTTCATAAAGCGTCTTCTCTGATTAATAGGATGAACCCACTGACTCCTGGTTTTACCGCCGACGGTACAACAATCACATAGCAAGAACAAGAGTATTGAAAGGGTTCATGCTGATAAGCAACTGAAGCGAATCATCAAAAATGTACTTCCACGATACAAAATCGACAGGTCTGAAAGCTACTTTAAATTTTGGACGTACGATAAATGTTCGTACGAACTTTTATCGAACGTCCAAAATTGATGTGTGTGTAACTAGCCTTTTACGTATATGTACAGTTCTCCGCATCTATACAGCTTCCGCGCAAAAAACTAGAATATGCATGAGGACGAAGAACTGTTTAAGTGTGAAAAGGATGGTCCAGTGAAGTTAGTTGAATAATTGTTCGTAGTTCCTAAGATCTATAGAAAGAAGACCCTCCGAACTAATTTGTAGAGCCAGAAAGACTTAATGACATCATCACAAATAAGGATCTCGAATTCTCCGGTATAACACATGGATCAATAAGTCCCGAGACTAACAATGAAAACAAACATTTTTTTTATTCATCAACATAATCACCTTCTAGGGTGATACAATCATTCCAACGCTTTTCCAATTTTTCAATACCATGTTTATAAAAAAAATTATCTTTTGCTTCAAAATAAGCTTCAGTTTCAGCGATTTGAACCATTTGAACCAAATCTTTTCCCTGGAGCATTTTTTTAAGATCAGCAAAGAGCCAGTAGTCACTGGGGGCTAAATGTGGCGGTCGTTTTTTTGCGATTTCCCCCTTCAAACGCACTAACAAGTCTATACAATAATCACTGTTGATCGATTTACCTTTTTCGAGGTAGTCAATGAAAATCACGCCATGCGTATCCCAAAAAACTGACGCCATGACTTTGCCAGCTGACTGCTACGTTTTCGGGCGCTTCGGACAGCTTTCTGAATCTATTCCATCGAAAGCAATCCCGGCACCCACTTGGAAAAACCCTTTTTCATGCTCAATTTTTCATGATGTATAGTGAATACACTTCCATATGATATCTGTGTCATCTCAGCAATCTTACGGAGTTTCACTTTACGATCTTTCATTATAATTTTTGTCACTTCACTCACGTTTTCTGGTGTAACGGCTTCCATAGGTCTACCCGAGCGTTCCGCGTCATTTGTGTCGGTACGACCACTTTTAAACTTGACAAACCACCGACAAGTCGTTGCTTTTGATGGATAAGAGTCTGGGTAACATTTTTCAATCCTTTGTTTCGCTTTCACGGTGTTTTTACCCATTAAAAAACATTGTTTTATCAGAACACGAAACTCGGTTGTTTCCATTTTATAAACAAACTACAAAACTACTTTACTCCAACCTTGATAACTCAGCTGTTTCTGGTCCGATCGACTTAAAATTTTGACACGTTTCAAGCAAAGGTTAGTACTCTAGAAAAACGTGGTAACAGGTTTACTACGAGCGCCATTTCTGGGTTAGTCTCGGGACTTATTGATCCATGTAGTAAAGGTGGATTAAAACAAACACTGAAAAACCAAAGTCACAAGCCGGAGGAAATAAGGAAATCAGTGCTTTTCTAATTTTTTGCCGGTCAGGGTCGGATCCAGGAAAAAAATTTTCTAATTTTTAGTCAAGTTTCAGATCATATAACATCGAATATCTTGGCAACGGCGCATCTGAAGAAGATAAATGTGGAACATAAATTCTTTTGAATTTTGAATCATACCAAACTTGTAGATATTTGCCTCTTTTATAGTAAGTTTCGATGGTTTCACGACTTGATGATGCATTAACTCGAAAACCCTAGAGGATAGAGCATGTGTTTTTAATCTGAGATTTGTGGAGGCGAATTTCGAAAGATGGTATATGAAGTAATTGTTTTTTTTTTGGTCTCAAGAATGTATTGTTCAAAGTAGCAAAAAGCTCAGCCTGAATACATAAAACCCATCTAATGATTTTCGTTACAATATAGCGCATGCTCAAACCTAGTTTGGGGACATTCAGCCTAGTCTACTGACTTAATCTACGTTGTAATGAGATATTTCACATCTTATATCGGTTTATTTAATAGTCATGGACTGCTATGAGAGGATGATGGCGCCATTAGGCACCTAAACGTGTCAATTAAATCTTCGGTGAAACGAAAACATCTCAGATATTTCAACAAACTCTTTCGTTACCTTTTGTGAAGTTATACAGGCAGCTTTTCATCCCAAAGATCACCATGGAAACCCTCATATTTCAAGGTTGTAGGTTTACATCAGTTCAAATGTTTTTCTTTCTAAACAAATAATATTCTGCACTGGAAATTTCACTTCTTTCATTCGTATCATCAATCCTTTCAACTAAATTCACTTGTATCGTTATCTACTTAAAACATGACTTCTCTGATTAGGTATTATTTTCATTTTCGTCACACTTGATGGTTTCGTCCGATCAGTATGATAAATATGCTACTTATCAAATCGAAAATAAGCTTCCGTTTATTTGCGAAAACGTTCGGATTCAATAACTTCTACTATTTATATTAGCGATGAGCTTTTCGATCGCAGTTAACCTTTGGACCAAACTGTGTGAAATGGGCTGTTAGCAGGTAAAATTTACGGAAACTGCCGAAAGCATAGAGGCGTCTCTCATGAACTAATCAATTCGAATTAATTTCAATGACTTGTTCTGTGCACACTTATTTCTGTGTCGTTATTGCCAGTGGAATAGGGTGCGACCCGGTGGCTGTTTGTGTCCCATATTTCATAAAAATCCTTAAAATCGGTTTTGAGACTAATTAATCTTTAATGATAATTTTCGAACTCGAAACCTAGGCACAGGTTTCGGTTCTAGATCTGCCAGAAAAGTAATAGATTTTCTCACTACATTTAATGCTTTTCAGATCATTTGAAGTTGGCATCTTCTATCAAATCTGGACAAAAATCGTGATTTGGAAATGTATAATGTAGTGCTATGTCTAGAGGAGATGATGCATCGTCCTTGGGGTCCAGAAGAGATTCCTGAAGATTCATCGCTTTTGTGTAATTTGCACTTGAATATATAAGTATTTTTTTTTAACGGGGGTTTTTTCCTAGGGTTTTATATGATACGCTGAATTGTATGACACCCCGTTACTAACCCCTGATATGTATGCTTTATTGTTTGCTAATTAAATATTGTAAGCCAAAAGTTCAAAAGAATATATATATATATTCAAAGAGCATAGTGGAAGAATAGTATATTCTAATACAAGTTGCAGAATGGGCATCTATTCCAACACGAATGCGAAATTCGAAAACGAGCAACGAAGGAGCGAGTTTTTGAACGCATGAGTGTTGGAATTGCCTTCTGCAACGAGTATTAGACGATATTTTCTCTATTTCAGTCAAGAATTGTGAGAAATTTATTGGAATTCAATGAAAAATTCAGATTATACCTCCTAGTGCCTTTTGTATTTTATTTTCGCAGTTGGTGTGACTTATACGAAAATTGACAGATTATAGAATTTGAATAGTGCGTTCAAATCTCTACATGGTTTAGTATTGACAATTGACATGCAATGGAGGCGTGTTGACATTCGAAAGGATAGGATGTCAGTGTTGTCAACCACAAAACGAAAAATATAACTAAAAACAATGCTGCAATGAGTTCATTACAGCACTGCTTTTAGTACTGTAATGAACTCATTACGACACTGAAATAGAGAAATGTCATTTTCGAAACGGTTTTTGATGGCTACAACTTTTGCTAGGCTTTTAAGAGAATAAAGAGGACAGTTCGGGCTTCGAACAAAACTTAAGGCAATGTATGAGTGCTTAGTTTTTAATTTGAGAAATAGGTTGGTTTATACATTGTATATCTGCTACAGTAGCTGTTGTATTAGTATCACAGCGTTTCAGACTACGGAAAAAGATTTTTAAAACAGGCATGCATGAGCTCTTTACCTCAAGTCATAGCTTTTCAATGGAATTCGCCTTGAGATCAGCAGAGATGTATGCCAAATCGATGGTTTTGAGAACATCAATTATTATAGATTGAATGATGGACATATAATTAGTCTTTTCGTACTAATACCATAATCAAGAATATATCGTCTTAATTAAAATATGATGAAATAAATACAAGGGATACCTTTTATATTTCGGGATTGGACAACCCTTGTATCGCAATCTGCCAACTGACAGCCCAAAAATGGAAATAAATCGTGAACATTTTCGTGCGATTATTTTTTACATCTTTCGAAGTGAATTAACTCAACAACAGTGCATCGATGATCTTAATTCAATTTTTGGTGGTAAAGCTCCATCAAGGACCAGTGTTTATCGATGGTTTGGTGAAGTCAACCAAGGTCGTACTTCACTCAAAGACGAATTTCGTGAAGGTCGTCCAAAATCAGTTGTTGTTCCGTGAGATTGAGACAACCTTAGGCATTAGTGGGCATACATTCAATACTGCATTAACATTTGACCGTCAAAAGAATGTGTTAGCGTTGGATTCCACACAATTTGCCAATCGCTCAAAAAAGGCTCGTATCGATTGGTCGAAAGAAATGCTCCAAAAATACGATCGAGGTGCTTCGAAGCACGTCTATGACATCGTGAGAGGTGATGAATCGTGGATTTACGCGTATGAATCCGAAAGTATACAGCAGTTGACTGTATGGGTGTTTCAAGAGGAGCCAAATCCAACAAAAAATACTCGCGAATGAAGCACTTCCAAGCAAATGGCCGCCTGTGTTTTCGGAAAAACTGGACATGTCGCAATCGTACCACTAGAACAACGCAGAACAGTCAATTCTGAGTGCTACACAACCATTCGTTTGCCAGTTGTGTTCCAAGAAATCAGGAAAATCAACCGCCGAAGACGGATCACCCTTCACCTCGACAATGCGAGTCGAATGACTTCTTTTTATTCCCGTACGTAAAAAATAAATTGGGATGTCAACGTTTTTCGGCACCTGAAGAAGCGGTTGATGCGTTCAGAATGCATATTTTGGAGATGCCTCAATCAGAGTGAGAGAAGTTCTTCGTCAATTGATTCAAACGCATGCAAAAGTGTATAGATTTTAATAGGGAATATTTTGAAAAACAATAAAGTGATTTTCGATGACTAATAATATATAATAATTCTTATATAATAAACTCAATTCTCCAGAAATCATAGAATGCAGTTGTAATTTTCTGTGTCGATTTGTTGAGCGAGATTATACTCTATGCTTATATTTGAGGTTAGTTTTTAGGATATCAACCGATTTCAAAGTAGCAAGTTCATTTGTTCCGTTGCGGCATGTCATAAGTAAGTTTTAACCAAGAATTGTTTGAATTATTGTTAATCGAATGAGAATGCCTGATGAGAGAAAAGTGTTATATACAAATCTGGAAACACATGTGTCGTATTCTATTTCATTTTTTGATAAATTTTTTTGTGTTTTTTTCAATTTATTCAATGTCATAATATGAATGAAAGAATCTCTCTTATTCGTCAAAGAAAATAGCGTTTTCTAGAATAAATAAAGATATTGATACTTTCAAGAAGTGTAGGTCTATAATTGTCAATTTTAGATATTTTTGATTAATATTTGTTTTTGTTCTTTAATCACGAAATATAAAAGGGAACCCTCGTAGTAAAATCTATCTAGATATCGCACTCCTACTTCAATAGAACGACAACTCAAAAATCCCCCTTTTTCACGAAAAGTGAAATACTGTTTCTGCCGCTCATCATTATTCTGGGCTTGAAAGACGTGACAAAAAGTGAGATAATACTTCAAAATAGAATTTCAAACTTCATTTGACATCTTTACCTATCTGAAATGAGCTGATTTTCCAAGTTATAATAACTGAAAATGTGACTAAAAACGAGTGGTGAAGGGAGCAATTGATTCGTCTACACCAATTCAACTGCTGTCTGGGGGCCACTGAATTCCCTCAAGTTAGAACGGTTTTTGCCGTTTTGCCTTTTTTCTGAAACCAACTCTGATAACAATATCTCAAAATCGTCCTCTTTTGAGTTATAACACTATTGAAGTAAGGGTGTCATATATACGGGTTTTCCCTAAATTCAAGGCACCTTATCCCAGAAATTCATCCACTACTGACCTACTACAATTCCAAATACCAGTCAATTGACACCATTCACTCGCCAACGAGTACCGTAAAGGAGAATAAGAAAAAAATTAAAGGAACGTATAGCGGATTCACATTCACGCTCACATTTGCAAGGCAGGACTGCCGGAAAAAAATCTACCGCCTGAACGATAAGCTTGAGCTTGTTCTGGCTGAAACTTGGTGCCATAATTTCAATGAAAATAGTTCGATGACGTAGTATGGCTTCAGTTTGTTTATGGACGGTGTTGTTGACTTTAGGAGATTGGAAGAGATACGGGGACGGTGTTTATGGGCGCACTTCTTGACATAATACCCGTACGCGCTTAATGAACTGAGAATTGGATTCCTTTCCGGTTTGGTATAAATAAGAAAATAACGAGAGCACTGACGTAAGGCCAGATGGCTTTAGCGCTCTTGTTAGGCTCGTGCGAGATATTATTCAAACTTTAAAAGGCGAATCTTTGAGTAATTTTGAGATAAAAGGTCAGATGAACATGGGTCCGCAACGGCTTGGTTTCTGACATACGAAAGTGGACCTGGCGGTTACCAACCGCCTAGATATGTAGGTACTTGAGTTAGCAGAAATTTAAAAAATTATAGAATAAAAATTTCTTTTTTCGTTGTTAAAAATTCCAGCGGGCCGGATTTAACACTCAGAAGATGTGCCTGACTCGGCTGATCGAAAAAGTTCCAATGACTTTTTCGAAAGCATGAGCGGTTCTCGAGTTATCTTTGAATTAATGAAATTCGACCTTAGACTATATAAGATAGACAAAGCATTCCTTTGTAAAATGTCCATTTGTTTTGACTCCCTCATTGAAAGTCTCTTGTGAAACCAAACTCGGCAACACCGCATAAAATCTTTTTCCATTTACTCGGGTCACAATATCTTCAGGGTCAAAATGATATGAACAAATGAAAATTACTTTCTTTGGGCGAATACTTGACCATCCCAACAGCGAAGCCCAAATTCTTCTTTTTTCATCGTCATCTGGGTGCCTTAATTCAAGAAAACCTCTTTTTATTTTATAATAATCTCATTGAAAACTTCCCTCTTAAAACTTTCTATGCTACTGAACATGTAAATAACTAAATACTTCAGTTCTACCAATACACTTGCCTATGGAAGGATAAATTCGGATTAAAATTCCTGTCTTTACTACAACCATTTTTAGTGCAATGAAAAGTAATAAACAATAAAAATATGAAAAACCTAATACTGACTCTTGCAAATTTTCTTCAATTTGATATTTATTTTCGGTACAGAGGTGGCAACGTGTGTCATCTAAACATCATGTGACCTGCAAACTGTCAAACAGAGAATGCGGCAGCGTTGTCTTGACTTTCATCTGAATTTCTTTCTATCTGCGGTCTCTGACATAAAATAGCATAATCAACTAAAGTATTTTTTAAAATCTTGCTAATATATCCGATAAGACAGTTTCAATTCAAAATATAAAATTTTATACAATGTTTGAATGCAAATTGCAGAGAAAGTTTTTATGCACAATTATAGGGGAATAGAGAAACGTGCTATTTGCTCAGTTTGGCAACATGAAAATTTTTTATAACCTCAGTGGACCAGCTCAATACGTTACAATCGACCTGCTCTAAGTTTCAGATGCGACACTTTTCAATGTAAATAACGGAGACTATTATTATATAGAAATCGACCTAACCGACCCTAACCAAAATTTTGTACCACGCAGAACTCTGGAACCACTGAACCGATTCGGAAAATCTCTTCACTGATCGTCTTGACCGAACCCAGAAACAGATCATTTGAAGGTTAGAACTCAAAATATCATACCGTATCTGAGATAGAATGCGGTCTCCAATAAGTAGGCGAATGGGGGTCTCCTATAAAAAAATAACATTTTGATCTACTTTAGGAATATATATGGAATATATAGGGGTTGTGGCCCTACGGTCCACAACTCACTCTGCTCACATTCCCCCTTAATGGGATAATTCATTTTATTTGGTTTTCTCATAAGTAACTTGGAAATTGGACGAAATTCGGGATCCTGGGTATATTGATGACGTGAAACTCAAATATGAACTTAGTTTTTGACGTGGCAACGTCTTATAATTATAATTGGAGTCGGTTGCACCCACGAATGCGGCGTTATCTCGCTCTGAGGCGTTCCATTTAAGGCCTGAAGTGCAAGCGAGAGCGCGGAACGAGCGACAAAGAGACCTCCGCGTTCGAAATCTGTCTCTCTCCGAGTTGAGTGAGCGATGCGTCCGCATGGAAAATAGCACGTTTACATGTTTTCGTCAAGTATGAATTGCAGTAAAAGGCGAATGTGGAGTTAATTGTTTATATAATTGTGACTATACAGGTAATGATTCTTTCGATATTAAATATATGTTCAGTGATATATTGTCCAATATGCGTGCTTTAAAAGACGAACAATGTTATTGGCGTGGTATCCACAAATTACCAGAAAGGTGGTCAAAATGAGTAGAAAACAATGGCCAATACTTTGAATTAAATGTGTTTCACTTTCCCATTAATAATTAATGTTTTATTTTCACAATAAAAAAACTAATTTCATACCGGTATACCTGATATATATAAGACATCCTCAATATATAGCATATTATTTTCAATTCCCACGTAAATTGTTTCGATGCAATTTGGAATTACATCGTAATACATCATTATAATACAAGCGAAATGTCATCTTTGTATGAAATCATAAATCACAATGGAATTCTGTAAGGTCAAGGCTTGTGCAATAAATAAATAACTAGTTTCAGCAATGAATATCCGTGATTTGTTTTTGTTTCTTATGAGATAACTATCCAGAAGAAAGAGGTCGAAATGCTATCTTTCGTCTGGTAGCAGTGGTAGATATTGTGAATGATTGTTACATGGTATGATCGAATTTTTAGAATAAACATTGATTGAAAAAATTTCAGTTAGAAATCCCATACTGAAATGGTAATGATAACTCGAATGTATACGAAAAACAGAATTGAATAAAAAGATTCCATACAATAATAAAATCAAGATAGCAAGCCTGCAAATCTAGAAATCCTTTTTCCTATTTAATTTTCGTTTCTGAATTGATGATAAACTTTCTACTGAAACCACAGGATACATCTTCTGGACTGATAGAAAGCATTCATTTCGATAAACAAGTTTGATTGATGTGTGTCGAAGTAGAATATAAGAAGTCTAAAATACTGGTGCATGCACTTCGCATAATTTGAATGGAAACATCTTTCCAAATCTCGGGACATGAGGATTGTTTTCTATGACGTTGACGTCCGGGTGCAACCATTCAAATTATTCATAAATATACGACAGATCTTTAAGGCTGTACACGGCGAAACTCGAATTCCGCTAGATGGCACCAAGCGAAAATTTCAAGGAACTGAAAACAGGCACGCCCATTGTACGAAATAGGACGGTCTGTACGGTATTTATGACCCCTAATAAACTTTCTAGGTACTGTCGCCGGTGGGTAGGATCGAAACGGAACGTAAATTTGTGTTTATGGATATTTTGTGGGTTTCGAAGAGAATGGTAAATACAGAGTTCATTCTATTTAGACCGGTCAATTGAGACCAAATAACAAGGGTGAAGTTACATAAATTCCTTACAAGCTGAGAGTCGGTGAAATTGTTCAAAACATAATTATGAATAAAATATTAGTTTCCCTGTATGGAAAAATTTTATTCAAGGAGGCCAAAAAATGCGGTTTTCACGATTTTCTGCAAAACGTCAAGTTTTATGTTAAAATTACTCCAGACAAATATTGTAGAACATATAATTATCTATAAAATGTGTATCAATATTTTGTTCCAAAGAGTCACCGTTTTTGAGATATAACGGTTCAAAAAATTATGAAAGTTGTAATCGTCATAATATTTGGCCACGTATACAGGGTGAGTCAAAATTGTGTATCGAGCTATCTGGGGCACATTGAAAAAAATAAGTATAGTATGATGGATAAACTCATATCCCAGAATGCATATTATGACGATTACAACTTTTATAACTTTTTGAAACGTTGTATCTCAAAAACGGTGGCTCTTAGGAAAAAAAAGTTGATACATATTTTATAGATAATATATGTTCTACAATTTTTTCTGGAGTAATTTTATGATAGAACTTGCCTTTTTGCTGAAAAATCGCGAAAAACGCATTCTTGACTTTTTGACCTTGACTTGAATATTTCCGTACAGCGGAATAATGAAAAACTTTCAAATTTTATTCATAATTAGGTTCTGAACAATTGCACCAACTTTCAGCTTGTTGGGAATTAATGTAACCCTGAATGTCTAAATTGACCCTATAATTATTTATGTGAATGTGAGTGATGCAAATTAATTAAAACAATATCTTGAATTTGTACATGGGACGCTATACTACATGAAAAAAATGTATTCGGACAAATCTAATCAGTTGAAGAAGCATATAAAATTTCCATGTCTCCAAAACATTTTTCCTGGGCATATCAAACATGGGAAATAAAAATTTTTGTTTTTAAAATATATTATTTGGAATGAGGAGCTGATATAATGCAATACATATTGAAACAAAATGTCCCTAGCTGAGGTTGGTGCACGGGGTACCATACAATTCTGCGTATGATACAATAGTCCAGGAAAAACCTCAGCAGAAAAAAACCCTGCCCCGTGTCAAAAAAATATATATAACTTTCTACGGGTGTTCGACCCCTGCATCTGAAAAAATTCGATATAATTTTTTCCGCTGAGAGAGTAGAATGTAGGCTTCGTTCGTGAGAAACACTTACCCACTTCCATAATAATTTCAATTTATCTCGCGGACACTCATTCCTCTTGGTATTCTGCCATCTATTATTTCTGGAAGAATGCACTTCTTGTAAAAGTCCTCTAATTTTGGAAGCATCGTATATCTCCAGAAATTCCGATCCCTTATTATAGTTTCCACATGGAAATCATTATCGCAATAAAGAATCAAGTCTCAATATTCTCTACGGCATATATTTAATTGTCCCTGAATTTGGTAAAAATAGTTGTGGCAATCATACCTGGGGTCATAAATGATCATAAATGAAGGATAAGATTCTATTGGCCTATCTGCCGTAAAGAGGTGTCCACCATTGGGAGGCGGGCCAAATACAATTATTCAATACAAGCACGAGAATAACTCGAAAAATTGAGAAAATTGAAAAAAATTTAGCTAATTTCGAAGTTCAATGTAATACCGAACGACTACTTATGAGTTTTTTCGATAAGAGGAAATATTTGCATCTGAAGAGTATTTCAATTTTCAAAGTGTAATTAGCCAAAAACTATGCATCATATCAAAAATCGGCGGAAGGTACGCACTAGGGAATACTCATGCCAATACTCACTCAAATTTTGAATGAAATCCGACAAACGGTTTATGCGTTATTCTTGAAGTAAATTAGCATTGAAATAGTATAGGCACAAAGAAGGTGATGTACAGCCTTAATTTCATTCATTCATTTCAACGTCAACAAGGAATGATTGACATTTTGCATTACAGAATTCTTCATTTCGAAACTTACAGGATACCTATTTAATGCAATTTTTCGTTCACTATGAACTATTTTTCATGTGGAACATAATTGAAAAATAATCTACATTGTTATATTTCACCTAATATATTCAATTCTAAAGCGCGAAACTGATTAAACTTGTCTCCAAATCTTAGAAATCTTAGAAGAGCAGTATTCTATCTCGATGGTGCGAAGTTAACTCAGTCCTTTTTGACTTTCAAAAAATAACATTAGGTGATGATTTATCTCTATCTATATATATATCTATATTCCACTCACCGTATATTGCTATATTCATCTTCGAGACGCTTTTTGTTGCCTAACAGTGGATTTCATAAAGATCGAATAATTCACAGAATACTTCAACAGATATGTCAGGTCGATCAATGGAATGTCAAATTCCTGAATTTCAGGCATAGAATCGCTCGATAATGAGTTAATCAAACGATCAACATTCACGAAAGCCAGAATAAAACTTTTTCTTTTTACCCTTCACTACTTTTAGATCTCCAATAAAGGAGAGTTAATCATTTGGGACTAACCGTTGTTTTTAATTCACCATCTTTGTATACCACCTAATTTGTACTAATCTCAGATTGTTACAGATGAAATGTCCCAGCATACAATAGATGTTTCCTCCTTAAATGGAGGCTTGAAAACATAGATTAACTCAAAAACTGGGCTGAAAAGACCAACTTGCCATATTCATCTGTCATCTTAGATTATAGATCAAAGAACACAGAATCTTATCGAATTACCGATATTACGCGAAGACAATAGTTCGCTAATATAAGTACTAGGAACAAGCTGGCCAAAAACTATGTTTCATACACATCGTCCACGTTTGCCAGCCGTCCAATCAGGCGTTCAACTCTTGAGTGCATCCAAAAATTGATTTCCAGTACGTTTTCATGGAGCTTTTCGAGAGCTTATATGGAGAACTCTCGAATAACCACGTTTTGAGAGGTGGGATAATACCGCAGCGTGAAGTTTGATGGATTTTCCGGATCAAAAATTCCGCCGGAAATTCAGAATGACAGCTGAACGGAGATTCTTACAATAAGATGGTACAATGCTGAGATTCAAGGATTTTCTAAATATCAATCACCTCGATATTCATTTTGGTGATGGTTTTCTAACTATGAAACACTACATGAACAGGTTCGTGACATTTCAAACATAAAATGTTACCAAGAATGTTCACTTAATTTTGTATAAAACAAGCTCGCGAAAATTGGAGTTTTTTCATAAAATCATAAATTAATAATTAGAAACAAGAAGAATTTTAGAATGTAGGACAAGATATTTACTTATAAGAAATAATTGAAAAAGAGTGAATTAAGAACAACACAAATTTGTTTTAATAAATAAACATTCCTTAATACAATTTAAAAACCTAAAACTGACTGCACTTTTCATTTTACATCAATTTGCAGAATGGCATGTTGCAAGAAAAAACTGGGTCATTATTATAATTCCTGAAAGTTGCAGATCAATATCAAAGTCTACGAAGCAGAGACAAGATCTCTACTTTGGGAACGATTTATCTAAGCTATGCAACTAACAATACACTAGACACACCAATCATCTGGGCTCTGACCTTTTTTTTTACCGCATTGTCCAACCAAAGTTTTCATATTCGTTGCAGATAAATCATTCGAAAATAGAATGTAACAGGTCATTCACTCCCACAGTAAAAGTGTATAATTCGAAAACAAAAGGGTATGTGAAGAGCAAAAATACGTTCCTTATTACATGTCTATGACTAATTGTCACTTTGATTGATTGTCATATTCTGTGATCACACCTACTGATTCATTTGCTGCTGACGGGGTGAAATAAATTTTATTATTCTTTTTTTAACTGAATATAACACTAATGAATGTTTTACGGTATTTATCATGATGATCTTATCGTTTACTTTATCTATTTTAGATCTGAAAACCTGAATAAGAAATCAACATGAGTCAGAACCGCTGATCAAGAGATCAGAGCGAACTTGAAGGAGGGGATTGCTATCGGTAAATGATATCATGGTTTCTTTGATAAAGGAAGGAATTTCGCATGATTGAAGACTTGTCATTCTATTAACGATATTCATTAAAGAATAAGGAACCTCATTAATCAATTAATCCTTACTGATTTCGTAATTTAACAGGAATTAGAATGTTTTCAAGATTGACAACCAATATTGGTGAGTATTTTTTGAAATCTGGTCATGCTCTATTTTTAAAATTCCTTCAAATATTCATATCCGCAAGTTTCATCAATAATCATACATTTTTCCTAATGTGTCAAGGATTTCTTGTGTATTTTAATTATGTACATCCATCATGGGCAATGAAGGTACAAATATGATAAAATTCTTCCTTTTGTGTAGTAGTATCCTCATCTGAAGACAAGATGACCCATAACAATACAGAAGTATTTCCTTATTCTGAAGAAAAATTATTGAAAGCTGAAAGACAAATCTTATCAAGTGAGTAAGAATATTTTCCTAACTGAAATGTATTCATAATTATTCATGTTACAGCCTTGAACACACCATATAGAACATTTTATGTGCCAATAAAACTGCCCACAGGTTCAAATGAAAAAATTTGGACAATTGCATTCAATACTGAATCAAAAAATACTCCAATTTTACTAATTCATGGATTTGCGGCAGGAAGCTACTTTTGGTTGCTCAATTTCGATGCTTTAGCTAAGAATAGACCAGTATATGCTTTAGATATTATTGGTGAGTACAGGATGTGGTTACCCCAATTTAGATCATCTGGAATGTATGCAATAATATACTTTCCTAAAAGAGGTCAATTGGCAGTGTATTATGAGGTTCCAAATTATTTCATCTACTTTGTCCTTTTGAATGTATGTAATGATACATCTTCATTAAGTGGAAATAAATTCATTTGCTTTGTGGATAAAGTGAAGAGTATCTTATAAATGTACAAATTACTTGAGCATGAGTGTTCTTTGGCATAGTTGTTTTTTATATATCAGCAGTATTAGTATTGAAAAAAAATTTCTGATATCAACTGATCTCCAGCATTTTATTAGTTTTTATATGGATCTGAGAATGTTTTGAAAACTAGCTGTGATATCCAGTTTTCAAAAATACATTTTTTCATGTCTGTCATTATCTCATGAGCTACTAGACACCCAAAAAATATATTAAAAAAAGTAAACAATAGTGGATTACTGATAATAACACCTTCATTGTACGGTGCAAATTACTGAGATAATACTGGTTTGTGGTTAAACTCATTAGAATAGATAATATTGTGAGTTTAGGGGTGTTCAGGTAATTGGTATGAATGACAGGTTTTGTTTACTGGGTGTTTCCAGTATTTATGGGCTAGGAGAAAGTAATTAGTGTTCTTTTGTGAAAAGTTGTAGAATTATGAGGCCAGTGGCCTCAAAAATTTATGATATGGCAAAGGCCTTTGAAAGCTAGTATTGTAAATTTGCAAGGGAGATTACCTATAATATCCTGAGATTATCCATGTGTTGGAATTAAAAATAAATAATAATACATGTGGCATAAGATAGTGAGGTATTTTAACAAAATGTAATACACATCACATGGAGTTTTATTAAGAAAAAACTTTCATCACTGAGAGATCAGATACTTGAATCTAATTATGCCCATTGAAACAGTACACGGACAGTCATGCATAGGTTTTGCAGTTTTGTTGCTTTTCTAGGATCACATAGAACTTGGCCCTAAATCTCATGAAATTATTGCTTATTTTTTGTTTGTATCACAGGAACGAATGGCTTCAGCAAGTTTCAGTCCAAATGAGCCGGTAACACCAGAAAACTTTAAAAAAATCGTTTTGAATGAACACAAAAGTGATGTTGCTGTAGTTAGTTGACATCATAATTTGTACCTAATAATTTTTCTTTGTTCGTTATTCGACATTTATGAGATTTGCTGTCTCAACAATCAATAAAATCAAGCAATGTTTCCATCTTATTGCAACTTATTTGGTTTATGCAGTGTAATTCTTAATTCTGCATTATTTTCTATTTTTCAGGTTTTGGAAAGTCTTCCCGTCCAGAATTCGAAGAAAACAGTAATGGAGCAGAAAAACAAATCGTTGATTCCATTGAAGAATGGAGAAAAGAAATGAATTTAGAAAAATTTGTTCTTGTGGGGCACAGCATGGGCGGGTACATTTGTACAGCGTATTGTTTAGATTATCCTGATAGGGTAGAACATTTAGTTTTGTGTGATCCCTGGGGTTTCAGCGATAGAAAAGCTTATCCTGAAATCCATGTTAAAGCTCTCTGTTATTTGTATTCTAAAATAAGCCCTTTGGACTTTTTGAGGACGTTAGGTAGGCTTGGAAAAGGCCCCTGGTGGATAAGGAAAACTTGTGATGATATAGTAGACAATTACAGTAGTGTTCTAGAGGATAGATCTATAATGGCTAACTACATTTACCACTGTAACGCACAAAATCCCACGTGAGTAAACAATCCTTATTTATTTTGATATATACAAATTATATTTTTCCGCACTCTCGTTCTTCGAACAGAGTGCTTAATAGATTTGCCCAAATGTTTGTAATTTTCTAATATTTGGATAAAAGTGGTATCAATTGTTATGTTTGAACTCACTACTGATGAAGTCAAAATCGATCGGTCTGAACGCTCTATAGTTAGGTAGGTTTGAAAAATAAATATCATGGTCAAGTTCTTTAATTTGACAAATCGCCTCAGTAGCTTCAGAGTAATGAAAAAAATTTGTTTTCACTTCTTGACTATGTTATTTTTTTATGCAGTTCTCTCATGAAAAAACATTAAACCTATTTTTTTTTCTTGACAAACAAATATTTCCAGAGATATGATTTTTGAAAATTTGGATAATGACGAGTTAGGATCCCGAAATAGTGTAACGGTTGTAGGCTCTGTGTATTCATGCGTTGATTGCTAGGTATGTTACGGAATTATTAAAAATGGAAAACCGGCTGATATCGACCGAAACAATAATAATAATAATAATACATTATTCCCTTGAACGAATTTGTAAAAATTAAGAAATAAGGTTTTTCCAAAAAAAGTTCTGAAACTCAGTTCGTAGATATGTTGCAACAAAACTAATCAGAATGTTATTAAATAATATGGTAACCGAATCAATTGCAAAGATAAGAAAGGATAATTTGAAATATTTCAAAATCCTAATCAATGAAACTTTTACGTCGTTAGTTTTTTTTTACATTGCTGTAGCCAAGTTTTGATTTCCAGAAATCTGCATTAACGCAATTCTTAATGTTATTACGTGAAAAATATGGCGTTCAATTGTATGATGGTTGGTCCTCCTTCCATATTTTCTATTTCGAAAGCATTAAAGGTTATCTGATTATCTTCAAACGCCAAAATAATTCCGGTTAACAACATAATTATTCCTAATTTTCTCAATATCACCGTTTATATTTTATTTCTACGATAAAAAATTTCAATCAATGTTATTTTTGTCTAATTACTGAGAAGTAATAGGCTGGTCTAACATATACAGAATGAGAAATTTTTTCCCATGCCATTTCTGCTTTGTACAAAAGATAGAGGTTGTTGAAACTGTTGAGCTTTAGCGTGCTTCTTCTAGAGTTTTTCCCATAATCTGGAACAGAGTGTTATAACCGCCACAATGAATAAACAAACCCCTATCACGACTTCCCTTTTCCTAAAATCCAATCAAAATTAGGCATATCAACTTGATTGAAAACCATTTAGACGTTCTTTCATTAAGCTTTTGTCCTTTGAAATATATATATTCAAGTCCAAAATACAAATAACGTGAATTAAAAATAATCAAACTTTTATATTCTATATTTTAGGGGGGAACAAGCCTTCACTACCATGGTGAAGAAAATAGGCAGAGCTAGGAATCCTATGATACGAAGAGTAAATAATTTAAGAGAGGACTTACCCATAACAATATTGTATGGTACAAATACCTGGATGGATAAAGAAATGGGAAAAAGAATTAAAGATATGAGACCTAACACTATTGATGTCAGAGTAAGTTGATCTCTAAAAACAAATATAATATAATCTTCATTATGGAATCTCGATTTTCAGCTATCATGATTAAATCACAGTATTTATTATTTTTCATTGAAAACACGTGATTTTTTTTCGTTATTTCGCCCGAATGGAATAGAAGAAAAACTGAAAATTGTAAGTTTTGAAGTGTATAAAAAGCTTTGGCCCCCCCGGTATAGTTCAAGAAAGAAGTAATTACAACTCATGGGATTTTTGTTAGATATTTTTTCTTTTCAACAGTTGAATTCCATGTAATTGTAATTACCACATTTGGTGAAGATCATCCACTACATGCAATGGGAGATGGGATACTGCATAATAAAGTTTTTTTTTTAACTGATATGAAAGTAATGAACAAAATGAAATGAAGACGATAAAAACAAAGGATACTAAAGTTTTACAAGAATAAATGAAAGAAGAATATTTTACTTACAATACAATAAAATTAACTCAGAAAATTTTGAAAATCATAACATGACATTCAACCATGAATATAAATTATTCAGAAACAGAGGATAAAGAATTGATAGGAAGAGTTGAGTCTTCAATATTGCTAGCACGTAAACAATAGAAAAAATAAAAATTTTTTAGAGGATTCAAGGTTTTCGATTACCATACTTTGAAATTACAATGCAATGGAAAAACAGTATGAAAAATAAATTAAATTCATGTGATACGAATAAATCTAATGAACTTTCAGAGTTCATAAGAAATGAATTAATAAACAACAACAAAATTAAAGAAACATTAGAAGAACAGTCATTCCACATGAAACAAGTTATGCTACATATAGAACACTTATGAACAATAAAAAACGTTTCTCTGTTTCAGTGTCGTAATGAGTTCATTACAGTACTAAAAACAGTGCTGTAATGAACTCATTACAGCATTGTTTTTAGTTATATTTTTCGTTTTGTGGTTGACAACACTGACTTCCTTTCCTTTCGAATGTCAACACGAGTCCTTTGCATGACAATTTTCGTATCAGTCACGCCAACTGCGAAAATAAAATATGTGAATAAAATATGTGATAAAATATCACAGTGTAAATAAAATAATCAAAAAGAAACATTACGACAAATCACAGGATATCACATATTGTCAGTTGCAGTGCATATCAGGAATTGTGGATGTTTTTATGGCACTCGCATCTGTCACTTTGGGGTTTGTATCACTCAGGTGCCCTAGAAAAAGTAAAGCTGTATCAAAACGTTGCTCTCAGAAAGAAATTTCCTATCTCATGATGGCCTTTAATCAAAGACCTATTATGTCGATTTTTTTAAATATATTTGAAAATTGTTATTTCCATACAAATAATAGCAACATTTTTAATAACATGATGGGTGTTACAAAAGGTGAATTCCCAACAATCTCTAATTACTATCTATTTCATCGAATTTATCTTTAAACTTATATCATTAATGATAATGATTTGAAAAAGTATACAAGTTTTAATTTAAAATATTGATAGATATGATCAGCATAATTCAATCTAATTTTATCCTCATACTCCTTGAAACACATATAAGTGCTCTTCTGGTAATTTACTTGAAAATAAACTAGTGCTTTCAACCAGCTGAGATAAACTAAAATGTCTAGATATAAAAAAATATAATGGCAGGAGCGATCCCCGAATCTGAGTACCAAAACTTTCCTTTGTTTGTATATGAAGAAAGGTGTCAATCTACCAAAATATTTCTAATGTCATGCGTCAAGTTTAGTGCTTCCGGTAGCCATATTTGGTAAAGCATAGAACATGTAGTTTTATCCCCCTGCTGTTATTATTATTGCAATTCTCAGTTGCAAGTCTATACAAGCCCAGGAGTGCGTTCAGAATCAACGTCCGACGTCGCTCGGAGTGCACCCTGGCCGTTCGGAATCGACGTCGGATATAAAATACCCCCGTTCGTAATGAATCGGAACGTTTCCCCGGGTGTTAAACTTTGCATCTTGCAAAATACATCGGAAAGATATGCTCGTCCGGCGCAGTAACGAAAATTTCAAATTGAAATTCCCTTAGGCGTTAGACTATAATAGAAAGTCCCTTCTCTAGTCTAAGGGAATTCCCAATTACGAAAGTACTTTAAAAGTTGGGGATGAAGCTTCTTTCTCTTGCATTTGTGTATAAGTAAACTTATTGATAGGATCGTTATAGTGCTCGTATATTATATTTAATGAAAATTGCTACACTTTCCATTTCGAATAGAAGTCATGAAATTCTTTTCAATCTGAAATGTTCCCAGAATTGTTCATCACTTATATTAGGAATGATATTTTCAAAATAATTCTGCACTCGTAGTGGGTTTCTCGGGAATTTTGTATTACTTCTACTATTGTATTTTCTGCAACCTCCTCGCTACTCGGATACTCGTCAAAAATTTCATTTATACAGTGTATAACGACATTCAACATATTTGTATGTTCAAAATTCGAATTCAGAAAACCGTAATATTATGTTCGAAGAAATCAAATAATGAAATTATTCCACAAACGCAACTTAACGAGGAGGTTGAAGAAAATACAATAGTAGAAGTAATACAAAATTCCCGAGAAACCCACTACGAGTACAGAATTATTTTGAAAATATCATTCCTAATATAAGTGATGAACAATTCAGGGAACATTTCAGATTGAAAAGAATTTCATGACTTTTATTCTAAATGGAAAGTGTAGCCATTTTCATTAAATATAATATACGAGCACTATAACGATCCTATCAATAAGTTTACTTATACACAAATGCAAGAGAAAGAAGCTTCATCCCCAACTTTCAAAGTACTTTCGTAATTGGGAATTCCCTTAGACTAGAGAAGGGACTTTCTATTATAGTCTAACGCCTAAGGGAATTTCAATTTGAAATTTTCGTCACTGCGCCGGACGAGCATATCTTTCCGATGTATTTTGTAAGATGCAAAGTTTAACACCCGGGGAAACGTTCCGATTCATTACGAACGGGGGTATTTTATATCCGACGTCGATTCCGAACGGCCAGGGTGCACTCCGAGCGACGTCGGACGTTGATTCTGAACGCACTCCTGAAGATCGAATGAACGACCTCGTCTAAGTTACGCGGACATGTGGAAGCTTGTATTTTGTTCATCCCAAGCTTGCTAGCGGTCTTGCAAATGCATTTTCAGAGGTGTGAGGCGTGCCTAAAATAAAAAAAAAAACATACAAGCAAAAACTCTTGGATGTCGATTCTCCAATCACTAGTTCAACCAACTTATAGATTTGTGAAATGATAATATCAAAATTATAGTTAGACTTGAGGCAATTCTTGAACATATTCATTACTACTCATTCCTACTACTGTACACCTTCATTTTGAATGTATATTAAACTTATTATGCTCAAAATATCCTAGTCATTCATCGAGTGATTTTGAGAATAGACATCCAAGAATGTTTCATGCTTTTTTAAAGCCATTATCCTATATGTTCCTTTGACATCATATGGCTTGTGGAAAGTTGAGGATATTGAATCGATTTGAATTACTTTTTCCAATATCATCAATTTTTCTTTATGTTATGCTTATCTTTTGAATTTTGTGTTTAGAGATTTACACTTTCAGTTGTTGAGCATCAAATGGTTGAAAAATGATATAAGTAATCAACTGAAGAGAAATTAGAAGATGTGGAATATACATTTTGAAAACCATCAATGTACTGTACTTTTCACAAGCAGTTTATTATAGAAACCACGAAACTTTTTTAAAAGATTCCTCCTTAATTTTAGAAAATGCTTCTACAATATGTAATATCAATAAATGCTGTTGGCTTCATTGATTGTAAATATTTTGAGAGTTTGATTTCAAGTCTGACAATATAGATAGAATATATTTGAGTTGGAGTGAAAGGAATATTACAAATTTCATCTATTTATTTTCTGGGTTATAAGAAATAAATTATACTGATTGTAATTTTTTTCAGTACATCGATAATGCAGGACATCACATTTATTCCGAAAGGGCAGAACTATTCAATCAAATTGTGATAAGCGTTTGTGATTCAGTTGACCAAAATAAAAAAGAAAATGGAGATGTTACAGATGATGGAAGTATATCAGTGAAAGAAAAAATTAATAATATAAGTGAAGTTCCAAATTAAATTTCTCTATGATTATTACTAAGCTGTGGCAGTTGCGAATTTTTATTTTGAAAAGATTTATTTTTATTTTTGCCAATAAAATTATAAGATAAGTGCTTCAGAGTGTTTCTTCTAAGATTTTCCTATTCCAGAAGAAATACAGTAAATCTGTATCTTAGTACGAGCATAAAACAGATAAATTCGGTAACGTCGCCTGTAGGTATACTAAATTTCTCAAGACACATGTTACATGGTATAAAATGGATATTCAGTATTACCGGTATTTTGTATAATGTTTTGATCGTGATAAATCTTGGTGTTTGACGGATTAAAACAAGTGTCCAAGCGATGATTTATTGTGAAATTAGTAGAGGATTCATGAGATTCGAGTTGAGATCACCTACTGTACCGTGTGTCAAGGAAAAAAGTACCATGCGATAGAGCAGTGGCGGCTCGTGACAATATAGTATGGTGAGGCACATATGAAAAAAAAATTTAATAATGTAATATATATAGGGTTTACGTGGCGAACAAAGTTTATATAGTGAACTCTACTTCGTCAGTTGCATAATAAATATATTAAAAAATTTTCTTCACTAATGCTTGGAATTTTTGATGAATCCTCAAATTATTTATATACATATGACTTTATTTTATTCAGCAAAAAAAGCCATTAATTTAATTGTCCCAATATATTATGAGCTTATTTTTCGATATACTAAATTGCTCAAAAATATGAAAACCATTATTATGCAGCTGTACAGCAAGAACCAACGTGGAGGTGTAGAGCATTCCTGCCACGTGTGGGATGGGAATGAAGGAAATCGGATCAGATCAAGTTGGAAATTTTCAAAATAACGAAATAAACTCTAAATAAATAAAATAAACTCTGAAAAAAATTAACACTGAATAAAAAAATTAAAAAGGCAGTGTAAAATAGGATTTATTCTGAAATTGATAAATGAAAATTATTCTAAATAGAGTTTTCAATATTAAAATTTTTTGTTAATCAATGGAATTCTACGATTTTTCTGATCAGCGAAATGATCCGTAACCTTGTCAATATAAATATTTTCGTCCTGTGATTTTATGAAACCTTTTTCGATCGAAATTTTAGCCATATTACTCAGCCGCGCCTGTCCAGTAGTATTCCTAATATAATTTTTAATCAGAGAAACTTCTTTCTGTGGAAGCAGTTGTCAAATTTTTCCGAATTTTGAAGATAAAAATTGAAATAGATCGTCAGCAGAACTAACATCATAAAATCCCATGAAGCGCTCAACAAGTTGGTCATCTATTACATAACGAAAAATGACTGATAACTGGGAATGACAGCTTAGGCCAGTTGTTTCATCAACTTGCCAAGAAAAAAACAATGATTGTGAAATTTCGTCCTCGATTTGTTTATTCACAACAAAAGCAACCGAATCAATTAATTCATTTTGAATTGTTTTAGATGTACCAGAAAATACCGATTTACTGTTGGTGTCATTTTCTAAAAAGGTTTTTAAATTCGTGTCAAATTTACTAAAAAGAACTACCAATTCTTTGAAATTTCCGCGATTTAAAGACTCATTCGATTCATCGTGACCCCTAAAAGGTAACTCTTGCATACAGAGGTGCATCGTAATATCTATTAAACTTCTTAGAAGTTATTTCTTGTTGAAGAATAATACTTCCAGTAAGCCAGTCGTACTTGTCATACCACGTATTTTGGAATCCCCGATTTGATTTACCGACCCCACCACTAGACACTAGAGATTTCCTCAAATCTGGAACAGGTCGCTTGACTTTCTTAATTAAATATAATTTATCATCATACGAACGAGTCGAAAAATGTTGCTTATTTATTAAAAAATTAACAATATCACAAGTACACTGAACATGTTCCTTAGGAATTTCAAATGATTTACTATTACTAGGTCCCGTTGAATCCATTTCGCGATCTGGTAGTCACTTTCGATAAAAAAGATTTATATTTCAGAAAAAATTCACCTAAAAATGATTATAATCATACGCGATACACAGCAAACGCGATACCTCTAAATAACGACAAAGTGAACTAACCCTATTTCTCTATTTCCCGCTTCCCGATTAACTCGAATAAAAACCTGAGGCCAGCCTCTAATTCTTCGAGAAGCCGCCTTCAAAGCCGTAGATATGTTCTCACCGCTTCGACGCAGATAACCCGCTGGACATCGCAGAAACGAAACGATCAGATCGGCTAAGATCGCTCAGTCTCTGCCTAGAACGGCTTTCCAATACGTTCTCGTAGGTCATCGAAGTATGACACGCTAATTCAGTCAAAGAAGCGTTAGACATGCCTCCAACCGTTTATTCAAAGAGGATTTGATTTGTTATGAATATACAAGGAACGTGAGATTGCGAAAAATATTGAGGAAAAAAGTGATGATGAAAGGGAATGAAGAAATATACTGTTCAGAATTTTTTTGATGAGGCACTGCCTCATAGGACAAGCCGCCACTGCGATAGAGGGCCATAAAATATGAAAAAAATGTACTATGAATATATATCCGAAACTGCTTCATTTAAGAAATGCAGGGTGTTAAAGTTTATGTTTTTAATTCGGTTTTTTTTTTTTAATAACTTGGGACAAAGAGGTAAGTAAGAATTGAACATAATGTTGTATACGTGGGTTTTATTTGATGCAGAATTCAAATATTCTATTAATTTTTAGATAAATACCATCGGTCAGCCACCTTATTCTCCTGATCTAGTACCGTGTGACTTTTTTTCTTTTCTCCAGACTGAAATTACCGCACCGGGGAACCAGATTCGACTGTATAGACGCCATAAAAAAAAATTACAAAGAAGCGGAATGTCATCACTGAAATCGGCTATAAAAAATATTTTCATGATTGGAAAAGTTGTTAGTACATGTGGTTCGCTTCCAATGGAGCATATTTTGAAGGAAATTCGATGAATATTGAAGCAGTGTGATACTTTTCCGTTTAATTTCAAATTTCTGAATACTTGTTTGTCAGAGAGTAGACGAAATCATTGATCTTCTCGTTAAATTTATCTTATATATATCTGTATATGTTTATCTTAAAAGTGATTTATTAGAGTAAAAAGACAGTTTATTTTTTTCAGTTTATTATACATGCTTAAAATATAAACGAAATACATAGCGTTTGCATCAGTCTTGATATATACATTAATTCTTAAGAAGCCATGCATTCTCATATTAAGTAGGTTTTTGATGAATGAACTCATCTGCCTGACGACCAATTAATAATTTATGAATGAATGCATTTCTTCTAACGAAAACAAGCTTTCCAACATTTCTGGAGGCACAAGAACACTTTGAAGCTATCCAAAAATATTAGGATGCTGATTTAAGCTACTGGTAGCAAATATATATCATTTTTGGATTAATCATCTCAACAAAAATATAATTCACAAATTTAAATCGATCACACCACAACATGGCAATAATAATTTCCGCTTGGTTTCTTTCTTACAGGGAACAGAGTACATATTGAGTAAGATTCAGAGTAGCTTCTGCCTGGAATTTCATTCATACAATATTCAAACATATACAAATCAGTTTTAAAAAAAATAACACAATTCAAGCTTGCTCGGCGAAAAATTGCCAACCAGACGTTAAAGTAAAAGGGACTCATCAAATTCTTTAATGTAGAATTGCTGTAATTTTCTCCATAAAAAGCCACTTCACTTAAACAATTAGATGTAGTTGAAGCAGACTTTGATTAAGTCAAAAGCTCATCTGCAGATTCCTGAATTTCAAGAACTTAACTGGATGAAGTTGATATGCTTTTTAATATTGTGTAGCAAAAATATCTCGATAAAACTAGAAAAAATTCTACTAATCTCAAAAGGTTGCAAAGCTTCATAAAATATCTGTGACCAGATTAAAAACTTACAAAGTTTTCAAGCATCAAAATATAGTCTAACTAATAATGAAAAAATATATTTGTATAAAAAATTTGTATATAACTTTGGTCTGATCCGTAAGGATATGTTCCTAGGCTTAAGATTGTGAATGCAATGATAATTGCGTACCTACATAGAAGAAAAATTAAATCAGAAAACGGCATTTATAAGAAATTTTTCAACTCGAGTCTTCAAAACAGAGATCACGAGTATGATTAGTTACTTTATTTTCTAATTCGATTTAAACTTAGTGACACGGCTTGGAACATACATTCAGCAGACTGAGATCAATTCCAGTTTGAGGAAATGCTCAGAAATAACTTTGAAAACATGAAAAACTTATGGTAAGGACACGGGGTATTCCTAAGGACGAAGTTATTCATTTAGGATGAAATATATCCAACTGAAACATAAAAATTAATTAGGCAACTCATGCTCGTTTAGGGATATAACATTGTTGTTACCTCAGTAAGTCATTGAATTTTAAATTTTAAACAATATGATAAAAATCTGACATAAATTATTCAAAAATCGAACGTGAATTTAAACAAAAACAATACGAACAATAATTATAATTAGTTAGTTTCTTCCTTCGCCGATTCACCATTGGTCTGTTCTTCGGGTTTACTCTCCTCTTTTTTCTCTTCTTCCTCCTTTTTCTCTTCCTTCTTCTCCTCTTCTATTTTCTTATCTTTCTCCTTTTCTTTCGCTTCGTCCTTCTTTTCTTCTGAAGATTGTTTCTTTTTATCTTTTCCCTTTGCAGGTGTCGCTGGTTTAGGTTTTGGTTCCAAACTTGGATCCAGCAGAAGTTTTCCAACGTTTTTGCGATCGTGCATCTTCTGCATGGCTTCAGCAACCTGGCAAAATATTTCAAATCAGAAAAAAATTATAACTACTAAGAATATACTGATGGGTTCTAGGCGGAAATTATCTATTCTGTCTTCTAACCACCTCCTTATGCCTAAGGTAATCTGGCCCTGACGAAGCCAATCAGCAGAAACACGTGTCGGCAAGCACCATCTTCGTTCATTTCATAAAGAATTATGGAAGATTGAGTGAAACTCGCAAAAGTCGAGGCCGATATCAACGAAATTTCATCTTCTTTAAAATGCGACGCAAACTTCGGTCAGAAATCTCCAATGCTGTGGCTGGGTGACGTGCAGATTGATTTGCATGTTCGATAAAAGATTGAGTCACGATGTTAATGTTTTCCTCCGTCATAACGGTTGCAGGGCGACCTGAACGCGGCGCGTCGACTACAGAGATGACCATTTGTCTGGTGGAAACTTGCTTATTTGGAAAGCTCTGGCGAAATTCTTCGAAAATTTCAGCATAATCTCCGTCAATTTTTGGTAAGAAGTGAGCAAACAAACACGTTGTTCTTTCGTGTAGTGCAAGGAATGCACTATACACAACAATACTACTACACGCGGACTCACCTCGCTACGTTTCAGCTACCTCTTTTGCTCTGGGTACGATACTGGCCGAGAATACGCGCATGCGTGAACACCAGACAGTGTAAACTAACTTTTGCCGCACTCTGTATATATGAAAAAGGTGAAAACAGACAGCAATATGATATTGTATTCCATACATAATTGCCGAAATAAAACATCCATAAATATAAGACCGATTCTCTTTCATTCAACCAAAATATATAAAATAAAAAGTAGGATGCCTTCCAGACGGCCACTCTGTGTCCAGAGTCCCGAAATCACGTATATTTATAAATTCACGTCATACCAATAAAGAGCTTTTTTTATCAATCTGGGTATAAATAATATTCACATTCAGTACTCACATCTTCTAACGCCCATGTGGAATCTACAAGAAGTTTGATTTTGCCCTCTTGGAAGAAGGAGAATATTTTTTCGATGCACTGCTGAACAAACTTGACCTGTCCTTGTTGGTACATTAGGTGTCTCAAGTTGAAACCGGAAATTGTTCTGTTCTCATCGAACAATTTCAATGGTGATACTTTGTCTACTTGCCACCACTGGAAAAAAAAATCAGATTTGCTTAAATGAAACGTCTGATATTATGTGTAGGGAATGAAGTCAAAATTAATTTCCGATATACAACAAAAAAAAAAAACCTATGCCAACTCTTCTGGCACAGACCCTCCACTCTACACTCAAAAACCTTCTCAATAACTATGCCAATCCAATCCACATTTCTGGCTACAACTATCTAGCCCTGAAATATTTAACAAACAATTATTCACTTATCAAAAAGATATTCCTAATAAGAACAACTTCATTCTTCTTATCAAATCAGTCAATCCAAACAGCGTTTTATCTCCCCCACTGAGAAACAGGGCAAGTCCCTCACTAGGAAGCCAAAATTGCTTCCCTCCTATAAAGAGTGAACTATGACCCTATCGGCCCCCGAAAGTGGTCGCGGACACTGAGGAGTAACGTTAGCTCTCTTTGTGGAGTAGTCCCTAACAATATTACCCACTCTCTTCCTTATTCCAAGGGCTCTGGTCAGATGGGATCAACTAGGTAGTTCGTCTGCTCCCTTTCAGAATGGAATTTTCCAGTTGATTCCCTTCGGACTAAGCCATCAAACAAAGAATCTCGAATGACTTAGGGCTTAGCGAGTGGATCCCTAGGACTATCTGGCCCCTGGCATTGACCCTCCGCTGGGTAGACCCAGATAGTATTTACATCCACATGTCGAATCTCTCACTATACTCCTTGGCCCCCTGAACCCAAAGTTTAGGGTAGTCCCAAGGAAGTATAGGGAGTTTCACCTCATCGATTCCCTTACCCCAACTGAGGCTGTTAGTTTAATCCTGAGGAAGGGCGGGAAGGGATTGAATACCTATGGTTTCTATCCCCTTCTCAGAGCCTCAGGGCTTGGCATATGTCCGAGAAACGCAGCTTCGGTCCCCCTTCAGAACTTTCTGACAGACTCCGCTTTCCCTAAGGTCATTCGTGCATTCGGGGCCACTAAAAAAGTCCCAACTGGGGTGTTCGTATGTCTCCCGGTTGGGATGGCTCAAGAGCCTCCAGAGGATCTATACCTGCTAGAGATCGAGTTCAGTAACCAGATTGCAGGTGAATACTGAACAGTAATCGGACAATCAAGGCTTGACCCACATCCCAAATTTCCAAGTGGGTGAAGTACTCAAGTGAAATCCGTCACGTTAGAGATTCCTTCTAAAGGAAAGTCCGGCGTCTTAATCCAAGGCCTCACAGAGGAGTCGGTGTCCTTGGGACTCACTGTGTCGGTCAGGAAGAGGTGGGGTTTTAGTGGTGTGAGAGTCCCACACAAATCCGTTAGCACCGCGAGCCCGCTAACGGAGATGGTCATAATGCTTTCCCCAAACCTCTAGACAAAAAAAAAAGGAATGAAGTTGTCTTAAAGCACTTCTCTATCTAATTTGCCTGTATAGGTATAAGACTTCTTTAGTTATAGGAAAAGTGAGCCGCACAATATACCGATCAAAAAGTATATTATCCAAAAAATAAAGAGCTCTATGCTCCCATATCTCGAATTCTCTATGCGTCTCTTGCTGTCTAGACGTGCATCCGAGTAGACTCTATCTACAAGTATACTTACCGATCTAGCTGCACTGAAGAAGCTCTTGGTTTCGCCGGTAACTACGTTAGATGATCCATACAGAATATATCTTCCCATAGGTTTGAGAAGGTTGTAACCTTTGTTACACTCTTCTCCGCAGAGGCAATCGAACACTATATCCACACCTTCAGGAGAAATTTTTCGAACTTCACTAGGATAGTCGTTACCGCGTTCCAAGAGATGGTCGATGGGAGAGTTGGCATTTTTCAGGGTTTCGTGTTTACCCTTTGAGCATATGCCGATTATGGTGACATCTTCCACAGTTTTAGCTAATTGTACGATGGCTTGTCCCTGAAAAAAAATCATGAATTAGGTATCTCTCAAGAATCGATATACATTAAATTTTGGTAAGAGTATCCATTAATCCAATGTGAATATCGCCCAACGCCCAATGGAATTGACGCGTGAAATATAGATGGCAACCCTCGTATCTCACTTCCTCTTTGATATTATCGTACTTTTAAATGCTTCAAAGCTAGTTGAAGCACATTACTTGGTCAATGATGTTGACATCGTTTAATAATAATATTTATTTCTACTGACTGAATAATCTACAGTGTGGGAAAATGTCATATACTTAGTATAGATATATAAACACAAATACTTAATGACAGCTCGCACCTTAAAGGTTCCATTGACATTGACTTCGTTTATGCGATTAGATTTTCATGCTGTATCTCTCTGCAATTCTTTTTACTGTTTATAGTAGGCGTTACAGATCATTATCAGTTTCTGCTACTAAAAAAAGAGTCAATTTCGTAGTAGAGGATGTGTGTTCTGTGTTATCTCAATCTCTATACAGGGTTGCACTCCCTAAATGCTTCTATGATCTTCTTCATCACGATATCGAACAACAATGGACTTAGGGTATCTCTATGTCAAATTCCTGTCCTCTTTTTATTGATGATGTTAACTTTTTATTGACTGTGGAAACCGTATCTCCATATTCAATAATTAAATAAAGAATTCCCCTATAGACCACGTTGTAGTTGCTTGATAAATAATCAATGAGCTTGAAAGAAGCATGAATTTATTATGGATAATCTAGGGGCTATATGAGTATTATATACCTCTCAAATTGAGCTTACTGATATAGTTAATAAATTGTCTCAACATATTAGAGCTTTCAATTCAACGTAATAAATTTTGGTTGGTAAGATTAGAATGTTAAATCTTTATGAAACACATTACAAGGCGCCATTATCAAATCACCTCGTTTTTGGCTATGGAGTGGAAGAGGAAACGCAAAATTTTGCAAACTTTCCAAGCGACAAACTTTCATCATACTACAATAGAGAAATTTTGCTGGTGAAATTCAATTTTTAGTTAAACATATTAATGTGACAGAATATAATGAAAATTTCAAATTAAATTGAATTTTAAAAAATTTTTGCAGTATTTAAAAAAATCCTTTTATCTCCGAGAGTTCGCATTGGGAAAATATGATGAAGTCACCTGGCAACCCTGACATTCTTAATGAAGACTTCCGGTTACAGAACCCTGGTATAACGATGAAATCCCCCCAGAATTTTCTATCGATTAGCAGTCAGGGCGTCAGGGACACACCCGTGTGATTCTTGGCGAAGGGCGACGATCTCTCCCATATGTTTCTGCTGCCGTCGTGTCTACGTTCCTGACTAGGGTTGGTTTTGCCGGCATCCAACATACCCTCTTAAGAGGTTATCAACAACAAGCTGACCCGGGGAACTTCGTACCGCCTCACAGTCGATTGCTTGATTTTTTCAATACTTATTCAACATCTAATTAACATTTATAATTCATTTCGATTGAAATTACAAATTAACATTTTTCATTGTAGGTACTTATTTGATATATTTTATATTATTTTACTTATTCTATATAAAGCTTCAAAGATGTATTTTTATTGTGGTATTCAATGGCACACGATTTCTGTTGTTTGATTAAAGAAACAAAGCAGAAAGTTTTCGAACACGGGAACAAGCAACTTAGAATTGTTCATGCGAGAAGCACGGGACTTCTAGATATTCTACAAAATTTAAATTTATTTCTTAGAGCCACAGCGAAAGCAAGCCGTACCTACTGCCCGAGAAGCGGGCAAGTCACTGTTTCAGAATATCAGTAGTTAAATTATGGGAATTAGGGTTTTTTTGTTATACAATGAATAGACAAAGTTTCAAGATCGGATATTTTTGTCAATGATAACACTCAAAACACGGCCAAAAGTTTTGAGAACATTCCGAGATGTTTCGCTTCGGGAGACAACATAACCTCGAGTTAAAATCTAATACTTTTTTCCCTTGTATAATAAATAACTATTGCTCGCTTGTTCCTAGTAGAACAGCGAACTTTCGTTTGGTCGAAAAATGGCGTCCGAAAGACGAGTGAAACAAAAGTTGCTCGCGCACGAAGCACTTCTGAGCAAATAGTAACCTGTTTTTTCGGAAAAACTGGACATATCGCAATCGTACCACTAGAAAAACGCAGAACCGTCAATTCTGAGTGATACACAACCATTTTTTGCCAGTTGTCTTCCAAGAAATCAACAAAACTAACCGCCGAAGACAGATCACCCTTCACCACAACAATGCGAGCTCTAACATCGGCTTAAACAAATGCATTTTTCAGCACTCAAAACATCGATTTGATGAGTCATCCGCCGTATAGTCCTGACTTGGCACCGAATGATTTCTTTTTATTCCCGTACGTAAAAAATAACGTTTTTCGACACTTGAAGAAGCGGTTGATGCTTTCAGAATGCATATTTTGGAGATACCTCAATCAGAGTGACAAAAGTGCTTCGACAATTGGTCCAAACGCATGCAAAAGTGTATAGATCTCAATGGGGAAGATTTTGAAAAACAATAAAGCGCTTTTCTATTATTATTTTTGTTCTCTAATCCCGAAATAGACAACCATTCACGGCTGGTCAGACAAAGCAAACTTCATTCATATATTCTTCATAAGGGACCGAACCCATTCATTTGAACCCAAAAACCGAATTGTCAGAGTAGTGTAATGAACTCTCTGTTCCTCGTTCATTCTCCAGCGAGCAGCGTTTGCAATTTCCTTTGTTCAGCATGCAGACAACTGGAGGAGGTTGATCTTTCCAGCGAAACTTCCGTGCAATTCCCAAGGTTACAAGCCCAGCCAGAATTTCATCTTCGAAAAAGCGAAAGTAATGTCTGGCCCAGCAACAGGTTGCCAGACGTCGGCCGCATCCCAAATTTCTCAACGTCCAGACGCTACACGCCCCCGCGCGAAGCGTCGCCTCCGTAACCGATACTCCAAAAAAAAAAGTATTACCGAAATGCCATAAAAAATTTCATACCCGAAACATACGAGATAATTAGCCGTGTTTGGCAACAGAAGGACTTGTAGAAGAAAAATCTATAGATCATCATTAAGTGCCATGCTTCTAACGACGTCTGAAACAAAATCATCTCTTTGCATTTGGCCTAGCAGTACAGATACTAATGAACATGAAGCAAAAATAGTCATTTAACATTTTTCATTCACGTCATTGATTGTTTTTGATTCGTCTTCAAACAAAAGGTAATCACAAAAGAGAAATTTGAGAATTCACTAATACTGTTTCTTGAAAAATATTTGTATCAATAGGAATTAAAAGATCAATTAGAACAGCTCCGTTTCATTTAGTTCCATAATTCAATAAAAAGACACCCTACCCTGTAGCTTCGTGATTACTTCACTTTATGACCAAAAACTGCTGATTCGTACAAATTTGAATACATTTATACATTTGTACTACAAAACTACCCCCTTTCCCAATTCAAAGTTTAGATACATTTGCAACCCTCTATAGGGGGTAGCTTTGTATCCCAGATCATGTCTCCCTGTCATAAAAAATCGACTTGTCTGAGTTATTTCACAAATTCCTATTCGTTGTTGAGGGTGGACACTTCTGAATGAGACATCCTGTATAATTTCAAACAGAAATCATATGGCAACAACTAAATTTTGAGGACGCATAAAGACTCAATAGGGGAAAGGTCTTGGGGTTGTGCTGCATACAAACTCATTAAAATAACAGTTAACACATTGAATGTTCACCTTAATTAGTTTATACATATTCAGGGACCGCTTGAGTGCAAAACGGGCACTTGAAAATAATTACTTGACCGTCGCTTTCAAGCACAATAATTCAACATCAAATATTGTTATAAATTTGAAACGTGACGGAATATTAATTGAGAGAAATTATTTGGCCAAATTCCGCTTAAGTATCTTTAACTAATTATTCAATAATAGAAACATTAGGTGAATTCAGAACTCAAAAGAGTTCATCCCCCCTCTATAAATATTATACGATTATGATATGCAGGGGATCGTTAAGTTGCGTCTGCAGCAGATCTGTGCGCCAAACGCGCGCCGCGCGTAAGGCGCTCGCGCTGTTTTTGTCGCTCTTGTTCAGCTCAACAGAGTGTTTATAGAGTAAATGTCTGTATTTTTCGAACGAAAGTGCACAATTTCCGGACGCGTTTCCTCTATAAAAGTAGCATTGCTCGCCCTAGTCCGGAAAGTACGTACTTCCCGGACTGGAAAAGAATCACGCCGTTCATCATTGTGAATATGAAAATCTTGGTAGGTATATTTTTAATAAATGCAGTTGATCGTTACCATAGCAACCGAGAAAATGGCTGACATATGTAATTAGTTGTCAACAATTTGCATGATGGCAATCGCAATAAAATATGGAAAGCAGCAGCGATGGTCAAATGGAAATGTGCCTAGGGAAATTTCCAATATAGCAGCAGCTGCTACGGCAAAATTATTACAGGAAAAATCAAAATCAAGGTACGAAAAGTTTTATGATTTGTTCGCGGAATTGATGGATGTGAAGCAATGCAAAACTATGACAGAGGATGTAATTTGGGCCTATTAAGCACATAAATCAGAAACAGTCAAATCCTTCACACTGTAGAGCAGGTACTCCATGTTGAAGAGTACGATTTACGTGAAGAAGAATGTAAATGTTGCCTTATTCTCAAAAGTTGTAACATAAAAAATCGGAAGTCATCAGCACTGAGCAGATAAGCAATTTCATCAGGGAAGCTGATAATGGAACATATCTAATGCTGAAGTATTATTGTTTGGTTTCAAATATTTCAATATTATATCATATATAATATATATTATATAATCTGTTATCATCAGTCGCAACTGATGAAGTCATAATAAGCTTCAATCTGATTCTCACCAGCCGAGATTTGTTTCATTGTTTCACAATGTCAGTGCCTTTTATTTTTATTCCTTAACAACCGCATAAAGCCCTGGAATTCTTCTAAATTTAGTCCAGTCAATGAATCCTACACAGATGGTTATATGCGAAGCGTCGCCTCCGTAACCGATACTCCAAAAAAAAAAAGTATTACCGAAATGCCATAAAAATTTCATACCCGAAACATACGAGATAATTAGCCGTGTTTGGCAACAGAAGGACTTGTAGAAGAAAAATCTATAGATCATCGTTAAGTGCCATGCTTCTAACGACGTCTGAAACAAAATCATCTCTTTGCATTTGGCCTAGCAGTACAGATACTAATGAACATGAAGCAAAAATAGTCATTTAACATTTTTCATTCACGTCATTGATTGTTTTTGATTCGTCTTCAAACAAAAGGTAATCACAAAAGAGAAATTTGAGAATTCACTAATACTGTTTCTTGAAAAATATTTGTATCAATAGGAATTAAAAGATCAATTAGAACAGCTCAGTTTCATTTAGTTCCATAATTCAATAAAAAGACACCCTGTAGCTTCGTGATTACTTCTTTTTATGACCAAAAACTGCTGATTCGTACAAATTTGAATACATTTATACATTTGTACTACAAAACTACCCCCTTTCCCAATTCAAAGTTTAGATACATTTGCAACCCTCTATAGGGGGTAGCTTTGTATCCCAGATCATGTCTCCCTGTCATAAAAAATCGAATTGTCTGAGTTATTTCACAAATTCCTATTCGTTGTTGAGGGTGGACACTTCTGAATGAGACATCCTGTATAATTTCAAACAGAAATCATATGGCAACAACTAAATTTTGAGGACGTATAAAGACTCAATAGGGGAAAGGTCTTGGGGTTGCGCTGCATACAAACTCATTAAAATAACAGTTAACACATTGAATGTTCACCTTAATTAGTTTATACATATTCAGGGACCGCTTGAGTGCAAAACGGGCACTTGAAAATAATTACTTGACCGTCGCTTTCAAGCACAATAATTCAACATCAAATATTGTTATAAATTTGAAACGTGACGGAATATTAATTAAGAGGAATTATTTGGCCGAATTCCGATTAAGTACTGTCATTTTCATGTCATGTTTTATCACTATATATATACATATATTCTTTTGAACTTTTGGCTTACAATATTCAGTTAGTAAATAATAAAGCATAAAGATCTGGGTTTAGTGACGGGGTGTCATACAATTCGGCGTATGACATAAAACCCTAGGGAAAAAACCCCAGTAAAAAAAAACCCTGGTTCCCCGCCTAAGTGTGAAAGTACAAAAATAAGCTGAAATATATTTGAGGAATTTCTTTCTTCGAAAGTGTTCTTCTATTGATGGAGACAGAGACTTCTAATACTATTTTTTGAAAAATTGTTGTATCAATAGGAATTGAAAGATCAATTAGAGCATCTCTATTTCATTCAGCTTCATCAGTACCATAATTCCATATAAAACACCCTGTAGTTTCATGATTAATCAACTTTATGAACACAAACTGCTGATTCGTACGAATTCGAATCCATTCATACATTTGTACTACAAAACTACCCCCTTTCCCAATTCAAATTTCTGATACGAGTGGCAACCCTCTATAGGGGTAGCTTTGTATTCCAGATCATGTCTCCCTGTCATAAAAAATCGACTTGTCTGAGTTATTTCACAAATTCCTATTCGTTATTGAGGGTGGACACTTCTGAACGAGACATCCTGTATAATTTCAATCAGAAATCATATGGCAACAACTCATACGCATAAAGACTCAATCGGGGAAAGGTCTTGGGGTGGTGCTGCATACAAACTCATTAAAATTACAGTTGACACATTGAATGTTCACCCTAATTAATGTTCAGGGACTGCTTGAGTGCAAATGGGCACTTGAAAACAATTACTTGACCGTCGCTATCAAGCACTTGATAATAATTCAACATCAAATATTGTTATAAATTTGAAACGTGACGGAATATTAATTGAGAGAAATTATTTGGCCGAATTCCGCTCAAGTACTGTCATCTTTAACTAATTATTCAATAGTAGAAACATTAGGTGAATTCAGAACTCAAAAAGAGTTCATCCCTCCTGTATAAATATTATACGAGTATGATATGCAGGGATCGTTAAGTTGCATATGCAGCAGAGCTGTGCGCCAAACGCGCGCCGCGCGTAAGGCGCTCGCGCTGTTTTTGTCGCTCTTGTTCAGCTCGACAGAGTGTTTATAGAGTAAATGTCTGTATTTTTCGAACGAAAGTGCACAATTTCCGGACGCGTTTCCTCTATAAAAGTAGCATTGCCCGCCCTAGTCCGGAAAGTACGTACTTCCCGGACTGGAAAAGAATCACGCCGTTCATCATTGTGAATATGAACATCTTGGTAGGTATATTTTTAATAAATGCAGTTGATCGTTACCATAGCAACCGAGAAAATGGCTGACATATGTAATTAGTTGTCAACAATTTGCATGATGGCAATCGCAATAAAATAAGGAAAGCAGCAGCTGCTACGGCAAAATTATTACAGGAAAAATCAAAATCAAGGTACGAAAAGATTTATGATTTGTTCGCGGAATTGATGGATGTGAAGCAATGCAAAACTATGACAGAGGATGTAATTTGGGCCTATTAAGCACATAAATCAGAAACAGTCAAATCCTTCACACTGTAGAGCAGATACTCCATGTTGAAGAGTACGATTTACGTGAAGAAGAATGTAAATGTTGCCTTATTCTCAAAAGTTGTAACATAAAAAATCGGAAGTCATCAGCACTGAGCAGATAAGCAATTTCATCAGGGAAGCTGATAATGGAACATATCTAATGCTGAAGGTGATTTTAACAAAATATTAATAATAATTTGGAGTATTTTTGCAGAGTTCATATAAGTATTATTGTTTGGTTTCAAATATTTCAATATTATATCATATATAATATATATTATATAATCTGTTATCATCAGTCGCAACTGATGAAGTCATAATAAGCTTCAATCTGATTCTCACCAGCCGAGATTTGTTTCATTGTTTCACAATGTCAGTGCCTTTTTATTTTTATTCCTTAACAACCGCATAAAGCCCTGGAATTCTTCTAAATTTAGTCCAGTCAATGAATCCTACACAGATGGTTATATACTGCATGAAATTTGCGATAAGTTTCAACTTCTAAGTATCTTTGTTCTGAGAACCCCCTAGTAGCTTATTTATGATGCTTGAACGCTTCAAATACACGGTGTCCCATAATCAGACCAGCAAGTTGCCAGAAGTTATACATTCTTGTAGAAATATACAGGGTGAGTCTTTGAGCCCTGCGTTAATTTTAACCATAGGATCTTGAGATCAAAAGAAACAGTTTTTTCCCATACCGTTTTTTCATATTCAGCTGCGTTATAAAGTTATAAGCATTTTAAGTTTTCACATTGGGCAAATACTCCTCTGTAGTCCAGTTTAGTTTGAATGAAAATTACCTTCCACAGCATCCACTATTGAATCTGAATTGTTTAAACACATTATTTTCACTCTAAGAAGATTCACTCACTCATGTTTCATCAGATAATTATATGGATTTAATTTCTTTCAACTTCAAATATCTCAAAAATGTTGTAACTTAGGAAAAAAGATAATGAATGATTTTATCTGCAAAAAAGATTAATGATTCTAGGAAGTACAAGATACGGACCTTTAGTTCAAGTGATATTTGTTTTTCATGCAATTTAACCAATCTGTACAGTAGTAGTGAGAAACCCACAAGAAATGGAATGAATCTATTCATGCTAAAATATGCACGACTGTTATCAAAAACCTTCTACAAGAGATGATTTCAATTGATATTGTCGTTTGAATATTACAGGTGAAAATGCAATTTTTTTATGAAATTACAACATCCTATATCTTTTGAACGGGCCAAATTTGGAAAAATGTTATAGGAAGAAAATGTTTCTTTTGACGTCAAGATTCTATGGTTAAAATTAACGCAGTGGTCAAAGAATCACCCTGTGTATACTATTCGGTCAAGCAACGGACGCTTGGATAAACTACCTATTTGAAAATTACTTACCACACCACCTCCAATAGAATGGACCAAAACAGTTTTTCCCTTAGTTAGGCCAGCTAATTCGAAGAGTAAAATATAGGCTACAGTATAGTTCATTGTCATGGCAGCTGCATCAAGGAAACTTATGTTATTTGGCAATTTGAAAACGTATTTGGATGGAACCGTTACAAGTTCAGCCCATGCCTTGAACTCTGGTAAGGCTACCACACGATCTCCCACCTGCAAAAACATATTAAACATAAAAATGTATCCAGTCAAATATTCAAGAATCAACAAGGTCATTGAGAATAGTATATTCTGAAACAAACTGCAGAATGAGCAAGTGTATTGGAACTGCCTTCTTTAAACGATGTTGCTTAGAAAACATCATATAATTTAAACAAAATATTACTAGAAAAAAAAGAGTCTTTCACAAGAACTTTGATTTCTAAAATAAAATATAACAAAAAATGTTGATGACGATGATTCAAATTTTTATTGAATTACAAAAAGAAAGGTTTGGCAATTACGAATGAAAAATAATATCTGGCAAATGTCCACCACGACCACGCTGTGTGAAGTAAAATCTTTCATCGAAATTTTTAATCACTTTTTGGCAAAATGTCGGGTCTATTTCGGCAGACATCGCAGAGTTTGAGTTTCAAGGCTGAAATTGATTCGATTGGCTCCGTATAGACTCTGTCCTCAAGATAGCCCCACAAAAAATAATCCAGTGATGTTGAATCACACGATCTGGCTGGCCATTTAACAGCTGAATTGATCGTCTCATTGGCTGTGTGACAAGTGACGCAGTCTTGTTAAAACCACATGTCAGTGATATCCGTGTCATCAAAAATAGACCAAAATTGAGTTGTTACCATCTTGCGATTGCGTAATCCATTGGCCGTTACCCCATTTCCAGCCTCATCTTCGAAAAAAAAAGGCCCAATCACATAGCGCACCATACAGTGACTCGTTGAGCATGCAAAGGCTTCTCAATAATCGCTTTAGGATTTTGAAAAGCCCAAATGCGGCAATTTTGCTTAGTGACGTACCTTGACAAGTGAAAATGGGCTTCGTCTGAAAAAATGATTTTTTCAGAAAAACCAGCGAGTTGTTATAGAATGAATTGAGCGAATCTACGGTGATGTGAATGGTTGGCCGGCTTCAATTCCTGCACTAGTTGAATCTTTTAAGGCTTCAAAGCTAAATCCTTATGCAAAATTCGCGTTATGGTGGTTTGGGATAACCCCAGTTGTAGAGAACATCGAGAAATTGACAAATTTGGATTTTTTCAACACTATGGCTCACGGCTGCCATGTTTTCAGTTGAACGGCCCGGTTGAACATGCGTTGGTGTTGGCACATTTTGTACCGAGCCCGTCGACTCAAATTTAGCGACTAAATTCTTAATAGCGGCCACAGAAGGTCGATTATGTTGTCCGAAAATATCACGAATTTTACAGAATGTAATTTTAACAGAACCACCATTTTCATACAGGGTTTTAATTATTTTGATGCGAATTTCGAGCAAAAATGAATTCATTGTAATTGCCAAAGCATCTACTACGAATATGTCAAAAAACTAAATGTCATGTGGTAGGTGTGGCCACAATTAAAAACTAAGTTCTTGGTGAAAGACCCTTTATTTTGAAATCATCCATCAAGTTATTTGTGTACTTGTTACATAAATCGCTGTTATCAATCTCTATTTCAATTATCTTTATAATTTCGCATAAAGTTTAAATATAACGAGTCTCTTACGAAGGATTGTGTTCATTATGTATTTTACAAACTCATTCACAGTGGTGAAACAACAGTATGAAGTGAATAATAATAAAACTTACGGCAAGACCTTCAACCCCTTCGCCAAGTTGTTCAATTTCACCGGCACACTCGAATCCAAGGATGAAGGGACATTTTGGTGGTGAATCGATTGCGCCTTGGCGTACCATGAGATCCTGGAAATTGACGCCACTGGAAAGAAATTAAAAAAATTAGTATATGCGACAAAAACGCGAGCCGAACGGCTCTGCGCTATCCTAATTTCGATCTTACTGAAAGTGTTGATGAATTGATTTTTAGAAATCGGCCAAGCATTCTGCGAGTTGTCGAAAAATCGGCGACAAATATATGTAATGAAAATTAGCGTGAAGAATACCTCATTTGTAATATTTTTTTATTGACGCCATCTATAAAAGATGTTATTATAGCCATCGTTCCAGTAAGGAATTTCTACCCTTTTCAAATTGAAATTTTATAAATAAACCCTTCGAAAATCACTTAATACTCATTTTTTCATGAAATTTGAACTAATTTCGAAAGTATCATAACTTTCCAAAGATTTCCTCGTTAGTATTGAAAATATAACACGATATATAACGTGTTTCCTGCAGGTTTTTTCATGAAGATTTACGACCAAGGTTTGTGAGGCCAAAATTAAGGGTTACAACGAAAATAATACATTGCATCACTCGATTTGCTTTACTTTCTCGGCGGAAAAAGAATAATTCACCATTTTGTATAAGTTTCAGCCTTTCTTCTTGAAAGGCATCAAGAAAATAACAGGTTTCGTCAATAAGAGGTTTCGTTCTGAACACCAGCTATTTAGGCAGCTCTCATTTTAGACCGAATGCAAGACAACTGAAATCTGATATTTCGGGTAACTACAGGAAACCACTGACATAAAATGAGAAGTTCCTGGCAAGTTCATCATGTGATCACTTCAAATTTTTTTCTTCGCATTATAATAATCTGGTCTGCTTTATTGATCGTGAATTAGAATATAACATTACTAGCAAGGTAAGAGAGTTTTTACTGGCGAATATAGGGTTACCTCCTTGAGGATTAAAACCCGTTATCTTGCGTGTATTGTTTTATATTTTATTTGTTTCTCCTTTGTAAAAAGGTTAAATAAATTCCAAACATATCTCAATAATTTGTCGCAAATGTCGTACGCTATGGAAGCGTTGCCATGAACATGTCTGTTTATTTTTCTTTACATTTGTTTTGGCGAAAGCGAAAGTGAATGTACCAAAAGAAATTATTGAGGCAGCCAGTAGTGTAGCTTCAAGTTTATTACCTGCAAAATCAGCTTCAAGGAGCGAGAATACGACGACTTTAAAAGTGACAAAACAAAAATAGTTTGATTGGGGTAACTGAAGATGTTTTGTTGGTCTACTTGAATCAACTATCAGCTAGATTCAACCCTAATACTTTATGGGCAAAATGGTCTATGCTGAAAAGCTGCTTGGAAATGAAAGAAAATCCCCCAGTTCGCAGGTTTGTTTTCCTTAAAAAATTTATTGAAGAAAAGGGCCAAGGTATTCCTAAGTAAAGAAGAGGCTGAACAATTTCTTTTACATGCTTCTGATGACCAGTGGTTGCTGGCGAAAATTGTAACAATATTTGTGGTATTTGGACGTTGTCAATGTGACGAAATTCTCGCCTTAAACATGAATGATGTAGAAGATATTGGACATCACAATACGTTATTGTGACATTGCGGCAAACAAAAAATTTAACAACAAGAAGATCCACCATAACCGATGATGGCTGCAGCTTCAAGCCCTGCATGTTATACAGGAAATATGTAAATCTTCGGCCTCCTGGAACAGAAAACCTAAGATTTTTTTGGCATACCGATATGAAAAGTGCATTTCCCTTAATGCTGGCCAGCACACTATTGGTGGTGTCCCAAAGCAAATTGCGAAATATTTAGGTTTAAAAGACCCAGAGTTATACACCGGCCACTGTTTTCGCAGAACTGGAGCCACTATTGTTGCGGATTCGGGTGGAGATATTTTAGCACTAAAGCGTGCAGGAGGAGTTAGTGACTTGATAAAATAAACTTTCTTGATTAATATTGTGTTTTTGAAACTGACGTTTACAAATGAGAAACAAATAATAATTATTTTCACACTCAACGCCTGTGCGTATCTACCTATCTGACAATATAGGTACGTAATGCATAATAAGATGTAATAATAATTCTACAAGAGTTCCATCACAACGTTTTCACGTCAACAATAAATTAGGGTTGCATTTTATATTTCGGGGTTGGACAACCCTCGTGTTGCAATCTGTCAGCTGACTGCTCTATCGTAAAGCTCGACATTTTTAAGGTTATACGTTGTCAGAACGCATTGACATACTATCTGGTATATAACGCCTTTGTCATATATAACCTTTAGAAAAGGCAGTAAATTTCTATACTTCTTGATCTCAAAATTCGGTTCTTAATATCAAATATAAACTCCTCAAGGCCGTAACGAAAAATAATGCTTTTCCCAATTGGTTGTAAAAATATTCCAATCAGTTTCATTTTGCACCTGGCAACGCTAGTATTGTCAAGACCAGGAATATAAATAGTTCCCCTCGTATTTTTTCTGAAAGATCTCATAAATGAAGCAAGGTGGTTCCATACCACCAGATGTTTGGGAACACACATGGAAAGAATCTCATAGAATCCGGTACAATTGAACTGACTCAAGTTTTTATCGACTTCCGGTACACTGAAAGAAACAATATGCTCCATTTTTTATGAATTAAGAATATTTGAACACGAAATTATCCGACTAATTCAGAATTATCCAAGAATCGCCCTATATAGAAATTAAAAAGAAATGTTTACATGCCGGCCGAAAGAGATGTTTATCTAAATGTGTGAATGTCCCCAACTTGCGTGACAGCAATGACGTATTAAAGGAATACCTCATAAATCGTTCGAGAGAGAATATGAGATAAAGAGAACATGCAAGAACGTCGAACGCGTATACGAATGAAAAGAGGAATTTGTTAATCACCCTTTGAATATTTTCCTTATATAACCAACATTTCAGATAACCACTGTACTGAATAATATTTCATTTTTGAATTTCCCGCCATTGGCAGAAGGCGACAACGCCCTCTGTGAACTGTAATTAGGTTAAGTCTATGATTATTTAGTTATTTAATTCAACATCATATTACAACAATAACACGTTAAAATTAACAAATTTGAATTTAAAAACTGAACAAGTAAAGAAACCAAACGAAATTATAATTTTCTTCTCAACAATGAAAGCAAGCACTAATGTAAACCAGAGATAACCATTTTCATGTGTTTCTAAAAATCTTTTTCACATTGCATCTGAAACTAAGGAAAGTTACGGAAAAAATATCTAAGTTTTCACCTAAGCTATTTAAAATTGATAAACATCTCTCTGGGTAGATGCATAATTCGTCCAGTGAGCCATTGGACGAAAGAGTGGATTAGTACGAGTGAGTCTTCCAGGTACATTAAATGGTATTAACGACAACAAATCCGGGCAATCAACAACAGAATTCAGAATCTATTATAAATAGTAGAGATAAGCTGCGTGACGCCTGCTAGACAGTTTCTCAAAACCGAACATGAACATATCCATAATAATAGGGTAACAACCGTCCAATGGAATGTTTGTATGCCAGAACATGCATGAACCTTCGCTAAATCCCTTCAATACGGCCCACATCACAGGCATTTATTTATTTATTCACATCACATACATACAGGCATTCGTCCAGAAACAGTATTCACATATATACAAACTATTTCCAACAATAGGAAATTCCTAGAATTCACAAAATAACAAGAAACTATCATCCAATGCCAAATAACATAAAATATCAACCCGAAAAATGAACAAAACAAGCTTACATTAAATCATAAAATTATCGATCCGAGGCCTCAAGATTGGCCCTGACAGTTTTCTCCAACCTTACCAATGGATCGTGAAAAATATCAAAGTTCACACAAAGGGCATTACATGTCGTCATAACTCTATGGAGTGGGGAGTATTGCGCCGAATTAGTGTTTCTGATAGTGCCATAGAAAGTACCGAAGGATCTCAAACCTACATTTATAATAAATATAAAAAAAAATATAAAATTCAAAATTTCCGACGCCAAAAACCGACCTTACATGCGAATAATACATCCGTAAGCTATCTGCGATTGGACAAACTCATCATGTTGAATCTGCGTCGAATAATCGTGATCAACAATGATTAATTTACTCTTGTAAGCTAGATATCTCAAGAACCTATTCTGAACACTCTCCAAGCACTGTACGTAGCATTTATACCTTGGGTTCCATACAGTGGACGCAAAATTCAACCTACTGTGGACAAAAGAATAATAAAGAGTCAGCAGTGTTTTATTTTCCTTGAATTGGACACTATTACGGATAATGAAAACCAGCATTTTATTGGCATTATTCACAATTTTCTCTATATGCAGGTTGAAAATAAACCTTGAATCCAAAACAATGCCTAAATCTGAAACATTGTCGACCGCCTTGATAGGTCTACCATTTATGGAGTAATCAAAATCCAGAATATTAGTGTTTCTAGTAAAAGATATTCTACAACACTTCTCAAAGGTGATAAACATAGAATTCTCTTCACAATACTCCTGGAGTCGCATAACATCCTGTTGTAGCTTCAGGCAATCACTCCATGTTTTCACTGGTCTGAAAAACATTAATATAATATAATACGGAAACCAAATCACTCATCCATATTTCAGTATGGAACTAACGAAAGAGTTTATATATGGTGCAGAAACCAAACTCGTGAGAGTTTCGCATAATAAACCCCAACATGCAGACTGCCCTCGAGCAGATATTCTCGATGTACTGTTTGAGGTTCAAACGATGATCCAGTCTCGCACCAAGATCGTCAACTCATTTTAAGGGCGAAACTCCAAGCTAGTAATAATCATACTTGATGTTGCTACTCTAACGTAGGTACTTATGCTTATGTTGGCGAACTGTAAAAGTGTCTTTGGTTAAATCAATTGAACCTATACGCTCAAAGGTTTCCTTTAGTTTAAGTCGATGTCCAAACTTCCTCAGAAAAAGATGTCCTTTGGGCACCTTTATCTTGTCAGTTTTTTTTTGTCTTCCAGCACTTGCCAAAGTTTGGCTAATGGAATACTATCATATGCTTTTTGAAGATCGATAAATATCATGTGTGTCTCAAGATTGTTTTCTGAACACTTTTCTATTTTGCAACTACATATTAATACGTGCTAAAAATCAAGTTAAAGCAATAACTTTTCGGCCAGAAATTATTCCCCATAAAATCAAACTTGACGTGTTTCAAGCTTCCTTCGACAGCAAACTCTCATGTAAATAATAACTTCCAGCCTGTATATTTAGCATAAGTAGAAATGAACAGTTTTTAATAGCCTGATTCTTGATAAAGATTGTACTACTTTATGAATGGAATTGGCGCCAAGAAGTCGACGGCCAGCAATCATTCACCCCTCTTGTACTCAAAGGGGAGACAAGTTGAAACCATAACAACTTGACCACACACAGTAACAGCGTTTGCTACCAGTTCAATTGTGTTCTACCTGGGCGCAATTTTAAATTACCGACTTATTGATTTGCGATGAAGTTTGTGGTTGAGATTAATATACACACAAAGTGATGCAGGTCTCGATAAAATGAATAAAAAGTGTAAGAATTTCGTTCACTTGATGCTTAGTACATCCACCAATTATTAACACCGAAAAAGGCTTTGAATGAGTATAGGAAGCATAATAAATATTCATCCAAAAGCAAAAACATTCGCATTCAAATGTGGTGAACCTGGCACAATTCTGATATAGTAGATTATAAAAAATGTGGGAAAGGACTGACTTGAGATCAGGAGTTGTTACAAAGTCCTTTTCCATAAACACGTTTCAATAAACATATATCTTGAACCATCAATAACCAAACTTGTTTTCCCCAGTATTCTTTCAACCACATACCCAATTCTCTCAGTAACAGATTAACAGAATACGTTGCCTTTTATATTACGGGATTAAGATCAAAACCAAATGCGTTTGAACCAATTGTCGAAGCACTTTCGCCACTCTGATTGAGGAATCTACTAACCCAAACAACACACACCGATCTAAATGACATCCCATTTATGTCAAAAGAGATCTCAAAACATCTTAATCTTTAACACGTTGACGGACAGTACCTATTCGACAGTCGCTTTTGATGTGTCACACGTATATATTCATCAAATATGGGTCAAAATTCAAGTGATATATATCAAATTGTTCGTAGTGACTTCAAGAAGGTGAATATGGGAAAAAAATAACAGACGGCTATAGACGCCACTGCCACAACATGATCATTTTTCTTAACCGTATATGACATGGACGTCCATAGACATTCACATCTTAAGAGGAAAATAAGTAGATTTTTTATTTTTTAAGTTTAATATCAAGAAGTATAATAAATCAAAACTGTTTGAATTAGTTATGCCACAATTTGAAACATGGAGCTGGACACAAAGGAGGCTTGTCTGCACAATTTTCACACCTATATCTAGTTTCCCTTCTTCTGCCTTCTTTGGTGCATTGTCTGCATTTTAAAAATGCATGTTTTTTCTTGGAACTTTCTGTTATGGGAATCTCTTCTGGAAAATGTTGTTCACCAACAGAGATGCTGGTTTTATTCTTCATAGATTGTAGCCTTCTGAAAAGTGTTTCAGCTTTATTGGTTTCATCAATTTCCAGAAGGGACTTTATAATAGCTTCTCTAAATTCCACCATTTTAATATTCTTCTTAAGGCCTTTTTTATAGAGAAAAAAAGAGTTCCAGACCGATATATCTAATAAGCGGAACAAAATTTTTTTGTACCACCGGATGGTCTTACGTGGGCAGCTATAATAGCTCAGCATTTGATCACTTCTATCTATTCCGGACATATGCTGGTTGTACTCATGTACTTCACGTGGTTTTTTTTTCTCTATCCCATACTTATTTTGGACCGTGATCATCTCTGGATGAACTGCCGTCGTTATAGTGAGAACATCCCTCTTGTCCTTCCATTTACTCACATAAACACTAGTGCCCTGTTTTTTACTCCAAACATGTTCCCCTCTTTTGAGTTTTTTCGCGACGATTTCTTTAGGGTTACCACGTCGATTAGCTCTAAGTGTTCCAGTGCAGTGGGTTTTCAACTTGAGCAGATTTGATGAAAGCGATACGCTATTATAATAATTGTCCATGAACACGTGATGCCCTTTGTTCAAATATGGCCCGAGTAACCTTAAAACCAGTTGTTCTGTTTTTGGTATATTTCCTGGCGAGGGTTCAGCGAAGTCACGTCCCTGGTAAATTTCCAAATTGAGAATGTAACCCTCATGAGTTGTAAGCTCATAAAACTTTATTCCATATTTTGATTTTTTATTTTTTATGTATTGTCTGAAAATAAGACGTCCTCGGAATAGCAACATTGACTCGTCTAGAGAAAGTTTTTCACATGGTGAATACACAGAGTTACTATTTCTTATTACCAAATCCATTATGCTTCGTACTTTATGAAGGCGATCTTGTTTATCAAATATCTCAGGAACTGCGTTGAAACATCTGAGTATTTGCTCAAACCGTCGTCCGCTCAAAATGTGTAGAAAAATCGGATGATAATATAATGGGTCCTGAGTGAATAACTTCCTTATAACAGGTATTTTCACCATTCCTTGCAGAAGACAAAGCCCGAGGAACCTCTTCATTTCTGATTTCGTGACTGGTAGAAATTTAAGATTTCTACTATTCCTTGTTTTTGGACGATTTGAAATCATTAACTTCGCACCATAATTGTTGGTGCTGGAAATCAAGAAATTCATCACATCATCATTCCATATTTGTTCAAATATTTCTATAGGGGACATATTCTCTATTTGGTTGATTTTGATACCACTCTGAGTAACATCAAACTTGAAATTAGGTATTTCCAAGGCTTCCTCTTTCCACATGCTTTCATCGTCTGAATTTTCATTTTCGCTTTCATTTTCATTATCATTATCATTTTCGTTTTCATTATTATTTTCGTCTTCGTGTTCAATTTGGTTTTCAATTTCGTTCTGAACTGAATTCGGTTCATGACTTTGAACATATTCGTCATTTCCCATATGATGTTCTTTGCGACTATCTGATTCACTAGAAGTTTCATCTGAGGGAACATAATCTAAATCACCATCAAATTCTCCATCGTCACTGAAAGGTTCAGGCTCTGACTCTATCTCAGACTCAATGAGAGCCAATTCGTCATCTTCAATCTCCTCAAACCAGCGTAATAATTCCGCTTCTTTGCGAGAATCCATAATTCTAGAAATGGAATCATAACAATTTTAGCTAAAATATGAAAGATAAGAGAAAGTAGGATTAACTTACGATAACTCCAATATAAAAAGATCTGCGAAAAGACCGTAATTTCTCAGAAAATAACAACACTACACTCTACACTTGAACTAGCAATGAACGCGATGAAGAGCTGAAAAGGCATATTGCAACGCGAATAATTCGTTTAAGATCGTCGTCTTTCGGTTCCACAAAACTGAATTAAAGTGAATGGTATGACACTCTCCCGTAATATCACCCTATACCGACGTCCAGGAGCGTTGTGTCAATGTTTGAGGCATTTATAGCAAGACGCCAATGGACGTCTCAAAATGGTGGTGTCACATTACGCACGTCGACCTGAGCGTCAATAGACGTCGCTGTCCGTCAACGTGTTAATATGATTAAAAATAGATTATCCAAAATATATGTTTTTTATGAATGATGTTTTTTAAATGTCTTTTAAACGTATGATCTAATTATTGAAGAAATTCCACTTCCAAGAATGCCTTCTGTCGGACGGAATTTTGGAAATCCCTAAATTTAGCTACCTGAACTTTTGTACACGTCCGAACTCTTTCAGTTATTCAAAATTCATTCTGTCTACACTTCTGAAGGTGGTCACTTCTAGAAGTGAATACTCTCTCAAGACGCTCTCGTGCACAGTATCTTCAAGTAGGTTCTCTTATCAATTTACTTTTCACGAGTCCATAACGGCACTCAGAACTACAAGTTCCCCTTAAAGATCTCTCAAAATAATCTGTTTTCGGATCGGTTAGTTACCCTAGTTCATGTGTATGTGAATTACTCAGTTGATATTCTCTACGTAAAAGAAAAAGGTTGTGAATTGTGAACCTGTGACGCAATTACGTATCGCCAAGGCACAATTCATCAGTGGAAGTTTGTGAAGCTTTATCCAAAGTGCCTGCACCTTATTCAGAGAAATCTATCCTCGACGATTGAAGCAGAGCTCGAAACTCCGGCAGACCTCAATGATGGCGTTATTAAGAGGGCGGTTCAAGACTGGCTACGTCTTGCCAACCAGATATATGAGTAGGAGAAGAGGAAAACAGATGTTAGGACAGAAATTGATTCTTGAAATGTTAATATTATTTATTTTTGATTAGAATATATACTTAGTTATTTTTTCATCAGGACATTGTTTTTGTTTCCTTTCTCCTATTTTGGATACCAACCTGATCTAACAATTGCATACAAAAATGAACTTCTAAATCCCCAGTCTATGAATCAAACTATATCATCGATTCCATTATTTAGACTTGATCTTTACAGTGTTTGACTTGAAGATAAGTGACTTCTTAAGTATTTCATTATAGCTACTTCTTAATCTTTCTCCGTAAGTATTCTTGCTCTAAATTTCACATTGATAGATCATAAGATATTTAAAAATATCTTACATACTCAGAAAGTTTGAAATTATTGGGAATTCAAAATATATCCATGCATACTTTCAAAATTTCAGCAAATATATTTATGATGACCTTGAATACATAAAATGTCAATTTTTTGAATTTGCAGACGATGAACCTTTCTTCGAAACATACCATGATCGTTTTTGAGATCAGAAATTTCACCTATTATAGAGAGGCTTCGTTTTACGAACAATAGATTATCACCAGGAAGTACATTTGCAAACGTCTATTACATATCAAACAGTATACTAACTTAAGATAAACTAAAAGAAATCTGAAATTGTACGTATTATAGAGATGCTTCGTTTTACGTATAATAGATGATCACAATAAAATACATCTGCAAACGTCTATTACATATCAAACAGTATACTAACTTAAGATCTGAAAATTGTACGTATTATAGAGAGAATTCGTTTTACGTAGAATAGTTGATCATAACAAAATACATCTGCAAACGTCTATTACATGTCAAACTGTATATTAACTTAAGATAAACTAAAAAAAAATTGAAATTGTACGTATTATAGAGAGGCTTCATTTTACGTAGAGTAGATGATCACAATAAAGTACATCTGCAAACTTCTATTGCATGTCTTAAAGTATACTAAATTATGATACACTAAAAAAAATAAAAAATTTGACCTGTTATAGAGATACCTCATTTCACGTAGAATAGATGCCTTGAAAAGTCATACTTTTCAACGTAAATCTCGCGGACATTTTTCCGTCTAATCTAGGTTACAAATTTTGAATTACTGATGTTTTATAGATCATCTAAAAATCTATAGCGTTTCATCTATTACATGTTTTTTAGACGTGTGTGTGTTGTTTGGGAAACATGCATTCTGAACGCATCAACCGCTTCGGAAAAATGTATTGGCTTATAGGCAGCAAGTCCAAATTGAACCTTCAAAATAAATTAATAATATATAAGGCAATCATCAAACCAATATTGATGTACGGCATACAATTCTGGGGTGGCGCTAAGCAATATTCAAATTATCCGAAGACTACAATCACTATTCATGAGGATTTAAGAGTCCGTATGTCAACACAGAAATACAGAACCACTCGAGAAGATATAATAAGAAGCTGCAAGTACATGCCAACCAATTGATCTACTTACTGACAGAAAACCCATACAATTTACGAAGCTTGAAAAGGACCTGGCCAAACGATCTAACTAGCTAATCATAACTAAGAATCCATCAATATAAAGTACTTTCTGTACATAAGTCTGTATACAGGGTGTAACTAAATAAGTGTAAAATATTTAAGGGGGTGATTCCTCATCGAAAAAAAGATAGGATCTTTCATATAAAGAAACTTCATTGGAGCATCCATTGTTAAGATACAGCCCGTGGGAAACGGTTCGCATTTATGACGATGTACCTACCTCTGTAGTTTTTGCTGCGAACTGGTTTATTTTGGGCAGAAAACTCATGAGACATTTTTTGTTTAGAATGAAACAGGCTATCGGAAATGAATTTTTAAATCGTAAACAAATAATAAAACAAAAAGTTACAATGGAAATAAACTTTAGGGGTTGCGTTTCCCACCCTTACAACCATGGGGTAAACCAAATAAATAACTGGATAAGTGTCTTTTTGCTAGTAGGAAACGTTAGATTAATTTCAATATTGTAACTTTTTTGGTGCTTGTGAAAAAAAATGTTATTCAAATTTTATGTACTCCCTTTGAGGGGCTGTATATTAACAAGGGATGCTCCAATGAAGTTTCTTTAGATGAAAGATCCTATCTTTTTTTCGATGAGGAATCACCTCCTTAAATATTTTAAACTTAGTTAGTTACACCCTGTATACAACACATTTACTCAATGCGTTTTAAAAGAGATTGTAAATCTGAATGAATGCAATACAAAAAAAATTTAGTAAGCACTGACGTGAGGTCAGATTGCTTTGGCGCTCTTGTTGACCTACTTGCGAGTAAATATTCAAACCTTAACAAATCTATAAGCTCTCTGATCGGGTGAACAATAGTCTTTTTCCGTACTATGGGACAATGTGATGTAAATATGAAAGCCTAATGAATAAACAAACCTTTATCTCAATTTGAAAATAACTACTCATAATTTTCACCAAATTTTGTTCTATGCTTCTCCTAAAAACATACGTCATTGCTTTTCTGAGTTTTGACAACGCCATCAAATTCTTTCTCTATGATAAAAAATTTTTTATTAATATTACGTCTGTGCTTTTCTGAATTTTGACAACGTCATCGACATCGAATTCTACCTCTATGAATTCTATGAAAATTTTGATTGATATTACGCCAACTGACACTGATATCTAGGTCCGCAAGTTGTCAAACGAATATCGATCTGTGATGGCAAATCTTTCAATGACAAAGCTCGGACTTCATGACATTTCTATTTTCTCTTGAGTAAATGAAAAAAAATGATCATATCTTCAGAAGGGGGAAAGCTACGACAATGAAATTTGAGAAGGAGTAAGATATCGGTAACCTCAATATATATACGGATTTTTATTTAAATCTTAATGAAGTCTTAGGAGATATTGAGTATTGAAAATGTTTTTTTGGGAATTTTTAAAATTTTCTAGCGTGACAATTTCTGCGAAATTTTGCAAGCCGTTTCGCTTCAGCCTCCCTCAATAACATTCCAAGTATCAACTTGATCGGATGGATATTCTAGTAGTTATTGAGGAAACAAAATTTCAGATGCTCATAACTACTGAACCATCCGACGGATTTGGCCCAATAACGAACTTGACCGAGATATTTGGACAATTAACCTATTCTGAAAATATGAAAACTCTAGCTGAATTCTTTTGGATGCTAGAGAGGATACGGCCGGCCGGCCGGCCGGCCGGCCGGCCGGACAGACTCAACTTTCGCCACGAATTCTTCATCAGGGAGTCGAACCCAATCGATTGAGACCATTTTCGGCTCGATATTCCAAAATTACAGACATTCGGGCAAATGATAGGCACTCTGTTCGGGTGAACAAGAGCGCCAAAAATGCAGACAATAAAAATATGACTATTTATACGTAGAATATTCCATCCAAAATAAATTTGTTTATATTCACATAAATAACATTGAAAATAAATATGGATAAATAATGTTTGTAGCAAAATGCATTATGCTTAGGAGAACCAATGAATTGCATATAAAATAATAATTTATTTTATCTTTGTTTTTGGCGCTCTTGTTCACCCGAACAGAGTGCCTATCATTTTGCCCGAATGTCTGTAATTTTGGAATATCGAGCCGAAAATGGTCTCAATCGATTGGGTTCGACTCCCTGATGAAGAATTCGTGGCGAAAGTTGAGTCTGTCCGGCCGGCCGGCCGGCCGTATCCTCTCTAGCACCCAAAAGGAATCAGCTAGAGTTTTCATATTTTCAGAATAGGTTAATTGTCCAAATATCTCGGTCAAGTTCGTTATTGGGCCAAATCCGTCGGATGGTTCAGTAGTTATGAGCATCTGAAATTTTGTTTCCTCAATAACTACTAGAATATCCATCCGATCAAGTTGATACTTTGAATGTTATTGAGGAAGGCTGAAACGAAACGGCTTGCAAAATTTCGCAGAAATCGTCACGCTAGAAAATTTTTAAAAATTCCCAAAAAAATTTTCAATACCCAATATCTCCTAAGACTTCATTTAGATTTAAATAAAAATCCGTATATATATTGAGGTTACCGATATCTTACTCATCCTCAAATTTCATTGTCGTAGCTTTCCCTTCTGAAGATATGATCATTTTTTTCATTTACTCAAGAGAAAAATAGAAATGTCATGAAGTCCGAGCTTTGTCATTGAAAGATTTGCCATCACAGATCGATATTCGTTTGACAACTTGCGGACCTAGATATCAGTGTCAGTTGGCGTAATATCAATCAAAATTTTCATAGAATTCATAGAGGTAGAATTCGATGTCAATGACGTTGTCAAAATTCAGAAAAGCACAGACGTAATATTAATCAAAAAATTTTTTATCATAGAGAAAGAATTTGATGGAGTTGTCAAAACTCAGAAAAACAATGACGTAAGTTTTTAGGAGAAGCATAGAACAAAATTTGGTGAAAATTATGAGTAGTTATTTTCAAATTGAGATAAAGGTTTGTTTATTCATTAGGCTTTCATATATACATCACATTGTCCCATAGTACGGAAAAATACTATTGTTCACCCGATCAGAGAGCTTATAGATTTGTTAAGGTTTGAATATTTACTCGCAAGTAGGTCAACAAGAGCGCCAAAGCAATCTGACCTCAAGTCAGTGCTTTCTAAATTTTTTTACTAGTAGAATTGATTATTTCGATATGTAAGTGAAAAAGAAACACAACATCCAGGGAATTGATAACCCTCTGATACAATTACATTATTTACAATTTCACAAACATCCGTGGAATGTTTTAGATATACGACGAAGTTGATTCAAAATAATGTAAATATTTTCTGTTGTTTGCGTAATAAATGATACTTTATTTAAATGCTGAAACAAATTTTGACAAACGACTTTTTTCTATACATTAGATTTCATCACAATGTTGCAGGTAAAAGATGTGTATATTTTTTTCTTCAATGCCTTCATCTTGAAAACAGATACGAAAATATTTTTCTAGACAAATCCCAATTATTTTTTTTATCTATCCCATATACGGAATCACCTTTTTTGAAAAAACCTGTACAGGGCACGTATCCATTTCATTCAGTTCATCTATTTTTGGAGCCAGTATGATCTGACAAGGTTCTTCGAAAGCGAATCGGAACAAGATCGTTGCCTATACCTCTATGAAAACTTCTCAGCATGAATATCCTATATCTGAAGACTAATTATCCTTCACTGATGTCTTCCAGATATTCCATTCATAAAAATATGACCCCACACAATTTATATTATTTAATCAATGTGTGAGCCACTTTCGTGTTGTTAAGAAAGTCAACAGTCAATTTAAGAAGACAGTTAACAGCCCAAACGGTCTACAAGTAACGTAATATCCGATGTCGAAGAACCATATCCGGTAGCAACGCCGAAGCTGAAGGCTTAACAAATCATTCATTGTCATACTTCAAAGATGACTCAACGGCCGACTATCCACAAGTAGGTACTCTATTAGTGGCTACTAACCTGATAATAGACCGGACGTAAACGAGATAAGAAGTAATGAACTGGAAGAATAAAATACGTATATTGAATCCATTAAATCCGTATTGATCCAATTTCGTCCACTTGAACGCCGTCCGAGCAAAGAGATTTCAGAAACTCGTCAATCTCAAGATTTCAAACTGTTTTTCAATCGGATATTTCATGAGCGATTTAAGATTTCACTCAACTTATTTCGGGATTGCTTGAGCAATACAGCAATGCAGAAAAACTTAAGCTTTATCACTCAGAAAAGCACACTGAAGAGGGTTAGAGATGGTGGTGACTAGTAAGAGCACAGAGTTCGATGCCTGCAATGAGCTAATGAGCAGTTTACACAATTTTTTTAAAATGTTGTTATTTTTTCGATAATAATTGATTCAGGGTTATTCACTAACTCAAGTTGTATAACAACTTTCGATAGCCACTGCTACCCTTTTTTGATATTCTCTAACTAACCGTTAACAACTGTTGTTATCATAACAACTTTTTATGAAGATAGTCATGGCAACACCGCAAAATAGTTCAAATGTCCGTTTTCTCGATTCAACCATAGACAAATGATATAGATTTGTCTGTGGAATAAGCAAATTAAAGCAAATACATAACCGTCAAACTCAAGAGAAATTACCGTTAAAGAAAGTAGTGAAAAAATTTTAATTATATTCGGTGAAGCTGTACTATAAATATGGTGAGGTGTTATATATAATTTAACATCTATTATTTTACACTAAAAAAGGGTTAAAAAGAGTAGCAATGAACAATATCAATTTATGATGAATTTCCTGAGCGAACATAAAGTGATGATGAAAGGAAAAACTTTCGCCAACTGAATGAGTAAAAGTTGAAAAATTGTGGATATGAAGGGCAGCGTTAAACCTTTGAAACAGTGGCACATTTACCCTACAATCCTCTATATTAATACCTTTGTAATTACTGATTCATTAAAAAGTTTATTTGCACTAAAAATGCAATTCTTATTCGATTAAAACGTCTAATTGTTCACATGAATGAACAAAACAATAAACAAACAGTAGCCAACAAGAGTGGTAATCGATAGCAACACCTATAATATAAGTAGATATATCTTTGATCGTTGATGACGAGATATTGTTGATGATGGAGCTCGTGTTGAATGATTGTTTGGGCTATTACCATCATCTATTGTGGATGTAATGTTTTCCGACGTTTCGATAGACATCTTCTATCTTTATCAAGGAGAAAAGTAAGAAACCTTTTGAAAATTATCAATTTTCAAAAAGTCAATTGACAGAAGACATGAAAGAAAATGAACGATGTTATATACTCATCTGTGATATGATGATCTTTTTAAGTTGGATCGAACTATCGGCGTCCAAACTTCTGGCAGATCTATAGATGGAGCACTTATGGAATCAGGTGTTATTTTCATAAATGCTGCTTCTTCGATTTTTCTTCTTGCAAGTTTTTCTTCTTTGGATATTATTGATGCTTCATTCCACTTTATACGATGATTCTCATCTACAGCATGTTGGACCAACCTGGATTTGTCGCTGTCTAGTACTCGTAGAAGCTTCTGATGTTCTTTTATTCGTACATTCAGAGGGCGTTTAGTTTCTCCGATGTAAGATCTTCCGCACTCGCAAGGTAATTCATATATGCAGTTCTTTGTCCTTTGTGTCTCATTATTAGGCTTAACTTTTGTAAGTTTAGCTCTGATAGTGTCTTGAGTTTTGAATGCAGTCGTTATGTTGTATGTATTTCCAATTCTTCTCATTTTCTCCGACAAACCTTTTACATAAGGAATTACGGTTTTAATGGTCTGATTTATATCTGTTGGTTCAGGTTGACTTTCTCTTGTTCGTCTAGCTTTTTCTAATATCTTTTTGGGGTAGCCATTGCTTCTAAGAGTTTTCGAGATGTTATTTATTTCTTCATTTTGGTCTTCTTCAGTGCAACAAATATTTATTGCTCTATCAACTAAACATTTTGCTACTCCCAATTTAGTGTTTAGTTGATGGTTTGAATCAAAATGTAGATATTGTCCTGTGTTCGTTGGCTTATACACAGTGGTTCTTGGGATTCCATTTTGTTTATGTACGAGTACATCTAAGAATGGAAGTTGTCTGTCTTTCTCGATTTCAATTGTGAATTTAATTGATTCCTCTTGATTGTTTAGATATTGAAGGAATCCATCTATAGTGTCTCTTCCATGTTGCCAAATAATGAAAGTATCATCTACATATCTTTTTCACAGTTTGGGTTTAAGTACATATTTTTCTAATGCCTTCTGTTCGAAAATTTCCATATATAAATCAGCTAAAATTGGTGATAGTGGTGAACCCATGGCTATTCCAAATTCTTGTTGATAAAAGATGTCTTCAAATTGGAAATATGTTGTTTCAATACAATACATCCACAATAGATGATGGTAATAGCCCAAACAAAAAACAAAAAATAGGCTGATTAACTACTATTTTTTTATGAAATAGCTTCTTCAATAAAAGATATGAATTTTTGAAATCTCGCTGGCAGAGAGCATTAAATCTACACAAAAAAAACTGGAAAACTAAGAGAAATCGCAGAACGTACATCGTGATTTTCGGATGCGAAATGTTACTAATTGAACCACCTATATGTATATGTTCGAGAAGGTGGAGTTAAACTAAAGAATTACATAAAACAAATTCAATTCAAGCATTTTCCAGATTATGTAGTATCATCATCACTTTTGATGCTCCAGATTCATTAATCATGTGGATCACCATAAACATACAGACAACGAACTGCTTTATTCTTTAACAACGCTTCATAAATAATAAAAAATGTGTTTAGATAAAACTAACGAAGGTATGTCGTTAACCGCTTTACAATTTTGTGTGTTTATCTTCAATTATCTGAGGACTTCATTGAGGCTAAACCTTATCTTTTTGATTTGGCTTCTTCGGTCAAGAAATGTTGCGAGTTCATTTTGCAACAATCCATTTATCTTTAAGAAATTATTTGTGTTTATGTATACAGGGTGGCCATTTGAAATATGAACGATATAAGATTAAGATTTAGATTAAAAGCAGCTATATTACTCGTAATTTGACAGATCGATACGTTTGGATAGGTTTCATTATTACTTTTCTCTGTGGAATAACAATGGAACCAGAGATATATACGCGACTATTCTGAGATTGAAGAATGAGAGTCACAGGCCTCATACATAAAAATGAAATATCAGTCGAGTTGTGACGTTACTCATATTACTTCTGAATACTCTATGTTCGGTTGCCCATGACAATCATGTATTAAAATAGAAAGAAATTGTGCATTAAAATGGGTCATTAATGCATGATTTTGTGAACGTTAAACAGAGCTTTTATTGGGAGACTAAATATTGTAAGCCCAAAGTTCAAATGAATATATACAGGGTGGCCATTTGAAAACAAAACAGACGAGATTACAGACAAAATAAATTTTTTCGATAGAAATGCTCGGACAGGTCGATTTCTGTTTTGAGGGGGAGAACTTAAGATATAGGTTACGGACGCATAGCGCTTCAATCCTTGCTACTACAACCCTCACTCCCAAATTTTGAATAGGAAAGATGGGGTGAGTGATACCTCATTTGAAAAGTATTTTTATACTGATTTCAGCACAGTAATTGTTTTTTCATTTTATGCATTAGTTCTCGAAATATTCTCAACTAAGTATTTGAAAATGTTTTTTTGTGAAAAATTGACATTTTGAGCTTCAAAACAACCATGACTGTGGCTTCCTTCCTCCAATCCACTGACATAGAAATCTTTAATCAAGATGTCCAACAAACAAAGCGTATTGCGAAGGAGCTCAATCTTGCTGAAACTCAATCTAAATTATTATCTGGATCAAAGATTTCCAAATCGGTGGATTGGAAGAAGGGGTCCCACTGAATGGCCAGCCAGATCGCCAGATCTGTCACCACTAGATTTCTTTCTTTGGGGCTACTTGAAGAGTAAATTTACTCTACACAGCCCGATTCCATAGAAGATTTAAGAAGACGTATAGTGAACGAATGTCGAGAAATCATTCCAGAAATTCTGCGAAATGTGCGCCATCGTTTCGAACAAAACTTATTTCATTGTATGGAAGCTACTGGTGAACAATTTGAATATTTAATTAATTGATGTGAGTTTTTGATAAATTATTTACTTTACTTTGAAAAGTCTTATTTCTTAGATCAATACCTCAAATCGTTCTGATACCGTACAGTTGGAGAATGATTTCAGTGAATAAAACAGCTAGTCGAACATCTGACCCTAGTAGCATTAACACGTACGGTATGACTTCATTTGCCCAGTGGTAGATGTTTTGCAATTTCAAATACAAGTACGGAAATTTTGGATAAGCACGAAATGTCAATTATTCGCAAAAAATTAATTCAAGTGATAAAATTAACTACCGCATGAATATTTCGAAAGCTGGTGCATAAAATGAAAAAACAATTACTATGCTGAAATCAGTATAAAAATACCTTTGAATTGAGGTATCACTCACTCCATCTTCCCTATTCAAAAATTGGGGGTGAGGGTTGTAGCAGCAAGGGTTGAAGCCCTATGCTTCCGTAACCTACATCTTAAGATGCCCCCCTCGAAACAGAAATCGACCTGTCCGAGCATTTCTATCGAAAAAACTTATTTCGTCTGTAATCTCGTCTGTTTCGTTTTCAAATGGCCACCCTGTATATGAAAGCAAGTAAATGGGTCACAACTATGTTCTTAAGACGTATTAAAGAGTTATCGAAAACTCAAATAAAGGTTTCTTTACCTGGAATACCAAATTTGATCTATCGAAGTGCTTTCTTTGTGTTTTTACTTCATAATGACATTTTATTCAATTTGATAGTGAGATGATAGCGCAACGCGCAACATATTAATATTATTAGTTTGCTTTTTGTTTCTTTTATTGAATTTGTCAACTTATTTTATTGTGAGCAAACTATGTTTTCTTTTTAGCCATGTGAATTAACTTTTATTTTGTTATTCTGTGAGCTTATAGATTTCTTAACTCTTACCAAATAAATAATAATAATAAATTACAACATTTCGTGAAATTTTGTGAAAATGAAAGGCAGTTTTCGCATACCTAATAAACAAATAACTTATTAACTTTAATGTTGGTCCCTCTGATCCAACACCTTTTACCATCCATTTGGTAATAGCGTAATTCGACACTCATAAAATGTTTGGTCTTTGCTGGCAAAAACTGAACAAGGTGGTTTTTGACCTCCGCACTAAGTATTTAGGATAGAAATTATGTTCGATATAATAATAGGAGAATTTCATATATTTCTCATAATTATTCAGATGGAAACAAGATACCTCTGTTTTGTTGGGATTGGGATCTCCACTCAATAAAGTAATTCATTGAAATTTCCGAATCAGATGACAGTATGTTTTCCAGAATATGGAAATCCGAATGTTGGTAAGCAATAGCAATGTCGTCAGCATAAACAAATTTCTGAAATGATGTTGTGGGTAAATCACTTAGATATAAATTGAAAAGTAAAGGGGCCAGAACAGATCCTTGTGGAAGACCGTTTTTCAATGCTACTCTTATTGTCAAAAAAAAACACGAAAGCTTCTATCAGATAACACAATTTCCAATAATCTTACCATTTTACCACACTTCAGATGGATATAGGGTTTGAAAATTAATCCATGTTTCCACACAGTGTCATATTCCGAAGATAAATCAATAAAAGCAGCATCTGTTTTCAACCTATTATATATACAGGGTGAGTCTTTGAACACATTTTTTTCCTACAACATTTTTCCAAATTTGGCCTCGTTCAAAAGATATAGGGTATTGAAATTTCATAAAAAAAATTGCATTTTCACCTGATATACAAACGACAATATCAATTGAAATGATCTCTTGTAGAAAGTTTTTGATAACAGTCATGCATATTTTGGCATCAATAGATTTATTCCATTTCTTGTGGGTTTCTCACTATTACTGTACAAATTGGTTAAATTGCATGAAAAACAAATATCACATGAACTAAAGGTCCATCCATATTTTGTACTTTCATTAGTATTTTTTTGCAGATAAAATCAATCGTCATCTTTTTTCCTAAATTGCATCACTTTTGAGATATTTGAAGTTAAAAGAAACCAAATGTATATAATCATCTGATGAAACATGAGTGAGTGAATCATTTCTTAGAGAGAAAATAATGTTTTTAAACAATTCATATTCAATAGTGGACGCTGTGGAAGGTAATTTTCATTCAAACTAAACTGGACTACAGAGGTGTATTTGCCCAATGTGAAAACTTAAAATGATTATAACTTTTTAACGCAGCTGAATATGGAAAAACCGTATCTTTTAATCTCAAGAACCTATGCTTAAAATTAACGCAGTGGTCAAAGACTCACCCTGTATATATATATATATATAATATTTGTTTCCATAATAATTTAATAGGCCATCCGCCTTGGGACACCCGATATATGTTGGCCATTGACGTGTATTAAATTTTGATAAGGATGTCAGTGGTAGCTAGCATGAAACGAAAGATATAACTGGAAACAATGAGCTTATTACAGCATTGTTTTTAGTGCTGTAGCGAATACATTACTGAAATAGTGAAATCATATTTGTGAATGCACCTAGCAATTACGGAACCCCCTTGTTTATTGATACAAATGACTCATCGGAGCAGTTATCTTAGGGATTTCCGCCATTTCGTGATTCAGCCAGACTAAGCGGCGTAGCGGAATTACACCATATGATTTTTCTATTATTTTTGTTGTCGTTCACTCCAAAATTCCCATTTCTCATTGAAGCTTCCCAGAGAAGCGAAACTCCTATCTGCATTCTAACGAGGATTTAATTGGATATGAACCGATCTAAATCATGAAAACTTTTTCCTGTCGGTTTCTCGTATACATTTACAAACCGGAACATGACTTCCGAATGGAATATTTATGATGACTCTTTGGCAACATAACTGTATTTGTGTTAAAGAGAATTGTCAGGTTTTATAGTCGTGTGATTAGGCGATTAAAAGTTTTAGTCCAATCGTCATATATCTAGAACTGAAACGAGCATTCTACTCTTAGTACAGTAAATCTGTCGATATATTGGTAAAAAAACTCCAGACCGGAACAAATTTGTTTTATATGTTGAAGATTGTTGTAATTGAGCAACCTACCACTATGATGGGTTTTTTGGAAAACTTAAAAACAGAGAAAAAAGCTTTAAGATTCCTTCTTCTCGAAATGTAAGCATTTTGCAGGAAAATTTATTGAACCAGAAATGTGGAAGACATTGCAATCTACAACTGATGTCATTGACGCAATGCTGTACTGCGAAACATGCACGCAGTAGTGGCGCTAAAGTTACGAAAAAAGTGTTTTATTTGTTTATCATTTGTAAACGTCAGTTTCCAAAAACACAATATTAAGCAAGAAAGTTTATTTTATCAAGTCACTAACTTGTAAAACTGACAGTTAACTTGCAAAATTTTTACAAGTCAGTAGTATTATTTACATTAGAAAATTTTGTTTTATCGTCATATATGTTGAAAAACATGGTACAATTGTTATTTCCAGTAACACAGATTTTTGATGATGAAAGAGTTGAAACTGCTTATGATGAACCATCTGTTGACTCAGAAACTGCTGAACTCGAGGTCTGCAAAACATTTGTACTCTCCGTACTACCAAATAATTTGCAAGACATTTCGATTTTTTTGTTGACCGAATCATCGACATAACTCATCGCAATTTCGGTGCTCTTTCACCCTCCTGCACGTTTAGTGCTAAAATATCTCCACCCGAATCCGCAACCATAGTTCCAGTTCTGCGAAAACAGTGGCCTGTGTATAACTCTGGGTCTTTTAAACCTGAATATTTCGCTATTGGCTTTGGGACACCACCAATAGTGTGCTGGCCAGCATTAAGGGAAATGCACTTTCCATGTCGGTATGTCAAAAAAAATCTTATGTTTTCTGTTCCAGGAGGCCGAAGATTTACATATTTTCTGTATAACATGCAGGGCTTGAAGCTGTAGCCATCATCGGTTATGGTGAATCTTGTTGTTGTTAAATTTTTTGTTTGCCGCAATGTCAGTATAACGTATTTTCTTATATCTTCTACATCATTCTAGTTCAGTCAATCTGTACATTTGGTGAGGGTATAATTACCCGCTCGATGAAATTTGGTACACTTGTTTAAAATGATGTAACTAAACTACCTTTGCGATGGCCTCGCTGAAATCTTAGCGGTTTTTTGAAAAACTCAAAAAAAATGCATTTTTCTCAAATTGTATGCATCGTACAGAAAATTTTATTGAACAAAAAATGTAGAGGACGTTGCGATCTACATTTTTTGTCATTGGTGCAATGCTGCACGACTAAAAGCGCACAAAGTAGGTGGCGCTAAAGTATCAAAAAGAGTGTTTTTCATGTTTTTCGACCTGAAAATGTTGTTTTAATGCAAAAGTTTAAATGTAAAAGTTGTTCCTTACATTATTATCAACTACTTTTATTTTAACATTTTTTTCGTACAACTTACCATTTACAAGTTATAGTAATACATAGCGCTGCATATACAGCACTGTTCTGCTAACGGTAGTTTTCTCGGTCCTATTGTGACTTTCTCCGGCGCCAGAAGTGAATCTCCAGAGCAAGAACCACTGAGAAAAAAACTACGAAGCTCTAACAAAGTTAAATTAGCAATGCGGAACAACCAGTTAGCATAGATTCAAAACTGTCAAACAATCATTATGAAATGAAAACATGTACATAAAAACGATCACCTAGTATATAAAGAACCTCTTCATTGGAAGCATAAAAAAGGTGGACTGAGTAGCCTTTTTCTCATGCGACCACTGAAAGAGTTGAAAAATTGTAAGCGATGTAGATTTGTAAGTAATTTTGCAATATTTTGTATGCTTTTTCTATACACCTGTTAATAAATACAAATACAAAACTGAATTAAACGTTTACATGAAAATTAAAACTCAAATAATGACTTTAATTGAATTGTTTATTGTTTCCCTTATCCAAATTTTCAAATCCTCTTCAAAAATCTGTTTAATTGATGACATTTTTAAAAAAATGAAAAACAAAACTGAAAAACATTAAAAATTGTCTTTGTTAATAACATTGAGAGTTCAACAAAATAATTCATAACAGAATGCGACTCAAGAAATCAAATAATGGATAATACTTGTCAAAAACAAATTAAAATTTTATTTATTAAAGTTTAATTGCTAAGAAAAATTAAATTAGTAAAATCTTGATTTAAACGTGCACTACCGATGTGTACTCATACTGCGTACAACAGTATATTTGGATTTTTCATTCTTCTGCAAGCTGCAGCTTCAAAATGGTAAGTTGTACAAAAATAATGTTTAAATAAAAGTTGTTGATAATAATGTAAGGAACAACTCTTACATTTAAACTTTTGCATTAAAACAACATTTTCAGGGCGAAAAACATGAAAAACACTTTTTTTGATACTTTAGCGCCACCTACTTTGTGCGCTTTTAGTCGTGCAGCATTGCACCAATGACAAAAAATGTAGATCGCAACGTCCTCTACATTTTTTGTTCAATAAAATTTTAGCGCTGGTGAGGTGCGGAGTGGGGGCAGATACCCGAGTGAGTAACCGGAACGCGGCAGACACGTGAAGGCAGACGTTGTTGATGGTCGTGTCAAATATTGAATTTTGCGGGCGAACTTTTCACTATTCTTGGATGGTTCAAATCATTATGATCTTACTAATATTTTATAAATGTGGAAGTTAGTTTGGATGTTTAGTTGTTTGGATTGTTGCTCAATCACACCAAAACTACTAGACCGATTTTGATCAAACTTTGCATTAATAGTAAAGTCTATCTTTGTTTCTGTGAAAACAGAATTTGGAGCATATTTATCCAAACTTGGAAATAGCACTTTGCATGGCTCTGTGCACAGCGGTGGCAAATTGTTCAGGTGAGAGAAGCTTTTCTTGCTTGAAACGGGTTAAAAACTGTCTACGATCTACTTTAAGTCAAGAAAAGCTTAATGCTTTATCTATTTTGTGCATAGAGTCAGAACTTATGAAAAAGATTTCATACGACGATATAAGGTTGATTTTGCTAATTTAAAATCTCGCAAGAAAATAATGTAAAACTTATTTGATCTCATTGTCTGTCACCATTAACTGATTGTAAACATCTTATATTTTGATAGAAATTGTTTGTATTGTTTTTAAACTGTTATGTGCAATAAAAACAATGTTTCCTGACCACTCATTATTTTGTCTGTGTTCATATAGTGTAGGTATTTTTAAGTCATGCCTTTCCCCACCTTATGATTTGTACATTCTGCTATTTTTAACCCCCGACTCAAAAAGAGGGGTGTTATAAGTTTGACGTGTTTGTCTGTCTGTCTGTGGCATCATAGCACCCGAACGAATGAACCGATTTCAATTTGGTTTTTTATGGATTACAGGTATTTTATCGGCGAGTGTTCTTAAACATGTTTGATGAAAATCGATTGAGCCGTTTTAAAGTTACAGAGGTTTTACGCCTTTAAAGTCGGGTTTTTTGTTTTGCCTGTCAAATAAACTTGTTAGGTCAACATTAAACTCTTCAGTACATAGAAGGTTGCAAAAATAATCTAGTAACTGACAGAAATATCATTAAGTTCACAATCATACTAATAAAGGGATTAAACTAACGTATTGAATTTCAAAAGTCAGTAGGGGCGGCAAAAATTGAATGGCCTACTAGCGGCAAATTTGTAAATCCGCCACTGTCAAAATGTTGAATAAAAGTTGTTCTTATGATTGCTATGAACAACTTTTGTTTGAACATTTTTATCATCGAACTCAATGTTATAATGCAATATAGCGCTGCTTATGAGGACAGTGGTGCTAGCAGTAGTTTTCTCGATCCTGCAAATGTAAATTTTGATCGAATTGAGACTATACAGCGGATGACTCAGCAAATCGAAATATTTTGCTTAGTTTAAGAAATAATATTTTTTGGAAGGCATGACAAAGTTGGAATAAGAAAAGTATGTTGAAAAATAAGTATGAAAACTTATGAAATATTGACTTCATTCCAAACACGGGTACTTGTCAATCCATCCTTGTCTATTGTACCATATTCGCATTGCGAAATGATATATAACGATATTCGGGGGTTATCAAACTGAACCAAGCGGTTCTTTTGACATACTTTTCATGCCATACCGACTTATAAATTTGTACGTTACTTATATCATGAATATCTCTTAACGAGGATTCAAATTAACTATGCTTTATTGTATTTTATTGGTTTATAAAGACAGTCTAAATGAGTCGGCATCTTTATTCACATACAGGGTCATTCTTTCCTGACCTGATTTAGAATTACAAAGAGAACTTTAAAAGATATCTTTATGGAATTCATTTCCAGGGTGTATTCCGAAATTAAAGTAACTATCAAACTAGTTTTTCAAAGTTAATCTGCTAAATCATAGTATTATTTAGGTTCCTATCGATAAAGGGTTGCCTTTTATATTTCGGGATTGGAAAATCCTAAAGTTGCAATCTGCCAACTGACAGCTCAATCGTAAAGTGACATTTTTGAGGTTAAACGTAGTCAGATCGTTTGGACATGCTAGCGCTATTTGTGTTGTTTACAGTAACTTAAAAGATTTATCCAAAAAATCAAAATTCAAAATTGGAATTAAATCGCCGTATAGTCCTGACTTTGCACCGAATGACTTCTTTTTATTCCCGTACGTAAAAAATAAAATGAGAGGTCAACGTTTTTCGACACCTGAACAAGCGGTTGTACCTACCTGAAGGGAATATTTTGGGATCTCTTCTTTTTCTTTTGTATATTAATGATCTACTATCGGCAATATGAACTTTAATCAAGAAAATCGTTGATATAACATTATTTGTAGACGATGCAAATGCACTTACTAAAAATTAAGACCTCAGATGTTGCATCGATCAGACACGATGAGTTATCCATTGCCCAAAATTGTCTACCTTAATTAGAGTAAATCAAATTCAAATTATTAGATGTACCTAATTTTATGACGAGCAGTGTAGTTCAAAAATACATTACATTCCATTCTAGTAAGTCTAAACATTGATGTGATACAGTTTTATTACAAATTAATAATGTAATCTTTATAGTTCTTCGTCAATCGATCAGGTTGCATTCTGGATATTATTAATTCAAGGAACAAGCTTGAGTATAAAATCAACTTGAATTCACTGCTTTTGTAAGGATATTTTGCTGGAATGTTACTATTTACTGACCTCTCTAGTGAATCATATCGAAATAGGTTCAAATAAATATGTCGCTTTGGATAGAGCTATTTGTAAATACTTCTCAATTCCGACAAAATCGCAATCAATTTCCAAGAATTCTATGCAATTTTTGTGTCAAACGTTGAACTGAGTTGAGTGATAAAGAACTATTTATTATTGACAAAATAAAAATTGATTTTTCCCCACGTTCATGGGTATATCATGTTGACAATATTTTTTCAGGTTTAACCCCATTTATTCATATTCAAGTAAATGTTCAAGATGTTTCACTCAGCGATTAGAAGAAAGTACAATGTACTTTTTGGTAAAATTAATTCCAAATAAACAATAATGAACTTGACTGAAATATTTTGACAGTTAACCAATTCTGATAGTATGAAAATGCTAACTCATCTGCTGAAGTTCAACCACGGATTCTTCATCAGGAATTCGAACCCAATCGATTGAGACCTTTTCCAGCTCGATATTCGAAAATTACAGAAAGTTGAGCATAACGATTGCATGCTGTTCCACTAGTTTTTAAACTAGAACAGGAGCGAAAAAATTTATTTTTGAATAACGTAAAAAACACCCCTTGGTATTATCAGATCAAAGAAATTCCAATAGAAAATCTTAAAGAGAAAAACATTTCGTGAAGATCAATTTTTTGTTGAATGACATGCATTCATTTTGTTCAATTTGCATTGTTAAATGGAAGCAGAACATTACATTTCAAAGAGCTTTCGATAAAACAATAAAAATTGACTCAATATGATCAAGAGAATTCTGACTCATTTAAATGTTTCTCAGAATTGTTGTTTATTCAACCAACTGCAAAATATGGAACAGTCATCCACCTGATTAGTTTTCAACAACTGATTGAATCAACGAAATAACATTATAATGATATCGAGACACTCATTCAATATTCCAGAAAGAAAACATGTATGAGATATCGGAATGAGATACATTTTTAGTCAGAAATACTGGAGTTCTAGGAGATGTCAATATGAGTCAGACCGAGATTTATTGTTTCTCAAGATTATCATATTATTTCATAGCCTGAAATTAAATAATTATATTTTCTCTATTTCAGTGTTGTAATGAGTTCATTACAGTACTAAAAACAATGCTGTAATGAACTCATTACAGCATTGTTTTTAGTTATATTTTTCGTTTTGTGGTTGACAACACTGACATCATATCCTTTCGAATGTCAACACGCGTCCATTGCATGTCAATTGTCAATATTAAACCATGTAGAGATTTGAACGCACTATTCAAATTCTATAATCTGTCAATTTTCGTATCAGTCACACCAACTGCGAAAATAAAATACAAAAGGCCCTAGGATAATTTGAATTTTTCATTGAATTCCAATAAATTTCTCACAATTCTTGACTGAAATAGAGAAAATATCGTCTAATACTCGTTGCAGAAGGCAATTCCAACACTCATGCGTTCAAAAATTTCGCATCCGCAACTTGAGTTGGAATAGATGCTCATTCTGCAACTTGATTTTACATGATATGAATATACTATTACATATTGATTTTTGGCGTTCTTGTTCAACGGAACAAAGAGCTTATAGAATTGCCCAAATGTCTGTATTTATCTAATATTTGGGTAAAAGTGGTATCAATCGTTTTGTTAGGACTCCTTTAGTTCAGTCTATTTGGAAATGACCCTCCGAAAAATGACATACCGGAATTTGACTTGATAAATCGTTAGGAGGGCATAAAATAATGTTAATGCTAGATTTCCGAAGTGATTGCTGATTTTGAGAAAATCTAAAAATATTTTGAAACGCGTTTTCTCACAATCTATGGGTTTTAGAGAAAAATTTATTGAACAAAAAATGTAGAGGACATCGTAAACTACATTTCATCTCATAAAAGTGAAGTCGTCCGACTTAAATTACAAAAAGTAGGTGGCGCTGAAGTATCAAAAATTGTTTTTTTGGCATTTTCGTTGTAAATAAATAATTTTTTCATAAAACTGTGAATGAGAAAGTTGTTTGTCTCAAAATTTGCCACATTTTATATTTAACCAATTTTTTGTAAACCTTGCCGTTTGGATTGGAATTTGGATCACTTCGGAAATCTAGCATTAACATTATTTTATGCCCCCTAACGATTTATCAAGTCAAATTCCGGTATGTCATTTTCGGAGACACCCTATTTTTTCGTGCTAAATATCCTGTACTACTTATAGTGAATCCGTGGTCAAATTCGAACATAATGAGCTAGAGGGCTGAAATTTTCAGGGTAGGTCGCAGGAATAAATATCTCGGACGAGTTCATTATCGGGCCAAATCCGTCTAATGATTCCGGAGTTATGACCATCTGAAAAATCCTTCATAACTCTCAGGATATCCATCGGATCAAGTTATAACTTGAAAGGTCGAAACAAATAGGTTTACAAAATTTCGCAAAAATCGACACACTAGGAAATTTTTTAAAGTTTCTAAAGAAAAAAAAACTTTTCAATTTCAACTGAACACATATGACAGCTGCACCACCTGTTTTGTAAGCCGCAAGTTCAAAAGAAAGTTTCTAAAGAAAAAAAAAACTTTTCAATTTTAACTGAACACATACGACAGCTTCACTACCTGTTTTGTAAGCCAGAAGTTCAAAAGAATATATATATACAGGGTGAGTCTTTGACTGCGTTAATTTTAACTATAGGTTCTTGAGATCAAAAGAAACACTTTTTTCCCATGTCGTTTTTCCATATTCAGCTGCGTTAAAAAGTTATAAGCATGTTAAGTTTTCACATTGGGTAAATACCTTTCTGTAGTCCAGTTTAGTTTGAATGAAAATTACCTTCGACAGCATCCACTATTGAATCCGAATTGTTTAAAAACATTATTTTCCCTCTAAGAAATTATTCACTCACTCATGTTTCATAAGATATTATATCGATTTAAATCCTTTCAACTAATGACTAATAATTCTAGGAAGTACAAGATACGGACCTTTAGTTCAAGTGATATTTGTTTTTCATGCAATCAAACCAATCTGTACAGTAGTAGGTAGAAACCCACAAGAAATGGAATAAATCTATTGATGCCAAACTATGCATAACTGTTATCAAAAACCTTCTACAAGAGATCATTTCAATTGATATTGTCGTTTGAATACTACAGGTGAAAATACAATTTTTTTATGAAATTTCAACATCCTATATCTTTTGAACGGGGCTGTACAATGTGCCCCCGTGAAACTCTACGCACAGTCGTCCAGGTATTTCCAACGTTGAGGGACTATATATACCCCGAATGGCACCATTCTAACTCCATTAAGCTTCCAAAGAGGTCTGCAGCAAGAAGTAAGTTACGAGAATCATTCCATGTTAAAAGTGTAACCTGTGTAAATATACGATTATTAATACAGTCCACTTATTCAACACATCAACCCATCGAAACGATACACGAACAGGGGCCAAATTTGGAAAAATGTTATAGGAAGAAAATGTTTCTTTTGACGTCAAGAATCTATGGTTAAAATTAACGCAGAGGTCAAAGAGTCACCCTGTATATACCACCTGTTGACGAAAAGGTTAAATCAAATATTGTAGGTACCCATATTTAACATTTCAAGTGGTTTGTGTGCAGATCATGAATAACTGTCAGACAGTATTGTAACTTAGTAATAAACTAAATTATGATATATTCCTAAATTTCCCGCCCCCCTCTTATTGAAATAAATCCTAGCAACTCCCTTTAGACTGAAGCTTTTAACAAAAATCAGCAACAAAATTTCAGATACTCATGACTGCTGAATTATTGACGGATTTGGCCAAATAACGAGCTGTTCGTATGATTATCCAATTATGAAAATATAAAAACTTTAGATTATCTCCCCAGGATGATAGAGAGTTTACTGCCGGAAATACTCAAACTTGACCACGGATTCTTCATCAAGAAGTCGAGACCAATCGGTTAAGACCATTTTCGGCTCAATATTCGAAAATTACAAAAAAAAATACAATATAAAAATACAAAATGATAGTACGCTGTACCACTAGGAATAAGCGCGCAAAAAAATCGTTTCCCCTTATTTTAAACCAAAAAAGCAATTTTACTAAGGAACATAAGCAATCACAGCAATAACCCAAAAGGATGTATTCGCGATATCCCAATATATTGTTTTAACACTAGTGGATATAATTGTTATAGAATGAAATTATTTTGAACCCTTAAATATCAATATGAAATTATTAACAAGCGCTCAAAATCATTTTAAAACAAAAAGGCAAGTTCGTACGGATATAAAAGTGACGAATCACTCATGACACTTCAGAAACCACGCCTTTGCCCCATCAGAACCCTATTTATGAGAAAGAGAAAGTTTCCAAATAGCAAAAAAAATTATTTTAGTATATATTATTTATAATTTTAAGCCTCAGAAAAAATAATAGTACGCCCTTGACTATAGTCAAGGCACTTATGAGTATACACGAAAAGCTTCAAACTCTTTAGCTGTATTAGCAAAGTTGAAATAAATCTTCAAAATACCGATTTATAATTTTTCGTGCTCTCTCCAACACCCAAGAAAAAAAACTTAAATGATAATTTATTTCCTGAAGAAAAAGTCCAAGCATGGAGTTTCAAGTTTCTGTTATCTTCTAGATTAAAATTTGTTTTATTTCCAATTCACTCCTATGAAAATTTGATTATTTTAGTTCTATTATATTCAATACTATTTTTTATTGAAAATGATGAACGAAAAAGAACCAAACGTAAATAAGGATACATATGTAATCTTTCTTATCGCATATTAAAAATGTTTCGAATTGACAAACGAACAGATTTAATGAATATATGATAAAAAATTAAAGTAAAAGAAAATTAAGAGCTATCATCGATGATAAATCAATCAGAAAGTTTACAAAATCAAATTAGAGGTATCGCAATGGAAGAATATGCAAATATTTTGATCAATAAGTCGTCTGTCTGTACTTCGCTCACCCCTTCTTGAAACCAAATTATCAAATCGTCCCTTTCGATTCAGGCAGTCGACAACGGAAAATCGATTTTGCTGTGTATCATAGGGAATAATAGCAACGCAACGCAACATATGGATGCGATCTCGAAGATCAAACATTTTTTTTTAGTTTTCGATTCAACAATTCGATGCTTAAAAAATGAATCATGGGTAAAAAATATATAACAACAAAGTCAAACAGAAAACTAAGTTTGTTCAGTGATAGAAGTGACGAATGGTCATCTTGGAAAATCCACTTACCATGCCTTTACCCTGATCAGCACCTCCCCTTCGCCAGGGGTGGGCTCCGGTTTTTTCAAGATTTTGACAGTTTTGAGTCCCCCGAAACCTGTCAGAACGATCGCACGCATTTCCTTGGGAGTCTCGTTCTCCGCCTGGTTTTCCGCAGGGGCCTCTTCGTTGGAACCATTCTCTTTAGTTTCAGAGGTTTCGTTCTCAGTTTTTTGCTCTTCGGCAGGAGCTGAGGCGGTCTGTTCGGCAGACATGATTCTGAGAGATTTATCGTACACACACGCGGATTTCTGATAAGAGACTGAACGCTTTGCCGGCTTCGGTTCTGGACAAACAATGGTCGAGTTGTGAGACCCCGCTTCTCGAAGTCTGTTCTCGAACCAACAGGTGCTTAATTTTAGTGAGTAGGGCGCGTCGGCTACTCGAACGCGCGCATGTTGAGGGACAAAAAGATATAAAAAGCTACCCTGCTGGAGAAATGCGATGTGGGAATGAATGAGAAGAATTATTGGGCTCTTCGTATGAATAACTTATACGGCGACACAGCTTCCATGCCTCGAGAACTTGTTGAGGAAATTCCTCGGACGCTGGAATTGTGGGTGCTGTGACCTGGCTATCTGGGTGATTTGATGAAATTTGGCTTGGTTTTTACAACTCGCCGATGAAAATATTTACAAGTGTGCCCTTCAAAGCCATTTGGAAGTTCTTTCAATCATGACATTTGATGTCTTTAATATTTATAAGCCTCCAAATAAGAGTTGGTCAAGAAATTTCAGTATGAATCTTTTTCATCCTTCAATTAATAATATTAATATACTTTATTTCAGGTAAAGTGTATACATGTAATACAGTGAACACTGAGATGAAACAGGGTCATAAACAATTTTACTCAAATTATATCATGTAGGCTAGGAAGTCTTCTACACTATAGTATGGTTCAGTTTTGAGTAGCAGCTTGAAAATGAATTTCTTGTATTGTTGTAAAGTACATTCTCTTCCTAATTTATGTGCTATCTTGTTATAATATAGAATGCACCTATATGCAGGTCCTTTTTCGGTGTGCTGCAGGAATTTTATTTCTGTTTTTCTTGTATTATAATTACTTGGTGTTCTCTCTTCAAAGTAATGCATATTTTTAAAAGTGAAAATCAAGCATTCCTGAATATGTATATCTGGTGCGGCTAGTAAATCATTTTTTTTTTAAATATTTCCCTACATGACTCCATTCTCTTCATCTTCCAGATTATACGTATTGCTCTCTTTTGCATCTTCAGCACTCTGTGCAAGTTATGTGAGCTACCATAGAACATGATGCCATACCTCACCTTCGATTCCAGTACTGCTTGGTAAATGGTTTTTCATTGACATTGAGTCCAGGTATTTACTGAATACCCCAAGTGAGTAGCAAATAGAACTCAATTGAGCACAAAGCTTGGTGATGAGTTAACTCCAATCAAGAGTTTCCTCCAATTTGAGACCCAGGAAATTACAACACACAATCAGATTCAGAGACGAGTTGCAAAGTTCAATTGGCTGGTGTTTGAAAACCTGAATGGGCTGTTTTGAATAGCATTTGTTTTTTCAGCATTCATGCATAAACCATTTGCTTCAAACCATTCGCCTGCTTTCAGTAGGGTTGATTTTACCAGTTTACACGTTTCTGGGAATGTCTTGGCCATGACTGTGAAGTTTGTGTCATCTGCATAATTCAACATTTTGATACTTGTTTCATCAAATATGGTATATAGATCATTTAAAAATATGATGAATATGATGGGACCTGAAATGTTTCCTTGTGGTACTCCTAGTTCTGTGAATTCTGAGTTTTTGGTTTTCATTCTGAGAGTTCATTACTCTTTGTCTACGGTTGGTTAGGTACGATTTAAACCACTTCAGTTCTTTTTCCTTTATTCCATAGGCTTGTAATTTTTGTAGGATGAGATCATGGGACAGGGTATCGAATGCCTTCGATAGGTCCAACATCAACCCAACCGTCACATTTGAATCTTCCAGAGCGTCTAAGATTCCTGAGATAAACTCAAAGATTGCTGTCTGTGTGGACTTCCCTTTGACGTATCCATGTTGTGAAGGTGATAAAATTTATTGTGGGGATTTTACTTCCCACCACATAAAGTTATTGTAATAACGATAGAAGTGGAGTTGCATTTTTATACGACCGTGCGTTTTTGCCCACTTTATCGCACTCATTTTAGTTAAGAAAGTGGCACTAGTGTGGGAAAGTAATTAAAGTTATAAAATGTACATTTCAAGTACATCACGAGAAAAGTGCCAACGGCAATACAACCAATTTTCAAACTCGTGTGAGGAAAAAACAGTGAATAGCTTCAGAGAAGAGGTTTCTTTGGCGTATTTTCCAAACTGAGTAAGGTACTGAAATCCAATACCCTATGGTCGCGTTACTCGAGGGTGAAATGTTTAGTTGAAATAAAACAAAACCTGGACATAAGCAAGTTTCATAAATTGAAATCGTTCCTAAAAAAAATTTTGGTTTTCGACCACAGAAAGCGCCGATTTTTACTGAAGAAGACATATCCAAGTTTATGCGAGACCCTGATGAGATAAATCCAATGATTAAAGTAGGTACCATTTTTGCTTTAGCCGGTACTCGTCACAGTGAAAATCACGCTTGACGATATTCGAGATAAAGGAAACCTAATTGCTGTGAAAACTTCTGATAGAAAAAACCATACATCAAGATCCTTTGTATTATCTGAAGACATAAAAAAATGGACCCTCTTTGAAGCTCTATAAAATGTATGCAAATTTAAGACCTCCTACCACCAGGCACCGACGTTTTTGATTAATTACAAAAAAGCAAATATTCGGTTGAGTACGTAGGCGTAAGTTCATTTGGTAAAACGTGTATCACTTTCCTCACTTATTAGAAAAATAACTATTTTCGTCTCCCATGCCTTAAAGTTAACCGTAACAACCCTAAAAAAATGAAAAAGCTAATTTACTTCCCTACTTTTATTGATTTCATTAAAATCTGGTTATCACTGATAGTCATTTGTAAAATATTAAAAAAGATTACAGGGTTAATCCACAAGTACTATAAGAAAAGAATGTGGAATTACCGACAGGATTTTCCACTGATTGGCTTCCCTAGGGTAAGGTAACCTTAGGAATAAGGGAAATGATCTTCGATATGGGTACACAATATCAACAACAGAACCTCCACGATAAATATAATGTTTAAATCCATAATTCCTGGGTTAGGGCCTCCTGGTACCTTAGAGAACATTATATGAGCTGACAATAATAAGGATTTAATAATAAGAATTTATTTTCAACAGGTAGAACCGAATTACAGAAAAAATACAAAAAAATAAATAAAACTGAAATGCAAATACATAATACAAACGTTTATAACAAAAATCAACAAATGATTTTGGAAATTTTATACAATTCATATACATATCCCCATTTATTCTCGCAAAACTCTCGAATATTCTGCAATGGAATACTAAAGATTTATAGAAATCATTTTGTTGAATGGTGTACATGTCCCAACCTCAATAAAAACGGAGCTATCTTGTTACCATCTGAATAGTCATAAGAAATATAGAAAACTGGCAGTTACTTTTTGTGACTATACTCCCAAAGATAATTTCTATCCTAAGTAATTAGAAGTTGAATTAAATTCATCTCTCAATTTCAAGAGTTTTACTGTTCAGAAACTGCTAAATTGAATTATAGGAAAGAACTATCTTTAGACAACTAAGGATTTCTTAGGTTTATTATCGATAACGATAGAGTAACGACTCTATACAGTGAATGATTAATATTTTTAAGTGAGAACCGATATTTTTGGGGTTCTGGGACAAAGACCTCCTGTACGCTTGTGGAAAGATACGCCACTGGTTGTAAGTTGAAAAGTTATTTATTGCGCTTGTGCCCTGGTAATAAATGCAGGCATACATCACAAGTCTTTTCTAATAAAGGAGAATTATCCTTACTTTTGGCTTCAGAAGCATTTTTCGTTCGCAATGAAGGCTTTATGATGGCCTGGAAATTGACACATATTCCTTCTATTCTGTGCGTGCATGAACTTGCCCGCAACGTCAGTGACGTCGACAAGGAATAATTTAGGTTATCTTTTTTATGCTTGAGTTTTTATAAAAAACTTCAAAATAGTACAAGCAATTAAACAATTATTCTGTGGCTCGTTTTATACTTTTTTCTGTGTATATGTATGTGAAAACATTTGAAATTTCTCGATTTAAAATTTTTCCCGCTTTTTGTAATAGCGTCCACCCAAATATTTGGCGCCTTATTTTAGAAAATGGAAAACGCGCCAGAGGAATGTCAGACAGTGTTTACATTTAGACAGTGATTGTTGTGCTATAAGTAATTGGATTTGGTTTGAGTACAAAGAAAATTTCTATCAAAAATGGTTTCTGAGGATGCAGAAGAACAATTATTTAAAAAGCATGCAGATCTCTGCAACAAACTCAATTTAGATAGTAAAGCAGTGACAAAATCGTGGGAGAGTTTCGTGAAAATAAGCTCAAAATACTCTTTAGAGGTGAAAATTTTTTCAAGTGTACCTACAGGTCATTCTTCAATGAATAAATTTTCAGGGAGATGCTCTGCATTGGCTGGGTTGTGCTGTCTTTGAAGCTTGCAGGTCAAGTGTAACTCCAACAATTGGAAGCACCGATATTGAAGGAAATTGCGTTAGTTTGACGAGCTTGCTGCGTTATTGCAATTTGAAGTAAGTTTGATCCAGTTGGGAATAATGATAGCAGATTTCCATTACCTACTCAACGATTGTCAAAGAATAATGAAAGAAATATGAGCTTTCGGCTGAATTTCGAGTACATTTAAAGTGTTCGTAAAAATTTGTTTAATGAACGTAATGAAATTTTAAATTCGTAAGGGTTCATTTGTGTAAAGTTATTTATATTTTATGTCACAATAGATATCGGATTTAATTTAAAGTTTGACAGATTCAGCCCAATAACAATAAAGAATGTCTCAACAGATTCAACTAATTTTTTCGAACCTAACTTCATGTCAGTGCTTACTAACTTTTTTCAGTTTGATCCAGTTCTTCACTAACATACGCCATTGGAGTGAAATGAAACATCTACCTGACGACTTCAGAAAAAAAATTGATAACCTGGAAGAATCCTTCTCTGTTACCTGTAATGTTTTCAAGGAATACTGCATTATTTTTCCTAAGATATTCAAAACACCTGAACTATCAGATATGGAAACTCCTAAACAGCATAGAAACAGAAAACAGAAGTAAATATTACATGAATTTGTACAGTATAATACATTAAATTTCAAAAGAATTGGTTTCAGATCGGTGCAGTGTTCTCCTGCAAAGATATTTGAATTTATTTGGAATCTTTACATCACAGTAAGGGGTGAAGATCCCAGCTACGGCAATGATTTAGTGCAATCTTATCATTTACTCTTGGGAATATGTGATTTAGCTTTTAAAAATGCTTTTTTGACTGAGAGAAGGGACTTACTCAACCCAGAGTTTCCAGGTAAAAAAAACTTTGCTTGGTAACTTTCATTTCATACTATTAGAAGTGTGTTATGACATATGTCATGTGACAGTGGCCAACTTCCATATTTTAAATGTAATTTAAATATAATCCCTTATTCGTTTTCTGATTCTTCAGAAAATTTATTAAAAAACTGATTTTACAATAAATATCCAATCCAGTGAAATTTTGAGGTGAATTAACTTACAGTTGGGATATCTGTTTATTGGCGAGAAATTTTTGATGATGGAATGCTTGTAGAATTATCATTTGATATATATCCACCATCTTTGGATATATTAGGTCTTTTCAAATTTATTACGAAAATTGAGATTAAAAAAATTCCATAAGTTCACTCGAGATGAAGATTTTCGGTTATTATTTTGATACTTTTAAATAATATTTCTGACAGATGTTGATTAGATTAATTTTAATCTTTTCAGGACTGCCACCCGATTGGTTGAGCCCTGATTTCACATGTCCCGATGACGTTCCTTGTATAATAGATCAAATAATATCTAATTCTTCGAACTCTCTAGATGCTAAGTACATGGAAAAATATCATTGCAGAAACACCTTATCTTTGTATTTCAAAAATGGCACTCTCTTCGGGAACGAACTGAATTTCATTGGATTATTCGATCCTCAAGTGTTTGAATCAAATTTCAAAGCAATAAAGAAGGCTTATGAAACTCAATTGCTGAGCAATGGTGGATTTGACGAGAGAATATTCCTGGCCGAATATCGAAGGAGGATGTTGGAAAGGGAACAAGAAAATCAGAACAATGTGGGAGCTTCTGTGTCGCAATTAGAGTCTGGTAAGAAAGTATTAATCATCGTGAAATTTTTTATGGTATTTCAAAATATTTCCCTTGTAAATCTTTTTGTTTGTTTTTATGTTACAATTATTTTTTGAACTTGTGTTTGCCAATTGGATAGGGATATCTCTAAAATGGCCTTCTCAGTGCATCAATTTTTTTTTTTTTTAAATTAATAATCCTATCTAGCAGGTAAAACATAAAGGAAAATCTTTCAGTACATTCCAAATTTGCGAATAATTGTTATAATCTAAGATACAAATGTAGATTATTTATTTTTGTTTTTTTTTAGTAGATGAACTGCAATTGGATTCACCTTCGTGCTTTGGCACAGTAAGTTATTTATTCCTATTCCTCTTTATATTAAAAAGGTATATAGACTCATATAAATGTGATTATTTTCTTTCTACAGGCAACAAGAATAACAGATACACCTCTAACAGGAAGACGCTTCCTGAGTCCGCGAGACACAATAGAAACGAATTCTTCTGTGGTGTCCGCAACTCAAAACATAGCTCGACTGCAGGTTATATTGACTGGTCAATTACCTCAAGCAAGTGACTCCTTGAAGAGAATATTTCAGTAAGCATTTTCAGTTTCACCTAATTTTTGTGTTTTCAATTACACATCAAATTGTTTCTAAGTCCAGTGATAGTAAGTTAGGGGTATGCATTTTTGCGGCATGGTCTTCTTTATATAATTTTTGTTTTTATTTATGATATAGTTAATTTATTCACTTTGTGGAAGGATCAACACAAAGGTAGAATATGGGAGACAGAGTGCGTCGGTATATCACAACCACATGCATGTGGTATTCTTGCTATGCAGCGAAATAAACAGTATGAGCATAGTAAAATTGGCTTAATATGTACTTGTTCTATTTTAGTATATAATATTCATTATTTTGCATACTTTTTTCAGTTTGATTTTATAATTCACTTCTTCCAAACAAAGGGATTCCATGTTTTTTTTTTCGCGCATAGTATGAGGCAATCTTTTTAATTGAGAAATACAATGATGTCCATAGGTGGTTTGCATATTTGTATTTGGCGAATTAGGTATAGTCGTTGTAAAAGCAAAACGAATTCGCTGTTATTTTGATGAGTTATCAATAATGAGTTGATGTGGAAAATATATGGAAAACCAATTTTAAAACTAACCTATTATCAATGTTCTCTCAGCAATTATGCAGAAGGTCCCCACCAGATGTCTCTTTCAGAAATATGCAAACCGCCTATATTGAGTACACATTTAAAATGACCTTTTCTTTCAGGTCAGCAAGCGTTTCTCCCATGTCGAAAATAACCGAAATTGTCAATCGCTTGGGTAAAAAATTCATCGACGGCTATGTGCAATTAAAAAATTCATCCAGTCCAGAGGAACAAAACGAAGAAGCTAGGAACAGACTGCTCACAGGAACGAAACTGTTCTACAAATTGATAGAACGGATTTTAGAACATGAGATAACTATCAACAAGGATATTTCGGTAATCAAATTGAAATTAATATTCTCCAAGTAATAAATAGGTATATGTTTATAGGTATTGGTCCAAAAGGATATTTTTTACGAATGTGTTTATGCATGTTCATTGGAGATTGTTCTTCATTGTTACAATAGTCTGACGAAGTTTCCATGGATTTTAACTGTTTTAGAGATAGACCCCTGCGATTTCGTGAAGATCATTGAACTGGTTGTTAGATCTAAAGACCCCTTTCATAGGAATACCATAAAACACTTGAACAAGGTTAGAAACTTACCATATCACAATCACTTTATCTTTCTTAATTTTACGTTATCACTTTTCAGATTGAAGAAACGATATTGGAATCTCTCGCTTGGAAATCCAATAGCAGCATATGGAAGTTCATCAAACAGAGTGAACAAGGTATACCTAAGGAGGAGGAAGTTGCTCTACCATCCGGTCAGCAAGTGAATATAAAGGTCAATTGTGAAAATAAACAGCCGGTGAACAATGAACCCAAAACTCCAAGTAAGTATTTTCCACGGAAAAGTTAAGAGGAGTAGTTGGGGATATTCGTTCTAAAAACAGAAGAATGTATCATCAAGCCATAGTTTATTCCATAGATCTCTTCCTGATTGATGCTTGACTACTGTTATTTTGGCTTTTTTTTACATTTTTCAACCAAATAATTTACATAAATCTATAATATAAAAATGAATCGCAAAATGTGTTGGTAAGCGCATAACTCAACAACGCCTGGACCAATTTGGCCAAATCATTTTTTAAAATGTTCGTTGAAGTTCAAGGATGGTTTTTACGGCGAGAAAAATTAGAATTATTGCAGGAAAAACCCTAAAACCCTTTTCTTTTTCCCATACAAATGATTTGTAACTAAAACGTAGTCAATTTGAGCTTTATTGCTATGGTATAAAGTTCATATTAAATTACAAGCACTCACTGTTGTCTAAGCAATGTAGGTGTGTTCCTAACGTCAAAGATCATATCTATCAAAACAATGTGCGTGTGTGCGTTGGAGCACAGAATACATAGTTGGAGGAGTTTAATGTCGCGTTCCGAAACTCGCGTTTCTTTTGTATTAGTTTCGGCACGCGAGATAAATTACATCAGTCAAACAAAAATCGCGTTACCAACAGTGTTTTATTATTTTTAATATCCAAATTTTAAATAAATTAAACAATTCATGACGGCTTAAAAGGATTTGACTTCAAGTCATATTAAATTAAAAAAAAAAAAAAAGTTATCTGTTACCTAATCTACTGAGTTTGCTTTTGTCAACTGATACACGAAACAAATTCGTATATAGTGTTTTGTGCAGAGTGTTTAGTTAGTTAGTGTTTGTTTAGTTCGTGATTAGTGAAAAAATAATTTATATTTGAAATGCCTCCTATAAGACGAAGCAATTGAGCCAGAAATGCTACAAACCAAGCTAATTACCGATCTAATCGTACTGCACAAGAACGTGACGACGGAGATGAACGTGAAAGAAAAAAGATCTACGGAGCAATAATAACCGATTTGGTGGTGCAATGATTTTATTAGCAGGAGATTTTCGTCAAACATTGCCAGTGATTCCAGGATCAACGCCAGCTGATGAACTCAATGCATGTCTAAAGTCCTCCAATTTGTGGAATCATGTCAAAGTACTTCATTTAAGCAAGAATATGCGTGTAGAGTTGCAAAATGATATCTATAACAAATGATATCTGGAAACATATCCTCTAAACAACTCATTGACATTGGTAATGGCAAATTTCCTATAGACATGTTGACTGGCTGCATTAACTTTCCTCAAAGTTTTTGTCAGTTAACTCGATCAAAAGATGAACTTATTCAGAAGGTGTTTCCAGATGTTTCTCAAAATTACAGAAACCATGATTGGTTGAGCGAACAAGCTATACTGGATGCAAAAAACATAGATGTAAATGAATTAAATTTCAAAATTCAAGAACAAATTACAGGCGAATTGAGGATATATAAATCAGTTGATTCGGCTACTAATCAAGATGATGTAGTCAACTATCCACCGGAATTTTTAAACTCGCTGGATTTGCCAGGATTGCCACCTCACAATCTTCAATTAAAGGTTGGATCGGTGGTTATAATGTTGCGAAATATCAACCAACCGCGTATTTGCAACGGTACACGGTTAGCTATAAAAAATTACTAAACAATGTGATAGAAGCAACTATACTCAAAGGAAAGTATTAAGGAGAAGATGTTCTCATACCGCGCATCCCAATGATTTCGACTGATGTGCCATTTGAGTTTAAACGACTACAGTTTCCAGTGCGGCTTGCTTTTGCTATGACTATAAACAAGTCCCAGGGGCAATTAAGTGTTTGTGGTATTAATCTAGAAAACCCATGTTTCTCACATGGTCAATTGTATGTTGCCTGTTCCCGTGTTGGAAAACCATCAGATTTGTTTATCTATGCGCCAGGTAATCAAACAAAAAACATCGTATACCACAAAGCACTACAATGATAATAATAATAATTATGATTCACATGATTAACAATAAAGCGATTACTTACTTTTAATCATTTTATCATGTTTTATTTAATTATTTTTTATTCACAACGCCCTATAACCAGGGTGACGGTTCTGTTCAGGAGAATTTTTTAAAATACGTAGGCACAAAAACTGCCACATTACAAATCTTTTTGACAGGACGAAGTCTGTCGGGTCAGCTAGTTTTTAATAATTCTTGTCAATGAAATTAATGATTAAATATATTATGAATAAATGCTTAGAGGTTTCTTTTCGGTCAAAAAATTTTCAGAGACTCAATAAGACAAAATGCCGACGTTTCGATTTTATTTTAAAATCATCTTCAGGGCTATTGTCAGTTGGTCTCTATTGTCAATTCAAATTAAATATATTAATATGATATGTATACTCTAGCAATTTCCACCTTGATGTTTCATTTCTTCACCAAAAACTTTTTATTGCAGCAACACTAAATTCACCAGGTCCTTCTGCTGCAGATCAGTTTCAATCACCAATCCAGGGTGTTAACCGTGAATTATTTCCTACAAAACAAATACTTCTTAAAGCAACTGGTAAGTACTCTTTTCTTCGATCTTAGCTTTATTTACCTTAAGATAGGATAAGGTACTCTGAAAATGGAACTTTGTTGTTTTATTCTATTGGTGATCGATTTATGTGTTGTTTTAACCATCACCAAGCTAATCAAAACTATACCCATGTAGTTGATTCAAATATGACCAGTTTTGGTTTAGAAAGTAGATAGTACAGTTTGAATATTTGAGTATATCAGTTTCATTATAATTTTTATTGGGATACATTTTGTTATGTTTTGTTTGAAACCATAAATTTGAATGTGTATTTTCTTATTGCTTTTCTTCGCTTTGTCTTTAACAGCACTAACTCTGTATCTTATTCAGATAATAGTGCTTTGAAGATCAATTTACCAGATGATGGTTCAGTCAATTCGGTTGTTCCAGTTAAACCCAAAAGAACAGGAGGTTTATCTATATTTTTCAGAAAGGTAATAAAAATGCATAGTGTTGAATGAGATTATGCTATTAAAAAAATTTACAATGTTATTCATGACAACATATGAAATACCACCAAAGTTGTCAGATTTCGAATATTTTCAAAAAATTTTATATCTTGTCTTAGTTCTACAACTTGGCAGCAGTCAGAATGCAGCATCTATGCAGCCTCTTGAACATAACCGATAGTGATCTTCAACGGAAGATTTGGACAGTTTTTGAAGTTTCCATACAAAAAAAAGCGGACTCATTGCTGAAAGATAGACATTTAGACCAACTTTTGATGTGTGCTGTATATGTAATTCCGAAAGTTCTTCAGCACCCTCAAACAACATTTATGGAAATAATGAAATGTTACAGACAACAACCGCAAGCAGACAGTTACATCTACAGAGATGTTCTGTTGGAAAGAAGAAGCTGTAAAGTTAGCGGTAAGTTTTTTCTCAAAGCCTGTGCTATCTGTTATTTTTTGATAAAAAGCGGATGTAACAAGTAAAATCGGCTACCACAAAAAAATTAGAACCGTTTCAAATTTCATTAATAGCAGACTCCAACCATTTTGGTTTTTTATTCGCACAAACAATATTCCTTCTTTTGAATTTTTGAATTCAAACATATACTTTCTGATCAACTATTTCGATACAAGAAAAGTAGTTATTTCTGCACCAAGTAGGAAAATGGTTTCTTTTATTTGAGGTGGCACGCCGAGGTTAACGGAATTCCAATTTATATTTTTTTTGTAAAATTGGTCCTAAAATACATTTGCAATAGATGAATTGCATAATTGTTGATCCTGTGGGACTCAAATGCCACCAGTTCTATATACAATTACCTAATTATATTATATAAAATTTTCTGTACACAGGATTTGACTTTGGTTATTGCTTCCCCATACTTCACGGTAAAATAACGTTTTGTTAGGTACAACTTCAGAATCATTTAAATACGGCTGTGGGAGGAGTTGTTTGAGTTTGTACAGCAGTCCGTTGTGCCAAACCTTGTCGAATGCTTGGGATGAGTCCAGACACACTGCTAAGCAAAATTTTCGTTCTTTGAGGCTTGTTGAGATGGTGTTCACAATGCGATGGACCATATGTGTGTGACCAGTTAATTTTTTTTTCAGATGGTTCTCGCAGAGAAATACCAGAAAGAAGAGGCGATCTTATTGAGTTTTACAATTCGGTATACGTTTTTGCAATGAGGGATTTCACCATCAAATTTGCTAATGGATCTCAGGTAATCATTTCTTTACTTCTGAAGCTGTCATATATTAATAGTTTATTTACAGTCTTGTAATATTCTGATGAGTCCTCTGCCAATGCCTTCTATTAGGAAGTGCATAATTTCCCCTAGTGTGCAGATAATAAAGAACGTGTTCGTCAAACCTTTGGACAGTCCAGTTGTTCAGAACCCGAATGTACGAAGTTACAGTTATTTCTTCAGTAGAAGCCCATCACGAGTGAGTAATTTGTTCAAAATAAAAAAAAAATCTGTTGTGAATACTCTCTGACAACAAAGTTTAGCACAGTAATTACAGACATACAAAAACTTCAATTGAAATGAGAATTTCCTGATACATTTTTGTCAGAGTGTATGCTGATTGATGATCATACAAAATATTCCCGACAATTCACAAAAATTTTCCTCCAATGCTCATTAACATATTTTCCAGGATCTAAAGGATATCAATAAAGCTATCAATAATAATAGCTTGAATATACATGGTAAGAGACTCCTTATTAATGGTGAAGAGTTTACCACTTCGAAGAAAATTGCTACTCGTAAGGTTCAATCTCTTTTGGAAGAAAGACGTAGACAGTACTGAAAGTTCTTTCAATATGATCATTAATAGTTTTTTTAATTCTCGTTTTGATACTTGATCCCAAGTTATGAACCTGATAATCATATTGTTATTCATACATTAAATTAATTATTAAATTCAATTTCAATTTACTTATATTACTTATACAAGGATTGATATATAAGTGTTTTTTTATTCACAACTTGATCTCAGCTCTGGTTTAATTTTAATTTATTGACAAATGAAATTATGGATTTTATTAACTTATTTTATGCATTAATTGATGAGAATTATTACCAAATGTTCATTTTAACCGCAATGATATTTATAGCTAACTAGTCGAATAACATCAATATCACCCAAAGGAAACACATATTTTTTATTCAATTGCTCTTCAATATTATATACTATTAATTTGTGAGATATTTCTTTATAATCCCTTGCTTTATCTATGGGTTTGGATGTCCACTGGTTTCAGTTGTAAAATATATTTTTAAATGTGAATGTATACTTATTCCAAACAAAACGTTGTAGAAAAGCACTGATTTCAGGGCGGGCTTGTTTTAAAGTCTTTTCCCGGACTGTGTGATGCTCCCACAATGAATGTGAAAGAATCAATAAGCCTATATCTTGAATTCAAAATTTTCTTTTTTTTTCTTTATGGAACGGTTCCATGAAGAATTATATTGAAATAGTTGAAAGCCAACGTTAATACAAATGAATACTCTGCAAAAATATACAAAATATTCGAAAGTTATAAATTTTTAGGCAGATTTGTAAACGAGCTCCCCATAAGCGTCTAGTAAGCACTTCAACTTGAATCCCTATAGAAGGGCTACCTTCTATATTTCGGGATTTGAGAACCAAAACAAATACTAATCAGCGAAAAACCGCCCTTATTGGTCTTCAAAATATTCCCCATTAAGATCTAGACACTTTTGCATGCGTTTGAACCAATTGTCGAAGCACTTTTGCCACTCTGAGGTATCTCTGAAACATGCATTCTGAACGCATCAACCACTTCTTCAGGTGTCTAAAAACGTTGATCTCTCTTTTTATTTTTATGTACGGGAATAAAAAGAAGTCATTCGGTACCAAGTCAAGACTATACGGCGGATGACTCATCAAATCCATGTTTTGAGTGCTCAAAATTGCAGTTGTTTGAGCCGATGTGTGAGAGCTCGCATTGTCGAGGTGAAGGGTGATCCGTCTTCGGGGGTTGGTTATCTTGATTTTTTGGAAGACAACTGGCAAACAAATGGTTGTGTACCACTCAGAATTGACTGTTCTGCGTTGTTCTAGTGGTACGATTGCGACATGTTCAGTTTTTCCGAAAAAACAGGCGACCATTTCCTTGGAAGTGCTTCGTGCGCGAGCAACTTTTGTTGGATCTGACTCATCTTGAAACACCCATAGGTTTGACTGCTGTTTACTTACGGGCTCATACGCTTAAATCCACGATTCATCACCTGTCACGATGTCATAGACGTGCTTCGAAGCACCGCGATCGTATTTTTGTAGCATTTCTTTCGACCAATCAACACGAGCCTTTTTTGAGCGATTGACAAATTGTATGGGATCCAACGCGAACAGATTTTTTTGAATGTCTGCTGGTCCCACTAATGCCTAAGGTTGTCTCAATCTCAGATAGGTCACATGACGATCTTGCAATATCAGTTGGCGCACAGCATCAATGGTTTTCAAAACAACAACTGATTTTGCAGGACTTTCACCACGAAATTCGTGAATATTATTATCTGTTCAGGTGAACAAGTGCTATTCCTCACGTTTTATTGTCCCAATTATGGATAAAATTATAATTTCAATTCATCCTTCATGCAGTTGGAGCCCTTCATATAGCGATAACAAAACTCGGTCTCAGCTAGCCCAGAATCTAAATGCTAGCAAGATGCAACCAGGTGCCCAGTTCAAATCTCATTTTCTGTGACATAACGCGCTTACTGTAAGAGCAACACTGACGAGTCCAGTGTGTGCGCCAAGGACGAAACGCATTTGAAGGGGATACAAACATTTCTATAACCTAGTGACTTTCATTACCCCTATTGCGTCTTCGCAAACAAACTTAAACTATGGAAACTGAAGTAGTTTGATCAATATTGATGAATCCACGTTCAACAAATTCAGACATTTTACCTCTGGAATCAGATAGCAAAAAAATGATTGAGTATGCTGAAATCGGGGATGACGATGTCAGGTTCTTATCTTCTCTTCATTTTTTTTTCTTTTTTTATATACATATTGTTTTAGTCAGCCAAAAACACCACAAGAACTTGCCTATTTATTGACTAGCGATCAGATATCCGAGTTGGAAAGGGAGTTCAAAAATGGCAATTATAAAGAAGGAATGAAGAAAACTGAGTTCTTCGAAACTATGAAAAAAATTTTTGGTATGATTTGAGCAAAATAGTTTTTTTACTGTTCATTCGATCGATAAAATTTTAGATTCCGATACATACGATACTTTATTTTTGGAATTTTTCGATGTCTATGCAACAAATAGTCATTTGACGTGGACCTCAACTTTGAATGCTCTAATAACTGCGTTTCATGCAAATCCTTTTAATGAAATTGAAATGGAATTTCAAGAAATAAGAAAAAATGATTTGACTAAGGTGAGCACAAATTTCGAAAAAATTGGTTTTTTTGCACGGTGTTCACGCGATTTTTATTCATTGTGCAGTAGTTCTTGCGCACTAAAGCATTTTATCACAATACAAAGTGTTCCTCAAAAACTTATGATGAATTGAAGGGTGCTGCTAAGTTTTAGCGGAAATGATGATTCAAAATGAAAGAGAATTAAAAGAAATTAAAGTATTTGTTATCTTTCTTCACAGAAAATATTATTTGGGAGAAAGTACCCCATGTATGAGTATAAAAACCTAATGAAAAATTATGAAACTTGGTGCACAAAAAAATTGATTTATTGCATCTTAAATCATGTCATAGGAGATATAAAAGTAGAGTTCCTTTCAATTTCGAATGCATTGCTTCTTTCAGAGGGACACAATCGCAAAAATATTGACAATCGAAACAAAAACACATTTTTGCTACACGGTATTCTCTAAATATGGTAAAACCGGAATTTACGATGCTAACTTTATAAAGTTAGCAACTTATTTTGTTATCATGACAAGAGAGGATATCAACAAAACAGAGGAGGAGAGAAGGAGAAGAAACAGATGGATAACTGATGCAGTGTATCTTTCTGATTTGAAGATGTTAGCTGTAATCAATACTGCTAGAAGCTTGGTAATCTATGAAGTGATTGGTTTGAAACACATGCCTATGTTCTTGATTTTATCTACGCCTTCTACCCCAAATGTAAGTTTTAGAATATGGTGCTATGCTATTTCATTTCTCTTCAAGGTAAGTGAAAATAAGGAGGTGAGAATTCCCAGATGCGTGACACCATCAATCAAGAGATCACGGTGGGATATTTTGGTTTTGACTTACTCTGGCAGAAAAGTATCCGTAAATTTGGAATAAAACGCGAAAATATTACACTTCTTCAATATTTATTGAATCTCCTTCAAAATCTGCTCCATTTGAAACGATACACATGAGCCAACGTTTTTTGTAATCATGGAAACATTTTTATAGGCGCTTCAGGGATGACCTTCAGCTTCTTTTGTGAATTTTCTTTTATGGAGTCAAATCTGGTTCCCGGAGCGGTCATTTTAGTCTCGGGAAAAGAAAAAGTCACACGAAGCTAGATCAGGCTACTGAGTTGGCTCCCGACCGATTTAAAAGGTTTCTTACCATTCGCGCACTTGGGTTTGCGATAAAACATAGTCTCTATAAGTCTTTTCTAGCATTCCCATCGAGTCGGCACAAGAAATTTCGTTCAACTCAATATTTTTTCCATTGTGGCATTCGCAGATTACCACTTAGATTGACTGGATTCAACAGCTGTGGTAAACTAGTTGACCAAAAGCGATCATGTTTGGCATAGTAATTACGGATATATAGAAACTTCAAATACATAAAAATACTGAAAGCGGAAAATTTAAATGAGAATTTCCGGATATTTTATTGTCAGAGTGTGAATTAATATAGGTACACGAGAAAAAGTAGGATTTAATATTTTGCAGTGTATAGCTTATAAATTTGGCTCACATAACTCCGAGCGGCATCTCTTTCTTGGTGATGATAGTGGCAGTGTTTTGGTTTTTTCCTTCGTACACAATAAGGAACCTCTATTCAGAAGGAAGCATAAGGACAAACTAAGTCTTCATTACTGGGAAGTAAGATCAAAACTGTACTCTTCATTAACCATGAAGATTATGGTTGGGTACTTGTAAAAAGATTGATTTTTCCAGAAATTAATGGAAGATAAGGAATATGTCAAGATTTCATATTTGAAAAATTTTCATAAGGATACCATAAAAGAAATATATTATTGTCAAGAGGATAACACACTTACAACATGCAGTGGCGATCCGCAAACATCAATTATCAGAGTTTGTCTGGACCGAAAAAAACCAACGATGATCTATGAAATGCCCAAGGTACAGGATCTGCTTAAAAGAACTGTTTTTCAAATTAACGATATATAATTATATATAGAGGTACTATGCTAATCATTTCAATGTCTCCTCTTGAAGGGAGCATCGACAATGTGTTTCAGCAAAAAGTTAAATCTCTTGATAACTGGCAGCTCAGATGGAACAATCAGATTGTGGAACACATTAGTGATAGCTAATGCCATTGCAGTTCTCAAAGTCCATAAGGTAGAAATTAAGAGCGTAATTATACTAGAAGCCCCAAAATTATTCATAAGTTGTGATGAGGATGGGGTATATTGAATTTTTAAGAATCTAACATATATAATGATTTAAAATTTTCTAGTTGGTGAAACTTATGAGTATTGATGATCAAAAATGTATACAAACTATTCGTTTGAATTTTCCGTGTCTAAAAGAAGAAGGAAAAATTATTGAATGGGCTGCTACATGCATGTTGCTTGGTCCAAAAAAAATTTACCGATCAGGTTCTTCTGAACCGATTCCACAAATCTCTGCAGATCCTGAGACGGATAATATTCCAGTAAGGTATAAATTTTTTTTCACCTATATGAGAAACTATCATGAAAGCAGATTTAAAGGACGTAAAAACTATTTTTTGCGTGAGTTAAGTGTTCTTGATGAAATCAATGGACTAACTCACAGATAATTCATATTTCCCTTGTGTAATTTATATTTGTTAACCATAAAGAACTTTCCAGACAATCTGCCATAATTCTTTATCGCTTAAGTTCATATTGAAGTGACTTTAATCCGGTATTTCTATTTTGTGGAATGTATGAAATAATTGAAAATAAATTGGGAAGAGGAAGATATTTGTTACAATAATTCAGAGTTACAGTCTATATGCGAATAAGGGGTGGGACAATGTTAGACAAAACTGGTAACCAATGGACCGGTGTAGATCTTATTGTTCTAGTTATTATTCTCATCGATTCATTTAATTGTGCATCGATTTTTGTGTATGTTCACTATTAAACTAAACAGAGCAAAAATACTCAGGTGCAGAAAATACTAAGGCTTGGAATACTGTGCTTAGAGTAGAAGTTTCGACAATCCAAGATGATTCAATTAATTTCTGAAGAATATTAGTCCTAGTTTTAAGTTTGTCTTTTTATTTAATAACAGGAACAATTAGGTGGACGTTCTTTCATTAATACAGGGTGATTTTTGGACCACTGCGTTAATTTTAACCATTCTTGACGTCAAAAGAAACATTTTCTTCCTATAAAATTTTTCAAATTTGGCTCCGTTCAAAAGATATGAGGTGTTGAAAATTCATAGAAAAATTGCATTTTCACCTGTAATATTCAAACGAAAATATCAATTGAAATGATCTCTTGTACAAGGTTTTTTATAATAGTCATGCATATTTTGGCACCAATAGATTTATTCCATTTCTTGTGGGTTTCTCACTACTACTGTACAGATTGATTAAATTGCATGAAAAACAAATATCCCTTGAACTAAAGGTCCGTATCTTGTAATTCCTAGAATCATTAGTCTTATTTGCAGATAAAATCATTCGTCATCTTTTTTCCTAAATTGCACCATTTTTGAGATCGTTTCTTAGAGGGAAAATAATGTTTTTAAACAATTCAGATTCAATAGTGAATACTGTGGAAGGTAATTTTCATTCAAACTAAATTGGACTACAGAGGGGTATTTGCCCAATGTGAAAACTCAAAATGCTTATAACTATTTAACGCAGCTGAATATGAAAAAACGGTATGCAAAAAGTGTTTCTTTTGATCTCAAGAACCTTTGGTTAAAATTAACGCAGGGCTCTAATACTCACCCTGTATATGAACGGTATCATGCGTGTCAAATAGAAATAGAAATAAGATCTACCTTATCTATATTCTGAAGTTCCTTTAGAATTATTGCATATTATATGTATATATTTGAATCCCTCCGACATGTATTATAATAGTGAGTAAAAATCTTGCAAAAAGGGGTTGGTTTCACTTGAGTGCTTTTCTTTTAAAACTCGCACCAAGTTTGAGTCAACTTCAGTCAATAAAATGCATTTTTCAGGGAAGAATATCAACTAGAAAGATCGAATATTTGGATTTCCTGTTGTAACTATGTAGCCAATATAACATTAGTATTTCAAGCAGAGTATCTCCGGAATCAATTCAAAATGATCCATCTTGAACCTCCACCAAAGCAGAATAACGTATTCATACCAAGTTCTTGGTTACTGAATGAAAAATGTTTCCAGGAACTTAAAGAAAAGTAAGACTTTCTGAGCAGAACAATAAATAAATATAATGTTATACAAGGTGTCAAGAAAGGGTATCGAGTATTTGTTTTCGCGCCATATGCGGAACGGGGCGTCTAAAAGGAGCGGGGAGGGGTTCGTGGCGTCCGCCATTTGGAGGAGTTATCGTAATGGTGATTCAGTAGTGACTGCTCAACGCCTCTATCATACGGACTATCGTACACGCCACGTGACAAATGACGATAGCATTAGGAAATGGATCAGGTTGTTGGAGAATACAGGTGCGACAGTTAAAATTCAAAACAGTGGTCGTAATCGTTCAGTTCGCGATAAAAAAACAATTGAAGAAGTTGAGGCGTCGGTTCGTCAAAATCCGCCTTTATTCATCCGGAAGTGAAGCCAAGCGTTCAACATTTAAAAATCGTCTTTAAATTCGAAGAAAGTTTTACTTCTAAAAGCCTATAAAATTCAATTGGTTCAAGAACTGAAGGACTATGCTTAGCGACTGAATTTTGCAAACGAAATGCTGCAGCGATTTAACAACATACTGTTTAGTGACGAAGCAAATTTTTACCTGAATAGTCATGTTAATAAGCAGAATTGTAGGTACTGGGCAGTGTAGAATCCGAGACGAAAGGATGAACGACGACTGCATAGCCCAAAGGTCGTCTGCTAAAGGCATAATTAATCCTTATTTTCATGAAGATCAACGAAGCCGAGCAACTAATGTGAATAGTGACCGTAATTGCGATATGTTGCGAAATTTTTTGGTCCCAGGGTTGCAGGAGTTTGCAGGTTTCAACTCAAGAACGTGATTCAAGCAAAATTGGGCCATTTGCCATACCTCAAATGATTCAATGAAAGTTGTTAACTAATTATTCCCTAATAAAGTCATTTCGCGAAGGGGTAACATCAACGGGTCTCCCAGAAGCCCGGACCTTAGCCCGCTTGACTATTTTGCATGAGGGTACCTTGAAAGTAAGGTTTATCAAAATAATCCAACGAATCTAAAGCAGTTGATGCAAAACATTAGGTCAGAAATGGCAGAAATATCAGCTATGTGTCAACGTGTTATCGCCAATCTTCGTTCCCGTTTAGAAGAGTGGCAACAACGCAACGATCATCATTTGGATAACATCCCCTTTTCCAAATAATTCTCCAATTCATATGTTAATAATAAACAATAAACTTTTTATTGCTCACAAATATTTTTGTTTTATTGAACTTACAAATACCCGATACCATTTCTGGACACCTTGTATAAAACTGAATATCACTCAATATGTTTATTTTCTTGTGAGTTTTCTGAAAAACTTTTGATATTTTTAGTATATATGGGAATCATGTTCTATCCAAGACTTATTGCCACTAATTTTCAGAATCAACTGTGATATTGAATTTCCAGAAAAATTTAAAGATTACACATATATCTCCGAAATGAATAATTTGAAAAGAATGGAAAAAAACACTAGAATCAATCAGAAAATTGCTCTTCTTGATCGACAAAAAAGAGAGGTGTGTTTGGAATGTACACTTTTGAATATCTACATTTTTAAAATTTCAGATGAAAGAAAAAGTTATTAGAAATTCTCCCTATTTGGCTCTCACATTGAATGATATCGAAGAATTCGCTCTGAATTATTCTTTGCCAACGCATGGAAAAGAGGAGACAACTATAGTCGAAAAAATAAGCAGTCTTCTAACAGAGGCTAATAATAAGGATGTGGTGTTTTCCGAACTTTCATCATCTAGATCCAAATCTTCCAGAACCAGTGTAATGGAATTCGAATATTAAATTAATTTCAAGCGTTATATTTTTCAATATGACATATATCCCTCAACGGCCTTCAATAATGCTCCACATAACGACAATAACTATTGCTATTGCTTACGGGTAGTTTTGCGTCTAGGTGGTAAGGGTGCGGACTCGAGATGCGACTATGAGCCGGGTTCAAATCCCAGCGGTGTCTGTACTCAACTATCAGAAAAATAAATCCCCAGTGTAGGGGGCATGGCGCACAGATTGCTTGACCAGCCATTATATACACTGTGTTGGGTCAACAAAAAAAAAACGAAGAAAAAATATGACAAAGAGTGAATATCAACACAATCAGACAAAATCAACAATTAAACGAAATCAATACAGTAACTTGAGGACGAGATCTATTACTACATTCGCTAGTGGCGTAACTATTGCCTTTTGCCTTTTTACCAGTTATACCCATTCCCATGTATCGGGTGTCCCAAAGTGGGTTACCTATTGAATTGTTATGTAAACTATTAATGCCAAATGTTTCAAACTTTTTAGATCAATATTAGGTTATCTAAGGAATATTTCTGAAACACTTTCAAATATCTAGTGTTGCCAGATGTATGCAAATTTGGCCACAGCTTTGTTATTTTAAATGGGACACCCCGTGTTTTAGTTTTTTGTTGTTCCCTTTTCAGGATGTCCCGTAACTCATCGTCAAGCGGATACTGAGCGATAAGCTAGATAACGTAATCCTAAATACCCATGCTATTGATTACAGTCACAAATTCATTGAACCATTAATATTTAACGGTTTTTGAGTAATATATTTTTTTTTAATTTAAATCAATTGTAAATTCAATAAACGCAGATTCTATTAAGACCGAGATACTGTTGCCAGTGGCGTGGCAGGACGCAGCTCTGACTGCTAAGCTTTATAGATCAGTTCTATCCTCACTCTATGCCACCATTTACTTACTTTTGGAAGTTCCCTCGTATTAGTATTTATTGCCCAACGAAGATGTAAAGAAAATGAACTCCTGCTATTCAAATCTAGCAACTACTGTTTTATTCCCACAAAAAGTCAATAATACTTGGAAGTTGTGAAAATGTGAAAAATGTAGGTTATTCCAATTGATAGTAATAAATTCATCAACTTTTATTTTATTGGAATATGCTTTATGTAATTACAGCAAATGGTTAGGATTATATTATAAATTAATCAATTTAATATAGAGATAATGAATATTGAGACGAGAATATAATGCAGAATTATTCGCAAATAAAAAATTATTTTTCTTCATAGGACTTGCGTTTTTCCCGCATTTCCTTGATATCTTTCTGGAGGTAGTGGAGAACATAATGGAGGACGACGTCATAGCAATACTTGTACTCGGTCTGAAAAAAAGTATTAATACTCATAAAGTGGGTTTCATAAACATTTTTGATCAAACGATTCACACAATACTTCAACGGATATGTTAGATTGACCAATGGAGTGCCGAATTCTCGGTATTTGAGGCATAGAATCGCTCAATCGACCCAGCATAAGGCTATATAGAATAATGAACTTTCAATTCTATGGAATATGATTCTCCAGGTCAACAGGAGGGAGAAATAGTATATTATATACCGCGGGACTGAAGTAGTACATTTAATCCTGAAGGTAAAGTTTATGGCCCGACCGCAGGGAGGGCCATAATTTACCTGAAGGATTAAATGTACTTCAGTCGCAAGGTATATACGATACTTTTCGAACTTCCGGTATGATTTTATTGATTATTTCAATAATTTCAATCAGTTTTTTCTCTCTTTAACTCATTTAATAAACTGTCTTTAAAATAAGTTACCATAGTAACATTGCGTTGTGACAATTATAATTTAGAAACATTGTCATTACTAGTGTCATTGTAAAGAAACATTGTTATTGATAATTATTGGTATCATGAGTGAAGAAGGTGTACCTATCTGATATTGATAAAAGAGCAGCCGAAGTAGGTGAAGAACTGTTACCACCGAAATCTAGAAAACTATACGAGCAGCAGTACGATGCTTTTAAAAAGTGGTGCCGCTTAAAAAATGTGAGACAACCTACTGAAAATGCGCTTTTAGTCTACTTCAATGATAAATCAAAAGAGGTTTGTGCCTGAACTCTCTTGGCACATTACTCAATGCTGAAATCGGTTATTAACATTAGAGAAGATACTGATATAAGTAAATTTCCAAAATTATTAGCTTTTTTGAAGAAAAGAAATGAGGGATTCAAGCCAAAGAAGTCAACAATTCTCATGTCTGAGCAGATAGATCAGTTCTTACGGGAGGCTCCGGATGATAAATATTTAATGCTTAAGGTAAATTTGGAAATGTGTTTATATTCAGAAATTTTAAGAAATCAATTTTTTTGTAGGTTGCACTTATTTTGGGCGTTGCGGGAGCTTGTCGTGGAAAAGAGTTGGTTGATTTAGAAATCGACGATGTGAGAGATTTGGGCGATTCCTTCCTAATTGCGATTAGAAACACCAAAAATAAAATTGACCGAAATTTTGTGATCAAAAATTCAGAAAACAGTGCCATCAGTTTTGTGGCGATATTTCGAAAATATGTGGCATTGCGAAAGACAGGGACACCTCACTCAAAATTTTTTGTTCAATACATCAACAAAGAATGTACTACGCGAGTAGTAGGAAAAAACATGTTTGGTACATTTCCACGGCAAATAGCAGCTTTCTTGAAATTAGAAAATGCGACGTCTTATACGGGACATTGTTTTAGACGCACATCTGCGTCTTTGTTAGCTGATTCGGGAGCAACAATAGACGTGCTGAAGAGACATGGAGGATGGAAATCCTCCAACGTGGCCGAGGGATATATTGAATCGTCTATCAAAAATAAACAACAAATTTCAGATAAAATATTTGGTCAAGTCGCCGATTCGTCCACTATAGTTATGCCACAGTCCTCATTCTCGCTTCTTGTTTCCGCAGGATCTTCGAAACAAACACCAGTTCAATATGATAAGGACCTATCTCTTACTCGTCAGTTACCTGCTGCATTAACCCAGGAAAGACTGGTCAATATGACGAACTGTCACAATATTAATTTGAATATTAACGTTAATTACCATTCTAATTAATTGTATTTTTCAATAAAATATCCCCTAAATTCGTTTGTTTGTGATTTAATCGTTCCGGGAGTTTCGTCAATATTTAATCCCGGAGGGATTAAATGTGACACTTTAGTACCTGTCACAAGGGAGTGAAGTTGTCACTTTAGGCCCGGAAGTACGAAAATGAATATAGTCAGACTACATATCGTGTCGACGGAGCGGACAGAATTCTGGTGAATATAGTTCCATTTGAACATTCGCATCAGCGAATACTCGTTGATTATTGAAACTCTAACGGTGGGTTTCATAAAAGTTCCTTGATTCTCCGTCAAATTTGACAGTCTGTCAACCAACATAGGGTTTCATAAAGCTTGATTGTGGAATTTAAACCTCCGTCAGTTGATTGCAGAACACAAACTGACAACATCGATTTTTCAAAGTCTCGATCATCGAGAACACATAAATGCTCCTTAAGCATATGTCAAAATACCTTCCTTTTACAGCTTTGATATTTTAGTAAGTTCGTTGCGGTCCTATAATGAAATTATCCCAAAATAATTGGTTCGTTCAGACCCGTAAATTTCAAAAATACTGTACTAAACATCTGGCACGTGCTGAGCAAGTGTTTAGTCATATTTTTAGTGATAGGGCCTGAATAAACTGATCAAATTTCGAAAAGGTTGAGCTGTAAAACGGTCGTAAGTGCGGCATATTTTTTTGGGAAGCTCTACTTCTCATAACATCAAATTTATTTTCCGAATGACTACCGGTTAAAATGGTTCTCACAAGTGAGTGTCGGCTTGCTTTGACACGGTAAGTAAAGTGTGAATTAAAAAATATTTCTTAATGTTGGTATAGAAGCGGTGTAGTAGTAGAGTTAAAAATGTTTGCTTATCATTGATAGAAAATTTGTACTGAACTCACAATATTCTCAATAAGTTGTGGACGATGTATGCGAACTGTTCTAACCGCTTGAAAAACATCCACCTCACCATGCTGGATGACTTGTTCAATGCATGCGTTTGCTGCACAATATATGCCACACCTTGTCCTGCCATCTCTGAAAAAAAAAAAATTAAGTCAAAGGTAGGGTTTCAGATAGAGGATTCTAAGATTACCCACTTTTCTTTAAATTTACCATTTTTTTTTATTTTCTTCAAAAACAAAGCCTATTTTCCTTTGGAATTAAAATAGTTGCAAAGAGATTAAATGATTCGACAATGCTTTTCATTGAATAAATATTATATGCCCGAGTGATTATCCAAAATCATGTATATTATGCTGAAAAACCCTGTGATCCTGATTTCTAATCTGTAACATGCTCTTTTTATTCAATAAATAAAATAATTGTCATTTTTTTGTATCTCGCAAAAAAATCAACCACTGACCCACATTATTACAATATTTAATTTTTTCTTTACTCACGGGGAAACTACACATACTGGACCATATTCAGTTCGCTGACGCCATCTTTCTACCATATTCATGAGTTCCACGAGTGAATTAGTAGAGGTAGGAACATTATGTCCCATAGGCCAACAAGTCAATTGAAACAATTGGACAGTTTTTGGTGGAGCTTTAACACCAGCCATCAGTTCAGTCAAGGCGACAATCTAGATAAAATATTAAGTTTAATTTAGATATTATACTTTGGCAATTTGAAATATTTGCTGTTTTTAAAGCCAGTTAGCACAGAAGATGCCCGCGTACGAAGCACTTCCAAGCAAATGGTCGCCTGTTTTTTCGGAAAAACTGGACATGTAGCAATCGTACAACCAGAACAACGCAGATCAGTCTATTCTGAGTGGAACACAACCAATTTGTCTGCCAATTGTCTTCCAAGAAATCAGGAAAACCAACCGCCGAAGACGGATCACCCTTCATCACGACATGAAAGCTCTCACACATTGGCTCAAACACTCAAAACATCGATTTGATGAGTCATCCGCCTGACTTGGCACCGAATAACTTCTTTTTATTCCCGTACGTAAAAAATAAAATGAGAGTTCAACGTTTTTCGACTCCTGAAGAAGCGGTTGACGCGTTCAGAATGCATGTTTTGGAGATACCTCAATCAGAGTGGCAAAAAAGCTTAGACAATTGGTTCAAACGCATGCAAAAGTGTATAGATCTCAATGAGGAATATTTTGAAAAACAATAAAGTAATTTTCGATTAATAAAAGGCAACCCTCATATATCATTCAGTTTTTTCTGTATAAGTTATTATAAAAACAAATAAAAGTTGAATGCAAAGATAACAAAAATAGCTTTTTCTTGGAAATATACTTACCTTTTTATTTATTCGAAAAACCCATGTCCTGATGTTACTGTAGTGATTGTGTGAAAGATGCTCGATTGTGAAGACCGGTCCATATTTTTTTGGAGTTCTTCCTTCTGGCCAAAATGATGGAAATTGTTGCTGAAAATTTTTTTAAATAACTTTTTTTGTATTTTTTTTACATAGAAAAAAATTTTAATTTGATGATAAAATAGATGCATGAATCGTCGAATATTTCTTATACTCACAGAGTTCAAAGGTGGTACGCACAGCACCACAACAGCAGAGCATTCATAGTCATAGACTAGTGACCAAAATTCTCCTCCTGTTGTTTTTAGAGGCCACTCCGTAACAATGTACTCTCTGGGTTTGCTATATCCCTATTAACAGTTATATGAAAATTCAGTTATTCATCAACATTATAATATAAAATATGACAAACACAATCAAAGTGTTCCGAAGTGTCTTATACAGGGCATACACGCTCCGGTAGACCGGAGAGGAAAACTGTGCAGGTGTACCTGCGCAGGTCCTGCCTCGTGTGTTCGTTAGCAGCGACCGTATGGTGCCAGTAGACCGAGTCGAATCTCGAATTTGCTCCGGCTACCTGTGCAGGCTTGAAAAACTACGACACACACGCTCCGGTCAACCTGCGCAGATATACCTGTACAGTTTTCCTCTCCGTACCGTAGCGTGTATGCCCTGCATTAGACTGACAACATTTAATGATTTAAGAGAATTTTATTTGAGATACAAGTAAACAACGAATTTTATTGAAGATAACTACGAATCAACTTGAAAATTACGTTTCTCAATGATTTGTTGAAAATACTTTTTTGCGCTATAATTTATGTGTAATTACTTACATCTACGAATACAGCATTAATATAGTCCGTAAACGAATTTCCTTGGAATGACGTTAAGTAAGGTCTGAAGTTATCAGCTAAAAAATAATTAAGAACTAATAAATTACGCATCATAAGGAATACACAAAGATTTTTTCCTGGGTGATAATATACCACTTGAATTTTCACTTATAATACCACAAGAGCTTCAAAATTATCGGGTATTTCCCGATAGGTTCGTTGCAAACAAATGAAGGAGTCAAGTTTTTCAGGTTAAAAAATCACGAGCGCGAAGCGCGAGTGATTTTTCCTGAAAAACTTGACGATTTTGTTTGTTTGCAGGAACCCATCGGGAAATACCAGATAATTTTGAAGCTCGTGTGGTATTCTGGGGATTATTTTTCTGTCCCAAATGTCGGCCAATAGAATTGCACCATGAGACGAAATGTACAGTTAACAAATAAGAATTTCATAATGAATAAAACAACATTTAATTAAGAATCAGGGTAGTGCAATTAAAAATACAATTGTTGTAAATATTGGTGCATGTTTTCTTCAAGTCAGAGTTATCGGTAATGGTCCCAGAAGAGGTAGATGGCATGAGGTTTATGCTGTTGATGGCATTTTCTGCAGTAGGCTCACTCCTTCGCAGTTTCTTGACAATTAATTCGTGGTGTTCCTGGTCGAGTTGGAGATACGGCTTGATGGAGTTACTGTTGGCATGTCCAGTTATTTTGATTATCTGCTGCTCTCCCAGGACCGATTTCGCTAGATTGGAGACGGCTGTTGCACGACTGGAGTGATTAGTGATTTTTTTGTTACCAAGGTCAAGCCCAGCTTTTTGTGCTGACTCCTTAACCCACTTTGAAATCGTGTTTTGGCCTACTGGGGAATCCTTGTACCACCTAGCGCCTGGAACTTTATTCCAGAATGGATTTTGGGTCAGGAATAGTCTGTCGCTCTTGATATTGACATCTCTCTTCTCTCTCAATTTCTGGAACAGTCTCACTGGGCACTTGTCAGGATTTTCCGATTCTCCACCAGCCACTTGCTGTCTGATAATTTTTATCACCACCTTGTGTGGTCTTGCTGAAAATTGGATTGTATTCAATTCTCCCAGTTGTTTCCCCGTCATTTCGCTGTTCTGCCTTGAAGTGATGTATTGACGCCATGCTGCCCTCACCACCTCTCCAAGCCAATTCCACTGATATTATCATGAATAATTTTTTCTGGAGGTCATCAGGAGTTTCCTCGTCCCAAACAGTGGTCATTGCATCCCAATCTTTTTCTTCCAACGCTGCTGCACTTGCCCTCCGTTTTTCCGGAATAGATTGTAAAGCCTTACGCTTGGCATCACGAGCTCCTCGAGCGGTCTTGAATGCAGCATCCGAAAATGGGTTGATTTTGATGTCGAAATCGTTCAAATACTTTTCTTGAAATAATTTGGCAGTCTGATTCCACATTGTTTTTATTGTACCTTCCTTATAGTCTTCTCCATCCATTTTCTTCATATTGTAAGCGTAATCTTTCATAATGTTTGCCAATTGCGCTTCACTCGTTTCAGCACTCAATGTGTATTCCCTCTCAGTACAAAAAGTAGTAAATTGGTTCCAAACTGTTTTTTTTGCCTTCTCCGTATTAATGGGAACATTTCCTTTGACTTTTTTATCGATGGTGGACAAAGAACAAACTCCAAATCGACTCATTTTCATGCAAAATCTCCAATTTTCACAATTGAATTCAACCTGTCAGTTTGACGTGTGCTTAATTTGACTGGATCATGTTTTGTTTATATATAGCAACTACCAGAGAAAATTTTCAAAAAATTATCAGTATAATACCATGTAGGTTGTACCACGTGACGTCGAATGGTGCAATTCTATTGGTCGATATTTGGGTCGGAAAAATAATCATCAAAATACCCTCAAAATTCCCAAATATTCACTTACGTGGTACTATCAAAACATCTCTATTTTTCTTCCGATTGTCTCCACGGTGACCACCAGCACAGTCGCCAATGGTGAACCTTGGAGTTTGCTTGCAGATCAGCATATATTCTCTTTGATATTCGTTCATTTTTGTTGATGTATTTTTCACAGACTTCAGCTTGAGCCTTTGAGAGAGTTCACTCACAGGAAACCAAGAGTTTCCACAAGTTATAAAGTCTTCTAGACTGTCATATATGAATTTATATTGCTCCTGGAAAAGAAGAAATGCTCTATGAAACGTGTATGAGATCAATGCCCTTTACTCTGAATCAGCTAATTTTCTAACCATTCTAGCTGCATTTTTAGGCGAGATGCGGGAAACTAGGAGTCATTCTAAAATTTCAATGAATACTTACGACATTTTCCACTAGGTTTTTCCTCGACTGCCTCAATTTCTTCATATAACCAAACACGTCAAATTTGTGATCTTCCTCGGAAAGCTCGAGATTTGCATCAATCGCCAAATAGACTCCCGATCTGCCTCCACCATCACTGAAAAGGCCTATTATCAAAGCATTCTCTTAAGATCGATCCTATACATACTTGCAATGTACAACCATAGGACCAGCTTCGTTTGATCTAATCCGATGTCCAACAACGGCTCTCACCCTTCGTCTGAACTCCAAAACAGAGTTTGGATAAGGGCAGGAGTGGCTATGCCATTCTGTGAAGTGGAACTGAAGAATCAGTCTCTCTTCAACGATTTTCTGAAAGACATAGCCGATACAGAGATATTAGAATATCTGAACACGAAAGGTTGGTCTTTTGTATTGCTGGAATACATCGTGATGTATTATACATTTTATTTGTTTCTCATTACGTCAGTTTCCAAAAACACAATATTAATCAAGAAAGTTTATTTTATCAAGTCACTAACTTGTAAAACTGACAGTTAACTTGCAAAATTTTTACAAGTTAGTAGTATTATTTACATTAGAAAATTTTGTTTTATCGTCATTTATGCTAGTAATGTTATATACCATTTCGGGTAAACATAGGCACCAATAGGCAGAAACATCACCATAGGTATCGGTAAAGTCGTTCTGCCGCAGAGATCTTATGCGTAGATAAATTGTTTCAACTAAGGGGCGTGTCGAGACAGTTTTTGACAACCAGAAATGAAAATCTGGTGGTCATGCTAAGTAATATTTACATTTACAGTTAACATTAAGAGATTTGAATGCAAATCTTTATGCCTATTTGTCATATAGAATTAAGAGCTGCAGCATCTTAGCTTGCTTGTGTAGAGCTCCAGAAATTGCCATTTTGTTTATTATTTATTACCTGTCACTACGAAAATTACTTACATTATCCTGTTTTTTATAAATTCTAAAGGTTCTTATATGAAAATGTGCAAGTTCTTCGTCGTCTAAGACCGATATACTTATGCCTCCATATGTTTCATCTAGATCTGTGCTCCCAGGCCAGTATTGGACGCACATTACCTACAAAAAAAATTCGAATAGCTCGATATGTTATGTAATATATTATCTACTGATCTGATTACTTGAAACTTTCTGTCTTTTATGTTTGTTTCTTTCAAAGCGCCATCTAAGTCGCCATTTTGATATTTCATTTTCCATATGCACACATCAAAAATGTTATTCATCAATTAAGTCATTATCTACGTTTCAGTGGATTTTTAACTATTTTTAGATGATTCCGTTAAAATTATTCAATAATTTTGAGTTGATACATTCGAAAATGACTCTGAGTAATAAATGTACACCATATTTTATTTCTCTCCATATATAAATTAAATACCTTGATAAAATCAAAAGTCTTTGTTAACATCACTATGCAACTGGCCTTTTCTTGCCATATCATCCTCCAGAAATCTGTTACAGTCTCTTCGGTAGGACCTTGAGTTACAATGTAGGCATTAGGCTTGAGTAGACTCTAGAAAAAATCAACATTAGATTAGGTAGGCTTACAAAAAACAGATCACATAATCATCAATAAAAAACATTGTTCTGCAAAGAATCTAGTTGTTATACAACAGGAAAAAAATTGATCGACTGTAATGTGTATATAACCAGGCAATTTTTCTGATTATTTTTCCGACCCAAATATCGACCAATAGAATTGCACCATTCGACGTCACGTGGTACAACCTACATGGTATTATACTGATAATTTTTTGAAAATTTTCTCTGGTAGTTGCTATATATAAACAAAACATAATCCAGTCAAATTAAGCACACGTCAAACTGACAGGTTGAATTCAATTGTGAAAATTGGAGATTTTGCATGAAAATGAGTCGATTTGGAGTTTGTTCTCTGTCCACCATCGATAAAAAAGTCAAAGGAAATGTTCCCATTAATACGGAGAAGGCAAAAAAAAACAGTTTGGAACCAATTTACTACTTTTTGTACTGAGAGGGAATACACATTGAGTGCTGAAACGAGTGAAGCGCAATTGGCAAACATTATGAAAGATTACGCTTACAATATGAAGAAAATGGATGGAGAAGACTATAAGGAAGGTACAATAAAAACAATGTGGAATCAGACTGCCAAATTACTTCAAGAAAAGTATTTGAACGATTTCGACATCAAAATCAACCCATTTTCGGATGCTGCATTCAAGACCGCTCGAGGAGCTCGTAAGGCTTTACAATCTATTCCGGAAAAACGGAGGGCAAGTGCAGCAGCGTTGGAGGAAAAAGATTGGGATGCAATGACCACTGTTTGGGACGAGGAAACTCCTGATGGCCTCCAGAAAAAATTATTCATGATAATATCAGTGGAATTGGCTTGGAGAGGTGGTGAGGGCAGCATGGCGTCAATACATCACTTCAAGGCAGAACCTGGAAATCCCTGACAAGTGCCCAGTGAGACTGTTCCAGAAATTGAGAGAGAAGAGAGATGTCAATATCAAGAGCGACAGACTATTCCTGACCCAAAATCCATTCTGGAATAAAGTTCCAGGCGCTAGGTGGTACAAGGATTCCCCAGTAGGCCAAAACACGATTTCAAAGTGGGTTAAGGAGTCAGCACAAAAAGCTGGGCTTGACCTTGGTAACAAAAAAATCACCAATCACTCCAGTCGTGCAACGGCCGTCTCCAATCTAGCGAAATCGGGCCTGGGAGAGCAGCAGATAATCAAAATAACTGGACATGCCAACAGTAACTCCATCAAGCCGTATCTCCAACTCGACCAGGAACACCACGAATTAATTGTCAAGAAACTGCGAAGGAATGAGCCTACTGCAGAAAATGCCATCAACAGCATAAACCTCATGCCATCTACCTCTTCTGGGACCATTACCGATAACTCTGACTTGAAGAAAACATGCACCAATATTTACAACAATTGTATTTTTAATTGCACTACCCTGATTCTTAATTAAATGTTGTTTTATTCATTATGAAATTCTTATTTGTTAACTGTACATTTCGTCTCATGGTGCAAATCTATTGGCCGACATTTGGGACAGAAAAATAATTCCCCGAATACCACACGAGCTTCAACATTATCGGGTATTTCCCGATAGGTTCGATGCAAACAAATGAAGGAGTCAAGTTTTTCAGGTTAAAAATCACGAGCGCGAAGCGCGAGTGATTTTTCCTGAAAAACTTGACGATTGCTCTTGTGGTATTATAAGTGAAAATTTAATTATCAAGGTTTTATGACTTTTTTTGTCCTGTGAGTTTCAAAAAATTCTATGGTTGTAGAAGAGGTGCTGGAGGCGGGCGTTCTGCCTTAAAAATCTGCAACTTTTTGCGGGTTATAGCGTTTTAAGATATATATTTATAAAAAAAACTCTTTTTTTAATTGTTGAATTCGCCCCTGCGAGGTTGTGGAAAAGTGTTACAACATCTTGTATAACTGGGAAATCCAGATAAAAACAATATCTACTTAATCTACGATTAGCTTATATTAATCTTCAAAATGATTGTACTTACATCGACATATGAGGCATTAATATAATCCGTATCACGTGTTCCCTCAATGGGATCTAAAACTACCCTGTTATAATCATCTGCAATAAAACTTTTATTATTTCTGTTTTATAGATCTCGAATTTATTTTGCCTTACAAGGAATGCATTTTTGATTCTGGTTTTTTTCAATATTTGCTTTTTTCGTTCCATGTCTACAGGAATGAGACTCCACTTTAGTAGCAAACTGTAAAAATTATGAAATATTTATTATATATAATTATGGAGTCAGTGCTTCTCGAAGATCTTTTTATTAGTTTCAAGGAAGATAATTATTATTCAGAAGAAACTGAAATATTGGAGTTAATATTGTTGTGTCTACTAACTTGAAATTCCAGATTGTAGAGTACCGGCCATTTTTTTCGCAATTCGCACCACTTGACGAAATCTGAGACTTCAACAGGGGGAGTATTACTCACTGTAGGTGCAACGAATCCATTTTGATCTAGAAAATTTTCCATTCATCAATATTCACATGAAATTTTTCGAGAAAATTTGAAAGGTGTTCTAAAGACTGAATGTGCTTTTATTAGGTGTACAAATAAGTTTCCACAGTTTTTTATAAAAAATTAGGAATTTATTGTAAAGGAAAAGTACATTACGTTTTATTCAAAGTATTTTCCATCATTTGCCACTACTTTTCCCCATCTTTCTGGCAACATTCGGATACCCCGTCGAAAAAACTCTTCATCTTTTGACGCTATCCACAAATCTACCCAATTTTTGGTGTCTTCATATGATGTGAAGCGCTGCTTAGACAGACCATGTGCCATCGACCGGAACAGATGATAATCAGAAGGGGCTAAGTCTGGTGAATACGGCGGGTGGGGTAAAATTTCCCAGTTGAGTGTTTCCAAGTATGTTTTTACCGGCGCCGCAACATGTGGACGAGCATTATCGTGTAAAAGAATAATTTTGTCGTGTCTGGAGTAGTAATGGGCGCGTTTTTCCTTAAGTCCCCGACTCAATCTCATCAATTGTGTTCGGTAGAGAGCTCCAGTAATGGTTTCGCTTGGTTTCAGCTATTCATAATACACGACACCAAGCTGATCCCACCAAATACACAGCATGAGTTTTTTTTCCATGAATATTCGGCTTAGCTGTCGATGTTGATGGATCGCCGGGCTCAACCCATGACTTTCTCTTCTTTGGATTATCGTAGTGAATCCATTTTTCGTCACCAGTGACTATACGATGCAAAAAACTCTTTTTTTTATTCCTGGCAAGCAGCATTTCTCCTCATGCATAATCGGCGTTCAACGTCTCTCGGCTTTAGTTCATATGGAACCCAATTTCCTCGTTTTTGAATCATTCCTGACGATTTTAAACGATGTGAAATTGCTTGTTGAGCCACTTGTAGAGTAAGTGCAAGTTCTTTTTGCGTTTGGGACGAATCTTCCTCCAATAGTGCTTCTAATTCCATGTCTTCGTACACTTTCGGCCTTCCACTGCGTTCTTTGTCTTTAACGTCAAACTCACCGTTCTTAAACTTTTGAAACCATTCCTGACAACTTCTCTCACTTAAAGCAGCTTCACCATATGCTTCTAGAAGCAATCGATGCGCCTCAGCTGCAGATTTTTTCACATTAAAGAAGTAAATCAAAAGTTCCCGCAAATGATGCTTATTCGGAATAAAACTTGACATTTTTGCACGAAAAAAATTACGTGATGCTGATACGGAATCACTAGTACTTTAAGGTTATGGTGTTGCCAGATGACTAAACTTGGGATATTACGTTTTACATCTGACAATTTCTCCATAACCTTCTGGTGGGGCCATCTTTTGACAAACCGCGGAAACTTATTTGTACACCTAATAAATTTCGTACCTAATCGTAGCTCAATAAACTCATTAAAATGGTAAAAATGGAAACTGAGGTGTATATTTGTGAAATCTAAACCTAGACACAAATTTGGCCTCAAATCTTGAGAGACGTTTGATGAAAGTTCGGGAGCATTCAGGAGATCATAATAAATTTTGAAAAGTGGAGAATGTACTGATTCAAGTCTTCTATAAACAACAAAACTCCAGACAAATTACTCCAGAACCTTTTTAAGAAACAAGGGAGCAGGCAGCATTAACTACTAAGTTTCCAGTTACTTACTATTTGTAGGTATGAGTCCACTATTGAGCATAGACAATTTGATTGTATTTGGAATTGAACCGAGTGAATTAGAAGTGCCTTTGTTCCACTTTTTTTTTGGTTTCTTCTCTTCATTACGACGAGGAGTAGATCTGGACCTATGTTTAGTTTTTGATGTTTCTGAAGGGGATTTCGACCTTGATCCCGAACTGGTGGACATCCTCAATGAGTTATTAGTAACCACATACTGAATGAAATTATTTGATGGCCATTGACGCTAATTACCCAGTCTAACTCCTGAAAAAATCAGTTGAAAGTATCGGGTTTTCCAATGGGGACTTGACAATCACGGTTTGGTGCGGTCTTGATGCCAACAATCGTAACATTACGGTCAATGGCGATCGCTAACGAATTTTTTTGGCCCAAATTGCAAGGTATGGACTTGGCCAACATGTGATTTCAACAGGATGGTGACACTAGCCACACAGCACACGTAACAATCTGTTTATTGAAGCAGACATTTGGTAAGCGTGTAATTTCGAGAAACGGCCGCCTGGTCCGTGCGATTTGACGCCTCTGGACTATTTTCTTTGGGGCTACGTCAAGTCACTGGTCTATGCCAACAAGCCGAGGACATTGCAAGAGCTCAGAGACAACATTGAACGCGAAATAGCGGCCGTTTCGGCTGAAATGTGTGGCCAAGTCATCGAAAATTGGGTCCACAGAATTGACCGCTGCAAACGGGCCCGTGATGGCCATGTGAACGAAGTCGAGTTCCATTCACAAATGGTATGTTTGTACTTTAAGCCAATAATAAAGTTTTTGAAATATCTCAAATGGTTTGTGTTTTATTTACATTCAAAATTGTCAAGTCCCTAATGGAAAATACAAAGAATAATGTTTTCATTAAGTACAATAAATATATTTATATATTTTGACATTCTTTTTTGAGATGAGTATAAAAATGTAATAAGAATTTTTGGTTATTTCCATCTAATGTTGATGTTTTTCCTAGTTTTCCAGGTTTATTGCTTTGTGAAAAGTATAAACTGTTAAAAGTTGAAATAGTCAAATTTCATTAAATCATATCCGCTTACATGTGCTCATATAATGAAAAAATAACACACTATAAAGCAAACATATCATCTAGTCTTAAAATCTATTCTTCAAAACCCCTTCATTCGGTTATTCTTAGATACATTTCACAATACTGTCCTGCTCATTTTTCCACACGTTACTTGATTAGTTGATTATTTGCAAAAACATAAAACTTGTTGATGTAACACTAATGAAATTTTCGGTCGACACAGAAATTGTCCGGAAGATTTAGAAGGTGATTTGTTGGCCAGAAATAGAACCAGAATCCCTGGTCGAACTTGAAAATATCTGGATACTATAACATCCTAAAACTTTCATATTTACTGATTAGATTAATTGTCCAATTGCCGGTAATAATATATTCTAAAACAAGTTGCAGAATGGGCATCTATTCCAACTCGAATGCGAACTCGAATTGAACGCATGAGTGTTGGAATTGCCTTCTGCAACGAGTATTAGACAATATTTTCTCTATTTCAGTCAAGAATTGTGAGAAATTTATTGGAATTCAATGAAAATTTCAGATTACACCTCATAGTGCCTTTTGTATTTTATTTTCGCAGTTGGTGTGACTGATACGAAAATTGACAGATTATAGAATTTGAATAGTGCGTTCAAATCTCTACATGGTTTAATATTGACAATTGACATGCAATGGAAGCGTGTTGACATTCGAAAGGATGTCAGTGTTGTCAACCACAAAACGAAAAATATAACTAAAAACAATGCTGTACTGAGTTCATTACAGCACTGTTTTTAGTACTGTAATGAACTTATTACGACACTGAAATAGAGAAAGTACCTTTTAGAGCAGAATCCGGCTAATGGTACGAAAATCTTCAGGGTAGATATTTAAGAATATCTCTACTTCTTTTTAAAATACTCGATATTTAATTTCCATTTCCATTTTATATCGACAAAATATCTTATGCGCACAGGAAAAAAATTCAATATCATGTGATAGTTTGAAAATAGGGAAGGTTTTCATAAATGAAAAAATAAATGACAATTTTAGCAAGCACAAAAAAATATTTAAAACAATTTCTGACAAAATAGTTTTGGAGATTTCGGACTATGGACTTTTGACTGTTTATAAATTTATTGTCTGACCTTTTTCCTTGGACTTCTAACACGGAACTTCACTAGCGAAATTTCGAACTCACTCAATTACAACACGATTACTACTTTCCTAGAACTTTACAGACTGATTTCTTCTATACTTTTTTTAAGTGTTTTCCTGGTTACGGATCACGTTGAACTGCCTTTCCATTCCCTAATTTTTCCTAATATCCCTTTGTTCGTGGGGGTTATCGAATATAATCCGGAATTCCCTAATTTCTCTTAATTGGTGCCCTTCTTTTCGATAGTTCGAAGTTTCATTGGCTTTAGTCCATTGAGTCTCTCGATACAAACCTCTGATTGGTCCACTAATTTAATTTTAATTTTTTACTACAGATCCACCTTTTTCCCATCGTTAAATTAATCTCAGCTCTTAAGGTCGTGAGGGTCACGTAAATGTATCATATGTCGAACTCCCCTAGCTAATTCTAAAATTTTATTACGTCGTACATCCATCAAGATTTCCATGTAGCGGATCAATAAATTTTGTTTTAAATCTTAGGTTTTATGATTATTAGGGTGATATTTTTGAAAGGTTTATTACTGTCTGGAATGTCTGGGAATTTCGATTAGATATGGTCTTTTGGTTATCAAGACCCATTATCCAGCATCGCTAGACACATCATATTACAATAGTGCGTTCAAATCTCTACATGATTTAATATTGACATGTAATGGACGAGTGTTGAGATTCGAAAGGATAGGATGTCAGTGTTGTCAACCACAAAACGAAAAATATAACTAAAAACAATGCTGTAAGGAGTTCATTACAGCACTGTTTTTAGTACTGTAATGAACTCATTACGACACTGAAATAGAGAAAAAAACTTATCATTCAATAAAGTTGAGCAATATAATTTCTGGGTGGATTCCGTGTGTTTGGGAACACATGCAATGAATTGGAGCGTGCCTTATCCATCTCCTTGAATTCTGAATTGATGACCCAGTTAAAAAATCAGCTTCGTTTGAAACCGGAGGGAAATATTTTAAAGATTGTCAGTGGTATTTGTTGACACATATTTAAGGAAATACAAAAATTTTAAATTAACTGATAGTCATTTTCCAAATATTCATATTCCAAGTTCTTTGACAATCTTGACTGTATGCGGTAATCGTAATGATGTAATGATATTTCCAGGAATGCCGGAAATGGTTGTTGACATATAAACGAAAATCACACATGGGACTCTGATCAACCGAGAAACGAGATCAAGTTTAATTTCCATCTTTATTTTAATCCGAATGCCACATTTTCAAATTAGGTACAGTTCCATTTATACACACTGATTTTGAAATACGTAGTTTCTTAGAATTCCCATGTTATATGTTCATTTCCACATGTCCGCCTTTATTACTATGACATTGTTGCAAGATTCATTCTGAACGAGCAAATTCCAATATATACTTGTTATAAAATGAAATCATTAATGTTTCTATTCCGCTTGACGATTATTTTGGGCTTCTAGCTTCACCACTCTAAAAATAGCAACGATAGGCAAGGTCGACAGGCTCGATGGCTTTGAACATCATCCCGATATGATCACAGATGCAAGTTTGGAACTCTAGCTTGCCCTTGATGAAAGGGGTGTGTTGAAAAGAAATATGGATTTTCCCTGTGGGTTAAATCAGGTAGAATTTGACTACCTAACTACACGGAAATTATTCAAATTATATCAGGAACATTTATTAACCTACGAATAATTCTTGACCTAGAAATTCCAATATGACTCTTCCACATACAGAGTGTACCATCTATTTCTTATCCTATAGATAAATATTTACGTAAAATTCCGGTAAGACGTCAAATTATTTCGTTTGAGGTGCATCTTCTGGCGTATATTTGAGGCTTGAACATGCAACTAACCCTCTAAGATAAGACGTTGCGATCCCTCAAAAATAAATTGGGGAAAGGGCGTCAGTGATATTTCTTTTTGAAGGTCTTGGAAGTTTCTTAACAACGGTTTATGAAAGCGTATTTTTGATTAACGGTTTTCGCCCAAAATCCATTTTTCAGTTCAAATGAATATATTATATATATTATGCGTTAAAATCTCTACATGGTTTAATATTGACAATTGACATGTAATGTACGCGTGTTGACATTCGAAAGGATAGGATGTCAGTGTTGTCAACCACAAAACGAAAAATATAACTAAAAACAATGCTGTAATGAATTCATTACAGCACTGTTTTTAGTACTGTAATGAACTCATTACGACACTGAGATAGAGAAAATATATTACGAATCTGCACATTATTTTCATTTGTGATGTAAAAAATAACAAGTTTAAAAAAGAAATAATAAGGCTACAAGAAAGAAAATTAAGATTAACTAATGATGAAAGTCTGCAATTTAATGGAGGATTATGTCTTTTTAGGTCACATCCAGGCCCGCCGCCGGGGTTTAGGAGGGGAGTCTTCCCTTTTCTTTTTCAATTGAGAAAAAGTTGGGTAATACAGATCTTGAACATAGAACAAATTATATAAAACTCATAAATGAAATGAATAGGAGAGGGAATAAGACAATATAACCAGAAAAAAGTTGAGATTTCTCAGCATGAATATCTTGAAGTTGCTATGAAATTCGTAGTTTTTTAGAAAGTTTAATTTTTCGAAATAAGAATTCAAGAAAGTATGATAATTGAAGTCAGAGAAGTTTTCAGTTTTTGGAAGTAAATTTTGCTGGTGGAATTGTGGAACTTTAGATTTCCTTCTCACCCTGCTACATCCCTGGTGAGACCTCGTAATATAGAAGGGACACAAAAAATGTTAATATATTCAAATCCAGCAAACTCTCTGCCTATTAACTAAAATTTTTTAATGATATCAAGGATGAACAATATATCAATGGAAACAAAGGAAATTTTTTGTTGATACGATTTACAACAATGTAAGAACACTTAAACACATACAGACTAAGGTTAAAAAGATTAAACAGTTCTCTGGCAGAAAGGTACAGTAGAAGAAATTTACTAATTTCAAAACTACAATGACGAAACATAAAAATAATTCAACGCTAGATATACGTATTATAAAATTATACAGGATATTTATTTGAAAATTGTGATGTTCACCACATGAAAAATGATAACCTAGTGTTGAACAGTGTCAACAATTAATACTTAATGCCCATCTTCCATGATATTGCTAAATTCAAAACAATTTGTGAGATAATTTCAAATATTTTGAATCAAGAAATTAATGTATAGATTTGCGGAGAGTTCTTGGGAAATTGAATATCAGATGCTCATTACTAATGAATAATTCGACAGATTTTGCCTAATAATGAATTTTCCTTGGAAAAAAAAACAGTATACAGACAGCCGGTTATATGCAATAGCGTTGCCCTTCAAGTCAGACCTTTTTGTAACAAAATGTGTTGTAAAAAAACCTAAAAAGACTAAGTAATTCCGATTACAGTTGAAAGTAATTGTAAGGCACTTCAAGAAGATTACAAAAATATCTACATATTACAGGGGATTGCATTTAAAATAAAAGAGCTAGTAATGGCAACTGTCACATAGCACACCCTATTTATTTATTTTTTAATTATGTAAACAATTCTCATTCGGATTGTCGAAGCGTTTTGATTGTCGACTTGAATCTTAAGTATTCCTCGTAGAATAACCATTCCTTCATAACATTCGATACTTGTATATTTAATATTTTTTCTGTAAAACTTATGGGCATGTATTTTTCCGAATTTCTTATCACTATACCTACTTTTCTGCTTAACGCATCGGTATCTCTTTCACTACCATATTGAAAATCCACGTCACATACTATAAACTGATATAACTTCAACGTATAATTCACGAAAGCTGGGAATTGGCGTCTAGATTCCAACTGAGCGTCGGAACGCCAGCGTCGATGTGATTATCAGCTGTTGTAGAATCCACATCGTCTAGAACCGATGGGATTATTATTATACTCAGCACAATGGTGATTGAGGTGGGTGAAAGCAGCTAAAATGAAATTTTGGCATCGAAATTATTGGGATAATGTAATGATACTTACTGAAGGGTGACTTACTTCCCAGTATTTCAATATTATCAATAAATTATTAATTAATTAATATCATGAAAGGCGTAAGAAGGATTTAAAAAATTTTCAGTGAACAATGTCCTAAGACTGTCTTCTGAGAAACGAATTTGTGGATTGTGTGAATTTTTTTGGAATAATCTCCTTTTAGCTCGATACACTTTACCCAGCGGTAACTCAACTTTTTCATCCGTGTAAAATATGTATTATGTTGTGTGCGTATTAGTTAAAGCCACTTTTTAATTCTTAACTTTTATTTACTTCAAATTAAAAGTACAAAAAATTATAAAATGCTTCCTCGTGAACGAAACAACAGAAAATTTCCCATCTTCTGGCACCCCCTTCTCTTCAAACTTATAGAAAATCATTCGACAGAAATCACGAAATTTTTGTTGAAGGGAAATGTCTAAAAATTCGTGAAATTTTTGTTTCAGTTAGTAGAAAATTAATCGAAATGGTTAATTTAGGGTGAAATAATGTACGTTGTCAAAATTCACACGCCTAATTCGTGTTCTGAAAAAGTTTAATGCAATGCTCGTAAAAGTCATTTAGAAATTTGAGAAGATTCTGCTATCGTTTTGCCCAAATGTTGATGAAGGATCCGTGATCGAATTTGAGGTATCACACTGCTCCAGAGTCCGGATATAGACATCAAAATAAGCGCGTAAAACTGCCAGACTTCGCGTCAGTGCTTTTTCTACATTTTGTCTTGTAAAAAAATTCCACATGAACATTTCTCTAAACTTTAGGGAATGTGATTTTTACAGAAGTAGGTAACTGTACGTTATTTTGTGCAAACCTACCTATTGTTTATTTCACTTGCTAGGATCAAGGATAAAATACGACTCAATATGTTAAATAAAAAATTCATGCTCCCGGCTACTGGCGTTGTAATCAGTCCATCCTATCTGCGAATATCTACAGAAATCCGGCAGTTTCACATCATATTTTATTTAATTATTACTTTATTCAGTAATTACCACGAAGGAAGTATCAAAATTATTCTATGGAGCTCCTATGTAACACCCCGTATATGTTTCGAAGATAATTTTTCCGTAAAAAAACCCGAAGGAACACAAAAACTTGAAAAAACTTGAGAGCGCGCAAAAAAACAGAGGAACTTGTAAAGTGCTCACCCGTATATCACCCGATCGCAAATTCATTGTAAATCGCACACCTGTATGACATTTTACTGAAATTCGCTTTCACACGTGAAAAACATGATGAAAAATGCATATGGGACACCCAGTATATAATTGATTTGCAGTGAGTGCTTTCATCATAAGAAACAAACCGAAAGAATATCGTTTCAACTCTATCGTTTCAAGTTCGGTGTATTCCACGAAGAAAGAACCCGAAGTACCACGAATGAACGAAAAATATCCAAAGGAACCGAAAAAACCCCGAAGGAGCACAAAATCACCGAAAGCGCGCAAAAAAACTCGAAGGAAAGCTTAAAACCCCGAGGGAGCACAAAAAACCGAAAGCGTGCAAAAATAATGAAAGAACTTTTAAATTGCACACCCTGTATATCAATCGATCGCGAAATCATTGTTAATGGCACACCCTGTATGGGATTTCATTGAATTAAGCTCCCTTACGCGGAAAAGCACAAAAGCTGGAGAAAAACTCTGGTGAATGTCAGCGCTACTCAGATCTGACACCCTGTATATGAATCGAATATATTTTATCGAATTAAGATCCAAAACTCCCGAAACAACACAAAAACTCGAATTTGCGCAAAAAAATCAAATTAACTTGTAAATTGCACACCCCGTATATCACCCGATCGCAAATTCAAAGTGAATCGCACACCCTGTATGACATTATACCGAAATCAGCTCCCATTCGCGAGAGAACTTGAAGAAAAATGCATATGGGACACCCCGTATATAATTGATTCGCAGTGGGTGCTTTCTTCATAAAAAACAAACCGAAAGAATATCGTTTATAACTCTATCGTTTCGAGTTCAGTGCATTCCACCAAGAAAGAAACCGACCAAATACGAAAAAACGCGGAAAACATGATAGAACCCTAAGTAACACGAAATCTCTCGAAGAAAGAATCTGGTGAAAATCAGTGCTTTCCATAAGCACAGCCTGTATAGCGATTTTTTCGAGATAGCATAGCCTGTATAGCGATTCATCGCGATCTGTGTGCATTCTTCAAGGACGAAAATGAATTAGCGCGAAAATAGAGCCTGAAATGACGATTTTCAAACGCATATTTGAAGTGTTTTTCTTGCGATTCACGAAAAGTGGTAGGTATCTAGAGATTCGGAATCTCCTGTAGATTCTTATTCGAGTGCTTGGAAGGCGCAAACAATCTTTCACCGGCCATATCGAGCGAAAAATTGATGCCGTATTTTCAAATTTGGAGCTCGCGTTCGGCTATCATCGGAATCGTATGAGAAATTCTGACATTTTGCCTCATTTCACCGTATAAATTGCCGAATTTCGAATGAAGAAACAAAATAATGTTTTTCCTCTGATTTAGTTGGGTAAAGTAGAATAAATATTACTCAAAAAAAAAAGCTCAATATTCACTTCTGCACACCATAGATAATCTTACTTATTATGGAGACATATATTTCTATGTTAGTAGCTCAAACCAAAGACAATAGAATTTCTATTTTTCCTCTCTATGATTTAAACAATTTAAGACGAATTTTGACGCTGTAACCACAACTAACTATGGTTACCCTAACGGTGACGTCATAGTTAGTTGTAGATACGGCATTTCTGACAGATCCGAGTGTTTCAAAATTTTGAACACTGTTATTTTAGAACAGGAATATCTTCACATTTTCAATTGTAAAAAGGTGTTGAATGGGCTTTATAGTGTTGTGTTTTTATTTGAATAAATATTGGTCTTGATCATGAATGATTGTTTTCATTTTTTTTTCGAAATAAATTACTCCAATAATTAGATAAGATTCAATTTATTGAACCAGACCATCTATAATTATTTATGTAATTGATTTTAGAAAGAGAACAAGAATTCTCTACAATGCGAAGAAGAATGACTAAAATTTCACCCAAAAATTTCAAAACAACCAATTTAGCATTTTCCTTACTCTAAATGAAAGGTTTTTATTGATTAGTCGATTTGTTATGCTAATTTTGGCTAGAGAAAATTTTTTAATTTATTTCCATATTAATTCTTCAACACATGTTTCGGCCGAATATTGGATTTTATTCTGAAGTAAAAAAAATATGTTCTAAAAACCCATCAAATATTCGAATGAATATCATTTATAGCTTTCGTTATTGAATCCTCTATTCCATATTTTATAAATCTAATAAATTCAGATTCTGATCTACATATTATTTCATTATTTATTTATGGGTCTTCAATCAATGTGAAAAATGCTTCTATTTCATACATGAGATGAAACAGAGCTAGTAACTACAACATCTAAAGGCTGCTCTGGAGGTAGGTTACGTGGAGTTAGGTGTGTGACGTCATTGTATGTCCTAGTTACATGCATAGATAAAGTTACATGTTGAGATCGCGAAAATTTGAGTTACTGCAGTAACCACGATTGTAGTCAGCTGTGGTTTCATCGACAAAATTCGTCTTTAAACTTTGGACTCAGAATAAAGGTATTGTCCAGTAAGATTACTGGTCTGTGGTATATTCTATGACTTTGGAAATGTAGAGGTTATATTTCTGTTGACATCGTTGATGGTTATTTAAAAATATAAACAAATTTATGTGTTATGGGATGGATTCGTCAAGGGATAGTAGTGATATTTTAAATCATTTTGAAGATTTGAAAATATCAGCCTTCTCGAAGCTTAGCTTGATTAGGGGTGGTGTACATAACGTAACAATAGGACCCTTAGCCAAAGTGGAAAAAAATGATAGCATAAAAGTGGACACCCCATCTTCTGCAGAGGAGACAACTGATAAAAGTAAAGAATACCCTCTTGAAATCAAAACACAAGTTTTTGAAACCAATAACGACATTCCGCTAATTCCTCTTCGACAAATCTTCAAGGAAAATGAATTGCTACGACAACGAAAAGTTCAAGATGCAATTCAGAAACATTATAAAAAGTTTGAAATATTATCTGCCCAGCAATCGATTGCGAAGGATCATTGCCTGTTACTCCAACAACAAAGACATGATGAAAAAATGAGACTTTATGAAGAAGAGGTTGTACTTGCCTTGAAGAAATATGATCAGGAAAAACTAAATGAAGAAAAGATAATAAATGAACATCGGTGTAAGTTAGAAAATGAACGAAAAAAAATTGCGGCAGCAATAGAAGCCAAGAAGAAGCAGATTGAAATATTTAATGAATGCTTAAATAACCATAGTCAATTTCAAGCAGCATATCGTGAAATAATATCGAATATTGTTGGATGTAAGGATCCATCTCTTTTAGAAAAATTATCTGAGAGTTGGAAAAATTGTAAAGAATTGAATGACCTCATGACAGCTTTAATTCAGAAATGTAAAAATCAAGCAACTGAACAAGAGAAAGATATGATTGAAATTGTACTCAAAAGATTGAATGAATTGAAAGTCAAAATGAATAATATTATTGAAAACTTTTCTTCTGTAAAACCTGAATCTGATTCAAATGTTGATAACTTAGAAGAAACAAGTAATCAAGCTATCATGAATGCACCAGAAATTAAAGATCCGATCCCTGATGAAGCTCCAGTTCAGGAAACTTCCATCAATACTGTTTCGGAAATTAATATATGCACAAAACAGCAGAAAATCTATAATTATATGATGGAATACCTTCAGAAATATTCTGATTCCATAAAAGACTTCTTGAATCTTGACAATTTTAAACAGTTCAGGTTCGATTGTAAAAAAGCTGTTAATTTATCTGTTAACACAATTTCAGCAGCAAACTCCCAACATTTACATGATAAATATGTAAAACTTTCAAACCTTATAAGTGGAAAGAGTGCGGTTATAGGGGACTTACAGATTGTTGCTTCAAAGCATCCAAAAGGTATTCCATATTGTATAGACTTAATGGCAAAAAAATTTGTTCTACAGGGTGATCTCATGGTGTCTTGCAATCCAGAATCTGCCTTTGCATTTGCAACAATTATTGTTTCGATATGGAACGAATGTCCTGAGTTTGGTAATGTTATTCTTGCATATTTCTTCAAAGAATGTGTGTATCTGATACCATTTTATCCTCCAAGATTGGAGAATCAAACAGATCAGGAATATTATAGTAGCCAGGGCTATAGATACGTAGATAATAAAGTAGAAGATCAAGACAAATTTCTGAAAAGGATGACTGGAACAATGAGATTATATTTTGCTATTTTGATGACACTTCCTAAACGTAGCCAAAATAAACATCCATTCTTCATCAATCGTGCTTGGACTTGGGTTGTTTCAGTCTTAAAATTGAAACCTTCAGTAGATATAACAGCAACCATGCTTCACACGTTTTTTGAAACAGTTGGTTTTGAAATGCAGCAAGCTTACGGAAAGCAGTTTTCTAAAATCTTGAGATATTTTATCGAGATATATCTTCCTCTGATGAAAGAAATTGATTGTGGTGGACCAGTTACTCGATTGGAATGTTTGATACAGGAATTTAAGGAGAATGGTAATAAATTTCAAGTGCCTAGAGGCGTTTTACCTCAAAATTTTTGGTGATATCTATTTAAAACTTGATGTTATGAATGTGAAATTAATTTCCTTGAAATTATGTGAATATTGTATATTTGAATCTATCATTTTCAAACTCATAAAACCAAATTGTAAAATATATAAGCCATATAACATATTGAATTAATTTTTTATAAACATACATTATACTCATTTTAAATAAAAATTCAGAAGGAATTATCATTATAGTTGAATGATGTCAATCGAAATATATACCATAAATACACTGTGACCCGGCATTTTCGCACGCCGCGATTCTCGACCGGTGATGCTAGGTCTGGAGGTTTTTCCCCAGTTCAAAGGAAATTTGATGATTCTTTGAGGACTGAGGAAAATTTTATTAAAATGATCAAAATCTGGGGAAATGCCTTAGTTATTTCACTCGGTAAAGCTCCTTATGTTATGTTTGGGCAATATTTAACACAAAGTGTTTGATTGCTAGTAGTATGCAATGATATACATTGATATCTCATAAAACAAATGGTCTCCTTTCAAAACTAGATAAAAAATTTGAGGAATTTCATTTAGAATCTGGCAAGTTTCAGAACACCATCTGGGGAATGGATTTATTTGGACCTGGAAACGCTCCGTGGTAAAAGCGGCGGCAGCGCATATATCCAGATGGTAGCCACAGAACATTATGATCACAGCATTCCGGCATACTCGATTCATCTTTTTTTTTCTGTGGTTTTTCTCGTGAACGAGTTAATTCAAGAATTTTTTGTGTAGGTGTTTTGTTTACGAAAAGAAAAAAAAATATTGATAGAAAGAAACATGTGAAAATTAGTTGTTAACTTTACACGGTCTTATTGAATGTGTATAATGAGTTTTTGCATTATATTTTAACTATCGATATTCAACGTATATTTTAATTCAATATCCTGAAATTGCGAGGGCCAAAATGAGAGTTTTTTGTGAAAATTCCCTTATTTTAGCGCAACAAATAAGAGATGCTTTAGAATCTGGTGATCTAGAGGCTGCTGTCTCTTTGATGGAGGATAGTAGGAATTTTGCTGCACTGAAAACTGGTTCAGCAGAGATAGCACCAATTTTTTACAAGTATATATGCCGTGAAGATGAATCTGGGGAAGTTTTGTTTAATGGATGTGTTAAATTACTTGAAAAAATAGTAGAAGTTGGACTCTTAGATGATATCACCTTTCAACTTTGTGAGTTCATGATTGCCTCCAATTCAGAAAGTTTTCCTATTATTCTTTCAAATATCTCCAAAGTTCTCCAAAGAACTCCAATAGAAAAATGGGAGAATCTTAATTGGTGCCTGATTGCAATTCAAAGACGTTTAAGTGATTGTAAAATTCCAGAATATTTTGTAGAATCAGGTAGTTCTTTTGATGATGACATTTTCTTAATTGAACTTTTATATCAAGATGTTCTTCCATTCTATGATGAGCTCATTTCTAAATATACAGAATATTTTGAAACTAATGAAGACATCAGATTATGCTTAATAAAGTTTTTAATTCATTTATTAGCTAAGCCAATAGGATATGTGGATTTAGGTCCACATAATGTAAAGAGCAGGTTAAGAAGAATGGCTGAAGATATAGTGAAGAAAATGCTATCAATTTGCAATGATCCTTTTATGTATCTGGGAATGGATGAAAAAAAAAGATATAATCCAAGTATGTTCGCGTATGGAATGTTTCTTCACTTCTTATTAGATGAGACTGTCAATTACCAAAATATTCCAAGAATTTATAGCAGTTGCTACATATTTCGTTCGTCCTTGGTCTACATAATAAAACTTCTAGAATCTTATAGTAATATGGTAATATTAAAGGGTTTCTGTACATTAGAAATGCTCCTAAGAAGAACACCCAAATTTTCTCGTCTAGAGCTTGAATTGGAAGCTAATGAAGAATTGTGTAAGGTCTTCGAAAAAATTATATCTTTCAACCAAGATATAGAACTTCGGCAACGTGCCTTGGAAGTATTCAAACTTTATTTATATAATTTTCAACCTACGGCACAGTATCTTCTACTGATGCATTTGATACACAAGATTCAACATTCTGGCCTTGCAGGATATTTCACGATGCAATATAAAGAAATACTCTTCAACCTACAAAAAGAGCAGAGTCCAGAAGTCATTCATTTTGATGGCCAAAGGATATACAATTTCATTAAAATGTGTTACGGAACAATAAATGTTGATACTCTCTTTCATTATGATAGAATTGTGTCATTGGTAAATCTCATGAGATTTGCTGTTATCCGAGCGGAATCAAAAGATACATTGAGAAGTGTTGTAAGGATTTGGAAAACAAAATTTCTTAATCCACTGGAACTTTCCTTAGCCTATTTAAAATTACTATTAGTAACACAGAAAGGGAAGATAACAAATGATGCTGACGGTATCCCAGAATTTGAAAGTTATTTTGAAATAGCCGAAGCCATTAGCTGTTTGTCTAAGGAAGAAAAAATTAGGTATCTAGATAAAACATTTACTGATGTTAGCATGGTGGAAAATTTAGTAAAAAGACTCTATGAGTTAGTCGAAGAAAAGCTTCATTGAGATGTGGATGTTAGAGATTAATTAGCATTTAGTGATATTTGAATAATTTTTAGAGTGTTTTGCTATGAATTTTTTATCTTGTCTTGTTTTTTTTTAATATATTGTTGAATTATTACAGTCCTTCAATTACATGGCCCTTAAATCTCAATTTAAAAAAAAATAAATGAAATATTTTGTAACAGTGTAAAAACTGAAAACAAGGGAATGATAAAAATCTCTGAATTAGATGAGCAATCCTAGGATAGAAGAAACGAGATAATAATATTTATGATAAATTAGATTCATTTGATTTCTGATATTATTACAGATTTTGATGAGCTCAACAATAATCAATCTTTTGAAATCGATGCACCAAAATTTAATTTAGTAGATACTGACATTATTATTTTGACTTCCTGATTAAGAATACAAGGTCAAACTTTAATATTACCGGTATTATACTCTCTATCATCCAAAGAGGGTGAGCTGGAGTTTTCAGAGCATTCTGCGCCCTCCCTATTTATTAGTGGGTATAAAAATATTTAAGAAGTTATTATTTCTATCATAAATTAAATTATTATTACAGTTTTTTCGTCGAATTCAGATGCAGTTTCAGCGCCATCTACTGTCTCAATGATAACAATTACTGCTAAAAGTTAGTCGCTTTTCAGTATTGGCAGTTTCCCATCTTTATTCTTTTTAATCTATGATTTCTATTATGTATCTGACCAGAGACAGAGGTCTGTATCTGACACTTCACATCATAGAACTTATAATTGGCGATTCAAAACATTGAAATTGATATTGGTCAAAGATATAAGCCTATTTCAAGCGAATGACCGGTCATTATTTTGGCCTTTAAAGCGGTCATTGCCCAAAATAAAGTGAAATGAATTGTAAAAAACCGAACCTTCCGCTTAAAATTGACTATAATAAAAATGATATACTAATAATAATTACTATTATATATATTACTATAAAGGTATTTCAAGCGATGAACCAAGAGTAACCAGGTTATGATTTTGGTCCATCTAGCGGTTATTGCTGGTTCTTCTTGGTTATTCCTTCGAAATCCAGAAAGAATAACCAGAAATTATCGCTTGAATGCTCGGGTTTGGTTATCCGTGCTGTCATTCTTTTGCTTCGCTTTATTTATTTATGCTCATAGGTTATCTGCATAACACGTTATCTGAGCATTTATCTGATTCAGATAAAAAGGGCCCATTCCCGAAGCTTATATAAACAAAAGACATTTTTATAAGCAATATTTTATTAGCCAATATATCCTTATAATGGAATTACTGAAACTACAATAAATTTAACAAGGAAAAAATACTAAATTAGACTCATATAATATCTATACATTTAAAGAAATGATCATAAAAATTATTTTGTGAGTACCTAACTAGGAATGAAGAAAAGGACAAGAAATGATTAAAATGAAAATATCAATATTAACAGCTAGTAAAACGAAGAAAATTAAATCTATTTTTCCATTATTTCGAGATTATACTTGATGAAAATTTGAAACAAACACAAAAAGGCAATGAAAGAACTTCTTAATCTCTTAACTTTAGGAACAGCAATGACAAATCTCATGATGGTTTTAACAAACAATATTTTGAATTTGTAAATTTCAGTTTATTCAATTTAAAAAAAAAAAAAAAAAAGAGTTATTTGGTCACTGCTACTGGTTCTTCTTTCAATTTAATGATCTTCCTTAAATTTTATCCTTATTTCTACCATATTGTTCATTCTCAGAACATCATAACACCCAAACTATCGATACGATGCTTTACAGATACTCAGTATTGCACACATGACATAAATTTGAAGCAACTTTTCATAGTTTCATTAACAGAATTCTCAAAGGATTTTTATTGATGTGGCTTTAATTTTTAGGTTTTTCTTGTAATTTTCAAATTATTATCAATATAGATTGCTTCACACAAATGACATTTTCTCTTCGAGCCTTTTATTTCTTCTCTTAGAGTTATCCTGAAATTTAAAATAGAATTGAATATTATCTTTATAACAAATTCAATAAGAATAGATGGTTTTCCTGTGTTACTTCAACATACTTTCAGTTGATGACTGGTTAAGTTTCTCTTTACATTCAATGTTTGCAGCTGCTGATAAAATTTTTGATTACTGCAGCTAACAAAATACACAAGGAATTCTATTTTTCTCTAATGAAAAGCAAATCTAATCTGTACATTCTACAATGCTTCTAATGGTTTCCAAATAATTTTTTTAACTAGGTGATTTATAGAAATGGAATTTTCTCCATTGAAGTTTCTGCTTCCAATTTTATTTTTGAGTTTTCCTAAAATTTAAATTGTGATCAAATACATACAGCCTTCAAAGTTAAAATTCAAGAAAATCATTGGATTTATAAGTTTCATTTCAACGCACCTTCAGTTGACAGACCAGTTGTATTACTGAACTGTAATTTACGATTTCCACATGATTTTCAGCAACATTATTCAGAAGCACATGATTATATTAGATCCTGAGTATTTCCTTCTTTCAAGAACTGTATTTCATAATTGCTCTGTTTTTATTATGTTAAAGAAACTCTACATTGTGGTCCCATTTTTGATGAGTTCTTTCCATCCAAACAATACAACTTTTCACCCACGTTCTTTGAGTTTTCTTTTGAACCTGTGAATTTAGGAAGAGCGTATTATTTTTAATTTTATCTTAAATTGCCTTAGTTCCTACCTGGAGTTGAACTTCCATTTCATTAAATAGAATTCGTGTTGCTGTAGTTTGGATTATTAATTATCTCTGTGAAATATTCAATAGTCTTTCGGTTCTACCAAGATCAGTTTTTCAACTTCCAAATAATTCAAAGTCTTTGCTATTGTTTACTATTTTCATGTTTATACACATCTAACCCTACTTGCTCTAATAACCAAAATCGTAACCCTGCTCTCGAGCAGGGTTACGATTTTGGTTTGATTTGACATTTCTCGATCAAATTGAGGTTAATTCATGACGTCACGGATCTATAACCCAAACCACTTGAATGCAAAAGGTATGTACCACAAAAGACCAAAGATAACCGGTTACTCTTGGTTCGTCGCTTGAAATACCTTTATATATTTGATGTTCTGTGGAGTAATATCAAATATAAGATAATATTATGAATGATAATGTATCCTGATAACATTGACGTTATACACTATATAATTATACTATATAGCATTGTTTATAGATTAGTGTTATATAAACAATGATTCAACTGAGGTATAGTAAATGATAATATTAATAATATTCAATATGTAGTGAATTTTTCCTTGAGACAGTCAACATGTCCCCAGTATTTTCAGGAGATAAGTAGATTAACTAAGCTTGAACCAAAATGCGCCAATTTCGCATGCCACTAGAGCACTCAAAGAATTTGACTACTTTCAAGAGGAAGGTAAATACAATATTCCTTTCGCGCATTGTGAAATAAATCATTCATGCTTTCAGATTGGTTCGATATTGAGAAACTTGAACAAGTTCGATGAGAAAGAGAAACATGATGCTTTCTCATACTTGCAAGGCTGCATTTCTGCTAAAAGAATTGAAAGAAATAAATTAAAAAGGAAAAGAAAAAACAGGGGAACATTTAGAAAAAAGACTTATAAATGTGCAGAATGCGAATATACAGATTCAACAAGAAAAGGTATCTACACACATTTGAAAGGTCATTTAGGTTTTCCACTTTCATGCAAAACATGTAAAAAAACCTTTAACAATAACTTGTTATTCCAATGGCATCTACAAATTCATTGTAAACCAGATGGCAAGAAATGCATCGCATATCACTGTAATGAATGCCCAAGGGTGAGGTTGCTTACTGCCAATGTAATTCCGCCTTCTTATAATTTTCATTTCAGAAATTCATGTCTAAACATAATCTTCTCAGGCATGTGGAAGGTCATCGAAGAAACAATTGTATTTATTGTGAACAAGTAATCACTAATAGAAAAAATCTGATTCAACACTTGTATAACGTTCATTCAATTAAATTAGAACGAGCAATTTTCAAATGTTCCCTATGTGATAAGAGGTAACCTAATCTAACTTCACTGTACAAATCACGATAGTATCATATTTCTTAGAGAGCAACCATGCAAAAATCCAGGGTTCACGTCAGTGCCCCCCTGATTTATTTTATTTTTCAGGTATGTCAAAAAAAGGTCTTTGTACTTCCATAAGAAACAGCATTTCAAGGACAAGTTTGTGTGTTTGGATTGTGGTTTCTTATGCGAAGATATTGATAAAATTGTTGAACATCAGAAAGAACATGAAAACCAAAAGAAGTTCAAATGTAACAAGTGTGATCAGAGATTCATCAGAAGACAACAATATTTATTACATATGAAGGTGAGAATTAGATTTCTTGATCTGAAATATTTCCGAACCACAATTTTTCTAATCACTATGAATAGTTTAAACAATATTAGATGTAACTTGAAGCTCCCCACTTCATTTTTGCGTATCTCAGGAACTAATTTAGTTGAAAGCATGCAATATGAGACAACTTAAAAAAGAATAAAACATCTCAAATGTAGCACAATTCATAGCACCAATGTTTTTTCCAAAAAGCACAAACTTCACACACATAGTATTTTTTCAATTATAGATTCTTGTTTGAAATATATTCTGCAAGTATTTATTGCATCATTAAAAATGAAAATTAATATTTGTACTTAATTTGAGAAATACCCTAGATTTAAATCTGTAATTTTCAGAAACATAATAATTATAGATGCCTTACATGTCAAGAGTCATTTGCATCCAAAATTAACATGGTTCTTCACAAGCAAAAGGGACATAATGTGGAAGAATTGAAACCTAAATTTTCGTGTTCCGATTGTGGCAAAAAATTCTTTCAAAACAGTCAGCTCATCTTACACACGAAGAAGCATTCTGGTAACTTTTATTTTATATTTATATTTGATATAACTATAACTTATTCGAATTCTATTTGATTAACGAGTTTTTAGTCTGTCTTCTTCAATTTTGAATTGGAATAATTTGTATTGATATCATGCTCTAATTAGTCAGTGTTAGTTATAGTTGAAAAATATTCATGACATTATTTCAACTTACAACAAAGATATTTAAAAAAAAAATTTTTTTCAGAAGAGAAACCTACTTTAAACTGTAATTACTGTGATAAAACATTTCAATCCCCCTATGCTTATCACAAGCATAGTATAACAGTTTCACACGAAAAATGTAGTCCTGAAACTAGTGTTTTTGTATGTGAAAATTGTGGGAGTCAATTCCCGAAAAAATATTTATTAGAACAGCACAATGCTAGAACTCATAACAATAAAAAAGAATATGTATTATGTGATTTTTGTCCATACAAAACAAAGAACAAAGCTAATATGAAACGTCATAAAGATACACATATTACTGATGGAAAAAAATTCATTTGTGATCAATGTGGAAAAGATTTCAGTAATGTAGCTAGTTTGAAAGGACACATTTCCTACATTCATTCAAAGGTAAAGCTTTTGATCTGTTATATCTTCCAAAAAATAATTTTAATTGTTTTAGAGTAAACATTTCAAATGTGATCAGTGTGAGAAAACATTTAAGAGAAATTCTGAATTGGTAAGACATCAAGGAACTCATTCGGATGATAGACCTCATGTGTGTAAACTCTGTGGGCAATCTTATAAAAGATTAACTCATCTAAGAAGACATGAGAAATCATCCCATAATATCGAATCGCAGGTTAAACCAAATTTAAAACTTCGTATTGACTCAGATGGTAAACCAATTCCGATCGAGCTGGAAAAGAAAGAGAATCCACAATCGGCAGCTATTCTAACAAATGTGGAATCTTCTATTCCTGTATATTCACTGCTCAGCTCTGAACCATTAGCTTTAGTAAAACGGAAAACTGATCATTGTAGTCAGATTTTAATTGCAGAGCTGTCACAAGAAATATCTTATTTTGATAATATTTGTACCAATAATACAAATTCGGAGTTGAACACTTTGAAGGATGATGTAATCTTGGATATGTCCATGATGAACAATTCTTCCGAGACCCATTACTTTTCGAAAACTCAATGCACAAATGAATTAATTCAAGATTATATAGGGTATGAAAATATTCAGTTTTCTGTGAATAATACAGTTAGTTACATTAGTTCAGTGCCTTCTGACAGATATGTATTTAGTAACTTTCTCAATTCGATGGATAATCAAAACGATAATAATTGAATTTTAAATTATATCAGTGTTCCCTTCTATTAGGCAGTCTAGAACATCTGATCTGTCGACATGTAGACAGCAATGATAGATTCGATTCATCTTCTGTCAGTGGAGAATATTTAATCAATATAACAAATATGATGTGTTCTACAGGCCGCCATATTGAATTTCTTTTAACAGCATTTTAGATGGTCAAATTATACACCAACATGTTCTCTTACTTGTTTTTGTTATTGATTAAAAATTTGTTATATTGCAAGTCACTGCTGATTGATTTCTGTTCCCAACCTTTCATTGATAAGTTTCTTCTTCTTATCAACCTATGTACAGAGAATTTATTTTTAGTAGCTACACGTGTTGTCGGCAACTTTTTTCAATCAACTATATCCCTAGTATAGAGCGACAGAGTTTTATATCCGCTAATTGGTCCATCACTTTCAGGATTATTCGCCAAATCGAATGCACTAGTGAACTATTTAATTCCCCATTAATAACATGCGGCCTCTTTCATCCTTTAATTTTTTTATGGGTCTCTAACTGGACGGATGCATCATGGATGACGTAATTTATTGCCTCTTCTTTTTTTTCATTCACTTTAGGGCAGGCAATCGCAGACGAGAAATTTTTCACTCATTATGACTGATGAAGATTTGCCAGTCTATGTATCTGTCAATATGAATACATTTCTGTATGAAGTAAGTAGTTTTAACAGATAAGTTATCGAGTGAAATTAAGTGATAAGAATTCTAAAAAAACTGGAAATAGGCGGCAGTGATGGAAGTAACTTTTACCCTGAAGGAAAACTGGGGGTAGTTATTTTAAATTTGACATATAGATTCGTTCGTTCATCATGGCGGTTGTATCAGTATCACACTGTTATAGAGTGCGGGAAAATACTCATATCAGTAAAAATGAGAAAAACTAAAGAGTATACTTTTGAATATCAACATTTAATTTAGAATAATTCATAGAGTTTTTATTTCAATATTGAATTACTAGACAGAGAATATATTTTGATCAAGTGAAAATACATCTTTCTTTGTAAAAACTTTATTATAGTGTGGTTCTTCATGTTACACGTCATTTTCACGTAATTTTATATTAATAATTCTCTTTATTGATCAAAAAGCCTATAAAATCCTAACACAATGCACAACATTAAAATATATTCCCGATAAACTAATAAAAGCTCACTTTTCATTTGTGCTCATAACATTATTTTACATATTTGCAATATAAAAATATCAGTGACTAGTTCTATTACTACAGTAAATCCCTATAAATTAGTTGGAACCAGAAAAGTAAAAATTTTTGTAAGAGTTCAAATAACGTTCAAAGGATAAAGTAAGCATAATGAGGAAATTCATAAATCTCGTACATGCAAAAATAATATTTAATACTGCACAGGTATAAAACGTTTGAAACGAAAGATAGAGCAGATAAAAATTTCAAATGCTTCAAATTAAATAATGTTTTTCCTGAAATTTGAAGAAACAAGTACTAATTTTATAAAACTCCTTCAATATTATTCTGTTTGATCATATTTTTCAATACTTAGAACCTCAAAATTTATATTGAGAAGGTCTGAACAGTTTTTTTCACACAAATCGAAATATTGCTTCAAAGTTAAAAATGCATGGGATGTTATCATTGATTATTACTCTGAATGGTCCATCTTCTATGTTGAAGAATAAAATCAGCTAATACATCAAAATAAAAGACATGGGAAAGAAACGTAAGTGATTTCTACATTTCAAAATACGATAACATCAACAAGAAATATATACGTACATATATACAATTTTTTCACATGTAAGGCAATGTATGACCCATGATTTGTTGGCACATATGCGTGTCAATAACAGCAACAGAGTAAAAAATAAATACCTGTATATAATATCACAATTTGTCCAACATAAAGACCCATAAATATAAAAGTAATAAACTTAAAAAAAAAATAATCACATTCAACAAATACTGTAATTAGAATCATCAGATTACTTTGAAACTTAAATCGAAATTCTTAATGAATAAATGAAATATAACTTAAAAATTATCTGTGCAAGTCTAAAACAGCTTCATAAACAATTCAAAGGTGAAGTGCAACTTTTTCAAGAAATTTAACGAGTAAATTAGCTTCTTTAATGAACATAGGACAATTTAAGATGATCTTAAGTCCTGAAGTATCGCTAATGAGACATCAATTTTCCACAAAAAAGATATTTTTTGTTTCAACATAAATATTCTGTCATAAAACGCATAACTTTTAATGATACCAAGTTCCAACTTCACTTAAGTTTTGTATTTCATTTGTACAACTTAATTCACAGGTTTGAATACAAATGTTTACCCCACATGACCGGGTTACACTTTACTTACTAAGTGTTTGAGAATGCAGCTCCAGGTCGATGCAAACTGTGCAAATCAGTTTGTGCCTAATAAAGGAAAAATACATGATTGAGGGTATGATATCGATACAAATGATATTTTGAATCAATACTATGATTTAACTAGAAATTCGCAACATGGTTAAATCGAATTATCTGACACATCTTCTATTGGTGCAAACTTATTGTTAAACGATCATAGATTAACTTAATAAAATATAAGGTAAAGTACTTTCGTTTTTTCCTGAGTTTAATTGTTTTTTTTTGCATCTAACTTAACACTTCTGATTTACGCAGTTTCAATCGACCTCAAGAAACCTAACTATCCTAAAGAAACTCCAAAGATCAAGAACTGGATCTTCTCGCGCTGTGAGATTTGCTGAAGCCAGGTCTATCATATTGAACATCAGGTAATTTTTGTTTGTTATTTACTGTTGGATGGCATTTGGTGTAATATATTAACAGAAATATAATTCCGAGAAAGAAAGTGAACATCTGTGTACCGGCAGCTCCATAATACACTAGAAGTCTCTCGTTTGAGTTATTCGAGACACACCTGTAATCAGTAATCATTTTCTTAGTTGATAATATTTGTACCAATAATACAAATTCGGAGTTGAACACTTTGAAGGATGATGTAATCTTGGATATGTCCATGATGAACAATTCTTCCGAAACCCATTACTTTTCGAAAACTCAATGCACAAATGAATTAATTCAAGATTATATAGGGTATGAAAATATTCAGTTTTCTGTGAATAATACAGTTAGTTACATTAGTTCAGTGCCTTCTGACAGATATGTATTTAGTAACTTTCTCAATTCGATGGATAATCAAAACGATAATAATTGAATTTTAAATTATATCAGTGTTCCCTTCTATTAGGCAGTCTAGAACATCTGATCTGTCGACATGTAGACAGCAATGATAGATTCGATTCATCTTCTGTCAGTGGAGAATATTTAATCAATATAACAAATATGATGTGTTCTACAGGCCGCCATATTGAATTTCTTTTAACAGCATTTTAGATGGTCAAATTATACACCAACATGTTCTCTTACTTGTTTTTGTTATTGATTAAAAATTTGTTATATTGCAAGTCACTGCTGATTGATTTCTGTTCCCAACCTTTCATTGATAAGTTTATTCTTCTTATCAACCTATGTACAGAGAATTTATTTTTAGTAGCTACACTTGTTGTCGGCAACTTTTTTCAATCAACTATATCCCTAGTATAGAGCGACAGAGTTTTATATCCGCTAATTGATCCATCACTTTCAGGATTATTCGCCAAATCGAATGCACTAGTGAACTATTTAATTCCCCATTAATAACATGCGGCCTCTTTCATCCTTTAATTTTTTTTATGGGTCTCTAACTGGACGGATGCATCATGCATGACGTAATTTATTGCCTCTTCTTTTTTTTTCATTCACTTTAGGGCAGGCAATCGCAGACGAGAAATTTTTCACTCATTATGACTGATGAAGATTTGCCAGTGTATGTATCTGTCAATATGAATACATTTCTGTATGAAGTAAGTAGTTTTAACAGATAAGTTATCGAGTGAAATTAAGTAATAAGAATTCTAAAAAAACTGGAAATAGGCGGCAGTGATGGAAGTAACTTTTACCCTGAAGGAAAACTGTTGGTAGTTATTTTGAATTTGACATATAGATTCGTTCATTCATCATGGCGGTTGTATCAGTATCACACTGTTATAGAGTGCGGGAAAATACTCATATCAGTAAAAATGAGAAAAACTAAAGAGTATACTTTCAAATATCAACATTTAATTTAGAATAATTCATAGAGTTTTTTTATTTCAATATTGAATTACTAGACAGAGAATATATTTTGATCAAGTGAAAATACCTCTTTTTTGTAAAAACTTTATTATAGTGTGGTTCTTCATGTTACACGCCATTTTCACGTAATTTTATATTAATAATTCTCTTTATTGATCAAAAAGCCTATAAAATCCTAACACAATGCACAACATTAAAATATATTCCCGATAAACTAATAAAAGCTCATTTTTCATTTGTGCTCATAACATTATTTTACATATTTGCAATATAAAAATATCAGTGACTAGTTCTATTACTACAGTAAATCCCTATAAATTAGTTGGAACCAGAAAAGTAAAAATTTTTGTAAGAGTTCAAATAACATTCAAAGGATAAAGTAAGCATAATGAGGAAATTCATAAATCTCGTACATGCAAAAATAATATTCAATACTGCACAGGTATAAAACGTTTGAAACGAAAGATAGAGCAGATAAAAATTTCAAATGCTTCAAATTAAATAACGTTTTTCCTGAAATTTGAAGAAACGTGTACCTACTTATTTTATAAAACTCCTTGAACTCCTTCAATATTATTCTGTTTAATCATATTTTTCAATACTTAGAACCTCAAAATTTATATTGAGAAGGTCTGAACAGTTTTTTTTCACACAAATCGAAATATTGCTTCAAAGTTAAAAATGCATGGGATGTTATCATTGATTATTACTCTAAATGGTCCATCTTCTATGTTGAAGAATTAAATCAGCTCTTACATCAAAATAAAAGACATGGGAAAGAAACGTAAGTGATTTCTACATTCCAAAATACAATAACATCAACAAGAAATATATACGTACATATATACAATTTTTTCACATGTAAGGCAATGTATGACCCATGATTTATTGGCACATATGCGTGTCAATAACAGCAACAGAGTAAAAAATAAATACCTGTATATAATATCACAATTTGTCCAACATAAAGACCCATAAATATAAAAGTAATAAACTTTAAAAAAAAATAATCACATTCAACAAATACTGTAATTAGAATCATCAGATTACTTTGAAACTTAAATCGAAATTCTTAATGAATAAATGAAATATAACTTAAAAATTATCTGTGCAAGTCTAAAACTGCTTCATAAACAATTCAAAGGTGAAGTGCAACTTTTTCAAGAAATTTAACGAGTAAATTAGCTTCTTTAATGAACATAGGACAATTAAAGATGATCTTAAGTCCTGAAGTATCACTAATGAGACATTAATTTTCCACAAAAAAGATATTTTTTGTTTCAACATAAATATTCTGTCATAAAACGCATAACTTTTAATGATACCAAGTTCCAACTTCACTTAAGTTTTGTATTTCATTTGTACAACTTAATTAACAGGTTTGAATACAAATGTTTACCCCACATGACCAGGTTACACTTTACTTACTAAGTGTTTGAGAATGCAGCTCAAGGTCAATGCAAACTGTGCAAATCAGTTTGTGCCTAATAAAGGAAAAATACATGATTGAGGGTATGATATCGATACAAATGATATTTTGAATCAATACTATGATTTAACTAGAAATTCGCAACATGGTTAAATCGAATTATCTGACACATCTTCTATTGGTGCAAACTTATTGTTAAACGATCATAGATTAACTTAATAAAATATAAGGTAAAGTACTTTCGTTTTTTCCTGAGTTTAATTGTTTTTTTTTTTGCATCTAACTTATCATTTCAGATTTACGCAGTTTCAATCGACCTCAAGAAACCTAACTATCCTAAAGAAACTCCAAAGATCAAGAACTGGATCTTCTCGCGCTGTGAGATTTGCTGAAGCCAGGTCTATCATATTGAACATCAGGTAATTTTTGTTTGTTATTTACTGTTGGATGGCATTTGGTGTAATATATTAACAGAAATATAATTCCGAGAAAGAAAGTGAACATCTGTGTACGGCAGCTCCATAATACACTAGAAGTCTCTCGTTTGAGTTATTCGAGACACACCTGTAATCAGTAATTATTTTCTTAGTTGATAATTAATTGATAATATAATATAGTCAAATTTTCTTTGAAAGTTGCGTCACTTTAATGACCATCGACATTTCTCGAGTATACAAAATGTTGAATACAAAGAATATGAACTTCGTTTATATCTAATTTAGTTCATATATGGTTATTTAACTGAATGTATGATAATCTTGACTTTCATACGGGTGGGATTCGTTCACCCAAATTGCGCATGTTCAACGAGCATCTTGTTGCCAGAATGTGCAATAATCATATATTGAAAACCGATATTGATCCTTAAAAAATAATGTGTTCTTTTTTTTCAATACTCTTTGACTGGTGATTTATTGAAACTTATTAATTAATTAAAAGGCATGATCAGATAGTTAGTTTGCAGTTTATATCCCATTTTTATTTATGATATTCATTGAGTCAAAATTCAGAGAGATTGTGCGGTGGAGTTAAGATAGAGACAACCTCTGATGTTCAGATTATCTCATGGACACTCACACTCACTATTATACTTTCGCAGAGGAGGGAGAAATTTTTTTATTTTCATGAAGTATCTTTGAATGTTACATACATGAGTAATTCTTCAAATACCCCGAATAAACGTATGATGTGGCAACGTTGCTGCTCATTTTAAGCACCGCCTACAATCCACCGGTATGAAAGTCAAGATTACCTGATCATTGCCTTTGGATCACCTCTATTTTTGTATTTCTAGTTTTTCGGAATTATACTGGGCGCGAAAGTTTACTCACCAAACAACTAATGCTCCAGTATTCTCCATAAAGCAGACTAAGTAATAAGCAAGATAGAGGTATCTGGTTGGACCGTCTTTTGGCGAAATAAAAGCTAAAACATAAGCTAAACCCAACGCTATTGAGAGTAAAAGTTCTTCGCATCTACTATTACAGGAACTCTGGTGATGACCAATGGCAAGCCAAAATGACATAACACCCCAATGAAAGGCACATATAAAACCCATCCAAACAGGAAATATGGAGGCTAGTAGACTTAAGGCCAATATTCTGGACACTGAAAAAAAAATATTAAACTCACTTTTGTAATAAGTGTAGAAATTTCTTTTCTTTTATTCTCACCATAGTTCAAAGTTAACTTTAAACTATATTTTAACTTTTGTCAGTCAGTTAAGACTTTCTGAGCCATTACTCGGCATTTCATGACAGACAATTATTTCAATGTGTTGATTTTTTATCTTTCAGAAAATGGAAAATAATTTTGTTTTCAGCATACTTATAATAATTGATTAAATAATTAAATACTATAGTATTTCATCAGGCTCAAAGGCTGATTGAATTCCATTTCTGTGAAATTATGAAAATTTATTATTTCTTTCACTCATGAACAATTTGCAGCATCTGTAGATCAAATGGCCCATTAGCTCAGTTGGTTAGAGCGTCGTGCTAATAACGCGAAGGTCGCGGGTTCGATCCCCTCATGGGCCAGGAAAATTTTATTATTCCCCGAATCAATAAGCATTGAAGAAGATGTCATTTACTGTAAATTCAGTTAGAATGGGTGGATTAACTGATTCTAGTGCCTTTCTGATGTGAAATTTCTGGTTAATAGGTCAAATTCAGCTATTCTTTTGACTTCATTTTATGATTTATATCTATATGTAAAAATTTTGGCCTTTTTAATTATCCAGATAAAAGGATAACATTTTGTACGTCACACTGTAAAAGTATGAAAGAGTTATTATTCCTTCTGCTGATACAAATTTGAGATTAACTGTAGATCAAATGGCCCATTAGCTCAGTTAGTTAGAGCGTCGTACTAATAACGCGAAGGTCGCGGGTTCGATCCCCTCATGGGCCAGGAAATTTTTATCATGTCATAAGCGGGTGATTATTTCAGTGAGAATATGACACCTTCGAGTAATCGATAGCGGAATGTTTCTACAAGCAAAAAGTATATTTCCATGATATAATACTTACGTGCACTCATAAGGTGCCAACAAAAAGTTAACAAGGCAGCGCTGAAATTGAGATTTGTCTTGTCATCCCTTGAATAACGTACTGATCGATGATAAGAGGTTAGAGCCCATGCGATCGAAATAAGAGCCATCATTATTGTCCACAACTGTAGAATGACAATGTCTGAAACCAAAATTAACAGAAAGTAGTCGAAGAAACAACTCCAAATACGCTAAAATTATATATTCGATATTTTGTAGAAAATGACAATAGATAGCCTATGCCCTTACTCTTGAAATTTTTTTATGTTTTCATAATTTATAACCATAATTAATAAAAATTCAGTTTATTCACCTAAAATAAGTTTTGCGATAGAGTTGTCAGTTCAGATTGCAACACTAGGGTTGTCCAATCCCGAAATATAAAAGATTCACAATCATGTCTGATTGTGAATACAATATAATAACCCCATGGGTCTATTAAAAATAATTTTTTTTCAATTTATTCTAGTTCTCAGGAAATAAAAACAAAATTCATTCATTAAAGTTCCTAAGGGGGCGTGTCTTGCTTAATGCACGATGATACTGCGTCTCTCCAATTGGTTCTCGTTATTGGTGCCGAAAATGTGGACCAATGGGAGACGCATGCTATCAGACAGACGGATTCATGTGACCTTAGCTTGAACCTATGTATTTTATGCATTCCATGCAAATAGGCAGGCCAAAATCTTTATTTGAATAAATTTACAATCTACTCTGATTGTGAATACAATAAAATAACCCCATTGGTTAAATATACACAATGGGTGTGAACTTAGACTATATAAGATAGACAAAGCATTTTATAATTTTTTTTTATTGTCAGTTATATAGGTTATCCTCAACTCTAATTTTAATAATAATAATGATAACTTTCACACTTACGAACCATTTTTAGTGCGATAAAAAGTAAACAATAAAAAACATGAAAAACCTAATACTGACTCTCACAAATTTTCTTCAATTTGCGTATTTATTTTCGATACAGAGATGACAACGTGTGTCTTTTAGAAAGTGTGACCTTCAAATTGTCAAGTAGAGAATGAAGTAGCGTTGACTTTCACCTGAATTTCTTTCCATCTGTGGTCTCTGACATAAAATAGCAGAATCAACTAAAGTTTTTCTTTTACTTCTTGCTAATATATCCGATAAGACAGTTTCAATTCGAAATATAAAATTTTATACAATAATTTGCATGCAAATTGGAGAAAAAGGTTTTATTCACCATTATACGTGAATAGAGAAACTCACTATTTGCTCAGTTTGGCAACATGAAAAGTTTTTATGACCAGCTCAATAAGTTACAATCGATCAGCTCTAAGTTTCAGATGCGACACTTGTCAATGTAAATAAAGGGATCTATTTCTATATAATCTAAGGGTTTTCCAATCCCAAAATATAAAAGGCAACCCTAGTAATCATTTCAATACCCTGTATCGAAGTTGATCAAACAAAATATTGATCATTCGGATTAGTCAGTAGCTGCATTTTTTTCTCAATAATATGATAAACTTTCAGCTCCGAACCATTAAACCAATTTTTTCAATATTACGAGGTGATTAAAACAAAGCAAGAAGTTAATTGAAAATTTTTCAAGCTTCATAAATCCACTGAAGGACTTTAATCTTTAATTTGATTTCTGGTTGGGTAATCCGCTTCCGCTTTGCTCATTTCTCAACGAGAAGTCAACAGATAAGAAATTTTGTACAATCACGTTCGATAAGAGGAATTCCTCAAGTATTCGCGATGGAAGATGAAAAGTCAATTTTAATACAATGATTGATGAAAACTGTATAAATGAACTAACGTGAGGTCGGGAGATTTTGTGCGCTACTTCCAAAGTATTTTCTCATAGTGTGTAACAAGGTGATACTAATAGAACCGTCACAATGAATGAACAATCGTCTAGAATAAATTCATTCTGATCAACTCTCAAAGGTTGAGTTAATAGTGTATTTGAATATGTCGGAAAATATGTTCATCGATGCGCTGTTGTTGAGTTGTAAAAAATAATCGCAGGAAAATGTTCACGATTTAATTCAATTTTTTGGAGGCTTGTCCAATCCAGAAATATACCTTAAAGGCAACCCACGTATTAGCATCAAGAATCTGTAGCTAAAACTAACGCGGTAATCAAAGTATCATTCTTATTTTCAATTTCATCATATTATTCCTACATTCCTTCGTGATCTCAAAAATTCTTGCTTTGAATTATGTTTATTTGTTTATTTTGGTAATAGCCATCAAAGATAGCAAACTAATTGGGCTTCGCACAAGAGTATTCGGCGTTGGTTGTTTTTTAAAATGGGATAGGACTGATACATTACCCACCCTATATTAATCTTTATTTGATCAATTATCAACAGATGTAGATCACGTCAATACATACCAATACACATGAATACTACTTATAATGAAACAAAATCCCTTTCACTGAAAAAATCCCCAACACTATAATAACATTTTCTAACCAAAAACATTTTTAATCTTTTTTTTTTAATTGCAATAGGCATGCATTTAAAATTTTGAGGAAATTTATTCCATACTGTGATTATAAAATATACAGCATTCCTTTGTATATAACTAAAATTTGTTTTTTCTCTACTGAGATAATTTTTTCCTCTGGTATTGTATTCATGACTTAACATTAATTCTTTAAAATCATTGAAGTTGTTGCTTACATACATTACACATTCATAAATAAACAGACTGTACAATATCAATAAGTTATTACTAATAAATATATTTCTGCAGCTCTCATTGTATTTCATTTTGAAGATAGTTCTCAAGCATCTCTTCTGCATGATGAATATTCTCTCAGCCTCAACAGAATTACCCCAGAAAATTATACCGTACCTGAGTTTGAATTGAACGTAGGCATAATAAGCTGTCAGGGCCGTCTTTTCACTAATTGTATTGGCCAATATCCTCAAAGCATAGCAATATCCTGCAATACCTCTAGACAGATTTTTAATTTGTGTTTTCCAACTCAAATCCCCATCGATATATATCCCCAGGAAAGGTACTGCATCCTCTGTCTTGATTGTGTTACCGTGATATGTCAAGCTTATGGCATCTTTATTTCTATCCCTAAAGACAAGCAATTTTGTTTTATCGATGTTTATTACCAATTCGTTTCTTTTAAACCACTTTTCAAGATTTTCCAAGTCACATTCAAGCTGATCCTTGCATTCAGTCACAGTCTTACGAGACAAAATCATTGATACATCATCAGCAAACATAACCATATCATTGGATGTTACATGAATTAATATCTATAATGGTATAGATTATGTAGAGTAGAGGACCCAATATTGAGCCTTGTGTTACACCTCTCTCAACATGTAAGGGATCTGATATTACCTGTTTGCCATTTCTTCCTCTCTCTGTGGTTCTTTGAGTTCTTCTTGTTAAATATGATCTGAAGAGATCTAGTGCAACTCGCAACTCCTCTTATTCCATATTTTTCCATTTTTTCTAGTAGGATGTTGTGATTCACACTGTCAAATGCTTTTGTCAAATCAAGGCAAAGAGCTGCTGTCACTTGATTATTATTTAATGATTTTATGATGGAATTTAGTGCCTGATACATTGCATTTATTGTAGATTTTCCCTGCCTGAAACCACATTGTTGCTTAACCAAGATGTTCTTTATTTCAAAAAAATGTAAGACCTTATCAAAAATTATTCTTTCGAAAATCTTGTTGATGTTAGATAATATTGATATAGGGCGATAGTTATCATAGATGTTTTTTATTTCCCTTCTTGTGAATTGGTTTGACCATAGCTTCTTTGAGTGCCTGTGGATATTCACCTACTTGCAATATTCGATTGATTATATGAGATAAGGGTTTCACAAGTACTGATGCACAGGTTTTTAATAGGTCAACAGGTATCTCATCATATCCAACTGATTTCTTGTTTTTTAAGCGCCTTATATAACCTAGCATTTCCTCTTCCAATACTGGCCCTAGAAAAATGCTACTATAGAGTGGTCTAACAGTCTCTGTGTCCGTCTTATTGCTCATATCAGGTCTTGGAGCAGACTTCAGAAAGAAAGCATTCATCTCGTTTAATAAATCCTCCTCTGATTTTTCTGGAAACACCTTGAATAATGATTTGTCTTTATCTCTTTCATTTTTGGTTGTATTATTGATCAATGTCCAAGTGGCTTTGGTCTTATTCTCAGAATTTGCTATGAATGTCATCTCTGCATTTTTTTTTGGATTGTCTTACTACTTGCTTCAATATATTTGAGTATTTCTTGTAGAACTCCTGTGATATTAAACCGTCCAACATTTTTTCATAAAGATCTCTTTTATGTTTGCTTGACTTCTTTATGCCCGTAGTGATCCACATCCTTTTGAGTCCTTTTTTTAGGTTGCATTTTTTCAATGGAAATATTTGGTTGATTCTTGACTTCAATGTATCGAAGAAATGTCCATAGGCTCTATTTGGATTCATCTGCAACATAACGTTGTCCCAGGTGCACTCTTGAAGGCTATAAAAGAAGTCTTGGAGCCTTGATTTTGAGAAGAATCTTTTCTCAATGATCTCTTTCTCGTTTAGTTCCATTGGTGTTACGGTCTCCACTGTTATGTGCTGACCCATATGATCTGTTAAGGCCGATGTGAGATTTTTATTGTTTCTAAATTTGGTTGTATTTATAAATATATTGTCAATTGTCATTCTAGTTGGTTTATTGAGATTTTGTTGTAGAAATGCCGCCTTTGAGCAGTTATCACTCAGCAGATCAATGTTGAGTCACCAATCACCAATCAGGCTATAATTCAAGAACCGCTTGAGTGGTTGTACATATCATACATCAAATCAGTGTAGAATTGAACGAAGATTTCGAATATGTATAAATATACAGGGTGTTGCATTTCAAATAACGAAGTTACATTTGTTTCCGGTGAAACCGGAAGTAGATTCCTCTTGAAAATATTTTACAATTAAAGTTCATGTTATCTAAAACGAAAATTCAAAATCTTGAATCTGTATTACAATTCCTTCCTCGAAAACGTCTAATGAAACACTTAAAAAAATCACCCTGTATACTTGGTCCAGAGTTAAACCGAAAATACTACGCCTTACAACTATTCCATATTCAACAATGTTGCCGATCGGTGTATCAAGGTCACCAATCAAATGTTCCATTCCTAAAATACATTTCATGATCCTCGCGAGGTCAAGGGGTAATAGATTCTTGAACAAACGACCAGAGCATACAATAGTTTTTGTTATTTGGCCAATTGACATCGATTTGGCAACAATTAGGCATTGATTAACCTTCCCATTTGCTATTTTATTATATTCAGATCCATTTCAGCATCGACGAATTGAACGGATATTCATAGTTAGGAAACAAATTATTTGAATTATAGCTATTAAAATGTTCAAACGCCGGAAATACTGGTTACCAAATTAGGAATCTTAAACAAAAACATACTAAAAATAAGTCACTTTTCTCCATGTTAATTTTTATTACTACTATGCATCGTGCAAAGTGCATCCACTCAACAGACCCACCACGTAGGTCTACTATTTTCAATCATAAATTGTATCTATTCAGTTATTGGTGACGATGAAATCATATAGGGTCTTAAGTAATAATAGGCAGTTGTATTTGTCACTTTAAAATCACGACTCTAAAAGGTCAAATTACGAAATACAATTTTGTTACGTTGTTAATGTGTAGAAAATGTTGTTAAGTTGTGTAGAATTCTTATTTGGCTTATATCCATCTGTTATAGCTCTTCTTCGGTTTTTGAAGCGCATCATCTTTGGGGAACAAAAATCCGTTGTATCGAACAACGTCAAACTCAAGAGGTCTTAGAGCAAAAAATAATAGGTTTGGTGAAAAAGAAATCAATTATTTTGTCGACACACCGCTTTACTGACCTACATCTCTGTATTTGTCGCATCTGGTCAAACTATGTGTTCTAGCAAAACATATTGTTGCGTACCACAGTTAGTTTACTGCGGCTGTTTTTGATGAACCAATCTTCGATTGACTCAGTTGGGATGTATGTCTTAGAGGTTCAAAGATATACGTCGATACCAAAACGGTGTATCGAAATTTAACTTTATACTGTTGGGTTAGCTCAAAGTAAAACACTATTTAACTACAACAGTAAAGTGACTTTATTGTTTCGTCAGTCTTCGACTGATCTTGATGTTTACAGTACGGAGGTTTGCGTGATATCCTTTGAAATACATCTGTTTTTAGTTTTTATATTCTCATCCCTTTGGTGCAAAAGTGAGGTACAAACATTCGAGAACATTCTGATGGAATTCCAAGAGCCCTCTTGGAAGATCGCATTCTCAAGTATATAATATTCCCCGTTCAAAGTGTTACATTCCTTACAAATAAAATGGTTAAAAAAGGTTCCTTCAATATATTTGTTAACCCTGAAAATGCTTTAAATGACCTGAGCGGCCAGATATCCTGTTGGTCAACAGATGTATCTGTTCAATGAGTAAAAAAGGATCGAACACCACTCTTTCGGTACATTTTAACCCTGAAATTGGGGTATATTCTTTAAATGCTTGGCCACTCAAGCTAATTGTCTTCTCGGGAAAGATCATTTATGGTTAACAAATATGATGAATTACACAAGGGATCGAACACATATTTTGTCATTGTTGTGACTGAACGACTTAGAGCGTCAAAGATGAAGGTGAACAAAGAAAAAATCGGTACATTTTTACAATTTTGCTTTGATAAAGGGAAGAATGCAAGTCAGGTAGCAAAAGGAGCTTGACATTTCAGCGCCGCTCGAGTTGTCGGAAAAAAATTTGATGGATCGTGTTCCCATCTGCGATTTTTCGACCGAACGGAACAAAATCGATCCGTTTCTGTTGACGAGAAACGGGTCACATACGACAATGTCAAGCAAAAATATTCATGGTCGAAGGCCGGGGAAGCAGCTCAAACGGGGGCCAAACAAGGATTAACGGCCCGGTTTTGCTGTGTATTTGATGGGATTGAAAGAGATCATCTACTTTGAGCTACTACCCAATGGCCAGACGCTTTGTTCGGATCTCTACTGCCACCGATTCATAGCAGCAATTGATCAAAAGATACCAGAATTAGCAAATAGGAGAGGTAGAGTATTCCATCAGGATAACGCCAGGCCTCACACGTCTTTGAGGACCCGCCAAATGCTTCGGGAGCTTTGCTAGGAGGTTCCTATGCATCCGCCTTATAGTCCAGATCTGGCACCCAGCGAATATCATTTATTTTTGTCCATGTCTAACGTTAGATTCCTAAAGGTGTTGTTCCAGAACAGCTAATATTTAATTCAATAAAGTATTTGTTTATTGTACGAAAACTATCTTTCATTTCCACAAAATAAAAACCAATAGTAAGACAAGTCTCATAAATGCAACTCACCTTCTGGAAATGATCTTTTATCTGGTTGTGTGACTTCTTCCTTCAACAGTATGACTAATTGTATCACTGCTTGCGGTGCTGCGTGTAGAAAACAGTGGAATAATCTTAATAATGCACTATTGGTATCCTCGTCCAACATCTTTCTGTAGAAAGTCATCTGTTCAGTGAAAGAGCTTGTAGATCCTGCAATTTTGCTTTGCAGTCCGAATATCAAGGTATCTACATATCGAAGCAGAGGAGCCATTTGTAGAAGCAGTACTATAATCCTTATTATCCAGTTGGAAACGGAGGTCGTTCCAACAGCTGGATCATCGTGGTCTATGATGTACCTGGAAATATACAAAAATATAAAAGAGCTCTTACGTGATATGAGCAGTCGTTCTTGGGAAAAATAATCAGAACTGCAACCTTGATGAAATCCAAAATGGCGAATTTTCATGATTCATCTGTATTCAAAAGAATACGTATCTCTGAAAGCATCGAGTATTGAAATTTCTGACGGACTTTTTGACATTTCTCTTTTCAGATTGCATGAAAAATTTGGTATTTTCAAATGAATAATTCGGGGCTTTTTCTATAATGTTACGTTTTTCCTCAGCGAAATAGAAAAACAATTCAAGTCTTCTTTAAACTAATTTATATTCACACTTAACTTACAATAATCAATAATTTATATACACAGTTTATCTACAGAATTTTACTAGGAACACCTGTTTATTCGTCGGCAAGTTCTATCCATGAATGAATCCATGAATCGGCTTCAGTCATTTATATCCGGCGCTGTTTTTCTAGAAGTTACCAGAAAGATGCTTCACATTCCAGAGTGATCGTAGCGGTCTCCTTTATGTCACATAAATATGCCACCATTAATCGTTTTTTATGTGACAGCTTTATGGCGAGCGGTCCCTTTCATCATGTTCTTAATCCCTTTGTCGGCGCATGAAGCGGAACTCCTCCGCCGTCGCAGAAGTCCCCAAAATGTTTATATTCGGTTTTGTTACAATAAGTTTGAGTGGATGGGGGTTGCCAAGAGATGGAAAATTTCCTGTAGATTCGTTTTCGACGGCCGCCCCAAAGTCTCAGGGAGCTTAGAATCGGCACGGAACATAAATTTCAAGGTAATTAATTAACATTAACTTTGTGATGCATGAAAAAATAATTATATCTTCAGGGGGAAGGTAGCTATGACAATCAAATTTCAGAATATGTGAGATATCAATAACGTTCAAATATGCACAAATTTTTGTTTAAATACGTCGGATAACTAATGAGGTATAAAGTATTCAAATATCTTCCAAGTTATAAATTGAGTCGATGCATATTCTAGTTACAGAGGAAACTAAATTTCAGATGCTCAGGACTCCTAAACCATTGGACGGATTTTGCCCAATAACGAACTTGACCGAGATATTTGAACAGTTAATCTATTTTGAAAAAATAAAATTTCTAGCTCATCTCGTTTGGAAGATAGAGTATATATACATTTTTAAATGATAAACTGATGAGATCGGATGAATATTAAAGGAATCAATGAGGAAATCAAATTTCAGATTCTCATCACTGCCGAACTATTGAGTGGATTTACCCCAATAACGAACCCTAGCAAGATATTTATACCTAAATTAAATCTTTTCTGTAAATATGAAATTCTTACTTTAGTTCCTTCGAATTTTAATGAATATATGCATATTGCTAAAAAAACAAATGTTTGTCCACGGATTCTTCATCAAAAAAATTCAATCATTAAATAGATTTGGATAGAACGATAGCTCGCTGTTCCATCTAAAACGACCGCGCAATACCTTTAGATAATGTTGAAAAGTTGCAAAAATTCCAAAAACTTTTTCGAAAATATTTGATTTCTGATAAGACATTCGTTAAATATCGACGAAAATTTGTGGGCAGATAATGCCTTTTTTATATTCTGTAATTTCAACATAGTAGTGCATTTTTTTTCAGTCAATAACACAAAAAAATAATGAGTCCTATTACAATAATTACTTTATTTACATCAAAATAAAAATACAACAAAATAATTTATATACACTGAAAATTTATATTCACAAGTTATCAATGACTAAGTTTCTGCAACGCTCTTCGAACAACTCTGTCTTTGTCGACCTAGATCGCTGCTTATATCATGATTATGGTCATTACAAAAAATTTTGGATAATTCAGGAACCTTTTTAATCTCGCCTTCTTATGTGGAAGTTATGTTCGTTATTACAGCCCGATTGTCATAATACGGACGACGACGTCATTCGTGATTATTTTATTGCAGCTCTAATTCTTTGACGAGACATCCCAACGTGTACGTAGCGAGGACCGGATTGAATCACAGAACCAATAAATATAAGTTGAAAGGTAGCTTTTCATTGCATTTAATGAAAAACCAAAAATTAGCAATTCCAAAGCCACCCACGATGTTGAAATAATTTATGAAATCTCGCATCATGATCTCAATGTATATATTTTTATAAAAAATGGGAAAACTTACCATCGTAAACTTATGGTCGTCATTAAAATTGCAGGCACCAATGTAAAAGTCAACGTTACGGCAAAGTATGTCCCATATCCATGTATTGAAAAATAGTACAGTAACAAACATGCAAGTATAAGATCCAAAAAATACGTTATTATCGATAAGGCAATACAGATCACATAGAATACTCCGAAGTTATTAACATTTTCACAAACTTTACTAGGCGCTTCACAATATTTTAAACTCTCGATTTTCGCCAGAGACGAATCTCTGGAAAACCGCACTATGGTGAAATTTTCGGACATCGCGTGTTCATGAAACCAGCATGTTGTAGAGATTCAAGAGATGCAAATTTATTCAATTATCTATCTGTGCCACTACATGTTACGCAAAAATTAGGAGCTCATCAGAGATTCAAGATTACAAGTAAAATTCAAATATGCTAGTGTGTGCTTGCATTGTATATCGATGTAACGAAGCCCAGAGACAACCTTTTCTTTCAACAGTTTAAAATTAAACAACACAATTGAGGGACCTGTCGATCTTGATATAAGCGCCTGATTCCATTATTTTCGTTATATTGAGCGTCCGATTTAATCTACTTCAATCAATCCTTAACAACAAATTTTGATTTTTTGTCCGAATATGACATTCTTGATATAAATCAGCTGTTACTGAAATTTTTTCCAACCACAGATTGAAATAATTATTCAGACTGTTTATTTGGTCTTATCCTTAGTATTAAACGTATGTGAAGTTATCTACAGATTTGCAGCTACAGATGATGACGTAGAGAACGTTATTAATTGGGATCAATTGAATTTTGTAGCAGTGTTGCCTCATCTTCCTATGGAGGATTACGCAAAACAACTTTGAATTCGAAGTGAAGTTTTTCTCTAGCATATTACAATCGTTATAACAGGGAAATACCATCTACGATTATATATAAAATATTCAATAATACCTTTTCGAAGATACTCATTTAATTTGTGTTTGTTCATTAATGAAGTAAAATGAACAAATAGAAATTACGTTCTAATGAAACAAAAATTGACATAATTTATATTCTGCCTGCGAATATTTCAGACTATGGGCTTACTTATTTATCCAAAAACTATTTCAGTCATTCAAGTGCTGAATCAACTTAATTTAATGAAATAAAGTCACTGAAACGTGAAACTCTGATGAAAGAGTAAGGAGTCATGTCTTTTGAATACTACCAAATGCAACAAAGTCTCTTGCAACAAATATGTGAAGCTTCATAGATAATAATCTTGAAAGCAATTGAATTCTCCTTTCTTGGAATACTGATTTTTGTTCTCTGGGTATTTATGAGATAATGGATATTCATGGATTATTTGGCGACAAAATATATTTTAATTCTGTCATTGAATGTGACAAATTCATTCCTCCTTCCATTTATCTGAACCTTTGAATTTTGGATTCGATTTAATCCATGGAAGGTATCTGAAACCTTTCTCATAATGGTGGCAACGTTGTAAAAGAGATTGACTTTGTCTATCTCAGTTAAAGATTTTCTTACGTCATAAACCGGTTGAAGCGAATCAGTGGATAACTTCACACAAATTTGAAATCTATTTCTTAGCCCTGTGTTTGTTTTTATTTCTCAACATTTTTGCAGTAAATATCTAATATGAGTGTTTGAATAATACAAAATTAATATAGTAAGCAAAATGGCAGTATGTGTTGCTATTATTGGAAAGGATGTAAGTGAAATTTATGGAAACTTCAAAATACATTCTAAACCAAATAATTTTTCAAGAATTCTCCAAAATTCATTTGTTGCTTGAACCCAGATGAAGACCTGAGCTTTCAATACAAAGTTCTTTCTTCGTTAGATATTGTGGAGGAGAAAATTAATGGAAATGAACCACTTGATAACAGAGAACTTTTCTTGGGAATGTTATATGCTATTGAAACACATAAAATGTATCCTTCTGAACTGGTTTTACGTAATTTGAATCATTCTTAAGGAGTCCTTGAATCAATGAAGAGCATATTCATCCTTAGGTTCTTAATTATGAAGAAGAATAACTTATTTCATTATTTAGATATTCTATTATTCAAATTATGGTATTTTTATATAATTTATAAATACATAAAGCTCAAATTTTCACTCAAATATAGATATGGATATGTTACTAATACAAAAATAAAATTTATCATAGTGGTAGATTCTTCAAATATGGTACTGAGAGATAATGAAATTAGATCAGTAAGTAAAAGTAACCCCAATATAATTTCTATATATTCATAGCATACATTACTATACAATTCTTTAATTAATTTTTAATAGAATAGAATGTTTGCAAGAAGAAATAGAGCAATTGTTAAGAATAATGTATGCTGTCATTTCTAATGTTATTGTTAGATATTAAGCAGTTTTTTTTTATTATAGATGTTCAGAAAAATACACTCAGAATATACAGATGTTGTATGCAACCCATTTTATACACCAGGAGATCCAATTACTTTCAGGTGAAGTTTTTTTTTTATTTACTGCAAATAACTATTTAATTCCAATTTCAGGTCATTCACAGCAACCATAAAGAATATTATGACTGGAACTATTTGAAGGAATTTTGTAATCTTACAGCCCTATTGTGAATCTTGCTTTGGTTGTACAAGTTAAAAACATTCCAAAATACTTGTAATTTAGGAGGAAACTCCAACATACAGGCTGATACTGCCAGTTTTGAATTATTTTTTCATAAGCAATATAAGTATTCCTAATTATATTGAAAAGAAAATTCCTAAGACACTATATCTTTATTTGTTCAAATCAAATACATGTTTTCAGTAAAATACTGAGAATGTTTTATGGAAAGGGATTTTTTTCTTCAAAATCTCCTCTGCATGTTTTCTTCTGAAGTCCCACAAGAAATGGTCTATAAGAATTGAATTTACATTTGGTTGTTCAGGCAATTTATTCAATATATATTGCTTCAACAGTTCGACAGCCCAAATAGAACATCCTCTTATCTCCACTTCTTCTGGTTCTCCATTCTTCAGTATAACGTTTCGATTCAATTTTTCTGATAAATCATCAGAATATTTGAAACATCCAAAATACAGTAAAACTTGAGGTACTCTATAATCGGCAAACATTGCTATCTTATCGATGTCATTGAAGTGTCCTATTCCCTTGTTCCCAAAGCAAGCCCAGATATCCCCAATAAGAATTTGAGCTCTCTTATATAAAGAAACTTTTTGTCCTTTGTATTCTGCTTCATCTCGAAAACATTCAAAGTTTTCAACTATCATCTGTAATAATTTTTCAGCGCTTCCATTTGCTTCCTTTACCAGACTCTCAAAACTACCATTGAACTTTTCAAGCAAAATTTTTCCAACCTCATGCAGACATTCAACTCTTTTGGATAAAAGAGGTATTTCTACAGTAGTGTCACTTTTAAATACTTTGGCAAGCTCATCAATAGTTATCGTGGAATAAAATTTAGGATCCAAGAATTTTGGATTAGTTTTTATTGCCTCATTAACTGCAGCACATAAGGCGAAATATCCTGTGTATCCCTTGAAACGCCAACCAATTTCATCCTCATTATGCCAAAAACAAAAATTCAAAGTATCCACCACGAATATCCAATCTAAAGCCCAAGGATCATCTGCTTTAGGATGTACCTCAGTCTGGCTGAAGTTTGATGGTGAAAGTCTTCCAATTTTCAGTTCTTCACATATCAAATCACCCAATATTTCAATACCCTCTTTTCTGATTTCAACGTTTGTAGCATTAAGAGCTATGAATTCACTTGATTTTACGGGTGAAATCATTATTGCAAAATCTTTTATATTGAGCTTTTAAAAATATTGGTCAACTTTCCCGCTTAAAAAAACAGGTTATTGTGGCTTGGCGTCACAGTAATCGTTACCACAGAACATCAAACGGTATTTATCTAATCGAGATAAATCTCATATCAATTATTTAATGTTAAGATGACTTTTTGCAATAAATCCTGGTCAAATATTATTTGTTGCAAGTCTTCAGTAGCGCGATGTCGTATGTGGCATAATTTAAAAGTGACATTGACCTGATTACTACAGAATAATAAAATTATACAATCAGAATTATAATAAAACCTGGTGAAATTAATATAATTCTACATACCTCAAATTTTTCCGTAGAATGTGAAGTTAGTTGGACTTAAAAGTCAATAAGATTTCCGACAACGCCCGAGTATTCATAGGCGTGTACCCCTACATATGAATTAGATAGACGTTTGATCAAATTGTATATGTTTCAGTAGCAACTGTTAGGGCAGTGAAAAAAAGTCATCCGAAATATAGAGACATTAATTAAACTGAAAATATTCAAGTTAGTTGAATAAATAAAAATCATAAAGAATGCTCCCCGCCACTGGCGAAATATGCTGCCTGATGATCGTGTGGTCTAGATTTACTCACTGGGAAACACCACAGCACAATCAAAAACCTGTAATTCTATGGTCGATGAAAAAAAATCATGACGTTTACTATTTATGTTGTTATCAACAATAATCAACGACTTGCCGAAATAAACTATATTGAATTGAATACCACAAAAATTATTTAAAAAGATGATCCAATATCCGCCTCTGCGATCTGAGGACAGTGAAGTTCGTTGTTATGTCAGGTTCATAAATTTAACAGGTAGATGTGTGAATATCACCTGGGTTAATTTCAGTGGATTATTCGTTTCCTACACAACTTTAGAACGAGGTCAATTTGTTGATGTGAACACATTCAAAACTCATCCTTGGATTGCTTTTGATGACAACACACAAGATAGAATGCATCTAGATAAAAAATTAGTTTACCTTCCTCAAACTTATACAGAACATATGACTGAAAAATATCCCAATCGTAGTTTTCAAGAAGGAACTGAAAAAAGAATTATGGTGATAATATCTCTTCCTTTACATAGCTTGAAGTTTACAGCTTTGTTACATCTAAAAAACTTTCTGAATGATCCAAATCAGGTGGATCATCTGGATTTACCTCAAAGGCTAGCGGAATCACTCAAGGGTCTTATTAAAGAGAGAAAAAGTTGTCAGAAATTGCCATTACATAGAATGGGTTCTAATGTTCCCTGAACTTGTATTTTCTATGAACTGAAGGATAAATGAAGCTGAGCTTTTTTGTAAATAATTGGATTTTAAAATCACGAACTGATCTTTTATATGCTATTATAAAGTACCAATCTTATTTGAAAATAATTATGTTACATTGGTTTGAATGGTCATTATAGGTCTAAAGTAGGTAATGATTCTCCTTTATCTATAAGTTTTTGTGTTCAATGTTTGTTGTGAAGTATATGTATTAAATTCAATAACTATTATATGTTATGTTTGTTCAAGTTATGACTTGATTATATGTATTATATAAAGTTACTAAATATTTTTTAATAAATTTATATGTTTCTATTCGGTTATTTCAAAAGGCAAAAGGTTCCAACCTTACTGTCTAACCTAGAAAATGTAAGTATTTCGAAAACCATAAGCATACGGCATAGTAGGTATGACCGAGCGGTGTACTATGCTTAAGCTTAACTAATTAAACTTACATGGGTCAATGACAAATAATGAATTACTTAATTATTTTATATTATCGTGTAATCAAAATGATCGCGTACCACAGTATTGTAACAGCTGATTATGACAGATGGTTGAAGTGCTTGTCTTTCGCGTAGACAAATTCAAAACAATCAAATATTTTCTCCACAAACAAAAAAACGTCTCTTATTATTGAGAGTTGATGTCGATGCCACCTGAAAATTTGTCACTGTTGTAGATATGAGTTCCCTTGATATGAAAGCTATTGAAGCAGAAGCTAGAGAATCTGCAAAAAAACACGTCGCTACAATCATTAAAAAACATGGAAAACTCGAAAAAGTTGATCAAATAAAAAGGAAAGTAATTCGTCAAAAGGGGTCCGTAGAAGCACAACTGAAATCAGCAATACAGCAGCAACTTGATGGTGTTCACGTAGGATTGGAAAAGTTGAAAGATGCACAAGGGGAGGTGGCTGAAGTTGATAAAGATTTATGTAAAATGGCAGAATTATTTAATCAAATACCTAGCTTGTATCAAAAGTTGAGCATCGTAAGAGATGAGAATATGAAGCATTCCCAATATGTTACTGCTAGGGAGAATTTGAAGCATATTTTTACTGTTCCCGAAAGTGTTGAAAAGACTAAACAATGGATTAATGAAGGAAAATTACTCCATACACATCAATGCCTCAGAGATTTGGAGAATTCTCGAGATGATTTATTATATGAACTTCATAAACTCCCAAATCAATCACCCCATGATAAATCTATGTTGAAAGCATATTTTTCTGATGTTGAAGAACTCTCAATACTACTTGAGAAACAGTTACGTCTGGTTTTATCCAGAACATTGAATACTGTAAGGAAGGAACCAACCGTCATTGTAACAGCATTGAGAATAATTGAACGAGAAGAAAAGGCAGATGAAGAGTGTTTGAAACAAGAGAAACAATCAGGATTCATAGCACCTGGTCGTCCTAAAAAATGGAAAAAAATGGCTTTCGAAGTATTGGAGCATTCTGTCGCTACAAGAATTGAGGGAACTCAAGTAGACGAAAGATCTGATAACAAAAATTGGCTCATTACTCATTTAGAACTTATTCGGCAGCTCATTCTTGAAGATTTAAGAGTAGTTAAGACACTATGTGTACCTTGCTTTCCACCTAGATATAATATAATTCATGAATATATCAAAATGTACCATCAATGCTTATCAGCTCATTTACAAGAGGTTATCCAAAATGGTTTGGAAGGGAATGAATATATAACTGTCCTTTCTTGGGTACATAAAACTTATTTTTCTGACGAACTCCTGAATCATCCAGATTTAATGGAGTTTACATCGAAACTTGAAGCGGAAAGTCCTCTTTTGCCCAAAGAAATGTTGGCTAGGTTGCAGAATGAGTATCTGTCTAATTTGGAAAAGAACTACTCCGAATGGATGAAAAACACTTTGAATTCAGAAAAACAAGAATGGTTTTCATCGACTGAACCCCAAATTTCGCATACCTCTGGTACTGGTCCCATTATTATTTTCCAAATGATAGATCAGAATTTGCAAGTTACTAAAACTGTGAGCGATCAACTTACTTTTGAAGCATTGAAACGAGGTATTGATCATGTAATAAGATATGGCAGTTCATATAAAGAAGAAATACTTGAATTTAAAAATATGTATTTTAATGATAGGAAACAAGTGCCTTTCTTCACACACCACATGATTACTATTGTAAATAACTGTCTCCAACTTGCCGATTTGAGTTCTCAACTGGAAAAGCAATATTTAATTGGTTTGACAGAAATCGAAGATGATAAGAATGTAGCTAGAGAAAAATTCAAAAAGTTGAGAACAGTGTTTCTAGAATTACGAAATCAAGCTGGTATTTATCTACTAGAGGAACTCTTTTTAGATTTGGAAAAATATTTCACAGATTTATTCACTTCAAACTGGCTAGGTTCATCAGTAGCTGTAGATACAATTTGTTTAACTACTGATGATTATTTTCAAGATTATAGTGGTCTCGCACAGAAAAATTTTGACTATGTTGTTTACCAGGTTAGGAGAAAATATGTAGAAAAATACTTGCTATCGTTGCTAAGTAAAAGAACATCGTTTAAAACTTATCAAGAATGTTCTAACGCAGCTCATCAAGTTTTGAGAGAAGTTAGCCAGTTGAAGAGCCTATTAAATAATTTATCTAAAGATATAAGTGGTGATGACCCATTTGAAGCTATCACAGTTCTAGTGGAGGTTTTAAAGAGCGATGATGATATGCTTTCATTCGAGTTGCATCGAGTTGTTGAAAAATATCCAGATATAAGTGATGATCATTTGTTACGCTTAATGCATCTAAGAGGTGATTTGAATTGGTCCGATGTTAAAGATAAAATAGCACATCTAGTTAGGCCAAAAAATTATTTACCACCAAGTGTATTCAAAGGACTTGTCTTTCCTAAATTGGTTAATTTGTTTAATAATTAAATTCGAATTGATTTGAGGTCATAGGCTAGTGCAATTATACTATGAAACAATTATTTTTATCATAATATATGTTCAAAATGATAGTTATCCAATATCAATTTACTTGTAAATAAATGGTTAAAACAAATAACTCCTTTAAAATATATACCGTTCAGTTTAAATATACTCAATGTATATATATACATAATAATTGTTGTCTAATATCTTTTATTTTAAAAATTGTTTTAATATTCATCCAATATACATACAAGCTTTCATTCAAAAATCCTACATGACAAAAGACCGTATTTGTTTATTACTTTTTAGCTTAAACCTACATATTTTATGCATTCCATCCAAATATCTTGTCTGATTGTGAATACAATATAATAAATCCTCCCCCATGGGTCTATTAAAAAGAATTTTTTCTAGTTCTCAGGAATTAAAAACAAAATTCATTCATTGAAGTTCCTAAGGGGGCGTGTCTTGCTTAATGCACGATGATACTGCGTCTCTCCAATTGGTTCTCGTTATTGGCGCCGAAAATGTGGACCAATGGCAAACGCGTTGTATCATGTTGTCGGACAGACCGATTCATGTGACCCCATTGGTCAATTATATAGAATGGGTGTGAACAGGCGATAGATGGGATTGATTTTATATTCATACCTCCCAAGATTGAAGGATTTGGTTAACATAAACTCAAAGTTCAATGTGGCATAATATTTTATTGATGAGTTCAACATCTATATATCAAACAATTGCTTCAACATCTTGAATGAATCAACAAATAATAACAATTCAAGAAGAATAAATATAAATAAATAGGTTAGTTCATAAATAAAATTAAGGTTTTTAATATGTCCCCAATATAATCAAGTGCATGTTTTTGGCATATAAAAAAATTTAGTACTTCCAGTGTATTTAAGCAATGACACAGTTTCCTGCAGACATTGTTCTGAAAGATTTCCCAGTATTGTCAAAAAGTACGTTTTCCCTCAGTTAAAAAAAAATCAACACAATTTCTGTCGTTTATATTGAATTTCGAAAAACAAGCCAAATATTTAAGAGCGAAATAAAAACCATGAATGAATAGAACTCAAATTTCAAATTAGTTTCTAGTATTGCACCCGATAATCTGATATCTATAGTTATACAGGGTGAGTCTTTGACCACTGCGTTAATTTTAACCATAGGTTCTTGAGATCAAAAGAAACACTTTTTCCATTACGGTTTTTCTATATTCAGCTTCGTTGAAAAGTTATAAGCATTTTAAGTTTTCACATTGGGCAAATACCCCTCTGTAGTCCAGTTTAGTTTGAATGAAAATTACCTTCCACAGCATCCACTATTGAATCTGAATTGTTTAAAAACATTATTTTCCCTCTAAGAAATGATTCACTCACTCATGTTTCATCCGATCAGGTCCATATCCAGAAGGAAGATACAAAATACTAATTTTCTGGTAAAAAAATTCAACACCATAAACATAGATTTTTGTTGTTCTACCATATTTTCTTTCTACTTCAAGATTATAAACCATGCCTTTCTAGTGAGAAATTCCAAAAAAACCTCAGAATTATTGGGTGTTATCATCATACATTTGTAATTTTCTTCTTAAAATTTCCAAATCATGAAAACCATCATTTCTATGAAAATTTCCAAAGCAAGAGGTTGTCACTGTGCTTTTTTTTCACTGAAAGCGAGAAAAAATCATCTATGATTTTCCAAACACTGATATTTCTGAAGTTTCTTCTCCTTGATAGAGACACCAGTCTATAAGGTCTCTTGATACGGTTAAAAATATGAATCTTTTTGAAATCTTCAACGACAATGAATGATGTCTCTACGAATAATCATTTTAAACTGATGTTACTTTGCTTGATGATTATTTTCTGTACTGAATCCCAATAACAATTTACCTGGATAGATTACAAGTATTTCCAGATTTAGGTGTGCAATTATACTTTTTGAAGAAATACCTAAATTTGATTTTGAAAAATCAACTAGGTGTTCTTTAATAAAAATTTTTTGTTAAATCATTATTATGAATGTATTTTGTTTAGACTATAATTACTGATTACTGATTTTTATAATCACAGTATCTGTTTTAATAACGTAAACAAGAACATAAATATTGAATAAAGGTTATTCATAGATTATGTCAAATTTCAATACCTTACCATAGAATATTAATTTATTACCAAACACCAGGAGAGAAAAAATTAATATTTGCAATGTTTTTTTTTTTTTTAAATGAAACATAACATCTGTAACTATTATTGATCTTTAGTTATAATTTTCCTCAGAATAATTAGAGTGAATTATTATCACATTAAAATATTATAACGTCTCTGTGGTGGGTAGTTCCAAATAAAAAGTGTTCTGTGGTTCCTTGTTGTTTTGATTCTGTTTGAAACTGTTAACAGTTATTTGTAGCTTTCTTTCAAAAAAATGTGGAAAATATCGAATATCGATAGTTTTGAATTATTCAATTCAGTATGAAATGGTTATGGTCGGAAAATGCATTCTATTCTAATCTTTCTTGTTTATGAGCTTATAGCTTCCACTTTCAATATTGATTGAATTTTAACTAACTATGCATCATAACAAACATTCAGAAATATCAAAACTAAGTCAAATTCTATTATCTCCTAAGTTTGTGAACAAGGTTGAATCGGTGTATGAAATAAAGATAATAAAGGTATAAAACAAATCTAGGAAGACTCCTAGGAAGACTAACCCAGACGGGTTCAAGTTTTTAAAACTCATATGAGCTCAATTTGCAGCATTCCTATGTTAGAATGGATATAATTTGATGAACCCTGAAAGCCTGAAGCTATAAAAAACCAGCTATTCATAAAGACAAGTCTTCAATTTAACAGGTCCTGACAGAAAATACTTTACCTATTTCAACGGTCAAAATATACCGAAGAGTGATGGAAAACTTTTCTATTTTTATGGAATATTATTCTGGATTAAATATTAAACAAGGTGCTAGACATTATTAACAATGAACACAGCAAATGGCAATTTAGATTTTGTGGTGAATGTAAGACAAAAATTGTTCAGTGATTAATTTCATCTATAGTGTTTAGTGGTGGAACCATAGACTGGAGAGATTTCCCTCAACCTTTTGTAGAAATATTTAATAAAGACATAAAATATGGCAACATTGAACAAATCTGATTATTGAATCATTTTAGCACAGAGTTGGATTTGGGAAAATCAGAAAATTTGGACAAAATTATATCGATTCAATTCCTTTCAACTTCAAATATCTCAAGAATGGTGCAATTTAGGAAAAAAGATGAGGAATGATTTTATATGCAAAACAGACTAATGATCCAGGAAGCACGAGATACGGACCTTTAGTTCAAGCGATATTTGTTTTTTATGCAATTTAACCAATCTGTAGAGTAGTAGTGAGAAACCCACAAGAAGTGAAATGAATCTATTGATGCCAAAATATGCACGAGTGTTATCAAAAACCTTCTAGAAGAGATCATTTCAATTGATATTGTCGTTTGAATATTACAGGTGAAAATGCAATTTTTTTATGAAATTTCAACACCCTATATCTTTTGAACGGGGCCAAATTTGGAAAAATGTTAGAGGAAGAAAATGTTTCTTTTGACGTCAAGAATCTATGGTTAAAATTAACGCAGTGGTCAAAGACTCACCCTGTATATAGTAAAGTTGTCAAGGAACTTTGATTCAGTATAAAAGAGTTCTTGTTTTGATCATCATTAAATTTCAATGATGAAATCTAATCTCAAATAGTAATATCAACATTTGAATTACTTCATAATAATTCATTAACAAATTTTTGAACTCATCTTCATTAAAAATCATGTTTCAATACATGGAAATAATTTTTTAGAAAATATTTAGCAGTTGTTTTATTTATCAGCTGAAACCGTTAGGATTGTTGCTCTGCCAATTCCATGTATCTTTGCACATTTCGTCTATATCTTTATTTGCAACCCAATTAAGCTCAATTTTTGCCAAGCTGGCATCTGAATAGCATGTAGAAATATCCCCTGGTCTTCTGTCGACTAATTTGTAGTCTACCTTTCTACCGGACGCTTTTTCAAATGCTTTCACAACTTCCAGAACAGAGTAACCTCGTCCGGTACCCAAATTGTAAGCTTGAAAACCCGAGAATGATGGATCAGAAATTTTTTCTAAAGCTCTCAAGTGCCCAATGGCCAAATCAGTAATATGTATATAGTCTCGGACACCTGTTCCATCAACTGTGTCATAATCGGAGCCAAAAACATTGAGGAACTCTCTCCTTCCTATAGCAACCTAAAATTAGGAAAATAAGTATTTGTTTTGGGTAAATTTGTGGAAGGACATGCCTGAGATATATAGGGCATTAAATTATTAGGGATACCAGAAGGATCCTCTCCAATGATTCCAGAATGATGTGCACCGACAGGATTGAAATACCTCAGCGAAATCAATTTCCATTCCTAAAAACAAGTGAAAATAAGATAATAATAATATTAAAAGAATAAATCTTGATTCTGTAAATTTAGAGAACCAATTCAATCACCCATAAAGAGTTCCAAGCAAGGCTCATATACCGACTAAAAAAATTATCTTTTTCTAATGCTAATCCTTGTTATACAGGGTAGTTTAAAAATTGGCCAAACTAAGAATGTCCAGCCATATACTCCTCATGTTCCGAAGGATATAAGCTATAGTTTTCATCTTTTCAGATATATAAGTAAGTCTAATTTGAAAAAATTTTTTCCTCTTTACTCCAAAACAACTGGGACGAACTAGCCAAAAAGATGTTTGCATTCAAAATTTCAAATATAGGCCTCTTATCTTGTATAATGCCAGCATCTGATGGGCCCATTAATGGGCTCCCAAAGAGTTGAAGATAGGCATAGGATATTATACATCATTACATTTACAATAAGAAAGGTGATATATTGGCCAATGTCACATGATACACCCTATAAAGATCTATTACATGAGCATTCAGAAATTCCAACCGATGTGTCCAAGTGTTTATAATTCCTCATTGCATTTAGTTGCTTCACACTGTATAAAACATAATCTTCAAACGTTCTCCAAATGACCTTGATTAGATTTTCACATGTGACGTGCTTCCTTGGGCGCACATACAGATTTTAATTACATTTATTACAAAATGAAACAGTTATCATTTGTAAAATCAAAACAAAACGTGATAAATAAACAGTTACTGAATTCTCAAATAATGGATATGTTATAAATTTGATTTTTATACTAACAGATAAGGAAAGTAAACAGAATGAAATGCACAATCCTGAAATTTTTTATTTTCAATGTAACTTGGAACAATTTGAGCGGTAAATCGATGCGTATACAGGGTGATTCATAAATAGGCAGCCAAGCTTCAGGAGATGATTCCTCAACAAAAAGAAATTAAGTTTTTCCAAATTCTTAGAATTAACAAAGGTACCATTTAATATTTCAATCCTTACAAATTTGAATGAGGTGTTCATATGAAAAATATTAAAAACATTGAATCGTATGGCTGGTTTAATATTTTTTTAATATCTTCAACTGTAGAGGGTGAAAATGAATAGGGAATGTTGAAAGCAACCTCTTGTAGGGGGGCCTGACATTTGGAAAAAATTGGTGAAATGTGTTTTCATAAGCTGATTGCTTTTGCCAAATTTCAATTTGGTGCAATTATTGATGTGAGGTCAGATGGCTTTGGTGCGCAAAAAACAAAAAATTAATATGAAAGGATCATTGAAGCTATGTCTTGATATCTTAAATTTTGCTCGAATCCTGAACTTCCTTCTCTTGAAAAAAAGGTACTTTCCACCTAAGATCATTTACAAATTGATATCTATTTTTGGCACAATATTCGAATATTAGACCTTTAGGTAAAACGATAGCATGCTATTCTACTAGTCCAATAAACTAAAACAAGCATGCAAAAATAGTTCAGAGGTGAAAAAATATAAATATAATTTTCTTGCACTCACTGGAAAAGCAGTGCAAAGATCCTTCCCAATTTCCTCGACAAAATATTTAGTTTTACCGTAAGGGTTTGTACATCCTTGCCCTGTAGGGTGGCTCTCTGTTAACGGCAAAAACTGAGGCATACCATATACTGTTGCCGAAGACGAGTAGACCAAAGATTTTACGCCATTATCATGCATCACCTAAAAGCTATCATATTAGACTTTATTGATAATAGGAAATGAGCAACGTTACCTGAAAAAGGTTATTTGATCCCCCTACATTATTTTCATAATAAGAGAGAGGTATTTGCGTGGATTCTCCAACTGATTTCAGAGCTGCAAAATGTATAACAGTGGATATTTTATGCTGCAATGAAATTTAAAAATGGATTATCTACATGAATTGTTGACAGGACTTAATACCTTTTTGAAAATTTTGTCCAAGTCATTTTTATTCGTTATGTCAACATTGTAAAACGCTAATTTTTTTCCTGTTATCTTTTCCACCCTTCTGAGTGATTCAGGTTTCTCGTTTTTCGAAGCTGCATGACAATTAGATAAGTTATCAATAGCCACTACAGAAAAATTTGCATTCAATAATTCAACAACAGTATGAGATCCTACATATCCACCGCCTCCTGTAACAAGAATAGCTGGAGCATTTTGTCCTGAGCATTGGCAAGATTTACAAGACATAAGTGAGCAGGTATCTTCGAAAATCCAGCACCTAAAATATTAGATAATAAAATTTAATAATCGGCTAAATTTTGAGGTTAGATCTCACCTTACTTTGTCAAATAATCGAGTGGTATGATTGCATAGTACACAAACACAGTAATATATATAGCTTTGTATGATAAAAAGGACATGGTTATCAATTTTCTTATCAGTCACGGCTACTCCAGATTCCAAATAATTTTGTACGGGGGATATGTTTGATTCCAGACTACGTGTATGGATATTTTTCATGTAGACGTCTTCTTCGCAAGAAGATAGGATTATTTTCATATTGAACTTTTAATTAACTCGTCATTAAACTTTCTCGCTAATCAGTTTTAAGCAAATAAACTTTCAGTCAATTAATCGATACAATAAAATGGTACTCCCAAAAGTACCAACAGTACTTAGATATCTAGAAGAAAAGCGCATGTGCGTCAAGAACCAGAAGAGGGTAAGAAAATTTGAATTTCAAGAAAGACACAAATCACAAAATTCACTTAACACATTCACAAAAATCGGATAAATTGACACGTCATGATGCGAATCGGTAGATGACGAACTGAAGGAAGAGATCATGCACAGGTGAATCCAATTCTTCGCAGAAACTTGGTTGGATGAGGTTTTATTTGGTACTAACTCAGAGGTGATGCATTAGGAACCTGTCTTTCAAGTTCAGTTCGATCACTCTAATCTGTTACTGTATAATTCCGTGTCTTCAGGTGTTCAATATACCTTCAGTAAGTAGTCTTCGTCATAGCGCTGACATCAAAGTAGGTGATTAAGCATCTCTTGAAATTTGCCATCAAGTGTTGACCTCAACTCTAACAGAATGTTTAATTCGTATTGCTGTAATAGGTCATCTTCCTTTTGAACAGTTGGCTAAATTATAGCAGTTGAAACGAATTGAGTAGGAATTGGTTGAAAATTGCAGCATTAATTATAGGTGAATATCAGATAAGAATGGTTTCGCGATTGAAACGGTATTTCTTGTTATTTTTGACTGAGGTGCTTCAATTTACTTTACAGGGCGATCCGATTTGGATACTTTTGATAAGAAACACCAAAAAAGTTAGAGAAAAACTAGCCTACATGCTACCAGATCGATTTTCGTGATAAAATGAATGCCGAAAGTGGCAAATTGATATCTTGATTTGTTTGAAAGATACAAGTTGTTTTTTAATTTTGTGCATTTCTGACCCGTAACCTCCTAACTTTCTTATTTCTGAATATTTTTTGTTTCCTTGAAAACATTCCCAAGGCACTTTTTTGAAAGAAATCCAAAGGTGTTCCCAGTTATTCATTAAAATATATGGTTTTGAAGCTATAACATAAACTTGTAAACAACTTGCAAACCCTATATATATTCTTTTGAACTTTTGGCTTACAATATTTAGTTAGCAAACAATAAAGCATACAGATCAGGGGTTAGTGACGGGGTGTCATACAATTCGGTGTATCACATAAAGCCTAGGAAAAAAGCCCCGTAAAACCCTGGCTCCCCGCCTAAGTGTGAAAGTACAAAAATAAGCTGAAATATATTTGGGATTTCTTTCTTCAATTATTTCTTCTATTGATGGAAACAGAGACTTCTTCAAGGTGCCCACATCGAATCTGGAAATAAAAAGACAAAAGCAGAAAAAAGAACTGAATATCAAAAATACAAAATTTGAAAGAGATAAAGAAAACTCCCTCAAATTAGCCTTTTTGGATTAACTCGATATTGTGAATCAAGGATTTTTTAACATAACAAGCTAAACCGTAAATTTTACTAAGGAGATAATCAATGAATACATAACCTTTTATGGTTCCTCTTCAACGAAGATTTTTTTTAGTATCCGTATGTGTCTCTTGAAGGAGAATAATCTCAGCACCATAGTCCTTTGTTAGTTTAGAAATATAGTCACTCTTGTCCTTAGAAATACCTTCTATATTCAAATCTAATACACAAAATTTGTCGCCAATCTGCAAGGAGGATTCTTCGAATCGGGTCTTGCGGTCCAAGTGATGATTTTTCAGATCTTCTTATGTTTGAAGTCTGATTTTTCAGATCTTCTTATGTTTGAAGTCTGCTTTTTGCAAACCCTAAATTTTTTTCATGTCTTTGAAATTAAATTCTCTTTAGTAAAAGGCGAAAGATTTATTCGCGAATGAGGAGAGATTGGAGAAGTCTGTTGAAAATTAAAAGGAAGGCAATAATAGCTAGGAGAAATTACTTTCGATCAATGTTTTATTTATTTATTTATTTATGTTTATACAGGCTCACCTAGGTATACATAATGTACACCCCTCAGAAGCTAATTAAAGCCTGTGCGAGTTAGGTTAACCAGTGTGTGTTCTGTGTATCCTACATATCCTACAAAGACCAAGGAATAAATAACTATTGATTCAGTTACCCAATAAACATGATATTTCACATTGCATATGAGATATGGGTGAATCATTATGAAACATTTTAATGTTTCAAAAGCATATCGCAAACGTTTGAAGCTAAAGTCGCTTTGCATCATCATGGCGAACAATTCTTGATTCTGATTGGTTGACGGCTTAGACGCATTTGCGCATAGACATTTCCGTTATTGTTGGATTGGTGGCGCCACGGAAGTCGCGTGGCTGGTGATTAGTAAATTTTAAAAGTGGTTGGTTGAGTGGTTTGGAATTGTTTGGCGTCTGTTTTTGAATGGATTATGATTGTCTCTGGGAATACGTGTGTTTCTCTGGGTTAAACGGTGTAATGATAAATGTTCAAATGAGTTTGATATCACTACCCTTCTTGCCGCAACCCCTAACAGCTCTCATTTTTGAATAGGGATAAAGAGTCGAGCAGTATTATATTTCATCGGTTTTTTATTATACAGATTGACTCAGTAGTCCATAAATAACTTTCACGCGCCGAATTTCGATCTTTGAAATGGAAAAAACGCTCGGACGGGCAAAAATGAATTCGATTTCACTACCCCTCTAGTAGCTACCCTAACAGCAATTATTTAAATTTAAACGAAAGTGCACGATTTATTTTGTATTCTGCGAACTTAAAAACTCCTCCTCGTAAATATTTCATTCCATCGTTTCATACTCCTCTGAATGCTCCTGTATAAAGAAATTCTGATTTTACCTACTATCAGGCGTATTTTTATTTGGTATTCAGTGATAACAGATTAATTCCAAGCACTCAGAATAACTTATACTGGGACTCTGGATATAATTGAAATAAAATTATTTATTTGTTCTGATCAGGAAAATATTATGATATCAGTTCAAAATACCTATTCTGTTTGTCTCAATTAATATTTTAAAATATACCTATCCTTATAATCATAACTAGTATTTTCTTATAATATTCGAGGATTTTCAGAAACATATCTCCAGTGAGATTTCCAGGATCAATCAAGGGATCTCTCAAAATACCCATCTAGTCGTTGAGTTTTTGCGAGTATTAAGACTGTTGGCAACTGATCCTTTTCCTCGCAATAGCCCTAGCACAGTCATTGTTCTGGAAATAAATCTTCAACATATCCTTTCTCTCCTCAAACATGTAAACCATCTAGTAATTTTTATTAACAACTGATAGAACGGACCCCTAATAATTCTACAATCAGAATACTGAAAAGAAATTTGATCATTCTCAGGAAATTGATCAGAAGAATATAAATCGGGAAAACCAAATTTCAGATGCTCATATCTGTCGAACTATTAGATGGATTCGGCACTCTTCATTCAAGCTAGAGGTTTGGACATTTAACCATCTCATTTTCGGAATTCGAAACATACATCGGGGAGCCGTAACCAATCTTTTGATACCAGTTTCTTCAAGAGATGCGAAATTACCGACTTCTAGACAAGACAACAGCATGTTGTGTCACTAAAAACATGAAACAACAGTGCAAAAAAAAAGTTGGCTGGTCGTCAGACAAAGACATTTTCCGGATTCCATGATGATTACTCCGAAATTTGCATGTAATCCTGGGTGAAACATGGTCACATACACGATCGACTTTGAAGTTAAACCTGAGAGGCCGACAATGATAGTCATACAAATTACCGGCTGCGTATGATTAACTCTTCCACCTGTCTGTCTTTTGAAAAAGTTCATTCACACTGGGCCTGCCTAAGTTACTCGGAATTATTCAAAAAATATGATAATGGGACACATCAAGTGGTACCCCCATGACTCCAGCTTAACTGTAATACACGCAAAAATATGATTATATAAAAAGAAGACGATAAAAAGAAATTTCATTGTCTCTTGTTGAATGCTAAAATGTATCTGTTATTTCTTTTGATCTTACTGAATGTCAGTTTGAACGTTCAGGGTTTTATAATTGAAGCACTTCATGATCATATGACTGATTCTGAGTTTGCTTATTATTTTCAAAGTGATGAAAGGGTGCCTAAATATGACATTGTTTATTTACCTTCGATCGTTCCTATGATAGAAGCTGATAGATATGGAAGCTATAAAGATGAGGAAGAAGCTATTGATTACAAGTTTTCTGTATTCGAACAGTGAGTAAAACATTTTTAAATGAGCCCTTTTTTTGTACGTCTGCGCAGAACAGTGTATGTGGTTATCATGTTTATATTATACAGGGTGCAGCAAAAGTCAGTTTACCGTTTTGCATATGAGAGCAAAAAAGCAGAAATAATTGCAAATAAATTTATATTCGAGAAAAATATAACATCTCTAATTACTTGTGGCCTCACATTTTATGTTAGAATTGTTTCCCCCTTTTCAACACATATGCGGCATCGTTTGTCACGGTAATTTTACGAATTTACGATACATTTAATGCACCATTTTTTAGTGAGCAAACAAACACTTTCTTCCTTCGTGTACTTTACACGCGCAGCCATGGCACGTCCACAACAACACTACTACACGCGGACAACTCAACTCGCTACCTTTCAGCTGCCTCCTTCCATCCTAGGTACGACACTGGCCGAGAATATACGCATGCGTGAATACCAGACAGTGCAAATTGACTTTTGCAGTACTCTGTATATTGCAAGTCAAACCCCCATCAACCCTTTAAATATTTTAATAGTGAAAGTCGGTCATGTAGTACTTTTTTGACCAGATCGTTGTTTGTTCTTCACAGAGCTGCAGAAATAAAAAAAAGTTACGAGCTCTCTATAACTATTTGCCTGTTTAAATCACAATTCCGGACATTAAGAAAGTTTATATTTGTGATGATTATGAGATGTGGACTAATTCGATAATAGAACTTAAGACTTTTTGTGATTGATATTTGCTTTAGTTTGTATGCTGCTTTGGTGATTCTTGATTTTGTATGACTTTGACTTGTTTTCATCATATCATCTTATGATAATAATTTCATCTATCTCGTCAAAACTCAATTTATTTTACAATGATACTACTTTCATTCGTTACTGAGATGTTGAGGTGTGTCCAAACATCGAGCGGCAATTGAGCGCAGCTGCCGCGCGCGGCCGCCGCGTTGTGATTGGACGACTGCCGCGCGCAGCAACCGTGTGTTACCAGCCGCGCGCAAACGTTATTATTGTTCATTCGCCGACGATTGTGTGTGGACGTATTTCTGCGCATTAACATGGACAACCAAACATCAATTCGATTAATTGAAGAGTTATGGGATCCTCGACACAAGGAATACTATAATAAAAGTAAACGTAAAGACTTGTGGAATGAAATAGCCAACAATTTTGATCTTCCCAAGTTGGGCCGCGCAGTACTGCCGCGCAAATATCGGCTTTGTCCAAACTAGAGCGCGGCAGAAATGTGTCTTGCAAATGCCGCGTGTTGATGCCGCGCTCTTGTTGCTCAATGTTTGGACACACCTTCAACACTTTTATTTAGGATATTATTTAAAAAATCATTGTAAAATTGTTATCACAGTACTTAAAAACGCGACTAAAGATTCACCACTTTCTAGAAAATCTCTTATTGCTGCTTCACTAAGTGAAATGATTTATTTTTCCAATCATATTCATACTGATGCACCATAGTCTCTCGCCCGGTATTAGGTTATCGTTTAGTTTCGAGACATATTTTTATCAAATATACTAAATTGAACAATTATCAGATTATTGGATCAATGAAACAAATATCCAAGTTCTTTTTATACTATTCTCAATTTTTACACTTATCGATCCCACATATTTCAAACCAATTTTTTATACCTCAAAGTATTGCACTCAACTCTTTGTTTATCGATTCCACATATTTCAAACCAATTTTTTCAAGAAATTAAATATATCTGGATCAATAAACAATCCTTATTTGTTAATTATTTTCAGACCAGTAGCACTGAAGCTCAAAAGAAATAAAAACCTTCTGGCACCAACTTTCAAAACCTATATCACAAATGATAATGAGGATACAGAAATCATCAGCGACTATCCAAAAAATTGCCATTATTTGCATCAGGATGGTACATCAATCGCTGCCATCAGCATATGCCAACCTCAATCTGTGGTAAGCTTGAAAAGACAACTTTTAGAATTTTCAAAGAACATACAGGGTAGAACATATTGCAGTCGGCTCACGCAGGATGGTAACTTTAACTCTTGAATGTAGGTGTATTCTGATAATAGTTAAGTGTAGGAAGCAATTAATCAATTTACAGCTTCATTCATATATTATCTTTCATAGACATTCTATCGAATAATTTCTGTTATAGTTTAATTTGTAATATGCCTTTAACGTATTGTGTGAATTAGGTCTCGATTTAATACCGTTTCACCTCAGCGTGGTCATCATCGTTACAAAAGTTTGAACTAATATGATGAACAACAGACTTTTCGAAAAAGATTTTTTTGAAATAAACTGTTCCAAAGAGTAAGGATATCAAAGTACGTGAAATAAGATTCAAGAATTTTTTTTACATTAAAAAACTAGTTTAATTGCAAAGAAATTTACATTTTTGGAAAGTCTAGTACTTCCTCTTTTTTTCTACATAATCTTTTCTGCATTCGAGGCACCTAGAGTCATAGAAATCTGCCGCCTGTCCGTATAGAAAATTAACAATAACTCTTGTGGAGCAGTTCATTTTGAAAAGCATGCTACTGCTGCCTTGAGGCTCACAATTGTCGTCTGATCAATGGGGATACAGAAAATTTTCATAACTTAGCAACTAAACTTTAAATATTTAAATATAACAATCGATTATTCATTTTTTTAAAATTAAAGGACCATTGAAAATTGAAGAAAAATTGTATTTATTTCATTGCTTGTATGTGATGGCGGTTCTGTTTATGTTTGAACCCTTGATATATTTGTATGGTAGCATTTTCATGGCTAATTTTTAGGTGAAGAACATTTTGTATTGAACATTATTAATTTCAGCAAGGAATCATTATGATGAATAATGAAACTTTCGAGATACACCCTCTAACCGAAAGGCTTCAACGATTAGTGAAACGACGGGAGCCTTTTCTTGAAACTCTAGATGACCTTGACTGCGAAGATAAAATTGCACATTTGATCAAACGTGCTAGTTTTCCCTCCGGCCATTTTGATGATATTTTCCCAATAGCTGGCAGCCTCTTGGATTCAAATGATCAGCTGGTGAATAGAGACACTTCTGAAGATCTTATTTTTGATTTCAATACCAAGGAGGCTGTCAATACGAGACCCGTTGGGGGATTGACCTTGGAAGTGGCTATGTTTTTCGATGAAGTTGCCTATAAGATGTTTGCACCTTTCATGGATTATGATATGATCAAGTTACAGGATATGCTGCTGGCTTATCTCAATGGGGTAAGTAAAAAAAAATTTCAACATTTCCAGCGAAATGAGGGCTTCGCAATCTCTAACACTGATGTGAGGTCTGCAGGTTTTGTGTACTTGTTCTATAGTCTTTTCCGTAATCTGGAACAATTCCGAGCTTACTGTAGCTTCCTTTTCGACCTCCGCTGCCTAGTTTCAATCAGCCCTGTTCTTTTGGCTACATGGGTAGTTGATATCAACGACAAACATTTCGGGCATCCACAGCTGGTAAATCATTGATAAACCATAAGAACAATAGAGGTCCCGAAACGGACACCAAATTCCAGATTTCTGCACCATCTATCTCCATTACCTGTGCTTTGTTGGTTAAGTAAGATTTCAGTAACTCCTCTAAATCCATAGGCTTTTCGTTCGTCTTCTCCACCATGTTGAGCTTATTCAAAAAATTGACAGTGACACGAATATTTTGCCTGATTAACAATTAAACGTTTAAAGGTGCAAGCTCTCTACCATCAGCCCAGCCTCGGCACAACGTTAGAAATAAGTTTAGTAAGGCTCGACATAATGAAGAAGCAACCTCCCAAAATGTATCACCACAATGGAGAAAGGTCTAAGCTGTTGGATTCATTCTGTGAATACCAAAACAGCCTCAACCCAGTGTCTGACTCAGATCCAGATCATTGGGATATGGCGCTGTACATATCTGGGTAAAATCAACTAACACTAGCAGTCATGTTAGAACATTTTTGTTATAAAATTTTCAGGTTGGATTTTTACGCCATGGAAAATGGTAAAAAGAGTGGAGCAACCATGGGTCTTGCAACTGTTGGTGGAGTTTGTCATCAACAATACGCCTGTATCATAGCTGAGCTAGGAACAATAAATGCCTTTGGAAACCATATCCTAGTGCTGGGTTCACGAGTGTCTATATATTGGCACACGAAATTGGACATAAGTAAGAATTTATTGCCTTAAATCTCGAAATGTCTTTCTAGTATTAATGATACTCTACAAGTGGCAAATGTAAACTAACTTGTTTATGTATATGGTAGTGTTTCAGGAAGCTATTTCTGCTTCTTTCTTCATTTGAATTCTTCTTCAATAGTTTCATTTCAGCTTGGGAATGCACCATGATAGTATGGGTAATTCATGTCCAAAAGAAGGATACATAATGTCACCATCCAGAGGAACTAATGGAGAGACCCAGTGGTCATCTTGCAGTGCTAAAGTGATGTCAAAATTAAGGTTGATACCCGTTTAATTAATCGCTTTCAGAAAATTTTAAATCAATCAATTTTTAGTTGGGCTACATGCTTGAAAGATGGTGGTAAATATTCCAAACATTTGGATCATAAAAAGTTTCTGGACCATCCCGGGCAAAAATACACGGCGAAGAAGCAATGTGAAATTCTTCTACGGGATAAAGATGCAGTAGTGTCGCCAAATCAAGATCTTTCTACTATTTGTTATAATCTACAGTGCAAAACGCCGCATAGAAGTGGTTATTACTTTGCCGGACCTGCACTTGATGGTACCAGTTGTGGAGCAAAGAAGGTAACAAACAACTCGAACGAACTTTAGAGCCAAGAGAAGAAATCTCAACCAGTCATTGCCATGCAAACTATTTCCTGATGAAAATTTTTGGGATGCAGTACATGGCAGTCTCCTTAACTTCATTTCTTAGGATGCCAGTGACGAATTTCCCTTCCTCTCTGATCCATTTATTAACAATCTTTATGATTAATATCCACCGTTTTTTCCAGATATGTTTTGGTGGAGAGTGTTTGAGTAAAAGCCTTCCTAAACCAACTCAGGTGGTACCAGGAGGATGGAGTGCTTGGAAGGAAGGGATATGTAAATCACAGTGTATAGAAAAATCTAGAGGGTATACTACGAAACGAAGAATTTGTAATAATCCCACTCCAGTCAACACTGATCTTGGTTGTGAAGGCTCAAGTGTCGAGTTTGCTACCTGTAGGGATGATAAGGTTGAATATTGGTCAAAACAAAAGTTCAATTTACTAATTGATATATTTTAGATATGCCAGAAGAGGATAAGTGTGGTTGAGTATGCTTCAAGAAAATGTAAAGAGTTCTCTAAAGTTTTGCCAGAATTGGATAAGAAAGGAAGTGGTCTTCAGGCTCCACACGAAGAAGGTAATGAATACAAACAGAATTACACTGGATCTGTCCCAAAAGAATCCGACTTATTTCGATTATTTATCCCTTAAAATATTTACCGGATACTTTAAGCACAGACTACTTATTCTGAGTCTTATTTTTTGCATTTTCCAGGCAGAATTTGGATGGGATGCGCTATATTTTGTAAACGAGGGGACTCAGGAACTTTTTATACTCCAAGAATAGAGCTGAATGATATGGGAATATCTCCTTACTTCCCTGATGGAACCTTATGTCACAAAGAAAAAAATCAGAATTATTACTGCATGCATCATCATTGTCTACCTGAGGTGAGAGCTAAGATCACATTTCTTGTTTTTTTACATTGATTATCCCCTGTAGGGTGACATTTATTTTCGTTGGGTTTTTTAGAACTGTTCTTAGTTTTAATGGTTCAGTACTGCTATGTTCGTGTATGGCTCATAGAACAGATTCTTTGGGGTGGCTCTGACGGTTGTGATGTATTCTTTGTTTTTTTATAGAGTTTCGTTTTTACGAAGTCGTCCTCATCTTTGGTGTTCGGACTGGGAGACGACGTCCCTTTTTCACAGAATGCTCATCCCAATGATGTTGTTCCGCCTGAAATGAAGGGTTATTTGTCTGTGGATTCGAAAGGTAATCCTCTCATGACAAGTTTGGGGTTGACAAAACTCAGAAGTCAAGATTGGGAAACCAACGACTACGTAGAGGTTCCTGAATTGACTCAGAGATTGAAAAACGTCATTCCGGATTATATGTAGATACTATAATACATACATTTTTGTACTTTTTTATATAAATGAAAAAAATAAAAGTTCAGAGATTATTGCATTTTAATCTTTCATTTTAATCTCGAATTTCAACAGTGTGTATTTACATATTACAGAAAAACCTACCTACCTAGTTTTCAATAGATACCATCTCATATCAGTCTAGCAAGTTCTTTCCACTTGCTTCTTAAAAAACCTGCCGAAGTGGAAAATTCCTGACACTAAGAAAACATTAATGAGGTTATGAGTGATTAGTTTATTCGATTTCGAACATATCCCAGCAGCCATCTAGTGTCTACGCTACTGGATGTTCTATTTCTGTGTTCTGATTTGCGCGTAAGCCATTCAGCGTATTTCGTGTTGCCTAACCTCAAATCCTTTTGAACTACTTCCAATGTTTGAGGTTATGTAAATGTAAACTACAGTTGTCAAAGTGACTTGCAAGCTTTTCCTGGATAAGTTTTATTGTCGCCTTTGTTCTAAAACTTGGCTGATTCGTTGTAATAAAGATAAGTCTGGTGAAGTAAACAATAGTACGACGTTATGAAAAGTGTTTGTCGTGTTGTTCTCCACAAAGGTATGTTACCAAACTCTCAATTTCGAAATTTTGCTGTCACTGAACAATTTACAATATCAGCTGACTAATAATGAAATCAATAAATTCAAGGAATACCCTCATTGATATGTGTTCGGGTTCTTGAATTAAACTTGCATTAGTTTTCTTCCAGGTATGAAAATTTTGGTTTTCTGAATATATTACTTTTCATTGATTCAATCATGAGAGCTCGATTGTCTGAAAGGATTTAAATGATTCTTGCTAATTTTCACGTAACTATGTTCATTTTTCATCCATTATCTGGATAATTTTTCCTAATTAATGTGATATAATTTCTTCTGTTTGAGAAAATTATACTCCAAAAAATGTATTTTCAACTGTTAAAATGAGGTTATTGCGACTATTTTGAGGTATATTAAAATATTGATTTTCAATTAGGCATTTGCCACAGGCAAAGATATTTAAGAGAGATGGTTTTGGATGCAATTTCATAAGTCATGTTTTCATTTCTATTTTTTAAACATATTTGTAACAAAATTTAAAATCAGTAAAGTGAATAATGTTTCTTATGAGCTTATACTCGATCTGGTCACATACTCTTTAGTTATTATGGATTGAAGAATTTACTATTTTGAGCATTATTTGATATCTGAATTTCAGCTCTTTGATAACTCTTTCCATTTATATACTCAGAAAATATTTGTAACACAATTTCAAAGCCAGTGAAGTGAATGCTGTTGCTTCTTAGCTTTCACTTGATGTAGTTATCATACTCATTATGTGTTGTAGAATAATTTCAAATCGTTTTTTACAGTCATCTAATGCTGAATTTCAGTTCTTTGATTTCTGCTTTAACTAGCATACTTTCTTATATTTGAAGTGAAAATATTCAAATAAGAATTTCTTCAGTTATCTATATTCTTCATTAATGGAAATTCCATTTTGTTAGGATCCATCGTTTTCTGGAAAAAATAAATAAATAGACGAAACAATGTTTTTTGTATTGCTCTATGTAATTATCTAGTACTCATTTTGCATATTAGTACCAAGGTTGAAAATTATAGTAATAAAATACCTCATCCTTAAGGAAGGATAAGAAATAAAAGAAGGCAAGTTTGTTATTGGGCCAAATCCGTCGAATAGTTCAGCAGTTCTGAGCATCTGAATTTCGGTTTCTTCAATAACTCCTAGAATATGCTGGGAGTTATTGAGGAATTTAAATATCAAAAGGCTAATTTCAATTAACCTATTCTGAAAATATGAAAACTTCTCTTTCGGAAGATAGAGAGGCCGGCCGACCGGACGGACATAATCAAATTTGACCAGGGATTGTTTATCAGAACCCAATCGATTGAAACCATTGTCAGCTCGATATTCGAAAATTACCATACCAAACGATGGCACAATGTTCTACTCGTTTTCAAAATAGAACGAGCGCGCAAAAACAATTGATGAATAGGCTTTACCCCAGGCCTTGTATTTTCGAGATGATCATACTGAGCAGGGTTGTCAGGTCAAATTTTTCAACATCCCTAGACACGAAATACACTTACTACATGTGCTGAAAAGTCCCAGGCCTAATACATAGACGGCGAAAGCGTTTGAAGGCTGAAATTGCAAAGAAACGACCGCATATGGCAAAGGACAAAATTTTATTCTATCAAGATAAAGCACCGTGTCACAAGTCAATCAAAACAATGGCAAAACTACATTAATTAAACTTCGAATTGCTCTTACATCCACCGTATTAGCCAGATTTGACTCCCAGCGACTACTGGCTGTTCGCAGACCTGGAAAAAATGCTCGCCAGTAAGGAATTTCGCACGAATTAAGAGGTTATCGCTGAAACTGGGGTAGATGTTGTGGCAGAAGATATATCGTTCTACAAAAGAGGTGTTGAAATGTTAGAGCCGCACTCGAATGATTACTTGGCTCTTGATGGAGATTACGTTCATGAATTAACTAATTCTGAACCAAAACAACTGTGTTTTCTTTGTTAGGCCTGAGACTTTTCAGCCCATCCGTCAAATATATATAAATCTCATGTGAATGGTTCGGCAAATATGGCAACAGCTTCTCTCTCGTCAGAACAGTTACAGATGGTCAAAGAACCATAGAAACGTTCACCTAAGCAGCCAAAAAATGTTCTTCCTTTACCAGAGAAAGTCAGTTTCTCGTCATTTTCCTTCTTTGAATGCCAGAGTCAAACAGTCTTGCAGATGATCAAACTTGAGAATGTTGCTCCTGAGGTGAAGGATATAGCAACGCTCAAACGTAAAAAAATAACCTTGCAATGAGATTTAAACTCGGCCCTCAAACCCTTGATGATACAAGCATTCGGTGAATAATAATCTACCAAAATCGAGTGAACCTTGACCCAAAATTTCACAAACCGAATATGGTAAACATCTCCCTGCTCCCAACAGTTTTAGTTACGGAAAAACCGGTCACCAAAATGCCTAAGGTACTTACTTTGTCGTATTGAATATTAAACAAGGTGAATGTATCCGTCTACAGAGAAGGTAGTATTGACCAAGATTCCCCCATCTTTTTCATATATCGCACCATATCGTATGATACAAAGAAACCCGTTCATTGGAGGAATTATGATGACACCATTTCTTGTTTGGCTCTTTTCCACGTTCAGGGGGGCTCCGCTTCCCGTATTGACTTGCTATGATAAAGCCAACACGCGATGTTGTCACGTTTATCCAGTAGTCCGAATGACATTCAGTAACGTTTTGAGTTCATTCCAGCATAAAATGCAGTGCTAATGAAATCATTATAGCATTGTTTTTGTTTATATTTTTCGTTTTATGGTATACAGCACTGGCGTTCTTATCAAATTTAAACTAATGTCATAAGTCAATATAAGATGATGATTCAAATCCATCAATATTTTGTTCTATAGGTTAAGCGAAAAAGACTCTTTCCTTTCCTTTTCGTTAGATGTCGCCACCTAGTTTTTACGTCAAATTGACAAGCCTTATATCAGTTTCGAGCTTTTGATTTGAATATATCTGGTGAAATATTGCACTGCAGTGAATTTTTTAATTTGGTACTGCTAGAAAAACCAATCATTTTGCAAATTCTATTAAATATCCTACAAGTTTCGAAATGAAGATTTCTGTAATGTTAAATGTCAAAAATCCCTTGACGACGTTGAGATGAATGAACTATGGCAACGTGGAATTATTTCGGCTCGGTGGTTTTTTTTAAACAAGGTCGGAACCAGGAGAGAGAGCATCTATCTAATTTTTTCCCCAATTTTCAAATCATTCAACATCGAATATCTTGAAAATGGTGCTTTCTAGGAAGATAAATGTGATATTGTAGGATCGGAAGTGTTATCCCTACTTATGTGTTTCGTCCCTGGCGCACACATTCGGACTCTTCAGTATGGTTTGTGTGCGCTAGGCCATAGACGCAGGGGAGAAATACTCTTCGGTATATTTTGACCGTTGAAATAGGTAAAGTATTTTCTGTCAGGACCTGTTGAATTGAAGACTTGTCTTTATGAAGAGCTGGTTTTTTATAGCTTCAGGCTTTCAGGGTTCATCAAATTATATCTATTCTAACATAGGAATGCTGCAAATTGAGCTCATATGAGTTTTAAAAACTTCGAACCCAGACTCCTAGATTTGTTTTATACCTTTATTATCTTTATTTCATACACCGATTCAACCTTGTTCACAAACTTAAGAGATAATAGAATTTGACTTAGTTTTAATATTTCTGAATGTATGTTATGATGCATGGTTAATTAAAATTCAATCAATATTGAATCTGGAAGCAATAAGCTCATAAACAAGAAAGATTAAAATAGAATGCAATTTCTGACCATAATCATTTCATACTGAATTGAATAATTTAAAACTATCGATATTATCCCTAAAAGATTTTCCACTTTTTTTTTGAAGATACAAATAACTTTTGACAGTTTCAAACAGAATCAAAACAACAAGGAACCACAGAACACTTTTATATTTGGAACTACCCACCACAGAGACGTTATAATATTTTAATGTGATAATAATTCACTCTAATTATTCTGAGGAAAATTATAACTAAAGATCAATAATAGTTACAGATATTATCTTTCATTTAAAAAAACATTGCAAATATTAATTTTTTCTCTCCTGGGGTTCGGTAATAAATTAATATTCTATGGTAAGGTATTAAAATTTGACATAATCTATGAATAACCATTATTCAATATTTATGTTCTTGTTTACGTAATTAATACACTGGTTATACAAATAAGTAATCAGTAATTATAGTCTAAACAGAATAGATTCATATTAATGATTTAACAAAAAATTTTTTATCAAAGAACACCTAGTTGATTTTTCAAAATCAAATTTAGGTATTTCTTCAAGAAAGTATAATTGCACACCTAAATCTGGAAATACTTGTAATCTATCCAGGTAAATTGTTATTGGGATTCAGTACAGAAAATACCTGTTCACTGGTCTCTGTCAAGGAGAAGAAACTTCAGAAATATCAGTGTTTGGAAAATCATAGATGGTTTTTTCTGGCTTTGAGTGAAAAAAAGCACAGTGACAACCTCTTGCCTTGGAAGTTTCATAGAAATGATGGTTATCATGATTTGGAAATTTTAAGAAGAAAATTACAAATGTATGATGATAACACCCAATAATTCTGAGGTTTTCTTGGAATTTCTCACTAGAAAGGCATGGTTTATAATTTTGAAGTAGAAAGAAAATATAGTAGAACAACAAAAATCTATGTTTATGGTGTTGAATTTTTTTTACCAGAAAATAAGTATTTTGTATCTTCCTTCTGGATATGGACCTCATCGGATGAAACATGAGTGAGTGTATCATTTTTTAGATAGAAAATAATGTTTTTAAACAATTCAGATTCAATATGGATGCTGTGGAAGGTATTTTTCATTCAAACTAAACTGAACTACAGAGGGGTATTTGCCCAATGTGAAAACTTAAAATGCTTATAACTTTTCAACGCAGCTGAATATAGAAAAACCGTAATGGAAAAAGTGTTTCTTTTGATCTCAAGAACCTATGGTTAAAATTAACGCAGTGGTCAAAGACACCCTGTATACTTCGAACAACGCTATTAACTTGTATGATGGACTTCTTTAATGCATTTGATGCATTTCATGACAACTTGGAAATAGTAGAAATTGTGGAAAGACAATTTCCTAGGTGTCTATACGTATAACGTCTTTAATTTAAAACCATATCGAGCTTGTTTATTTATATATTAATTTATAAACAAATATTTCTGCCCTAGAATAGACGAAATATTTAAAATTTCTTTAACCACAGAACATCAAATATTGCGTGTAGCCAGTGAAGTCGCTTTATTGATCTAGGGAGAAATGAAATACTTAAATGTCACTAGATTGAGAAAGTTAAGCGTCGCTTAGTTAAGTTTCTGTTAAGTGACAGTCGTGCAACTGGAGATGAATTTAAGCGACCCTTAACTTCAAGCGGCACTTAGCTAAGCGACATTTTAAGGGGGGCGTTGGTGCAAACGGGCCTAAGACTGACCCTGTGTGCTGGTTCAGAGACTCGGCAACAATGTAAGATACAGAAAAGGAAAGTTGTTCGGCTGATCAAGCTTGATTATCATTGGTTGTTCAGGAGGTGTGTTAACTACGCGTCTACTAGCCTACTTTACAAAACAAGTGACGTCAGATTGCCCCACAAGTGGACGTAACGTCAAGGCCAAAAAATAAAATTCCACTCGAAAACAATAATAAATTTATTATCAGATACGATAACTACGCTCTGCGTGCTCTTGTTTGTTGCGAAAATATTTTTTTAATAAGGAAACACTTACACGTGCTATCAATGACCTTCAGTCATTTGCGAATTTCTGAAGTAAACAAGATTCAAAATAACGCACATTGTTTGGTTGCATAATGAAAATATATTTTTTATTTCCTAACCGAAAATAACTATACTCAGTGTCCCACGGATACCTTGAGCATATAAGGTCAACAAAATTTTGAATGTATATTGAGGTTATTTTTAGTCAGATTGTCTTCAAATTACAGTATTGTGTACAGAGGTTCGTTGATTTTTTTACATTCCCTGTGGCTCTGGGATGCTAATTATTTTTCCTTTAATTATATTATCATTGAAATCGCATAGTACTTTAATAGTTTGATGTTGCAAAGATAGTATATAAACAAATAAAACTTTTTATCAATATTTGATTTATCAACTGATTTCATTCAATAATGTCAAAAACAAATGTTGATATCTTCAAATTTTTATATCAATATCAGATATCGAATATTAATTTATTGATTCCTGATTTCCTACTGGATATGGAAGTCAAAGAAGATCTTCATATCAGAGGGTCTATATACAGGGTGAGTTTTTGACCACTGCGTTAATTTTAACCATACATTCTTGACGTCAAAAGAAAAATTTTCTTCCTATAACATTTTTCCAAATTTGACCCCGTTCAAAAGATATAGGGTGTTGAAATTTCATAAGAAAATTGCATTTTACCTGTAATTGAAATAATCTCCTGTAGAAGGTTTTCGATAACACTCGTGTATATTTTGGCAACAATAGATTTATTCCATTTCTTGTAGGTTTCTCACCACTACTCTACAGATTGGTTAAATTGCATGAAAAACAAGTATCGCTTGAACTAAAGGTCCGTATCTTGTACTTCCTGGAATTATTAGTCTTTTTTGCAGATAAAATCAATCTTCATCTTTTCTCCTAAATTGCACCATTCTTGAGATATTTGAAGTTGAAAGGAATTGAATCGATATAATTTTGTCGAAATTTTCTGATTTTCCCAAATCTAACTCTGTGCTGAAATGATTCAATAATCAGATTTGTGCAATGTTGCCATATTTTATGTCTTTATTAAATATTTCTACAAAAGGTTGGGGAAATCTCTCCAGTCTATGGTACATTCACTACAAAATCACCATTTGCTATTTCATTATTAATGATGTCCAGCACCTTGTTTAATATTTAATCCAGAGTAATATTCCATAATAAATAGAGGAAATTTTTTCCATCACTCACATAGGTACTTCGGTATATTGTCGTAATAAGCGTTGAAATAGGTAATGTATTTTCTGTCAGGACCTGTTAAATTGAAGACTTGTCTTTATGATGAGCTGGTTCTTTATAGCTTCAGACTTTCAGGGTTCATTAAATTATATCTATTCTAACATAGGAATTCTTCAAATTAAGCTCATATGAGTTTTAAAAACTTCGAACCCAGTCTCCTAGATTTGTTTTGTACCTTCAAAGAAGTTTTTTCACATCTTTATTTCATACACCGATTCAACCTGATTCACAAACTTAGGAGATAATAGAATTTGACTTAGTTCTAATATTTCTGAATGTTTTTTATGATGCATAGTTAATAAAAATTCTATCAATATTGAAACTGGAAACTATAGGCTCATAAACAAGAAAGATTAGAATGGAAAGGATTTTCTGACCATAATCATTTCATACTGAATTGAATAATTTCAAACAATCGAAATTATCCTTTAATATTCTCCACATTTTTTTAAAAGCTACAAATAACTGTTGATAGTTTCAAACAGAATCAAAACAACAAGGAACCACAGAACACTATTTTATTGGGAAGTACCCACCACAGAGACGTTATAATATTTTAATATGATAATAATAATTCACTCTAGTTGTTCTAAGGAAAATTATAACTGAAGATCAATAATGGTTACAGATATTATCTTTCATTTAAAAAACTTTGCAATTATTAATTTTTTTCTCTCCTGGGGTTCGGTAATAAATTAATATTCTATGGTAAGGTATTAAAATTTGACATAATTTATGAATAACCATTATTCAATATTTATGTTTTTGTTTACGAAATTAAAACAGATACTCTGATTATAAAAACCAAAAATTTACGCATGTTCAGTAATCAGTAATTATAGTCTAATGAGATTAGATTCATACTAATGATTTAACAAAAAATTTTTTATTAAAGAACACCTAGTTGATTTTTTAAAATCAAATTTAGGTGATCCAACTCAATTTCTTCAAGCAAGTATAATTGCACACCTAAATCTGGGAATACTTGTAATCTATCCAAGTAAATTGTTATTGGGATTCAGTATAGAAAATAATCATCAAGCAAAGTAACATCACTTTAAAATAATCATTCGTAGTGACATCATTCATTGTTGTTAAAGATTTTCATATTTTTAACAGTATGATATCAAGATACCTCATAGACCTGTTCACTGGTCTCTGTCAAGGAAAAGAAACTTCAGAAATATCAGTGTTTGGAAAATCATAGAGTATTTTTTCTGGCTTTGAGTGAAAAAAAGCACAGTGACAACCTCTTGCCTTGGAAGTTTTCATAGAAATGATGGTTTTCATGATTTGGAAATCTTAAGAAGAAAATTACAAATGTATGATGATAACATCTAATCATTCTGAGGTTTTTTTGGAATTTCTCACTAGGAAGGGATGGTTTATAGTCTTGCAGTAAAAAGATATTATAGTAGAACAACAAAAATCTATGTTTATAGTGTTGAATTTTTTTTACCAGAAAATTAGTATTTTGCATCTTCCTTCTGAATACGGACCTCATCGGATGAAACATGATTGAGCGAATCATTTTTTAGAGGAAAATGTTTTTAAACAATTCAGATTCAATTGTGGATGCTGTGGAAGGTGATTTTCATTCAAACTAAACTGGACTACAGAGGGGTATTTGCCCAATGTGAAAACTTAAAATGCTTATAACTTTATTACGCAGCTGAATATGGAAAAATCGTAATGGAAAAGTGTTTCTTTTGATCTCACGAACCTATGGTTAAAATTAACGCAGTGGTCACCCTTTATAAAGTTGCTCTCTCTATTTCTGGCCTTACGGTGAAAACACCAAAGAATTTGATCAAAAATTGCTTTCTTGCTTTTCAGGAATTATTTAATAATTTTTGCAAACGTCCAAACAACTCTTGCCAGTCCTAGTTAGTTCCAAAATGTCTCAACTGCTTCTTCGGGCATCGAAAACCTTTGATCTATAATAATAATGAAGCTAATTTGGATAAATAAACAAATTACATCACTGAGGTATAACACAATTATCACGTATGTGATATAAAGTAAATATTAATTCCTGTAGCTGTTTTATGCTCAAACTCATCAGAATCAAGCGTACACCATGATTCTATACTGCAAACTGCAAATCTTAATGGATGGTGTCCTTTAACCTTTAAGATGGCAGTTTTTCGCAACCATTTCTTAATGGAAACGGGTCTTACTAAAAACAGAAGTCTTTATTCTTGAGTTTGTTGATAAGTTGAGTTGAATTTTCATTAATTAGGATGATCCTAAGGTTCATCATCAATTTGAAGCTAGTCGAACGCAATTCCAGGTCAGTACAGTCTAATATTCAATAATCACAGACATTTACGTAACAGAATTTCGTTAAACTTGGTCCATCTCGAAAGTGGTTCGACAAGTGTAATGACCCACAATCCTATGAGAAATGGATTTCGTTGTCAGAGGTTATGCGATTGCAAGAGCTGCAAATTATTATTATTTGCAGGAGTTCAACCTCCAATTGGCGTAGACAAAACAACGACTTTCAGATAGGAAGAAACACGACTACAACACGAAATTAATGAACAAAGGAGTTCGACATACTGAAAAAAATACCCACTACTAAGAATTGTTTGAAATAGGGGTCAGCGAACGCTAGCTTGAGGAAGGTTAAACAATAGACTACAAAGAAACGTGAAGTGAAGAAAATTACAAACACATATTTTACATTTGTTTAGTGAATAAGTACCCTTTACGTTTCTTCGAATTTTCTAAAATTTATGTTGAAGGTGTCATTCGGTCAATACAGGCGAGTCTTTGACGACCAATTCTGTCCCATTTCAAAGTTATAAAGAGAAATAATGCGTCTTTGTTGATAAATATTCAGAAATATTACTACGAAACTTATCTCCTTCCGATTAGCACCCACAAAATATCGTGAGTTATATTAATAACAAAGGAAATTCAAACAGGAGTGATAACACTATAGGAGACGGTGTAAATTCAAAACTATGTTTGAGTATTCTTTTCATCTATATTGAAGAATTATTACAAAATATTTGGGGTGATTCACGAAAGGACACCTCAATGCCAGTAGCCAATACCGAAAACAGGCCAATAATCCATGCGTAACGTAACTTTTTTGTTCAACGCCCACGCATCCCTAACATAGAACTTCTGTCTTCTCATGATTTTGTAAACATCTCGACGTAGGTTCAATTCACCCATCAGGACCGTAAGAGGACCAGTAAAAGGAGAATTGGTTTTTGAAAATTTAAAATGCTGAGATCTTATAACAGAAAATAAATTTGAAATTTTTGGAATTAAATGTGCTCTGATTACCCGGTTTGAAACGTTTGTCGGGTCTGAAACAATACTGATAAATTTCGTCAACAATTTTGTTTCCTTGATAACTACTCTGAACGTCTTTTTATTCTCTGGTTTGACGTAAATTCAGATAATAAACAGTCAAATTACCTCAAGATGGTTTGAAATACGCTGCTTTCCAATTTCATAATATGAGATTTGCGACGACAATCTCATGTTGAGCCTTGTACCTTCGCCATTAAAATTCTAAAATTATTATTTCATATTGTGTAATTATCGTTGAGTGCTGATTGATTTTACAAAGACGTTCGTGATTTATTACTTCACGTTCACTGGGTTTTTCCATGTTAAGATGTCGTACGATATAAGGTCCGTCCCAGAATACTGGAACAGGGTGCGGCAGTTTAACTTTGTGACATGTGACACTATATTTCTATACCACTTTTTCTCAATTCTGACCCGTTGCAAAGTTACAAGCGATTTGGGGTTTCAAATTAGGCTAACCCACCACTGGATTCGTCTCCAGATTACACTTAAAATTAGCTTTTGCCTTATGACATTCCATAAAATTGTAGAGATATGCAACATGTTTCAGTATAAGGCTCCAAGTGTAATATTTATGATAAAACATTTATACTGACCTTCGGAAAATGTTACATTACTCCCAAGCAAATTGTCGCTTGTTTTTTCGAAAAAACTGGACATGTCGCAATCGTACCACTAGAGAAAAGCAGAACAGTCAATTCTGAGTGGTACGCAACCATTTTTTTGCCAGTTGTCTTCCAAGAAATCAGGAAAACCAACCGCCGAAGCCCCTCCACCACGAGAATGCGTGCTGCCACACATCGGCTCAAACAACTGCATTTTTGAGCACTCAGAACATCGATTTGATGAGTCATCCGCCGTATAGTCCTGACTCGGTACCGAATGATGCGTTCAGAATGCAATGTTTTGGAGATACGTCAATCAGAGGCAAAAATGAATCGCAAAATGTGTTGGTAAGCGCATAACTCAACAACGCCTGGACCAATTTGGCCAAATCTTTTTTTAAAATGTTCGTAGAAGTTCAAGGATGGTTTTTACGGCGAGGAAGTTAGAATTATTGCTGGAAAAACCCTGAAATTAACCCTTTTCTTTTTTCCCATACAAATGATTTGTAACTAAAACGTAGTCAATTTGAGCTTTATTGCTATGGTATAAAGTTCATATTAAATTACAAGCACTCACTGTTGTCTAAGCAATGTAGGTGTGTTCCTAAAATCAAAGATCATATCTATGTTTGCAATTGCTTGAAAATGACGCTCATTGGGATCAAACTCTCAATGATGCTGTAATATCATCACACGCTCATCAAATACGAACATTGTTTTCTATAATCATATCTACATGCTTCCCATCAAACCCATTTGATTTGTGGATCAAGTACAAAGATTATATGTGTGATGATATTTTGTATCAAATACGGAATAGAATGGGAAATACAAATATACAAAATATCAGTGAAGAAATTTACAATGAAGCATTGATTTCAATTGAGGACATGTGCTTGATAATGTCAAACAAACTATTAATTCAATTATGCCTGACCGCGCCCAATCGTCCAATGCATGACGCTTTTAACCAAGAGTTGCATCGAGAAAAACTGTATGATCTCAACGCTTTGAAAGAATTAATTCAAACAAATCTTCCACTGTTAAATGAACAACAGAAGTATGTATTTGAAACTCTTATGAAAGTAACAAATGAAGAAACTGGAGGGATTTACTTCTTAGATGCACCTGGTGGTACAGGAAAAACTTTTTTGATTTCATTAATATTAGCAACAATTCGCTTACAAAATAAAATTGCACTTGCACTCGCTTCGTCGGGAATCGCAGCAACTTTGCTTGAAGGTGGTCGAACAGCCCATTCAGCACTAAAATTGCCATTAAATATGCAAAGCAATGAAACTCCAACCTGCAACGTTTCGAAAAACTCTGCAATGGCAAAGGTTTTGCAGCAATGTAAATTGATTGTTTGGGATGAATGCACGATGGCACATAAAAAATCTTTGGAGGCTTTAAACAGAACCTTAAAAGATCTACGGAGCAATAATAACCGATTTGGTGGTGCAATGATTTTATTAGCAGGAGATTTTCGTCGAACATTTCCAGTGATTCCACGATCAACGCCAGCTGATGAACTCAATGCATGTCTAAAGTCCTCCAATTTGTGGAAACATGTCAAAGTACTTCATTTAAGCAAGAATATGCGTGTCGAGTTGCAAAATGACCAATCTGGAAACATATTCTCTAAACAACTCATTGACATTGGTAATGGCAAATTTCCTATAGACATGTTGACTGGCTGCATTAACTTTTCTCAAAGTTTTTGTCATTTAACTCGATCAAAAGATGAACTTATTCAGAAAGTGTTTCCAGATGTTTCTCAAAATTACAGAAACCATGATTGGTTGAGCGAACGAGCTATACTGGCTGCAAAAAACATAGATGTAAATGAATTAAATTTCAAAATTCAAGAACAAATTACAGGCGAATTGAGGATATATAAATCAGTTGATTCGGCTACTAATCAAGATGATGTAGTCAACTATCTACCGGAATTTTTAAACTCGCTGGATTTGCCAGGATTGCCACCTCACAATCTTCAATTAAAGGTTGGATCGGTGGTTATAATGTTGCGAAATATCAACCAACCGCGTCTTTGCAACGGTACACGGTTAGCGATAAAAAAATTACTAAACAATGTGATAGAAGCAACTATACTCAAAGGAAAGTATAAAGGAGAAGATGTTCTCATACCGCGCATCCCAATGATTCCGACTGATGTGCCATTTGAGTTTAAACGACTACAGTTTCCAGTGCGGCTTGCTTTTGCTATGACTATAAAAAGTCCCAGGGCAATCATTAAGTGTTTGTGGTATTAATCTAGAAAACCCATGTTTCTCACATGATCAATTGTATGTTGCCTGTTCCCGTGTTGGAAGACCATCAGATTTGTTTATCTATGCGCCAGGTAATCAAACAAAAAACATCGTATACCACAAAGCACTACAATGATAATAATAATAATTATGATTCACATGATTAACAATAAAGCGATTACTTACTTTTAAATCCTTATATATGTTTTATTTAATTATTTTTTATTCACAACGCCCTATCAACAGGATGACGGTTCTGTTCAGGAGAATTTTTTAAAATACGTAGGCACAAAAACTGCCACATTACAAATCTTTTTGACAGGCCGAAGTCTGTCGGGTCAGCTAGTATTTAATATAAAAGGCAACCTAGTATTCTCCAATATTTCGCTATCTGTTTGATTTAATCAGGGGGTTCAACTTGTTGTTTTTGAACAAGAACCTTGCGGAAAAATACAGGAATTAAAGATTTCGAGCCGCCTTCCTATATTGAATAGCAAATCAAATGACCATATTATTTTGAATAAATCGAACTGCCATTTCAATAAGCGTAAGGCAGTGAGTTCAAACGAACTAATTTTATAATCTCATCTGACACGCAACAACAACATTCCCCGCTGTTTTTGTTTATGTACATTTGAATTAATCAGTTAATTTTCTATATTATTATTGTTGTTCCAGATGCAGGAGAGCGTTGCGCAGGTGCCGTGAAACGATTCGATTAAAATCGAATGAAAGGAACCGGCTGAATCACACGAGTTCCCGTCCCCAAGGCAGCCAGGACGAACCACGCTCCTTATTTGTTGTTCTTGATTATTGAACTTTAAACCGTGCGGCGAATCGTTTTCGGACACAAACACGTATATCTAATCGCGGATAATCATTTTTCAGTTCACGGACTATGCGCCAGACAGTGGTTCAGTGACTTTTTTTCAAAGCGGGGGTGAAATTCAGACAGATTCAAGATGAATTATATGGAACGGATGATATCGAATGTAAAAGATTTTTATAAGGACATCAATCAAGCCACCCTTACTGGTGCTATTGACGTGGTGGTTGTGGAGCAACCAGATGGTAGTTACAGTTGTTCACCCTTTCACGTAAGGTTCGGGAAGTTGGGTGTTCTGAGGAGTAAGGAGAAAGTGGTGAGTTTTCTCTCTGACATTGATTCAAAAGTTTTTTAATTGCCCCAGAATATGCTATACAGATGTACTAGTTGATAATTTAGAAATTGGAGTCTAAGAGCATTGCCAATAAACGGAAAATTATGTATCAAATTAATTTTCTTAGAAGAAAAATATTTCGCAACAAAATCCTTCCAAATTTTTATGCATTTCTGAAGGATACCGTTATAATGTAAACAAAAACATTATTAACAAAAAAGATGTCCATTTGTTTATGAATTTTTATTAACTATGGACGTTTCAAAGATTTCAAAAAATTCTTAAGATACTGTTATTTATAATTAAAAGTTTGTTTTGCCTCAATAATAATTTTTAATCGTTTATAAACGTTTTTTTTCATATTACTATTGTTTCCACAAATCATAATTGATAGTTTTCTACAAATTAACAAACAATTTCATTGTTTATTATATTAATAATTCACTGTAAACTAATTATTAACTTCTCTTAATTTTTTTTCTGTTAGTTACAAAAACGTCTGTGTGCATTAAAATGCCGAAAAAATTTAATTTGATTATATTAAATAAAAAAATATTTTTTTTTCGCTATATGGATCCACAGGGACGGTATAGTAATATTGAAAACTTTCAGAAAGAAATAAATAAAAGTTATATTTCGTTTATAACAAATTATTGATTCAATAAACAATGATTTGTTACCGACAATTTTTTTTGTTTGTTGATAACTGTCAATTATGATTAAAAAAATTCTTACCTTATTATTTTAAAAATTGAAATATGAAATAAATGTTCATAAACGATTAGAAATTATAATTCAGGAAAAATTTTTTTATCATAAATAACAGTTTCTTAACAAAAAAAAATTTAAACAATATTGAAGAAGTTCATTTGTTTATAAAAAAATTATTATAAACAAAGTATTGAATTTTTTGAAACTTTCATCACTCTATCCTATTTTATGAGTATACAAAATTTGTATGGTAATTATTCTAATTTTTCTTAATTTACAATGATTAGGGAAGTCACTGAAAAAGTTGTTTATTGGAAAATTAAATAAACTAACAGGAGTCAATTCTTGAGAGTGTGATTATATTATCCTTTTTTCTAGATTTTTTAATCTACTATACAGTGCGTCCTGAATGAACAAACCTATATCTCAAATTGAAAATAACTACTCCTTGTTTTCTTTAAGTTTAGTTCGATGGTCAAATTCGTTATTGGGCCAAATCCGTCCAATGGTTTAGGAGTTATGAGCATCTGAAATTTTGTTCCTTTTTAACTCATAGAATATCCATCGGATAAGGTTGAACCTTGGCAGATATTTGAATTAGGTTAAAACGAATAGGTTTACGCTAGAAAATTTTTTTAAATTCACCAAAAAATGGTTATACGAAAAAAAACTCATATACTTATTGAGAGTAGAAAAAAAAACTCCAAAATTATAATATTGCCAGTAACTTCCATCTCACTATGGGGTTTATGGATACAAACAAATCCGTATCTAAGGAGTGGTCGGGGGTATCTTTTTATGGGTTGTTTAACCTTTCGGTTTTGATTTGCTTTGTTAGAATTTTGAATGACAATAAGTCGAAGATGCAATTGAGAGTCGTAAGGCATTCGCTAATATGTAAATGCTTATTGTGAGTAATACATTCATTAGTTATAATAAAAATATATTCAGATAAATCTGAAAACTTGTCATTGCAATTATTGGTGTAGCTCCATTTATTATAAATTCAAATAATATATTTGTTATTAGAACTGTTGGTCAATTTGTAGTTTAAAAGACCACTCCTATATTTTACACAATTGCTGGTCTGGTTAGGTTAGTTCAAGTTAGGTATAAAAAAAAATGACAAAAGTGAAGAAAAAAAATTGAAATTAATATTAAAAAAAAAAGATTGTTAGATTTGCATTTTTTTATTATGTTACGTACGGTCAAGTTCGGCAATAACAAAAAAATTTTCACGGAAAATTATCATTAATCATTTATTATTGGGAATCTACTAAAGCCCCTTGAAATAGCCAAAAAAGAAATATATGATATCAAATATATTTGTTCAATTTTGAACTGTAATGTTTATGTTTGTGGCTGGTTTTTGTATTAATGTATTTAAATGAAAATGACAAACAACAATAGCTATTCCGCATAGCGGGAAGTACTGTGGCTTCAAGAATATATTTGGATGGAGAAAAAGAAATCTATTCACTTTAATTTTGGGGCTTTATTCAACATAGTTACAATTATTCGTTATTGATCGAATATGCACCAATTTTTTCAGTTACTTATTGCCATTTAGAATAAATCAATGTAAACAATAGTCAAAACTGGTATGCATAAGTAAGAGTGCGAGATGAAAACTTTATTTTATAGGTAAACCCAAAGATGTCTTCTTCAGAATAAAAAAATAAATATTCACAAATATAATGAAATGCTCCAAATTGAACTAACACGATTAGGAAATTGAACAAAACGCTTTAAAACATGTAAAACAGCACGGCAAGTTAGGTAAACAATGAAATTTCGAACGTTAATGGCGGAACCAATCAAAACTCTGACCATCATTATCGCCACTGTCTTGTATAAAGTCACTGTAGTAGATCCGGTTCCTAAACGCCATCTATCTCACAATATCCAAAGCGTTCCTGATTCGGTAGAGACAAAGGTCGTCCACGTGTTGCAGAAGCGATTAAAAATTACTTGGAACCACTAAAATGGATAGTCCAATCCCACCCGCGATATTATCTGAAAATAGCAACTTCCAGTAATGATAATTCCGTCCTAGGATACACAGCCGGGTTCCGACTGATAAACAATACGCTTTTGAAACTTCAGAACAGGTGCCGTTTTTCGTTTTAGAGATCTTTGTGCTGCCAGCAATTTGGCAAAGATGAGGTGGAATGTTTACTTATTGAGAGATTCAGGTGAAGCATTAATTCGTATTGCTGTCAATTAGAAAGGATCTCAGACATTTTTATGGGCTTATTCACCTGAACAGAGTGTCCGAATGTCTGTAATTTTAGAACTCTCTGCGAACCATAGTTTCGAACGTCTTTGTTGAAACGGCAACAATATCCATACACGTGTTTCTACATTTTCCAAAATTTCATCTTGAATAAATAGTAACCTATATCCTTCTTCTGGTTCTGAGCCTCCAAACCAATTTCCAACCAAATCAGCTTAGCTGTTGTTGAGTTATAAGTTGTAACACCATCACACCTTTTTTTTAATATACTACATGGATCAATAAGTCTCGATACTAACCCAGAGATGGCGCTCGTAGTAAACCAGTAATCACGTCTTTCTAGAGAACTAACCTTTGCTTGAAACGTGTCAAAATTTTAAGTCGATAGGACCAGAAACAGCTGAGTTATCGAGGTTGGAGTAAAGTCGTTTTGTAGTTTGGAAAAAACCGAGTTTCGTGTTCTGATAAAACATAGTTTTTTAATGGGTTAAAAAACCGTGCAAGCGAAACAATGGATTGAAAAATGTTACCCGGACTCTTGTCCCTCAAAAGCAACGATTTGTCGGTGGTTTGTAGAGTTTAAACGTGGTCGTACCGACACAAATGACGCGGAACGCTCGGGTAGACCTGTGGAAGCCGTTACACCGGAAAATGTGAGTGAAGTGACAAAAATTATAATGAAACATCGTAAAGTGAAGCTCCGTGAGATTGCTGAGATGACACAGATATCATATGGAAGTGTATTTACTATCCTTCATGAAAAATTCAGCATGAAAAAAGCTTTTTCCAAGTGGGTGCCGTGATTGCTTTGAATGGAGCAAAAACAGCAACGAGTCGATGATTCAAAAAGCTGTTTGTCGCTTTTTACTCGCAACAAAAGAGATTTCTTGCTTCGTTACGTAACCATGGACGAAACATGGATACATCACTCCACCCCAGAGTCGAAGCGGCAGTCATCTGCATAGACTACCAGAGCAACTCTGGCGAATAAGCGGCATCTTTCGTCATCTTAGAGTTGATTACAGATTCCATTCGCACAACGTTCCGTCTCGTGGCGCCCTCTAGTGCATTTTATAAGAGTTATCATAGGATTCCACGCAAGCGCAGGTTGAATCCCATATTTTTATTGAAATGAAAACAAATACATTTGAAATGACCATAATTCTTTTAATCTGCTGTATATTGTCACAATTTCAATATAAAAATATCATTTGATCAGAAAATTGTGACAATTTGCAGCAGATTAAAAGAATTATGGTCATTTCAAATATATCTGCCTTTCAAATCAAAGAACATACTAATCTTTAGAGGATGAAAGGAAATAAACAAAAAAGAAACTTTAGAAATATATATATAATGCAGTAAATTATCAATTTACAAAAATTTCAATATCGAGGGAAAGAATAAACGAACCAAGAATAATTATGCAACAATTACTCATCAAGTTATGAAAATACATTGAAAGAATAAATTAGAATATTAGTGACAGATACATCAATTTAAGCATGAAATGCATTAGATTTAACTTTTATGACAGAAACAATTTCTAAAAGTCTATTTTCTTTTAGATACTTTTTCGGATGCCATCTTCATTATTGGATCATAAGATCTTAGTGTTTTCTTTCCCGATAAAATTTTATAAATAGTTCTGTCATAAAAGTACAGAAATAATATCATGGCAAAATCAATAAACTTATTAACTGAAATTCCTTGAATTTGGCGTTTCAACGGTAAATCTCACATATCCGTTGAAGTATTCTAGGAATCTTCTGATAGACGATTTTTATGAAACCTACTATAAGTGGAATACCCAAAACTATAATCAATGACCATGAGCAGTTCACTTATATATAAATACCTTGTTGCCTCAAAGTTTCTTCAGGAGTTCTGGAGGGTAGACAAAATATGCTTACATAATCTGAAAGATTATTGAAATTACAAAAATGATAATCATAGGAGTAGAATGAATTACTTGGCAAATTAAGTGTTGGTAGAGCAAATCTTTTCAGCTTTCCATGAGGGTCTATACAATCCATATGAAAATGCTTTATGCAAATAACACTTTTGGATGAATGAAAACATGGATTTCTGATTCTTTTTCCAACCAAACATTTTTAACACCTTCAACTTGTGTAATGAAAACCTAGAAGGAAAACAGTGTTAGAAACTGTCCCAAATTTTTACTAATCAGAAATTACTACAGGAATATGAAATTGCTACAGAAAATATTAATTCACAGTACATTTTTAGTGAGTTATAAGTTAATCCAAAACTACTACTTATATGAATGCAACACATACCTTTTGACATTACTATCACTGTAGCAATTGGGAACACAGTAAGAATAAACCATTTAAATTAAATTAAATTGAATAAGTTGAAAATGAATAAACCATTTCAGTCAACCAGTTCATGCTCATCATAAAATAGTTTCTTACTCTTCATAAAGTCCACCAAGAGTGAGGTCTGATAAAATCCGTTTTTACCGATCACTACTGAGAAGTACTAATTTACCGATCCGAGCTTCTAAGATGACAACAGATGTCTCTACCGCTCGTCGAAGAAAAACGTGACCAGCTTTGTAGTAGGCGAGTTCCCACCCCTGGTCATCTGAGTGGTGCACAGCTGGCGAAAGCCGTCCGAAGCGCCAGCTTCGAAAAAGGTAAATCGATCAACAGTGATTATTATATTGACTTGCTGGTGCGTTTGAAGAATGAAATCGCAAAAAAATGACCGTACATGCAGAGAAAAAAAATCCTGTCACAAGTCGATGAAAACAATGGCAAAATTGAACGAATTGGGCTTGGATCTGCTTCCCCATTCCCTATACTTGCCAGATTTAGCCCCCAGTGACTACTGGCTCTTTGCTGATCTCATAAAAATACTCCTGGGAAAAAGATTTGACTTAAATGAGGAGGTCACACAGTATAGAGACCAAGCAGTAGTCGCACTCCGTCGATTTTGAACTGAAATCGCTTACACCAGAGGGAACTCGCGCATTCCTCCCTGCGCATAACCTAAACGACCGCGAATGTAAAAATTGATTAGAAAAGGTTATTTGCGTTATCTGAAAACTTAAATATTTTGATTTAAGCACAGTGATATTTAGAGTGTATGGACCATTGTTTAGTCTATATTCATATAAAAATTATGACTCCGCTCATAATGTAACCGTAAATGTAATCACATTTCCTCAATAACATAACGCATTCAATAAAAGATATATTGTTTTATTGTGGTTTTAATATCACTTTGAAAGAAACAGTAATTAGTGATTAAATTTACTCAATAGTGTACTCAGAAACAGCAGAACCGGTGCATCTGAAACTTTTTGAAATGTGTTAAAAATCATAGGTACCTTAGGATTGTAAATGAAATGACTCATTAAAATTTTTCCGATTGAAAAATATTTCCTAACCTGCTTTCCTTACTTGGGTTTTCATCTTCAAAAATATCTCAGACATTAGACCTTGAACTTTGTGACAAATAGGATTCAATAATTATCTTCAATCTGGCTAATGTTCAAGCGACTGGAAAAAACTTATTTTCGTCCTACGCGAATTCGGTTATTTTATTGCATGTTACTCACGAGCGCCCACTTGGTAAAACACAAATGATGTGAAACATTTGTGTGCGAAATAATATGTTAAGATAATAGTTATTTGTATATCGAAGGAGTTAATAGGATGTAAATCACATATAGACATCAGTTTTCAGTAGCTCTCTCGATAGATAATTTATTTCATTTGACAACTTCATTCGAAATTAACTCCACGTTTCGATAAAGAAAATTATCAGGTATACCGGTATGTAATAAGCGTTTTTTTGTGAAAATATAACACTAGTTATTAATAGGAAAGTAAGAAACATTTCATTCAAAGTATTTTCTACACATTTTGACCACCTTTCTGGCAATTTGTGGATACCACGCCAATAAAATTGATCGCCTTTTGAAGCAAACCAACCAGACACCCATTTTTCGACCTCCTTGAATCAAATTGGTTGTATCCTGAATAGGTTTTGCTTTGTGTGCAGGTGCATTATCATGGAGCAAAGTTACCTTGCCGTGTCTTCTGGCCGTTTCTCGGTCAATGCATGGTTCCAATTGATCATTTGTTGTCGGTAGCGATCAGAATTAACGGTTTCACCAGGTTTTGGGAGCTCGTGGTATACCATACCTTTCTGCTCCCACCAAACACTCAGCATTGTCTTCTTGCCAAATCGATCTGGTTTTGCAGTCGATATTGATGGTTGTCCCGGATTAATCCATGATTTTTTCCGTTTAGGATTCTTTAAATAAACCCATTTTTCATCGCCACTAACAATCCGATGCAAAACCGATTTTCTTTCGTGTCTATGGAGCAAATATTCAAAAGTGTTTTTCGATTATCCACCTGTCTTGCATTCAATTGATGTGGCACCCATTTTCCAAACTTTTGGATCTTTCCCATAGCTTTTAAAAGGTCAGAAATGGTTTTTTGTGCAACATTTAACATTTCTGCAATTTGTTTTTTGATTCAAAGTGTCATCTCCATCCAATATCGTTTGCATTTCGGCATCTTCAAACATGCATGATCACCATATGCCTCGACAAGCATTCGATGCGACTCTACAGTACTTCTCTTCAAATGAAAACAAAAAATAATGCTTTCCACTAATCATCACTTTCTGGTACAAAATTCGACATTTTGACAATAAAAAAATATGATGTTGTCTGTTTAATGACTTGATATATACCAAATATGTTTCACAGATGTCATAGCAAACAAACAAACAAAAATAAAGGCTCGTTCACACAACTGTTCCCTATCGAGACATTTGTATCTTTACTTCATACCGGTATACCTGGTAAATGCACGTTACTTGTTTTTTCATAAAAGTATCTCGTTTTTTTCAGTTACATATTATATATATGATATATTACTACTATTTTGTCAAAATGAAAATCACTTCGCTATGAAAACGTATGTCTTATTTCAAGTACACGACATGTTTCAAGTAGTACATTTGATCTATTTTTGAAACTCGTCGAGACAGGTTCACCAGCTGTGTTCGTTCATTCCTCAATCAGTTTCGTAATCTATCGACCTATATTAATGATGTAAATGAGGTTAGTCGTTAATGAAACAGACTAACAATATACTCGATAATTTTGGATGTCAACTTCCGTCCACGAGTGTTATTGACTGAGAAAAATTAGGACGCCAAGAAAATTTGGCCCAGAACGATGTTTCTTTGTCCTTTTTTCAACAGTATTGCTTTCCTTTGTTCGTAAAGTTCCAGGAATTGAGATACTGTTCGTTTTAGAACAATCAAAAAATAAAATATTCAGTGAGTTCCTATACGCAATTACCAATTTAAAAAAAAGCCAAAAAATTCTATTTCTGGATAATGAACATCTGCTAAACAATTAGGAATTCTGATCCAGTTGAAAATATTTCCATCCGAATGGTCAAGTAGTCTATTGTTCAACGAATCGCTCAAAATGTTACGTCAAGAACTTGAACTTGACCTCGAAATTACTCAAGCAACAAGCTATTCACTTATTCCATTGCTTGAACAAGTTGAACTCGTATAGCTGGAGTAGTTGGCATAACGATTTTTTTAACCGTCTATTGGTCATTTTGAACACTTGCCAAAGAACAAATAACTTCAATTTATCTGCGAAATGATTCACTTTCTTTGTCTTGAAAACCTGTGATTTCGTCAAGTGGAACGTTTGATTGTAGCTGGTCGAGGTCAACTTTCGTATGATTTTTTTTATCGTTTACCAAACCGACGAGATATCTCAGATCGATTGTTTTGATTTGTTATCTAGCGATTTGAGGACTAAGAATATTTATTAATTTATCATAAAATACATTTCCACCATCAATTTCCTTGATTTTAACTCACAGTTCGGACTGTGGTCAGATGAAACTTGGTATTAACTATCTTGCAAACATAATTACGAACACCGTTGAATATATTGGGTACCAGATTTATTCAAGTAGTATCACGAATCTTAAATGATCACAAGCTACGCGTATTTGATTTTTCATTTAGTTACAGCGTTTTGTTGGTACTCATGTCCCTCCATTTAAGACATCGAAAATTAAGCTTCACTATTCTACTTCGATGGTTCAAGATATATTGTCGTCAAATCAATGTTTTGTGCTCGAACCATGGAAATGAATTATAACCTCATTTTTTCATGATCTTATGAATAATTAATTGAAGATTCAAATATTTATACATTGGAAATATATCCGCGAAGCCACGAGTCCCTTTCAACCAAAGATGTTCTTTTCAATATACAGGGTGTAACTAAATAAGTGTAAAATATTTAAGGACGTGATTCCTCATCGAAAAAAAGATAGGATCTTTCATATAAAGAAACTTCATTGGAGCATCCCTTGTTAAGATACAGCCTCTCAAAGGGAGTACATAAAATCTGTATAACAATTTTTTTCACAAGCACCAAAAAAGTACAATATTGAAATTAACCTAACAGTTCCTTCTAGCAAAAAGACACTTATCCAGTTATTTACTTGGTTTACCCCATGGTTGTAAGGGTGTATCTTAACAAGGGATGCTCCAATGAAGATATTGTGCGCTCAGTAAATACTATCCCAGAAGTACATGATATGATACCAAAATATGCGGAAATGTTTATATTTAGTACATTTAAAAACTTGTTGAGATTAATCAAAAAGGCCTGACACTACAAGGTGTCCAGAAAGGGTATCGGATATTTGTAAGTTCAATTAAACAAAAATATTTGTGAGCAATAAAAAAGTTTATTGTTTATTATTAACATATGAATTGGAGAATTATTTGGAAAAGATAATCAAGGCCCATAATGGAGCAATTTTTGTTGCCCATTCGCACGTTTGGAATGTGAAATGAAACCCGTTGGGCTTATGGTGTTTTTTATTTTCCACTGAAATTGTTTATTACAGATTGGCTATGGCAGTTTTTTAATTCAATCTTTATTTTAGACTGAACTCGCTAACATGAGCCTGTTCAAATTTTTGTTGTGAGTTATATAGGTTATCCTCAGCTTTAACTGTAATAATAATAATAATTTTTCTTCACCTTTATTTGAAACATGAATTATGGAAATATCAGTTCTGAACACTAAAGTGTCTGTAAATGTAACCTTTTCTATGAAAATTCATCAGTTCCATAAACGTTATAAGATTTCATAAGGGTTTCAACAGGTGCTTGATTGGTCATTATGGCTTGGGGACAGCACAGTTCCATGATATTGATGTCATCTTCAATTTCTAAGGAGTGCTTTATCATATTTTGATCTTCTTCTCGTAGTACTGTAATCTTATCGATATACAGCCTTTTATGGTCATTCAGCAGGTACATGTCTTTGGCAAAATTGGAATTTCTGACTCTATTCGACCTTTACCATTCATTAATATCAAACAACTGGCAGATTTTGCATTTTTCTTCAAAGAAAGTTTTGTTTTATTGTCGGAAAAGTGCTGCTCAGCCAATGCGTGTCCCATCGATGACAACAAATGGTAGTCGGAAGAAGCCAAGTCTGGTAAATACGGCGGGTGGGGTAGCAGCTCCCAGCCAAGTGTTTTGGTTGTATCCTGAATAGGTTTTGCTTTGTGTGCAGGTGCATTATCATGGAGCAAAGTTACCTTGCCGTGTCTTCTGGCCGTTTCTCGGTCAATGCATGGTTCCAATTGATCATTTGTTGTCGGTAGCGATCAGAATTAACGGTTTCACCAGGTTTTGGGAGCTCGTGGTATACCATACCTTTCTGGTCCCACCAAACACTCAGCATTGTCTTCTTGCCAAATCGATCTGGTTTTGCAGTCGATATTGATGGTTGTCCCGGATTAACCCATGATTTTTTCCGTTTAGGATTCTTTAAATAAACCCATTTTTCATCGCCACTAACAATCCGATGCAAAACCGATTTTCTTTCGTGTCTTTGGAGCAAAATTTCACAAGTGTTTTTTCGATTTTCCACCTGTCTTGCATTCAATTGATGTGGCACCCATTTTCCACACTTTTGGATCTTTCCCATAGCTTTTAAAAGGTCAGAAATTGTTTTTTGTGCAACATTTAACATTTCTGCCATTTGTTTTTGATTCAAAGTGTCATCTCCATCCAATATCGTTTGCATTTCGGCGTCTTCAAACATGCATGATCACCATATGCCTCGACAAGCATTCGATGCGACTCTACAGTACTTCTCTTCAAATGAAAACAAAAAATTTACGCTTTCCACAAATCATCACTTTCTGGTACAAAATTCGACATTTTGACAATAAAAAAATATGATGTTGTCTGTTTAATGACTTGATATATACCAAATATGTTTCACAGATATCATAGCAAACAAACAAACAAAAATAAAGGCTCGTTCACACAACTGTTCCCTATCGAGACATTTGTATCTTTACTTCATACCGGTATACCTGGTAAATGCTCGTTACTTGTTTTTTCATAAAAGTATCTCGTTTTTTTTCAATATCATATGATATATTACTACTATTTTGTCAAAATGAAAATCACTTCGCTATGAAAACGTATGTCTTATTTCAAGTACACGACATGTTTCAAATAGTACATTTGATCTATTTTTGAAACTCGTCGAGACAGGTTCACCAGCTGTGTTCGTTCATTCCTCAATCAGTTTCGTAATCTATCGACCTATATTAATGATGTAAATGAGGTTAGTCGTTAATGAAACAGACTAACAATATACTCGATAATTTTGGATGTCAACTTCCGTCCACGAGTGTTATTGACTGAGAAAAATTAGGACGCCAAGAAAATTTGGCCCAGAACGATGTTTCTTTGTCCTTTTTTCAACAGTATTGCTTTCCTTTGTTCGTAAAGTTCCAGGAATTGAGATACTGTTCGTTTTAGAACAATCAAAAAATAAAATATTCAGTGAGTTCCTTTACGCAATTACCAATTTAAAAAAAGCCAAAAAATTCCATTTCTGGATAATGAACATCTTCTAAACAATTAGGAATTCTGATCCAGTTGAAAATATTTCCATCCAAATGGTCAAGTAGTCTATTGTTCAACGAATCGCTCAAAATGTTACGTCAAGAACTTGAACTTGACCTCGAAATTACTCAAGCAACAAGCTATTCACTTATTCCATTGCTTGAACAAGTTGAACTCGTACAGCTGGAGCAGTTGGCATAACGATTTTTTTAACCGTCTGTTGGTCATTTTGAACACTTGCCAAAGAACAAATAACTTCAATTTATCTGCGAAATGATTCACTTTCTTTGTCTTGAAAACCTGTGATTTCGTCAAGTGGAACGTTTGATTGTAGCTGGTCGAGGTCAACTTTCGTATGATTTTTTTTATCGTTTACCAAACCGACGAGATATTTCAGATCGATTGTTTTGATTTGTTATCTAGCGATTTGAGGACTAAGAATATTTATTAATTTATCATAAAATACATTTTCACCATCAATTTCCTTGATTTTAACTCACAGTTCGGACTATGGTCAGATGAAACTTGGTATTCACTATCTTGCAAACATAATTACGAACACCGTTGAATATATTGGGTACCAGATTTGTTCAAGTAGTATCCATAATCTTAAATTATCACAGGCTACGCGTATTTGATTTTTCATTTAGTTACAGCGTTTTGTTGGTACTCATGTCCCTCCATTTAAGACATCGAAGTAAAATTAAGCTTCACTATTCTACTTCGATGGTTCAAGATATATTGTCGTCAAATCAATGTTTTGTGCTCGAACCATGGAAATGAATTATAACCTCATTTTTTCATGATCTTATGAATAATTAATTGAAGACTCAAATATTTATACATTGGAAATATATCCGCGAAGCCACGAGTCCCTTTTAACCAAAGATGTTCTCTTCAATATACAGGGTGTCACTAAATAAGTGTAAAATATTTAAGGACGTGATTCCTCATCGAAAAAAAGATAGGATCTTTCATATAAAGAAACATCATTGGAGCATCCCTTGTTAAGATACAGCCCCTCAAAGGGAGTACATAAAATTTGTTTGTTTATGTTTATACTGGCTTACCTAGGTGTACATATATCAATGTACATCCCTCAGAAGCTAATTCAAGCTTGTGCGAATTAGGTTAACCAGTGTTGTATAACAATTTTTTTCACAAGCACCAAAAAAGTTACAATATTGTAACGTTTCCTACTAGCAAAAAGACACTTATCCAGTTATTTATTTGGTTTACCCCATGGTTGTAAGGGTGAGAAACGCAACCCCTAAAGTTTATTTCCAATGTAACTTTTTGTCTTATTATTTGTTTACCATTTAAAAATTTATTTCCGATAGCCTGTTTCATTCTAAACAAAAAATATCTCATGAGTTTTTTGCCCAAAATAAACCAGTTCGCAGCAAAAATTATTTTACGAACAACTACAGAGATAAGTACATTATTCTGTAGTTAGTACCTGCGTTTCTCACCCTTACAACCATGGGGTAAACCAAATAAATAACTGGATAAGTGTCTTTTTGCTAGTAGAAAACGTTAGGTTCATTTCAATATTGTAACTTTTTTGGTGCTTGTGAAAAAAATTGTTATACCAATTTTATGTACTCCCTTTGAGGGGCTGTATCTTAACAAGGAATGCTCCAATGAAGCTTCTTTATATGAAAGATCCCATCTTTTTTTTCGATGAGGAATCACCTCCTTAAATATTTTACACTTATTTAGTTACACCCTGTATATTCAGATGAGATATTGTGCGCTCAGTAAATACTATCCCAGAAGTACATAGATATGATACCAAAATATGCGGAAATGTTTATATTTAGTACATTTAAAAACTTGTTGATTAATCAAAAACGCCTGACACTACAAGGTGTCCAGAGAGGGTATCGGATATTTGTAAGTTCAATTAAACAAAAATATTTGTGAGCAATAAAAAAGTTTATTGTTTATTATTAAGATATGAATTGGAGAATTATTTGGAAAAGATAATCAAGGCTCATAATGGAGCAATTTTTGTTGCCCTTGTAATCGCACGTTTGGAATGTGAAATAAAACCCGTTGGGCTTATGGTGTTTTTTATTTTCCACTGAAATTGCATATTACAGATTGGCTATGGCAGTTTTTTAATTCAATCTTTATTTTAGACTGAACTCGCTAACATGAGCCTGTTCAAATTTTTGTTGTGAGTTATATAGGTTATCCTCAGCTTTAATTGTAATAATAATAATAATTTTTCATCACCTTTATTTGAAACATGAATTATGGAAATATCAGTTCTGAACACTAAAGTGTCTGTAAATGTAACCTTTTCTATGAAAATTCATCAGTTCCATAAACGTTATAAGATTTCATAAGGGTTTCAACAGGTGCTTGATTGGTCATTATGGCTTGGGGACAGCACAGTTCCATGATATTGATGTCATCTTCAATTTCTAAGGAGTGCTTTATCATATTTTGATCTTCTTCTCGTAGTACTGTAATCTTATCGATATACAGCCTTTTATGGTCATTCAGCAGGTACATGTCTTTGGCAAAATTGGAATTTCTGGCTCTATTCGACCTTTTACCATTCATTAATATCAAACAACTGGCAGATTTTGCATTTTTTTTCAAAGAAAGTTTTGTTTTATTGTCGGAATTCGATAGGCGGGACGTAGATGAGGTACAGACCAAATTGCAATTTTTCATATAATTTGGGTTGAACATGTGGTAATTTGATGAATGTTCCAAACCAGATATTGGTAATAGATCGTCACTTTTTGTTTTCGTGAGATCAATCAATGCACAATTTTCATCCAATTTGTAACTGCCAACATAAATTACCGAGTCATTTGATGCGGAAGTCGATACGTTTGAATCTATATTGTTTGAAATTGAAGAACTGTCGATGCAATCTGTTTTTTCGAATAAAGTTTTCAATTTTTTGGTCTTGGATATCGGACTTTTCGAATCTTTATTACTCGGTTTAGTTGAAGCTGTTCCCTCGTTTGGTCGCTTCTTCGAGATCTACGATATAAAACAAAATTGTCATTTATATAATTCATTATTGAATTGCGTTCTTACTTTAGGCATTTTCATCGATCAGTTTATCTGCAGAATTGATGATTTCATTTCTTCAAAAACTATACATTTGATTTGTTGAAAAATTTAAATTTAACGCAATCGTAATAAGTCAAATGTTACTGCGCAACGATTCGAATTTATGATGGTTTAAATCATTGAACTCTATGAAGAATTGATAGTTCATAGACTTTATACACAAAGTATAGATGAGGCACTCACAAAACAAGATCAAGCGCCATAGATTAAATTGAACATAAGCTTAATCAGGAATTATTGGTCGATTAAGTTCAAACTCATTACTTGAGTAGGTATATAAAAATGAGGAAAATAAAAGTATTCGATTGGGTATCCAGAACAGAACCATAGATTAACTCAATAAAATAGATATATCACTCCATGAAGTATTAAATATCAACTAATAGTATATTCTAATACAAGTTGCAGAATGGGCACCTATTCCAATACGAATGCGAAATTCGAAAACTAGCGACGAAGGAGCGAGTTTTTGAAAGCATGAGTGTTGGAATTGCCTTCTGCAACGAGTATTAGACGATATTTTCTCTATTTCAGTCAAGAATTGTGAGAAATTTATTGGAATTCAATGAAAAATTCAGATTATACCTCCTAGTGCCTTTTGTATTTTATTTTCGCAGTTGGTGTGACTGATACGAAAATTGACAGATTATAGAATTTGAATAGTGCGTTCAAATCTCTACATGGTTTAATATTGACAATTGACATGCAATGGACGCTTGTTGACATTCGAAAGGATAGGATGTCAGTGTTGTCAACCACAAAACGAAAAATATAACTAAAAACAATGCTGTAATGAGTTCATTACAGCACTGTTTTTAGTACTGTAATGAACTCATTACGACACTGAAATAGAGAAAAAATTTTTACACTTTGGTTCATTCTCTAGACTAAATAAACAGAGCATAGATGAGGCACTCGTAAAACGAAATTGAACGCCATCCGATTAATTTAAACATCACTAATTAGAGAAGAAAGCCAAATAAAAAAAAAAGAATTCTGTACCGTACAGCTGAGTCATTTGTTCAATTTAAATCAAGGCAGGTGTTATTATAATTAAATTGATATAGATATTGAAAAAGTTTGAAAAGTTGGACCGCACCTAGTATATCATGTCTACGGTCAATCAGATTAAATCGATTTTGCTCGTGAATCCATTAACCCTAAGCCTAATCCGAACCGTTTTTAGCCAAATCTTATTATTACAAGAGTGATTGAGTAAGCTCAGATTGCCGTCTAGTCAAGGTTTCGACCGTACATGTTACATAAGTCGATTAGGCAACGATTAAGATAGTTGAATAACTTCAAAATATATCAGGATCAGTGTTTCTTCACCAATTCTTCTTTTTCAGGTTGACATAGAAATAAATGGCATTCCGAGAGATATTCACATGAAACTAGGGGAGAGCGGTGAAGCATTTTTCGTTGAAGAATTAGAGGACAGCGATGATCTCGATATTCCAGATAATCTGGCAACATCCCCTATTCCAGTATCAGAATTAGAGAACATATTCGCCCAGGTAAGCTCGGCAGAGGTTCTAGTGTCATTGTTTAAATCACAGAGGTTAGCATTTATTCATTTATAGCAGGCGCGTTCGGAAATTACCTCGTACTGCTCGTATTGCTCTGGATCGTTCGGCAAAGAACATCTGAGCAATCGGATGACGATCTTTCTTCATCTACAGAGAGTTTTGACAAAAATGTCTAGTTTCATTCATAAATGTATTGATTATCCTCCAACCCGATGATAAAGTTTTTGAAGCATCTCAAATAGTTTGCGTTTTTCCAAAAATAGTTTTTTAATCTTTATTGGCGAACTCTTTAGTTGATCCAAATCTTGCGCGTTAAATGCTGTTCAAAAGTGTGTACAATTTTTCATAAAAGTTGCGTGGAAATGCTTCGCATCAATTGTAACTAATAATAAATAGTAAATATTTCCTCCACTTGTTTCACAACAATTTTTAAGAACATTGACAACAAAACATTTTTTTTAGGGTCGCAGAAGGAGTTTCGATCTAGGAACCGAAGCCTTGGCGGGCGAAAACCAAATAAATGATTACTCAAAACGAAGAAACACAGCTGACAACAATACCAGCAAAACTACCAGAGAAAGAGATTTCCTCAAAAAACATATTGGCTTAGGTAATATCGACATAGGAGAGGCATCTGGCGATGACCTCACCTTATCAATGCAGTCCACTACAGTGGGACCCAGCAGCGAGGACGTCAGCAGAAACGATAACTCTGAAACTATCTTCAAGATGGATAGCCTGGAAAACGACCCCAGTATAGCTGAGGCTGATCCTAAAACTAGTCAACAAACCACCCCAACAGAATCCATCTCGGAGACAACAAAGAGCAGCAAAAGGAGGAGAAGGAAAACGAAAAAGAAGAACGCTCCAAGGAGATCTTCTAGCAACAATCAATTACCATCAGAAGGTGCTGAGAAAACTGGAGAATCGGCAACAGAAAAGAGCTCTCTGACCAGTAGCAATTCGGAGTCTGAAATAAAAGAAACTCCTCAGTAAGTTCTTTTTCTGCTTCAGGCATTCTGCATGTCTTGTCCTGGATATCAGATCTATTATTCTCCTGAAATTGATTCACATCTGTCTCTCTATCTTTTTGGCGGTCTGTCTGGTGATCTTCTTTCTATCAATGTTCCATTTCGTGCTACGAATCATATTCCCATTATCTTATTCCATATTTCATGTTCTTTTACCTATCCTTCACCTTACCACGTCAGCAACTCCACATATTCCTGATATTGTGACGGTTTTGTTGAGTTGCTGTCTCACTTCCTCTTTTATATTGCTATGAATTCTATCTCCAAATCGAAGCACATACCCCAATCAATGATGATGATATCTATATATATTGGGTGCGGCAAAAGTCAGTTAACCGTTTTGCATATGAGGATATGAGGAGAAAAACGCAAAAATAATTGCAAATAAATTTATTTTCAAGAAAAATATAACATCAATAATTACTTGGGGCCTCACACTTTATATTTGAATTGTTTCCCTCCCTCTTCAACACACATGCGGCATCGTTTAGTCGCGTTAAAACAAATTTTACCAAAAAATTAGCAGGGCGACCTGCTTATTTGGAAAGCGCTGGCGAAATTCTTCGAAAATTTCAGCATAATCTCCGTCAAGTTTTAGGTAACAAGTGAGCAAACAAACACGTTCTTCTTTCGCGTACTTTACACGCGCAGCTATGGCAACGAATGCACTGTTAACGTACACCACTACACGCGGACAACTCAAATCGCTACGTTTCAGCTGCCTCCTTCCATCCTGGCCGGGAATACGCGCATGCGTGAATACCAGACAGTGTAAACTGACGATTACCGCACTCTGTTAATATCTCTATTGCCAGTGCACCTTGAAGGTTCCCTTGATTGATAGATAGATAATCATTTTATTTCCAATTTCAACAATACAGAATGGAAATGTTGTCAAATTTACAAATGAAAAGAAACCCCTCAAATGCCGCGAAAATGTAAACAAGTCTATCTTGAATTTAGTGTCATCCACAATTCTCCTCAATCTAGGAGTGGTATTGTTTTGTTTTGTTTCCATCCTTTTGGTACATCACCCGCTTTTAATATTTACAGTGTTGTCATTTTATGCAGTTGCGCCTCATCACCATACTTCAATAACTCGTTGCTTATCTGGTCCTGGGAAGAATTGAAATTAATGCATCCATAACTTCATTTTCTAGAATTTTAGATGAGCCGAATGCAGTTTCAAACAGGATGATTTTAGACCCAGACATACATTTCTTCAGCGATACCGAAATGACAGCTGGTGTAACAACAGATTTGAGGAACAACAACATCCAGCATCATCCTGTCGAGACTGTTCAGTCGGACTCAGAGATTGAAATGAAAAACAGAAAAGGTGAGACCCAGTAAATCTGAAATTGAAGTAATTTTCATGTTGAAGTATTTTTTGATAATTAAATTATCTTAAACCTTAAAGTTATATCGAAGATAATGAGTCACATATGTGTAACATTGTGAAGATATGAATTTTTTTAATCTCACAAAGGTAATAACTATAGTGGGTTCAAGATATTGAAAATTTTAAAAAATGGTCAGACTTTACTGAAATCATCTTGAATAATTTCATCAGTTGATCAAATTTCATTATATTATTTTATTTCATATCTTGTATTGTCTATTTTAATTGTTATTTATTTTTTTTTTGTTATGAAATTCCGGATTTTGTGTCATAATTCATTCTCATGTTATGAAACATTTGTTTTGTCTAGGAATATTTCGATACATAATGTGCTTTCGGCAGCCTTAACTTGCTTAGTGCACCCCGCTTATCTGTCTCTTGCGTGTAATACCAACTTTTTTGTGCAGATTCTGAAAACGACGATGGTCAGAGTTGGGAATGGGGCGGCTTTCCGCAAAATCAAAATGGAGAATCTGAGAAATACCCAAAAACAGAGGAGCAAGAAAAGATGTCCATGATCGCCACTATGTTTTCGTTCATGAAAACGAAGCATATCTCTCAAAAAAGGAATCAGGAAGTTTACCTGACTGACATAACTTCTGGTAATTTAGATCCAGAAACGGCTGAATTGTATTTCCCTCGAAGCAGGAAACCTCAAGGTGAGTTGGATGTTTGTACATGGTGAGTCTTTTACCACTACGTTAGTTTTAAGTACTGATTCTCTAACCGAAAAAAAAATTCCTATACCACTTTTTCCCGTTCCGACCTGTTGCAAAGTTGTAAGAGATTTGAGGTTTCAAGATGAGCTAAGCCATCATTGGATTTCTTTTGAGCTTGAACACATTTTTATTGCTTTTCGGAAAATGTCACATAACTTTCCATCCAGCTGAAAATCACACTCAATTCCATGGTTAGGAATTTGCCAGCAGAGTACTGATGAAAATATAAAAATTTCTGAATTTCATTCCCAACTTAATTGAACTTTTCATAAGAATAGATACTTAAATCTAATATTAACTTCACCAATTCTATGAGTCTTCCCAATTTTTCAGATTATCGAATCAATGCTATTGCCATGTTTTTATTTTCCATAACTATCAAACATTTCTATCTGTGTTATCTTTTATGTCCTATTTTGAACCTTCAAATTCCAATGTTTTAATAATTCAAAGAATATAAATGTCTAAAGTTATAATATTCAAGAAGTTTCTTATGTTTTGAAGACTAAATAGGTTCCCATCAGAAGAACTAGTTATATGAAATGCAGTATTGTCAAAACCTATTTTTTCAATCAACTTTAGCACTACTAGGGATAGATTACACAATTCAGAAGATTTTTGATCATCATTTTTCTACATGAATAATTTTTCTCAAAACTGTATCAAGCACCCTTATGAACTCGAAGAAACTTCAATATAATATTATAATTATTTGCATGAATTTATTCCATTCATACAGATATTATCCAATTAATCTTAATTCATCTATTGGTTGGTTGATAATGGAAACACATTGGAAATTCATTAACCTCTTTTTGTTATCTGTTGTTCATTCTCATGAAAGAATTTCAATATAATTGGATATTTGTCTGTTTCGTGATGTGTTGTAATTTTGTTGTCGATATGAAATACAGATGGCGACATGGATTGTGAATCAGGAAATGGACCGTCCTTGGCTCAAAGTCCCAACAGTGCAGAGGGGTCCAAATCGGTGGATTCAGATTTCGACGAACAAAACAAACTGTAAGTGTTACTGAATCAGATTGGTCAGTATTCTTAATGTGCAAGTTTCAGAGCTCAAACGTACATCAATGATATCTCGATCTCCCTGTGTGGTTGGGATCCTGAACCAAATCCGGATAGGTTCGTGGATAATGTCATTTCGTTCAGCGATTTGTGCAACAATCCATCTATTTTGGAATCTGAGAGATTAGTGGTTAGGATAAAGGATAAATATTTCAATTGGAAGGTTGCCGCTCCTCTGATAGCCAGTCTTATGATCTACCGCAGGCCCTTGCCACAGGTAAAGATAATTTTCAAACCGATCAGGTATTCTGTCTCAGAAATTGCGCAAATGGATAATTCTGGAAACAGTTAATAATGAATTTAACCTAACCTGGATAGTAAATTTTCTCTGATACATTCTTGTACCTATTCTGTTTGTTCCAAGGTTACCCTGTGTCCAAATGTACAAAGTCTATGCCAAAAGTCTTCGACCTCCACGCTCATATATGCTCAGTGGTTATTAACTGCCACTTATCAACACTGTTTTGTTGTCTTCGATATACAAGTAGTCTCAGGAGATTGGCTCTAGATTTTTTAAGCTTCTTTTTCATATTTTTTTTTAAATCATTGTAAAGGAGAGAAATTTTAAGAGCATATTTCTTAATATCAACATTTCATTGTGAATAATTCATAGTTTTTTATTCCATATATAATATATATTCAATATACAGAAAAGTTCAAAAGAAGAACATAACTACATAAAATGTATGTTTAACCGTTCTTTAATTCCTTCTTCTCTCTTCAATTATTTGTTTTTTTAATGCTTATTAACCTGTTCACTATGTCTGATCAACACATATTTATTCAGACAACTGATCCTATCTCAAATTATGTGATGATACTCTAGGCAATTCGAATACTATTGACACAAATAATATAATAATAAATATAAATATATAAAAATTAGTTTTTAATTGAAATTCTTTCTTTTTTTTTTGCAGTCATCTATCGATCAGTTATGTAGTATTCACATGCCTTCCTCCAGTAAATCTAGTCAGAACAAAGTTCAAGCTAAACAAGAAGAAAGATATTCTTGGTGGAGTTGGAGACGGACTAGGTCCTCCAGAGAAACAACACCGGTGGTAGAAAACGCAGAACCAAAAAGTGAGTCCAAAGATGAGCAACTTTTAATCGAAGAAAATGAACAGCAGATTGAAATAAAAAAGGAAGATAAAGAGGCAGGAACTCCAGAAGATTGTGAGTTGGTTAACTTTAAGCACAGCAAAATACTATTGTTGCTTTCTGCCGACATGATCATTTGTGTTTTTCGTCTTGATTCAAATTTCGGACTTATTATTATCGAAATAAAATATACATTTCATTTGTTGCAGCTAAAAACACTGATCTTAGTTATAAATCTACTAAGGACGATATGAGCGAAACCCAATCCCAGAAGGCTACGGAGAAATATAGAAAAACCTTGAGGTTGAGCTCCAAACAAATTGTAAGTAATGATGATCAGCATGAGTTATGATGTAAACCCTAATTGATATGTTTCTTTTAGATGAGTCTTGATTTACAAGATGGGATGAATGAAGTGGACTTCAGTGTTACAACTGCTTATCAAGGGACATCTCGTTGCAAATGCTTTCTTTACAAATGGAAATGGGATGATAAAATTGTTATTTCTGATATTGACGGAACCATTACAAAGTGAGTTGAATATTAGAACGAAATCAGAAAATTATTACTGGTTTTAAGTTCATTTTCACTGTTCCTTCTATGGAAAGGACACAGTTCTGAATTTGTTATAGTGAATATTGATGTATATTACATAACAAGAGTTGTAAGAAGCATATTACGCATGACTAAAAAAGTTACGTAATTGCCTTAAAACTCGAATTGTATACTACATTTTTGTTTATGAATCTTGGAATTCCGTTAAGCAATAATATAGGGTGGGTCTTGAACTACTACATATTAACTATATATTCTTGAGATCAAAAAAAACAATTTTTTCCCATATCATTTTTTAAAATCCGGTTTCGTTCAAGAGATACTGGGTAGGTATTGAAATTTATCTCTATAATTTCAAGGAATGTCATAAGGTGAAAGCTGAATTTTTTGTGTGATCTTAAAAGAATCCAGTGATGGCATAGCCTAACTTGAAACCTTGAATCGCTTAAAACTTAGCAACGGGGTAGAATTGTAAAAAATGTGTTTCTTATCGCTCAAAGAATCTGTAGAGGTCAAGGAATCACCCTGTATAAACAATTTCAGAAGTTATGACTACTGATTAGTAAGGGAATTAATTCTGATAATTTTCGGCAGGTCTGATGTATTGGGGCACATCCTTCCTATTGTTGGAAACAATTGGGCTCAAAAGGGAGTGGCTCAGTTATTCCATAAAATTGCTGATAATGGGTATAAACTACTCTATCTGAGTGCTCGAGCAATAGGTCAGGCTCGTGTAACCAGAGATTATCTGAAGTCCATCAAACAAGAAGATGTTTCGATGCCAGCCGGTCCTGTCTTATTAAATCCAACATCCCTTATTTTAGCGTTTCACAGGGAGGTGATAGAGAAGAAACCTGAACAATTCAAGATCCAATGTTTGACTGATATAAAGGCTCTATTTCCATCAGACTCGCATCCATTCTATGCTGGTTATGGAAATAAAATTAATGTAAGTGATTGAATAATATAATTTCTGTGTTGAATATCTTGTCAGTGAGTTTTTTATGTCTAGAATGATTTCTTCAGGAAGAATTAAATGCTTTTTATGCATTCAAGTGTGCTTTTACTTCAATGTATATTCTTCTGTTTCAGGATGTCTACGCTTACAGTGCAGTCGGTATTCCAATAGAAAGAATCTTCACGATAAATCCCAAGGGTGAGCTGAAGCATGAACTTACTCATTCCTTCCAGTCGAGGTAAGTCTGTTTAGGGTTGATTTGGGAGAGAAAATTATGTGGGCTAAAAAACTTTTTTTCTTCATTTCTGTGCACCGAGCTCGATTTTCTTCTCACATTTTAGTTTTTTTTATTTTTGATTTACAGTTACTCAGGCCAGTCCTTGGTGGTCAATGACGTTTTTCCAGCTCTGCCCCGCAAAATAAGTGACATTTCTGATTCTGACGAAATAGAATCAGATATGGATTCTAGTGATTTTCATAGTCGTGAATATTGAAATTAATTGGAAAAATTGAGAACCAAGCTGTGATTATGATATACCTGGAATTTTATGTTCAATGATATATGTACAAAAGACACCTATATAGAAAAATGAAACTATAAAAGCAATAGTTTCGAATAAGAAAACATATGTATTTTATTATGTTTTAATATCATTGCTTTACATTATCACCTTAAATCTATCTCACAAATGCACTTTACCATAATAAAGGCACTCGTCCTCACTAGATGTTTTAAATAAAATACATATGTGTTTGATAGAAGTCATAAAGAATTCATGGGAACACTAGAGGTTATAGAAAACAAAGACGTAGCAGTTGCTGACATGCTCATGACATGGTAAGCATTGGTGGTGAGAGGCGCTTGTCTAATAATCTTCACCAAAAAACTCCCAACAACAATTCAAAACACAAGCATTGCCAAGATAGCAATAATAAGAATGCTTGAATATAACAGATCACAAGGCCACTAACAAACGATGACATATGACACATGTTTGTGATAATAAATCGCTATTTTTCACAATATTTGAAAAATTTAGTGTGGTATATTGCAGCTACGAGTTCAAAAAACGTTCTTACATAAAACTAGACACACCCACGACAGTTACCTATGTTGCATTGATTTCAACTTGAAAGTCTGACTTCAGATTCATTTATTACACTGATTCACAACATATTTTTCTTTATTGCCCTGGATATATCTGCGGATTTGTTTGTTTCAAGTCAACAGTTTTCAACTACATTCATGAAACTACTGTATTGGCTTCTGACTATGTTAAAATGAGATTTCTGCGCGTCGAATTGGCGCATACACTTATCACGTGCCTGGCTCTTTGAAAAGAGATCTCAAGAAAAAATAAAACAAAAGGGTCGCTGAAAGGCTTTTCTTTTTAGTATAATATACAATTTAGGATGTTTTCCTTCTTTTGAACTTTTGTGTCTATTGAATAATTTTTGAATTAAAACAACTATTAATTAATTTCATTACAATATTGATATTCGAAATTATACTTGTCAAGTCTTTCTCATTTTCACTGATAGGAAAAAAAAATTATGAAAATGAACCAGAGCCAATCTGCTTAAACCATCAAGTTCCAGGAATTGTTGGTACAAAGACACTATCGACTACACTACATATTTACATCCACCCTGTCCTTACTTCTATTTTTCTTTGCTTTCCTGATTAACAAAAAGAAATTGAGTAAAAATGAAATATCTCTAAACTATGTGGTTGAATAATCATGAAATATTTGATTTCAGTTATTCAAATATGAGCTTCTTCGTGGATCAACTCTATCCATCGAGGGTGGAACCTGCTAATGATTTTTCGCAGTTTATGTATTGGAGAGATCCTATAATGCCATTGGATGAATTACCTGATTTTTAAAAATTTTATGTAACTTTAGCATTCCACAAATAGACAGTGAACTAAAAACTTATAATTTTTTTACTTTAAATGCTTTATGTGTATTAATAAAATACTGAAATATATTAGCTAGGGCTAGGCTAAATTAAATGTTATCGATTGGTACTAGTTTTGTTGAAGACTGCTGATATTGTGATAATTTATGAATGAAAGGTTTTCGTCACAAGTTGAAGGCTCATCTTTTCAGATTATACTACGTATCTTATAGTATTCCTTTGTTCCGATGACCAATTATATCCCCATTCTTATTGTAACTAAAAAAAATGTGATTTTAAGTTAGATTTTCATGTTCCACGAACAGTTGAATTGGTTACTGATCAAAAATTTTTTGTGTTTATATTAAGATCTTCTCTCTATGTAAGCCATTTCGAGGTGATAAAAGTTTTTATTCAGTCAACTGTTGCATAAAGCTTATCGATGTTGTAATCGCAAGTAATGTTACCACAAAATATGAAACTATTGATATGCTCGGTTTTCAAAAGTTTCCCTCTCTAGAATTTTGCTGGAATTGAATTAAAAATTGTTGAAAAAGTTTCTGCTTGTTGCATTCTATATAATCCTGTATTTATTTAATACTGTTACTATGTTTTTTTGTGATATTTTAGTGATCATTTATATTTAAGGATTTTGTGTTCCAACAAAGGAATTTTATTTTGTTAGTTATGACCTTGTAGGCGCGATAGAATATTTATTAAAAACTGATTGGACTGATTATAGTATTTTTCTTTGAACTTGTCCCTGAAAATAAGTAATAAGATTAATTCTCGGAGTTTATTCCTGCCGCTGGAAACATTACTATAGATCTATCAGATTTCTTAAGTAGTACAGTTAGTAATTGTCATTAATTTTGAAACCTAAGTCTAATTTATGGTGGAACTGTTAGGTGCCTTTTTCATTTGAATCATTCAGTTTCACAAATTACCTGAAAATCTTCATACATTAAAAGTATCACACCGAAAAAAATTACTCAAAATAGGTAAAAATTTTAGTCGAATTCAATGAGGGTATGAAAGAAATAAATACTAAGAAATAAGGTATTGGATAAATATATATATTGATAATACAACAATAAAGGAGTTTCATTAATATAATACTAGGTTTAAAAAAAATTATGTTTCTATTGTTGCCTTATAACAAGTAGATAAATAATAAATATATTAACTTACAGTAATTAAAGCATTCATGTGTAAATTAAATTATCAATTTAGTGCAGTAGAAGTAAGCAAAGCAACACCTCTTTCGTAAAAACTATGGGGCTCCTGTCCAGGTGCAATATTAAGATCAATGGTATAGAGTAATTCTGTACGAGTAGAATTGAGATATATTGGTAAGGAGAAACGGCTGCCTTGTCTATCTTCATTACTCTTTGTCCAACGTAAAAGAGTTATTGGAAGTTCAATCATTATACTCGATGTAAGCAATAATTGGTTGTTTCTGCATTGAGCTCCTTGAAGTTTTATACCTGCAAAAAAATAATAAAATAAAAAATTATATAAGAGTTATTAATAAAATTATCATTTTAGATGAATAACCTTCCTCATTGTGTTCTTCAAATAATTGTCACTTGTGTGATCTAGTATACGAAGGTTGCCTTTTATCTTTTTTATGATTAATCAAATTCTATTGAAGTTATGAATTTGGAAACCATTTCTTGTTATTTTCAGTAACATTAGTTGAAGCGGGATACGGTGAGTGAAAGTAAAACAATATATTACCTGTCACAGCAAAGCAATCACTAGGAATACTAGATTTATCATGAGAATCTGTTATTGTGACTTCCAAATGTAATTCTTCCAGAGACCAACTGTTTGCTTGAGCTACACATTGTCTTGTAGCAGTTATGTAAGCTTCAGGGTTCAATAATCCTCCAAGCCACACTGGAAAACTCTAAAAATACAACAATAATAACATATAAAACTATAATCACATTCTTCACAAACCTGTAGTTCTTTTGCTCCATATGACGAAACCGTTTCAGATACTTGCTGAAGTTGTTTTACCCTTTGACTAAAATCAGTGACCCACTGAATAACAGTACAACCTTTTGGTACTGTGTAACGACACCAGTTTGTGGGAATAATACCACGAACCAATTCGCTCAACATCTTTCTATGATAATTTGTTTGTTTCTTCTCTCCCTGAAATCAAGATTACTCCATTATAAAACTAACTCTTTGTTAATAAGCGTTACGTATAGGCCGGAACAGTACTTCAATGAAACAGACAATAATACAAACAGATTTAAAAGACCAACAATGAGAAGTAAAGATTAGAACCATTAAATTATTTCATGTATAGACTGTTGGCTTTTGAAGTAGTCTTATTGTCTCAAAAAGCAAAATAAGTATGCATAAAACCGAATAACTCTAATAGTGCTTGACGTTATTCCATCTTACATATCTACCTTTCACGATAGAAAAAATAAGCAAAGAATGATCACCTGACATATCAAGACAACATCATTCAAATCATGTATGACATCTTCCAATAATTTCGACGCAGAGTTGACCTCTCTTTCAAAGAATCGATACAATGGATCCTTGATATTCTCCACAGTACGTCTTAGAGTCTGCAATGTTTTAGGCATTAATTGTAACCAGGTGTTTCCAGAGTTATGCAGTGTCTTCATCCAAGATGGTCTTCCGTCAATCTGTGCTACGTCAGTGTTGGAACTTTCATCGACAGAGTAAGCTAATTCATCGTCATCTTCAAGTTGCTGCATCTTCAGCAGCTTGCTTATCAGATCTGTACCTCTGGTTGTTAACAAAACTTTCTCGGCATTATTGGGCAAACCTAACCATGCAGGTGTTTGACGATCTGACAAACTCTCAATCCACTTGAGGAAATGATCTCTTCTGGTGCCATCAGGCATTGTGATATGACGATTTCCACCAGGTCCATTGTCAATATTTGCTACTAATGCAAAATCAGATTCGAAACTCTTGGGAGTAAAGAGTTTCTTCAAGAACGATTGAAGGAGTCTCTGATCGAAGTCGTTATCTATTTTTCCTCCATAAATTGACTGTGATAACAGTGTCACTAAGGCGTCCCAAGGAACTTTCTCAGGAGGTAAGTTGGTACGGCCCTGAAATTCACAATTTTAAACATTAAACTATTTTGAATATTCGGAAAAAAATTTACCATTGCTGTAGCTTCTATCCAAGTATCTAAAGTATCACAGGCAACTCTCAAATCGGATTCGTTGAACTCGTAATGCTTAGCCCAACCCAGTGGACAATATCTTAAACGTTCTTGAACGATAGCATGGAACCAAGCTAATAAGAAATAAAGTCTAGCTCTTTCGTTTGGTGCTTTCATCATCCTGCTAGCTGGAACCTTTAAGAAAGTTTAAAAGTAAGGTTAGGTTCTTGATATTATGTCAACATATTGAGAAACAATACTGTGAAATACTTCAAATTTGATGCTCAACACTGAAAAAGATGAAAAGTCAAAATGTTAAAAATGACCCCAAAATTAAGCCAAACATAACATTGAATGACAGCTGAACTGTTAATACTTATGCACTTAATACAATCAAGAACTTGAGCTGCTATAAAACTAAATTAGTTAAAGCTTGACTTGAAGATATGTGAACTGGCTTGAAGTGATATTTTTAGTTAAAAATAAATAAAAGAAAAAATAATTTATGATTTCAAAATATTGTACTCACAAAGCTGAAAGTTCTCAATAGGTTAGCTCTTATTCCTGGTGGAGGCTCGCAAACCAGAATTCTACCAGCTCTTAGTAAGTTGACGGGTAGTTTGGGATTAATTTCCATTGTGAGGAACAACCTAAAGTTACTATGCGGCTGTTGAGAATGCAACTTCTTTTCAAGCTGAACCAACCACTGTGGCGCCAAATGAACATTCTTCAACATAACCCACCTGAAAAAAAAATTATCAGTACAGATGTTCCAAATAAACTTTTGCAATCCCACCTTCCAGTCTTACAAGCCATATTTATCGCCCTATCTGCCTGGTTGAAACCTTCCGCAGAACCAATAGCAATGCTTGAAATTTGTTTGTTTAATTCTGCTGCCAAATCATCGACACGACCAGATGCATCGAAGCCAGGTACTGAACATAAGAGTACAGGTACACTGGCTCGAATTTCTTTATCGATACAAGTACTGAGGTCTAATTCTTTTTCGGCATTTGGCATGAAATCATCTCCTAGAACAGCACTTACAAAGAGTTGACCTGCTGCAATAACTCTATCTGGCCTAAAGGCTTGTATAGCCAAAAGTTGGTACATAGCTAAACTAACTGGGCTTAACTGTCTTTCTTCTATCCATAAACCGGGTACACACTGTTCTGGGGTGCTCTGTTGAAGCCAGGCGCCAAATTCTGGCATTTCTTCAATCTTCATAGGTAATTTCTTGAAGGCTGGTAACCTAAAATTTGAAAAATTGGCAGATGAATTTTAGGTCTATGAATGACAAGATTGAATTTTGATAATAGCCTAATTATATTGACCTTGAAGAGAGCCGAGTCATAGCCTCTTGCTGTTCGCTGTTCAGACCGTCCAATGTTGGCCCTGAGGAAGTATTGAACACTCCTTCCTTTCCTCGTAAAAAGAAATCGAATTCTTGGTCCAGACTAGGTTCGATGTTCCTTTGAGATGTATACGGCATAATAAAATAGCAAATGTTAATCTATCATTGTGCAGCATTCCTCTTGCAACTCTTTCATAGCAAACCTTGAATATAAAAGGTCCAATTCATAACTCTACTAATAAAAAAAAATATAATATTGAATTCCACATCTGCAAGAGGGTATATGCATGAAATTTTCTTTCAGATGAAGTTTATTATTTTTGAAAAATTTTGTTACTAAATGCGGTGTGAATATTCGATAATTTACATTTTAATCAATGAAATATGCAATAAAGTGAGAGCGAACTATCAAATGAAGGAACTCAAGGCCAAAGGTGATGCAAGGTGTGACGTTGAAATTATATGTCAACACAATGTCGTTCGGAAGACCTCGTGCCGGTTCGTGTTCGCGCTGCGAGTTACAGAATGCAAATCCTCTGAAGATCTCTTTATTAAACGTCGGCATATACCCTATTATCAAATTAGAAACAAGTAAACTTACCGTGAATAAATCCTTCGTGATGATGTTCAACCTTGCCTGATACTCGGATATACCCTCTAGGTGAGGATTGCTCAACAGCACACTACTAAACATATCCAAAAACATTTGTAAGGAATACTGATACAGGAAATGAACCTGGTTGAGGCTGTCCATTGTGAAGTAAGTATTACTACACGCCTGTGATAATGGAAGGTACTGCTGGGACACAGTCTCAATTTCAGATATAACCTTATCTGTTTCTTCGACTTTCTGTCCAATCTCTGCAGCTTCTTGCTTGAGAGTTTCCAAAGTTGTTATAACGCTATCGTCATCCAAAATTTTTCCTTTGGCATCGTTCAATGCTTGCAGCAAAGATTTTTCAAGTTGTCTCAGACGGAGATGGAATTCACCTTGTAATTTGAGAAGATCTGATCTCTTAGCATCTATGTCTGGACGTTCTGCTTTGAGCACTTGATTTAAACATTGACTTTGAAGAGAACTTCTTGTTACGGTGAAATTGACAAAAGTTACTCTCGAGCATATGTCCGGAGGGAATTCGACTGTAGGATCTCTTGTTGAAAGGAAAATAACAAATGATGGGGATAAGTCGATATCTTGATCGCCTAAAGTTATCAAAACGCGACCTCCGGTCCTTCTTAATTCTCTGTTTAATACCGGGTTCAGTATTGGATCATAATTTTCCACGTCTTGTACTAAAAGTGGGTTACCAAAACGTAGAGCTGATTCTAAATTCTTACGGAATGAGTCGTCCAAGAAACTTGTTTTGGTTATCTTTTTATCTTTGAATTCGTTCATGATGTATTCTGTAGCTTGGCCAGAAGGATCGATGATAAGTGGATACCTGTTATATCTCTTCAACATAATGGCATTTTCTGTACATAAATCATCTGTGGGCAATGCATTTGCTTGCCAACGGAGTCTTTCATCAGGATTTGAAAGGTATTCCGTCCTTGCAATATCAGCTCTAAACTGTATATTAGCAAGTGCTAAATGTTGACACCAAGTACCAAAAAGATTCTGACGATAATGTTGGTCGAAGTAACCACCATATGCAATAAATGCAGATGATAATAAGACATCTCCAATAATAGTCGACATCTGTGATTTGAATGTTTCACTAGAAGCTTCCCATCTTTGCCTTTCAATGACTAAAGAAGCTAACAAAGCTATTGATCGATCCACTTTAGCTTGAACATTTCCTAAATCTGTCTTTATAGCCTGAGCCTGAGCGATAAGTTGGGCATATTCTTCTTTGTACGACGCTATACTTTGTTCTAATTGACTTATCAAATTCTTCACTTCTTCACCTCTATTCTTGTTTGTTTCTGCTTGACGTTCCAATGAGCTCAATTCCAACCTTAGCGGTTCAACTTTCTTGAGCATATCAGCGTAAAGAATTTGTGCCATTGCCCATTTCACCAAAGGACCGCAAGCATTACTGGCATGGTTAACTTTTTCGAAATTGTAATCTGGATTGTTCAAGTATTTACTCTTCATTTTTTCTCTGACTTCATCACTGTATAATGAAAAAGCAATATAAGGATGAATGAATATTTCAACATATCAAGACAAAATTCTTTGATGAATTCCGTCAGGGCTACAGTATGTCAAGTTCCAACGATACTGATATTGCATAACGAAATTGACCAAATGTTTTGTGAAAACACAAAGATACACATGCATTTCAATTTCAATAGCATACTAGAGAAATAAATAGCAGGAAAAATTGGAGCATACTACTTATAATTCAATCATTGTCCCATTTTATTCGGAGTTAAAGAAATTTGGAATAAAACGATCTGTTGAGGTTAACAATCTTTTGAAACTGTATGTGGCAAAGAATAAGATATTGAGTACTTAGTGAAGAAATTTCCAAACTTTAATCAATATACAATAGAAAACGATATCGAGAAACGTTAGGAAAAGCAAAATCAGAAAATGCATAAAAAATAACATCATATTCTAAAAAGGCTCATGCATACCTAATCTCCTCTGTATTGAAATTGTTTACAACAATGTTGATGAAATTGTCACGCATGATGACAGCTCTTATAGACTTCCAGTCACTTGCATTTTCTCCGAGTAGCAAGCAAATGGATTCTAAAGCCAATTTAACCACTGCAGGAGGATTTGCCATTGTTCTGATTTCGACCAATTGTTGTTTTTTGATTGCCTTTACAGCTGTACAAATGAAACAAGAAAAATATGCAATATGCAAAAATAAAATTCACAAGCAAAGTTTAAAAGCTGTATAGAAAATAACTATAAAAAATAAAAAGGACAGGTCAAAGTGTCAAGCTACAATTATTTATATACATTAAAAAAAGGATTGAACTAAATATATTCAATTTTGAACACCAATTAGAAGTATTATCACTTGGTATTTTACTATGGAAAAGTATTCAACTCAAATCATTTTCACTATCTATCATCCTGATGCAAGGTCTAGGAATTCAAATACAGTGAAAGCAATAGACAATATGCATACAGAAATTGGCACATAGGGAACATTTATTGAAGGCATGTAAATCGCCTTACGTTAAATTTTCACTGGTGAAGTTAACAATTGTTGCTATAAAATTATCTCTCATTATAACAGATCTAATTGAGCGCCATTCGCTGGCATTCTCTTGAAGTAGGAGACATACTGATTCCAGCGCCATCTTAACACTAGTTGGTGGATTTGCCATGGATCTAACCTCAACCAAATGCTGCTTCTTTATAGATTTTACAGCTGATAAACGTATGCATTTATTAAAATCAATAAATAATGTTAATTATTGCACTTAGGATGTATTTAAGGTAAGTCTTATAGGAGTAGAAATGAATGTGAAAAAAATAAATATTACCATTTTGAGCATCAATAACAGCTGGTTCCACTTGGGCTAAATCAGCCATAACTTCTTGTCGTTTTTGTTCAATATGCACAGTTTGAACAGCTAATTGCTGTTGAATTTCTTGACTTTGCACCTTTTTCTTTTCAGCTTCTTGTTGATCTTTCACCATTTGCTTAAGCTTGGCATTAGCAGCATCGTTTTTGGCTTGAAGCTCCTGGATTCATAACATCATCGAAATGAAAGTGAATTCAACATCACACAAATTAAAAACTCACCTGTTTTTTAACGGCCAAACTTTTCTGCATTTCTTCGACTTGTTCTACAGTTTCAGCAATCTTGCTTAGACCAACATTCAAATGAAGTTGTTGTTCTTCTAAATCTGATCGTTTTTCATTATATAATTTCACAAAATGATGGATAAAGTCAAGATAATGTCTTGGAGTAATTGCCATAGTGCGGCTGCCCCTCTTTGCTAAACGAGCGTTTGCTTTATGTAATGTTTGATGTACATAAACACATGCGTTTATAACAGCTTCCCTATGACATGGAGTGGCACTAATCAAAGTGCAGACAGCAGGGAAGAAGTCCGGAGCTTTCCACTGGGGTCTATCCAAGTCGAGTCTATTCGTGAATTCTTTTCCGACTTGATATAAGGCGCCATCAGACCAATCTCCGAACCAGTTAAGAACACATCTGTTGAAAAGGGCAGGAGATGTTGCAGCCCTATCTTTCAATCCGTCAGTGGACGGATTCATTGTGAAAACTACATGAAGATTTCGCATAACTTGCTGCGTAAACCATTTGTATAACTCGTCGTTGGAATCCAACATAAGGCCTTCTCTTTGCGCTCCTTCTTTACACTGTGTCATCAGCGTAGTATATTCATCTCCCTCAAAGAGCCCAGGTACTTCTCCGTTTGCCAGTAAGGTATTCATTCGTTCCAAGAAACTTGAGTCTAGCATATTGGATTCATCAAGAATGAATGCAATCTTTTCATCTTTACAACCACTCCTTCTCAGCACTTGTCGTAGATCTTCATCAAAATCTTCTGCTGTGTATTTATTGTGTACCTGAAATTTATTTTTTAGCAACGCATGTTAACTATACTCATTTTTATTTAGTCACACACTTATCCATGACTTAGGATTTTTGCGTTGGTATCCATGCTTTCCGACATTTCTTTGAGCATGACATTGCCTGTTGTCAAGTGTCATTTCGATATCATGAAAGACAATAACCTAATAGGTCATCAGCCATCTGATATTTTGGAAATATCTTAAACTAATTGGTGTTTTATAAGATTCCAAAAATAATATCTGAAGACCAGGCATGATAGGAGAATTTTAATAAATCCATTTTAACAGGATCTTTTTTGCGATATAGACAACAGTGTGTATTAATCTGACATGAAAACAAAAAACTAACCAAACTTTTTGAAATGTGTCGAATTTCCAGGGAACCCTGGTTGATTAAATAAAAATGCACAGAGCATATGAGCTTACCTTGATTTGGAAAATAGAAAGACCATTCATCCAAGCAACAAAACGAGATAGGGTTGTTTTACCAGCGCCAGATACTCCAATGAGAAGTAAATGACCTTGAGGCTGTCTGAAAATCCTATCTATCCTCAATACGTGATCTAAAACTTCATCGAATAGGACCAGAGGAACATCCAGTTGTTCCTCATAGAAGACCTTCAATCGAGCCTTAACGTATTCTCTCAATTCTTCTCTATCGACTGGAATATAATCTTTAGATAACCAGTTGCTATATAAGATCGGACGCTCTAAAGCGCTTTCGCAGTTAGCTGAAGGAAAGTGTTTCAGCGCAACTGCATCGATATTTTCATTTGTCCATCTTCGTTCTGTATCGTCCACTAATCTGTCTTGGAAAAGACGCAGAGCTTCATGAGCCCATAATCTCACCAAACCTTCAACTGCCAAGTTGTCTAAAGGCCTAAAAATTATTAAATAGATGCAATACTGATACATGCCATTAGTTTTTACAAATCACATGATCACTTGGATGATAAACAAAACTAATATTATTGAGACCACAAAATAAGTAATTTCGACGTCAGTTTTCATCAGTTCTGTGATCTGTCTGTCCGTTTTAACCACAGATAGTAAAATAAAGGTTTCTGAAGGAATCTTTAATTTCCCAAGAGAAAAATAATAATAAATGGCGAAATATGATTTCTTTTAGCTATCATTCATGTTAACATACCAACATATGGAACAGCTGATCTTTGCTTATCATCCAAACTGTCAACTGACAGATGACTGAAATGTCAAATTCCTAACCTTATTGCTTCACATATTCCTCTAACCCATCTCGTCATTTCTCTCGGAGAGTAGACATAATGAGGTTGCATATCCTGTGTGAATCTGTCTTGGGAAGCCAAGTAGAATTCAACCATAGCATTTGTTAAAGGCCCGGCATAACCTTTGAGGCCTGGTGCTAGTCTGAGCATAGCTCGAGTGAAAGTTCCATAAATTTGTTTCAGAGACGTTTCTCCAGGATAATCTACGTAAATAACTGGAACATGACGTAAGAATCTATGTGATAGAGGTTTTCTTCCTGGATCTGTAGGTGGATTACAAGCACCAACAAACTGAATACGTTCCAGGGATACCCAAGTCTGGTCGGACGCTCTGTAGAAACCTTTTTGCTCTACTATCTGTCTTAAAAACATGATGACTCGCTGAGTGCCATACTGATCCATATCTGGCAAGTTTATTTCATCACAGAAGAGAACAAGCCATTTTCCGAGCTGAAAGAATAAATAAATAGGTTTATTAAGTAATACAAATACAAGTCCACCAGTTATAGTATAGAACTTACTTGAATGGGGGACAAAATCACTCCATTGGGAGTTTTACGATATTCACAATAGTGATCAAATGTCTTCAGCAATAATTCTGGACTGGTTGCTGAGGAGAAGTTGAGACCAACAACTTCCATGTCTGGTAAGGCTCTCAAAGCCGAGAATAGAGTCATTGTTTTACCTGAACCAGGTGGACCACAAAGCACTGAAAATAAGATTAAAAATGAAAATGAAATAAAATAACAGCTATAAGAGCAACATACCAAGTGGTTTATGTTCAGCTAGCCAAGTATAAAGTAACGATTCGTGCCTAACAGTATCAAGTGTAGGCACTACAACATCAGGCGATGCTACTTTGTGTGTTTCAACTTCAATTTGTGGTACTTTATTAGACCAGGGCGCCCATTCACCGTCAATATTGACTTCGTTGTCAATAATGTTATTTGTAGAAGCTGGTAGAGGTATTGTCGTAACAGAACGGATGAAGTCTCCAAGATCTGAACGAACTTTCAACTTGGCATCTCCAGCAAAACTCCATAAAATAGAATAAACCAAACATTTCGTTATGTATTTTTCAATTTGTTCGTTTGGCATAGGAAATTCGGAATGATTATGATTGTACTGTAGAACATTTCTGACACACTGATTCAACATTGAGAATAATGAACTTAATGCTCTCAATCTTGTAAAGTCCATTATATGTTCTTGGGTGTTGGCATACTCCAGACATTTTACCACAAGCCCATCTGGACCTAGGTAAGGCTGAAGAATGTTGGCGACATCTATTTGTACCTAAAGAAAAATTTGAATTTATGAGACAGAAACAAATAAAAATGAACTTAGATACCTGTAGAGTTGGAGATAAGATGTCTTCTTTGTTTTCTGTAGTTTTACCAAAACTGTCATCCTCGCCTTCTTCAAGAGGAATATTTTTGAGTCTGAGTATGTAATTTTCAAATATCATCTCAGTTGATAACACGTCTTCAGAGAACCAAACCATACCACAACGGGATACTGTTGCCAAGGTTGCATATTTCAAGTCTTGCACCTAGATATTATTAATTCAAGAAAATTTATGAACAAGTAACAGGATATATCGATAAACTCACCTCAAACATTATTCTAACATTAGGAGGTAGGGATAGACGTTCACCGTTGGGCAATGTTAATAGTTTGTTATCGTCAAGAACTGAATTGAGGTTTTCAACCCATTCAGGGTCTACATCCCCATCGAAAATGATCCACTGTCTTTTATTTATCTCACCTCTTACATTGTCTATGATTTTTCTGCAAGGAATATTTTACTTATTTACTGCCATGAATGTAACATTAAATTGATATAAAAAAAATTACACAAAAGGTATTAACGTTAAATTTATCTTGATATCTTAATTCTATATTTTCAATATTATCCAAACTCTAAGCACTTGAGCATATTCCAGTATAGTTCTTAGATATGTTTTGTAAATTTCAATAGCCATTACTGAATTAAATATGACTAAAAAGCCCTTTGAATAAAGTTTATTATCGTTTTTGACTTCTCAAGTGAGTTGATATGTATATTCCAATTCTAATCCATATTATCTCTTATTGTACTTCCCATTTCTTTTTGTTTTATTTAATGGTAACAGCCAAAACAAAACCAATTTTTCATAGCTTCATTTCCTTATATAATTTATTATAATTGGTTTTTAGGTCATTGTAAAAAATTTGAAAGAAAAGGACCACAAACCGAACCATGAGGAACTCCACTTACAACTTCTATAGTATCAAACAGGACCTAGTTAATACTAACACCTTCAGGAATACCCATAAAATATTCTGGTTTTTCGTATACAGTTGCACAGTTTGGGATGAATTTGATTATTGATGGATATTTTGGCCTTAAAGTGTTTTATGTTTCATTGAATTATTTTCACGACTTTGAGTAGAAAAGTTCCTTCTTTGATCGATTCAAAATCAACGGCCCCATAATTAAAAAAATTTGAATGATATTCAAACAACATAATAATATGATTTTCACCTCAGTATGTGAGTGAAGAGACCATCTGTCCATTCTCTGGTGTTGGGATCAAGAACACCATACAACGCTTCTTTGCTAATAGCTTTTGGATCTATAACATGGGCTACTCCTTCAATACCCTCAAATCTTTCCAGTGCCTTTAGAAGCACTCTCCATGCGCTACTCTTTCCTGACCCACTAGGCCCAACCATCATCAAACCATGATTGAGGTTAGATATTTGATATAATTGTAAAACCTAGGAGCATTTTGAAAAGGTTAATATCAATAACTATTTGAACAAAAATATGATAGGTATTTTTTGCATACAGTAATACATGCAAAGATATTGACTGAAATATAATAATAGAGCAATAAAATTACAAAGATGAAGTAGAGATTTGGTGCATGAAATATTTTAAAATATAGTAGTTTCGATGTACCCTGCTGTGCCAACACATAGATTTATAACAAAAAACGCTTTCATAACTTAACAGTTCCTTACAATAAGAACAGATAACCTATAAAAAATAAACTTTTTTATCTTTTATTTGATCTCAATAACTTATATCTATCTTATCAACAATAGAAAAGTTGTTTGAACTGTTCTTTGCAAGAATGAGAACAGCAGCTTATTTGGAAAAATAAAATTTTTAGATCTATGATTTCATTGTGTACAGAGGGATCATTTAAGATACACCCTATATCTACTATCATACAAAAAATTATAGCTCTTTCAAAAATACCTTCTCCACCCAGGTTTCTCCAACAAAACTTTTCTGTGTAGCATGTAATAAATATGTGCAATTGAAACAAAAAAACTATATAAATATATGGAAGACAATTTACCTTTTCCATCCATAATGATCCTTGTTCATCACCCTCTCCACAAACTAGGAATTCTTCCTGGCAAACTTTTTTGATTTCATCCTTGAGACCTAGAATGTTAATAAACATAACAAACCAAAATAAAAAGAATTTTTTCAATGTGAGAAACAAGAGTTTGATTCCTCAAAATACCCACCTTTCATTTCAGCTCTGGTATAAACAACATTAGGGAATACATCGTTCAGAAGACTAAAGAGTAACGGAATATCTTCGGCAACCAATTTGGGCACCATGGTCTCGCACACGGACTGAATCAAAATTTCTTGCTCCGGAAGATTCTCAGCAATGCTGGCTTCATCTATGTTAGTTTCGCCACGCTGAGACATTCCCTCTTTGATACGTTGAATTCTGTCCCTCTTAACATTACCGGCAGATATAAGAACAGATTTTAGTGCTCGAAGACCAAAATCGTAATGGGACTGATTAGACAACTGCTCATCGCACAACCTAGAAAAAATAGAAAATTAGGAATGACTTGATGAATTAGTGTTTTGAGGTTGCTCACTTGAAGAAAGGCACTATTTTACAGGCAAGTTTTTCTGCTGATCTGAAACCTTGCGAGAATAACATAACCTCTGCTATGAGTTGCCTATCAGGTGTTGTCATAGCTAGAGATCGGAATAATTTTTTCAAATTATCTGGGAGATTGGATCTTCCAGCATAGCCTGGATTCATCGTTATGAATATTGCCATGTCTGGAGATACTTTGACTTGTTTTCCAACCAACTCCACATTTATGCCTGAAAAGCAGAATATGTAAGTTTTTATTCTCAATTTCTTTGAGTAAGTTGTTCAAAAATGCCTATATTTTACATACAGGATAATGATGAAGCATTGCCTTTAGCCATATCTTTTTCCATTTGTGATTTCAAAGCTTCTTGAATAGTTTGTATTTGTTGGGAAACAGCTGATAACATTCTTTCTTCCAACCTATTAAATTCATCGAAGCATCCCCATGCTCCTACCTGGCAGAGCCCTACAAATATTCTTCCCATAGCTTGGAAATCAAAGGTTTCGTCGCAGTTGAATACAAGAACAAATCGGCCAAGCTGATTTCCTAAAGCTTTCACTGATTCTGTTTTACCAGTACCAGCAGGACCTAAAAAATATCATGAATATTAAAAATGAAAGTTATATTTTATATTCATAAAGATAATTACCAAACGGTGATCCACCAAGTCTTGCTTCCAAAGCCTGCGTCATAGTCAGGTAGCAACGATCGGTTAAAGGTGTTTGAACCAGTCTATCCTGAACACCCAAATATTCGAAACCGTAGTAAAACCTAGCATTTGCCATGTGTATTGTCAGTTGTTTAAGTACTTCACTCTGTCTAGGATCAAAATAAAATCTCATTTCACATAACCATTCGAAAGCTTTGTTGCTGCATACGCCATTAGCGATAAGACGTCTGCTTACAGTTCTCTTGTGAACAAACTCATTAATCAAATGTTCCAACTTCTTCCGTCTGAGAGCTGGTTGCTCTTGAAGAACTGAATCCGCCAAAACATTAAGAGTGTTCTCAACTTGTTGCAGAACCTTCTCAAGAGGTCCTTTTTGTTTTTCTCCGTTCATTTTAACTAAAGCTCCTTCCACATCTTCACTCCAGAGAATCTGAGCTGCTAGAACGACTATTTGAGCCTCATATTTATCAACCCATTGCATGTATAGATTGGGATCGATTCCCTCTTTGAACTGCTTGATATCTTGAACAGCGTTTGCTAAACTTGAGGCTAAGGTGAATCTCATTTCCTTTTCTACCAGGGTTAGCCATTCATTGATTTTGGGGTATTCGATTGTGGAGACTGGATTGCAGAATAACACCTTGAAGGGAACACAGAAACAAATTAAAGAAAGGAAACTAGGAAAACTCATGAAGGATTGGAGAAAATATGAACTTTTGGATAATTCAAAAACAGTAATCAAGTTATCAAGAGCTGAGTGAAGACCAAATATCTCTTCTCAACAAAGGTCTCAAATTGTCCACAGGGCCTAAAGGGATACCAAAAATGGATATCATGTTAGCAGCAGAAGAAACAGAAAAAAAAAGTTCAAAATCCTGAGAACTACAATCCAACAATGTCATAGAATTGTCAACAAAATAAGAACATGCCTTGAAACTGGTGAATACTGCACTTCAGTGTTTTTAGTATGTAAAACAAGCATTCGACAGGGTCTGACATGAGGGACAAGTTAAAGAAAATTTTACCTGATCGTTTCTATAGAATATTAAAGTCATATTTGATTGATAGATACATCCAAATTAAAATACAAGAATCACTTTCAGATTACAAGATCTTAAGATCTGACGTTCCACAGGGTAGCGTACTCGGGCCTATACTCTACCTGATATTCACATCGGATATCCCACAAACTGAACAGTCGATCATAGCAACGTTTGCAGATGACACAGCAAATATAACATCAGATTCAGACCCATTATTGTCATCAAAAAAATTGCAAAATCATCTTGATACAATGAATCTGAATGGCTTCAGATATGGAAGATAAAAATTAACACCCAGAAATCAGCCCAGGTTACCTTCACCAATTAAAAAAGGGAGACCTCCTCAAGTTAAATTACAAAATGCACCCATACCTATCCATACAGAGATCAAGTACCTGGGACTATATTTGGATGAGAAACTAACATGGAGAACCCATATAAAAATGAAAAGGAGACAAGTTGACATGCAGGTGAAGAAAATATACTGGCTATTGAACAGAAGATCCAAGCTGTCCCTAGAAAATAAGGTGACAATCTATAAATATATCTTCAAACCGGTATGGACATATGGAATTGAACTATGGGGATGTTCAAAGCCCCCAAATACGAAAATACCGGAGTCTTTCCAATCAAAGAAGTATGATGGCAGGAGCGCCCTGGTATGTAACAAACCAGAGCCTACAGAATGATTTGGGCATAAAATCCATAAAAAATACCATTAAACCAAAAAATCAATAAGTACAAAAACCAAACAACAAACTATGAGAATACTATGATAAGGAATCTCTTTACCCAACCCCTCTTAGAGATGAGAGAAAAGAACCTGGCCCGAAGGCTTCCTAGAGGAATAATGGTACGGAGAACCATTGATGGATGGTACCCGACACATGCCATGAAGTAGTACATATCATTAACTTATTACTATATTTAGTAGATTGTAAATATGCAAATGAATAAACAGAAAAAAATCTTGAGAAAGCTGAAGAATTGTTCAAAGTAACTTGAAAAAGTCTTCAGACCACAGATAATTAAAAATTTGATCTAGTTTTCGGAGTTCTGTCAATTTGACACTTATTAGTGAAAATTGAAAAATTTTCTGATATAGATAGCCTTTTAAAAAAGCTAATTTTTTGCTCTGAAAACGACAGAAGATGTCTGTCGAAACGTTGGTAACAAGTAAGATGTTTATTGCCCAAATAATAATTATACAAGAGTTCAATCATCAAATATATTCCGTCCACAACTATCAATAGAATTAGTACTTACTTCTTCTCCTTCTCTAGATGCTATACCCTTAATAATGGTATTATCCTCGTTTAGTATAATAGAAGCAACTCCAGCAAACATTTTCTTGAAGTGTTTTTGAAGCCTCGCGATATTTTTGCTGTTACCGATGATTTCTAACAGATCCTCATCTCCAACAAAATAAAACCTCGGAAACGACGTACGTTCCCTTTCGAGATATTCTCCCAATGCCTTCTGTATTTTTCCCAATAGATCTGCAAGACGTTCTAACGCTCTTTGCACACCGGGTATATTAAGTACATCCATGACCATCGGAGATTTACCAACTTTCTTCATCAATCCTAAGAACTCAGAACTGATACTTTGAAACCTGGAGGTTTCCACTGGTAAGAGTGTCTTGATGTCTGCACTTCCCGAAAAAATACCTTCTAAATAAACCCAGCGACGTTGTACGTCGATCCATACATCGAATAATGCATTGATCCTATTTAATTTTTCCTCCCACGTTAGGGCTTCTTCTTCAAAGACCTTATAATACGGAGAGAGTTTCATGGCGGCAACGGAATTGATGTGTTCTTTAACTTTATTGAATAAATCATCCCATCCTCTGATTAACTTACATTTATTCTGATAATTAATCAAGTCTAATTCGTATGTTTGCCAAGATTCTCGAACCTGCTTCAAGAACTCTTCCAATGCCATTTCTCCCTGAGCGACTAATATAACATCTTTCACAATATTTTCATTTTTCAACAAGTTAACATCCCAAACTTGTCCCAAGGTTAAATCGGATAACACCCAGTTAACACGTAGCTGTTTCATCAGCTGTTTCCAATGTCTCTCTTTCAAAGCATCAGATTTTAACTCAGTGATCATCATATTCACTTTAGTATAAGTCTGGAGTGTTTTCTTCACATATTCATATGAAGCATATTGTCTTAATCTTGCCGGTAATTCCTTCAACTGTGTCGACATAGCATCTAGTTGTTGACGTAATTTTCTAGGTTGTACTGACAACCAAGGTTTCTCTCTTATTTCATCTATTTGAGTCCATATTTTTGATAATTCAGACCAAACTCCTCTCAGGTCTTGAAGTTCTTCAAAGACAACTTGCATCTTATCTTCACTGGTGCTAACACCACCTAGTTCTTGAAGTTCAAGGGCTTCCTTAGCTTTAGCAACGTTATCTCTCTCTTCCTTCAATCTGGCATATTTACTTTCGAATAGTTGCAATTGTGTCAGAGCTTCATCGGGTTTAAGATGACCTTCAACAGGTTTGCTCTTCTCCCAGTCGGTTAAGAAATCGTTGGTTCTTGTTTCCACAGCCTTATCTTCAGCAACTATCTTTTGTTGTAAGCTAGCAACTTGTGTCTGTATGGAAGAATCTTTTCTCTTGATAATTTCGTTGAAAGCTCCCCATTCTCCATCTAAATTCTCCACGTGCAACCAACTTGTTGGGAATTGGAACCTCTGCCGTTCTAAGATTCTCTGGCCTTCTCTGTATGTTTCCACCTCTTTCTCCCATGTCTTAAACAATTTTTGTTAACCTGTGTTAGGAACAAAATAACACTTTTCTTACCTTCATATTTCTCTTCAATTGCTGTACATAGGTTATGAAAGTTACCGCATCTGATGTACTAGCTGCTTCTATACTCTGGAGCTCCAAGTCATTTCTAGATTTGGAGATGTTAGTATGGAAAGATGCCATCGCATTTCCCAGAAGAGTTCCAAATTTACCAAGGGTATCTTTATGCCAAGAGTCATATTTGAGGGAAACCTTGCTTTGGACCTTGGCGAAATCAATCACAACCGGACCGAATTCTCTTCTTGTGTCTGATGTATCAAAGGTAGTTCTCGTTTTTCTTGAAAATTAAAGAAACATAGATTCAATAGACAAACGGGACTCTCTAACCTAACTTTTAATAGACGATCATCGTGAATCACCCTGTATATTGTGAATGATAGTTCAAATGCACAGAAAATTGAAGCAAGACTTTGAGGGATAATCTCTACCGCTTGTGACAACGAAAGGGCAAGATGGCCGCTTTTCAAATCTGACAATTACATAACCTACGCAGTTTAGACTATCCCTCAGCGTCGAATTCATAAAACCCTTCTGTTGGCTTCAAACCTTTCTTTACATTCACAGTATTGTTCTTAAAAGTATATGAAACAAAATATATCATAACCTAAACTCAAGTAGCGAGTCTTACTTTATGTCATTCAAGCATTCCATCCACAAGCTTATATCTTCTCCAAGGCTACCATATAGTTTTTCGGCCTGGAGATCCCACAAGGTTTGGTAAGTCAACCATTCATTAACGTAATTCCTTATTTCTGAAATTTTTGCTTCAATGGCTGTATAGGCATTTTCTAAGGGAGCCGAGAGTAGTGGCAACTTCGTTAAAATGTTTCTGTAGGTTTGGGTATTTGGTTTATCGACTCCAACTTGATATCGACTACTTTGTAATCTTTGTTGAGAAGTGACGATGGCTTGCCAAGCGAAAAGTTGCTGCATTATTTGAAATCTTGCTTCTTCGATACTAGGGTATAAGTACATAGTTTGATTAGTTATTCTAACTTCATGTATAACCACTTGAATTTGTGGATCACCTCCTGGTTTGTGTGTTGGTTTGTCCGGAGCGTCTGTATCCATACTGAGATCAATTTCTTTCTTTTTACCGCTCAAAGCTTCAGTCCATGCTTCAATACCAGCCTTTAAATAAATGATAGTTCAAAAACATAACCTCAACTTGAGTTCTAGCTTATTATACCTGTAAACGTCTAGCTAAATTCTTTTCAACTTCTTCATCCAATTTATTCACCCAAATATGTAAATTTGAGTATTGCTTCAGAGACAGATCGTCTACAGCGTGTTGAATTTTAGCGAGGATGTCTGAAAATGTGGCCGCAGAATATGGACATGTTTCAAGAGAGCGCACGTCAACTTCCAGTTGTTCTCCCACAATGACAAGTTCTTCTACTCTCTCTTGAAAACTGACAACAAGGTCCGATAAACGTTGAACATAAGAATCAAGTTTGTAACTTTCCCATACCAACTGGATTCCTTCTGATATCACGTTTTGAACGTCCTTGCGCATACCTGCTACCAGAGGAATGATACTTGCTTTGTCTTCAATCTGAAAAATATCAAGAACAATAATGGATGTGCATCAGAAGAAAGCTAAAGTTTTGATGCATAGATCAACATTTCACATTCTGAATTTATAACGTATTTTAGAAGTTTCTTTCTAGTGGTGAATTAAACATGTATATTTTTTCCATTTCTGATTCGGTATTACAAGACTCTCTTCGAATAATTGAAGCATATTTTAGAAAGATTAATTCCTTAAAAATCAAATAAATCAAAACATATGTCATAAAGTTGTTCGTTACCGTTACATAACAGAACAGTATAACTACTAACTTCGATGCCACTTGGATCTACTAGATTTGAAGGAAGAAGTTTCAGAATATATTTTAAAAACGAATGAATAAGTATTATTTGCTATGCTTTTTGATAAGTTATTAATATTCAATATGCAATACAAATCAAGACCAAAAATATTGAGTATATCCTTCATCACCAATAATGTTAATCAAAATTTTTTTCCGAATAGGATCTGACAATGCTGCTTTTCAATGTGTAATCGCAATAGTATATTCTAAAACAAGTTGCAGAATGGGCACCTATTCCAACACGAATGCGAAATTCGAAAACTAGGGACGAAGGAGCAACGAGTATTACACGATATTTTCTCTATTTCAGTCAAGAATTGTGAGAAATTTATTGGAATTCAATGAAAAATTCAGATTATACCTCCTAGTGCCTTTTGTATTTTATTTTCGCAGTTGGTGTGACTGATACGAAAATTGACAGATTATAGAATTTGAATAGTGCGTTCAAATCTCTACATGGTTTAATATTGACAATTGACATGTAATGGACGCGTGTTGACATTCGAAAGGATAGGATGTCAGTGTTGTCAACCACAAAACGAAAAATATAACTAAAAACAATGCTGTAATGGGTTCATTACAGCACTGTTTTTAGTACTGTAATGAACTCATTACGACACTGAAATAGAGAAATGATCTTATATGATAGAAAGATCATAACTTTTGAAAATTGGTCACCTTAACTTTTAAAAAATCTGACAATTTTAGAAAATTCTTTAATTTTCACTAATAATTGTCAAGTTGACAGCTTTTTTTAAAGCTAATTATTGTCTTGAAAACGACAGAAGATATCTGTCGAAACAAAGGTAACAAGAACATTAAGAGATGGTAGTTATGGCCAAAATAATAATTCTACACGAGTTCAATCAAAAAATTTCTTGTACCTTTTGCTTAAATTACTTTTTATTTCTTCAGATATCTAACAGTAAAAGTCACAGTAAAAACAGAACAGCCATTTCAGAGATTTAGTCCATATATGTATCCATATGATAAAATTGATTATTTTCAGGTAACAAGCAGATACTCCAACATTATTTATATGCTGAGAGTTTTTTGTGTTCATTCATTTTATTATTTATTCAATTAAATATTTTCTACTTATTTATTTCATTCTGTTTATTCCATTATATTTTCTATTCATTTATTTAATTTTATGAATTTTCTTTCATTTTTTGTCTTCAAAATGAATTCATAAACAAATTTGAAATTTTTTTGCAGCCGTTTGACTAGTAGTATCATTTCTCCTAGTGAAATTCCACTCTCCAACGCCGAAGCAAAGAAAGTCTGACCACGGTTTGAATATGAAACGACATTCTTCTGTTCGTAGATCTCTGCCAAGATGGTGTCACAAAGTTTAAAGAAGAAAACACACCTGCTCAATTTTCTTTAGTGACAAGTTTGAGTAGCCTTAATATCGATGATCATGAGGCAGATCAGGTAGTAAATGGAAGAGTCTCCGGTCTACCATAGTAAAACACATTTTTTTAATTCATTATAACTCTCTTCAAGGGTTATATTTTCTCTATTTCAGTCAAGAATTGTGAGAAATTTATTGGAATTCAATGAAAAATTCAGATTATACCGCCTAGTGCCTTTTGTATTTTATTTTCGCAGTTGGTGTGACTGATACGACAACTGACAGATTACAGAATTTAAATAGTGCGTTCAAATCTCTACATGGTTTAATATTGACAATTGACATGCAATGGACGCGTGCTGACATTCGAAAGGATAGGATGTCAGTGTTGTCAACCACAAAACGAAAAATATAACTAAAAACAATGCTGTAATGGGTTCATTACAGCACTGTATTTAGTACTGTAATGAACTTATTACGACACTGATATAGAGAAAATCCATTTATCCAACTGATTTCTTTGTTGGCAACCTATTCAGAATTTAAAACATGATTAAACTTCCTGAATATCATAATTTGACATTTGTAATCTATGAATTACTAAAACAATAATATACGGGATTAAAATAGAACAGATAGAAATCTTTGATATTTATGGGAAAAGAATATGGCAATAGTGTTAGTAATTTGATGATCCAAAGAAATGGAAACAATCATAGCATTCAGGGTATTGGAAAATTTGATGCAAAATATGAGTAATTGCTCATGAAATATCCAATTAAATTGTGAAAAAATTCAGATATTTCAATATCTTCACCAATACTCTGATGGAAAATTACTAACCAAGGAATTCAGTATAATTTTTGGATATAATATTTTGTAACACTCTCTAAGAGGAATAACTATGTGTTATTATTTAAATATTACACTTTGGAGCCTTTAATAGGAAGGAAGTATATAAATAAGTATGTCCCTACAATTTTATAGTGTAATCTTGAAAAGAATCCAGTGGTGGTTTAGTCCAATTTGAAACTGGACAGAATTGGAAAAACTGGTGTAGGAAAAAATTTCTTTTCGCTTCAAAAATCTGTAGTTAAAATAAACCAAGTGGTCAAAGATTTCCCTGTATATGAAGCAAATAGAACTTAAAACATGCAAAGCCATTGTAGTGTTTCTCTATATGAAAACTACAGAACTCTACCTTATATCCACTCTGTATACTACTCCTGTTTGCGAGCTGATGGGTAAAAAAGAATCTGATAAGTGCTAAACTACAACGTGATAATGTGGATAAAGGCAAATGTGTGTTAATAATGAATTTAAATTTCAATATTACAAAAACACAAATATCTCACCTTCTCTAGAGTCATCTCATAAGTCCTTACACTTTCAATAAGTGAAATAGCAAATGGGTAAAGTTGATTTGCCTGATGGGCCTTATTGACGATTGCTAGAGGGACTCGAAAACCAAGGCATTTCAAATTCCTCACTTCCTTTGCCAGTGTTATTATTTCAGGCAAGAAGTTCACTTTCAACTTGAGGACATTACCTCTTCCACTTCGCGATCTAACGGCTTCAGTTGTGAAAATTCTACCAGACACTCCAAGATTTCTGTGTTGCACATTTCTTGCCCAGTCATCGAATATTTCTTGAGTATTTAATTTAAGTCGAAAACTATCACCGTCTGCTTTCAATTTTTGGCCTTCAATGTGATTTTCCCAACCTTTTCCTACAATAAGAGTGAACGTTTGAGATAGATCAGGATTTGGTGAACAAAGACACTACCTAAAACATCCTCGACCCTCCTAAGGTAAGTAGTTAACTGATGATCGATTTGCTTTGCCCAAATTATAGAGCCAGCTACCGGAGGCAAATCACGAACCTTACTTATTTTTGCACTATTACTCTGAGGGTACTGAACCTACAAAAAAAATTTGAAAAGTAAATTTACAATATAACATAACCAATCGCTAAATTACCTTAAATTTCTCATGAAGGGCCTCGATATCATCCTTTACTCTCTGGATGAGATGAGTTTGATATTCTCTGATAGCTCCCCTTATGTGGGGTCTTACGAAAAGAGCATTGAATCTTGAAAAAATACGAAACATCTCATTTGCGTTTTTAGCTGTTCCCAATTGATCACGCAAGTGAGCAGTGATACGAGTTTCCACTCTATCTATCCTTTCTTCGTATCTCTGAACAGCTGCATCCCATGCATCTTGACCCTCTTTGGAGATATCCAAGCAATCGACTTCTTTTACGTTCTCGTATGCTAAATTCACTTCCTAGGAGAAGAAAAGGAGGGACATTTTAAATACCTAGTTAAAGTAAAATAACTCATATGACTATAAGTCAGATTTGGTCAAAAACCAGTTTCTTGCAGTTATGGGAACAATTGTTATATTAACAATGGGACTTATTCTGTTCATCATTTAAATCAGCAATACACCAAAGAATATCGATTGCCAAGAGTGTTTAATGTACAAGATACAAACCTAGCAATAAAAACAACAGAACTTGTTTTAAGCCAAATGAATTATCTCAGAGAAGAACTCAAGACAAGCATTGTCATTTAATATTAGTAATCTTAATGAAAATAAATCAGTCAGCTGAATATATCATTATATGTGTATAAAAAAATCATCAAATAATTTGGTAATCTACATGAAGAGCTAAGAATTGAAAACAACAATGCAATATGTTGTGCAATATTGCAAATCAATTTTAAGCAAAAAAAAATAATAAAAACAGGAAATGAACTTGCTGAAAATAAGGAAAAATTTTCAAATATCAGCCATATGGCTGGAGATCCAAAAAAGATCTCAACACGAAGGGAACATAATTGGATCCTTAAACAAACACAATCCTTTCTTACCTCGATGGCATTAGCGTCTGCAGCATCAAGGGAAAATGCTGACTTGTTACTATCAACATCTTCAGTTTCTCCAGCTAGTTTGTGGATATTTGGTCTAAGTACTCTAACAATCACAGTTCTTAGCTGTTCGTGTTGCCTTCTGAATTTTCTCATATGCTCCATTCTTGTTTGTAACTTTTTATGCTGTGCAGATATACGCCACACCATTTTCAACTGCTCGTCACGTTTCTTTTTCACAATGTCTCTATAAAATTTCATTCAAATATGAAGAATATGTATTATCACTCCATTGTTTCATTTTAATCAGAGCATTTTTGGAAATCAACACAAGGTTATGTAAAGTAAATTTTTAAAACACTTTCAAATATCCAGTGTTGTCAGATGTATGCAAATTTGGCAACAGCTTTGTTATTTTGAATGGGACACTCGTATTTCTATTTTTGTATGTTAATTCATAAAAAAAATCAATTTATTTCACTACCATCAAAGGTTTTTGCGTTATAAATTATTTTTATAAATTATAGATCAATATTTGAGATTTCAGTTCGAAAATTGGCATGACCTTAGATAATAATTTGATCTACGCCACTGTTTCGAATCTTAGTTGTCAGCTATCGAGAGTGGTCAAAAAAATTATTTATCAACTCACAAAATTAAAGAAAAATCAAAACATGCCGAGTATCTATTAAAAAAAAACACAGATTTTAACAATTTTGTGAGTTGACAGAGGTAATTTATTTTTTATGACTCTGTATAACTGACAAATGTCAAAAAGCAAGGGTACCAACACAAGAATCTTAAGTTACTGAGTGATTAAACAAAAATGAATTAAGTATATATGACGTTTTATGGGATATTGATTTGCTGTTTTCTGCATTCTTGCTAAATCTGCTGAAAAACCAAAAATAGTCAAATTGAAGTCAGGACACTAATGACTGCAAGTTTGCTGTTGGTAATGCTGAATCCTTATCCAAACTTCCCTATTCCACATAGATTTTCTCAGAACCTTTGAAACTTATAAGAAATTACCAATATCTTTGAGATCATGTGATGAATATTTATAATTGGTTGCATAAATTCATAATTTTCAACAGTTTATTGACTCAGCGAAAATTGTTCGAGATGCTCACCTTAGGAGAGCTTGTAATTTCTCATACTCATCCTCCCAGATGGAAAAGACTTCGAAACATTGCGTCATCACTTTTTCGAAATCCTCGAAGGTGATATGCATAAGTCTCCGTGTACCCAAAACCTTCAAAAGCTGCTGGCCCAAATCTCTCGAAATAGCTTCAACCAACCGCAAACATCTGAATATTGGATATTTGGTGGAACGGATTTTTTTCAGATGCGAAAAAATCAGCTGTACTGCTGATCTAATTCTTTCCAATTCGGTTGCTGACAATAAGTCGTTGATTGGAAAATCTTTCATCAGAGGGTTATAGTCGTTTACGGTTGCGATAGCTTGTTTCAGACCTGTGTCTGTATCGAAGGAAACGGTGGCATGGAAACGTTTTCCATGTTTTAGTATGTCAAGGGTCAAGCTTACTTCCATGCTCTCTCTTTTTTCTTGGATTCTATGAAGGGCTCTTTCTAAATTCAACCAGAAACTTATTTCCTGCAGAGCTGTACCTGATGAAGGGTCTCTCTCCAATTTTGTAACCTATAACGTCAAAGATGTCACGAGTTTTCAAGTTTTTGATCAAATCTATAATATTGGGATTTGATTTTATGAAAATTTTAAGAGTTCAAGGAAAGAGCCAGTTGAATATGAAGTTTTACCTTTTGGATTTCCTTAATCCATCTATTTACTCCGTTCTGTAATTGATTTAAAAAATTGGAATCTTCAAATAGCTCTCCAAAATCAGCCACTTTGGGTTTTCTTCCTTCATCTGCACACTGTTTGATAATTTGTGCAACATAAGGATGGACTTGCAGTGATATTTCTGGAATGTCAATATTTTGTTGTAGGTGCAAAAGACCCATTTCCAATTCAGCAATTGTTTTTTCAACAGAAGGTGCCATTTTATCTCCATCCCTTCAATGAAAGAATATAGCAAATACTATACAGTTAAGTTAAACAAAACTGTACCTATCAGCCCTTCCTGACTCCTTGACATAGGACTTAAAGAAAGGGGCAACCGTTTTACTAATATATGAGTGTAAAATTTCATATGGGGATCCATCACTGAAATTGATTATTCGTACTTGTGATTTAATACTTTTATCAGCCTCAACAACACTGCCCCGTTTTATGATCACCAAACTGGACATTTTGGAACTTGTATAATGGACCTCATTATTGATGAAATACGTAACGGGTTCCTTTTCTTCCTCTCCTTCGGGTGGTTGATCATTGTCATCATCTGAAAAGATAATTAAATGTATAATGAGGTGCTTAATGAAAGGGTCATAGATATTGGTTTCTGAGTGAGCTCAGTGAATCTCCAACTTAAATCAAATAAATAAATTAATAAAATTAATATGCTCTCCTTTCAATCACTTCTATTCCTTTTTCATGATGAGAACTATTTTCTTGTACAACTAGCCATAATGTGATAAATCAAACACGGATTAATAACTTTCTGTCATGATGAAGACCTAGATTTTATTCATATTCAAACAACCTAGAGGTAAAAGACAATTGAGAAATTTAGGCTATTCTACCTTTAGATGAGTTCCTTTGAACATAGAGAGTGGAAACAGCAGGATCACCTATAAACTTCCGAATACATTCCTGATTTATCTTATCATCAAGAGCTGCCAACAAGTTTATAGGCTGAGCTTGTCCATCATCTTCGGGTAGCAAAACAGTAGCCGCCTTTATTATATAATTTTTGAATGTAGTGAAATCTACCAGCGCTACATTCTGAGCCTCTGAAGCAGGTTCGTTTGCTTCAAGGGAATCACCCATTTTTCTTTCAAGATGACATTAGCTGTTTATCCATGTATCACATGTAAAATGAACACTCAAACAATAGGGAAGACACAATTAATTCTGTATTGTGGAAATTCCTCGAAATATATTCAAATTGATCAAAAACAGCACAAGACAATCACTTGCCGAAACTTTGAAATGACATCACTTGTCAAAGTTGTCATTACGTCAACCGGTCAACGAAGCAGGGGAGTGAAATCGTTGCGAGTCGCAAGCTAAGTTTCCGGAAAAACCCGAGACGTGAAGCTTCCTACATCAGTGGCGAGTACAATTTTTTGACAAAATTCATAAAGCGAAATAGCGACCTATAGTTTTTACTAAATGTTTTTCATTTTTTAATATCCTGCCAAAAATTATCTCAAGTGATTGTGCTCCACTCTGTGATAAAGAATTATCGATAGGATTTCCTCTAATCCATGGTCATGTTCGTCATTGAGTAAAATTCATCCAATGGTTCCGATGTCTTGAGTTTCTGAAATTTGGTTTCCTAAATGATTTAAAAATATCCACTAGATAAATTTGAACCGTGAATGTCATTAAAATAGAAGGGAGGTAGCCAAATTTCTTGCTTATCGTGAAACTCTCTTCTTGTGGATAAAATGAATAATCAAAAGTTAACGCCGACACTGAGTATGAAGCTGACCTAGTCTTCGGTACATTCGGATTTAATAGTTGGCGGCGATTTTCACATCGTTCTCCAGCATGGAACCAAAGAGTAGAAAGTAATTCCATTCTGTGTGTCGTCATTCTGTCTATTTTCTCTATATTCATGTGCGATCTAACCAATCAAATAGCGAACTTTATTTTTGTTATTTGATTACTTTTTTCTGAAATTTGAATAAGAAAATAATTTGAATATGGATGATTTCGTTTGTCCACGATGCAGGACATCAAAATTTCAAAATCCAGCATTGAAAATGATGGTCAATGTTTGTGGACATGGACTTTGCGAAAATTGCGTGGATTTACTTTTTTTGAAGGGTGAGTATATCATACAATTTTATGTATGATATCTGGAGTATGTTAAATGATCATACCTAAAATGAAATCAATTGATGATTCACAAATATTTATAGTTCTTTTTGAATAAGCAAACCATTTAAAATCTCCCATCTTTTGAACAGGTTCAGGGAATTGTCCAGAATGTCGAATTCCTCTTCGACGGAATAATTTCAGAATTCAGTTATTTGAGGATTCGACAGTTGAGAAAGAAGTTGATATCCGAAAGAGAATACTAAGAGATTTCAATCGAAAAGAAGAAGATTTCAAGACGTTAAGAGAATACAATGATTACTTAGAAGAAGTCGAAACCATTATTTATAATTTATGTAATGATATAGATGTAATAGAAACCAATAAGAAAATTGAACAGTATAAAAAAGAGAATAAAGAAACAATTCAAAAAAACAAAGGAAAATTAGGTAGGGATGAGTATGAATTGGAAGAACTCCTAGAATTAGAGAAACACCAAAATGAATTCAGACGTCAGGAGATGAGAAATGAGGAAAAAAATGCCAAAAAAAAGAAACTCAAAGATAATGTTGAACTGATAGATGAATTGATGTTTTCAAATAGTAATGCTAAAAATATTTTACAATCCTTTGCTGAAAAAGTTAAGGAAGAGGAAGTGAAACAACCACCTCCTCAAAAAATGACTCAGTTTTCGACTGGAATACAGTTTGGCAGGCAAAATCAATCCATGTTTCTACCCATACCAACTGATGAAAGTCCTTTGTTTGCCCATCAACCGATCAGCTATGAAATGAAAGGTCCATCCCCTCCTACGGAGGATGAAGTTTTCGACAAGAGGTACCTCAATAATGTAAGAAATGAAAATGAGCAAGAAAGAGCTGGGGGCTACCAATCTACTATTTCATGTATGAGGGCACTTCAGGATGCTTTATGTGGATTGTATCATACTAAAAGACAAGTTGTTTACACTCGTTGATTTGGGCATTTCAACTAGAGATTTTTTTTATTTAAGTGTTAAATGAATATTATTAAGTTATATATAGTTATCTTCACTATATCATGCGGTATTACTGTAACAAGAAACAATTGTATTTTGAAAATTTTTTGTTTCATGAAAGAAAATATAATTTTTAGTAAATATTTTTTCACATAAAACACTATTCATTTAAAGAATTCCTGCTCAGTCCTTGATTCAATTGATCTAGACTTTATAAAACTAGCTAAACAAAAAAATTCGGAATAGACAGTAATAACAAATGCTTCATTATTTGATTGATTTTTTTTTCAAAATCAAACGGTATTTGGTTAAATATAATAAATTCTACACAAGTCTAATCTCTATCTGCCAACACTCTTATAACTATAGTCCATTCAAATATGAAGGATAGCAAGTAAACCATCCAAATCGATTTGTTTTGCTCAAAACTAATTTTTTTTCATAAAATGGTCTCAAATAGAAAGGACAGGCAGTCTAGAGGGTGGAGAACCCTATTTCAGGTGCAGTACGTCCCGAGTTCAAATCCAATAAGCTCCCAGTTGAGGCTTTCAAATAAAATGTCTAATATATGATGATTTTGTTTATTGCACAAAAAATCCATTAAAAATCGTTGAAACAACCATTATATTAGAATACAGTTTGAGGGCAGATAGCTGCCAAATGTTTCCAAGAAGCTCCAAAATATCCTAAAATCACATGTTGCTTACAAATATATGATCAATTCAAAACATGCTCCAACTAAGATCATGTTTTTGTATTGAATCCCAGAAAATATATGGTTTTCTTTATTTCAAAAGCAAAACTTAGCATGATTATTTTATTTGTTAGGACAAGTTAAACAGCAATTGACATTAAATTATCTTTATCTGCCTATAATAAGATGGCAGTGAATTTTCTCAGAATGAAGAATGAGTTTCAAACTGGTAAATTTCATACTGTTGCGTATTAAAACCTGTTTAGTTATTGTACTGTGCAATATTTAAGAGATCTTTCAATATGAACACCTAAAATCAGGCTTTAGCCCTGATATAAAGGTAGATACAGACCTAGAAAAATATTATCCTTATAAAAATAAAATTGGTGTTCTCCCTAAAATTTAAGCATTATTTCAATATAAATCATGTTAATTCGAATTAATCTCTGAACATTATTATAACAATTAAACAAGGTTCATTACACCTATAGATACACAACCATGATTAAATCTTTTTAGATACTTAAATTATGTATATGTATTATGAAATGTTATCACAAACACATTTTGTATATGAATGTATAAGAATAAATAAGTATATTATACCATGTGTAAGTAGTACACGAATAACATGATCGATTTTAGGCAATTAGAATATATTTCGAATTCATTTCATAAAATAAAAAAAAATCCTTTCAGAAATAAGCATAGGAACAGTATGAGGATAGTAAACTTCTGAAAATCAGTTAGTGCTATAAATCACTCATTTTTATAATATGTATATACTGCATAAGAGAATATAGAAGGTAAAGTAAACAAATTTCCAACAGATGGAGCCAATTGTCTGCACATCGTGTTGCCTAAGTCCAATCTAGTTTCACTAGATGGCGTACGATTGAGGATGATTGTTGTAGTACTTTATAACTTTATTTTGAAATATGTATGGTTTTTTATTTCCGAACTCCAAATGCAACATATTTTATATGACTGAATCGCTTATTTTTGAATAGACTATCGAGCAATGTGAAGTTACACATTCAATTTATATTTATATTTGATCACATTCGTATATATATATTCCATTGCCATGTGTGAATATTATCATTTCTGAATTCCTAGAGTAATATGAATATCCAATTTTTTAGTAACTAAAGAAAAATGTTTTATAAAAATAATATACAGTTGATTAGTGGATATACTGCTGATATGTTAATTTTTGATGTCCAGACACTAAAACAGGTGCGTCCTGAAACTTAGTCTTCATAGTAGAGTTAGAGCATCACTATGCTTTAATCAATACTGAAAATTCTACTCACTTAAAAATTTTCAATATTTATCGAAAATGATTAAACGTAATTTTGAAATGATAATATTTCGTTAGTTCATCAAATTATAAGTAATTGTTGGAATTTCGACCCATTTTGTACTGTGCACCATGTATATTATGAAATATCAAACTGATAATAACAAAGGAAAATCACAAAATAAAATGGCATACCTCGACCGGTGAATAATTAGATTTGTTGTAGAGTTACTTTACCTGGTAAGAATGGCTTCTAATGAATTGCCAAAGATAATTTAAATATAGTAAGTGATTACGTTCTCAAAAACAAGAGTACGAAGAGTTTACTCCACTAAGTTCGTGACAGCTTATAGAGCTTACTCAGAGTATGTTTATGAATGATTCACGAGTAATCACAGCTTACTCAGAGTAAGTTTCAAAAGACTGAATGTTTGTATGATTAAATCAAAAATTCATGTAGATCATTCCAAAGAAGTGTCAAGTATTGTTGATGCTTGTATGATAAACAAAACTAAGCTGTTCCAGCATGAAAACATAAATGTCAAATAAAAATAATATTTCACATTTATTTAAAAGATTTATTGGGTTTTCTTCTTGTGAAATGAAAGAAATTGAGAATTATCATCTGACACTGTTTCAGAGATGTTGAAACTGACCCATACAGATCACATAACTGGTGAAATTTTAAGTCATAATGACTATGTACAAGATATTGTGTTTGCTCATCATGATAATTTTAACGGGATTTGGAATGATTTATATTTAGATGTTTGAAATGTTTTTAGACTAAATAAAATTGAATAGATCATGTTTGTAGACCAGTGTTCCTGACCCAAAAATAGTTTCAAGACTGATTAAAAAGGAGTATCTTATATCCTTCCATATTGTGAATCAATTAACTGTGATGTCATTTTCAATTTCAATGTTTCCACCTTTCTTACAGAAGGCAGCACTTCTTCTTGTTCCTCTTCATGTAACTTGGCTTAAGTGGTGGCCTTTCAGACATCTGAAATTTTCTCACAACCCTCACTAATTCGTAGAATGCATTATCGACATTCATTTTCATTTTGGCACTACATTCTATATAGGGAATTTTTAGCTGTCTTGCTAATTGCTGTGCTTCCTCTTGATAAACAGTTCTTTGATGTTCAAGATCAACCTACCAAAAGCAAGCTAATACAGTAACAGTACAAAAAAATTAGTGCATGTAATAAGATGAAAAACAAACAAAAATCATTTGTTTTCATTGTATAATTTTCAACAAAACAATTAGGAGTGGAATGGATAAATTTCCTGGTTCAAATAAAATTGTTTTTTGACAGCTTTGCTACCTCAGTTCAATACCAAATAGGAGCATTTCATCACATAGACCACCTACCTTATTGCCCACCATCAACATTGGAAATTCATCTCTATCTTTCACTCGCAATATTTGTTTGTGAAATTTATATATCTCATCAAAACTTGATCTCTCAGTTACAGAAAAAACTAGTAAAAAGCCCTCTCCAGACCTCATATATTGTTCTCTCATGGCACTGAATTCCTCCTGTCCAGCAGTATCCAAAACTAAAAAAAAATTGATTTTATATCTCAGGAAGGAGTTTGCAGATTGTAAAATTTATTTTTTACATACTGTCAAGTTTTGCAGGAATTTCATCAATAACACATTGTTTGGTATATGAATCTTCAATTGTAGGGTCATAGTCTGTTACAAAATAACTCTGAAAAATGCAGTATGTGATGAATGATTCATGTTTACAAGGCTGTTAATACATCACTCCATATAGGGAAGTGAAACTTTTAGTGCAATTTTTTTCAAGAAAAGTACACAAACTACTTTTACTGATAAGTACTAATCACAATAAAAATTTAGGAATTAAAGAAATATTTTTCTTTCGTAAATTAATACATTTGGGGACATTACTTGTATAAACTGCAAGGTGATAGCTGATTTTCCAACACCTCCTCCACCAACTATCACTAATTTGTAGGTTTGATAATTGATACCCCTATCACTGGGTTTGGACATTTTGCTAAGAATTACTAATTTATCAAAAAAGTAAAATAATTCTACTTAACACAAATGAACTTTATTCAATCTACTAACGAACAGAACTTATAACAAACTCGAAGTGATTTCCACAACACAGAAATAGATGATAAAATGATATTCTTTGACATTAATTCGACAGGAGTGTATTCAAGAAAATCTGAGAGTTACTGAAGGTATAAATATGTGAAATTTTTGAATTTCGAAACAATGTTATTGCTTAATTGTTTTTCAGCCTTTCTTGCCTTCTTAAACTGCCGGGAATTTCACTAAGGCGTGGGATAATTATTCACACATGCTTTGACTGAAATAAAAACGACAAATGTGAGTTTACATATTCTGAAAATAAGAACTCGATTTCATTTGTTTCGGAAAATAGAGACTATACAGCCGGCTGGACGGACATACTCAAGTTTAACCCTGTATTCTTCATCAGGAAGTCAAACCCAATCGATGGAGACCATTTTCTGTTCGATATTCGAAAATTTGGGCAAAACAATAGCTCGCTGTTCTACTAGAACAAGTGCAAAATTCAAACTGCTCAAAACGTCATAAATCAAGCGCAATTCGACAATTGAGCTGGATAATTTTCAAAAAAAAAAAAAAACAGTAGGATGTTGAAGAACTGAGAAGTATTCAGGTTGATAACATATCCTGTGAATACAATAATTTTAGCTTAATTTGTTCGAAAGTTAGGATGGATGTCGACTCATCATCGAGGTAGAATAATGAGGAGACGTAATTTTTCTGCCATATTGGTTCTATTTTTATGTTAAACAAGTAATGCCATTTTTTCCTTGTTCTATTGCATGTCATGACTTATCCTCTTTATTCTATCTCTATGGGACTCATGGAAGACGTGATTGAATTTTACCCCTAATTCCTAATCATTGAGTCTAACCCTGTCATTTGGCACTATTTTCGGTCGATGATTCGAAAATTAGACCTGTGGATTCTGGTGAAGTGACCGCACGAGAATTGAGTGGAATTTTCTAAAGGTTAATAAGAAAAGTTGGTAGAAAGTTAATCTGACGAGAACGTCAAGAACCACTAGGTAATTACTATGACAAGTGAATAAAACTGTTTCTTCTATGACAAGTTTATTCATTTTACTGCAAACTTCCTGTGACTTGAGAAAGTTGAGAAATTCTTAGAAATGAACTTTTATTAAACTTTTGGAACTGCAGGCAATAAAGAGTCAAAATTTCATTGATTTCTACGACAGCTTGTTGAATTCACAATTTGGGTTGGCTTTTGCAATCTTTTCGGAAAATAACAATGTTCTAAAATTCAGAATTGACTTTCACGATTGCCTCTTTGACAGGTTTTAATCTGGATCCTTCAGGACAGGATTTCGTTGCATTTTCAAATTAATGTGACGAAAAGAAAAAAAATGTTTTCGGAACGAACGAGTATTGGAATTGCCTTCTGCAAAGAGTATTAGACGATATTTTCTCTAATTCAGTCAAGAATTGTGTGAAATTTATTGGAATTCAATAAAAAATTCAGATTATACCTCCTACTGCCTTTTGTATTTTATTTTCGAAGTTGGTGTGACTGATACGAAAATTGACAGATTATAGAATTTGAATAGTGCGTTCATATCTCTACATAGTTTAATATTGACAATTGAGATGATATGGACGCGTGTTGAGATTCGAAAGGATAGGATGTCAGTGTTGTCAACCACAAAACGAAAAACATAACTAAAAAAATGCTGTAATGAGTTCATTACAGCACTGTTTTTAGTACTGTAATGAACTCATTAGGACACTGTAATAGTGAAAAATAATATAATAACCTAATTGGCTAAGCGAACAAGGAACATTGATGCTAAACCCAAAGAAGCAATCAAAATTTCCTTCCAAAATAATTTAAGTAATTCTGTTTCCCAAAAACGACCTGTATATAATCTCATTTCTGCCTGCTATTTTGATATCTCAATCATTTCTTCTTGGCAAATCGGGCCATTCCTACCCTGACCATTACCAGCCAGACGACGTTTCTCACTCCTTCCGAGCTGCGCAAGCGTTCTTTCCAACCTTCCAGGGATCTGTCAAATGTTAACGAGAGAAACGATCTTCCTAGTTCGAATTTTCAACTGCTAAGGTAGAGACTTTCGTGTTGTTTGTTGTTTGGTAGAAAAAAGTTCAACAGAAATTACGCGCGTATGAGTGATAGTGATCCTATGGAACAATTTTGAGGATATGGCTAATTACAATTATCCTCAATATTCTGGACTGCATATGTGAGTTTAGAAAATTCTTAATCTAATGTTGAATTTGATCATTATCGTGGGTAATTTCCGAGTTACTTCAGTATCTGACATGTATTTGTTTACTTATTTACCTAGTGCACTCCGATTTTTTATAGAAACTAAGCAAGAATTTAGTTGGATTTGATTTAATTTGTTTCAAAAATTTCTTCTAGTTGGCGCCATCTTAACGACTTTGACTTACGTTAAGGTTCAAATTGAAAATGTGGAAGTAAACAATAGCCATTTTCTAGTAATTACCATTAGATAACACTGATTACGTTTGATAACAATTCAAGTACATTGCATTAAAAAGAGTGTGGCTCATGAAAAGGTTTTATGAGTCTTTTCAGCGGGAGGCATTGTTGAGGTTAGGACTGGTGGTTTTTAATCTGAGCGTTGGATTATTTATAAACAAATAATCACCTATATCCTGATTTAATCGCTACAAAGATCTTTACGACATTTCTCAGTCTCACTTCATATGAACGATTGGTTTACTCACTTATTGAACCTGTTTTTAGTGCAAAAGTTCGTTCATTTAGTTTTCAATTGAATCATTTGAATGTTGCCTAAATTATCATTGAAATTAAGTTGAGAGGATGTGAGGAACTTATGAATTATTAATTTTCGAAAAGTCTGCAATGAAAAAATCTTTTTAAACAGTTTTCTATTGAGTATTTTTTGACAACATTTTAGTCCACCCTTTTCGATTTCTATTTCGTAATTATTACAGTTATAGTCATAGATAAACCTTATAATTACAATCATAGATTAACATATATTACAATGTTTATTTAATCTATGATTGCAGTGTCTTATGCATGTTTGGTTGCATTCATGTAAATGAGTTAGATTATTTCTCTTGCTATTATATTATTATTATTAATTATTAAATAAATAAATGAAGCCTGGATGATTTCTAAGTGTTTATTTCTCATTCTTTTCTGAATAGAACATCTTCATAACCTTGATTCGTCCGAGTAAACATTACGATCCGGTATAACTACCAGCACATGGGTACCTACTAACATTCATATGCCTAGATGAAATTTTTTAAATATGTATTACATAACAAAGCCGGTTTGTTCGAGGATTCATTCATACTCGAACAGAATTTCAACCTGCTTGGATGCCATTGGCGCCTGATATCCATCCATTCTATTCATTGGACTATTTGAACGCAAAATACGTTGAATATTTGCCTATTATGATGTAATCTTGATCGCGAATTGTTTATAATTCAGACGGCTATTATGCTGTTCTTGGAAACGAGAATTGTTGGCATCATAAAAGTGGGTAATTTGACTTCGGAATTGTAGAAAAGAAGTGATAAGATTCTTCGAAAATTCAGTACAAAAATTATTGATGAATTTGAATGTACTGAAACAGTATTGGAGACCTGCAAAATGAAATTGATCGGATTCGAAACTGGTAGATCCTCTACAGGACTCAAGGAGAATGAATGATCTACCATAACCCAGAACAGATATATCAATATTTAATTTTCTCAGGAAACCATTTTTCCCCAGACTTGTCAGAATGATAATTTTAATAGAAAAAATGAAAATAGCATATCCTTTCTTATATTTGTTCTATGAACTTCTGTGGCTTCATCTCATAAAAAAACTCTTTTATCTTCTCGTGAGTTTACGTATATGAAATTACTGAATATACAATATATCGATATCCTCCATATATCGGGTGTCTCAAGGTAGGTGGCCTGTTGGATTATTATGGAACCAATTCATGCAAAAAATTTCAAATTTTTTACATTAATATTTGGTTTACAACGTACATTTTTGAGAAACTTTCAAATTCCCAGTGTTGCCAGCCGTTTACAAATTTGGCAACAGCTTTGTCATTTTAAATAGGACACTCGATATTTTCTTTTTTATGATTCTTCACAAATATCAAATCAATTTACTGTCAAATCCCTATATCTCTCTTATACGGTTTTTGAGTTATAAATTATTTTTGAAATTGCAGATTAAATTACGAAAATGACTACAGGGTGTCTCAACTCAGAAATTATTGAATTTAGGAGCATAATCATGTGAGAAAACTATCATTATTTTTGACCGCAGAATCCAACACAATTATAAAAAAATAGGGTTCTAATTTGAAAAACAGAAGTTATGGCCAATTTAAGATCACAATTTTCAACACAAAATTTGAAACACCCTGTGATGATATTTTTGAAATCCAAAAGATGTATGACCTTTTCACATCCTTCCTCTTCGATGTTGTAAAAACGGTTTACGTTCAGGATATTTAAAATAAAAATAATGAACATATTACTGACTGAACATATTTGACTTTTTTCCAGTTTTTTAGATATTTTGAAAACTATTCGATTTAATACAATGGTTTTAACAGAAATGTATTCACTATTGAATACTCGATCATACCAGGAATGGAAAACTTGAAAAAATTTTTTCGTCGAATTTATTTTCACTCCCTGTATAACCGGAAGTTTTTGGGCTTCGAAAATATTTTAGCTCTGTAGAGAACTTCGAATAATATCATAATCCCAATTTTCAGATTTCAAATATGTCTAGTTCTCCAGAAACGTCTAAAAGGCACTCGAACTTGAGACACCCGGTATATTTCGCTCAAAAATTGAGATTTCAGTTCGATATTTGGCATGACCCTAAGATACAGTTATACAGAGTGGGAAAAAAATTACCATTTGTCAATTCACAAAATTGAGAATGTGCTCAAACTTGAGTATGTCCAACTGGCTGTATACTCCTATATTCCGAAGGAGAATACATAGAATTTTCATATTTTCAGAATAGGTTAATTATCCAAGTATCTCGGTCAAATTCGTTATTGGGTCAAATCCGTCGAATAGTTAATCAGTTATGAGCATATAAAATTTGGTTTTCCCAATAACTCGTAGAATATCTGTTCGATCAATTATCGGGTATTTGTTAGTTCAATAGAACAAAAAATAGTTGTGAGCAATAAAAAAGTTTATTGTTGATGATGGAGCTCGTGTTGAATGACTGTTTGGGCTATTACCATCATCTATTGTGGATGTAATGATTTCCGACGTTTCGATAGACATCTTCTATCTTTATCAAGGAGAAAAGTAAGAAACCTTTTGAAAATTATCAATTTTCAAAAAGTCAATATGACAGAAGTCATGAAAGAAAAATGAACGATGTTATATACTCATCTGTGATATGATGATCTTTTTAAGTTGGATCGAACTATCGGCGTCCAAACTTCTGGCAGATCTATAGATGGAAAGTATGGATCAGGTGTTATTTTTCTTCTGGGATTAGGGGTTTAAAACGTAAATTTTGGTCGAGAGCTTCTTGTTCGAAATTCTTCATATACAGGGTGAGTCTTTGACCACTGCATTAATTTTAACTACTGATTCGTGAAGCCAAAACTTTATTTCTGTACTGCTTTTTCCAATTCTGCCCCGTTTCAAAGTTATAAGCTGTTTAAGGTTTCAAATTGGGCTAAGCCACCACTGGATTCACAGATTCACAGCTTTTGCCTTATGACATTTCATAATATTCCTTTCAAAAGATATATGGTGTTGAAATTTCATAAAAAAATGCATTTTCACCTGTAATATTTAAACGACATATCAATTGAAATGATCTCTCGTAGAAGGTTTTTGATAACAGTCATGCATATTTTGGCATTAACAGATTTATTTCATTTCTTGTGGATTTCTCACTACTACTGTACAGATTGGTTAAATTGCATGAAAACCAAATATCACTTGAACTAAAGGTCCGTATCTTGTACTTCCTGGAATCATTAGTCTTTTTTGCAGAGAAAATCATTCTTCATCTTTTATGCTAAATTTTATGTTGAAAGGAATTAAATATAATAATCTGATGAAACATGAGTGAGTGAATCATTTCTTAGAAGGAAAATAATGTTTTCAAACAATTCGGATTCAATATTGGATGCAGTGGAAGGTAATTTTCATTCAAACTAAACTGGACTACAGAGGGGTATTTGCCCAATGTGGAAACTTAAAATGCTTATAACTTTTCAACGCAGCTGAATATGGAAAAAGACTCAACATGTATAAACCAGCTAAAATAGAAGACAGTGGTGAACCAATGATTCTTGTTGATGAAAGGTAAATTTCTAATTTTGCATGTACACTAAGTGCAGTTCTTTCACTTAGTGTTTGATCATCTTCAAGCTTTTATCTTACGATTGTAAGATTGAAGTGTTTTATCCGTTGGGATATTGGTGAATAAACTTTGATCTGATCTCAGAGATCTGTATATCTTGACAATAAATGAAAATTGGCATTTTTATATATTTTCAGTTTTTTTTTCAAAGCTAAACGATAGAAGATGTCTATCGAAACATATAAACATATTAAGAGATGGGGTATATCGGAAAAATAAAAATTTTTCTCGAGTTACATCATCAAAAATTTACAAATACAGAAAAATCACTTCTTGAACAACCAGATTTACTTCGTTTTTTTCTTTTTTCAGCTGAATCTTTTCAAAAGTTACCCATTTGTATTTTGAACTCTTTGGAAGAAAAACCGAATCCAAATTGACTTTGTTTATTTATCTCGTGGCGAAGAAATTCTTAGCGCCTTTTTAACAGAACAGCTGACGGCATACAAAAGGCGAAGAAATTTATGTTCTAATAGAACGAAGAAGCAGACAACTTTCCTGGCAAACATGGAATCCCCCAGGTATTGTATTATCCTGTCGCAAGACATTGCATAGGTAAAAATGGCTTTTCGGGATAGCGGGGAAGTCTTGTAGTCTCGGTCACAATGGGGAAAAGGGGCCCTTGTTTCGGACGGACAGATGTTCCGACACGCGCCGCCGAGGTCTCAAGGAATTCATTGATGCTACTCGGGATACGTACTAGGTAACATCTTGAAATAAAGTACATAGTCGATAGCACCCTTAATCGTGCAGGCCATATGTCTGTCCCCTCTTGCATATGGCGCTGAATGTTTAATTCGTCTCAAGATTGAGAAACTAGCTAGAGCAATTCGATCGTGTAATTGCATTCGTGTTACGCCTACTAGCAGTTGCGTTCAGTTTTTTTTTTTTGTAATATATTCTTGTATTTGTTGTGTGCAATGGGATATTTGATAATTTTGGGGAAATGTATTCAAGACTATGCTATTCTGATGATAAAGTTATCGAAAGCTCGAATATAATAATAAGGAACATTGTTATTTGATGGATTAGATATTTACTTGCTGGAAATTAATTTTAATTACTTGATACGAAGGAGACAGTTTCAATCTCCAAAGATTATTTTTACAACGATAGCTGATTCGCCATAATATGTCATAATATTCCATAATAAATAGAGAAAAAGATTTCCATCACTCACATAGGTACTTCGGTATATTTTCATGATGACCGTTGAAATAGGTAATGTATTTTCTGTCAGGACCAGTTAAATTGAGAACCTCTTTATGAAGAGCTGGTTCTTTAGAGCTTCAGACTTTTAAGGTTCATCAAATTATATCTATTTTAACATAGGAATGCTTCAAATTAAGCTCATATGAGTTTTAAAAACTTAGAACCCAGTTTACTAGATTTGTTTTGTACCTTTATAGAAGTTTTTTCACATCTTTATTTCATATATTGATTCAACCTGGTTCACAAACTCAGAATTTGACTTAATTTTAATATTTCTGAATGTTTGTTATGATGCATGGTTAATTAAAATTCAATCAAGATTGAAACTGGAAGCTATAGGCTCATAAACAAGAAAGATTAGAATTTTCTGATCATAATCATTTCATACTGAATTGAATAATCCTTACAATATTTTCCACATTTTTGTGAAGAAAGGTACGAACATAGACAATGTCTATGGGTACATAATATAACTGTTGACAGTTTCAAACAGAATCAAAATAACAAGGAACCACAGAACACTATTTTATTGGGAACTACTCACCACAGAGGCCTTAAAATGACATTTAAATGTGATAATAATTCACTCTAGTTATTCTGAGAAAAATTATAACTGAAGATCAATAATGGTTACACATATTATCTTTCTTTAAAAAAAACTTTGCAATTATTAATTTTTTCTCTCCTGGGGTTCGGTAATAAATTAATATTTTATGGTAAGGTACTAAAATTTGACATTATCTATGAATAACCATTATTCAATATTTATGTTTTTGTTTACGTAATTAAAACAAATACTCGATTATAAAAACCAAAAATTTACGCATGTTCATTAATTATAGTCTAAACAGAATAGATTCATATTAATGATCTAACAAGAATTTTTTTATTAAAGAACACCTAGTTGGTTTTTTAGAAGCAAATTTAGGTGATCAAACTCAATTTCTTCAAGCAAGTATAATTGCATACCAAAATCTGGGAATACTTGTAATCTATCCAAGTAAATTGTTATTGGAATTCAGTACAGAAAATAATCATCAAGCAAAGTAATCACTTTAAAATAGATATTCGTAGTAACATCATTCATTGTTGTTGAAGATTTCGAAAAGATTTTCATATTTTTAACAGTATGATATCAAGAGACCTCATAGACCTGTTCACTGGTCTATGTCAAGGAGAAAGAAATATCAGTGTTTGGAAAATCATAGATGATTTTTTCTGGCTTTGAGTGAAAAAAAGCAATGTGACAACCTCATGCCTTGGAAGTTTTCATAGAAATGATGGTTTTCATGATTTGGAAATCTTAAGAAGAAAATTACAAATAAAATCCAATAATTCTGAGGTTTTTTTGGAATTTCTCACTAGAAAGGGGTAGTTTATAATCTTGCAGTAGAAAGAAATTATGGTAGAACAACAAACATCTATGTTTATAGTGTTGAATTTTTTTTTATCGGAAAATTAGTATTTTGTATCTTCCTTCTGAATATGGACCTCATCAGATGAAACATGAGTGAGTGAATCATTTCTTAGAGGGAAAATAATGTTTTTAAACAATTCAGGTTCAATAGTGGATGCTGTGTAAGGTATTTTTCATTCAAACTAAACTGGACTACAGAAGGGTATTCGCTTTTTAACTTTTTAACGCAGCTGAATATGGAAAAACCGTAATGGAAAAAGTGTTTCTTTTGATCTCAAGAACCTATGGTTAAAATTAACGCAGTGGTTAAAGACTCACCCTGTATAATTAATTTGGATTTTAGAATAGGCGATGTGACCATCAATGTGGCGTATTTCTCAGGTGGCAAGATTTGTAGTGATGGGAGTGGACATAAAGGAGTTTACCGTGAAAAATATAGTTTATTCTCGGTTATTACTATATTGAATGACAATTGAAATGTTTGTCAATAGTTTGACACTATTTTCGGCTCCATAATCGACAATAAGTCATTTAGGCGAAACCACTAGGAACAAGTGCGTATAAAGTTACGAATTCGACCAATCATTCTAAACCTTGATGTTTCTAATATAAATCACTCCCTGTTCCTTCTTAATCCTACTACCCTGTATACAACCAAAAAACAAAGAATTTATTCCACATTAGCAACCGACAGTGCAGAACGAGTGAACTATTCATGATCGCGATATGTCATTCGAACAATATGAATTGTCGCATAAAATATACGCGCACCATAGAAAATAATTGTGTCCAATCAACCCTCTTGTTTGCAATATGGCATGTACTACACGGGGGTGTCAGCAGCTGCGTCATTAGAGTAGCGCGTTCCTTGTCTGCCATAGAGCTTATGCAGGGGGCCCTCCGCGACCGGATGGTGCATCTGCGTGGTGGATTTGGTGTTTATTAATGGAAAGCAAATAAAAGGATAGTGGAGAAGAGAGATTACCTATCGACGAGGATTTTGATGGCTCGTGCCCATAGAATCTATTCCGCGACAACGTAAACACGGTGGTTTTTGATGACATGGGGGTGGTACACTTTTCTGTTCTCTGACGTTTATGCGGGTACAGAATGAGGAGATGCTGCGGTTTTATATTTCCTTTTGATTGTATCAAAATGCACGAAAATGTTCACGATTCAATTCCATTTTTTGAGTGATATGAATCTTTTAAGTTACTATAAACAACACAACTAGCGCTCGTATGTCGAAACGTTCTTACTACGTATAACCTCAAAATGTTAAAATTTACGATAGAGCTCAGTTGGCAGATTGCAACACTAGGGTTGTCCAATCCCAAAATATTAAAGGCATCCCTCGTATGACGAAAACCGCGGCGTGATGCGTTTTTTTATCGCAGAAAATGTTGAAAAATGTGCAATATACTGCAGACTATACAGTATGGTAGTTTATGTATGAATTCGTCAAGTTTTTATTCGTGTTTCTACTAGTTCAAAAAAGGTCGTGCGCAGTGGACAACCACTAGAGATTTCCATTCCGGCGTTGAAAAAAAAAAAAACCATTGAAAGGCTCATGGTCGCTTTACTATTGACAAAATACCATTCGAAGTAGGTGCTAGCATCAGTACAATACGTAAAATTATTCATGACACGTTAAATTTTCAAAAAAATGGGCAAGATGGGTTCTTGAAATGTCGTCGCCAGTTAAAAAAAAAGATCTCTTAAAATCGGTTCAGAGTTTAAATAACTGTTCTACGAAGAGGGTGGGTCCATTTAACCACGTATCATCACCAGTGATGAGACGTACGAAAATGTTCACAATATATTTTCATTTTTTGGGAAAGATGAGTTTAAGTTACTGTAAACAACACATATTGCGCTCGTATGTCAAAACGTTCTTACTACACTGTAAAAAATAAAATTCTGCGCTCAAACTTCTCAGGAGTTTGAGAATTTTTTTTTCAATCAAACCATTTTAATTTGAATTAATCTAAAATTGATTACGCCAAATGAACTATTTTTCTTGATTGAAACAACCTAGTTGATTATAGAGAACAGCTAAAACATTCGCCTGAAACTTTTTACATTTCAGCGAAATGAAAGAAACAACTGATTCAACATAAACATACAATTACAAGAAATTGTTTATGCACTTGTCTCAATATCCATAATTGATTGATACAAATACATTATTCTAAATAGGTTTTAACGAAACCATTCGTTCGTTTCATTTTTATTTGTTCAATAGAACGAAGGTACGGTTGTCGTAAATTCTGTCAGTTGATGCAACGACTACAGTTTCTTGAGACAAGAATCTCGTGAGATTATATTATTCGCCTCATTTACTTGAAGAAAACTGTAAATATTTGAATAAAATTGAACATATAATTGTTGCAATATGAAGTGACATTTGTAAAAAAAATATTGCGTAATTGATTTAATAAAACGAATTAATTGTAACAATTTTTTTATATTGGCTGCAATTATTATAAATCAAAACTATATCTCTTTTATATTAAATATATCCCATTTAAATGCAATTATTTGTGCATTTTACTCACAATATTGTTGTATCCGGTGATAATGATGACATGGAATACATGATGCTCAAGCTAATTGAAGAATACGAGAAGTGGGGCTTAAATGTCAACTTAGAGAAAAACAAATATCTTTGTGTTGGTGGAGAACCGGGTGATTTGGTATTGGATGATGACAGGGATGAGATGATAACCCACTGTAGCGGCACTCTGTCAGCGGCAGGGGAGTGTATAGGGATCTCTTGGCGGCACTCTATATAGCCACGCATAGCTTAGTTCACAGCGCTTCGGTGGCCTAGAGGTTTGCGCTCAAGTTTCACACCGACTAAGGTACTAGGTGCCGGGTTCAACTCCCGGCGGCTCCCTCAAAACTTTCAACCCCTGCGTCTATGGCATGGCGCACACAAGCCATACTGATGAGTCCAAATGTGTGCGCCAGGGACGAAACGCATAAGTAGGGATAAATTCCTTCGATTCTACATTGGTGACCCCGACGTGATGGGAACGGTTGTCTTTACGACGTGTCTTGGAAAAGCAGACGGTTGACGCTTGAGGTATACTCGCTCCTCTCTGCAACTTCCAACGAAACTCTAGACGCCTTTCCCATTCCGTACAATATTCATGGTCTGCCGCGGTATTGCGGTATTTATTAATATAAAAGAGAAATTATTGTTCTGTGAAGAAAAATAATGATTACATACAAATGTTTTTTTGTTTTATCAAATTATTCCTTTGCTAGTGTCAAAAACCCTTCAATTTAGCTCAAATCAATCAGTTTCTTAACCCAAGAAACTTTCACTTGACATAAAGAGATATTATCATTTTTATCGACTGAATTCTCGACCCATTCAACTACAAATCGAGTTTCAGTGAAATGTAATATTTATTTACATGAAACCAAAATTTTTATTCTACGAAAAGTATCAATAGTTACATACTAATTATTATTACCGTTGGATCAAATTTTTTTACCACCTGAGTCAAAAACTCTGAGCTTGGTTTAAACTAATCAGTTTCTTAACTCAAGAAACTTTTATTTAGGGTAAACGCCATTCTCAACCGTAGAGGGCGGTAGGGTCAAGTACTTTATGCATTTGGCTGTATTCAAACGTACGGAGTACTTGAGACAAATTAATATGGTTTGAGATGAGGAACTATTTTTTACAGTGTACGTATAACCTCAAAATGTCTAAAATTTACGATAGAGCTGTCAGTTGCAGATTGCAACCATAGGGTTGTCCAATCCCGTAATATAAAAGGCAACCCCCGTAAGTATTCATCATAGATCAACTAAACGTTTGTTTTCTCTAAGTTATTCATTTCCCAAGCTATCTATGAATGTGAGAAATGTTAAAATTTTATCTCTGAAATACTAACTTGCTAAACTTTGCCGGCTTGCATGTTTTATTTTTGTGAAACGAGAGTTTCTTAGGAAACTTCCCACTGAAAAAGGAGTGAGTGGAATAGTCAATATGATATGATCTGTAACATTGAGATAAATGATTAAAACATAAATCCAAACTTTTTTCACATCTACTTCAAGTGTTCCACGGTATCAACTTCCCTTATATTTCCCAGGAAGCTCCATCATCATCCTGTTTGGTTTTCTACCTTTCCACGCCGCAGAACACATCCAATGTTTGATGATATATCATTTCCTAGTGGGGTCCGGTCTTGTACGGGAGCCAAGGGTCGCATCTCCTTTCCATTGGGGCCTAGATGAACGCACCCCTCGTCGTCATTTTCGCTGAATGGAAATAATCATTAGATGTTTTCAAATACGGGGACCGACTTACCTGTAGGGTAAGCTGGGTACGGTTGTGACAATTTTGGTTTGATCGCCTATAAGTTTGTATATTTACCAGTTATCTGGGAGAAAAATCACTTAAATACTTAATTTGATTATTTATCTACCTAAAATTGATAAAAAATTGTCCCTAGCTACACTGTATTAGGCATACGGTCAAATAAAAAAAAAAAAGGGAAAGTGTCACAACCGGCCACACCCCAAGGGCGGTTGTGACAGTGGTTGGGGTCGGTAGTGACAGACTTACAAAATACATCCAAATAGTTTTAGTGACTTTTATTGTTACAAATAATCAACTGAACACAATATAATCTTCATCTAAACAAAGTTAACAATCACTTTATATAAAAATTATTATAATTATAATAATTATTATAAAAAGCTTCAACATTTGTTTTGTTGAAACTTGTAGCTCTTGAAAGGCTTGTAGCCTGAGCTACGCGTACAGATAGTGACGGGTTTCTATTCATGAATGAACGGAACCATTCTTCACCAGCCATCTTATTCTCAACCCAAGAAGCAGGTCGCTTTATGTTGTATTTAGTTGTCAGTTCAAATGCCAGCTTCCGTACTTCTTTCGTAGAAAGGCCAAAATAAATGTCTGCGCAACGTATAATATATTTTGACAGCTGCTGTTCTTGCTCGATAGAGAATACTTTATTATACCCCATGCTGATGGTGCCTTCATTTTCATTATCGCCAGCTTTGTCGCGTTTGCGTAGATATCGCATGAGTGACATGCGATTAACTTTATGTATTTCCGCAGCTCTCCGTAATGAAGTACCGCGTTTCACCTCTTTGTAAGCATTTTCATATTGAGTAATGTCAGACAGGCCTCTCTCGGTCTTCCGCACGCGTTTCCTAGGCATCTAAAATAAAAGAAAACAAAAAAAGTAATGTCACAACTGTACCCACAAAATTTGTCACAACCGTACCCAACGCATACTTTTGAAAACAAAAAATGACCATGACTGAGCAAAAAGATCTGCATTAAAAGTAATCACTCGTAAGTAACTGCCAATGTTCAAGTTATAAAAAAAAAAAAATAAAAGGTAATCTATCTGTGTACAAATAACCATAATTACAAAAAGAAATCGACCAAAAAAACTTACTTTTGACTATCAAAAATCAATGTTGGCTCCTGCTTACGTTATCGTCGCACATCGGCTGACGCAACACCGGGACACGCGTTTAGACTTGCATGCGCTTTATTTTTCCCCTTGCACCCCAACCCGCAATCCGTATAGTTTCGCTGTTATAGCGACTGTCACTACCGTACCCTGGCACAATCGTACCCAGGTTACCCTACCACTCCGCGCTGTTCGGATTAGGTGCACTGTTCTATTCATTATCCAATACGGTATTTCGTGGGAAAACTTGAGCTGATGGTCACGCAATACCTGGGGGGTTGGAACTGGGGATTTTCATGCGAAGCTAAAGACGTCGGGATGACATATTTGTTACTGTCGGATTGTTGAAGGTTTGGGGGTTCGTTTCTGGTTTATTGGATTTGTAGAAGGTGCTTTATCATGAGTTTCAAAGAAAATATAATATAATATAAACTCTGTTATTCAAGGTAGAGAAAGCAACACTCGCATTTGTGTCACATTCGTCTGTCTATTTGACATTTATGGAAGTTGAAAATTTTTCTGAAATCACCGCTTTTCTCTCCTACTTGAGTGAGCGATGCATCCGCGTTGACAGCTGCTATAAATGTTTTTTTTTGTAAATTTAAAATAATTTCCGTTACGAAGGATTTTACCAACAAGTTCCTGAAATTCAACTATAACTTTCTGTGCGATCGTTGGTTGCTGAGATATCGAAAATCAATGACAAAAGGTTCTTTTTCCATTTGAAGACCTATATCTCGGCGAGAAATGGACCCATAGAGGTATATAAAAAAAAAGCAAATAAAGCTGAATTAACAATGTATCCGATCCTGATGGTGGCAAGAAAACCTAAGAAAATTTCGAAATACTAGTGAAGGGTCTTTCGACAAGAACTTTGTTTTTCAATTGTGGCCACACCTACCACATGACAACATTGACAGTTGGTTTTATGACATATTCGTATAGTAGATGCTTTGGCAATTGTTACAATGAATTCATTTTCGCTCGAAAATCGCATCAAAATAATTAAAATCCACTATGAAAATCGTGGTTCTGTTAAAATTACATTCCATAAAGTCGTTATATTTTCGGACAACATAATCGACCGTCTGAGACCTCTAATCAGAATTTGATTGCTAAATTTGAGTCGACTGGCTCAGTACAAAATGTGCCAACAACAACGCGTGTTCGACCAAGCCGTTCAACTGAAAACATCCCAGCCGCGAGCCACAGTGTTGAAGAAGATCCAAATTTGTCGATTTCTCGACGTTCTCAACAACTGGGATTATCCCAAACCACCACTTGGCGAATTTTGTAGAAGGATTTGGCTTTGAAGCCTTACCAGATTCACATCGCCGTAGGTTCGTTCAATTCATTCTGGAACATTCCTCTGGTTTTCTGAAAAATGATTTTTACATACGAAGCCCATTTTGACTTGTCAGGGTACGTCAACATGCAAAATTGCCGCATTTGGGCTTCTGAAAATACTACAGCGACAATTGACAACCCTTTGCATCATCAACGTGTCACTGTATGGTCTGGAGGTGTGATTGGGCCGTTTTCTTCAAGATGAGGCTGGAAATGCGGTAACGGTCAATGGATCACGCTACCGCGATATGTTAACAACTCAATTTTGGGCTATCACTGATGACATGGATATCACTTACATGTAGTTTCAACAAGACAGTGCCACTTGTCGCGCAGCCAATGAGACGATCAATTTATTGAAAACCAAATTTGCTGATCGCATAATTTCACGAAATTCAGCTGTTAAATGCCCAGTCAGATCGTGTGATTTAACACCACTAGATTATTTTTTGTGGGGCTATCTTAAGGACAGAGTCTATACGGAGATAGTCGAATTAATGGCAGCCTTAAAACATGTGATGTGAAATAGTCCCGACATTTTGCCAAAATGTGATTGAAAATTTCGATGAAAGACTTTTTAAATCCTTTAATCTTTTCCTGTAGTGTAGTACTGAAAAATTGAAAATTTTGGTTTCCATTTCCGTGACCACAGAAAAAAAACTGGCCTCATAAGCGAGTATTGCCTCCTCTAGCTCAAATATCAACTGCTCCCATACTGTTCTTCATCTGAATTCCTGTGTCCTTCTTGGTCTTCTTTCAAATTTGGATAATTCCTGTGGGACAGCGTGTGCAAACATCTTAATGTGAAAGCATTTTAATGACATCTTCCTCATGTTCTAAATTAGAAGAAGTCCAGACTAGCAGCTCTGATGATCGTAGTGGTAGCACTTAACTCATATAAAACAACAATCTAAATTAAACAAGGATAAAGCTAGGGATCTGATATATCGATCCGTCTATGATGCTAAACCATCTGCCGAAGGGGCACTAAGGGACACCTGCCTGCCTGTATTGTGACCCTTCACATGTTATTATTTTACGTATTCTTTCAACGCCAGTCACATTCAATTTATCTAGTCTTAGTTGAAAGGAGTTCCACGGTAGATCAACTATATTTCAGAGGTTTTTTTGGACCACATACAGGGTCGACTTGAAGCCAAAAGAAGGTTACAGATTAGTAGGATTATTAGGGAACCATCGAGAATAATAACAAGTCAATATACCAATTATCATTCGTAGAGGTACAAAGTATATCCATATACTTTCTACATTACACAAAAAACCGCAAAGCCTATTAATTATCAAATATCACTGTTGAAATAGATAAGGCACTCCGTAAAAAAACCATGCTCGGATATTGCAGCAGAAATGCGTCCATTCCATAGACATATAAAGAGATAGACCTAGCATTTCATTCATAAAACTGTTGAAATTAATAGCCAACATTGAATTATTTCACCATGTGTCAGAAAAAGACAGAAATATATGCTTTCTAGCACATTGGCAACGCTGCATAATGAAGTCGTGAAATACTCAGTGGCGTACTGATTAAATGGTTTCGATTAAATTTTGAGGAACCTTCAAAATTAGGAATATTTGAGATTATGATAGAAAACCTGTAGAAGTACGAACTGTAAATTTAGTATAATCGATTTTAGGTAAATGATGCAAGACAAATTGAGTCACTATGATATTAAAATAGATTTATATGATAATAGAGGGTATTTTGTTCTATATTTCGAAAGATTTAATGAAAAGTGTAGATATTATAATATTGAACTATAAGCCCTGCAAGTACGGTTATATTCGATATCTTTTGTAGGTAGTCACAGGAGTGAACCTAGTAAGTCTGTTAAATTTTACCGAGTAGCAGTTTTATTTGCGGTAATAGGGCATTAATAGAATGCCATGAAAAAAATAACTCTGAACCAGAGCATTAAATTGTGTGAAACATGTTTCATCAAATTTGGGTAAAAGTTGAGTAAATGAAACAAACTTTCAATGTTTAAATTTATTGATAACATAAATTCATAACAAAACCATTCAAAATGATATTTCTGCATCTAAAACATAGACTCCACATTGATCACTCATTCCTAAACAAAATTGTTTTAGTATATATTGACCTAGTCCTAAATTTCTTCGAAATATCTACTAATTTTCTGGTTTCATGATTGAGCCTTATATGAAAATAACTTTTCAAAATCAATTTCACCAACTGAATAGCATGTCCATCTAATATATTCTGATCATAAAAATGATCACCAAATTGGTTGAAAATTTCAAATGACAGATTAGTAACAGTTTGATTCACAAGAATTTGGAAGGTATTATTCTTATTGTCAAATATGTTATTTGTTTTGTGATAAAACTTGAAAAACCGTTCTCCTTCTTTACAAATCATTATAACCCAGTTGCTAGCGATCACTAAGCTGCCATAAGTTTTTCTTTTTTGCAACAGAGACAATGATGAGTTACCTTCCAATAAGTTGAGGCATTTGAAGCATGAAATGAATTTTTTTAATGACTTCACTACGTAACCTGCAATATATGACACAACATCTTCAACAAAAATGTTAGGTTCCATGCATCAGAATCAATATAAGAATTTTCGTTCATATCATCTTGAATTTTTTGTGAAGCCATTAAATAGTCTATGTTATTTTCAAGATTCGAACCGTTACACAATGAGATGGTGTTATTAGAACCATATGTTAAAATTGAAACATGATCAAGATTGACAACATTTCCTGTATTTGGTGCTGAAATTGTGGCATGAATAAGTTGTCTCTTATATGCTGCTTCAAACTGTTTAGCAGTCGGATTATTGTTGAAGCCACCTCTGCTACGTATAGTTCCAAAAAAGAGTTCTAAGTGATCCTGTGAGAATTTATAGGTTAAAAGATATTTAAGGACTTTTTTCTCTACAACCAAGTCTTCATAAAGATGTTTAAAACTTTCAATCAAAATAAGAAAACCTAGAAATCCTGTTTGTCTGCCAGATTTTACAATTGGAACACAGTTCAGAGTGAGCGTCAAAATATAATTCTCCATGGAACCAAGGAATTCGAAGATTCGTACAGATGTAGTTCCAGAAAGAGGTCTTTTGAAAAAGTATTTGGAAAAAGCATTTCTTGAATTAAAAATATCGAAGAGGTTATTGAATTGCAGTATGAAGTCAGATGTGGCCTTTGAATCTCTGAATTCTGGACAATTGAGGTCTTCCCTCAAGAAATTCAATGCATCACTCACACTTTTACTCAAAGTTTGTGTTGCTAAATGGACCTTCATTTTTTCTCTTGTCCACTGAATATGCCTAATTTTCAACTTAGTAGCAGCATGTAATCCTTCAATAGACTGCTTCTTCTCTAATTCAGAAATGAATTCCCATTTTATATCTTCTCCCTTTCCATTTTTCAAGTCCTTCGTAGAAGCTAAGCAATTTCTGACTAATTTGATCATATGACATGCATCAGGTAAGATATATACTGGTTTCTTTGTGATAGGATGGTTGAAATAAGTTCTCAAATGTTGAGGATTGTTGAAATCTGCACCCAAATTCTCCGCCATAGAAAAATTTACTGGTGCACCATCGAAAGTTAAAGATGTTATGGTTATTCCAGTCTGATGTAAGAAATCAAGGCATTTATGTACAATTTCAGCCCGTTCAGCAGCTGTTAATCCATCTATTAAGAAATATCCCACTGGAATCTTCCAATGTGCGTTAATGCATACTACCATGAATACTAAAGCTTCACGTGCTTCTGCGATCTTATCAGAGTTAAATTTTGTTCCTATGTCAACAAGGCCACAAAATTTTTTTTTTCCTGTCCATTCTACTTGTCGTCTTATTGACATTTCATCCATTACCAAATTGCAAAGTAATGGATGATTAGAACTCCTTACTTTCAATCGCAAAGCGTTAAAAGATTCAGAGGTGAATCCTGGTGAACCATCTACTGACATGTACCATTTTGACAGAGTAGTTAAATGAGGAAGGCTTTTATTGAATGTATCCCTGACAAAATTATAGGCTCTTGGCGAATAGAACGCTAATGTTAAAGCAAAAGATCTCAACTCTGGTTGGTATTTTTGAGTACTTGGTCCTTTCAACATTCTCACAAGGATGTCTTCAGCAGTTCCTGAAGTTGTTGCCTGCAAAATAAAATTATAAAATATTTTCTGAAATTTAATAGAAATCATGATAATTTCTTAAATATAATACAAATAAAATAAGACATGAACACTTCAGATAAAATTCAGTCACACTTTAGTACATATTTCAAGGAGTCGATACTCATTGAGGTTCTGTAAAAATATTGAGCTTTTTCTTTCATCATATCAGTTTTTATAGGGCGAAGACCCATCATTTCCAAAAGAAGGTAATTTCTCAAGGTTTACTAACAAAATCCTTTTTTCCTACAAGTCATGGAAATTGGAAGGAATTACAATTCACCTTAAATTATTTGAATAGTTTGTCTATGCTTCATTCAAACTGAAATATGGTGGAAGAGCTCATCTTTGAAGAGATCGTAAACGACTATGAATATGATTCATATTTTCCACAAAAAATCTAACCAGTAAATTTGATTCTGATCCATCAGAGATGAGAGCCTTTTCCTTGAAGTGCTTTAGTAAGGATTTCAAGGAACTTATTTTCGTTCTGAGCCTCCGGACAGACGCTTGTAAATTACGAATTTTAATTTTATCTCTCTTAGCACTGGCCTTGATTTTCCTGAGATTAGTTTTTCTTCTATTGGGTGAGGAAAATCACTACTTTCCATATCACCTACGTAACCCCTCTTTCTACAATACAAATACATAGATGATTCTCATATGGAATGGATGATCTTAAACATTACTCACCTTTTAATAGCTCTTTTAGGAAGTGATGATGCAGTGTTACTACATGAAGGGTCTGTGAAATTTCGGATACATGAAGAACTTCTTTCTACTTCACTTTCAGAAGCAGTCAGTGTGGCTGATGAAGAACGATCTTTATGAACCATTTGCACTGTGCTCTTTTCTGATTCACTGAAATAGTCCCATATAGCAATGTAATTAAATTTTTTCTCTTATTCTTCAAAAATTATAGTCTTCTTAAATGATTATAACATCTCAATAATCTTTAATTTCAAGTAGTTTTTATTGAGGCAGATATCTAGCCGATGGTTGAGGGATTGTTTATTTGTGCTAAAGCCATTTTAAGAATTTTAAAAACTATTTTTCCTCGAGCTTGCCAAGCCTAGCCATTGTTAAGCATTGAAATTTTTTCGAGTGATGGTTAGAACAATGACATCACACTTAACCACAACAAGTAACCATCATTTCAGCGTAGTGTGATATTAACATACATAAAAATTGGCAGATTCATTGTTAATAGTGGACAAAAATTTCGCTAAAATTTTGCTAAAATTATGCAAGTAAAGAATCAATGAAATCGTTGTTCAAAGTGGGTGATAGAAATACATTACTGATATTGATGACCATAAAATTGCTAACTAAATTATAATTTTAAATGTTCATGATGATCAGTAGCTACCTAACCATAAAGTATCATCTCTTCTACTATGATTTTATTAAGTTAATCAACAACACCACTTGGGTGAAGTCGAGACAAACCTTTTCAAAAACTTATATAGATACTTGTCTCAATCATGTTTCTGCAAAAATTTTTTCCTTATGAAGTTAATTAAGGTATTGAAAAATATATTATGATTAGAGAACTAGCATCTATTTTGGAAAATTGTTAACTTAAACTCTGAAACCCAGCAAGACATTCGACATAGAAAAGCTCAAAAGTTCAACTGCTAATTAATAAGTTCATTCTTGTACTTAAAAACTCATGCTTTTTTCATTGCTACATATAGAATCAATTCCATTCTGTTTGATCATCATAATATTCATTTATGAAAATCCTATATTCATATTGATATACTACATACCTATGGCTAGAGTCCATTATATTCATCAGTTCTTCCATCTGAACTTCAGGTTTAGTTTTAGGTGGAGAAATTTCTCCGATTGTGGAACTTGAGCTGTTAATTGTAAGAGAACAAAATCGTGTAAGTACCCAAAATGGAACAAAGAACTATCAGAAATCATTGATATAACTAACCTGGAGGATGCCAAATCGAATGCTCTATGAGAAAGTAGTGGATTTGCACCAGGTTTAATATATTTCACACCATTTGCCTTCAAAATAATGTCACTTTGTGCAAAATGAGAGGAGCATATTAAAGGATGCAATGGAACTGCAGTACTTACTTCAACTACTACCAAGGAAAACCAATTTTTTTTTGTTCGGTATTGCTCGGAAACCTGCAATAAAAATTATTGAAGAAGTCGTACATGGATGAATGATACAAATAGGTTTTGATATTGATTCAGGTATTTCATTTTGGTCAAATGTATAACTTTAAAAGCTATTCAATTAATACGAACAACCTTTGCATGCACTTCATTCTACGACACTGATTGTTCAAATATGGACGTCAAAAGCATATTTAGAAACTTACCGGTGGAAAGAAAGATTTGGGTTCAAATAATCATATTTTTTGCAAATATAACATTGTCGAACCATGTTTTACAGTTGAAACACACTTTCGAAGTCTGCAAAATCCCAATAACCACCTAATTTTACTTATTTTCACTTGTAAACAAATACAAGTTAGCTTTCTAGCGCTTCGGCAACGTCACATATAATATACGGAAGAAATACGGTGAGTGAATTTTATGAATGAATATGTTTGCACAGAGTTGTCACGATGTCACATAGATGAAGTATCAGTTCTTAGTTTTTAGTTCTGTGCCGACGTCAACTCGCCGAATATATTCATACAGTTTCAAGAAATAAAACACATTATGACAACATCACAAACGGGTTGGATGCGTATGGCGTATGGTTGCCAAACTGCTTTTTCAATGAGAGCTACATGATTTAATGTAAATAAATGGGTCTATCTCTTTATATGTCTATGGTCCATTCCATCTCAAAACACATGTTCTCTTTATCAGAGTTACTTACAGGATAACTTTCTTGATGATATCATTTCCGGTTTGGGAGAAGACCAAATGTAAACAATAATTCTAAATATGTTGCTAATCGAATGGGATGGCGCTCCATAACTGGGTTATCTCATTTACGACAGACTGCGAAATTTTATCTGGAATTATGGATGTATTTTAATCTTTTGATATGCGGTGAATTAATCGTGAAAACGTATACATTTGAGCCAACTCTCTATTATGCTTCTGTGTCGTTTTCTTATTCCTCTGGTTCATTATTCTTTAAGAAAAATATTAAGCATATGTTGCTGAAAACAAAAAATTTTATTTGATGCAATGATTTATCGCGTATAAAAATATTAAAGAACGTTGGTTGCCAGTTTGATACGTTCTCATTTTTTTCAATCAACGACTGCAGGCGAAGTACGGTAATATAAGACTACCTAAAATAATGAAGTGATAAATTAAATAAATAAAGCAAATACCAATTATTTCATTGAATAATACCCTTTAGTACCCTTCGACTTACCTAAGTCAGAATGTGGCTTAATAATTAAGTGATCACATAATTTTTTCTGATCTAACAAATATTGAGCTATATCGCCTTAGTTACCATGTGTCATAACATAAATATGAAACGTCGAATCATATTTAATTTCTTTATTTAGTAACAAAATGGAAACTGCAATTGTTGAAATTTCCACTTAAAGTATTTCCACCAGATAAAAAGGAAGAAGAAATATTTTCTTCATAATTATCCGTCAACGAGACTACAGTTTTCTTGAGAACATTCCGTGCAGCCGCAATCTTGGATGATTGTCCCAAAATGGTCTTCAAAGATTGTGATGCTGCGGATGGCTCTCCCTCCACACCTGCTATCATCTTCGCTACCTTATTTTGTTGCAGCATACTGTCAGCCAGATAGCCTTCTGCAACAGACGAACTTTTCCAACCACCATGTCTCTTGAGTGTTGTCATTGAGGCTCCCGCATCGGCAACCAATGTCGCGGATGTTCGTCTTACACAGTGGCCTGTATACGTTTTCGGATTATCTAAACCCAACCAGTCAGCAACCTTACTCGGAATTTTTCCGAAGGAATTTTTGTCGACAGGCTGAACAGTACACTTCTTATTCCTATAAGCTACAAAGAACCTAAGAACGCCTTGCGGCCGCAACGCCGAATACTCCCTCACCAAATGAGCAGCACCCAGATCTTCTTCATCAATTATAGTGAATATTCTGTTTATATCATTTTTAGTCTTTGAGACTTTGATTAAGCTTATCAACAGAGCAAATCAAAATGAAACTTTTACTTTATACATCAAAAAAACGTCATCACTCAAGAATGTCCTGAGCTGCTCCCGGTACAACACTGCTGATTTTTTAGGAACGTATCCATTATTTTTGTTCTTAACAAATGCTTCAACTTCATCGAATAATTTGACATCAATATGAATACATTTCCCTCGGGAAATTACTATTCATATTTCCCTAGTTGTAATACTAGCTATAAAACGAAGGTTTTATGGGAAATGAATCCCTCCATGGAGGCGTTTTGAATAAAAATAGAATATTCCAAAATCAGAAACTGTTTTTCCAAAATATTATTCAATAATGACAAGCCAACAAATGCATCTTTTCTGCCCTTGATACACAATGTACTAAAGACGTCTTAGTCTTAGTCCGTAACAAATTAGACACAGTGTTCCAGAAAACATTAGTAGGTAATCATTTGTCCATTGCTGGATTGACACTAAACTGTCACTAAAAAAAATTGAATCATGTGCTTCACATCGCACTTGACGAATCGCTTCCAAGAGTAATATCAATTTGTATTAACCTTGAACCATCCTGTATATGTAAAGACGATCTTATAACGGCCGACAACTGACTTGTAATTTGGTTACGACACACATCCGGTCAAATGCATTAAGATTATCCCCCGAAGGTTAAAACAAAGACAGGAAGGGGTATTTTCCATCGTATTCAATTCACTCGTGCGTGAATCCTTAGAGGGGACCAACAGGACACTTGCACATTTTTAATACAACAAAAACCAGGTCAGGAGACATCCTGACCAAAAACCCCAATATCTACTCGTGGCTTCGATCTTATATGGTAAAATTTGAGAATATTTAAGATGTCAATAACCTCCACACATGCACGATTTGTTGTTTAAATCCTACGGATTTCTTATGAGCTAAAAGCAATAAAAAAGATAATTTAGGGAATTTTTTCTATTTCTTCATGATTTTGCAAGCCTATTTGAACATCAATTAAGTAATAACTAGATCAATACCAATACCAATACCGATATTTGGATAATTAAACTTTAGCTGATCTCTTTCGGAAGCTCTTTTCAGCGTTTTCAACGCCTGTAAATTTCTCAGTTTCTTATGCAAATGACCATTTCAGTTCATCCACTTCTAGAACGCAACACTCATAGGGTAACTGAAGCCAAACCTGCACGTGCGGACGTTCCATCATTAAAGATATACTAGAACACGTAGGAACATGTAAGATGCTACTAATTTCAATTTAATATTAAGTCGTTAAGATCAATATCTCTAAAAGATCCCCAGGATCAGGTGAATGATCCCATCATTTCGTCACAACACCCCGTTTACAGTCATTTCCTAGTTCATCGTCCAGCCAGTCAATGTCCCTTATTCTAAGCTCCCACATAATACACCCTCGACAGGTGCATACACGTAAGCAGGCATATGGTAGTTGATACCACGTGCCTCTTTCTTGGCGGGTTGGATGGATGAGAATGAAATTGACTTTCTCGAGATAGTAGGCATCGTTCTATTTTCTAACAGTTGGGGACCGCTGAGGATACTCTAACTGGTAGATTTATTGAGGAAATGTAATTAGGGCAGGAGTACCTTTGGATTCGGGAAGTTATGTTGTAGGGAATGATGTAAGATTGGTTTTTTACACTAAATTCGATATGCCGAAAGAACTACGAGATATCTAGAAGTTTTTATTGGTGTCAGATGATCGGGTTATCGGATAAGCTTCAATCATCAACAGTTTGAAAATTTTGCCTTAGAAATGGTACCTGTTTTGAGAAAATTCTTATAGGGCCTCTAATGACGTCAATGAATGCAAATGCATGTTTTGTCATGCGAAATCTTTGGAAGAAAAGCAACTCATCCATTTCAATGGTATGAATGTCGTTCGTATATATACGCCTAGGAAATCCTCTTTTCACAAAATCTAGTGTTTTTAAGTCGTCGTGAAAGGCATCAAATCCATTATAGAAGTCCATGATATAAATTATTAGCGTTGTTTAAAGTAAAACTATTTCAATCAATGTTATAACTCAAATTCTTTCGAAAACCACGACAGAACAAATTTCCTCAGTGTTATTCGCTCTCTTTATTTACTCCCACTTATATCGTGAGTTACAACTGTTCCACTCATTTCGTGAGTTATTACTGTTCCACTCATTTCGTGAGTTAATAACGCCATGAAAAACTATTCCGAATGATAAAATAGTTGTGGTCCTAAATGATCTGGTTTTCGAAACCCAAACATTTTTTTCGCATTGGAACTCATTATCTGATCCACCTCTTTCGTGAGTTAATAATTGTTGGGAAATAAAGAAAATAGTTTGATTCTCTAAATCGATTTCTCGTTGATTTCTTTTCATCTTTTATTGAGGATACCTGGTATTACGACCTGATACTCTGGTTTTCGATTATCAAGCACTAATGGATTGATCCCTTACACATTTAACCGTTTTGCAAGATGATGTATATTAAATAGCATACATCAGAACATGCTTTATGGTACCTTCAAGCAGGTTTCATTCTATGCGAGAAGCTACGGAATGATGTATTCTCCCATTTTCATTGGCACTCCTCAAAAATTGTTCCACAGATACCGTGAGTTAATAACGCCATCCAAAACATTGCCAAAAGATGAAAGCTCTGCCAAAAAAATTCTTTGTAAAATCAAGAAAATGGGGAATAATTCCCTAGTTCGCGGTGTTGAGAATTATTCGCTAATTCCTTTGTATCTTCTACAGCGGGAACCAGGTATTCAGGATTTGGATAATGAAACACTAATGAAACAATTCCATATTCTTTTCAACCCCCTTTTTGCGAGATTCCCTTAGAGTGAGAGCGCTCTAAGATATGCTTAATATTATATTACATCATATAACATTTTTTCCATTATTAGCACTCATTAATAACTGCTCCATTCACATCGTGAGTTTAATACGCTATCCAAAACTTGGCCAAAAGATGACATCGTTGTAAATTAAAAAACAGTGGGCATTAATTTATTGAATTGGCATAAATTTTACGAATGGGCATTAATTTCCCGAAAAGGCATTACTTTCCCGAAAAGCATTAATTTCCCGAATAGGCATTAATTTCACGAAAAGGCATTAATTTCCCGAAAAAATGTATTGTGCACCTTCCACTGAGGATGCTACGTCTCACCACTAATATATCTGGTTTTCGCAACGTGATAAAATGTTTTCGCATTTTTATTTATTATCTGTTCTACTTTTATCGCTGAAAAATTCATTGTGATGTAAAGAAAATAGGAATTAATTCTCAAACTCAACTGGGTGTTGAATTCTTGACTAATTTTCTTGCACCTACTGCGGAAACCAGGTATCTCGACCTGATATTCTGGTTTTTGATAAATAAACACTAATGAATTTATCCCACACTCTCTTCACCCCTTTTCCGCGAGACGCCCCTTAGATGGCATAGATCAGAACCTGCCATCTGGTACCTTTAAATGAGTTTAATTCCACAAGAGAAGCAACGCAATAAGATATTTTCGCATTGTTATTCGAGTCTCTCACCCCAGTTCATTATCATAATAGAAAAATAGGACATTCCCATGCAAGAAGCCTTCTCTCTGCCTATGGGAAAGAACGGAAGATCGAGGGGTTGAAGGGGTGAAGATTTAATCGAGGACATGTTGAATGGAAGAGGTGTATTTGATATGTGGAATTAGGTCGTGCACTCACTAGGTCTGGGTGGGAAAAAGGCTTGATTTTCGATATATCGATATTTTCAGTTCATGATATAACAATATAATACAAAATTGATCCCAAAGAATGTTGAAAAACACGGTATAAACGATTATTTTCAAAACACGCATGGCATTTAATGTCAAAAAACATTTGGCAACATAATGCTGAAACAATTCGATATTTGTTTCACTTTTACCAACTTTTTATGCAGTTTGAAGGATTTATGTTGCACTCTGTGCTGTCAACCCTATGAATTTTTTTAATAGAAGAAGTGAGTCATGTGATACTTTTTGGACAAGGCTTTTGTATCTTCTTCACAAGGTTGCAGAAATTTTCAAGAATTATTAAATAAATTTTAGTTTTTTCTCACATGAATTATAAGAATGAAAGCTTCCAATTACGTAAGCTTCGAATTTTTATCGGGGCGATCGCCCTCTCCAATTCTATCCTTCACATCGATAAATGTCTTCCACGATCCACAGTGAGTTATAGGCAAAAACCGAATGCCACTACTTCCTTCTTCCTCGCACCTGGCCCCCATTTTACCCCATTGCGTTCTTGCTTGCGAACTTTCCTTTTTTTCACGACGGCCACCTTTTCTGTCTGGAGTCCCAGGCTTTTCGGATTAGGCCAAATCGAAAGACAAATAGGGGTGTTGACACGGTTGATTTAGTTAATTGAGAAATTTTCGAAAATTGAATGAATAAATATGTAATAAGATTAAGATTTCCACAAATTTTGAATATTATTATTTATTTATAATGAATTTCCACCAAGTAAACACCGATACAATTAATATGAAAATTGATTGAGTTTCTGTTTTATTCAAAACTTATTCCTCTTTGAGAATGATTTAGCGGAACTTAGGAATATTAATAATAGATGGTGGAGATAGTCCGAAAGGCCAGTTTAGTGTATTTTAACAAATGGAATATTTAAGTTGTTGATGAGAAATTTTTGATGATGTAACTCGTGTAGTATTGGTTGGGCCATAACCATCAACTACTTTTTTCCCAACGTTTCGACAGACATTTTCAGTCGTTTTCAAGATAATAACCTTTTAAAAAAGCTGGTAATATAGGACAATTGAAAAATGGTAAAAATTTCTAAGATTGCCTGCTCTTTTAAAAGCTTATTTTTGGTCTTGAACACGACAAGATTTTTTGCATTTTCTGGGAGACAAAAAGGAAAATATTTGGCAGCAAAATCCTGAAGCGAATTTATATGTATTTTTGAAGGATTCAACTCGCTAAATTTTTTTAATAGGCAAGGTCTTCGTATCTTTTTCTGGCGTGTAGAAATTTTCAATTTTTTTTTAAATTAGTTCAAATTGGTTTTCAGTATGTGCACACCGTGTGAAATTCGGCCCAACTTGATAGATGACAGTCATAGTTACTGTTAGCTCCAAGGGATGGCGGTATCTTTAGACAGGATTCAGTAAATATTCAATAGATGGCGCCGTGTTAAATAATACAAATGTTTTGTATAACCTACAAGTCAATACAGTTCTATCATATTCATTAGTTGTTTTTTAGATATAAATCGAATCAACTTTTCTGAGATGTGATTTTTCAAATTTCGAATAATTATTCTCAAGTAGTTCAACAAGAGCGCCTGTGGGCTTTCTATTTTGTTTTTGAAAGTTATTTAATAGTACCCCCCTGCATTGAATCCTAAAGGTTTTATAGTGATCTTCCTGACTTGAAGGAAGTTCTCTATATATAGAAATGACCATATTCAGCAATATTTGCCATTATTCCAAAGATTTTTTGACTTTCGAATTCATTAAAGAGGACCAGAACAAATGAATTTTGGGTTTGTTATAGAATTTTGGGCATGACATTCAGCCTGTAGGTATAAGAGAAACTCATGACTGTTGAATATAAAGAGGATACGTATTTTTCTTAAAGAATCCAGTGGCGTGCTTGTCGTTTTTGTACCATTTTTGGCGCTCTTGTTCACCTGCACAGAGTGCTTATAGATTAGCCCAATTGCTTGGATTCTCGGGAATCTTTTCATTTTATGTCTTTTTTTACAGTAAAAAGGAAGAAGTACAATCCGATTCGAGCAGAGAAGACACGGAAGATGAAATGACCAAACACAAAAAACCTACTAACAAGGGAAAGTGGAGTAAAGAAGAGGTAAGTGGTATTTCAATATCACTTTTTCAGTTGATGGCGGCTCACATTCAAAACGTCTCGTAACCAGTTACAATCGATATAAAGAAGTTTTGATCATTCCGAGCACTTAACGATGTCTTTGCAATGCTCAATTCAACCAATTTTTAGGTATTCGGTGAATTAACCTTTCTAAGGCCCAAAACTTCGGTCTTACTGCGGTATACGGTTGTTTGAGGAATGCCAAATTCCATTTTAACAACTTTTACCGACGATTTGTTGTTATTTTTTTAATTCACGCAGTTTTTCGATGTTTTCTTTCGATAATGCGGTTCTGGAATCTTTGATCATCCAGTATCTCACTACTCGATTTGAACCACTCCTGAACTTGCGTTCAGGATAGACAATCATCACCATGTCAATTTTGTAGCAGTTGGTGCGTTTCAGTAACAGGTTTCAACACGAAAAACAATTGCAGCACTTTGTTTGAAACTCATTTTCCGCCTGATGTAAAAAACACACTGACATTTGAAACGCAATAACTTTAGTTTGTTTGCATCCAAACATCATGCAATTTATACCAGTTGTCAATAAGGGTCTAAGCCATCTACGGGTATTACGAGCATTTATTTGTTTGTTCGGTTTCTTTTGAAATGAAGGGTGTATTATCTAGAGAACTGAAATGAAACTAGGAGATATATTGCGAAGATGTGATTTCCTGAAAGTTTGAATAATTACCCGCAAGTAGCTCAACCGGAGCGCCAAAGACGTTTAACTTCTCGTTAGTGCTTTCTGATAATTTTTATTGAAACAACATTCAAGACAATCATGTCACAAAAAAACACCAAATACCTGGTAAGAAAAAAGATATGAAGTTTTGAAACCTCGCTGGAGGAAAGCATTAAAAATACTAAAAAAAATTTTAACTGGCACACTTGAATCGTGGAACATACATCGGGTGTTTTCGGATATCCCTAGTTGTTGGGTATCTAAAACAATGTTGACGTCATTTATTGGATAACCCTGTATATTATAAGGGTTGTTATATCATGTAATGTTGCATGTTTCATAACTCCCATTTGTCACGTTATAATCATGTGACATTTCAGACGAATTTTGGCGCTGTAACCACAACTAACTATGGTTACCCCAACGGTGACGTCATAGTTAGTTGTAGTTACTTACGGCATTTCTGACACATTTTAAATTGTAAAAAGGTGTTTAATGGGCTTAATCGTGGTGTGTTTTTATTTAAATAAATATTGGTCTTAAGGAATGATTGTTTTAATTTTTTTTTTCGAAATAAATACTCCAATAATTAGTTTACATTCAATTTATTAAACCAGACCATCTTATATTATTTATGTAATTAATTTTAAAAAGAGAACAATAATTCTTTTCAATGTGAAAAATAAGATTAAAATTTCACCCAAAAATTACACTAGTGGAAGAAAATTAAGGGATCAAAAAAAAATCCCAAATTTTTAGGCAATTTTCAACGGGCCATAACTTCGCTCACGTTATTTGAATGAGACACTCTATATTTTACAGACCGAATTAATGGATAAAGTTATAAAATATGGTAACAGGCGAACTCTTGACACCCTATGAGGAAAGATCCTCCGGATATATTTAATTCATCACTTTTGGCGCCCTTTCTTGTCATTATAAAAACACTCCACACATGTTCTTCGTCATTTACAATTCTTAAGGTACCTAGAAGGAATTCCAATCAAGCGAGCGATTCCGAGGTGGCAGCAGGTGATTGTGCTTACAACATTACGATTATAAAATATAAATAAATAATGAGGAATAGACAGTAGTTTCCCACTCTCTTTCTGTTTGTTGTAGCAATTAGACAGATGTTTTTTCTGGTAATTTTATATCATACACTTTGGTCGGAGAAGACAGTAGAAGTAGATTACAGAGGATTTTGAATATAATCATATGAATTTATTGCAATTGGAATACAGAATCGATTACCGCAAATTGAATTAAGTGCCGCTTTTATACAAATTCTCACGAACACCTTTCGGGGAGCAGCTTGAATATTATTTTGTCCTCATATCGTTATACAAATTGTAAGGTTATGCTAGGTTATACCAGTTCTAGCAAAAATTAAAAAAAAATAAAAAATAAATAAAAATAAAATAATTGTGCTTAACAATGGATTTGTGACTGCAAAATTGGAAATTTTGTGACTACAAAAATATACCCATTACCACTTAACCAAGTGACAAAAAGTTTTTTTAAATTTTGCTAGAACTGATATAACTACGGGTGTCATTGCAGCAACGCTTTTCAGCAACGGATTTCGAAAGCTGGTTTATATTTAGGATTGCGTGTCATTTGTAATCGGTTGAATGAAATGACCTGATTTTTTTCGGGAAGTATTATATATTTTGTACTTCATTAGTGGGGGGAACCACCTACATAAAAAAGACCCCCCAACAACCCCCCACAAAACCTCCAACATCAAAAAATAATTTATTTTGCGTTATAATTATGTCAGTTTATTCAATATAATCTACTGAATCCAGCACATCTACTGAAATAATTTGTGACCCCCGCTTACCACCCCATAGCCCCCTCGAATTCAAAAATTCGGCGGACAGTGAAACTGCGCATTGCTGGCGATTTTTCGATGAAAATAGTATATTTGTAAAACGTCGAATATAATCTATAGGATGAAATAATTTGTGACCCCCGTAATCCCCCTAAAGCACGACAGAAAAAATCCCCCAAAGCTGACGATGGCAAAAACTAGATGGAAACGGCCGTTGCTGGATATTTTTTTTGCAAAATGAGTCTACCTTAACTTATTCAATAAGCCCCACATAATGAAATAATTTGAGACCCCGCGCTTCAATCAGAATTGCCCCCCTGTAGAATAAAAAATTTCAAATTCCGTAGCACGAGGAACTGTGCGTTGCTGGCGATTTTTTGATGGAAATGGCATCCTTGTATATCGTTGAATACCATCTATATGTTGAAATAATTTGTGACCCCCGCCTACCCCGAATAGCCCCCTCGAATTCAAAAATTCGGCGGACACTGAAACTGCGCATTGCTGGCGATTTTTCGATGAAAATAGTATCTTTGTATACGGTCGAATATGATCTATAAGATGAAATAATTTGTGACCCCCGTAATCCCCCCAAAGCTGACGATCGCAAAAACTAGATGCAAACGGCCGTTGCTGGATATTTTTTTTTGCAAAATTTTGAATTCGAGGGGCCTATTCCGGGGTAGGCGGGGGTCACAAATTATTTCAACATATAGATGGTATTCAACGATATACAAGGATGCCATTTCCATAAAAATCGCCAGCAACGCACAGTTCCTCGTGCTACGGAATTTGAATTTTTTTTTATTTTACAGGGGGGCAATTCTGATTGAAGCGCGGGGTCACAAATTATTTCATTATGTGGGGCTTATTGAATAAGTTAAGGTAGACTCATTTTGCAAAAAAAATATCCAGCAACGGCCGTTTCCATCTAGTTTTTGCCATCGTCAGCTTGGGGATTTTTTCTGTCGTGCTTTAGGGGATTACGGGGGTCACAAATTATTTCATCCTATAGATTATATTCGACGTTTTACAAATATACTATTTTCATCGAAAAATCGCCAGCAATGCGCAGTTTCACTGTCCGCCGAATTTTTGAATTCGAGGGGGCTATGAGGTGGTAAGCGGGGGGTCACAAATTATTTCAGTATATGTGCTGCATTCAGTAGATTATATTGAATAAACTGACATAATTATAACGCAAAATAAATTATTTTTTTATGTTGGAGGTTTTGTGGGGATTGTTGGGGGTCTTTTTTATATAGGTGGTTCCCCCCACTAATGAAGTACAAAATATATAATACTTCCCGAAAAAAATCAGGTCATTTCATTCAACCGATTACAAATGACACGCAATCGTAAATATAAACCAGCTTTCGAAATCCGTTGCTGAAAAGCGTTGCTACAATGACACCCGTGATATAACTTAGCATATCGCCCAGTAACCGCTTGACGTTGAGTTACGGGACACCTGTAGATATACCAACTCTATTGCGAACTAAATTATTGAATTTGAGGTTTTTGCATAATTTTCTGAATGCATTTTGTTCCCATTGTTTACAGGAAGGTCCAATTAGTGACGTCAACAACAATTATAATTTTTTATTGGGTGTAATCTTAATGATTTCGCCAGCTAGGTTTCAATAATTTATATGTTTTCGGCGTAAGTATTTTGCAGTCTTTGTTTGTGACACTATTGTTTTGAATGTTTTTTTAATAAAAAAATATCTCTGCCTCTTGAAATTTTTAAAATTTACTCTGAAAAGGTTTGAAAGTTGGAATCTTAGTTTTTACTAGGATTTGCTTGAACATTCATTTGATCGAATGAAAGGGATACTAAATAAAAAATCATCCATGCGAAATAAAAAAAGTGTTCCAAAAACAAGGCACCTGAATTATTTAGTAAAATATCCAACTATTGAATAAAATTGTTTTCCCCTCTTCAAGTGAACGGTGTTCTTTCTCAAAGTTTCAGAAATTTAGAAAGATTAACTATTAAAAATAATTAAAAAAAAATGTTTTCGAGCAGTGAATTTGAGTATTTTTTTTAACGAATTTACTGCCGAAATAATGGGGTTCTTCAATTTTTATTACTAGTTAATCTTTCTGCCTTTCAAATAAAATTACTTCGAATAAAAAACACCGTGTACTTGAAGAGAAAATTTTTTTAATCGAAATATGGAAGTTTTACTAATAAAATTGAAAAAGCCCATGATTTCGAGCAGTGAATTCGTTAAAAATAATAATATGATAAATTTCTTGTTATAAAATACTTTTTTTGAAAGTTGGAATGATCTACTAGTAATAACAATAAAAAAACCTATGATTTCGAACAGTAAATTTGTTAAAAAAAGTAATATTTTTTTTTTAATAAGTAATCCGTATTGTTTCGGGGAATTTCTAGGGTAAATCATGTAGTTTAGGTAAGTCTGCTAGAAAATTTCGTCAATGTGCTAGTTTTGTTTTAACACATCAAAAATTAATTTTTTTGAACGAATTTAATGCTCGAAATCATGTGGTTTTCTGATTTTCTTTATTAGTTAATTATCCTAGCTTTCAAATAAGCCCACTGTAAAAAAACACCTTTTACTTGAAGAGAAAAAATTTAATAAATGGAAATATAGAATTTTTACAAAAAAATTTAAAAAAGCATATGTACACGAATACAATAAGTTCATTGATGAACAATTGCTGAGTTAATCCACGTCGAAAGTTGTCAAAAATAATCGCACGAAAATGTTCAAGATTTAGTTCCATTTTTTTGGCGAGATGAATCTGTTAAGTCACTGTAAACAACACAAATAGCGCTCGGATGTCAAAACGTTCTGAGTATAACCTCAAAATGTCAAGCTTTACGATAGAGCTGTCAGATAGCAACACTAGGGTTGTCCAATCCCGAAATATAAAAGTACACTAGCTATATTCATCTTGCACTGACCTTGAGCATTTCAAGGTTATCATGTAGAACTTCAAGTGTAACTGTATTTCATACTAATCAATACATTAATTGTTTTTTTTTCAGGATGCACAATTGAAACTTCTCGTGGAAAAGTACGAGACTCGGTGGGATGAAATAGCAGAACACTTTCCTGACAGAAGTGATCATCAGTGCAGACAACGATGGTCCAAAGTTGTAAATCCTGCCTTGGTCAAGGGACCCTGGACAAAAGAGGTGAGTTTTAAGAGAGCGCAAATCCCCTTTTGACCCGCTTGTTCCAGCCAGCTATCGTTCGGCCTAAATCTCTGTTTCTGGAATTACGGATGTGTCGTTCGTGAACGAACGAATAAAAATAACCCGGTCTCAAGTATTAATCGAGGCCGTTATTTCAAATATCGGATTCCTCGTGATATATTCGTCAGATGTCAAAGAAAATGTGTGTATACATAAATGGAGGTTATTGATATCTTGCATATTCCGAAATTTTATCATTGTAGCTTATAATCCAGAGAATATATAAGGGTCCTTTCATCAGTTCCAGAATAAGTGCTCCTAACTAACTAACTAACCCGAGGTTAGGCTGTAACGGATAAAATCTCTGAATCCTTTATAATCTTGAGGTTGTAGGCGTAGAGAATGATATCGTGCGTCCATTCTCTAGCGGAAGATCAACTTCATTTCAGATCCTCTTTTAAACTAGCGTATTATGGTCAAGGGCAAATTCCTGATTTCGGCTGGGCCTCTAATCTTAAAAAAATGGTAATGCTGGTTTCTTGACCTGTGACTCATAAGGATTATAATTGTAACGTTCCTTCTGTCCATTGCTTGGCTGGCTTCAAATTAACAGGTAAGATGAAGCAAAAAAAGACTGTATTCATTTCTTTTTGTTACTTTCAGATCTTGAGATTATACACAATTTTTCCGGCAACCTAAATGAATGATGCAGCAATTTTAAAAATGTTGACAATATTTCTCTTATTATTATATATTTCCTATTGCTCGATATCTCTAAAACGAATTGCCGAAAATTCAGTGGGTGCACTTATTCTTCTTCCTCCGTCTCCCCGCGCAAGAACATTCTGCCAAATTGGTGCCACCTCAAAATTGAGCATCATTGATAAACATTGAGCAATTGTTGTAAACGCACCTAAGACATAATGTGCTGACACCTCTACGCCTAACAATTTTCAAACTAGGAAGCAGGTGTTTTAGCTACCGAATATATGAGTAGCGTGGTGTACTCGGCTCAATACCAAATCCTCTTACTTTATTCTATTTTATTTCGGCCGAAATACAAGTAGAATCCCATGCTGCCGATGCACTCATACATCTGGGTAGCAAAAATTACTCTATTTGGAGCAATGATAATCGAAATCGACGAGGGCAACAAGCATCATTCTTGCAGAATGCTCACTAACTACAACATGGGAAGATTTGGCACCGCTTCAAGAAACTGAATAACGCTTTCATATCAGCAATGTCGGGCCTGCTTCACTTCCACCAGACTCCTCGCTATTCCCTCGGACGTGCTGTAGAACCGGCAGAATGCTTGAGTGCATACGAGATAGAACAACTCGACTTTAATTTCTATACCCACCGAATATTGAGCAATTCGTAATCAGAGACATTGAGCAATTCGGAAAATATTGAGCAATTCCGTCAAAATAATTGCCACCACTGTTTGAAATTGCTCCATATCGCTTCACTTATTACTAGTCATTGCTTTCTTCGTGTAACCGGGCAATTATTGCTCAAAAAGTTGCCCGTGTCCACGCATCTTGAGTTGCCTTCGTATAAAAACAAATATTACTCCAGTACAGTTTGATTGTCAATTTCGATGGCAGAAAATATCGACAACGGCATATTGGAGGTTCAGCAGCTACAATATTGAGCAATATGGGGCAACTCTACAATACGGAATATATGGAGCAATTACGTGCAGGGCTTTACTTATTGGTCCGAAAATTTCTAATATAATCGCCAATGAGAGTCTTATCAAAAATTTTGAATAACTTACCTGTAATCTCGTTAGCAGTAAATAGATATTATGAAATGATTCGATAAGAACTGAAACAACTTCCGCTCCTAGCTTTATTGGAATTACTGATCTGCATAGATAAATCGATGAGAATTCATTATTTATTTGATGCCGGAGATTTCAGACGTTGAGGAATTGAATAATGATGTACTTATATTTAGTTTTCTTTATTATTTCCTCAACACGTGTTGGGTGTGTTTGATATTCAAATTGTTTCTTTATTTTTGCTCGTCAAGGACGTTGAATCATCATGTTCACATCTTCAATTCGACAATTTATTATTGTTATAGATTCAAATTATGTTACCAAACGGAAGAAGGAAAGTGGCAACTGTTGTACCATTTTAATATCTTGACTTATAAAGGATTTTCTACAAGAACTTTGTTTTTTAGTTTTTAGTTTTGGGCTATCATTGATGACATAGATATCACTGACATGTGACCACTTGTCACACAGCCAATGAGATGATCAATTTATTGCAAATCCAATTTGCCGATCGCATAATTTTACGAAATTTAGCTGTTAAATGGCCAGCCAGATCGTGTGATTTAACACCACTGGATTATTTTTGTGTGTATTTAAGGACAGAGTCTATACGGAGCCAATCGAATCAATTGCAGCCTTGAAACTCAAACTCTGTGATGCCCGAAATAGACCGACATTTTGCCAAAAAGTGATTGAAAATTTCGATGAAAGACTTTACTTCACTCTGCCTGGTCGTGGTGGATATCATTTTTCATTCATAATTCTTTTTGTAATACAATAAAAATTTTAATCATCGTCATCAAGATTTTTAGTTTCATTTTGTTTTAAAAAAACAGATTTCTTGTTGAAAGACCCTGTATATGTTCTCTGACAATAAAGTTAACGTAAATTTGAAATGAAACGCAAAAATATTCAACCTCTTCAATATTTATTGAATCTCCTTCGAAATATGCTCCATTTGAACCGATACACATGTGCCAACGTTTTTTCTAATAATGGAAATATTTTCAAACTCGCTTTCAGGGATGGCCTTCAACTCCTCCGATGATATTTCTTTAATGGAGTCAAATATGGTACCTCTGAGCGGTTATTTCAGACTGGAAAAACAAAACAAAAATAGGTCTTTAAGATGTTGATAATCTTGATTAGATCAATGTGATTGTATGAACTGCAACTCAAAGGAAATTTTATTCGAGAAGTGTAAAATATTTTTTCATAACTTCGAAACTCCTGAGCCGATTTGGTTGAATAAGGAACTCGTCCGAGATATTCATTCCTCAGACTTACCATGAAAATTTCAGCTCTCGATAGATACTACTTTTACCCAAATATTCTAAAAATACAGATTTTTGAGCAAATCTATTACCCCTCGGTTCAGGTGAGCAAGAACGCCAAAAAGTGAACTATGTCGTGTACAAAGACGAACCATGACGTAACCAGAAATCAGAGATGGGCTCTAGATTAATATTAGCCCAAGGACTGACCCCTGTGGCACACCCCATTATTTCTCTCGTTTTTTGTTCCACTCGACCATTAATTCGAAATCTTCTCGATTAGTCTACTGGAACTGAATGTCGGTTCTTGTGGATGTATATCTTCTTGTTTCTAAACAGCATTTGATGGTCAACAATGTCGAGTGCTCATTGAACATCAACGAAATCACTCAAAATAAAGAAAAGCTTTTTTGCTTTTCTGATCATATCGAATGACTGGTTCCATTGGCAAGAATTAATGGAAAGACATCCAAGTCGCATATGCGCAGCTAAGTTTTGTCTTGATATGCCAGCAAGTCCACGTGATCTGGCATGATTGAAGGGTGCATTGCCCTTCGTCACTTGAGAATTCCTGATAAACATTAGTTGTAATGTAGCATACACACGAATAAAGGCACTGTGGGAACCTTTATTCAGGGGGTTCTCTCCCTCCTGTCTTCAACGCTCCGACGAATAAGAAACTAGGGGAGAAATTCGATGGGCAAAATGACCCGTCATCAAAATGAGGTAGGTACCGCTGATTGTTATCATGAATGACGAAAAAGAAGACATGGACATTGCGAATTTTATTTCATTATTTAGTGATCTAATGAGAACATCGTCACTATTGGTTGACAGAGCCAGAAGTTAAAAACAGTAACTGCTTTCATAGATTAATCTTTGGAATATGACACTGTGCAAAGATGGGTTAATTTTCAAACTATACAAAGTATGGGGAAAATGTAAGATATTTTTAAAATTTTGACAACCTCGGGAAATATACTATTTATATTTCCCTAGTTGTAATAATAGCTATTTGATGTAATTTTACCGATTTCAGACATCTTTCTGTTGTCTTATCCTTGTCTCGGACACGTTGTAGAGATGATGATTATCATCTATTTACTTTGGCTCATTCTCACAGAAGTTATTTACCGTGACTAATTTTTACACATACGAGTGGCGTCTATGGTGCTTTACCGTCCATCTGGTATCTTCCGTTTTCAACCCATAAATAAAAAGGGCAACAGAAAGGCGTTCGAAAATCAACATGTGTTTGTGTTCCTTCAACTATAAATTTGTCTTCTGTCTTTGTGCGACTGAAGGGATAGTTACGGTCAATTTATCCTTGATTCGTGCGTATTCTTCATCAATGAATGGTCGGTCAACCGTATGGTAACACTTTTCTTCAGGATACGAGGGTGGATTTAACTGTGTTATACAGTATGTTGAAAAAAGTACCTGAGAAAAATTTACGTTTATTCCTTGACCCAAAATAGCACTAATAAAAAACCTTGGAATTGGTGAGGTATAGCCTTAGACAAATGGAAAAATTTCACCGATGACCTCCTCATTTGAGCCAAATCTTTTCCCTGGAGCATTTTTTTAAGATCAGCAAAGAGCCATTAGTCACTGAGGGCTAAATCTGGGGGGTGGGGAAGCAGATCAAAGCTCAATTCGTTCAATTTTGCCATTGTTCTCATCGACTTGTGACAGGATTTTGTTTCTTTGGATGTGCGGTCGTTTTTTTGCGGAGCTTCACTTTACGATCTTTCATTATAATTTTTGTCACTTCATTCACATTTTCCGGTGTAACGGCTTCCACAGGCCTACCCGAGCGTTCCGCGTCATTTGTGTCGGTACGACCACGTTTAAACTCGGCAAACCACCGACAAATCGTTGCTTTTGATGGACATGAGTCCGGGTAACATTTTTTCATCCATTGTTTCGCTTGCACGGTGGTTTACCCATTAAAAACAATGTTTTATCAGAACACCAAACTCGGTTTTTTCCATTTTTAAACAAACTACAAAACGACTTTACCCCAACCTTGATAACTCAGCTGTTTCTGGTCCGATCGACTTGAAATTTTGACACGTTTCAAGCAAAGGTTAGTACTCTAGAAAGACGTGATTTACTACGAGCGCCATCTTTGGGTTAGTCTCGGGACTTATTGATCCATGTAGTAAATATTTGTGGTTCAAACACAGAATATTTCAGTTACTTTTTGTTACTAGAACTAAAGCACCGACTACAATTTCTTGCTTTGACGACGATTTATCTTGAACGGAGTATACTAGTTTAAATGGCAAGAATGGCTTCAAAATATCGAACAATGATGCATGTATACCTACATGATAAACATCCATTATCGAATTGACACAGCCCGTTAACATTCAAAATTAAATATCTCCTGACCTCGTAGGTTTCTATGCATTGGTTGAAGTCAACTATGAACCTTTCGAGATTTTTATTGGTTGACTTGTACTTTCAATATTAATGTTACAGAACCGTAAATTTTAAACTTTTCAAATCTATTCTTCAAATTTCTATTACAGGAAGATGAAATGGTTATACACCTTGTGGAAAAGCACGGACCAAGAAAATGGACTACCATAGCGAAATATTTGAACGGTAGGATAGGGAAGCAATGCAGAGAAAGGTGGCACAACCATCTAAATCCAGAAATAAGGAAAAGCGCATGGACGGAAGAAGAGGACTCCTTAATTTATAAACACCATTTGAGACTCGGCAACCAATGGGCGAAGATAGCGAAGTATCTTCCTGGAAGGTAGGACTGTAATTTCAAATTAAAGTACATAATAGTACTTTTTTGTCGCCATTTTGGTGAACATTAGTCATGAAGATAAATAAAGTCGTTTTGAATGATGGAAAACTGAAGTTACGTGAGTTAGCTGACATCGTAAGGATATCAAAGAATGTGTTGATGATTCTAAGCAGTATTTGGCCGTTTTTAAACGTAACAAACCGGAATTTTTGCATCGATATGTGACAATGGATGAAACATCGATCCATCACTTCACTCTGGAATCAAAACGATTGCCATCTGAGTGGATAGCAAGTGGTGAACTTCGTCCAAAGCGCCTGAACGCACAATAGACTGGAGAGGTTATAGCGTTGGTATTTTGGGATGTGCGTGGTGTAATATACGGCCGCATATGGCAAAGAAAAAAAAGTGGTTTCATAAAGTGTAACTGGTCAACTAAAATAATGGCAAGACTACATAAATTGAACTTCGAATTGCTCTCACATCCACCGTATTCGCCAGATTTGGCTCCGAGCGACTACTGGTTGTTCGCAGACCTGAAAAACTGAAGCTTATTTTGAGGCAAAAGATTAATCGTTCCACAAAACTAGTATTGAAATGTTAGAGCGGCGCTGAAATGATTGCGTTGTTCTTGATAGTGGTTACGTTGATGAATAAAGTTAATTTTGAACCAGAAAAACTGTGTTTTCTTTGTTAGGCCCTGGACTTTTCAGTCAATGCGTTATGAATATAAGATCCATTCTCTTTCATTTCATTTAATTTTGGAGGATAGAGGGAAGGAGAAGTAACTCCGTGTATTAGAGTGGCCCAAAAACTGATCCAAAAAGAAGAAAAAATAGACATCGGCAGATTTCACCAAGTCACCGCCTTTTTGAAGCAACATTCCAGAGGATACGTGGCAAAGAAGTCGCAGGTATTCGCAAGAGAGGAGTTTGAATACTTTTAGATGCCGCTCCTGATGAGCAATATTCATTGATAAAGGTAGTGTTTATTATGGGTGTTGCTGGAGGGTGTAGAATCGGCGAGCTGGTGACTATGACCGTAGATGACGTGGAAGATTCCATATACGAAAACTTATAAGAAAAGAGTGTTCACTGTGGGCAATGGTACTAATAAGGTTGCTGCACTCGATATATTCCGGAAGTATAGGAACTTGAGGCCAAGCAAAATTGATCACAAGCAACTATTTATAAATTATAAAAATGAAAAATGTACCGTCCAGACTGTAGATGTGAATACATTTTCGAAAATGCCGTTACTATTGAAAAGTATTTGGGCCTTTCTGATGCAGAAATGGATATTCCAGCAGGGCCTGAGAAGTCCTCAAACACATGTGCTCTAACGACTGAGCGTGTTTCCTTTGGCGGAGGTGCAGGTTTTCAGTTCCATTTTCAAAATCTTAATAATTGTAATTTTTACTTTAATGATAGAAATGACTCTTAATGTAGAATTTTTGATAAATTTTAAGAAACATACTTTAAAATGAGTTTTACGTGTGGAAAGAATAATTTCCAGAATGTGAGTGATGAACATTTTATTTCACTAGCGAATTAAAAAAATTTTAATTCACTCAGTGGATAAACGTCAACTTACCCTTGTTACCAAAAAATATTGAAAAATTTCAGTGGTTGAATATGTGATGCAATAGAAAATCATATTATTTCTCTCTAATCATTTAGCAATTTTAATTTTGACATTTATAGATTAATAATTTTGTAAAAAAGTTTCAATTAAAAGTGAATATTTGTTTAGAAGGATCAATCTGTTTATTAGTTAATCAATTATACGCTTCTTTTTAGAACTGACAACGCGATAAAAAATCATTGGAACTCCACAATGAGGAGAAAATATGAGACAGACATTAGGCATGGCGAACCTACAAGAAAAGTTCGCGGCAAGAGGTGCCCCAGAACTGCCACACATGAGAATGACAATGCTCATTTGATTAACGTAAGTAGAATACTTGATATTAAATAATAACCATAATTTCAGAGTTATCTTTTCAATACACGTAGACATGAAAATTTTAAATTAAATTTAGGGAGAATTGAATTATGGCTTATTCCAAATATCGATAATCAATCAGATCATCTAATAAGACTGTTTCCCCTCGTATTTTATTCAAATTCCCATTTTATACCTTTTTTTTTTTCACAGCAGTTCCAAAATTGGGCCGAATATGGCGAGGGTAGCTCGAGTGGTTTTTCTGCCGATTCTCAGAGTCCAAAACCAATATCGCCGTCACTGACATCCTCGAATAACAATTACGACAGTAATTCATGTCATACTGAACCTGCTCAAACATTAACTAACTTTTCAACATACTCTAATATTAATGTGTACAATGGTCAACATAGTCCCATCAGATTGACGCCATTGAATGAGGACGCCATGAATTCTTTCGATGGCATTGGCATCAAAAACGTTTCCATGCCGAATAGATCGTTCATAAAAACCAGTAAGTAACGATTGAATCTTTTCACATGGACCAAGGTAGGTGGCCTATATATTTTTGCAAAATATTTAAAAGTTTTAGTTCATTATTTGGTTAGCTAATTAACTAATTAATACTTTTTAATTTGTAGTGTTTCCAGATATTTGCAAATTTGGCAACATCTTTGTTATTTTAAATGGGACACCCTGTATATATAATTGATTTTAAATAACATTTTAGAACCACGAAAATTATTATACAGGTTGAGTTTTTCTATATTCAGCTGTGTTAAAAAGTTTTAAGCATTTTAAGTGTTCACATTGAGCAAATACCCCTCTGTAGTCCAGTTTAGGTTGAATGAAAATTACCTTCCACAGCATCCACTTTTGAATCTGAATTGTTTGAAAACATTATTTTCCCTCTAAGAAATGATTCACTCACTCATGTTTCATTTTATGATTATATCGATTTAATTCCTTGCAACTTCAAATATCTCAAAAATGTTGCAATTTAGGAATAAAGCTGAATAATGATTTTTTTTTATGCAATTTAACAAATCTGTACAGAAGTAGTGGGAAACCCACAAGAAATGGAATAAATCTATTGATGCCAAAATATGCACGACTGTTATCAAAAATCTTCTACAAGAGATCATTTCAATTTATATTGTCGTTTGAATATTACAAGTGAAAATGCAATTTTTTTTAATGAAATTTCAACACCGTATATCTTTTGAACTGGCCAAATTTGGAAAAATGTTATTGGAAGAAAATGTTTGAAATTAGCGCAATGGTCAAAGACTCACCCTGTATTTAGCTCAATATTCGATATTTCAATTTGGAATTTGGCATGGCCTTTGATAAGTTTGGTCTGCACCACCAAATCTTAGTTTCAGTGGTAAAAAAAATTAACATTTGTTTACTTACAAAATTGTGAAAAACTTCCGTTTTTTCTAGCCAAACACATGTTTTTTTTTTTTTTTCATTTTGGGAGGGAGAACAACCCAGTATACAATTTTTTGTACATTTCATCTTTGGATGGTAAGTTACCTGCGTTTATTGAATTTCAGATTAATTTAATAATTTATTTGTATTGAAATTTTCTCTGTGGTTTCTATGTCGTATATAGATCGACATATCTATGACTGAACCCGATCCATAGAAAACCATTATTCAAATTTTCACGACAAACCAGTATTCCAAGTGTTTTGCTGGAGTTTTTGTTTAAATAATCTGAAATTAAATAAACACAGCTAACTTAGAATCCAAAGAAGAGAGGTATAGGGAGATGTATAGAAAAATTGTAGTGGGTCTTTCTGAAAATGAAAAAATATACAGGGTGTTTTATTTGTAAAAACGAAAGTTTTTTACAATTTTGTGAGTCACAGACAAATGTCAATTTTTTTTTACCACTCTGTACAACTGACAACTAAGATTGGGAATCAATGGTGCAGACCAAACTTTTCTACGGTCATGCCAAATTTAAAAAAATAATTTTTAACTCAAAAACCGTTGAAGATAGATTTAAGTAAAACAAATTATTAGAATTCATGGAGAATAATAACAAAATAGGGTCTCATTTAAAAAACCGAGGTTGTTGCCTATGTTCCATACATCTAGCAACATTTTCACTTTGAAAATATTTCAGAAATATACTTCAGATATCTACGATAATCATAATAAAAGGCCATCCACCTTGGCACAACCAGTTTACCTTTTCCTAAACAAAAGCAGTTGAACAAAAATTGCTCCTTATAACTTGACCAAGAAAATCTTCTATATTCATTATTTGAATCCATGTTTTTTTACTTGAAATATCTTGGACTAGACTCAGTACTAAAAGTCACAATCCGTTTGTGATTCTGCTTCCTAGAATTAGTCAACAAGAAAAAATGTGGATTTAAAATTCAATGATCAGGTATATTTATATTCACCTTATTCCTTTATCAGGGTTAGTGCCAGCAACTTACCCGTCACAAGGTGAAAATGGGAATACATCGGAAAATCAACGTTCTTTCATACCCTCCATATTGAGAAGGAACATCAGGCACAAACCTGAGGAGTTTAAAGTAAATACAACACAATCACAGATCGACTCAATGAAAGAGGTAATCACGACTACAAATAATCAACACATATACTATCCACTAGGGTGATATAAAAACAACGGAGAGAGACAATATAAAAGAATCAAACAAATATCTTTAATTGAGAATAAGCAAACATTCAGTTTCATTTCAGTCGCAATACTGTTTCACTTAAAACTGTACTATACTATCATATGCTCTGCTTGTGTTAGAGTGTTGCCTCAGTTCCTGGGATTGTGAGACTAAATAGTTAAAGATTTTCATCTGTTTTTGTTCTAGACTCGAGGTCTACATTGAAGTTTTCTCATAGTAGTCACTTAACATACATGCACTTCATACAAGGATTGATAAGTACCCGTGTATGGAAAGAAAAGCCAATTTTGGAATTTTTCACATTTAATTCTCAACAGATTCCAACTTTTTCAAAAAGCTGACAATTGTATGTTAGCGTGTAGCTTATCATCTAAATTCATAATAACTTTTGTTTCAGATGAAGGCAAAGGACACTAATGAAACGGAAAGTCCTGCATCGTCACATAGTACCATTAAGCAGCAAAATATATCGCCTGCTAAACTACTACCATTTAGTCCGTCGCAATTCTTGAATAGCCCTAATGTAAGTTTTGATGCTGTTATGGCATCAACACCAGTTAGACGATGCTTACAAGCATTCACTCCTTCAAGACGGATCAAAGTGGTAAGTTAATGTGTTCAACAGTGGATTGATTATGATACAGATGCACATCATTATTCTAATTTTAGGTAACCGACATGGATCAATTGAGAACGCCTAATGGTCAGGAACCCAGTACCTCCGGCTATAGTAGCAGTCCATTAAGAACACCGAAAACTGAAGCGGACATTTCTGACTTCGCTCTGTTACAAACACCGAAAAGTTCGAAACAATCGTCCAGTACAGAGCGATTTGATTCAGATTTTGAACCCCTTCAGACGCCCATTAGTATACCACAGTGTAATTACCTCGAACCAGGTACTTCAGTGATTACGACTCCCAAGGGAAGAAAACTGTTGTCTCCACGTACGCCAACACCGTTCAAACGAGCCTATGCGGATATGGAGAAAACGTCAGGTCCTATTGCAAGGATACCAACAACACCATCACGATTTGAAGACTTCACCGAAATTATGATCAAGGATCAGGATACTTCGAGCGTTGGAACAGATTCTAGCATGGTTATAGTTGTGAGTATACCATATATATATATTAGATATATATTGTGAATGTCGGTCCAAACGCACTGAAAAGTGATGCCAGGATGACCTCGTAGCATCGTCTCTACTGCGCATGCGCAAAAACTGAAAGGTCAAAATCGCCGCTTGTTGAAATTGACAGCTAGATTTGGCGCATGCGCAGTTTAGACTATGCTGCGAGATCGAAGGTGTCTAAGCCTACTATGTTGGCTTCAAAGTTTTTATTACATTCACAGTATTTTTCTTATAAGTATATGGAGTATATTTGACGATAATTTTTATTTTATGTTGCAAATCCCTCTGTCTATGGTTCTTTGTTGATACAGAATTGCATTACAGAATGACAGTGGATATGGAACTGCGAAAAAAAGGTCGTCTTGTCCTAATGGAAAAGAAAATATCTTCCCAATTAAGAAAGTACGAAAAGCTCTGCTGCCTGTTTGGTCAAGCTCCCCAATCAGTATTGCCAACAATTCAGATATGTCATTTGCTGTCGAAACACCGGTAAGTTACCAAAGAATCAATTTGATTACAGTGTAATTTTCTGTTCTATTCTTTTCAGAGTCGATCGTTGGGAGAAGATACCTCTGAAATGTTCACCACGCCCAGTTCCATATTGAAAAATAACCCCATTGGTGCTGAAGCTCTGTCTGGATCTATTGACTCAGTGGTACAGATTTTTTTTTTGCGTTTAGGATGGTTGAAATAATTGCTTTCTGCTTGTGTTTTCTTGCCTATTTTGTTTGTTTGCAGTTTCATTTTAACCATCTTTTAAACAATTAATCTTACCGAGCATGGAAAATCGATGAGGAACTTTGCTTTAACTTCCATTAACAAGAATATAACATGAATTTTCATTATCCATACGGCCTATTCTATAGTGTATTTTCTGTTTTTGTTTCGATTCTCATTACTTGCTTGGTAGTAGATATTTTCTATTGAAGAGTTATTTGGGACGATAATCTCACTATGATTTGCAATGGAACCATCCCATATCAAAATTAACAACTAACCTGCATTAAAATTGAATGATTTCACAGTTTTCAGGTCAAGGTCTTTATAAAATCAATTTTATGCTTAATTTATGAAATTTCTTGTCTATAATTTTCATGACAGTCGTCTTTGTCCTTCATTTTATTTTAAAGAAACAGGTTTAGATAATAGCATTGAGTTTATGATTATTGTCTTTTTCTCTTGATTTATTGAAGCGATAATATGGCTATTTCATATCATACCCTACAAAATAGTTGGATTCAATACAACATTTCAATGTTTTCCCCATTTTTGCAACATGTTGCGTACTCCTCTTTCGGTGTAGCCTTTAGTTCCTTCTTCGCTGCGGATTGTATCTCTTCTATTGATTCAAAACAGTGTCCATGGTGCGGTATCTTGAATTTAGAGAACAGCCGGAAGTCACATGCTGCCATATCTGGCAAATACGGTGCTTGTGTTTCTAGAACAATGTTTTAGAAGAGAATATCACTAATTACTAGTGTGTGAAATGGAGCATTTTTGGTACCAACCAAGATTTCACTTTTTTGGGACCCAAATGGTCACTCAATATGGTTTTCACTGATCCTTTGGATATTCCAACTAGTTCACAAAGGTCTTGGACTGTCAATCGTCCATTTTGGAGCAACAACTACTCGATTTAATTCCATATTTTGAATGCATCAAAACCAATTTTTTTAATTTAATTTTTTTTTATCTTGTTAACAATTCTATTGCATAAACAATTTGATATCTAGAGAACTTTTGTGCCCCTTTTCATAACTTTATATCCAAATTGAGATTACTGTAGGAAAAATTGTTTTGCTTTGTCACTTTCTTAAGTTGATTTTTTGAAGTAATGACATGAATATATGGTATCTAGGTTCCGCTTCGTACAGGTTTTTCACAAGTATTTGTACCTTCAGTGCCACAGCATAGTTCCTTAATATAGAAGGATTGTAGTATTTTTTTAATGTCCTCATTTTCGTTTCAACTAATTTGTTGAAAACATGTTGGGAATTATTTTGATATCTTCACTTCAATCCCCAACTGATTATGAAATCAAATAGGAAATTTTGATGTTGAAAAGAGGTCATATACAGTGTGGAAACCACCTATGGAATGAAATTGTTTATTTCATTATTTTCGAAAGTTACGTTAAATGAAAAATATGAGACAGGTCTACTCCCAATTCCAGGTGTACCTTATTTAAACTTAAATTAAAATCTACAGGATGATTTGCAAAAGTCTGCCATACTTGGTGTCCTTTTTTTTTCAGCAAACTACATTAAATGGTCTATTATACATTGTTAAATTTGCTATTTTTGTATTTTCTGTTGATTGAATGATCAAAATGATCTCCAAAGTGGTGTTGGTAATGTCTTTTCAGGCAATTTTTTGGCATTTATGATGAAATCCATAGACATACCAAGTTCTATTAAATTTTTTTTTTTACAACAATTAGTTTCGATTTTCTCTTTCAGGTAATGTTCACCAATATTTTTAAAGTTATTCATCCCAAAATTTCACTCTGTATAATTTATAAAAAACCATTCAATACAGTTTGTTGGTTTCAGTTTATTAAGAGGATTCAAGAGAAATATTCAGGGTGTACATTGAAAAAAAAATGGCAGACTTACACAATTCATCCTGTAAATTTATAAATATAAAAGTTGATTTTTGTGGATATTTGAATATAGGGAAGAAAGTGAATTTATTTTCTCAAAATTTCTAAAATGATTATATAAAGAATTTTATGTCGTAAGTGGATTCTACACTGTTTCATTCATTCATAATGGTAAAAGAAATATTTTTTCTTTTCGTTTATTCGTAGTCTACACAACAATCAAACATGAGTGAAATAAGTCACATCTTTGATGAAATTTCGATATGGTTGAACCGGGAATTTTTTTTTTTTTTAAAAATTATCAATAAAAACTTCTCTTTTAAATTACTTGCAGCTTCTATTTAATGTATAGCTCAAACTTGAAGAATTGAGCAGATCAAAAACTTTTGAAGAAGTCAACTTACAGATAGGCGTAAATAAGATGAAATATTTGTATTTACAGCTCTTCATTCGATATTTATTTGTGGCTGTAGTTACACTACAATCAGTATTGACTTGAATGTTGTTTGTAGACTATTTTATCAGTTATTTGTATTTTTTCAATTGGTGGACAAAATATGCTTAGCAATGCATTTTCCTGGATCATTAATTCATACTGAATCATTAATAACTATTCATTTCAATTTACTAACATTCGAATAATGACATTTCATCATATTTTTGTCCCCCAACAATTTTTTTTTATTTGGCATTGCAGTTCTTTCTCATTTAGGATTTTATTACCTTTCAGAACAAATTCATGTATGACCAGTCCCAATTTGTAAATCCACCAGAAACGGTTAGCAGTCAAAACATACTCAGAGAATTGAATAGCAATGAGAATTATCCCCTACATTTTCCAAATCAGACGTGGTATAACGAATATGGACAACTCCTTTTTCCCTCAAACTTCCCTGAAAATAGAAATTCCTACTATATACATCCTGACAGTAACCATCCCTTTGATTAGTACATTCTGTCTCTTATTGCAACTAACAAACAAACCTATTATTCTTTTAGTTCTACTAATAACTAAAATTGCATGACATTAATATTGTTGGTTTTCATGCTAGTCCTTGTAAATTTTCCGTACACCAAAGTATAAAAAGTCATTTTTCAGATACCAGTTAATTATTCAAGGTTCCAGCTTGAAGGGATGTCCAGACAATTTCATCGAAAATGTCCTATGATATATCAGTACACACACGACTAGACTTATCAAGAATATTTTATAATTTTTATAATAAATTTTTTTACATGTCTGGATATCCCTAAATCAGGTTTAGAGCGAAAGAGATTTGCAGGTTTGTGTAGATGGTGATTCCGGATTAAGATAAAGTGAAATATACCATTGCAAATATCCAATCTCCAAATTTTTTTCACTCTGAACAAGCCTGAATAGTTACAACACGTTTAACCAAAGTTAATTTATTTTTTTTTTTGTTTTTCTCACCGCAACTTTATTTATTCATAATGATTATTCTAGTTGCAATTGCAAATCTAGAATCTCTTGTTAAAATTTGATTTGAAATTTAAAAATCTCGAATGGTTTAGTTCAAACGCATGGATTTTTGCATTTTCTAATCACGTACTTGTTGATATTGTTGTTAACTTTTTTATGAAATAGAGATAGGGAGAGTCAAGAAATTATTTGTTGTTGTGTGTGATCAGTGTTTTTATCTAGTGTTTCCGTGTTTCACCTGAATATTTTATTTTTCGTTTCATTTCCCTTAGTTCCAATATGTAAATATTATGAAATCTTGGTGCTTCTCTGCTAAGTTTTTTAGAACTAGGTAGCATCTCTTAGACCTGCTCTATGTTTCTGAAGTGGAGTAGAGCTCAATATGGACTAGTATCATCAGTCTATATCGGCAAGAAAACATAACTTTTATTTAGTTTCAGTCATCGAAACTACGTACTTCTGAAAAGCCTGCTTTATTCTCAAATACTTCAGGACTTATTTCAGGGTTATTTTACAGAATGTTGTGTACAGGCCTATCTTTAACTGATTAATTTTTTCGCAACATTAGCTGAAATTATGTTTCGCTTATAAATTTCACAGTCTTGGCATAAACCATTCCAAATAACGTGACCATTTGGAGGATGAACAAAAATAATATCATTCGTACTATGATTTTTTTTAAACATTTTTATACGTCTGTTTAATCTACTTAGTACCGTATTCAGTTTTTGAGAGAATCTATAATTCCAGTTTTCAATATTTCGTGAGAAGATAAAAATTGATAAAACTACTTTTTGATAATATGAGGCGAAATAGCGTTGGCTTCATATGAAAATTGCCCAATTCCAAAAATCAAGCGCCATCAAGTTAATGAAAATATGTATATATTAATTAATTAATTAACGGTACATGACTATTGTATGTAAAAGAGAGAGAGAGAGAGAGAAAACAACTTTATTGATTTAGCAATCAAATGGCCATCGACCGCAGTCTTCCAGCCTATTTCTACAATTATGTATAACAAAAATTTAAAATAATTTTATATGTAAAATATAACACAAAATAATAAAATCTAAGCAGTATAACACGAAAAGGAGTGGATATAGAGTTAAAGCAAGTACAATACATATATATGTGTAATATGAAACAGAAAAACAATATAAAGCACAAATAAAAATTAATCTTAAATATCACAGTCTTATCAGGTACTTCAATTCTCTCCTCAACCTCGAAATAGATACATGAAATATATCAACTCCTAATGAGTCGACGACATTAGCGTTTCGCATTAATCTCGAAAACCGGGAAATGAAAACAATAATTGGTTCTTGATTTGGCAAGTCGAAATAAATCAAACCTTCGGATGGGTCGAGGTGGGACATATAAGTTGAATATAAAACTACAAAGTTATTTGCTGTACAGTTAAGGGTCTCCTGATCATTTGGACTTGGGCAATTTTCATATGAAGCCAACGATATGATTATTTTGCTGTCATTAGATTTGTTTGTCATCCAAACGGTTATTACCTGAAAATTTTTGGACTGTTCGATGAAAACTATAAGCAAAACGATAATTTGAGATGATAAGATGTTCAATCTTCTCTCCTCTTTTTTTTCTCTGTATTGTTTAGTCGAGTGGGTGGATCTAACAATTTAGAATTAAATAGTGAAATGTTGTTTCTTGGTAAATCGTAGCTTTCACGTCCTCTTCCCTACAGCGCCCTGCTCCGGTCAGCTCCCAATCCCAACAGCTTGAAAGAGTGGTCCATAAAAGTTCTGCTGCAAAACGCATCACATTTGAAGACGACATCATACCGATGGTTCATAAGGTGAGATCAGCTTTTTTATGTCGCTTTTTATCTGTGATTCTCCTTTGTTGTGTTTATGTGTATGGGCTTAATGCTTTCTGGTATTTGGGAAACTGAGAAAAGGACAATGGGTTAGTCCTTGAACAGAATTGCATCGCCGAATGAGCCAGTAGGTCAATATTGGCTTCCAGATCAATGTGGGAACTCGGATAAATCTGGACTGTTCAATAAATAATGAAAAATTCTGAACTTCCATATGAGCATCCTTCTTTAAGTAAACGAAATATAGCCGCTGACAAAAAAGTATCCATAGTTAAATAGCTCGTTTCAAGTATTATGAAGTATTTAAAGTTTCTGTATCTTGGTAGGACTATCTGTAATAACTATACCAAACATGAGCGCGGTTTGTAGTTGAAAATCGAAAGAAACACCTACAAAATCCTTTCGTATTCATAATTCATGACGTAATATGAATCTTCAACAGTTCAGTAGGGTCATTCCCTCATTTACCTCTCTCGATCTTGGCATGGCAGCCGAGACTTCAAACCCTCTGTTTCGGATCCTTTTGTCGCGTTCTGCTCGATAGCCTCTTGACCCTTGGGCCTCATCGTATCGAGACCTAGTGTGCCAGTCAAATTGAGGTGCTACATTTTAAAGAAATGAATCTTGTTTATTTTAAAAGTTCGGTTTCTTTTCGAATGGGTTGTGTATATCACACGGTTTGAAATTTCTGCGTGCAAAAACGAATCACGACGCGGTGTTCTTCATATATTCTTTTCTGCAATGGAGGTACCACAGGTTTAGGCTCACTGAATCGGTACCGACGAGAAATTTCGACAAAACAACCGCACCGATGTGTAGTCAAGACATATACTAACCCAACAAATCCGTTACCGTGCCGCCACCTGAAATAGTTCTCCCTCCAGCTCGCTTTTTTCGTTTACTTATTGAAGGACCCTCTTAAGACGTGCGTAAACCCGTGATGACGTACGAAGCAGAGATGAGACCCAACATTACCGTAACTGAAAGACAGATGAGAACAAATGAACTGAAAACTCTCCGTGCCATGATTCGGACAGACAGACAAATACTCATATCAAAGAAAAATGCAGTTGGGTTGTAAGAAAGATGGGGAGCATGGAATGTTATTAGTATGATGGATACTTGACTCGTCAAAGTAGCACGCAATGAAACACCGATATGGAAACGATCTGGCAAACCGTTGAACAGTCAATAAATTTGATAATACATGCAAACTTCCTTACTGAAGTAGAGAAGAAAGAATTAAGATTCCACGGGTATCAGCCTCATCAGCGCATTATGTATCGTGAAGTAGGTGGTCCAGATCAGCAATTAGACCAATTTCTCCATATTGATCAATAACCATAAATTTTCGTTGGATTCACTTAACTTTAGGAGGCATTATGAAACATAATAAACTTCATTCTTCATTTTTACGTGGTTTAATTAGTACTGATAATTTGCAGATTGATGAACAATGGTTGGAAATCGCTTGTGGAAGAACTAAAGATCAAATCGAGTTGACAGAGAAGGCTCACGAGTTCCTGAATACGAGTAGCATGAAACCTCGTGCGTTGAATTTTTAAAACATCAAGAGAGCACCACCAGGTGGACAATGGAATTATTTTTCATTGCCAAACAAAATATTGTAAATGATTGAAAATTTTGATTTTGTATATTCAGATGGCAACTTGACCATATAAATTTAAATAAGATTGAAAATTATTGATTTGAAAGTTTGAAGATATGGAATTTTAATACATTGAATTGTGAATAGTAATATATAACATTTGTGTGAAATTTTATTCTTATTGTTTTAAATTTTATTATAGGTTTATTTACCCTATCTTTATTTTCTGTAGATAATTTTAATATTTAAGTGTTTTTTGATACAGTATTTATATTAATGAATTCATGTTGTAAGTGACATTTTTTAAAATTTAAGTAACAGAACGTAGTTGATGATCTTTGTTTGATGAATAAGGGAATGAAAGCTGGCTTAAGCAGTGCATATGAAATGCAACATGTTTTCAAGTAGGTTTGAATAGTTTTCAATAGATCACACCAATTTATATTTTTTTATGAAATGATGAATTGTTGTACTACCCAACTTGATTAAATGGTAATAATATATTTTTTTCTTAGTTGGCCTTAAGGTACAAATTCGAAAATAACTTTATTTAGGTTTTACCTGTGTATAGTGCTAGTCACGTTTTTTAATAATTTATAAAGTAAATTAAGTTATATAAATGTTTGTGTTATTTGATCTTTATCAGGTAGCTTTTAGTAGTTCGATGTGTTTGTGTACACTCATCTGAACTAACCAGATGTGGTGTTTGTCAGTTTTGTATAAATACAAGGATATTTTATATTCGTGCTTTTTATTAGAAATATTCTTTGATCCTGTCTTAATTGAAAAATAGTATATTCTAATACGACTGGGCACCTATTCCAACACGAATGCGAAAGCATGAGTGTTGGAATTGCCTTCTGCAACGAGTATTAGACGATATTTTCTCTATTTCAGTCAAGAATTGTGAGAAATTTATTGGAATTCAATGAAAAATTCAGATTATACCTCCTAGTGCTTTTTGTATTTCATTTTCGCAGTTGGTGTGACGCGTTCAAATCTCTACATGGTTTAATATTGACAATTGACATGCAATGGACGCGTGTTGACATTCGATAGGATAAGATGTCAGTGTTGTCAACCACAAAACGAAAAATATAACTAAAAACAATGCTGTAATGAGTTCATTACAGCACTGTTTTTAGTACTGTAATGAACTCATTACAACACTGAAATAAGGAAAGGAATTTTACACGACAACGGCGCCGACCAATCAGAAACATGATATTGCCGCGACTGTCTGGTTGGTTGAAAACAAAATGATCAACAGGGCAGTGCTAAAATAAAGGAATTTTACACAACGGCGACCACCAATCAGAAACGTGATATTGCCGCGACTGTCTGGTTGGTTGAAAACAAAGTGACTAACAGGGCAGTGCTAAATTAATAGTATATTCTAAAACAAGTTGCAGAATGGGCACCTATTCCAACACGAAGGCGAAATTCGAAAACGAGCGACGAAGGAGTGAATGAGTTCATTACAGCACTGTTTTTATTATTGTAATGAACTCATTACGACACTGAAATAGAGAAAATTATTTTAATGCTGTATTTTCAGTAGTTTCTTTGTTGAAATATTCAACAAGTCTTCAAATTATCGTATCTGGGTAAACTAAGTGATCTCAAATAAAAAATTCAACCGTCTCTCATGACAGAACGTTACAAACGTGAATATGTGAGATATCAATAACCTCCATTCATAAACAAATTTTTATTGAAATCTGAAGAATAGCCTACGAGATATCAAATAAGAAGACCAATTTTTGGGAATCTTTTGAAAATTTTCTAGCGTTACGAGTTCTAGGAAATTTGCCTCACCTGCATTCAATCCAAGTCAGTGGCGGCTCGTGACAATATAGTATGGTGAGGCACATATGAAAAAAAAATTAATAATGTAATATATATATATATATATATATATATATATAGGGTTTACGTGGCGAACAAAGTTTATATAGTGAACTCTACTTCGTCAGTTGCATAATAAATATATTAAAAAAATTTTCTTCACTAATGCTTGGAATTTTTGATGAATCCTCAAATTATTTATATACATATTACTTTATTTTATTCAGCAAAAAAAGCCATTAATTTAATTGTCCCAATATATGATGAGCTTATTTTTCGATATACTAAATTGCTCAAAAATATGAAAACCATTATTATGCAGCTGTACAGCAAGCACCAACGTGGAGGTGTAGAGCATTCCTGCCACGTGTGGGATGGGAATGAAGGAAATCGGATCAGATCAAGTTGGAAATTTTCAAAATAACGAAATAAACTCTAAATAAATAAAATAAACTCTGAAAAAAATTAACACTGAATAAAAAAATTTAAAAGGCAGTGTAAAATAGGATTTATTCTGAAAGTTATAAATGAAAATTATTCTAAATTGAGTTCTCAATATTAAAATTTCTTGTAAATCAATGGAATTCTACGATTTTTCTGATCAGCGAAATGAACTATAACCTTGTCAATAAAAATATTTTCGTCCTGTGATTTTATGAATCCTTTTTCGATAGAAATTTTAGCCATATTACTCAGCCGCGCCTGTCCAGTTGTATTCCTAATATAATTTTTAATCCTTTTCAACGCGGAGAAACTTCTTTCTGTGGAAGCAGTCGTCAAATTTAACGAATTTTGAAAATAAAAATTGAAATAGATCATCAGCAGAACGCCCAGAACTAACATCATAAAATCCCATGAAACGCTCAACAAGTTGGTCATCATTACATAACGAAAAATGACTGATAACTGGAAATGACAGCTTATGTTAGTTGTTTCATCAACTTGCCAAGAAAAAAACAATGATTGTGAAATTTCGTCCTCGATTTGTTTATTCACAACAAAAGCAACCGAATCAATTAATTCATTTTGAATGGTTTTAGATGTACCAGAAAATACCGATTTACTGTTGGTGTCATTTTCTAAAAAGGTTTTTAAATTCGTGTCAAATTTACTAACAAGAACTACCAATTCTTTGAAATTTCCGCGATTTAAAGACTCATTCGATTCATCGTGCCCCCTAAAAGGTAACTCTTGCATACAGAGGTGCGTCGTAATATCTATTAAACTTCTTAGTATCTGTCGATTTTCTTTGACTTTAGCATTGAAATTTTCAATTTATATTTGACGAGCATTGTCTATTGCTTTGGCGATATTTTGTTTTTGCTTTCTCATAACGGTAAGCTTGCAATTGGATGAAATATGCTGAGCACTTTTGTTGTGTAGCGATAGACCCCGAGATAAATTTTTCAAATCACTAAAACCACTTTTCGACCAAACTCTGTCGGAATTTCCATTAGTTGCTGAGAATAAAATGCACGGCCAACAAAATATTTTTTTCAAAGTAATACTTCCAGTAAGCCAGTCGTACTTGTCATACCACGTATTTTGGAATCCCCGATTTGATTTACCGACCCCACCACTAGAGATTTCCTCAAATCTGGAACAGGTTGCTTAACTTCCTTAATTAAATATAATTTATCATCATACGAATGAGTCGAAAAATTTGCTTGTTTATTAAAAAATTAACAATATCACAAGTACACTGAACATGTTCCTTAGGAATGTCAAAAGATTTACTATTACTAGGTCCCGCTGAATCCATTTCGCGATCTGGTAGTCACTTTCGATAAAAAAAGATTTATATTTCAGAAAAAATTCACCTGAAAAAGATTATAATCATACGCTATACACAGCAAACGCGATACCTCTAAATAACGACAAAGTGAACTAACCCTATTTCTCTATTTCCCGCTTCCCGATTAACTCGAATAAAAACCTGAGGCCAGCCTCTAATTCTTCGAGAAGCTGCCTTCAAAGCCGTATATATGATCTCACCGCTTCGACGCAGATAACCCGCTGGACATCGCAGAAACGAAACGATCTCAGATCGGCTAAGATCACACAGAGGCCAGCCTCGGATTAATCCTAGAACGGCTTACCGTTACGTTCTCTTAGGTCATCGAAGTATGACACGCTAATTCAGTCAAAGGCATGCCTCCAACCGTTTGGAGGATTTGATTTGTTATGAATATACAAGGAACGTGAGAAAAATATTGAGGAAAAAAATGATGATGAAAGGGAATGAAGAAATATACGGTTCAGAATTTTTTTGATGAGGCACTGCCTCATAGGACAAGCCGCCACTGATCCAAGTTACAACTTGATCAAACGGATATTCCTGGAGTTATTGAGGAAACACAATTTCAGATGCTTATATCTGCTGAGCCATTCCAGTAAACAACTTCGTGTTATTTTGAAAAATGGAAGAACAATATCATTCAGTGATTCCATTCCTGTATTTGGAAGGGAAGAAGTGAGAGGAAATAAAAGATCGTTTGGTAGCTATTTACGAGGACCATGCACCTTAGATGAATCAGATATTGGTTCAATTGAATAAAAAGTCGCCGAACATCAGTTTTCGACGAGGACCGCCCTGGACTTAGGGATGATATGGTCGATATAATCTATAATGTTGTGTTGGCTGATCACCGAGTGAACCGACTGTAGACCTAAAACATAATAGGACTGTCTGCACCTATTCAAGGCCTATCCAAACCAATTTTTGGGACAATAACAGGGCACTACTATAGTGAGTTATTGGATCGATTTGACGCCGCATTCGAAGGAAAACGAATCCTTCTGTACCGAATAAAATTGCTTTTTCACCAAGACAACGTACCGGTTCATTTCAGCAGTCGCCACTGAAAAATTAGGCTATGAATTGCCACCTCACCGACTATATTCACCAGAATTGGCACGGTGTGACTTTTTGTATCCAAACATGAAAAAATGGCTCGGCGGTTATCAAACCATCCTTGTAAATATCAGCAACGTGATTATTAAGAGTAATGAAATGTAATTATCACAAAAAATATTTCTCGGATGTTCAATTACGAAAATCCTATCATTGATTAATCGATACATACAACGATTAATCGATGTATCGTTTTAGTTACACGATATAATTAATCGATGTTTTTAAGTTCGATAATCATCCCTATCTAATCTGTGAGCTGCCAACAAAACAACTCAGATCGATGTCAGCTGTCAGGAAATGCCTGCGCAACCGTACGGAACTTTTCAGATGACAAGTCCAAGTTTCAGGTTAGTCGCAGTAGCGTTTTTCTGTCATTCCCACAAATACATAACATGGCAGACCTGTTAAATGTAGTCGTGGCTCAAGCAAGCGAAAATTTAACTCAAAATGCAAAAAATTCAACAGGAAGAATTCCTAGTACCCCCGAGGGTATGGCAGTTGCATATGGTAGTTTAGTAATAATGGCTATTTTGCCCATTTTCTTTGGATCCTATCGGTCTGTCAATTACCATAAGGAACAGGTAAAACAGATGGAAGGGTCTTATGATGAAAACAAAATTCTTCTATTTTTGCAGAAGTCCGAGAAAATGACGAAAAAAGAAGCTGCTTTGTTTCCAATTATGGCTTCCGCGGCACTTTTTGTACTTTATATTGTGTTCAAATTATTTTCAAAAGAATACATCAACTTAATCCTAACTGGATATTTCTTCTTCCTGGGTGTTCTTGCCTTGACACATCTATTGAGGTAAATGTTTGATGCATACGGTCATTTCGATTTACTGAGAAAGTATTTTCTTTTCAGTCCTGTTGTAAGTAAGTTAGTACCTGCTGCAATTCCTAACATTCCATATCACATAATGTTCAAACAAGGCGATGGAGACGCAACGCAATACTTGATTAATTACAGATTCAGTTCTTACGATGTTGTCTCTTTGTCAGCGTGCTCTTTGGTTGGAGCATGGTACTTACTTCAAAAACATTGGGTAGCAAATAATTTATTTGGTCTTGCATTCGCTATCAATGCTGTGGAACTTCTTCATATAAACAATGTTGCAACCGGATGTATATTATTGTGCGGCTTGTTCTTTTACGACATATTTTGGGTATTTGGAACTGATGTAATGGTAACAGTAGCGAGAAGTTTTGAAGCTCCAATTAAACGTGAGTCTGCTTCTCTTCATACCTACTTTTTCAATAAAATTTGAAATTTATTCCATTAGAATAGCTGAAGATAATAAGATATATTTCTTTTCCAGTTGTTTTTCCTCAAGATCTCTTGTCCAATGGGTTATCTGCCAAAAATTTTGCAATGCTTGGGTTGGGTGATATTGTCATTCCTGGTATATTTATTGCTCTACTTTTGAGATTTGATCATAGCCTGAAACGTAAAACCAAAACTTACTTCCACGTAACTTGTTTTGCATATTTTGTTGGTTTAATGGCAACAATATTTGTTATGCACATCTTCAAACATGCTCAACCAGCCTTATTATATTTAGTACCAGCTTGTCTTGGAACTCCTATTGCCCTTGCGGTGGTTAAAGGTGATCTCAAGACTTTATTCAGGTATGTATTCTCTAATGAATTAATAGAATTCACAAAATATTCTAGTCCATGTCTCATTGAATGCTTCTAAAACTGAATCTTGTTCATGGTTCGAATTTCTTAACTAGATGATATTATCATTAGTCATGGAAGAATATATCTACGTTGCTAACCTTTTTTCTTTTTAGATATGAAGATTCTCCTGAGAATGAAAAGAGTGAATTGTGTGATGACAAAGAAGTAAAATCTGAAGTGAAAAAAGTAAAATAAACTGTCCGTGGACTTATTACAGAATGAACAAGGAACAGGGAATGCTTCTTCCTTGAAAAAAATTATTTTTTCGATTGCGATCCTGTTTAGCACAAAGTAATTTATTTCATTTGAAAGTATTTTGAATAAATAGGTATACATTTGATGTACTTTGAAAAATTCTATACATCATTTTATATATTTATTAGATTCCATCTTTTTATTATATTTTTTTATGTAATTTCGGAAATTCATATTGAGGAATAGACAATTCGAAACTGTGTTCTACTCCAATGTCTGATTTTCAATGTACCAAATAAAACCTAGGAAAAAATCTCAAAACAAGACTTATTTCTGTGTTTCATTTGTAGATGCCCATTTTAGTTAGATCTGATTCATTTAAACAGAAGTATGCATTTTAATGCAATTTTAGTTCCATTTAGCAGAAGCAGATTCAATAAGCATAAAAATAGTTATTTATACTCTGCTACCAAGGATATTTTTCTTAATATCTGTTTAAACCAAAGCAGAAGTTGTTCTGTAAAATGAGATGCTGTTAGTGTTTGTTAATATAAAATTGAAGATTATTTTATTATGATCAAGATAAAAATCCAGGCACATCGATAAGAATAAATTAAGTTGCATTATTCTTACATTAAAAAAATTTATTGATTCAATTATAAATACTTATAATTATCAACATCAAACTTAGTTATTAGGTGTAATATTAGGTAAATCTTGAATTCCATTCTGATCAATCACTTGGACTTTGAAGTTGGGCAAATTCACAATCAAGCGCTTATGAACTTCTTGTACGCATTTCCTCATTAGATCATATGCTTCTTCTCTGGTTAAATTCTCTTTATAATTTCTATCCAAAATGGCTATAGAAAAGAAGCCACCATAACCATGGGCAGCATAGTCCAAGGAGGCACAAGATGCTAAATAATCCATATAGAAGAGTTGGGTGCCTGTTTTGTCATCATATCCACCCATGAGAAGGTTAACATGGTATGGGCTCTACAAAAATAAGTTCAGTATATTGTTGAAAAAAATACTTAATGCTTACCCTGCTTCTCAGGGTTTCTGCTAAAGTTTTACGAGTAAAATTAGCAGCTTCTTTAGGGCTAAGTTCATAAGTATTCCTCATTTTATACAGTTGTATATTTTTGGCTATGTATTCTGCAAACTGAATACAATCTCCTTGTTCACCTGACACAGCTAATGCCAATTTGTTTGATAGTTTAAACAATTTATTTTCATCTGTAATATAAAAATGTCCAGTCCTCTGCAATGTTTTTGTGCATAACTTCCTTACCTGTTTTCATTACCATGATGCTATGAGCATTTGTCATATCAGCTGCTAACATGACAAAATCTCTGCATCTTATTCCAATAAGACACTCCATTTTTTCAAATTCCAATAAACTTGTATTAAGAAACTGGCAAATAAAAAGTGCTTTGTAATGAGCGGTTATGAACTGTGGTTAGGAATAATAAATTTGACATGACAGAATTTTGACAATGACAACTGATAAATCCTAAACTACAGAAGTGTTATTTGAATTAATTATTGAAATTCTCAATAAATCAACTGTTTATAATAGAGATATCTAAAATATTTCACTAAATCCTATGCATAATTGTTCGAAAGTAGTTCAAGAATCCTGTAAAGATGACTATCTCAAAATACAAATATCATTACTAATCTGTGGCAATCTCGGCTTCCATGTTTTGGGTTTGCTAGGGAAAAATGATCGCAAAAATTTTAATTCTTCATTTGTCTCACAATTTTTTGCAATGGTGATATCTACCACCAAATTCATCACTCATGCACTGAATAACGTTTGTTAATCATAACAGTGAAGAAAAGCAGTTTTATTACCTCAAATACCTACCTTCAATTTACAGATGATATCCTGATTAGCATTCATGAACAAGAACATGCCACAAACGGAAGTATTTATTAATTACAGAGAGAAAGGAAGATGAATATATGACTGATGAAAACATTTATCTTGGAGACACCAATAGGTAATTTCGAAATATTGCTGTAAAAATTTCATTTAGTTTATTATTACAATACGAGGTATCACTAGTTCCCACTTGAAGGAAAGCTGCAGTCCCTGAGTGACGTACTGACGAAGAAAACCGTCCAAAGCGTTTAAAGATTCAAACATCGGCTGAGAAGGTAATGGCTTTCGTATCTGGGATGCGCATTGAATTTTATTCATTGACTACTTGAATGATGGAGAAACAATTAACAGCGACTATTTAATAGGTTTTTGGATTGTTTGAAGATTACAATTGACCAGAAAAGGTGTCATTTGAAGAAGAAGAACGTTGGGCCAAATCCGTCAAAATGTTCAGATGTTATGAGCATCTGAAATTTGATTTCCTCGATAAATGCTAGGATATGCGTCTGATCAATTTGTTACTTGCAAGAGGTTTTAACGCGGTTGAAACGAATAAGTACGAAATTTAGTTGAAATGGTCACGATTGAAGGTAGAAAAAATCCTCAAAAATTATTATTAAGTACTTGAAATACTTCGGAAGTTATTCATATTATGAATGATTCACAACTGCATAGTAACATAGTATCAACAAGCGCTCGAAAGCTCCAGACCTCACGACAGTGCTTTTCTGCATTATTTATGAAACGTTATATGAACCCATGTGTGTAATTAAGGCCTGCAGGTTAATCAGCCGAATCTTATCTTTCCCTGTAATATAGTTATCATGAATATAATGAAAACAGCGATTTTCACTTAATAAGGTACATTTTCTGGTTCTGATCGGCTTAGTATCTTTCGCTGGGAAAACAATGAATTATTCATATTTTGTGATGAATTTTCATCAAATAATGACTTCAACAATATTATTTCCCAAATTCCTGTTGCAAGGTTGGAATGATACGAGTACTGAGTGCATTTGTAAGTCTTCCGACAATAATGGTATGAAACATGCGGTTTATGAAAGGGTCACAATTAACTGAATATTTTTAAGGAACTATCTACGATATTTCTTTATTAGTTTTTTGTATTCTTGGTATCATTTTCAATTGGATGTCCCTTCTGGTCTTGGTGAATAAAGATCAGAACTTGGCGATTTTCACTTATTTGATTGGTAAGTACGGCAAACAGCGATTTCGGGTAATGCAACATTTTGGTTTCAGTATACACCACAACAGATTTAATATACACTATTATACTAGCTTTTTATGTATTAGTGGACTTTTATGTGAGTAACACAACGATCTTTAGACTCATGGAGCTATTGCAGAATTTTTGTACAGAAGTTTTGAATACAGTCAGAATAATAGCAATGCTTTCCATAACCTTAGGTGAGCAAATTTTCCTTGTATGATCTTTCGCAGAAACCATTTCAATCAATTCAATTCGCTCAATTATTTACTCTATACAGGGTGGCCATTTGAAAACGAAATAGGCGAGATTACAGACGAAATAAATTTTTTCGGTAGAAATGCTCGGACAGGTCGATTTCTGTTTCGAGGGGGACAATTTAAGATGTAGGTTACGGACGTATAGCGCTTCAACCCTTGCTACTACAACCCTCACCCCCAAATTTTGAATAGAGAAGATGGGGTGAGTGATACCTCATTTGAAAGGTATTTTTATACTGATTTCAGCACAGTAATTGTTTTTTCATTTTATGCATTAGTGCCTTCGGCTCGTGGTATTTTAAGGATAACTTGTTTCGTGAAATTTAAACGCATAATTCCCAAAAAACAAGAGTGTTCTCAAAAAATTCTCACCTCTAGTGGTATTACCCTGGAAAACTCTACTCTATTGTCAAGTTTTCGTAATCTATTTATTTCTTCTTCAGTGTTAATGTAATATCATATTAATAATATTAAAATTTAGAAGAGTCCCAGGTAGGTATATCATTTAAATGAAATAAGAGTTTGGTGACTCACAGTTGGAGGATAAGTAAATGAATACTATTCATTCTTTGCCAAGTTTTCACATTTAATAACAATGACAGGTATTATACATTTTTGTTTTGTTTCAGAACTTACCGAATGTTAGATTTTTCAATTCATCGATATTCAGCAATAACACATTCGTCATTTATAAAATATTAGTGGCAACAAGTTATTGAAATTGATCAAAAGTTACACATATTACATTGTCGTATTGATGTTTATAGGACATAAATTCATCGCCCAGATAGCATTATATCGTCAATATTGACGAAACAGAATAAAAGAGGAAATTAATTCAACACCAGATAGACCGACTGTAAGAAAAAATTACTGTGTCTTAACACGATGAACACAATACATAAGAGGATTCATTAATAAAACGAAGAAACTTAGCACTAATGTCGGATTGTATCGTTTTTGGCCAGACCTAGTAATATCAAAAAGATACGAACATTTGCTTGAATTAATAAACTATTTAAAAAACATCATTTCCAAATATTGTCCTATCATAAAATAAAAACAATAACATTTTTCATGGTGAAATAGTTCTATTTTTGCAGATCGTATAATTCATTTAGAAATGATTTTAACGCTGCGAAACCCCAAAAGGAAGAGATCACAAGTAAAGGCTAGACTGGTGATGATAGTAACATTTGTGTTGAGCATTTGTGCCAATCTGCCCAACCTTTTGATATACAAATGTCACAAAGTGTTTCTGGATCCAAACTTCGATTTCCTGCGTTCCGAGTAGGTTAAATCTTTATTATATTTTTTGTTGTAAGATATGATATTGAATTGAATAGAGTGGTAAAAAACTCATTCTGTATGTGGCCTAAATCTGCTTAATCGATAATATTTCTGGTTGAAAGGTGAAAGAACACTTCGAAACATACTTTATTTATTGAATTATTCAAGAAAATGACAGTTTGATTAATCTAGTTGAGTTTATTCGATATTTATCAAGAGTTTCTACTTCGAGTAGGATCTTTAACTGTAATTTCATTGATTGATTGTTGAATTTTTTTCAGGTTTTACTCTTCATATAACTGGATATATTTTCCTACGTTTTGTCTTATTCCATGTGTCCTCCTTATAGTTGGAAATATCCGTTTGATTATTCTGCTGAGGAACGCTTTGAAGAAAGAACATCTGAAAGCTAAGAGGACGAGAAAGGTGAGGAGTATAATAAACATTCAAAAATTAATAAAGTACTATATCGATTAAAAAGTCGCAATTGATGAGAAATTTTTTATGATTGAAGTCGCGTAGAATTATTATTTGGGTAACAACCACCGACTCTAAATGTTGATACTAACAACATTTCGACAGACACATTTGAAAATTCTTCAATTTTCACTGTGTAAAGTTTCGAATACTGGATCAAAATTCTTTGAGTTACTTCAAATAATTGGCTTCCAAACTTCCAGTAACTGAATTGATGGTGAACCTATGGGATCAAAAGTCATTTTCATAAATGTTGCTCATGATTATCCATCCCTCAGAGCTTGGAGTCCCTCTTGAACTTCCCTCGTCTTGGCGAAATAATCGGCAAACAAATTTGTATACATCGTTGGTAGATACGACAAAACGACATGAGACTGAAAAGTTTAGTATAAGAACAAAGCTTTTTTTAAAATTTTTTCAAATTGACAGTTGTTCACCAAAAAAAAAGTTCTGCAGAAGAACAGTTGGCAGTGTTCCAGAAAAAATATCACCCTGTGGATCTTCTATCTAAATTGCCATGTCACGTGGTGAGAACTCTCAAATGTAATATCTATGCCTAATTTCAGTTGAATATCTTGTGAAGTGTAGATACTATGAGAAAAAAACTTGAAAAAAATTAAAACTTCAACACTCTGTATCTCGAAAACGAAACGAAATGTTTATGGGACTTTTTTTTCTTAAACTCCCTTAAGGAATCTCCCCTTTTCGTTTGTACGTTCAATTTAGGAACACCCTGTATATATGGTTAATATATCTTCATCCTCATTAGCATCTTGTTATCCAAATGCCTTCTTAATGGAAGATCATTTGACGGACTCAGTGCTCTAAGATATGACCAAAAGAACTTGGGGTCGGTTCGCAAGCTTCCATCAACTTCGAAACGTGAGGAACATTTGAGGATTTTTTGAGATCTATATGGATCACTACAAAGATATTTTAAACGGGTTTTGATTAAGTAAATATACAATATTTGTTTTCGCGCCATATTCGGTCTAAAAGGACCTAGTGGGGTTCGTGGCGTCCGCTATTTTGTGGAGTTTTAGTAACGATGGAACGATGGTATTATCGTAATGGTGATTCAATAGTGACTGCTCAACGTCTCTATCGTGCGGAATATCGTACACGCTACGCGTCAAGTGACGATAGCATTTGCAAATGGATCAGGATGTTCGAGAATACAGGTGCGACAGCTAAAATTCAAAACTTTGGTCGTCCTCGGTCAGTTCGCAATGTAGAAACAATTGAAGAAGTTGAGGCGTCGGTTTGTCAAAATCCGTCTTTATCCATCCGAAAGCGAAGCCAAGCGTTTAAGATCAAAAAATCGTCTTAACATTCGATATTAAAGAAAGACTTAATCTAAAAGCCTCTAAAATTCAATTGGTTTAAGAATTGAAGGATCCGGACTATGCCAATCGACCGAATTTTGCGAACGAAATTGTCAATACTGGGCAGTGGAGAATCCGAGACGAAACCATGTATGACCCCTGCGTAGCCCAAAGGTCGTGGTTTGAGCCTGTATGTCTGCTAAAGGCATAATTGGTCCTTATTTTCATGAAGATCAACGACGAAGAGCAATGAACGTGAATAGGGACCGTTATTACGATATGTTGCGAAATGTTTTGGTCCCATAGTTGCAGGAGTTTGTAGGTTCAACCCAAGAACCTGGTTGCAGCAAGATGGGACCACTTGCAATACCTTAAATGATTCAAGGGTAGTTGTTAACGAATTATTCCTAATAAAGTCATTTCGCGAAGGCGTTACATCAACTGGCCTCCCAGAAGCCCCGACCTTAGCCCGCTTGACTATTTTGCATGGGAGTACCTCGAAAGTGAGGTTTATCAAAATAATCCGACGAATCTAACCCGGTTGAATAATAAACAATAAACTTTTTTTTGATCACTAATATTTTTCGTTTTATTGTACTTTCAAATACCCGATACCCTTTCTGGACACCTTGTACCACAGTATAGCGACCAAGCAGTAGTCGCCAAACCAAAATATTTGAATATAAAAAATTTAAAGACTATTAAGATTGAAACTATATTATATTATTGTTATTTCTATCTAAAAAATTGAAAATCATATAGATACACACTCAAACATTTATCTAAAAAAATTTCACTTTCCTGCATACCTCCTTAAATTCTATTGGTTTCTGATATCTCAACTAATCGTAAAGAAATGACGACAGTAGGCGTAAACCTCCTGAAATTCCATTGGTTCCTGATATCTCAACTAATCGTAAAGAAATGACGACAGTAGGCGTAAACCTCTTGAAATTCCATTGGTTTCTGATATCTCAACTAATCGTAAAGAAATGACGACAGTAGTTGTAAACCTCCTGAAATTCCATTGGTTCCTGATATCTCAACTAATTGAATGAAGCACTACTCAAATAACGGAGCTGTAATTAAACATTTTCTACAATACTATATATATCACTCACCTGTCGGTGTCTAATAATAGTGAGAAAAAAGAAAGTTTGGGGTTATTGAAACTATTGTTTTTGCAGTTGTATACGCTACAATTGTTAATCATTTTGGAATTAATTTGGAAATAAAACAAAATTGAAACAGAATACTTACTGGAATGAAAATACATGATTGAATAAATGAGCTTTGCTGGTTCATGGTAGATTTTGACTCAAAGAAATTTCACTAAATTATAGGTTAAGTTGTACTTTTTTCTTCAACTTCTTCTTTGAATTTTAAATAGATCTCAAAAAAATTATATTCTTCTAAATATTAAACGAATTAATTATACAAAGGAATTATTTAAGATGTCTATAATAATAATAATGACATTATTCCAGACATCTTAGAATTATTGATGAAAACAATGAACAAGAACCAAAATATGAGGTTAGAACAGAGATATAGAGTGGGGAGAATGATCTTCGAGATGCGCGAAGTGCCTAATTTTTCGTCAGCCATTTTTATACTTACGGTGCATCGGCGTAGAAAGCAGTGTATCTGAGGGATAGTTGGTATAGAATTAAAATGAAAATGAAATGTATAGAGCATATCAATTTCTTAGATAAATCTATAGCTTCAGAATCTATACTCAGGATATCAGTCCAAACTGTCCTCATATCAACTGATTTTGGGAAACTAAAAAGAATCATATTACTGTGGAAAGTAAACAACACGCCACAGAGCAGATAAACAATGCCATGCGATATAATCAGTCAGATAATTTCAATAAAAACTAACGTATAAAATGATATTCCCTCGACCTTCTTTGTTTTATAGTTTTTACACGTTTTAACAATACAAGACATGTTGAAAGCATCGAAGTATCTATCATCACAATGTAAAATTCGAGCAATTTCTAATTCATCTGACAAGTATATCAACCTAGAACAGCTGACTACGAAAGTATAAAAATGGTCGAAATTTGACATAAGAATTTAGCCACTAATTTTGGATGCGCAGTGGTCGAAGAGTATTCTCCCCACTCTATATCCCTGCGAGATGCGCGAGTCAGACTTGGTCTAAGAAAATCCACGGAGTGCGACTACTGGTTGATATCTATACTGTGCTTGTACCTAATTTGATTGGCTTTTGAGAGAAGGGAATTCTAACCTCTGGCAGGACTGAAGGAAAACTGTGACTTGTTTTTTTTAACAATTTTTTTGTTGCAGAGAAACTTCACTCTCACCATTACAGCTACAGTAATCATCATGACCTTCGTTCTGCTTCAAATTCCAGGCTATCTCGCCGAGAGACCTCATTTAGTTAGCATGGCACCAATAAACTTGAACCGAAAAGGAAAGATCATATTGTCCCAGATTATAAAATTTTATAGATTTGTTCCCGCCATAAATAGCTTCGCGAATTTTTTTATATACATTCTTTTGTGTCCGCCATTCAAGAAGACCCTGATGAAAACTTTGATGGAACAGAAGAGGAAATGCTGTATTGGGTCAAGTAGTCCGAAGGGTGGAGAGATTCGAGTTGTAAGGCGATGTAGCGGTATCGCAAAATAAATCAATACATCAAGAATGTGTTTTAATTTCGATATTGCCCCAATTTTCAATGAACTTGGCAAAGTTGGAATCAGGAATGAAAATTTTCAATTTATTGTTTGACTTTTATTTATTTGAATAATTCCGGCTTTGGCAACGGTTCCTTCAAATTAGATACAGCTTGTTAAAAAAACAAACGACGAGGGAAGGTTTTTGAGTACGCAGAATGGAGGGTAAGAAATAAAAATAAAAATACAAAATAATTTTTCCCTTTCAATATTTTCACTTGCAACCCTTATAATGTGGTTTAAGTTACATCAATTGGCTTCCAAACTTCCAACAACTCAATTGATGGTGCACTTATGGGGTTGAGAGATGTTCATGAATGCTGCCTCTTTGATTTTTCTTTTTGTAGTTTTCTCTTCCTTGGATGTTATAGATATTTCGTTCCATTTTACCAGGTGATTTTCATCAACAGCATGTTGGGCCAACTTGGATCTATAGGTGTCTAATGCTTTATCTTTTTCCGATATAGGATCTTCCGCACTCGCATAATGTCTTATATATTTATTGTTTACCTTCTTGGGTAAAGTTTGAAGAGCTCTGTTTCGCGGTAACCTCTCACGAAAACGTCACAAATCCGGCAAATGAGGGGGCCAGGAAGATGTCCTACCGTAAGGAGATTATTTGACCGAGAAAATTGAACTGTCAAGACTCAAGAGGAGAATCACAGTACACTAATATACAAGAAATAAAAACTCATAATTTTTGGTAACACAATTCGGCCGCCATATTTGGTTGTACAGGAACGAAACAGCGGGAAATTTGAATTACCAAAGCAGCGGCAATTTTTAAATTTTCTCAAGCAAGCATGGTAAAAATTCACTGATTACAATGAAAACACAATTTTCAGCTACTTAGTACAGAAAATTTCGAGTTGTAAACAAATGAATAGAAGAAAATGTCGATATCTTCATATCTAGCACTTGTTCAGGTTCTTCTTAGTGGCTTACATAGTTGTAAACTAATATCTGGAAGATCAATATGAATTAAAGGCCACATTTCTGAACATTCACCTGAAAACAACGAGTACTAGAGTTGGAAATGAAGAACCGAATTAATTCTAACTTCTTGCTAGATCAATATATGAAGATTTTCAACTAGCTGAGATAAACTAAAACGCCTAGATATAAAAAAATATAATGGCAGGAGAGATTGTACTTTTCCCAGAATCTGAGTACCAAAACTTTCCTCTGTTCGTATATGAACAAAGGTGTCTATCTACCAAAATATTTCTCTTGTCATGCGTCAAGTTTAGTGCTTCCGGTAGCCATATTTGGTAGAGCATAGAACGTGTTGTTTCATCCCCCTGAGGAGAATCCTATTCTCCATAATATTAAAATAAAACTATAGGCGAAAATTCTTGTTCTTGGCTATAATCACAGAATATAAAATTTAATAATAATATAACTTATACGTAACACTTCGTGTTAGGGTCGTGTTCCTTCGGTAACGTGGTGCAAAAGCTGCTGAGCTCATCTCAAAGCCTTTACACATTTCGTAATCCAAATCTATGTGACATTACCGTAAATCCTATTTATTCAATTTCCTTGAAAATGCTGAACATTGAAGTATTTTCAGGATGCCAAGGATAGAAAATGAGCTTAGCGGTTTACCTCATTTCCAGAACACTTACATTTCCATTGATGACTTAATTGGGCCTGTATACCCTGTTAAATAGGAAATTTAGCTTTTGATTAAGGAAAGCAACATTATTTTTATGAAATTAATCGAACCACGTGCCCTACTGGAAGGGGTTGGTGGGGAGAAATTTGAAACATGCGCAAACAAGATCAATGCACGTGATTCCAGATATTGTATACATTTTTTACGTCAGTGCAGTTTGGCTAGCATGTGCGTTTATTAGTTTCTACTTGTTCCGAAAACACCAATGAAAACTGTGAGTTTATTGAATAATTTGGATTAAGTGATAAGGCATTTTTATTAACAGTCATCAGAACCAGCTCTCCTTTAGTGTTTACTTTTTTTCTAATTATTCAAAATAAGAAATCTTTATGACAGAAGAAATTTAATTTTTTCACATTATGAACGTTATGTATAGAGGGTGTGAGTCATAGTTAAATTCAGGTCCTTGAGGATATGAATCCTTGGGTGATTTTGAGATGAAAAGTTAATAACACACTATTAACTCATTAGGTGTTGCAGTATATATTTTTTCATTGAGGTTTATCCCCGTTTTTTATTCAAAATAAGAAAAATTTTTGAATCATCAATTTTTCTGGGAGGAATTTGGAATTTGAATATAAAGTTTGCTGATAAGAAATATGATGTATTTCACCAATTTATCGGTATAACACACAAGGTTTTCGTGTATAAATCTTTTGTAGGAGTATCATATGTAATTTTGAATACTGATTTTATAGCTTTATTTCGAGCTCTCTGTATACAGTTGAGATTTGATTGAGATGTATTTGACCTAATTATGGTTAAATAGTTCAGTCCAAATTGTACATAAGAACGGTATAGCATTATTTCAACTTTGAAATTTAAGTAATTCTAAACATGTCGAAATGCACCTGCAAATCTAGAGATATCCTCTACAAAATAGTTCACAGGTTCTTCCCATTATACATTATGATCGATTATTGTCGAATATTTTTTTGTGAGGAAATGAAGTAGTTCCATAATTTTGCTTACTGTATAATTCCATTTTTATTTCGATTTTCTCTTGTTAGTTTTCATTCTTTTCTTGAAATCTTGACCTTTTTACGTCAATAATGCATATATAGTGTTTTCACAATTTAAAAATAATTTGTTTGCATTTAACAAGGTTGATTACAGACTAAGGTCCTTAAAGATTTATTCCTGAAGATCATTTGGGTCTTTTAAGAACCAAATAAAAATAATTATGGTTGTACATCTACACTAGTATAGGGTGATCCGCAAACATAATAAACTTTACCCTTAAGCAAATATTCTCTACATTTATGAGATACAGAAAGGGGCTGAGTTCCGTTTCCTGAGGAACTTCACACTGCATTCTTCTTGATGACGAGATATTGTTGATGATGGAGCTCGTGTTGAATGAGTATATAACTTCATGACTTCTGTCAATATTGACTTTTTGAAAATTGATAATTTTCAAAAGGTTTTTTACTTTTCCTCCTTGATAAAGATAGAAGATGTCTATCGAAACGTCGGAAAACATTACATCCACAATAGATGATGGTAATAGCCCAAACAATCATTCAACACTGTATTCTTCGTCTCTTACTTTTTGTACAAACAAAGCTCACCAAATGTGGCTTATTACGAGGGTTGCCTTTTATATTTTGGTATTGGACAACCCTAGAGTTGCAATCTGCCAACTTAAAAGATTCATCTCGCCCAAAAAATGGAATTAATGAGCCCGAAAGTAAACATCACTCGACTATATGAGTGTTTCAAGATGAGTCAAATCCAACAAAAGTTGCTCGCGCATGAAGCACTTGCAAGCAAATGGTCGCCTGTTTTTTGGGAAAACTGGACATGTCACAATCGTACCATTAGAAAAACGCAGAACAGTCAATTCTGAGTGGTACACAATCATTTGCTGCCAGTTGTCTTCCAAGAAATCAGGAAAACCAACCGCCAGATCACCCTTCACAACGACAATGCGACCTCCAACAGTTCGCTGCAATTTTGAGTACTCAAAACATCGATTTGATGAGTCATCTGCTGTGTAGTCCTGACTTAGCACCGAATGACTTCTTTTTATTCCCGTACGTAAAAAATAAAATGAGAAGTCAACGCTTTTCGAAACCTGAGGAAGTGTTTGATGCGTTCAGAATGCATGTTTTGGAGATACCTCAATCAGAGTGGCAAAAGAGCTTTGACAATTGGTTCAAACGCATGCAAAAGTAAATAAATCGTAATGGGGAGGGAATATTTTGAGAAACAATAATGCGTTTTCGATTATTAATATTTTATTTTGTTCTCTTATCCATAAATATAAAAGGCAACCCTTGTATAAGTCAGCAATGACTTGAAAATATACAACATTGATCCTGCAACTTCCATTTTCTTCAATTTTTTATGTAGAATTCTAGGTTCTATAGTTTCAAACGCGTTCTTGATATCAACAAAAGTTAAAAATAACCCACAATAAGGAAAAATATAAAAAAACACAACAAAGACAAGTAACTTTTTATTTTGCCAATAATACGTTTCATTACAATGGCGAACATTTTCGAGGTAAAATTGAATCTCAGAGTAAACGTTTTTTCAAGATACCTAGTGTATGAGAGATATTCGCGTGAACTTAATTTGAATTGATGAATAAAACGTCATACTCATTTTCCGTGATTACTTCTTGCTTTTCATGTTCACCGCGTATCTATACATAAAGAATGAAGCTTACACCCATTACAGACAAGTAGATCGTATGATTATAATGAAGATGGATGAAGCTTGTGATTATGAAAAATAGGTATGTTATGAATTAATGTTTTCAAATCATTCAACGATGACTCAGCATTATATTCAGGTTTTGAAGACTTCATTGACTTGGTAATTGAATATGAAAATTAAAGGGGTGGTGATCTATTAATTGTATTGTCTCAATGAAAATTATACTTTGAATAATAATAATAAATTTTTATACTATCGAACATAAAATTTTGGTCACCTACACCTTTCAATTCAAAAGGAACCGAACTTTTTTAAAAAACAAAAAGCAATGTACATTTCGGAACAAATAATTTTTTTTTGTTTTGTTCCGAAAATCTGGTTCTGGGATGCCTGTTTTTTCGGCATCATCCAGCGTCTCTCTATCTGATTTGAGTAGCCCACTCGTAAACTTGCATACGGGATAGACAATCATCACTATATGCATTTTGTAGCATTTGGTGCATTTCATTTTACCAAGTTTAACGCTAACGTGTAGTAATTTCAATTATTTAATTCAGAAATAATAATTTTTTCGCAAATACTTGTGTTCAACTGTTGAACCTAAATCTCTTAAATCAAAGTACTGAAAAAGTTAATTGAATAAAGAATTGATTTTAGCAATTTAATGGTGCTGAGCAATGAGAAAGTAATCGTCGATTGTTGTCAATGTTTTGTTACTAATTATATGACTATTTTTGAATTGTGAATTTTCTCACCAGCAGTAACTTATGCCTTCAACTTTCTTAATAAGCCTTGTAGTCTTGCTCTTAAGCGAATGTGACAGCGTCTAAAAGAAGATTAAGGGTGATTAATAATCACAAAAAAAATCTAAGTTAAGACATATATTTCGAGAATTACAGCTAAAAAGTGGAAAATGTACAAACGTGCTCGTTAAATAGTTACATATAATACAAATTAAACTAGTATCACCGTGCACAGTATACAAAAATATTCGCTATATACAACAGGGCAATCTTTCGTCAAAGGCACATCCCTGGATTCTGGAGGCACCAACGCGGCCATAAAGCCTCCGGTCTCAGTCCTTTCGCCACCAACCTGTCTCGCTGCGTATTCAACCTAAGATAAACGTCTTCTGTGATGCTAAAAGTATTAACGTCTAGTGCAGGATCACTCCACATACGTTCAGCGAAAGCAGCCGCTCTCGGCCACAACCTTGCGTCTACCGACGTTTCGTCAACTTGTTCACTCCACAGAGCGACTTCACCACCCATCACTTGCTTTTTGCTTATACCCTGTTGTACCCAAGGACGATGATTGTAGACCGTTTGCCAGGATCTGTAGGGGTCGCAGGCAGCGTCTCCAGTTTCCCTCCATCGACCAAAGCCGCAGTCAAGGTACCACGCGTCCACGTGAGATATTATGACTTTGTATCCGTCTTGAATGAGGTCGATGGTATCAGGCCATTGACTAGAACCCCAACTTTGTACTACTATATTGCTTTTGTTGAAATATTTGTTTATATAGGGTCTTTTGGTAAGATTGCTAGACCATACTAAAACGTATGGGAATACTTTGCCACCGTTCGCTTTTCTTAGACTTTCTAATGCTTTCAATGTGAAATCTCCCCAGAGATCATGAAAATCTCCGTATTTCTTCAATGTGGCACTACTGAGGCTCTCCTGCCAACATTCGAGGTTCACTTCATCTCCGCCTATATGGAACAACTCGTCTTCTTTCGTCAAGTCTAAAATGTCTTTGTATAAAGTTTCCAGTACTTCGTATATTTTTGGATTGTCTGGATTCAACTGGCCACAAGGAGGCTCGCCACAGTACAACATCCACGGTTGCTTGTTTACGCATACCGCCAGCTCTCCCATGTCTTCGTCTGGTCCCCACGTCCAACCACTACCAGCATGCGCAGGAGTATCAATTTCTATCACAATTCTTATACCTCGTACTAAAGCGAAAAGTACCAATTCCCTGACGTCATCAGGTGAGTAGGTCATGTCTGGAGAGTATGATCCCACTTTAGCAAATCTGGGCTGACTGGGAAGTATCAAAGGGAAGCTTTGCGAGTCTGAGACGTGCCAATGGAATAGGTTGAGTTTGTTGGCTGACATACCGACTAACACCCTCTTAATAGTTTCTACTGACATATAGTTTCTTGCTGTGTCCAACATGAGACCTCTGTAAGGGAATGATGGAGAATCCTTGACTGAAGCATTCTTGATCATTCTCAACATTCCATTTTTGCTGTATTCATCCCACCACATGAGCTGCGATAGAGTTTCCAGTCCATGGCGAACGCCGAAGTACGTATTCGCCGTGATATTCACGAATACCTGTTTCGTTTTGGACTTAACTGTTAGTCGATAGCTCTCATCAGTGTCTAGTCTTAGCTTCGCAACTTCCGAATGCTGAACTTTCAAATGAACTAAAATCTTCTGCACGTCAGTCTCGTGTTGGGTGTAGTTCACGTCTTGAACGTAGTCGAGTACTTTGTTTTTGAAAATCTCGATGGCGTGGTGTAAGAGTGTGCCGGCCGGGTCTTTGGCTTCCGTCTTGAACACGAACTGATCGTGGCTGAAGGTGGCGGTCTTGCTGCCGAGAGTGACAGGTCCGGAAGGTTGGGGCCAGAGTTGCGTGGAACCGCATGACATGCTGCAGGTCCATAACGATACCGGAGAGACTCCGCGGTCACCCGCTGTCTCTCGCAATGTTTCCCGTTGCAGTGCCAATGCCATTGGGGTGGATACGACAGCTTCCTGGAATGAAGAATCGTTATTGAACGTTTACTGTTTAAGGATTAATTGCCTCCCTTAATGGGAGTATGCTTGAATGCATCGGGGATGGATCAAGGAGGATCATCTGAAACATGTTAGCTTCGATAGAGTTCTTTTGAATATGGCGTTTTAAATTCAAAAGAGCAAACATACTAACGGTGGGTTTCATAAAAGTTAGTTGATTCTGCGATCAACATATCCTTCCATCAAATTTGACAGTCTGATCAACCAGCATCGGGTTCGATAAAGTTTGATTGTAGAATCAAAAGCTCCGTCAGTTGATTGGAGAATACAATATGACAACATTGATTTTCTTCTCGATCATCGAGAACACAGAAATGCCCTATTACCATATGTCATAATACCATCTGTGTACAGAAGTAAGTTTCGTTTTGAAGTGCAGTGACATTAGAGTAGCCTTTACTGTCGTTTCGATATTTTCATTTTACAAGTATACAGTAAATTACAAGTGGAAAGGTCTCATTAATGAAAGAAAATTTTGCACATCTAAAAACAAAACCTCCGAGTATAGACGTTGAACCTTTCAGTTGTAAGTAAAATTTGTCTGCTTATCTAAAGTTGTTTGTTAAGTATCTAATACATATAATTATTTTTCCTTGTCTATTTCAGGAAGCAATTAGAGTTTATTGAAACCAATAAATTGAATTTGGAGGTACCGAAAATGATTTGGAAGAATCTTATTTCTCGATGATTACATTTTTATGTCATAATTCATAAAATGAATTTGAAAGCAGAAGTCGTCTTGCTCTTGAAGACTCACCCATTAATATAAGGTTTTTATTGTAGAAAAAGTATGTTACTGTTCTCGTGATCATCAAATTCTTCCAATCAGCTTGATTGTAGATCAACATCCTCTTTCTAGGCTGATTAATCATCAAAATATTTTCTCTATTTCAGTGTCGAAATGAGTTACTTACAGTACTAAAAACAGTGCTGTAATGAACTAATTACAGCAATGTTTTTAGTTATATTCTTCGTTTTGTGGTTGACAACACTGACATCCTATCCTTTCGAATGTCAACAAGCGTCCATTGCATGTCAATATTAATATTATGTATGTAGAGATTTGAACGCACTATTCAAATTCTATAATCTGTCAATTTTCGTATCAGTCACGCCAACTACGAAAATAAAATACAAAAGCCACTAGGAGGTATAATCTGAATTTTTCATTAAATTCCAAAAAATTTCTCACAATTTTTGACTGAAATAGAGAAAATATCGTCTAATACTCGTCGCAGAAGGCAATTCCAACACTCATGCGTTCAAAAACTCGCTCCTTCGTCGCCCGTTTTCGAATTCGTGTTGGAATAGGTGCCCATTCTGCAACTTGATTTAAAATATACTATTATGAAACCCATATAAATAGAACCAATATTATATTTCTTATCTTACCTACAGGTAATAAAAATAGCGCTACTAGAGTACGTAAAACCTCAAAAATGCCAAGCTTTACGATAGAGCTGTCATTTAGTATAATTTCATAAAATCCCATCTTGAAGTGTTGAATATGAGGAAAGGTAAAAGTCTTGAAACACTTCTGTTGTTGGAACCTTTTATTTAAAAATCATCCGGTTACATGTTTCGGCTACTCCGCCATTATCAAACCAAGGATTTTAAAAAGGTGGTACTCGTAAGCAAAGCAAACATTGTTAAATTGTTGAACATAAAGTGAAAACACGCTATGTTTACAAGTATCATTAGAAATATATACTTATTAAGATGAAATAAATTTTTTGGTGTTTGCTATTAAATTGTAATATGTTCGCTTAAACTTACGATTTTTTGTTCCAGTTTCATATAGCAAAATACATAATATTATCTAGTCACAAGGGGGTTGAGTCCAAAATATAAAATAACAACACAATTATACACGTTAAAAGAATAAATAAATAAATAAGACTAAAATTGAATTATTTAAAACGGTAAAGACAAAACTATGAAAAATGACAGACAGACTAAATGACAAAAGACAAACAAACCCTGACAAACTGACCTATGTGGGGACACTATTCTTCTTACAAACGGTGTTGGCCGGACTCTTGAATGTTCCTAGCGAGGCAGTGGCGTGCCATGGAGTAGTCAATATAAAAGTTTATATGTGTCTTTCACATTGTTGGTTAACATTGTATTCAGTGTTTTGTATTCCGTACTATTAAGATGTTTATAAATTTCCACTTCTTCTAGTATTTCTTGTTTGTAATTGAATTCACAGTGATGAATAAGTTTGGTATTTTCTTCCAGATCAAACTTGTGTTTTTCTTCTCTCAAATGACACCCAAATATTGATTTGTCGTTCGATGCATTTTTGGCGCTGGCTAAATGCTCTTTTGTCCTAGTTCTAATTCCTCTGTCATTTAGTATCCGGTAAACCGTACCGTGTGTGGCCGGCATAGTGTTAATCGACTTTCATTCACCCTCCTCTTTCATCTTCAATTCCAAAGATAGGCGAAAGTTCGCAACATCACGTAGGGTAAGGGTTATTTTCGGATCCCCCTCCGACGCATTTCCAAAAGGAGCTGTCTAAAGTTGCTCCTCTTCTCGGATCCCGCGAAATCGTTAGAATCTCATGAATTTGTGCCCCGTCGACCGGAAAGGGAGGAATGGATGGTGGGAGACAGCGGAGATGATTTCCGATTTTCCGATGTTAACTCTATTAGGTATCCAACGATTTCGCATCAAATATAAGGGCGAATTGATGCGGTTGCCTAGGTTAGTTTAAACATGGTGTCGACGAGCGAGCGACTCTGTGTTGCGGGTGTACACCAAATGTGATCCACCAATGGGACGTGAGAGTTTTTCGAACTGCATGAGAACCGTATGTTTCTTCTTTATTTCTGTTCATTTCATGATTTCATCACGTAAAAAACACCTACATCTTCTCTTGATTATACCATTAGTTCATACTCCATAGACGCAAAAATTTTCGTTAGGATATGATGATTATCTTACTAGACATCGAGTATTCTTGAAGACAGATCGAGTTCTTAGCGAATAAAGTACAGTAACATGTGGAATACATGTTTTTCATGTATTTCCCTTATTGAAGGGAAAAGCTGCATGAAAGATTCGATTATAATATTCCATTTTTCTATTTGCTTGCAACAAACAACTTCATAGATTAAGGGTTATGTTTTCTGTCATAGAATAGAATCTAAATTGTCACTGGATAAAATTATTATAAGAATTTGAGATGAGTTATTATATTATATTATTTCCACAATCGATAAGTTTTTCACATCTCTTATTCGAACACCAAGGTTTTTCACCTAATTAGGCCATGATCATAATAGTTCGAAAGGAAAAATTAACGACTGTCGGCTATTTCTGTCACAATTCCGACCTATTAGAGACATACTCCCACGAAAACTCACCACAATTGGAAAACCGATTACATGAGCAATGATTACGTCGGAGAAAACGGGGGAGCAAACAGAACTTGATTAGGCCACGCATGAATATACAAATCGATCGATACAGCGCAACTAAAGAAAAAAAAAACACTAATTATGTTTTACAATTCCGCAGAGAGAAACATCCCGGTAATTTTAAAAATGTCATGAGCCATTTTCCACGAATGGAAGTGGATAAAAGATCGTAATTAACGGCTGAAGTCTCGCTTCAATTAAATTAATGGGCTGAAGTGCAATCAAAGGAATGATTATTATCTGGAAGGGTGCATTCGTTCACGAGCGATCAGCATGCAGTATGTGGTTAACCAGAATTGAAAGAAGCATAGAAAATGAACCGCTGTGTAATGGATCCAATGTAGTGTGACAAAAGACGTATTTTGGCGATGTAACCACAGCTAACTACAATCGTGGTTACTGCAGTAATTAACATTTACGCGATCTTAACAAGAAACAATGACGTCACAACATAATTACACGTAACCTAACCATAGAACAGGGTTAGATGTTCTCACAGAGTATAGAATTATCTTCCAAAGAAATCTAGAAAAAAATTGTAGACGTCACTAATTTGATCACCCTGTTTATCTGCAGATATCGATTTGGATACCTACATGCATTCTCTGATATTTGCGAAGAATATTAAAGGGTTTCATAAAGATTCACAGAAAGCTTTGACAGATATGTCAGATTGACCAATGGAATGCCGAATTCACGGAATTTCAAACATAGAATCGCTCAGTCAACGAGTTGATCAACCGTCTAACTTTTATGGAACTCAGCGGTACTTTTGAAGCTGTTCAGGTGCAATAGAACACAGATGTGATGTTCAAAGAAAATAATAAGAGAGATAATTGTGGAGTATCTAATTCCTACAGATTGGTTACATTTTCCTTACCTTTCTTTTCTTGGTAATGGGCTTTTCTTGTAATCTGGAAAAAGTTGTGAGGCGCCATCTAAAGCCGAGTTCTGTTGCCAAAAGAGAACCACAAAGAATGGTATGCAGATCAGGAAAAATATCAGCAACGCTCTCTTCAAGTCATAATGCTTCATTCTTAGCCCTCTCTGAAACAAAAAGATAATTCCATGTTTCTTCTCTTCTACAAGGTACCTATAATAAGTGGAAATGTTCAGGGAATCATTTCAATACATACATTCCATCGTGATAGGAGAATGAAGAAAAGGAATCGTTTAATTGCATTTGTATTCACTAGTTTCTTGTTTTTTATTTTTTAAATATCTCAGGCCGTTCATTATAGGTTATTCGGTGTCGATAAGATGTTGCTTAACTTTTTTGATTGGTTCTTCCACCAGTACATTTTCAACATATTCTTTGTTAATTTTGGATAAATGATCCACCACAGCATAGATTTTAACGGGATATTCTTTGTTAATTTTCATGATAAACTGATTTTAATGGAAAAGGTATATGAGGATGGGTTGATATAAAGACTTGATTCAGTTCAAAAAAACAATTTCATATAAAAGAACGCGATTTTGAAGTCGTTTATTATGATCAAAAATCAATAATATGAATTAAAATAAAACTTGTATACAAGTAGTATGGAAGGGCGATTAGTAAAACTTGTACTTAATTTTTTAAATGAACAAATGTTCATACTTTGTTATTTTTAATAAAATTTCCATTTTTGGGCTTCATAAACCTTAAGGTAATTTATTGTTACAGAAAGTAGTGAACAATAGTTCAATTACCAAATTAATTTCCAATTTTTTTGCATATATTTATCAGCATGCAGAAGAATGCTTTGAGCTGGAAAAAATAAAACCAATACCAATGACTGTCAACAGGTTTTGTATGTGCTTATTATATTTTTGAAAAAGATTCACTTCTACCAGTAGGTAAAATATTAAACTAACCATTTTGAATTCACTCCTTTCACAACTTTGACAACAAATGTTAGGTTATTTATCAGGAATGTTGACAGAGAATAACTAACAGATGAGTCACACCTGGTTCCCTAAGATGGCCGTTTCCGTTCACAAGATTTTCAAAGAGAAAACCCGGTGTGCTCCTTCCTGGTATTTTATATTCTATGTAAATGATAGAAAATGTTTGTCACCTTTCTATTGACAATTCTTGTCAACTTTTACAAGAGGCACAGAGTCTAAGAGTAGTTTTAATACTCTGTGGTAGGAGGTCTGTTCAAATCATAGAATATAGAAGTAACTTATTGTATACTTACTAATTTTTTTCATTGTAATTTTTTTGATTCGAAATAATTATTTTTCTCTATTTCAGTGTCGTAATGAGTTCATTACAGTACTAAAAACAGTGCTGTAATGAACTCATTACAGCAATGTTTTTAGTTATATTTTTCGTTTTGTGGTTGACAACACTGACATCCTATCCTTTCGAATGTCAATACGGGTCCATTGCATGTCAATTGTCAATATTAAACCAAGTAGAGATTTGAACGCATTATTCAAATTCTATAATCTGTCAATTTTCTTATCAGTCACGCCAACTGCGAAAATAAAATACAAAAAGCACCAGGAGGTATAGTCTGAATTTTTCATTGAATTCCAATAAATTTCTCACAATTCTTGACTGAAATAAAGAAAATATCGTCTAATATTCATTGCAGAAGGCAATTCCAACACTCATGCGTTAAAAATTTGCAACTTGTTTTAGAATATACTATTTCATCTTATTTTGACTTAATATCGGAAAAAATCTGTATAAAGTTTCTACATTCAATAGAACGATTTGCATTTCTATTCATATATTATGAGATTTTCTATAACTGTAATCAGAATTTAGTAAATCAACTTTTTGGCTTAAAAAATTGCAGCAATCACATTGTTTAATTGAAATCCATTCTTTAAATCTTATCGTTCATATCTAGAACAACTATTTTCGCATATTTATGATTAATGGATTTGTAATTATTTTGTGTATCAATGTGAAATAGAATCTTACGTTTTTCAAGAAATAAAATTTTATTGAACAGCCCAAAATTGTACATAGTGATTGGAAAAAATGTTGGATTTGAGTTTTTTCTTTTTCGTTGCATTTTCTGAGAACATTTTTAATTTTAGTAATGTATATATTTCTTTAAATTATCAGATAGACGAGATTTCAAGGAACAAAAAGCTTCCTGACATTTCAGTCTGATATTTTGACGCGAGAATTTTCAATAGAAAATAAGGGTTTTCGATCATGAGTGAAAATAAAGCAAGAAAATAAATATTTCGATTTAAAAGAAATTGCAGTTTTTTCAGAACCTAAAAAGTTAAGTATTTACCAATCTTAAGAAATTTTTTTGCATAAGATGAAAGTAAAAACCAATAACTTAATTATTCAAATTTTGCACATAAATTTTGAGGTTATGTGAAAAAAGTGTAATTACATAAGTCTTTTATTGTCTACAGCTTTTTCATTTTTTTTCCATAGGATAAACCATTTTCTACTTTTAAAAACCCCCACCCACTTCTCGAACTCAGATCGGCCGTAAATTATTTACCTTTCATTTTTGTTATACTCTCGTCCTTTTTCAACAGGTTTCGGCTCCATATACCTTTTCTGATTTCATATACATATACAGGGTGAGTCTTTGACCACTGCGCTAATTTTAACCACAGATTCTTGACGTCAAAAGAAACATTTTCTTCCTATAACATTTTCCCAAATTTGGCCCCGTTCAAAAGATACAGGGTGTTGAAATTTCATAAAAAAATTGCATTTTTACCTGTTATATGAAGTGATCTCTTGTAGAAGGTTTTTGATAACAGTCTTGCATATTTTGGCATCAATAGATTCATTTCATTTCTAGTGGGTTTCTCACTACTACCGTACAGATTGGTTAAATTGCATGAAAAACAAATATCACTTGAAGTAAATGTCCGTATCTTGTACTTCCTAGAATCATTAGTCTTTTTTGCTAAATTTGAAGTTCAAAGGAATTAAATAGATATAATCATTTGATGAAACATGAGTGAGTGAATCATTTCTTAGAGGGAAAATAATGTTTTTAAACAATTCAGATTCAATAGCGGATGCTGTGGAAGGTAATTTTCATTCAAACTAAACTGAACTACAGAGGGTATTTGCCCAATGTGAAGACCCTGTACACTGAAGAAAAAAAAACACGATGTAATTGGTAATAAACACTTGTTTCAGAAATATTTTGTTGTCAATATTCGGCATTATTTACATAAAATAATTTGTATTCATAATTTCCAGATTCCTCAATTTGATTTGTTTATAAAAATTAAAATCCTTATTTGACGAATATTTTGTAGATTCTAATATCCTCAATTGAAACTTACTAAATTATGTACCATAACTTAAATTTACTCATTACCTGATATTACTTATTTTGTTATTCGCTAATGGGGATTGGTAATTATTAGAATATATCGATTGCTGCTAAATAACACTTTGATAATATTACCAAGTATTCTTTACCAATTTTGAATACTTATCAATATTTAGCCTTGAAAATGCTATATTAACCAATAATATATCTCTTTATGAATTACGAAATATTATTAATATTACCGCAGCTGAATATGGAAAAACGGTATGGGAAAACTGTTTCTTTTGATCTCAAGAACCTCTAGTTAAAATTAACGCAGTGGTCAAAGACTCACCCTGTATGAAAATGGTGGTTTTAGGACTCTTCATGATTCTTTCTTGAAATGGGTTATAAATTTCAAACAAATTTGATAAGTGATCGTTTTATTCAGTTCTTTTTTCTGCTTTTGTCTTTAGATTCGATGTGGGCAACTTGGAGAAGTCTCTGTGTTCCTTAATGGAAGATCACTCTCGAAGAATTTGAGCCTGTTTTTTTTTAAATTGAATTTTCCCTAAGCTCTTTGAAACCCCGTCACTAACCCTTGCTAACACTTTTACCAAATACAAATGCTTCATTGTTTAGTAACAGAAATTGCAAGCCAGAGGTTCAAAAGAATCGATATGCTAAAAAAATTTAAAATGTCCCAGTTTCTTTGTCAGTTAGTATATCAAACATGAACTGTGCTTTATATCAATCATTTAAAAATAGATTTCCAATTCGGTGAACCAAACAGCATCGATCAGTCTGTGCAATATTTCCATTGTTAATCTTTCAACAAATTTCGATAAGTGATACGATAAACAATATGCGGCTTACGTCACACGTATCTAAAAATTGAGGCACGTCATATCAAATCACCTCTGGAGGAACCATTTTGTCCTACAGGTGTCCAAGTTATTGATTATTTCAAGAAAACTCACCGTTCGCATTTCATGCCAGCGAAACGTCCCACTTTCATACGAACTTCGATCGTTTCCAAGTGTAGTGAGAATCTGTTCCAGAATATCAAGAAAAAGGTAAAAAAAAATATTTTTTAGAAATAGCACCGTCACATTTTTAAGCTATCGATCACTTTGTTTTATGCAACTGCTGATATTGACAGCGAGTTGGGTTTTGAGGAATCGATTTTGATGTTTTCACCATGACAGCGTTGGTCCACATTAAATAATTTATTGAAGACCGCACTGAATAAACCAAGGAATGTTTTATTATCTAAATAAAACAGTAATGCTTCCATGAAACCTTTGAAACTGAACGCCTTTCCTCAACAATTCTTACAACGAATCTTTTTAGATCGATAGTTGCATTCTATGGGAATACAAGAAATCCTACATGAAAATTTGACAGATTTACCCAGAAATAACACGAAATTTGCCTTGTTTTTTTTTCTACTGAAAATATATTACATATTTCGTGGAAAATCTAACCAAACCTAGAAATACTGAAGGAAATATAATTAATTTGGCGAAATAAAACATGAAGAAGATATGAAGCCATTTATGAGTAGTTAGGGTTGCCTTTTATATTTAGGAATTAAAAGACAAAAACAAATATTGATCATCGATAATAGAATCTAAATATTCCCCATTAAGAACTATACACTTTTGCATGCGTTTGAACCATAGACAAAGTATCTCTCTAGACCGTCAACTTAATAGAACGTCCTGGTCACAGCCCTTTCAGTTTGAGCGACCAAACGCTATCAATTTTTGTCAGGTCAGTCGCTATTTCTGAAGAAAACTGCAATCTCATAACCATATATTTAACTGTTTATCATGTTTTTACCATGTTGAATTGTTTGGTTAGAAAACTCTATAATTTTTTATAATAATCATTTGTCTTCGTGAATTATTATAGTAAACAGACAATGGAACTTAATTTTTATGTTTGAAATAAAATTATTTTCGTTCAACATCAACATCCGTCAAGTGATTGGGAATCACTAATATAAGAGAACAGCACAGGTATAATAATTCGTGTTGTTCAGTGTTAGTTGCAAGTTGAGCTAAGTTTTAGACATGAATTAAAGTATTTTCAATAAGTGGTAATCATGAAATATGGGTCTTACTAGACGTACAGTACTTTGTTGCAAAATTAACACTCCCCGATGACATAATTTCCTGAATTTTAAAACAGAATTGGTCAGATTTCATAATTGGCTACAGATACTGCAGAATCCGGAACTGAAAGCCATGCCACGGGAAGACTTTCATAAGAAAAGAGTCTGCCACTATCATTTTGATGAGGAATACATCCTACCTGGTACCAGGTTTGTGTCATTGAAGGAAGAAAAGATTGAAAACATTACACGGTGACTTTATTCAGTTCGAATGAATGAAGATGTAGTTTATTAGTTTGATATTATTATGAAATTAATTCAATCTAATCTTCTGTAGGTTATGCTTATCTCGAATCTGTAAGTAGTATTGATAATGTCCCTGATTAATCTTTATATGTGATAAATAGGATAACATATCTCGAACATACAGATATTTTGACTGAATTCATCTCCTGAACAATTTTAGTTCTTTAAATAAAAATTTCTGTTTTTCTCCACCAAATTCCCTTCTCTATAAAATAAGCATTAGTTAATTCGAACCATTTTGAAGTTGAGTAAATGATCCAAATCAGATATCATTTACTCGACTTCAGTTTTGGCTCGAATTAGCTTGAAAATAATAATTCTTATGAATGAGGTATGACTTTGAATGAACCGCTTTCCCGCCAAATGAGGAAATTAGTTCGAGTGACCAAACGCATGGTGTCGCTTTGTTAGCGTAACAAGTCCTTAACACGTGCGTTGCCAGTCTATAAAGGTACTTTAAGGTATTTCAAGCGAATAACCAAGAGTAACCGGTTATCTTTGGTCTTTTGTGGTAAATACCTTTTGCATTCAAGCGGCTTGGGTTATAGATCCGTGAAGTCATGAGTTAACCTCAATTTGATCGAGAAAAGTCAAGAATAACCAGAATCGTAACCCTGCTCGAGCAGGGGTTAGTTACTGCTTAGAGCAAGTAGGGTTAGATGTGTATAAACATGAAAATAGTAAACAATAGCAAGGACTTTGAATTATTTGGAAGTTGAAAAACTGATCTTGGTAGAACCGAAAAACTATTGAATATTTTACAGAGATAATTAATAATCCAAACTTTATAAGTAGCAACACGAATTCGATTTAACGAAATGGAAGTTCAACTCCAGGTAGGAACTAAGGCAATTTAAGATCAAATTAAAAATAATACGCTCTTCCTAAATTCACAGGTTCAAAAGAAAACTTAAAGAACGTGGGTGAAAAGATTGAAAGAACTCATCAAAAATGGGACCACAATATCCCTGATATCAAATAAGAAGAATGTAGAGTTTTTCAACATAATAAAAACCAGAGCAATTATGAAATACAGTTCTTGAAAGAAGGAAATACTCAGGATCTAATATAATCACGTGCTTCTGAATAATGTTCCTGAAAATCCTGTGGAAATTGTAAATTACAGATCAGTAATACAACTGGTCTGTCAACTGAAGGTGCGTTGAAATGAAACTTATAAATCCAATGATTTTCTTGAATTTTAACTTTGAGGGCTGTAGGTATTTGATCACAATTTAAATTTTAGGAAAACTCAAAAATAAAATTGGAAGCAGAAACTGTACATTCAATGGAGAAAAATTTCATTTCTATAAATCACCTAGGTAAAAAAATTATTTGGAAACCATTAGATGCATTGTAGAATGTACAGATTAGGTTTGCTTTTCATTAGAGAAAAACAGAATTCCTTGTGTATTTTGTTAGCTGCAGTAATCAAAAATTTTATCAGCAGCTGCAAACATTGAATGCAGTGAGAAACTTAACCAGTCATCAACTGAAAGTCCGTTGAAGTAACACAGAAAAACCATCTATTTTTATTGAATTTGTTATGAAGATAATATTAAATTCTATTTCAAATTTCAGGATAACTCTATAAGAGAAGAAATAAAAGGTTCAAAGAGCAAATGTCATTTGTGTGAAGCAATCTAGATTGATAATGATTTGAAAATTACAAGAAGAACCTGAAAATTATAGCCACAAGAAATCAATAAAAATCCATTGAGAATTCTGTTAATGAAACTATGAAAAGATAAATTTTCAGATTGCTTCAAATTTATGTTATGTGTGCAATACTGAGAGTATCTGCAAAGCATCGAATCAATAGTTTGGTTGTTCTGATGTTCTGAGAATGCACAATATGGTAGCAATTTTAAGGTAGATCATTAAATTGAAAGAAGAACCAGTAGAAGTGACCAAATAACTCTTTTTTTTTAATTGGAATAAACTGAAATATACAAATTCAAAATAATGTTTGTTAAAACCATCATGAGATTTGTCATTGTCGTTCCTAAGGTTAAGAGATTAAGAAGTTCTTTCATTGCCTTTTTGTGTTTGTTTCAAAGTTTCATCAAGTATGAACTTGAAATAATGGAAAAATAGATTTAATTTCTAACTCTGGAAATAAATTCGAGATTGACTTTAAAATTAAAACATTCCCATTCTGTCTCTTTGACCTAATTTTCTTCCTTTTACTAGCTGTTAATATTGATATTTTTCATTTTAATAATTTCTTGTCATTTTCTTCATTCCTAGTTACTCACAAAATAATTTTTTTTATGATCATTTTTTAACATGTATAGATATTAAATGAATCTAATTTGGTATTTTTTCCTTGTTAAATTTATTGTAGTTTCAGTAATTCCATTATAAGGATATATTGGCTAATAAAAAATTGCTTATAAAAATGTCTTTTTGTTTGTATAAGCTTCGGGAATTGGCCCTTTTTATCTGAATCAGATAAATGCTCAGATAACCAATGAGCATAAATAAACGCGAATCAAAAGAATGACAGCACGGATAACCAAACCCGAGCATTCAAGCGATAATTTCTGGCTATTCTTTCTGGATTTCGAAGGAATAACCAAGAAGAACCAGCGATAACCGCTAGATGGACCAAAATAATAACCTGGTTACTCTGGGTTATTCGCTTGAAAAACGTTGACCTCTCATTTTATTTTTTACGTACGGGAATAAAAATAAGTCATTCGGCTCCAAGTCAGCACTATACGGCGGATGACTCATCAAATCGATATTTTGAGCGCTCAAAAATGCAGTTGTTTGAGCCGATGTGTGAGAACTTGTATTGTCGGTTTTCGGCGGTTGGATTTTCTTTTTTCGAGGAAGACAACTGGCAAACAAATCATTGTGTACCACTCAGAATTGACTGTTCTGCGTTGTTCTAGTGGTACGATTGCGACATGTCCAGGTTTTCCGAAAAATACAGGCGATAATTTGCTTGGAAGTGCTTTTGTTGCGCAAAAGGATAATTTTTAGATTAATTGGTAAAGAGTATTCAAGAAGTGAATTTTTTTTCAGTATATATACAATGGCTGTGAATGTTCCTGCGATAGATTCTGAAATGGAATGGGACTTCTGTGATACATTCGTTCTAGAATTGTATCAGTGATGGTTTGACAGTACCAGGACGGCTCTCTATAACAGGTACCTACAATTTTAAACGTATTACGTATAATATTGCATCTGGATCTGATAATAAACTGTTTTGAACTAGATAATCACTCATTTTCCACAATTCGGTTGCTATTTCGTGTAATAAATCTTCTACGTTTGAGAAAGTAATTTTAATTCATCAATAAGACATCGACCGTGGGGTGATTAACGATGCCAGTTGAGATAAATCAAGGAAGCGATAAAGATTAACGATGTATCAGCAAGCTGATCAACATCACCTTGTTACAACAATTTGAATTTCCAATTAATCTACAGAGATTACTCATGATGGACTTTTCTAGAGCGATTTATTAATTTATTCATTTGACATCAAGTTATAAAATCAATGAGGATCGTTTTTAAAGAAAACATTTGAGCTGAGCAAAATTTTTACTGAAAAATCGCAGAGAACTAGTGTACCCCAGGGTAGCATGCTTGGACCCTCACTTTTCGTTGTTTATGACTATTCTGCCATCCAGCATACGATTTTCTATATCGTTGCTGTTCGCATGTTACCAGCAATTGTTCAAAGGTTCATAATGAATGGAATTGTTAGATTCACCAAAACAGCTAACCTGATACATTTCGTATATGCAATAAAATTTTAAATAATTGAGAGTTAGACAAATAAATTTAAGGGACTTGTGTGTAACGTTTCAACATAACTTCAAATTCAACGATGATTTTGAGCTACATACAGATACAGACTTATGAATTTATGGGTTTTTAAATATTTATAAAACCTTCATTTCATGCCGGTATACCTGATAATTCAAGAAACATCCAGCAATCCATGATTGATAATTTCTTTATTTAAAGGTGTAAGACATCGATGAAAAAACTTGTGGTACTAACCTCAGAGCATTATGGACACGTGAATGGTACAGGAGCTGTGACCCCTCCATTGGACATATCACCCCATGTACCGGTGCGAGGGGTCAATGTGATGTTAGGGGGGTAAGTAATAGAGCATGTTAAATCAGATTTGAAATTTATCAAACCTAAATAAGGGATTGCAGACCTTTATTACACTATGGATTAGACCCCATTCAGGGGTATTTTACTAACTTCAAAAAATGTTCCCCTTCAACAAAATTCACGTGGCCCTATTCCGTTTTCAAATATACCTTGTATATACAGTCACTCGAAGAGCAAATATTAGGAGATGCAACCGAAATTTAATTCTTAATTTAATGAATTTTTGTTTGTAATATTTTCTGCTTGCGATTTAAACAAACACCTATTCATAAAATCTGCTCATTGAGGATCCTGGTATGTACATTTTTCATTTCTTATGGTTTATTTTTGAAACTCATAAATCAGAAAATATATACGCATATCTTTCGATATGTCTATATTTAACCCATAGGTTATGTTATTGGTATGATTCAGGAAGATCAATGGAACATGGGTATGCGTATAAATATTTGAAGCGAAATTATTCTCGGAAATGATCCGTGGACCAAAAAAAAGGTGAATGGATTAATTCGGATCTTCGTTAAGTTTTTGTGGTTATATTAGGCTGTTGAAGGCACACCTAACATAGTATTTCCTCAATATTTTCGATCTAAGGCCTGATTTCACAAAAGTCACCAATAGCTTTTGTTTGTAGCATTTATAAATTCATGTGACGAAAAGAAAAAATTGTTTTGTCGAAAAAGCAATGACCAGGCGTTAAACGCTGTTTTAATTTTCTGGAACCCACATTTAACTTTCTGTGCGATCATTGGTTGCCGAGATCAATCAAAGAAACAAAGGTCATTCTTCATTTGAAGACCGATATCTCGACAAGAAATGTGTATCGAGTATCGAGGTTTATAAAAAAAGCAATCAGAGCTGAATAAACAAGGTAGCTGATCCTTATAGCTAATAAGTAAACAGTTTCCCCAAGTTGGTAAACGAAAAAAAAAAAAAAAAAAACACTGAAGTGAATTCTTCGAGTAAAATTTTTCTACTTAAATCGGGTCATGAATGTTTTTTGCTTTATTTGCGAACGCTCAGAAAGTTTGAAATGGAACTAGTATTTCACTAAAAAAACATCGAATTTTCTTCAACATAATAAGTATAATACAGGGTCTTTCAACAAGAACTTTGTTTCTTAAAACAAAAAATGTTGATGACGATGAATCAAATCTTGATTGTATCACAAAAAGAAAAGTTCGGCAATGATATTGTCCACCACGACCACGCTGACAGATTTATGAACAATAATTGAATCACAGATTATTATTATAATCAATTATTCGAAATTATTACTTTCTTTGAACAAATTACAGTTGAATATGCAAAAATAATTAAGTAACTAATTGAATTGCATTTTTTATTCAGTTTACTCGCTGAACTATATAAATTCAAAACAAAATTTATTATTATAAAAGAATAAAATAAAAATAAAATTTTAACAGTCGAGTAGAACTTTAAACAATAAATTTTATTAAAGTATTTTATTTAAAATATAAATTTAAAATGATTTTATGAACTAAGAATATTAAGAGAAATTATCAGTATTTTCTTATGACGTTGTGAAGTTCAGCTATCGTCAGTAAATCGACTTTACAGACAATTGATGTTTTTTATTAACACGCTTATATTAGCTTCACTTATACAGGGTGTCCCAGAAATCAACGTCAAGCCGAAAATGGGTGGTGGGCCAAGTCATGATAGTTATCAGAAAAATATAAAAAAAAATACTTGTCATGCACGCTTCGAATTATGACTAATAAAAAAAATTAGAAAAACTGACACCCTGTGATGATCTTTCAAGTCCTGTGGCTACAAATATTAACTTTTCGTGAAACTTTTTTCTTTAATGTAACCATGGATAACCCTTATTTAAAATACAATCCAAAATTAAACCATAACTGCCTCAATTTTAAATTAAATGTTGGATTTTTGGCCACCACTTAATTTAAAATAATTACATCACCCAACTTTAACCGACTGTACCATAAAAAAAATGTACTACACTATTACGGCAAGTAACCTTAAAAGATGGTGCATTTAGTCAAGAATCCAAAATGGTATAATACTTGCTAGAGTACTCCTTAATTTAGGAACACAATTTTTTTTTAATTAAACCGGATTTCATGACAAATAGGAGTAGGGAATAATTGAAATTTGTGATTTTCATTTGGTCATTCTGTATATCCAACTCTTCCTACCTTTTATTAAAATATTCCATTGTTCGGGTTAATTGAATTTCGGGAATCGATAAAGAATAAGGTAACAATGGTTTGGTTAGAATGATATCATCACCATACCGCGCCCGTTGATTATTGTCTTCCACAAGAATCACTTATAGCTCCTTTACTTTTCAATTTATATCTCAGTGATTTACCCATGACATCATCTCAGAAATTTGTTTATGCTGATGACATTGCTATTGCTTACCAGCTTTCGGATTTCCACACTCTGGAGAACATACTATCATCTGATTTAGAGATTCTAAAGAATTGTTTTATTGAGTGGCGATTATGTCCCAATTTCAACAAAACAGAGGTATCTTGTTTTCATTACAAGGCTCATTTAGATGAAACTGAAAACTGGGAATAATATTCTTCAGAAATTAGCTGGATCATCTTGGGGTGCTGATGCCTCCACTCTTCGCACAGCATCTCTAGCCTCAGACTTTTCTGCAGCTGAGTATTGTTGCTCGGTTCGGTTTAAAGGTCCACATACACAAAAAATCGATGTAGAATTGAATACATCCACGAGAATAATTACTGGCACATTGTCCCTCCCCGTATTCGCAGACAGACTGCAGCTCGGAATTCTTGGAGCATATATCATTCTTTTCCTTACATATTTCCAATTATTGCATATATTCCACAAAATAGAATTCCCAGATTGAAGTCACGTGAACCATTCTGGTACGATACGTTCTTAAATATGAACATTAGCGATAAAGAATTATGGAAGATTCAGTGGAAATTTATGAAATGTTCAATAAAGATCTCATTTCTGACCCTTCTGAAAAAATTCCTGATTTTGATCTTCCAAGAAAAATTTTAACAGTTCCTAATAGCTTGAGAACAAAGTCATGGTCGTACCAATAGCATGCTATTCAGATGGAACTCAGTTACAAGCGCAAGTTGTGAATGTGGAGAAAAAACAATACCTCATATCATCAATAATTGTCCCATATATAAATTTCAAGATGGCTTTAGGGCTATTCATGATGTTTTCGATTCTTTAATGAAATGGGTTATAAATTTCAACTTTGATACGTATTTTTTGTCTTCAGTTCTTTTTTCTGCTTTTGTCTTCATTTTTAGATTCGATGTGGGCAACTTGAAGAAGCCTCTGTGTTTATTAATAAAAGACCACTCTTGAAGAAATAAGTCCCTTGAATATATTTAAGCTCATTTTTGTACACACCACAACTCATTCGCGGAGCCAGGTTTTTTTTACTGGGGTTTTTTTTCCCTATAGGCTTACCCCGAATTGTATGGCACCCCGTCACCAACCCCTGCCAACATTTGTTTTGTAACCCAAAAGTTCAAAAGACTATATATACATATATTATTAGGTGTACAAATAAGTTTCCGCGGTTTTATAAAAAATTAGGAATTTATTGTAAAGGAAAAGTACATTACGTTTTATTCAAAGTATTTTCCATCATTTGCCACTACTTTTCCCCATCTTTCTGGCAACATTCGGATACCCCGTCGAAAAAACTCTTCATCTTTTGACGCTATCCACAAATCTACCCAATTTTCGGTGTCTTCATATGATGTGAACCGCTGCTTAGACAGACCATGTGCCATCGACCGGAACAGATGATAATCAGAAGGGGCTAAATCTGGTGAATACGACGGGTGGGGAAATACTTCCCAGTTGACTGTTTCCAAGTATGTTTTTACCGGCGCCGCAACATGTGGACGAGCATTATCGTGTAAAAGAATAATTTTGTCGTGTCTGGAGTAGTAATGGGCGCGTTTTTCCTTAAGTGCCCGACTCAATCTCATCAATTGTGTTCGGTAGAGAGCTCCAGTAATGGTTTCGCTTGGTTTCAGCAATTCATAATACACGACACCAAACTGATCCCACCAAATACACAGCATGAGTTTTTTTCCATAAATATTCGGCTTAGTTGTCGATGTTGATGGTTCGCCGGGCTTAACCCATGACTTTCTCTTCTTTGGATTATCGTAGTGAATCCTTTTTCGTCACCAGTGACTATACGATGCAAAAACTCTTTTTTATTCCTGGCAAGCAGCATTTCACTCATGCATAATCGGCGTTCAACGTCTCTCGGCTTTAGTTCATATGTAACCCAATTTCCTTGTTTTTGAATCATTCCTAACGATTTTAAACGATGTGAAATTGCTTGTTGAGTCACTTGTAGAGTAAGTGCAAGTTCTTTTGCGTTTGGGACGAATCTTCCTCCAATAGTGCTTCTAATTCCATGTCTTCGTACACTTTCGGCCTTCCACTGCGTTCTTTGTCTTTAACGTCAAACTCACCGTTCTTAAACTTTTGAAACCATTCCTGACAACTTCTCTCACTTAAAGCTGCTTCACCATATGCTTCTAGAAGCAATCGATGCGCCTCAGCTGCAGATTTTTTCACATTAAAGAAGTAAATCAAAAGTTCCCGCAAATGATGTTTATTCGGAATAAAACTTGACATTTTTGCACGAAAAAAATTACGTGATGCTGATACGGAGTCACTAGTACTTTAAGGTTATGGTGTTGCCAGATGACTAAACTTGGGATATTACGTTTTACATCTGACAGTTCCTCCATAACCTTCTGGTGGGGCCATCTGTTGAGAAACCGCGGAAACTTATTTGTACACCTAATATAAAAATTCATTAATGAAAAAAATCTAAACTCTCTCTCTCTCCATATCAATTCTACAAATTATTAATGAAGATACAAGTGTTTCTCTATTTCAGTGTTGTAATGAGTTCATTACAGCACTGTTTTTAGTTATATTATTCGTTTTGTGGTTGACACTGACATCCTATCCTTTCGAATGTCAACACGCGTCTAATGCATGTCAACTGTCAATATTAAACCATGTAGAGATTTAAACGCACTATTCAAATTCTATAATCTGTCAATTTTCGTATCAGTCACACCAACTGCGAAAATAAAACACAAATGGCACTAGGAGATATAATCTGAATTTTTCATTGAATTCCAATAAATTTCTCACCATTCTTGACTGAAATAGAGAAAATATCGTCTAATACTCGTTGCAGAAGGCAATTCCAACACTCATGCGTTCAAAAACTCGGTCCTTCGTCACTCGTTATCGAATTTTTCTCCCATAACAACCATGAAATTGATTTCTTTTTATACTGCTACCATATTCATATGATTTTGATTGGCTGTGGACTAGATACCCATAATTTGGATATTTTGTATTGGAATATAAATCTATAAGTTCTTCAAAAATGTTCACTCAAACTGATACACCCTGTATGATTCAGATTTCCTAACATTTAAATGCTTAAACAGAAGAATGATGTATGACGTAATATCAATGGTATATTCATAGTTTGAAATCAATTCCCTGGTTAGAAATTTTTCGAAATTACTTCCTGGAAATGAATAATTTCAAGAAAGCATTTAAACCACAAAGAATTTTAAATTCTATTCACTACGTCACAATACATTATGCATGGAGTAATGAAAAGATACGGAGAGTAAACGACATTTTAATGGTTCTACCATCATTTTCGTTGGAGTTTAAAACAATTATTTTGTCCATTTTTTAAGATTTCATGAGAAAATCAATGAAATGAAAGAGGTTTTACGTTTAAACAAGAAAACAAAACGTGTACTTTTGTTTCAAAGATGAATCAATACTTGAGGTGGAGTATCGTTACTCAGATGATGTTCACATACCAATTTTTTTCTTGTACTTTTAGTTCTCAATTGGAATCCTTTTCTTAAATTATTAATCAAATATTCGGTTTATGAAATGTGCTAATTCAACAACAAGAGAACAAGATTTTGATTAACGTTTTTCAATAATGGACTTCTCAACGAAATGAAATTAACTGCACTAAAAACTATATACAGGGTGAGTCTTTGACCACTGCGATAATTTAAACCATAGATTCGAAACATCTTCTTCCTGTAACATTTTTCCAAATTTGGCCCCGTTCAAAAGATATAGGGTGTTGAAATTTCATAAAAAAAATTGCATTTTTACCTCTAATATTCAAACGACAATATCAATTGAAATGATCTCTTGTAGAAGGTTTTTGATAACAGTCATGCATATTTTGGCATCAATAGATTCATTCCATTTCTTATGGGTTTCTCACTACTACCATACAGATTGGTTAAATTGCATGAAAAACAAATATCACTTGAACTAAAGGTCCGTATCTTGTACCTACTTCCTAGAATCATTAGTCTTTTTTGCAGATAATATCATTCTTTTGTCCTATATTGCACCTTTTTTGAGATATTTTAAGTTGAAAGGAATTAAATCGATATAATAATCTGATGAAACAGGGAGTGAATAATTTCTAAGAGGGAAAACAATGTATTTAAACAATTCAGATTCAATAGTTGCTGCTGTGGAAGGTAGTTTTCATTCAAACTAAACTGGACTACAGAGGGGTATTTGCCCAATGTGAAAACATAAAATGCTTATAACTTTCTAACGCAGCCGAATATAGAAAAACGATATGGGAAAAAAGTGTTTCTTATGATCTCAAGAACGTTAGAATTAACACAGTGGTAAAAGACTCACCCTGTATATTAAATCTAATACGCTTCAATAAACAGATAATAACCCACGAAAACTCAAGCCTTGGTTGAGAATAAAAAGTATAACTTTTAATAATATTATTTTAAAAAAACTGTCAATGGAGAAAGTAATGATCCAAATATGATGTAATTCGGCGAAAAAAAATTAAATAAAAATGACACAATTAAATAAATTTGGCGAAATTGAATATGGTCCTACAAAAACCAAGATTCCATTCTTCAATTTAAGATATTTTTATTGTCGATTTAAGATATTCGTTCGCTGATTATTTCAAATTATGCACCACAGTCCAATAAAGACTATTCTACATTTTTTGCATAGCAATGAGAGGAAAAACTAACTGGGCAACTTTTACATTCCAAAACAACCTCCTAATCCTAGCAACCAATATAATCATATAGCAAATAGTGTTTGTTCCCAACAAAACATGCCCCCAACCCACAAAAATGATCTTATCGGAATAATTTACCAATCTTCATTCCGTTTCAGAGTTATGTTAACTGCAATTATACTGATGATTTTCGTGCTTTGCTATTGCTGCCACAAATCGAACAGGAAATCCCAAACACCTAGTCCCCCAACAACGTATTGGCGTGATCCAGGGCTATCTATGGAAATTTACACCGTAGATACACAGAGTGTAAGTTAAAACCTTTTATTTAACCCTCTATCTCTGCCTCTGTGTGCTAGACGTACGTTTTAATGCTTTTTATCGGTTCATGATTGGTAACTTCACATGCAGGGCGAATTTTCGATTGCTTCGATCGTTTCAATCTTACTTATACAGGGTGTCTGGAAATCAAACGATAATCGGATACGGGGGAAGAGATAAAGACACATCAATTATGAATGAGATAAGTCACTAAGTAAAGCGATAACAAAAAATTTTGGACAAAACTGATGTACAATTGAATACATCCACAAGAATAATTACTGGCACATTGTCCCTTCCCGGTATTCGCAGACAGACTGCAGTTCAGAAATCTTGGAGCACATATATCATTCTTTTTCCTTACTTAGTTCCAATTATTGCATACATTCCACAAAATAGAATTCCTCAGATTGAAGTCACGTAAACCATTCTGTTATAATACGTTGTTAAATTTGCACATTAACGATAAAGAATCATGGAAGATTGAGTGGAAATTTATGAAATGTTCAATAAAGATCTCTATTTCTGACCTTCTGAAAAAATTCATGGTTTTGATCTTCCAAGAAAAATTTTGAGCAGTTCTTATTAGCTTGAGAACAAAGTCATGGTCGTACCAATAGCATGCTTTTCAGATGGAACTCAGTTACAAGCGCTAAGTTGTCAATGTGGAGAAAAAACAATACCTCATCTCATCAATAATTGTCCCATATACAGGGTGAGTCTTTGACCACTGCGTTAATTTTAACCATAGGTTCTGAGATCAAAAAAACACTTTTTCCATTGCGGTTTTTCTATATTCAGCTGCGTTGAAAAGGTTGTAAGCATTTTAAGATTTCTCACATTGGGCAAATACTTTCTCTGTAGTCCAGTATAGTTTGAATGAAAAAAATACTTGCACAGCATCCACTATTGAAACTGAATTGTTTAAAAACATTATTTTCCTATTTGAAATGATTCACTCACTCATGTTTCATCCGGATTAGGTCCATATCCAGAAGGAAGATACAAAATACTAATTTTCTGGTAAAAAATTCAACACCATAAACATATTTTTGCTGTTTACTATAATTTCTTTCTACTTCAAGATTATAAACCATCCTTCCCAGTGAGAAATTCCCAAAAACCTCAGAATTATTGGATGTTATCATCATACATTTGTAATTTTTATTCTTAAGATTTCCAAATCATGAAAACCATCATTTCTGTATGAAAACTTCCAAGGCAAGAGGTTGACATTGCTTTTTTCACTCAAAGCCAGAAAATATCATCTATGATTTTCCAAACACTGATATTATTTAAGTTTCTATTCCTTGATAGAGAACCAGTGATTCAGATCTATAGAGACTGTTAAAAAATATGAAAGCAAATCTTTTTCAGAAATCTTCAACAACAATGAATAATGTCACTTGAATAATTATTTACAGTGATGTTACTTTTTGCTTGATGATTATTTTTCTACTGAATCCCAATAACAAATTACTTGAATAGATTTATAGTATTCTCAGTATCAGTGTGTACAATTATATTTGCTTGAAGAATTAGGTTTGATCACTCATATTTGATTCTGAAAGAAAACCAACTAAATGGTTTTTCGTTAGTAAGAATCTATTCTGTTTAGACTATAATTAATTACTGAACAAATTTCTGGTTTTTATAATCAGAATATCTGTTTTAATTGTAAACAAAAACAGAAAGATGAATAATGGTTACTCATAGATTAAAATAAATTTTATTACCTTAACTGCAAAATATTGAATTATTACTGAAGACTCCCAGGAGAGAAAAAATTAATAATTGCAAAGTTGTTTTTTTAATGAAAAAGGTAAGATCTGCAACTATTAATGATCTTTAGTTACAATTTTTCTCAGAATAACTACAGTGAATTATTACCAAATTGAAATGTTATATTAACATCTCTGTGGTGGGTTGTCTTCAATAACAAGCCAGTGTTCTGTGACAGTTCCTTTGTTGTTTGTGTAAACATTAGTAACAAATAATAGTAATAATTTGATAGTTTGAAACTATTCAACGTGCAATCTCAAATGATTATGGTCAGAAAATACATTTCTATTCTACTAATCTTTCTTGTTTAAGAGCTTGCAGCTTCCAGTTTAAATATTGATTGAATTTAATTCAACCATGCATCATAGTAACAAACATTCAGAAATACTAAAACTAAGTAAAATTCTATTATCTCCTAAGTTCGTGTAGATAAAATAGGTTGAATCGGTGTATGAAGTAAATATGTGAAAAAAAAAAAAAAAACTATAAAACCTACAAAAATAAATCATACAGACTGGATTCGAAGATTTTAAAACTCATATGATCTCAATTTGAAGCATTCTATGTTAGAATAGATATAATTTGATGGACCCTGAAAGTCTGAAGCTATAAAGAACCAGCTCTTTCAGGAAGACAAAGCCTTCAATCCAACAGGTCCTGACAGAAACATACTTATCATTCTAACTGTCATGAGAATATACTGAAGTACCTATGTTAGTGAAGGAAATCTTTTTCTCATTTCTATGGAATATTACTCTTTGATTAAATATTAAACAAGGTGTTAGACATCACACAATGAATACAGCAAATGGTAACCAGATTTTGTAGTGAATGTAAGACAAAAATTGTTCGTATATAAGGAATTTTGTCTCATAATTTTAGCAGAACTGTTATGACTGAGAGATTCCCCAACTGAAGAAGATTAATATATATAAAATATTGATCAAATTTGTTAATAAGAATCATTTCCACGAGTTGATTTGAAAAAGAAAATTTGGACAAAATATTCGTTTATTCCAAATCTTAAATACTCAAATGTCAATTTAGAAAGATGAAATGATTTTATCTCAAAATATGTTCAGGAATACAAGTATGGACCTTTACGATTTCTTTCTGGAATTAACCATCTGTTAGAGATTAAAACCAAAAATGGAATTAATTAATCCAAAAACAGAGTTTTCAAACTTCTACAAGGTCATTTAATGAAATGAATGGAATATTATTCTTAGAAATTACTGGATATCTTGGGTGCTATGCCTCCACTCTTCGCACAGTCTCTAGCCTCAGACTTTTCTGCAGCTGATATTGTTGCTCGGTTCGGTTTAAAGGTCCACATACACAAAAAATCGATGTAAATTGAATACATCCACGAGAATAATTACTGGCACATTGTCCCTCCCCGTATTCGCAGACAGACTGCAGCTCGGAATTCTTGGAGCATATATCATTCTTTTCCTTACTATTTCCAATTATTGCATATATTCCACAAAATAGAATTCCCAGATTGAAGTCACGTGAACCATTCTGGTACGATACAGTTCTTAAATATGAACATTAGCGATAAAGAATTATGGAAGATTCAGTGGAAATTTATGAAATGTTCAATAAAGATCTCATTTCTGACCCTTCTGAAAAATTCCTGATTTTGATCTTCCAAGAAAAATTTTAACAGTTCCTAATAGCTTGAGAACAAAGTCATGGTCGTACCAATAGCATGCTATTCAGATGGAACTCAGTTACAAGCGCAAGTTGTGAATGTGGAGAAAAACAATACCTCATATCATCAATAATTGTCCCATATATAAATTTCAAGATGGCTTTAGGGCTATTCATGATGTTTTCGATTCTTTAATGAAATGGGTTATAAATTTCAACTTTGATACGTATTTTTGTCTTCAGTTCTTTTTCTGCTTTTGTCTTCATTTTTAGATTCGATGTGGGCAACTTGAAGAAGCCTCTGTGTTTATTAATAAAGACCACTCTTGAAGAAATAAGTCCCTTGAATATATTTAAGCTCATTTTTGTACACACCACAACTCATTCGCGGAGCCAGGTTTTTTACTGGGGTTTTTTTTCCTATGATGGCTTACTCCAGATTGTATGGCACCCGTCACCAACCCTGCCAACATTTGTTTTGTAACCCGAAAGTTCAAAGACTATATATACATATATTATTAGGTGTACAAATAAGTTTCGCAGGTTTTATAAAAATTAGGATTTATTAAATTGGAAAAAGTACATTACGTTTTATTCAAAGTATTTTCCATCATTTGCCACTACTTTTCCCCATCTTTCTGGCAACATTCGGATACCCTGTCGAAAAACTCTTCATCTTTTGACGCTATCCACAAATCTACCCAATTTTCGGTGCTCTTCTATGATTGAACCGCTGCTTAGACAGACCATGTGCCATCGACCGGAACAGATGATAATCAGAAGGGGCTAAATCTGGTGAATACGACGGGTTGGGAAATACTTCCAGTTGACTGTTTCAAGTATGTTTTTACCGGCGCCGCAACATGTGGACGAGCATTATCGTGTAAAAGAATAATTTTGTCGGTCTGAGTAGTAATGGGCGCGTTATTCTTAGTGCCCGACTCAATCTCATCAATTGTGTTCGGTAGAGAGCTCCAGTAATGGTTTCGCTTGGTTTCAGCAATTCATAATACACGACACCAAACTGATCCCACAAATACACAGCATGAGTTTTTTCCATAAATATTCGGCTTAGTTGTCGATGTTGATGGTTCGCCGGGCTTAACCCATGATTCTCTTCTTTGGATTATCGTAGTGAATACTTTTTCGTCACCAGTGACTATACGATGCAAAAACTCTTTTTATTCCTGGCAAGCAGCATTTCACTCATGCATAATCGGCGTTCAACGTCTCTCGGCTTTAGTTCATATGTAACCCTTGTTGTTTGTGGAAAATATTATAATAAAATAATAATAATAATTTCGATAGTTTGAAATTATTCAATTCAGTATGAAATGATTATGGTCAGAAAATACATTTCTATTCTAATCTTTCTTGTTTAAGAGCTTATAGCTTCCAGTTTCAATATTGATTGAATTTTAATTAACCATGCATCATAACAAACATTCAGAAATACTAAAACTAAGTAAAATTCTATTATCTCCTAAGTTCGTGTAGGTACCAGGTTGAATCGGTGTATGAAGTAAATATGTGAAAAAACTATAAACCTACAAAATAAATCAAGGAGACTGGATTCGAAGATTTTAAAACTCATATGAGCTCAATTTGAAGCATTCCTATGTTAGAATAGATATAATTTGATGGACCCTGAAAGTCTGAAGCTATAAAGAACCAGCTCTTCATAAAGACAAGTCTTCAATTCAACAGGTCCTGACAGAAAATACATTACCTATTTCAACGGTCATGAGAATATACCGAAGTACCTATGTTAGTGAAGGAATTCTTTTCTCTATTTCTTATGGAATATTACTCTGGATTAAATATTAAACAAGGTGTTAGACATCATTAATAATGAATACAGCAAATGGCAATTCAGATTTTGTAGTGAATGTAAGACAAAAATTGTTCAGTGGTTAATTTCATCTATTAGTTTTTAGTGGTGGAACCATAGACTGGAGAGATTTCCCAACCTTTTGTAGAAATATTTAATATAGACATAAAATATGGCAACATTGAACAAATCTTGTTATTGAATCATTTCAGCACAGAGTTGGATTTGGGAAAATCAGAAAATTTGGACAAAATTATATCGATTTAATTCCTTTCAACTTCAAATATCTCAAGAATGGTGCAATTTAGGAGGAAAGATGGAGAATGATTTTATCTGCAAAAAGACTAATGATTCCAGGAAGTACAAGATATGGACCTTTCAACGATATTTGTTTTTCATGCAATTTAACCAATCTGTAGAGTAGTAGTGAGAAACCCACAAGAAATGGAATGAATCTAACGATGCCAAAATATGCATGACTGTTTTCAAAAACCTTCTACAAGAGATCATTTCAATTGATATTGTCGTTTGAATATTACAGGTGAAAATGCAATTTCTTTATGAAATTTCAACACCCTATATCTTTTAACGGGGCCAAATTTGGAAAAATGTTATAGGAAGAAAGTGTTTCTTTTGACGTCAAGAATCTATGGTTAAAATTAACGCAGTGGTCAAAGACTCACCCTGTATAAATTTCAAGATGACTTTAGGGCTATTCATGATGTTTTCGATTCTTTAATGGAATGGGTTATAAATTTCAACTTTGATACGTATTTTTTGTCTTCAGTTCTTTTTCTGCTTTTGTCTTTTTATTTTTAGATTCGATGTGGGCAACCTGAAGAAGCCTCTGTGTTTATTAATAAAAGACCTCTCTTGAAGAAATAAGTCCCTTAAATATATTTAAGCTAATTTTTGTACACACCACAACTCATTCGCGGAGCCAGGTTTTTTTTTCTGGGGTTTTTTTACCTAGGCTAACCCCGAATTGTATGGCACCCCGTCACCAATCCCTGCCAACATTTGTTTTGTAAGCCAAAAGTTCAAAAGACTACATATACATATATTATAAAAATTCATAACATTAATGAAAAAAATCTAAACTCTCTCTCTCTCCATATCAATTCTACAAATTATTAATGAAGATACAAGTGTTTCTCTATTTCAGTGTCGTAATGAGTTCATTACAGTACTAAAAACAGTGCTGTAATGAACTAATTACAGCATTGTTTTTAGTTATATTTTTGTTTTGTGGTTGACAACACTGACATTTATCCTTCCGAATGTCAACACGCGTCTAATGCATGTCAACTGTCAATATTAAACCATGTAGAGATTTAAACACACTATACAAATTCTATAATCTGTCAATTTTCGTATCAGTCACACCAACTGCGAAAATAAAACACAAATGGCACTAGGAGGTATAATCTGAATTTTTCATTGAATTCCAATAAATTTCCTACCATTCTTGACTGAAATAGAGAAAACTCATTTTTGTACACACCACAACTCATTCGCGGAGCCAGGTTTTTTTTACTGGGGTTTTTTCCCTATAGGCTTACTCCTGAATTGTATGGCACCCCGTCACCAACCCCTGCCAACATTTGTTTTGTAACCCAAAAGTTCAAAAGACTATATATACATATATTATTAGGTGTACAAATAAGTTTCCGCGGTTTTATAAAAAATTAGAATTTATTGTAAAGGAAAAGTACATTACGTTTTATTCAAAGTATTTTCCATCATTTGCCACTACTTTTCCCCATCTTTCTGGCAACATTCGGATACCCCTGTCGAAAAAACTCTTCATCTTTTGACGCTATCCACAAATCTACCCAATTTTCGGTGTCTTCATATGATGTGAACCGCTGCTTAGACAGACCATGTGCCATCGACCGGAACAGATGATAATCAGAAGGGGCTAAATCTGGTGAATACGACGGGTGGGAAATACTTCCCAGTTGACTGTTTCCAAGTATGTTTTTACCGGCGCCGCAACATGTGGACGAGCATTATCGTGTAAAAGAATAATTTTGTCGTGTCTGGAGTAGTAATGGGCGCGTTTTTCCTAAGTGCCCGACTCAATCTCATCAATTGTGTTCGGTAGAGAGCTCCAGTAATGGTTTCGCTTGGTTTCAGCAATTCATAATACACGACACCAAACTGATCCCACCAAATACACAGCATGAGTTTTTTTCCATAAATATTCGGCTAAGTTGTCGATGTTGATGGTTCGCCGGGCTTAACCCATGACTTTCTCTTCTTTGGATTATCGTAGTGAATCCTTTTTTCGTCACCAGTGACTATACGATGCAAAAAACTCTTTTTTTTATTCCTGGCAAGCAGCATTTCACTCATGCATAATCGGCGTTCAACGTCTCTCGGCTTTAGTTCATATGTAACCCAATTTCCTTGTTTTTGAATCATTCTAACGATTTTAAACGATGTGAAATTGCTTGTTGAGTCACTTGTAGAGTAAGTGCAAGTTCTTTTTGCGTTTGGGACGAATCTTCCTCCAATAGTGCTTCTAATTCCATGTCTTCGTACACTTTCGGCCTTCCACTGCGTTCTTTGTCTTTAACGTCAAACTCACCGTTCTTAAACTTTTGAAACCATTCCTGACAACTTCTCTCACTTAAAGCTGCTTCACCATATGCTTCTAGAAGCAATCGATGCGCCTCAGCTGCAGATTTTTCACATTAAAGAAGTAAATCAAAAGTTCCCGCAAATGATGTTTATTCGGAATAAAACTTGACATTTTTGCACGAAAAAATTACGTGATGCTGATACGGAGTCACTAGTACTTTAAGGTTATGGTGTTGCCAGATGACTAAACTTGGGATATTACGTTTTACATCTGACAGTTCCTCCATAACCTTCTGGTGGGGCCATCTGTTGAGAAACCGCGGAAACTTATTTGTACACCTAATATAAAAATTCATTAATGAAAAAAATCTAAACTCTCCCTCTCTCTCCATATCAATTCTACAAATTATTAATGAAGATACAAGTGTTTCTCTATTTCAGTGTAGTAATGAGTTCATTACAGCACTGTTTTTAGTTATATTATTCGTTTTGTGGTTGACACTGACATCCTATCCTTTCGAATGTCAACACGCGTCTAATGCATGTCAACTGTCAATATTAAACCATGTAGAGATTTAAACGCACTATTCAAATTCTATAATCTGTCAATTTTCGTATCAGTCACACCAACTGCGAAAATAAAACACAAATGGCACTAGGAGGTATAATCTGAATTTTTCATTGAATTCCAATAAATTTCTCACCATTCTTGACTGAAATAGAGAAAATATCGGCTAATACTCGTTGCAGAAGGCAATTCCAACACTCATGCGTTCAAAAACTCGGTCCTTCGTCACTCGTTATCGAATTTTTCTCCCATAACAACCTTGAAATTGATTTCTTTTTATACTGCTACCATATTCATATGATTTTGATTGGCTGTGGACCAGATACCCATAATTTGGATATTTTGTATTGGAATATAAATCTATAAGTTCTTCAAAAATGTTCACTCTAACTGATACACCCTGTATGATTCAGATTTCCTAACATTTTAATGGTTGATCAGAAGAATGATGTATGACGTATTATCAATGGTATATTCATAGTTTGAAATCAATTCCCTGGTTAGAAATTTTTCGAAATTACTTCCTGGAAATGAATAATTTCAAGAAAGCATTTAAACCACAAAGAATTTTAAATTCTATTCACTACGTCACAATACATTATGCATGGAGTAATGAAAAGATACGGAGAGTAAACGACATTTTAATGGTTCTACCATCATTCTCGTTGGAGTTTAAAACAATTATTTCGTCCATTTTTTAAGATTTCATGAAAAAATCAATGAAATGAAAGAGGTTTTACGTTTAAACAAGAAAACAAAACGTGTACTTTTGTTTCAAAGATGAATCAATACTTGAGGTGGAGTATCGTTACTCAGATGATGTTACATATACCAATTTTTTTCTTGTACTTTTAGTTCTCAATTGGAATCCTTTTCTTAAATTATTAATCAAATATTCGGTTTATGAAATGTGCTAATTCAACAACAAGAGAACAAGATTTTGATTAACGTTTTTCAATAATGGACTTCTCAACGAAATGAAATTAACTGCACTAAAAACTATATACAGGGTGAGTCTTTGACCACTGCGATAATTTAAACCATAGATTAGAAACATCTTCTTCCTATAACATTTTTCCAAATTTGGCCCCGTTCAAAAGATATAGGGTGTTGAAATTTCATAAAAAAATTGCATTTTTACCTGTAATATTCAAACTACAATATCAATTGAAATGATCTCTTGTAGAAGGTTTTTGATAACAGTCATGCATATTTTGGCATCAATAGATTCATTCCATTTCTTATGGGTTTCTCACTACTACCGTACAGATTGGTTAAATTGCATGAAAAACAAATATCACTTGAACTAAAGGTCCGTATCTTGTACCTACTTCCTAGAATCATTAGTCTTTTTTGCAGATAATATCATCCGTCATCTTTTTTCCTATATTGCACCTTTTCTGAGATATTTTAAGTTGAATGGAATTAAATCGATATAATCATCTGATGAAACAGGGAGTGAATAATTTCTAAGAGGGAAAATAATGTTTTTAAATAATTCAGATTCAATAGTTGATGCTGTGGAAGGTAGTTTTGATTCAAACTAAACTGGACTACAGGGGGGTATTTGCCCAATGTGAAAACTTAAAATGCTCATAAATTTTTAACGCAGCCGAATATAGAAAAACGATATGGGAAAAAAGTGTTTCTTATGATCTCAAGAACGTTAGAATTAACACAGTGGTAAAAGACTCACCCTGTATATTAAATCTAATACGCTTCAATAAACAGATAATAACTCACGTAAGTTCAAGCCTTGGTTGAGAATAAACAGTATATCTTTTAATAATATTATTTTAAAAAAACTGTCAATGGAGAAAGTAATGATCCAAATATGATATAATTCGGCGAAAAATAAATTAAATAAAAATGACCACTATAAATAAATTTGCGAAATTGAATATGGTCCTGCAAAAACCAAGATTCCATTCTTCAATTTAAGATATTTTTATTGTCGATTCAAGATATTCGTTCGTCGATTATTTCAAATTATGCACCACAGTCCAATAAAGACTTTTCTACATTTTTTGCATAGCAATGAGAGGAAAAACTAACTGGGAAAACTTTTACATTCCAAAACAACCTCCTAATCCTAGCAACCAATATAATCATATAGCAAATAGTGTTTGTTCCCAACAAAACATGCCCCCAACCCACAAAAATGATCTTATCGGAATAATTTACCAATCTTCATTCCGTTTCAGAGTTATGTTAACTGCAATTATCCTGATGATTTTCGTGCTTTGCTATTGCTGCCACAAATCGAACAGGAAATCCCAAACACCTAGTCCCCCAACAACGTATTGGCGTGATCCAGGGCTATCTATGGAAATTTACACCGTAGATACACAGAGTGTAAGTTAAAACCTTTTATTTAACCCTCTATCTCTGCCTCTGTGTGCTAGACGTACGTTTTAATGCTTTTTATCGGTTCATGATTGGTAACTTCACATGCAGGGCGAATTTTCGACTGCTTCGATCGTTTCAATCTTACTTATACAGGGTGTCTGGAAATCAAACGATAATCGGATACGGGGGAAGAGATAAAGACACATCAATTATGAATGAGATAAGTCACTAAGTAAAGCGATAACAAAAAATTTTGGACAAAATTCTATTAATTATAATAATGATGTTTAATTTGGTTCGTACTGTAACGTTTTCAAATCAATAACGCAAAAAAAATAATGTGTTCTAATACTAACTAATTTATTTTTACTGAATCACTGAATGAATACGTATCTATCTCAACAACTCTGCCTCCATCTACTCAGTTACGTTTATAACCTGATAACTCAACTTAGAACGTTCCAGAGCCTACGAATTAGATATTATTTGAAAAAACCTTTTATCTTGCTTATGTGACAGTTATGGTCTTTATTATGGCCAGATTGTCATGCTATGGACGGCAATATCATTTTTTAATTATTTTAACATACTATCGAACGGACTTGTTTGGGTAATGCAAATGAAATCTTCATGCACATGTATTTTGCATTGTTCTGTATTAATTGGACAATTTGAAGGATCTACACCCTCCATTCCAAAACGACCGAACTAAAAAAAAATTAAAAACCAATGTACGTTTTGAAACAAATCATTTTTATTAATCCTGAATACAGAAGATTTTTACTGGAAATTCATAAAGGAAAAAGTCTACTTAAACCTAAACAAAATCTATCAGAACACCGCCAAAAAATGTATAAAGTCTTAGAAGAAAATATATACACGACTGGTAAAGAGGTCGTTTCTGAGGCTAAGAAGCAGAACTTTATATCGTACCGGAAGGGAAGAATTTGAGCATCTACTTCAGTATGAGTGTCACAATTTTTTTTCAATTTATTGTATCGCTTAACTATTTGAATTGAATTTTTCTCTCATTTTACTCAAACTCATAACTTGCCAGTCAACGTTTAGTTTCAGAACACCCTTTATTGTATACTGCACATGAATTCAAGTTGATATGCTCATAATCAGCTGAATGTGGAATGCAGATATAAGCTTCTGCCTTATATTATTTCATTGAAGGTCACTAGTAATTATTTTGCCAAGTTTCAACTTATATTCGCGTTCCTTTGCCTTCTCCGAATTACAGTCAATTATTTCAAACAATGATAAATCAACAATCCACTTCACTCGTCGATTTTGTTTGAATACAATTTTTTTTCAGTGTATGGAATACGATGAATATTCCAGTGAATCCCCAAGGCCTTCGACACCAGGACCTCCACCTCCTTACGAGATGGTGGTGCAATCTTCAAAATCAGAAAACCCCCCCTCAAACCTCCCCGAAACAGCTGAACCCCCCAGCTACGAGAAAGCCTGTCAGCTGAGTCAAGACATGCAAATTTCGGCACAAGGATACGTCTGATATCAGGCAGAAATCAATCAAAATTACCATCTAAATATGACAGAAAGATTGTATCAATCAGTATTAAGTACCATAATTAACTGGAAAGTGAAAATTTCCATCATTTCTCCCGTCATATTTTTATATACATAGTATGAAATATACAGGGTTGGGATATACTGCAAAACCAAGAAGGGCGATGTCAAAGTTCACGCAAATCAACTTTCGCACAGAGCTCAACATGAATTATTTACTAATATTAACATTTTATAAATACCAGGACGAATCTGCTTTATAAATTTTTAACACTTAAGTCCTTAAACATCTGCAAAGTTATACACGAGGTTACATATAAATCGAAAAAATTTAGGGTATCGTCGGTTTAATTAGAAGTATATTATCAACAAAATTTGAACATCAAATGCATTTCATAAATATTGTAGATTTAGTACAAAATATATTACTTTGATTTCTCACTTTATCCCGATCCTGTATATAGAAAAAATGGATTTAATTAGATTTGATTAGGTAGAATAAATATAGCTCTTTCTTCAATCACATTATTCAACTGGAAATAATATATTTACAACAAATGAAATATTTGATATAATGTAATTATTATCAAAGGTTTTTGTACAGTTTCAATGTTATGAATAAAGACTTCACATAGTATTTTAATTGGAAATGTTTGAGCTTGAGACACTGTAAAATTTCTGATGAGAAGTTTACCTTCATATCAAATATTGAGACAAGTACAAATTAGAGCTGAATGAATTAAATGATAAACATATCAGATCTAATACCATAGATTAAATTAATGAAATAAATAATCACTGGTACAAATGAGGCCGTCTTTAAAAGGGTTATAGTACTCCATAAAATAATTTAAATTTTACCACATCGAACTAACTACGAGGGTTCCTTATATTTCGGGGTTAGAGTAGTTAATTTTTGGGCCCGAAATGTTATAGGTAATTAGCGTTTTTCAAGACCAGAATTCCTGCCATGAACTGGAATTGAGGAATGTTACTGAGTATATTCGTTCAGGAAATAATTTCGGGACAATTAACTGATCCTACAAGAGACGAAACGATTCCTGAATCCAAATTGACATTATGTTTTTTCTTCAAACTCGATTACTGTATCCGCATTCACACAAACAATAATTCTTATAATTACTGGAGATTGTTCACTAACAACCAATTTACAGCACCAATTAAGAATTCGAGAAGGATAAATTCGTTCTCTATATATTATTTATGATTTTGACCTCGAATTTTGTGGAACAATAAGAAATATCATTCAGAATGCAACAAGCATGGCTTATCAATTATGCAAAATAAGATATTCAGCAAAATTAATTAAAAAAGAAATCATAACAATATGATTTCCGAAATACAAGGTGTCCAAAAAGGGTATCAGGTATTTATTTTCGCGCCATATTCGGTCTATAAGGAGCGATGAGGGGGTTCGTTGCGTCCGCCATTTGTGGAGTTTTAGTCACGATGGAACAGTACTCGGGGACGCAATTTGAGGTTAGTTTTTAGAATATCAACCGATTTCAAAGAGGCACGTGCTATTGTTCCGTTATGGGATGTCACACGTAAGTTGTAACCAAGAAGTTTAAATTATTGGTAATCGAATATGAATGCCTGATGAGAGAAAAGTGTTATACAAAAATCTCGAAATACATGTGTCGTATTCTATTTCATATTTTAATTAATTTTTTTATGGTTTTTTGAATTGTTTGATGTTATGATGAGAATGATAAATTTTCTCTTATTCATCGAAGAAAACACTGTTTTAAAGCATAAATAAAGGTATCATAGATACTTTAATCGAAAAGTGTAAGACTACAATCTCAGTTTATAGATATTTTTATAAGACGTTATGGAAAATGGAAAATAAAAAACATGGCAATAGTGTTGATTTGATGATCTAGAAAATTGGAAAGAATCATAGAAATGGGATAGTTAATATTAGATATGAATATTTTCTTATGAAATGTTCTAGGGTAATACCACTAGAGGTGAGAATTTTTTGAGAACACTCTTGTTTTTTGGGAATTATGCGTTTAAATTTCACGAAACAACGTTATCCTCAAAATATTTTCGGGTATTTCGGGATCACTTTGTTGAGTGAAATTTGTATAATTTTCAAAAAAGGACAGTGTACTCAAAAAAAATTCGAATCTCGTGTGGTATTTGGAAAGATCATTCAACAATATAAATCAAACGAAATAAAAAATAGTTTTTTATTCAAAAATAACCAGATTGAAGCATAACAACAAATTATTCATCTTTATTCTCAAAATAATAATTATTGATAGTACAATTATTATACACATTACGAGCATTATTTTCGAAAGATGAAGTAGATACTGATGTTGTTTCTTGAAGGACATTTTTTCCTTCCTTATGGGTGTGATTATTTTTTTGTGATATTGTTGGTCCAGTTGGAGATACGGTTTCACTGACGCTGTAGAAGAATGGCCTGTTATCTTTATCAGCTGTTCCTCGCCAATCCCTGCTTTGGCTAATGGGCTGACAGCAGTAGCTCGATGCGAGTGGTTGTGTTGATGCCAATGAGTTCTGCCAATTCTTTCGTATTGGGACCGACTGGGGAGTTTTTGGACCATGAACCATATTTCCAATTCTTATGTGGAGTAAGAAATAGTCTTTCAGTGGTTATGTTTGCAATTCTTGGATACAAGTAGCTTATATAACCTCACCGGGCAAATATCTTCTTCAATATTGAGAGTCAGCCATTTCGTTTCCGCACATTTTTGGGCACCACTTTGTCTTGTTTTAGAAAATATCGGATTGTAGGCAATTCGGCCCGTGGGATTACCATCGTTTTCAATTTCGAATTGGAAATGCGAAATTAGGCATGATGAACCCTCTCCTCCGCGCCAAGCAAGCTCCAATGCAGCAATAAAATAAAATTTTCTGTTCAAACCGTCTGCATTATCTTCTTTACATAAGTTGACCATCTTTTTGTGTTGCTCCAAAGACAGCGCCTTGGCACTTACTTTTCTTTTCTCAGGGTCCACTTGCAAAATACGCCTCTTGGCATTTCGTACATCCCGCGCCGTTTTAAAAGCCACGTCTGTGAATGGATCGAACCTAACACCCCATTCGGAATAGAATTTTTCCTGCAGCTGTTTGGTAGTATCAGTCCACAAGGTTTTTACGACACTTTCCTTGTAGTCTGATCCATCTCTTTTCTTCATATTGAAAGCCCAGTCTAGCATAATATTATTGAGCTCTGATAAACTTGTTTTTTTATTTACAAGGTATTCCTGGTCAACACAGAATTCTTCAAATTGTTTCCAAATGTAGGATCTTGACTTCACTGTAGTAAGCGGCACACTTTTCTTCACACTTTCCTCAATTGAAGTAATATTACAATTCCCAAAACGTTTCATTTTTATCTACTTTATGGTAAAATACGAAAATAAACTGACAGACTGCCAAATGTGCTGTTGAAGTTATCGCTAAAAACTGCTTGTTTATCGTAACCATGACCAAAGCTATCCGGACTTAATAATATTCCTATGCAAATTAGGCATTTGATAAAAACAAATTTCTAAAAGTGAAACCACTGTGAGGTTGAGTGTTTTCAGATACAGTTTGTTTCTATTGGTCCGTTTTCAAAAATTGAACGATTTCATTGGACGATGTAGTATAGTGTTGAATGATCAATTAAATTGAGAATAAAATTCAGAAATTTCAATATTTTCACCAATACTCTGCTGGAAAATCACTAACCAATTTAGATGATTTTCAATAAAACTAATGATTTGAATGGAAAACTGAAGAGCAATGAAATTGTGTTTTCATCATAAATATTAGTCTTAGGACCTTAACACAGTAACAGAGTGAGTAAAGAAGTATGTCTCAAAAATTATATGAAATGGCATAAGGCAAAAACTGAATTTTTTGTGTTATCTCGGATATCCAGTGGTGGGTTAGTCTAACTTGAAACCTTGAATTGCTTATAACTTTGCAAAAGGACTGAATTGATAAAAGTGGTATAAGTGTTTCTTTTCGCTTCAAGAATCAGTAGTTAAAATTCACGCTGCGGCCACCCTGTATATTCTAGAGATTTTCCCGGAAAATATGAGGTATTTAAAATAAAATATGTACATCACAACACAGTACTCACAATCTTTCGCAATTCGATAAAACAAAAGTGCTGGGGTTACTTATTTTTTAAAATTCCATTTCTCGGGAAATTTAAAGAATTAGCTTAAAATTTTGAACAGCACAACTCAGTAGGCATGTAGTACAGTTCATTTTAGCTACAATTCTTCGAAGATTTTGTGAAAATATCTAGAAAACTTCATGGAATTAAAAAAAAAACTGGAACAGCACAACAACACACTTTTAAGACAGCCAGAATATTCTGATTTCAACGTTAAATACATTTTCGATCCCGAACAAAATTACAGCAAATAAAAACAATCACAATTTTAAATTGTGCAAATAAAAGACTAAAAGAACGCCTAAGCGATCTAACCCAAATAGGAGTTTACCTACATAACAAAACACCTTGACCATTACAACAATCAACAGGAAAACACTACGAAATCTCACTATATCACATAACGGTACCGTCCTCCTTAAAGTTATACGGGCGCAGTAACTTTTCACTTTTGGCACAAACAAAGGGAGCCCCGATTATTGCACCTCCGCGAAACTGACGTTAGATGGTACTCCTTCTGTTTACGGGTCATGTTCCAAGTTAAAATATACAGATCTGGAGGAGAACAGGTACCAAACTGGCGAATGATGAGCCGTTTGCAGTTTATACAACCTTGTGCGAGAACCACTTTCCTTGTTCCACAACGTTGAATTGACTGCTCGAACAGTACCAACATTCGCACAGACAGACACAGGTACCATTCACGTCGACTTTGGTACCGCGGTGAATGTGATACCGTTTAATGCGTGATTAATATTGCAGGTGCCCCAAATTTGGAGGTTATAATTGTAGGTGAGTTTAACGAACTGTTTCATGAGGTAAACAATGTGTTAATTTGATTAATGATTGTTTGATTAATTATCGGAGAATACTGTTGGGAGGGTTAGGAAACGAGGGAATGCCACATTAGTCAATAAGGTTGTTCAATTGAAGATTAATCCCGTTTTATGGAATCACAGGATTAGTGTTGACTCTGGATTGAGAAGTTAATCTTTATTCAATGTAAAATTAACACCGGATTTTCTAATCCATTGGTAGGTTTGGCAACAAGGCAAAAATTGATAAGCCTAACCATAGAACACAATTTTCAGTCCCTTCTTTTGGAAAAAGACGAGTATATTTTGTATGCGTTGAAATATGTACGATTAAAATATGAGATCAAAAATTGATTCAAGGTAACGCCAATCAGATAAGAATGAATGAAATACTCTTAACACAATGTAACATACAGAGTGACCACTGCGTTAATTTTAACTACTGATTTTTGAAGCCATAAGAAACACTTTAGTCATATACCACTTTTTCCAATTCTGCCTCGTTTCAAAGTTATAAGCGATTTAAGGTTTCAAGTTGGGCTAAGTCACCACTGGTTTTTTCAGATTACACAAAAAATTCAGCTTTTCCTTATGAAATTTCATAATATTCTAAATGCACCCTGTTCTTGTTTGAGGCTACAAACGATAATCTATAATATAAAAATGAATCGCAAAATGTGTTGGTAAGCGCATAACTCAACAACGCCTGGACCAATTTGGCCAAATCTTTTTTTAAAATGTTCGTTGAAGTTCAAGGATGGTTTTCACGGCGAGAAAAATTAGAATTATTGCTGGAAAAACCCTAAAAGTAGCCCTTTTCTTTTTCCCATACAAATGATTTGTAACTAAAACGTAGTCAATTTGAGCTTTATTGCTATGGTATAAAGTTCATATTAAATTACAAGCACTCACTGTTGTCTAAGCAATGTAGGTGTGTTCCTAACGTCAAAGATCATATCTATCAAAACAATGTGCGTGTGTGCGTTGGAGCACAGAATACATAGTTGGAGGAGTTTAATATAGCGTTCCGAAACTCGCGTTTCTTTTGTATTAGTTTCGGCACGCGAGATAAAATGCATGAGTTTCCACGTCATTACATCAGTCAAACAAAAATCGCGTTACAAACAGTGTTTTATTATTTTTAATATCCAAATTTTAAATAAATAAAACAATTCGTACGGCTTGAAGAGATTTGACTTCAAGTCATATCAAATTAAAAAAAAATAGTTGTCTGTTACCTAATCTACTGAGTTTGCTTTTGTCAACTGATACACAAAACAAATTCGTATATCGTGTTATAGTGTTTGTTTAGTTCGTGATTAGTGAAAAAATAATTTATATTTGATATGCCTCCTATAAGACGAAGCAATTTAGGTAGAAGAACCAGAAATGCTAAAAACCAAGCTAATTACCGATCTAATCGTACTGCACAAGAACGTGACGACGGAGATGAACGTGAAAGAAAAAAGATCTACGGAGCAATAATAACCGATTTGGTGGTGCAATGATTTTATTAGCAGGAGATTTTCGTCAAATATTGCCAGTGATTCCACGATCAACGCCAACTGATGAACTCAATGCATGTCTAAAGTCCTCCAATTTGTGGAAACATGTCAAAGTACTTCATTTAAGCAAGAATATGCGAGTCGAGTTGCAAAATGACCAATCTGGAAACATGTTCTCTAAACAACTCATTGACATTGGTAATGGCAAATTTCCTATAGACATGTTGACTGGCTGCATTAACTTTCCTCAAAGTTTTTGTAGTTAACTCGATCAAAAGATGAACTTATTCAGAAGGTGTTTCCAGATGTTTCTCAAAATTACACAAACCATGATTGGTTGAGCGAACGAGCTATACTGGCTGCAAAAAACATAGATGTAAATGAATTAAATTTCAAAATTCAAGAACAAATTACAGGCGAATTGAGGATATATAAATCAGTTGATTCGGCTACTAATCAAGATGATGTAGTCAACTATCCACCGGAATTTTTAAACTCGCTGGATTTGCCAGGATTGCCACCTCACAATCTTCAATTAAAGGTTGGATCGGTGGTTATAATGTTGCGAAATATCAACCAACCGAGTCTTTGCAACGGTACACGGTTAGCGATAAAAAAATTACTGAACAATGTGATAGAAGCAACTATACTCAAAGGAAAGTATAAAGGAGAAGATGTTCTCATACCGCGCATCCCAATGATTCCGACTGATGTGCCATTTGAGTTTAAACGACTACAGTTTCCAGTGCGGCTTGCTTTTGCTATGACTATAAACAAGTCTCAGGGGCAATCATTAAGTGTTTGTGGTATTAATCTAGAAAACCCATGTTTCTCACATGGTCAATTGTATGTTGCCTGTTCCCGTGATGGAAAACCATCAGATTTGTTTATCTATACGCCAGGTAATCAAACAAAAAACATCGTATACCACAAAGCACTACAATGATAATAATAATAATTATGATTCACATGATTAACAATAAAGCGATTACTTACTTTTAAATCCTTATTTATGTTTTATTTAATTATTTTTTATTCACAACGCCCTATCACCAAGGTGACGGTTCTGTTCAGGAGAATTTTTTAAAATACGTAGGCACAAAAACTGCCACATTACAAATCTTTTTGACAGGACGAAGTCTGTCGGGTCAGCTAGTATTTATGATAAAAACACAGTTTTACAGCTGAAAATCATACTAACTTCTATGGTTCATGATTTTCCATGAGAGTATTAGTGAAAATATTGAAATTTCTGAAATCTATTCTCAATTCAACTGAACATTTCATAAGAAAATACTCATATCTAATATCAACTTTCCCAATTCTGAGTCTTTCCAATTCTTTTGATCAACAAATCAACAATAAGTTTTTTATTTTCCATAACTATCAAAGATTTGGAACTATGTTATTTTCTATGCCCTATTTTGAACCTGTAAATTTCAATGTTTTAATAATTCATAGAATACAAAAGTCAAAGTTATGATATTCAAGAAGTTTCTCATGTTTGAAGTCCCAACAGAAGAACCAGATTGATAAAAAAATGCAGTGTGGCCAGAACACATTTGGAAAAAAAGTTTGAATCAATTTCAACTCTACTGGGGATAGATAATGAAATTCAGAATCAATTTTCTAAATGAAACTATTTGAAACACCCTTAAAAACTCGAAAAAACTTCAATATGTATGTTGTTTATTCATTTCATTTGTAAATAAGATAAGGATAATAATTTTGGCAATACTTTCTCTTTGAAAATGAATTTCATATGGTACATTTGGGGGTTAAAATAGCATTATGAATAAAACGTTGTCTATTAAAATTACTTTCAAGATTATCAGATATTTCATATAGATATATTTCATGTGAATTATTTTTACTTATTGAAGGGAAAAGCTACATGAAAAATCGAACTACAATATTCCATTTTTCTATTTGTTTGCAACACAACTTCATAAGATGAAGGTTATGTTTTCTGTCACAGAATAGAATCTAAATTGTCACCGGATAAAATATTTGAGATGTAATGTCCAGTATCGTATATTGAAGAATTATTATTGACCAAATATTACGTATAGATTCGTTTCGTGAAAACTGCTTGTTTATCGTAACCATGACCAAAGCTATCCGGACTTAATAATATTCTTATGCAAATTAGGCATTTGATAAAAACAAATTTCTAAAAGTGAAACCACTGTGAGGTTGAGTGTTTTCAGATACAGTTTGTTTCTATTGATCCGTTTTCAAAAATTGAGCGATTTCATTGGACGATGTAGTATAGTGTTGAATGATCAATTAAATTGAGAATAAAATTCAGAAATTTCAATATTTTCACCAATGCTCTGCTGAGAAATCACTAACCAATTCAGAATGATTTTCAGTTAGACTAATGATTTGAATGGAAAACTGAAGAGCAATGAAATTGTGTTTTCATCATAAATATTAGTCTTAGGACCTTTACACAGTAACAGAGTGAGTAAAGAAGTATGTCTCAAAAATTAAATGAAATGGCATAAGGCAAAAACTGAATTTTTTGTGTTATCTCGGAAAGATTCCAGTGGTGGGTTAGCCTAACTTGAATCCTTGAATTGCTTATAACTTTGCAAAAGGACTGAATTGATAAAAGTGGTATAAGTGTTTCTTTTCGCTTCAAGAATCAGTAGTTAAAATTCACGCTGTGGCCACCCTGTATATTCTAGAGATTTTTCCGGAAAATATGAGGTATTTAAAATAAAGATGTACATCACAACTCAGTACACACAATCTTTCGCAATTCGATAAAACAAAAGTGCTGGGGTTACTTATTTTTTAAAATTCCATTCCTCGGGAAATATAAAGAATTATCTTAATATTTAGAACAGTACAACTCAGTAGGTATGTAGTACAGTTCATTTTAGCTACAATTCTTTGAAGATTTTGTGAAAATATCTAGAAAACTTCAAGGAATTAAAAAAACTGGAACAGCACCACAGCACACTTTAAGACAGCCAGAATATTCTGAGATAGGTAAGTTATCAGGTTTTTAAGTTCAAAGGGCTCTTGTTACGTAGACTCTTTATTGATTACAATTCCAAGCTTTCGGCTACATTCCAGCCTTCTTCAGGGACTACAAATTTAAAATTGATCGATTACTATTTTGAATTTTGAAAAAGAAAACAAAAATATATTCTAATGAAAAGAATAAAAATAATTCAAAAAGATTTTACTTACTATCAATGTGAGGTTTAAAATAGATCTGTCCCTGTTACACATCAAAACCAAAAGGTAAACATACAATTTCTTTTATAACGATGGTACTTTGTAGAAAACAATACTGGTACATTTAGAACTTCGACTCAACATACAATTTTCGTAAAATATAAAACTCCATTAGATTTTTCAAGATTAAAATGTTTAAAAATTTTTATATATATTATGTCTGACAGGCCATTTTTAGGTTAACCAAATTGTCGAAATCATTAATCGATAAATCACAGTTACGTCAAAAAGCAGGATTCTGTGTTAGAACCATAGAATGCTGTGGTCCTATTCTTCATACAAAGTTAATTACTTGTAAGGGCCCTTTGCCTTTCAATTCGCCCTCTCCCAACTCCTACGCTCCTTGTGTTATGTAGAATATTACAATAAATTAAACTTATATCTTGAGTATCAGTACATACATTGATGTTATTAACGTTTTTATTAATCTCTACTGACTCTAGGAACAACCGTTTTTTCTGATTTGAAACGTATCTCAATACTTCAACATTATCAAAGTTCATTTTATGCCCTGTTTCAGTTGTATGCTTCGATAGGCCGGTTTTTTTACCTAACTGTTGTACGTCCCTTTTATGTTCCTTTAATCTTACTTTTAACTTACGGCCAGTCTGTCCAACATAGCAAGCCTCACATGCACCACAATTTATCTTATATATGACATCCACTGAATCTAGCGTATCTTCCTTGTCTTTTAGCCTCGAAAAAATATTACTACTCAATTTATTCGGAATTTTACAAGCTATTTTAAAATTTGGATACTTTTGTTTAATTAATGCAATGATATATGGTGTCAAATCATTATAATACTCTAATGAAAAATAACAGTTATGATTTTGTTCTGGCTCCACTGGCTCAATTTCACCCTGATCACCGGGGACAGAAGTCGTGCTATAAAGGAGTCTGTTTAACAGTCTAACTGGGTACGAATTATTGACCAACAGAATTTTCAACCTTTCTAAACAATCTTTGTAATATATTGGATCTACAATATTTTTTATCCGTTTTTTCAAACCTAAAACCAAGTTTATTTTGTGTTTAGTTTCATGGTTTGAGTTGAAATTCAAGTATCTGCCAGAACTCATTGGTTTTATATACCAATTGGTTTTTATTATGTGTTCATCATGCCTAATTAGTAAAACGTCCAGAAAAGGAATTTTCTGGTCAATTTCAACCTCATGTGTAAATTGTATATTAACATCAAATGCATTGAACACATTTAATATTTCATCGAAGCCCGGAATGTAGCCGAAAGCTTGGAATTGTAATCAATAAAGAGTCTACGTAACAAGAGCCCTTTGAACTTAAAAAACCCGATAACTTACCTATCTCTTGGTGTCAACGAAGTTCGATACTTTTTCCTTCAATCAGAATATTCTGATTTCAACGTTAAATACATTTTCGATCCCGAACAAAATTACAACAAATAAAAACAATCACAATTTTAAATTGTGCAAATAAAAGACTAAAAGAACGCCTAAGCGATCTAACCCAAATAGGAGTTTACCTACATAACAAAACACCTTGACCATTACAACAATCAACAGGAAAACACTACGAAATCTCACTATATCACATAACGGTACCGTCCTCCTTAAAGTTATACGGGCGCAGTAACTTTTCACTTTTGGCACAAACAAAGGGAGCCCCGATTATTGCACCTCCGCGAAACTGACGTTAGATGGTACTCCTTCTGTTTACGGGTCATGTTCCAAGTTAAAATATACAGATCTGGAGGAGAACAGGTACCAAACTGGCGAATGATGAGCCGTTTGCAGTTTATACAACCTTGCGCGAAAACCGCTTTCCTTGTTCCACAACGTTGAATTGACTGCTCGAACAGTACCAACATTCGCACAGACAGACACAGGTACCATTCACGTCGACTTTGGTACCGCGGTGAATGTGATACCGTTTAATGCGTGATTAATATTGCAGGTGCCCCAAATTTGGAGGTTATAATTGTAGGTGAGTTTAACGAACTGTTTCATGAGGTAAACAATGTGTTAATTTGATTAATAATTGTTTGATTAATTATCGGAGAATACTGTTGGGAGGGTTAGGATACGAGGGAATGCCACATTAGTCAATAAGGTTGTTCAATTGAAGATTAATCCCCGTTTTATGGAATCACAGGATTAGTGTTGACTCTGGATTGAGAAGTTAATCTTTATTCAATGTAAAATTAACACCGGATTTCCTAATCCATTGGTAGATTTGGCAACAAGGCAAAAATTGATAAGGCTAACAATTTTCAGTCCCTTCTTTTGGAAAAAGACGAGTATATTTTGTATGCGTTGAAATATGTACGATTAAAATATGAGATCAAAAATTGATTCAAGGTAACGCCAATCAGATAAGAATGAATAAAATACTCTTAACACAATGTAACATACAGGGTGACCACTGCGTTAATTTTAACTACTGATTTTTGAAGCCATAAGAAACACTTTAGTTATATACCACTTTTTCCAATTCTGCCTCGTTTCAAAGTTATAAGCGATTTAAGGTTTCAAGTTGGGCTAAGTCACACAAAAAATTCAGCTTTTCCTTATGAAATTTCATAATAATCTAAATGCACCCTGTTCTTGTTTGAGGCTACAAACGATAATCTATAATATAAAAATGAATCGCAAAATGTGTTGGTAAGCGCATAACTCAACAACGCCTGGACCAATTCGGCCAAATCTTTTTTTAAAATGTTCGCTGAAGTTCAAGGATGGTTTTTACGGCGAGAAAAATTAGAATTATTGCTGGAAAAACCTAAAAGTAGCCCTTTTCTTTTTTCCCATACAAATGATTTGTAACTAAAACGTAGTCAATTTGAGCTTTATTGCTATGGTATAAAGTTCATATTAAATTACAAGCACTAACTGTTGTCTAAGCAATGTAGGTGTGTTCCTAACGTCAAAGATCATATCTATCAAAATAATGTGCGTGTGTGCGTTGGAGCACAGAATACATAGTTGGAGGAGTTTAATATCGCGTTTCTTTTGTATTAGTTTCGACACGCGAGATAAAATGCATCAGTTTCCACGTCATTACATCAGTCAAACAAAAATCGCGTTACAAACAGTGTTTTATTATTTTTAATATCCAAATTTTAAATAAATAAAACAATTCGTACGGCTTAAAGAGATTTGACTTCAAGTCATATCAAATTAAAAAAAAAAAGTTGTATGTTACCTAATCTACTGAGTTTGCTTTTGTCAACTGATACACGAAACAAATTCGTATATCGTGTTATGTGCAGAGTATTTAGTTAGTTAGTGTTTGTTTAGTTCGTGATTAGTGAAAAAATAATTTATATTTGATATGCCTCCTATAAGACGAAGCAATTTAGGTAGAAGAACCAGAAATGCTACAAACCAAGCTAATTACCGATCTAATCGTATTGCACAAGAACGTGTCGACGGAGATGAACGTGAAAGAAAAAGATCTACGGAGCAATAATAACCGATTTGGTGGTGCAATGATTTTATTAGCAGGAGATTTTCGTCAAACATTGCCAGTGATTCCACGATCAACGCCAGCTGATGAACTCAATGCATGTCTAAAGTCCTCCAATTTGTGGAAACATGTCAAAGTACTTCATTTAAGCAAGAATATGCGTGTCGAGTTGCAAAATGACTAATCTGGAAACATATTCTCTGAACAACTCATTGACATGGGTAATGGCAAATTTCCTATAGACATGTTGACTGGCTGCATTAACTTTCCTCAAAGTTTTTGTCAGTTAACTCGATCAAAAGATGAACTTATTCAGAAGGTGTTTTCAGATGTTTCTCAAAATTACAGAAACCATGATTGGTTGAGCGAACGAGCTATACTGGCTGCAAAAAACATAGATGAAAATGAATTAAATTTCAAAATTCAAGAACAAATTACAGGCGAATTGAGGATATATAAATCAGTTGATTCGGCTACTAATCAAGATGATGTAGTCAACTATCCACCGGAATTTTTGAACTCGCTGGATTTGCCAGGATTGCCACCTCACAATCTTCAATTATAGGTTGGATCGGTGGTTATAATGTTGCGAAATATCAACTTCTATGGTTCATGATTTTCCATGAGAGTATTAGTGAAAATATTGAAATTTCTGAAATCTATTCTCAATTCAACTGAACATTTCATAAGAAAATACTCATATCTAATATCAACTTTCCCAATTCTGAGTCTTTCCAATTCTTTTGATCAACAAATCAACAATAAGTTTTTTATTTTCCATAACTATCAAAGATTTTGAACTATGTTATTTTCTATGTCCTATTTTGAATCTGTAAATTCCAATGCTTCAATAATTCATAGAATACAAAAGTCAAAGTTATGATATTCAAGAAGTTTCTCATGTTTGAAGTCCCAACAGAAGAACCAGATTGATAAAAAAATGGCCAGTATGGCCAGAACACATTTGGAAAAAAAGTTTGAATCAATTTCAACTCTACTGGGGATAGATAATGAAATTCAGAATCAATTTTCTAAATATTTGAAACACCCTTAAAAACTCGAAAAAACTTCAATATGTATGTTGTTTATTCATTTCATTTGTAAATAAGATAAGGATAATAATTTTGGCAATACTTTCTCTTTGAAAATGAATTTCATATGGTACATTTGGGGGTTAAAATAGCATTATGAATAAAACGTTGTCTATTAAAATTACTTTCAAGATTATCAGATATTTCATATAGATATATTTCATGTGAATTATTTTTACTTATTGAAGGGAGAAGCTACATGAAAAATCGAACTACAATATTCCATTTTTCTATTTGTTTGCAACACAACTTCATAAGTAGAAGGTTATGTTTTCTGTCACAGAATAGAATCTTAAGTGTCACCGGATAAAATATTTGAGATGTAATGTCCAGTATCGTATATTGAAGAATTATGATTGACCAAATAACATAGCAAATATTACGTATAGATTCGTTTCGTGAAAACTTTGTTTTTAAATTTGGTAAATCATCCTTGTCAGTAGTTCTAGTTCTCTTGTTTTATTATGAAACGATAATCTTACCTAACCAACAGATCAGTAACAGTTTACTGATCTGTGACCTTACCTACGCTACGATTTACTTGAATTTCAAAAAATGAAAGTTTTTAATAACATATTCAAATACACAAAGTGAGTGTTATGCTAAGTGAACGATTATCAAAGTGAATCAACGTGTATTATAAAAAATGCAAGAGACATAAATTAATTCCATGATTTCGAAGCGGCAAATACAAATGCAGTCACCTGCGTTATTATAACCATTTATGGGGACCCTGTATATAATGAATATCGGTACTTACCATTCACAACAGGCTTGAGAATCGTGATCTCCTTAATCTTCTCTTCATTGATGAACTAATTTTTTTCACCTTCATGAAAGTTCTATGACGCAGCATTCCGCATTGAAAATGCAATTGCAGGAATTTTTTTTCAGAATACAGTCTGCCAATTCCTTTCGTAACGCTATCTGAATAATTCCATTAGCCTGCAACAATGAAAGGTTTCATTAAAAGGGTTGCGCGAGGTAACTACCACCTAAGATTAATTCATGAAGAATTATCGTTCATCATAAAAGACCACTCCTATATATACGCTAGGATGATGAAATTTAAGAATAAATCATTACTATAGCAACCGAGAAAACGGCTGACAGCTCATATGAAATTAGTTGTTAACATTTTGCATGTTTTTTGTGTGTTTGATCAAAATCAAAGTAATTTTTGGCGCATAAATCAGAAATAGTCAAATCCTCTGTGGAGCACGTACTCCATAGAGTTGATCAGATTCATCCATTTATTTTCACATGAAAATGTATTCAGTACTTTCAGTGTCGTTATGAGCTCATTAAAGTACAAAAAACTGCTGTAATGAAGTAATTACAGCATTATTTTTAGCTATATTTTTCGCTTTGTGGTTGACAACACTGACATCCTATCCTTTCGAATGTCGACACACGTCCATTGCATGTCAATTGTCAATATTGAATCATGAAGATAGTCAAAACATTTTTGAGAGGAAAAATCTTATTTTCATTAAGAAAAATGGTATTGGAGATTTGCTTTTCTCAAATTTTGAATCATCCTGCATGTCGAATATCAGAAAATTCTCGTATTCTCTTCCGTACAAGGATTTGGATTTTTGAGCTATAAGTTTATTTGCAACATTATTGTCAATTTCTCTCAATTCTGATGCTGATGAATCCAATTTTTCAGACATACTTAATTCACGAATTGAATTACATATTTTAATATTCGAACGCACTATTCAAATTCTATAATCAGTCACGCCAACTGCGAAAATAAAATACAAAAGGCACTAGGAGGTATAATCTGAATTTTTCATTGAATTCCAATTAATTTCTCACAATTCTTCACTGAAATAGAGAAAATATCATCTAATACTCGTTGCAGAAGGCAAATCCAACACTCATGTGCCCATTCTGCAACTTGTTTTAGAATATTCTATTTCCGCAAATCGCCAGGAAATGTTGACATTCCTGTCAAAATTTCTTGAAGAAAAAGTCAGGACTTCCTTTACTGTAAGGAAATGATATTTCCGTACAGTTGTTAGTGTTCTACATAAATGATAGAAAACACATTGCTTATAAGGAATTAATTTATATTTTGAAAACATCAAGTCATTGCTGAATACATTTTTAAGATCAATTTGTTATATTTACAGTAATTTGACAGTTAGTACAATTATTGAACATTGGAGGAACACTCTTAGAACTATGAGAAACATTTTGGACAACATGCAGGGTGGAAGGGTCATTTTGTTGAATATTTTGCACTGCGAAAATTTTATTTGCCACCTCAACCTTATTGTTAAGCGATTCTTCGATATATCCTTCAGCAACGTTTGATGACTTCCATCCGCCATGCATCTTTAAACTAGTTATGTCGGCACCAGAGTCAACCAATATTGTTGCAGAAGACCGACGAAAGCAGTGACCAGTATATTCTGTCGGATTTACCAAGTTCAAATAAGTAGCAACTATTTTGGGCATTTTTCTAAATTGATGAATTTCTACCACTTGTCTACAACCCTTTCCGCTTTGATATTTAAAGAAAAATCGGTCACTGTTCATATTTTCTTGTCTTAACGAAACATACTTTCGATAAACATTCAAGTAGATCTGATTAATTACAAATGATCTTGGATTTGTTGGTTTTCGAATCAGGTATGCTGATTAAAAGCTTAGATTCTAAGTCTTCTATACCGTGTACAGTCATTCGGACTAACTCATCCATTCTACAGGCCCCAGAAATACCAAATATTACAGCCACCTAAAAAATAAATAAAGCTATAATCTAAATAGAAATTGAAAACTTGTAAACTACCTTAATCATTAAATTTTCTTTATCTGGAGCTTCCTGGATAAATTTTTCAATTTCCTCCTTCGTTAAAATCTTAGATTTATTTGCCCTATAATCTTGAGCTTGCTGTTTCAATGAAGAACGAAGTTTTGAGTATGTAGATATATCTACATTGTGTTTAAGTGCAAGGGTTGACTTCAGCATTGAATAATTGGCCCATAATGTTGAAGATTTCATCTTTAAACAAAGGTCTAGGAAGTATACCATTACAACATTTTCTGAGAAAGAACTCGTATTTTTACTCATGCGATAATCCATAAAACGTCTGTATGCATTTTCGTACTTTTCTTTTGATTTCTTTGGCCAAAATTCTAATGAAGCAGTATTCACTGCCGCAACCAGCTATGGAGGAGTCCCAGGAATGGAAATTTCATCATCACTTATAATTTTACTTTCGAGAACACCAGCAATTAAATTTATAAGCGTCAAGTTTGACAATTCAACCTCAATACGTTTCCATAGTAACCCAAGTAATTTTACTAGGAATTTCAAAGCACCATTTATTTGGGAATAAAATTATCGCATTTTTTTTAAATCAATCAATATCTGTCGAATTTTAAACGATTTGCGGAAAAATAGTATGTTTACCTCGTAGGAAAAGCCACATTCCTGGACTCTTCACAGTCGTCCAGGAATGTTAAGCTTTTCCTACCCGGTAAACAATGTACTATTAAATTTGCGGTAGTTATGGCAAATTGCGACAACACAGAAAGATAATGAAATTCAAATATTTGCTTGACATTAATTTATTACCTTCTGTCTGGATGACAAAAGCCTGTCAACACGTTCAAGTCCAAGTTCCAAAATAACGCAATTTAAAATTTTCCACAGTATTCTGGCATCAACGTCAATCACTAACAGAATAAAACTCGGAAGGTAATGGAAATATGAGGCAATAAAAATAGACGATTAGTGAATTTATGGGAAACTAATAGTAATAAAGATAAAGAATGAATTCATATATTGAAATTGAAAATAAGTAACAGGTTGGAAAAAGGAATATTGTCTTCATATCATTTTGTCATAAATGGAGTTAACGGGCCAATATTTGACCTACAAATACCAAAATGAAAGATGGCAATTGATATAAGTTTGCAATCCATAGCGAAATAAATCTATATTTAGAAATTTCACCAGGCTTTAGAAGATTCAACGTTTTGGTTTATAGGTTGTAGCGGTAAAGAAACAAAACAAGCTAGAAGACGCAGTAGATTGAGTGCAGTTGAACCTGATACAAACACAGGTGATCTGTATATAAACAAATATCAGATTGGTAGAGGTAAGTAGCAAAAAAATTTCTTGAAATTACCTAAATTAATTCTATATTTGAAACCGATAGAACATTCAGCACGTTGTGTGATTTAACAAAACTAGAGAGCACATTGACATTGGTTTCAACTTTTTGTTATCTCTGTACTTAATAAGAAATGATTAAAAGTAATCTAATGCACATTATAATCAGTTTTTTGACTGACCGCTTCAACCTATTACTCATGACATTCGAGTCCAGATAACAATATTCATCATCAAGTCAAGTCATACTCTTTCAGGAACTGCTTCATTTATAATAATATCTAATTGAATCCAAAGATATTTACATCTCACAACATTTGACAAAAAAATTAACAACAGTTTTTTCTTCAAATCCGATTCAAATTATAGATTTAATATTACTTTGACGTATTATTTCACTAAAAACAATTACTTCTTTTAAGCCATATGACTTTCGAATCATATTGTTATTAATCTAATGAATTAAATACGTTTAATCTTCGTCAATACAACTGAATGGACAACAAATTTCATAATATTCTGAGAGGCTCTGCTACTCCCAGTTGTATTTATAAATGGTGACCTACTAGCAACATAAGCGTCCAATTCACGTGAAAAAATTGCCGAAAACTCAGAGTGTAAACAACAAAAGGGTTTTCATCTGTTGAGATCTGTTGTTGATGTTTTTGGTAATTATAGACTCACCTTTTAATCACAAAATATAACATTCATTAAACGAAAAACACTTATTATTTTTATTTACCAGTTTTGCAGGTTAGATTAGAATGAGAGAAGGAATAATATCTTTCGGTGGCCTCTCTCCTCAGCGCACTAGGCAATCATTCATTTCACGCTTGCGCTAGGGTTTGCTCCTACTGTTCCAAACGGAAGAGGAATAGAAACGAATAGATCTCGTATGTGATCTCTAAACTCTCGTCTCATTCTCTACGTACGTTGCCAGAACCACCCGGTTTTCGGTATATTTAACGATTTGAAGTAGATAATTACTTTGCGGTAGCGCAGTAACTCCAAGGCAGCAGTTATCGTCTCATCTATGATTCATCCATAGACAAAGGTACTTTGTCTCAATTGCGCCGATTGGCGCAATTTCTCAGCCGGGTAGAAAATAATGTTGTTTTTTTGTGTAGCGCATCCACCAAAACATGAGGAAATGATATTTTCAAGTTTGAATCAAGAGTTACTCCTTCGAATTAAGTTTCTCGATTTAAATATTTTTGATTAATATCGAGAGCTGTGTCAAAAAAGTTTCATTGATGTCATTCAATAATTGTGAAGATACTGAGAGGAAATATGTACCTACTTGTTTATGGTATAAAATATTCAATGTTCGTACAAGTTCGTCTGAGGATGGTATCACTTGAAGAATCATAACACAAATGTTGTATACATCCCATCAGTACATTTCTACATTTTTCGACCCAGCAGAAATAATATAATCTTTGCCTTTCGCGCATCCACCAAAATAAGAACCAATGAAATACTTTTGAATATAATATACAGGGTGATTCCGGAGGAGACCGTCAGATTTTAGGTGAAGTATACAGTAGTCAATATAGTTTCGGAACAATGTTGGGTTTGTGGTTCGGGGCCTTCATTGAGAGTCTACAGGGTGATTTGTCCGATTCGACCGATTTTTCTTTTATTCATAACTTCGGTATGGCTTGATCAATCTTGATGAAATTTTCAATGTAGAACAATATGATTATCTTCTTTGAATAATTCCAACATTTTTTCAAAAAAACAGAATGGGAATTATTATAAGTTCAGATTAAGTATGAAGTATGCAGGTTGAAAAAACACCCTGTACATTCCGTTTTCAGAAATTTTCTACTTGCTTCAGATTCTACCATAAGTTTACATTACTGGAGCGTTTTTATTTTTTTTGGCACACTTCCATTTTTCCTAGAAAAATTTTTCAAAGATGAATAATATCGTTTTTTCGCTCCAAGGCATTGAGAATATTCTGAACTAGATGGTAAAGCTGTATCGTCCAATAATACAATGCTCTTCCTGAGTCCTAAAATAAATTTTCCAAATTCGAAATTCATTTTTGATCTCTCATATTCAGATGTATAAAATCATTTTATTCAAAAAATTTGAAAAAAGAAATCTAGGTACATACTACTACTACAAATACAGAATAAACATTCGAAACATATGAAAGGCAAAATTATGGATTAACATAAAATTGTGTCATTATTCAGGTGATTTTCGGCACACTTCCGGTTTTCTATGAAGCGAATATTCCTAAAACATAGAAGTTTCGTTCAAAAATGTACTCACTTATGGCCTTATGGTATGTAAAATATTGAATCACGAATGTGTGATAAATAGTTTTAATGAAATCGAAAATTTTCCATGAAAATTAAATCTCGCTGTATTACAACATATACACAGAAATCTAAAGCGGGAAATTGATATGAGGCCAGCACATTTGACGTTAATGCTGTGTAGTAACATTAAACGAAAAATAAAGGAAAGAGTCCTCATGTCGCCAAAACTGTAAAATAAAATCGAATCAGTGCATACACTATTATTCTAGACATCCAAATATGCATAAAACTGTGGACTAAACTGTGGTCATCCTCGTTCAGTTCGCGATGAAGAAACAATTATAGAAGTTGAGGCGTCGGTTCCTCAAAATCCGTCTTTATCCACCCGAAAGCGAAGCCAAGCGTCAAACATCAAAAATCGTCTTTACATTCGATTTTAAAGAAACACTTTCATCTGAAAGCCTATATAATTCAAATGGTTCAAGAATTGAAGGATGCGGACAATGCTAATCGACTGAAATTTGCGAACGAAATGCTGTAATGATTTAACAACTTCAACAACATACTGTTTAGTGACGCAGTGAATCTTCACCTGAATGGTCATGTTAATAAGCAGAATTGTCGGTACTGGGCAGTGGAGAATCCGAGACGACAGCACGAACGACCCCTGCATAGCCCAAAGGTGGTGGTTTGGGCCGCTATGTCTGCTAAAGGCATAATTGGTCCTTATTTTCATCCAGATCAACGAGGCCGAGCAATTAATATGAATAGTGACTGTTATTCCGATATTTTGCAAAATTTTTTGGTCCCGGAGTTGCAGGTTTCAACTCAAGGACGTGGTTGCAGCAAGATGGGGCCACTTGCCATACCTCAAATGATTCAATGGAAGTTGTTAACGAATTATTCCCTAACAAAGTCATTTGGCGGAAAGGTAACATCAACTGGCCTCTCAGAAGCCCCGACCATAGCTGGCTTGATTTATTTTGCATGGGGATACCTTCAAATTAAAGTTTATCAAAATAACCCGACGAATCTAACTCAGTTGAAGCAAAAAATCAGGTCTGAAATGGCACCGATATCAATAGCTATGTGTCCACGTGTTATCATGTTATCATTTGATAACATCATCTTTTCCAAATAATTCTCCGATTCATATGTTAAACAATTAACTTTTTATTGCTCACGAATATTTTTTGTGTTGTTGAACCAACAAATACGCAATACCTTTCTTTCTGGACACCTTGTATGATTAGATATCACATCACCACAAAAAATAAATTGAGAGTAGGTACTCATATTTCATATATTACCCAATGTTAAAAGGTATGAACGAATAGGAATATATTGTAGGCGAAATAAAAATAACTGAACACTATTCCAACATGTGGTATATTGCAAACAATATAATATCAGTGTCTATACAAGATTGAGTTAGGCTATTATATCTGTAGATTAGTGTGGATTTATCATTAACAGAAGAATTTACCTATAAATGGTAGGTCAATAAGCGTTTTCAATCATTCAGACGAATTTACACTTCATAAAAAGATCGTTTCCCATGGAGTTCATTCATCATTATTACTGATCAATTTCAGGAAAGAAATGATGAGCAGTTGTAGAGGATGATTCACAATTGTGATCCTAAAGAAGCAAAAGCAGAAAAATGAGACGAATTTCAAGTAAGCTTATGGTGATTCGAAGGGGCAGTCATTGTGAAAAACAAGGTGAGTATACATGGTATCATGTTATTTGATCCTAAATCATTGTACCTACATGAGGTGTTAAATCAATGTCTTAGCGCTTGTTCCTTGTGGAACAGCGCCCGGGCGTCAAATGTCTACGAAATTTTGCCTGTTTCTGTATGTGATTGATATTTTAAATATTCAGCAATTCATATTTGAGATACTGTTTTTACTTCTTTGTTTTGTTCCATAGAGACTCCTCTAATTCCAATCAGCGAAGTTAAGAGGTTCGTATTCGATTGTATGAAAGCTGTGGGTACTCCAGATGATTACTGCCAACAAATGGCCGACATTTTGTCAGATGCGGATTATAGAGGACATTTTAGCCACGGCATGAACAGGTTGGGTAAGATACAATTAATAAGACTGTTTGCTGATTCATTTAGAGGTACTCTTTGTGGTGGGGAGTTAGTTACAGATCGCGCATGTGTCGTGTAAACTCAAGTGGTATCACAGTATAGATACCAACCAGTAGTCGCACTCCGTGGCATAGACTACCTATCCAAACCAATTTCTGGGACAATAACAGGGCAATACCACAGTATAGATATCAACCAGTAGTCGCACTCCGTGGATTTTCTTACACCAAGTCTGACTCGCTCATTTCGCAGGGATTCTAACCTCATATTTTGGTCCTTGTTCATTGTTTTCATCAATAATTCAAAGATGTCTGGAATAATGTCATTATTATTATATTAGACATCTTAAATAATTCCTTTGTATAATTAATTCGTTTAATATTTAGAAGAATATAATTTTTTGAGATCTATTTAAAATTCAAAGAAGAAGTTGAAGAAAAAATACAACCTAACCTATAATTCAGTGGAATTTCTTTGAGTCAAAATCTACCATGAATCAGCAAAGCTCATCATAATTATCATTTATTTTCATTCCAGTAAGTATTCTGTTTCAATTTTGTGTTATTTCCAAAATGATTAACAATTGTAGCGTATACAACTGCAAAAATAATAGTTTCAATAATCCCAAACTTTCTTTTTTCCCAATACCATTAGACACCGACAGGTGAGGGATACATATAGTATTGTAGAAAATGTTGTTTATTAAAAGCTCCGTTATTTGAGTAGTGCTTCATTCAATTAGTTGAGATATCAGGAACCAATGGAATTTCAGGAGGTTTACGCCTACTGTCGTCATTTCTTTACGATTAGTTGAGATATCAGGAACCAATGGAATTTCAGGAGGTTTACGCCTACTGTCGTCATTTCTTTACGACAAGTTGAGATATCAGGAAGCAATGGAATTTCAGGAGGTTTACGCTTACTGTCGTCATTTCTTTACGATAAGTTGTGATATCAGGAACCAATGGAATTTTAGCAGATTTACTCCTAAATCAGGCTTAGTATAGTCGTCATTTCTTTACGATTAGTTGAGATATCAGGAAACAATGGAATTTCAGGAGGTTTACTCCTAAATCAGGCTTAGTATAGTCGTCATTTCTTTACGATTAGTTGAGATATCAGGAACCAATGGAATTTCAGAAGGTTTACGCCTAATGCATGCTTGTGCAGAAGAGTGACATTTTTTTTAAATAAATATTTGAGTGTGTATCCATATGATTTTCAATTTTATAAATAGAAATAACAATAATATAATATATATATTACAATAATTCAATAGGTTTTATAGTTTTATCCCACCATAATGAGGGAAGCCTTTCTAGAGAACACTCAGCAGGGGAGTACTTACGGGGGTGTATTGGGGGTAATTAACCCCCCACCAGGAAAAAGTTTTTCACGCTAAATCTTCGAATGGAAACGATCTAAACTTCCCCCCTTTACACGCTTTTCACTCTAGATCAGTTCAGGTCCTTCTCTAAAACTTGCCAATAATTCTAGAATTCCATAATCAAATTCCTCTTTTCATAAATTGGATATAGTAAGGAATAGTATCAGTTCAAACTAAATCATCAGAGAATTCATCAAAAAAAATTGTTCGAAACAATTCAATATAAAAAGAAAGTTATTTTTCATGGACTTGAAGATTAATGTTTCAGTGAAATTCAAGTATTGAGGATTTTATATTAAACACATTCGATGCTTTCAACCACCAACTACTTATTTTTCCATATAATACCTACTCTTAAACTCAATCTTCGTTTAGAAAAATTTTAATGAGTCATCTCACTTACAAACCCAAGGTACCTATGATTTTCAACACATTTCAAAAAGTTTCGGAGGCTGTTCCTGAGTAAACTATCGAGTAAATTTCATCACTAATTACTGTTTTTTCAAAGTGATATTAAAACCACAATAAAATAATATATCTTTTATTGAATGCGTTCTGTTAATTAGGAAATGTGATTACAATTATGGTTACATTATGAGCGGAGTCATAATTTTTATATGAATATAGACTAAACAATGGTCCATATACTCTAAATATCACTGTGAAAACTTATAACCAGCTTAAATCAAAATATTTAAGTTTTCAGATAACGCAAATAACTTTTTCTAATCAATTTTTAAATTCGCGGTCGATAAGATTAGATGCGCAGGGAGGAATGCACGAGTTCCCATTGGTGTAAGCGATTTTAGTTCAAAATCCACGGACTGCGACTACTGCTTGGTCCCTATACTGTGGTTCCTCATAATCGGCTAAGTTTGAGACTCAATATTCGTTATTGGATAATACTCGACCTAATAGACAATATCCAGCTCGTAGTGGAGACAATATAGCAGCGGTGTACGTGATGACCCTGAAGTGTCGATTTGTCACCGTTCTCAACAGCTTGGCCTTTCGTATTCAACGACTTGGTGGATTTTACGTAAGGATCTTTCGTTGAAAGCTTACAAAATTCAATTAGTTCAAGAACTGAAGCCGATCGACCTATCGCATCGTTTAAGTTTTAGTCGTTTGGCTCTTCACAAGCTAGCAGAGGAATAAACTCTTTTCGACAAAAGTTTTGCTCACTGATGAGTCTCATTTTTGGCTTAATGGGTTCGTGAACATACAAAATGCCCGAATCTGGGATGATGAACATCCCGAAGTGTCTCAAGAATTGACGGTAAATCCAGAAAAAACAACTGTTTGGTGTGGTAAACGCTCCATATTTCTTCAAAACAGAGGACGGCCGGAATGCTACTGTGAATGGTAAGCGTTATCGCACCATGATAACAGACTATTTGTTGCCCGAAATTGAACCCGCAAGAGCATTTCGGCGAGCAGATCATTTCACGCTTCGGACCAGTGAATTTGCCGGCTAGATCATGTGACATACGCTACGAAGGGTATTTTGCTTGAGGACGGGATACTAGCATCGGTAAAGGAGTGAAAAAAGTCCTTCTGTTTATTTTGGATTATGTCACATACGGTAACCATCGCAACATAATATGAATTCAAACCCCTCTCACATTTGCTAGATTTCTCGACGCATGCGCGTAGCTCCCTAAAGGGGACCAAAGTATTGCTTCAATATTGCCTCAATTTTGAAAGATTGTATATTCAGGATCAGAGCTACTGTAGTTCTTCCAGGAACTAATGAGCACATTATGCTTTATCTATTAATTTAGTATTGTGGAGTTCATGGGTGAGAAGCCCATACTCTTATTCTATTTAATGATAAGTTTTGATTACAGCTATGTATATCGATCAGATCGAACAGAAGCTATGTGACAATAAGGCTTGTCCGAAAATTTTGAAAGAGTTCGGTGGAACCGCATGGGTAGATGGAAATAATGGCTTGGGTGTTGTCGTCGGAAATTTTTGTAACAATTTGGCGATTGAAAAGGCCAAGGAACACGGTATATCTTGTGTATCTGTTAAAGGTATGTAAGTATATATATAGGTGTTCATTTAATGATTGCGAATGTGACCTTTTCTATTCATTCATAGGGTCCAACCATTTCGGTATATGCTCCAAATACGCTGAAGAAGCTCTGAAGCAAGGGTTTATCCAGTTCAACTGCACCAATACATCTCCTCTTTCGGTACCCACAAGGGCCAAAAATGTGAGAATAATTTACCTAAGTACAAGTAACCAAATGGTCTTCTATTCCAACACGAATGCCAAATTCCCAAACTAGTAACGAAGAAGCTAGTTTTCGAACGCATGAGTGTTGGAGTTGCAAAATTCTGATCATACTAGATTATCCCAGTGACGTTTGTAATTATAGTTGTTGTACTATGCTGACAGGTTGTAGATTGTAGATAAGAAGTTGTTTAGTTTTCTATACCTTCCTAAACTTCAACCAAAAAAATCTTCTGTTCGTTTACCCACTGGTATACTCTCCCAGAAATTAAGCTACCTCTTGATCAAATTTCAGGGTGCAAGCGTTTCACTTCATCAGATGGTTGTCCTCTTTTTTTTACGTGATCACTCAGAATGTTGGACAATTGCACAATATTTGGTAGTCTCTCAGTACCTGCCTAATGGTGATACATCCTTTGCCATTTCATATAGTTTGTGCCTGTAGTTCCTATGGCTAGATGACATACTCGTTGATAACCTCAGATAATTCCTGGATACTTAGTATTTCTATACAATAGGCCAACCATAATTGAATCAGTCTCTCAGCTTGCATAAAACTAGGTGTCTCGTTGCAGCTATGCATTTCTGAACCTAAATTGGTTTCACTCAGCCCCCAGAACGATTTTGGTCCTTTGGATATCTATGCTAGGCTTTTTCAGTCCCATATTTCTTGCTATTAACTCCTTCATGAGCTGCAACATTGCCAGACCAGTTCTGCGTTGAGATCAACAACCTTTAGGTAGCCTGGCTATCGATGAGCAAGTAGATATGGTAAAATGAAGAAATCAGCTTTCAAGACCTCCCTTGAAACGGATATACCAGCAAAATTGGATAGGAACATATGCTAGTAATATGGTGGCTACAGAAGGTCTTCTCTATCAAGCTCTCGGAATTTCTGGAGAGTCGCTTCCAATGTGTATAGCCTAGCTTTGTTCTGATGAAACAAATTCTTCATCTTATTGGCCGATGCTGGCCGTTTAAGAGTAATTAATTCCATCTGTCAGTCTCATCAAACACAGAGTAAAACTATTATGATATTGTGAGACTTCGTATCATCCCAAGTGTTCACCTTTCTTGAAATCATTTAGTAGAATTAAGGACTTATTGAGTAACTTGAACTCTAAATTGAAGTGTAGGTTTTACTTTTAACATTTATAGGCCTTTTTTGGGACGAATCCATTTGCATGGGCAGCTCCTGCTCAATGTGGTGATAGTTTCGTCCTTGACATGGCAACAACTACAGTGGCAGTTGGAAAGGTGAGTTCAACAAAATTAAACGTGTTTCATACCATTCAACCACCAATGATTAATTGAACATCTGTCGAGTTGTAATTAAGAATCTTTTTGAAGATTGAATTGGCTGTAAGGAAAGGCATTGAAATACCCGAAACCTGGGCTTTGAAAGCAGATGGCAAACCAGAAAAGGATCCTACCAAGGCCATGAAAGATTCAAGGCTTTCTCCATTGGGTGGTTCTGAAATAATGGGTGGCTACAAAGGTTCAGGACTATTACTAATGGTTGAAGTACTCTGCGGTATACTTTCTGGTGAGTAATGCTTTTGAACTTTTTGTTAGCAAATTAATGTAGCATGTATGTACCTACTTGATGAAAATGTAAGCAAGGTTTAGTGATGGAGTGCCAAGAGTACAAAGAGGAGAATCATTAATTGTTACAGCTAATTTCCTATATTTCTTTGGAAATAAGATACCTCTGTTTCTAAATCAGTTGATTTGAAAATGACTTGAACACATTTTCTGTAGGTTCAAAATATGGTCCTGACATAGAAAGGTGGGGCAAATTGACTAAGCCAGCAAATTTGGGACATTGCTTCATAGTCATCAATCCAGATTGCTTTGCACCAGGCTTCCAAGAGAGGCTGCAAGACATAATGGATAGATTGAGGAAAGCAGAACCAGTAAGTATGATGAAGACAAATATTCAAGACCTAACCTACCATCTTTTTCAGGCAGACTGTAAGAAACCTGTGAAGGTAGCTGGTGATGTTGAAAGAGAGCATAAAAAAGCTGTAGATAAAGCAGGTGGTGTACGTTACGTGAAAAATCAAATGGATACATGTGAACAATTGGCGAAAAATTGAAAGTGAAAGCTTTAGGCTCAGTGAAAAATTGTATATGTTGAGCTCTTGAAGAAATTGTGTAAAAATTTTTCTTCAACTCAAGTAAATCATGTTGTTATCAATCATACTGAAAGAACAAATAAATTAAAATTGAAAAATTGAAGATTCAATAAATAATTATTATTGATTGGAGTATTTAATTTCAGCCAAAAAAGGCTTAATGCCCTACTCTGAGCACCAGTAATTAAAAGTTGAGCTAAATGGGCCCTCTTAATATACTACTACTTTACTGCAGGCCGAAAAGTATGACCTCAAGGATCTATAACTGAAATTGATGTAGTAATGAAAGGCTCACACTGTATGAAAAATATTAAATGAAGCAAAAAGTGGATTGAAACTGAATGTAAAATCTTGAAAGCTTTTTTGACTTGTTTGCCAGATATAAAACCTTGTTTTTACTAAGTTACCAAATTAAATAGTTATTTGTGCAATATGTGCAACCAGTTGGATAAAACTATAGGTATTAACTTATTTGGAAATTCTTCGAAAATTAAAGTTCACTTTTTTAAGTTGCCAAATTTTTTCTTTCCACGTCAGTAGGTTTTTGCCTCAATCACTGTTCGCTGTTGCATCAGGTCTTTGAACAACCACCAAATAAAAAAATATCGATGGGTTTGAGTTCCGGCGAAAGTGCTGGCAATTCGATCGATTCTCCACACCTGATCCATCTTTCGAGATATGTGGTGTAGTGTTCAAACGCAGATACTTATAGAAGTGGAAAGAAAAATAAAGCAAGAATATTCAAGTAGTTGCAGACAAATGAAACTAATTTTTTAAGACGTTGTCGATTATGTATTCAGGTTGGAAGAAAGGGGTTTGAAAATTTACTGTGAAAAATCATTTTTCAGTAATTCGTAATTTTATTTCTCATCAGAATAGTCTGTTTCCCAACTAGCCATTATGATTTTTATTTCTGTTCACTTTTTAAATATCAGTAGTGAAACCAAAATTATTTTAAAATGACAGCTACGTATTTATTTTACAAGAAATTCAATCACATTTTTCAGTTTAATTCGCCATATCAGTGATAAAATGCAGAATCAAATCATCGAGCTTCAGACGTGTTTCAATATTTTATAGTCTATCCGCCTTCGAAGGCTAATTACAATAAAAATGATTAAGTACTATTTTTCCTTATGATATTGATAGTTACGGATTATGTATAGTTATTTAACTTGTCCAGAAGCTTCATGAATCAAGAAAAAATTTTGAACTCTTCTGATAACCTCGAAATTGAAGTCGCTTGATATTTTTCTGCTTTCGATATACTGATATCATCAAATTATTGCGATCATCTCAAATACCATAGTGGTGAATTAAAAGTTTTATGAAGCACTAATCAGGCACTCAATATTTCACGTTGTTTCATAATTGATGCTTCCAATTTTTCGCTAACTTCACGCTTGGCAAAAAACGAAGTTTCGATTATAGTAAAACTAAAAATAATCTTGCAATAATCAAACAGAACGGAGAATGGAAGTCTAATACGGATGTTGAAGGTTACTCGAAGAATTACACAATTAATAAACAAAAGTTTGTCTTAAACGTTCATGGAGAAAATTGCATGGAAAATACCCTAAATGATGATACATTAGGTTCTTAATTTTTCTGGGAATAACAAAATAAAAACATTTTGAATATTTTCACTTTCAATTTATTCTTATATTTGATGTTTCATATTCTTCAATATAATACGAGAATATCTAATTTCTACATGGATACTGGGGTTCAGCTCGATAAAAATCATCTTGTTCCCTTTGACATCTATATTGGTATTTGTAATCATTTTCTTCTTCACAACAATCATCACAAAGATAATCACCACTGTTACTATCCTCAGTTTCTTTTATAACGTGAGATTTGTTGTTGCATCTTTTCCATTTTACTTTATAATGTCTCTCGAATTTTTTTCGACTGAACACGCAATCTTTTCTTCCCAAATCCTTCATCATTTTTTCGATGATATCTTGAAATCTCTTCAGGTAGTTCTTTAAAGCTTGCTTTGGTAATTTCTTGACCTTATATTTTCCACACCATTTTGGACAACAAGATGGCGGATCTGGGCCTAGACATTTGTTACAGGCCTCACTGGTAATAGGGCAATTACCTTCAGGAGCATCATGAAGATCATAATAATCGTATATTTCTATGCCGCAAACATTTTCGACTGCAACACAGCATCTGAAAATTGAATAGATAAAATCGAAATTTCAGTGAGAAGATCAAATTCAGCAGAGCTTTAGTGAATACATTCATATAACAGAACCAGCTGACTCGACGAAGTTGTTTTTTAATAATGCTTATTCTGCTATTAAGTAGCTACGCTTGCTCAGCATGTTTATACAGGGTGTCCCGTAACTCAACGACAAGCCTGTACAAATATATCAGTGTTCGAAAATATAATCAGCATGAAATTAATATAAAGAAACCCCTTCCATACTCAATTCTGTTCACTTTTACTCACTGCCTGCAACAACCCGAATCAACCTCGGGAAAATTTCTTTTACATTTCCTTCTACATAATATTGATTTACTCTTTTCTTCTTCGAATTTGATGAAACAGTTATCAGCCAACATCTTCTTCAACTTCGTTAAGGCCTGTCCCCAGTTTCCACGAGCTTCTGTTATATAGAAGGAATTGTAAGGAAACCTAGAAATGGGTCCGTATGGTACAGTGCATTCCATACCGTTCAGCCAGCAGACGGCTTTGTATCTGTCTTCTGGAGTTAAAAGATCAAGCCTTCTCATTCGTCTTAGAATCCTTATCAGGTCTCTCACGTTGTACCAAGGATCGTCCATGTGATATTCCACATCTCCTACGAAATTGCTGTAATATCCTCGATCTTTGCGCCAACGTTGAGTCGGCATATTTTGTTAATTGCACCAGAGATTTGTTAAATTTTTCTCATCAGATAACTCCTCAAGAAAGATTTCATCAGGAAGAATAGAAAACTGAAAGAAGTTTTAAACTATAAATTTTGATTCTTCGGCAGTTTGCGGTTTAATGTCGGCATTTATTATAACCTTCCTTAAGTCATAACCATCCAAAAGTCATAAACATGAAACATAAATTGTGATGTCATAGAGTTGATTGGAATTTGTCGAAAATTTCTAGATTAATCATAGAATTATTTGAGATTAGTGTGTGCATAGAATCGATTCTGTTTTACAGGTTTGGCAACAAGTGGACTTTTTCCGGTGCTTTTCGTTAAATGTCGCCACACAGTATTTATGTTCAATTGACAAGCTTTATTTTATATTTGCGCTTTACATTTGAATATACCAGGTGAAACACAGCAGTACAGTACTCTTCAATTCAATGGAAATATATAATAATATATTATATAATATAATTATAATGACCAAGACAAAGAGTTCGACTTCAATTCCCGATAACATTTATTGAAAAAACTATAATTCTGAGATACTTTTGTTTAAATATTTTAATGACTTTTGATCCTCAACATTGAGATAACCGTGAAATTACTAGCTTATTTGCATCAAATTGCAGTTTGCATCATGATTTCACCTGAAGACCTATCCAGAAATGTATATGTTTTTGCAAGTCTGTTGATCTTAGTTTGTGTAATAACCCTTATAGGATGGATCGCACAGTATATTTGTTGGATGATAAGTATATCCAAAAAAGCAAACAATATTCCTGGAATGAAAGGACTCCCATTCTATGGATTAAACTTGGAGTTTGCGGTAACATCGAATGAAGGTCAGTATACAATACAGTATGTCTTTAAAAGAGTTCACCTTCAATAACTCAACAACGAATCAGTCAACATGATCTGAGATCCACAACTTGTTTTTACTAGCAACCCCCTGAAGAAGCTAACAACCTCATAAGAAATTTGCACAGGGAAAGTCGGTAATTTTGTAGCACGATTGTATGCATGGATTCTAGTTTGAACGACTGTGCGGTTTGTGTTCTTAAAGTGAATATTCACAATGTTGCATGGTTTTTTTATGTTATTATGGGATCGATGAAACTAAATAAAATAGAGATGTTCTAATTAATTGTATGATTTCTATTGAAAGAAATTTTTTTAAGAAAGAGTATTTACCAAAATTCACCGTAAATGTTTGAAATGCTTGCAAACTAAAACTACACCTAAAACACACGTGCTTTTTCTCAAAGTACCCCGTATTTGTCTAATCAACCATTTCATTGAGTATCTCAAACTTTTTCAATAATCACTTAATCACTTCAATACACCTAAAGAGGCATAATAAGAATATTAGAGTATTCATTCAATAGATTCTCTCATTTTCAGATATATTAGATAAATTGAGCGCATATTGTGGCATCAGTTATCCAATTTGCAAATTCTGGTTGGCCAATGCATTCACGGTTGCAGTTTCCAAACCTGAGTACATGGAAAAAATTCTTTCAAGTAAGGAATGCTTTGAAAAGAGTGAATTTGTTTATCAACCTGTGAAAGTAATTATAGGAGAAGGACTAGCAACTGCTGCATGTAAGTGTATACTGGAGAATTATCATTATACAGGGTGTCTCATTCAAAAGTACTAACCCTCAATAACTCAAGAATTTTCGAAAACACTCATACAGTTTGATTTTTGAGGACGGGGACATGCTCTGAGATGCAAAGCTTGTTTTTACTAGCAACCATAATTGATATATTAAAATTAACAAGCAAAAACATTAACACAATTCAGAAAAGCTCTGACGTGAGATCAGGAACTTTTGCGGGCTTATTCTATTCGTACCATAGGACAATGTGATACAACTAAAAGGTCTTTCAACAAGACTTGTCACACAGCCAATGAGACGATCAATTTATTGCAAACTAAATTTGCTGATCGTATGATTTCACGAAATTCAGCTGTTGAATGGCCAGCCAGATCATGTGATTTAGCACCACTGGATTATTTTTGTAGGGCTATCTTTAGGACAGAGTCAATACAGAACCAATCGAATCGATTGCAGCTTTAAAATTCAAAATCTGTGATGTGCCAGCCGAAATAGACCCGACATTCTACCAAATAGTGATTAAACATTTCGATGAAAAACTTTACTTCTGTCAGCGTAGTCATGGTGGACATTGGCCAGATATCATTTTACATTCACAGTTGCCGAACTTTTCTTTTAGTAATATAATAAAATTCTACATTTTTTGTTTTATTCTGTATTAAAAAAAAAGTTCTTCTTCAAAGATCCTCTACAACCGCCACAAAGAATGAACAAACCTATTATCTCAAATTAAAAATAATCACACATAGTTTCCATCCTTATGTTTTTTTCAGATACAAAATGGAGAAGAAGTAAAAAAGTATTGCAGCCGTTTTTCCATATAAAGAATCTACAAGGTTTTATTCCAAAATTCAACGCCAATTCAACAACATTTATAGATATTTTGGACAAATGCGTTGGAGACCCTGACGTGGATATATTTGAAAAATTCTTTTTATGCACTATGGATAATATATGTGGTATTATTATTAGTATTTTGATATATAATTATTCCAAAAAAAACATTTTTATAATCGTTAAATTTTCCAGACACCAATTTGAACTTCCGTGCCGATGCTCAGAACACTTCCTCAGCTTACTGTCATTGGCTTGATAGGTAATCCCAGAATACTTAGTTATAATTAGTTCATGAAAAAATACATCCGATAATGATGATAAATTTTGTAAGCCCGTAAACCAAGCGGTTAGTTCCATACAGCGATTAGAGTAATAATGCCGACAGCTCAATGTAGCGGATAGGTCGATATAACGAAGAGTAATGCAGCTGACAGATCAATGTAGCGCATAGGAAAATGTAGCGGATAGAAGTATGTAGCGGATATATCAATGATACGACAGATAAACTCTTTCACAAAAAATATCCGGAATTTTGAAATTAATCGAAAAAATAATATGTACATTTTTGGAATCACCTTCAAAATATGCCCCATTCGAAGCGATACACATGTGGCAACAATTTTTTCCAATTATGGAAACATTTAATTGGCGCATTCAAGAATGGCTTTTTGTTCCTTGTGCGAATATTCTTTTATGGAGTCGAAACTGATTACCCGCATCGATAATTTTAGTCTGGAAAAAGAAAATAGTCACACGGAGCTAGATCAGGCGAATAAGGTGGCTGCTCGATGGTATTTATCGAAAATTTATTCTTAAAATCGTTAATGATCGTGGCTCGATTAGATGATGCGTTATCGTCACATGCATATCAATTTCCTTGTTCATCTTTGCATGTAAGTAAAGTCATGTAAGATAGAGTATCAATGAATTCATGTTTGACGAGTTAATTGACTGATAAAACCTGAAATTTCACATGTATATTTTAAAATTACCAGTAACAGCATGTATATTACTATGCATTGATGAACTTTGAGTGATAGAGATAATGTACGTTTCAAATTAACTAATTTTACAGAATGATGAACTATAGTGTGAATCGAATTCTGAAGGCAATTTATAGAATCGACCTGATTTATAATTTGACGTTGAAAAAGAAAATAGATTATTTCAAAGACAAGATTCTAGGTTTTGGGAATTGGGTAAGTAGCTTGGTACATGTTTAAAGATTTCACCCAATTCCTTTGTCTTAGATTTTGGAAGAAAAAAGACGGAACTTCGAAGATAAGATGATGGAAATCAACGTCGAAACATTCCTTGAGTTGGAGAAAGGTGAAGTATTTATCAACATAAACAGCATTAGGGTGGATACACACTATCACTACAGATATCATTAGGTTGTCACTGAATAGTGCTTTTTCAGAGCAACAAGGACGAAGTTTTTTGAATCTCCTCATTGCGGAAGCGTATAAAGGTTCTGGATTTGAGGACCAGCAAATTTTGGATGAAATAAATACTTTCATCATTGCCGTAAGTTGAAATTTGGAAGGAAATTAAACACAAAGAATGATGCTTAATTTTATTTTAGGGCTCAGAAACAAATTCTCTCGCCTTAGCATATTGTGTGGTCATGTTGGCTATGCATCCGGAATATCAGGTGATTTTTAAAGTGCATCATTAATTAATTATACTTCATCAAGGAAATATTGATACGAGGGGTTGCTTTTCATATTTCGGGATCAAAGAAGAAAAACAGATATTAATAATCGAAAATCGCTTTATTGATTTTCAAAATATTCCCCATTAAGCTCTATACACTTTTCCACGCGTTTGAAACAATCGTAGCATTTCATGATTTTCAATTTTTTCCCAGCAAAAAGCTTACGAGGAAGCAATAGCTGTGCTAGGAGAAGATAGAGAATTGGCATTTGAAGATTTACCAAAGTTCGAATTTTTAGAAATGATCATTAAGGAAACTCTACGATTATTTCCAATTTTTCCTCTAGTGATGAGAATGGCTTCAGCTGACGTCAATCTAGGTAAGTCAAATCGGTGATTTTTTCCTTCTTTGCGAGCTATCGTTTTGTCCAAATGTCGGTAGTTTTAGAATATTGAGCTGAAAATGATCTCCATCAATAAGGATCGACTTGCTGATAAGATTCCATGATCAAAGCATCTGAAATTTGGTTTCCTGAATAACAATATCACATCCGTCCGATAAATCGCTGAATTCAAAGGTTTTCTTTTATATTAAGTCATCTTTACCTCTGTAGGCTCCTCCCTGGCGCACACTATTTGGACTCATCAGTATAGCGAGTGTGCGCCGTGCGATAGACGCTGGGGATTTGTCGAATCTCTAGAATTCAATCTAACCACTAAGATGTTGACACACGATATGTGGCGACTTATGAAGGATCGCCATTCAAGTTATTCGTTATTGGAGGTCTAATCTGGCTTAACTATGTTCTCTGCTAATTTCTAGAGTATTTCTGTGGTATTTCTTTTCCTGAGGGTTTCTGTACACTACTAATAAGATCTGAATTGAAAAGATTGACCTCAGGTAGCATGTATCCAATCTGACCGTTCTCTATACAATCAGTTGTGAAATAAAGAAATTATCTCAATATAATGAAAGTTTATTAGAGGTGTCCGATAAATTGAAATAAATTCCAGGAGATTTTTTTTTTCATTTCATTTATTCATTAGCAATCAGAATACAATAAAATAATTCTATAAGCTAATCAGATGTCTGTAGAGCATGAGGCTCTGAAGTGGGTTTATAGGGTCTTCTCCAATGAAAAGACCCCTTCTGTCCTACTTAAGGTCTGCTGGCCAATTCCTTTTGAGTCTTCGTGTGGTGTGTGGTTCTAGCAATGGCTGTAGAAGGTCGTTCATGTGTCCGTGTAGTTTGTCGTGGTGTTTCTGGCTCTTTTCCTTTATGACGTCCATAACATAAGGTATTTTTAGATCTTCGTGCAATCTTTGATTGGTCACATACCATGGTGCATTTGCTATCATTCTTAGTATTTTCGATTGGTTTCTCTGTACTATAGATACGTTGGACTTAGAAGTACATCCCCACAGTTCAATACCATATGTCCAAATAGGTTTTATGACTGCTTCGTATATGAGAAGTTTGTTTTCCATCGACAATTTAGATTTCCTGCCTATGAGCCAATACAGCTCTTTAACTTTCAGGTCTATTTGCTTCCTTTTTTTAACCACGTGTTCCTTCCATGTTAATTTGTTATCTAAGTGAATTCCCAAATATTTTGTATTATTTGATACTGGTAACTGAATGTTATTTAACTGAACAGGAGGGCATTGTCCTTTTCGAAGCGTAAAATTGATTTGCATTGATTTTGTCTCATTGATCCTGATTTTCCATTTGTTGAGCCATTCTTGTATTTTATCAAGGTGCGTTTGTAAAATATTGGATGCTTTTCAGGATTTTTGTCGGTTGCAAATATTGCAGCATCATCTGCGAATGTTCCGATTGTTGTGTTAGCACATGTGGGCAGGTCTGCTGTATACACCAAATATAGAAACGGACCAATAACACTCCCTTGAAAAACGCCTGATTGTATGGGATAAAGATCGGATACTTTATCGTTGACCCTTACTCTAAAGCTTCTTCCGGTAAGATAAGATTTCATCAGTAGGAAATAGTATAGCGGTAGACACTTTTTGATCTTGTATAACAGTCCTTTGTGCCAGACTTTATCAAAGGCTTGACTGACATCCAAAAAAGCAGATGTACAGTATTTTTTGTCTTCCAGGGCTTTGCTGATTTCACGGCTTATTCTGTGAATCTGTTGTGTGGTGGAGTGATGAGCTCTAAAGCCAAACTGGTGTTGGCTTTAGAGGTGTGTTGTTCCTGGTGTTGAGGAATTATTTCTTGGTTGTTGGTATCTGACTTTATTCTCAACAGCAATAACTTTTCCAATATTTTTGACAGAATCGGCAGTAAGCTGATTGGTCGATATGAGGAAACATCATTTGGATTTTTGCCTGGTTTTGGAAAGAGAATTATTTCAGCATTCTTCAGTTGATCAGGGCAATAGATACTCCAATCTTTAATGACGCAAATATACAACGCTATTCTAAGACAAAACTAAAAAAGTTCTCCATTTGAATTTTCAAATTTACCGATTTCTTGATTCTAGATGATTATGTCATACCAAAAGGGAGTTCAGTGCTTATTCCTATCATCACCCTGCATAGAGATCCAAAATACTGGAAGGACCCTCTTGAGTTCAACCCATACAGATTTCTACCTGATGAAATCGACAAAAGTAAATCTTCGGCTTACATGCCATTTACCAAAGGCCCAAGAGTTTGCATAGGTGAGTTCCACAACGATTTTTCATGAAACTGCTTCAAACTGGTTGAATTAAATTTCTCACTTATATATCTTATAAAAATTTGAAGTACATATATATTAGATCAGAAGTTAGGGTGCTAGAAAGGTATTGTGCTCTTATGCAGGGATCGCCTCAATACAGTAGACGATACTTTGAATACCTTATATATTTGTGAATTCAATCACAGTAGGGATGCAATTTCATTGAAAAATCTTGGAATCTTAGTAGAGTATCCAATGATGTTGTTCTCAAATGTCGATTCTAGGTTTGAATTATTCGCAAATGATGATGAAGGAAATTTTAAGCAAAGCCATAAGAAAATTTGAATTCAAAACCGATTACAAAAGTGTGGAAGATTTTGGAGTGATGATGAAGATAACGTTGAGACCCAAAGAAACTTGGAAGGTTACTTTGAAGCGAAGAGCATAACAACACAACTTGAATATGTCAAAATTATGACTGTTTTTTGTTCATGAAAACAATAAAATCGATTGGAATAAATGTATTTTTTTTTTAAGACCAATACATAAATATATTTTCCACGAAGTAAGATCAAGAAATATTCACATACTAACACATTTCACGTAGAAAAAATTAAAGCAGTGATTCTCTATTGATATTATAACGAGGCATGTTAATTGATTACTTTCCATTATCATATTCTCCTTTTCATTGTAACTGAACTCATATCACTTCTTCTTTACATTTTTTATCCTTTAATTTAATAGTTTTATCTTCATATTTAATAGGTTTTTATATTCATTTATTGCGTGTACGTGTCGTCCTCTATTGAGTGGTTTATTACAAAATCGTGAAGGTATCTTTATGCAGCAGATAGAGACATCTATGTTGTGCCCAAGGCTTTCTATAATGCATCATTGCATGAAAAAAATTATCATTTTACAATCCTATAATGATGAGTCGTTCAGAAATGATTCACACCATTGTTTATATATCGATAAATGTCCACACCAATCTCAAACATTTAGCGGTGAAGAATTGATCTCAAGATATCCAATTAGTTATGTAACTCACTGAAAGAGGGAGCGAAATCAATGGATATTAACAGTTGAAGAAACCGTTAGGTGCCGCTATCGGCGTTCATGATCGATTATGAAAATGCATATCGCAAAGGAAAGGGGTTTTTTGAGCGCTTCACTTTTTTGAGCACTTGCTCATATCTAAAAAAGTGTTAAGATGAGCTTCCTTTATAACTCCTAGCATAATCCTCGGAGCAAGTTGTAACAGTACATCTTTAAGAAATAAGTTTTATTTCATACTTTATATCTCATAAGATATTCGTCGTATTTAAATAAAAATTTGTGCATGTATAGCCGTTATTGATATCTCAAGTTTCATCGTTTTTCATCTTTCACCTGAAGATATGAAGCTCCTGACCTAACGTCCGTGCTTTTCTTATATTTTTTCATAGAATTCACAATTTTGAATATTTTCGAAAAGTCGAAGACAAAATTGAACTTGTTCACTGTGCTTAGTCAAGAATCCAGGCAGTTTCAACTCATTCGATAAATGCGTGCTCTGCAGTTCCAAACAAGTTGAATGATAGAAGAGAATGGGAAGCTGTTAATGTGAGAAGACATCTCAGTGTGAACCGGAACAAATGGTCAATGACTATTGCGTTGAATGGGGATAAATGGTGACTTAGCGAGTGCAAATAGTACAGATCTTTTAGGCTTGCTTTAATCCAGCTTTGCAGATTAGCTGCATTGTTCGTCCCATCCTAGTTTATTAAACTGTTCTGCACACACATTAGTCTATCCATAGATGATGCTGCAGGGGTGGCGATAAAATTTCTATCATCGGGGTAGAATAGCGAAGAGATGACAGTTCCGCCATATTGGTACGCGATTTTAAATCATATTAAATTTTGACATTTATTCAATGTTTCATCGTCTTTGTGTACCTTAATAAAGTATTGATTATATAAATGAATGCAGTCAAATTACACAGATTCCTTTCAAGTATTTTTTCAAATTTGCTTATTAACCAAAGCATACATTCGATTGGAAGTTAACATGATCTGAACCTAATTTTTCCGCCACATTGGTGCTACTTTTATGCCATTTTGTTCTTGCTCGATTGCATGTCATGTCGTCCTCTTTATTATATCCCGATGATATTTCACTCATGTACAAAAATGTACAAAAAAAGCCGTGATATTTCCAAAAATTAATTGCTATGACTCCACCTTCAACCAAATAACATCAATTGTTTAGCAAAAAAACAGTAAAACATAAATTAAACAAATATATACAGTTGAATGATTGTTTGGGCTATTAACATCATCTTCTATCTTTATCAAGGAGGAAAAGTAAAAAACAAATCAAATATTCCTCTAAGACCAATTGTGAACTCAAGAAATTCAGCATGCCACCAATTGGCTAAATTTCTGCTGAAAATTATATCACCATTAAAAAGTAAGTCAATATCGATGATAAGAAACACAAAACACTTCATAGAAATAATGAGACATCAAGAAATCATGGAAGAAGACGTTATGGTCAGCTTCGACATCACCAGTTTATTCACTAATATTCCGACAGATAAAACACTTATCATAGTTAGGAAAAAGCTTGAAGAAGATCAAACCCTTAGTGAAAGAACTACACTAAGCGTGAATGCAATTACGGAAATGCTTTCTATTTATATTGAAACAACATATTTCCAATTTGAAGACATCTTTTATCAACAAGAATTTGGAATGGCCATGGGTTCACCAATTTTAGCTGATTTATATATGGAAATTTTTGAACAGAAGGCATTAGAAAAATATGTACTTAAACCCAAACTGTGGAAAAGATATGTAGATCACAATAGATGATGGTAATAGCCCGAACAATCATTCAACACGAGCTCCATCATCAACAATATCTCGTCATCAAATATATACAGGGTGAGTCTTTTTTCCCATACCGTTTTTCCATATTCGGGTGGGTTAAAAAGTTATAAGCATTTTAAGTTTTCACATTGGGCAAATACGCCTCTGTAGTCCAGTTTAGTTTGAATGAAAATTACCTTCCACAGCATCTATTGAATCTAAATGAATCACTCATTCATGTTTCATCAGATGATTTTATCGATTTAATTCCTTTCAACTCGAAATATCAAAAATAGATCAATTTAGGAAAAAAGATGACGAATGAGTTTATCTGCAAAAAAGACTAATGATTCTAGTACAAGATACGGACCTTTAGTTCAAGTGATATTTTTTTTTCATTCAATTTAACCAATCTGTACATTAGTAGTGAGAAACCCACAAGAACTAGAATAAATCTATTGATGCCAAGATAAGCATGACTTTTATCAAAAACCTTCTACAAGATATATAGCGATAATTTGAATATTACAGGTGAAATTTCAACACCCTGTATCTTTTGAATGGGGCCAAATTTGGAAAAATGTTATAGGAAGAAAATGTTTCTTTTGACGTCAAGAATCTATGGTTAAAATTAACGCAATGGCCAGACTCACCCTGTATACAGGGTGAAGCTAAATAAGTGTAAAATATTTAAGGAGGTGATTCCTCATCGAAAAAAAGATAGGATGTTTCCCATAAAGGAACTTCATTGGAGCATCCCTTGTTTAGATACAGCCCCTCAAAGGGACTACATGACATTTGTATAACAATTTTTTTCGCAAGCACCAAAAAAGTTACAATATTGAAATTAACCTAACGTTTCCTACTAGCAAAAAGACACTTATCTAGTTATTTATTTGGTTTACCCATTGGTTGTAAGGGTGGGAAACGCAACCCCTAAAGTTTATTTCCAATGTAACTTTTTGTTTTATTATTTGTTTACCATTTAAAAATTTATTTCCGATAGCCTGTTTCATTCTAAGCAAAAAATGTCTCATGAGAGTTTTGCCCAAAATAAACCAGTTCGCAGCAAAAATTTTCGATGAGGAATCACCTCCTTAAGGAGTTAAGTATAGGAGTCCGTAGCAACCTATATTTTCAAATTTATTCTTTGTGAATCGTTTTGGCGCAGTTCCAGAAGACGTAAATATACTAAAAACTGAAGCTCAAAAAACAGCAAAGTCTAAATGGAGTGTTTGGAGACAATAACCTCATTTTGAGATAAAAAAAAATTTATACTCAATCATGACACTCTAGTAATTTAACTTGGATTTATTTTATAAAGCTGGGCCTACAATAGGAGTAAGAAGAACGGCAAAGAATATACAGTGCACTGTTAAAATTATATGGAATATTACGGCGAAATTACTGATGGACAAGTATTTCAAATATTAGATATAATATAAAAATAAATCCCTTTGAAAAAAATGAGTTTAAATCAGCCAAAGATGCAAGAAAAGCCAAGAGAATAAGTTTACAAGGTATCGACAAACCCAAAGAAGCGTCGGCTTTTTCGACGTTTAATGAGTTGAAAACACTTATCTATGCATGCGACGAGTTAACTCCTGAGGGCCTGCAAAAAAGAAACAACTTTTTTCGAAGAGGAAAACGACAACCTTAGAGGAAAAATATGTTAATTGAAAGATCTGAAAAATGTATAAGGCTTGTAGGTGAATATATTTGAAAAGAAAAACAATTCCGCGACTTAACAACATCCCCTCATATTTCGAAAATCGTCTTGTAATTTGGGACAATCCCTTTTCCTGCTCACAACAAAAGGCATCTTTCATTCCTCTGAGATTGAACGGAGGCACGCCACTGCATAAGAAAATTCCTGGTCCGCCATTCCGAAATGTAGATGTAGGTTCGCATGGTGAGATGATGAGATTCCTGGTTGTCAATTGAATCAGTCTTCCCTTTTATCTCCCTCAATTCGTTTAACTATTCAGAAGAGGGAATATCAATTCACTGGCACTGCCCGAAGGCCTTTATTGAAATTTCGGCCGTTTCATTAACTTTATTGTTTGGCTTTTTCTTAATAGCTTCTTGGGGTTCTTCGATTGAAACTGAGGAAGTTGTCGATGGGTGACCTAATTCTTTTTTCGCTGGACTTGCAGATTGATGGTAATCTTGGAATCTTACGCTCGATAAGTATTCAGGAGTTGGGATTCAATTCGAGGAAATTGAGTATTCCAGTCTGGCTTCAAGTTCTCAAGATAGAATTTAGTTTTAGCTCGAATGTTCTTGTTGAGCGAGTAAATATTCAAACTATAACCAAGCTCTAAGCAATCTGTTCAGGGGAACGGGAGTCTTATCGCGTACTCTGGAACAATATGAAAAAAAAAACAATGGCCTCGAAGAATGCACAAACCTATATCTCGAATAAAAACAAAGTTGCATAATACAGGTTGCTTATGCTACCTTCATGTCAATGCGTTAGATTTTCCTCCGAATGAGAGGTCCTAGTGATGAAGACAAAAATTGATCGCTCGCTCCTGTTTGTGTACCCATATTATCTATGTTGTTTTTTAAACCATCTCCTTATTCCTAAGGTTACCACGCCCTGACGAAGCCAATCAGCAGAAACTCGTGTCGGCAAGTGCTATCTTCATTCATTTCCTTCTACTTCTTGTGGATTCACCCGATATACCTTTTCTACACTGCTCAACAATTGATAGGGATCACTTACTTTTTCTAAATTTATTTCTGAAATATTCGCTCCAAGATTATAAATTTAGTCAGATATCAGATTATTTTCAGTTGATAATATGGTTCACTTGAGAAAAGAATGAAAAAATGGAAAGAAGGAGAGAAAAAAAGACTTTATTAGGAACACTCAAAATTCTGTGTTTGAATAATATAAAAATTTTATGATGAAACCACAAGAAGGCTGAAGTTTCGATTAAGTTTGTACCTAGTTGGTCCCCACGAGCTCGTCTCAAGCATTCTACCCTACGAGGCATACTTTCAATCAAACGATTTATAAAATTTTGGAGCAAATTCGTCCAAATATCACGTAAAGCGTTAGAAGGGTCCTCCAGGTTATTGATCGGTTGTTCTAAGGTTGACAATTGTCTAGACATCTCAGACCAGACATGTTCGATGCAATTCATGTCTGGAGAGCGAGCTGGCCAGTCCATCCTATCAATAACATGAGTTTCTAGCGCTTCATTAACCAGGCGACTACGGTGTGGACGGGCATTATGGTCAATTAAAATGAAATTCTCGCCCAAGGTAGCCGCAAACGGAACAATTATGGGTTCAATAATCATATCGTGATATCTCTGGCTGGTCATTGTGGTGTTCTGCAGAACAACCAACTCTGTGCGTTGGTTCAACCAAATGCCTCCCCATACACATATAGAACCTGCGCCAAAAGCTGTTGTGGGTACCATAAACTGTTCTGCATACCTTCGACCTCTTTCCCTCCAAGCAAGAATACGTCCATCGGAGTTGACCAAAGGAAATCTAGACTCATCCGTAAATAAACATCGGCTCCAATCTTCAACTGTCCAATTGCGGTGCTCCTCAGCCCATTGCCGTCGATGAACCCGGTGTTCCCTATTCAAACGGGGATGTTGTACCCTCCTACGTGCTCTCAAACCACGAACATGTAGTCGTCGTCTTACAGTCTGATTCGAAATTAGAACTCCTGATGCAATTCTTAGTGATCTATTGAGCCGCGACGCCGGGTAAGTGGGATTTCTCCTATAGCATTGAGGATCAAGAGACGATCTTGGGCAGCTGTTGTACTGCGCTGGCGACCTCCCCCATGAACATAAGCTACTGAGTCGTATTGGATGTACCTATTCCAAGCCCGACTCACGACACTTTGCGAAACATTCAACCGCCGGGACACTTCTCGCTATGACAAACCTTCCTGTATACACCGTTTGATTTGGTCCAGTTGCACAGGAGCCAAACGTCTTCTCGGCATGACTGATAAGCTGATATTGTTCTCATTTCTTCAATTATGGTCACCTTATGTGTTCGAACGAGAGAAAAAAACAGATTTAATAACAAATACCACTTTCCTTTTCACTCCACCTGTAAGAGCCTATAGAAAATAATCGATTTTGAGAAAAGAGCCGATGGAGTGAGGAAAAATTTTATATAATCAACTCAAAACTACTTCATTTTTCCTTAGAGAACATATAATGTACAGATATTCACGAGATAACTTGAAAAAATACAAATGAAGAGAAGTTCATAAGTGATCCCTAGCAATTGTTGATCAGTGTATATAAATCATGAACATTTTACAAATTTCGATGTGGCTTAACTTAACAACAGTGCATCGATGAACTCAATTTAATATTTGGCGATGAAGCTCCATCAAGGACCATTATCGATGGTATAATGAATTCAACCGATATCGTAGTTCGCTCCATGATGAATTTTGTTTAGGTCGTTCAAAAGTTGTGTTTCAGAAATCCATTGATGCTTTGCGCCAACTGATATTGCAAGATCGTCATGTATCGTGACATTGAGACAACCTTTGCTTTAGTTGGATCATGATACATTTGATCGTCAAAAAAATTGGACCCCACACAATTTTTCAATCGCTCGAAAAAGGCTAGTGTCGATTGGTCGAAAGAAATGCTCCTAAAATACGATGGCGGTGCTTCGAAGCACGTCTATGACATCGTGACAGGTGATGAATCGCGTACGAGTCCGAAAGTAAACAGCAGTCGACTGTATGGGTGTTTCAAGATGTGCAAATGGTCGCCTGTTTTTTCATAGTCATCCGCCGTATAGTCCTGACTTGGCACCGCACGACTTCTTTTTATTCCCGTACGTAAGAAATAAAATGAGAGTGCTTCGACAATTGGTTCAAACGCATGTAAAAAAGAATAGATCTTAATGTAGTATATAACATTACTAGCAAGGTAAGAAATTTTTACTGGCTCAAGGAGGTAACTGACTCGCCTGCGACTCGTCAGTTATATCATCTATCCGCCAGTAAAAATCTCTTACCTTGCTAGTAATGTTATTTACTATTCATATATTCTAAAACTGATTCAATAATCCTATAAACTATCAGTTGACCCTGACAATGAAACAGACCGCATGACTATCCAAATCAGTAGATCCGCACGATCATCTGAACATGTCAATTGCACGACGTCACTCATGTCAACATCCGAGTAGAAAAACTGTGAAGATCAGTGATCTGATCGATGGTATCAAACGTTAGGAGTAAAAAGAACTCAATTTTTCCACAAATGCTCGATCTCTTTTATGAACAAACATGGTTATATATCTATAACGATATTCCATGAATGCAAAATTTCACCCCTATATAATAACGTCCTGATTATACCCATGGAAGTCATCAATTATATCACTTTCAAATCCTCTGAACTCGAACAGAATGTGTCCTTCCAACTGAGAACGAATCAGGCCCATTCGAATTTCTGACGTTTAAAATTCAATAGCATTAAATTGAGTGGGAGGGTGGATAGCTTTCCTGACACTCGGATCGAGTTAAGAGGATCTTTATTTAATTTTGTGCCAAACAGTTTCATCAGAGGGGATCTGATTGCAATTCAGCACAGACGAGGGTTCCATTCCGTCAGTTATAGAAACTAAGCTGCTCTTGATGTTCGAAGACAATTTCTTTGAAACCTTTGTAAGGTTTCTGGAAAGAGAAACTTTAACTGGATAGATTGTATCTATCTAGTTACTACGATTGTTTTTTATTGATAATACAAACAGGAATTTCAACCCAAAATAGTATTCACAATTCAACAGTAATACTGGCAAATATTTTCCAAACAGAAATTGAACTGTTCGAGCATTCCTATCGAAAAAACTTATTTCGTCTGTAATTTCGTCTGTTTCGTTTTCAAATGGCCACCCTGTATATTGGGAGGTCGACGGAAAAATAAAATATTTCGCAACTAGCGATGAGAAGTAAATTACGCCATTGATTTTGAAAAACACAGATTCATTACAAGACTAAACTACTTGAACTATGCACTCCTTTACCTGTAAGTCATTGAAATTGATATACATACTACATATTATGAAGATCAATAGATTTATGATTTTGGTAACTTTAACACGTGAATGGAAAAATTATTTATGAATATTAATGACACAATTCGAACAATTATTAATATTGAAGTCAGCGGACTCAGAAGTTTTTTGTGAAGCATTAATTTGGGTATTGCCATTGTTAAATTCTCCAAGAATCTTTTGTTTATTAATTAAGAAATTCTAAAAGTAACCTTCATCAACCCTATTAGAATTTCATCTTGCATGCAGCTACAGAATCCGCGAGCAGAGTAAAGGATGACCGCTGAAAACAGTGATCAGTAGGTTGTCACGGTTTCAAAATTCCCGCTCCAGTTAGTACCTGCCAACCGAACTGGTGGCGTTAGTCGCAGTAGTTTACCAGCTTATCTCGTACGTTTCGATGGTCGCCGTTGTCGGTGGTCTTAGTCTGTGCATGTGACGTAGGTTGTCAATTACATCGTTCTTCCCGCATTTTTGGATGAAATGTCCTGGAGTAATTAATCGCAATTTTGCGGATCTGAACAGGATTTTAACTGAAGCCCTGAGAGAAATCTTATCATGTTGGTTTGGTTTGTTCGTTGGTGAGATTTTTGCGCTTTAGCGGAGTGGCGTATTTGTTTGGGAAAACGACGTGGGATTGGTGGGTTAACCTATGTTTGTCACGAGGTATTTTAGATTTTTGTTCGTATTTTAGCATCATTCTGCTTCGAATTGGGAATTATTATTGTACCGTTGCGAGGTACCGCAGATTCTGAACTGTCTTTGAAGTTTTCGAGCTGTTTGTCTAGGCTGTCTTTGAATCACCGTCGAACTGCCGTGGGAGCTGTCTTTGGGGACCTCCACCAGATTTCGCCATCTAAGATACCACACCTGTCGTCTACCCAGGGCGCATTGCTGTGAGAAATTGTACTACGTTGGCCCAGGAATATCTTTGAGCCCAGTTTCCATCTACGAGACTGTGAGAATGATATCCTTTTGTACTTCAGTCAAGCCACGACCTAGACTGTTATAGAAGGTTAGTCTGTAGAATTTAGTTAAGATTGATTAGTATCAAAGAAGCCCAATTCAGTGAATACTGTTTAGTACATAAAATCCGACCTATCGAGAAGGTCGCTTAGAGCTATTTGTAACGATTACCATCGAGGCTCTAAGTATATACCTTAGGGTGATATTACTGTTTGTTTAGCAAGAGATAAAGCATTATATCGAATATTCGGGTTGTGAAGTAAGAACTAGTTAGTGATCTACCTTCTGTAAGATATATCCTCGTTTGAGGGACCTTGTGTATTTCATTTGGGCTCATTATATTATTAAATAATTGCTCTATATTCTTTCTACCAGCCACTACCTCCCGCTTGTGTGATCGGGCTCGTTTGGCATCCTGAGAGTGCGTTCGTTATTTCTCTCTTTTGCGACCCTGAGATCTTTAGTGTACTTTCCTCTTTTTTTTCTTTGTATTATCATAAAAGAGAGTGGCGCCCTTTATAAGTAGTCTCAGCTCTAGAGCTAGCCGAGGAGGTACTTTGTGCACCCTCTGGAGTCGAGTGGGTTTGGTGACAAGGTATACAAAGAAGGATTTGGCAACTTAAAAAGCTGGGTGATAAATATTTGGCGAATAAATCAGTCAAATACTCCCCTCTCTGGATGTAAGGTTGTCTTAATCTCACGATAGGTCAGATGACGATCTTGCAATATCAGTTGGCGCACAGCATAAATGGTTTTTGGAGCATCAACTGATTTTGGACGATCTTCACGAAATTCGCCTTGGAGTGAACTAGGACCTCTATTGAATTCACCATACCATCGATAAACATCGGTCCTTGATGGAGCTTCATCGCCAAAAATCGAATTAAATTAATCGATGCACTGTTGTTGAGATAATCCAAGTCGAAAATTGTAAAAAATAATCGCACGAAAATGTTAATGAATTAATTCCATTTTTTTGGCGAGATGAATCTTAAGTTACTGTAATCATCACAAATAACGCTCATATGTCAAAAAATCTTACTACGTATAACCTCAAAAATGTCAAGCTTTACTATAGAGCTGTCAGTTGGCAGATTGCAACACTAGGATTTTCCAATCCCGAAATATAATAGGCAACCCTCGTATTGTCTTACAGAAATCAATAAGCATGTTCAGCGTTCTCTCATGAGTGTCAACATAATAAAAACCGGACCGAAGGCGTAGAGAAAGACAAATATGAAACACAAATATGCGAGGAGCTCGCTGATGGAAATACTCCAGCATCCGGAACATGCATTCTACCAGGGCTTGAGTGGAACTCTATTCGCTTCTCTGGAATCGAAGGAGGCCGCTTATGACGTGTTATAAGAATCCAAACAGACGACCCGGATTGAAATATTGAACGCCGGAGTATAAATCTTATTACTATACAGAAAGAGACGGAGTCAACATCGGTTTGACAGTCAGAAGCGCGGCCATGCTTAAATTAAATATTGCGGCAGGGTTGACGTCAAGGGTAGTTTGGGGATGCGTTACCCGATTTCCGGATTTCCGTCGAAAGTTCTGTAGCGTAGATTTGAGCTATGTGAAGTTGGCACACCTTTTTGCCAATATATTGTTCAAAAGTTCAGGATCTTTTATTCATCGTACGACCACATTTGCCCCCTTTTCGTTCTACAGTCTTGCTTCATTCACAGATGTATTCATAGTGACATATTGACAGGTTTATTGGCTAGTAAATATGTATCAGTCATAGTGAGTGAATATTTGACTGATTGCCTGACCGTTATTAAAAGAAAACAAAATTATACAAGGTCTTTGACCATTGATTCTTCAGATAAAAAAAAAAACACTTTTTTCCCATACCGTTTTTCCATATTTAGCTGAGTTAAAAGCTATAAGCATTAGTTTTCACATTGGGCAAATACCCCTCTGTAGTCCAGAAAATTAGCTTCCACAGCATCCAATATTGAATCTGAATTCTTTTAAAACATTATTTTCCCTTTAATAAATGATTCACTCACTCATGTTTCATCAGATTATTATATCTTCTTTTCAACTTCAAATATCTCAGAAATGGTGCAATTTAGGAAAAAAGATGAGGAATGATTTTATCTGCAAAAACGACTGAAGATTCTAGGAAGTACAAGATATGGACCTTTAGTTCACGTGATATTTGTTTTTCATGCAATTTAACCATTATATACAGTAGTAGTGGAATGAATCTATCGATGCCAAAATATGCATCACTGTTATCAAAAACCTTCTGCAAGAGATCATTTCAATTGAATCAAATAACGAAGAATTATTATTTTTTAAATAGACATCATCTGTCGTTTTCCAGTTAAAATTAGCTTTCACAAAAGCTGGTGATTTCTGAAAAGTTAATTTTACATCGAAGAAAAGGAGTTTGCAAAATTTTGTGAGAATCCTTTGGCTAGAAAATTTTAAATATTTCAATTTTTTTCATTCAAAAACTCAAAGGATATTCGTCGGATTTCAACAAAAATGTGTCAATTCATGGAAGGTTACTGATACATTGTGTGAAATCTTATTTGCGTGATGTCGATACACGAGTAGATATAGGAGTTTATTTTAACGCGCATCTACACATTTGATCATTCAACAACATAAAGGATTTTTTCCATTGAAATGAATTATTAGAAATAATATTATTCATAAGAATGAACAACGACGTGATTCGACTAAAATATTGAAAGTCAGCCCATCTTTCCATTTCACATCCACGGTAATATTGGGATGAATCTAATTCGGTTCTATGAATAATCCAGAATTTTTGGTTTACACGGTTGGTAAATATTATATCCGAAATTGAAGCATTGTTTTCCTGTCATAATTGCCACTTAAACATACCGTTTGCTGAATATTATATTTGAATCTAATTGTTGTTTCGTGTTTCGAACTATTTATGAAACTCTAATCATGCCTCTTTATTCTTTGTCCATGTTATGAATATATTTAGGTGTCCGGAATTCGATGAGCATGTTATAGTTGAATTCTAAATGGCGAATGAGCCGGGCTAATCTAACTGATAAACTCCGGGAAAAAACTTATAGTTTTTATTATTTTTCTTTTACACAAGAAATCAAAAAGAATTAACAAACTTTTTTCCTTGAGTTTTGTGTGAATCTCAGACTTCCTTTTGTCAGAAAAGACTTAAACAACTGAGGTTTGACCAAATTTGGTATCCCAAATGTATTTATACCATACGGATTGGCAGTGCATTTATTATTCACACACAAGTTGATGAGCTCGAAATTTTTGATTGTTCTTGTGAGTATGCTAGGTTCAATAATGTTCCTTTCTACATTTTTCAAATATCACCAGGCCACGAAATTGGTATATGCAATATACTGTCTAGTTTATTTTTTAGGTAGGAGTTCCAAAGTTCTTGCAGACTCTTAAATATCCACAGGAAAAACCGAATCAACACTCTTTTTTTTTAATTATTCCACTATCGACAAACATATTTAGCAGTCAATAACCAGACAAAAATTGGACGAGAATGCAATTTGAATGACAGCGTCGATTTCGAGTTGCGGTCGCCAAGCATTCATTATTTTTGAAATATTTCTTAACAATGAATATACGTTGTTCCATTGAGTAATACTCCATTTTAACTAACCCTAAACTGTCAACTGTATTTTATTTTATGGTTGTCAACATTGTACTGCATAAATGGCGGCAAATTCAAATTTTGAGACACCCTTTACGCACGAAAACCAACGATGTGAAAATCTTTGCAATACATAAAGAGTTTGAACCAATCTTTTCAACTGGAAATTCCATGGAATAAAACTCCACCTATTCACAGATCTCATGTATAAAAAGATTTATTTTTCTATTATTCCGTTCCCATTCTATTTCCCAGCATCCAGAGAACGCACCCAAAAGCCCATCCCGAACGTACGCCAAGCGATGAAGAATTCAGTCGGCTACCTAAAGCAATGCAGTGTGCAGGGTGGAAAATCAATTATTTAATTTATCGACTGTACCTTAAGAACATCATCCAGATCAATTTCCGATTTAATAGGAACCTTAATATTTCCACTCAACACAAAAATCACACCATTTTTAGTCCAGGCTGAATCCTTAAAATGTACTCTAACTGTTTTGAACAACTTGGCATTTTGTGGTGTTAAAAGTTCTGTTACTATTATCCTTTTTCCCTTGAAATGTTTCTTATTATAAAATACAAGGTCACGAATCCATCTCTGACAGAAAGACACGACTACCGGTCGCGGCTTCGTTCTGTTTACATCACTGCGTCCCAGACGGTGGCAACTGTTTATATTATTTTTATCAATGGAAATTCCAATTTTTTGAATAAGACCCACAATATTTGTTTGCAGATCAACACCTCCACCTTCCTCAATTCCATGAACAAGTAGACTATTGTGATTAATATTATTAATAGACATCTCGAATGCATGATTTAAAATGTTGACCTCTTTTCTAACTTGAATCAACTCATTGACAACTCGCTCCTCAAATTCACAAAATTTTTCATTGAGGGATAACAAATTGCTACCCCCTTCATTAGTCGATGAAGTTTCAGTGTTTTCCTTCAGGTCCTTCTTGAATTTTTTCAGCTCCATTTTGAAATTGACAGCCATTTCCTCAATTCGCTCATTGAGTTTTTTAATCTCAAGAGACTGTTTTTCCGAAGAGACATCTTCATTTTTGCTCTGCCCATGACGAATAGATCACTTGTAAGCACTCTGTTAATAATTTCGAGAATTATTGACCACTTTTTACCAAAAATTTGAAAATATATGGGACCCGACCTTACAACGAACTAGACAGTTTGCAGCGCCATCTATAAAATCAACAGTAATACTGGCAAATATTTTTATCTGATATTGATAAATGAAGTGACTTTTCTCAAAACTCTTTGTCGTTTTGAAACTTCTTACTTTTCGTGACATGTTACGAAATAGTTATTTAATCAACTAGTTTATTAATGATACCGATTAATGGTCGAGAAATTAATCTCTAGTTAATAAACGAGTTGATTGAAACTTGACAGTTGACTGTACTGAAATCAGTATAAAAATACCTTTGAATTGAGGTATCACTCACCCTATCTTCCCTATTCAAAAATAAATCGAACTGTTCGAGCATTTCTATCGAAAAAACTTATTTCGTCTGTAGTTTCGTCTGTTTCGTTTTCAAATGGCACCCTGTATATTGGGAGATCGACGGAAAAATAAAATATTTCGCAACTAGCGATGAGAAGTAAATTACGCCATTGATTTTGAAAAACACAGATTCATTACAAGACTAAACTACTTGAACTATGTACTCCTTTACCTGTAAGTCATTGAAATTGATATACTACATATTATGAAGATCAATAGATTTATCGTAATTGATTCCTCGCTTATCCCATGGTGAAACATAGTTTGATATTAATTAACAAAAATTGAATAAAAACACTTGACTGTACGTTTCACAAATTTTATTTAAAGCATCGTTGACATGCATGTTTCGGGTTTTATCCCTTTTTCAAAACTGAATATAAAACAATATCGGTTAATACAGTACACATCTACATAACATATCAAGTAACACATGTTAAAATTGGCGATAGACGGAAATCTAACTGATCATTTACAATGGGAAGATTTTGTTTAAAAGCTGATGTTATTTCTAAGTATTCTAAAAGGTCCATGCGTTTACCTTTATTGCATTTGTGCAATATTTTGTTTTTTCAAAATCAATAAAATGGTTTGAGGTGATACAGTGACTAGAGAAACCAGTAGTGGGTTTGTTTTGGAGGATTGATTTTTGTGTTCATCAATTCTTTTTGCCAGTGAACCACCAGTTTGACCTATGTAAAATGCAGGGCATTCATTACAGTGAAGCTTATATACACCCCTTAATTGTGTGTTGTTCGCTCGATCCTTACCATTAAAGAACATTGATCTCAGATTTTTCTTATTAGTACAACTAATGTTAATATTATAATGTCTGAGTCTTTTGCAAATTTTATCACTCAGAGACGGGATGTAGTCAATATATGCGTATTTTTTTGGTTTCAGTTTCATTATTTGGTGGATAAATTGAATGTAACAATTTCTTCTGCCGCTTTCTGAAAAGGAGTTGATCTATTATATCCGGAGAGTAGCCATTATTCCCAGCTAAAAATTTCAGTGTGCGAAGCTCCTTGTCATAGTTAATTTTTGACATTGGAATCGAGACTAATCTATGAGTGAATGCGTGAAATGCTGACATTTTGATTTTATAAGGATGTGAACTACTATTTGGTATTAAAATATCAGAGAAGGTGGATTTTCTGTATATATCAAATTCAAGGTGTTCATTTTTTCTTTTAATCTGTATATCTAGGAAGTCAGACATCTATTATCATCCTCTATTTCTAATGTGAATTTGATGAAATAATGGATGGAGTTCAACAATTCCAAAATTGCCGTCAATTCCGATATCGACCCTGTCCATAAGCAAAAAACATTATTCACATATCGCTTCCAGAGTAGCACAAAACCCGTCAAGCCAATGTCTTCTGAGGAAAATATTTTCTTTTCAAGGGCTGTCTTAAATATTTCACTGAATAAATTAGATGATGGGTATCCCATAGGTAAGCCATTTAGTTGTTGGTAGATTTTATCATTGAATTTGAAGCAGCTCTGTCCCAGACATATCTTAAGAAGTCTCATTACATCTTCTTTCGTTTCAATGGCGACTGAGGGGATTTCATCAAGTTGTTGTTCCACTAGTGATTCGACTACTGTGGTTGGAATGGACAAAAATAAATTTACTACATCGAACGAAACCATTAATGCGTTGGTTGGAACTTTGAGTGTCTTTAATTCATTAGTTAATTGAATGGTATTTTGATAGAAATTATGTTGAATCAATTCCGGTAGTATGGAGTTCAGATATTTACACAACTTTGAAGCTGGTGCATTGGTGTAGGAGACAATAGGTCTCATTGGGCAATTTTCCTTATGTATTTTTGGGAGTGAGTATAAAGAAGGTATTGTGGCATTCATCACGGTCAGAGAGATATTTACCTGAGACAATAGGTTAGGGCAGTTCTTTATTGCTTTTTTGACTTCACCTTGAAATTTTGATGTTGGGTCGGATTTTAATTTTTGAAATCGTTGGAGTTCAGAAGAATTTCCGTTTTTCTTGAATAATTATTTTATATAAAATGGTTACAGTATTGCCTTTGTCAGCTTTCGTTATTATCAAGTCATTATCTGCGGCTTTTTCTTTATTTGATTCACTAATTTCATTTCTTTGCTATTATTATTAAAAGTCGATAGATTTATGATTTTGGAAACTTTAACACGTGAATGGAAAAATTGATTATGAATATTAACGACACAATTCGAACAATTATTGATATGATATTGAAGTCAGCGGACTCAGAAGTTTTTTGTGAAGCATTAATTTGGGTATTGCCATTGTTAAATTCTCCAAGAATCTTTTGTTTATTAATTAAGAAATTCTAAAAGTAACCTTCATCAACCCTATTAGAATTCCATCTTGCATGCAGCTACGGAATCCGCGAGCAGAGTAGTGGATGACCGCTGAAAACAGTGATCAGTAGGTATACAAAGAAGGATTTGGCAACTTAAAAAGCTGGGTGATAAATATTTGGCGAATAAATCAGTCAAATACTCCCCTCTCTGGAGCATGTAAGGTTGTCTTAATCTCATAGGTCAGATGACGATCTTGCAATATCAGTTGGCGCACAGCATAAATGGTTTTTGGAGCATCAACTGATTTTGGACGATCTTCACGAAATTCGCCTTGGAGTGAACTAGGACCTCTGTTGAAATCACCATACCATCGATAAACATCGGTCCTTGATGGAGCTTCATCGCCAAAAATCGAATTAAGTTCATCGATGCACTGTTGTTGAGATAATCCAAGTCGAAAGTTGTAAAAAATAATCGCACGAAAATGTTAATGAATTAATTCCAATTTTTGGGCGAGATGAATCTTAAGTTACTGTAAACATCACAAATAGCGCTCATATGTCAAAAAATCTTACTACGTATAACCTCAAAAATGTCAAGCTTTACTATAGAGCTGTCAGTTGGCAGATTGCAACACTAGGATTTTCCAATCCCGAAATATAATAGGCAACCCTCGTATTGTCTCACAGAAATCAATAAGCATGTTCAGCGTTCTCTCATGAGTGTCAACATAATAAGAACCGGACCGAAGGCGTAGAGAAAGACAAATATGAAACACAAATATGCGAGGAGCTCGCTGATGGAAATACTCCAGCATCCGGAACATGCATTCTACCAGGGCTTGAGTGGAACTCTATTCGCTTCTCTGGAATCGAAGGAGGCCGCTTATGACGTGTTATAAGAATCCAAACAGACGACCCGGATTGAAATATTGAACGCCGGAGTATAAATCTTATTACTATACAGAAAGAGACGGAGTCAACATCGGTTTGACAGTCAGAAGCGCGGCCATGCTTAAATTAAATATTGCGGCAGGGTTGACGTCAAGGGTAGTTTGGGGATGCGTTACCCGATTTCCGGATTTCCGTCGAAAGTTCTGTAGCGTAGATTTGAGCTATGTGAAGTTGGCACACCTTTTTGCCAATATATTGTTCGAAAGTTCAGGATCTTTTATTCATCGTACGACCACATTTGCCCCCTTTTCGTTTTACAGCCTTTTTCTGGAAGAGTGTGATTATAATACAACCGCCACGATGAATGAATAAAGCTATATCTCAAATTAAAAATAACTATTCACAGTTTTTCTTCACATTTGTTCGAATTCAAATTTCTCAGGGTAAAAGTGACTTTCATCACTATCAATTCCTGCCACCTTTTTCCGCATAGTTTCTTCAAAACTCTTATCACTTAATTTCACTCCTCCATATTGTACTTGTTGATGTGTTAAAACTACTTGCTTCATTCGCAGATGTATTCATGGTGACATATTGACAGGTTTATTGGCTAGTAAATATGTATCAGTCTTAGTGAGTGAATATTTGACTGATTGCCTGACCGTTATTGAAAGAAAACAAAATTATACAAGGTCTTTGAACATTGATTCTTCAGATAAAAAAAAACACTTTTTTCCCATACCGTTTTTCCATATTTAGCTGAGTTAAAAGCTATAAGCATTAGTTTTCACATTGGGCAAATACCCCTCTGTAGTCCAGATTAGTTTGAATGAAAATTACCTTCCACAGCATCCACTATTGAATTTGAATTCTTTTAAAACATTATTTTCCCTTTAATAAATGATTCACTCACTCATGTTTCATCAGATGATTATATCTTCTTTTCAACTTCAAATATCTCAGAAATGGTGCAATTTAGGAAAAAAGATGAGGAATGATTTTATCTGCAAAAACGACTGAAGATTCTAGGAAGTACAAGATATGGACCTTTAGTTCAAGTGATATTTGTTTTTCATGCATTTTATTCATTATGTACAGTAGTAGTGGAATGAATCTATCGATGCCAAAATATGCATCACTGTTATCAAAAACCTTCTGCAAGAGATCATTTCAATTGAATCAAATTGATATTATAATCAAATATATTGGGTTACGCATCCCCAAATTTGTATGACACCCCGTCACTAACCCCTGATCTATATGCTTTATTGTTTGCTAATTAAATATTGTCAGCCAAAAGTTCAAAAGAATATATATATAATTGAATCAAATAACGAAGAATTATTATTTTTTAAATAGACATCATCTGTCGTTTTCCAGTTAAAATTAGCTTTCACAAAAGCTGGTGATTTCTGAAAAGTTAATTTTACATCGAAGAAAAGGAGTTTGCAAAATTTTGTGAGAATCCTTTGGCTAGAAAATTTTAAATATTTCAATTTTTTTCATTCAAAAACTCAAAGGATATTCGTCGGATTTCAACAAAAATGTGTCAATTCATGGAAGGTTATTGATACATTGTGTGAAATCTTATTTGCGTGATGTCGATACACGAGAAGATATAGGAGTTTATTTTAACGCGCATCTACACATCTGATCATTCAACAACATAAAGGATTTTTTCCATTGAAATGAATTATTAGAAATAATATTATTCATAAGAATGAACAACGACGTGACTCGACTAAAATATTGAAGAAAGTCAGCCCATCTTTCCATTTCACATCCACGGTAATATTGGGATGAATCTAATTCGATTTTATGAATAATCAAGAATTTTTGGTTTACACGGTTGGTAAATATTATATCTGAAATCAGAAGCATTGTTTTCCTGTCATAATTGCCACTTAAACCTACTGTTTGCTGAATATTACATTTGAATCTAATTGTTGTTTCGTGTTTCGAACTATTTATGAAAATCTAATCATGCCTCTTTATTCTTTGTCCATGGTATGAATGTATTTAGGTGTCCGGAATTCGATGAGCATGTTATAGTTGAATTCTAAATGGCGAATGAGCCGGGCTAATCTAACTGATAAACTCCGGAAAAAAACTTATAGTTTTTATTATTTTTCTTTTACACAAGAAATCAAAAAGAATTAACAAACTTTTTTCCTTGAGTTTTGTGCGAATCTCAGACTTCCTTTTGTCAGAAAAGACTTAAACAACTGAGGTTTGACCAAATTTGGTATCCCAAATGTATTTATACCATACGGATTGGCAGTGCATTTATTATTCACACACAAGTTGATGAGCTCGAAATTTTTGATTGTTCTTGTAAGTATGCTAGGTTCAATAAAGTTCCTTTCTACATTTTTCAAATATCGCCAGGCCACGAAATTGGTATATGCAATATACTGTCTAGTTTATTTTTTAGGTAGGAGTTCCAAAGTTCTTGCAGACTCTTAAATATCCACAGGAAACCCCGAATCAACACACTTTTTTTTAATTATTCCACTATCGACAAACTTATTTAGCAGTCAATAACCAGACAAAAATTGGACGAGAATGCAATTTGAATGATAGCGTCGATTTCGAGTTGCGGTCGCCAAGCATTCATTATTTTTGAAATATTCCTCAACAATGAATATACGTTGCTCCATTGAGTAATAGTCCATTTTAACTAACCCTAAACTGTCAACTGTATTTTATTTTTATGGTTGTCAACATTGTACTGCATAAATGGCGGCAAATTCAAATTTTGAGACACCCTTTACTCACGAAAACCAACGATGTGAAAATCTTTGCAATACATAAAGAGTTTGAACCAATCTTTTCAACTGGAAATTCCATGGAATAAAACTCCACCTATTCACAGATCTCATGTATAAAAAGATTTATTTTTCTATTATTCCGTTCCCATTCTATTTCCCAGCATCCAGAGAACGCACCCAAAAACCCATCCCGAACGTACGCCAAGCGATGAAGAATTCAGTCGGCTACCTAAAGCAATGCAGTGTGCAGGGTGGAAAATCAAGGGGAAGCAAACGCAAACTCCACCCTCTTTCGGCCGCCATTGAGTGGGGTAAGAGGTGTCGTCAAGGCAACGGGCAACTTTCAAGGGCGGGCCAGCATATTCAACCCCTGCAATAATCCACCCTATCCTCCCAACCCCCAAATCCAATAATCCGACTCGTTTGCTTGTGACGGCATCATTTGACAACTAATAGTGGCAGACGACTGATAACATTACTGGTCAACGATTACAGCGAAATTGTCAACATTTCCGTTTTGCGGCTGTCGCCGATATATCGCTATGGCAACATCACTTTTGTGACGAATTAATTTGATGCGTTCAACGAGTCGTGAAACTGATCGGCAGAATGAAATTGAAGGGTTTTTGGAGTGACTATAGATTATTTCTATCTTTCAGAATTAGGTTTATTGCTTCAAATATCTTCAACAATAATATAGGAAGTTTTCCAGCTTTCTTATTTGGAAGGACCTCCTCGGTAACGATTCAAAATTTGTGAAAACACCCAGACAGATCGTTTCTACAAGAAACCCCTGAAGAGGGTTGTAGTACAAATCAAAAATAGTTATTTATTATAGGGAAAAAGTATTAGATTATAGCTCGAGGTTATGTTGTCTCCCGACGCGAAGCGGAGGGAGATAAAAACCAAGAGCTGATCTCTAATATTTTTCCCGTGTATAATACACTTTTTTTTCTGTGACAGGAAACACGACGATTTAATAGTGAAAGAACATATTATTACAATATATTAAATTCAGAATGTTATCGATATGAAATTTGAATTTTTAAACTAGTAAGCTATTAGACCTGCGTTGCTAAAGAAAACTTCTGTCAATTTAATTTTGTGATTAAATTCAAAAATTTCGAACTCAGTAATTGTTTGGTAGTTATTTTGAATCCTATAAAGTTATTATGATTCTGAGTTTTCTCTAACTCCACCGGAGTTGATAGAAGCAGCGCAAGTAGCCCCATGAAAATAATTGCCATCTAAATCGCGGAAAATTTACGAAACTGCATATTCAAGATTTATGGAATTGAAATTGAAAAAGAGATGCAGTTCTTTCTCGGAGACAGTGTTATTGGCTTATTTTTCGGAACTGGCACAACAACAAAAGTCATCAACAGTGTGGTCGAATTATTCAATGATTAAAAGTATGTTACGATCCAATTATAATGTAGACATTTCAAAATATTTCAAACTAATTACAAATATTATTTCAACACGAGAAAATTCGTCTGTTGTACCGAATAGTTCAAGGAACATGTCATTCACCCAATGCACATTTAATAATTCTACTTTTGATATAAAGGAAATGTAACTTATATTCAATAAAATATTCTAAAATCAAATATCTTCCATTATCTATATGTATATAATATATATCAGGGAAAAAAGTATTCACTTTTTTCCGAGGGAAAAAAGTAATTTCGTGAAATGTTATATTTCGTTACCTGTCAACAGAGATAAAATGTCTAATTTTTTTCCCGTCACAGAAAAAAGGTTTTTCTAATTGGTCGTATATTTTTTATAGAGAAAACACTTCGACAAACTTTTTTAGTAAAAATTTACCGAAAATGCTGGCCATAAGATCGCATGAAACGAATTTATCGCTCATGTGGAAATAATTTATCTTTCTTAATGTTCATTTACGGTGAAATAATGTTTGTTGTTAAAATTGACATGAAATCAAGAAAGAGAAATTTAAAAAGCCAGCGCGATCGGTCGGACTTCATGTTCTGAAAAGTTCATTTACGGTTAGTGTACAAGCCAAATTCATGTTCTGAAAAGGTTTAGTGTAAAAGATGATAACAGAAGAGAGCAATGTACTTGAGGCAATATTCCACTTACTTTCCAATAATACAGGAAAGACTTTCTTTCGTTTTTGTATTTGGGAGTTGTATGATCAATGATTTATTTTTGGTGATTTTATTATCTTCTACTGATAAAGTGCACAATTCTCCACGCTGACAGGCTCTAAATAATCTGAAAATAAGAGCAACCTCAACTATCAAGTATTCCACATCTGGTGCCTCATCTATAAACTTGTCCACTTGCTCATGTGTAAGAATCTTTAATTTTTAGGGGAGTATCCTCCACTTTTCCGTTTTAAATATTCCTTTACTTTGAAATATATACTAACATCAACACCATTTTTAACAAGAGCGCTTGACTTGATCGTTGAAAATTCACTCCAAAAGGTAGATGAACTCCAAATTTTTGTTTTTTCTTGTATGCTAGGAAAACCGATTCACTGAAGTTCCCTTCTACTTTTTTCAAATTACACCAGGCCAGGAAATTGGTATATGCAATACCGTACTGTTGAGTTTATTTTTGAGGTAGGAGTTCTAAAATTGCTCAACACTCTTAATTAATTATTCCATTATCGACAAACACATTGAGCAGTCAATAACTAGACAAAAATTGAACGAGAACGCAATTTGAATGAAAACGTATTTTTTATTAGTAAAAAGCATTTTATTCACAACAACCTTTTGATTATTTGAATTTAAAAATCTTACAACACACATTGAGATTAGAAAAGATTTTGAAATTCATTTCAATTTTGCCTATTTGATTATCAAAATAGGGCAGTTATACAAAAAACATGTAAGTATGATATTCTAGTTAAGTGATTTTATTTTGTTTATGAAATTATTCAATTCGCTCCGCTCATGTCACAAACTTTTTCACTCACAAAGTAAATATCACTTTTAATAATCCTATCATAAATAATTGTATCCTTTTCTTCTCAATATGTTGACAAAATTGGAACTTTTCAGAATATAATATAAGCGTGAGAGAACGAATTTCGGAGAAATTCCATCTGATTTTATTTTCCTATTCTTTCATAAGTTAAAACAAGAATTTTTTTCTGAAAATGAATATCCAATCAATTTTTGATTCTCTTAGTAGACAAATTTCGAGCAAAAATTCAAAAGGTTACGTGAAATCATTCCAAAATAGCTTATAATCAATATTCATATATAATGGTGGAAATATTCAAATTCCTATCAAGAAAAATTGAACGATCAAACCTTCCTCAACGCATATAAAAATGTCACGAAAGACATAAACTTGTTTCACGAATTTTAATTGCTTTACCACATATCGGAGACTTTATGATGAGTCTTCCATAATTCACCAATGGCCCATTTGCATCCTTAGATATTTTAGTTAATTTATTCCTTGAATCCTATCCTATTTCAGGTAAAAATGGTCATTTTCCAGATATAAATAGCAGATTCTCATTTGTGGGAATTAGTTCATTACCCATACTGGAACAGTGAGCATCATCATGGCCGGCAAAGTAAGTTTTTAATCGAAAAGTAATGAAATATGTTTAATTGAAACAAAAAAATCATTCAATCACAGAAAACAACTATTCTATTTCGGTTTTATCAAGGGTTCTTACGACTTGTCGAGCCCAGCAAAAACAAATATGGAAAATAAATAATTGTATAAGATTAAGGAAAAATAATTAGGGATATAAAATTTTCTCTACATTTAGCTGAGACTTTGATACTCAAAAAATAAATTGTAATATATTTTGGACAAATTTATCGTTTGCCTATTTTTTCAAAACTCTTTTTACCACTCTTTTATTTCAATTCATGTCATCATTTATGATCATCATAAGAATTTTCATTTCTTTTTCCAATATATTAAGAATTTTTATCTTCATGAGGAATAGATCGAGATTATCAATAATGAGAAATTGTCAACAGACCTATGGGATAATTAAAATAGTAATATTTTCTGAAAAATATTCAGTTCACAACTCCATCACATGATGGATAATTGAAATGAAACTTAATGATTCATAGAGTTTAGATACTGTGGATCAAGATAGAAAGTTTTTGATTATAACTCCCAAAATATTAATATTCAAGCAATGTTCGGAAGATATCGTCAGAAAGCTGAAGAGAATCCATCAGATAAAATAATTTTCTTATTACATTAAATGCCATAACAACAATATCTATTCATTTTCATGTAAATACTTCATGAATTCCGACAATGAATGCCCATAAGAGTACATCAATTTGATTATTATAAGTTTCCGCAAATCGCCATGAAATTTTGACATTCCTGTCAAAATTTCTTTAAGAAAAAGTCAGGACTTCCTTACTGTAAGGAAATGTCATTTTCTTACTGTAAGGAAATGATATTTCCGTACAGTTGTTAGTGTTCTACATAAATGATAGAAAACACATTGCTTATAAGGAATTAATTTATATTTTGAGAACATCAAGTCATTGCTGAATACATTTTTAAGATCAATTTGTTATATTTACAGTAATTTGACAGTTAGTACAATTATTGAACATTGGAGGAACACTCTGAAAATTTTATTTGCCACCTCAACCTTATTGTTAAGCGATTCTTCGATATATCCTTCAGCAACGTTTGATGACTTCCATCCGCCATGCCTTTTTAAACTAGTTATGTCGGCACCACAGTCAACCAATATTGTTGCAGAAGACCGACGAAAGCAGTGACCAGTATATTCTGTCGGATTTACCAAGTTCAAATAAGTAGCAACTATTTTGGGCATTTTTCTAAATTGATGAATTCCTACCACTTGTCTACAACCCTTTCCGCTTTGATATTTAAAGAAAAATCGGTCACTGTTCATATTTTCTTGTCTTAACGAATCATACTTTCGATAAACATTCAAGTAGATCTGATTAATTACAAATGATCTTGGTTTGTTGGTTTTCGAATCAGGTATGCTGATTAAAAGCTTAGATTCTAAGTCTTCTATATCGTGTACAGTCATTCGGACTAACTCATCCATTCTACAGGCCCCAGAAATACCAAATATTACAGCCACCTAAAAAATAAATAAAGCTATAATCTAAATAGAAATTAAAAACTTGTAAATTACCTTAATCATTAAATTTTCTTTATCTGGAGCTTCCTGGATAAATTTTTCAATTTCTTCCTTCGTTAAAATCTTAGATTTCTTTGCCCTATAACCTTGAGCTTGCCGTTTCAATAAAGAACGAAGTTTTGAGTATGTAGATATATCTACATTGTGTTTAAGTGCAAGGGTTGACTTCAGCATTGAATAATTGGCCCATAATGTTGAAGATTTCATCTTTAAACAAAGGTCTAGGAAGTATGCCATTACAACATTTTCTGAGAAAGAACTCGTATTTTTACTCATGCGATAATCCATAAAACGTCTGTATGCATTTTCGTACTTTTCTCTTGATTTCTTTGGCAATAACTCTAATGAAGCAGTATTCACTGCCTCAACCAGCTCTGGAGGAGTCCCAGGTATGGAAATTTCATCATCACTTATCATTTTACTTTCAAGAACACCAGCAATTAAATTTATAAGCGTCAAGTTTGACAATTCAACCTCAATACGTTTCCATAGTAACCCAAGTAATTTTATTAGGAATTTCAAAGCACCATTTATTTGGGAATAAAATTATCGCGTTTTTTTTTAAATCAATCAATATCTGTCGAATTTTAAACGGTTTTCGGAAAAATAGTATGTTTACCTCGTAGGAAAAGCCACATTCCTGGACTCTTCACAGTCGTCCAGGAATGTTAAGCTTTTCCTACCCGGTAAACAATGTACTATTTCATTACACTTTCGAAATGGGTGACTTTCAAAAGGGTTTCTCTCGGTTAATATTTTTCAATTTTTTCACATTACTCATTAAATTTCGATTTAATTTGTTCTTGAAATTAGTTTAAACGATTAGTGAAATTACTCTTCCGTTATTCGCTGTTCTTGAAAAATTATTATTGATATTTGTTCCAATTTTGATTTTCAATTGTTTAAAATAGGCTATTCTAATATCACTTATTTGAAACATTTCATACAATAATAATTCACATTTTGAACTATTCAATCAGAATAATTTTTCAATCATAATTAAATTTTTCCTAGATCAACAATTCTTCCTGGAATGTAAAAATCCTGAAAGACTAAACTACTTAAACTAGATACTTTTTACTTGGAAGTTATTAAAACTTCACATCTCCCATTCAAATATTTGACATTTAACATTCGAAGGGCCTTAGATTAACTTATTTCTTAACCAATTTCGATGCATTTTATACAGACCAAAGCTCCAGCTCTTATAGCAAATTCACGACATATTTTCGTCTTTGCTTTGGGAATAGTGACTTAAACAAATTCTTCCTGAAGAACTTTCAGAATATCGTTTTAAAAAAGCCAGTGAATTTGTATTTCGTAATAAAGCTGAACAATTTGTAGACGCTGTGTCGGGCTAAGTCTTTACAATTATTGCTTCGCTTAATTCCATTATATATGATTAACCTTTACGCAGAAACGCGGTTCTTTCCTCAACCCTTCTGCTATCTGTTATTTTTAGCCCAAAATACTGCACCGATTTTTTTTTTCAGTTCATCATCCTTTTCTCTTTGGTAGCTGTCGCAACAGCAGCGGTGTTGCCAAATGGTGCCATCGTAGCTGAACCTGAAGCTCCTGCCCACTATAAGTACGAATACCAGGTTGATGACCCTGTCACTGGCGATCAGAAACACCAAGAAGAAACTCGTGAAGGAGATGTTGTTCATGGCAGTTATTCTTTGATGGAATCAGACGGCTCCAGACGTATTGTGGAATATACAGCCGATGCTGTTAATGGTTTCCAAGCTGTTGTACATAAGGAACCTTCTGGTGCACCTATCCCACATCATCCAGTTCCAGTAGTTGCCAAACCAGTTGTTGCACCAGTACATACCGTTGCTCCTGTGCATAGTGTGGCTCCAGTACATACTGTGGCTCCAGTACATACTGTAGCTCCAGTTCATCCTGTAGCTCCAGTGATTGCAAGATCTGCCAGAGTTTACAGTCCATACAATCAATACTACAATCCTTATGCCAGATATACGCAGCAATACGCTGGATATGCTCATCCCAACACCCCGTATCATAACACATATGATAACTACTATCAATACTGAATGAAAGCTTCTCTTTATCTCTACTATTACTAATTAAAGTTGTTTTATATTGATCAGTTTTTGTATTTGTTAGATGAATTTGATTTCCAATAAACTAAACATAGTTGAATGAAATTGGAAATTCCAATATAGAGAAAGGCTATATCACAACTCACTATATTCTTTCACTAGCCACTACCTCCCGCTGTGTGTGATCGGGCCTGTTTGGCATCCTGGAGAGTGCGTTCGTTATTTTCTCTTTGTGACCCTGAGATCTTTAGTGTGCTTTCCTTTTTTTTCTTTGTATTATCATAAAAGAGAGTGGCGCCCCTTTATGAGTGGTCTCAGCTCTAGAGCTAGCCGAGGAGGAACTTTGTGCACTCTCTGGAGCCGAGTGGGTTTGGTGACTTAAGATTGGCGCCCAACGTGGGGCCTAAGGTCGTGGCTTGACTGAAGCACAAAAGGATATAGTTTCTTAACCCATAATTATTCTCACAGTCTCGCAGTTGGAAAACTGGGCGCAAATATATTCCTGGGCCAAGGTAGTACAATTTCTCACAGTAATGCACCTGGGTAGACGACAGGTGTGGTATCTTAGATGGCGAAATCTGGTGGAGGTCCCCAAAGACAGCTCTCACGATAATTCAAAAACAGCCTATACAAACAGCTCGAAGATATCCAATGTTCATATTGCAATTCTTCATATATTTCCGTACTGATGGCCTTTGACGCTATAGATGAGAGGAAAACCTATGAAATCATTGACGTGAGGTCGGGAGCATATTCTATAGTCATTTCCTGTACTCTGGAACATATAATATTAATATAACGATTACACAACGAATGCAAAGATTCAAATAAAAAGATAGAATATTACAGTATGCAAACATCAAGATCATTCCAGCTAAATGAAGAATATTAAAATCCCAACTAACCATTTAATTTTCGACACATTGGAAGGATTGTCTTCTCAAAACTCGCATTAACAGCAAACTCTCAGCGCATGGTGCGATCCCGATTACACGCAACGAAAACAGGAGTGGTATGTCGATATAGTGATAAACAATCCAATCCCTGTTCACGTGGAGTCTGGATCAAAGGGAGTATAAAAATCATCTCTATGCTTCAGTCATAATAACAGAAGTCACGTGTTGTTGGAATGTCATACCAGCTATTATTACAATAAAACTCTGTGCTTATCGTAGGTTGAGCAGTGTGAAATAGTGGGTGTTGTAGACACCCTCAAGTGTACGAGATGAATAATTTCCGTGTTCCAATTTTGTTGCTAGGATGAGCGATGTTCAAGGGTACTCGACTCGGGAATCTGGAGATAGGGAACTAATTGATGAAAAAACTTATTTAGATACGCTAGTCGTGAGCCATATGACGGGGTTTTATTTTTGATCTAGCTTAGAATTAATATTGGCCTCCCTTAGCATATTTTATATTGTTTCTGTTCAGTATCTTGTAGTGCGGGCTTTTCCATACAGTATTCTACGAAGGTTGCCTTTTATATTTCAGGATTAGAAAACAAAAACGACTATTAATCATCGAAGATGGCTTTATTGTCGAAGCACTTGTGCCACTCTGATTGAGGTATCTCCAAAACATGCATTCTGAACGCATCAATGAAAAAAACTCTAAAATTTAAACGCCCTGTACAGCATAATGCATTTCTTTTTTAGAACATCTCACTGCAGTATAATATTTGCCAATAAAAGAGCTACGAATAAAAAAAAACATTCAAATCGGACAAATGGTTGCGAAGATATTTATGGCTAATGCATAAAATACAAGAGATGATGAAATGTTGAATATCTCTGGACGATTCCAAGATAAATTGGGTGTTAAAAGAATAAAATACTCAAGAGATACTAGGCCACAACGCTCAATTGTTCTTATATGCCTCAGCAACCTGGCATTGCCCATAGAATAAGTAAAAATTTGACTTAAAAACATGACATTATTTAAGCACCCTGTACAACATGAAGATTTAATTTTTGGACTTCTGTTTGATGGAGGGAATTTGACAATAACAGAGCTACAATTGGAAAAAAATACATTGAAATCCGATTTAAGATTGGAAAGTTATCAACTGTTGAAATTTAACAAAATTTTAGGTGGTGCGCTAATTTTGTTCATCAGTATATACAGGGTGTTCGGCACATGGACCGTCAAATTTTTTTGAGGCGTTGGTAGGGTCATTTGCTACCTTTTCAGTCTTGGAACCTGGGTCCTTAGTATTACGGTTACGCAGGTATGATTTTTTATTAGGTTTTTTTAAATTACCCAAAATGTACCCTTCGAAGGCCCATAACTTTTATTGCGTGGGCTTTTACATGCATTTTTTTCATTATATTAAGTCTACATGAGTGTGTGTTTGAAAAAAACTTATTTATTGTTACAGATAACACCACAAAATTAACACGAGGGCCTTTTATTAAAAAAAAAAATATGAAGGTATGAAAACATCTCTACTTCTAAAAGAAATTTAAAAAAAGTTGCAGTTATTGCGAACTTGATTTTATTTTAAAACGTTCTTTGGTTTATTGCGGTTCTAAAAGTATGATATTTACGTTAGTCAATAAATAAAAAAATACTACATATAGTGTTTTAGATAAAATAGCAAAGTAAGGACAGATTTTAGTAAAATACAGTTTTTGTATGATTGTTTATTTACAAAGTAAAATAACACGATTCTTTAACGTAAATTCTGTTCGAATTGTTCTCCTCTACTCCGAATGCACGCCCGACACCTTTTTCTGATTTCGACCATTGTAGTGGCTAGCACACCTCTCTTATACGTACCTCTGTGAAATAAACCAATTCTTTGGCTCTACCCCAGACATGGTAATCTAAAGGTGTTAGGTCTGGAGATCTTGCGGGCCAAGGGATGGGGCCGGCTCTGCCTATCCATGAATTTGGAAAAGAGTTGTCGAGGTGATCTCGAACTTCTCTCAGGAAATGTGCCGGGCAACCGTCATGCTGGAACACAATCGGCACGTCTTCATCGAAGGCCAGAACATCGGCTAGTAGCATTCTGCAAAAAATGCAAATAAGCAGGCCCACTTAGTCGAACCGGTAAATAGTGTGGCCCGATGAGATGTCTTCCTATCACACCAGCCCAAACGTTAACACTAAATTTTTGTTGAAAACTCATTTGCCTTTTCACGTGAGGGTTCTCATCTTTAGGTGCCCAGTGATGTAAATTGTGCAGATTTGTTATTCCTTCTCGGTTAAAACAGGATTTGTCTGTCCACAAATTCGTTTTAGAAACAAGTTGTCATCGACATCTGTGTGCAGCAAAAATCTACAGAATTCTAACCGTCTGGCAGGATCGCCTTCATGAAGACCTGTAACAATTAATAAAATTCATTAGTCAGTGACAATTTTTTCGCAGTCAAAAGGACAAATTTATCAATAAAAAAGTTCATTTACCTTGTACCGGGGTGTAATGAAAAGCGTGTTGATTTTTATCTCGAAGTACTGACCAAACTTGAAGTATTTGATGGTCAACTGCTACATGGTGTTGCCTCACATTGACCCGAGGCTCTTGAAAATTTAAGTTTCCAGTCTCTCTTAATCGTCGATAAGTCGTCGAGAATGTTTCGTGGTGGGGTAATCTTCGATCAGGAAATTTGGCTTGATAAATCCTTTGAGCTGCACGAGCAACATCATCGGCCTTGCCATATGCCATCACCATATCAGCATACTCAGCGTTGGTGAAATTAGGCATATCAACAACCAAAATTAAAATAACAGTAGCAAAAAGTCGATAAAAGTAACAAAAACAAAAAAATACAAATTTGAAAAACTGAACAATGCGGCACAGACACTTCCAACAGCAGAGACAGTTAAATCTCGAATGACGGTAGGGTCAAGTCAGCGGCGACTAACCCAATCCAACCCAAGGACAGAAATAGTCATAGCTGGGCACCGTTAAACAAATAGTTAACTTCGTTAATCGTTAATCCGCTACAATAAAAGTTAGCTTCGTTAAACGTTAAAGCGTTACATTTCGGAAGAACTAACGGAAGTTAACGTTAATCGTTAATCCGTTAATAGGTATGTGAAAATTGCATTTCTATTACGTTGTGAACTTATAAAACTTGTTGGTATAGGTTCTGGAAGTTAACAGGTTAGAAATAAAACACAATACTTGTATAATTCAACCTCCGTAACCGCAATACTAAGGACCCAGGTTCCAAGACTGAAAAGGTAGCAAAGGACCCTACCAACGCAAAGTTAAAGGTGGGTTTCAGAAACTCGAATAAAAGTCCTTTAACGCTTGGCCATCGCTTTTTAGAAAAAAAGTTTTTTCCTTTCGTCATATGAATTTAAAATACAACATAAAAAGGTTATTGGGATTTTTTGGAAAATTCAAGCTAGGATCGAAAATTTTAAGGAAAACAATAATATTGACACATGTGCCTTTCACAGCTCAATAATTATATAAAAACCCATTCTGGGCCTTTCTATTCCCAAAAAAAAAAATATTTTCTGTGCAAAATTATATTTGAAAAACATTGTTTAATTAAGCGATTTTGAAAGTATAGAAGAACAATCGCTATCAAGCGAGTGAAAAAGTCGAAATTCACTTAGGAGTATTGAATTCTTGATTCAATTTTAATTAACGAGAGATCAGATGTAGCGACGGAAACGCATAAAAAATCTTTAGGCTCTATTTTGTCAATTCTCCTCAAGTTGATTTTTTCGAATTTTTTTTAAACTTGTGTTTTCTTTTTTTAGTATATTTGGTGCATCTTAGAATTTAAATATTGTACCATCTTATTTCAAGAAGCTATGAGTTTTCCCTGTATGCAGAGTCGAATTATGAGTCATAATGTATTCAAAAAACAAGAGGAAACATTTCAAGACAGATTCTCTGACGAAAGAAGAAAGACAAAGATAATATTTGAGGTGAATAAAATGAAACGTTTTCACCTCGGTTTTCATCAAATCATTGATCGCTGAAGTTCTAGTGGGGATTGTCACTTTATTGACAGTTCAGCTTACGAAACAAAAGCCTCTGCCACCCTCAGGCTCTCAGAGTAGATAATAAATCTCTCATACCCAGCGAACCGATGAATTGCAGTGGCGGGTGTCCGAGTCTACTGTCTGTTTCGACCAACTCATGGAGACATGGACCGCATTTAATGACTCAGAACACATTCCAACAAATACTTGGATACTAATAATATTGGGAATTATTTAAAAATTTTCTAATGTGTCCATTTCTGTTAAATTATGTAAGCTCATTTGTTCCAACCTAATTCCAAGTAACAACTCGATAAGATTGGTATTCTAGGAGTAATAAAGGAATCCAAATTCCAGTTGATCATAACTCCTGAACTATTGGACGGATTTGGCCCAATAACAAACTTGACCGTGATATTTGAACAGTTTACCTATCGTGATGATTTTGGATGATAGAGAGCATACGGTCGGCGGACTGTAATATTCATCAGGAAGTCAAACTCAATCAATCGAGACCGTTCTCAGCTCGATATTCGAAAATTACATTGGCGCACGCTGTTCTACTAGAACAAGGGCGCTAAAAGACCTTATTTATCGATAGATAAATTTTCCTGATTATGAACAAGATTGTGGCTGAAATGAAACAGAAAGAAAATTGTTAGATTGGTTATTTTTAATTCAAGATATTTGTAATTTTTACTTCAATATATTAATTTGCTATAATAATATCATAAAGAATTTTTTACCATAAATGATTTCCACAATGTAAATAGTTATAAAATATCGAATTGGCTGAATATACAGGGTGCTTGCACAAAACATTTAATTAATCGATAAGTCGAGGGGTTCCTATCAAACATTTAAAAACCGGATGATGTCAATAACTTTCCCCCCTATCGCTGCCACTGATAAAACTTGTAAAGCAACCACCGCCACGCGTTCTGTGCCGTTCCCAAAACTAAATAGAAACGATTGCATCACTGTTTGCCTTTCACTAAATCTCTTAATTCTCATATCCGTGACACTATTTGTTATGACAAACACTCTCAGAGGTTTTAATGTGTATCATTTTACCCTCTCGAGATTAGCTGCTTTGGGAGTTTGCTTTGGCGACCCTGTATATAAAATGTCGAGAGATGCAGACTTGAACCATCGTTCATTGGGATTTGATGAACCCAATCTGCAGTTCACTTTCGAAAAGATTGTGTACAGGGAGACAGACAAAATCTGATACATATGATAAACATATGATGATATATATGTGTTTAATTTATGTTATATTGTTCAATTTTTTTGTGTAATATTGAATATATCATACTGTTTTTTATTTAATTCATTTTTTTTGTTTGCAATTCAAATCGTTGCTCCAAATAAGGCGTACTGTTTACAGTAAGAATAATAGTTGGGGTACTCCAGCTTTCCACAGTTTACGTGCCGAGCATGCGCATTTTCTTATATTAAAGGCTCCATCTGAGTCAACAACAATGTTCGGTTGTTAATTATCAAACAGTTTACATACCTCGGATCTCTCTGTCACTCATTTGCATACACGTGGAAATTTAAATCTTTAAAATTCGAAAACTTCTATCAGGACCAAATTTTTTGCAGACAACCCTATATCAACGTGTTCACAATAAAACAGTGCTTATGCTGATATAATGTCAATTATCATAACAAGTGAAAGTAATTGTCATCAACATACCTGTATATACCTGGCAGCTTAATAGTTGGTCCAGGTAAATTATAGACAACCCTACTTCTGCATATTCTATATACAAGGTGTTCGGCACATGGACCGTCAAATTTTTTTGGGGCATTGGTAGGGTCATTTGCTACCTTTTCAGTCTTGGAACCTGTCTGTGCCGCGTTGTTCAGTTTTTTAAATTTGTGTTTTTTTGTTTTTGTTACTTTTATCGACTTTTTGCTACTGTTGTTTTAATTTTGGTTGTTGATATGCCTAATTTCACCAACCAAATGATATGGTGATGGCATATGGCCATATGCTATCACCATATCAGCTTACTCAGCGTTGGTTAAATTGGGCATATCAACAACCAAAATTAAAACAACAGTAGCAAAAAGTCGATAAAAGTAACAAAAACAAAAAAATACAAATTTAAAAAACTGAACAACGCGGCACAGACACTTCCAACAGCAGAGACAGTTAAATCTCGAATGACGGTAGGGTCAGCGGCGACTAACCCAATCCAACCTAAGGACAGAAATAGTAATAATTATTCACACGCGTCTAAAACGGGCAGGTAAGATTTCCTTGCTCGCTGTGTCGAAATCCGTACTTTTATTTAGGTGCGACTTTCTTCACTCTTCTGACTAAAACCTTATTTGCAGTATTATTTTTTTTATTGATTTACGTAAATAGCATATGGTTAGCAACGTTATAAACCAAAGAACATTTTAAAATAAAACTAAGTTTGTAATAGCTGCAACTTTTTTTTGAATTTCAATAGGAGTGGAGATGTTTTCATACTTTCATAATTTTTCATAATAAGTCTGGTATAAAATTTTCTTATTATCTTTATGTTGCAAAATTTAATGAACAATCATTTTTTTTAAAATAATTAAAAATATTTTGTCCAGGATTTTTTTGAGAACCCGTTTATAATATATTTTCTAATGTATTAGATTTATTATAACATAGGTTTTATTCTATTATCAGCTCGGTGAAGGTCGATTTAGGTTCGGATCTTAGACTATCAGGCTGTTATTAGTATTGACTATTTTTAACACGCTTATATTAGCTTCACTTGCATGTATGTCAGTTTGTAACTCTCTCTCTTTAAGCGTGAGTGGCTCATTACTGTGAAAAGATCTTCCAATGCGTTCGTTGGCCGAGCAGTCTACAGGTGTGTCCAATCACAGCGCATTCGAGCGCGGCCAGCCGCGCTTTGATTGGACGACTGCAGCGCGCGGCAGTATCAGCCGCGCGCGAATGTTTTTATTGTTCGTTCGTCGGTAATTGTGTGTGGACGTATTTTATCAAGTAACATGGATTACTAAACTGCTGTTCGGTTAATCGAAATATATGGCTCCCATGACCCATTATGGGATACTAGGTGCAAAGAATATCACAATAATAATATAAGAGAAGATATATGGGATGAAATTGCAAAAAAATTCGTACAACCTAAGGCTGTTTTGAAAAAGAAAGTGTAAAGTCTTTTAAGTTCCTACAGAAGGGAGAGAAATCTAGAAAAAACATCGAATATCACTGATCTACCAAAGTACGTATGTGTTCGAATTCTTCCAAAGTTAATCTTAAAAAATGTGTCGTACGGTAGTTGATTTCGTAATTAATCACATCCAGATTCTGTATCCTCTGTTGATAGAGGGGTCTCATCCAACATTGCCTTGTTTTAATGCACTTTGTTCTCTTCCTTCTACGTAATTTACGAATAAGTTACAACACACGCGGCCGCTTTCATTGTGTCTTCAATACGAAATAAAGAGCGCGGCGTATCTCGGACGTGCCGCTCAGTACTGCCGCGCAAAAGGTCTAAACTAGTTACGCGGCAAATTTGCGTCCAGCGAATGCCGCGCGCATCTGCCGCGCACTTTGCTGTGTTTGGACACACCTTAAGCCGCGCGTCTTCTGTGACGTCTGCTCTTGGATTCATCGATCGTGGGTTCGATCCCCGTCCACGCCGAAAAAAAAATGTTTTTTCGCCATATTCTAAGATTGTAGAATATTAGAATTTAGGTCTTCATTTCAAAACCTTAGTTCAAAAAAACACTCTTATTAAGAATATCGGGCTAAAAAAGTTATGAATAATTTTAAATATCATTTTTATTTCAAAAGTAAAAAATAAAAATAGTTCAAAAAAACATACTAGTAAAATTGAGAAAGAAGTGTGGGGCGCTTGATATTCGAAAATTATGGCACAAAGTGCCCCACGCTTCTTTCTCAATTTCACTAGTATGTTTCATATACTATCGTCATAAATTGATTTTTGAAATTATTTCTAACTTATTTAGCTCAATATTCTTTATAAGCGTGTTTTTTTTAATTTTTTAAAACTATATTTGTTTTTTACTTTTTTGTAACTGACGCTCTGCAGCGCCTGTGAAATGAGAAAATCACAGGTTAACTAGTAATTTCAGCACATTGAATTTACTACATAATTATTACAAAATGACTATATTCGAACAACTGGAAATATTGAAGAACAATAAATATAGTTTTAAAAAAGTAAAATTGAGCTTCTTTCTTAATTTTACTAGTCTATTTTATATACTTTTGTCCTGAATTGATTTTTGAAATTATTTTTAACTTTTTTAGCCCGATATTCTTCATAAGCGTATTTCTTTAGTTTTTTTAAACTATATTTATTGTTCTTCAATATTTCCAGTTGTTCGAATAGAGTCATCTTGTAATAATTATGTAGTATATTCAATGTTTAGCTGATATTACTACTTAACCTGTGTTTTTCTCATTTCACAGTCGCTGTAGAGCGTCAGCCAGAACGTGAGGGCCGACACACATCGACGCAAAGCGTCGTTTCTCACAAAGTAGAGAAGACGAACAATAACGTGCGAACGTCCAACTGTAAGCCCGTGTAAGCGGAAGGTAAATAGAAGAGTAATTACACAGCCATCGCCTACTTGTCCTGACGGTAAACAAGTGCACTGATAATGCATCTCTGTAACGACGACGCCGAGGCCGTAGGCGACGACTGGCGTCCTCCGCAATCCTACAACCCCTAGATGCATTTTACACGTTATCGCTCCGCACTGTCTCTCAGCAAACATTGTCTCGGATGCCGTTAATTGAAATTCGAGAGGGCGAAAGGATTTTCTGTCCTGTGTGTGTGCCGGGGGTGGGACAAAAAACAGTAAAAGAACTAGAGAGAAAAAAATTAGAAAACCACTGGCGTGAAGTTAGGAGCTTTTCTGAGCTTGTTCTCAAATGTTCTCCCGTACTATGGTACAGTGTGATACTATATTGATACAACTGCCAGGATGAATGAACAGAGCTATATCCCAAATTAAAAACAACTATTCACAGTTTTACTTCAGTTTGCCTCCCATGTATGGGTGGTACCGAGAAAATCGAATACTCGGGGCGGACCAAAATCTAGTTCACCAACCCTAATACGGCAACTCTAACACCTTAACTCAAACACATTCATCCCTATGACACTAACCATAGACTACCTATAGATAGGCAACTCTGGCATGAATTTTGGTCCCGATTTCGAGAGCTCAACTTACAGCGCCATCTTTAGTTATTCCCTAGTTGATTACAGATTCGCACAACGATCCGTCTCGTGGCGCCCTCTAGTGCATTTTATATGAGTTATCATAGGATTCAACGCAAGCGCAGGTTGAATACCATATTTTTATTGGATTTTGAAACAAATACATTTGAAATGACCATTATTTTAATATGCTGAAGATTGTCACAATTTCAATAAAAAAATATCATTTGATCAGAAAATTGTGACAATTTGCAGCAGATTAAAAGAATTTTGGTCATTTCAAATATATCTGCCCTTCAAATCGAAGATACTAATCTTTAGAGGAAGAAAGGAAATAAACTAAAAATGAACTTTGGAAATATATAATGCAGTAAATAATCAATTTACAAAAATTTCAATATCGAGGGAAAGGATAAACGAACCAACAATAATTATGCAACAATTACTCATTAAATTATGAAAAATACATTAACAGTAAATTAGAATATTAGTGACAAATATATCAATTTAAGCATGAGATGCATTAGATTTATACTTTTATGAAACAATTTCTTAAAGTCTATTTTCTTTTTCTTTTTCGGATGCCATCTTCATTATTGGATCATGAGATCCCATTGTTTTTTTTCCCTATAAAATTTTATTAATAGTGTATAAAAGTAGAGAATTAATTTCATGGCAAAATCAATAAACTCGTTAACTGAAATTCCACGAATTTGGCGTTTCAACGGTAAATCTCACATATCCGTTGAAGTATTCTAGGAATCTTCTGATAAACGATTTTTATGACACCCACTATTAGTGGAATACACAAAACTATAATCAATGACCATGAGCAGTTCACTTATATATAAATACCTTGTTGCCTCAAAGTTTCTTCAGGAGTTCTGGAAGGTAGAAAAAAATATGTCATCATTATGAGGGCGGCTTATATAATCCGAAAGATTATGGAAATTACAAAAATGATAATCATAGGGAGTAGTATGAATTACTTGGCAAATTAAGTGTTGGTAGAGCAATTCTTTTCAGCTTTCCATGTGGGTCTATACAATCCATATGAAAATGCTTTATGCAAATAACGCTTTTGGATGAATGAAGACATGGATTTCCGATTCTAATTAAAAGAGTTCATTTATATATTATAATTATGATACTATTATATTATAATCATTTCACTAATATACTCCTACTAAAACTAAAACTCTATCTCATTAATACTAAAATACTAATAATATATATATTCTTTTGAACTTTTGGCTTACAATATTTAATTAGCAAACAAAAAGCATATAGATTAGGGGTTAGTGACGGGGTGTCATACAATTCGGCGTATGACATAAATACTAGGGAAAAAACCCCAGTAAAAAAAACCTGGCTTCCCGCCTAGATGGGAAAGTACAAAAATAAGCTGGAATATATTTTAGGGACTTCTTTCTTCAACAGTGGTCTTCTATTGAAGGAGACAGAGACTTCTTCAAGTTGCCCACATCGAATCTGGAAATAAAAAGACAAAAGCAGAAAAAAAAACTGAATAACAAAAATACGTATCACATTCGTTTGAAATTTATAACTTATTCCAAGAAAAAATCAGAAATATTATGAATAGCCCTAAAACCATCTTGAAATTTATATATGGGACAACTATTGATGAGATGAGGTATTGTTTCTTCTGCTTCTCCACATCCACAACTTGCGCTTGGAACTGAGTTCCATCTGAAAAGCATGCCACTAGTACGACCATGACCTGTACTCAAACGATTAAGAACTGTCCAAATTTTTCTTGGAAGATCAAAACCAGGAACATACGGACTAGAAACGGTGACACAGTGGGCACTGCCAATAGTTTTAGGGTTTGTCAAAGAGCAATAGACAGAGCAATACTTGGGGTAAGCCTAAGTGACAGTTTTAGAAATGAGGAGACTAGAAAAAGAACAATGATGTTATCGAGCGCATAGCTAGCTAAAGTGGCGTTGGGCAGGACACATTGCCAGAAACATTGATAAATGGAACAAAGCACTGTTACAGTAGCGTCCAAGAATGTCAAAAAGAAGCGTCGGGCGTTCACAGGTGAGAGAGAGACGACATCCAAAGGCATGCAGGAAAAAACAGTATTGAGACAGCCCAGGATTGGTTGACGTGTAAGTCTTTGGAGGAGGCCTTTGTCTAGGAGTTGGCTAGAGGCAAACGAAGAAGACATAAATAAATCAATGGATTCCGCAACTGCTTAATGTTCAATATAACCCCAGTCGAAAAGCTGATTTCACATACCCTATACCGAAAGTCATAATTAAAAATACTTCCGAATCGACAGATATAAATCCGAAATCTGCCATTGTTTACGCATCAAATCCAAGTGAATAATAAACAGATAATTCTACAATTTTCGTATATTCATATCGTTGCTGCAAGCAGCCCCCCTGCGAGGAGCAGCTGCATTTCTCTCCGGCAAACCTCTCCAGCCATTGTGCTGGCAGCTTAAGCACTGTGTATTTTAATTTTAACACTCGATATTCATGACCCCGTATAATAAGGATGGATTTGTAGTGGTACATAATGCTCTTGAACTTCATATATTATACTGAAGCCGTTCTACTGCAACTGTTCCCGTAGGAGAGAAGAGGACTATTAAAAAATTAAGCATCTGCAAAGTGCGTGACACGACAAGTGCATTTTAGATCGATAGCAGGTTGACGAAGAGAACAATCACAACTTAACGACAATGACGAGGAAATTGTTAATTGTATTACATGAAACAATTTGATATTATTTATAGCACAGACATAAGTACAGAAAACTATTCCACTTCAATTATTCTATGCGATTCTCTTGAAATTAAGCTACTGCGGGTGTAAGTCCGAGAGTTAACTTTTGGTTTACGAAAGCTTGCAGGATAGTTAACTAATTTTGTGTTTTTGCTTAGAAAATGAGAAAAAGTTTAGCTAAGCCACTATATTGTTATTTAGATGTTGGCAAATCTGACATTTCTTGGAAAAATAACCTCTAAATTATGGAGAAATTTGGAAAGACTGATTTCAACGTACAATATAAATAATAAAATATTTATATTCTAGAAATTTTAATGATGTTTTATTTTTTTAACTCTATACATATTTATTTTTGCTTTATTATACTTCAACTGCCGGTTAATATGGAAAATATGAAGATATCTGATCGGTATTGGAAAAATAAAATGAATGAATGAATTCCGAATTCACGGCCTTTGAGTAGTTATAAACAAGAATAAATTAATTTTTTTTTCTAGCTAGAAATGGAAGTAACTTAGGATTAGCGAGCGTATACAGGGTGAGTCTTTGACAATGCGTTAATTTTAACCAAAGGTTCTTAAAAACATTATTTTCCCTCTAAGAAATGATTCACTCACTCATGTTTCATCAGATGATTATATCAATTTAATTCCTTTCAACTTCAAATATCTCCAAAATGGTACAAGTTAGGAAAAAAGATGATGCAAAAAAGACTAATGATTCTAGGAAGTACAAGATACGGACCTTTAGTTCAAGTGATATTTGTTTTTCATGCAATTTAACCAATCTGTACAGTAGTAGTGAGAAACCCACAAGAAATGGAATAAATCTATTGATGCCAAAATATGCATGACTGCTATCAAAAACCCTTCTACAAGAGATCATTTCAATTGATATTGTCCTTTGAATATTACAGGTGAAACTGCAATTTTTTTCATAAAATTTCATCTTTTGAACGGGGCAAAATTTGGAAAAATGTTATAGAAAGAAAATGTTTCTTTTGACGTCAAGAATCTATTGTTAAAATTAACGCAGTGGTCAAATACTCACCCTGTATTTCACATACTCTGGAACTAGAAAACTTAGGAATGAAAATGGAGCATGGCCAGAATATGGCTAGAATTATAAAAAAAAATTATTATCAAGAGCAATATAACATGCATAATTATAATCAAAATGAACGGATCACTTAAAATATAAACATTTTCAAATAGCAATATCATTAAAATATTGGTCTCATATTGATTATGAATCCTTTAACATTTTGTACAATCTCTTAAATTATCATTTGAAACATACCATAATAGTCGAGGAACTGCAATTGATTATTCACCAGATAGAGTTCATATGATGCTCAAGAATATTTCATCAATTTGTATCAATTGAACAAAAAGGAAATTGTTATTACTAGAGATATCCAAAGTATTAAGATACCATATCTGTATCAAAGAATAAACAAGGAATTATAATTTATCATTTATTAATCGAACAGTTTATATATCCAAAAATATCCCATAATTTTATATTAATTTGACATAATAAAAATAAAGTTATCATTAAAGATTTTTATCAGTTGTTGAAGCGGCATATATTCGATTTATCCTAATTGTTATAATTTCATGAATGGATATTAGTGCACCTTCATTTACTGACAATAAAAAGCTGCTAGGCATCTAGGAAGTCTGCTAATGATATGAAATTCAATTTACATATGAATAATTTTTCATTCATCGTACTATCCAATCGTATATCTCAATGTCCACAAAAGTTTTCTTCATTTGTTGAACTGTTTGAACGTTTAATCAGTTAAAAACATTTCATGCATGCAATTGATTCTGTAACTTCCTCAATTAGTCAGTTCATTATGTTTTCAGAAAAAACAAGCATCATGCCACTCCTAAATTTTTTATTTTCTCAATATGAAATTCCGTGTAACTGTTGGAAACATTCTTAATTTTGAAAGTACAAGAACGTCTTCATCCATAGTTAAAATCAATTAACGCAGCCTACATCTTTGGAAATTCAGTTTTTCAACTAAATAATTAGATTTTCCTTCATGAAAAATCTGGTCATTTATTCTCAGGTTATATTACCGATAATTTGACGTTTAGCTATCCTGATTTTGTCATTATTCCAATTAAGTCTTTGCACCTTATCCTTGAACCAACTGTGAAGAGGTTTAAACCAGCTCCTCTACTGGTTTCAAATTTAATGAGTTAACTACAAAATTTCCGAGTTACAACACTTCATTTTGTTCAACCAAATAGTTTAAGTGAAATTTAGGTTGACCAACTGTCTTACAACCCACCCTAAATATAAATGCGCCATGGGGCAAACCGGTGTTTAAACAATTACAAGGAATTGTTACTTTTCAACCGGACAATTTTGATTTGTTGAAATACAATTTTTGAAAGTCCGTCGACTTATTACGATGAAGTTATTATTTTTCGAAATAATTATTATTGATGGTTGAAGAAATCTTAAATTTGGATACTTGGAACCATGTAAAAAATATATATAAACAAAAAAAATTAAACATAAATTTAATTTTTTCTCAATAGTTAGCAATATCCTCAATTATGATTTCAAGTAATTCAATGGTTTGTGGCTGTTTTTAGTTCTTAAATAAATAAAATTGAATAAAAAACCTATTACGAAAATAAAATACTGGGTTGTACTATTCGAAAAATTCACATAAAATTTTCAGGTTTACGATGTTTTTCCTGGTACTCAATTCTGAATGCCCTCATAATTTACGACCAATTTTAACTGAGATAGCTATTGGGTAAAACATAAACAACCCAGTACTTCAATATGCGGCCTAGGGCTTCAAATTATTAACTTTGTCGAAAATTTTCCATTATCACTACACTAACTGACCTTTGACTCTCGTCTGATGCTAGGTTGTCGATAAGTTTTCGGGACACTCTGTATAATAATTCGCTGAATTAAAAGGGTTTAAATCCACCCCTGTTCAATACAGATTTCGGCATCGAGTTCAAGCTAGCTTCAGCTGATCTAATCAACAACGCTTAATTTTGTTTGGTGGATAAGTACGGCAGTCATCAGGTGTCCCCATCTAATTGAATAAAAGCAATGCTGGGGAAAATTGCGAGCCTTATTGTGATTTTGACGCTTCACTAATTTTATAGGAGGTCGTATCTTCCCACCTCTGGATTCGTTCTCGAAACTCTGAGACTTGCATATTCAGAAGGAGAAAAAAATATATGATAGCTATTCCTTGTTATTTGAGCATTTTCACCAGGATATTGAACCCCTAAAAAAAACAAATCCTAAAAATTAAGACAACCCAGAGCCTTTATGAAGATTTTGTATTTCATTGTATGAAATGATTTTTACATAATAACTTAATGCTTTGCAGAAAAAAATTTCCCATAAAATTTGGCAAATGATATTAAAATTAATATTCCATTGTTAAGAGATTAATACTCCCAATACACAATTTGAGTATCAATAATAAAAGTGAATTATTTATAGAAGAAGTCTTACATTGAAGTTATTTATTAATAACTAACTGACCCGACAGACTTCGTCCTGTCAAAAAGATTTGTAATGTGGCAGTTTTTGTGCCTACGTATTTTAAAAAATTCTCCTGAACAGAACCGTCACCCTGGTGATAGGGCTTTGTGAATAAAAATAATTAAATAAAACATATATAAGGATTTAAAAGTAAGTAATCGCTTTATTGTTAATCATGTGAATCGTAATTATTATTATTATCATTGTAATGCTTTGTGGTATACGATGTTTTTTGTTTGATTAACCTGGCGCATAGATAAACAAATCTGATGGTTTTCCAACACGGGAATAGGCAACATACAATTGACCATGTGAGAAACATGGGTTTTCTAGATTAATACCACATACACTTAATGATTGCCCCTGGGACTTGTTTATAGTCATAGCAAAAGCAAGCCGCACTGGAAACTGTAGTCGTTTAAACTCAAATGGCACATCAGTCGGAATCATTGGGATGCGCGGTATGAGAACATCTTCTCCTTTATACTTTCCTTTGAGTATAGTTGCTTCTATCACATTGTTTAGTAATTTTTTTATCGCTAACCGTGTACCGTTGCAAAGACTCGGTTGGTTGATATTTCGCAACATTATAACCACCGATCCAATCTTTAATGGAAGATTGTGAGGTGGCAATCCTGGCAAATCCAGCGAGTTTAAAAATTCCGGTGGATAGTTGACTACATCATCTTGATTAGTAGCCGAATCAACTGATTTATATATCCTCAATTCGCCTGTAATTTGTTCTTGAATTTTGAAATTTAATTCATTTACATCTATGTTTTTTGCAGCTAGTATAGCTCGTTCGCTCAACCAATCATGGTTTCTGTAATTTTGAGAAACATCTGGAAACACCTTCTGAATAAGTTCATCTTTTGATCGAGTTAACTGACAAAAACTTTGAGGAAAGTTAATGCAGCCAGTCAACATGTCTATAGGAAATTTGCCATTACCAATGTCAATGAGTTGTTTAGAGAATATGTTTCCAGATTGGTCATTTTGCAACTCGACACGCATATTCTTGCTTAAATGAAGTACTTTGACATGTTTCCACAAATTGGAGGACTTTAGACATGCATTGAGTTCATCAGTTGGCGTTGATCGTGGAATCACTGGCAATGTTTGACGAAAATCTCCTGCTAATAAAATCATTGCACCACCAAATCGATTATTATTGCTCCGTTGATCTTTTAAGGTTCTGTCTAAAGCCTCCAAAGATTTTTTATGTGTCATCGTGCATCCATCCCAAACAATCAATTTACATTGCTGCAAAACCTTTGCCATTGCAGAGTTCTTCGAAACGTTGCAGGTTGGAGTTTCATTGCTTTGCATATTTAATGGCAATTTTAGTGCTGAATGGGCTGTTCGACCACCTTCGAGCTAAGTTGCTGCGATTCCCGACGAAGCGAGTGCAAGTGCAATTTTATTTTGTGAGCGAATTGTTGCTAATATTAATGAAATCAAAAAAGTTTTTCCTGTAACACCAGGTGCATCTAAGAAGTAAATCCCTCCAGTTTCATCATTTGCTACTTTCATAAGAGTTTCAAATACATACTTCTGTTGTTCATTTAACAGTGGAAGATTTGTTTGAATTAATTCTTTCAAAGCGTTGAGATCATACAGTTTTTCTCGATGCAACTCTTGGTTAAAAGCGTCATGCATTGGACGATTGGGCGCGGTCAGGCCTAATTGAATTAATAGTTTGTTTGACATTATCAAGCACATGTCCTCAATTGAAATCAATGCTTCATTGTAAATTTCTTCACTGATTTGTATATTTGGATTTCCCATTCTATTCCGTATTTGATATAAAATATCATCACACATATAATCTTTGTACTTGATCCACAAATCAATTGGGTTTGATGGGAAGCATGTAAATATGATTATAGAAAACAATGTTCGTATTTGATGAGCGTGTGATGATATTAAAGCATCATTGAGAGTTTGATCCCAATGAGCGTCATTTTCAAGCAATTGCAAACATAGATATGATCTTTGACGTTAGGAACACACCTACATTGCTTAGAAAACAGTGAGTGCTTGTAATTTAATATGAACTTTATACCATAGCAATAAAGCTCAAATTGACTACGTTTTAGTTACAAATCATTTGTATGGGTTTTCAAAAAAAAGAAAAGTTTGGCTATTTTTTTAGGGCATTCTTTTTCCAGAAATAATTCTAATTTTTCTCGCCGTAAAAACAATCCTTGAACTTCAATGAACATTTTAAAAAAAGATTTGGCCAAATTGGTCCAGGCGTTGTTGAGTTATGCGCTTACCAACACATTTTGCGATTCATTTTTATATTATAGATAAATAGAAATCCCAAGAGGAATTTTCACCCAGAGGTGTTCTACCACTTATCTCTTATTACAGTTAAACAATATGGGTATTACCCATTTATAAAGATGAAATAAAAAACAAAAATGAGAAATACATTTCTGAGAATACTCAATAATTCTACATTTTATCCTCGGACACTGATTTCTAAAAACAAATTTGAGACGGCCCAAGGAAGTATTTTTTTATGTCAGTCCTGAATCGATTTTTGGTGAGCTGTTTCAGTGTTCAGGTATACAGGGTTAACTAAATAAGTGTAAAATATTTAAGGAGGTGATTCCTCGTCGAAAAAAGATAGGATCTTTCATATAAAGAAACTTCATTGGAGCATCCCTTGTTAAGATACAGCCCCTCAAAGGGATTACATAAAATTTGTATACCAATTTTATTCACAAGCACCAAAAAAGTTACAATATTGAAATTAACTTAACGTTTTCTACTAGCAAAAAGACAATTATCCAATGGTTGTAAGGGTGGAAAACGCAACCCCTACAGTTTATTTCCAATGTAACTTGTTGTCTTATTATTTGTTTACCATTTAAAAATTTATTTCCGATAGCCTGTTTCATTCTAAACAAATAATGTCTCGTGAGTTTTTTGCACAAAATAAACCAGTTCGCAGCAAAAATTATTTTACGAACAACTACAGAGATAGGTACATCGTCATAAATGCGATTTTTTTGACTGGATTTATTATTATTCTGTAGTTAATACCGGCGTTTCCCACCCTTACAACCATGGGGTAAACCGAGTTCATATAGGTTTTCAATTTGGGCGAAGTCCATACAACCTAACAACAATCAATTCAATTGTTAATCTGAAAATTATGGGACACAGTCATGCAAGAACTATGAAATTTGTGGAATGCTGTACTTCATGAAGTAGAGGGACTCCCGGAAAAATTTCTAAAAGATTAGCGCTAATGTAAACTACAAGTATGACATTTGATAATTTCGTATATTTTTATTTAAACTGTTTCAAACTTTAGGCTTTTCCTAATTTTTAAAAGTTACGATGCAATATTTTATTATTTCAAATTACTTCATTCAAGTTTAGGACGTCCCAGAAAATGAGGTTTTCAGTTTTAGAAGCTCAGACAAGCATTTCAACTTCCATCATGATGTCTGAAATAATAATGAACAAACAGCTTGCAGTGAATTCATAGCCCAGATTCTATATTAAATATTTATGCTACTCTCAATTCACTCAGAGTTTTTCTCCTTCTCTGTTATGAAACAACGAAATCCACTATCAAGTTTATTGTGGCCTCTTTTGTATGAATGTCTGAGTCTCTCAGAGCTACCTAGTGTAAAGTGTAAATACACTTCCTCAAATAGCAACATTGAACAAGTAATCATGTATATATTAGTAAAAGATTTCGTTCCTTATAAATCTCCGCAATTATGGACTGACATTATTGGAAATATTCAAATGACTCATAGTATCGACGAAATTAGATAAGTGGCATATATACAGGGTGAGTCTTTGACCACTCGATCAATTTTAACCATAGGTTCTTGAGATCAAAAGAAACACTTTTTTCCCATACCGTTTTTCCATATTCAGCTGCGTTAAAAAGCTATAAACATTTTAAGTTTTCACATTGGGCAAATACCACAGTTTAGTTTGAATGATAATTACCTTCCGCAGCATCCACTATTGAATCTGAATTGTTTATAAACATTATTTCCCCTCTAAGATATGATTCACTCAGACATGTTTTCATCAGATAATTATATCGATTTAATTCCTTTCAACTTCAAATATCTCAAAAATGGTGCAATTTAGGAAAAAGATGATCAATGATTTTATCTGCGAAAAAGACTAATGATCTAGGAAGTACAAGATCACCTTTAGTTCAATTGATAATCGATTTTCATGCAATTTAACCAATCTGTACAGTAGTAGTGAGAAACCCACAAGAAATGGAATAAATCTATTGATGCCAAAATATGCATCACTGTTATCAAAAACCTTCTACAAGAGATCATTTCAATTGATATTGTCGTTTGAATATTACAAGTGAAAATGCAATTTTTTAATGAAATTTCGTCACCCTATATCTTTTGAACTGGGCCAAATTTGGAAAAATGTTGCAGGAAGAAAATAGTTCTTTTGACATCAAGAATCTATAGTTGAAATAAACTCAGTGGGCAAACACTCACCCTGTATAAGAAAATATTGAAATAAACATAAAATCACTGTCAGAAATATTCTCTTTGATAAAATGCCTAGTGAAAATACGAAATAACAAATTTATTGGCAAGAAAAGTGGCGGGTGCTGTAATATTTTGAAATCTAGAGTGAATGGACCATCTTTTGAAAAGACCTACCAACGGTAGTGTGCTACAGTTTTTTCCAAGATGGTGTATCAATGTTAACTCACAATGATTTTCGAACCGAACCAAGTCAAAACTGAATTTTTCAATACCATTTCTTGGATTTGGGCTTGAGTTTGATAGCACTGTTATTTGAAATAACATATCGACAATTAATTAATTCATTAACAAGATCACTTCAAAATTTTGCAATGTACAGGGTGAGTTTTTGACCACTGCGTTAATTTTAACCATAGGTTCTTGAGATCCCATACCGTTTTTCCATATTCAGTTGCTTAAAAAGTTATGAGCACAACCGAATCAATTAATTCATTCTGAATGGCTTAAGATGTACCAGAAATTACCGATTTACTGTTGGTGTCATTTTCTAAAAGGTTTTTAAATTCGTGTCAAATTTACTAACAAGAACTACCAATTCTTTGAAATTTCCGCGATTTAAAGACTCATTCGATTCATCGTGCCACCTAAAATGTAACTCTTGCATACAGAGGTGCATCGTAATATCTATTAAACTTCTTAGAATTTGTCGATTTTCTTTGAATCTAGCATTGAAATTTTCAATTTGCTATTTGAAGCGCATTTTCTAATGCTGTGGCGATATTTTGTTTTTACCTTCTCATAACGGTAAGCTTGCAATTAGATGAAATATGCGGAGCACTTTTATTGTGTAGCGATAGACCCCGAGATAAATTTTTCAAATCACTAAAACCACTTTTCGACCAAACTCTGTCGGAATTTCCATTAGTTGCTGAGAATAAAATGCACGGCCAACAAAATATTTTTTTCAAAGTAATACTTCCAGTAAGCCAGTCGTACTTGCCATACCACGTATTTTTTAATCCTCGATTTGATTTACCGACCCCACCACTAGACACTAGAGATTTACTCAAATTTGAAACAGGTCGCTTAACTTCCTTAATTAAATATAATTTATCATCATACGAATGAGTCGAAAATGTTGCAAGTACACCGAATATGTTCCTTAGGAATTTCAAAAGATTTACTATTACTAGGTCCCGCTGAATCTATTTCGCGATCTGTTAGTCACTTTCGATAAAAAAGATTTATATTTCAGAAAAAAATCACCTGAAAAAGATTATAATCATACGCGATACACAGCAAACGCGATACCACTAAATACCGACAAAGTGAACTAACCCTATTTCTCTTTTTCCCGCTTCCCGAATAACTCGAATAAAAACCTGAGGCCAGCCTCAATTCCTCGAGAAGCCGCCTACAAAGCCGTAGATATGTTCTCACCGCTTCGACGCAGATAACCCTCTGGACATCGCAGAAATAAGCATTTCAAGTTTCCTCATTGGGCAAATACCCTTCTGTAATCCAGTTTAGTTTCAATGAAAATTACCATCCACAGCATCCAAAATTTAATCTGAATTGTTTGAAAACATTATTTTCCCCCTAAGAAATGATTCACTCACTCATGTTTCATCAGATGATTATATCGATTTAATTCCATTCAACTTCAAATATCTCAAAATGGTGCAATTTTCGTAAAATGATGATGAATGATTTTATCTGCAAAAAAGACTAATCATTCTAGGAAGTACAAGAAATGGACTTTTAGTTCAAGTGATATTTATTTTTCATGCAATTTAACCAATCTGTACAGTAGTAGTGAGAAACCCACCAGAAATAGAATAAATCTATTGATACCAAAATATGCATGACTGTCATCAAGAACCTTCTACAAGAGATCATTTCAATTGATGTTGTCGTTCGAATATTACAAGTGAAAATGCAATTTTTTAATGAAATTTCAAGTCCCTATATCTTTTAAATCCAAATTTGGAAAAATGTTTCCCTTGACGTCTGGAATCCATGGTAAAAATTAACGCAGTGGTCAAAGACTCACCCTGTATAATTGTTATAACAGTACTTAAAAATTAAATTAGGAATGCCGGATTATAAAATTATTCGAAAACTTTTCATTATCGTTTCACTGAATATTTTACCTGGATTATAAAATTATTCAATGAGGAAAATAGACTTCATTCGAAATTATAAAAGCCTTTTCAACTGAAAAATATTTTATCTGTTTTTCAATTCATTCCTCAAAGGGAGCACATCAAACTCTTATAATTCAATGAGGTAAACCATAACAAATATATAAGCACTCTGATCACGTGAACAATAGTCTTTTCCCGTACTATGGGACAATGTGACGCAAATATGAACGCCTAATGAATGAACAAACCTATATCTCAAATTAAAAATAACTACTCATAATTTTCCCCAAGATTTGTTCGAAGCTATAATTCCCTTTTCCTGAAAACTGACACTGATTAATGAGCCCGGCATTTGTCAATCGAATATCGATCTGTGATGGCCATCGTTCAAAGAAAATCATCGGGACGTATGTCTTTTCTCTTGAGTAAAACAAAAAAATGATCATATCTTTAGATGGAAAAGAGCTACGACAATGAAATTTGAGAATAAGTAAGATATCGATCACCTCAATATATTCACGAATTTTTATTGAAATCCGAAGAATATCTTATGAGATAGTGAGGATTAAAATTTTTTTTTTGGGAATTTTTTAGAAATTTTCTAGCATGACGATTTCTACGAAATTTGCGAGCTGTTTTGTCGCAGCCTCCCTCAACAATATTTGAAGTATCAATTTGATCGGATGAATATTCTAGTAGTTATTGAGGAAACAAAATTTCAGATGCTTATAACTACTGAACCATCCGACGGATTTGGCCCAATAACGAACTTGACCGAGATATTTGGACAATTAACCTATTCTGAAAATATGAAAACTCTAACTGATTCCTTTTGGATGCTAGAGAGGATACGGCTGGCCGGCCGGACAGACTCAACTTTCGCACGAGTTCTTCATCAGGGAATCGAACCCAATCGATTGAGACCATTTTCGGTTCGATATTCCAAAATTACAGACATTCGGGCAAAATGATAGGCACTCTGTTCGGATGAACAAGAGCGCCAAAAACGATTTCCAGCGGAAACCTTCCATATTAATATAACTTAACCTCACTCCTCTATTCAACTTCAAGGAGTTGGCAAACCCCCTGTTAGGGGTTGTTTTCCTAAACAAAATCATATCAAATGTTTCCTGGAATTCTCGTTTGAGATAGATCTCCTTGTATAACTAGTATTTTTTATGCTTTTATCGCTAAGCAATGGGTGAATCCAATCTGAAAGGGTTCGAAATAAATCCGACCCTGTAAAACTCAGTAGGAAGCCGGATCCTGTACCTCCTAGTGATCAAGCAGGCTTTGTGTTCACAAGCCACTGGTCCATCATAGCCGACCAGGATTATTAGTTTTTGATTCGATGTTCGCCCTACAGATTTCTCAATGAGTTAAGTTTACCGTGTGATCTGTCACGCTACGTCAAGTAGACACTTTACTCGGAATGATACTCAATACAACTTCGGAGATCACTTTTCAATTTGGACAGGAGCGTTTTGTTATTGAAGCATATTGGACTTAATATAGCGGAATCGCTTCTTTCCGCCACAGAGGTTTTTATGGGAGATCGTATGAATGGACTGACAAAATATTGTCGAAAGATTGAATGGTGTTTTTTTCAGAATTTGCGGTGGGATGGAAGCTACTATATTCCCACATGGAAGTACTGGGTGATCCGTTGAAGAGTTACTATCGGGCGCATCGCTGAAGCAACACATTTTCTCTACAGATGCGAAGCGAAATAGGTCATAGTATTCCTGGTAAATAGATCAAATGGTAAATGGACCAAATTGGATCTCTCGTTGTCTAACACAGGTCAGTATCTACATTTCAATTCCAACCATCAGCTAAATACTAAATTGTGAGTGGCAAAATGTTTATGAATGGTTTTCCAATAGGAGCTTGACAACTTTGAATCTAAATAAAATACAAACCATTTGAGATATTTCAAAAACTTTATTATTGGCTTGAAGTACAAACATTTATGAAAAAATCGCGCAAATATGAAAATAGCGGTAGAAACTTTGGTTAAGAACATCACTAATCGATAACAAAAATATCCATCTTATAATTTATTGTTTCTATTAAAAACTTTATAATCAGAGAAAGTTTAATATGAAAAAATGGGCTATCTATAAGAGTTGAATCCTAACCAAATAGGATACTTCCTCGTATTTATTCTTGAATTTATTCATCTCAGTATTCTCAGTGATACCAACATTGTTTTTCCAGAAAACGTGACTTCATTGGGTAAAATAACAATTATTCATTCCTTACTTTCATAAAATGGCTTCACGAGATTTATTGCTGATAAATTAAGCTTTCAGATGGTATAATAGGAAGTGCTTGCTTGCATTCCACAAAGTTGTATAAATAGTTAGATACAAATAGTAAGAAAATATAGTGGAATTATACAGCATGACATTGTTTATTGAAGATTAGAAAATGGAACACCATCTCATTACGAAGTCTCGAAATCTAGAGTAAACTAGGTAGAAGAACTAACATTTGATGCATTGGATTACCTTGTCTCCAAGAAAACAAAACTTGAGATCGTTATGTTCAGTTATTACAGAATCTAGGGCACTGGATAGAAATATATCATCTCAACAAATGCCGAGGCTTCGCTGACAATCTTTCAGTTTCATTTGGACAAAATTGAAATTGTATCATCTTAACATATAGATAGATTCAATAGACAAAAACAAATAAATATTAAAAGTAGGGAATACAAATCTGACGACACACCGATAAATTAAATAAAAAATTTGGTTCTCCCAATAACCGTTATGGAGAACAATCCTTGTATGACGTAATTTAGAGTATATGCTAATAAAGCCTTGCTATGCAGTTCGATAAATAATTCAGTAGTTGCAAGATGTTTAAATGTTCAAAAATTTCGATCTTCGATCAGTTATGGACTGATAATCCTCGTACAAATTAGTGTTAGGATCGTAAGGACTTAGAGCGCGAAAGCTTCTGACCTTATGTCAGTGATTGCCAGTATTTTTTTACGATGATTCGAGAAACAGTGTTGAAAAAACTGGTACATCATTAAATATTTGTGAAAATTTCATATAGGATTTTCATATTTTTAATGGTATGATATCAAATTAATATAAAAAAACTCATCCACCTATTTCTAAGTCAGTACTCGAGAAAGTATGTCAAAAAAAAGAAATTTTAGAAATATCAGAGTTCGGAAAGACATATTAGGTGTACAAATAAGTTTCCGCGGTTTGTCAGAAGATGACCCCACCAGGAGGTTATGGAGAAATTGTCAGATGTAAAACGTAATATCCCAAGTTTAGTCATCTGGCAACACCATAACCTCAAAGTACTAGTGATTCCGTATCAGCATCACGTAATTTTTTCGTGCAAAAATGTCAAGATTTATTCCGAATAAGCATCATTTGCGGGAACTTTTGATTTACTTCTTTAATGTGAAAAAATCTGCAGCTGAGGCGCATCGATTGCTTCTAGAAGCATATGGTGAAGCTGCTTTAAGTGAGAGAAGTTGTCAGGAATGGTTTCAAAAGTTTAAGAACGGTGAGTTTGACGTTAAAGACAAAGAACGCAGTGGAAGGCTGAAAGTATACGAAGACATGGAATTAGAAGCACTATTGGAGGAAGATTCGTCCCAAACGCAAAAACAACTTGCACTTACTCTACAAGTGACTCAACAAACAATTTCACATCGTTTAAAATCGTTAGGAATGATTCAAAAACAAGGAAATTGGGTTCCATATGAACTAAAGCCGAGAGACGTTGAACACCGATTATGCATGAGTGAAATGCTGAATGCCAGGAATAAAAAAAGAGTTTTTGCATCGTATAGTCACTGGTAACGAAAAATGGATTCACTACGATAATCCAAAGAAAGAAAGTCATGGGTTAAGCCCGGCGAACCATCAACATCGACAGCTAAGCCGAATATTCATGGAAAAAATGCATGCTGTGTATTTGGTGGGATCAGCTTGGTGTCGTGTATTATGAATTGCTGAAATCAAGCGAAACTATTACTGGAGCTCTCTACCGAACACAATTGATGAGATTGAGTCGGGCACTTAACGAAAAACGCGCCCATTACTACTCCAGACACGACAAAATTATTCTTTTACACGATAATGCTCGTCCACATGTTGCGGCGCCGGTAAAAACATACTTGGAAACACTCAACTCGGAAGTTTTACCCCACCCGCCGTATTCACCAGACTTAGCCCCTTCTGATTATCATCTGTTGCGGTCGATGGCACATGGTCTGTCTGAGCAGCGCTTCACATCATATGAAGACACCAAAAATTGGGTAGATTTGTGGATAGCGTCAAAAGATGAAGAGTTTTTTTTCGACGGGGTATCCGAATGTTGCCAGAAAGATGGGAAAAAGTAGTGGCAAATGATGGAAAATACTCTGAATAAAACGTAATGTACTTTTTCTTTACAATAAATTCCTAATTTTTATAAAAACCGCGGAAACTTATTTGTACACCTAATAGATAATTTTTTTTTGGGTTTGAGTGAAGAAAAAATGTTGGAAATATTTATAGAAGTTATTGCAAATGTTTAAGGATAATATCCATTGATTCTGAGATTTTTAAGAATTTGTCACCACAAAAACTGGTTTATATTCTTGTTGTAGAAAAAAACTATGATAGAACATCAAAAATCTACATTAATGATGTTGAATTTTTTACCAGAAATAAATTAGTATTTTGTATCTGTGCCTAAATGTGTACTTCATCTCATGAAACATGAGTGAGTTAATAATTTCTAAGAGGAAAATTAATGGTGAAACATGTGAGATTTAATCATTTAAAAAAATGTTTTAATGGGTAATCGCCCAATTTTGAACCTTAAAACGCTAATAACTTTTTAACGCAGCTAAACTTGGAAAATTGGCACAGAAAAAAACTATTTTTTTATCTCAAAAATACGTTGTTGATAAAATTAACGCAGAGGCCATAGACTCACCCCGTATACCTTCTTCGGAGTACATAACACGACCTAAAGTGCAAAATGGTGGAGGTTCTTGGTGAGAAGAATTTTACTATGAAGGCCACTTGGTTAAAAATTAAAAATTAGTTCGGTAATTCCAACACGTGATTATTTGACAAAATGCAAATGTTTATAATCAGATTCTTGAAATATTTTGAAGGAGCCAGAATTGTTCAGAATAAAACTTAAGTAGAAGTAGAATAGTTTGTAATCTACCTAGAGGAGAAAGGTACTTCCAATAAGTGAATCTAAATATTGGCTAAATTGTAGTTGATATAATTTTTTTTTTCCTTTTATAGTTTCTGAATTAGAAAGAAACTCAATGATATATGGTACGAAATTGGTGAAAATAAAAAAAATTGATGTAGTGATAATTTAATATCTAGTTATATTATTATTTCTGAATATCAGATATAAATGCAATCTACAATTTAATTTACATATTTACAATATATAACATAATAATCAATATTCTAAGACTATATTCACATTATCAGAATATCTCGAGTTCAGTTTCAAATATACGAATTACACAAGGGTTACGATAAAAAAAAATTATCTTTGATTGCAAACCAGACAAAAATTCACGCACAATTCCTTCATTCATTTATCAGACCTCTAAAATAGATATAATTAATCTGATCGATCTCGAGTATATGCTTCAGTTTCTTATTCTGTTGATATAAACAATGATCTTTATAAATTATTTAAATCTCTCCATCAATCAGAGATAAGAACAAGATATTGATGAAATTCCGTATGAATTCTTGAGATGATGAAACTCCTTACTATTCGCACTATTCTAGAAATATTGCATCAAAAACACACATTGCAAAATTCTTTGGTCATGATATAGATACCTTATAGTATATATACTATAACGATCTAATGCAAGTTTCACCTCATCCATTCTTCTGTACTTGCCAGAGGAGCAAAGGCTGATATCTGATTATGGATTCTAGTAAGTTTCAGATCTGGATTCTCCGATTTTATTTTGATGAGGTTCTGATTTTTGTCACCACAACGCTCTGATCCTATTATAGATTCTATGGAGAAACCGTTTCGGTTTTTCTTGTTCAATTCTGTGGACATATAGTCATCAGTGTCTGAAACTTGTGTGACAGTTGGTTGCACTGGTACAGGTTTGCAAAGCGTCGGTTGAGGTAGCAAACCTAAATGGCCAAGTCCTAACCGTGACAGATCCATGGGTGGTAACAATGGGAGATTGTTTGGTAAGCCTGAAGGTAACCCTGGTAGATAAGAATATGGGTTAGGAATACCATGAGAAGAGAAAAGAGAGTTGTGGTAATTCTCTTGAGATAGGAATGAAGCTACCATTGCTGAGGTATGGTGATCACGTAGTATAACATTGGGTGATGGTCTCTTGTACCTTTTACGTCTTCGTAGAAAGCTTCCGTTATCAAACATATCCTCTGCCATTGGATCCAAGGTCCAATAGTTTCCTTTTCCTGGGTTTCCAGGTTCCCTTGGAATTTTTATAAAACAATCGTTTAGGGACAGGTTATGCCTTATGGAATTCTGCCAGGCTGGAAATTTTTCTCGATAGTACTGGAATCTGGTCATTATGAACTCACATATTCCACTGAGTGTAAGTTTCTTGTGTGGAGACTGTAGGATTGCCATGGTGATGAGTGCAATGTAGGAGTATGGAGGTTTGATCAGTTGATGCCCTGATTTCTTTGGTTTAACCTTTTGGAACTTGTTATTCTCTCTGTTCAGATCTTGTTCATCGGTGTTACCTCGAAGATCAAGCGGACTCAAATCGAGTAAAACATCACTTTGCATCTCTTCTTTCGTGAAATGGCACTTGGACATACTTGAAACTCCACCTTTATCCTTTGGTCCTCTATAAAACGGTTTCAGACATGATTCACGTAATCCGAACAATCACTCTCGGTTTAAATTCTATGTACTCCCTAATCGCACAAGATCAATATTATCTTTTTTCGTTTGGCGAACTCGTTCACTGAACCACGTTAGATGAGATAAATTCTGTGATTAGCGATGCTTCAATTCATTAGTCAACGTGTTTGTTATCTCAGACTCACACGAACTGATAAGCTGAACGAGCGACATGCGTTGCTTTTTGTAGCACTTCTTCACGAGATTTGTCGACAACTGAAGAGAAGCTGTGTAGAAATGTTATACCAATATTATCTTGACAAGAACAATGATAGTTCGGGACACCGCATTTCCGGGTTGGTAACGTCAAAACAAAGCGTTGGTGGTGGGGAAGGCGGGAATCCACGCCTACCAACCCCTGAGAGTGACGCCTATTTTCACCCCTTACGGTAACAGGTTTACTTGAGATTTTCACGTCCCAAAGTATGTTTATCATTCGCCTCCTATATTCATTGATTTTTGCCCTACTCTCGTAAACATATTCTGTTCTTTCCGGAGAGGAATGCAAATTTTCATCTCGAAGGATTTCATGCCTCGTGTAACTCTCGAGGAGGTTGCTATCTGACGCTCGACAATCATCCACCATTGTTTGACCCGATTATATTTTGATGCATTAATGGGACTAGAGAAATTTTCAGTGGGATTTAGAAAACGGGTTTATTTGTTTCTCATTTGTAAACGTCAGTTTCCAAAAACACAATATTAATCAAGAAAGTTTATTTTATTAAGTCACTAACTTGTTAAACTGACGGTTGACTTGCAAAATTTTTACAAGTTAGTAGTATTATTTACATTAGAAAATTTTGTTTTATCGTCATATATGTTGAAAATCATGGTACAACTGTTATATCCAGTAACACAGATTTTTGATGATGAAAGAGTTGATATTGATGATGATGAACCATCTGTTGACTCAGAAACTGCTGAACTAGAGGACTGCAGAACATTTGTACTCTTCTTACTACCAAATAATTTGCAAGACATTTCGATTTTTTTGTTGACCGAATCATCGACATAATTCATCGCAATTTTGGTGCTCTTCCACCCTCCTGCACGCTTTAGTGCTAAAATATCTCCAGTTCTGCGAAAAGAAAGGCCGGTGTATAACTCTGGGTCTTTTAAACCTAAATATTTCGCTATTTGCTTTGGGACACCACCAATAGTGTGCTGGCTAGCATTTAGGGAAATGCACTTTCCATGTCGGTATGTCAAAAAATATCTTAGGCTTTCTGTCAGGAGACCGAAGATTTACATATTTTCTGTATAACATGCAGGGCTTGAAGCCACATCTTCTACATCATTCATGTTTAAGGAGAGAATTTCGTCACATCGATAACATCCAAAAATCTCAAATAATGTAACAATTTTAGCCAGATGACCACTGGTCATCAGGAGCATATAACAGAAATTATTCAGCCTCTTCTTTACTTAATACCTTGGCCCTCTTTTGGCGTATAACGCTCATTTTTTCGTTTCAGAAACGCTATCACCTTTTGAAATCTGCAAATGACAACTAAACGTCATATTTTTCAATAAATGTTTCAAGGTAAAAAAACCTGCGAACAGGGGCATTTTTTTTCCAAGCAGCTTGTCAGCATAGACCATTTTGCCCATAAAGTATTAGGGCTGAATCTAGCTGATAGTTGCTTCAAGTAGACCAATAAAACATCTTCAGTTACCCCAATCACACTATTTTTGTTTTGCCACTTTTTGAAGTCGTCGTATATTCGCTCGTACCTTGAAGCTGATTTTGCAGATAATAAACTTGAAGCTACACAGCTGACTGTCTCAATAATTTCTTTTGGTACATTCATTTTCGATTTCGCCAAAACAAATGTAAAGAAAAATAAACAGACATGTTCATGGCAACGCTTCCATAGCTTACGACATTTGTGACAAATGATTTTTTTGGAATTTATCTAACCTTTTTACAAATGAGAAACAAATAAAATATAAAACAATACACGCAAGATAACGGGTTTTACTGGCACAAGGAGGTAACTGACTAGCCTGCGGCTCGTCCGTTATATCCTCCATTCACCAGTAAAAACACTCTTACCTTTCTAGTAATGTTATACAGGGTCTTTCACGAGGAACCTCACCCATATTTATACGAGAAATTACTGAACGTATTTCCATGAAATTCAGCACTTATAAGTATTTCACGATGCTAATGAAATCTAAAATGTTTTCAAGGCATGAGAACCTCCGGTTTTTCCGGAAATGACGTCAACTTCCGTTTTTCAAATTACAACACCATTTTTTTATTGCAAAAATAGATTCCTTAGAAGATTTTAAGTTATTTTGATGTAACATTTTTCAGTTTTGGTTGGAAAATTCTCTCTGAGCAGGAAAATTCGAAAAAAAATCGAAAATAGAGCTCCACTGAAAAAAGAATAACTTCGAGGTTTTTGGATGGAAAATTTTCATTTTGGAATTTTTCAAGATGTAAGATTTAAAAATCGAAATCGCGATTCATGATACAGGGGTGAAAAAATCGCTTTCAAAGTTAGGGATGACAAAATCGTGAAAAATCAATTTTTTCAAATTAGAATCCCATTTTTATGGCAGATATTGAATCTACGTTAAAAATAATGTGAGTGTATGCATCACACCCTTGCTCTAAAGTGGATATTTTCTGAGTTATTCACAAAAGACTGTTCTTCGTCTTGAATTTTCAGCTATTACTTTTCCCTTCACGCCAAAAAAGATGAAATTTTCAGGAACTGTTACTTAAACCATGTTTTAGATTTTACTACCCTAATATGCAAGAGAAAAAAAGTTACAGGTTGTTCCTAAATAGATGGCGAATTTGGATTCGAATTTGTATCGGAAACCTCCTTATTTCAACTAATCGGCCATCGGTTTTCTCTCCAGTGATAAATAAATAATTCCTTATGAACCAAATGCAAATATTTACCATGTTTCACATTCTTTTTTTAATGATAGATATCATTAATTACATCTGCCAAATTCCTCTTTATTCAGTAGCATTTTGTGTTTACTATTAATTTGGTGATAATTGGTATTAAGTTATAAAATCGATCACTATGCCTAATTTTACCAATGAAGATTATTTAAATCTCATTCTGCTTCATGGAGAATGTAATAAAGTTGTACATAGAACGATTAAACTGCTCATTGAGAGGTTTCTGACCGACCCAGACCAACGAGAGATACCATTAACAGAACCATGACAAACTTGAGAAATGTCGGATATTCTTTAAGAAAACTATACACATAGAAAAAGTGTAGTAGAAGATGAGAACAACGAAATTACAGTTCTTGCATATTTTCGTGTGAATCCTAAAAATTCTTTCAAAGATGCCGAGATTGCTCTGGGACTATCTCAATCGAGTGTTTGGAGAATACTAAAAAAACATAAAATGCACCCATATAAATTCAATAGGGTACAGCATTTGCAGGAAACTGATTTCGTCAGGAGAACAGAGTTTTTTGAAGCTATGATGATTCGATTTCAAGAGAATGAAAACTTTTTGGACTGTATAATTTGGACAGATGAATCTAAATCCACAAAGAATGGTTCTTTCAATAGGCATAACAGTCATTATTGGGATGAAGAGAACAACCACTACTACAGACAATGGAACTTTCAAGAGGTTTCAAGAAGGGGTGAAAAATCTACAGCATGGTTCAAATAACAGTTCCTGAAAATTTCATCTTTTTGGCGTGAAGGAGAAGAAATAGCTGAAAATTCAAGACGAAGAACAGTTTTTGTGAATAACTCAGAAAATATCCACTTTAGGGCAAGGGTGCGATGCATGCACTCACATTATTTTTAACGTAGATTCAATATCTGCCATAAAAAATGGGATTCTAATTTGAAAAATTGATTTTTCACGATTTGTCATCCCCAACTTTGAAAGCGATTTTTCACTCCTGTATCATGAATCGCGATTTCGATTTTTAAAGTGGATACATCAATCTTACATCTCGAAAAATTCCAAAATGAAAATTTTCCATCCAAAAACCTCTAAGTTATTCTTGTTTCAGCGGAGCTCTATTTTCGATTTTTTCGAATTTTCCGCTCAGAGAGAATTTTCCAACCAAAACTGAAAAATGTTACATCAAAATAACTTGAAATTTTCTAAGGAATCTATTTCTGCAATAAAAAAATGGTGTTGTAATTTGAAAAACGGAAGTTGACGTCATTTCCGGAAAAACCGGAGGTGCTCATGCCTTGAAAATATTTTAGATTTCATCAGCATCGTAAAATACTTCTAAGTGCTGAATTTCATGAAAATATGTTCAGTAGTTTCCCGCATAAATATGGATGAGGTTCCTCGTGAAAGATCCTGTATACTATTCATTGACGACTAGATATATAAGTTCGTTTGAAAGTTTGCATAACGTATTTCATACAAACACACTAAAAATTTCATTTCGATCTGTCTATTTATCGTTTTTTTATAAGCATAAGTAGGTCGATTTGTCAGTGTTTCTTTGTGAAAGAAAAAAATTGGACATCATGCAGTTATTGAATCTCTTGCTGATCTTTCAAAAACAATGATTTGTAAGTGTTTTGTATTTTCTTCCAGTGGAAGAGGTTGAACTGGCAGTCATGAATTGTAATATGAATCTACAAAAAGTGAGGCTGGTTCAGTCTTGGAGATAAAGATGGCGCTTCTTCCGGGCTTGTCTTGGAGATTTGTGTCGATTTCTGTTAAGACTGGCGGCCTTCTTCAAGATTTCAGCGCCACTCTGTATTGACGAGGGGCAGAACCCCGAAATCGGTCCACACTTAGCGCTAGCATTCATGTCTTTTAAGTGTTATCGAATCAGCCTCAGAGTTAGCTGGCAGAGTAGCAGAATTACGACGAAAGTGAATATGTACACAGTACTGGCACTTTTAAAAAAATTGCTATTTTGCCAGGAATTTTGCTAAATGTAATTTTTCCGCTCGTTTGTATTGTGCATTTACTTTTCATGTAAAAATAAACAGCTGCGTTTACATTCTTCGATCTTTCAGATAGATGAAAAGTAATATATTTCAGGTTACAGTTCTTGATTTCTTCGTTTTTCCCCAATAATTAAATAATTCGTAGTTTTTTGTGTGGCATTATTTTTATAGGTCACAATCTAACAGAAATATTGGAAACGTAATCGACTGCTACAAAAGAGCAAAGTCGCAAAACAGATAATGATAAACCTCGTCCCAGTTTCATATCTGCATATCCTCAAACGGTCTAGACTCTGTTATTTTACTTAAAAAAATATCGAGATACCGTTGATTATAATCCGATATAATACCTCCTAAATTTTTAACATATCTCCAGATAAGATTTGTTGAAGTCCCCGTAACAAATGAGTTTATTTATGCCTAAGTAAACCACTCGAAATTTATTTGAGATCATACAAAGTATTCGTGTTAATCTTAAAATAACAGATAAAATGGTAATTGTAGCGTTTCGGGCATTACAATTTAAGGAAAAACAATTTTAGGCGAAATGGTATATTTAAATACGCTTAAGTATCTTATAGGCCCGGTATTGTTTTAGAGAAAGGTATAATTTGCTCGGCGGCTTTTTATACAAACGATACTTGACGATATTTTGTAGGGAGATATTTTATAACTGTTCCTAAACATACAGGGTGGAATCTTCTTATGGAATGAAATCGTTTGAATCATTATTTTAAGATTTTATGAAAAATGCTAATTGAAGCCGACGACATTGCAAGAGCTCAGAGGCAACATTGAACGCGAAATAGCGGCCGTTTCGGCTGAAATGTTTGTCCGAGTCATCGAAAATTGGGTCCAGAGAATTGACTGCTGCAAACGGGCCCGTGGTGGCCATATGAACGAAGTCGAGTTCTATTTATAAATGTTATGTTTGTACTTTAAGCCAATAATAAAGTTTTTGTAATATCTCAAATGGTTTGTGTTTTATTTAGATTCAAAATTCAAAAAAAGTCCCTATTGGAAAACCCTTTATAACCTTTACTGATGTTTTCTAACTATTGTAGTTTGAAGGTCAGTGTCCTGTGGTTTGAAGGTCAGTGACGGCTCGTGCCCTCTAGGAGTGGGTCGGCCAGACCAAGCATATATATTGTCACGGTTTCAAAATTCCCGCTCCAGTTAGTACCTGCAAACCGAACTGGTGGCGTTAGTCGCAGTAGTTTGCCAGCTTATCTCGTACGTTTCGATGGAAGCCGTTGTCGGTGGTCCTTTTCTGTCATCATGTGACGTAGGTTGTCAATGACATCGTTCTTCCCGCATATTTGGTTGAAATGTCCTGGAGTAATTAATCGCAATTTTGCGGATCTGAACAGGATTTTAACTGAAGCCCTGAGAGAAATCTTATCATGTTGGTTTGGTTTGTTCGTTGGTGAGATTTTTGCGCTTTAGCGTAGTGGCATATTTGTTTGGGAAAAACGACGTGGGATTGGTGGGTTAACCTATGTTTGTCACGAGGTATTTTAGATTTTTGTTCGTATTTTAGCATCATTCTGCTTCGAATTGGGAATTATTAATGTACCGTTGCGAGGTACCGCTGATTCTGAACTTTGAATTCTTCGAGCTGTTTGTCTAGGCTGTCTTTGAATTACCGTCGAGCTGCCGTGGAGCTGTCTTTGGGGACCTCCACCAGATTTCGCCATCTAAGATACCACACCTGTCGTCTACCTAGGGCGCATTACTGTGAGATACTGTACTACGTTGGCCCAGGAATATATTTGAGCCCAGTTTCCATCTACGAGACTGTGAGAATAATTATGGGTTGAGAAACTATATCCTTTTGTACTTCAGTCAAGCCACGACCTAGAATGTTATAGAAGGTTAGTCTGTAGAATTAGTTAAGATTGATTAGTATCAAAGAGGCCCAATTCAGTGAATACTGTTTAGTACATTAAACCCGACCTATCGAGAAGGTCGCTTAGATATAAGTAAAGAGCTATTTGTAACGATTACCATCGAGGCTCTAAGTATATACCTTGGGGTGATATTACTGTTGGTTTAGTAAGAGATAAAGCATTATATCGAATATTCGGGTTGTGAAGTAAGAACTAGTTAGTGATCTACCTTCTGTAAGATATATCCTCGTTTGAGGGACCTTGTGTATTTCATTTGGGCTCATTATATTATTAAATAATTGCTCTATATTCTTTCTACCAGCCACTACCTCCCGCTTGTGTGATCGGGCTCGTTTGGCATCCTGAGAGTGCGTTCGTTATTTTCTCTCTTTTGCGACCCTAGATCTTTAGTGTACTTTCCTTTTTTTTTTTTCTTTGTATTATCATAAAAGAGAGTGGCGCCCCTTTATAAGTAGTCTCAGCTCTAGAGCTAGCCGAGGAGGTACTTTGTGCACTCTCTGGAGCCGAGTGGGTTTGGTGACAATATGTATATATATAATTTAGAAGCTATTTTCTTGGAATTAGAAAACTGGATTGAAATTAGGATTTCATACTTTACTACATATGTTTCAGCGTACATTGAGCCTTTTTCAAGTTTACATGTTACAAATACAGTGACAATCATAAAATGTGAACTAAAAATGTATAACTGTCCAACAATTCATCTTAAAACTTAGTAAAATTAAAATCATATTCATCATGTGACGTAGGTTGTCAATGAATCGCAATTTTGCGGATCTGAACAGGATTTTAACTGAAGCCCTGAGAGAAATCTTATCATGTTGGTTTGGTTTGTTCGTTGGTGAGATTTTTGCGCTTTAGCGGAGTGGCGTATTTGTTTGGAGGAACGACGTGGGATTGGTGAGTTAACCTATGTTTGTCACGAGGTATTTTAGATTTTTGTTCGTATTTTAGCATCATTCTGCTTCGAATTGGGAATTATTATTGTACCGTTGCGAGGTACCGCTGATTCTGAACTGTCTTTGAAGTCTTCGAGCTGTTTGTCTAGGCTGTCTTTGAATTACCGTCCAGCTGCCGTGGGAGCTGTCTTTGGGGACCTCCACCAGATTTCGCCATCTAAGATACCACACCTGTCGTCTACCTAGGGCGCATTACTGTGAGATACTGTACTACGTTGGCCCAGGAATATATTTGAGCCCAGTTTCCATCTACGAGACTGTGAGAATAATTATGGGTTGAGAAACTATATCCTTTTGTACTTCAGTCAAGCCACGACCTAGACTGTTATAGAAGGTTAGTCTGTAGAATTAGTTAAGATTGATTAGTATCAAAGAGGCCCAATTCAGTGAATACTGTTTAGTACATTAAACCCGACCCATCGAGAAGGTCGCTTAGATATAAGTAAAGAGCTATTTGTAACGATTACCATCGAGGCTCTAAGTATATACCTTGGGGTGATATTACTGTTGGTTTAGTAAGAGATAAAGCATTATATCGAATATTCGGGTTGTGAAGTAAGAACTAGTTAGTGATCTACCTTCTGTAAGATATATCCTCGTTTGAGGGACCTTGTGTATTTCATTTGGGCTCATTATATTATTAAATAATTGCTCTATATTCTTTCTACCAGCCACTACCTCCCGCTTGTGTGATCGGGCTCGTTTGGCATCCTGAGAGTGCGTTCGTTATTTTCTCTCTTTGGCGACCCTAGATCTTTAGTGTACTTTCCTCTTTTTTTTTTCTTTGTATTATCATAAAAGAGAGTGGCGCCCCTTTATAAGTAGTCTCAGCTCTAGAGCTAGCCGAGGAGGTACTTTGTGCACTCTCTGGAGCCGAGTGGGTTTGGTGACAATATGTATATATATATTTTAGAAGCTATTTTCTTGGAATTAGAAAACTGGATTGAAATTAGGATTTCATACTTTACTACATATGTTTCAGCGTACATTGAGCCTTTTTCAAGTTTACATGTTACAAATACAGTGACAATCATAAAAATGTGAACTAAAAAATGTATAACTGTCCAACAATTCATCTTAAAACTTAGTAAAATTAAAATCATATTCATCATGTTGTGAACGCTGTCAATTAGAATTATTCTAATAATGGAAAACCTGTAATCTACTAAAAAACTAATCAAATCACCGCAATTTGATACTACCTTTTTTTCACTTGCCATCTGGATCACTCGCATTCAACTTGTAACCGAAAACGAACGAAAACTCGTACAACCCTAAGCCCTACACACTTACATCTTACTCCAAACTACTGACCTAGTGAACTGAACTCTGATAATCAAAGTGTAAACACAAGCAATGCAATTCTCATATACTCCCTCCCCAAGGGTATCTTGGCCGACCTAGTCTTTGAAAAATGAACAAGTCGTGGGTTGCTGTTTTGCTATTTACAGTTACTAAGAATGAATTTTTATGGTCAGAAAATCACAAAATTTATTCCATACAGTACGAATACACTTTTTTCTGAAATTGAAATAATATTCAAGTACTTATGATAATAGTCATTTGGGATTTGAGGGTGAAAATTTCAATTATTAACAGGATACGTGAAAAACTTTTAAATACATAATGATTTCTCTTTCTATCTCAAATTCAGGTTAAACTTTTGAAGATGTCGGATATTAAATTGCAATTTTTAATTTGATATTTGCAATAAACATCGATAATAATAAACAATTTCACCCGCCTGCCGTTTCACATAGGGACGGCCAAGGGTTCTCGGCTGACCTCGCAAGTGTCACAGTCGAGGTATTGCAGAGTTCCATAATAGGAACTTCGAGCGACGTATGTGTTAGATGGAATCTTAAACAGAAAGCAGTGGCTCGGCTGACTGAGCTGCGTTATTACGTATAAGGACAGATGCGGGAACTTGGAATAAAAATTATTTGAGGTGTTTGACCGAAATAATGTGTACTTCGATGTGTTGAGTGGAATTATGAGATATATAGAGAGAGGAAAAGATACTAAGGGAATTTCTCGATATTTAAATATTGCTGTTAATTTTTCAAATAAGTTTCGATTAAAAAAATATTTATTTTCACCTTCTTTTTTACCGTTGCGTTTGGGTCGGCCCTGCCTACCCTGACGAGCCGTCACTGGTATGTGTGACAAAATTTATGGACGTACCAGGTTTTACTTAGTTTTAAATTGTTCCAGAAACGTCTGGCAATAATTTCGATTTTTGATAAATATCTTCATTCTAGCTAATGAAAAAATTATTCCAGATATAAATACAAGTGCGATTTTATTTTTTATTATACATGTTCCGAACTAATTCAGCTCAACTTCAGGAGTATAAATCAAAAAAGTGTAGCTGAAATAATAAAATCCATGAAGAAAACGTAAAATGGTCCACAATTAAAGACAAAGTAAAAAAATCAAGGGAAAAAGTGTAAAACAACTTGAGTGACAAAATATGAATAAAAATCAACAGATAAGAATTCGAAGTGGTTAACAACTTTTTTTCAGTAATGACTATTTTGTATAAATAATTCTCTTTTGGCAACCATTTTATATATTGTTGACTCTTCACTATTTAATATACTTTTATCCGTTGATTTTTATGCCTATTTTGTCACTCATGCTGTTTTACACTTTTTCGTTTGAATTTTGTCTTCAAGTTTCATTGTGGAGCTTTTTACGATTTCATCAGAAATTTTATTATATTTAGCTTCACTCTTGTGATTTACACTCTGAAGATGAGCTGAATCAGCTCGAAACATGTAGAGTGCTAAATAATATTGCACCAGTATTTATATCTGGAATAATTTTCCCATTGGATCGCCCAGAAATTCTAAAAAATGAATATTTCTTTCAAATTTTCGAATTCAAAAAAATAGTTGAAAAAAAATATTTCTTCTGAAAACTTTTGCACTTCAAAAGCTTTGTGATTTAATAACTGTTTTTTAATTTTTTGTTGAAAGCTTTCTAGAGATTAGTTTGCTCTTCTTTAGTCATTTACTATGAAACACTTCCTCAATGGACATCCTTTTCGAGAAAAATAAAATAGCAAGGAGTATAAAAATGTAAAGTGCTGATGAAAATTTTCCATTATGAATATTTCCATGCCGTCCTCTCACTATTATCGATTTCTGCTGTACAGACTACATCAAATCCTTTTGTATTAAAATTTTCCAAGGTTCCATTTCCACTCCAATAAATCGGATGAAACGAATGAATAAAATTGTAGGTACGATAAACGGTTTTCCCTGACAAAACCGAGAAAGCAACCCCTATATTCCACCATCCCCTTTTAAAACTAATGAATACCCGGACTAGGAGATATTGTCCTTGCAAATAAAGTGGCCTACCCCTGCAAATTCCCCACCATCCCTTACGTCAGGGGTAGTGGGTGTGGTTAAGAGGGAAACTAATATTTTCATTAGCCCTTGGCCTCTACCTAGGAGGAGTCAGTATGTCTTTGTTTGAAAGGTAAATAATATTCTGCACAATGTACACACCTCTATTATCCTTGGAATATTCCCTTTCAAGTGAGACATGAACGGATCATGCCATTCAGGATTTCTAATACCAGAACTATGGCATTGTTATCGTAAAAGTAACTACATTGAAGAATTTTATTTCTTGGTCGAATGATATCAGAAGATATTTCAAGAAAGGAAGAAGAATGTCACTTGATGTCAAGAAATTTTTGAGGAAAGTACTGTTATTGTCCATCCTGCCATCGTTTTGATAGACATCTTTTATTCTTAAAGGTTTATCATAGAATATAAGAAGAATTGAAAATAAATCCGATATAACAATTGTATTGAAGACAAGATTCATTTATAATATCCAAAATAGGGAAAAAAAATTGGAATGCACTGAGGCGCTTAAACGCGCTTGTTGTAAAGTTTATTGATTGATAAAGAAATCTATCTCAAATTAAAAATAAATACTTACAGTTGGTCTTACTTATGATGTAAAAAATTTAAATATTCTGTTTACAAAGTTAAAAGATCCAACACCTTTAAGTAATTCATCTAATTTTATCCACAAAACACCATGTTCATGCAAAAAATTAACAAACGACAAACAATAGATATTTTGAAACAAAGAATAAGTCAACACAAAAATGATTGCAAAAATCATAATCAAATCAAGACCAACAAAATTTTCTATCGTGTCGATTTCTGCGAAATTTCGTAAATATCTTCCAAGCTACAACTTGATCCAATGGATTTATAGAGGAAACCAAATTTCAGATGCTCAGAAGTCCTGAACCATTGGATGGATTTGACCCAATAACGAACTCGACTGGGAAATTTGGACAGTTCGGCTTGATGTTAGAAAATAACAGATATTTGGGCAAAACGATAGCACGCGATTCTACGAGAACATGCACACTAAAGGAATAATCATAGAAGCAGATATTTGTAGAATCAACTCTTACGGCAATTTTTCTATATTCCTAGAACAAGGAAAGATTTAAAAAGAAAGGAATTCAAGAAATAATTCCCTTTTCGAGAGAAAAGAGTGTACCTAATTATGTTTGACCAAAATAAATAGAATGCAAACTCCTAAAAACGTAAATGACAGAGATTATGAAAGTTATTCCCAATCTCTTCAATGCGTAATAGATATGTACCCAGTGGCGGCGTAGCATAGGTTGGCACCCGGGGCGACTTTCTATCGAGCACCCTCAAAATAAAACGACAAATATTAAACGTGTTTACGTGACTTTATTTTGCTAAAATACTCAATGACATTATCAAAATTTACTTTCCTCTCCTTTTCAATGGACAATATGGATAGACTGGAAAGTCGTGTTTGGCTCATTGTAGATCTTAAGTAAGATTTTATTAACTTTAATTTTGAGAAACTTCTTTCACAAGTAGCCACCGAAACACAAATAGTTAAAAAAAATCTTAGACATAGAGCTAGACTTGGAACAGACTCAGAATAGTCCCATTTTACAATACATTTCAGAAGATCCAAGGTAGTCCATTGGATCGCTTCTTGAAGAGAAATGCTGGCGGCTTCCAAGTGGCGCCTCAGTCGTAAAATCTCCAAAATAATTTCCTCTGCAGAAAATTCATCATAGATTTTTGTAAGATTTGGAACTTTATCACGAAGTTCTTCTTCTGTTGACGTAAGTAGAGTTTCAGACTGAACAACACCAAATGTTATGAGAATATCATCCATTGCTTTGTAGCGATGCTCTAGTTCTTCGTAAAATCTATCAAGACATTCTAACATAGCTCTATGCAACTCTTCTGGCAATGTTAGTCCAACATCTTGGGACATTCTCCTGGCATTCGTTTTCGGAATCTCCTCCTTCCTCTTCTTTCAACGGAGATATCCAAGTCCTCACATTTCTCAGTTGCGTAGGAAATAGCTCTTTCCATTATTTGTATACGTTGAGTTTGAAGAAAAATTTTTAGGGCTTCAATTTTTATAACACACTTTTCCAGCGATAGTCCAGATGTTTGGATATACTTTTGTGTCTGATTAACTTCTTCTAGGATTTCACACCAAAAACAGAGGTAGCATAAAAAACTGAAGTCACATAAAGCTGGTAAGAGTGTGGATGCTGCTTCTCTTGTATCGACGTTTTCTCTGCTGCTTCTGGGATCACACATCTCTTCCAGTGTTGATACAAGTTTCTCAAAATTATTCTTCAATGACTTAACAGCATCGTGATGAGCACTCCATCTTGTCTCTACTAGTCTTTTGACCGATACGCCTACACTTTTCATTAGAATTTCCCATCTATGTGTGGATGACGAAAAGAACGTTTAAACTCTTTCTACTGTTCCAAAAAATGTTACACTTGAACTAACACTCATGAAAGAGTGCACCCCACATAGATTTAGCGAATGATTAGCACAAGGCATAAACAAAGCTTTAGGATTGTGTTCCTTAATGATAGATTGCACACCACCATGAACTCCTGCCATGGTTGCAGCGTTATCATATCCTTGAGCACGACATAGATGAATGTCTAAGTTGTCACTCTTTAACTGCGTAAGGATATTTTCCGTAAGTTCGATTGCAGTCTTTCCAGCTATAGGGAAGAAACCTAGAAATGATTCCTTCACTTCGCCAGCGGCTACTATCTGCGTGACAGAGTTGGTATTTCTTTGTCACCGTGTTGTCACCCCTTGATGCTTGGCACTCGGGGCGCACCGCCCCCAACGCCCCCTCTTTACGCCGCCACTGTATGTACCAAATTTTATAAAGATGTCTAGATTGCATCTTATTTTTAAAAATTCGTTTTTTTCGAAATGGCTTCGTTCTGCATCTCAAAATCAATAAATCAGGTCATGTATCCATAGAAAGTTTTTTCTCAAGGTAAATGAAAGAATTACCTCCTTAAAATTGCCCAAGGAACCATGTTGTTATATGACTGAATAGGTTTGAAGAAATTTTCCGTATCACTAAATGGCGAATACGCTGGTTAGAATTTACTAGGCTGCGTATTCATAAAATTTAATATATTAGCTTGGTTCCATGTTCCATACTTTAATACAAACATATGTTTAAAGTCATGAAACACCCTAAAGGATTTTGTTTATTACTGGACCTACCTATTCGGATTAAAAGTGATTTTACTCTCTTTTATCTAAAAAGGGACTGGATTCTATGTTGGGATCCATTTGATAAGTCTTTGGTTGATTTTACAGATATCTTATCATTTCATCGTCATACCAACCTAATTCTAAATCCTTGTTGCCCATCTAAGGAAATCAAAGAATGGGGATTTGAACGAAAACCGTACAAAAAGTGAAGCAAGATGAGATATATTTTTTTCCGTCGACCTTCCAATAAAAGCTCTGTTTAACGTTCACAAAATCATGCATTAATGACCCATTGACCATTGACGTTGCAGAAATGGCTAAAGCAGCAAAAGCACCTGAATACTTTGATCCTGACAAAACCTGAATAAAGTCAACATTATTTGAAACTTTTTTGTTGGCATACTTTAGAGTGTTGTAGAAAAAACAAGTTTATGGCCAAAGTATTCAATGCTGAAAGCAACATTGAACGTTAAAAGGAATATAGATATAAGCAGATATCAAAAACTGGTGATGTTTATTAAGGGGCAAAAAGTGGGTTATATTCCTAAAAAATCGAAAGTTCTCGAGAAAGATCATGTAAAAGAGTTTATAGCAAATGCTCCAGACAGTATTTTCTTGATGTCAAAGGTAAATATGAAACATAATTAAATTAATTTCTAAATTTCTCTTATTGTCACGTGGATATATAATATGTAACTTCAAATTTTTTATTTGGAGGTCGCTTTGAAATTTGGAGTATCCGGGGCATTGCGAAAAGATGAGCTGTATAAGTTGCAGATAAATGATGTGCACGATATGGGCTCGAAAATTTTAGTAACAGTGAATTCATCCAAAACGCACTCGAAAGGATATTCACTGTGGTGGATAATGAGGAACGTACACTTTTGAATCCAATCAAGAGGTATATATCCTAACCAATTCACACTCCGCTCGAACAGTTTTTCGTCTTTTACAAGAATTTTGAATGCTCACTCAATACAGTCAGTAAGAATCAATACGTTTTTGAAATTACCATCGTTAATTGCAAAATTTCACAAATTAGAACAACCCAATACAGGTCACTGTTTTCGGCGTTCTTCTGCATCTATCCAGTGGACCAGATTTTGCAGCCATCAAACGGTTTGGAGGATGGAAATCACCATCTGTTGCAGAAGAGTACATCGAAAACTCGATCAAAAATAGATTAGAAACTGCTGAAAAAATTTTATGCGATAATCGTTCGCTATTAATTAATTAATACATCAGCTCCCACCAGTTCCACAAATTCCTTATCGCAAATCGTCAGTAACGGTGTAAATGTGGACCATTCAGAATGTCACATCTCGAAAATTCCGTCTATGAATTTTACAAATTGTTTAGTTGGAACCATAAATATAAATAGGTCAAAGTGAGCATCGAGATTTTCATTGTCAAATTTTATGTTGTAAGAAATAAAATTTATTTGAATAATAAATTAATTTCTAATTCATAATGAGGTCGAAAGAAAAATCTTGTTATCAACTCGTTTATTAATCTAGCGATTAATGGTCGAACATTAATCTCTATCATTAATAAACTAGTTGATTGAATAACTATTACGTTATACTAACCAAGTCAGGCCCTGAAAACATTCTGTGAACTCAAAATATTCGGCTGCATTCGTTCGGGAGTTACCGTGGATACTGAGGGCTATTATAATATATGTATATATCATAAAAGACAAACTTCCCTACGATGTTCAAATCGTCAATAGTCAAACATCCATTGTTGGGGCATAGAATCGGCAATAAACTCGGTTTTCAGAACAAAGAGATTTTCTCATTTCGAGAGAACCATAAACAGTTTGGAGGCGAGTAATATGCCTTTGTCAGTTTGTCCGATGTTCGTCAATATTTGGATTGAAACCGCATTCACTAATTCCAGCCGATGTGCTTCCCAACTCCGACTCCAATAACTTCCATTGATGAAGGATCCTAGAAGCCCTTGTTCAGATGCGAGGTTATTAAATTTGTAATATTAGATGTACGAACATTACAGAATGTGGGAATAGTTTGAGTATACTGGTATGTGTTTACTAAAAATAAACAACGTATCTGTAAATAAAAGCAATGAACTTTAAGAAATTTTTCCTTAGCAAATATTAATAGGGGTAGATCTGGAATGTTTTCGAAATCGCCTTTCTGTCCAAAATACACCACTCAGATGGGGTCGACGAATTAACTGTTTAACTGCATATCATAGTTGTTTTTTTCCGGGATTATTTAGCCCCCTAACTTTATCATTAGGTGTTGAAAAAAGACACCCCTATTACTTTTTCTGTTATATCAGTTTTTGTGTTCAAGATATTTTGAAAATTTTTTCTTCCCTTTAATCCTGCTCATTTTAAAAATAAACAATTTGATATAATCCACTCTGTTCCCGGAATAAATTTAAATTTGGAATATGTGCACATCTAATTATACAGGGTGAGTCTTTGAGGCATTGAGTATAAATCTACCTAGAGGGGAAACGCAGTTCAAAGAAATGAAGCCAGAAATTTACTAGTACGATTTCTGGTTTATAGATGGTCTGTATGTTTCTGGAAATAAATTTATTTGTTCTTTAAAGCATCTAACGGAGAGTTACCGAACTATTAGACGATGGCCAGGGCCGGCTTCAGAAAATACGAAGATTCATAGTTATTTCAATTAGATATTTGTTCTTCCAATCTAAGATTCAAGGGGAGGCCAAGATAGTAGCATTATAAATTGAATCCCTCATATCATGATTTATCCGAATTTCTCCCATGTATGTAATGTCATTGGATCTTCTCAGTTATGATTTTATATATTATACTTGTGTTTTTATAAAATTTCAGGAAACACTTCTTTGAACGAACATAAGATTTCGAACTGAAATGGCGCGTTTACATTCGACTATCATTTTCAACTTAAAAATAAAAATCGTGAGGGTTTATTCTCAATGAATGTAACGTAAACGAAACCCTTAAATATCTTCACACTAATGGAGTTTCACACATTTTAGGCAATTTTGTAAATTAATAGACAATAGACGGTTCCATAATAATTCAACTCGCGCTCTATTTTGTAATGAATATGAACTTGAATATTGATTAAATGAATGTTATAAGATTCTATGCGTTACATTCATTGTGAACGAGCGCTAAAATGCAGCTCTTTCTATACTATGTAACTTAAAATACTATGACAGACTTTCTGCTGTTATTATATCTTACGAAAGTTGTTTGAGAGCACTAGCGAGAGGACGGCGTTTTAGGGCGCTAGTTCTCAAAATGATACGATTTTAACAAGAATTTGTACTAATATTGAAGATGTAACATTATATCAATGTTTCTGATTTTATGTCTATAACTTCTCAAGTATGGACTAACTTAACGGAATGGAAAATTGCAGAATACTATTAGACCAAAACCATTGAAAATATTTGATTTTTTATCTCATCTTGGAAATTATAAAGCTGAAATTCATTAGGTATATTCAAAAGGTAGATTTATACTCAATGGATCAAGTGATATTTATTTTTCATGCAATTTAACCAATCTGTACAGTAGTAGTGAGAAACCCTCAAGAAATTGAATGAATCTATTGATGCCAAAATATGCATGACCGTTATCGAAAACCTGGTACAAGAGATCATTTCAATTGATGTTGTCGTTTGAATATTACAGGTGAAAATGTAATTTTTTATGAAATTTCAACACCCTTTATCTTTTGAACGGGGCCAAATTTGGAAAAATGTTATAGGAAGAAAATGGTCAAAGATTCACCCTGTATAATCAATTATGTTCCCGGAATAAATTAAAATTTGGAATAAGTACACATCTAAATTATATTCAAGTTCACAGAATCATTGGCAACACTTGGACGAGTCAAAATTTGAATTCGATATAGCCAAGCCTGTAGCCTCTGCCACTTAGAACAATTATTTTTGAAAGGAGATAATTCGATCACTTAACTATCAAATAGCATGAAAAATTATTTTAATCCTTAAACTTCTACCCCAATTGGACGAGGTTGATGCAGAGCTATGAACGCGTTGTTGAATGAAAAAAGTATTCTCTTCATTAACCCTACACTACATCCTTAGGATTTTCCAATTTTGCAGTGATTTTTTTTAACGTAATCCTAAATAACCATGCTATTGATTACAGACAAAAATCCATTGTTAGGTACAATTGTTTTATTTTTATTTTTTTAAATAACCATGCTATAAATTACAGTCACAAATCCATTGTTAGGTACAATTGTTTTATTTTAATTTTTATTATTTTTTTTTATTTTTACTAGAACTGGTATAACCTAGCATATCGCCCAGTAACCGCTTGACGTTGAGTTATGGGATACCCTGTATATTGGACAGCTAATTGTAGGCATCATCCATAATTTAGTATTGTTCACATATGTGAGAAACTGACCAAAATCGTTTTGATTTATCGCATCCTACGAATGATCCAAAAGAGTCAATATTTCTACCCACCCAAATAATATCCTATTGTTGATGACTTATGTATTCGACCACACGCCTGCCAAATATCAATTTGACAAATAGTAGTAGGCTTTGGATATCATCGAAGGAAATTAATAAAAGTATAATAATTTAATAGTATCAAGCAAATAGGGGAGCACAGTAAAGCCCCATGGCATTCATGAAGGCAGCGAAGGGTGTATTTGTGAGGAAGTTTAGCTGCCTGATGAAGAGGAAGTCAAATTCGTTCTCGCAGAAGTCAGTGGTGCAGTAAGCATTCATTCAGAGTCCATATAATTGGAAAAAATTATAAAAGCACTTATAAAACTAATTCATATAACTCCAAACGGCAAAAAAACTAAATTATTTAGAATCAATCGAGATTTTCAAAGCTATAAATAAATAACGCCAATTCCTAGATAACTGACTTATGTACTTCCAAAGTATTCAACGACTTTCTGTGAATTAAATTTAGGATTAAACCCAAATTGAACTACTTCTCAACCGAAATTCTAACTGTAACAACTATTTTTTACCTATACAGGGTGCGTCTTTGACCACTGGTTTAATTTAAATTATAGATTCTTGACGTCAAAAGAAACATTTTCTTCCTATCACATTTTTCCAAATTTGGCCCAGTTCAAAATAAATAGGGTGTTGAAATTTCATAAAAAAATTGCATTTTCACCTGTAATATTCAAATGACAATATCAATGCAGTCATGCATATTGTGGCATCAATAGATTAATTCCATTTCATGTGGGTTTCTCACTACTACTGTACAGATTGGTTAAATTGCATGAAAAACAAATATCACTTGAACTAAAGATCCGTATCTTGTACTTCCTAGAATCATTAATTAGTCTTTTTAGCAGATAAAATCATTCATCATCTTTTTTCCTAAATTGCCCCATTTTTGAGATTTTTGAAGTTGAAAGGAATTAAATCGATATAATCATCTGATGAAACATGAGTGAGTGAATCATTTCTTAGAGGGAAAATAAAGCTTTTGAACAATTCAGATCCAATAGTGGATGCTGTGGAAGGTAATTTTCATTCAAACTAAACTGGAATACAGAGGGGTATTTGCCCAATGTGAAAACTTAAAATGCTTATAACTTTTTAACGCAGCTGAATATGGAAAAACGGTATGGGGAAAAAGTGTTTCTTATGATCTCAAGAACCTATGTTTAAAATTAACGCAGTGGTCCAAAACTCACCCTGTATATAGGGAGTTTCTTGTACTTGCAGCTTTAGTTTAATGTACTGTCTTAGGATGAACGCCGTCACATTCTCATTATAAAAAATATTGAAAGAAAATACATACTAATAAAAAATCGAAATAGTTTTGATTCCTAACGTTGAAACATAACTCCGCGGTATAAAGCCAATTTACCAGAAAACGGCAATGTTTTCCTTCAGATCGCTAATACCAAAATAAACTGTCTCAGCCATACAAATCTTACACATGTTTTTCTTTGAAAGGTGACCAACCTCCAAGATTTGAACCACAACCACCGTGAAAGGCGCGTTGTTGGGTAGAAAGAGGACACCTCAGGTCAATATTCCCCTCCATTTTCTTATGGCTTATTTCAACCGCTCTAGAATTGAAGCGTAGTATTCTCCGATTAAGAAGACACCTCTGTCTTTGTAATGGATCAACAGATTCCATTCAGAGTGCCAAAAGACTGTAGCCATGATTTTCTCCGCCGACTAAGATACCTTAAACTTCTTGGTGGTGGCGTGGCCTTTTTGTGCTTCCGCATGAAATCTTGTTTGAATTCTGGTTCATTAGGATGATCCCAAGTTTCATTCCCAGTAAGAATTCGAGTCAATACTTCGTCTCTATCTTCACTACAGAGATCCAAAAACTCGCAAGAAAAATCCACGCGCTGTTGGTCAGAAATGCACGAATCCACTGGAGAAGACCCCCTCTCAACCAAAGATGGTCCAGTTTATGAAGCAGACGCTTATGTGGGACACGGTCAAATGCTCTAGAAAAATCTAGATAGATCACATCAACTGGAATGTTACTATCCCATGCCTTAGTCCAATCGTTGAGACAACAGATTAGGTTAGTGAGGGCTGAACGGTGCGGTAGAAATCCGTGCTGTTGGTCGGGAAAAATCTTCTGAGCTAAGCAAAAATCAAGCACCTGGTCACAAACTATTCTCTCCAAGACCCTAGACAAGACTGACAGCAGACTTATAGGTCTATAATTCAGTGGAGACAGCTTATCACCCTTCTTATAAATGGGAGTTACTGAGGCGGATAACCAATCGGAGGGTAGAGTGCAGCTGGAGAGAGATTTCCTGAATATAAGAAAAACCGGAAACGCCATAACTTCAGAACAATTCCTCAACAAACGCGGCGAAAAACCGTCTCGGCCAGGGGAACTGTCCACCTTCACCCGAGAAAGATATTCCAGCACCAAGCGCTCGGACAGACAGCATCCAAATAATTACTCGCTCGAGCAGACGTAATATTAGGTAAAATCCCCGGAGGCTCTGGGGTGAACACCTCAGCAAATGTACCGGCCAGAACATCAGCTGTTTCACGCGGATTGTCGCAGACGTCACCAGACGGCTTCCTCACAACCGGAAAACTGACCTTGGAGTTCATCGTGGTTCTCAAGTACTTAAAAAATCGCTTTCTGTTGGACTTACTCACTAACTTTTTTTCAAATTTAGTTTTGGCCGAATGAATAGTGGAAGAGAGAAAATTTGAGAAATCTCTGTGGATCCTGTAGTCAGCATCTTTTCGACTGCGTAAATATCTCTGCCAAAGGGACCTTTTGCGTCTCAAAAGTTTCATAATTTTATCGTTTATCCATGGCCTTGTCGGAATGTAAGTGGATTTGACCTCCCTGGCACCAGCAGATATGGCTTTGTTCAACTCAGTCTCGAACAACCTCCACATCTCATCAATCGTTAGATCAGGTAATAAAAGAGAACTCCAATCAACTGATGAGAGAGTTTCCGATATATGTCCGTAGTCGATAATCTTCCTGACCTGCTCCCGCGGAGACTGTAATGAGGTAGGTAGCTGTATCTGGAGTTCCGTTAGTAAAACGTCGTGATCCGACCTACTGAAAGGTGGAAAATGTTCAACATCAGATAACAAGTTTCTGTCCGACACAAAAAACAGATCAAGTAATGAAGAAGTCTGGCCATGCCTATGTCTAGTCGGCTCATTCACCACCTGCTGGAGACTCGTCGATGTTACAAGTTCAGCGTAGGGATAAGAAGGGGATCTAATTGACGGAAGGCTTACAAGCGGCCAATCCAAGTCTGGACAGTTGAAGTCTCCGGCAATGAAGACGTCAGAAGATGATTCAGATAAATCCTTGAGATACCGAACCACACCGACATCATCAGCGCAAGATCGAGGTCTATAAATGCAGCTATTAATGACAGCGCAGAATTCGATTTTCTCCATTCTTAACAATTTCGTCCCGATTTGCTTTTTGATAGACGATAGTTCAATGATTAGTGACCAAAAAACGATAAAACTTGGTATTTATACTAAAACCAGTTACCTAATCCGTAAAAATTTTGAAGTATCCTCATAATAAATAATGTTCCCATCCATTCCGCGTACTTAAAAACTCCTTTTTGTACCACCATTGCAGCTAATAACCCGTAAGGTTGATGCAACATTTGTATTTTTATATAAAAAAACATAACTGATTTACCATCTGATATTGAAATTCTACATTTAGCATTCAAAGTCGAAGCTATCAACAATCCAATCATAAAATAAATTGATCGTGAAACCATAGAAACTCAATTCCTTGATTTCTTTTCTCCGGCCAAGCACGCCTCTGTTGACTCCATTCAACAAAACCTCTTCTCGAGCAGAATAACGGCAAACTTAATTTCATTCTGCTGGTTTCATAACAAGTGTATAAATGTCTACCATAAATCAAATCATTATCCTCTCAAGTCGGGAGATGAATAGAGTTGGCTCACCGGGTACGTAGGTTCGACGCCGAAAAGCGCCATACGGCTCGAGTATTTGCAAATTGTGGGGGTGAACCAGAACGATTATTTGAACACCGTGGGGCATGATGTGCATATCAAAAGGAGAGATTACGGAGGTCCGATTCTTCCTTTATGCTCCGTTAGTGACAATTAGTCACCCCCATAAATTGGGGTGGATATGGCGAGTTATATTAGTCAAGATCGAAAATTACAATCCCACAAATAAGGCATAGAAAATCTCAAATTCGTTTAAAAAAATCAGCACCTTTTCTAGGAATAGTTTTCGAGTCCGCGGAATGGGATAAGTAGTGAGAGTACTTACCAAAATTTTTACGAATTGAGTACCTAACTCGTGATTAGTATAAACACCAAGTTTTATCCAAAAAAGTCTAAGTCTAAGGTTCTTCACTGCTATTTCTTGTTTATTATAGTTTATGTTGTGGGACTTGACCATTGAACCGTTACCCATTGAAGATGGAAAATTGCCGCTAAGAAAAAGTTGATTGAATAAACAGCAATTCTGTCGACATATTGGTGCAATGGTGTCTTGCACCTGGTTTTGTACCCTTCAACGGCTAAGTTACATAACATTATTCATTCTTTTAGTTGTTTAGACGGTTAGAGTACATGTCAATCTCTAATAGTTTGGTTAGGCTCTTGTGGTTTCTCCAGGGTCATCAGGTACGCTTCGATTATCCTAGTTTCTATTGTTTTCCCTTTATGTGGCCCCTAAATCCTAACTCTGTAGAAAATTTCAGCTCTCTGAAATCATGGGAAGTACCAGTTCTATTTTGATGGTCATGAGCATGGTAGAAAAACACAGGTATGATCTTGCGCATTGATGAGAGATAGAAAACTTTGAAGTCTCTCTCATGTTCTGACGTCATCTGAGTCGTAAAACAAAGCATTTAGTTAGATTAGGGATTTTGGATGTAAATAAAGGTAATAAGGTATTCTTCTTACTAATCTACATTATTAATTCTACTTCCTTAATATTAATCATATTAGAAAAATATTTTTCTGCCATGATGCTACATCAAAACTAAGTATTGTTTACTGTTTTGCGACTTAGATGACGTCACAGATTAGATGCGCAGATACGGACGAAGATAAGAAATTTAAAGATCATGCATGAGTATTTATACCAAGATCATGAGTCAGTGAGTGTCAGTGTTATCTAGAAGCATGATAATGGTTTCTGTAAAGGATAGTCCGGTAGAGAATGGCGTACCAAGCTAGACAACTTACAGAGATGATCTTGTACAGTAACTTACTTGTCCTATACCAAGATTTGTTGGTCACTTCTATTTTTTCAGTGATCTTCACCTTTTAAGGTGAAGGTATTATGAAAAAAAAATCTCAAGATCACTGTAAGATGAAATAATATGCATTTATCAGATTTTTGTTCTTCACTGACAAGGGATCCCACTGAAGGACTTTCCAGGTTTTTAATTCCCTGCCATATTCCTAAAGGTTCATTTCCATTGAGTATAAATCTACCTAGAGGGGAAACGCAGTTCAAAGAAATGAAGCCAGAAATTTACTAGTACGTTTTCTGGTTTATAGATGGACTTTATGTTTCTGGAATTGAATGTATTTGTTCTTTACAGCATTTTACGGAGAGTTACCGAACTATTAGACGATGGCCAGGGCCGGCTTCAGAATATATGTTGGTCTTCAGGAAAATTCATAGTTATTTCATTAGGATATTTGTTCTTCCGAACTAAGATTCAAGGGGAGGCCAAGATAGTAGCATTATAAATTGAATCCCTCATATCATGATTTATCCGAATTTCTTCCATGTATGTTATGTCATTGGATCTTCTCAGTTATGATTTTATATATTATTCTTGTGTTTTTATAAAATTTCAGGAAACACTTCTTTGAACGAACATAAGATTTCGAACTGAAATGGCGCGTTTACATTCGGCTATCATTTTCAACTTAAAAATGAAAATCGGGAGGGTTTATTCACAATGAATGTAACGTAGTATAATGACGTTCTCTCCAGAATGTCATTATAAGCAGTAATTACGATTTTGAACTAATAATAATAGTAGTCCTTTCATTTCCGCTTGCAGCAGTAAAGTAGGTAAAGCAGGTAACATTTCATTGGAACAATTTGCGAAATATAATATTTCTGAAAACAATTCCCTGAAATTTGTCAGTGTATATGATTATTTTTATAAGTGGTCTGGATATTGGTACAGTGGGCTTGTTGATAATGAAATCATTTATCCTGAATTCATTAAAAAATTTAATGAAGCTAGGGTCAACACGAAATTTATTTCCACAATCGACCTATCGAAAACAATTTATGCTCAATAGTTCTGCCTACTAAATATTCAACATTATAAATGGAATCAAGAAGGTGCATGCAAATAATGAAAATAAAACAAATATTACTAATTACAGGAAATAATTTTATATAATAATTTCCATACTTCGTAAACAGACGGATTTGATGCGAAAAAAACGAGAAAAAATCAAATTTCACTATGAATATTTTGTTTCTGTTGCTTCAAACATCCGAATACTCCGAAACATTTCACGTTCATTTCTTTTTCGTTCACCTAAACTGCTCCAGATTCCTTTCAGAAATCTAAGTTTTTTTTCCGCTATTAACTGTGCGCCAAAACTATAAAATTTTTTTTGGCTCAATACAGAGGATAAAAAATATTTGGGAAAAAAACACTTGTTCCTCAGAATTGGGGTGATAAAATAAGAACTTGGTGCATTTATTGCTCATCCAATTATATATGTTACATACAATTTTCTTGTGTACATGCGTAACTGTACGTAACACGTATTTGATATCACCAACAATATGCCCATAAGTCATTCATTAAAATCGTCATCTAAATACACACAGATCACAGATCATTGGACGGTAAGTCAATATATCTAAATAATAAAATATTCTGAGAGGTGATGTCGAATAAATCCGGCCCTGGCTCAGACTAGCTCGAACAGAGAGACCAAGTCGCTGCAGCCATAAATACAATAAAATAAAAGTTACCGTGTTTATACGCTTGAGGCCGCCACTTTACCAGTAGAATTTTTGGCTTCATTTCTTTGAACTGCGTTTCCCCTCTAGGTAGATTTATATCTATTCTCAAGAAGCTTGCACTTCATCGTGTTAGCATATTAATTCTACAGATTATTGAATAAATGAATCTTAAAAGTCATTACTGCATTCCCTAGCGCTATGGATTCGAACACGAGGATATTCACAATCAACAGGCTAGCATCCTTACCATAAGGCTACGTGACCACTATAACAGTGGACAATATGAGATAATTTCAAGAAGCTTGTCAAGAGTATTGGCCCAGTCCGTCAGGTAGCACCTTAATGTGATTTTTGTGCTTATTCAAGTTGATGTCATTAGTCATTATTAATTCTTTCATAAAGCATTTCAGAATTCGTCTATCTCTAGTCATTAAACAGTTGTTGTTCACAAAGCACAATAAATATAATAGTTATTTGTGCTATCAGTTACGAAAAATAGTATATCCCAACGAGTTTCACACAATATTTTTGCCAATTTTGAATAGGACGTGACGATTTGACTTGAAATCAAATGTATAGAAACGTCCATATATCAGTATTGTTAGTGTCATTTTTCTTAATTTAGATTGTCATATAAGTGGAAAATTATAATAGTTCTTCTTTTAGCTGTAAATTCCTTGAATTTTTTCAAAGTAGAAAATAATATACTGCAATGTCCGATACAGAGAACAACGTACCGAACTAGATAGCTTAAAATCTAGTGAAAAGACTTATATGTATAGAAACTTATTTATTCTCAAGAAACTATCATTCGCAATGTGAAACTATATGTATTTATCAGAATTCTTTTTCATCATTGATAATGGATTCCACTATAGGACTTTCCAGGTTATTAAATCCCTGCTATATTCCTATATGTCCTCCATTCCTCATGTACACCTACTTCATCATAATAACATATAGTTTCCGCAGATTGTCTCTAGATGCGTAACTCTTATTCTTTACAGTGGGACAATTAGATTTTTCGTCTAAATTTATTCAAGGAACTAATAATCTGATTAATTATTACTAGCGCTATGTGGGATTCGAACCCGAACGCTTCTTATAACAGGCTAGCATGCTTACCAACAGGCTGCGTGCCTACTGTAAACAATGGCCAATATAGGGTAACTTCAAGAAGCTTGTCAAGAGTATTGGCCCAGTCCGCCAGGTGGCACCTTAGTGCGATTTTTTTGATTTGATTTGATTTATTCTCAAGAAACTATCATTCGCAATGTGAAACTATATGTATTTATCAGAATTCTTTTTCATCATTGATAATGGATTCCACTATAGGACTTTCCAGGTTATTAAATCCCTGCTATATTCCTATATGTCCTCCATTCCTCATGTACACCTACTTCATCATAATAACATATAGTTTCCGCAGATTGTCTCTAGATGCGTAACTCTTATTCTTTACAGTGGGACAATTAGATTTTTCGTCTAAATTTATTCAAGAAACTAATAATCTGATTAATTATTACTAGCGCTATGTGGGATTCGAACCCGAACGCTTCTTATAACAGGCTAGCATGCTTACCAACAGGCTGCGTGACTACTGTAAACAATGGCCAATATAGGGTAACTTCAAGAAGCTTGTCAAGAGTATTGGCCCAGTCCGCCAGGTGGCACCTTAGTGCGATTTTTGTCAGAGATATAGAGTGGGAAGAATACGCTTCAACCACTGCGCATCCAAAATTGGTGGCTAAATTCTTATGTCAAATTTCGACCATTTTTATACCTTCGTAGTCAGCTGTTCTAGGTTGACATACTTGTCAGATGAGTTAGAAATTGCTCGAATTTTACATTGTGCTGATAGATACTTCGATACTTTGAATTTGTATTGTTAAAACGTGTAAAAACTATAAAAAAAAGAAGTTCGAGGAAATATCATTTATACGCAAGTATTTATTTAAATTATCCGACTGATCATACGGCATGGCATTGTTTATCTGCTCAGTGGCGTGTTGTTTACTTTCCAAAGTAATATGATTCTTTTTAGTTTCCCAAAATCAGTTGATATGAGGACAGTTTAGACTAATATTCTGAGTGTAGATTTTGAAGCTATAGATTTATCTAAGAAATTGATATGCTTTGTACATTTAATTTTCATTTTCATTCTATACAAACTATCCCTCAGATACACTGTTTTCTACGCCAATGAACCGAAAGTATAAAAATGGCGGACGAAAAATTAGCCACTTCGCGCATATCGAAGATCATTCTCCCCACTCTATAGCTTCATTCGGGTTCAAATTCTGACTGTTCCAGAACCATCAGAATCATGCGCATTTCAGAGTTCGGTGTTCAGGTTTTCTCTGACTAATTTCGAACCGAGTAGTCCGATGTTCGGGTTATATCAGGATTTTTTCTGATTATTTTCTGACGGTTCTGGGACTATCCTCAGGACCATTTTAGGATTTTGCCGTAGAACCGCCTTAGGAGGAGGAGTTAACCAATTTATTTCGTAATTTGAAATGTTTGAATTTTTTCTGCATCCGTTAACAGATATAAACAAATCTAAACATAGATGGTTTCAAATCATGAATAAATTGGTATTAAGTTAAATGATTATTAATTAATAATATAAAAGGTTTTTGGGGGCAGGATTATGAGTTTTCTTTATTTCCTTGAGTTGTCCAATTCAAATTGCAAGAACTAGTACAACTTTATTTATTACAATGATTCAAGTTTTCTAAATAATCTTTTCGAATTCCTTAACTATTTTTAAGTAGGTATGTGAAAAATAGCTTTATTAAAAGGAATTTTTTTCAGCTCTCGTCAACAAATCGGCAATATTAAAAATGTGCATTATGATTCAATATTGACGTATTCATTAATCTATTTGCTTTTCTTTCAATTTATGGCTTATATGAACAGGAGAATTAAATTGAAATTTTCTGCTGTAACCGATTCAAATAGTCCTACGAGTTTGCGCATTTTGCCAAATTCAACTTGTTCGGGTTTTCTCTGACAAACTTTGGACCAAATTTTCAAATTGGTTCGCTGTTCGGGTTTTTTCAGTACAATCCCAGTACAGTTCCAGTACAGTCAAAATCGGTACCTACTCGAGAGCAAGTATCAGTTCAGGATATTTTGCGGACTACAAATGCTACCAACCCTTAAACAACGATCACTTGAAAACGCAATTTGTGGTAAATTCGTGATTTTACACGAGAAATAAATCAAGATTTCCCTTTACATCAAAGTTTACTACCAATTGCATTAAAAGCTCCTTTTAAATTAACAATTTGAAACCATTATATTCAATAAGGTAATGTGCGCATGTATCTAGGTATATTACAAAAATTCAAATTTTTGATGAAACGAAATGAGAATCTCAGTTTATTTATCAGCAACCTGATTATCAATGAAAATCTTAGCGAACTTCATCTGTTTGAGAGCTTCGTCTGCATGAAATTGTTTTCCATAGTTAGAATAATGTTTTATCAAATTTTCATCGACAAACCAAAAATTTAATGTTGTTAGAAACAGTTGAGTACTATAATAGCGCAATTCAAATTACTTATCATTATTAAAATTCTCAAAATATATATATAATCCCACCTGATTAATACTGAACAGTGAATCTGTATCAAACAAAACATTTCGATAGATCTAGTTTCCGTGCTTTGTTGCATCACCCATATTCAGACAGTGGTTGCATTAACACATGAATATTATTGATAGTATAAACTGAAATATTAACTACTTCAGAATTCAGAGCAATCCCTTACCTATATAAGTAAATTGTATGGTTAACTGATTTACCAATTTTACTTTGCGTTCAATAATGTTTTGGAAATATTTTCACGTTCAGATCTGTATAACTAGTTATTATCACATCATTGAATTAATTTAGATTTTAGCTATAAATTGATTTGATATAGTGGGTATGAAATAAGATTTCCTGCAAAGATGAAGAAGCTTTTTTATTTATGGGTAATACAACAAATTTAAATGTCACGAGATTCACCTTGAAATACATAAATACAATGAACTGATTTCATGAGGCTGAATACAATGCAAAATTATTCATTGATTTTTTATCAAATAGAGCACAATTATATATAGACTAATATTCACAATAAAAAATTAATTCTAGGAAATATAGATTCAGTATCAGCTCGACTGAATTTTCAACAACACATCTGAGTTTCAAAGAAAACCAACTCTGTGATGATAGATCACTAGTGTACCCATGCCAAAACAGAACAGATATTAGTTCTATAAACAATTTTTCTTATATAAGGCACCAAGAAACTATCAGAATATTCAACAAGAAAGATCATATAAACAAGAATTTTTCTTCCGATACATAAACTGTAGAGCAATGCTTGATTTGAAGCACTGATGCTAAACAGATAACAGATTCATATAAACACATACACATACAAAAAAGAATTTGAATAATTAATTTCAGCACTCCCCCATAGGTCTGGACAAGGTGAAACACTCACATGAAAAGCTAAAAACTTTACAGATGTTCAAACACAATCCCTTTACCAGCTTGATATACCAATTATTTACATCTAATAAATACAAACAACCAGTTTCTTCAAAATCCATTACATTAGTGTTCGATCCCTTGTGTAATTTATCAAACAGATTTCAGGGTTGAAATGAGTTCTTTCAACATACATTATATGTTGAGATATCTTCACCCAATTTACTATGATACCTTCAATACTTTTGTCGATTGAAATAAACATTCTTTCGTTTTGAATCCAATTCTTGAAAATTAGGTATACCCCAATAAACATATTTTAGGAATCGACAATCCTGAAACTGCAGATATGAAAAATCAAAATTCTGTTATAATGTATTAAAAAGAGCATTTGAAACTCTTAAATCAGTTGATTAAATAGAATCACAAACATAAACACATATATTGCTATACATGCTATCTACTATTTTTAATATCAAAATTGATTTGCTGAAATATACTTTGCAATCATTATTTTTTAATAAGTTCCAATATCTTACAAAAAACAGCTCTGAAAAGAAATTGGAAAGGTTCGATTATTGCAAAAAGTAGCACTACGGAGTACAATGACTAGATTTTACACATGGATACACTTGGTGATATTTTGGCATTATGAATTTTGAGTAACTGTTCAACCTCTCTGCATATTTTTCTGTACACTCCACAAGAGAATATCCATTTTGTTGCAGGTTATACCAATGTTTAACCTGAAGTAAGCAATAAGGATAATTGGCCACTATTCTTTCTGATACCCATTGTATTAATTTTCCATTTAATGGGGAAGAAAATATCACCTAGTCTTATATTCTCTAAACATCTAGGTACAAATAATTCTTCTTTCCATCTTATTTAGTCATTCATTTTTATGGATTGTAAGATTAAGAACTCCAAAATAAAACTCGACTCCCAACCACAATTAGTTTTGTCTCTTATTCTTAATGCTTCTCTTATTTATTCACACAGTAAGTGAAAGCCTGGAAACAATATAATTAACGTATTAATACAGCTTATTACAGAAACATCACTCATTACCTTCATACAAGATATTATTTGACAAACATTTCCTGACGAATATTCGTAAACACAAATGAAAAAACAACAAAGTGCTTGAAAGTTGTTGTCTGGCAGGCGCAATTAAACAAAGAACCTCTAAAACCGTACCTATCTCTCTCCATTTTTAATCCTCATTTTGCTGTTCGGGTTCTGCATTTCTCTGATAATTTTCTGACTGTCCAAGAATGGTCCAAAAATGATCAAAAAATCCTCAGCTATTACGCATCAGTTCTGCGCACCCTGAGGACTGTCCTAGAACCGTCAGGAAAATACGAACCCGAATGAAGCTATTATCTCTGATTTTTGTGCTTATGATGTCAATATGAATTCCTTGCGATTCAGAAATGTGCCATTCGTTTATCTGTAGCCATTGAGAAGTTGTAGTTCCCGAGACATAATAAATACAATAGTTATGTGTTATTTGCGCATTCAGTAACTCGCTCCGCTCGTTGCGCAAAAGAATGCGAGTCACGAATAATATTGTTTCCCAATGCGTTTCACACAATATTTTCCCTTATTTTGAATAGGATGACACTAGTTAAATTAAAATTAAAAGTATCGAAACGTCCCTACAAGCGTCTTGTAAATTCGGCGATATTCATTTTGAACTTCATTACTATGGAAGTACCGTTAATGTTATAATTCCTAACTTTGATTGTCAAAACAGTGGAATATTATAATCATTCTTCTTTCCTAAAATATTTCCTTGAATTTGTTTCAATGTAGAAAAGAATAAACTACAATGTCCGATTCAGAAGACATCGAAAAAGCAGCTCAATCTGCTTTATCTACAATTATATCTATAATGTTAAGCATGACAAATGTTTTGACAAATATTTGAATGGGACATGTGAAGTACAACTTGTAAATAAAAACACCTTACGATATTTGCTGAAAATTATTGCCCAGTTTTAAGTTGCCAAATCCTTCTTTGCATACTGGTCACAGTCTCTAGCGATTAAAAAGACATAAATACAAAAATAATCAATGCCTTCAATTTAAATGAATATATTCAAAATTATCAATAAACAGAGCTATAAAATATTAGAAATTTAGACCGAGACATCGTGGCATTATTACCCATCAGATAAATCAGTGAGTTTCAACACAGTCGCCTTCTTCTTTCCCAAAATTTGAGCCACTAGATCTGCTATTCGAGTTGCATCTGCTTCCGAAGTTTTCTTTTTATCATTTTCCAATACTTGCTTATCATGAAGGTATGAATCAGAAAGAGCTTTCAGTTTTTCTTCCAACTCTTTCAAAGACCTTGTCGGCCTCACCCCAATGTTTTCGTCTTCTGGCTTTCCTAAATTGTCTTCTTCTAATACCTAAAACATTTTAAGTTTTAAACTGAATGTTTTTTTGATTCAACTGTAAATGACATGGATTATTCACTATTTATACTAATACTTAGATTTCTAAAAAATGATTAGATCATGTTTTACAGATTTGAAAACAAGAAAACTCTTTCAGTTTATTGCGCTAGATGGCGGCAAAAGGAATTTACGTCAATTTAATATATCGAATGGCATTTTTACTATTTGAATTCGAATTGCCTTTTATATTTCGGGATTAGAGAACAAAAACAAATAATGATAATCGAAAATTGCTTTATTGATTTTCAAAATATCCCCCATTAAGATCTATACACTTTTGCATGCGTTTGAACCAGTTGTCGACGCACTTTTGCACTCTGATTGAGGTATCTCCAAAACATGAATTCGGAACGCATCAACCGCTTCTTCATGTGTCCAAAAACGTTGACCTCTCATTTTATGTTTAAGTACGGGAATAAAAAGAAGTCATTCGTTGCCAAATCAGGACTATACGGCGGATGACTCATCAAATCCATGTTTTGAATGCATGAAAAATGTGGAGTATTACCTTAAGGGCTGAATCTATTTCTTTTAGTCTCTTCTCATGATCATCTCGATGGCTGTAGGCATTAACTGTACAAGTTGAATAAAAATTGTTTTCACATTCTCCATCGCCACTTGGTGGTTGATTGTCATTTTTCACTGATGCTCTACTGTCGCCATGATCATCTGCCACTTCCTCTTGAATATAAAATACCTTAATGGAAGCACAAGAATTGAAATAGGTTTGTTTGCTCACCCAGTAAAATTTTTTCCAGTCTTTGCTTCTGTTCATCAGACAGGGAAAGGTTCATACCGATTTTGGCCAGCTGAAATTTGGAGACATTAATTCAATAAAGTCTTTAATGGTGAAATATTGTTTGATCGATGATAGAAGTCTCCATTAGTCATGTTGCTATGCAACGCAGAATGTTATTACTTTAGAGTAGTAAGACAAATATGTCTATTTTGTTTTTAATTACAGGTTCTACTCTGCATCAGATAGATCAGCCAGTCGATAGGTCAGCGGTTTAATAGTTTTTTGCTTGAATAAAAGAAGAGCCTATGCAATGACACAAGAAGCCCCCCAAAGAAATTCAAACAATCAATCTGTGCTGATAAGTTGACGGCTACGTTTTTAAGGGATTCTGGAGGGTTGATGGTGATTAATCATAAATTAAAAGGAAAGAATTGGAAAACACCAAACAAAAACGTAAGACCCAAGCATCACATGAACAGGTGATATTGTCAAATAGCTCTAATTATATTTCACTTGTGGTACAAATGCTACTCAAATTAATGGCATAATTCAGGTGAACTTACTTCGATATTTCTTTCGATAAAATTTTGATTCTTCATACGACATCTCGTATTTTTTTTGATCTCGTTCGTCAAATTTCTTTCCTCTTTAGAATCTATAAGCGAAATTCAATTAAAATTTTATTTAAAGTTTTACTATCAATGTGTACTAGCTGATGTGATTCATCCTAACATTTTCATGGTTTTCATTTAAAATCACTTATGATATAAGGTCTGAAATTAACATTCATTGGATTCTCCATATTGAACAACAATAATGAACATTCGAGGTCCAAATATAATCACCCTTTACGTTTCTCAACATCCAGAAGTTCAGTTTAAAACGTTGATATCTGCTTACTCAATGGCCTAGATTGCCTATAGCTAGAGCCATGCATGTTAATGAGATTTTATCAATTTTGGGGCCACTCAAGTAAAAAGATAGATTCAAGTGTCCTTCATATGGAATGAATAGGTAATTCAAGGTTGAGTGCCCCATGTTTTACCAAATAGCTTGTGACATAAAACTCAAGTAACTGCAGAAAAGGATTCACGAAGGAACAAGTGACCTACACAATTGACTCACTCATTTTTATATCATTTGATCTCGATTCAAATTCACATAGCTGCAAGAATAATTGAGAATTGTGATCTTTTGGTATCTCAATCAAAAATTCCTTTTGCACCCTTAACCTTTCTGCACGCTCTTCCTGAAATAATTCCCAAATACATATATTATCCGGGAAAGTTCGATCAACAAACCCGAAACTTCGTTATAGTGTCGAAAATATCAGAATCCATTTTGTTTATGAAGTTCAGGGTCTTCTTGACTTCCGGCGTTTTCTTCAAGTTTTTATAAAGTTTCTTGAAATTTTCTGTTTGCATGTAATTTTCTTCATCATGATCCAACTTTGGAGTCTGTACACGCCCGAGGATTGGACAATTCTTTAATGAGTTCAATTTACTGGACATTTGGTCATAGAACTTGTTCATGTCTAGGACAAATTCCTTCACGGAAGATTCTGAAATTGAAAGAAACAATACAAAAGCATTCTGAGGAAAAAATAAAGAGTTACACAATTGACGTCTTTCTAAAGCTGCAGGGGATAGTTAATGTCGCCCCTTTAAATTATTTCTTATGATACCTTCTCCTGATTCATATTCTACAATTGGAAAAACAATTTTTGATAGATTTGAGAGAAATATTGCCAGGATCAACTGCAACCTGTAACACACACATAAGTCTACCTGCGCAGGCATACCAGTGCAAGTTTCACCTACCGTAGATCGTAACGTGTGTGGCCGGCAATAGGTATATGGCATAACCCCTGAACCCAGTCCCTGGGTTACTTGAATAAGTAAATGATATCCCACGCCCTCAGGGCCGGATTAAGGCACTCCAGCAGCGTAGGCCCCGAAATAATAAATATTTTTTAACTGAAATTGACCGCTAATATTAAGTAATAATTTTGTTGTAGATATAAATCCGAAAATGTGATGATGCGGTACAATAACATTATTTTATTTTGGGATTTTAATGTTTTTATTTTTCATATAGCCATTTTCAATAGCCATAATTCCAGAATTGAGTTTATCTGCAACAATGCAACTTTTATATCTACCAAATTCCATGCAGAATTAAAGGGTTTTAGTACATGAACATGACAAGAATTAGCCGCCGGGAAAACCTCTCGGACGGGCACATGCGCTTGCGCGCGATCGAGAGGTTTTCCCTGCTGCTAAGGTCTTTTGTTTTAGTAGCTCAAAGATTGTCTAAAATAAGGTCTTTGGGAAGTAAAATTTCTGTAAAAAGACTTTCAGAGAAAAGATGGTCAGCACGTTATGAGGCTGTAAAAACATTATGTGCCCATTATGATGATATACGTGGTATTCTTACAAATATTTCAACTAGTGAAGGTATGAAACCTACAACAGTGATTGAGGCACAAACCTTAATCCATCAAATGAATACTTTGGAGATGGTATTACTCACTGTTATTTGGGAAGATCTACTAAAACACGTCGATATTGTAAATAAATCTCTTCAAGAACTTGGCATCGAGTTTAACACGATGGTGCGACTTTACGACAGTTTAATTCAATATTTATCTCACTGCAGAACTGAGGACATGTATAATAGCTATTATCTTAAGGCAAAAGCCCTTGCACCAGATTCAGAATTTAAAGAATCCGAAACTATAGTTCGTAAGAGAAAACGACAGTTCGATGAAGGGCCAGATGAGACTTCCTCTCGCAGTGCCAAAGATTCCTTTAAGATTAATGTTTTTTTTATTGTTCTGGATGTGCTTTAAGCTGAAATGACAAAGAGACGCACTGCGTATACCAGCCTTTATGACACATTTAGTTTTCTTACGGATAATACACTGACCGAGGACATTATCAAGGTTAAGGCTCAAGCTCTGGTAAAAATTTATCCGTCTGACTTAGAAGAAAACTTTGTTGATGAGTATTTAATTTTTTCAAACTTGTACCCCAAAACCACCTCTATAACGGATCTCATCAAATTACAAATAAAGGATAAACTTGTGTCAAGTTTCCCAAATGTTAATATTGCATTGCGCATATACCTTTCGATATTGGGTTCGAATGCAGAAGGAGAAAGATCATTCTCCAAGTTGAACTTATAAAAAATTTTATGCGTTCAACTATGGGTCAAGAGAGAACTTCGTCACTGGGCCTTCTGTGTATTGAAAGTGATGTCGCTCGCGGCATTAATTTTGAAGATATAACACACGAATTCGCTGTGTCAAAATCCCGAGAAAAGGAGTTATTTTAGGATCTACTTAGTATACCAAACGTTTTGTATTCGTATTTTTTGTGTGTTTGTATTTAGATATATTATTTTGACCTTCACTATATAATAATATAAGAATGTTTATAAGTTTTTGGGGTATTTTATTTCAATATATTTTTTTTCAAAGCCCTAAGACCTTTGGCCTTCGTAGGCCCTAGGCACGTGCCTACTGTGCCTAATTGGTAATCTGGCCCTGCACGCCCTTCATTTTTTTAGAATAAGACTATCATATCACACAGAATTTCTCTACCTACCAACGTTAATTCCTTCAAAATTCGGTAATGTCAACTTATTCTTCAGGATCGGTCTTAAGTTACCAACGTTAGGGGATTTCATAACATATCTGTGGATATCTTCTTCAGTTGAATCAGAAAACCCAGAATTTTCAGTCATAATATCTTCATCGCCGGTCACAAAGTGTTCTTTCTTGATTTCAGATTTCAAGTTCACATTGAAGCCTTTCAGTCGTTCGACAAGCCTTGGTCTGATAGAATCACCGATTTTTTCTACTTTTTCGTTAAACCGGATGACCTTTTTCCTCTTATTATCTACAAGATAAAGCAGATCGTGTAATATAAGCTAGGGAGGAGATGGAAAACAGTATCAATGAGATTAAAATCGTCCAAAATCATTAATTACGTCTGAAAACATCAAAGCTATGTAGAAACTAAATGAAAAAGATCGTCAATAACTTATAGTCAAATCAAAGCATATCTGAGGATTGGTATGAGAAGCATACCTGGATACGATCTGGCATTTAAATCATGTGCTGTGCAGAATAATGCAAAACTTTCTGGCAAGGATTTACTAAATGAAATATATTTTCTTAACATTTTAGAGGAACCAAACAGCTACTTCATCAAAATATATTTCAAAAAATTTAACAGTTCCTGAATTTTCTTTAAAATTATCCCCCTGTTTATTTTCAAAATGAACACCCTGTGTATCAAGAACGTTCTCAAGTAAGAAAGAAAGAAGAATTACAATCTTCATCAAATGCAATAGGAAACTCAAATGAAACTCACACCCACAGATTCTTCATCAGGAAGTCGAATTCAATAGATTGAGACCATTTTCGGCTTGATATTAAAAAATTACAGACACAAGAGAAAACGAGGGCAACTTAAACAATAATTATATATTGTATTGTATATTCTACAACAAGTTGCAGAATGGGCACATATTCCAACAAAAATGAGTGTTGGAATTGCCTTCTGCAACGAGTATTACACGATATTTTCTCTATTTCAGTCAAGAATTGTGAGAAATTTATTGGAATGCAATGAAAACTTCAGATAATACCTCCTAGTGCCTTTTGTATTTTATTTTCGCAGTTGGCGTGACTGATACGAAAATTTACAGATTATAGAATTTGTGTTCGAATTTTAAAATAATTCAATTCGTGAATTATGTATGTCTAAAGAAATGGATTTAACACCACCAGAATTGCCTTAAATTGCCAATAATGATGCAAATAAACTTACACCACAAAAATCCAAATCCTTGTATGAAAGAGAATATGAGGATTTTCAGATACTCGACATGCAGGATGATTCAAAATTTGACAAAAGCAAATCTCTAAGACCATTTTTCTCAATAGAAATATATTTCCTCTCAAAAATTTTTTCACCATCTACATGGTTTAATATTGACAATTGACATGCATTGGACGTGTGTTGACATTCGAAAGGATGTCAGTGTTGTCAACGGAAAATATAACTAAAACAATGATGTAATGAGTTCATTACAGCACTGTTTTTAGTACTGTAATGAACCCATTACGAAACTAAAATAGAGAAAATTATTTACGTAATCTTTCCATTTGTCAATACCTGTTTGAAGTAACTATAGTGTGAGGTAAGGAATTATAGTAAACCATTTATGTTCATTTGACTATTTTACATTTATATTTTTGAACTATAATATACACATATATCTAGTACTCTAAATTTGAATGAAACCAGTCTGCTATGTACATCAAAATATTATACTAAATTTAAATAATATAGATAGTAAAAAATACTACTTTTACCTAATTTTGGTTTCAGCTATTAGGTAATAACCTAATATATAATGAAAATTATGAAACCTTTTCCATAAGAAAGGTAAAAAACACCTTTGTTATATTCATTTAATTCATATAAAAATATTTATTTCAAGTTCACTTGTTTCTGACTATTTTTCTTCAAGGAAAAAATATATCAGTTGGCAAGGCTACTATCAGATCTAGAATTGTGAAAAGAAAATATAAATTATATTTTTTAGTCATATTTTTTTACCTCATACTACAACTTGTTTGTAATGGTTTATAATCAAAATTTATTTTCTGTGAGTTAGCTTATTCCGAATGTTTCTGTACCGATTTTATAATTTTCCTCTCTGATCATCTCCAATCTCCAAAACAAGGGTTGCTACCTATTACTTTATTATCAGATGATTTGGTTCTCATCGTAAGAATTCAGTATTGAAGTTGTGAATTTTTTTTTAGGAATTGCAAGAATCGTAAACTAAGCTCTTCAGGCTGATCAGAAAGGATCGGTCCCAATAGTGATTCTTGGGGAACACCTACATTATTGAGTACCCAAGAAGACCACGTAAATACTGCCAAATCCATGAGAAAAGCAGCTTGATGAAAATTATATGTACTTTGAAAGCACCTTCGCAATAATAATCAAATTCAAATTATTATAAAGTTATTGCCAATATGCTGGCTCTACAAAAAGTTCTCGTTTCCCTTTTCAAATCAACTAGTTCTTCAGTTGTTGTGAGTCCTAACTCATCTTTTCAAATTTTTTCTGTACAATAAGTTCTTTCGTCATTTTATCACAGTTTGGTTCATTGGTTCGGAATAAATACTCGGCAATGCAGAGGTCTCAAGATTCGACTGTGGTCGAAGTACCTTCCTCTAGATTTGGCAGCTTCAAGCTGCCTCTTTTTGGCCTCCATTCGTTGTCATTTTTGGAATAACCATCTGCTTCTTCTGTCCTATCGAGCGATGACCTGGTGGACATCCTCGACATGCAAGCTTCAAGTCTCAACCTCTCCTCTTCTACGGATAGATCGCCACCAAGAGAGAAACGTTCTCCTTTGAGATCCTTTTCTTCCGGTTTAGAAACCCTGAAGGCTATACCGGCCTTGTTGTCGCTTATGTTAGGAAGTGAAAGGCGGGCTTCTGGTGGAGTGTAGCCTTCACTCCTCCTCCTTCTGGATTTTCTGTTGGTGACCTTTCTTCGAGGTGCCTCATCGTCGCTTCCGCTGCTTCCTTCTGTCTTCAATTCTTCTCCAGATATCCAGGTATCCTCTTCGTCCTATAAAAGAAGATATCGATATATATAATGCCATAATACTCGTATGAAACACTAGGAAGATGAGTCAATCCTAACATAGCAGTCACCTATCTTTTTGTATTAATTTCTGTAACCAACTATTATTGGTAGGGAGCCCCAGAAAAGAAGTGTATGTGAAGTGCCTACATTGAACCCAGTTGAGTACCTTTTGCAAAAATTAAATCCTTTCGAATGTTTTCTTGGGTCTTCAAGCTGTAATTTTTGACTTAATTTTTGTTTTATTTTCACATTTTAAATTTCTCCAACATATGATGGCGTTTCTGAAGGAAATATATTATAACGATCAAACAGCCTATGTAAAATATAAACTAACTAGCTTTTACGCGTGGCTTCGCCCGCAGTGGAGCCATTAAATAAGTATGAGAAATAAAAGGTAAGAGTATAAAAGAAATTAATCAATATGATAACTAAATTTTATTGCTTTTGCGGCACGGGCGCGCCGTGAATTTGTGGATAGAACAGATTTCCGCTTCCGAGGCATTTTCAAAGAACAGCAGAGTAAGAATTAACATCAGCGAGTAAGATCTACATAATAAAGTAACAGCTAAACACTAAAATTACGGATAAGCTCAAAAATTTGAATAGTTTTATACCGCATGTAACGACAGAAGAAAATAACAATAAATGTAGAAAAATTAGAAACAGTTGAAACTATAGTCAATTAAATTAGATATTGTGGTCACCGTCGGTAACACAGTGGGACGGTATTACAGTATTCAGAGTTGAAACTTCATTACTGTAAGGCCAGATGGCGTTGAAGTAGCTAAATTTGCCGATTTTTTGATAAACAATTTTCTTATCTTCGTGAAAAATTTTTTTAATAAAAAGTATCATATGTTACTTCTAATACCTTCAAGAGTATATGTAGAAAGTTGCATGAGGATCAGTTGAGTAGTTTTTGCGTGAAAGCGTAACAAACAAACTTATATTCGCATTTATAATAGTAGGGATGATGAACACATAAAAATCTTAAAACTTACACGTACTCAAATGTTTTAGTCAAACTTAAAAAACTCTAAAAACAAGATCAAACTGAAAACATAAAATGGACTTTGATAGATGATAATGATTTTCAAAAAGAGAGAAAAAGAAGCTAAGAACAAATTCAGCTTGAATTCATTTGAATTTCAATCAAACAATGAGAAATAAGGATTCCAAGAATTCTTCTAAAAACTTATCTATATTGAAAATTACCAACTTAAATCCAGAAGATTATAGACCCAGAAGTAGAAGTTTATATCTGCATATCAAGTCGTTTTTTTCAATTTAAGGATGTAATTTAGTCTGTAAACGATATTTCGTCGTTTTATTTTTATTGTTAATATTTTATTGTTAAATGAGATTTGACGAGTGGTTTAACAAGATCGCCAGAGCCATCTGTAGCTGTAGTGCTTTCTAAATTTTTTCAAAAAATTAATACCCTTTTAACCAAGCTCAACACCTTTGTGTAATCTTCGAGTAAACGGTTTTTGATGCTCAGGCAGAGGCCGTTGTAGGTTTCTATAATTGCTGTTTACTTGTTTACTTGATGTGTGTACTTGATTCGTCAATACCAAGCATTCATTGATTTTTATACTCTAAAATTCAATCTCTGACATAGTGATTTCCAATATTTATAAATTGATATTTCATTGTACGTCAAATTAGGTTATAATATTTTTAAAACTTGCCACATTTTGAAAATAGTTTTTGCCTGAATGTATCAGTGTGAATTAAGCTTGATGGAACCTGAGATCCCAAATCGAGTTTCCATATAACATAAAATCAAGATTAATAACAGCCTATAACAACTTACCCCATAAATATTATCCAAAAGTGATTCTCTTCTTTGCAAGCTAGCTACTGTACAACCCATTTTGCATATTTAGCAAAATCATATAGGTAGTTATGCCGAACATTTGCTCGATATTTTACGAAGGGGTATTTCCAGAAAATTTTATAACAGATTCAAAGAAATGGACTGACAAGTTCTTACAACATTGTGTCACATTTTTCCTCATCGTCTTTGACGTTTATGATATGAGCGAGATAATATCAGCGGAAAACTGTATTAACCGAGGTATTTCAATCTGAAAATGATAAAAGAGTAGACTTATCAAGTTAGTAACCATTTCCTTCCTCTTTGGAAATTCATCGGTTACTAACACTTTAAGATTTTTATATTTCTGAATATATTTATTGGATATTTTGTGGATATCTGATGAATTTCTTATGAGATATTAAGTATTTGAGAAACATTTTTTGAGATTTGTTAAAAACTTTCCAGAGTGACGATTTTCATGTAATTTTCAAACCTAATCGTTTCGACTCCATTTCAACATTTTCTAACTTACAGATCCATGAGATGGATATTCTAAGAGTTATTGAGGAAATCTTAATTTCAGATACTCATAATTTGTTTTTTTCTCTACTCTTCATACAGGGTGTTAAAAATGTAAGCATTGAAATGTACGAAGTCCGTTCCTGCTGAACTAAAAGAGTTTATTTCAATTAAAGGCCAGTATTTTAAGAGGTCCTTTCTACTGTGAATCACATCAAATATTGTTTTAATCATATTAAGTAGTTTGAAATGTATTCCGCTAAAATGGATTTCCAGTGACGTCATTTGGGAGGCCGTATCTCCTTAGAAAGAGCTGCTAGGAAAAAATGATGGAAACATGTCATCCTATAGTCCAGATCTGGCACCAAAAACCATTATATATATATATATTTGGATGAATTTGCCCCAAAATTTTATAAATCGTTTCAGATTGAAAGTATTTTCAGTTGATAATATGGTTCACTTGAGAAAAGAATGAAAAAATGGAAAGTTGGAGAGAAAAAAAGACTTTATTAGGAACACTATGATGAAACCACAAGAAGGCTGAAGTTTCGGTTAAGTTTGTACCTAGTTGGTCCCCACGAGCTCGTCTCAAGCATTCTACCCTACGAATACTTTCAATCAAACGATTTAAAAATTTTGGGGCAAATTCGTCCAAATATCCCGTAAAGCGTTAGAAAGGTCCTCCAGGTTATTGATCGGTTGTTATAAGGTTGACAATTGTCCAGACATGTTCGATGCAATTCATGGAGAGCGAGCTGGCCAGTCCATCCTATCAATAGCATGAGTTTCAAGCGCTTCATTAACCAGACCACTACGGTGTGGACAGGCATTATCGTAAATCAAAATGAAATTCTCGCCGAAGACAGCCGCAAACGGAACAATTATGGGTTCAATAATCATATCGTGATATCTCTGGCTGGTCATTGTGGTGTTTTGCAGAACAACCAACTCTGTGCGTTGGTTCAAACAAATGCCTCTCCATACACATATAGAACCTCCGCCAAAAGCTGTTGTGGGTACAATAAACTGTTCTGCATACCTTCGACCTCTTTCCCTCCAAGCAAGAATACGTCCATCGGAGTTGACCAAACGAAATCTAGACTCATCCGTAAATAAACATCGGCTCCAATCTTCAACTGTCCAATTGTGGTGCTCCTCAGCCCATTGCTGTCGATGAACCCGGTGTTCCCTATTCAAACGGGGATGTTGTACCCTCCTATGTGCTCTCAAACCACGAACATGTAGTCGTCGTCTTACAGTCTAGTTCGAAATTAGAACTCCTGTTGCAACTCTCAGTCATCTATTGAGCCGGGTAAGTGGGATTTCTCCTAGCATTGAGGATCAAAAGACTATCTTGCGCTGCCGACCTCCCCCATGAACATATGCTACTGAGTCGTTTTGGATGAACCTATTCCAAGCCCGACTCACGACACTTTGCGAAACATTCAACATCCGTATGATTTGGCCCAGTTGCACAGGAACCAAACGTCTTCTCAGCATGACTGATAAGCTGATATTGTTCTCATTTCTTCAATTATAGTCACCTTATGTGTTTGAACGAGAGAAAAAACAGATTTAATAACAAATACCCATTTTTTTTTCACTCCACCTTTCAGACATTAATCGATTTTTCATTCTTTTCTCAAGTGAACCATGAAATAATCAACTGAAAAAACATCTTGATATCTGACTAAATTTATAATCTTGGAGCGAGTATTTCAGAAATAAATTTAGAAAAAGTAAGTGATCCCTAGCAATTGTTGATCAGTGTATTTATTTTTGTCCATGTCTAATGTCCTCAAGAGAAGATTATGAAAAATGGTTATCTCCTTTTTTTGTTAACAAGACGTTTTGGGAACGAGTCATAATGAACTTACATTCTAAAGCGCAAAAAGTAACTGAAAAAAATGGGTACATATTTCAGCGTTAATAAATGATTGTAACTATGTTAAACAAAGCCTCAAAATTGTAGTAAAAAAAGGATTTTTTCCCCAACCTGATATGAAACTATGGAGAAATTAGTTATTAAAAAATTGTTTTCCTTTCGATTTCTCACATAGTCAGGTGGAACTGGTTTACGTTCATAAAATAAACAGGATTCCCAGTAATACGCTAATTATACCTACAGCTATAATGAATAATATTGTTTATGGTGAGGTAGTGAAAAATTGTTGGTGTTTATTCAGGAAGTCAACTGATAACATCGTCTGCTTTCAATAACACATGATAATTTTTTTCTTGTAACACTTTTGGTGAATTGGTGTTTATTCGCAGCTGGGGTCTTTAGATAACTGGCCTAAAGTACTTACATTTATACGAATGATTGTACATTCGTAATAATTTTATCGACCTCAATGTTATCTCTATTAATATACTTGCAGATAATTATTGATTTGATTTCCGCGATCATTATTATAACAAACTCCTAACTAATAATAATTACACAGATTCTTCCAGTTTTAATGACAAACCAATGCTAGATTCACAGTGAATCTACCTACAAAAAAAAACGAAATAAAAAAATTTAGAAAGCACTGACGTGAGGTCAGATTGCTTTGGCGCTCTTGTTGAGCTACTTACGAGTAAATATTCAAACCATAACAAATCTATAAGCACTCTGATCACGTGAACATTAGTCTTTTTCCGTACTATGGGACAATGTGATGCAAATATGAACGCCTAATGAATGAACAAACCTATATCTCAAATTAAAAATAACTACTCATAATTTTCCCCAAGTTTTGTTCGAAGCTATAATTCCCTTTTCCTAAAAACTTATTTTTAAAGGCTTAAATGGTGGTAGCAGGATCAAAGAAACGACATAGTATCATTTTCCCGTTTCTTTGGAATTTTGGATCACCAATTTGAATTTGAGAACTAAAACTTATGTCAGTACTTTTCTGAATTTTGAAAACGTATATTCTTTCAGCCACCGAGATTGAATTCTATCTCTATGATTTCCCGTTATGAAAAATTTTGATTAATATTACGCCAACTGACACTGATTAATGAGCCCGGCTTTTTTCAATCGAATATCGATCTGTGATGGCCATCGTTCAAAGAAAATCATCGGGACGTTTGTCATTTCTCTTTTCTCTTGAGTAAATGAAAAAAAAGATCATATCTTTAGATGGAAAAGAGCTACGGCAATGAAATTTGAGGATAAGTAAGATATCGATCACCTCAACATATTCCCGAATTTTTATTGAAACCCGAAAAATATCTTATGAGATAGTGCGGGTTAAAAAAATTTTTTTTGGGAATTTTTTAAAAATTTTCTAGCGTGACGATTTCTGCGAAAATTTGCGAGCCGTTTTGTTGCAGCCTCCCTCAACAATATTTCAAGTATCAATTTGATCGGATGGATATTCTAGTAGTTATTGAGGAAACAAAATTTCAGATGCTCATAACTACTGAACCATCCGACGGATTTGGCCCAATAACGAACTTGACTGAGATATTTGGACAATTAACCTATTCTGAAAATATGAAAACTCTAGCTTATTCCTTTTGGATGTTAGAGAGGATACGGCCGGCCGGCCGGACAGACTCAACTTTCGCCACGAATTCTTCATCAGGGAGTCGAACCCAATCGATTGAGACCATTTTCGGCTCGATATTCCAAAATTACAGACATTCGGGCAAAATGATGGGCAATCTGTTCGGGTGAACAAGAGCGCCAAAAAAATGATGATTTTACTTCCCCTGCGGGAATACAGGGTGTCCCGTGACTCAACGTCAAGCGGTTACTGGGCGATATGCTAGGTTATACCAGATTTAGCAAAATTAAAAAAAATAAAAAAATTAAAATAAAACAATGGTACCTAATAATGGATTTGTGACTGTAATCAATAGCATTGTTATTCAAAAAATTAAAAATTAATGAAAATAAAACCATTGTACCTAACAATGGATTTGTGACTGTAATCAATAGCATGGTTATTAAAAAAAAAAAATGAAAAATAAAACAATTGTACCTATCAATGGATTTGTGACTGTAATCAATTGCATGGTTATTTAGGATTACGTTTAAAAAAATCACTGCAGAATTGGAAAATTTGTGACTACAAATATATACCTATTACCACTAAACCAAGTGACATAGAATTTCTTTTAATTTTTGCCAGAACTGGTATAACCTAGCCTAGCATATCGCCAAGAACCCGCTTGACGTTGAGTTACGGGACACCATGTATTTTGGTATTAGAGAACAAAAACGAATAGTAATCCTCAAAAACCACTTTATTATTTTTCAAAATATTCCCCATTAAGACCAATAAACTTTTGCATGCGTTTGAACCAATTGTCGAAGCAGTTTTGCGACTCTGATTGAGGTATCTCCAAAACATGCCTTCTGAACCCATCAAGAGCTTCTTCAGGTGTCGAAAAACGTTGATCTCTCATTTTATTTTTTACGTACATGAATAAAAAGAAGTCATTCGGTGCCAAGTCAGGACTATACGGCGGATGACTCATCAAATCGATGTTTTAAGTGCACAAAAATGCAGTTGTTTGAGCCGATGTGTGATGTTTTCGTGATTTCTTGGAAGACAACTGGCAAACATATGGTTGTGTATCACTCAGAATTGAATTTTCTGCGTTTTTCTAGTGACATGTCCAGTTTTTCCGAAAAAACAGGCGTCCATTTGCTTGGAAGTGCTTCGTGCGCAAGCAACTTTTGTTGGATTAGGCTCATCTTAAAACATCCATACAGTCGACTGCTGTTTACTTTCGATCTCATACGCGTAAATCCACGATTCATCACCTGTTACAATGTCATAGACGTACTTCGAAGCACCGCCATCCTATTTTTGGAGCATTTCTTTCGACCAATCGACACAAGCCTTTTTTTAGCTGTTGACAAATTGTGTGGGATCCAATGCGAACAAATTATTTTGACGGTCAAATGTTCATGCAATATTGAATGTATGGTGGTCCAACTAATGCCTAAGGTTATCTCAATCTCACGATAGGTTACATGACGATCTTGCAATATCAGTTGGCGCACAGCATCAAGGGTTTTCAGAACAACAACTGCTTTTGGGCGACCTTTACGAAATTCGTCTTGGAGTGATCTACGATCTCAGTTGAATTCACCATACCATCGATAAACACTGGTCCTTGATGAAGCTTCATCGCCAAAAGTTGAATTAGCACGACGAATCACACGACAATGTTCACGAGTTGAGTCCATTTTTTGGGAGAGAAGAATCTTTTAAGTCAATGTAAACAACACGAATAGCGCTGGTATGTCAAAACGTTCTGACTACATATAGCCTCAAAAATGTCAAGCTTTAGGATAGAGCTGTCAGTTGGAAGATTGCAGCACTAGGGTTGTTCAATCCCGAAATGTAAAAGGCAACCCTCGTATGTGAAGGTGGGTTACAAAACTGCAATGGTCGACTTTAATTCGGTGACAAATTTCATTAGGTACCATCGCCCCAAAGTAAATTGACCTGTTTCAGGATTTTGACGCCAAATATTTCTCTTTTGAGAAAATGAATTTGTTGCATTATTTTTACGCGCGTTGTATAATATAAACTGGAAAATTAATCTAAAAGCGTTACACCCAGCCTTTTATGGAATACTGTCGCCGACAGTATCCTATAAAAAATCGATTACATTTAACTATCTTTGGATATTGACCTTGACATTTCTTGCGCGTAGGCATATAAATATATGGTTCATCTTAGGCCAACATGGAACCAGAACACGCCAACAACAGTTTGCATGTTACGGATATGCGAAAGATAACGTCCATAAAACTAATATTGGCGTAAGATAAATATACGTGCGCTGTTATTGAAACATGACATCATTCCATGTTTCTTACATTTTAACATCATCCTTCAAAAATCCACTAATAGTGAAAATATCAACAATATCAACTTACCGAGTCGGAAGTTCATCGAACGACGAAGATAAAATATTGAAGCACGCTAAAGATACCCAGCCTAACAAAGAAAACAACTTTCGAACGTTATACATTCATCAAAATACTGTAGTCCTCAAAGATTAGATATTATGTTCAGATATTCAATAACTTTTTCTACAATGACATATCTTGGATCCAGTGAACAAAACTTAGTTCAGTAATTAGTAGTCTATAACCTCAAGTTCATGTTCCAACTGAATGATAAATGAATGCTAAACATTTTTACGGGCATATCATCCGTTGAAAACCTCGCAGTAGCCCTAGCACAGTTATTGTTCTTGAAATTAATTTTCAATATTTCCTGTGTCTCCTCCAACGTTTAAACCATTTTGTAAATTTTATTAAGAACTAATATAACGCACCTATGGAAATTTTGCATTCAGAATATTGAAACGAACTTTTCTGAAAGCATTAATCTCTTGGCATATGGCCTAGCAGTGCAAATTCTGATTAGGATGAAGAGAAAAAGGCACCTAACCATTTTTCAATATCTTATTGTTGTTATTTATTTATTTATATATTTTACATCCAACAGGTACATGCCCAATTACAGGTGTAAACAATTAGTAAATACCTTCATACATATATTATGCCCCAAGCTGTCGTCAGCCGAGGTTAAATAAAATAAAAATTAGTTTTTATCAATAAATACAATTGCATTCCGAATTGAATAATATTTAAAAAAAAAATATCAACTGTGGGTAAACCATTCAAGCTTCTGCATATGGAAGCCACAGGACTATGGAAATGATTTTGGGTCTTGGTAACATTAATTCTAAAAGTTAAAATTTTTCTAGATATAATGCGGGATGGGGTGTGAAATTGAATAGAGACAGCAGATACTTTGAATCGACCAAACCATTGACTAGCTCGAACGCAAAGATCGCTCCTGCAATTTGTCTTCTCTTCCTCAAACTTACGAAATTTAATTCGATCAGTTAGTTCAGTCAATCTGTACATTTGGTGCGGGTATAATTACCCGCTCGATGAAATTTGGTACACTTGTTGAAAATGAGCTACCTTTGCGATGGCCTCGCTGAAATGTTAGCGGTTTTTTGAAAAACTCAAAAAAACTAAAAAAAAACTAAAAAAATGCATTTTTCTCGAATTGTATGCATCGTACAGAAAATTTTATTGAACAAAAAATGTAGAGGACGTTGCGATCTACATTTTTTGTCATTGGTGCAATGCTGCACGACTAAAAGCGCACAAAGTACGTGGCGCTAAAATATCAAAAAGAGTGTTTTTCATGTTTTTCGCCCTGAAAATGTTGTTTTAATGCAAAAGTTTAAATGTAAAAGTTGTTCCTTACATTATTATCAACAACTTTTATTTCAACATTTTTTTCGTACAACTTACCATTTACAAGTTATAGTAATACATAGCGCTACATATACAGCACTGTTCTGCTAACGGTAGTTTTCTACCAATGTGTTCTCATACTGCGTACAACAGTATATTTGGATTTTTCATTCTTCTGCAAGCTGCAGCTTCAAAATGGTAAGTTGTACAAAATAATGTTTAAATAAAAGTTGTTGATAATAAGGATAGTAAGGAACAACTCTTACATTCAAACTTTTGCATTAAAACAACATTTTCAGGGCGAAAAACATGAAAAACGCTTTTAGTCGTGCAGCATTGCACCAATGACAAAAATTGTAGATCGCAACGTCCTCTACATTTTTTGTTCAATAAAATTTTCTTTACGATGCATACAATTCGAGAAAAATGCATTTTTTTCCTTTTTTTTTGAGTTTTTTGAGTTTTTCAAAAAACCGCTAACATTTCAGCGAGGCCATCGCAAAGGTAGCTTAGTTACACCATTTTCAACAAGTGTACCAAATTTCATCGAGCGGGTAATTATACCGTCAAAACGATTTATTTTTCGACAGATTGACTGAACTAAGTAGTGAGTTATAGTTATAGTGGCGAATAGTGTAAATTTTATGTTTTTTGTAGTACAAAAATTAAAAAATTTTTATGTAATATTCTAACGCAGTACTGTATTTTTCGTGAACAGGATTCCATACTGAAGCACAGTATTCAAATTTGGTACGTACTTAACTGAAATATAAAGACTGAATAGCTAGTATATTCGGAAATATTAGGTTGTTCGGAAAGTCATTTCCTTTTTTGGGAACATGAAAGACAGTTTTCGTATAATGAATAAATATTTTATTAAATTATATATTGGCCATTCTGGTCCAACACCTTTTGCCATCTTTCTGGCAGTAACATAATTCCCCTCTCATAAAAGTTTTGGTCCTTGCTGGCAAAAAAACTGGTTCAGGTGGTTTTTGACATCTTCATTTGAGGTAATGGTTTTGCCATCCAAAAAATTTGGCAGAGACAGGAACAAATAGTAGTTGGAAAGCGCCAGATCTGGAGAATATGGTGGATGTTGCAGTACGTCCCATTCAAGCTGTAAAAGTTTTTGGCGAGTGACCAAACTTGTGTGAGGTCTCGCATTATCCTGGTGGAACACTACACCCTTCCTGTTGATTAATTCGGGCCTCTTCTCTTTAAGTGAATCATTCAATTTGTCTAGCTGATGACAATAGACTACTGAATTAATCGTTGTATTGTCTGGCAAAAGCTCAAAAAAACGATTCCTTTGACATCCCACCTTTTTTTGGTAAATGTTGGTTTTTGACACGCTTTGAGCCGGTTCATCTTTTCTGCTCCAATACCTCTTGCGTTTAACATTGTTGTATACAACCCATTTTTTTTTTTCTTTTTAAGGACATGGGGCACCCACACATCGAGCTTGGAGGTTAAGCCCATGCCTTTCAAATGGCCATAAACAGTTGAATTCGACAAATTTGATCTCTCACCGATCTCTCGTGTGGTTATTCGCCGATTTGCATCAACTAATGCCTTTATCGCATCTTTGTCAGCTTCGACCGGCCTTCCAGACCGTGGTGCATCTTCGACATCAAAATTGCCGGATCGAAATTTTGCAAACCAGTTCTTGCACTGGCGTACTGTTAACACGCCTTCTCCATACACATCCGTCAATTTTTTTCTCGCTTGGACAGCATTTTTACCTTTTCTGAAGTAAAAAAGTGAAGTATGACGAAAATGCTGCTTATTGCTCTCCATATTTAAAAGGGCACCAACCAAAAACTACTGTGTAGAATTAATAGAACTTTTTCACACACAGGCCTTGCAATATCAGCTCTCAAGACATATAAAGGTTATGCGGCTTAAGTTTTAAGTTAGTTTCGAAAAAACGTAATTAAGTCCTCTGACGGGAAAAAACGAAATTACTTTCCGAACAACCTAATACTTTACAGTTGCGCAAAACGAAACTTAGAGTTCTATTGGCTTCACAGATAATCCTATTGATGTGCAGTCGTACCCAATCGATTGAGACTATTTTCGGCACGATATTCGATAATTACAGACATTTGGTCAAACGGATACCTCGCTGTTCTACTGGTTTTCTTAAGAGAATAAGCGTCCAAACAATTAATCGTCTAAATTCACTATCACATCTACGCCAATGATTTTACTTTATCATATCTGCTGGATTTACCGACTCACCAAAAATAAAATTCCCCAATAATCCATAAATAGGTGTCCTATAACAATTTCCGTTCTGGAATTCATAAATAATAAATGCCAGTATCTTATTAGGAATTTTCAAGTCAATGTCAATATCATATTCTGTAAATGAATGAATCAATGCCTAATGGAAAATAACCACCTATTATATGAATATCGATGAAATGATTTTAAATTAATAATAATGCGATAGCAAATTCGTGAACCATAATTAATCTTCCTTGATAACGTACAAATTCGTCTTCAGTGCCTTTCAACACCTTTTCAAATTAATTCAAGAAAATTTAGCAATGAAGTGAGGACATGAGCTTTTTCGAGCTTGTTCTACACTATTTTAGCGTACTATGTGACACTAACATAACCGCCACGAAAAATGAACTAATCATTGATTTGTTGGAATTTCGAATTCCCTGACAACAAGAAAACCTGCCTTTTTCGTATCCTCTCTAGCATCCAAAAGGATACAGTTAGAGTTTTCATATTTTCAGCATAGGTTAATTGTCCAAATATCTCGGTCAAGTTCGTTATTGGGCCAAATCCGTCAGATGGTTCAGTAGTTATAAGCATCTGAAATTTTGTTTCCTCAATAACTACTAGAATATCCATCCGATCAAATTGATACTTGAAATATTGTTGAGGGAGGCTGCAACAAAACAGCTCGCAAAATTTCGCAGAAATCGTCATGCTAGAAAATTTTTAAAAAATTCCCAAAAAAAAATGTTTTAATCCTCACTATCTCATAAGAAATTTTTCGGATTTCAATAAAAATTCGTGAATATATTAAGGTGATCGATATCTTACTTATCCTCAAATTTCATTGTCGTAGCTCTTTTCCATCTAAAGATATGATAAATTTTTTAATTTACTCAAGAGAAAAGAGAAATGACATACGTCCCAATGATTTTCTTTGAACGATGGCCATCAATGATCGATATTCGATATTATATTAATTATATTATTTTCCCCCAACTAAATTTAATCTACAACTCCGACCGATGTCAATCGAAAACGTAGCATCGAGAGTTGAAATTTCTGATAATTTCTTTGACATTTCTCTTTTCCGATTTTACGAAAAATTTCTATTTTCAAACGAGTAATTTTAGGCTGTTTCTATAAGTTTGAAGCGAATGGGGCGTGACAGGAGATTGTTAATTTCCTGTAGTTCCTTTTCGACCGCTGCCCCAATGAGCCAAGAGTCCACACGGAACATAAATGTCAACGTTATTGATTTACCTTAACTTTAATGTCACTTCCTGCCCTTAAGAAAAACGAAATAAAATTGTATCATTTAGATGGAATAATGATACATGCTACTATAAAAGCAAAGAAATTTAAGAATGTGTAAGGTATCAAAATTTTTTTAATGCATAAGAGCACAAAATTTGATTTTAAATATAAGCGGATAAGCGCGCAAAAAAGCTGAACTCGATGCTTGTGACACTAAATATTAAACAATAGTACTAGTTAATTTTGACGCATTTACATACACATGAATTGGAGGATTATCTATGCAAAACTTTCGTTAGTGAAATAGGTATTTTAAGACCTCTAATTTACAACACAACCTATAAAATTTAATGAGGTACTTAAATTGATAATAAAATTTATAATTCCCTATGGTGAGACAAGATCGGTTGGAGATTTTTAATTAACAAGTAAAATATAAATAGATTTCAAGACGTTTTTCGTGGGATTGATTTTGGTAAAATAACGAGACTATTCAAAACAGAAATCGTAAACCAACAAAATCTGGAATTTCCTTTAATTATTTTGTTATACTCAATGATTCTACACTACTATTCAAAAATTTATTTAGCTTTTTGAATATAAATCAATAGACAAAAAAACAACATTCTATTCACAAATTCGTGGGGAAGTTCCTTCAAATTTCTCAACACTCTAAAATGGGCTAAAAAATAAGCTCATAAATTACGCATTTGGTATTCGAAAACATCCAAAAGTTATAATAAATTAAGAAATTTATAAAACACTGACTTGAGGTTAGGAACCTATTTCAAAATCTTTTCCCTTACCCTGAAACAGTGTGATACTAATATAACCGCCACGATTAATTAACAAACCTATATCTCAATTCAAAAATAACCACTCATAGTTTTCTTTCAGTTTTGTGCAAAGTTAGAATTCCCTTTTGTTAAAAACCAACTAAATGTACCATTTAGAAAATCTTTGTAGTGATCCATATTAATGTTGAAAAAAATTCTGAATTTTCTTTTAAATATTTGATTACTCATAAGATATTCGACGGGTTCCGACAAAAATTTTATCTTATTGATATCTTACATATTTTGAAATTCCATTTTCGAAGTCTAAACCCACGAGAATGGCAGTTTTTTATATACTGAAGTCACAGGAGTTCATGGGGTAAAGTTACGAAAGGATATTTCTTTTTCAACTTCTGCGAATGATAAATTAAAGGTTGTGAACCTTCATTGATTTCACCACAACACATTCTATCTTTAAGAAAATTCCTTCACATTTCTTAAATGAATTTTATAAGTTCCATTTTTTGACATCCATATATTTATTGAACAAATTGACAATAAAGTCAATAAAATTTTCTATAATTCTCCTGAAGTATTTCGTTTTATACTTCATACTCAAGAAGATCGTTCTGAGGCGATTTTTTTCCTAATTTGGACTTAAATAAATAAAATATTTCAAAGGACTTACTTGAAGAAAGATATAAATTTCAATTCGATTAACAATGGGAAAGGGCTGTTTTGACGTGAAAACGTCTTATAATTCGATGGGGCCGACTGCATGCACGAAAAAACATGACTCATTCGGCGTCACCTCTCTCTGAGGCGTTCCATTTAAGACTTGAAGTGCAAGCAAGAACGCGGAACGAGCGACAAAGGACCCAGTAGGTCTCCACGTTCGACATCTGTGCCTCCCCACTTGAGTGAGCGATGCGTCCGCGTGGACAGTTACTATACAATAAAACATTCACATGTTCTCCTCAAGTTTGAAGTGCAGTGAAAAGTGAATGTGGTATCCATTCTTTCGATATTAAATAAATGTTCAGTGATATATTGTCGAATGCTCATGCTTTCATTGAGTGAAGGTTATGCTATGATTGACGAAACTATAACAATAAGTTGTTTTTCAAACATCGATGTTTGAGTATCGATGTTAACTGATTTTCAACATCGATGCTGACATCGATGTTGCGGATAGAATATTAAACATCGGTTTCTCGATGTTTTATATATATTTATGGAAATTCAGCTATTGAATCATTTTTCAGTCAACTAGGTTTGTTTTTATACGGTTGATTTATATATTATTCAAAATCATGGATATGACTTGTCAAAAATTGTAGAAGAAAACAGCGTCGTACTCAGAATGAAGTGTACAATGAAAGTATGAGAAAATATACCGATTTTGCCATCAAATATTCAAAAAATAGTCCATTTTCTGTCTAACTGGAAATATTTGTGACCCTTCTTTGGTACAATCAAAAATATTCCACAACGCAAAAATCGAATTTCATATCCTCATTGATATACAAACATGAGCATGATTCCATATTTTATTGTCACCCTGTATAGACAGATGGGTGAAATTAGTCGTCACAGTTCTGGTTGACGTCAGGAGAAAGTTATATTCGGGTTTTACCCCAATTTTGTGTTATGATAACTTTGGAATCGGTCGTTTACTATACACGGTGTCAATTAATTACTTGTGCAAACTTCAAGGGGTTAAACTTTGCGTAATTTTAAAATAAAAAGGTTCATATGAACGACTTGATTTCTGAGATAGAGGACGTCCAAAAATTAATTTTACTTGATTTTATGCTTTCCAGTTTACACTAATTTGGTGATAGGGATATGTAATAAGGAGTATTTGAGACCTCTATTTTATTTCAGTGTCCAGAGTTCTATCCATTTATTGAATCAATTTTTATTTTATGCTTTTCCAAATTTATGTTATAGTTACCTGTATCTTTTTTATAATATAAGAATTCTCAGTAGACATTGAAATTTTTTTGATATATTGGGAATTTATCGTTAAATCATTATGAATGATTGATATACCTAAGTATAATTAAAGTGTAAAAATACCAATGTTAACAAACATCGATGTTCACAAACATCGATGGTACAGTTCGATGTTATCATCGATGTTAAACATCGACGAAAATCTATCGATGTCCCATCCCTAGTTTACCCCATGGTTGTAAGGGTAGGAAACGCAGGTACTAACTACAGAATAATAATAAATCCAGTTCGAACTCTGTAGCTGTTCGTAAAATAATTTTTTGCTGCGAACTGGTTAATTTTGAGCAAAGAACTCATGGGATATTTTTTGTTTAGAATGAAACAGGCAATCGGAAATAAATTTTTAATTGGTAAACAAAAAATAAGACAAAAAGTTACATTGGAAATAAACTTTAGGGGTTGCATTTCCCACCCTTACAAACATGGGATAAACCAAATAAATAACTGGATATGTGTATTTTTGCTAGTAGGAAACGTCAGGTAAATTTCAATATTGTAACTTTTTTGGTGATTGTGAAAAAAATTGTTATACAAACTTTATGTCCACCCTTTGAGGAGCTGAATCTTAACAAGGGATGCTCCAATTATGTTTCTTTATATGAAAGATACTATCTTTTTTTCGATGAGGAATCACCTCTTTAAATTTTTACACTTATTTAGTTACATCCTGTATTAAAACACATTGAGGCTGGCTCTTTGAGAACAGAAATTTTGATGATATTTCCAAATTTTGAATTTAAGATTTATGAACAATAATTTAATCACAGTTGATTTTTATAATTAATTTTTTTTTATTCAAAAAATTACAAATAAATTTGCAAAAATAATTAAGTAACTAATTGAAGAACAATTTCTATTCAGTTCACTTGCTAATAAAATAAATTTTTAACAGCCGAGTAGGAATTCAAACAATAAATTTCAATCAAATATTTTGTAAATTTGAAGAGATTTTCTGAACGAAGAATTTTGTGAAAATATGAAACTATTCAATCAGATCTTGTCACGTTCAACTTACGTCAGTAAACCAACTTACAGACAAGTTTTCAAGAAAGTTTGGTCTTCAAACAAAACTGAAGAAAATATGCGAGCGTTTATTTATAATTCATTTTAACAGTTACTATGTTTCCCATGTCCCATTCCAAAATCTATTCATTTTTCTACAGTTAATCGAAGAAAATACATAGTAATAAAAATTCGAAATAGTTTCAATTAAAATTAATCCTTTATCCAGAAGAATATCACACATATTTGTATAGATTAAACTTATTCCAACAAATTTTCGAACGCATCAACTATCATCATTAAAAAAAATATATTCAACTCACCTCTCTCTGCACCCTCAGAAACTGCTTGTGCAGGGGTTTGTCCTCCTCTGAAGCCATCACAACTGTGAACATAAACAGAAAGAAATTTCACCTACGATGTGATATCATAATAATTCTAGGCAGGAGCTACTACTGGTCACTGACCAAAACATTTCAACGGAGGTTAGAAGCGCTAAATCGCGGATGCGCGTAGTCGCCTCATCTCAACCGCTCAATTCTCAAAAATAAATCAGATAAGAGCTTTCCTCGCAGGCACCGCAAAGATCCATAAGGAACTAAGCAACCTTGAACGATCCTAATGTACCGAGACGGGGATCTGAGAAAATATGCGTGTAACGAAATTATCTGTCGATTTAAAGTGATTGCTGTGGTACCTTTGAACCACGAGATTGGATTGGCAGAATGGTACTCCCTCGCTTAGATTTGACAATTAGAGAAAATTAACTCAACACCGGATATACAAGGTGTCCAGGGTATCGGGTATTTGTAAGTTCACTAAAAGAAAAAATATTTGTGAGCAATAAAAAAGTTTCTCTATTTCAGTGTCGTAATGAGTTCATTACAGTACGAAAAACAGTGCTGTAATGAACTCATTACAGCATTGTTTTTAGTTATATTTCTCGTTTTGTGGTTGACCACCCTGACATCCTATCCTTTCGAATGTCAACACGCGTCCATTGCATCTCAATTGTCAATATTAAACCATGTAGAGATTTGAACGCACTATTCAAATTCTATAATCTGTCAATTTTCGTATCAGTAACACCAACTGCGAAAATAAAATACAAAAGGCACTAGGAAGTATAGTCTGAATTTTTCATTGAATTCCAATAAATTTCTTGACTGAAATAGAGAAAATGTCGTCTATACTCTTGATTCCAAAATCGTCGCTCGTTTTCGAAGATTCGTGTTGGAAATGTCGTCTAATACTATTATTGTTTTTATCAACACATTACATTGGAAAAGATGATGTTATTCAAATAATGACTGTTGCGTTGCTGGCTCTCTTCCAACAACTCATGACGTTCATAAAACCTTGCTCCTTCGTCGATTCGTTTTCGAATTTCGCATTCGTGTTAGAATAGGTATCCCCATGCAATTGTATTAGAATATAATATTATTGTTTATTATCAACACATTAATTGAGAGATTAATTATTTGGAAAAGATGATGTAAGGATAAAAAAATGGTTCTTTTATTCAAATAATGACTTAGAATATATATTTAATTCAAGAATTATTGTACAATACAATAAAATTGAAATTCGTCAAAATCAAAATATTCATCTACACAATTCAAAAAAATTCTAACAATATATAGGGCTCACCTTCAACAATAAATTTATACAAACTCCTCTTGAAAATCTGTACATTGCCCAAAATTCTTAACTTATAAGGAAGAGCATTCAATAATTTAATCCCAAAATACAAATGAGAACACTCAGTCATCGCTAAAGAATGATAAGGATAAAAAAAATGGTTCTTTTCTTCTGGTTTGATTAACATTTCTGTATCTTTCGAAATACTGTGGATGAAGTTTCAAGAAAATTAATACCTTTATATATATACAGACCACACAGTGTTAAAATATTATTTTCCCTAAAATATCCCCTACATGACTCCCTAAATTTTAGTCCTAATACAGTTCTCAACATCGATTTTTGAGCTTTCCCCCCAAAAAATTATACCGTAAGACAACAACGATTGAAAATTCTCGAAATATACAGTCTTCAATGTATGATGATCCACATTTCTCTTGAGTACAAATGTTGAATATATAACTGAGTTCAGCTTCCTGGTTAGTTGGTCTATATGACAGTTCCATTTTAGGTGATTATCAAGAAAAACGCCAAGGAATTTGGTGGAGGTGGACACCACAACCTGTTCGTTGATATGCTGTGGGATAACGGCAGAAGATCTATCTGTACTGAATACTACACATTCAGTCTTCGCTACATTCAGCATTAAGGGATTGTTTTTGCACCAATTGTTTATCTCATCTAAGATTTTCTGTACCATTTCTACAGTTAGTCCAAAATTAGGAGATCTCAAGGTAATGTTAGTATCATCTGCAAATGATATAAGTTCTACAATAATTGTATCGATAATTTTATTGTACAGGAACGATGGGAGATCATTGTAACCTAGGAATAGTAGTGGACCTAGAATACTACTACCCTGAGGCACACCAGTGTTGCTTACTTCCTGTGTAGAGTGATATTCATAGTTATTCACTACCATTTTGACAGTTTGAGGTCATATTACTCAAATACCTCCTTATGAGTTTCAGTTGATTGTCTCTAATTCCATATTTCCATAATTTTTCAAGCAATATCTCTTTGTCAACACAATCAAAAGCTTTGGATAAATCTAAAAATAAGCCAATTGGTAATTCCTTCCCATCCAGTGCTGCTAAAAGAGAGTTATATAATTCGAATATAGCTGTCTCAGTTCCTTTTCCTTGAATATATCCATGCTGACTCGAAGAAAGAATCCTGAATTTTTTGAAGAAATTCGAAAGTCTTCCACTCAGAACCTTTTCGAAAATTTTTGCAAAGTTAGACAAAATACTGATCGGACGATAGCTTCCAGGTTCTTTAATGTCTCCTTTTTTAAATATTGGTTTTATTACGGCTATTTTTAAAGCTTCTGGAAAAATACCATCTTTAAAAGATTTATTCATTATTTTAGCCAAGGGCTCAGCAATGAGGTGTATTGTATCCTTTAATATGTCTTGAGGAACATCGTCCCATCCTGTTGATCTGGAATTTTTCATCTTTTTTACTGTATGCATGATTTCCTTTTCAGTTATGTTAAAAAGAAAAAAGGATTTCTCATTACAACAAATACCCTTAGACTATATACGAATAGACCCCTTTATTTACATTGAGAAGTGCCGCATCTGAAACTTAGAACTGATCGATTGTAACGTATTGAGCTGGTCCACTCAGCTCATAAAAAGTTTTCATGTTGTCAAACTGAGCAAATAATAGGTTTCTCTATTCCCCTTTAATTGTTGTGAATGAAAACTTTTTCTCCAATTTGCATTCAAAACATTATATGAAATTTTATATTTTGAATTGAAACTGTCTTATCGGATATATTAGCAAGAAGCAAGCTTCAGGTGAAAGTCAAGACAACGCTGCTCCATTCTCTGCTTGACAATTTGAAGGTCACATGTTTTAGAAGACACACGTTGCCACCTCTGTATCGAAAATAAATACGCAAATTGAAGAAAATTTTTCAGATTCAGTATTAGGTTTTCCATATTTTTTATTGTTTATTACTTTTCATCGCACTAAAAATGTTTCGTAAGTGTGAAAGTTGTAGTAAAGACAGGAATTTTAATCCGAATTTATCGTTCCATAGATAAGTGTATTGTTAGAACCGAAGTATTTAGTTATGTAGAACGTCAGTAGCGTAGAAAGTTTTAATAGGGAAGTTTTCAATGAGATTATTATAAGATAAAATAAGGTTTTCTTGAATTAATGTTCCCAGATGACGATGAAAAAAGGAGAATTTGGGCTTCGCTGTTGAAATGGTCAAGTATTTGCCCAAAGAAAGCAATTTTCATTTGATCAGATCATTTTGATCCTGAAGATATTGTGAGCCGAGTAAATGGAAAAAGATTTTATGCGGTGTTGTCGGGTCAGGTTTCACCAGAGATATAGAATGGGGAGAATGATCTTCGAGATGCGCGAAGTGGCTAAGTTTTCGTCCGCCATTTTTATACTTTCAGTTCATTGGCGTAGAAAGCAGTGTACCTGAAGGATAGTTGGTATAAAATTAAAAAGAAAATGAAATGTATAGAGCATATCAATTTCTTAAATAAATTTTTAGCTTCAGAATCTATACTCAGAATATCAGTCCAAACTGTCCTCATATCAACTGATTTTGAAAAGCTAAAAAGAATCATATTACTGTGGATAGTAAACAACACGCCACTGAGCAGATAAACAATGCCATGCGGTATGATCAGTCGGTTAATTTCAATAAAAACTTGCGTATAAAATGATATTTCCTCGACCTTCTTTGTTTTATAGTGTTTACACGTTTTAACAATACAAGACATGTTCAAAGTATCGAAGTGTCTATCAGCACAATGTAAAATTCGAGCAATTTCTAACTCATCTGACAGGTATCTCAACCTAGAACAGCTGACTACGAAAGTATAAAAATGGTCGAAATTTGACATAAGAATTAGAAGACTATCAATGAGAGTGCCAAAACTAATCGACATTTTACAGAGGAATGATTTGTCTATCTTATATAGTCTAAGCAAATACCCGATACCCTTTCTGGACACCTTGTATTATGATATCACAGCGGATATTTGTCTGAAAATAGTGGTTTTTACTACGTATAAAGTGTGACCAATGAAAAATGATATCCATCCAATGAATAAATATATTCGATATTTATGGTGTTATTCCAAATTTATTGCGATTCTGCACATTACTTTCATTCGTTATGAATGAAATAAAATGATACAAAAATAAAACAGCCGTAAGAAGAAAATTAATGTTTACTATAAGATAAAGAACACAATAACAGAAGGGTTCATGAATAAAACGAAGAAAGTTAGCATCTTAAAGGCGGAATATATCTTTTTAGGTCAGACCTCGTAATATCGAAGGGAAACAAAAAATTTTAATATATTAAACTTTCTGCGAATCAACCAAAGGTTCTCTTAATAGTCTCAAGGATGAACCATGTATTAATTTAAGAAATATTATGGAATAAGGCGATTTGAAAATTACGTGATGTGATGTGGCCAATAAAAATGATGCGTTGTGTTGAACACAACTTCTGTCACGTGATTGCTAAATTCCGAACACTTTGTTAGATGATCACAAATATCTTAAATGGGATGGATATGCAGATAGTTAGTGAGGAAACCAAATGTCAGATGCTCATAACTCCTGAACTATTCGATGCATTTTGCTCAATAACGAACTCTCCTTCAGAAAACAGGTGGTATACAGCCGGTCGGTCGTACATAGTCAAGTTTGACCACACTTTCTTCATCAGGAAGTCGAACCCAATCCACTATTTTCAGCTCGATATTCAAAAATTACATACATTTGGGCAAAACGATAATACCCTGTTCTAGTAGTTTTTTAGACTAGAAAAAGCATATTTTTGGGTACATGATGCTCAATTGTGGAAATGCAGTCTTAACATTTTCATCTTGAAATCAATCAATTACAGTTGTTTATTTATATTAAACTATTTCCAAGAAGAAATATTAAGAACTTAATTTGATGCTAATTGAACTTGTGTTGTTATTAAAAGTATGTAATGTAGGTACTCATGCAATTGAAGTGATACCTTGTTAAACCAATATAATGACTGTTTACAACGATAATTTGGCATTGAATGGAGCAATGAAAATTAGATCGAATAATAGCAATTTTTCAAGACTTCCAATTATAATTGATCCTTGGAAACTTACCCAGCTGTTGGTGATATCAGAAAAGCAATAATGGCGTTATAAAATCACAAAAATATATCACTTCAAAATATAATATATTATGACAATTATAGTCTCTTGATTGAAACAGGTTAACGTTTATATGACATATATTTGTTTCAAAGGCTGTCTTTAATTGGAATTGATGCATGTCTCTGATCTGTAATTACAGAATAGTACTATACGAATATGGTAGCATCGTTTCTCGAAAGTTAATGGACATGGTTACTCTAGATGGTAACGATAACTATTTGGCCAGCAAGAAAAGAATAACGAGCAGATTTACCGGCCAATTCAGCTGTCTAATGGTAGCTCGATTCTCATCACAAAAGTAGATTGCATTAGAGTATTATTGATTCAAGTTTCACAAGTTGTTTTTATTGAAGTCTCGATATCCCTATACGTTATTATTTCGATATGTTAACCCACTTTCACATCAATGGATTTTCCATTCTAACAACATTAATGTTCTAATTGGGGGAATTGGAAAAAGATCAAAATCATGTTGTTCCAGCCCGAGCAAAAATGAATAATGAATAAGTATATTAAAATGTTCAGCTATTGCGCGTTTTTCCCGGATTCTCTAACAGGGTGCTACTAAAAAAAATACTGCTATATAAATGTGAAAATATCAACGAACCTATATCTTATAGCATTGAGTATAAATCTTAGTCTGATTGTATTTATAGTTTGGCAACTCATCTAAAGTAACGAAATGCTCACAGAGGAACAACGAAATAAAATAAATTAAAAATCTAAAGAGAATACTGTTTTATGTTTGTAGGACGAATATCTAGCCTGAAGTCATTATGAAGTGATTTTGGCGTAATGAAAAATGTTTTTCAGGATATATACTTCAAATAATAAAATAAACAAAAATACAATTTGCATTATCCTCACAGATTCTCAGTGCAGGATTCCACTAATTACCATTTTTTATTTCGAAAAGTGTTTTAAAAATCGATTCTTCCGTCAAGACGATCACTCTCGAACGGAAGAAAATATAGTGTGAAATTTTCATGGTAGGTTTGTGGGTTCAATAGGTAGTTATAGGATGATTTTGAAGTATCGATTTTTTTTACACATTATACCATTGAAAAAATTATTATGTAGAGTCATCCTAAGAATTTATCCTCATCGATTCTTAGAAGGAGGTAATAAGTTACCTTTATTAATTAAAAATATTTCATTACGGGAGATCTTCGTAAACAAACGGATTTGATGCGAAAAAAACGAGACAACATCAAATTTCACTATGAATATTTTGTTTCTGTTGATTCAAACATCCGAATACACCGAAACATTTCACGTTCTTTTCTTTTTCGTTCACCTGAACTGCTCCAGATTCATTTCAGAAATCTAAGTTTTTTCCGCAATTAACTGTGCGCCAAAACGATAATTTTTTTTTTGGCTCAATGCAGAGGATAAAAAATATTTGGGAAAAAAGCCAGTTGTTCCTCGGAATTAGGGTGATAAAATAAGAATTTGGTCCATTTATTGCTCATTCACATATATATGTTACCAATTTTCTTGTGTACATGCGTAACTGATCTAAATTCACTTCACGTATTTGATATCAACAACAATATGCCCATAATTCATTCATTAAAATCGTCATCTAAATATACACAGATCATTGGACAGTAAGTCAATATATCTAAATAATAATATATTCTGAGAGGTGATGTCGAATAAATCCGGCCCTGGCTCAGACCAGCTCAAATAGAGAGACCAAGTCGCTGCAATCATAAATACAATGAAATAAAGGTTACCGTGTTTACCCGCTTGAGACCGCCACTTTACCGGTAGAATTTTTGACTTCATTTCTATGAAATAACAAATAGGCAATCTACTGCAGCATTCATCTGCCAAATTTCATTTTGATATCTCTAAACAAACGTTTAAGTCAGATATCTACTGGCAGCAATAATTATCTTTGTATTTGAGTTATGTACTATTTGCTCATAAAGTGCTCAGTAATCGGATGGAATCGCCGTGGCTTATCTCGCAGTTTTGCCTTCATGCTCCATTGAGGAGTTTAAGACCTCGTCCTGCCTTTGAGAGCACAGCTCCAAAAATTCCCCTATTATAAGGGTACTTGAACGGTGCAACAATTTTGGAACTACAATTGATATCTTTCATGTTGATGATAAAACAGTTAGGAAATATTTAAGATATTACTTCCTGAGATTTTCAAATGGTTTGGGGGGTGAAATTATGTAGTGGACAATGCAGTATATTTGTTTTCTTTTTTTTTCTCACTATAGTATGAAATTTACACTGGTTTAGTTTAAATAATTGTTGTGTACCTCTGTAATTACTCAATTTATTTGTGAACTTTCTTCTGGGTATTTGTTTACCTGTGTATGTTCCCCTGTTGAATAAATAAATAAAATAAATCTATTACTGAAATCTTTTCGAGAAAGAATTCTAGTGTAATAATTACTCTTCAGTGGAAACACTGGAAAAATTCTCAATTTGGTTCAATTTCGCCTTCTTGTCAAACATAGACAATCGTTATCTAGGCTTGTCAATTTAATGAACAATTTTCATGTTTGAACGTGTTCATTCATGGAAAACTTAGATTCTTTCAATGATGCAGAAATTTAATAATGTTCTGAATATCAATAACCTCGATATATCCTCAAAATTTGGTGTATTTGACTAATATCTTATGAAATATCAAGTATTGAAAATAATTTTTCTTAAAATTTTTTAACGTGACGATTTCGACAAAATTCTTCAAACCTATTTGTTTCAACCCCTTCCAAACATATTCAAAGTTACAAAATTATCAGATGAATATTCTAGGATTTATAGAGGAAAGCAGAATTCATAACTTCTGAAATATGGACGTATTTGGCCAAATGACGAACATGACAAGGATATTTGGGAAAATCAGTCTATTCTAAAATTACAGTGCACCTCAAAATTTTGGAACAACTTCATTTTCTCAAGAAAGAATTCCCTATTCAAGAAATTTAGAGAGCTGGTGGGGATGGCCTAGGGTACAACAAAATCCATCAAAAATGCATAAATTGGGTAAATGTGAAACAAGTATTGGCCTGATTCCAGATATAACCAAATATTTTTCTTATCAAAAAATATGATTTGTTCCATAATTTTGGTGCGCAGTGCTCATCTCCTTCCGAAGATAGAGAGTAAACGGCCGGACATACTCATGTTTGACCATGGATTCTTCTTCAGGAAATCGAATCCAGTTGATTGAAACCTTATTCAGCTTGATATTAGAAAATTACAGATATTTGGGCAAATGATAGCACTCTGCTGTACTAGTTTAAAAGTAAAATTTAGGGGGCACCACAATTGTTTTTTATAAGTGATAGAGCATTTGATACCCAAACATCGAAATTTAGTTAAACCAGTGCAATATCATTGATGGAAATTTTTAAGATAGCGAAACGCATAAAAAACAAAATTAAAAATTAATAAAAATATTGCAAAAATAAAACATTTATTTATTCATTATCAACAATAAATAGTACAAAATGTAACAAGGTAGAAAAGCATCCACTTGGATGGCATAAATATCATATATAGTACAACAAACTATCAATTTATATCTCATTCGAATATCGAACAGCTTGAACAATCTCTATGTGCTCCAAATAGAACAAGTGTAGACATATGTATAATCATCATTAGTTATTCCCTATTGTTATAATATTTTTAGGCATATGATCACGTATTATAAACCTCCTGTTATTTGGTTGGATTATCGTATCTACATATCCGAACCAATAAATCACCAAACCTGGACCAAACCTAAAAAAAAACACATAGGTTAATGAAGTACTTTTTCACATGTGACCCTAGCAGTTAATAACAAATTTATGACTTTCTGAACATTTTTTAACTTTCTAAATAAATCGCCCATTATATCTCATTGAAAATGTACTCACCTATTCCAATAACTAAGATATTGGCTCTCGGTGTATTCCTTGTGAACTGTGTTCAGGTAGGTCATTTATGAACAAAATAAATAACAATGGACCCAGAACCGAGCCCTGGGAACTCCCATGCCAAGCATATATTTCCGGAGTCAGCACCATCGACTCTAACCCTCACACTGCGCTCCGCCAAATAACTTTAACCAATCAAGGAATAAACCCTAAATCCAAGATTGTAAAACTTGCTCAGCATGAATGTGAACCTTAAGGAATCAAAAGCCCTTGACAGATCGAAAAACAGACCAGCCACGAAGAACCCATCGTCCAGTTTCTCATAAACGGTCTGCACGAATGTAATAGCAGCAGTCTCAGTAGAACGGCCAGGCCTGAAGCCATGCTGGGAACTGGTAATCACATTAGGTTGGAACTGCTGAAATAAGTGATGGAACATTTCATGCCCAAACATCGACATTTAGTTACCCAGTGTCATATCATTGATGGAAATTTTTAAAATAGCGTAACACATAAAAAACAAAATTAAAAATTAATAAAAACATTGCAAAAATAAAACATTTATTTATTCATTATCAACAATAAATAGTACAAAATGTAACAAGGTAGAAAAGCATCCACTTGGATGGCATAAATATCATATATAGTACAACAAACTATCAAAACTTATCTCATTCGAATATCGAACAGCTTGAACAATCTCTATGTGCTCCAAATAGAGCAAGTGTAGACATATGTATAATCATCATTAGTTATTCCCTATTGTTATAATATTTTTAGGCATATGATCACGTATTATAAACCTCCTGTTATTTGGTTGGATTATCGTATCTACATATCCGAACCAATAAATCACCAAACCTGGACCAAACCTAAAAAACACATAGGTTAATGAAGTACTTTTCACATGTGACCCTAGCAGTTAATAACAAATTTATGACTTTCTGAACATTTTTTAACTTTCTAAATAAATACGCCCATTATATCTCATTGAAAATGTACTCACCTATTCCAATAACTAAGATATTGGCTCTCGGTGTATTCCTTGTGAACTTTCTCAGATCCGAAGAGAGCTTTGCTTTCAATCCAGCAGACAATAAATTCGTCAACTGCAATAGGTACTTCCAGTTTAATATCTGGAGTTTTATCATAGCCATGTTTTCTTAAATACTCTTCATCTCGAAATGCTAAATTCAATTGGGTGCACTCTCTATGCAACTGAATTTCATATTGTTGTCCTGTTGAGCTAAATAAATTCATATAAGAATTATGCAATGCTAGAATAAGACCATCATACTTACTGCCTAATCACATCGGCACAGGGACTGTATAAATTATCAAAAAGTTGACACTGCAAAAGAAAAATATTTATAAATAACACGGAATAATAAAAGCATAAATTTTTATAGAACGTTGATGATATCTTTCAAAATGCTGCTTCCAAGAAATTCATTCAATAATCAAAATGCAAAAAAATATTGACGATGATTTCCATTCAAACAAAGCTAAACAGAGGTACACTCACCATAAACACTTCATAAGCCAAATTGCCATTTGGGATCAAGCTGGTATTCTTCAACCATTTATTTGCAGTCTGAGAAGTCATTTCCCCAGGTTCTGCTCTGTTTGTATGTTCTATCCATTCTTGCATTATAAGTTTTGCAATTAAGCAAGGAGCAATACCTTCATTTTTGCAATATTAAGGATGATCATATCCTTTTGCTTGCTAAACCTTCATTGTAAGCTCTCCAATATCTACTACGAGTTTGTTGACTTTTTGAGTATTTTGCCTTCATTCGGTTTTGATATTCATAAGACAAGATACTTGCCAGAGCATCTTTATTCACACTATGAATTAAAAGTTGATCAATAATTATTTCCTTTAAACTAAATCGAAAAATTAACTTACTTTGGAAATTTTGTTCTAATTCTTGACTACAATGGAAACTCAATCCCTTATATTCTCTAATGAAAGTCACGATCGCTTGGAATAATTCTACCATCATTGCCATTGTGTAATAATAACTCAATTAATTTAGTTAATGATATTCAAAGATTCTTTCAACGATGCAGAAATTTAATAATGTTTTGAATATCAATAACCTCGATATATCCTCAAAATTTTGTGTATCTGATGATTATCTTATGAAATATCAAGTAATAAAAAACTTTTTAGCGTGCCAATTTCGAGAAAATTGTGCAAACCTATTTATGTCAACCCCTTCCAAACATCTTCAAAGTTTCAAAATTATCAGATGAATAATCTAGGAGTTATTTAGGAAAGCAAATTTCATAACTTCTGAACTGTTCGACGTATTTGGCCAAATGACGAACATGACAAGGATATTTGGGAAAATCAATCTATTATAGAATTACAATGCATCTCAAAATTATGGAACAACTTCAACTTTTCTCAAGAAAAAATTCCCTATTCAAGAAATTTGGTAAGTGTGAAACAAATATTGGCCTGTTGCAGGATTTTGATTTTTAGATTTGTTCCATAATTTTGATGCACATTATACAATAACTCTATAGCTTATCTCCTTCGGAAGATAGAGAATAAACGGCAGACATACTCATGTTTGACCATGGATTCTTCTTCAGGAAGTCGAACCTAATTGATTGAAACCTTATTCAGCTTGTTATTTGAAAATTACAGATATTTGGGCAAATGATAGCAAGCTGCTATACTATTCTAAAAGTAAAATTTAGGTGTCACCATAATTGTGTTTTCAAGGCGGCGACTGTACTAAAGGGTTATAATAATAATAATAGTAAACTTTATTGATCCCGTTGGACAATACAGTATGGGACAAGTCAATCATAACAATACAAAATAAAAACAAATCATTAATGGTCACAAGACCAAGATAACAGTGAAAAATCACACAAATATTCAGTTACTGAATAGTAGCCTTTGCACAGTAGTAGTTTCTTGATGGTTTTCTTGAATTGAATTATTTTAAGATTTTTAAAACTTGTTGGCAAGTGATTGTATACTCGAATACTCTTTTAGAGAGGCGAGCGTTCAAACCTTGATGTTCTATGCTTGGGTATAAGCAGTACATCCCCTTTCCTCGTCGAATATTGATGATAACTTGACAGCTTCTTGAAAGATCCCTCGTTGGACCTTACATGTAGGAGGCATCTGTATATGTACAAGCATGCAACTGTCATGATCCCATTAGTTATGAAAAGAGGTCGACAGGAGACCCGAGGAGGTATTCTAAAGATACTTCTCAGTATTCTCTTCTGGCACACAAGAATTCTGTCCAAGTCAGATGCACTACCCCAGATCAGAATATTGTATGACAAATGTGGGTAAGCAAGACAATAATAAACATCCAGAAGGGATTGGAGAGGAAATAGGTTTTTAATTTTGTTGAGAGCGTAGTAGGCGCTATTTAATTTTTTACAAACCTTTTCTACATGTTCACTCCAACGTAAAAATTTATCGATCTGAATTCCAAGAAATCTAGTTGACTCATTTGGGGAAAGAGATAGATTCCTATATGTCAGCACCTGATTTCTACCCATATCCCTAAGACTGAAGTGTAAGCACACAGTCTTATCGACATTCACTACTAGGGCATTTTAGCAGTAGCTCTTAAAACTCATTGCCGCAATCAAAAAGATGAGTCGTCAGCAAAAAACATCGATGATGTGAAATAAATAACAATGGACCCAGAACCGAGCCCTGGGAACTCCCATGCCAAAATATATTTCCGGAGTGCAATCGATCTAACCCTCACACTGATGGAAATAACCAATCAAGGAATTAAATCCAAGATTGTAAAATCAGCATGAATGTGAACCTTAAGGAATCAAAGCCCTTGACAGATCGAAAAACAGACCAGCCACGAAGAACCCATCGTCCAGTTTCTCATAACGGTCTGCACTGAATGTAATAGCATAGTCTCAGTAGAAAACAAAATAGGTTGAAAAAGTAATGAAACATTTCATGCCCAAACAAAATAAAACATTTATTTTTTATTCATTATTAAAAAACAAAAATAAAACATTTAATAGTACAACAATAAATAGTACAAAATGTAACAAGGTAGAAAAGCATCCACTTGGATGGCATAAATATCATATATAGTACAACAAACTATCAAAACTTATCTCATTCGAATATCGAACAGCTTGAACAATCTCTATGTGCTCCAAATAGAGCAAGTGTAGACATATGTATAATCATCATTAGTTATTCCCTATTGTTATAATATTTTTAGGCATATGATCACGTATTATAAACCTCCTGTTATTTGGTTGGATTATCGTATCTACATATCCGAACCAATAAATCACCAAACCTGGACCAAACCTAAAAAAACACATAGGTTAATGAAGTACTTTTTCACATGTGACCCTAGCAGTTAATAACAAATTTATGACTTTCTCAACATTTTTTTAACTTTCTAAATAAATACGCCCATTATATCTCATTGAAAATGTACTCACCTATTCCAATAACTAAGATATTGGCTCTCGGTGTATTCCTTGTGAACTTTCTCAGATCCGAAGAGAGCTTTGCTTTCAATCCAGCAGACAATAAATTCGTCAACTGCAATAGGTACTTCCAGTTTAATATCTGGAGTTTTATCATAGCCATGTTTTCTTAAATACTCTTCATCTCGAAATGCTAAATTCAATTGGGTGCACTCTCTATGCAACTGAATTTCATATTGTTGTCCTGTTGAGCTAAATAAATTCATATAAGAATTATGCAATGCTAGAATAAGACCATCATACTTACTGCCTAATCACATCGGCACAGGGACTGTATAAATTATCAAAAAGTTGACACTGCAAAAGAATAATATTATTAAATAACACGGAATAATAAAAGCATAAATTTTTATAGAACGTTGATGATATCTTCCGAAATGCTGCTTTCAAGAAATTCATTCAATAATCAAAATGCAAAAAAATATTGACGATGATTTCCATTCAAACAAAGCTAAACAGAGGTAAACTCACCATAAACACTTCATAAGCCAAATTGCCATTTGGGATCAAGCTGGTATTCTTCAACCATTTATTTGCAGTCTGAGAAGTCATTTCCCCAGGTTCTGCTCTGTTTGTATGTTCTATCCATTCTTGCATTATAAGTTTTGCAATTAAGCAAGGAGCAATACCTTCATTTTTTGCAATATTAAGGATGATCATATCCTTTTTGCTTGCTAAACCTTCATTGTAAGCTCTCCAATATCTACTACGAGTTTGTTGACTTTTTGAGTATTTTGCCTTCATTCGATTTTGATATTCATAAGACAAGATACTTGCCAGAGCATCTTTATTCACACTATGAATTAAAAGTTGATCAATAATTATTTCCTTTAAACTAAATCGAAAAATTAACTTACTTTGGAAATTTTTGTTCTAATTCTTGACTACAATGGAAACTCAATCCCTTATATTCTCTAATGAAAGTCACGATCGCTTGGAATAATTCTACCTTCATTGCCATTGTGTAATAATAACTCAATTAATTTAGTTAATGATATTCAATAGATTACATGTAAAATTTAGCCACTTCCCTGAGCCACTTCCAGCAGTACTTCTATTTGTTTACAAAAATTGTTGGTTAGACGCATAGACGTTATATACTATAATGTCTATGGTTAGACGCGAATCAGAACATAGATTTCTCCCATGTCTTATGTACTTTCGAATTTCTATGATCCGATTGGTCTCAATTCATTTATACGTCTAATTATGTTCTATGATCTGAACAAGGAAGCGATACACCCTCTGACTGATTAAATCTGTACTTTTGCAATAGGGTATTTTTTTTATTTACACTCCTGATGGTTCTAGAGCATTCAAAACTTGAACTCGAACAAAGCTAGAGATAAATATATTTAACTCTGAACATTTTCTGTTTTTTATAGATCTTTCTAAGTGAAATTCACATTCAAACTTTAAAATAACTTCACATCTATCTCCAAAAGCCAGACTTGAAATGCGAAAATACAGTAAATCCATTAGTTTAAGTTTCTTATACTTACAATTTTTATTCATAATTTGATGAAGTTGTTTGATTCAGCCTCAATAAATTACAATTCATTATGTTTTATCTATGATTAAATGACAAAATCTGACATTTCCAATTTTAATTTCTTATATTATGCTCAAACTCCTTTCGGATGGTTGTAATCTGAGAATAAATAAGGCGTTATTTTCATACAGATGTAAATCTGATTTGGCTGTATACCAAAAGAGGAATTTGAAGATTCTCAATAATGATGAAACAAAGAATTTTAATAAATATTTACTCAAAAAAATTTATTTTATGAAGGAGGAAGATGCTAAACAGAAACTTTTGAAGGCAATAATGAATATGAATTCTGCACGAAAGTTAAATTATCGTAACATAGATATGATAATGAAATCGAAATTTAAAGACCATTCATTGAAGATTGAAGACAGTATCATTATAAATTGTAACAGCGATGTTTCAAAACTACCAGCTATGAAAGAGGGAGAAGACAATAATCCTACACAAAAAAATGAGTTTTCTAGGCCAACAAGAAGGGATAATCCAGGTGAAGTAAGTAAAAAAACGGGGATTTTTATGGGATAAACTCATAGTTGCCTGCACTGCTAAAAATTAAAGTGGATATCTGATAAAAAATTACTCAAGGCAATGTCTGGTGTACTATGTGTTTCTGGTACTCAAAGTTATTATATTGTATAATATCTTTGGGTCCTCACCCACGGCGACTTTTCTGTTATACCATGGTTTTATGATAGATATCCTTAAACAATGATTATACCACGATAAAGATCGTCAAAAATCTGCATTCATAGTTCATTCACTTCGATTTAAGAGTAATATCCGAAAACGAAAGAATTTTGAAATAAAAAAAAAATTACAGGTTATATGGGGATTTATTCCTAAGGAATGGGCTTCCTTCTTCATTCCAATTACCGGATATTCAGGATTTTACACACTACTCGTAACATTTGGAACATATTTATTCAGCAAAGAAATATACGTCTGCGATCATGATCATTATAATGGTATATCTTTAGCAATTGTATTCATATATATAGTTAAAACATATGGACCAGCAGTAGCAAATATGCTAGACAAAGAAATAAACGACTACGAACGGGATATGAACAAAGGGAAAGAACAGTCTATACAAAATCTTAAGGATGCTATTATTTTCGAAAAAAAAAGTCAAGAAAGTATGGAAGGGCAAATGATCCTTTTGGACGCTAAGAGAGAAAATGTGCTGTTACAAAGAGAAGCTGAATACAGGAGAAGGCAAATGGAAGTATATGAAGACGTAACGAGAATTTTGAATTACCATGTTGAAAATGAAAGAGTTCGAAAGTCGATTCAACATAAAAATTTAGTACAATGGGTGACCAAAGAAGTAGAAAAAAATCTGACACCTGAACTTAAGGAAAAATTTATGAAGCTTTGTTTGGCAGATATAAAAGAAATATTGGAGAAAAATACCAAATGATCAACATATACTCTTCATGTTATCTACATTTGCATTTAATGATTTTTAATCTAAGTGTAGTAATTAGTAATTATTTTAAATATATACCCAATTTTCGTATTCTCTCTAATTAAATTTGATTCTCACTAAGGATTATATAAGCCGTCATATTAAAAGGAGATAGAAATGTTTTCAAAGTGATATAATATATGGTGAGTAAGAAAAACCAGGGCATGTAGTTGTTATAAAATATCTCTACTCTATTCTCTTTTGTGCAAGCTATGACCCAAACTTAGATGTAACATGGTCTCACCAATGATAGATCTCTTATTTTTATTAATTGATGTTTCAATCAACCGCCTACTTCAATTGAGTATAAAATTTCGTTTCTCTTTCTCGTAGCTCTCTCAGTGTTTTTATCATTAGCAACAATTTCAAGATAATGAAAAACGAGTGATTTCGCAGATTTTTCTAGTATAGAGTTAAGCGGTAATGCTACATTGCGTACAGTATATTAATTTAAAAATTTCCCAATTAAAATTTAAAAAAAAAATGGAAATTATAGTATGACGCTGACAAACTATTAATTTTAAATAAATAAGGAGGGAGGCAAAATCTAATGATCTGAAAGATTTTCCGATAGAAAAGTATTAGAAATGCCAATCGCTGTAGGCAATAACCGCTCGATAGACCAAAACAACGACCGGTCTTCCGTTCGAAATTGATTAATAATTCTGATTTTTTTTATGGTCCTTTCTATGTTTTGTAGGAAAAGAACTGTCAATTAACGTCAACAGCCGAAAGTTGTTGATGACTTGTAAAAATTCATCTCATCTCTTGTTGGTGTAGTGATTTCAATTTTCATTGTGATAATTTGATTTTCTGATTCAAAAAATGGTAATTTCAATCATATTGCGGATTCGAATAAAATTTTATTCTTTTATCCTAAATCTTAGGGTCAGAGTCAGTCAGGACCCGGAGGCAGTGATAAAAAAGATGATAAAGACAAAAAAAAGAAATATGAACCCCCAATTCCAACTAGAGTAGGTAAAAAAACGTCGCACCAAGGGACCAGATACTGCTTTGAAATTACCTGCAGTAACACCACACACAAGGTGTAGATTGAAGCTCCTCAAATCCGAAAGAATAAAGGACTACCTATTAATGGAAGAAGAGTTTATTCGTAATCAAGAACGTCTTAAGCCACAGGAAGAGAAGAATGAAGAAGAAAGGTCCAAAGTTGATGACCTAAGAGGTGAATTAACTAGGACCCGAATCATTTGAAATAACTCACTTGATTTTTTTAAAAACTATGATTTTCCAGGCCTTACCTGTATCATATTTGTTTGATTAATACCAATTTAAAATCCAATAATTTTGTATTATTCTGTTTTTACAGGAACTCCAATGTCTGTGGGTACTCTTGAAGAAATCATCGATGATAATCATGCCATAGTTTCTACATCTGTTGGTAGTGAGCATTATGTTAGCATTTTATCTTTCGTCGATAAAGATCAGTTGGAACCAGGATGTTCAGTTCTTTTAAACCACAAAGTTCATGCTGTTGTTGGTGTACTTGGTGATGATACTGATCCTATGGTGACTGTGATGAAATTAGAGAAAGCACCTCAAGAAACGTACGCTGATATTGGTGGGTTAGATACTCAAATCCAAGAAATAAAGGAATCTGTGGAACTACCTTTAACTCATCCCGAGTATTATGAGGAAATGGGTAAGTTTTAAAAGATTTTTTGATGTGTTGTGATTCGATAACTGAGTAATGGTTTTAGGTATTAAGCCTCCTAAAGGTGTTATATTATATGGTCCACCCGGAACTGGAAAAACACTTCTGGCCAAAGCAGTTGCAAACCAAACCTCAGCAACATTTCTGAGAGTTGTTGGGTCAGAACTTATACAAAAGTATTTGGTTCGTAAATTTAAAATAGAAAAAAAAAAGATGTCGAACATATTGTCTCTTTCTAGGGAGACGGTCCTAAACTTGTCAGAGAATTGTTCAGGGTTGCCGAAGAACATGCACCATCCATAGTATTTATTGATGAGATAGACGCTGTAGGAACTAAACGTTACGATTCGAACTCTGGTGGTGAAAGAGAAATTCAAAGAACTATGTTAGAACTTCTCAATCAATTAGACGGTTTCGATTCAAGAGGTGATGTTAAAGTGATTATGGCAACAAATCGTATAGAAACATTGGATCCAGCTCTAATTCGTCCCGGTAGAATTGATAGGAAAATTGAATTTCCGCTTCCTGATGAAAAGACTAAACGAAGGATTTTCAATATACATACATCCAAGATGACCTTGGCAGAAGATGTCAATCTGCAAGATCTCATAATGGCAAAAGATGATTTATCTGGAGCTGATATCAAGGTTTGTATTAATGATTTTTTTTGCAACAGCCCATTCCATTTTTATTGATCACATAGGTAGCTTTGATTTGGCACTATTCTTATTTTGGAGTTCTGAATGTTGTAATGCCAAGTCAAATTGGCATCATTATTCATTCTTTAATAGTATTTTCTAATACAAGTTGCTGAATGGGAACCTATTCCAACATGAATGCGAAATTTGAAAACAAGCAACGAAGGAGAGAGTTTTTGAACGCATGAGTGTTGGAATTGCCTTTTCTCTATTTCAGTCAAGAATTATGAGAAATTTATTGGAATTCAATGAAAAATTCAGATTATACCTCCTAGTGCTTTTGTATTTTATTTTCGCAGTTGGCGTGACTGATACTAAAATTGCCTGATTATAGAATTTGAATAGTGCGTTCTAAGATGTCTAAAATACTGGTGTGTGCACTTGTCAAATTTTGAATGGAAACGTCATTTTACTTTTTGGGACATGGCGACTGTTTAGTTTTATACTCACATGAGGGAGCCACAAGGCGATTCATTCATAAATTTACATTACAAACGCTTGACATTTGTTGAAATTTTAAATCAAATTAACCTCAAAAATGAAAGAAATTTATCTTGTGATGCGAGTTCTGAACACGTAATGCTTTCACTTTGTAAGTTTTATCCATTTTTCTCTAATACATTGAAGTATGATTTTTTCACTAATCTCTCTCTTGCTCAAACATAAATGTTTTCAGTATTATTCTATAAAGATTTTACAAGCCTGATTTATGATTAGTTGATGCTCATTTATGTATGTTTTATTAATTTTTGATCTCATCATTTTGGATAAGCAGGAAAAGGTTTGTAATATCAGTAGGAATGTTTTCTATTGGACTTGGGAAGGATTTATATGGGAGGTCCGGTTCAAAGTAGTTACTACAGGATGGCATGGGTGATTTGGGAGCTCTCTTTCTGTAATGATGAAAAAATATGTATTCTCATTCTCAAAAAGTTTTAATTGAACATATAAAATAAATAATTTCAATATATGTATACATAATATTCTTTTGAACTTTTGGCTCACAATATTTGGTTAGCAGACAATAAAGTATATAGAGCAAGGGTTAGTGACGGGTGCCATACAATTCTCGTATGACATAAAAGCCTCACGGAAAAAACCTCAGTAAAAAAAACCTGGCTCCCTCCAAAGTGTGAAAGTACAAAAATAAGCTGAAATATAATTGAGGGACCTCTTTCTTCAAGAGTGGTCTTCTATTGATGGACACAGAGGCTTCTTCAAGTTGTGTACATCGAATCTGGAAATAAAAAGACAAAAGCAGAAAAAAGAACTGATTTGATCAATTATATATATATCTATGAAAATAAGTGTTTGAAATGCGTCTATCTTTTGAGGATTCTTGAAACGCACGCATAATATTTAGTTGTTACTTGATATAGAACATTCACTTGAGTCATTAAAAAAATCATTTCTACTCACATTTGGCACACTGAAAGTTCGTGAATTTTCATCCGCAGCACTAGACTGTCCACATAAAATACAAAAACGCATTATAAAAAAGGATAATCACTTTTCACACACTTTAATACAAAAATTCCGAATAACGCAATAAATAATAATTTTATTCAGAAACTGACATTCGAATAAATTTGAGTGGCGCTACCTGGCGGAGAGAAAATGAAAGAATCCCCATGTCGCCAAACCTGTATGTCGAAATCGGAGGAGTGCACACACCAGTATTTTAGACATCTTAGTGCGTTCAAATCTCTACATTGTTTAATATTGACAAGCAATGGATGCGTGTTGACATTGAAAGGAAGGATAGGATGTCAGTGTTGTCAACCACAAAACGAAAAATATAACTAAAAACAATGCTGTAATGAGTTCATTACAGCACTGTTTTTAGTACTGTAATGAACTCATTACGACACTGAAATAAAGGAAGGATGATAACACTATGCATTTGAATCAACCTAAGAGCAGATCCTCGTTTTCAATAGATTTTTTTTACCAGGATATTCTGGTGGTACAGCTGCATTCCATATTATTTGACAGGAAAATAACTAACCTGACTTGAATTTTCAATAAACTGGGTTAAATATTCATGGCCTGCCGAGTGACAATAAAAACTGAATGTACTTTACTTCTCAACTTTGAGATATTTTTGGTTTCAGGCAATATGTACTGAAGCTGGCTTGATGGCTTTAAGGGAACGGCGGATGAAGGTCATGAATGAAGACTTTAAGAAGTCTAAAGAAAGTGTTTTGTATAGAAAGAAGGAAGGTACACCTGAAGGATTGTATCTTTAAAATTCTGATTGTATGATTTATTGAGTAAATTTGATAATTCAAATGAAATTTTTAATTATATTTCAAACAGAACTTTGTAGGCATAAATTAAATGTGTCAAGATTTTTCTTCTTTCATCTTTTGTATTGTTTGTATCACTTCCTTCTGATTCAGTTTTATCACTGATAAAGGAAATGACATGTGTTTTTCACCTTGGCATAAGAAGCATGCCCCAGTACATGATTTCGACAACTCTTTTGTCTGAGATGACTCTGTCGGATTTAATATGTTTTCAGCCCTGAAATATGAAAATCAAAATCTTTCTTTAAATCCTTGATTTTTTTACCTTGTGGCTGCTTTGAGTTGACCTAACAAAAAACCATTTTGGTAACCATCTCTGTAACCTTCATCAAAATATTTCTGAAAAACTTTATTTCTCCCTTCCTCTATGCCTTCTCGATAACCATCCTGTAAAGAGTAGTTGAAAACACATTTTTAATTATGTTTGATAAAATATAATCATAATAGTTGTTGATTAATATTCTTTATAATGGAGTACCATTTTGAGATTATTAGGATGTTTCAATTTACCTTAATTATTACAAGCTTTCCATTATTATTGATAAACAACTGAATATAATTTTAACATTGATTGATGATGGAGCTCGTGTAGATGATGGTAATAGCCCAAACAACCATTCAACATTAACATTCATATTTAAAAATAGATGAGAGATATAGAAGCTACCGTCGAAGGTGTTCCTATCGAATGAAACTACTCTGGAGGATAATAATCTTCAAAGGGAGTTGAATAATTGTAAAAATCGTAATACAGCTCATGACATGACAATGCTATCTGAAATTTGACTGGAAGATAAATCTATATCTCACCTTTTCCATAGTTGATTTCAATTTGAGGAATGATTTTTCTGCTACCTCATCTGTATCGTCCCAATTTTCTTCTTTGTGGTCATCCATCCTTCCAAACAGTTCATTACCTTCTGACCTTATTAAGGATATTCCCAGAGATCGATGGACGAATATCGTCAGATAAGAGCCATTACAAGTGTAAAAGGGTTGCCAAATTGCTGCTTTAGTCTATTGAAGTTTATAGTAATCGTATAAAAAATAATCGTTTTGAGTTGAAAATAATTTTAAATTTTTCATTAAAAGTTTGGTTAGGGCATAGAGAAGGTGAAAATTATATTGTACAGGATCACAGAATCCAAAAAAGGCCAATTTCTGCGTACTACCGGGCCACAAACGGTTACATTATTTCAATTTTATTTTTGCCAGAAAAACATGTTGAATTTCATGAGCTCACATCTCAACTTGGAACACGACAGAACCTTGGTTCTAATAAAAGTTTTTTTGGCATGAATTTTACATCAAAGCCACACTGATGAGTCTGTTGTTTGTGTGTTTATTTATTACCTGTCGTATCCCAAGTAGACGTGTCTAGCTTACCCAGGATTGAATAATTAATTAATCTCAACACATAACATATGTTCATATTTTAGTGTTCTGTGCGTAAAATATAAATAATAATATTAATCTGTGCTTGTCACCTTGGAATTGAAAAATAAAAACAATAAACAATCTTTGAATTTTATGTCTCATGTATTTAAAAGAAAAACGTTGTTATTCCTAGCTTTACGTTTGCAAGAATTCTCAAACTGGGGATATCTATCTGAAAAGATGTCAAGAGACAGATTCTTCTCTAATCCTTTTAATGATTTTACCCCTGAAAATACTCATGAATTGGCTGTAAGTTTGGATACAGGTAGATGATCTAACATTACTTAATATCAATTTTCATGCCATAGAAAGATCTGGAATTCGCAGCGAAAGTTAATCAAAGATGGGAAGCAGTGCTTCATAAATTTCCATACATTGATCAACATGATTACTCAGTGTATACAGGAACTTCTGGTTTAGCTCTTCTAAAATTGAAGAAGGATCCGACTAGTCAACAGAATTTGAAGGTAAAAACGTCAACAACCAATCTGTTTAGAAATATTGGTTTGTTTGATCGTAGGAGATTTTGGATTTGATCCCTCTTAAGAGGTTGAAAAATAAAAGGCACACTTTCTTATGTGGTGACACTGGACCTTTATCCATAGCAGCAGTTGTTCACCACAAACTGGGTAATCATGATCAGACCAAATTAATTGTGGAGAGGTACTTTTTTCCTATTCAAAAAATGTAATAGATATGATTTGTGCTTCTTCAATTCTAGATTAATGTCAATGCAAGATGATGTATTTAATATCAGTTCAGACTTACCAAATGAATTTTTGTATGGTCGAGCAGGCTACTTATTCGCTATTTTATTTGTAAACAGACATGTTTCTCCGCCACCATTTCAAGACGATTTCATTAGAAAGGTAAAATGGATTCATGAAATTGTCGAAACTTATATAAGTTTTGATTAGATTGTAGAGATGATTTTGATTTGTGGTAAAAATGAAGCCAAGGCAGGGAAATTCAAGTGTCCTCTGATGTACCAATGGCATGATAGCTATTATCTTGGTGCAGCACATGGCTTATCTGGTATTTTATACTTATTGCTTCAAATTAAAGAATACCTTACCGAGTCTGAACTCAGCACTGTTATTAAGCCTACAGTAGATTATTTGAGTACACTGAGGTATGTACTATGTTAGAGGATGTTCATAGTTAATGAGTAAATGTTTTACTAGGTTTCCAAGTGGTAACTACCCTTCCTCAATGGGAAGAGATGTTGATAAATATGTTCAGTGGTGTCACGGAGCCCCAGGTTTTGTCTATTTATTCAGCCAGGCGTATAAAGTAAATTGATTTGAGTTATTGAATAAAGCATGACTTAATTCATTGACGTTTACAGCAGTCTTTCAGATATTTTTTGTAGGAATTCTAAGTATTACATATTTCTCACTTTCTGCTTATTGAATCTCCTGTTTATAAGTTTTACCACCTGCCTGCTATACTACGCTACAATTCTGACCTGTCTTGAAGCAGTTATTTGACTTCAAGTCCTGAGTCAGATGCACCTAACTACAAAGCTACTCAAGTTTTGGCATTTTATATACAGCGACTCCATCTATGGAGTCATTTGTGAATACCTTTGCAATTTTGATATGCAGATCAATATCATTGTATAATTGATGGTATATGTAATTGTTGTGTAGGAATTGAGACATTTTTATGACTACCTGATTCTTCAATGTGGTTTCATTGTGTGTGCTGTGTAACAGAACCTTGATAATGGCTATTTTGAGTCTGGAGCTATTTGAATTAGTACCTGAAAACCCATGGCATCCCAGAGAGGAGTATTGAGCCATTTAGCTATCTAAGGTAGTTGCTAGAATTAACCTTATGTGGGGACTTAAAGAGCTACAACAATGAAATCATGAGAGTACTAATTATTTCTACTATAGCCCAAAGTGAGGTTAAGCTTCTCTCAGGATCTCTGGTAAAATACGAAAATTGGTAAGAAATCTACTGCCATTTATAGGTTTTGTAGATCAACTACCTAAAATATAATTACTTTATTATGCCGGCAGAAATTATTTGCTAGTGAAAAGTCACTTGGAGAAATAAAGAAATGCAGTTGAACATTAAAGTTTTCATTGATACAAAAAGATCACAATTATCAACAAATAAATATCTGAAAGAGTACTGTCAAGTAAGATGCCGTAGAATCGTGTTAATGAACTTATTTTAGGTTTTTGGTGATCCTAAATACCTCCAATTGGCTCTAGATGCTGGGGAAATTGTCTGGCAAAGAGGATTGGTTAGGAAAGGCTATAGCATTTGCCATGGTGTATCAGGAAATGCATACTGCTTTTTAGAGTTGTATCAGACAACAGAGGTAAGATTTCTACATCTAAATTATATCGGGTGTCCTAAGGTGGACGACCTATTAAATTAATATGCAAAATATTTCAAATGTTATAGATCATCATAAGGTTATCAGGTACATTTCTAAAATACTTTCCAGTGTTGCCAGATGTACGAAAATTTGGCAACCTAATATTGAACAGTTTCTATAATAATTTAATAGGCCACTATAATATGTATTGAACTCATTGCAGCATTCATGAGACAACATATGATTCAAACTCCATAATCAGTCAATTTTCCTTATTGTCATACCAACTCCTAAGTTACAATATAAATGTCACTAGGATGTTCAATCACAATCCTCCATTGTCTTTCAGCAGATCTCACAAAACTTACTGTATATAGAAAATATGGTAATAGTTGCAGAGTGGGCTTATATCATTATTGTATTCAGAACTCTCTCCTTCCTTGCCTGTTTCGCATTTTTATTGGAATAAGAGCTCAATTTACAACTACATTCGACATAATACAAACATGCTTTTGCAACATCTTGTGTAAATGTCTTTTCTTAAGATATCCCGATAGCACTAACTCTGAAAGTTTATCTTCCAGTCAAAAAAGCATTTGTACCGAGCTATGAAATTCGCAGAATGGTGTTTGGATTATAAAAAACAGCATGAGGAGTGTTCACCAGATCGACCAATATCATTGTTTGAGGGTATTGCAGGACCAATGTATTTCCTATTGGATATGCTCGATCCATTGCAAGCAAAATTTCCTGGATTCACCTTGTAATATGATCTCATTCTTATTGGTAATGTTGAATATGGATGCTAATCAATCAGTATCAATAAATTTTGTGTTATATTATGAAAATGGAAAATATTTATTCACAATCTCAGTTGCTACTTTGTACAAATATATACAATAAAAAGAAAGTACGTAAAAATAAAACCTTTATATATCAATATTATGGAAAACTCATCTACTGTATACTTCCTTTTTGTAATACCTAACATAATTCAATTCCTTAATTCTCTTTGGCTAAGATTAAAAAAGTGTTAATGCCATATAAAACATATTTTTTCAGTAAAGTTTCTGGAGTCCAGGGAATTGCTTTAGCCACATATTGTGAAAAGGTTTGTTGTATTTTTTCCATTGAAATGGAACTAAGAATGTTCAACCATTGTTGCTCACTTGTTCTAGTAGAATAGCGTTCTATAATTTTGCCCAAATGTCTGTAATTTTTTAATATCAAGCGTAAAATGGTTCTCAATTTATTGGATTTGATGATTTGAACTGTTCAAATTGCTCGGCGAAATCCATCAAATGGTTCTGGAGTTATTAAGCTATGAGCGTCTGAAATTTGGTGTCCTAGAATATTATCAGATCAAGTTGTAACTTGATATTTGACGTAGGTTGAAACAAATAGGCTTGCAAAATCGAAATGCTAGAAAATTTTTAAAACTTGTCCAATTGCATGTATGGAGTTATTGATATCATACATATTTTCAAATTTCATTGTCATAGCTTTTTTCCATCGGAAGATTAAATTTTTTCATTTATGCAATCACAGTAATGTCAAATTAATGAAAAACCTTAGGTAAACATAAGTATATTAGGAACAATCTCAATGCTGACCATTCATGTTAATAAATAACATTTAATATCCTTGCTTGAATTTCTTTCAAAGTAGAAGCATCACGCTCAGAGCCACTTCGACTATAATCTTGGTATATAACTTGGATTCAACCTTCTTTCCTTAGGAACCACATATATTCATTTATACAAATACTCATATTTTAAAATCAAAAATCCAACCAGCCTGTTAAGTATTCACAAAGAGTTGGATTGATTTTACCATCTTTCGAGCATCTTTCTTCAACAGGACACATATGGCAGGGCTGTTTCACTATTCCAGAGGTCAACAATAAGTCATTTGCAGCTTTATACATGAAGGTACCAGAACTAAATATCCTTTCTGCCTTATTATCTAGGACCAAGGTATATAATATACTTTCTATGTCTTTAACTGATAAAGAGATTTTACTAATTTTAAGTTCTGAAATGAATTTGTGAACTTCTTCAACTGTGGCATAACCTATTTTTTGAACTAAAAGTGGATCTGTGATTTTAGTTGACCCTGCCTTTTCAATAAGAAAACGAAGACATTGTTGATTAAGAATATCTACAAATTCTAATTCAAAGTCTTGATCTTGGTACCATGCTCCACCAGTTATAGTGTTGTCTGGTACTAAATTGTACAACATATAAACCTTCTTTCTCGGAGCCTAGAACAAAAGGTAATCAATAAGTATACTATAATATTGTAAAATAATTTACAATTCAAGAAAGGCCACACAATTTCAGGTTTCCGATACTATGAAACTTTCAGAAACAAATAAAGATTCTCAATAATGAGGACTTTACTGGAATGAAAACTCTATGGACAAATTTATTAATTGTCTAATAATTATTACTATGTATCAATAAAACTTACCTCAACAGATTGCACTGTTTTTATGATCTTATTTGTTTCTAAACGTTTCAGGATTTTTTTTAACTGAGCTTCACTTATGTTTGATTGGAACCTTATATCACGAATCCATATCCCTTTAGTTCCAGCTGTTTCAATTATCTGGAATACAATTCTTTCTTCATTGTCCAAACCCTTTGTTGAAGCTAATTGAGATAAATCTTTGTATTTGTAGAAAAATTTGTCTTTGCGAGTACCTAAAAATTCTATCGTCCTGAAAAAAAGAATTGATTGAAGTGAAGCAAGATGAAAATTTATGATAATTGCATTAGGGAACACGCAATTCAGATAATAACATGATCGGAGCAACTCACCCAGCTTTTGAGCATTTATTAATTGCTGCAACAATATCTTCGTTCTTAACACCTGGTACTTTCTTTCGAATGTCATCATTAGAAAAGCCATTAGGCTTTTCCTTTCCTAATTCTATAAATACACTTACATCCACCATTTTGAGACAATTTACAAGTTTATTTGAGAATGAAAGGATAAGAACATTAAAATGATTAGTTTGAATAAATACGTAAAACGGATTTTTTTTATCATAAATAAATAATTGAGGTTATATTCAAGAACATAGATCAGATGATGAGATACACAGACCAGTAATCTTATTCTACATTACTGGTCTGTGATGAGATATACCTAATGTTAAGAAACTCAATTATTTATATCAGAGTATTGAATACAGAATCGATCTTTGTTTTGATGGCGGTAATTTCAAATAATATAATAAAATATAATTCAAGATGGTCAGCACGTTTCAAAACAATGAAACTCAAATTCAAAATGAAAATTATTATCAAGCATAGAGCAAAATCCATAACCTCTATGTTCAGTTTACAGAAAAGTTAACGGCCAGTATGAACGGCTACTGAAATTCTTACGGAATACGGTAGCGGCTTACGGAATACGGTAACGGCCAGTATAATCGAGCCCCATTTTGGATTTTGGCAGCTGGTCGTTAGCTATCTTCATAACCCTACTGACATAGTAGAAGAAGAACTATTCTATGATAATTCCTTATGTATCAACAGATTTTGAAGTTCTCTTGACATTTCCATCATTTTCATTTGGACTTGTGTGCATGCGCATTTCTAGTATTTCAGCGAAGCCGATATTGGCAGTTCCTAACGTTTTGTCAGGCTTTTACAATTTTTGATCTTTTTACGTGATCTCGAAAAAAGAAAAGTTGTTGAGAATAGATGATTAGAAATCTAGAGTGATCAACAATATTTATGTCGTTTCAGATGATATATACCTTTTATCCTTTCGCAAAAATCCTTGTCTGGAGTTGTTGAACTGGGTTTCCCTCCAAATATAATTGCCCTCGAAATTTATTCAACGTCTTAAATGCCTCTTCTCAAGAAAAAGGCCTTTGAAAAGGCATCACCTGAAGAATTTCTGAAAGACGATGAAGAAGTGTTTTATTGTGAATTGACCAATGAGATTTTTCGTAATTATGAGTAAGTATGCGAACTTTACCTATTTTCACAAACTTATAATCCTAGAGAGCAATGCATTGTGGTCTCATGATCATATTATTCAGCATATATTTCGTCGATAACTTGAATTTGTTGCTATTTGAGGTTCTCTTGACTAGTTCCATATCAGTATTATATTACATGCAAATCTCCCAATATTGAAATAGATTTTCCATTGATTTTCTTATAACTCTTATTGACATTGTTTTATTTTGATGTATTGGTAATTTTTCTGCAAGTAATCATTGCTTTTTGTTGTAATTTTTAATATTTGGGTTCAATCCCTTTCAATGGACCATTTTATTCAATTTTTGTATTTTTTATATTTTCCATTGACTTATGATTATTTATTTATTAATTATGCCAAAACAGTGCCCGCAGAATGTTTTTTGATATCACTGAAACCTAATAAAATAGGACTATTAACTATCAACCAAATCTTAGGCTGTCAGGATGATGAACAAAATTTGTCTCATTAGGAAACTAGATTAAATAATTCTGACATCAGTTTTTAGCACTTCCATGATCAATATGTCAGTTTAATCTGCAGAACATCCAAACTTTAGTTTCTGAGAGTTGATTTTTCAATATTTCCCATGTTGAAAACTGAAAGAATCATGTACATTCAAATAATATGTGGAGGAATATGATACTTTTTATCTGTCGTTCATGTTTGTATCTTGGGCACATCCAAATGTATGGTAAGCTTTGTTTATCATCCAAACACTTCAATGGAATGTTTATAACTGAAATCTTTCATGTAACACAATAATAGAACCAAATATTGTGGTTTATTTCATAATTCTCTTGTAAATTGAGCCCCAAATCATGGTACCATATATATTCTAACATAAGTATCATTCAAACTTATTACATTGTAACCAGCCTGTATACTTAACAGGGCCACTTGCTATATCTTTATTCTCTTCTTGCTAAAATATTTATAAATTTTTTTTCAGAGAATTTGCAGAGCGAATGCTATTGTGTACATCCATGGTATGGACATGTGCCATGACAGGAAAGTCAAATTTGACTTACGAAGAAGCCTTAGAAAGCGAAGAAAATGCCAGAAAGACTATAAGTGAATTTCCTGTTGAACTGAAAATTCCAGTTTTGTATGTTGCAACTAAGACTAAACGTACTGGATTCGGCGAAATGGCTGAAGATGTGTTCTTATATTGTAAGGACAGATTTTTTATTGGAGAAAAATTGGAATCTTGTTTCACTGGTAATAAATGGGTTGAGTCTCATGTATTACAAGTCATTGCACCTAGTGAAGCAGAAATAGAGAAACATAGATCTCAGAATGGGTAAGTAGTTTTCTCTATTTATCCCATTTTGAAAGTTGAATTTTAAATTTTTTTGCTCCTATATTTTTCCTGATAGTAATTATTAAGAACTTGACAATGCGTAAATGAAGTGACAAGTAAAGATAACATGGCTACCAGCCTAAAAGTCATGTCCTGCTAATCCCCTAATAATTAATGGAAATTGGGGTAGGCTGAGTTCATCGAGAGATCAGTTACAACTTCATTAATGGTTCACCTATGCATCTGTTCTTCCCATAGGGTACAAAATTAACAGTAGCTTTTAAACCTTAATATACTCTATGGTTTATTGCCTATTCCTAACCTAACCATATTTCTTTCCGCCAACTCAGAACATAGAATAAGTTAACATCGAATTGGAACACAGACTATGTGTGTGTCGTTTCACTTACTATGTCTAACACTATGGAGCGTAGAGGAAAGGAGGAATCACTCCCTATTTGAAAGGCTTCCATTGAAATTGTGAAAAGGTAGATGTTGCTTGTGTTATGTGATTGAAGGTTGTGTGGATTTTCTTCAACATAATGTATAATTCATTTAGAACTATAAGCATAGGTAAAATGAAATTATTCATAGTGAATACTGTCATAATCACACAAGTGACATCTACGCAATTTTGATGGCCACTTTTTGGTCAGTTGTTCTATAAGAGTGATTCCTCCTTATTTCTACCCTCCATAGTTTAACACCATATTTATTTTTATTATACAATGATGAATTTTTTTAGAACAACGGAAAAGAATATGGTGCCTCCCCCATCGTTGTTCAAATACGAAATTGAGCATTTAGATGCAGAAGATAACGATTTAAGTGAAATAATGATTGTTGACCACAACCAATTGAAGCGAAGAAAAGCAATCTTTTCAAGAGAGAAATGTAAGCTTTTTATAAAACAGCATGTGCAACAAGACTCCAACATGCAATGGATAATCAAACCAGCAGCTATAAAAGCATACGGCATCGATAAAATGAAATTCGAACGAATATTCAGCGGTCCAGAACCATCCTTTGATTCGTCAAAGAAGTATGACAAGAAAATGGATTCAGCTTCACCAGTTAATGGTAAAAAGTCTCGACAGGAGACTTTGGCCAAATATTTGACAAAACTGAATCAGCCTGCAAAAATGAATGGCAGCAGTAGTACTTTGAAAAAAAGTAAAGTAAGTGAAGAAAAAAGTGCTCAGCTTCTCGAAGAAATGGAAAGAAGGAAGGAAGAATATCATAAAATGAAAGAAGAGAAAGAAAAAGAACAAAAGTGGGTTGCTTCACAGTTGAAATATTGGTATCGCACAAGGGAAGATTTAGGACTTATTGATCAGCAGGTGGGTTGAATAATAAATCTCAGTATTCTCTTTTTTCTTGATCTATATTAAGAGGATGTTTGTAGAGTCGAGTATTATATTATATATATTAATGACCATCAATAATTTTATTTCAGCCTCTGCCAGAAATACCTGAATTGAAATCAGAAATACCCGAAGAATTAATGGGAGATGTCATAATGCTAATGGAATTTATAAAGAAATTTTCATCAATCTTAACACCTAAAAAATTCATCCAAGGAAACCTAACATTGAAACTCATGTATCGTGCTCTTCTAGAAGCAGAGGTAAATCAATATTTTTTTATATTTAAAAAAAATCGGATTTTTCTTGAAAATTAAAACTATACAGGAGTGTCTTGAGTTGGTAATTACAATTGAACTAAGAATTCTCAAATGAAACAGTTCCATCGAATTATAAGACCTTTTCACCTCAAACGATATAAATTTTTGAAACCTAGCTCACAGAACTCGAAACAATTAAAAAAAAATCACTGAAATACATCAGGCGTTTTTAGATACCCTCCGGTGCGCGGGATGTAAAACAAAATTGTTAACGGCATTAATTGGACCACCCTGTATGTTTTTATTATACGTAATTGACTGCATTTTTTATTTTTAACTTAGATCTTACCAATTTTTTCAATTCCTAGGTAGCTGGTCCACTTATCGATCTGATTCAGATGTTTCTTGTTGCCATATTCAGAGAACAAGGAGAAGAAGTTCCTTGTAGGGCTACCTTTCTTGAAAAAATCGATGTCAGCAATATGTCCGTTGAGGACTACATCAAATTTGCAACCCTTGCTGCTAATTGGTCGAAAAAATGCCAAGGACTGTATTTGAGGGAGCTACCTTTGTACAGTTTGACAGTTTCCGAAGTATTACGTTTGCATTTACTTTCGTCAGGATCGAAGCTTGTGGAGACCGGGGAAAAGAAAAGATTGTACTTACGTGGTGCTTATACCAGTGTTGACGATCCTGGTTTTATGTTGAGAATGAATAAGCCCCATATAATCAAGGCTTTAGCATACAAGAATGTTACTCAACTTGAGTTGGAAGTAAGTATCTGTATTTTTGATATTTTATCTGCTTGTACTCTATTCATTTTTATTTCAATCAATTCTAAGCAAAATACTTTGGTCTTTCTAGCGTTCATTTCATTGCATCTTGTATCTTGCATGGATGATTATATAAATCATAAATTTCATTCATCATTATATGTTTAGTGGATTAAATTTGAAAATAAATGTCAACAATTTGTAATTGTAATTTGAGACAGTCCAGAATAATTTGTCGACACTTACTGAACAGAAAAGTCAAAGCAACACGGTTTCTACCTTCTGTCAAATCACACACCTGATACATGTTTTAAATCTCATTTTCCTCTTTTTCAATGATGGCGTCTTAATCATTTTCAACTATATTTTGATTTTTTAATTTATAACTAACAGAATGTATTTCTTTCAATAATGTGAAAAGTGTAATCGAAATTCCAAATTTTCAGGAAAAAATTGAGATCCTCTCTTGTTTGATGCATCAGCTATTGACCTGTCCAAAATTACGAGATTCAGTGGAGGAGGGTAGAGAAAAAAGTCTACAGGCCAAATTTAAAGTGAAGACACTTCAGAGAGAACTTAAGAAAAGAGAAGCTGAATTTTCATCTTCCATGTGGCAATTGAAGAGAAGGATAAAAAAGGAACCGGAAGCAGCGAAGGAAGTTGAACATCTGAAATCAGAAGATGCAAAACAAAAATTGAGGATTACCGAGGAGTTGGAAGATGCCTCTAAAGATGCTTATAATGAGGATATATTTTTGGGGTTTGTACATTTCTTCAGTATGTTACTAGGGAATATTTTTAAGTTTATGTTCCAAACTAATATTTACATTTTGATTTTTTAGGATGGATAGAGCATACAGAAAATATCATAAACTAAATTCGATACCAGCAGTGCTTGTTGACAGTTCCGAAGATAATCCAGGGATATGTTTGAAAGAAAAAACTGAGCAATATCCAGAATTAGTTAAGGCCAATAGATCTGTTATCTCTAAATATCTCGAAAAAAATATCAATTCGTTAAAGAATAAAAAATTGGACGATGAAGAGTTATTGACAAATGGCGTTGAAGTCACTCCCGAAACAAACGGAGTGGAACCTGCGGAAAATGGTCATGATGATGTTTCCGATCTGGAAGATGACAAAATGATGATGTGTTCGGCTAATAGACATACGTGTAGAGTCCATTCGCATAGAAGGAAAAAGAGTAAATGGTTGGTGTTTAATCAGCCTGAGATATTAGATGGAGTAATATCAGCTTTGAACACGCGGGGTATTAGAGAAGGGGAATTATGTGAAGCGTTGAAAGCAGATAGGGAACGCTTGGAGAAAAATATTCTTGAAACTCCTTGTCATCTTTTGGGCGAAGCGGAAGAAGTCGATACCCAGAATGTTACCAGATGTGAGTTAATTTTGGTTTTTTGTTTACGATGAAAAAAATGGCACCAGAAGTTCTTCAGCGTTTAAATTTTGAAATCAAAGTTAGATCTTCCTTATTCGGATATTACTATTAATTATATTATTAGTTGCTTGATATTCAACATACAGGGTTAGTCTTGACGATTGCATTAATTTTAACTACAGATTCTTGAAGCGATGATGAACATTGTTTTTCTCTATTAATTCTGCTCCGTTGCAATGTTGTAAGCGATTTAAAAATTAAGTTTTTGCTTTATGTTAGACCAAAATATTGTTGAGACATACTTGTTTATGCACCCTGTTCCTTTTAAAGGATCCAAAGTGTAATATTTGTAAAGAGAACACATTTATTGTTCTTCTGAGAATGTTTCATAATTTTCCATCTGAATCATTAATGCAGCTGGAAATCATACTGAATCCTTTGGTTAGTGATTTTCTATCCGAATATTGGTAAAAGTATTAAAACCCCTGCCTTAGAGGATAGAACAAGAGTGTTTAATCTGAAATGCGTGTCCTATTTGTTTGAAACTTCCTGCAAATTTTAAATTAATTCAGATTATCCATTACAAAGATATAAGCAAAAAACTTTTTTCAATAAAATTTCAAAACCCCATATCTTTTGAGCAGAATCGAATTTCAAAAATGGTATATGAATAAAGTGTTTATGTTGGTCTCAATAATCTATTGTTAATAATAATTCACAGACTCACCCTCTACATTGTCAAGAAAGATATAACATTACTCGAAATCATTATTTCAATGGACAGTTCAGTAGTTTCATGAATATATTTTGGAATTGTAGCATTTAAACAAAATGCGCAGAAATATTTGGAGCAATCAAGAAATTTTTTTTAAGCAGTGTATTAAATTTGATTTATTCGGCAGCTAAAAGAACTTACATTGAGGCAAACTTTGGATTCCCAGCTGGAACTCCTATAGATGAGATTCTACAGAATACCCTGACAGACGAGATTTTAGAGTTGGAAGAGAAAATATTCAGTGGCAGTTTGGGTCAACTTCGTGTAAAAAATAGAGAAGAATGGAGAAATGCCTTATCAAACAAGAATTATAATAATTTCGATCGGGAGATTAACAGAAGGGTGTTTCAAGTGAAAGAAGAAGACGGTGTTGATCAGGAAGAGGAGGATGTAGAAGATGAAGGATTAGAGGTTAAAAAGGGATTTCGAAATAAAGATCCAGGTGACTTCCTGGTACTCAACAATGAAATCAAAATAGAGCAACCTAGTAATATGAAAGAAGCGGTAGAGTGTTTAGCCGTAGCTTTAGCTCAAGTGGCACATTCTATTGAACCAAAATTTTTAGAAAAACCTTTAGGTAAAAAGTTCAATTAAAAATCTAATTGGCAATTTTAAACTGGTTTTTTTTTTCAGGATACTCTGATAACAAAAAGTTGACCAATTATGCGGTTTCAAAGAATCCTTTACAGCAATGGGAAAAATCGTTGTTATTATCTACAAGTTTTAGCCAAATTTTCTTGCACTTTGGTACCCTTGATTCCTCAGTTATGTGGAGAAGATCAACACATCAAGCAAAATGCAATCGCTGCAATAGAAGGGGTGATTCAGAAAATATGTTATTATGTGACAATTGTAATAGAGGTTTCCACATGTACTGCCTTAAACCCAAATTGAAGGTAAGCTACTAATAGTTCTTACGATTCTTACACAACCTAACTCTACGTAGAGTTGCAATAGGCCTTTGCAATATTAACAGCATATGAAAGTAAAGGAATAAAACTTGGGTGATTTTTTTAGTTTAGAGTGGATATTGAATTTATTGTTTCAATTTGAGTACTTGAATGAAAATTATTATTTTCTTTACAGAAAATTCCAAATGGACAATGGTTTTGTACCCAGTGTGAAGCATCAAAAGAGAAAGAAGAAAGGAATGTATGTTCTGAAGTACTTCCAAAGAAAAAACAAAGAATTTTCAAAGAAGAGGATGAAGATAATAATTTGAATGGTAAAATAGAAAACGGAGGCCCAACAGATTCAGAAAGGTCAGTGTGATTTGTTTTGATTTTTTCTTCACGTCCAGGTGTAATTGAATGTAAAACCTGAATTGACCAGGAATTATTTGAATTTTATTCATTATATTTATTTTTTAGTGAGGGTTCGATAAAAGTAGAACTCTGTGCATCCTGTAATAGCGGTGGTATCTTAACGAGGTGTGAACAATGTGACACACCCTATCATAAAGAATGTACCGTTCCACCCATAGCACGATCAAAACACTGGGTTTGTAAAAAATGTAAAGATGATTCGGATGAATACTCTGACGAATCAAAGGTACAGAACAACAATGAAAAAAGAAGATCACGAAGAAGTGATAAAGATTCGAAGAAACATGAAGAAAGTGAAGGTTAGTAAATTAATTTGAAAACAATTGAATTAATAATTTCGATAACTTTTATAGTTTTGGGTAAAACTTGTTTATAATATTGTTGATTTAATTTCAACTGGTCTACATATGCGGTTGTCGAATAAAATAAAATTTCTATACAAAATTGGAATTTCGATTGATTCATAAAAAATAATACAAAATCCAGAAACGTAATAAGCAAGCAGGCATTTTTACTTTGTTTCGGTAAATAGATCATTTGGATTAATTTCATTGACAAGACAAATTTAAATGTGTTGAATTTATAAAGAAGATTGCTTGAGCTATTTCGTTTATTCTTTATAATGGAAATCATTGCAACACTCGGTGTGCTTAATTTAGGTGTTTTGGGTTTTCTTGTTTTGTCTTGTCTCTATTTTATTTAATCTTTCATTATTTTCTCTTTTTGTTTTTCATATTCGTAATACATATAATTTTTTTACTATCTTTTGTATTTTCAAGGTTTATGGTTATGTTTTCTTGTTGAATCTATTCAAAATCTGTGCTCTCATGTTTTTTTTTTTTTTTTGTTCTATAAATATTCCACTTATTTAAAATTTTTGTTGTCATTTGTCATATAATTGCTGTTGCATGTTTTCAATGCGTTTTCACGAGTTAAGCCAACTTCTTAGGTTTAACTTCGAAACTGCAAAAGAAATCAGTGATGGTGTGATGCTATTTGACTTTAAAGGCAGTTGGGTTAGAATTATTTGCCAATCATTCATTTAATAGAAATTTATAGTTAATATCTATTGAAATACACTGAATGTCCTTGAGGGATAGTCTTTACTGCGCATGCGCCAATATTCACTGTCAACATAGCCGTTTTTTAAAACTGACTGTTACATAACCTTTGTTTTCTTAAATTTCCTTCAGAAGTCTATCACTTTTGATTTGTATGTTGTGAAGAATAGTATATTCTAAAACAAGTTGCAGGATGGGCACCTATTCCAACACGAATGCGAAATTTGAACGCATGAGTGTTGGAATTGCCTTCTGCAACGAGTATTGAACGATATTTTCTCTATTTCAGTCAAGAATTGTGAGAAATTTATTGGAATTTCAATGAAAAATTCAGATTATACCTCCTAGTGCCTTTTGTATTTTATTTTCGCAGTTGGCGTGACTGATACGAAAATTGACAGATTATAGAATTTGAATAGTGCGTTCAAATCTCTACATGGTTTAATATTGACAATTGACATGTAATGGACGCGTGTTGACATTCGAAAGGATAGGATGTCAGTGTTGTCAACCACAAAACGAAAAAAAACTAAAAACAATGCTGTAATGAGTTCATTACAGCACTGTTTTTAGTACTGTAATGAACTCATTACGACACTGAAATAGAGAAAATATTTTTCTCACAAATCACAGATAGAAGCCGCAAAAATTACTTATTGAAAAGCTGTAAGAAGGGTTATCATTTTCCTTTGTTGAAGTCTATATTGGATGAATGCATGTTTGAAAAAAATATTGGGTTATCTGTTTGGCAATCACCAACCTGCCGTTATTTCAAAATTTTTTCAAGTTTATAGGTGATTTTGTTGGATGATATAATATTAATAATTAATAATTAATTTATAGTATCAAGCCTGAATGCAGAATATCGCTGTCTTGGAGTAATTTACAATAACCATTCAAAAAGAAATTTGAATTTTTATGGTGTAGATAAAAAATAGGAACATTAAGTGACATAATTAGTGATTACAACGTTATGAATAAATGTAGATTATCATCAGAGGAAGGTAGCATCAGAATGGTTTCATAACTGTGGTTTGTTGCTATTTTTCACATTTCCTTATGGTTATGTGTGTGTAATTCTTATTTGTTCATAACGTTTTGTTTATCATCAATATCGAGATATGGATGATGAAATAACATCGTTCGCTATTAGCGTCTTGCGCTACTTTACCCGCCACATAGACAACCTAGATTGTCTATGACCCGCCATTAGGTTTTGAGGTGTTTGTATAGAAAACATGGTTTTACGTTATCGAGGATGTAACAGCTTGGATAGACTCGTGACAATCTATGACCACTAGAAATGATTCATTATTTACAAATAATCTTTCGAAATTTTTATCACAAAAACACAAACATTAAACGTGCGTAGCATCAAACTAGATGATCTGGGTTCAAAACTATATTGTAATGACAAAATTAAAGTGCGCATGATTGGCGGTGATAACGTTAACGTGCTACGCCAGCCGTGAATAGCGTACAACGCTAATAGCGCATGACGTTATTTCTCCTTCCATATCTCTTCAATAGCCGATTAACTTTAAGTGTTAGCTCTTTATTTTTCCATGATCAGTAATATTATTTATCTGTTGTCCAGACTCATCAGACTCTGACAACTACCCCTTGGTACGAAGTCATCGTGCTGTAGGAATAATAAATAATGAAAGGCGAAGTGCGGCAAAGGCACGCAATACTATTTCCAACTTTGTCAAATCTCTTCGCAGATTATCTCAATCACATGATGGTGGGTGGTCTACCTGATGTTTTTGTTTTGTTCTTAAAGTTGGCCATCTTGAATGTGAAGAGAGTATCGTAAGAATTTAGAGTGTTGATAAGTTTTTGTGATGTCGAATGTTATTGCATTTCTTCACCTTCATTTTGAGGTGACATACAAGGAATACATCTCGCAGAGGTTTACACAACATAATTTCTGTGAGATTGCCAAAATTTTCAGCAGGAAATGACTACTTTCACAATATTTGCAGGAATTTGTCTTTCTTTTTATTTTTCCAAAATTTAAAATAACCTTGAAGTCCTCTGCAAGAAAAGTTTTTATTGATTTTAGAGTGAAGTAACTCCAATTTGAAAATTGGAATACTCTCTGATTCATTCCCATGCATGCTTGTAGTGTAGATGATGGTGAACTATCCCCTGGAACTCTGTTTTTGATTATTAATCATTTTATTGACATTTTTTGTCTTTATTAACTAGAATTGTTGCTTTTTTAGACTGCTTATTCAAGATCAACTCTTTAATTCAATGCAGTAGTGGCGTTAGATTTTTTTTGTACAGCAGTACATTCTATTTCATTAGTCAGATAATTCCAATAGAGGTCACACCAAGCTCTTGCATATACTGACATTTATTCTGGCGAATCATATACCCCTAGCAGCATAGCCAATGCTCATTTTCGAAACATTTGTTACCAAGGTCATGAAAGTCAGATAAACTTCAATTTATCTTGAATCATACAGCTTGTTAATGCAGTTACTGAATAAAAAACATCATGATTAATGGAAATCAAGCTAATTACAACAAGACTTGATCAAATGACCAAGTAGACCAAATTTTATGAGGTTTGCGCTCTATATTTCAGGCCCAGGCATCACTGAGTGTTCCCAGACCAAATCTGTCGCCGCCATCTTGAGCTATGTCATTTTCGACAGTCAAACACTCAAAACGTTTTGACGTTCGAGCCTTGTGTTGGATCGATTTGTGCATGCACAAACATTGTCAAAGCGATAAGAAAGCAATTGTCTGGCATGCGCAAGACTTGTTTAATGATCCAAACGCGGTCTACTGAGATTTTACAACTTTTATTTGAAGTACTCAGTGTATAATTGTTAGGTAAATCTTAGCCAAACTTCGAATCCATGTTAGTGAAAAAATTCAAATATATCTTGAATAATCACACAAAATTAATTTAGTGTTACGATTGATCTCATGATTATTACTTTATGCTTAATATCACTAGATTATTTTCTGGTTGAACATATTTGTAATCAAGTAACAATTCCTGTTCCGATTTGAAAAGTTCATTTAACGATCCCTCTTTTATTTGAATATTCGTTTTTTTAGATTCAGATTCAGGTGATTCGTCAAGAACTTCCTCGAAAAGGAAAAGGTCATTTAGGCGAGAGTGTGGTAGAGATGATCTACCCCTTCACAACGCTGCCTTGCAGGATCTTCTACAAGAACTAATGAAACATCCAGACGCTTGGCCATTTTTGAGACCAGTCAAAAGCTTCGAGGTAAAAAATTAAGATTCATAGTGCAAGTCTGGTATTTAATATTTTTTTTTGTAGGTTCCGGACTACCATGACGTCATAAGTAATCCAATGGATTTTGGAACTATCAAATATAAATTGAATATGGGTGAATATCAAACAGATTCGCAAGTGATGAATGACGCGGCTTTAGTTTTTCAAAATTGCAACCTCTATAATGAGGAGGGCTCAGAGATTCATAAGTAAGTATTGTTTGATTTCAATTTGAGGGATTTTTGTATTATTATATTGACATTATTTTGAGTTTACCTCGATTTTGAATGGTTTGAAAGTGGCTTTAGTGATAGTTAAAATTTTCTTGAAAATTTCATATTTTCCATTTTTTCTGAGAGCAAACAACGAATCACACCGCGCAGTTCGTCATATGCGCTTTTACTCACTGGAGGTACCACAGGTTTAAGCTCGCTGAATCGTAACCTACCAGACATATCGATAAAACAACTGCACCAATGTGTAGCCAAGACATTTACTAACACAACAATACCATTGATAAGTCGCCAGCTGGAATAGTTTTCCAACCAGCTCACTTTTTTCGTTGACTAATAGAAAGATTTAAATAATGCCAATTCAGTTCATCATGGATATATTTCAATTTTAATAATTTTTTTTTTCAGATGTGGTCAGACATTACTCAAAACTTTTAGGAATAAATGTGAAGAATTAGGATTTGATTTTCCAAGTAAATTAGCAGATGAAGAAGTACCAGATAGGAAAAAACGTAGGAAACTATATTAATTTATTTATTCAATTAATTTTTATATTTACATATAATTTGACCACACACTATAAAATCAACTCTTTTACTTTTTTAAATTTATTAAGTTTCACCTCATGTAGATTGTATATTTATGAATAGATAATTAATTTTTCAAATTGCATGTTTTTTATTTCAATATACCTCATCTATCCATAGTGATGGAATTGGAGCGTCTGTAGTATTGAAATAACCAATTTTTACTATACTACATGGATGTATACACAGGTTAATGTCATTCAATAAGACTTTTGATTTAAAGTAAGTAAAGGGGTATTTGAGATTTTGGGGTTAGGGTGCGCGAGACTTGTGTGAAAGGGCACAAAAAGTCCCGAATAATGTATTAATAGAAATAAAGGAAATCGTTTATTTAATCTTGAAGATACTAATTACAACATTGTACAGTTCAACAGCCATAGACGAATGTTGAAGCAGTAAAAGAAATTTCCTTATTTCAAATCTTCCTATAAAAGCAACTAAAGGTATTGTCGAAACAGGTAAAAAGATAAAAATAATTCAACATCAGATAGGTATATTATGAAATCAAACAGGATATTTGTGTCAAAATGGCAATTTTTACGTCGCGTTCCGATATCACCAATGAAAATTGTGTTGAACGACAATTGACCCCGCCCATCTGCCATGTGATGGTCTCATTCAAAACAATTTTTGAGATAATTACAAAATCCTCCAATAAAAGAATTTCTGTATTTCAGTGTCGTAATGAGTTCGTTACAGTACTAAAAACAGTGCTGTAATGAACTCATTACAGCATTGTTTTTAGTTATATTTTTCGTTTTGTGTTTGACGACACTGACATCCTATCCTTTCGAATGCAAACACGCGTCCATTTCATGTCAATTGTCAATATTAAACCATGAAGAGATTTGAACGCACTATTCAAATTCTATAATCTGTCAATTTTCGTATCAGTCACACCAACTGCGAAAATAAAATACAAAAGGCACTAGGAGGTATAATCTGAATTTTTCATTGAATTCCAATAAATTTCTCACAATTCTTGACAAAATAGAGAAAATATCGTTTAATACTCGTTGCAGAAGGCAATTCCAACACTCATGCTTTCAAAATTTCGCATTCGTGTTGGGATAGGTGCCCATTCTGCAACTTGTATTAGAATATACTATTCTAACATTATTAATATTAAGGAAGTAGAATTTATAACGTAGATTAGTAAGAAGAATACCTTATTTCCTTTATTTACAGCCAAAATCCCTAATGGAACGAAATTCGTCGTTTTGCGACTCAGATGGCGTCAGAATATGAGAGAGATTTCCGAGTTTTCTATCTCTCTTCAATGCCTGTGTGTTTCTACCATGTGATGTTAGTAATTTATTACGATTCTGCGCATCAATTTTATTTGCGTTAAATTTTTTTTTGACGTGACAACGTCTTATAAATTGGTTTGCCGGGTGACACTTCAAGAAACTGCGTTACGCTCCGCTCACGTTATGCGCTCACAATGAGAGCGAGTGAGAGGCACGCGTCCCTTCCACTCGGGCATGGTTAGCCCGCCTAAGAGCGAGAGAGACAGACATAAAAAGTGAAAGGCACGCGTCCCTTCCACTCGAGCACAGTTAGCCCGCCTAAGAGAGAGAGAGAGAGAGAGCAAAGGTAAACGCGTACGAATGAATATTCACATTAAAATTATTTTATCACTCAAAGTCGTTGTCACGTAAAACTTTCGCCCGTATACCGACTTTACAGGCAACCAATTTTTTTTTTTCATTTCATTTATTCATTAGCAATCAGAATACAATAAAATAATTCTATAAGCTAATCAGATGTCTGTAGAGCATGAAGCTCTGAAGTGGGTTTATAGGGTCTTCTCCAATGAAAAGACCCCTTCTGTCCTACTTAAGGTCTGCTGGCCAATTCCTTTTGAGTCTTCGGGTGGTGTGTGGTTCTAGCAATGGCTGTAGAAGGTCGTTTATGTGTCCGTGTAGTTTGTCGTGGTGTTTCTGGCTCTTTTCCTTTATGACGTCCATAACATAAGGTATTTTTAGATCTTCGTGCAATGTTTGATTGGTCACATACCATGGTGCATTTGCTATCATTCTTAGTATTTTCGATTGGCTTCTCTGTACTATAGATACGTTGGACTTAGAAGTACATCCCCACAGTTCAATACCATATGTCCAAATAGGCTTTATGACTGCTTTGTATATGAGAAGTTTGTTTTCTATCGACAATTTAGATTTCCTGCCTATGAGCCAATACAGCTCTTTAACTTTCAGGTCTATTTGCTTCCTTTTTTTAACCACGTGTTCCTTCCATGTTAATTTGTTATCTAAGTGAATTCCCAAATATTTTGTATTATTTGATACTGGTAACTGAATGTTATTTAACTGAACAGGAGGGCATTGTCCTTTTCGAAGCGTAAAATTGATTTGGATTGATTTTGTCTCATTGATCCTGATTTTCCATTTGTTGAGCCATTCTTGTATTTTATCAAGGTGCGTTTGTAAAATATTGGATGCTTTTTCAGGATTTTTGTCGGTTGCAAATATTGCAGCATCATCTGCGAATGTTCCGATTGTTGTGTTAGCACATGTGGGCAGGTCTGCTGTATACACCAAATATAGAAACGGACCAATAACACTCCCTTGAGGAACGCCTGATTGTATGGGATAAAGATCGGATACTTTATCGTTGACCCTTACTCTAAAGCTTCTTCCGGTAAGATAAGATTTCATCAGTAGGAAATAGTATAGCGGTAGACACTTTTTGATCTTGTATAACAGTCCTTTGTGCCAGACTTTATCAAAGGACTGACTGACATCCAAAAAAGCAGATGTACAGTATTTTTTGTCTTCCAGGGCTTTGTTGATTTCAAGGCTTATTATGTGTATCTTTTGTGTGGTGGTGTGATGAGCTCTAAAGCCAAACTGGTGTTGAGGAATTATTTCTTGGTTGTTGGTATCTGACTTTATTCTCAACAACAATAACTTTTCCAATATTTTAGACAGAATCGGCAGTAAGCTGATTGGTCGATATGAGGAGACATCATTTGGATTTTTGCCTGGTTTTGGAAAGAGAATTATTTCAGCATTCTTCAGTTGATCAGGCCAATAGTTTTGTCTTAGAATAGCGTTGTATATTTGCGTCATTAAAGATACTCCAATCTTTGGGAGTTCTTTGATCATTTTTGGTGTGATCTTATCCATTCCTGCTGCTTTCCTTGGATTCAAATATTTGATTTCGTTTTGGACTTCTTTCAATGTGAGTTTTTTGATGGTGGTGACATTTGATGGAGTATATAAAAGCTCTCTTTCGATTTCATCGTCTTGGAGATTATCATTGGGTGTGAATACTCTGGCTAGATGTTCAGCAAATGTTTTAGATTTTTCTTCATCCGTTCTTGCCCAATGAAGTGTTGATCCTTGCGAGTTGCGTATAGGTGCTATATGAATTTTTGGCCTTTTTGAATTTTTTATCGGTTTCCACACTGTGTTATCATATCTATTGAGCCCCATAACATAATTTTTGAAGGATTGTTCTCTGTGTTCTTTCATCTTGAATTTTAATTGGTTTGTTAGTCTGTTTAGGATAGTTTTATCTGTAGGTGAGTGTGTTTGATGCCAATTTTGTCTTGCTTTTTTCTTCTGGTTCAAGAGTCTCTTGATTGCGTCTGGAATATTGTACGCTTTGTACGTTTGTGTTTGCGTTAAATCAAAAAATATTGATTGAGAAAAAAAAACAGCCTCTATGCTACTAGGGTTGTCTGATCCCGACATATTAAAGGCAACCCTCGTATAAGAACACTATGAAACGATATAAAGATTTTACTATTATCGACTCTGCTCAGGCTCATCAAGGCAATTCGCTGTCATTCTATGAGAATATTGGTGGATCTTCTAAGTGCAGTAATTAATTAAGCTCCATCTTTTGACTAGTAGGTAGCATAGTATCCCCTGAGCATATTAAAGGGGGCGGCGAAGTAATGGGGTTAAGGTTGTATTTTGTTACTGTGCGTTTTTTCCATTGAAAATATGTGAGATCGATATGGATCACTACACAATATACATGAGGATTCATTGCAGTATGGTCACTGTAAATTCTGAAATGAAGATCCGTTTCCTGATATTCAAAACAATAGGAGAAGACGTATATTCTTCTTAGCACATAGTTACCATTCAAATCCATGATATTTTGTCCATCCTGTACATGGAACCGTTATCGTAACGAAGAGATAAAATAATACGGCAAGAATATTTATATTCTATTTTATATCTTATCGAATCGACGATAAAAACAAATCGATTGATCCTCAATTATGATCTGATTTCAAGTGTTTTTCGCCAATGTACACGAAAAAACTCAAATCCGTCGGGTAGTCCAAACCAAAATGTCGGAAGTGTGTCAATATTGCGGCCATAGTTTAGGACCATATGGATCTTCCACTGCGTTATATAAAAGAGTTTCGGAGGAAGACAGTGGTAAAAGTTGGTGGTGTTTCGGTATTAAAAAGGATAAGAACGATAGATTGAGCCCCCACGATGAAATTGTTGTTGGGAAATATGAGAAAAGACGGAGTACTGTCGCGTATAATCAGAGACTTTCCAATTTTACTGGCGTGAAGAAGGTAAGGAGAAAACTATGTCTAGCGCCGACCCATTGGTAATTGGAGAAAAAACATACCAATCTACCACCTCGGCAGTCGGTAGTGACTTTGAAATAAAAGCAAGCGCTTCCGGCAATCTTGATAAGAAAATTTTCGGAGTATATCATAGTATATTGTCATGTACTAAATTTCTTTGCTCGATGTACTTAGCCCAGCCATATCAAACTTTTTCATGCCTTTCAAAAATAGGATTTCTTGAATTCTGCAAAATAGGCCCCCGTTTCAGCGATGAGCTCCTCGTTTGAAATAAATCGTTTTCCGCCGAGCCATTTTTCATGTTTGTAAACCGAATGAAGTCCTAAGCTTGATGGGTGAGGTAGCAATTCGTAGCCCGATTCGGCCAATTTTACAGTGGCGACTGCTGATGAACGAGCCGGTTCGTTGTCGTGGTGGAAGACCAATTTTTTGAACCAATAATTCATTATAGTATTACCACGTTATTGTCTTTCCCTTTTCCAATGAGTCTATGAGGATTATTACTTAGGAATCTCAAATACAGTGGTTTTGTTATTTTTTATTTTCATTCCTGCCATAGATCTAGATAAAGAAACACCAGAATAAACCTTTATTAGCACCATTTTCCCAGAAGAAGATTTCCCAATTTGAAATTCTCAACTGATATGGACGTTTCATTCTGTGGAAGTTAAACTTCATATTAGGTGAGCGTAAAAATCTCAGGAACTGATCAGAATTTAGAAGTTAAACGCCAGATGAGCGGGGCTTAAGATTCTATTAACGACACTGTAAAAAGGAGGAGGCGACAGTTGACGATCAGGATTCTGATTGGCCAGCGACTTATCTTGCTGGATGCCCATGTTTTGGTACTGAATCACTATGTTTCTGTAATTATCTCAGGAAATGATCAGAATTTAATGGTTGAACGACCGATGGGCGAGGCTTGAGATCTAATTGTCGGTACTGTAAAAAGAGGGAGGCGACGAGACGATCAGGTTTCTGATTGGTCAGCGACTTATCTCACAAATGCCCTTGTTTTAATACTGAATCATCATGTTTTAGTTGTAATCTCAGGAAATGAAGAGAATTTAGTAGTTGGATGACAGATGGGTGGGGCTTAAGATCTAATTGTGGACACTGTTAAAAGAGGGAGGTGACAATAAACGATCAGGTTTCTGATTGGCCAGGGACATATCTTGCTGAATGCCCTTGTTTTAGTATTGGATCATCATGTTTTTGTGATGATCTCAGGAAATGATAAGAATTTAATGGTTAACTACAGATGGGCAGGGCTTAAGATCTAATTGTCGGTACTGTTGAAAGAGGGAGCTGACAATAAACTATCAGGTTTCTGATTGGCCAGGGACATATCTACTAAACGCTCTTGTTTCGATACTGAATCATGTTTTTGTAAAAACCCAAGGAAATAATCAGAATTGTTGACACAGTTGGAAGGAGGCGACAATAGACGATCAGGTTTCTGATTGGCCAGTGACTTATCTCGCTGAATGCCCTTGTTTAGAGCATTAAGCCGTTGTTCTGGTAATCATCATGTTTTTGCAATAATTTCAGAAAATGATCAGAATTTAGTAGTTGAAAGACAGATGGGCGAGGCTTAAGATGTAATTGTCGGCACTGTAAAAAGGGGGACGCGACAAGATGATCAGATGATGGCCAGTGACTTATCTCGCTAAATGTCCTTGTTTAGAGCATTTAGCCCTTGTTCTGGTAGGATGATGACAAGTATTATGTGTGCCATCACTGTGATTCTGATGCAGATTATTGACTGAATTATAAAAGTCTTTGATTACAAAACTAAATTCATCTCATTACTAAGAATTTCATTGATTTATTATTTTAACATTTATAGTTTTTGAACATTAAAAATACAGAAGTTTATTTGTGTTATAAGTATATCATAAAGATTTTAAATAAATAATTTGTTGATTTATCATGTATAATATTGTACTCATTACCCACCCCTTTAGCTTGTTACTTTCGACCTGCCTACGTGGTCGAAAGTAACAAGTGGCGATTTTCTATAATTCATATAAAACACACTATAATGTGATGATTCAAGTTACTAGAGTAAAGAACATAAACTGTTTTTTTATATAGTTATATTAAATGAATGGCAATAGTAACACCCAGCCAGAAATCAAGGTAAAAGTAAGCTGTGTTACTTTTGTACCCGGTCTCCCCTATTAAATCATAATGTTTTTGTTATAATCTCAGAATATGATCAGAATTCAGTTGTTGAACGACAGATGGGCGGAGCTTAAGATGTAATTGTCGGCACTGTGAAAAGGGAGAGGCCACAAGACGGTCATATTTCTGACTGGCCAGTGACTTATTCTGTTGAATGCCCTTGTTTAGAGCATTTAGCCCTTGTTCTGGTACTAAATCATCATGTTTTTGTAACAATGTCAGAAAATGACCAGAATTTAGTAGTTGAAAGACAGATGGGCGGGGCTTAAGATGTAATTGTTGGCACTGTAAAACGAGGGAGGCGACAAGGCGATCAGATTTCTGATTGGCCAGTGACTTATCTCGCTAAATGCCTTTGTTTTGGTACTGAATCATCATGTTTTGTAATAATCTAGAAAATAACCAGAATTTAATAGTTGAACGAGAGATGAGCGGAGCTTAAGATCTAATTGTCAGCACTGTTCAAAGAGGGAGGTGACAATAAACGATCAGGTTTTCGATTGGCCGGATACTTATTTGGCCGAATGCCCTTGTTTTAGTACTGATCATCATGTCGTTTAACTACTAAATTCTAATCATTTCCTAAGATTTTGTTATGTATGTGCTGCCGGATATCCCATTGCGTGTTATTTTTTCTTGAGCAGCTTGCAGTCTTTCCCTTTTCCAATGAGTCAATGAGGATTATTCCTCAGAAATTTCAAAAAACAGCGGTCACAACCTTTTAAACGACCATCAAATGGTGGTTTTGCTGTTTTTTATTTTCATTCCTGACAAAGATCTAGATAAAGAATCACCAGAATTATCATTTATTAGCAACAGTTTCCCAGACGAAGATTTCCCAATTGAAATTCTCGACTGATATGGACGTTTCATTCTGTGGAAGTTAAACTTCATATTAGGTGAGCGTAAAAATCTCAGGAACTGATCAGAATTTAGAAGTTAAACGCCAGATGAGCGAGGCTTAAGATCCTATTAACGGCACTGTAAAAAGGGGGAGGCGATAATAGACGATCAGGATTCTGATTGGCCAGTGACCTATCTTGCTAGATACCCATGTTTTGGTACTGAATCACTATGTTTCTGTAATTATCCCAGGAAATGATCAGAATTTAATTGTTGAACGACCGGTGGACGGGGCTTCAAATCTAATTGTCGATACTGTAAAAAGAGGGAGGCGACGAGACGATCAGGTTTCTGATTGGTCAGTGACTTATCTTGCAGAATTCCTTTGTTTTAGTACTGAATCACCATGTTTCTGTAATTATCTCAGGAAATAATTAGAATTTAGAAGTTAAGCACCAGATGAGCGGGGCTTAAGATCCTATTATCGACACTTTAAAAAGGAGGAGGCGACAATAGACGATCAGGATTTTGATTAGTCAGCGACCTATCTTGCTGGATGCCCATGTTTTGGCACTGAATCACAATGTTTCTGTAATTGTCTCAGGAAACGATCAGAATTTAATAGTTGAACGACCGATGGGCGGGGCTTCAAATCTAAGTGTCGGTACGCTAAAAAGAGGGAGGCGACGAGACGATCAGATTTCTGATTGGTCAGAGTCTTATCTCACAAAATGTTTTAGTAGTAATCTCAAGAAATGATAAGAATTTAGTAGTTGGATGACAGATGGGCGAGGCTTAAGATCAAATTGTCGGCACTGCTAAAAGAGAGAGGTGACAATAAACGATCAGGTTTCTGATTGGTCAGTGACTTATCTTACTGAATGCCCTTGTTTTAGTATTGAATCATCATGTTTTTGTAATGATCTTAGGAAAAGATAAGAATTTAATGGTTAACTACAGATGGGTGGGGCCTAAGATCTAATTGTTGGCACTGTTAAAAGAGGGAAGTGACAATAAACGATCAGGTTTCTGATTGGCCAGGGACATAGCTTGCCGAATGCCCTTGTTTTAGTATTGAATCATCATGTTTTTGTAATGATCTCAGGAAATGATAAGAATTAAATGGTTAACTACAGATGGGTGGGGCTTAAGAACTAATTGTTGGCATTGTTAAAAGAGGGAGGTGACAATAAACGATCAGGTATCTGATTGGCCAGGGACATATCTGCTAAAAGCCCTTGTTTCGATACTGAATCATGTTCAGTTCAATGTTCTGAGAAATTGATCTCAACATTCAGTTAGAGAACAAACTCATTGTCAATCGAAATTTTCTTTTTTTAAATTCGATGTACACAAAATGACGTATTACACTTTATTTCCTGTCAGATGTTTTCGACGTTGTCTTCTCAGAATGAGAAATTTTCATTTCAATATTTCCAATTTTTTTTGTTCGTTCTCATTTTTTCGATATGGCCAAAAACAAAACTACGACAAAAGTGGAAGCTGGAACGAGTATTGACGAGCATTTTTTAAAATATATAAAAGAATTCAGAAAAAAGTACAAGCATTCGAAGAAACATAATTACACTTCGGTGAGAATTTCTTAAGATATAAAATAAGTGTTAAGTTCTCTGTAATTTTTTATTCTCAATAATCTTCATCCAATCGGAAAACTGCGTACAAAATTCTAACTATTATCCCGAAATCCCCAACCATTTTCAATAATTCTAATAAATATCTGTTCGATTTTAAATGCAGAGATCATGTAGACTTTCTTAAAATCAAATAGAAATTAATTTATTTTTACTGCTAGCTGATCAGATGATGATTGCCAAATGCAAAAAAGCGAATGACTTCACGTGAGTGACATTAGCTTATTTAATAAAGGCATAGAAATGCTTATCATAAGAAAAAATTTTTAGGGCTGTCCCACATGTCATATTGGCATCACTTCAGATCTCACAATTTTTTTCTGAAATTAATCTACGTTTTTCCCCCTGAATTCGATTTATAATGGATGCAGATTGTCTATTCTCAATCTCGGATGATTCAATCATAAATGATTTCTTTCAGAAAATACAAGAAGCGAAATATGCAACCTTGGTGCCACCTTTCAAGGCAAATCTGAAGGTGGGTACTTATTTTCGCTAAACCTCGAATGTACATTTTTCTTTATTTTAGTTTTTAATGGTTTTTCCGTCGACTGACTTAACTAGTGAGGCTCTGAAGAAGGCTGCAGAAAAAGTAGGATTTGAAATAACTCAATGCAGTACTGTAGATAGTGCTTTCGATGAATTTCAGTCCAAACATCACGATTTGGTTGTAATCGATACGAGATCTTTGAAAGCACTGGATTATGAAACGTTGTGTCGGTGAGCATCTAAAACAAATTGGTAATCTTTATCTTCATTGTGTTTGAAAATGAATAGCTGTGCGTTAGTCTCACTGATGCTCGAAAATAGCAACGCCTTGTGAGTTAATCTAGAAAATGTGAAAAAATTTTTCTCGATACAAATGGTAAAAATGATATTGTAATGGATGCTTGTTACCGATGCGACCGTAAAACTAGGAACCTATAGTGTTGGTTTCATCTGCAATTGCTGCAACTTTGCTATAAAGAGCACGATCTGCACATACGGCCTTCAAGGGCCTAATTTCAAATTACCAATAACATGCAAATCAAAGAAACACCAGTTTGCAAAATCACAAAAAGGGTGATTTGGTGACGATTCTTCAGATTTGCAAATTGGTAATTTGGAACGACATCATACAAGAGGTCACTGGATGCACATCACAGGACTTCAAAGGCTTTACGTATCTACCAAAACATTTTTCGTGGAGACCTGGTTCTATTATCGATCGAGATCAAATTAAAATTGTGTTTTCGAGGCAGTTGGTAGATATTGTAAATGAGATATCCTCAACTCAGACAAGATCCCAAAGGTAAACAGCTTACAAGCTGAATGATGCTGGAGTCTCCGTACAGTGTATGCAGATTTCTAGAACAGTAACGTCTTTGATCAATCAAAAGATACTGAAAATCTGAATCCGGATCTGTACTCTGCTTTTGTCAAAGCTGGTGGTTGCACAACATCGATAATTTTCCATTGAGAGAAGCAAGGATAATTTTTTCATCAGGATTATTATCTAACTTATAATACATTAATAATGTTTCAGTCTTGAAAGTCAATTATTCGATTTATTTTTAGTGCAATTCGAGGATCCAAGGGTAGTCAACACGCACCAATTGTAGCTGTGGTGAAGAAAAGGTAGTAGGTGAAACTTTCAAATAATCCTATTTCATGGGTATATTTTTCAGTTTATTTGAAAGGGATGATGGTGGTATACTTAATTTGTTGGAATGCGGTTTCAATAGGGTAAGACAAGGCCAATTATCTTTTTTAAAAGGTGCCTTCCTACGCGGCAGTGGTTTTCAACCTTTTTGTAGCCACGTCACCCAGGTTAGGAACCACTGCTGTGCGGTTTCCATCTTTGGAATCTCTACTGAAATTGCAATTTATGCAACTACTCTCTAGTAGTGAAAAAGTAATGTTGATACCAATTTTTGTCAGTGTATTTCAGAAAGTTCCAGTGTCACCAACTATATAAATGAAATCGTTCAGTTGAAAGTAAGTGATATGAAGCCGATGGCTCAAAAATCAACTACACAGGCCCTATATGCAGCATTGGATAGATGCAATGGACTGATATTCATAACCGATGAATCTTTTAAATGTCAGGTGAGATTATTTTTGAAGTCTTTATACTAACAAAGACTTTGGTATCCCTGGGTCTTGAAGAAAAGGGCCACTAGTGGTATACTGTAGCCATTTTCAGAAAATTTAGATTTGTAGATTGTTGTTGACAACTGAAAGTATTAGTCACGTTTTAATGCGTTTCTTTTCACCTTTGAAAGAAATTGATTGTAGAATATGTAATGAGTTTTTATTTGAAAGTGGAATAATTTGATGCATGGCTTTTGACATATACACTGTGGTATCCAGCGTGTCCACTTTGTCTCAAAAAAGTATTTATAAGTGGTAAAACGATGTCCCATCTTTTTATTTTGCTGTTGGAAGTTTCTGCCTACATTTTGTTTAATTTTTATTCCAGTATGCAAACGTTCAGATAGAAAAATTCTTAGATATACGACAGGAGGATATCGTTGGTCGTAATTTGAGCGAAAATGTTGTTCATGATCAGTCTCAGTTGAGTGCCATGGCGTCGTCATTGCTGCGAGGCAAAGATTGGATGGGGAAATTGAATTTACAGAAAAAAGGACAAGAGGTAGTGACCGTCGACTGTAAAGCAGCCTCCATAGCATGTTACGGAAGGTGATAAAATGTCGAATATCTATTTCAGATCGAGACGAGAGATTTTTATGATAATTTTTAGATTACCTACACATTTCGTTCTGAGTTTAGACGTACCAGTTCAATATCAAACAGATGCAAGCGGCAAAGGTTCTTTGCCGACCCTTGATCAAAGGAGAATAAGTGATTTTAGGAAAACATCCTTGAATAAAATGATGGCTTTGCCTCTGGAAGCACCAATTGTGAAGGTAAGTGATATTCAACTCTTTTGGGTATGATACCGTGAATAGTGTAATGTTGATATATAACGTTGAATTCTCAACATTGGTCTTCATACCAAAATGCTACATACGCACATGCATACAACTCGCTTACAAGTTCATCAGCGCTATCGTATCCCCTATTCTGAGTGTTTATCATGCACCGTTGCCAAGAAAAATATATTACGGAAAATTCATAAGTTTCTAAATGAAGGATTACTATTGATAACCACGTCTTTCTAAAGTACTAAGCTTTGCTTGAAACGTGTCAAAATTTTAAGTCGATCGGACCAGAAACAGCTGAGTTATCGAAGTTGGAGTAAAGTCGTTTTGTAGTTTGGAAAAAACCGAGTTTCGTGTTCTGATAAAACATTGTTTTTTAATGGGTAAAAACACCGTGCAAGCGAAACAATGGATTGAAAAATGTTGCCCGGACTCTTATCCATCAAAAGCAACGATTTGTCGGTGTTTTGCCGAGTTTATACGTGGTCGTACCGACACAAATGACGCGGAACGATCGGGTAGACCTGTGGAAGCCTTTCCACCGGAAAATGTGAGTGAAGTGACAAAAATTATAATGTAAAGTGATGCTCCGTGAGATTGCTGAGATGATACAGATATCATATGGAAGTGTATTTACTATCCTTCATGAAAAATTGAGCATAAAAAGTTTTTTTCCAAGTGGGTGCCGCGATTGCTTTCGAAGGAACAAAAACACCAACGAGTCGATGATTCAGAAAGCTGTTTATCGCTATTTATTCACAACAAAAAAGATTCTTGCATCGTTACGTGACCACGGACGAAACATGGATACACCACTACACTCCAGGGTCGAAAAAACGACCGCACATGCAGAGAAAAAAAATCCTTTGTCACCAAGACAATGCACCCTGTCACAAGTCGATGAAAACAATGGCAAAATTGAGCGAATTGGGCTTTGATCTGCTTCCCCACCCACCATACTTGCCAGATTTGGCCCCCAGTGACTACTGGCTCTTTGCTGATCTTAAAAAATGCTCCAGGGAAGAAGATTTGGCTCAAAAGAGGAGGTCATCGCTGAAACTGAAGCTTATTTTGAAGCGAAAAAAATTTTGTTTTCATTGTCTCGGGACTTATTGATCCATGTGTCATTTGGTAATTGCCCATTTGCCTCTAACAGACGTAAATACCTATCTCCGTTTAAAGTTTCTTGTAGGAAGAAGAAAATATTGAAAGTGTTTTAAGTAAATGTGTTTACGTACGTTCATCAAAATATAGAGAGCAAAGGAAGTATATGTGTTTTGTTTTTTCTAGATAAGTGTAAAGTTGTGTATTTATAAGAATCCAAAAATTTGGCTTATTAGCTGAATAAAGGTTGCTCGAATGTGGAGTTGCATAATAATGACTTTCGAACGTTTATACATATAATCTTGATTAATCCTTGTTGAATCAACGCTGAGAAAATCCAATTAGCATACGTTCCATAATGGTTGAATAAAACAACCGCAAACTGAGTACGTTTATATGTAAAGTCAAAATTAGGTTGAATTTAGGTTTCGGGGGCAAATTGAGATGATTATTTTACGAAATTGATCATCTTGGCGTATCATTTCTAAAGCCTTATCGGAACGCATGTCGCTTTAATATCCCATCGGCTTCAATTCTTGATCTTGTATAGCTGTAAACCAAGAACCTTCAAAAAATGAAAGTTGGCAAACTCTTATTGAGTACGACTTATCGTTATAATTCGCGGCAGATTGCTCAAAAAGTTACATGTGTTTTAAGCTTTAGATATCGCGGTTTTAGATTATAACAATTGAATATTTCCACATAACTCTCATTCATAAGATAGGCAAACATATTATTTATAATTCTCAATGTCAACATAGAACAAATTCAATCTACTCAATCAGGAAACTGATCTTATTTATTTGATCGAAAATGGATGATGCTACCTGATTAATGTCATATCTTCACAACTGTTCATTCCTACTTGATTATTTTCTTTCAGATAATTGGGTTACTGGATGAAGTAAGAATGCGGGTACCGGAAAATGCAGATTTGATTAGGATTATAAACGAAGCTGAGGATATGCTACAACATTCAGAGCTTTACGCAACTCAGCTCAGGGAAAATTTTAGATTGCAGCCGGAAGAACCTGTGGTAGCTGATCTTATAACGGCGTTGCTAAGTGTAAGAAGTAAATTCGGTTTACAGGGTACTTCAAGACTGAATGCGTTAAATTCTTCAATGCACAACCTAGAATAACTTTTTTAATGTCTATTCTTAATTGATGAGAAATTTTTTAAATGAAATCGTTTGATTTTATCGACAATGAACAAGAGTACTTTTTCTGTAGCTTAATGTTAAAAGTATTCAAATTTATTTTTTTAACTCCTCATCATGAATTGTGTTGGAAGAAAGGAATACTAGGAAATTCCCACATATGACATTTCGAAATCTTTAGAAGAAAATAGATATAGCTGCATAAGTGTTTTACTGAAATTATTTTTTATTTCTCGTAGAATCAACCACAAACAACGAGAATTCAACAATCAATTACATCAAGAAGAAGCAGCTATGAGTCTGCTCGACCATCAAAAGTTACTAGGGTGAGTGTTTTTACTTGAATAATCGGGATGTTGAAAAATAACTTGGATTGGCTTATTCTACATGTCAAACTGGGACTTGTTCTCTTTTATACATTTATCAAAAAAATCGCATATTTTGAGCTAGAGCTCTACAAAACATAAAAATTGCTGTACAAGAAATTTTCAAGTTTGCTGGAAATTTAAGCTTAGGTTTTTTTGACTGTTCTCTTTGCCTCTGAGATCTACTGGGGTTGATTTCCTGATGAAAAATCCGTGGTCAAACTAGGATGCGTTGGTCTACTGTTTTCGTATATTCATAATTGATTATTTGCTCAAATATCTCGCTCAAGTTCGCCATTAAGCAAATGCTTTTTCCTGTCGTTATTATCTAGGCATCCATTTTATTAATATTCTCTACCTATTTTATCGTTATACTCAAAATATCGTTTGGGCCTCTCCTTATTCGAACCATTTTCAGGACCTCTTAAACGAGCTGGACGAACTCCTCGAAACATCTCTGCGCTGGGACTTCGAAATATTCCTACTTGAACAGATGACCAAGAACAGACCCCTGCAGCATTTGGGAATGTTTTATTGTCAGCATTTCAACGTGTCAGCCGCTTTGAATTGTGATGAGCAAACGTTGAACAATTGGTTTATTATTATCGAGTCTCATTACAGAAATAAAAACTTTTATCATAACTCAACCCATGCAGCTGATGTTATGCAGGTAAATTTTGTTCGAAGGTATTGATATTGTAAATCGAGTTTGGCCCGACACATTATTGAAACAACTTTTTTTATTGTTTGTAGCATATAAAATCTAGACTAACTGACAATTTCCAAGGGAAAGATTCATTGAAGGAACAAATTAATTTTTTTCCTACGAAAATAAATGTTTTTTGAACCAGTTAAAGCATCGGAATTCAACTTGGAAGAAGTGTGTTCAAAATAATGATATTAGTGCTATGTTTGTTCATTTGAAGATCAATGTTTTTTTTATTTTTTTATATTATTATCACCTTCTTTTTATTCCTTTTATTTGTGAAATGTTCAGTTTTGGCCTCATAACCTCCTTCCTCTGGTTCAGAAGTTTTTTAGTAAAAATTTAAACAGAAATTGATATAACATATGAAGAGTTAACAGTTTGCTTCGATCCATTCAGGCTACAGCAGGTTTTCTGCAAAGGGAACGGATAAAAATAATAATGGAGCCCTTGGATGAGGCCATGTGCTTGCTAGCTGCAGCTGCCCATGACGTAGATCATCCTGGAAAATCAAGCGCATTTTTAGCCAACTCCAATAATCCTCTAGCAATATTGTATAACGATATTACCATCCTTGAAAACCACCATTGTGCTTGCATGTTCAAGCTCACCTTAGGTAAGGTTGAATCTCGATTTTTTTAATCACTTACACCAAAAGAACCTTTCAGGTGACGAGAGAGTAAATGTATTCAAAAATTTGGATAGGGACACGTATAAAATCGTTAGGAATAATGTGGTGGATATGATATTAGCTACAGAGATGACAAAACATTTTGAGCATCTCACCAAATTCGTGAATGTTTTCTGTGCCAAAGCAGATGAAGAAGATGTGAGTATATAATATGATCCATATCACTCCTACAAAGCCTGAAAAGTTATGAGATTGTCATATAGTGTGTACGGTTTTAAATTATTCGCTACAACATCAAATAATGATGAATTTCTTCTCAGGATACGAGGGAGATTTCATCAGCCTTTCCACCCCGAGAATATAACGCTGATCAAGAGAATGCTCATAAAATGTTCAGATGTTTCGAATCCTACAAGACCATTCAGACTATACGTCGAATGGGCCAGAAGAATTGCCGAGGAATATTTCCAACAGACCGACGAAGAGAAGGTGAATGGTTTACCTGTGGTGATGCCAATGTTTGATAGAAACACCTGCTCCGTACCAAAATCGCAGATAGGATTCATTGATTACATCGTGAACGATATGTTCGAAGCATGGAATGGTAAGTTCTCCTGGAATACTGGAAGAAATATATCCATTTTGGTGTATATGCCTCCTGGTCCATTATAGAAATTATAGGATAGACTTGGTTTTTACAAATAAATCCTCTTTTTATTCGTAGCGTTCATCGACATGCCTGACTTGATCAGTTACTTGCGACAGAATTATATAAGGTGGAAGGAATTCGATGAACAGGGCCATAGGACTTTGGCCGACATACATATTCTTCAAACTAGTGTTCTTTTATCGCCAATTCAACCATCCAAACCCAAGACAACAGCCCGATAAACATTCCTGAGGGTAAGTCGTCAGAATAAGTCATGGCAGGAACGCTTTAATATGGCAGTGGTATGTTGGAAGCACCATGAACTGGAGGGGAGATTAGTTTTACCATACCTTTAGTCGATACACAAAATGATGTGTCCTTTACGCAGGCTTTTTATCGGCCGATTATTTAGTCGGGTTGGTCTACAATCTAAAGAGCTGATTATTCTCGAAGTAACTCGTATCTCAGCAAACAACGCATTGAAATATCAGCAGACTAAATAATCGTTAGCTAATGTTGAAATAGAATAATATTGGCCTACAGAAAGTGGTGGTCTTGTCGGCCAACTGAGACCAACTATCGGCCGATTATTAAAAATCTACAATTCAGCATAACAAAAACTTTTTAAACATAAAATCCTTTCTCCAAAATCATAGACTTGAATTATTATGTTATTTTCTTTATGAAATTCATGAAAATGCATTTAATTCAATTTTATTTGATATTTGATGTTCTTTTCAGTTCTGGGGTGCCAAGGATAAGTCGACACAAATTTGGATCAAATAGCCTTTTTTTGGTGAAGAAAAAAAATTCCGTGTGAATGATATAAAGGAATAATATAACTCTACTGTATCAGGAGGTCACATGTAATATATCTCGCTGTTAACTATTTATTATTTATGATATACATGGATTGGGGGATTTTTCCTTAAATGGTGGAAATATATAGTCATGTTTTATTTACTGTCTAGTCTGTGATTATTTAAAATTTTCGAATAATTGGTAATAAATTCAGATGAATTATAGATCTAGGGCAGCAAGAAACGTGGATACAGTAAAAACAGTGCTGGTTTGAAAATATCAGAAAGTAATTAAAAGTCGATGTTACGATTCTTAGAGTTTGGGTGAAATGAATTGTCTTAAACAACAACAACACAATAACAACGTACAAATTTTAAGCTAAAAATGAAGAAAAAGGCTAATCAGATCACACAGTCCGTTTATTATATATTTAATTTAAAGGTTTTCTTGAGTTGACTAAAACAAATTGCAGAAACACGTTTTGGTAAGTATCATCTCTTGATTATTTTTTTGTACTATCATCATTAATATACCCAATTTAAGAGGGTGAACAATTCATATGGAATGAATCATTTATGCTAACATATAATTTAAAATTCTAATTGTTTTTTAATTGTGAGTTAATTCACAATCCATCAGTGTAATCTATATCTATCTGATAACTGTTACTTTAGGTAAATTTTTTAAACTACAGAGGCAATGATTTATTCACAAAATAAATATACATACGTATCAATTGACTGGTTAAAAGTAGCTAGTGCAATGATGCATGTAAAAGATTCATAAGAATTTCCCTCGGAGACGAAATTAATTGAGTAATCTTCTAGAAATTGCTAAATCGATGAATAATAAAATTGATACAATTCTTAGCCAAATAGGTTGCAGGTGTTATGGGGCAAACGCATCAGAAATCTATTTTTGCATCGAATTGAGATACTACTGAGGTAATGGCATTACTCATTCAGGTTATTTTGGGAAACGAGAAAACTCAATTTGAGTAGGATGCAACAGAATACACCAGAATCATTTTCTATAACTAGCCAGTTTGTGACTTTCGAAGAAAGGACAGTATCGTGTTGTGTGTCGAGCTGATTCGAACTACAAAGTAAGTACACAGTACGTTTTTAGATATAGAATTACTTTACGAATACGTTTTGAAATAGCATAAATGTGATATTTTCTTACCTTTAGATAAGTTCTGTTTCTAGTTTTGAAAATTAAGAACAGGATTGAACAAATTAATATTTGTAAAGAATAGCTTTTGCGTTCAAAAAAGCACACTAGGTATATGTCAGCAATATTTCTCAATTTGGTACAGAAATGATCAGTTTAACAGATTGGCAAACTAAATATAATGATATGAATTCCTATTTTTTTAATAAGTACTTAAATATCTGTATGACATTGAACTTGGTTATGCACCCACAATCCTCAAAAACTTCTTATTTTGAAGTCAACAACAGAAACAAAACATCTCAGTTTTACTGACTGTCGTATTCTTGTACCATTTTCAAATTTTTATCATTCTTCAGATGTCTATGGTACCACTCATCTTCAGAGACTGGTGGGACGATGAAGAGTTCTACCGTCCATCCAGACTCTTCGACCAAAACTTTGGCCTAGGATTACGCAGGGACGACCTTATCAACTCTCTCAGCACAATTCGCCCTAGGAGTCCAGCCTTCAGAAACAGCTATCTCAGACCATGGAGCCCATCTCCTGTCCTACAGAGACAAAATTCAGCCTCCACCATTCAGCAAGACAAGGAAAAATTCCAGGTAATCCTAGACGTGCAACAATTCTCGCCTGAAGAAATTGTGGTGAAGACATCTGGCAGGAGTATTGTAGTGGAGGGAAAACATGAAGAGAAACAGGATGAACACGGATTTATATCAAGACATTTCGTAAGGAGATATATCTTACCTGAAGATCATAAAATTGAAGATGTAGTTTCCTCGCTGTCTTCAGATGGCATCCTTACCGTAACTGCACCTAAGAAACAAATACAAGCCGTTTCAGGAGATAGGGTGATACCTATTACACAGACTGGTCCGGCCAAACCAACAGTACAACCTGTTACCGAAAATTCACAGCCCAAAGTTGAACAGCCTCAAAATTGAAAACCTGTCGAAAAATTTTTCGAAATTGAAAATTCAGTAATGAAAAATTTTATTCTGTCTTTGGCAACTGAAGATGAGTCCATGCAATCAACATAATTCCAACGAATATATTGAATTCAGTCATTTTTTTCATACTCACAATTATATGTATCTCATTCATTTCTGATTGTCCTTTGCAGTTATTTTCTGGATTTTAGAGCTTTGATTCACATTTCGCCACTTTGATTCTTGATAAATGCAACTAACCCCTTCTTTTTGATGTTGATATGAATGTGCTTACATCTTTTAATTAATGAGCAAAATTTATAAGCTATACGAATAATTTCTAGGCTTTTGTGAACATTATTATTATTTATTGTTGTTGACTTCGTATCATGTAGGTAATATCAATATATTTTTATTGGGTGGTAAAATTCAAACTATTCAATGTATCGTGTTATAATTTCTATTTATTTTTGTAATTTGTATATATTTATTTGAATAAAGCTAATGTGGGGAAGTGGTTGATAAGTTCATTTTAAATCCCAACTTTCAAACAAATATAAAAAATTTTAATTCATTATACCGTAATTAACATGATTCAAAAATCTTAAGGAATAGGAATTAAATATTCGTTGAAGAAAAACCAATTTCACTTATGCCTAACTCTGGAAACATTGGGCAGATCTCCGTTATCAGACAAATCCTGAGTGATTTTTTGATATATCAGGTATAGAATTTTTTTATCTTTATCAGGTATACCAGTATGAAATGAGCGTTTTTTTGTGAAAATAAAACATTAATTAATAATGGGAAAGTAAAAGACATTTCATTCGAAGTATTGGCCATTGTTTTCTATACATTTTGACAACCTTTCTGCAAATTTGTGGATACCACGCTAATAAAATTGCACACAGCACTGTCTTCTTCCAGAATCGATCTGGTGTTGCAGTCGATGTTTATGGTTGTTCCGGATTAACCCACGGTTTTTTCCATTTAGGATTCCTATAATAAATCAATTTTTCATGGCCAGTAACAATCCGATGCAAAACCGATTTTCTTTCGTGTCTTGAAGCAAAATTTCACAAGTGTTTTTTCGGTTTTCATTCAATTCATGTGGCATCCATTTTCCACACTTTTGAGTCTTTCCCATAGCTTTTAAACGGTCAGAAATTGTTTGTTCTGCAACATTCAACATTTCTGTCATTTGCTTTTGATTCGAAGTGTCATCTCCATCCAATATCGTTTGCAATACGGCGTCTTCAAACTTTTTTGGTGGTGTTCCACGTTCTTCATTTCTCACATCAAAATCTTTATATCTTATACATATTACCTTAATATAGATGCTTTTATAGGTAGGCTCAAAATAAGTAAATTGTTTCTACCGTGCCTTTCTATCAGAGAACTGCTTCTTAATTTTAACATTTAATTGCCAAATTTTTAATTTCATAATGTATTCATTTTTATTTTTTTTTTGTCTTAGAAATCATTGATTTTGTTTCTTTCTACATTTTTGCATATATTCTTCAGATAAATGTAGATGTTAGTTCGAATATATAATTAAATGTCACTCTGTAAATAATCAATAAAAGAAATCTGAGTTATAGGTTAGAATATATTTCTATTACATTAAATTCTGGCAGTACATTTTGAGGAATCACAATCAATCACATCAAATTTCAGGCATAATTCATAAAATCCCTGTTTCCAAATCTCATCATTGTTTCATTATCCATATTGAAATGAACAGGATTGTCTAAGTCGATGTCAAATTTATTTTTGTGTGCGTTTTCTTGACCTGTAAGAAAAAGTTAAATGATGAAGAAAGAAAATATATTCATTGACAAGGTCAAAATTAAAATGCATTTTCAATCTAATCTACTTTAAGTTTCCTCCTCCACGACTATAGAGTTCTTAGACTATAGTCTGAAATTGAGTTAGAATTGATAATCAACATGGATCATAAATAAAATTTTTTCACATAAGTTGCACTGGATTCATTAAAAAAATACATTTGACCTTGTAAGGAGGTGAGAAGAATCAAATTAATATCATTTACCTGTGATGGTTTTATTAAGGTTGTGAACAATGTCATCCAGTTCTTTTTGATCCAATTTAACAACAATTCTAGTACCATCTGTGAAATATAACGATCTTTTTGGTCTTGATAGTAGAGGAAGGGTGAATTCATTCTCTGATAGAGGCGTGCCGTCAAAACCAAATTCCTGAAAAAAGATTGAACATAACGCACCAGTTTTTTCAAAACTTACACAACACACTTGAAATGGACGTCTATACGACAAAAAAACACATGGTTTTTGTTTAATTGTATTCAATAAGTTGTATTTCTTTTGCCTTTTTATTGCACATATTTTTTTCAAATTGACTAGTAAGCAAAATGACCAGAGGACCAATGATACAAAACCCTGACAGAACCATGACACTAACAGATTTCAAAATTGCGGTCTCCTCACTTCTTTAGTTGCATCAGTTTAAAAAAATATATTAGTTTCATCCTTCTAAATGCCAACGAATGTAATCATAAAATATTTATTTAAAGCTTACCAGGCATTTCCCACTCACGCAATATGCCTTTTTATCCGAAGATCCTCTGGTACAGTCTGTACCAAATGGAAACCAACCTTCTTCACCATTCACCAAGTAGAACCTGTGTGATAAATTTTCATCCTGACATGCTACCCTGCAGGGCCTATCGGGGTCTTCTATAAAAAGAAAAAATAACTTTTATCTGGCTCATTCAGGACATTCTATTCAATACTCACCAACAACTGGAGATATCTGCATTCCAAGACCTGACAATCTTCTGACTCTCTCCTTGTATTTGCTGCAAACCATCGAGGCATGTTGGTAAGGAGATTTGAGTCTTCCGCATGCCTGAAATTTCATTATTGAAATGAACCAAAATTATTGTATATTATCAAAAATCTATATCAGCAAAATAAACTTACTCATGGAGCTGAAATATCAGGGTAAGCAGGGGATATATTGGTTTCCAAATAAGAATTGTAGTCTCCAGACTGAACTAAGTCAAATACAATATCGTATGCCCATAATAAAACATTCTTGAATACATTTAGACCAACAGGTGGATATAGCATGGACACATTAAAGAATAGTGGACAATCGATGGACCAAAAGGGTATGACTGACAAAACCTCTTATAAATAGGAACTAAAAAGATCTTCACGAAGCTGATAGGAAAAAGTTAAGGAGATGATGCAAGAAGGAAATTGAAAATACAACAACATGAGAAGTCAAGAAATAAGAAACAGTAAAAGCTGTATAAAATTCACGTTTACTATGACATATAACATACTAACGACGTGAAAACTTACATATTCATCAGCTTGACATAGCTGAATACTTGATTTGGCTTGGTTTCCTTTACTCATAACTAGACGTATCCCAGAACCTGGTGAAATACAGTTGAAATGGCAACCACTAGCACTCCTCCATTTGGTCTGACTGTCCCTCCTCCTCAATCCAGTTTTCCAGAGAAGTTCATTATCTTCCCTAAATAGAATAACCATCTCAGAGAGATCAATGTTTTGATTTCTGGAATTCTCACCTCTCAACAGGACACAAATCAGGCATTTGTACAAATGGTGATTCATCGAATGAGTCGCATACGAATTCTTCGCATCTACCACTTACGCAATAACTTGCTCTGTTATGACGACTTCTTCTTGTTTGGCATACAGTCCCGTCTGGAAAATTCCAACCTCGACTTTTGACAGTACCATCTCTTCTTTGACACCACACAAGGCAAGCCTCATCAGCTGAAAATTTACTACGTAATACATGAACAAAATATATTAATAATATGCTGAAAGTGTCACAAACTGATCAAGAACGTTGTATTTCGGTTAAAGTACAAATGGGATGCTCACAGCTAGATGTCATCTTCTGCAATCCATTGCCAGTGAGTTCATCATCGACCTCTTTTGCCCTCTTGCATATTTGGTCAGCAAATTCTCTCACAGTTAACTTAGGAACATTTATACATTGCTCTGCATTGCAAGCCTCGAATTTTCTTTCCGGCCCCTCGCAGTTCGATCCCCCACCTTGTGGTCTGAAAATTAGAAATTAATACTCTCGTGTTAAGAACATAATCTTTTATTCACCTGGGACTATTACAGAACCTTTCGAAAATACGGATTCCAGTGCTACCGGAGCTGAGCCTCCCCTCTTCTCCAAAGAGGCACCCGGAAGCACAATCACTTGAAGGTCGCCATTCACCCCAGCCACCATTTACCCTTTCAGAGTGTTGAGCATGCTTTTGAGCCTGGTGTGTGAAGGTAGGTTGCCTGAAAATTCCTCTGCCGATGCATCTCCCCCCTCTGCACCACTGGAACATATTGAGTTACGTTTGTCGAATATTACACAAGCTGATCTATAAGATCACTATTATTGAATTCAAATTTAATAGGGTGCTTCATGCACCATAACCAAAAGAAAATTTCTGGAAAAGATGAGTTTTGATGGAACTCACCAAATTGTGACCACAAGAAGTTCCCTCCAACGCTGGATGAGATGTCCAAGTATATCTTTCTCTCTCGCAATGAAGATCTCTGCATACATCATCTAATGGTTGTTGAGAAGAATGTTTGCTTCCACTTCCGTACTTCAACATACCTGGAAAAATGGAAGATTTATGTTCCTTAGAAAGATATGGTGTCATGCTATTGCCACAGATTGGAGGATAATCTCTACAGACCTAAAATCTTGAATCCATTTTCTTGCCATATGCATTAAATTTTATGCAAACATGCAAAAGGAAACTCGATAACTTACATTGCTGGTTCGCGTCGAATCTTTCTCCAGGAAGAGCTCCTTCTGCACTGTGATCTAGAGTTCCAGCAGAGCTTCCATGATCCAATAGACATCTTGATTGTGAAGTACTGGAATATGTGGGATTTTAGAGTTATTATTGAAGTGCATTCAGATATACTCACTCAAGAAATTTCTGCAGATACCTTCTACTACATGAAGACCAAGTTATTTTACCACTTCCCAAAGTTGGAGACATTATGTAGCTTGTTGGATCACAATCGTTGTCAGCTAAGGGACCATCATGTCTCATTCCTAAGCTGAAAGAATGATTCAATGAATAAAGGCAGTTAATCTGCAGAGGACACATACAAAAGATGAAAACCATAAATAAGTCATACAGATAAATGAAGAAAGAGCGCAATCACTTAAGAAAAGAGGAAAGCAAAGACCAAGATAAACATGGAATTAGAAGTTGAGTTACATAATATAGAGGAAAGGGAATTATAGTTGAGCAGAAACAACATTTGCTGAAGACCAGAAAGTGTGAAAAAGGTTTGTCAATGATTTGAAGGATGTATGATTATATGATATATTATATACAAAATACTCACTTATGACCGATTTCATGAGCAACCACGTAAACACTTTCGAAGTGTCTTCCTTCATTCACTGTACAGCTACTTGTTGACGTGCACATTCCAGCAACTGGTGCTAATCCTGTAAAATAATGGTTGATATTCAAGGTTTCCTTTTTCTCTGTATCGCGAAACTAATGTCTACTTACCTACAACTTGGGTCGATATTTTTCCGTGTTTTCCTCTGACGTATAAATCCAAACCGGTTAAAATGAGTGCATGATCCCAATGTTGAGGCTCCTTGTCTCCCACCGGATTTTTGGTTCTTTGCCAATTGCAAAAATTTGATAGGAACCGATCGATGTCTGGTGGCCTTGATAATCCTGACGTCTCTTCTTTCAGAATTTCCAAACGTTTTAGGACAAAATTGACAGGCCTACCTAAGCTGGGATCATGGTATAATAACTGCACCTGTAGTAAAATAAGAGAAATTAAAACTTTCCATTCAATAGATTTTTCATATTTTTATAGCCAAAACCATGCTTTCAAATGTCTTTCAAACCGTAGAAGAAGACCTCTAAGTTCGAAGAAGGGGAGTTCAAATGACTGTGCTCAATTTTCTGATGACACTCAAAACGAACATAGACTTGAACCTAAATACTTCCAGCAAATAGTTGACGATAAACCAATTTCAGTGAGATTGAAGTATTGATGAGAAATGATTGAACCTCAAAATGCACCATTGAACAACTCCTGATATAGGTACCTATTAAGGTCAATGAATTTCACGAGGCCATTTGTATGTCGCCTAGTTTCGTGTCGGAATATGAACAAAACTATTCATATGCTCGCAAGAGATGTCTACCAAAAACGTTTATAATGAATCACCAGAACTAAAAACTTTGGTTATGGAATATTTTTATCCATTGTTCTGTAACATCCTAGGTTTTTTCAATACAAAAAAATTGTAGTCTCATTCTACCCTATGCTGATACGCCACTGGCGGTTACCAAACCGTGGAAATAAATTCATGGTCCGGATAAAAGAAAGAAGGTGAAGAACACGTCTGTCACTGCCTAGTGCCCGCGTCGATCTGCGAGAGTGCGTGAGAGAAAGAGGAAGGAAGAAATGCAAGATGGTGGGACTATTATCGGTGGGGTTGTGAGAGAAGTAAGAAAGTCCAAAAAAAGTGTTAGAGCCTTTGTGTGAGTTCGAAAAAGAAGCCTTTTTACGTTGAGTGACCTTAGAATATATTGTGCAAGTATAATTGAGACGATTTTAAATGTTATTAGTTGTTTGTCCATTTTTTTCAATAACCTTTGTTGATGAATAACATTGGTTCAGTGAATTTATTTTTCTATTTTTTCTATTATGTTTGTAAATTAATACTGTTATCATGCAATATTATTAGGATAACCCTACTTTCTTTGTGAATGTAATGCTTTGTTTATTTGGATAACCCGGCTTTCTTTGTTCATATAATGTTTTGTTCAAGTTATATTACACTGCTTGTTACCTAGGACCTTAATTATATTGCCTAGCCATGCACTTTCGCCAATTTCAAACTACAAATCTTGGAGTTCGCATGTCAACTATAACAAAGAAGGCCCTACCTTCAGCTTATCGCAAAAATTATGTAATTGTATCCAAAGCAATTATATTCATCGTACACTATTTTGCAGCATAAATTGCCAAGACCTTCATGGACCAGGATCTGTGGTTAAACTACAGGAACGTATAATAACGTCTGAGATCATCGACTAGTAGTGTTATTAGTATGTTTGATACAAAGTAGTGGACGTAACCCTTTGTATATAGCACCATAATGTTGTATCGAGTGGTGAGAGAGCTTTTGTCCAATTACTTCTGTTTTCTTACTGTCGATTATGTGTATTTCTTATTGTTGATCATGTGTACTTTTTAGTGTCGATTATGTATGGTTCTGAGTATCATTTGTGCTCATGTTCCTCACAGTTATTCTGATTTTATTCATGATTACTATTCTATCAAGTGATGAGAGATCCTTTGTTTATTTCATTGTATGTTTCTTGTAACCTTTGTAGAAATTGCCTTATTATCGTTCTCTTGCTGCTATTTATGTCTGTTTCCTTACTGTTGATTATATATATGTTTAACTGTTTTATCAAGTGGTGAGAGCACTTTCGTTCATTTATTTCTATGATCTCGTACTTCTATCTATTTATCTATATGCTCGTATTACATGATATTTCATTTAGGGGTCTCGAGATTATGGACCATTCCTATATTGTTGTATGAGATTTCTTAGCTACCTGGATCGAAGGCCTTGAAGGGGCGGTTCCAAGGCCTTAAGGCAGGAACCGTTACTAACATGTGCTATAAGGCATGAGAGAATATACTTTTTTATCAACCGCGAAACTTTTTGTCATTTTTTCAGAGACGCCGCTGGAACTCTATGACCTTCCCCGTGCTCCCAATTCCTTAGCTCATACAATATTATAGTTATCGCTCACATACCCTGGGGCCGTGACTATGACGATGGTCATAAACCGTATGAACGATTCCGCCGAAAAGAAAAAGTTATTGCCCCTGATGTACAAATTGATGAAGGCAAAATAGTAACAGTGACCCAAAAAAATTTTGTCAAATATTGGGAATAAATATACATTTATCAAAATACTGTCCAATTATCTACGAAAACATAATATAGAAGTAAATGTAGCAGAAGAAGATACCGACGTAGATATAGTAATGGCAGCAATCGCTCTGAAAGAGAACATTCCAGAATCGGTTGCTGTGGTTGGCAGTGACGTAGATCTCTTATACCAGATCACAGCAATATATTTTTCTACAAAGTTGTTCCAGGATCGAAAGGAAATACTTTGTATTCAACATATCAGGACCGTGAATTGAAGCCATTTATTTTATTCGCCCATGCATTTGCTGGGTGTGATTCTACTAGTGCTATGTACACTCAAGGAAGGAATAAAATAATACGTTTACTACAGAGAAATCCCGATCTTCAGGAATCAGTGCAGATTTTCTATCAAGAATATGAAAGTATTAGAGAGCTTCATTCTATTGCGGAAAAACTAGTGAGATATCTGTACAACACAAGTGGGGAAAATTTGAGCATCGATGAACTGAGATATAAAATATTCACAACCCTAGTTTTAGGAACCAGGAAAACATCACCCCTAGTAATGCTTCCTCCAACAGAGTCAGCATTGATTGAACACACCAGACGAGTTTATTATCAAATTCAGGTTTGGCTAGGAAGACCGTCGTTGAAACCTGAACATTGCGGTTGGCATAGATCACATTGTATGCTACTTCCTTGAATGATGACCATAGCAGTAGCTCCACAGGAATTATTGAATAATGTGATCAAATTCATTCACACCCTAGTTTTATAAGTTTCAGAAATTCACTCTTATTCTTGTTTTTATTGATTCACATTTGTTAAAGTTATTCTGCAGCTGTAATGGAAAATGTGATACTTCTCGCTACAGTTGCAAAAAAGCAGGACTGAAATGTACAAGGTTTTGCAAAATGTGTAACGGCATAACTTGTGAAAATGTCTCTATCCTGATAAACAGAATATAAATGAACTCTGATGTCGATGAAGACGAATGGGATCTAGATGACGTTGAGGGAGATGATATTGATGCATTTAATTGAAGAATTATTAGTAAAAATAAAAAAAAAGTTTTTCCTGATATTATTCGATGCAGAAACTTTAATTATTATTCATTAATGCTATTGCTCTTCAAATAATTACTACAGTTTTTTAATTCAACTCTTTTTTCTCATTAATCTGAATAAATTTCTTTCTTTCGAAGAATTACTATTATTTTACTATCAGAAACATAAGTACCTACGTTTAAATTATTATTCGTATATCGTATGCATCTTAAGGACATTCAGCATAAATTTGTTCATAATTGCGGCTGAAAACTATTTTAGTTTTTGAATTAATAAAATTTCAATTTCAATTTCGTCAAATTACTAAATATCCTTTTTAAAATTTATCCAATTTTTGACTTTTCTATTTTTCATATTACTTCTAGCCTCCATTGAAGAATCTATATCGCCTTCGCTAGCACATCAGATTAGAAATCCGAACATCATTTTACCCAAACTGTCCGTTTCCAACCAACTCAACATTATATGCTAGGGTTCGATTTAATAAATGCAATACAATAACAAAACGAGTAGAGTCCAACTCTGGCGAATATCTGCCAGATGTTTGGTTCAGCTTCCAGGTAGTCATTTTATCGAGCGCCAAATTTAAAATTCGTTGGTATTGCGCTACTAAAGAAATACGCTGTTTCTCAGTATACAAATTCACTTTCGGGAACGATAAAGTGCATAATTTGAACTAGAATTTTCCGCTCTACAACTTTTGTTTAAAACTTTTTCTCACTAAACCTTTTAATTCGCGAAAATATCAGAAAAACCGTATTTTTCTCTATATTTTCAAGGATCTTTCAATGTTCCTGAAAATTTTAACACCTGCATTTTTGACCATATGTTTCTCTCATTATAACAATCAACATATCAAAAATGCAGATCTTTCCGAGGAAAAGTGATTCAGCCCTTCCTTTACTGGACTACAAGCTGAGACCCAATATAAACAACTGATTCGATCTCTTCCTATTTAGTATGAATTTCCGTATATAATTTTCTATTCTAGATATTAGCAAATTGATAAAACACCCGACCTTGGGAACTCTGTCCTCTGTTCAATAAACAAACACAGTCGGTTCACCCAACTGTTTCATCGATCATTTCATGATGGCAAGAATTCAGTTTCTCTGTGAAATAATGTTCTACAACCATAATGATGAAGAATTATTGCCTTGACTTCGATACTACTAACCTAAATTGGTAATGGTAATATACAACAATATATATGTAGAATAATATCTAGGCTGATGTTGTACTGCTCCAATTGAATAATAAGTGAAAGTAAATGGTTCTTATGATTTTGATTTATTGGCTTCATATACGATGAGTTGGTGTTTGGCCACGTAATAATTAAGTTAATCGGTTATTCGAATGATGAGTCTAATATCGAGGACCGTTAAAACTGTGAACGCTGAGGTGAAGTTTAAGTTTGATTTTGACTTCCAGATGATGGCCAAACTCTAGTTGATTAAATAACTATTTCATTATTCCTAAGCTTTTTGGACATGATTCAGGCAAATTTCGAAGAGGAAAGATAATTAAATTCAACATATGAAAAAATAATGAGAATTGAGAACAAAACTCCCAACAACCATCAATATTTGGAAATAAAATTTTCTCAACTTACCGCGTTGATCATTGCGAGCACGAAACGTATGAGCTCCCTCTCTGTGTCCACCGGAAAGTTATTTCTCATCAAATCAAAAAGATCCCTGTCCACAAACACGGCAGTCTCCACAAAAACTGGTGCCCCAGGTGGGAAATTCTCCCTTTTTCGCCTTACCGTCTTATAAATCTTTGGTTCTTTCGCTGAAATGTGTCTAGCATCTGTCTTGAACCCTGCATCATGGGTACATTCAGTTGTGCTCGAATTATTTTCATCGTAGTCAATGAATTTCACTAGTAGGATGTGTGGAAAATGAGTTTCATTCTTCAATCTGGCAGGTAATGGTTGAATGAGGTAGTATTTAGTATCGTTGTGGACAACACCTCTCTGAAAAAAGCGGTGCTGATATTAAAACATTTTTGAATAGAATATGTTGAAATCAAATAATCAGATTGGGAGCTAAATATTGCAATATCCAATAAATTGAATTTGTGTCGAAAAATATAGAGCTAATTTTAAAGTTTATCTGTAACCTTTAATAGTGCCTTGGTTCTTTCTTGACTAGTAAGGAGCATTAGGTTGATTTTTTTTCAGTGCTACCTCAGATGTTCTGCAGGGTTCAAATTTGGGACAATTTCTGTTTATCTATTGCATTCTATGTTATTTGTCAGCCAGAAACTGCTTTGCGGAATTACTTTTCCTGCCTCCTTCAAGGCAATATTATTCAGTGATGGGCAAATTTGTGAAACGAAGTAAATATCTCTGGAATTATAACAGCTATCTAAATGAAATTTGGAAGATGGCTACTGCAGTAGATTTGCATTTGCTCATCACTGTATATTAAACTTACAAAAAATAAGGCCAAATAAATATGACAATACTAATAAAGATACTTACAATTCCGTCGCAAACACTAATAGCAGCATTCACACCACGGAAGTGGCAGTTGGTGTCTTTTTCATCATGATCTATGACATTTGATCCGTTTGTATACGTTTCAAGGACAATGAAATTGTTTGACAAAACTTTGTCATTTTGCTTCAAATCCACTGTTATATTCTGTTCTATTGTAGGCACATGGAGAATCAGTCGGTAGGTAGAGGAACTGTTCAATTTTCCAAAAGTAGGATAGGCGAGCGCGTATTGAGTTTCTGTAACAAAGAAAGGGCTTTTAATATCATTTCTATGAAGCATTGTTAAAGATATAACTTATAAATGCATCTGAAGGTAATTGAGTAACTCAATTTTCGTCGAAGTACACAATAAAGAATGCCCATTTTCAAGCTTATTTTATGAATTAAGAAACCCCTATATCTTCTCGTGATTATAATTTACTATGATGAAATGCAAGTTATCAATAACGTCCATATCTGCACAAATTTGATCTAACATATGAGTTATAGACAAAATTTGGCAGTCTCCTTTCATTCGAACGGTTTTTAAGTTTTCTGATAGTCTCAATTGCGGAACCATTTCAGGGCTGCGTTATTTGGACACCTAATTACAGGGTGTCCCGTAACTCAACGTCAAGCGGTTACTGGGCGATATGCTGGGTTATACCAGCTCTAGCAAAAATAAAAAAAGTCTATGCCACTTGGTTAAGTGGTAATAGGTATACTTTTGTAGTCGCTAATTTTCCAAGTTTGCAGTGATTTCTTTAAACGTAATCCTAAATAACCATGCAATTGATTACAGTCACAAATCCATTGATAGGTACAATTGTTTTATTTTTAATTTTTTTTAATTTTAATTTTTTTAAATAACCATGCAATTGATTACAGTCACAAATTCATTGATAGGTACAACTATTTTATTTTTAATTTTTTTAAATAACCATGCTATAGATTACAGTCACAAATCCATTTAGAGGTACAATTGTTTTATTTTTATTTTTTTAATTTTTTTAAATAACCATGCTATTGATTATAGTCACAAATCCATTGATAGGTACAATTGTTTTATTTTTATTTTTTCAATTCTTTTAAATAACCATGCTATTGATTACAGTCACAAATCCATTGTTAGGTACAATTGTTTTATTTTTAATGTTTATTTTTTTAATATTTTTATTTATTTTTAATTTAATTTTTAGTTTTTTCAAATTTTGCTGGAACTGGTATAACCTAGAATATCGCCCAGTAGCCGCTTGACGTTGAGTTACGGGACACATTGTATTTTGTGAATAATAAAACCCTAGCTCATTTTCTTCGAATGTTATTACATATGTGGTCGGTCAGTCGAAATGCATGATTTAAATTATTTCTTTTATTTAAACGATTATTCGTTCTGAACACCTATATCATTATGACTACAATACATATCATCGATATGAAATCAAAAATAATTGTTCCAAAGTGACCTTTTTCATTTCGTTGCGCCGTTTCCCAATTAACCTTTTCACGCTACATTGTTGGTGTGTTTTTTTTTTCGAAACATCTAATTTATCAGCACCATTATCTTTGGAACTTCTTCCTAGAAACTTACGATTTCTCTTCCTGTCTATGTAATTAAATGAACAGATTCAACAAACCATTATCTATGCAATCAATTGTTGTCTGCATTGATGAAAAAATTGTTGTCGATGAAGATACTTTCATCTGCATTGGGCATAAAAAATTTAGAATTACCTTTTGTGTTCAAAATTTCGAAATAGTTGAATGTTGTTCTTTAAGTAAAATATAAGATATTTCCAATAAGTACAGTGTATGTCCGAAAAAACGTTTTTGAACAACTGCCATTAAAAGTAGCACAATTTTTTAAAAACCAGTTTTTGTTTATGTTTATACTGGCTTACCTAGGTTATCATATATCAATGTACACCCCTCAGAAGCTAATTCAAGCTTGTGCGATTTAGGTTAAGCAGGGTGTTCTGTGTAGGCTTTGTTACTGTGTTACTACGCCAACTTAAGCACAGCACTGTATTTTAGACCCAACAGTGAATGGTTTGATACTGTATTTTTGATGATGCCGTGTTCCATTCTTAGATGTTGTTGTAATTATTTGCAATCAACTAATACTACTATTACTATTCACAAGAAAATACAAAATTCAGTCTATAATAACGTGGCATTCAGTAAGCTTTCGATTAGATCTTGCATAACATTGACGCTTGTTTAAATATTTTCACTAAATAAATTATACAACAAAAGATTAACAATGGCATGATTTCCGAAATATAGTAATGCGCCGAATATTTTATTCACCATGCGTTCGTGAGTTTGTTAATATGCGTTAAGCAACCAAATATAAAATTTATTCATAAACCTCACGCTTTATGTCAAAAGTGGAACGAACATCATTGTTTAAGAGCAGGATACTCCGAATTCTGTTGGGTATGAATAATCATTTTTTAATTGATCTATTCATTTTCATTAATACGTGGATTCACGGTTAAGAAAAGGAAATTTTTCAAGGTCGTTCCTTAAGAGTTTTTTTATGCAACATCCAGCTAATGGCAGTGTAGATTTTAACACGTTCTGAATAAGATAATGAAACACTGATTTCGTGTCACAATGTGATGTGTGTTGGCTAAACTGATTGAGTGCATAATCTATCAAGGTCTGCAACAAACTGAGTCTTTTGGTTCTATTGTTTTAAAAACAGAGGTCGTGTCTGAGAGATAAACATCGTTTGAAAGTACAGTGTCAATGTTATAGCTCTTTATTCGTCTAGTCGACATTTTGTTTTCAGTTTCATATTCATTAAGTGCTAGAGATTTTCCGCGTGAAGAAAACTTCTATACTGTCGACTTTGATTAAGAATATATTATATAATTGGGGAACCTTCATAATTTAACTATTTAATTTTTGTTAGTCTGTTTTGACTCTTTTTAAGCTTTGGAAATTTGTTTGTCAGGGATTTCCGATTCTCCACCAGCCACATGATAATTTTTATCACCACCTTGTGTGGTCTTATAGTTGGATTGTATTCAATTCTCCCAGTTGTTTCCCCGTCATTTCACTGTTCTTTTGCCATGCTGCCCTCACCACCTCTCCAAGCCAATTCCACTGATATTATCATGAATAATTTTTTCTGGAGACCATCAGGACTCGTCCCAAACAGTGGTTTGCTTCCCAATCTTTTTCTCCAACGCTGCTGCACTTGCCCTGCGTTTTTCCGGAATAGATTGTAAAGCCTTACGCTTGGCATCACGAGCTCCTCGAGCGGTCTTGAATGTCATCCGAAAGTGGGTTGATTTTGATGTCGAAATCGTTCAAATACTTTTCTTGAAGTAATTTGGCAGTCTGATTCCACATTGTTTTTATTGTACCTTCCTTATAGTGTCCATCCATTTTCTTCATATTGTAAGCGTAATCTTTCATAATGATTGCCAATTGCGCTTCACTCGTTTCAGCACTCAATGTGTATTCCCTCTCAGTACAAAAAAGTAGTAAATTGGTTCCAAACTGTTTTTTTTTGCCTTCTCCGTATTAATGGGAACATTTTTTGACTTTTTTAGATGGTGGACAGAGAACAAACTCCAAATCGACTCATTTTCATGCAAAACTAATTTCATGCAAAATCTCCTGAATTCAACCTCCTGTCAGTGTGACGTGTGCTTAATTTGACTGATCAGTTTATATATAGCAACTACCAGAGAAAATTTTCAAAAATTATCAGTATAATACCATGTAGGTTGTACCACGTGACGTCGAATGGTGCAATTCTATTGGTCGATATTTGGGTCGGAAAAATAATCTATCTTATATAGTCTAAGGGTCCATCGCATCGTGAACATCTCAAGAAGCCTCAAGAGGGAAAATTTTGCTCATCCCAAGCATTCGACAGGGTTTGGCATAACAGACCGCTATACAACTCCTCCCACAACCATATTACATGATTCTGAAATCTTATCTAGCAGAACGTTTTGCCTTGAAATATGGGGAAGCAATAACCACCCTTCCAAAGTGAAATCCGGAGTCCCACAAGGAAGTATTTTGGGACCACTTTTATATATCATCTGTGCTTCCTACATGAAAACACTACCATAGAGTTACACGAATTAAAATCACAATCGACGCGAAGATTGATCTGAATAGGTCACATGACGTGCAATATCAGTTGGCGCACAGCAACAATGATTTCGGAACAATAACTCATTTTATGACCTTCACGAAATTCGTCTTGGAGTGAACTACCAACTGATTGAATTTACCATATCATCGATAAACACTGGTCCTTGATAGAGCTGCATCGCCAAAAATGACTACGTATAACCTCAAAAATGTCAAGCTTAATGATAGAGCTGTAAGTTGCTAGATTACAACACTAGGGTTGTCCAATCCCGAAATATATAAGACAACCCTCGTGTCTCTCATATCATTGTCGATTTCCTTTATCTATATTCCATTTATCGTATTTTGTTGAATTGATATTCATAGGTTCATTTCTTGGTGTTTTTACCTCACTGCCAACTTTTTCAAAACTAATTGAGGAGTGTTCATTATTCGGGTCTAGTTGTTGGTTACCCATGAATATGATTCATTACGTAGAGTCCTAACCGTTCTAAAATATCATATTCTCTGACCTAACGTCTGATACGAGTCCTTCGACTACAGGGTTGTATTAAGTTTTATTCCAAAAAAGTTTTACTAAAATCTAGACAATGAGAATTTAATTCTTGGATTCTATAAAATCGGAGTTTCGCATTAACTTTTCCTGATTCCTCTAGACGAATCAACAATGGCATAAAATCTTCTCTATATCAAACCGTTACGCATCCATTAAATTCGGACGGATTTTAATTAGGCACATCGAATGATCAGCGGTACATGTTCTTTGACCTTTGTTTTAGGAAGTACAGATTTTCTGTTTCCGCTCAAATTCACCTCCTCTGAACTTGGCCGCATACGCTCAATTCTATTTATTGCACGGTACAAAGCAATTATCTCGACACCATCTACTTTTCACATAGACATAGAATATCGTCATGTGTGTAAATTGTGAATAGATTGAACTGCGAGCTCCATATACACAAGTAATGGTTGCATTTTTTACATAAATTGATTCGAATTAGGAACAGATTCAGGTGATGGTGAGTTTTCAAAAATAAGGCCATTCCGTTATGTTCATTACAATAACAATCGATGCTGAGACGCTGTAACCACAACTATGGTTACCCCAAATAATTTTATGGGTTTCCCAAACGTGAACACACCAAAGGTGACGTCGTGGTTACATGATAGCTACCTTTGGCAATTTTGACAGATCCGAGCGTTTCAATTTTGAACAGTAATGTGTTTGATTTGGGCAAAACGATAGAACGGTGTTCTACAAGAATAAGCGAGCAAAAAGATTTGTTAACGTAGTACCAGTAAGTCTATAAAAAGTTCCGGTTTTCTTGAAGAAATGTATTATGAGAAAATCGACGAATCCTGATAGGTTTCATCTAGGGAAAAATTGCTAGTGGGTTGAATTTTTGCATACACCTTTATTTATATGATATAAATAATCGACATGGATATCGTGCCGGCTAAAAAAATTACAAAGGTCAAAATGTCAAAAAAATCAAGTTTTTGCAAATATTTCGCAACATATTGCTCGGAGGTCAATAGAGGTCATTATAAAAATTGTTCCTCTTGAAATTATCTATAAAAAATGTCTCCTATAGTTTGTATGTAAATTTAACGGATTTCGGATTAAAGCGCTGAGAAAGAGGCTACATAATCTAACGATTGATGAGATGTGGAGGTTGTTCGAGGCTGAGTTGAACAAAGCCATATCTGCTGGTACCAGGGAGGTCAAATCCACGTACATTCCGACAAGGCCATGGATAAACGATAAAATTATGAAACTTCTGAAACGCAAAGGTCCCTTTGGCAGAGATATTTACGCAGTCGAAAGAGACTACAGGATCCACAGAGATTTCTCAAATTTTCTCTCTTCCACTATTCATTCGGCCAAAACTAATTTTGAAAAAAAGTTATTGAGCAAGTCCAACAGAAAGCGATTTTTTAAGTACTTGAGAACCACGATGAACTCCAAGGTCAGTTTTCCGGTTGTGAGGAAGCCGTCTGGTGACGTCTGCGACAATCCGCGTGAAACAGCTGATGTCCTGGCCGGTACATTTGCTGAGGTGTTCACCCCAGAGCCTCCGGGGATTTTACCTAATATTACGTCTGCTCCTGCGAGTAATTATTTGGATGTTGTCTGTCTGTCCAAGCGCTTGGTGCTGGAATATCTTTCTGGGGTGAAGGTGGACAGTTCGCCTGGCCGAGACGGTTTTTCGCCGCGTTTGTTGAGGAATTGTTCTGAAGTCATGGCGTTTCCGGTTTTTCTTATATTCAGGAAATCTCTCTCCAGCTGCACTCTACCCTCCGATTGGTTATCTGCCTCAGTAACTCCCATTTATAAGAAGGGTGATAAGCTGTCTCCACTGAATTATAGACCTATAAGTCTGTTGTCAGTCTTATCTAGGGTCTTGGAGAGAATAGTTTGTGACCAGGTGCTTGATTTTTGCTTAGCTCAGAAGATTTTTCCCGACCAACAGCACGGATTTCTACCGCACCGTTCAGTCCTCACTAACCTAATCTGTTGTCTCAACGATTGGACTAAGGCATGGGATAGTAACATTCCAGTTGATGTGATCTATCTAGATTTTTCTAGAGCGTTTGACCGTGTCCCACATAAGCGTCTACTTCATAAACTGGACCATCTTGGGTTGAGAGGGGGTCTTCTTCATTGGATTCGTGCATTTCTGACCAACAGAACTTTTCGAGTGAGGGTTGGTGATGTTTACTCATCTTCCGAGTGTCATGTTCGAAGTGGTGTCCCTCAGGGATCAGTTCTCGGTCCCATTCTGTTTCTTTTATATACCTCTGATCTCCCTGGTTGTTTTTTATCGACATGTTCTATGTATGCAGACGATACCAAAATTTATAATTTCCCTCTTCTCAACTCCACCACTCTACAGCGGGATCTTGATGAGCTATCCGCTTGGTGTCGGGAATGGTTGCTTCCATTAAACCTCGACAAATGTCATGTGCTACACATAGGCCGAAATAATCCGCGACTGTCTTATGTCATTGGCGATCATTGTCTCTCTCCTGTCACCAGTCAATGTGACTTGGGCTTGACCATAACAAGCAGTCTGACCTGGTCCACCCATGTTGCTTCAATTACAGCTAAGGCCCGTCAGCTGACCTACCTGGTTCAGAGATCTTTCCGAGGCTCTGACAGATCAGTTTGTAAACTGATATATGAGTCCTTCATACGCCCCATCATGGAATACGCTGGTCCGGTGTGGTGGACGGCGCTTGTTGGTGACCTGAATTCTCTGGAGTCTGTCCAGAGATGGAACACAAGAATCTTATATGGAATCGTCCGACCTGACTATGAAACCCGCCTTCGTGACCTGATATTCACATACAAGTGTATGCATGGAATTTTTGGACCTCAGGTGGAGGCCATGTTCTGCAAAAATGTAAATAATCTTCGAGGTCACGATTTCAAGTTGAGGAAGGAGAATTTCCGGACCATTCCAAGGCAGATGTTTTTACCCAACAGAGTGTTTTCATCCTGGAATAGACTTCCCAGTTCCGTGGTAGGTAGCACTAGCACCAATGGCTTTAAAAACGGATTAGACAGACTGAGACAACTTTGATGATGGAGAAATGCTCGCTGTGTTGGTGCTGAGTTTTTGTGTCCGGTGTGTTCTTACATTCGAGATAGTTCGGTGTATATTTATATTTTTCATTTAATATTAATTCATTAGTTTATCTTTATTTCGGGGATGTGTACGTTGAATAGTTTTTTTTTCTGTATATGGGTTTATTTGAGTTTATAGGTATATACCTCAACTCTAATTGTATTGTTAATAATAATAATAATAATAATAATAATGACAAAGCACTCGTTTACCTACCACCGTCGAGGTAGAATGTGAGGTGCGTTTTCTTTTCAAAGTTTCTCTTATAGGCATAATTTACAATATATAAAAGTATATAAAAGGTTTTTTTTATTCAAGGGTAAATAATTTTATATTAAAATTTTGAAAAATACAAAAAAAAATAAATTATTGGGTATAACATTTTTTTGTTCATTGTCAATAGTTTCAGTGTCACTATCATTATTTGGTGTTGACAAAGCGTCGACAAGAACTACTTCCTGATTTAAATCTAAATCTTCATCATTTGTCTACTCTGCGTTTGAGTGTTTGATTGCCCACGGCAATTCCTACAAGCTTTTGAACACCTCAACACATTATTTTTACGTCCACATTTACCACCACAATCTTTTGTGCAATACAAAAGATTGTGTTCAGGAGATCATCGGGTGCTGGTAGTATTAAAGTTGTTATTGAAAAGAAACGACAAATATACAACACTATCTTCAAGAGTGTAGTTCTGTATGACTGTGAGACATGGCAACTAACATCAAGGACAATGGAAAAACTATCATCTCTGGAAATAGATTTTTAGCGACGAGCGGCTCGGATTTCTAGACTCTAACATATTCCAAACATCACAATAAGAGAGATAATGAATGCAAACCAAACCACTATAATCGAGGATATAAAGATCAAACAACTCAGCTGGTATGGCCATGTGCAGAGAATGGGCGACGACAGGATACCGAAAAAATTATGAACTGGAGTCCATTGGAGCAACGAAAGCGGGGAAGACCAAAAATAACTTGGATACAGGGAGTGAACAAAGCAATGTCGGAGAGAGGTCTTAGACCGGGAGATTGGGAGAATAGACAGAGATGGAGACTGGGAACCGCAGGGCGTAGAACGCTATAGAGCGAATATATATATATATATTCTTTTGAAATAATATATATAATAATAATAATATATATAATAATAAATAATAATATATATATATATTGGCTATAGTATATTATTTTTTAACTCCACACCCAACTGTTGAGGATCGATGTCTCTTCCTAGCCAGGTTTGTCTTTGGTGATACACTCGATAAATGTGCTGTTGAGTTGCTGAAGAAGTAGGTGGTAATGAAGGAAATTTTACAGCTGTACTTCATCTTATAAACATAGAAAAGCAACAGTATCTGTAATTATCTATAAAATGTTCTGATTTTAGAGCACCGTATATTGCTAGTAGAAACATCTGCCAGTGAAGGTCATTCAAATGGGATATAGTAGATTTTCTAGAATCCTAAACCTCTATAAGAGAAGTATATCTTTCCCGAAACATTCAAACATAAGATACAAATTTTTAAGACAAAAACATACTAAGGAAAATTAATAAAAACATTAGAGTATAAGCCCTGCTGTACAATACCGTGTGTGAGTGCAGTCTGGCCGCTTTCTCGGCGCTTTAATCCGAAAACCGTTAATTTCACATAAAAACTGTATGAGACATTTTTTATAGATAATTTCATGAGGAACAATTTTTATAATCACCTCTATTGATTTCCGAGCAATAGGTTGCGAAATATTTGCAAAAAACTGATTTTCGTGAACTTTGTAACTCTTTTAGCCGGCACGATACCGATGTCGATTTTTCACATCTTCATTATATCACAGAAATAAACGTTTATGCAAAAATTCAGCCCACTAGCAATTTTTCTCCAGAATGGGGCTTAAAATGCCTAAAATTGATAACAAGATAAAACAATATATCAGGCCTACTAATAGAAATACCGCCGTTTTCCCTTAGGTTGCACTAGCATTGCAAATCGGTCGATAAGTACCAACAGAAACGTTACATAGTCAGCTGAGGCATCAGTCAACAACTCTACAAAAATTGCTTGTCTATTTTTACTGTGCTTTGTTTTGTTTGTGGAAAATGGCGAAATTCGAGCCGAGCAAGCGTCATTTGCGGGAAGTGTTGCTTTTTGCATTTGATTCGAGAAAAAAATGCAGCTCAGGCGCGTCAAATGATTGTAGAAACTTATGGTGAATGTTTTATTAGTGAAAGAACGTGTCGAGGATGGTTCCATAAGTACAAAAATGGTGAATATGACGTGGAAGACAAGGAACGTCTTGGACCCATGAAAAAGTGGATGCAGATTTGGAGACTTTGCTGGATGAAGATTCTTGTAGAACGCAACAGGAACTTGCAAATTTATTAGGCTTCACTCAGCAAGCGGTTTCTCATCGTTTAAAATGTTTAGGAATGATACAGAAACTGGGACATTGGATGCCGTACGAGTTGAAGCCGAGGGACATCGAACGGCGCCTTTTTACGTGCGAACAAATCCTCCATCGGCAAAACAGAAAGGGTTTTTTGCATGGTATCGTGACCGGAGATGAAAAGTAGATACACTATGACAACCCGAAGTGGAAAAAATCGTGGGGCCTCCCTGGCCATGCATCAACTTCGACAGAGAAACCAAACATTCATGGCTCGAAGTTGATGCTGTGTATTTGGTGGGACCAGCTTGGCGTAGTGTACTATGAACTCTTACAACCAGGCGAAACCATTACAGGAGCCCTCTATCAGATGCAACTAATACGTTTGAGTCGAGCGTTGAAGGAAAAACGCCCGCAATACGCGGAAGACACGACAGCATAATACTTCTGCATGACAACGCTCAGCCACATGTTTCCAAGGTCGTGAAAACATACCTGGAAACATTGAAATATGACATCCTACCCCACCCGCCGTACTCTCCTGACATCGCCCCATCTGATTTCTACCTATTCCGATTGATGACGCCGACCAGCACTTTCGTTCTTACGAAGAAGCCAAAAATTGGATCAATTCGTGGATCACGTCAAAAGACGAACAAATTTTTTCGAAGAGGAATTCAGAAGCTGCCACAAAGATGGGAGAAAGTTGTGGCTAGATGGAAAATACTTTGAAGAATGAGTATGTAATGAGTTTTTTATAATAAAACCTCAAATTATGAAGTAAAACGGCGGTTTATTATTTGTACGCCTATGTACAATTCAAGTAAGTAATATGAGTATCAATAAAAAATTGTATTGAAGAATCAGAAGTTGGTAATATTAACTTTAAAGTCGAGCACGAATGGTATAGAATTCATCTCTCGACAAAGTTAACTATAAAATTGAAAGTATTCAACTCAAGGCTTTCTTTGACAAAAAATCACCCTGTATAAAATTCACACATGCTGTGAAAACCTCTCAGTAATTTTTCAAGGGAATTCATCAAAATTATCACATTCAAGCTGTTCATCTTCATAAAGAATAATGTTGTTTGTCTGGAGCTACCACTTATCATATTAATTAACAAATTCGTTTAGATTTACCGTTAAAACAACAGATAAATTCGTTACCTAATGTTATGTTAGAATAAAATATTCTTGATTTTATCTGGCATCGCGTTATAGACGCTGAAAAATCCATAGATTACACCACAGAATGCGATAAATATCTAATTGCAATAAAAGTTTTCAAATCAACACCTTACGGATTATTAAATGGGTTTCCATTCCTAATTGATATTGATACACGATATTCGTATATCGATTGAACTGATACCAATTAAATCCAAATTATCAAGGAAATAAGTAGTTTATTCGATCGTAACATATAGATGATTGGAAAAAAATTCATTTAACTTTTAAAAATAGCAAGATTTCAGTTACTTTCGTTGAATTATCCATTATATAAATATCAAGTATGTAATAAGAAATTATTTGTCGTTATATAGTCATTAATGAAGTCGTGAAAGTCTGTATTCTCGATTCGCAAAAACATTGTGCCTATTTCAACAAATATACAGGATGTCGAGAAAATGTGGGAGATCTCTCGGGTCCAGATGGAACATTAAAAATAAGATGACAAGTGCCCATAAAGTTTTTCCTACCGCAATAGTTATTTATGTACCTAGTGCGTTATATGGATCCTAACGCCCGGAGGGAAACATTCGGCCCGAGGGCCTTTGGCCCGAGCGTTACGCTCGTGGATGAATGGTACATACAAGATTTTATTTTTTTTCATTTAATTAACTTTCAGTAGTAACTGGCATTTGTTAATATTTTTAATAAGTTTGTTATTGCTGTCATCATTTTATTAAGTGAATGTCATTACTGTTTTCGTTGTGAAGATTTAAAGAAATAACAGAAATGAATAGCAATTTGTCAAATAATATAATTGAAAATGCATCCAAAGCTGCAAATAATTTATTACCGGAAAAATTCAGACTTGTCTACGACAAGGATTATGAAACATTCCATCAATGGAAGTTGAAAAATGAAATAATTGCTATAGATGAAACAATGTTATTGGCGTACTTTCAAGAATTGGTATGCTATTTTATTTTTCATTTTGTTCATGTGTGGGTATTTTTTTATTTCAGTCTGAAAAAAAAATTTTTGTCCGGCGTCATTGTGGACGAAATATTCTATTTTGAAATCTACACTGATTGTCAATGAAAATATCAATGTTTCACAATTCTCCCGGCTAGTAGCGTTTTTAAAAATGAAATCTAAAGGATATATTCCGAAGAAATCCAAAGTTTTGACAGCAGAACAAGTTCATACATTCATCAATGAAGCTCTGATGAAACTTCATCTTCTTCATAAAGTAGTTCTAATAATGGGTGTCTCTGGAGGACTAAGGAGAGATGAATTAGTGAAAATGTCTATCAAAGATATAGAAGATAAGGACAGCTGTTTACTTGTTAAAATACCCGAAACTAAAACCGGTATGTCAAAAGGATTTAGCATTGTAGAGGAAGAAAAATAGGAGCTTTGGGGCTGGTCAGAAAATGTATATCCTTGAGACTCAGTGGAGTGAAGAATCCTAGATTTTTCCTCACGTTCCGAAATGGTCGGTGCACCATCCAACCTGTTGGCAAAAATACCATAGGAAGTGTGCCTTCGATGATTGCCAAATACTTAAAATTGGATAATGCAAATGAATATACAGGACATTGTTTGAGACGGACTTCAGCAACTCTTTTAACTGAGGCTGGTGCATCATATGAAACGTTAAAAATACACGGAAGATGGAAGAGTGCATCTGTGGCGGAAGGTTACATAGAGCAGAGCATTTTTTCCAAAACAAAATATCGACGATGATTTTGAATTCGGTAACAGATTCTCATGAATTCTCTAGTGGTTCTCTTGTGAACGAACTTCCAAGTACTTGTCGTCAAGTTTTCGCTCCTCAGGTTTCGAAAACATCCCAAGATTCACGATTGAAGAATTCTTCCGGGAAATTCGAAAACTGCACTTTTAATTTTAATTAAGAAAGACTTTGTTTTCGTTTGTTGAGTTGTCGTTGTTTTAGTATTAAAATTCTGCGAAATAAATAATTTCTTTCTAGCTTATATTGCTTCTCGCACAACGAGCGGGCGTTATGATCCATAATGCCCGCTAAAATGCCCACGGGCATAATGAGTGTATTTATAGCAACCCTTTCTAAGGTAAAATAAACATATAATGTACAAGTGAAAAATAAAATAAATTATACATTTTCATTAAATTTATTAAAAGGCATACAAAAAATTGCCACAAAGTTCTTCCCTAACAGAGATCATTGAAACACTTCTTGCACTTGTTTCTCAAATAACAGTTGTCAGTTGTCAGATTAGATCATGTATTTTTCGTTCCACCAGTGTTAACTGGTGTATTATGAATAACAAATGTCCTTACCACGGTTCAAGAAACATGAGGAAGAGAGAGTGTTGAATAAATGAGTTTATTCTCGATGAGATAATCAGCAAACGAAACATCAGGAAGTTTGCATATTGAAATTTAAAAATTCGAAGTTCTGCTGAAAACAAACACATTCAGACAGACATGACTGCAGTAATAGATTAAGCATCGGCTAAAACGCAGCTTTTCAGTTTTCATGTTTTTGTAAATGTGATATTCTAGATAATGGAGTGTTATTCTGACTACTATTTGTGCTAAATATCTTGTCCATAAAATAGAGTTCTTGTTGAAAGACCCTTTATGATGATCCCTGAACTACAACTTCTCTTGTGAGGAGAAATTAATGGCCCAGAAGCGTCCATAATTGGCCAACAGGAAGGGTGTAGTGTTCCACCAGGAACACACACTTCGTTGATGACTCGTCAGAAGCTACGGGAGCTCGGATGGGAGGTTTGATCGCATCCACCATATAGTCCGGACATAGTGCCAAGTGATTACTACCTGTTCCTGTTCATGGCGAACGCCCTTGGTGGTGTAAAGTTGAACTCAAAAGAGTGGCTGTTCGAGTTCTTTGCAAGTAAGGACGGGGGCTTCTACGAGGGAGGTATTATGAAGTTGCCGTCTGGATAAAAACAGATTATCGAACAAAACAGCGCATATTTGAACTAAATCCTATCACTTTTTATAAAGCATTGAATAAAGAGCAAAAAAGCGGGTGATATTTGACAACCTATTATATATCATTCTCTTCCATCTATCAAACAAGGTTAAACAGTTGTAATTCAGGGTCATTAATTTTGACCACACTGGGTAAATAATGCACATGAAGATCAGTAACTTCTATCTCAAATTATCTCGAAAAAACAATAAAAAAGTCTATAAATCAACTAAGGAATTATGAAATAAGTCGATTCTTTCTAATATATTTTTAAGAATGGACCTTTTAAACTCGAGGTCAAGCAGAAAATTAAATTGAGGGATTAATACTTCAAAGAGACATTTCCGATGACCCACTTACAGATAATCGATGAATCGATTGATTCACTTATAAATTCTTCATCTCAATTGGTACTAGATAGAAAGAGTCCCTCATGCAACGAATTCCATCAATAAAGATATCAATTTGAGAAACGATTGCCTGATTAATAAGATATGGCTGTTTGAATATTCGATGCCATTATTACAATCTTGCGAGAAAATTCCTCTACGAGAAAAATCCTCTACTGAATGTATGATGACGAAATTTTGAAAAAAGTCATATCTTAATATCTTCAAGAACATGATCATAAATATTATGTGTGATAAAAGGTCTTCTTAGATTTTAATAGTGAAATATGTTTATAGGTTCAGTTCCATGTTTTCATAATAACTTCAATCAATTGTGTAATCCTATTTGGGTGTTCCCAAAATAGAACGGTCAATTTCATTTACGGTAAAAGTTATGAGACAAGCAATCTAACATATTGTTTCTATCTTAGGAAACACACTTTTTTTCATATGTTTGTTAGAAGAACAATATCAACAATAGGTTTGGAACGAATTGATCATATGATTACGAGTATAAATCATAAATGTGGTTTCTCGAATGTGAATATAATGAAAGAATTACGATCAAGAATGAATTGAACATGTCGAACCATAAGAGATTGGTTATACAGGGTTATGATAAATTAATGCACAAAATTCATAAAACGTACAACGATCACATTTGAAAAATATGCAAAAACACGTCAAACGGTGTTTTATATTCCGCATCTCTTGACATAAGTTACAAAAATAACAAGTCAAATTTGTCAAAGTTATGTCGTCAACATATTTTATTAATGGGAAGCTAAGATTTTTATTACATTATGTGATAAAGCTTGTTTTTTTACACTAGGGAAAAAATAGTTGCAATAGGGCTAACAACAGAAAAAAACGAGAAAATGAATAAAAAACGAAATAACAAAACCAATTATAAAAAGAGGTAAAACTTAAACTCATCTAGTAAGAACATCTGGTCTTATCAATTTTTTCGATTGATTTACTAAAACAACGGTGTGTCAGTGTCAGTCGTACAATTAGTGTGACACCAGTTTTATTATTATGGCTTGTTTAAATGAAAGAGAAAGGATAGAAATTCTAATGATGGTAGGTTACAGCGATCGCCTTCGAAGTCATGAAAGAGCATGTGCTTTATTTAACGCAACACATTTGGAAAGACCTCCAATTGCTAGAAGTACAGTAAGCAGAATTGTTGCAAAATTTAATGCAACGGAAAGCGCGAGGGATGCTCCAAAATCTAGATGGCCAGGAATAAGCGACGATGTGAAGTTAGATATTTTGCTGTCAGTAGAAGACAACCCTCACGCAACAACAACAGAAATTGCCGTTGTCACGGTTTCAGAATTCCCGCTCTAGTTAGTACCTGCAAACCGAACTGGTGGCGTTAGTAGCAGTAGTTTGCCAGCTTATCTCGTACGTTTCAATGGACGGTTGTCGGTGGTCCTGTTCTGTGCATGTGACGTAGGTTGTCAATTACATCGTTCTTCCGGCATATATTTGGTTGAAATGTCCTGGAGTAATTAATCGCAATTTTGCGGATCTGAACAGGATTTTAACTGAAGCCCTGAGAGAAATCTTATCATGTTGGTTTGGTTTGTTCGTTGATGAGATTTTTGCGCTTTAGCGGAGTGGCGTATTTGTTTGGAAAAACGACGTGGGATTGGTGAGTTAACCTATGTTTCTCACGAGGTATTTTAGATTTTTGTTCGTATTTTTAGCATCATTCTGCTTCGAGTTGGGAATTGTTATTGTACCGTTGCGAGGTACCGCAGATTCTGAACTGTCTTTGAAGTCTTCGAGTTGTTTGTCTTGGCTGTCTTTGAATTACCGTCGAGCTGTCGTTGGGGACCTCCACCAGATTAGTAAGAGAGTTTAGTAAGAGATAAAGCATTATATCGAATATTCGGGTTGTGAAGTAAGAACTAGTTAGTGATCTACCTTCTGTAAGATATATCCTCGTTTGAGGGACCTTGTGTATTTCATTTGGGCTCATTATATTATTAAATAATTGCTCTATATTCTTTCTACCAGCCACTACCTTCCGCTTGTGTGATCGGGCTCGTTTGGCATCCTGAGAGTGCGTTCGTTATTTTCTCTCTTTTGCGACCCTGAGATCTTTAGTGTACTTTCCTCTTTTTTTCTTTGTATTATCATAAAAGAGAGTGGCGCCCCTTTATAAGTAGTCTCAGCTCTAGAGCTAGCCGAGGAGGTACTTTGTGCACTCTCTGGAGCCGATTGGGTTTGGTGATACCGTACAGGAAAATGTTAGTCAGTCGTTTGTAGTAAAGATATTAAAAAAAGAAAAACTACACCCATACAAAGTTCAACTTGTTTACGAACTCTCAGAAGATGATCCGGACAGACGTTTGGAATTTTGTGAAATCTTCATGCGGCATTGTGACGAAAATCCAAATATTCTTAATACTGTAGTATTTTCCGATGAGACAACGTTTTGTCTAAGTGGTGCTGTAAATCGACACAATTGTCGCTACCGGGCTCGGGAAAACCCCCACTTGATGCAGACAAAACACACCCAGCGTCCCCAAAAAATTTATGTTTGGGTAGGAATCGTCAGGGGATTTATTGGTCCTTATTACTTTCGCGGGAATTTCACAGCTGAACGATATTTGGAACATCTTCGTATTGCAGTGCTTCCGGACCTACTTGCGGCATTTTCGGATCCAAATAATGGGGAAAACTTGGATTCCAGTATTTGGTTCTAACAAGATGACTTACCACCACATTATGGTCTTACTGTTCGAAGGTTTCTGGATAACCAGTTTGAAAGACGGTGGATTGGAAGACGTGGACCAATGGAGTGGCCACCTAGGTCACCTGATCTTACCCTCCTTGATATTTTTCTGTGGGGTCATTTAAAAAGTCCAGACAATTTCGAAGACGTAATGGAACGAATTAGACACGAAATGACTCTTATAACTCCGCAGATGACCGAAAACTCTGTAAATGCGGTCTACCATAGTCTTGGCCTGTCAGTAAGTAAACAGGACACAGTTTGAACAATTTCTATAAGAAATAGATTTTTTGTTTAATGAACTAATTAGTTAATTAAAACTTATTATGAAACTTACGTTTATTTCGTTTTTTATTCATTTTCTCGTTTTTTTCTTATGTTAGCTCTACTGCAATATTTTTCCCTAGTGTAAAAAAACATGTTTTATCTCATAATGTAATAAAAATCTTAGCTTCCCATTAAAAAAATATGTTGATGACGTCATAACTTTGACAAATTTGACTTATGTCAATAGATTTGGAATATAAAACACCGTTTGACGTGAGCTTCAACCCCTTAAGAATAGAGAAGAGGAATTCTGTAACACTTCTTGTGCAAGGTCTTAGCAATTTCCTTACTACAGTCTATGGAAAACATAATTTTGATTTACCATTTTCTCTAAGAATACATTTTTTATTGCGCCCAAATCACCTTAATTTTTGAATATCGAGAGGTCAAAGTTGAGTATGTCAACCAACAATAAAAGGCCCTCGTGTTAATTTTGTGGTGTTATCTGTAGCAATAAATACTTTTTTTCAAACACACTCTCATGTAGACTTAATACAATAAAAAAAATGCATGTAAAAGCCCACGCAAAAAAAGTTATGGGGCTTCGAAGGGTACATTTTGGGTAATTTAGAAAAACCTAATAAAAAAATCATACCTCCGTAACCGTAATACTAAGGACCCAGGTTCCAAGACTGGAAAGGTAGCAAATGACCCTACCAACGCCCAAAAAAATTTGACGGCCCATGTGCTGAACACCCTGTATAGTCTAAGTATTAGTACCACACTGTCCCACAGTACGGGAGATGAACTCAAATCGGTGCTTTCCTTTATATGTATTTTCTATATTCATTGGATTTGGAGCAGAAAAATAATAGTTCCCATCTGAAAATGTTTTTTAAAACTAATTTATTGCAAGAATAATGAGAGATGGTAGTTTTTGCCCAAAAATAATTAAATACAAGTTCCATTATCGAAAATAATCGTCATCATTTTGATAGTAGTGCAAAAACTAAATTTCTGACTCAAGTTTCAACAACTTTCATTGATATCTCGATCTCGAAGCCTCTCAAGAACTGAATCGAAAGCGATTACTATATTTCAATGAAAAATGAAAGATTCATGTATGTTCCTTGCTACTTTCCCACTTTCATCTGCTCCATTCAATAATAAATTATCAATTACACCGACAAAACAACAGCATATCTGTGCTGCAAGTGGAATCTTCCGATACAAGGCCGATCAATATGACTGATCTGTATTACTTTTACCTATAAGGAAGGTAATGGGCCATAAAAATCGTTCTTGGTGTTTTACCTAGAATCGATTATCCATTGATCTGTGGGAAAGTGGCACAATCAGTTAGAATATCGGTGTGGTTTTCCTGTTCGAAGGCAATTGATCGCTAGATATTTCTGTATGCCATTTAAATAGAGATCATCAGTTCAAGATTAATGACTCAATTTCAAGTTTCACTGAACGGGAAAGTGTTCATGGTTTCCACATTTAAGCAATAAATGGGCGTTCTTTCCAGATGGATGTTCACCACATTGGTCTAAAACAGTCTTTTTTTTCTTATTGAACCAATATTGACCTATATCGCCTTAGTTACCATGCTTCATAACACACTCATATATCCCAAAGGAAATATGAAACGTCAAATCATATTTCTTTCAAAATGTCAAATCATATTTTATTTCTTTATTCAGTAACAAAATGGAAACCGCAATTGTTGGAATTTCCACTAAAAGTATTTCCACCAGATACAAAGGAAGAAAAAATATCTTGATGATAACTATTCGTCGACGAGACTACAGTTTTCTTAAGAATATTCCGTGCAGCAGCAGTCTCGGACGATTCTCCCAAAACGGTCTTCAAAGATTGTGATGCTGCACATGGCTCTCCCTCCACACCTGCTATCATCTTCGCTACCTTATTTTTGTGCAGCATACTGTCAGCCAGATAGCCTTCTGCAACAGACGAACTTTTCCAACTACCACGCCTCTTGAGTGTTGTCATTGAGACTGATTATGTAAACTCAACCATTCAGCAACCTTACTTGGAATTTTACCAAAGGTATTTTTGCCGTCTGGTTGAAGAGTCACTTCTTATCTAACCTAAGAACGCCTTGCGGACGCAACGCCGAATACTCCCTCACTCTTCAAACATCAGAAGATCTGAAAAATTATCACTTGGACCACAAGACCCGATTCGAAGAATCCTCCTTGCAGATTGGCGACAAATTTTGTGTATTAGATTTGAATATAGAGGGTATTTCTAAGGACAGGGTGATTATATTTCTAAACTAGCAAAGAACTATGGTGCTGAGATTATTCTCCTTCAATAGACACAAACGGATACTAAAAAAATCTTCGTGAAAGAGGAACCATAAAAGATTATGTATTCATTGATTATCTCTTTAGTAAAATTTACGGTTTAGCTTGTTATGTTAAACAATCCTTGATTCACAATATCGAGTTAATCCAAAAAGGCGAATTTGAGGTGTTTCTTTATCTCTTTCAAATTTTGTATTTTTGTTATTCAGCTCTTTTTCTGTTTTTGTCTTTTTATTTCCAGATTCGGTGTGGGCAACTTGAAGAAGTCTCTGTTCCCATCAATAGAAAACCACTCTTGAAGAAAGAAGTCCCTCAAATATATTTCAGCTTATTTTTGTACTTTCACACTTAGGCGGGGAGTCAGGGTTTTTTCCTAGGCTTTTATGTGATACGCCGAATTCTATGACACCCCGTCACTAACCCCTGATCTATATGCTTTATTGTTTGCTAACTAAATATTGTAAGCCAAAAGTTCAATTTATTGAATATTCTGTTTATATCATTCTTAGTCTTTGAGACTTTGATTATGATTACCGACCCACGATCTTCGATATCTGAAGATAGCATATTCACCAACTCTTGTGTTCTGCAGGCGCCAAATATTTCCATTATTCAGGAAATCAAAATGAAACTTTTACCTTAAAAAAAAACGTCATTAGGAGCAAATTTCCTCCCTTAATGATGATGATTTTAGACCTATGTTCTTAATATTTGCTATTTTTGACAGGTAATAGGCCTAGGTAGAAATAAAACCAAATCTTCAAACAAGGCTTATACCCATCAAGAGTTTCATGTGAATTTAAAAGTCACCTATATCTCTCTGAAAAATTGTGTAGACTTATTGATTTGTTATTCTACAAGGTTGCAGAAAAAATATTGTACGCAACAAGCCCGAAAATGTTTTTTTTTTTATAATAGACTACCACAACTACCAGGACTCGTTTACGGTAGTCCTAGAATTTTGTATATTACTCCAAAAAACCCTATCTTTCGAACGTTAATTAAATTACTACGATTATTTTTCCGACCCAAATATCGACCAATAGAATTGCACCATTCGACATCACGTGGTACAACCTACATGGTATTATACTGATAATTTTTTGAAAATTTTCTCTGGTAGTTGCTATATATAAACAAAACATGATCCAGTCAAATTAAGCACACGTCAAACTGACAGGTTGAATTCAATTGTGAAAATTGGAGATTTTGCATGAAAATGAGTCGATTTGGAGTTTGTTCTCTGTCCACCATCGATAAAAAAGTCAAAGGAAATGTTCCCATTAATACGGAGAAGGCAAAAAAACAGTTTGGAACCAATTTACTACTTTTTGTACTGAGAGGGAATACACATTGAGTGCTGAAACGAGTGAAGCGCAATTGGCAAACATTATGGAAGATTACGCTTACAATATGAAGAAAATGGATGGAGAAGACTATAAGGAAGGTACAATAAAAACAATGTGGAATCAGACTGCCAAATTACTTCAGGAAAAGTATTTGAACGATTTCGACATCAAAATCAACCCATTTTCGGATGCTGCATTCAAGACCACTCGAGGAGCTCGTGATGCCAAGCGTAAGGCTTTACAATCTATTCCGGAAAAACGGAGGGCAAGTGCAGCAGCGTTGGAGGAAAATGATTGGGATGCAATGACCACTGTTTGGGACGAGGAAACTCCTGATGGCCTCCAGAAAAAATTATTCATGATAATATCAGTGGAATTTGCTTGGAGAGGTGGTGAGGGCAGCATGGCGTCAATACATCACTTCAAGGCAGAACAGCGAAATGACCGGAAAACAACTGGGAGAATTGAATACAATCCAATTTTCAGCAAGACCACACAAGGTGGTGATAAAAATTATCAGACAGCAAGTGGCTGGTGGAGAATCGGGAAATCCCTGACAAGTGCCCAGTGAGACTGTTCCAGAAATTGAGAGAGAAGAGAGATGTCAATATCAAGAGCGACAGACTATTCCTGACCCAAAATCCATTCTGGAATAAAGTTCCAGGCGCTAGGTGTTACAAGGATTCCCCAGTAGGCCAAAACACGATTTCAAAGTGGGTTAAGGAGTCAGCACAAAAAGCTGGGCTTGACCTTGGTAACAAAAAAATCACCAATCACTCCAGTCGTGCAACAGCCGTCTCCAATCTAGCGAAATCGGGCCTGGGAGAGCAGCAGATAATCAAAATAACTGGACATGCCAACAGTAACTCCATCAAGCCGTATCTCCAACTCGACCAGAAACACCACCAATTAATTGTCAAGAAACTGCGAAGGAGTGAGCCTACTGCAGAAAATGCCATCAACAGCATAAACCTCATGCCATCTACCTCTTCTGGGACCATTACCGATAACTCTGACTTGAAGAAAACATGCACCAATGTTTACAACAATTGTATTTTTAATTGCACTACTCTGATTCTTAATTAAATGTTGTTTTATTCATTATGAAATTCTTATTTGTTAACTGTACATTTCGTCTCATGGTGCAATTCTATTGGCCGACATTTGGGACAGAAAAATAATCCCCGAATACCACACGAGCCTTTAAAATTATCTGGTATTTCCCGATAGGTTCCTGCAAACAAATAAAATCGTCAAGTTTTTCAGGAAAAATCACTCGCGCTTCGCGCTCGTGATTTTTTAACTTGAAAACTTGACTCCTTCATTTGTTTGCAACGAACCTATCGGGAAATACCTGATAATTTTGAAGCTCTTGTGGTATTATAAGTGAGTATTTCCCACCTAGGCCCGATGTGTTCTTATGTATTTCATCTTTCATTATGAGGAGTGATGTCTTCGTGATATTGGATTTAAAATCAATATCTGATTGAAGGTCTGTGAATAGGTATATGTAGGTATACTTCTAATAGATACGTGGTGCAAGGTACGGCAAGGAAAGTTTTAACAACATTTTCTATTCGAAGTTCGTTTAGGAATAATCGAAGAATCCTTTTTTATTCAGAAGACGCTTCTTCAGACTATCACAATGATTCAAATCATTAAAATAACTGAATGAAAGTGAGAACATTCAAATAATAAAGATGATGGTACTGATTATAAGGAAGTTGAAATAGATTCTTGGTTTCATTAGGCCACCATTTTTCGTAAACAATTTACAATATAAAAAAAATTATCTTGATTTTGATTTACTCTCGTACGCCGCTGATGTATCGATTCTGAACCATTTTATTATCTGCGTTCATTTGCAATTTTTGGATTAACTTATATCTTCTGTTTCTATTTATATTGGTTGATATAATCATGAGCATCCTGAAAACTGAAAAAATTTTTGAATCTCCATCGTGTCCATGTAAAAAATGTTGAACGACTGATAAATTTTATTTTATGCAATGTATGAAATAGAAATACACTTTCAAACTAAACAATTCATTGCTTATCATACATACAACTTTAATCTCAGCCTCGGCGTCAAATTGTTTATCCCATTTTGACGTTTAAAGACGACAATATTCAACCCATAGTAACAAGGGTAAGTTGACGTTTATCCACTGAGTGAATTGAAGTTTTTTTAATTCACTGGTGGAATAAAATGTTCACCACTCACTTTCTGGAAATTATTCTTTCCACATCCAATGCACGTAAAACTCATTTTGAAGTATGTTTCTTAAAATTGATCAAAAAGTCTACATTTTCTCTATTATTGAAGTAAAAATTACAATTATTAAGATTTTGAAAATGGTACTGGAAACCTGCACCTCCTCCAAAGGAAACACGCTCAGTCGTTATAGTTCAGGAACTACGGTTTTTGTGACCCAACCAAGTATTTGTTCAGAAATATTTATTTTGTTTTGTAGTGAATCTTCAATATATCCTTCTGCAGCAGAACTTGAGCGCCATCCACCAGGTCTTCTCAAAACTGTCAACTCTGCCCCAGAATTTGCGATTAGGTTGCAGAAGAACGCCTGAAACTGTGTCCTGTATATTGTAACACTTCTTGTGCAAGGTCTTAGCAATTTCCTTACTACAGTCTATGGAAAACATAATTTTGATTTACCATTTTCTCTAAGAATACATTTTTTATTGTGCCCAAATCACCTTAATTTTTGAATATCGAGAGGTCAAAGTTGAGTATGTCAACCAACAATAAAAGGCCCTCGTGTTAATTTTGTGGTGTTATCTGTAGCAATAAATACTTTTTTTCAAACACACTCTCATGTAGACTTAATACAATAAAAAAAAATGCATGTAAAGCCCACGCAAAAAAAGTTATGGGGCTTCGAAGGGTACATTTTGGGTAATTTAGAAAAACCTAATAAAAAAATCATACCTCCGTAACCGTAATACTAAGGACCCAGGTTCCAAGACTGGAAAGGTAGCAAATGACCCTACCAACGCCCAAAAAAATTTGACGGCCCATGTGCTGAACACCCTGTATAGTCTAAGTATTAGTACCACACTGTCCCACAGTACGGGAGATGAACTCAAATCGGTGCTTTCCTTTATATGTATTTTCTATATTCATTGGATTTGGAGCAGAAAAATAATAGTTCCCATCTGAAAATGTTTTTTAAAACTAATTTATTGCAAGAATAATGAGAGATGGTAGTTTTTGCCCAAAAAATAATTAAATACAAGTTCCATTATCGAAAATAATCGTCATCATTTTGATAGTAGTGCAAAAACTAAATTTCTGACTCAAGTTTCAACAACTTTCATTGATATCTCGATCTCGAAGCCTCTCAAGAACTGAATCGAAAGCGATTACTATATTTCAATGAAAAATGAAAGATTCATGTATGTTCCTTGCTACTTTCCCACTTTCATCTGCTCCATTCAATAATAAATTATCAATTACACCGACAAAACAACAGCATATCTGTGCTGCAAGTGGAATCTTCCGATACAAGGCCGATCAATATGACTGATCTGTATTACTTTTACCTATAAGGAAGGTAATGGGCCATAAAAATCGTTCTTGGTGTTTTACCTAGAATCGATTATCCATTGATCTGTGGGAAAGTGGCACAATCAGTTAGAATATCGGTGTGGTTTTCCTGTTCCAAGGCAATTGGATCGCTAGATATTTCGTACGCCATTTAAATAGAGATCATCAGTTCAAGATTAATGACTCAATTTCAAGTTTCACTGAACGGGAAAGTGTTCATGGTTTTCACATTTAAGCAATAAATGGGCGTTCTTTCCAGATGGATGTTCACCACATTGGTCTAAAACAGTCTTTTTTTTTATTGAACCAATATTGAGCTATATCGCCTTAGTTACCATGTTTCATAACACACTCATTTCCCAAAGGAAATATGAAACGTCAAATCATATTTCTTTCAAAATGTCAAATCATATTTTATTTCTTTATTCAGTAACAAAATGAAACCGCAATTGTTGAAATTTCCACTAAAAGTATTTCCACCAGATACAAAGGAAGAAAAAATATCTTGATGATAATTATTCGTCGACGAGACTACAGTTTTCTTGAGAATATGTGTGCAGCAGTCTCGGACGATTCTCCCAAAACGGTCTTCAAAGATTGTGATGCTGCACATGGCTCTCCCTCCACACCTGTTATCATCTTCGCTACCTTATTTTTGTGCAGCATACTGTCAGCCAGATAGCTTTCTGCAACTTTTCCAACTACCATGCCTCTTGAGTGTTGTCATTGAGGCTCCCGCATTAGCAACCAATGTCGTGGATGTTAGTCTTCCACAATGGCCTGTATACGTTTTCGGATTATTTAAACCCAGCCATTCAGCAACCTTACTCGGAATTTTACCAAAGTTATTTTTGCCGACTGGTTGAAGAGTCACTTCTTATCTAACCTAAGAACGCCTTGCGGACGCAACGCCGAATACTCACTCACCAAACGAGTAGCACCCAGATCTACTTCATCAATTATAGTGTGTCATAGCAGACTTCAAACATCAGAAGATCTGAAAAATCATCACTTGGACCACAAGACCCGATTCGAAGAATCCTCCTTGCAGATTGGCGACAAATTTTGTGTATTAGATTTGAATATAGAGGGTATTTCTAAGGACAGGGTGATTATATTTCTAAACTAGCAAAGAACTATGGTGCTGAGATTATTCTCCTGCAAGAGACACAAACGGATACTAAAAAAATCTTCGTGAAAGAGGAACCATAAAAGATTATGTATTCATTGATTATCTCTTTAGTAAAATTTACGGTTTAGCTTGTTATGTTAAACAATCCTTGATTCACAATATCGAGTTAATCCAAAAAGGCGAATTTGAGAGTGTTTTCTTTATCTCTTTCAAATTTTGTATTTTTGTTATTCAGTTCTTTTTTCCGCTTTTGTCTTTTTATTTCCAGATTCGATGCGGGCAACTTGAAGAAGTTTCTGTTCCCATTAATAGAAGACCACTCTTGAAGAAAGAAGTCCCTCAAATATATTTCAGCTTATTTTTGTACTTTCACACTTAGGCGGGGAGCCAGGGTTTTTTCCCTTGGCTTTTATGAGATACGCCGAATTGTATGACACCCTGTCACTAACCCTGACCTATATGCTTTATTGATTGCTAACTAAATATTGTTAGCCAAAAGTTCAATTTATTGAATATTCTGTTTATATCATTCTTAGTCTTTGAGACTTTGATTATGATTACCGACCCAGGATCTTCGATATCTGAAGATAGTATATTCATCAACTCTTGTGTTCTGCAGGCGCCAAAGATTTCCATTATTAAAACAATCTTCAAAATTATGAATGTGAAAATCTTATCAACAGAGGATCTCAAATTGAAACTTTTACCTTAAGTATCAAAAACAAGTCATTAGGAGCAAATTTCCTCTATATATAATGATGATGATTTTAGACCTATGTTCTTAATATTTGCTTATTTTTGACAGGTAATAGATCTAGGATAGAAATAAATCCAATTCTTCAAACAAGGCCTATACTCATCAAGAGTTTCATGTGAATTTAAAAGTCATCTATATTTCTCTGAAAAATTTGGACTCATTGATTTATTATTCCACAAGGTTGCAGAACAAATATTGAACGCAACAAGTCCGAAAATGTTTTTTTTTATAAGACTACCAGGACTCGTTTACGGTAGTCCTGGAATTTTGTATATTACTCCAAAAAACCCTATTTTTCGAACGTTAATTAAATTACTACGAGTATTTCCCACCTAGGCCCTATGTGTTCTTATGTATTTCATCTTTCATTATGAGGAGTGATGTCTTCGTGATATTGGATTTAAAATCAATATCTGATTGAAGGTCTGTGAATAGGTATATGTATCGACTGCTGTTTACTTTTCGGCTACATCACCTGTCACTATGTCATAGACGTGCTTCGAAGCACCGCGATCGTATTTTGGAGCATTTCTTTCGACCAATCGACACGAGCCATTGTATCAGCATGGGATAAAATTCACAGAAAATTTTGGAAAACAGTCTGCTTACCTCTGACAATGTATTGAATATCCAGAAGGCGGCTATCAAAAACCGCCTCGGTGAAAAAACCATCAGTTAGGGTTTAAAGGATCGCCTCCTTCAAACATGATGGACATCAACTGATGAACACTCTCTTTGTTGAAAAACATGCAGCTCCTAAATGGACTTCATCGTTGATTGAATAAACATTCACACCATATTCCTGAAAAATTTAATAATTGCAAATTTGCAAAATCAAGATAGATATGCTTGAAAGGGAAAATGATTGAATGCTTTCGAAGAGCATGTTGTTAGACGAGATCAACACAATCTCGAGTGAAAAAAATTTGCATACATACTAATCTGATTTGAAAACCAGTATTTTTGCTCTAGATAAGAAATTGTGCAGGTAATTCTGGAATGCAGACACTAAAAGTGAGAAGTTTCTATTTTCCAACAAAAATATAATTGACAAAAGTGCTGACGTGGGGTCAGAAGCTTTTGTGCACTTCTTCTGTTTTCATATATGGAAAAAACCTAGCTTCTTTAAATGAGATGGTAGAATGCTGAATTTCAAGGAAGTCCTGGATATCGATAACCTTGATGTACTTTTGAGGATCTAATGCCCATTTGCACCGTTTTATGTATAAGACAGACTTAGCTAAGACGTGCCCTAAATTTGAGTTGGTCCTATCCTCATCTTTTGCTTGCACCGTACTATCACTGGTAACGGCTCAGTAAAAATTTGTTAACGAATGATAAATCTGGCAACGTCACTAAATCGATGATTTTGTCGATTTCTGTAGTTGAAATATTATGAGATTAATTGAGCTGCTAGCACTTTGTTGGAAGAAGAAGATATTTGATGACAATTCTTGATGTATTTTAACTTATAACGAAGTTTTAGGAAAGGAATAAAAACAGTGCTATTGCTATATATGTTTTAAAGATTGTTTAATTTTTTATTCTTAGCATGTAATTGAAAAGAAATAAATTTAATCTATTTGTTTATTAGCAACTTCAATAGAATTAAATGTGACAGTTTACTGATTACTATTAACATTTAATGAAGAAATTGTGGTGGTAAAATAACACTTTTGAGAGAGAATGAAAGTATAACAATCAAGCATTAGTCTGAAAGAAAATTTGTAAAGATGTTAACTCACAACATAAAAACCAAGGCCTCATTTTTATTTTGTAAACTTACAAAAATCCAGACTTTGTAAAAATAGATTATAAGCCCTTCAGGCACAACTGTTTTTTTAGTCCCTACGAGTTCCAATAGAATAACTATGATACAAAACCACAGCCATGGTTATAGTAAACGAACAAACTAGAAAACAGCATCAAAATTTATACAAAACTAAGAAGGCAAGGAGTTATTTTTAAGAACGTGGAAGCTTTTAAAATTCGTAATGATAATTTGAGATATTTCTGGTATCCCCTTAGCTAATGCTGAAAAACCTACAATAATTGGAGTTAAGCAAGTTCCTTGAATAACCATAATTTAATAAAATGCGAATCATTAACGTAATAGAACTATCAATCCCATCCTTGAAGAAACTTCAAATGCGACATAATAGACGTAGTTGTGTCATCCTGATTTTGATTTCCTTGAACCACAAGTGCAACATCTGGTTACCCAAGAAAACGCACACATGATTCTATGATTCCCATAATCCAAATAGTTCCCGATTCAATTCATGCCTCAATTACCAAATATTGAAAAACTATTCGTAAATTATGTGAGAAAATTATATCTGGATTTCTTAGAAGTCAATGTCGTTTATATCCGTTTGTGTCGGTTTGTATTTATTTCACAGTCGATGAAAACAATTTTGCAATTAGGAAGTTACGAACCGACAAGATCAGTACCGTTTGTTCAAGTTGCGGCGATAATTTTTCTCTTTTTGTGAGAATCCAGAAGATTATCTGTAACGAGTTGGCGTTAATGAACACAGGTCGAAAAGTAAACACTTAGGGATTTAATGACACATCCGAAAGAAGGATTTAATGCGACCTCTTAGTGTAGAATGCAACAGGATATGGAGTTGTCAGAGTTGAACGTTCTTTCAGAGTAAATATGAACAAAAATAAATTTTTTTTCTACTAACATTAAATAAAGTTAACAGCGGCTATCAGCTAAAAATGCGATGCGAACTAAAGGGTCTTTCAACAAGAAATCGCAATGAAATAATTAAAACCCACTATGAAAATGGCGATTCTGTTAAAATTACATTCCGTGATATTTATTTGCGGACAACATAATCGATCTTCTGAAATTTTGGCCGCTAAATTTGAGTCGACGGGCTCGGTACAAAATGTGCCGACACCAACGCATGTTCGACCGTGCCGTTCAAGTGAAAACATTGCAGCCGTGAGCCACAGTGTTAAAAAGATCCGAATTTGTTAATTTCTCGACGTTTTCAACAACTGGGGTTATCTCAAACCACCATATGGCCAATTTTGCATAAGGATTTGGCTTTGAAGCCTTATAAGATTCAACTAGTGCAGGAATTGAAGCCGACCGATTATTCACATCGCCGCAAAAATCATTTTTTCAGACGAAGCCCATTTTCACTTGTCAGGGCAAGTCCACAAGCAAAATTTTAGCATTTGGACTTCTGATTATCCTAGAGCGATTATTGAGAAGCCTTTGCATGCTCAACGTGTCACTGTATGGTGCGCTATATGGTCTGAGGCGTGATTAGGCCTTTTTCGATGAGGCTGGAAATGCGGTAACGCTCAATGCATCACGCTATCGCGAAATGTTAACAACTCAAATTTGACCTATCATTGATGACATGGATATCACTGACATGTAGTTTCAACAAGACAGTCCTACTTGTCATACAGCCAATGAGACGATCTCTTTATTGCAAACCAAATTTGCTGATCGCATAATTTCACGAAAGTCAGCTGTCAAATGGCCAGCCACCCCGTGTGATTTAACACCACTGGATTATTTTTCGTCGGACTATCTTAAGGACATAGTCTATACAGAGCCAATCGAATCGATTGCAGCCTTAAAACTCAAAATCTGTGATGTGAAAGCCGAAATAGATCCAACATTTTGCCAAAAAGTGCTTAAAAATTTTGATGAAAGACTTTACTGGTCGTGGTGGACATTTGCGAAATATCAATAATGCCGAACTTTTCTTTTTGTAAAAACAATAAAAATATGAATCATCGTCATCAACAGTTTTTTTAAAAAAAGGTTCCTGTTGAAAGACCCTTTACTTTTCTCAATGTTTGCGCGCTTTTTCATACTAGAACAGCGTGCTTATGTTTTTCCCAAATGCTTATAATTTTCGAATATCTAGCCGACAATGGTCTCAATCGATTGGGTTCGAGTTTCTGATGAAGAAGTCAGGGCTAGACTTGAATATGTCCGTCAGGCCGGCTGGATCCTTTCCATCTTCCGAAAAAAATGACCTAATAGTCGCGAAAATGGGTTTTTCGCTTTTTTCAGCCAAACGGTGAGTTTTATCATAAAAATAGCTCAGACATAAATTGTAGATCGTGCAATTATCTACAAAAATTGTCTCTATACTTTTTTTCGTGAGAGTCGCCGTTTCGGAGATATGAGCAAAGAAAGTTGTATGCTTCATGAAAAGCATACGTTTCCACGTCATCTGTGAGGTAGTGTACTTGACGCGATTTTTTTAACGTGGTTTCCCCGGTAGGCCTATTCCACGAACCGATCTGTACTAATAAATAATAAAAAAATTGTCGTTAATTGTAAAGAATGTGATAAAATTATTGGTCCGAATTATAATCATTTATTACATCTGTTTCTTCTTGTTCTTCGTCTTCTTCTTCGAGCTGAGTGAAAATAAACTCGTCCAAAAGTGATAGATTGGATGTCTCGTCGTTTATATGAAATGGGTCCTCTTCTAATGGAGATTCAGCATTAGAACAAAGCTGGCCTTGACAACTTGTACAGGCTAAGGAACAAAACAACCCAACTTTTTTGCAGCCACATTTGGCATTACATCCTTTTTTACAATTGCAAAAAATGGTGTTGAGGAGTTTTTCCGGTGCAGGTGGAAGTAAAGTTTGGACAGGTTCTAATGCATTATCAATCAACATCCAACCTCAGTCTTTTGGGTCTAATTGATTACCAAGCCACACTTGAACTTGATAATATACCCGAAGAAGATGTTGTTGTGCAGAAGCCGAGGTTGGAGGAAGAGAAGCCAATTGCACTTGCTTTGTGTTACGAGTATTTTTGACAAAAGACACGTAACGGAACTTATCAATGCAGGTAAGCGAATTCCATGAATAATTATGTCTTTTGGAGTAGACTTATTATTTTTAAAAACTTCGGCACAATCAAGCAAATCTTGTTTCTCAAACATTTTAAAAACAGACGTCAAGGTTGCACTGGCGTAGAAGGCAATGGACTTAGTTTCTTTTGAGTTAATATTGATTTTTTTTAAGTTAATATACCGAAAGAAAAAGAATTCAACTCGTATTACGACGCCAGTGACGAATGAACGTGGCGTACTTAAGCATTTTATGGAGCATACAACTTTCTTCGCTCATATCTCGGAAACGGTGACTCTCACGAAAAAAAGTATGGTGACAATTTTTGTAGATAATTGCACGATCTACAATTTATGTCTGAGCTATTTCTATGATAAAACTCACCGTTTGGCTGAAAAAAGCGAAAAACCCATTTTCGCGACCTTTGACCTTGAATAACTTTTTTGGGATTTTTGGGGACTTTTCACTCTTTCTTTCTAATGGTATCCTGACCATCTTTACCAATTTTCAGCTCTATGCGAATTTTGGTAACCTGGTATGTATACTTTGACCGGAATATAATCCCAAGAAAATATTGGTAAAAGCGAAACAAATGACAGATAGAAAGGGAGAAAATCAACTTGAACCCAATACAACACAAGAAAATATGCAACAAACTATAAAAAGCGTCACTTTTAGGTGAGATGTTTATCAGAAAAACTGAGAAGTATTGGAAAAAGGTATGAGGTAACAACCGCCTTCAAGATACAAGATATCATCAGGACTAATCTAACTGAAGTTAACCCTGATAACGAAAATCAAAGGACGAAGAACTTTCTACGACTTTGACTGTTTTATAATTTTTTCAACCTAACCCATCGATTATCTAAGACTTAAATGCTCAATTGGAAAATGTTCGATTTTCACACACCACAAAAACTAAACTTCGAACCTTTATTTTCAACAGGTTTCTTCATGATTTTTTCGAGTAGTTTTCTGATGTATATGATATTCCTCATTCAAGATGTGGAAGAGAAAATTTAAGCTCCCAAAACAAAATAGATATCTGAAGGTGCGAAAATTTATATGCGAGGAGTGTAGAAGAATTTGGTCCAGTAAATGAAGCTGTGTGATCAATATTGCAAACCATCCATTTTATCAAACAATTTGATTCATGAATAATAATTTCTATTGAGCACACACATGTTAATTCATAAATGACCATATAGAAATTCCACGAAAAATTTAAAAAAATTGTCTTTAAATGACATAGAATATTCTCACCCGAAATTCAATACCTCTTTTTTCAATGGGTCGAAAGAAAAATAACAAATTATTTACCAAAAAGCAGGTGAACTCTCTGATATACGTCCTCTTTGGTACAATCAGCCTTTAAATTTACATTAATGTCCAAAGGAACACAAGTTCGTGAAATAACCGCGAATCAAAAACTCACGAGATGTAATCCTCTTTGGTGACCACTTCTTCGCGTCGAGTACCCGTCCTCACCGACACCGTTCGCCTAGAACTGTTCTGCAAATTTCGAAGTGAATGCCTCTGGTTTGATAGCTATGGAACTATTACCATTTCCACCAAGCGGGCAACGAACCATGCAGATGTCAGATTTGCCGGTCAACCTTTATTTACCCTGCTGTTCATATATCAGTAATTATTGATACCATCATATCAACCATTCCTATGATTATGACACGCGGCCTATTACGTGATTGAGTGATGACTATGATTAACAGGCAATTGTTTAGGATGGTCTAACACCGGTAGCCTGTCATTTCTTTGCTTAACAGAAGCACGGGTTGAGAGTGAAAGGTTCTTCAAGACACAATGTTTGATTGAATGAGAGCAGGAACAATATCTAATGTCTGAGATATACTAGAATTCTTCAAAAGGAAAAGTGAATTTTGAATTCTTCTGAAAAATATTTATTCATCTAATCAACTCCGTGAACTTTGTACCGCCTTATAGTTGATTCTTCAATTTTTAACATTTTTTAACCCATCTTCTATTATTCGGCGGGCCTGCTCAGCGGGTTTTAATGGGTAATTACAAATGTATCTGCGGTTTTTTGTTAGTAGATGATGTTTATACTCATATTACGGGCAATACTAATCTGATTGTGTCTAACTAAAGCCTATTTGAAAGGTGACATTTTAAGCAACATTTTTCACGAAGACAGTTCTATACAGGGTCTTTCACGAGGAACCTCACCCATATTTATACGGGAAACTACTGAACGTATTTTCATGAAATTCAGCACTTATAAGTATTTCACGATGCTGATGAAATCTAAAATATTTTCAAGGCATGAGCACCTCCGGTTTTTCCGGAAATGACGTCAACTTACGTTTTTCAAATTAGAACACCATTTTTTTATTGCAGAAATAGATTCCTTAGAAAATTTCAAGTTATTTTGATGTAACATTTTTCAGTTTTGGTTGGAAAATTCTCTCTGAGCGGGAATAAGAAATCGAAAATAGAGCTCCGCTGAAACAAGAATAACTTCGAGGTTTTTGGATGGAAAATTTTCATTTTTGAGATTTTTCAAGATGTAAGATTGATGTATCCACTTTGAAAATCGAAATCGCGATTCATGATACAGGGGGTGAAAAAATCGCTTTCAAAGTTAGGGATGACAAAATCGTGAAAAATCAATTTTTTCTAATTAGAACCCCATTTTTTTATGGCAGATATTGAATCTACGTTAAAAAATAATGTGAGTGTATGCATCACACCCTTGGCCTAAAGTGGATATTTTCTGAGTTATTCACAAAAAACTGTTTTTCGTCTTGAATTTTCAGCTATTTCTTTTCCCTTCACGCCAAAAAGATTTTGCATTTATGCATTAGTTCTTGAAATATTCTCAACTAAGTATTTGAAAATAAATAGTGGTGTTTTCATGGCACTTAATTGTAGTGTTTTTTTGTGAAAAATCGACATTTTGAGCTTCAAAACAACAATGACACATTGATCCAATTTTGACGGAAATTATTTGAAACAATGCTGGAAATTATGTGGAAGATCAGATTGTGTTTCAGCAGGATGGAGCTCCTCCACACTACGCCTTACCAGTTCGAGAATATCTGGATCAAAGATTTCCAAATCGGTGGATTGGAAGAAGGGGTCCCACTGAATGGCCAGCCAGATCGCCAAATCTGTCACCACTAGATTTCTTTCTTTGGGGCCACTTGAAGAGTAAAATTCACTCTACACAGCCCGATTCCACAGAAGATTTAAGAAGACGTATAGTGAACGAATGTCGTCAAATCACATATAAAATTGTAATTGCTTGATTTTATAAATGTGTATATCATATTTATTTCATGCTCGTCTGAACAACTGCATAGTTTCAATTTTATTTAAATTTATTTATTACCTACTCCTTTTCAGATAATATTTGAGGGCTTTTAGCAAAAATAAAAAGGAAAATGAAAGTTTGGAAATTGGGAGGAAAATAGCAGAATTCGGTAAACTTCAATTCTTCAAAGACAAGAATGTTCCTTGAACACAAAGCTTTTTTTTTAACTCAAAGCGTTCAAAAGCTTTGTGTTGTAAGTCTAATGGTCAAGAAACTTTGCTATAAAAAAGTGAAAATCTAACTGAGAATAATAAGGCCATGGAGAAGATTAAAGAGTGAGGATAAAAGATAGAATTCCATACAGCGAAAAAAGACAAAAAAAATTAAATGACATCATCGAATGAATGGCAAAACTTAGGTGGTAATGGATGGTAGACGTGGCAAAGCTCAGTGGTCCTGGAGGATGACATTTTGGAGACCTATGGAAACAAAAAGAAGCATAGGAAGATGTGGTCGTTGTAGCATAAAAGCGCGAGAGAGGCGTGGAAAAAACCTATATTCTACACTGGATAAAGAGGGCTGATGGAGAAGAAGAACCTAATTTGAAAAGCTCTTGACCTTCCATCAGTACTTTTTCAATTTTTTTTTTGAGTTTTGCCTCCGAAAGTTAGTTTATGAAACTTTGAGATAATCAAAAATCACTATAAAGCTCATTGGAATTAGATAATTTATTATTCTGAAAATTTGAAGACATCAGCTCATTTTCTTCAAATGATATCGTGGGAATGGACCATCAAACTGGCTGATACTCACAAGATTTTATCACAAATTCTGCGTCGTTGCATTAATTCTCGGTGAGTGGAACGTATACCGTTGTACGTTCGTTTCAATGCTGATCTGTATTATGTGTTGCGGCTGTACATCTTTCAGGCGAATGAAACTTCAGTATGTTCAAAGTAGTAGATGGTGTATTCAATTTTTATTAGTCACCCGGTAGGCCATGGAGATTTGACTCATTTTACATTTAAATGAGGTATTTCAAAGGACAAGAGCGTAGTGATAGAATGAAATCAATTTATTGAATTTGTTTATGGTAAAGAGCTTTTTCAAAAAAAGAAAAATATGAATAAAAATAAGTAAGAATATGATAATTATGTCCCCCCACACACTGCAGTTCAGACCTCAGGTCAGTGCTTTCCTGAATTTTTCTGTTCTCTAATGCAATATACAGGGTGAGTCTTTGATCACTGCATTAATTTTAACCATAGGTTCTTGAAATCAAATGAAACACTTTTTCCCATACCGTTTTTCCATATTCAGCTGCGTTAAAATATTATAAGCATCTCAAGTTTTCACATTGGGCAAATAGCCCTCTGTAGTCCAGTTTAGTTTGAATGAAAATTACCTTCCACAGAATCCACTATTGAATCTGAATTGTTTGAAGACATTATTATCCCTCTAAGAAATGATTCACTCACTCATGTTTCATCAGATAATTATATCGATTTAATTCCTTTCAACTTCAAATTTAGCAAAAAAGATGAAGAATGATTTTTTCTGCAAAAAAGACTAATGATTCTAGGAAGTACAAGATACGGACCTTTAGTTCAAGTGATATTTTTTTTTCATGCAATTTAACCAATCTCTACAGTAGTATTGAGAAACCCACAAGAAATGGAGTAAATCTAGTGATGCCAAAATATGCATGACTGTTATCAAAAACCTTCTACAAGAGATCATTCCAATTGATATTGTGGTTTAAATATCAGGTGAAAATGCAATTTTTTAATGGAATTTCAACACCCTATATGCCAAATTTGGAAAAATGTTATAGAAAGAAAATGTTTCTATTCCTCTATAGGTTGGTACAACTCTAATATACCTATTTTCAATAATGAGAATCTCTTGTATCTTTTGTTAACATTTATTGATTCGTCTGGGAACTTCTATCATGCTATATTACCTTTTAACCTTGAATTCCCGTCTGATAAAGTAAATTTGCCTACATTCTCCATTGTATATCTTTATAGCACACCGCACCCCCATGTGTTATATCAAATGTAGGTGGCGTAGAAATGTTTGTTATCACTCCGAAGAGATGACTTGCCACCAAGGATATACAGGAATATGGGTTAGCGTGCCTGTGTCTCATGAATTAATTCAAGAATGATTTATATCTTTAACATTAGAATGGATACGGTATGAGCTATTTCTCCTCATTGTACTCTTTGTTTACTAGGAATCCGCCACGCCGTATCTGTTCTCTGCCCTAATTTTCAAAAAATGTTTTGTTTCCGTTTTGACAAATTAATAGCGATCGTTTGAAGAATATTGTCTGCTTGTTATTCGATAATTAAAAACATTTTTGGGGTGGTGTTTTAGATATAAACAAGAAAAGTGTTGACATCATTCAGAGATGCATTCTGAAAATAATAATATAATAATATACTTTATTTCAGGTAAAGTGTATACATATAATACAGGGAACACTAGAGATGAAACAGGGTCATAAACAATTTTACTCTCATTATATCATGTAGGTTAGAAAGTCTTCTACACTATATGGTTCAATTTTAAGTAACAGCTTGAAAATGAATTTCTTGTATTGTTGTAGGGTACATTCTCTTCCCAATTTATGTGCTATCTTGTTATAATATCGAATGCACCTATATGCAGGTCCTTTTTCGGTGAGGCTAAGTCTGTGATGCGGGAATTTTATTGCTGTTATTCTTGTATTATAATTACTTGGTGTTTTCTCTTCAAAGTAATGCATATTTTCAAAAGTGAAAATCAAGCATTCCTGAATATGTATAGCTGGTGCGGTTAATAAATCTTTTTTTTTAATATTCCCCTACACGACTCCATTCTCTTCAACTTCCAGATTCTACGTATTGCTCTCTTTTGCATCTTCAGCACTCTGTCTAAGTTATGTGAGCTACCATAGAACATGATGCCATACCTCATCTTCGATTCCAATACTGCTTGATAAATAGTTTTCATTGACATAGAGTCCAGGTATTTACTGAGTACCCTAAGTGAGTTGCAAAGTTTAATATTTGCTGTTGTTTGAAAACCTGAATGAGCTGTTTTGAATAGCACTGCATTCGTTTTTTCAGCTTTTTCAGCATTCATGCATAAACCATTTGCTTCAAACCATTCACCTGCTTGCAGTAGGGTTGATTTTACCAGTTTACTTGTTTCTGGGAATGTCTTGGCCATGACTGTGAAATTTGTGTCGTCTGCATAATTCAACATTTTGATACTCGTGTCATCAAATATAGTATATATATCATTTAAAAATATGATGAATATGATGGGACCTAAAATGCTTCCTTGTGGTACTCCTAGTGCTGTTAATTCTTCCTGCGATATTATTTGGTTCTCATTCAGAGAGATCATTACTCTTTGTCTACGGTTGGTTAGGTACAATTTAAACCACTTCAGTTCTTTTTCCCTTTTTTCCATCGGCATGTAATTTTTGTAGGATGAGATCATCGGAGAGGGTGTCGAGTGCCTTCGATAGTTCCAACATCAACCCATCCGTCACATTTGAATCTTCCAGAGTGCCTAAGATTCCTGAGATAAACTCAAAGATTGCTGTCTGTGTGGACTTTCCACTCGTATCCATGTTGTGAAGGTGATAACATTGAGATTAGGGATACCTTTGTTGTTTGAGCTTTTACTTCCTCCTTATTGTTTCTAGTGCTGGTTATATTAGCTCCTAAGTATTTAACGGCCATCACTTGTTCTATACTCTGCTCATAGATTGCGAGTTTACATCTTCTCAGTTCTTTGGATATTGTTAGATTTAGTTTTCTTGACGGATATTTGCATATTGAATTCTTCAGCTGTTTTTTGGAACTTACATAAAAGTCTCTGTAGGTTGTCTTCGTCTTCCGACACGATTACAGCATCATCGGCGTAGCATATGATTTTTATTTCTTTATCTCCCAATCGATACTCTTTCCCAGTTTCTTTAACTTTGTTTATAATTTCATCCATGATGATATTAAATAGGATTGGGCTTAGGCTATCTCTCTGTCTGATTCCGGTTGTCATAAGTATTTTATTGCTTAGCTTATTTACAGTTCTTACATATGTGCAGTTATTCTTGTTCAATTCGGCGATGGTCTTTATTACATTCGGATGAATTCTCCTTTTTTGTAGTAGGGGTAAGACGTCTGTTAACCGTACTCTATCGAATGCCTGGGCTAAGTCAATGAAATACATGAAGGCCACTTTATTGAACTCAATGGCTTTCTCAGTAATTTGGCGTATTATAAATATTGCATCTATGGTAGACCTGTTCTGTCTAAAACCCTGTTGTTCTTCACATATTCCGGTTAGAGATATTTCTTCTGCTAAGATCTTTGTAAACAGTTTCAACACAGCACTCAACAAGCTAATACCTCGATAGGTTTTAGGGTCTGCTTTCTCTCCTCTTTTGAAGACTGGTATCATTATGCTCTCCTTCCACTCGGATGGTACAACCGTACAACCTTGACAGTGAGTATTCTATTGAAGGAGATCTGTAATTCGGCTAATATGCTTTCACCTCCATATTATAGTTATGGCATATTAATGAAATTGCAGTGAAATAAGGTAAATTCTAGTTGCATAAAATATTGAGTGCACTATTTGAAATAAGACTACAAACAGTTCCGAGTAAACTGGATGTTGTAGAGTTCGACAATATATTAAGGAGGAAGATCATTCCCTCGAACCCCATAATGCACATTTTCATCTCAAAATTATAGTCAGTTATTTTTAAAGGTTTAATAGGGCATCTTTTTGAGTCACCTAGAGTATTACTTTGTTCTGTGATTCATGAATATTCTTCATCTAACTCATCAATCGTTAAAATACGTCCCCTGCCATTATTATTCAATACTGCAAATATTTAGAATAACTCCACATTCTAGTGGTAAAATCAGCCGTTATACCTTCATTGATTTACATTTATCACGTTTTAATTTTCCTCGAAGCGAAACTGAATAATTCCAGACATTTTTCTGATATTCAGTTTACCTCCTAGAAGGCCTCAAGGAAAGTAAAGCAGGAACAGATAAGTGCTAATATTTCTGTATGAATAAACCATTAGAGTACCTATGATTATTCATATACATTTCCACAACATGAGTCTCTCTAACCAACTACCATTAATTTATTGATAACATTTTCCGCAATGATAACCTAATAAATACATTCTCAATAAGCTACGTGCATAACTTCTAACTACTGAAATTAACAGAACGAATTGGATACTTCCATTTTTGCACGCCTATTCCTTGTGGAAAACAATTTCGATTCAGAATTACATGACAGGCGACTTTGTAAACCAGGTTGTAACTTCCAAACAAATTTAGGAGACTGATTTCGAAGTTTTTAAAAATCATATGAGCTTAATTTGAAGTTTTCCTATATTAGAACAGATATAACTTGATGAATTCTGAAAGTCTGAATCTATAAATAATCAGCTCTATGAAGACAAGAGTTGACTTTAAAATGTCCTGACAGAAACTACATTACCAATTTCAACGGTCATCACGTACCTAAGTATACATATGAAATGAGCGTTTTTTTGTGAAAATAAAACACTAATTATCAATGGGAAAGTAAAAACTTTTCATTCAAAATATTGACCATTGTTTTCTACATATTTTGACCAGTTTTCTGGCAATTTGTGGATACCACGCCAACAAACTTGTTAGTTTTTTAAAGCAAACAACCAGACACCCAATTTTCGAGCTCCTCGTAGGAATCAAAGTGCTGCTCAGACAATGTGTGTCCCATCGATGAAAACAAATGATAATCGGAAGGAGCCAAGTCTGGTGAATACAGTGGTGGAGTAGCAGTTCCCAGCCAAGCGTTTTGATTGTATCCTGAACTGGTTTTGTTTTGTGTGCAGGTGCATGGAGCAAAATTACCTTGCCGTGTCTTCTGGCCCATTCTGGTCGTTTCTCAATCAATGATTGGTTCAAATTGATCATTTGTTGCCGGTAGCGATCAGTATTAACGTTTTCACCAGGTTCTAAGAGCTCGTGGTACACAACACCTTTCTGGTCCCACCAAATACACGGCATAGAGTTCAGTCGATGTTGATGGTTGTCTCGGATTAAAAATCCGATGCAAAACCATTTTTTTCGTGTCTTTGAAGCTTTTTTTCGGGTTTCCATCTGTCTATCATTCAATTCATGTGCACCCATTTTCCACACTTTTGGATCTTTCCCATAGCTTTTCAACGATCAGAGATTGTTTGTTGTGCAACATTCAACATTTCTGCCAATTGCTTCTGATTCAAGGTGCAATCTCCATTCAATAGGTATTCTTTGCAATTCGGAGTCTTCAAACCTTTTTGGTGGTCCAAAGGATTGCCCAGTTATGATGAAATTGTTTCTTTAATTACTGTTGATACTTGATACCTAATTGAATAGAACTCCCACTATTATTTTTTTAGATATGCGTGCAAAACATAACGAAATCACGTGATGCAAAACACGCAAAGCTCAACAATTTGAAGGGTGCGGTGATATGCCTCCCCAAGTTGTCCATCATCATTGAATGCTGTTAAATTCCCGGAATGAAAAAGTCCATCATTATTCTCCGCATATTAATAATTAATTCTAATTCAGTTTTATCATTAACTACACAGATGTAAGAAGAACTGAGCGTTTTTCATATTCCATAACATTTTACTCATACATTGAATACTCAAAATTACTCATATAATATTCGCCAGATCTCGACGAAAATGTATGCATATATACAGGGTGTCTCAAGTTCGAGTGCCTATTAGACGTTTCTGGAGAACTAGACAAATTTGAAATCTGAAAATTGGGATTATGATATTGTTCGAAGTTCTCTACAGAGCTAAAATATTTTCGAAGCCCAAAAACTTCCGATTATACAGGGAGTGAAGATAAATTCGATGAACAAATTTTTGTTCAAGTTTTCCATTCCTGGTATGATCGAGTATTCAATAGTGAATACATTTCTGTTTGGATTTCAAATAACTCAGAAATTATTGAATTTAGGAGCATAATCATGTGAGAAAACTATCATTATTTTTGACCGCAGAATCCAACAAAATTATAAAAAAATAGGGTTCTAATTTGAAAAACAGAAGTTATGGCCAATTTAAGATCACAATTTTCAACACAAAATTTGAAACACCCTGTGATGATATTTTGAAATCCAAAAGATGCATGACCTTTTCACATCCTTCCTCTTCGATGTTGTAAAAACGGTTTACGCTCAGGATATTTAAAATAAGAATAATGAACATATTACTGACTGAACATATTTGACTTTTTTCCAGTTTTTTTGGATATTTTGAAAACTATTCGATTCAATACAATGTATTCACTATTGAGTACTCGTTCATACCAGGAATGGAAAACTTGAAAAAAAATTTTTTCGTCGAATTTATTTTCACACCCTGTACAACCAGAAGTTTTTGGGCTTCGAAAATATTTTAGCTCTGTAGAGAACTTCGAACAATATCATAATCCCAATATCCAGATTTCAAATATGTCTAGTTCTCCAGAAACGTCTAATAGGCACTCGAACTTGAGACACCATAGAGGGAATTAATATGCTGCATTTCATTATCGTAGCCTATAACCACGATAATATATACGAGTTTTTTTATGTGCCGAATTCACAGAAATTCATGAATTATGTTTGTTGCTAATTTTACCATACCATTCAAGAGTCCGGGAAAAACATCGATCAAGCGAGCAAAATGTCCAGACCTAACATTTCGTAAATTTTTATCCAACACGTATACACGTATAGGCGTAAAAGTATAGACCTTTTCAAAATACAGATATATCTAGAAAAGGAACAGCTCATGAAACCCAAGACTCTCGAATTGTAGCCTTGTAACTTCGCCCATACATAAACAGCTAATTGTGTCACTTGGTGTCATATTCGCAAAACAATCCATTACTAATTAGTATTCTCTAGAAGCCAATGGTCAATTTAGGAGGACGTGTCATATTACCCTGATAACAAATTCATGATAGCGCATAAAAATATTCCCATAGCGAACCAAACAAATTGAACCTGCTCAGGGTTTCATTTAAAATTTGGCAATGCCGAACACCTGAACGAATATGATATACCATCCATTTTCGATTTGAAAAAAAAAGGGAGAAATTTGTAAATTTCATTTTATTCATCCAAGATATTTTCAATAATGCACCTTCCCCATCGAAAATCATAGAGAAATTGATATATTTATTCCAGTATGCTCTTGTCTTGTCGCAGCTGAAACTAATCGTCAAAGCAATTATTATAGAGATCATCTTTAAATTAAGTATCAAAAAGTACCACTTTTCCTATTCAGAACATACAGAGTTGATGGGGATGGCACAGGGTGCAATAAAACCTTCAAAAGTGCATAAAAATTTGTTCTTAGTGGAACAAGAATTGACCTGTTTCAGGATATCGTTGCTCTTATGACAAAATAATTTTGAAGCACAATGTATTCAGACTAAAATCTCAGACATACTTCTCCGAAAACTCGAGTATATTACGAAACAAGATACATAGGGGTGACAGGGTTCAGGTTATTCCACCGTGCCTACCCCTTAGGGCAACAATAGACCCTAGTCTAGCATCTTGTTTCGAAGAATACATGTTGAGTACTCTTTTCCCATTATTGACCTTGATCCTTCCTGGAAGTCCTTATCTATAAAGCAATATTCCAACGTAACAATGGATTTCTGCAGATCTCGCTGATATGGAATGTTCAAACTATCATATAACCTTCTCAATTTTGTTTTTGTGGTATCATAATAAGGTGAATGTAGAACAATAAGTTTAATTAGTATCATAAAGGAATTTATAATTACGGAATATGATGGCGTCCGACCTGTATCAATGAACCCTAGGGTAGGGATGCCCAATTTGTAACGATATGTCGATATACGATGTTCGATCGATATAAAACGACTCTTTATCCAATGCCATACTCAACCGAGTCACACAGGAACTTCACGATAAACTGAATGATGAATAAAACAATACAATAATTCGATGAACAAATTTAAAACATGAACAAGGGCGAACAGAATCCCTGTAAAATTGCCAAGGCGCTCAGAAAAACCTCTATAGGAACAGCAGCTAATGAAAAACAAAAAGCCGACGTCTTTGCAGAGCACATGTGTAAAATTTTCAAATTTCAAACTGCTCCAAAACGATTCTGATGTAATTCTAACAAATAAATTTGAAAAAACATCGGTTGCTATGGACTCCTTTATTTAGAATACAAACAAGATAAATTTCGCGTTGTCAAGATGATATTATTGGTTGAAAATGGAGAAACAATGGAGTCATAGCAACGTTGAATTTCCACTGATTTTTTTTGGGAATCCTACTGCTCTCATGGGAATTTTTGTACATGAGTGAAATATTCGTGGAAACCTATTTTCAGATGCTCCTAACTGCTGAACTATTCGACGGATTTGGCCCGATAACGAACTTGACCGGGATATTTGGACAGTTTACCTGTTCTGAAAATTGGAAAACTCTAGCTCATCTATTTCGGAAGATAAGAGAGTTTACGGCTGGTCGACTACTAACGCATTTACCCTTGTATCAGCTCGATTTATCTCATACTCGTTGTATAGATGGCACTGCAGGATGCGTTATATCGATAAATATATCGATATTTTTTGTTCATGGACATCCCTGCCTTAGTGACTCACGGGGATATTCAGGAGCTGAAGAAAAAATATGAGTCAACAAAGTGAATGCACCTTAGGATCGGTCACCTGGATGGAATTTACGTTCGGTCAGAACAAAACTTGTTCGATTTTATGAAGTTATGAAGGCAGTAAGCGATTTCTTGATAACCTACATTCCTACCGATATCGACTAGAATGTCGATCAGAAAAATGGCAATTTCGATGAAACCGAACGCCAGATATTATATTCAGCGAGTGAAAATGTTGGGCAAAATTTATAACTACGTTGTTCAATGTCTTCAAGCAAAACGGTTAAAAAGATTGAATTCAGCTCTTGTAAAAAATATTGACATTTTTATAAACAGACTGAAGATCAGAATTTTTTCATTGCAAAAAGGTTTTTTTTTCATTTCAATATACAGGTGTCCCGTAATTCAATGTCAAGCGGTTACTTCCTCTTGGAGAAAGAATTTCTTCAGATTCAATATATTAGCATGCTACATTGTTTCCTTCAAGAAAGTATCAGCTAAAAATGTATAATTCGTGTCCATAAATGTGTAAAACGTAAAAATATTGAATTAATTCAATATTTATTGAATCCTCTTCAGAATAGGCTCCATTTGAAGCGATGCACATGTACCAACGTTTTTCGAACCATGGAAACATTTTTTCCTTGAATTTTTGGACGTTATAGTTGATTGAAGGGGTCGACGGTCTTTGTGAACGAGGCAAATCTTCGACGATCTCCAGACCGTGTTTGAAGGCTTTGTACCTTTTGTACACTTGAGTTTTCGATAATAAATGATAATTCTCAACGCGGGATATTTAAACGAGAATTTTGGGATACTTCTATGTATATCATGGACGTACTCTTTATTATAATATAATGTCATCTATGGTCGTACATATTTCTGATAGGATCGTATCACAGTCTATGCTGCAAAGCTGATCTATCATGAGGGATTTAACAAATTTCATTTCACATGCTGGTGAAAATAAAGTGTTAATAAAAAGCTTATCCATCCTCGTGTTTTTAAAGCGTCCATTTTCAATAAACGAAACAAATATTACACCTACCTATTGTTATCTGAAACGTGAAAATGATTCAATTTTGTTTCCCAACCAAGCAGAATTTTTCGAGGTCATTCCGAACTATTTCACTTTATGATAATTTCTTTTATGTTGGAAAAGTTTGAATGACCCGGTAGACATCAATGTCAACCACAAAATGAGTCTTGTTTGAAAAGAATATTAGTAAATTATGAATGGTTGTTTATCTTAGACCGAATTTCCTGTGCAATGAATATGAATTTGATATCTGTTTTTTTGTTACTTCTTATTTTCGTGTAATTCATTTCTGTCTTATGCTCCTATCAATATAGTAAACGAATCATTAGAAAGGTTGGTTTGAAATCTCGTGGAACGTCATCTTATTGTCAAGCAGAAAATTGAAATATGTATGCCATTCTGATTTTATTTATTTTTCATATGAACCCACTAAGAAATTCACGCCCGAAAATGATTTTTAACACTGTTATATTAGCTTTATTTGTATGTATGTATGTCAGTTTGTAATTATACTTCCAATGCGTTCGTTGGCCGAGCAGTCTAAGGCGCACGTCTTCTGGCTCTTGGTTTCATCGATCGTAGGTTCGATTCCCGTCCTAGCCGAAAAAATGTTTTTCCGCCATATTAGAATTAAGGGCTTCATTTCAAAACCTTCATGAGTGAGCTGTGCATGTGTGAAACATTGGCCTACTTTCCTACGTGCAATCATAACTTAATGATTACCATTAATATTTTTATGACAGTCACTAAAATGTAAAAAATAAATATAGTTTAAAAAAATTTTTAAAATACCCTTATGAAGAATATTGGGCTAAAAAAGTTGGGAATAATTTTAAAAATCAATTTATGACAATAGTATATAAAACATACTAGTAAAATTCGTATATCAAGCGCCCCACGCTTCTTTCTTAATTTTATTAGTATGTTTTATATACTATTGTCATCAATTGATTTTTAAAATTATTTCTAACTTTTTTAGCTCGATTATGACAATAGTATATAAAACTTACTAGTAAAATTGAGAAAAGAGCTTGGGGCGCTTTGTGTCATAATTTTCGTATATCAAGCGCCCCACGCTTCTTTCTCAATTTTATATACTTTTGTCATAAATTGATTTTTAAAATTATTTCTAACTTTTTTAGTCCAATATTCTTTATAAGCGGGTTTTTTAGTTTTTTTTTAATTATATTTTTTGTGGACTCACGCTCGTTCTGTAATATTGTTATACATTCCATTTTTCAACACACGACAAAAATAATTAGGTCTAAAACTTCATCTCCGACTGTGCAAGACGTGATTCTGTGGCCAGTGATTTTTGTTTATAGAAATTCAATATCGTATAATATGCAAATAGTTTTTTCAACAATATTGTACTGATAATTTTCAAGTTTTGCTATGATGGCTAACGGTGTCGTCAGTGGCGTAACAATAGGGTTGGCAAGGCTGGCAAAATGCCCCTTAGGGCCCCCGGCCTAAAAGGCTGGGAGTGCAGGATTTTTTTATATTGTATTATATTTTTCAAGTTTGGCTCAAGATCCAAGCTGAGACAATTAAAAATCATGATATAATTTCAAGTTAATTAAAAAAATATGTAGAAAAGCACTACTTTAGGTTAAATTCTGCACGGTTGTTCTGAAGTATTTATCCGGAACTCGAAACAAGGCTCACAAAGATTGTGAAAGAACCAAAACTTATATTTTGAATTGAAAATAAGCATTCTAGCTTTCCATTTATAATTATTACGATTTTTTGCTCGAGATATATTGTTTCGGGAATCCACTTGAGGACTTATGTCAACTCCTGAGGATTTTGTTCTACCAAAGCGATTCATGTTTTTGATATTTCTGCTATACCAGATGGTATAGTTACGTCACTGGGTGTCGTGGAACTTTTCGTCGATTTTTTCAGATACACAATATCAGTACACATTATACATGGTGTTTAAAGATTAAGCGCTTACTAAACCTTTATGCGTAGCTGGATAACAAATCTGTCCAAAAATATCTGGTTGCAGCAATGTGTTGTTTGGATTCAACTATTTCAATATAATTCTTCACGGAACCGTTCCACAATGAGAATCAAGTGATGAAGTGATAACTTCTCATGAATTCGATAATTACTAGTAGTTTAACAAGAGCGCTAAAGCTATTTAACCTCACGTCACTGCGTACTGAATTTTTCATCAATTTTTTTTTAATTTTCGTCCCTTTTTTAACCACCGAGTATTCGTATTAACAAACCAGATTGACTAGATCGTTAAGTACATGAGTAGATACCATGAAAAGTATTCAATAAATGTTTGGGGTAAATCAAGAATCACGAATGTTTTTCCAAGATGACTAACCGAAATCAGAAAACTTGTTTCTGATGTCATTGAACAATTTCGTTTCCGGTTTATTTATGGTTTAATTAGGCAAAATCTCATTCTCTGGTTTAATACGCTTGTGAACAGAAACAATCGATTTCATAAATGAAATCCAGGAAATACTAACAGTTTCCTATAAAATATCAATTGGTATAGGAAAATTAATCAGTTCGGATAAAACCCAACATTAACAATAACCCTTCGCAAAATTCCGTTACCTGATACAATTTCTTTCTTTAACTATGACTGATACAAATTTTCCCGTCTATATACCTGTCAATATGTCAGTATGAAAACAATTTATAACAAATATTCAGGATTAATTGCCAGTAAATGCGAAAAAAGTCAACGTGAAGGTATAACCTTTGACTAATGACTGAAAGTTAAGCATATTTTGAAACTCTCATTTGCGCGCAAATTGATCAAACCACAACTTTTCCAATAAACAAAATCGAAAAGCGATACATCTCCATAATAATGTAAAAATTGTTTCACACAAATATTTTTAAAATTTATATTTTTCCTTATTCTTTATACCTGTTTATAACTCGGGGAAAACTGAGCGGGAATGTTTCATACAGGATTCCCAGAGTCTTCCCCAAGCAATTTGCATAGCAACAGACGAATTGAATTTCATTCAACAGCGTCCGTTGTCATATAAAGCTCACCGCACACCGTGTTGACTTCCTTTCCCATTGTCTGTGAAGTCGGTCTAGCCCCATTTAATTTTAAAAAAATGCACCTTCTCAATTTTCAATTTATTTCAGACCATTCACAAGATGTATAAAGAAAAAAAAGGAGAAAAGCACTGACGTGTACCATCTATGTTTCAACCGATATCATGTAATTTCATTAATATTTGTGTTACATCGACTATTAATGTTTATTGCAGCATTCATGAGTTGTTACTCAATTAAATTTTTTCAAATATTATAATTCCATAATTTGAAAACTGAATAAATTTATTTCTGGTGAACTAAAAAGTAACCTCAAATATAAGATGAGGTTAGATTTTAGAATATCAACCGATTTCAAAGTAGCAAGTTCATTTGTTCCGTTGCGGCATGTCACAAGTAAGTTGTAATCAAGAATTGTTTAAATTAGTGTTGATCGAATTTTAATGCCTGATGAGAGAAGTGTTGTACAGAGATCTTGAAAACACATGTGTCGTATTCTATTTCATTGTTTGATTATTTTTTTTTAATTGTTTATTGTTATGATAACAATGAAAAATTCTCTTTTATTCATCAAAGAAAACAGTGTCTTCTAGAATGAATAAAGGTATAATTTATACTTTCAAGAAGTGTAGGACTATAATTGTCAATTTTAGATATTTTTGGTTTATTTGCACTCTCAAGAATAGACTTGTTCAATTTAATAATGTTTCCGGATTCTCTGAAAACGTCAATGATAAAGAAACCTGATTACAAGAAGAGAAATGTGAACAAACCGAGTAACTGTACAAGCCTATCAGCATTGTCTTCGAGAAATTTTTTTTGCTTTAGAATTGGATTCAGAGAGGCTATTCTTCCAACGAATAAAGGATTAACTCTTCATTCCAGAGCTATCTCATAGTCAGGTATCTGAAAATTAGTGTACCTAAATAAAAATAAAAAAACTTTAACGAGATATTAAAACCATTAACCTATTCTGAAAATAAGGACACTCTAGTTCATCTTCTTCGAATGATGAGTTTACAGACGAACTGCCAGACGGACATACTCAATTTTAACCACGGATTCGTTATCAAGAAGTCCAACCCAATCGATATCATTTTCGGTTCAATATTTAAAAATTGGATCGTATGAATACCTAATCGAATATTTTCAAAAAAGGATTTTAGAATATTTGCAAACTTTTCTAGCCTGAAGATTTTTACTACACTAGGTTCACAATTCTTGATTTCTTTCGAATATTGATCCTTTTGATTGAGACACCAAATACATCCTGAAACGTTACAAATTCTTCATTGGTCACAGATGAGTAAGACAGTGTCTGCTCTTGATTATTTTAGAGTCTACCCGTTCCTTTCTAATAGGTAGTTTCTCCATGAAATAGAATTAAGTAATAGAATTTACAAATTTATATGATTTAACAAAAATGTGAATCATGTGCACATTCCATTTGCTCATGCAGTGGAAAAAAATATTGCACATGTAAATAATGGTAACTTCTAGTTAACGGCACGAAATTGATGGAATAAGATCTTTACTTTCCCTAAAAAATATTATGTTGAGGAGAAAGAAATCCATTATATTTGTTAATATTTTTCGCATCTGACCAAACTTTGATTCTTTGAAAAGAAGAATTTATGTTTTAGCAAAACATTTCTGTCATTGTTTTGACTGAACGAAAAGCACCAAAGATGGAGGTGAGCAAAGAAAATATTCGGCTTGATATTTAAGTGCCTCACGAGTTGTCGAAAAAAAAATGATGGGATGGGATGGTTACTAGTGACGAGAAATGGTCACATACAAGTCAGGCCGGTGAAGCAGCTCAAACGGTTGCCAAACAAGGATTGACGGCCGGGAAAGTTATGCTGTGTATTTGGTGAGATTTGAAAAAGGCTGCTGCCCAATGGCCAGACGCTTAATTAGGATCTCTACTGCCAGCAATAAGACCGATTGAAAGCAGCAATTAATCTGAAGAGACCATAATTAGCAAAAAGGAGAGGTATCGTATTCCATCATAACAACGCCAAGCCTCACACGTCTTTGATTGCCCATCAGCTTCGGGACTTTTGTTGGGAGGTTCTTATGCATCCGCCTTTTGATACAGATCTGGCACCAAGCGATTATCAATATTTTTGTTCATTTCTAACGCTCTTGGTGGTGTAAAATTGTCCTCAAGAGAAGATTGTGAAAAATTTTATTTATTTCAACTCAAGGAATGGTTGTAATTATGTTAAATAAAGCCCCAAAATTAAATGAATGGATTTCTTTTTCCTCAACCTAATATTTACCTCGAAATATTGTATATGTGCCGAACATCGAAAAACTATAAAACACTAAATAATTCGTCGCCACTAATACTGTTCAAAATTGATGTTTTATAACTTAATGTTGCTGAATAAAAATAAAATATCTCACCACTGGTATAACATTATTCAGTATCTTCAAATGAAGCGTAAATTTCTTCTTAGAAAAGCAATACAATAGAAGCAGTTATGAGGTTGATAAAGATTAACAATTGTGTTAATCCCATAAAATTTTCAATTCAGTTTTGCCGATACAATAGACAACCTCAACAGTAATTCGTTAAAAGTAATCGCGGAAGACTTCGGTAAATTCATTACGAAATCAAAACTCAATAAAGAAGAGAACTGCGCTGACCAATTAAATTACTCACGAAATAATTCAATGCAATAACATTCTACAGATCATTCAACACTATACTACATCGTCCAATGAAATCGCTCAATTTTGGGAATTGTAATATTACTTCAATTGAGGAAAGTGTGAAGAAAAGTGTACCGCTTAATACGGAGAAGTCAAGATCCTACATTTGGAAGCAATTTTAGAATTCTGTGCTGCCCGGAAATACCTTGTAAATGGAAAAACAAGTTTGTCAGAGCTCAATATTATTATGCTAGACTGGGCTTTCAATATGAAGAAAAGAGATGGATCAGACTACAAGGAAAGTGTCTTAAAAACCTTGTAGAACAATACTGCCAAACAGCTGCAGGAAAAATTCTATTCCGAATGGGGCGTTAGGTTCGATCCATCCACAGACGTGGCTTTTAAAACGGCGCGGAATGCACGAAATGCCAAGAGGCGTATTTTGCAAGTGGGCCCTGAGAAAAGAAAAGTTAGTGCCAAGGCGCTGTCTTTGGAGCAACACAAAAAGATGGTCAACTTATGTAAAGAAGATAATCCAGACGGTTTGAACAGAAAATTTTATTTTATTGCTGCATTGGAGCTTGCTTGGCGCGGAGGAGAGGGTTCATCATGCCTAATTTCGCATTTCCAATTCGAAATTGAAAACGATGGTAATCCCACGGGCTGAATTGCCTACAATCCGATATTTTCTAAAACAAGACAAGGTGGTGCCCAAAAATGTGCGGAAACGAAATGGCTGACTCCCAATATTGAAGAAGATATTTGCCCGGTGAGGTTATATAAGCTACTTGTATCCAAAAGAACTGCAAACATAACCACTGAAAGACTATTCCTTACTCCACATAAGAATTGGAAATATGTTTCATGGTTCAAAAACTCCCCAGTCGGTCCCAATACGATAGCTAAATGGACAAAAGAATCGGCAGAACTCATTGGCATCAACAGAACCAAGTTGTCGGTAGCGACCAGTATTAGTTCTTCATTTCTCACATCAAAGTCATTATTTCTGAACCGTTTAAAGCATCTTTTGCATGTTGCTTCTGATAGAGTATGATCACCATATGCCTCGACAAGCATTCGATGCGCTTTTCTTCAAATGATAACAAAAAATCAATGCTTTCCGCAAATCATCACTCTGTGGTAAAAATTCAACACGATGAAAAAATATTATGATGTTGTCTATTCAATGACTTGATGTATACTAAAAATGTTTCACAGATGTCATAACAAAAAAAAATAAAAGCTCGTTCAGCACATTTTCATCTTGACGCCCATTTCATATCGGTATACCTGGTAGTTCACAAAACCCTTAAAACACCTCAAATATGTAATTAGACTACTTCTTATCGGTTCAAACATATTAATCACAACATACATCTGTTCATATTAGTGAGACGGATTTTCCCCCTACGGTATGATTAATATCCGTTGAATTGATTTGTTCAGGTGCATAGTTTCCTCCTTCAATAAATTCTGTTTATTATATTTATTGATACACCGCCAAATACAGGGTGCTCCACAACGTCAATATAACCTGGTATCGACCGAGAAGACAATGTATATCAGTTATGAATGTGACAGAAGATACCACCAGGGCTAATTTAACAAAAGTTAAAATTGACAACGACAATCAAAGAACGAAAAATTGCATATATGAGTTACTATGCGAATACGGAAGATCTTATAACGGAGAAACAAAACGCCCGTTGAAAGTGAGAATACAGGAACATCAGAAGTGATAGACACCGATAGATCCAAATTGGTCCAACACGCTGTTGATGGAAATCACCTGATAAAATGAAAAAAAACATCATATCCAAAAAATAGAAGCCTTGAAGAAGAAAAATCAAAGAGGCAGCATTCATGAATATCGATCTCAATCCAAATTGAGATGCCGGAAGTTTGGAGGTCAATTGTTCGAAGTAACTTGAAGAAGTCTTCAAACAACAGATAATTCCAATTTTATACAGATTTTGTTGTGTATCTACGATTATTTGACACCTCTAAGTGAAAATTGAAAAGTTGTGAGCTTTTTTAAAATATGGTTTTTACCTAGAAAACGACAAAAAATGTTGTAACGTTGAAAAGATGAAAAATATGAGATGATGGTTATGGACCTAAAAATAATTCTACACGAGTTCCATCAAAAATAAATAAATCTAGTCAACAACCACGCTGTTTTCTATTTGAAAATATGCTCAAAAAGCCTAAAGCAACAAAATTGCCGATAGGAAAAAATTTATCCCGTCAAGGCCATGTCTAGCGATCCAAGTGATAATTATTTATTATTTATAACACCGATGAATGTAATGATTGGAAATACAGGGTGAGTCTTTGACCACTGCGTTTATTTTAACCATAGATTCTTGACGTTAAAAGAACAAAGTTCCTATAACATTTTTCCAAATTTGGCCCCGTTCAAAAGATATAGTGTTGAAATTTCATAAAAAAATTCCATTTTCACCTGTAATATTCAAACAACAATATGCATTGAAATGATCTCCTGTAGAAGGTTTTTGATAACAGTCTTGCATATTTTGGCATCAATAGATTTATTCCATTTCTTGTGGGTAGGGATGGGACATCGATAGATTTTCGTCGATGTTTAACATCGATGATAACATCGAACTGTACCATCGATGTTGACTGAACATCGATGTTTGTGAACGGTGTTTTTACACTTTAATTATACTTAGGTATATCAATCATTCATAATGATTTAACGATAAATTCCCAATATATCAAGAAAGAAATTTCAATGTCTACTGAGAATTCTTATATTAGAAAAAAGATACAGGTAACTATAGCATAAATTTGGAAAAGCATAAAATAAAAATTGATTCAATAAATGGATAGAACTCTGGACACTGAAATAAATTAAAGGTCCCAAATACTCCTTATTACATATCTCTATCACCAAATTAGTGTAAACTGGAAAGCACAAAATCAAGTAAAATTAATTTTTGAACGCTCTATATCTCAGAAATCAAGTCGTTCATATGAACTTTTTTATTTTAAAATTACGCAAAGTTTAACCCCTTAAAGTTTGCACAAGTAATTAATTGACACCCTGTATAGTAAACGACCGATTCCAAAATTATCACAAAATTGGGGTAAAACCCGAATATAACTTTCTCCTGACGTCAACCAGAACTGCGACGACTAATTTCACCCATCTGTATATACAGGGTGACAACAAAATATGGAATCATGCTCATGTTTGTATATCAATGAGGATGTGAAATTCGATTTTTTGCAGTGTGGAATATTTTTGGTTGTACCAAAGAAGGGTCACAAACATTTCCAGTTAAACAGAAAATGGAGTATTTTTTTAATATTTGATGGCAAAATCGGTATATTTTCTCATACTTTCATTGTACACTTCATTCTGAGTACGACGCTGTTTTCTTCTACAATATTTGACAAGTCATATCCATGATTTTGAATAATATATAGATCAACCGTATAAAAACAAACCTAGTTGACTGAAAAATGATTCAATAGCTGAATTTCCATAAATATATATAAAACATCGAGAAACCGATGTTTAATATTCTATTCGCAACATCGATGTCAGCATCGATGTTGAAAATCAGTTAACATCGATGGTAAAAACATCGACATCGATATTCAAACATCGATGTTTGAAAAACATCGATGATGATGTCCCATCCCTACTTGTGGGTTTCTCACTACTACTGTACAGATAAATTTTGCATGAAAAACAAATATCCCTTGAACTCAAGGTTCGTATCTTGTACTTCCTAGAATCATTAGTCTTTTTTTGCAGATAAAACCATTCGTCATCTTTTTTCCTAAATTGCATATTTTTGAGATATTTGAAGTTGAAAGGAATTAAATCGATATAATCATCTGATGAAACATGAGTGGGTGAATCATTTCTTAGAGGGAAAATTAAACAATTCAGATTCAATAGGGGATGCTGTGGAACGTAATTTTCATTCATACTAAATTGGACTACAGAGGGATATTTGCTCAATGTAAAAACTCAAAATGCTTATCACTTTTTAACGCAGATGAATATGGAAAAACGGTATGGGAAGAAGTGTTTCATTTGATCTCAAGAACCTATGCTTAAAATTAACGCAGTGGTCAAACACTCACTCTGTATATTCCGCATAAAGCTTTCTATGCTGTTTTGTGAAACTGAAAGCTTGTTATCGCGTAGTGTGTGCTTCTTTAGCAACGTCAACTATACGACCGCTTCCGAATCTACAAGTCTGTCTGCCCGCGCATTCGCACCTTCAACCGTTCCTCGCGCTAACTGCACATACCACCTCATTCTCATTTCACCGGTATATACAGTTTTGTCTGCCGTTTTTCACCAGAGCAAGTCGAGCCCCTTGCAGAACTCCATTGTTTAGTTACCCGAAGCCCACGCGAAGAGTAGCATCCGACGCTCAACATGCTGTTCGTAAAAAGTTCTGTGTTGGCGGTTTTGTTGGTAGTTCTTGGAGTTATTCACGCCGCCCCTCAAGAGAACGTGTCTGCTTCAGTTACTGACCCTGCCACCAGTGTATCATCGGCTGCAGAAAAGGATGAAATTACCACCGTTGTTCCGACCAGGGGGGCACCAATATCGACTGAAGTACCCCATTTGGAACATGCTTCATCTTCTGTTCCACCAGCAGTAGAAGAAAAAACAGCAAAGGAAGCTGCTACAATGCAAAACTCGCAAGAAAAATCGGAGACTAACTCTCCAAAACTACAAAATCAAAAAGGATCTGCGTCGAGCTTTGGTCAAGTGTATCCCTTGGTTTTTTCGACAGCATCATTAGTGTTGTTCTGTGCTTTTTCCCTTGTGTAAAATATGCTGTATCTATCTCGTCCTTCGTCCCCCTGTTGTACAAATTTGTGCTTATTTAATTTATAATTCCGTTCGACATATGCACTAAATTATAATAACCGGACATTGTGGTTTTGCCAATTTAAAATTCGAAGTTGGTGTATACAATCAGAACACAAGTTCCTTTTTGGATAACGAAGGTAACTTCTATAAGCAAATCCATATATGCAGATACCTAGGTACCACTGATTTTCTCGCTCAACAATTATTAAAACATTTTGATTTATTAGTTACCATTTAAAACTATATTTGAAAGATAAACACTTTAAATAAACTAAAAATCCACAATAAATTCGCAGAAAAATCTGTAAAATAGTCAACATTTTTCGTTTATTATTTTTAAGTATAACTCGAATTGTTATTTGAATTTTTTACATATTGTGAAATTAAAATTTCGCACTGGTAAACGAAGAAATTTGAACACACGTTGTTAACTAATAATAATATTAAAAAAATTCAATTTCATTAGTTTCATATATGAAAGTTTAAATTCAGATGGATAACTGAAATTTTTTCATTTTTATTTAATAAGTTAATTCATTCCAAATTATATCTTAATTTTAAAATTTTTTATGTACCTCAACGATTTAGATTATTTGTATGTATATAGATTGATTAATCTTCATATTATTTTGTTCCTCTTTCATATAAATACCACAGTACTTACTTTAGGATTAATTTTAAGTTTAAATAATGTAACACCTTTAGGCTATAGACAGGTACGCAACTTGTGCCTTATTTTTTAATGATGCCAAATGTGAATAAAATTTAATTTCATCAGTTGCCGTATTTTCTATCTAAATGCGTTGATCCTAAACTAGATCGTCATGGCTGTTTTTCAGTTTATTGTATACAGGGTGTAACTAAATAAGTGTAAAATATTTAAGGTGATTCCTCATCAAAAAAAAATAGGATCTTTCATATAAAGAAACTTCATTGGAGCATCCCTTGTTGAGATACAGCCACTCAAAGGGAGTACATAAAATTTGTAAAACAATTTTTTTCATAAGCACCAAATAAGTGTGTTTTGTTATTAATAAATTAGTTTTGATTTTTACCATTTAGTCATTCAATACAGGTACTAACTGCAGAATAATAAAAAATCCAGTTCGCATTTATGACGATGTACCTATCTCTGTAGTTGTTCGTAAAATAATTTTTTACTGCGAACTGGTTTATTTTGGGCAAAAATCTTATGAGACATTTTTTGTTTAGAATGAAACAGACTATCGGAAATAAATTTTTAAATGGTAAACAAATAATAAGACAAAAAGTTACATGGGAAATAAACTGGGGTTGAGTTTCCCACCCTTACAATCATGCGGTAAACCAAATAAATAACTGGATAGTGTCTTTTTGCTAGTAGATAACGTTAGGTTAATTATAATATTGTAACTTTTTTGGTGCTTGTGAAAAAAATTGTTATACAAATTTTATGTACTCCCTTTGAGGGGCTGTATCTTAATAAGGGATGCTACAATGAAGTTTCTTTATATGAAAGATCCTATTTTTTTCGATGAGGAATCACCTCCTCAAATATTTTACACTTATTTAGTTATACTCTGTATAATTTACTAAACTTCTATAAATCAATTAATTCTTATTTTATATTTTCCCCCCGTCAGCTATACCAATTCTATAATATTATGAGCATGACAATTTAAATCACCGCAATAAATTAAAAAACGTGAAAGTTTTATATTATATATAGGGTTAATAGTTATTAGAGGTTTAAAAATGTTTTGATGTTAAATGGCCTTCCTTTTGTATTCTATAAAATAGAATTATGAGGTGGAGTTTTAAGCCTACACAATGTAAACAACAAAATAATGTAATAGTATTTTTCGAGTTATTAAGGAAATCAAAATTCGGATGCTAATCACTACCGAACCGTTGAACAGATAATGAACTTGACTAAGATACCTGAACAATTAACCTAGTGTGAAAATATTGACTGTAGCTCATCATTGAGAAATTAATTGAAAATATACAGTGAATTACAGAACAATCATTGGGTCGGATCATAAATTTTAGAATCTTAACGAATTGATTTTATTATTGCATTCAAATTCTTCGATTTCTAGGTCGATTCAGAGAAAATTAAACGATTGTTTGAAAATTGCTTTATTATTCTTATCATATTTTTCGATGATTCATTTGAGTAAAAAATTATTTGAACTCAAATGGTGTGAAAAATTGATAAATAAATGGTAATTTTATTCGGCAGAAAAATAAACGCAGTCTTTACTCAGTCGATATCAGGAATTGACAATTATGGTTGAAGACAAATTCTTTCTCACATAGTTTATATAAGAACAATCATTTCTTTGAATTGTTAAATACGTATTTAATGGAATATTAATGGATAATCGTTTGAAATTAGTATTTCTGATAATTCATGGGAATAGTGATTGAATAATCTTCATAGAACCAACAGTTATGTTTCGGAATAGAGTTTTCTTTAACCCGAGTAGAAAGCAAAATATTTTATTTTTCAGTAATAGCAATATAGCAAATTTTGGAATGTTTAATCGAAATTTGCGATCAAGATATTACACAGGTTTAACGGAAATGAATAATTATAAATATAATAATATGAAATAAATATCTTTTCAATGTACAATGATTAAAAATGTTCCGGAAAAGTTGTAAATTAACAGAGTTCTATTTTATTGGAAAATTAACTTAAGTAAAAATTTTCAACGATAATCAGTTTCTTGAAGTGTTGAGATCGTATAATTTTTTTTGTTGTTTTTTTTACTTCATATTCCCTAAAAAAATATTCTAACTTGCATGCGCTCAATCTAATTATAACGCGTGGACGGATAATTTAAAATTATTAATAATGGAGTTATACAGATTCAAGATTTTTTTTAGTAAATTTTCTTTTCTTTAATCTATTTTCTAAAATAGAACAAAGATGTAAACCACTAAATTTTGAGTAAAAAGCTTTTTTTAACACATTCAATAGTTTTGAAATTTGGATATTCTAATCAAATTTTTTAGCACAATGGCCTAGACATAGTTCCTGATTGAATGAGCTATATCATATAATTTATAATTTTAGCAAACGTATGTCCCATTAACGTCACTTTAAACTCATTAATTGGCCATGTTAAAACAAATTCAAAGTCGATAACATGTAGGTTAAAGAATTGATGTGGGAATATTTATATTTCCCTTGTATATGTATACAGGGTGTAACTAAATAAGTGTGAAATATTTAAGGAGGTGATTCCTCAACGAAAAAAGATAGGATTTTTCATATAAAGAAACTTCATTGGAGCATCCTTTGTTAAGATATAGCCCCTCAAAGAGTGTACATAAAATTTGTATAACAATTTTTTTCACAAGCACCAAAAAAGTTACAATATTGAAATTAACCTAACGTTTCCTACTAGCAAAAAGACACTTATCCATTTATTTATTTGGTTTACCCCATGGTTGTAAGGGTGGGAAACGCAACCCCTAAAGTTTATTTCCAATGTAACTTTTTGTCTTATTATTTGTTTACCATTTAAAAATTTATTTCCGATAGCCTGTTTCGTTCTAAACAAAAAATGTCTAGTTTTTTGCCCAAAATAAACCAGTTCGCAGCAAAAAATTATTTTACGAACAACTACAGAGATAGGTACATCGTCATAAATGCGAACTGGATTTCTTATTATTCTGTAGTTAGTACCTGCGTTTCCCACCCTTACAACCATGTGGTAAACCAAATAAATAACTGGATAAGTGTCTTTTTGCTAGTAGGAAACGTTAGGTTAATTATAATATTGTAACTTTGTTGGTGCTTGTGAAAAAAATTTGTTATAAAAATTTTATGTACTCCCTTTGAGGGGCGGTATCTTAATAAGGGATGCTCCAATGAAGTTTCTTTATATAAAAGATCCTATCTTTTTTTCTATGAGGAATCACCTCCCTAAATATTTTATACTTATTTAGTTACACCTGTATATATTCTTTTGAACTTTTGGCTTACAGTATAAAAGTGTAACATAAAATCATAAGGAGGAATTTAGAGGTTATTTGTAGAAATGTTGATAGCTAAGGAAATCACCTAGTTTCCCGACATATTTATATTTTAATTAACATAAATATGTTGATTAGTGAATGAATTATTTATAAAAAAATCTTTTAAAAATCATATTCATAAAAAAATTTAATTGTTGGTCGTTCAAGACTCAAATATAAGTCCTCCAAACAAACTCATTCAACGTTTAACAAACATTTTTTCCAATCAAGGGGTAGGAAATATACAGGGAGGCTCGTATAAGAACACCAATTATAATATACCCTTCAGAAAATTTGTAAGTTTATGCGAGTTAGGTAAACCGGTATAAAACACTGAATGATGTAAGAATGACTAAACGAAAAATAAAATTTTGTCCAGGAATATCTTTTGATTTTCTTGCTTACATAAAGATTTATCGCAGGAAAGGTAACAATCGAATTTGTTTCCTCTGATATTGGCAATGCCTTCTTATCATAAATTATTTCTAAATATTTGTGTCCTAAATATACGAGGGTTCGTTTTCAATTTGTATGAAACGTTCCTAATCGTAGTTCAAAGTTTTATTTAAATTTGATAATATATTATCAAAAATACGTAATTATTCCCTTTTGCATACTTGATGAACAGGGTGTTTATTTCGAAAATTTGCTTGTTCTATTATTTATTTATTTATTCAGTCTTATAAACACAAATATTTGTAATTACAAATAAGACCATAAAAGAGAAACTCGATAGGGGAGCTAATTTGAGAGAAAATCCTGGAACTGTTCAATTTTTACTCTAAATATTTCAGAACAAGCAGTATTTTCATTTGGCTACTAACTTATTTCAAGCATCTCTATTTATTAGTACACTAATTTTGAACACCCTGCATCTACTTCGAAGACTCGTTAAAAATATAAAAATTTTAATTCTCCCTTCCTTCCTTATTAAAAATTCAGAGGTTACAAATGACAACAAGATTTTGACTTACAATTATGACAAAATGGTCAACTTTTATCGGCTTGTGAACAAAGAATCTATCAATAGAATGAAATGAAAAAATTGTTCAAAACCACTGACGTGAAGTCAGGTTCATTTACGAGCTTGTTCGAAAGTCTTTTCTGGGCCATATTTTTGTATTATTCGAAATTAACTAGTATATTAATAAAATAATAAATAATATCAAAGGTCACAAAAAATTTTAATCTATGAGATAATCACAAATATCATAAATTGAGAAATTTATCGCGAAATTGGATCCAACTATTAAGCTTCGTGTCGACTGGTTGAAAGAAATGCTGCCAAAATACGATCGCGGTGGTTCGAAGCACGTCTATGACATCGTGACAGGTGATGAATCGTGGATTTACGCGTATGAGCCCGGAATTATGGGTGTTTCAAGATGAGCCAAAAGTTGCTCGGGCACGAAGCATTTCCACCAGAATGGTTGAAAAACTGGACATGTCGCAATCGTACCACTAGAATAGTCAATTCTGAGTGGTACACAACCATTCCAAGAAATCAGAAAAACCAACTGCCGAAGACGGATTACCCTTCACCTCGACAATGCGGCTCAAAAAACTGATATTTTGAGCACTCAAAAGATCGATTTGATGAGTCATCGTTTGCTTCGACAAAGCAAAAGTGCTTCGACAATTGGTTCAAACACATGCAAAAGTGTAAAGATCTTAATGGGAAATATTTTGAAAGACAATTAAACGATTTCTTATGATTAATATTTGTTTTTTTTTCCCTAATTCCGATAAATATGAAAGACAACCCTCGTACAATACAATGATATAACACGATACATGCAATAATAAAATATAATAAGATATAAAGCCGCTCCTGTATATTTTTCATCATGAATTTTCCTTCTGCTTTTTCTACGTAAATACGACACTGTGAGACCTCATTGTGCAATATCATTGTTGGAAAATAATATTTTCTGGAATAATCCCACTCTGTTCTCCTGAGAACTCCTAATTTATTATTAATGAAACTTAAAACCAAGTCACGTTATTACATTGAGAAACCCAGAAGCTATTAGTATATTAGCACGTAGATCCAACAAATATTTGATATTTACCCTCATGAGTGATAATTTCTTTCAGCTAGACAAAGAATAATAGAACGAAAATAACAGTAAGTTCAACAACTACGAATGTTTCAATTGTCATTCTCTCAATGACTGAAAACGTTCGCTGAAAAAAGTTTCCTTGAAATTTTTCTGTTTCATCTATGGCAAAGGATTCACTCTGCTTAGGATCCCGTAGTCGTTTCACAACATCAAATTACGAAGAATCGTAACTTGGATGGCTGTTCTTTGTCTTAACACCCCCTAGTATACATAATTAATACATATTTACTGTTATTGCATACATGTTTGAAGGATTTTTTTTTTTTCATGTGCCATCCCCATTAAGCCTCTAAATTTTTTTAATAGCGAACGTGGGTTGACAAGTGCTTTGTTTCTTCCTTACAGGCTTGCAGACATTATCATGAAAAATTTGTGAGTTTAAAGAGGTTTTCAGTATGTACCCTTAGTGATGACTCATTTACTATGAGACCTGATCGAATTTGTCACCTAATGAAAGTCGACGTAAAAAATTCGAATATGTGAAGCACAGCTCTTTAGTTATGATCTTAATTAGGTATGTTATTAGTTATATTAAATGTTTCTTTTAGAGTTTTACTATATTAGGACACCTCATATTGCTGAAACCAACAATTCAGTATGGCATTGCATTTTGCTGCAATGCGCCCAAACGATCTGTCAACCTTCATCATGAATCGAAATATCTTTGGGTAGAAGTTGAAGTAGAACAATCCTCGTCTGTGCTTTCAACAGCTGATGATGCCAAAAATTATTTTTATATTCCATTCGTAGGGTAATGATTTTCATTAGACGACTAAAACCTTAGATATAGAATCATTTTGAAAGCAGTTCTTAAATACAACAAGTAAATCAATTGAAAGCTCAATCAAGAACACAAAATACCTATAACAATTATTACAAATTAGTTTGTATATCTGTGTTCTTGATCAAGATTTTAATTTAATTGCTTGCTGTTTTTTTAAACTGCTTTCAACAATCGTTGTTATTTAAAGAAAGGTACTTTGGCGCTTTTTGACTGTTTGCATGCATTATAACTCTTCCTAGCTAGTTTTAAAATTTTTGTATCCTAACGATTTTCGGCTCGTTATTGGAAAGTTTTAAAACAAAAACGATAGATGCTTAGAAAACGTTATTCCCTATCAGGCACCAAAATTAATATTTTTCAGTGTTAATTATAAACATTCTGCAGGTTACTGTATGATTTAATACCTCACATGAACCCAAATCTGTCCACAATCGCTTCAAAAGCGTAATAATGTAGGGATTTCGACATATGGTTGATATTTCCTCAATTCCCATAAATCCCAAACCGAATTGGCTCTCCGTGTGGAGACTTAAATCTTTGACATCAACAATGCATTCGATCGACTCAAATTTCTTAGGCTATCACATAAATCATGAGGTAGTTCAGAATAGGAAAACAAAATTATCGTTTCTGGTTGAAGAAATGTTTATCCCACATTGTAAATTCAGATTTAGAGTGGGCAGAGACATTTATAGCGTTTTCAAGTAGAATTTCAAGTCAATGGTAAATTTCAATCTGGTTTATTGTTTGAAATATAAATTTCCTAAATTGAGAATGCAGAAATTATACGAAAGATGACCAACTGGTGAGTAATACTGAGTGAGTCTCTAACAACATTGATTTGTACCAGTTTATTTTGGGAATGGACTTTTCAAATCACAGAGGTGTACAGGGTGATTTACGTTTTATCCTTGTTAGACGTCTGTGACCACCTGATCGCAAATTTGAAATAAAAATTTGCATATCCAACATTGAAATTCAGATTTCGAGTGGGCTGAGGCAGTAATAGCATTTTCAATCAAAGCTGAATAAACAAGGTATACGATTCTCATGGTAAAGATGCGTAAAAAGAATTTCCAGGCACGAAAAAAACTTCGAAATATTTTTTATGGAGTACTCAAAAACCGCTGACGCTGCAAAATTCGGATTTATTTTTTGATCCTTTAATTTTTTCCAGTTAACCATGAAACGTCACATGCGGGAAATTCTACAGTATTGAAATTGTTATCAAGTTTTTAATAATGTTGAGTTGTTATCGCAAAATGCAGCCGGTGCTATTTTTTAAATTTCATAATCGCAGCTGTATGTGAGAATGCAAACTGCGATTTAGGTGAAATAACCTTGGGAAATATTCGAACCAATGGAACTTATTGAAGGAATAAAATTGAAACTGATTGAAATAGGCAATAAACTCTTTATATAAAATTCCAATTTCGCATTATTGAGATAAGAGAATTAGTCAACGTAGAACACGAGAGAAAATTATGTGGGTCTCTGCAATTCACTTGCACACAATTTTTTTCAGTTATGGTCCAGCTTAAGATATAAATACAGTGCGCATCAAAATTATGAAATAAATCCGTTTTCTCAGAAGAAAAATATTTGGTAACAAAATCCTGAAACAGGTCAATTTTTGTTTCACTTTTACCAAATTTTATGCTTTTCTAAAGGTTTTTGTTTCACCCCGTGTCATCCTCATAAACCCTTCAAATTTTTTTAATAGGTGGTTCTTTTTTGGCAAGGTCTTTTAAATCCTTTATTTGTTTCTCATTTGTAAACGTCAGTTTCCAAAAACACAATATTAATCAAGAAAGTTTATTTTATCAAGTCACTAACTTGTAAAACTGACAGTTTACTTGCAAAATTTTAACAAGTAAGTAGTATTATTTACATTAGAAAATCATCATCGGTTATGGTGAATCTTCTTGTTGTTAAATTTTTTGTTTGCCGCAATGTCACAATAACGTATTTTCCCATATCTTCTACATCATTCATGTTTAAGGAGAGAATTTCGTCACATCGACAACATCCAAAAATCCCGAATATTGTTATAATTTTCGCCAGCAACCATCAGGAGCATGTAAAAGAAATTGTTCAGCCTCTTCTTTACTTAATACCTTGGCCTTTTTGGCGTATATCGCTCATTTTTTCGTTTTAGAAAAGCTATTACCTTTCGAAATCTGCAAATGACAACTAAACGTCATATTTTTCAATAATTTTTTTAAGGAAATCAAACCTGCGAACAGGGGCATTTTCTTTCATTTCCAAGCAGCTTTTCAGCATAGACCTTTTGCCCATAAAGTATTAGGGCTGAATCTAGCTGATAGTTGATTAAAGTAGACCAACAAAACATCTTCAGTTACCCCAATTCTCGCTCGTACCTTGAAGCTGATTTTGCAGGTAATAAACTTGAAGCTACACTACTGGCTGCCTCAATAATTTCTTTTGGTACATTCATTTTCGCTTTCGCCAAAACAAATGTAAAGAAAAATAAACAGACATGTTCATGGGAACGCTTCCATAGCTTAGGACATTTGCGACAAATAAATGAGATTTTTTGGAATTTATACAACCTTTTTACAAATTTCCTGGCAGACAACTGGCAAACAAATAGTTGTGTACCACTCAGAATTCAGCATTCTGCGTTGTTCAAGCGGTACGATTGCGACATGTCAATTCCTTCTCAAAATCCATTAAAAAATCATATCTTTCTCTTGTAGAGCATCCTTTCATTTTAGACTAAAAATGTTTATTCATACTGAGAAATCCTTTACCTACACGAAAAGCATTTTTTCCTCTTTATAAACGGAAAGCATATTCGTTTGATTACATCCAAACTTAGAAATAATGGGACATACTACATACTATCTGTTGGTTGCGTTTGGCCCAATTAAGATTGTAAAGAAATTCTTGAATGGTTTATTCTCATTAGGCGTTCACAATTCATTGAGCATATCCGTGAAGGTTCTAATCAATTATGCAATTACCTAATTATTAATATTTTATCTCAAATGGATAACATTCAATCGATTCTCGTTTACGAATCAAGAATTATTGTCGATTGTCTCATTAAGGGAACCTTGCGGTATACCTATTCTCCTTGAAATAATCCAAAAAAATTCATCTATAATTAATTTTGGTTATACTAGAATTAAGAACAAACAAACGTTTACATGGTGAATATCAACAAACTGTACCGAGTGTTCAGAATAAGGTAATTTATGAGGGCATCTCAAAGCTCTTTGTGTTTGAAAAAAGGAATGTCACATTTTCAGGCTCGACTTGAATCCAGATTGAAAAATACACTGCAATGATTTCATTTGGCACATATTCCCAAGATATCTACATACTCTTATATGACAATTAGGAATTTTTTAACTGACATTTTTTATATCTGTGATGATTGCTATCCTAACTTAGTTTAATTTTTAATAATCAATCAATAATAAATAACTCAATTAGATTTCCAAATGTTTATTTTGGTTTCAAAATATTGAAACACTACTAGTCAACTGTTTTCGTCAATTTTGGGATTCTTCAGTCAATAAGAATCACTTTTCATAAATTGAATTGACCGAAAAGTGAAAACTGTTTATTATTGTGAATTTCGAAATCGTTAATTCTGATTCATTTGAATGGACGAGGACATCCATATATTTCTGAAGCCTCCGTTCAATTTGGAAGAATCCTGTTCATTTCGGAAACTCTTGGTACGAGGCATGTTTTTTAAGTAAGTACCGTTTTGGAATTAAAAAAAGACGTGTAAAGATATCGCAATAATTTTATTTTTACATGAAAGCCTGTATCTCAATCTACTTTTCAACAAAATTTCCGTGAATATTGACGCACTTGTCATAACGTGGCACCAGTTTTTAGATTTCCTCCTCATAAAATTCTGCCGCCTGACTTGTTAACCACTGTGTCACAAATGTTTTGACTTCATTATCGTCTTGCAGACGCTGACCGCCCAGGTGTTTCTTCAAGTGCAGGAACAAATGGTAGTCGCTGGGTGCCAGATCAGGGCTTTTCGTCCACTTTCTGCACCAAATCTTCATTAACGATCGGAGGACGCCCACTCCGTTCTTCATCATGCACATTTGTGCGGCCATCTTTAAATGCTCTCACCCATTTCCTTACCATTCCATCACTCATAATGTTTTGTCCGTGAACTTCACAGATCTCACGATGAATATCGATCGGTTTTACGTCTTTAGCACTATGAAATCGTATAACAGCCCGTACTTCACAATCAGCGGGACTCACGATTGTCGGAGGCATCTTAAACACTCAGTAAACAACGTATACAATGAAGAATCAGACTGTAATGGCGTCAGTGCGTAGACAAGAGATGTAGGTAACCAGCTCGCATGCGCGGAACGCCGACCGTAGGGCTACGGCGGCGGAATCGCAAAACGTTACTTACTTGAAAAACATGCCTCGTATATTTTGAAGATCCCCGGTATATTTAAGCGTTGTGTAGGTTTTGAAAGCCCCCTGTACATTTAAAAACAAAATCTTCTCCATTAGCAGAATTGAACGAAAAGTAAGGACTGAGACTGAAGCTATTATTCTCGAAATTTGTAATTTTGATGAATTCAAGTCAAAAAAGCATTTCCTTTTCATAAGTAAAATCGATTTAAGTAAGAGTACTAACAGAAAGAAACTGGAGAAAGAGAAGGAACTGTTTATTTTTTTTGTGAAACATACAGAATAAAGCAAAGAGTATATGAATGAAATTTGAAGAGAAAAAATAAAGGGTTTACAATTTTTAGTGCTCTTTATCACCTGAGTAGAGTGCTTATAGATTTGCACAAACGTCGGTATTTTTCGAATATTATGGTTTGGACTCACTGATGAAGAATCCGAGGTCAAAATCGATTCTATGTCCGTCTATAGGTCCGAATACGTCGTACCAAATCGCCTCAATAAATTCGGAGTAAGGAATTTTTTTTTTCAAATTACGCTTCTTGGATATTTTTTTATTGTCATTTCTATTCTCGATGGAAATTGAAATATAGAAAAAAAAATTCTTATTTTGGCAAATTTTATGTTGTAGTATTTGAAATTTAAAATAGATTCCATTTATAAGCAAAGTTGCCAATAGTAATTATCCCGTTTTTCTTAAACAATCGGAGAAAGAGTTTCGAATATCGAGCCGCAAATGATCTCAGTAGATTGGGTTCGACTTCCTGATGAAGAATACAGAGTCGAACTTGAGGTTGTCCGTCCAGCCGGCCGTATAATCTCTATCATCCAACAGAGATGTGCTAAATTCATATTTTTGGAATCCAAATATGTTAGTCAAGTTCGTTATTGGGCTAAATCTGTTTTTGTCTGACAAAGTAAAGAATATTTTCATACAAATGAAACTACAGGCTATTCTTTTATTTACAAACAATGTATAAAAGCCTATGAAATAACAACAAATCATCTCTCCAAGAGACTTTGCATCTGACAAGCCAACAGTTTAATATCTTGAGCATTTTTGGGCGTAGGTTTTTCTTTAAATAATATCTTGTTCAAACACTTGATTTCACTTCTGATTCTCTGTAAAACATCACTAATGGTATCGTCTTCTTCAGCATTTTCACTAAGTCTAACCTTCTTGTTCTGGTGTTGAACATTATAAGAGCTCGTATTTCTTTTGAGTCCAAGAGTAGGCCTATTAATTACTCTTGGTAATTCGTTTCTTGCTTCAGATCTCAAGGCGTTCATTGAATCCACAGAATCGGAAGAATTTTCTCTCGACATCACATTTTTACTTTTCCATTCAAAGGAATTTGGGGCAGAAATGGATTTTTTTATTGGTACATAACACTTGTGTTCCATAATATTAAGTTCGGGAAGCTCCATAGGGATTTTATCGCTCTTAACTATATTATCTTTATGATTTCGAAGATATTGTTCTAAATTCAGATCAGGTAACATTCTAGAAACATTATTGACTATCACAAGGTATTTATTTGTCGAAAATTGTTGAAATACTTTCAGTGTAAATTCTCTCAGTGTCTCATCATTGTCTTTAAATAGCAATTCAAAAAGATCTGATATCAAAAAATTGAGTTTGTTTTGTTCTAGATTATGTTCAGTTTTTCTACTCAACATTCTACTCAATACGGTACACAGTCTTATTTTGATAAATTTATTATTAGCTAGCGTTTCCAGCCTCTTGAGAATCTGTAAACAGAAAAGAATAATCTTCAGCTAACATTTCATGGATATAGTGAATAATTGAATCAAGGAAACAGATTGATTATGAGAAATTTTTAATGATGATTATTTGGGCCATATCTACCATCTGTAATTGATCTTCTTATCTACGTTTCAATAGAATTCTATAGTTCTTAGGTTAATTCGCATTTGAAAAAGCTTAAAATGTTTGATATAAGATGTCTACCGAAATGTTGATAGGAAGAGGACCAATAACATATGCTGGATATAGCCCAAATAATTGAAACTAATTTATACTCACCAAAAAAATTTGATCATTTGAAAAATAACTAATCAAGTTTATTGTAATCTCAAATAAACGGCACATAAAATATTTCAAAAATTGGTTATCATCTGGAACAGCCTCGAACTGTGTATCCCACAAGTTTTGAGTTATATTCATTAATAAACTATTGTCTATTAATTGAGAGTATTCTTGTTTTTCCGCTAAAATTTTCATCGTCTCGATCTGAAAATAAAAGTTAGATCATTTTTGTAAGTCATCAGGATACAATATCTATACTGATTTCATAACATCCTGTACTGAAGCAAGAGATTTCATGTCCTTGAAATTTGTTGATGAGAAATCCAATAAAGACTTCGATACTGAATTATTATTTCCAGGGTCACAAACAAGTCCTATAATCTTCCATAGATGTAAGTATTCCAAAGGTGGATATAAATTTAGTATATACTCTTTTTCATCGTCATGCAAAACATTAAAAAGTTTTCGCATAAAATTCTTCAACAATATGACTTTCAAAGAAGTGAATGATAACTCTACAACTAGATTATTGATTTCATCCATCAACTCAGATACTAATTCTCGCCTTGATGTTGGAGAAGCCTGACTGAAAAAATTCATTTAATCAGTTTTGGTGTAAAAAGTAATGTATTCCATTCCACCAAACCTTATTATATCAATCCATACATAAGAAGCAAGCATATGACGTCCTACATTATCACTAAGTATGTTCGACATCAACACAGATTCAAAGTCTTGATCATAAAAACTATTATGCACTTCAATACAGTCAACAATACGTTGAGAAACCTTTTCAATGAATCTTGTTGGAATTTTTTCCACATCTTGGGGGCTCGGAAAAACTGAAATGAAAATGAATAATAATTGATTGTTGATAAGAAATTTTTGATGAGGAAATGTAGAATTATTAATTAGGTGATAACTACCATATTTTATTGTTCTGATCCTTCGATATATGCCACTTTGGAACACAACCAACTAAGAGTAATGGGGTCTATTCCAATTCTAAGAAAAAAGATTCCGCGCCAATACTTTGAAATTGGAATAAAAAACCAGATTAGCGAAATTATTAAATGGATGGACGGTTTTATGTATGCATCCTCAATCTTTCTTAACTCTACCACAAAGCAACAAAAACTCGGGAAGGGTGATGTATTTCATTGATGAGACAAAGACTTAAACAATAGGTCAACTATCTACAATTGTTTGCAGCTACTTACATGATGAGAAGTTGTCAATTAGAGTATTGACAATAGCAGCAAACAAGCTGGTATCCAAACTGTCAGGAGGCTGTTGAGAAATAAATTTTAATATCCTCAGGTTCAATTCCATGCAACCCATAAAATTCTGTTTTTTTGTGTCCATGTACGAGAGAATCTACAAATAATATCTTATTTTTTTTTCAACTCAAAATGGTTGATATGAAATAAGTGTTGTAAAATCTGTATAGATTCCATCACTTTTTCCAATCAAAAAAAGCATTAAGCATTTTCTTATTATTCATATATGATATTTCTCGTTTTCTTACTTCTTCCAATATATTCTCATTAAAGAAATTATCTTCAATGAATGACGATATAACATCTAACAAGCATGTTTGAATCGATTTTTCCATGTCAACTGATATTTCATTGGTTTGTAACAACTCAGGTGAATAATTGTATACACAACAAACTAGATTATATACAAGCTCTAGGTGATCAGAACGTAGATACTGCCAAAACTTTACAATCATCTTCAATGCTACTTTGAGTAAAAATCCTGATAATTTGGAGTACTGAGACAAGATTTTTTCATCATCATTTACCTGAAAATAAAATTAATATTAAACCTAGTAATATTCAGCTATAATTAATAATATCCAAAAACCTTTTTAATAAAAATTATGTTTGACTGTGAGTGCTACTTTTCACCCAAGAAATAAAAGGACGGGAAAATCATGTTGATCTCCAAGATTTAGGTGGCATTTTGGCTAGTCGCCAATTTTTTATCAAATGAAATTACATAGGTAATTATATTTGTTATAGAATAATTTAATTTAAATGAGTGAATGTTCACATAATAATCTCTATAGTTATAATTACATTTAATATTACCAATTGTCTACTTACCAAGGCAATATCCATAAAATTTTTCATTTGTGTTTGTAAAAGTTGAATTTCTCTCACACAAAAAAATTTTTCAGCAGTTAAAATATCTTTATGCTTTTCAATAATGGTGCAATAAATTTTCCAACTATCGGCTAATGCTTTTATATTTAGTCCAACTAATATTTCTGTTATATTTGAACATGATTCAAGAGCTGAAAAGAATTTTATATGAATTAAAGAGATGGTTTATGAATCAACCAGATATTAAAAGAATTATTGACAACCTATACCAAAGGGTTATGAGATAATTCATATTTTTGTGAGAGCGATTATGGAAACGAGATTTTCGCCAAATACAATACATACTCTCAATAAGAAGTTTTCTAGAAGTCTCATCAACATTTTCAATATCCATTTGACTAATGATGTTGAGAAATTTCAAATGACAATCTTGATTCTTCTTATAAAGAAGAATAATTTCCTTTGAATCTCTCATTAGATCTTGGTATTTTTTCTGACTGGAATTTTTTAAAACAAATTAATGAAACATAAAATCATTGCATGAAACCATCTATTTACCTTTCCTTACAGTGCTTATATGTGAAATAAAAACATTTTGGAATTTCTATTATAACACTTTTCAATTGTTTCAAATTTGCAAATTCTATTTTAAGAGAAATAAATTTCAGCAGATCTTCTATGATATCAAACACAGAGATTATAATCTAGAAAAAAAGTAATTTTAAAAAAATAACAAAAGTTCATTCATACCTACCGTCAAATTTTTCACCAGTTCATGGGTTTGTTGAAGAGATTCAATCATTTCATTTTCTTTATAAACCTGTAAAAAACATTGTGAGACACACACATTTGAAGTCACACTTAAGAGTTCAGTGTGGATGCCAGGGGTGATAGGCATAAGTATTATATATTTGTCTATTGTGAAGGATTACCACACATATGTTAATTTTCAAAGAGAGTACATCCATACATTGGGGAAATCAAGCAATTTTGGTTCTCACCTCCAAGAACAAGTTTCTCATACAGGGCATCATCAAAGACATCATTTCATCTTCCAAATTCTCGAGAGGAAAATTTGTTAAGCACTCTTTCGATTCCAGGAAGGCATTGAGAATTTCCTGTTTATCCAGGGGCCCCGAGGAAGCTCTGTAAGTGGAATTAAGGAAAAAAGATCTTGGGGGTAATTTCCAATTTGAAATAATAAAAAATATCAGGTATTAAAAAGGATATGATGAAAACCGATTTTGTTTCTTCCATGTTCAATCAGAGACCTACAGATTTTTATTTTACAATTTTGGTATATTGTAATATAACGATAATTATATAATAATAATAATCAATTAATTTAACAAATTTTTATTTGGATTCAAATTTTCATATTTCAAACAGTAGGGTTAACCGAAGTAACCATAGAAGATCTGTGCATATAGCACAGAATATAAAACACTTTCAGTCATCAGCAATATGAAGTAGGCCACTAGACCGTGGATGTAAAATTTCCGAAGGAACACTAACACTAGACTGGTTCCTAAAGAGGGTAGAGATAAGGAGGAATCATTCTTATGGATCAGTTGATCAAAATATGTCCATTGAAATTGCGTAAGTGTAGATGTCACTTGTGTGTTGATGTGACACCCATTGTCAGTGAGCAGTGTGGATATTGAAAATCATAATTGTTTCTTATCTGTGAGATATATATTTACTTGTGTGGTTGAAAGAAATTTCCGTGAATTTTATAATCGATGCATTTTTTATTGTCGGTAGTGGAAAAAACTAATCTTCATGCTTGAATATCAGGATGACCTAGTATTCAATAATTTTCTAGTGTACCAATCCTGTGCAATTCTCAATCAATTATAAATAAATTTTCAGAAAACAAATACTTGTGAATAGTAGTTCATTCAGTTCTGAGATAAAATTTTATTTTGTTTTTTGATCGGCCCTCAGTCACTACACAACACAAGTGACATCTTTGTGCAATTTAGATGAACACTTATTACATACGGTCTGATCCCTCCTTTCCTCTACATCCCATAGTTCATCTTCGGAAATTTAATAGCTGGCAGTTCAACTGTCTCCGCAGCGATTCTATAATATTCTGTGGTAACGCAAGCCCATTTCACACTCCTACGAGAAGTCAGCGCATTCGACGCATTCGGTTGCAGCAGCTCTTATGAAACTGCTTTCTAATTCTCTATATTGAATAATATTGAGGTGTCTGACCGGATTAATTTTCGTTATAAAATAATATTTTAGACTATTACTGAAGTTATCTCTGGTATTGATTTAATTTTTTCCTTGAGACTAATATATAGAAGACTGAAATGAACTTGAATTTTTTTAAAATACTAAATAACAATTCCACAAACGACTCAATATTAACTTTGAATGCCAAGTGAGCACAGGTAATGTCAATTTTGGGATTGCAAAATTTTCGAAAACTCCTTCAAATCCATTTTCCGCTCTTGTTGTTCAACCTCAAGTCTTGTTTTCAAGGCCTTAATGGTTTCTTGGGCCAGTTCCAATTCATCTTTGAGGTCTTTAACATGTTTTTTTCCATCTATCGATTTATTTGAAATCATTGTTGAATAAGAACTTCCTGATTTCAGGGTACTGTACTCTAGCTCCAATTTGGCCACATGAGTTTCTAATTTTGCTGCCTTCTGACGTTCCGCTATGAAACGGTCTTGTGTTTTAGAATGTAATTCCCTTTCAGCGGATAATCTCGAAGATTGTATCTCTGTAAGTTCCAGCAAACGGTATTTTTCTGCCTCTAAACGATTAACCAATTTTTCGTCTATCACCTGAAAGGAACCATCCTAATTTAATAACAGTATTGTCCTTTTCCTTACAATAATATGGGAAACTTAACGTTTACACCTCTCTCACGTAGAATCGAACACAGCTATATTGTATTCAATTTATTTACAGCATAAAAATATTTGACGTACTGAGTTTCTGTCCGTTTAATATGATTTGAATCAAAGTACTTTTTCTTTCAAAGTATAACTTTTCTCACAAGTTAATGCAGTGTATCTACTGCTTACAGGTTTATGACGCCATTTACGTTGAATGCATTGTTAAGATTTTGAAATTACCGAGTGTCTTTCGGCATTTATCTAAAGACGGTCATAAGACATTCCATATCCTTATCTATTTCATAAACATGTTATTCAATACTGTTTTCGTACTTAAATGGAAAAGATGAGTAAGGTAAGTAGGAAATTGAAAGATATAGTACGTGTGACATAACTTGAACCGCTATTATCTTTGATACAAATCAAAAATGAAACTCCACGACAATATGGAAAGGTGTGCTTCTCTGAAAATAGCAGAAATTTAAATAAATAATCCATTCTTCCTACTTCTTTAACAGAAGTTACATACATTTTTATTTTTCTGACCATAAGAACTGCCCGGTCTAGGACTTTTCCGTTTATTTCTCATTAAATACTTGATTTCATCTGTTTTTTCATTGAGTTCTTTTGTAAGATTCTCCACGGTACATTTATGCTTCGATAGTTCAATTTTTAAATTTTCATTGTCTTTTTGTAAACCTCTGATGTATTTATCTTTTTGTTTCAATGTTTCATTGGTAACATCTTGCTGGTTGGTCACTTGATTCTGCAAACAAAATCCTTATTTGATCTGAAATCGTCAATTATTTCATCTCACAGATAAATTTTGCATCAGCTTCTGATCTCGTTCTGTTTGGGATATCAAAGAAGCGATTTTTGATTTGCTTATCGTCTGTTCGGTTTCTAGTACTTTGCACCTGGCTCTCAACCCCTCATTACGTTTTTTCTGCTCGTCCAGAAGGGTTTTTAAGTCCTCATTTTCCTTGCTCAAGCTGTCTAACTTTTTTTCAGGTTTCTGAGTTACTTCTGTTCCGCCTAAAATATATAAAATTAATTTTAAACTTAGGGAGCATGTCGAATACCTCGCGAAGTTGTATATAAATAAGCTCTACCTTTTTGGTGTCGTCAGTAAGAGGATGAAATTCCTCAAAGAATATGGCAGCAACAAAGGGTAAGATTAAAATTAGATGATAGTGCACCTAAAAGCAGAGAGCCTAACCTCTCTAAAAAAAATTGAGTCTCAGAAACTCTCGTACAAATGCAACACTTAAAGTAACTGTTTTCGATAAAAACCATGCAGATGTGTTATTGCAATGTACCTTGGATTCTCGAACACCGCGATTTCACCTATGATTGTTTCAAAGCCACTTCAACATTCACCTGAATAGAGCTGATCAACAGAAGATCAAGAGGATCTCCGCGAACAACTCGACCTCGTGAAAACTTTGAACAGACCTACTCGATCTGCCCGGAAATATGCTGCTACACTTCGCCTCATTTTGTTCACGAGTAACAAAGTCTACTTTAACCTAAACAGAAAGGATTTAACAGCAGAATTGTCGTTATTGGGCTAATGATCATCCAAACTTTGGACGAATGGGGTCAAATGCTACTATGAATTCTCAGTTATGAAGCTTCATGTTTGACCGGGATTGCTTAGATGACATACTCCAACATACGTATGGTTGAGTAGCTGGGTTTCAGCAGGATCTCCTGATATTTCTGATACTCACTCTTTTTTTGAAAAATCTTCAACTTATCTCTCAACTCTTGATTCTTCTGCTGTAAATCACATATAATTTGTGCTCTTCCCCTCCATCCTACACTGTTGTTATTACTTATGGTATCAAAAGTATCACCAACTTCTTGTTGTAAATATTTGTTGGCCACTTTCAAATCATTTTTCAGTTGAATGTTTGTATTTTGCAATTCTCTAAGTTTGAAGGAGGTAGTGCTCAATTTCTCCTGCAGTTTCTTTATTTTATCTTCATCTGGTTTCTGTATAGGAGCCAATTCAACTGAAAAATTGTCGATTATGTTTCAAGTTTGTCCGTAAAGCATCCATCTTTGTTATTTTCTTAATTTCGATTACCTTTCTGCATTTGCGTTTCTTCAATTTGATTCTCTTGTATTTCAAGCATTTTCTTCTCAAGTTTAGAATATTTTGTTTTCAACGATTCAACTTCAGCATTCCTTTCTCGAAGTTTACGGCTCAATTCTACAAGTTTGGAGCTAGCTATTTTTGATGCAGTAGAATGTTGATATTTGCTTTCTGCATTTTCATATTCCATCAGTCTAGACCTGAGCTTTTCATTGCAGGAAATTGTTTCATTCAAGGAAGCTTCTGTTTCTCGTAAATTTTTCTTGAGCATCCCATTTTCGTGCATACAATACTTGAAATTATACAAAGATCCATAAGTAAGGTGAAACTTACAAAGAAAATTTGTGTTTCGTCACTGCAACGCTTTGAAAACTACGCATTTGGGTTTTTCTCACCTCAATTTGACCTCTTAAATATCTGTTTAGTTCATCAGGAAAGATAATATCTTTAGGGATTGGGGGAATTTTGTTATCAATATTTGTATCACCATCCATTTCTGATCGACTGTTTAGTTTTTAATAGAGCAATGCAATACTCTTTACAAGGTTATCGAAAAAATCAATTAAATTTGGAAAAAATTTATTACAAACAGTTTTGTCAGATCAACGGTATGTCAAAGCATAGACTAAATAAACAGAGCATAGATGAGACACTCACAAAACAAGATTATTTTATCGATTAGGGGAGAAAGCCAAAAGAAAATCTAGAAAAGTCCTGAAGTGGAGTCTGAAACGCTTGTTCTGAAATATTTTCCTTGATTCTGGAACAGTGCGAGATGAAAATATCGGAGATAGACAATATAAGAGAATCAACGAACGAATATCTTGAATTGAAATTAACAAAACTTACAGTTTTCCTTCAGTCTCATTTCAGCCACAATCCTGTTCCACCTAAAACTGTAGTATATCATCTTAGTGGATTGAATATAATCTTACGTATTTGGATTTTATTGTATAATCCATTCAAAATAAATTATCTTCAAGTCTCGACGTCTTTTTGAAGAAATTATATTTGTTTCAATTCGATAGATTCTCAAATTTCCAAACAGACAGATTCGAGGGTTGAAATTCGCAATATTTTATCAGTAGCGGCATTTCCAAACTGTACAACGTTCTCGTGAACAATAGGCTTAATCTGTAGTCTATGGTTAACTGTTAATTCAACACATTCGATATTCGATGCTTCTTCATAAAAGTTTGACGTCAGCAGAACGTCAAGTTTCGTATTGATTTTTATATTCTATATTCTTTGTTTATATCTGCTTCCGTGTACGATTTTGTTTTGTTTTCAAATTTTAAATGGTTATTATATTATGATATAGATGTTTGAGGAAATCTGGATTACACGTTTATGAATCGTAAAAGAAGGGCGTTAATTCATTGTTCAAAAACCGACTAACAATTTACTAACCCATAATTATGGTTGATCTTGGTGGAGGACAGGATGGACCTATAGAACATGGATTTTCTAATTCAGTGTTTGTTATACCCGGAATAATTTTTGTTTCTTTGGCAGGTGGGTGAAATGATGAACTATTTCAAATCGTATGTGTAGTTTTATTCCTGCAAATTACATTATTGTATGTTGAAAAATGGTACCTAAGTAGGCGTAATGTATACATATCAAACCTAGAGAAAATTATTAGTATTACAATGAACTGGTATTATTGTTCAGATACGAGGGTTGCCTTTTATATTTTGGGATTACAGAACAAGAATAAATCGCTTTATTGTTTTTCAAAATATTCCCCATTGAGATCTATACACTTTTGCATGGTTTTCATGATTTCTTGGAAGACAACTGGCCAACAAATGGTTGTATACCGCTCTGAATTGACTGTTCTGCGTTGTTCTAGTGGTACGATTGCGATATGTCCAGTTTTTTCCCAAAAAACAGGCGACCATCTGCTCGCAACTTCGTGTGCAACTTGTGTTGGATTTGGCTCATCTTGAAACACCCATGCAGTCGACTGCTGTTTACTTTCAGGCTTATACGCGTAAATCTACGATGCACCACCTGTCACGATGTCATAGATGTGCTTCGAAGCACCGTGATCGTATTTTTGGAGTACATCTTTCGACTTAATCGACACGAGCCTTGTTTTTGAACGATTGACAAATTGTGTGGGATCCAACGCGAACAAATTGTTTGACGGTTAAATGTTCATGCAATATTGAAAGTATGCTGGTCCCACTAATGCCTAAGGTTGTCTCAATCTCACGATAGGTCACATGAGGATCTTGCAATATCAGTTGGCGCACAGCATCAATGGTTTCCGGAAAAACAAGTGATTTTGGAGGACCTTCACGAAATTCGTCATGGATTGAACTACGATCTCGGTTGACAACACTAGGGTATAAAAGGGAACCCTCGTACAAGAATGAAGAATAGCGACGGTACTTATAAACATAAAAAGCAAGAATTAGTGGACAAATCCCTCAGTGGCTGTTTATGAACTCAGACATAGGTTTCGGGCTAACGGCCCTCATCAGTGCGGAGCAAAAGTTTAGAGATAGAAGAACACTTAATAGAAAAATCAATGAGACTGAGGCTTCTGTTGTTGATTCCAGGGCCAATAGCCCCTGAATTGCACTGAATTATGCCGCTCACGTGAAATTCAGACATATGCTAGATTATTAAGATAAAGAAAAAAGCTGTTATAAATTTTCATCATTTTATTGTTATTCTGCTAGATATTTAGGAATATAATTACAGAGTATTATATCATATGAAATTAATTCGAAAACTGAAGAGACTACAAAATTCAGATAAAGGATAATTAAATTAATATGAATGAAAGCTCAGTTATTAAATGATATGAAAGTAATGAATAAAATGAAAAGAAAACATGGAATGAAGACGAGAAAAACAAAGGATACTGAAATTATATAAAAATAAATGAAAGAAGAATATTCGAAATAACATTAACTCAAAAATTTTGAAAATCATAACGACGTTCAATCATGAATACAAGTTATTCAGAAGATATAGGAAGAGTTGAGACTTCAGTATTGCTAGCACGTCAACAATAGAAGAAATAAAAATTATTCAGAAGATTCAAGGTTTTCGATTATCATACTTTGAAATTACCATGCAATGGAAAAACAGTAACGAAAATAAAAAAAATTCATGCGAAATGAATAGATCTAATGAACTTCCAGACTTCATAAGAAATGAATTAATAAACAAACCAAAAAATTAAAGAAACATTAGAAAAATAGTTATTTCACATGAAAAAACTTATTTGACATATACAACACTTATCAACAATAAAAAACCATATCGCCATAAAAATACTTATTTTATATAAAATCGTGTCATATTTTATATGATTCTTAACTTAATTGCCATCTCGTACAATGCCAAAGAAGTTTTACGTCAATCGCGTGTGAACGTTACACGCTTTTTTTTGTTTTTTGACAAGTGTATTTAACACAATGATTTTAACAGAAATGAATACAGCATTGAATATTCAATTACATCAGAAACAGAAAGATAAAAGGAAAAGTTCAGATTCCAGAAATATTTCAGCTCCTAGAGAATTTTTTCCTGTTGATTTTTTTTCTTAAAATGATGTTGGGTTCTGTGTTTTAGTTTTGTTTTTTTCAATAAAACAATTCAGAAATTCAATTGTGTCCCGTAACTCAACGTCAACAATTGTACCTAACAATTGATTTGCGACTAGCATGGTTATTTAGGATTACGTTTAAAAAAAATCACTGCAAAATTGAAAATTTTGTGTATACAAAAATATACCTATTACCCCTTAACCTATTGACATAGATTTTTTTTTAATTTTTGCTAGAACTGGTATAACCTGTCATATCGCCCAATAACCGCTTGACGCTGAGTTACGCGACACCCTGTATATGCGATCTTCAATTAATTCCAAAGTTATCGCTTCCACTTGCAACTTATCTTTACCTACTTGAATAATATTTCTAATCTAGAGTGAATTTCGATTTTCAAACTTAAAACGAGTTTGTAGTAACTGCACGCTTGTTATCGCAAATTATGCTGATTTAGTATGCAATGTTCATAAACATTGTCGTTTATTGCAACGCTTGAAATAAGCCATACTCATTTATTCTCGCCAGTTGGGATTGAAAGTGAAACTATTGAAATTGAGAGTAATGGACCTTCTACAAGGTGTCCAAGAGGGATTACAGGAAAATGGCGATAAGGTAGAGGGTGCTCCAGATGCGGCAGCAAATTTGGAAAAATTGATGAAAATCGTGAAAAAGTTGAATTTGAGTATTGAAAACGAGGAGCAGTTGAAGGAGGTGTTGAAAAAAAAAGCTGATAAAGGAATGTTGGGAGGGTTCATGCCTGAATCCTTCAAGAATATTGGTGATGTTGGCAAAGTACCTGAAGTAAACGATGGGCCTATCATGTTACTCTATCTGTTGGTTTTAGTGTCAGTGGTGTTCATGGTGTTGGGTAAGATGGGTTTGCAGTAATCATAAATAAGTTTTTTCTAATTTTGACGAATAAAATGACGCTCATCTAAGTTTTGAAACGTCTTACTTTTCGTAACTAGTTGATTTAATGAAATATTTCGCAACTGGCGATAAAAAGTAAATTTCGCCATCGATTGTTAATCATTGTAAGACTGAACTACTAGAACTATGTACTTCTTCACCTATTAGTCATTAAAATTAATGTACTACGTATTATGAAGATATAGATTTATTATTTAGGTATCTTAAACACGTGAATGGGAAAATTATTTATAAATATTATTTGAACAATTAGTGACATTGGCCCCAGCGATTAACAAAGTTTTTTTTGTAGCATTAACTTGGATATTGTCCATTGTGTATGTAATTTTCTCCAAGAATATGTTTCTTCATTAATTATGAATTTCTCCACATAACCGTATAACCATACTGTTTGATTCTCAGCAAATCAAAAAATTCTCAGAAAGCAGAATAGTCGATGACCGGCCAAAATAGTGACCAGTATACAACATGGATCAATAAGTCGCGAGACTAACCCAGAGTTGGCGCCCGTAGTAAACCAGTAACCACGTCTTTCTAGGGTACTAACCTTTGCTTGAAACGTGTCAAAATTTTATGTCAATGGGACCAGAAACAGCTGTGTTATCGAGGTTGGAGTAAAGTCGTTTTGTAGTTTGTTTAAAAAAAAATAGAAAAAACCGAGTTTCGTGTTCTGATAAAACATTGTTTTTATTGGGTAAAAACACCGTGCAAGCTAAACAATGGATTGAAAAATGTTACCCGGACTCTTGTCCATCAAAAGCAACGATTTGTCGGTGGTTTGCCGAGTTTAAACGTGGTCGTACCGACACAAATGACGCGGAACGCTCGGGTAGACCTGTGGAAGCCGTTACACCGGAATATATGAGTGAAGTGACAAAAATTATAATGAAAGATCGTAAAGTGGAGTGTATTTACTATCCTTCATGAAAAATTGAGCATGAAAAGGGTTTTTTCCAAGTGGCTGCCGCGATTGCTTTCGACGGAACAAAAACAGCAACAAGTCGATGATTCAGAAAGCTTTTTATCGCTATTTACTCTCAACAAAAAAGATTTCTTGCGTCGTTACGTGACAATGGACGAAACATGGATCACTACACTCCAGAGTCGAAGATTTGTCTCAAATGAGGAGGTCATCGCTGAAACTGAAGCTTATTTTGAAGCGAAAGATAATTTTTTCTATAAAAATGGTATTGAAAAATTGGAAAAGCGTTGGAACGATTGTATCACCCTAGAAGGTGATTATGTTGATGAATAAAAAAAATTGTTTTCATTGTTAGTCTCTGGTCTTATTGATCCATGTGTTACAAAGAAGGATTTGGCTACTTTAAGACCTGGGCGATAATTTTCGACAAGTTTCCTACAGGTTGAACTTCACATCTTCCATTCAAAGATTTGAAAAAAAATCTGTCTTGCACAACATTTGATTGCTTTAGATTAACGTATTTTTTTAACCATTTAGTTATAGCATATTCTCGATATAATGGGTCTTTCAACAAGAACTTTGTTTTTTAATTGTGACCACACGTACCACAAGATAGCATTGACAGATATGGACTATAAGGCGGATGCATAAGAACCTCCCAACCAAGGTCCCAAAGATTTTGCGGGTAATCAAAGACGTGTAAGGCCTGGCGCTGCCCTGATGGAATACGACACCTCTTCTATTTGCTAATTTTGGTCATTTCTGATCAATTGCTGCTTTCAATCGGTCTAATTGCTGGCAGTAGAGGTCCGAATTGTGCGTCTAGCCATTGGGCAGTAGCTCAAAGTAGATGACCTCTTTCCAATCCCACCAAATACACAGCAGAACTTTCCGGGCCGTCAATCCTTGTTTGAGCTGCTTCACCGGCCTTCGACAATGAACTTTTTCGCTTGACATTGCCGTATGTGTCCCATATCTCGTAACCAGCCTCTTCAGAAATGGATCAATTTTGATCCATTTGGCCAAGGAATCGCAGATAAAAACAAAATCCATCAAATTTTTTTTCGACAACTCGTGCGACACCCACACATCAAGCTTCTTTTTGAAGCCGGCCTTACGCAAATGCTTTAAACTGTTTTATAGTCCATCTTTAACTCTTGCAATACATCCATTCGAACAAAGTAACATCCTTGCCTTTTTTAGCCAGTCAAATTGATTTTTAATCGACATTAAATTGAATGAGAAAAATGCTGAATCCTTTCTTTTTCAGTGTTCTTTGGATACAAACTCTACAAGTCACATACTGATAGAGAAAGGAAACGTGAAGAAAAAAGAAGGTTGAAACAACAAAAGAAGAAAAAATAGTTAAATCTTGGTATAAATAAATTAGTATAGTAATATAAATAATACTAGTATTAATGATTTTTTCGTTGATTCCTAATTAAATATATTTAATAAAGTGAATGTTATTTTATGTTCGTAAATGTGAGAATGTTTAGCAGAATTTGTTGTGATTGTGTTGTTGCTATATGAAATAGATGAATTGTTTATTAAATGTTTTGAATTATTATCAGGTTAATCTTACAAAATGACGAGTACATAGTTCGTTGAGAAAAAATTCAATTGAACAGTTGCACACATAATAGCCAAGTAACTTAAAAAAAGGATTCTTAAACCCCATTTGTTGATAATTTGCCCTTTACTTTATTTTTTCTTGCAAAATCCGCGCATCGATCAGAAAGAAGACAAGAAATCAAATTCACCTGAAAATTCATCATTGAAAAGTAATTTTCATTTCAATAAAATCCATTTTTTTTTATAAATATAAATCCATATCCCCTTCAGACGCCACTGGTTATAAATTGAAACTAAATCAATGAATTGATCTTGATACTTTAGGAACATGTGCCAAATCGAAAAAAAAATTCTTGAAAGTTACCAGTTTCCAATTATGAAACACCTAATAGATTTGAAGCAGTAGTTTCTGACGGAAAATGAAGAAGTTCCACATTTCAATTATGTTTTCCTTTAAGAGGGTAAAAATGAGAGGGTAATGGATAAGCATTCATAACTTACGTGGTGAATGAAAAATTGTCTGAAATTTATTCATTCTTTCCATCTGAAATGTCTACAGCCAAATTTCAGTTCACAAGTGATTTGAAGATGAATAATAGTCAACTCACTAAATCTTTGTTGAATAATTAAATTTTTGAACACAGGAAAAAATTTTGAATGATTGGACAACGTGAAGTTATCCACTTGTCAATTAGATATTAGATAACTCCATGAAGATAGCCTTCTACGAACTATCAACCAGCTTCAAATTGTTCCAGCTAGATGTCGCTTTAATCGTTCAAGCTGGCCGAGACAAGACAAAATGGCAAGGAATGTTGTAAAAAATCGAATTAAAGTGATGTTTTAATAACATTCGGGAATTTTGTATTAGTGTAGGGTTCTAAATCATATATTTCGATCCTCATGATGAGTAGTGTTTAAAGTGCTTATGCAATGTTAATTGTGTTTTCGGTTTAGTGAGTCTTTCCCAATTATGAATCCTGTGCTTTTAACAATAGGTAAGCCATGTCTTATCAATCACCTTTGTATATTTTTAGTAAATTATAAATTAAGTTTATTGATTGGTCTATCATGAAATCGCGGATAAGCTGTCAGAGACTTATTCGAGTTGTTTGGACATTGGGCTGTGAACAAGAAAGTAAATATTGGAAATTGAACATAGCACATAGTAGGCTTATATTATATTCGTGAGGTATTGGGAATATAGGATTCAATCCTGACAACTGGTTTTGTCGGTGTTATTTTTCTGAGCGTACTGGATAATTTTTAATAGTTCTTAATATTTTTTGTGCATCCTACTCGAACAAATGTCGAAAACTGAGAGAATTTGATAGTTTTTGTTTACTAGTGGTGTCGACTGTACAAATATCCAAGGTATTTTGTTTCAAGTAGGATATATGCCTATTTCAATTATTAGTGTAAGTATTTGTACTTCGAATTCGATTTAATATTTTAGTTTTCTTCATTCTTATAGATTATATTTTCAATCTTTTCTTTCCTGATGTTAATATCACATTTTTATGGTTTTGTGATCAAAATAAAGGTATCATTTGTTTACAAAAACTTAAGCAATCAGGGATCTCATATTTTAAGATTTTATTTTTATTTCAACGTAATTCACAAACGAATGAGATTCATATTTTATTTTAAAGGAATTGGGGGAGTTTGTTTTTATTAATCCTTCATACTTGGTTTGTTTAATTAATTCGATATTGAATAGGTTTAATGTTTAACAAATGGCAAATTGAGGAATAAATTCGATATTTTTAGTTATCTTATATCCGATATATTATTTTATATTGACCATTCTTTTTTGTTGAATTTATTTCCTCGTCTGTTATTAATTCAAAATTTTAAAAGGTGAAATTACTTCCAGAAAGAGGTACTGTTATCATTTTTAATTAAACCTCCAATAGTACATGTTATTCTTCCTTGTTCCTTCTCAGACTGTTTATTTTCTTGATGTGAATCTGTCATTCGATATTATACAAACTATGACACATATTCAATATTTACCAGACCTCTTTGAAATTGTAATCAGTGTACAAATAAATGTTCGATTATTTTATATTGTGTACACATAATTCCTAACAACTGTTAATGATTGAATTTATTTCACACCTTGAGAAGGCTGTCATATCGGAAATTAATTATGGATGCTTATTGGGTGTTAATGTGACATCAATTATGCAATAATTAGTTTAGAAAACATCTTGCTATCGTTCTGCCGAACGTTTGAAAATTTTGGGCCGAAAACGGTCTAAATCTTTTAAGTCCCACATCCTGATGAAGAATCCGGAGGAGATGAGCTTGAGTTTTCGTATTTTCACAATATATCAGTTAATCTGGGAACACAAGAGTATATTCTAAAACAAGTTGCAGAATGGGCACCTATTCCAACACGAATGCGAAATTCGAAAACGAGTGACGAAGGAGCGAATTTTTCAACGCATGAGTTTTGGAATTGCCTTCTGCAACGAGTATTAGACGATATTTTCTCTATTTCAGTCAAGAATTGTGAGAAATTTATTGGAATTTAATGAAAAATTCAGATTATACCTCCTAGTGCTTTCTGTATTTTATTTTCGCAGTTGGTGTGACTGATACGAAAATTGACAGATTACAGAATTTGAATAGTGCGTTCAAATAACTACATGGGTTAATATTGACAATTGACATACAATGGACGCGTGTTGAGATTCGAAAGGATAGGATGTCAGTGTTGTCAACCACAAAACGAAAAATATAACTAAAAACAATGCAGTAATGAGATGTAATGTTTTTAGTACTGTAATGAACTCATTACGACACTGAAATAGAGAAAATCACTTTTAACACGAATATCATACAATAGATTTTGTGAAAGGTGATTCATTTAGAAGTACCTTTGTTTGAATAAAAAAAAATTAATAAAAACAATTTTATTCTATAATCTTTATTAACGAATGAAAGAACCATTCTTTACGATTATTTTGACGACACTGAAATAGAGAAAATATGTTTTGATTGGCAACCTTGTTTGAGATCATCGATATTGGTATCTCTGTATTTTGAAATTTGTTAAATTGTGAGATGCATCAAGAATTTCCTTAGTCTGGTTTTTATATAAAAATAGTAGTTTCGGAGTATTGAGAATTTTTTTTGAAATGGCAATTCTCAAAAAAAATGTTCCACATTTTGTTCTGTCATAGTAATACATTGACACTATTTTTGTTCTCAACAAACTAATAATATTATCTTTCAAAGTTTGAATAATTATTCCTTAGACTTTGTCTTTGTGAATATTATAGTTTGAGGGTAGTTAGCATGGCCCAATGTATTCATTTTTTTAATTTATCCTGTGGGAATATTTCCTTTGAAAGTTTTGTTAATCATTTAATTTTTCTATTTTCACCAATAGAGAAAATCCTACTGCTAAGACTGTTGCAGCTTCTGCCTGTGAAATAAATTTGACTGATTGAGTGAAATAAGTAGGTTTTACAACATTGATATGTAGTTTATTCTTTCTATTAAAAATTTCAAAAATTCACAAAATACTTACTTTTATGTTAAATTAGTTACAATATCACAGATGTCTGATGGTCTTGACCAAAAATAGTTCTTACATATCTTTGTGTAGATATTGTTATCTATTTAAAATATTATAGTTTCACGTGTTTGATCATACTTTGAATGACCACATTGACATTATAAAATATAACTACACATCTAAGTTTACTCAAATTTTTTTAGCAGCTCCTACAAATTTTGTCTACTACTTGATAATCGATTTGAAGTATTCAACTAAGTTTTTTATCAATTATAAAATATAATAATTTTGTAGGTAGTTTGCTGTTCTTTGATACAACATTTAAAATGCTACTGTTTTCATTTTCCCACAAATATGAAGTGTTTACAAGTTAAATTTAGTTTATATATTATTTTTGTAATTATTTTTCAATGAATATACTTTCGAATAAAGTAATGGACCCAATATAGTACCTTGCGGCACTCCATCACTTGTAGAGAGGTCGACACTTACGTAGAATGGCCAGATGAAAGCTTGACATTTTTGAGGTTATACGTAGTTAGAACGTTTTGACATACGAGCCTATTTATACATTTATACATTTGTGTTTACAGTTACTTAATAAATTCATGTCGTCCAAAAAATGGAATTGAATCGTGAACATTTTCGTGCAATTTTGTGGATTAACTCAACTACAGTGCATCGATGAACTTAATTCAATTTTTGAAGGTGAAGCTCCATCAAGGACTAGTGTTTATAGATGGTATGGTGAATTCAACTGAGGTCGTTTCACTCCAAGACGAATTCGTGAAGATCGTCCAAAATCAGTTGTTCCAAAAACCTTTGATACTGTGCGCCAACTGATAGTGCAAGATCGTCATGTGACCTATCGTGAGATTGAGACAATCTAAGGCATTAGTGGGACCAGCATACATTCAATAATGCATCAACATTTAACCGTCGAAAAAATTTGTTCGCGTTGGGTACCACACAATTTGTCAATTGCTCAAAAAAATAAGTCGAAAGATGTGCTCCAAAAATACGATCACGGTGCTTCGAAGCACGTGTATGACATCGTGACAGGTGATGAATCGTGGATTTACGCGTATGAGCCCGAAAGTAAACAGCAGTCCAAATCCAACAAAACTTGGAGTCTTGGAGCATGGAGATACCTCAGTCAGAGTGGCAAAAGTGCTTCGACAATTGGTTCAAACGCATGCAAAAGTGTATAGATTTTAATGGGGAATATTTTGAAAAACAATAAAGTGATTTTAAATGATTAATATTTTTTTTTTCCCGAAATATATATGAAAGTCAACCCTCTTAATAAGCTCGAAATCTCCACAGTTTTTATTGTTTTCGAACATTTGTTGCGCCAACACTGTGGCTTCTTCAGGTTCTACATTTTCAAATTCAGTCAAGTACTACACTAACAAATTTACCCTCTACATTTTTACTCTTTTTAAAAATACTTTTTGTGTGCACTAGTGGATGAATATGTTATTGGAAATGACTATAAATAAATGTCATCTGATACAGTATCTTGATAAGTTACCTTACAGAACAACTCTGAGCATTTTATGCAAATTTCTTTACATCATTTAGTTTTCTACAATTATACGTCTGATGATTTATTTTGTTTGGCAGGTTAATCTGAGGAAATGGGAATGAAAATCTGATCAACAATCTCTCGACATGATGTTCTGGAACTTGGGTGTCACACTTACACATTGCCTTATTCTTTTTTTACTACTCACCATACAAACTATAGTGGCTTTGAAGCCAGGTAGTGCAAGATTGATGACCATCCATTGGAACTCGACAAACCCCATATTCAGAATAGACAACACCGATAATATCATCGATGTAAATAAGAATAATCTGCCGTTCGAATATGACCAAGTGGACCTGATATGTCCAGTTTATACTCAAGGTTCTACTGAAAAGAACATGGAGAAATATATCATATATAACGTGTCGAAAGATGAATATGAAACATGTAGGATAGTGAATCCTAACCCAAGTATTATAGCTGTATGTGATAAACCATACAAACTTATGTATTTCACTATAACTTTTCGGCCATTCACTCCGCAACCTGGGGGTTTGGAGTTCCACCCGGGACATGATTATTATTTTATTTCCACCTCATCCAGTGACGATCTCCACAGAAGGATTGGAGGTAAGTGATTTGAACGAATATGTTTAAATTTTCTACTTTCCGAAGTCTTAATCGATTTGAGTTATCTAATTGGGCTAGGCCACCACTGGATTTCTTTTGAGATTACACAAAAAAATCAGATGTTTTCTATGCACTCTGTTCCTATTTGAGGTTTCAATGTGTAATATTTATGATAAAAGCACATATTGATGCTCTTCAGGCAATATAATTTTCCATCCAAAACATAATTTCATGTGAAAATCATCCTGAATTTCTTCATTAGTTAGTGACTTTCCAGTATTGGTGATAATATTTAAATACCTGAATTTTTTTCACAGTTTAATTGAACATTTCATTGGAATATACTCTCATTGAACATCAACATTGCCAATACTCTGAATTCTATGATTCTTTCCAATTCTTTAGATCATCAAATCAAATTTTTTATTCTCCATAAATATCAAAGTATTGATATTCAAGAAGTTTCTCATGTTTTGAAGTCTTAAAGGTTCTCAACAGATAAATCAATATTGTCCAAACCTATTCAGAAGAAATATTTGAATTAACTTCTACACTAATGAAGATAGTTTATGAAATTCAGAAATATTTTTATCATCATTTTTCTATAAGATTAATTGGCTCGACTCTTTGAAGCATGAATACTTTAATTTCTCTATGAAGATTAATATTACAAGGTAGTTGAAGTTTTGGAAGTGTAGCTCTTCAAAGCGTTATGGATCATACACAACTGACCTTTTAAACAACCTAGGTTATCAGATATTTATTGTGATTTATTTGTTATTAAATTCAGAAAAAAACTGCAATAAAATTACAATTTTCAAAATTTTATATTTAGTTCATAGGAATAACTTATCGAGTTGAAAGTTTTTTCTTTTATCAAAGAATAGAGTATAAATAGTTCATTCTTCATATGTTCGACATGTTTAAGATAAAATATTGTATATTGCATATAAAGAATTATAACTGATGGAAAAACAGCAAATAGTACATATTCATTCATTTTGAGAATCGATTCTGATGCTTCATTTTTGAAATTTGGTAGATCTTCGCATCGTAGTTAGTAGTTATGCTGTTCTATTATGAAACAGCAATGAACAAGATTATTGGATGAAGATAAACTTTCAAACGCCTCATTTTATTGCTTTAAAACGACATGCAGTATGGTTAAGTATTTTTCTGTGTTGGTTATAACTGTATTTTTATTTAATTATACTACTCGATATTGACACCATTTGGTTCATTAGGAAAATGCGATTCGCACAACATGAAAATTGTGTTCAAAGTGTGGGATTCGAAAGCTGCTACCACTTCAACCACCAATCCCCTAGAGCATTCGACCTCATGGTGGACCTATCCGTCAAGAAGAACGACAACCACAACAGTCCGTTCGACCACAACGCGGCCACCTATCACCACGAGAAAGTCCAAGCCACACAAAAAGAAGGAAAACGAAGTGGTTAAAAGTGAAGAACTCACACTAGGAGCTAATTCGTCCAGTGTTAGTGCAAAATTATTAGTATTATGTGTACTTTTCTCAGCAATCGTTGCATTACGATGAAGTTTCGGTTGGATATGACTGTCGCACTTAAATGTTGATCATTTAAGTAATTAGGTGTTCTTAACGAACTTCAAATCGACCTACAGATGTTTTTGTTTTATACACAATTCATGAGGTCTTCTGTATTTTACTGGTTGTTTTTTTGATGACCTTTTTTATTTTTTTATCCTATTTATCTATTTATTTTTGAAATTGTTCATATCATCCGTATAGAAATTAGTGTTTTATGTGATTGAAATCTTGCCTTTTCTCGTTTCTAATCTCATAATTGAAGTTGGTACGCTACATTATATGGATTGTGATATTGTAAGTTTAGCTTTAACAACTATCCCTTTTGCAATATTTGGGTCGGCCCCATTCATAAAAGTGGAAGTAGATACTTGAAACCGGAGTGGGGATATCGAGATGTGTGAGCTTATATGCTCACATTGTATATTGTTTTTAAAGAAGGCAAGCTTTAACTGGCCTAAAATCAACTGAAAGACAGTTACGTAGATCTCTCTATGGCCTAATTAAAGATTGCGCAGTTATTACTACAGAAATGAACGATCTCCAGATTTTCCTGTGAAACAACAAAAAAATAAAGAAAGCTTTACTCTTCATTCCGGACATGAAGAATTATTCCTTTGTTTTACCTAAAATGTTGAAAAATTCACGCTTCTTGAAATATTTAGATAAGGAAAAACTATGTTTCATTGTTAGATCCAATCTTTTTATTAGAATCAGCGCATTTATTATTTCGAAATATCTCATTAGGTTTATTTTTCAGCAGTTTCCTAGCCATTTTTTTGTATGCGGTTAGTGAAATTGAATAAGGAAGGGCTTCTCAAAGCATTTTAATTCAAATGTTACCCTATAAAGATTATTATTTGTAGGAAAGGACCAATATTGAATTTGAATTAAAATTCTTAGATTAGAGTTTTTGGCAGTTGAATGAGATTCTATATTCAAGTATTTCAAAGAAATATTGAATATTTCACCAAATCCGTTTTACCAGCTGAATATTTTTTTCAATTTTACAATTTTTTGCCACTTTTCCTTTTACCGAGTTTCTATTTTTTTGATGTTGAGTGGTGTTTCAGACACTTGAGATTAGCCCAAAATGAACTAGTATAATGAATTGTGCCTAAATGAATGTGAATTTTTTTAACGTCATCAAAAAGACCTTTGCCTTCGCAGTAAAGTTCACAAGACACATATAAAATGGACAATATGATATATATTTTTATTTATGCTTCAAAAATGAATTGGTGTTTGTACAGTTTTTATATGTTATCAAGATAATAAGCATAATTGCACTTTAGTGACCAATTTGAAGAAAATGGACATGAAATATTGTGTAAATGTTATATTTTTCGGTCAGTTGGTTGATTCGTAGATTATAAACAGTGTTGAACATTCGATTCCGGGATACTTGTATAATTGTCAAGACTGAAATCTAGTTTTATTGTGTTTCTACGAAAGTATTAATCTTCGAATAGTGGCTCTAGTATTTCCGGTTTCGGGTATTTTTAAAGCATGCTAAGATATTTTTGTACTTATATTTTTCAATATGTGATTTACTGTAAACAAATATTCCCCATGACATTTTTTTTATTATTAATTTATGTGATTTATTGTAAACTTATATTCACTATGACTTTTATTATCATTTATGGTAGTTCTATTTTATTTTTATTTATGAAGTAGATATTGTTTAGTATTGTTGAGAAAAGTTACTGTTTTTTAATGAACAGAATTTTCTCTTGTTAAACTTGTTCCTATAGATGTATTACTCGAATTTGCTTCATTTTCCGAAATATCATTAAATTATTACTCATAACTTCATTATTTCATTTCTCATTTCAGATGAAAGTATTTTTATGAAATTCATGACTGATTTCAACTTTTACATAATTCTGAGATTATGCTTCTTGGTGAATTATTTTTTTAATGAAATTATTATCTGAAACTGAAAATACTAGATCTGTCGTGTGTAGAGCAGTAGTTAACAATATACTATAATTGATGTAATTTTAATTATAAACAACATTGCAGAAGCCATAGACATAATGAATCTTCGAACGTTTCTCGTAATAAGTGTTGAACCCCCAACCTACGTTGCATAATTTACAATAACACACCTCAATATCTTATTCGAAATTTTTCAGTTTCTTAATTAAATGTATATTTTTTAAAGTCTTTCAAATTAACAGTCCCAAGTTTGTTATCAAAACCATAGGTGAGATACACTTGTATGTATTATGATTGTAAAATGCACCTTCATATGAATATAACATAAGTATATACATAATTATATAAAATATACATAATGCCATTTTCATTTGCCTATCATTTCCCTTTCTTTTAACTTCCTCAATCCAATTACTGTTTTTACTAATGTTTTTTAATGTAATAAAACTTTCAACTGTGTTCTAGCAGAAACTAAAAGACATGTTTTGACAAGAATCCTTGGTCAAACTTGAGTATTTCCGTTCAACCAGTCTAATACTCTTCCGAAAGACATGGGCTTGAGTTTTCATATTGATATCCTGCTTAATCGGACTCACTTTCGTTTTTTATCGTATGTGACCCATTTGTTGCCACCATTACCAGCCTCTTCAGAAATGGATCGATTTTGTTCCGTTTGGACAAGGAAACATCAATATTCTTTTTGAAGCTGGCCTTGTGCAAATGGTTTAGAATTATTTTATCGTCCATATGTAACTCCTGAGTGATGTTGCGGAAGCTCTCATGACGATCTACACACTCTAACACACAACTAAATCGTTCAGTCACAACAATGAGGAAATATGTTTAGCTAGAACATAAATTCTTCCTTTCAAAGAAAAAAGTTTGAGCAGATGCGATAAATACAGACCGAGATATAGGTCAGTAAAGCCATGTGTCGATAGAATTAAGGATTTCTTTTTCCCCAACCTAGTCACCATCATTGACCAAGTAATGTGGGTCAACAACCTGTAAGACTGGTGGGCTAAAACCCATGATGATGTACGCAGCGGAGACGAGACTCGACAATGCCTTAACCAAAAGACAGATGAGAACAACTGAAACAAAGACCTTCCTTGCCATGTCATGTTACACATTATGGGAATGACATATCAGACAAAAATACGGGGTCGATGACGTGGTAAGGTGGTTCGAGGGAAAGAAGGATAGCAGGGATGAACATGTCACTAAGATGATGGAACACGACTTGCCAAAATGGAACGCCAACGAAAGACCACCAGACAGATCTACAAAAAGATGCAGAGATAGATGCCAGTCAATTTTAGGAGAGAAATATATATGATAGCCCAGAGAAGACAGTCAAAATATGTGGCCAAGGAATCTCACTTGGAAACACTATCCATCAAATTTGTTTTCGACTACTCGTGAGCCACCCAAACTCAATATTCTTTTTGAAGCTGGCCTTGTGCAAATGGTTTAGAATTATTTTATCGTCCATATGTAGCTCCTGAGTGATGTTGCGGAAGCTCTCATACCGATCTACTACGATCATTTCTAATATTTCATCAAAATTCTTGACCACAGGCCTTCCAGTGCGTGGCGCATCTTTCACATCAAAACTACCGGAACAGAATCGGCGAATCCACAGCTGTTACAGTATTGGGACATTCAACATTATTTACATTTGCAGCACCCTGATTGCATTCTCCCTTTTATCAAAGCAAAATTGTAAAATGTACCGAATATTTTCTTTGTTCACCTTCATCTTTGACGCTCTAACACACAAATTAATCGTTCAGTCACAACAATGAGGAAATATGTTTAGCTAGAACAGAAATTCTTCCTTTCAAAGAAAAAAGTTTGAGCAGATGCGATAAATACAGACAGAGATATAGGTCAGTAAAGCCATGTGTCCATAGAATTAAGGATTTCTTTTGTCCCAACCTAATCACCATCATTCACCAAGTAATGTGCGTCAACAACCTTTAAGACTGGTGGGCTAAGACCCATGATGATGTACGCAGCGGAGATGAGACTCGACAATGCCTTAACCAAAAGACAGATGAGAACAACTGAAACAAAAACCTTCCTTGCCATGTCTTGTTACACATTATGGGAATGACATATCAGACAAAAATACGGGGTCGATGACGTGGTAAGGTGGTTCGAGGGAAAGAAGGATAGCAGGGATGAACATGTCACTAAGATGATGGAACACGACTTGCCAAAATGGAACGCCAACGAAAGACCACCAGACAGATCTACAAAAAGATGCAGAGATAGTTGCCAGTCAATTTTAGGAGAGAAATAAATATATATGATAGCCCAGAGAAGACAGTCAAAATATGTGGCCAAGGAATCTCACTTGGAAACACTATCCATCAAATTTGTTTCCGACTACTCGTGAGCCACCCAAACATCAATATTCTTTTTGAAGCTGGCCTTGTGCAAATGGTTTAGAATTATTTTATCGTCCATATGTAGCTCCTGAGTGATGTTGCGGAAGCTCTCATACCGATCTACTACGATCATTTCTAATATTTCATCAAAATTCTTGACCACAGGCCTTCCAGTGCGTGGCGCATCTTTCACATCAAAACTACCGGAACAGAATCGGCGAATCCACAGCTGTTACAGTATTGGGACATTCAACATTATTTACATTTGCAGCACCCTGATTGCATTCTCCCTTTTATCAAAGCAAAATTGTAAAATGTACCGAATATTTTCTTTGTTCACCTCCATCTTTGACGCTCTAACACACAACTAAATCGTTCAGTCACAACAATGAGGAAATATGTTTAGCTAGAACATAAATTCTTCCTTTCAAAGAAAAATTTTGAGCAGATGCGATAAATACAGACAGAGATATAGGTCAGTAAAGCCATGTGTCCATAGAATTAAGGATTTTTTTGTCCCAACCTAATCACCATCATTCACCAAGTAATGTGCGTCAACAACCTGTAAGACTGGTGGGCTAAAACCCATGATGATGTACGCAGCGGAGACGAGACTCGACAATGCCTTAACCAAAAGACAGATGAGAACAACTGAAACAAAAACCTTCCTTGCCATGTCTTGTTACACATTATGGGAATGACATATCAGACAAAAATACGGGGTCGATGACGTGGTAAGGTGGTTCGAGGGAAAGAAGGATAGCAGGGATGAACATGTCACTAAGATGATGGAACACGACTTGCCAAAATGGAACGCCAACGAAAGACCACCAGACAGATCTACAAAAAGATGCAGAGATAGTTGCCAGTCAATTTTAGGAGAAAAATATATATGATAGCCCAGAGAAGACAGTCAAAATATGTGGCCAAGGAATCTCACTTGGAAACACTATCCATCAAATTTGTTTTCGACTACTCGTGAGCCACCCAAACTCAATATTCTTTTTGAAGCTGGCCTTGTGCAAATGGTTTAGAATTATTTTATCGTCCATATGTAGCTCCTGAGTGATGTTGCGGAAGCTCTCATACCGATCTACTACGATCATTTCTAATATTTCATCAAAATTCTTGACCACAGGCCTTCCAGTGCGTGGCGCATCTTTCACATCAAAACTACCGGAACAGAATCGGCGAATCCACAGCTGTTACAGTATTGGGACATTCAACATTATTTACATTTGCAGCACCCTGATTGCATTCTCCCTTTTATCAAAGCAAAATTGTAAAATGTACCGAATATTTTCTTTGTTCACCTCCATCTTTGACGCTCTAACACACAAATAAATCGTTCAGTCACAACAATGAGGAAATATGTTTAGCTAGAACATAAATTCTTCCTTTCAAAGAAAAAAGTTTGAGCAGATGCGATAAATACAGACAGAAATATAGGTCAGTAAAGCCATGTGTCGATAGAATTAAGGATTTCTTTTTCCCCAACCTAATCACCATCATTCACCAAGTAATGTGCGTCAACAACCTGTAAGACTGGTGGGCTAAAACCCATGATGATGTACGCAGCGGAGACGAGACTCGACAATGCCTTAACCAAAAGACAGATGAGAACAACTGAAACAAAAACCTTCCTTGCCATGTCTTGTTACACATTATGGGAATGACATATCAGACAAAAATACGGGGTCGATGACGTGGTAAGGTGGTTCGAGGAAAAGAAGGATAGCAGGGACGAACATGTCCTAAGATGATGGAACACGACTTGCCAAAATGGAACGCCAACGAAAGACCACCAGACAGATCTACAAAAAGATGCAGAGATTGTTGCCAGTCAATTTTAGGAGAAAAATATATATGATAGCCCAGAGAAGACAGTCAAAATATGTGGCCAAGGAATCTCACTTGGAAACACTATCCATCAAATTTGTTTTCGACTACTCGTGAGCCACCCAAACTCAATATTCTTTTTGAAGCTGGCCTTGTGCAAATGGTTTAGAATTATTTTATCGTCCATATGTAGCTCCTAAGTGATGTTGCGGAAGCTCTCATACCGATCTACTACGATCATTTCTAATATTTCATCAAAATTCTTGACCACAGGCCTTCCAGTGCGTGGCGCATCTTTCACATCAAAACTACCGGAACAGAATCGGCAAATCCACAGCTGTTACAGTATTTGGACATTCAACATTATTTACATCTGCAGCAACCTGACTTGCATTCTCCCTTTTATCAAAGCAAAATTGTAAAATGTACCGAATATTTTCTTTGTTCACCTCCATCTTTGACGCTCTAACACACAAATAAATCGTTCAGTCACAACAATGAGGAAATATGTTTAGCTAGAACATAAATTCTCCTTTCAAAGAAAAAAGTTTGAGCAGATGCGATAAATACAGACAGAGATATAGGTCAGTAAAGCCATCTGTCGATAAAGTTAGGGATTTCTTTTTCCCCAACCTAAGTCATCACCACCATTGACCATGTAATGTGCGTCAACAACCTGTAAGACTGGTGGGCTAAAACCCATGATGATGTACGCAACGGAGACGAGCTCGACAATGCCTTAACCAAAAGACAGATGAGAACAACTGAAACAAAAACCTTCCTTGCCATGTCTTGTTACACATTATGGGAATGACATATCAGACCAAAAATACGGGGTCGATGACGTGGTAAGGTGGTTCGAGGGAAAGAAGGATAGCAGGGATGAACATGTCCTAAGATGACGGAACACGACTTGCTAAAATGGAACACCAACGAAAAATCATCAGACAGATCTACAAAAAGATGCAGAGACAGTAGCCAGTCAATTTTAGGAGAGAAATATATATGATAGCCCAGAGAAGACAGTCAAAATAACTTACTAAATCAAAAGAAGATAAAGAATCCAATGAGTTATGCCTCATTTCTCCTTTTTCAGGTTTTCGAACTGATCTTGACTCGACTATAGGTCATATTAATGAATAAAAAACTTAAGAATTTTGTTGAATTTATAATATATCTACATAAAAACTTCCGCCAATCCACCTTATCATTCAATTGTTATAACCATTCAAACATTAATAATCAGAGGATGTCTCTGTTAATAATTATAATAAATACTTTTTCAAAACATTGACATCAACATTTCAAGTTCAATGGTAATATGATGACAGGTGAAGTTTGCCGCGAAAATTCGCGAACCGTTGCTCCTGCAAGCGAATAGCATGCGCTGTAGATGAATTCTCCCCGCCATCCCTCATATGTTTCTTGATTTTCCCGATCGGCAGCAACGCCACAACCACCATTTTCTTCCGGTGCTTCAGTTGTTTCTGCACAATATTTGACAAAAAACTAGTTATTCACGATCCCTGTATAAAGAACAACTGTAAAAATCTAGTCACATTAAATTAAACAGTAAACATGAGTGAAACTAACTGCTGTAGCACACTGGATATGGAAAAAGTGTCGGCAATTTTATTAGACGTTGCCGGTACAACAACGGCCATCTCCTTCGTTAAGGTAGGTTCAGTTTTTCGTTGCGAATAAAAATTGCAATATTCATACGTGATTAGACTAGTTTTGTGCATTAAATTTATGCATATTTCTGTTTTAATTCATCCCGTATCCATAAATGTTTCTACGGTTGATCAAATCGATTAAGTACAGTTATTTAATTTTGAAATTTTTCGAAATTGTTGATTTTCAAATCGTTTTTTTCTACAAACCAGTTCCTGAGAACAAAGTGTTGAATGCATTTATTTTTGAGTAAGTTATTATTTGTGTGAGCCGATATATGGTTTCTAAAATTAGATGGGATTTACTCCGACTCAGGTAAAAATTTAACCTTCGTTTTTCATTCACATTTGTTCCTTGAGGATTGTTCAGTCGTTCGCAATATAAGACCTAGATCCTTTGTTGACCATCTGCAGGGTCTCCACTATTGAATTCTTGGAATTCAAAAGGTTTCATTGTATTTAATACTGGTGTAAGGTCTCTCCATGTAAATTTTCACTATGTGTGTCTAGTTCCATGTTTTTTTTTATTTGGTAATTAAAGGAAATGAAATTTATATTTCATATTCCTATTAATGGTACTTAAATAAAATGTCACGTAACAATATTGGACAATTTCCTTTATATTATATAAATTCCAAATGTAAATAAAAGATGTTCAAGGTAGTTTTGTAATATAAATATTGGTAGGTACTGATTGATCCATCATTAATTAAACTTTGTAATTAATATTAAAATCTCGAATAAATATAATTGGTGAAGAATATTGAAGTATCAGATAAGAAGAAACATGTTTTCATTCAAACTATAAAATCTTTCCTTAAGATACCCTCAAAATTGTATTGAAGTGGGGTATCGTTTCAATGGATGGGGTTCTTCTTGATGAAGAATCGGTGGTCGAACTTTAGTATGTCTTCCTAAGTATATGAGCTAGAGTTTTCATACTTTCAGAACACTTATGCTTGAATAACGTTGAAATATAAAGTCTGCCAGATTTTCCGGACATCATGGAGCATGAAAAATCGTTTATTTTTGTAAAAATTTGAAAACCCATAACATATTGTCGGATTTCAACAAAAATTTGTGCATACACACTTATGTTTCATCAAATGAGGTCCATATTTAGGGGCAAATACAAAATACTAATTTTTCCAGGTAAACATTAAACACCATAAATATACATTTTTTATGTTCTGTCATAAATTCTTTCTACTACAAGATTATAAGCCAATAATTGAATGATGTCAGTGTACAAATGCATATAATTAATTTAAGAAAGCCTTTTTTCTTCATCCTTTGCCTGATAATCTTCTGTTCTGAATTCCAATAACAATTTATTTTGAAAGATTATAAGCATTCACAGATTTGGGTGTACAGTTACATTTGCTTCGAGAAATCTCAATATAATTACGTAAATTTGCTTCTGTAAAACCCTGTAGGTACTTTTTAATGAAAATATTTTTTATGAATAATCTGTTTTGGTTAATGTATGAAATGAAGATGTGAAAAAACACCTCTAAATTTCTAAAACAAATAATCAAGGAGACTGTTCAAAGTTTTTTAAAACTCGGATGAGGTAAATTCAGAGATATAGAGTGGGGAGAATACGCTTCGACCACTGCGCATCCAAAATTGGTGGCTAAATTCTTATGTCAAATTTCGACCATTTTTATACTTTCGTAGTCAGCTGTTCTAGGTTGACATACATGTCAGGTGAATTAGAAATTTTACATTGTGTTGGTAGATATGTACTTCGATACTTTCAACATGTCTTGTATTGTTAAAACGTGTAAAAACTATAAAACGAAGAAGGTCGAGGGAAATTCATTTTATACGTAAATTTTTATTGAAATTATTCGACTGATCATACCGCATGGCATTGTTTATCTGCTCAGTGGCGTGTTGTTTACTTTCCACAGTAATATTTTTAGTTTCCCAAATTCAGTTGATATGAGGACAGTTTGGACTGATATTCTCAGTATAGATTCTGAAGCTAAAGATTTATCTAGGAAATTGATATGCTCTATACATTCCATTTTCTTTTTAATTTTATACCAACTATCCCTCAGGTACACTGCTTTCTACGCCAATGAACCGAAAGTATAAAAATGGCGGACGAAAAATTAGCCACTTCGCGCATCTCGAAGATCATTCTCCCCACTCTATATCGCTGGGTAAATTTGATACACTCCTATGTCAGAATATATTTAGTATCTAGGGAAAGACTTTAAAAAGCGCTTAAAAGGGTCATGGTCTATTGTTAGTGCTTATCAAGTTTTCCTCTGCTAGGCAAAGCTACATAAGTAGTTGAATGGAAATAATTGCAGGATATATTAAATATTAGGAAAGGGAGCAATAACATGGTAGATTTATAGAAGATACTTGCAGACACTTGTGTTAGCTGATTGTCTTCTTCAGGACAAGTCAACCAAGAAACTTGGATATGAATGAACAAGAATAATACTTTCTTGGCGCTGCTAAGTTAACCCTCCATATCCGGAGATGTTTGGGGTTAATGCCACAACTTGGATGCTCGCTACTGTCCTGGTCGCCTGTTCTCGTTTTTTTGTTCTTTCTTTCTTGTCTTGGGGTTTTGGTTGCGTCGCCCTGAAGAAGGCAGTCAGCAGAAATACATCTAATTTCGTTTTGGTCAACCTGCAACTCACACGCTCCAGTCTACCTCTGCAGATTCCATTATTGACTACAATATCTCAAAACTATAGATAGTGTTTTGTACAAGCAGAAGGGTGGGAAGCATTGAAAGGGAGAACATTGAAAAATTGGAAATATTTAGCGTCGAATAAGCTAAATTTTGATTAAACTAAATTCATGTTCAAAAGTAAAAATATAAAAAATTTAATAATATATAATGTCAACATTATCAAGGGAACCTTCAAGATTCTAGGTGGCATCATTGACTAAGTAATGCGCTTCGATTACCCCGGAGTCTGAATAGCGACACTAATCTCGAAGAGAAAGTGATACATCAAGTTAACAAAGTCGCCACATTATCAGAACATTCCAAGCACGTAATTTGAAAGAAGGAAGATCTGAGCATGGTATTTAAGATTAAAATATATAAGACGTGTGTAAGACCCGTTATTAAACACGCGGAGGCGAGACACAGTGCTGTAATCAAAAGGAAATGAAAACCCTCTGTGCCACATTCAATTTTCCTCTGACCACCCGAGTAAAAGAAGTCCGGTGAAGCCAAAGTTTGAAACTTCCGTAAATAGACCTCGTGAATGAAAGCAATAGGCTTTGACCACTCGCGAGGAAACTTTGTAACGGGCGCCCAAGAAGACACGGAGCTCACACTGTTTACTTCGCTGCATAGCAAGAGTATCTCGCGCATTTGTTTGGGATCTGCCGATTCACTTTTTCTCTCTCCTACTTTCTATCTCTCGTGTTGAAATATTGGAAGCAATGCTCGCGATTGCCTGTAGCAAGTATACGTGTATGGCCGTCTCTTTTTATTCCCCCACCCTAAGAGCGTTGAACTCATAACGTATCCGTAATTTCAAACCCTCTCCATGGTAGCGTTGAACGATTAACGCAACCTTGTTGGAAGTCGCATAATTAACCACTCTGTCGAAACTCTTGAAATTGAATAATATGTAATTCGATAATCAAATTTCAATAGAACAGAATTATAGATTTAGATCACTCCAATGACATTAGTTTCCAACTACAGTGTGAATAGAATGTCTCAAAACGTTTATTTTAAGTCATGTATTACAAAATCAAAGTAATCTTACAAACTTTATTCTATTGTCAAGAATATTGCGCTTCCAATTTAAAATGAACAAACAAATATTCAAATGCTTTAGGTTGAAAGCACCTTAAACTATCCTCCATTTTAATTTACAGGAGACCCTATATCCATACGTCATAAAAAACGCTGAAGAATTCTTGAAGAGTAACTGGGAGAATGAAGATATCAAAAAAGCTCTTGAAAAATTCGAAGAAAAGGATCTTGATGTGACAAAAGCTGCAGATGCTGTTAAGAATCTAACAGTGAAAGACGATGCCAATGAGGGTTTGAAAACAATCCAAGGCTTGATCTTGAAGAAAGGTTATGATGATGGAGACCTTAAGGGCCAGTAAGTACATTGAATTCGTGCATCAAGAGAGGATGAACATAATCAATTCCAATTCAAGTAGAAGCTGAAAATAGTAAAATATCGAGAGAAACATTTTGAAATAATATTTTGCTGTGTTCAAAATTTCAATTTATTTTTTCCCTTTTAATTATTATCTATATAATAATATAATAATTATATATAATAATATATAATAAGTGCTTAATGTAATCAATATTATATTCAAACTTATTGTTACTCGCGACTTTGGCTGCATGGTATTAAACAAAAAAGCCAATGATCCCTTGGCACAGTTCATCATAACCTATAAATCCTAAAGTCGTTAAAACTGTTAGCAATAGTCCACTCGAGTGTCCACGTCGGGCGCCTTGCACAGTTTCTAACTATTTTAAAGTTTTTCACTCAATTTGGAAAAACGTTTTGAACTTGCTGCTTCCAGTTAAAGTAATTGTGCAATCTCATTTCTTTAATTTCCAGTGTCTTTGATGATGTACCAAAATTCTTCAACAACTGGTCCGAAACCAAAAAGATTGCAATTTTCTCATCAGGCAGTGTGGAATCACAACAGCTCCTTTTCAAAAACAGCACGGAGGGGGACCTTTCTACCCATATAAAAAAATTCTTTGACCTTTCTTTGGGGTCCAAAGTGGATTCTGAGACATACAAAAAGATTGCGAAAGAATTGGAAGTTGGCCCTGTGGATATTTTGTTTTTAACAGATGATGTTAAAGGTATTTTGTTATTATGACGGAGGATTTCAACAATAACATAAATTCCATTTTTTAAAATAGATATCTTAAAACCAATTTTTTTTCTTTTTAATTTTCAGTGATTCAAGTTTATTTATATATTTTTTAAATAGATTATATCATTTTCATTTTTTCTTTTAATTTCGGCTCAAACTTTTAGCTTATTTTTTATATTCTTTTTTCAGAGGCAGAAGCTGCAAAATCAGCTGAAATGAATGTTGTTCTGGTTGAACGATCAGGCAATGGCCCCATTCCGGAAGAGTCTCGAGCTAAATTCACGATTGTGAAGTCATTGGTTGAAGTTCCCTCAGAAAAACTGAAGAGAAAAATTGTCGAAAATGAAACATCTGCAGAGGTAAGAATTTTTAAGCGTAATCATTAAAAATACTTTTGGTGGTACAAAGATTTCATTGTTTTCTTAATTCTTTTTTCTAGTCTGGTTGCAAAAGGGTTAAACAGATCGGCATTTGAGACATTTTTGTGAAACTGTTTGTTTGTTTATGTGGTGTGGATATCATAGTTTTAATTATATGTGCAATATTTATTATTTAAATGTGATGTACTGGGAGTAATGTTGTTAGATTTTAATTTCCAATAAACTGGTGTTGGAAAATATGAGTTCTTAATTTCAACCAAATAACCAGGTTTTTTGTTCATTCTTTTTGTTTCCTGCAATAATGTAATTTCGTCTTGTATTGAAGCCTGAAAATTTAATATTCATTTAAAATTTTATAGGGACCCCCATCTAAAATGGCTAAAATTGAGGTGGCTGAAGGTGTTGAAACTATCAATTGTGAATTGAAACCTGAAGAGAAAGAACAGATCGAAACTGCTGAAGAGGCTATGGAAGTTGACGAAGAACCAATAGTTAAAGAAAAAGGTGAATATTAGACTTGTACGAAACTAACACAAAAATGCATGTTCTGATAAGCATCTGAACGAATACAGTTTAATGGTATATTTTCTTCGCCACGTAACTTGAAATGGAACTTTTTAGCTGAAGTTAATGCAGAACTAAATGTTTATAACATATCTTAAGTAATAAATACATGAGAGTTCGGTCTTTATATTTTCACGAGCACTTATCTAGACCTTTATCATTCATTAATTTCTGATGCAGATATTTAACTTTAAACAAATACTACAAATCTGATCTTTCATCAAAAATTTGGAGTTAATATGCTTTTTCACCCCTTTTCTAGTTGAAGAAGAGGTAAAATCCGAAGAAGCAAAGTCTGAATCTCATGAAGTCGCTGAAGAAAAAAAGGTGGAATCAGAAACAGCGGAATCAGCTCCAGAAAAGGTACAAGAAACACCTGAATCTATGGAAGTCGATTCTAATGTGTGTGAATCAAAACCGAAGGACTCAAGTGTTATTGAAGAAAAAACCAAAACTGAACAATCCAACATTGAAGAAACCACAAATAAAGCAGAAATCGAAGTAGCTACTCAAACTAAAAGTGCTGTAACAAACGAATGCGAAACTCAGACAACCATATCATTAGCCGCTGTTGAGGAATTGCCAACCAAGAAAGTCGAAGAAATTCTTAAGGCAACTGAAGAAAAAGTCGATACTGAAGAGAAATCAAACAGCAAAGACGAAGAGAAAGCTGATGTAAAACAGGAGGAGAAAACAGAAAATTTAACATCAGAACAGAAAACCAAAAGTGATGTAGAAGAAAATATGGAGACTGAAGAATCAAAGCCAATTGAAGCTGATAAAAAACAGGACGAAGAGAAACTGAACGAAGATGTAGAAATTGAAGAAAGCAAGCCAGTAGCTGAAGAAAGCAAGGCTGAAGAGAACAAGACAGAAACTGAAGAAAACAAGACAGAAACTGAAGAAAGCAAGACAGAAACTGAAGATAAAACTGTGGTAACAGATGATAATACTGAAGTCAAAGATAGTAAACCAGAAAATGAAGAAAAACAAATTGAAGAAAGCATAGAGGCCAAAAAAGGTATCACGACAGAAGTAACGGAAGAATTGAGTGGGGATAAAGAGAGTACCAAAGATGAAGATTCAGTGAAAGAGAATGGCAATTCATGTGAAGTAGTAGAAGGAGAAAATGATACAGTTGAGAAAAAAGTTACTGAAGAAATCGTTACCAGTAATGGCTCCGGAGATTCTGCCCCCAAGCAAATGGTGTAGAAATTGAAGCAGCTGGAAAAGAAAAAGAAAATAAGAGCCAATTAGCAAATGGTTCTGAAAGTGAAGTTACTAATGGTGAAGCTGATAATGGTGCCGCGGATAAAGAGGAGGAAATCAAAGTAAAAAAAATTGGTGATATTGAGAGTGCACCTGTTAGTGTTGAAGCCTAAATATCTTTAACTTATATCAAACCTTGGATTAGGATTTTACAATTATTTATTTCTATTTGTTCCAAGTTGCTTATGGTAGTTTCGTTAATTCGTTCGATTATTTTTTTAGTTCTCTAAAATGTTGAGTTGCCCTTGTGTTTCTTGAGTCAATTGTTGTTATTCCAATTATTTTTTATTTTTCCATGTGCCAAATTATTTTTGATTTAAAATCAAAGACTGTCATTTGTGGAGACTGTAATTTTGAATGATCTTAATTAAGATGACCATTTTAGCAGTATTAAAAGTAATTTTTCAAAGTTGAGGAGTACAATTACCATATGTTTCATATGATAGAAAGAAATTTGCACTAGATGTTGATTTCGTTGACTGATGTGAAAACAAGGCTGTTCATTTTTATATAATTTTTTCGTAAATCGAAATTGTATTCCTCGCATTTTTGATTGTTAACTATTGTATGTGATAAATTTCATCAGTCCACAAATACTATTCATCTGAATCATGAGAAGTGTTCCTGTATATATATTTCTATAAAGCATTCCTTATTTCTTTGTGAATCTCAATGTTTGAGAGGGAGTTTCTCCCGATTAGCAGTTCCAATACTCATTAGGATTTATGCTCTCTTTGTTTCATATGAACATTTTGTATACGTCTATTATTTATAATACATTTTGTAGCACTATATGAGAGTTTTTGTTACCTTCCTTCTGAGAGTTGCAGGAAAATGACAAAATTTGATTTCGCCTATTCGCCATTTCAGAGGAAAGGCATCATTAGATTGTGTCCCCGCTTGAAGATAATAAAAAAAGGAAAGATGAACTCAAAGATTATTGAAATCAAAGAAACTAGGGAAATTTAGCAAAGCAAGACAGATCCTAAAAGTTCTAAAAATAATGATGTTAAGGAAGAGAAGAATTTATTAGAGGAGATACAATAGTGGCTAGAGATAATCATAATATCGAAGAAACTAAAGAATTTCAAACACTATTCATCGTGGAGATCAAATACGAGGGCCGTTCAGAAACTAACCTGCGGTTAATGGAAAAAAATACACCAAGTTAAGTAAAAATATTTTAATATATACATCTTACAACTACATCTTTGCACTATTTTTCGACATAGTCTCCATTACGATTGAGGCACTTATCGTATCTCTTCACAAGCTTTGAAATTCCTTCTGCATAAAAATCACCCGCTTGTGCCTTGAGCCAGCCTGTGACCGCATCTTTGAGCTCTTCGTCGTCATCAAACCGCTGGGACCCGAGCCATTTCTTCGATTTTCACGAACTTTTGCATCAACGGTCTGAACGAGTTCCTCAGTCACCAATGATGGTCTACCACTCCTCTCTTCATCATGAACGTTTTCTCGTCCACTTTTAAATAAACGTACCCATTCACGGACAACTCCTTCACTCATAAATTTTGGTCGGTACACGGCACAAAGCTCACGATGAATAGCTGCTGCAGAGTATCCTTTGGCTGTAAAAAACCTTATAGCAGCACGCACCTAACATTTGGCGGGATTTTCTCTTGCAACACACATTTCAAACTGCCACAAAAACTAAACTAGCGCAGGTACGATGTTCAATCGACTACTGCTTGATGCCGACTGACCTGCTGAGCGCGTGAATGCACAGATGGCGCGCTGCTCCCCCCCACTACCCGCACTGTGACCAATCGGAGGTTAGTTTCTGAATGGCCCTCGTATGTGTAGGAAAGGTTTATCGGGTGAATCCACAAGTAGCAGAAGGAAATTAACGAAGATGGTACTTGCCGACACGTATTTCTGCTGATTGGCTTCGTCAGGGCAAGGTGACCTTACACCCCCCGTAAATACTCCCCTACGCTAAATATGCTGAGTGTTCTCTAGAAAGGGTTCCCTCATAATGGTGGGAAAAAATAAGAAACCTATTGAATTTTTGTTATATATAAATATTATATTATTGTTATTTCTATTTATAAAATTGAAAATCATATAGATACACACTCAAATATTTATCTAAAAAAAATTCACTCTTCTGCATACGTATACAGTAGGCGTAGGTATACCTCATGAAATTCCATTGGTTCCTGATATCTCAACTAATCGTAATCTCAACTAATCGTCGGCCGGGCCGACCCAAACGCAACCGGAAAAGAGAAGGTGAAAATAAATATTTTTTTATCGAAACTTATTTTGAAAAATTTAGAAAGCACTGACGTGAGGTCAGATTGCTTTGAGCTACTTGCGAGTAAATATTCAAACCATAACAAATCTATAAGCACTCTGATCAGGTGAACAATAGTCTTATCCCGTACTATAGGACAATGTGTTGCAAATTATGAACGCCTAATGGATGAACAAACCTATATCTCAAATAAAAAATAACTATTCATAATTTTTCCCAAGTTTTGTTCGAAGCTATAATTCCCTTTTCCTAACTAACGTCAGTGCTTTTCTGAATTTTGACAACGTATATTATTTCAGCCATCGAGATTGAGTTCTCTCTTTATGATTTCCCGTTATGAAAAATTTTGATTAATATTACGCCAACTGACACTGATTAATGAGCCCGGCATTTGTCAATCGAATACCGATCTGTGATGGCCATCGTTCAAAGAAAATCATCGGGACGTATGTCTTTTCTCTTGAGTAAATGAAAAAAAAGATCATATCTTTAGATGGAAAAGAGCTACGGCAATGAAATTTGAGGATAAGTAAGATATCGATCACCTCAATATATTCCCGAATTTTTATTGAAATTCGAAAAATATCTTATGAGATAGTGCGGGTTAAAAAATTTTTTTTGGGAATTTTTAAAAATTTTCTAGCGTGACGATTTCTGCGAAAATTTGCGAGCCGTTTTGTTGCAGCCTCCCTCAACAATATTTCAAGTATCAACTTGATCGTATGGATATTCTAGTAGTTATTGAGGAAACAAAATTTCAAATGCTCATAACTACTGAACCATCCGACGGATTTGGCCCAATAACGAACTTGATCGAGATATTTGGAATTAACCTATTCTGAAAATATGAAAACTCTAGCTCAGCTCTTTTGGATGCTAGAGAGGATACGGCCGGCCGGACAGACTCAATTTTTGCCACGGATTCTTCATCGGGGAGTTGAACCCAATCGGTTGAGACCATTTTCGGCTCGATATTCCAAAATTACAGACATTCGGGCAAAATGATAGGCACTCGGTTCGAGTGAGCAAGAGCGCCAAAAATTAATAGCAATATTTAAATCTCAAGAAATTCCCTTAGTTTCATTTCCTCTGCCCTCTATATATCTCATATTTCCACTCAACACATCGAAGTACACATTATTTCGGTCAAACACCTCAAATAATTTTTATTCCAAGTTCCCGCATCTGTCCTTATACGTAAAAACGCAGTTCAGCCAGCCGAGCCACAGCTTTCAGTTTATGATTTCATCTAACACATACCTCGCTCGAAGTTCCTATTAATGGAACTCTACTATACCTCGACTGTGACACTTGCGAGGTCGGCCGTCGGCCGTCCCTATGTGAAACGGCAGGCGGGTGAAATTGTTTATTATTATCGATGTTTATTTCAAATATCAAATTGAAAATTGTAATTTAATATCCGACATCCTCATATGTTTATCCTAAATTTGAGATAGAAAGAGAAATCATTATGTATTTAAAATTTTGTCACGTATCCTGTTAATAATTGAAATTTTCTCCCTCAAATCTCAAATGACTATTATCATAAAAACTTGAATATTATTTCAATTTCAGAAAAAAGTGCATTCGTACTGTATGGAATAAATTTTGTGTTTTTCTGACCATAAAAATTCATTCTTAGTAACTGTAAATAGCAAAACAGCAACCCACGACTTGTTTATTTTTCAAAGTCGGCCAAGATACCCTTGGGGAGGGGGTATATGAGAATTGCATTGCGTGTGTTTACACTTTGATTATCAGAGTTCAGATCACTAGGTCAGTAGTTTAGAGTAAGATGTTAGTGTGTAGGGCTTAGGGTTGTACGAGTTTTCGTTCGTTTTCGGTTACAAGTTGAATGTGAGTGATCCAGATGGCAAGTGTAGGAGAGCTGGTATCAAATTGCAGTGATTTCATTAGTTTTTTAGTAGATAACAGGTTTTCCATTATTAGAATAATTCTAATTGACAGCGTTCACAACAAGATGAATATGATTTTAATTTTACTAAGTTTTAAGATGAATTGTTGGACAGTTATACATTTTAGATATGATTGGCACTGTATTTGTAACATTTAAACTTGAAAAAGCCTCAATGTACGCCGAAACATATGTGGTAAAGTATTAATACAAAAAACATGAAATCCTAATTTTAATCCAGTGCTCTAATCCCAAGAAAATTGCTTCTAAATTATATATATACATAAATATATATGCTTGGCCTGGCCGACCTACTCCTAGAGGCCACGAGCCGTCACTGGTAGACGTAAACCTCCTGAAATTCCATTGGTTCCTGATATCCCAACTAATCGTAAAGAAATGACGACAGTAGGCGTAATCCTCCTGAAATTCCATTGGTTCCTGATATCTCAATTAATCTCAACTAATTGAATGAAGCACTACTCAAACAACGGAGCTTTTAATAAACAACATTTTCTACAATACTATATGTATCACTCACCTGTCGGTGTCTAATGGTATTGAGAAAAAAGAAAGTTTGGGATTATTGAAACTATTGTTTTTGCAGTTGTACACGCTACCATTATTAATCATTTTGGAATTAACTTGAAAATAACACAAAATTGAAACAGAATACTTACTGGAATAAAAATAAATGATTAAATAAGTGAGCTTTGCAGGTTTATGGTAGATTTTGACTCAAAGAAACTCCACTGAATTATAGGTTAGGTTGTATTTTTTTCTTCAACTTTTTCTTTGAATTTTAAATAGATCTCAAAAAAATTATATTCTTCTAAATATTAAACGAATTAATTATACAAAGGAATTATTTAAGATGTCTAAAATAACGTTTACAAATGAGAAACAAATAAAATAAGTTCATTGAAAATAAACACTTATAATCTATTGAATTAATGGCCTCATCCAAGGAAGATAATAATTTATTCAATATTTATTGAATTTAATTTATGGTATTGCTTTTTTTTCACTTTTGTTCTGTCCAATTTGTCTGATGAATAAAACAAAGTTTTTCTTAGATTTGCTCAATTTATTGACCTCATATTATTCCTGTTTATGGTTTAACAAGGACTAAAATAAAAAAATTAGTTCAGTTAAACATCTTAATGGCATGTTAAGTCATCTTGCCATGAGATCAAATAAGCGTGGCAATTAACATTCATTAATGTTTCACTGAAACGTTTATTGCGATACGTTTCAATAATAAATATAGTTTAAAAAACACGCTTATAAAGAATATCGGGCTTAAAAGTTAGAAATAATTTTAAAAATCAATTTATGACAATAGTATATAAAACATACTAGTAAAATTGAGAAAGAAGCGTGGAGCGCTAGATATATAAAATTAGGGCACAAAGTGCTCCACGCCTCTTTCTCAATTTTACTAGTATGTTTTATATATTATTGCCATAAATTGATTTTCAAAATTCTTTTTAACTTTTTTAGCCCGATATTCTTTATAAGTGTGTTTTTTAGTTTTTTTAAACTATATTCATTTTTTACTTTTTAGTGACTGCCATAAATATTTTAATGGTAATAATTAAGTTATGATTACACGTCGGAAAGTAGGGCAATGTTTCACACGTGCACATCTCATGCATCAATGTTTTGAAATGAAGCCCTAGATTCTACTATCTTAGAATATGGTGGAAAAACAGTTTTTTTCGGCGTGGACGGGAATCGAACCCACGATCGATGAATCCAAGAGCTGACGTCACAGAAAACGCGCGCCTTAGACTGCTCGGCCAACGAACGCATTGGAAGAAGTGGGATCTTTTCACAGTAATGAGGCACTCACGCTTAAAGAAAGAGAGTTACAAACTGACATACATACATACAAGTGAAGCTAATACAAGCGTGTTAAAAACATCAATGTCTTTGGACATAAATCATCACATGGATGTTTCTGAAACGTCTCTAGATCTATAAATGAAATATTTCATGAGGAATGTTTAGAATATGTAAAATGTTTACTGGGTAGCAAGTAGTTTAATAAGAGAGTCAAAGCCATCTGACCTCACGTCAATTAGTTCTGTTTTTTTATATTTCTTCTATATTAATTCCAATGGAAGCATCAATAAAGACAATCTGAATACTCGGTTTATTGAACCTGAAGGAATCCAAATTGTATGGAATTGTTGCATTCTCGAAGACGTAAACCATTTTTAACAAGGCTGGCTGTATGAGCCGAGAAGAAAACGAATATAAAAGAATCTTTTCCGTTGTCCTTTTTGCGGAAATGTCTGCACTATACTGGAACCAACAGTATATTCTGGATAATTCAGAGAAAACTGACAACTAAGAGACAACAGATAGCCGTTCTGGAAGAATGGGAGCAAAACAAACTCGAAGAGGAGCCCAAATGCAACAAATGGGAGCACAAGCTATAAACAGGACCAGTTGAACTTGAACGTTCTAAGAGAGAGGTTGCAACTTACCTGGTTAGAGAACTACAACCTGTTGAGTGAGACTTCGTAATTTGTTCTGAAGAGTGAGTCGATTTTGGCATGATTATTGTTATACAGAAAATTGTTGTCAATGAAGGTTTATTAATGATTCTACATCATTTTTTAAAATTCTTTCTCCGGTTTTCAGTATCACGTGGAATAACTTTACGGAAGAATTTGCGTATAGAAAAATTTCCGTTTCAATTTTACCCAGCGCAAGAATTCTAGATTATTGAAATGAAGTTCTTGAATTCTTGTTCTTGATTTAAGCATTTTGAATAAAAAGTGAAACTGAGTCACTCGAAATCGTTATAAAGTCAATTAATTTCAATTATCTGGATGAATCGATAGTGAAATTTCAAATATGCTGGTAGAATCTTACCTGAAATTTGATAATGCATTAAGATGAATTTTTTTATTATTATTCAAGAAAGAAGACACATATTCGGTTTTTTGAGATGAATATTCATCAGTTTTTTAGCTTTTAATTTCTTTGCGAATTTGAAAGTGTTTTTTCCAACACTGTAAAAAATAAAATTCTGCGCTCAAACTCCTCAGGAGTTTGAGAATTTTTTTTTCAATCAAACCATTTTAATTTGAATTAATCTAAAATTGATTACGCCAAATGCTATTTTTCTTGATTAAAACAACCTAGTTGATTATAGAGAACAGCTAAAACATTCGCCTGAAACTTTTTACATTTCAGCGAAATGAAAGAAACAACTGTTTCAACATAAACATACAATTACAAGAAATTGTTTATGCACTTGTCTCAATATCCATAATTGATTGATACAAATACATTATTCTAAATAGGTTTTAACGAAACCATTCGTTCGTTTCATTTTTATTTGTTCAATAGAACGAAGGTACGGTTGTCGTAAATTCTGTCAGTTGATGCAACGACTACAGTTTCTTGAGACAAGAATCTCGTGAGATTATATTATTCGCCTCATTTACTTGAAGAAAACTATGAATATTTGAATAAAATTGAACATATAATTGTTGCAATATGAAGTGACATTTGAAAAAAAAATATTGCGTAATTGATTTAATAAAACGAATTAATTGTAGCAATTTTTTTATATTGGCTGCAATTATTATAAATCAAAACTCTATCTCTTTTATATTAAATATATCCCATTTAAATGCAATTATTTGTGCATTTTACTCACAATATTGTTGTATCCGGTGATAAAGATGACATGGAATACATGATGCGCAAGCTAATTGAAGAATACGAGAAGTGGGGCTTAAATGTCAACTTAGAGAAAAACAAATATCTTTGTGTTGGTGGAGAACCGGGTGATCTGGTATTGGATGATGACAGGGATGAGATGATAACCCACTGCCTGGACTATAGCTATTGTAGCGGCACTCTGTCAGCGGCAGGGGAGTGTATAGGGATCTCTTGGCGGTACTCTATATAGCCACGCATAGCTTAGTTCACAGCGCTTCGGTGGCCTAGAGGTTTGCGCTCAAGTTTCACACCGACTAGGTACTAGGTGCCGGGTTCAACTCCCGGCGGCTCCCTCAAAACTTCTAACCCCTGCGTCTATGGCATGGCGCACACAAGCCATACTGAAGAGTCCAAATGTGTGCGCCAGGGACGAAACGCATAAGTAGGGATAAATTCCTTCGATTCTACATTGGTGACCCCGACGTGATGGGAACGGTTGTCTTTACGACGTGTCTTGGAAAAGCAGACGGTTGACTCTTGAGGTATACTCGGTCCCTCTCTGCAACTTCCAACGAAACTCTAGACGCCTTTCCCATTCCGTACAATATTCATGGTCTGCCGCGGTATTGCGGTATTTATTAATATAAAAGAGAAATTATTGTTCTGTGAAGAAAAATAATGATTACATACAAATGTTTTTTTTGTTTTATCAAATTATTCCTTTGCTAGTGTCAAAAACCCTTCAATTTAGCTCAAATCAATCAGTTTCTTAACCCAAGAAACTTTCACTTGACATAAAGAGATATTATCATTTTTATCGACTGAATTCTCGACCCATTCAACTACAAATCGAGTTTCAGTGAAATGTAATATTTATTTACATGAAACCAAAATTTTTATTCTACGAAAAGTATCAATAGTTACATACTAATTAATATTACCGTTGGATCAAATTTTTTACCACCTGAGTCAAAAACTCTGAGCTTGGTTGAAACTAATCAGTTTCTTAACTCAAGAAACTTTTATTTAGGGTAAACGCCATTCTCAACCGTAGAGGGCGGTAGGGTCAAGTACTTTATGCATTTGGCTGTATTCAAACGTACGGAGTACTTGAGACAAATTAATATGGTTTGAGATGAGGAACTATTTTTTACAGTGAAATAATATCTTTAAATCAGTTATATATGAAACTATTTTTTGGGCAATAACCTTCATTTCTTATTGTTTGTTTCGACAGACATTTTCTGTCGTTTTAAAGGCAAATAATTAGCTTTTAAAAAAACTAACGCTATCAGAAAATTTTTTAATTTTCTCTAATAAGCGTCAAATTGACTTATTTGTAATTTAAAGCGTTCTTCAAGTTACTTTGAACAATTCGCGTCCAAATAAGTAACATTATCAAAATTGAGACCAAACTCTCAGAAGTAATGGTTATCCCAAAAACGTATTGTAAACAATAAAACAAAATTACCTTCCACAGCATCCACTATTGAATCTGAATTGTTTAAAAACATTCAATTCTTTTCAACTTCACATATCTCAAAAATGGTGCAATTTAGGAAAAAAGATGATGAATGATTTTATCTGCAAAAAAGACTAATGATTCTAGGAAGTAGAAGATACGAACCTTTAGTTCTAGTGATATTTGGTTTTCATGCAATTTAACCAATCTGTACAGTCGTAGAGAGAAACCCATAAGAAATGGAATAAATCTATTGATGCCAAAATATGTATGACTGTTATCAAAAACTTCTACAAGAGATCATTTCAATTGATATTGTCGTTTAAGTATTACAGGTGAAAATGCAATTTTTTATGAAATTTCAACACTGGTTAAAATTAACTCAGTGGTCAAAGACTCACCGAGGTGGGATTCGTGGCGTCCGCCATTTTGTGGAGTTTTAATCACGATGAAACAATACTCGGGGACGCATCGCTCATTTTGCATACGAGCGTATTATCGTAATAGTGCTTCAATAGTGACTCATGTCTCTATCGTGCGGAGTTTCGTACACGCCACGCCCCAAGTGACGATAGCATTAGGAGATGAATCAGAATGTTCGAGAGTACAGGTGCGACAATTAAAATTTGAAACTCTGGCGTCCTCGATCAGGTCGCGATGAAGAAACAATTCAAGAAGTTGAGGTGTTGGTTCGTCAAAATTCGTCTTTATCCATCCAAAAGCGAAGCCTAGAGTTTAATATCAAAAATCGTTATTACATTGGATTTTAAAGAAAGACTTATATCTAATAGTATATTCTAATACAAGTTGCAGAATGGGCACCTATTCCATTTGAAAGCATGAGTGTTGGAATTGCCCTCTGCAACGAATATTAGACGATATTTTCTTTATTTCAGTCAAGAATTTATGGAAATTTATTTGAATTCAATGAAAACTTCAGAATATGCCTCCTAGTGCCTTTTGTATTTTATTTACGACACTGAAATAGAGAAACTTTTTTATTGCTCACAATTGTTTTTTGTTTTATTGAACTTACAAATACCCGATACCCTTTCTGGACACGTAGAAGCTGAGTTTCTTCTTTTGAATGAGATATATTTAGCCTGTACCTACATCCTCTTGAGTTTAATCATTGGTCGTATAATTTACCAACTCCTAAGGTTAATTATCTGGATCTTTGAAGTTAAAATCGTGAGTCATGAGTTTTTTGCCCTTGAAAGCGAAAAGTTCTGTCAAGTACAGAAATGAAAACGGACTTCAGGAGTTATTATTTGCGATGGAATATTCAGAATCCTTAAGCATAACTTCAAAAGTTCTTTCGTATTTGCAGCGACTTCGCTTTTTCCATAATTAATTAAATTTTTTGTAAATAATGTATTTGAAGAATATTAATTGGTGATATATAGGGTGCGTCAAAGAGAACGGATTGTTTTCAAAAAGGTAATGATTGCAGACGTGGTAGGTAATGTGCTGTATATTCTTAAAGCTACACTGATATTAGGGAAAGCTTCTTGCAGATCTTGCCTGTGAAGAATTTGTAGCAGGTCTAATGAAGTCGTTCTTCCACAAATTTCATGCACCAGCTCTTTGAAAACCGCTAGTTCTTGAGAGAAATCAACTGCATTCAAGTCTCTTGAATATTTTTGCTCAAAAAGGGTCCCACTTTTCTGCAGATCCTCTTTTTACATGTTTAAAAGAGCATGGCCACTGAGAAATGCGAAATTCGTATACAGACTCTCTGCGCTTTCTAATCTTTTTCCGATTTCTGACAATAATCCGTCGAAAACAACTTTAACTGCTTCGAAAATAAACTAACTGGATCTAGCATTCGAAACATTTTTTGGTTTTTGCACGAACGTAGAAAAAATATTGTATACAAGTCGTTATCAAAGTTGTCACCAAACCCACTCGGCTCCAGAGAGTGCACAAAGTACCTCCTCGGCTAGCTCTAGAGCTGAGACTACTTATAAAGGGGCGCCACTCTCTTTTATGATAATACAAAGAAAAAAAAGAGGAAAGTACACTAAAGATCTCAGGGTCGCAAAAGAGAAAATAACGAACGCACTCTCAGGCTGCCAAACGAGCCCGATCACACAAGCGGGAGGTAGTGGCTGGTAGAAAGAATATAGAGCAATTATTTAATAATATAATGAGCCCAAATGAAATACACAAGGTCCTTCAAACTAGGATATATCTTACAGAAGGTAGATCACTAACTAGTTCTTACTTCACAACCCGAATATTCGATATAATGCTTTATCTCTTACTAAACAAACAGTAATATCACCCCAAGGTATATACTTAGAGCCTCGATGGTAATCGTTACAAATAGCTCTTTACTTATATCTAAGCGACCTTCTCGATAGGTCGGGTTTTATGTACTAAACAGTATTCACTGAATTGGGCTTCTTTGATACTAATCAATCTTAACTAAATTCTACAGACTAACCTTCTATAACAGTCTAGGTCGTGGCTTGACTGAAGTACAAAAGGATATTATTCTCACAGTCTCGTAGATGGAAACTGGGCTCAAATATATTCCTGGGCCAACGTAGTACAATTTCTCACAGCAATGCGCCCTGGGTAGACGACAGGTGTGGTATCTTAGATGGCGAAATCTGGTGGAGGTCCCCAAAGACAGCTTAGACAAACAGCTCGAAGACTTCAAAGACAGTTCAGAATCTGCGGTACCTCGCAACGGTACAATAATAATTCCCAATTCGAAGCAGAATGATGCTAAAAATACGAACAAAAATCTAAAATACCTCGTGACAAACATAGGTTAACTCACCAATCCCACGTCGTTTTTCCAAACAAATACGCCACTCCGCTAAAGCACAAAAATCTCACCAACGAACAAACCAAACTAACATGATAAGATTTCTCTCAGGGCTTCAGTTAAAATCCTGTTCAGATCCGCAAAATTGCGATTAATTACTCCAGGATATTTCAACCAAATATATGCCGGAAGAACGACGTAATTGACATCCTACGTCTTATGCACAGAACAGGACCACCGACAACCGTCCATTGAAACGTACGAGATAAGCTGGTAAACTACTGCGACTAACGCCACCAGTTCGGTTTGCAGGTACTAACTGGAGCGGGAATTTTGAAACCGTGACAAAGTATGGTATAAGGTATAATTGTTTATAAATTTTATCAATTATCATTGAAGTTAAAATCAAGAATTATCCTAGAACTGCTATTCTTTCAATTTGCATTTTCAATTGACGTTTTCTCCATCAAATCAAACGTAAAATACAAAGAGTACAAAAAGAGATCTTTGAAAAACTAATTTTGGGTAGGAATTAAAATGCCAACGCCCATAGTTTCAGATGTGATAGGGTAGGGATGCATCCATAAATCCCCAGGCAAAGACACATTGTAGATATATCCGCGATCTTTTAACCAATTTCACGAAAGTGTGACAGTGGCGGTCATTCGTAGATGACTGAATAATACGCAGTTAATAATTGATCGATTGAATCCTCGTTAATTTTAAAGATTTTTGGCATAGTGATGATTTATCATGTTTCCATTTTACAGTTTCGATTATAGCATTGGAAAATTAATTTTTTCCGAGATAATCCAAAAAAAAATTATTCTTTGGTTGATTTTGGCGCCCCCTTAAGCTGGCGCCCCTGGCGCTTGTCCCCCCCCCTAGATCCAGCCTGGGGGTAAATCTTCCTGACGGACACACTGTAAATGGTTGACGTAGTCCAATAATAATTCAAAATGTGTTTTATAATCAAGAATATCTCATTATCAACTCTGAACGACTGTTTGCCCTAAAACAACAAGCGGAAATCTGGTATTTCTATAACAACGAATAGTACGTAGGTTTATATAATATGCCAATGTCGGAACCAAAACTGTGTTCCAACATGCTGACGCTAGTTGTCATTTCTCTTTCCGGTTACAATGAGAAAATCATTCTGGTTTGTTACTGAACTCATACTAAAAATAGGTCATCAGAAAAATTTCATCAACAAAGCAAACAGTAATATAAAGATTCATTGTCCCACTCGGAAATTGCATTTTCATGCTACTACAACAAAGTGAAAGGAGAAAGAAGATTCAATTACCCTACATAGAATACAAACAATATATACAGTGTGTTAGCAAAGCACGCTAGTTTTTCTTCCAGATTGAAACGAATAAAAAATGAATTCTCAAAGGTAAAACTATCTCGGGAAATAACATACAGGGCATTTTCGACTAGTTAATTAACATTCAGCAAAGTAAGCTCTCCATTTCGATATCGTTCTATGAGAAATAAAAACTCTCAAATAGTTTAAGATATAAAATATTATATTCATTATTATCCAGGAAGAAAAATTTCCTGAAATGCGGCATTTTATTAGCTTTTTTAGAATCTGGGTTCATAAACGTTAACTATGAATATTCCATCACAAGAAAGGTATCTCGGATATTAACGGGAAGAAGCTGAATGGTTGATCAAAGATATTTCAGATTTAACAATCCAATTAAAATCGCGTATAATTTTACGTGAAGAGACAGGTTCCTGAAATAATATTCGTTTTATGAAACACTGTAATATGTATATCGTTAGGAAGACGTATTTCTTGCAATAATTGGAGACTCTCCTGAGTAATTTGATATCTCTTAGAAAATACGTGACAGGACGACTGATATTCTACATTTTAAAATGTCCGAAGAGTCATTGGAGATCAGGAAATAATGAAAAATGTAGGCGGCGCTGAAAATTCTATCCAATATTTAAATTTACATCATTTTCAGAAGATATATAATCAAAATAGGAAGACTGACAGTATTTTCAACTTGCTGTTTTTATGTGCAGATTGAAAAATTTTCATATCATTAACATTTCATAATATGAAGATATTGAATGTACAGAATCCTTTTATTGGATGAAGATTCAGCTAAGTGCTATTCTCAAGATTTTTCTCTGTTAAAGATCATAATGCTGAGACCAGAAAACTTTGGTCATGGTGAGGAATAAAGACCCTCTCAAATCTCTCCTGACTACCAAATCAACTCCCCCTAACGAAATCACAAATACGGCTCTTTGCTGAATAACCTGCAACCCCTACTAACATCCCCACCACCTAACATAACTATATCCCAACGGGTGGCCCAGAACAGGCATTTCCTATACTACTCAATTCCTCTTATTTGAATTAATGAACGCCAAACATTAAAACAGTGTTAGATTTTGCTATCAACATTGAATTTAAGAACTTTTATGAATGTCCTTTTCATTCTAGAAGCAAGCTTTTAGCTAAATACAGTCCAGTAGCTGTGGAAATCTATTTATTTATTAGTTTTTATTGAACAAAGGCTCATCTCATGATATGTTTCTTTTATAGAAGGAGTACAATCGACATGATATAATGATTCCAGAGTGTACCCTGACTAGAATCATTATACTTTTTCTGGTTTGGGTATCCTCTAAAGGAGCCAATCACAGATCTACTGGCACCCCAACAGTCTCGAACACGCGAGAACTCAGATCATTCAATGTTGGCGTATTGATAGCATCTAATTTAGATTCACCGTTCGATTTGGAAAGATGCGGACCTGCCATCGACATGGCCTTGGAGGAGATAAACGAAAAATTTTTACTCCATCATAATATCCAACTTCGTAAGGTGCAAGGGAGGTGAGTTTGTATATTTTTTGTCAATTAATTATGTCCCACAGGAGTTAAGCTCCAAATTTCCATAACTCATATAACTTTTTTGGTCGCCAATTTTTTCGCTGTGTAGAATCCGGCAGTGATGAATCAAGTGGGGAGATTCAACTTTCGTGAAGTCAGAATTATTCAAGAATTAATTCCAGAATGATGTAAATGCTTCTTGGTAGAATACATCAAATTCAGGAGAAATCTTTCTTATATAAAAGATAAAAACAATAACACAAAGCTGTGAATGAGAATCAATAGATAAAATGGTATATAGAAGATATCTATTAGAAACATTAGTTGGAGTAAGAGCAATAAGAGTGGATATAGCCCAAATAATTGCCTAGTCGAGTTCCATCATAAAAAAAATTTCTCACCATCATACTGAAAGTCAAGTTCTGCAGAAATGACAAGTTATGCTCCCGAGGGTAGGACACCCTGTATTACATCAATCACTCTCCTTATTCGTGGAAGCCATGAAAGGGTAAACATACCTATGTTTGCCATACGCATCGAAATCTCAATCAAATTCAATCATCATTCATCTGTCATAAACTCCAGGTTGAGATGTATGTACTAGTTTTGGCAATTATTGGTCAACAAGCTTTTGAACATAGTTAAGCCCTATTCAGATATCATCCCTAGAATCATCCCCGAACAGCCACTATACTTTATGAATTATTCAGGGAAAATTATATGTTGATTCATTTCGTGGTGTGTGTGTATTCCATATTGATTTTGCCTTATTAATTCCAGAATTAGGGTTTGCAGGCACACTGAATTGATTGAGAATTGTTTTTTGCATTTAACATCTCTGTGTAGTGTGTTTTTGAGCTTTTTTCATAATCTGTCATTGATCTTGTTCCTATCTACGTTTATATAGACATCTTTTATCGTTCTCGAGGTAAATTCACTTTTGAAAATGAAAATATTGAAAATTTTTTCCAATGGCGGGTGGGCTTGGTTTATAGCATATTGTCGAAAGTGTCTTGTTTGAAGTAACTGTATTTCGAACCAGTCTGTGAGTGATCCAGAATTCCTGATTCAAAATCAGAATTTTAATCATTTGTCGACTTTCATACTAGTCTCAGTATCAGAGAGAGAACCTCTGATAACGTAAAATGCAAATATCACAAAAACATCATACCTATTCATGTAATCCGCTTTTCATCATGGCTATCCGAGTTTCTTTTTAAATATTCATCCTTTGATATTTTTCTTCCATACGAGTTTATACATTCGTAGAATCGAATGAAATTAGGGTACGTTTCCAGATCTAGGCATTTTTTTTTCTTACTCATTCTGAATCGAATCAAACTTGTGCGGATTTATATTGAATATTCGGAGAGATACTTCATTTCGAAATCGTGGAAGTAGCGATTAACAAGCTGGAGGGTTTAAGGATTATCAGATTTGTAATTTTTGCGCTTTTACCATGTAGAAAATTTGTCTTATTGAAAGAAATTGGAGAGTTATGTGAAACAATGGCATTGACAATCATTTCTTATTGTTCTTCATTAATATCGTGTGATTTAACAGCACTGGGTTATTTTTTGTGGGGCTATCTTAAGGATAGAGTCTATACGGAGCTAATCGAATTGATTGTAGCCTTAAAACTCGAAATCTGTGATGTGATAGACCCGACATTTTGCCAAGAAGTGAATGAAAATTTAGATGAAAGCCTTTACTTTGCCGATATCATTTATCATTTATAATAGCCGAACTTTTCTCTTTATAATACAATAAAAATTTGAATCATCGTCATCAATATTTTTCATTTTATTTTGTTTTCTTGTTGAAAGATCCTTTATTAATAATAATCGCAGAGGTTTTACAGCCTGTACGCGTTGTACATTTAAATATATACATTATTTCTGAAGCCACTACTATGGTGAACATAATATTCAAAAGAAAAAAGGAAAAAGACAACCCGTTGAAAAACAAACCAAATCAAATATATCTGATTTTACTTTAACGTAAACTGGACTATAAATTTGGGGTGGGCAGTTCGGCAGTGCCGTCTCTAACAAAAACAAAGTTGATAAGTCATTCTCCTCGTGCATACCATATTCACAACTCACTGTCAGATGATGAAAGTTGAAAAACAAGAATGCAGAGTTGAAAACGCTTCTTTAGAAGTCTAAAATGAGTTACGACTACCCTTCTCTTCGTCCCAATCCGACATTGTTCCTTTTACAGAAACGTGAATTTTTCATCAGACGCGATTTCTTTACCATATAGAAACTTTCCGGAGGGAACTTTCAGAATTTTCACTTGAGTGTATTATTGCTTTTGAATTTTCATTGAATCTAGCTGGATGAAGAATTTGGTGTGCTCAACTTGACATGAAAATATTGGGTGTTTTCACCTGAACGCATGGCGTAATAGGGGAAATAAAGGGAAATGATAATAAAACTTCAAGATTACCTCTATGGGATGAAAGCAGCTTGTTATTTCGGTGCAGTAATACCAGTGCGTCTTTTTATTGCAAGTTCAAAGTGGTGGTAGAGATTCTTTATCGTTTAGGAAAAAATGTGAATATTACTACCTCCTCTCAACAGTTTTAGATAGAAATTCTCGTTGAATACGAAACTCTTAATGGATATAGTGTGAAAGAAAACGAATCAATAATTTTAAGAATAATAATGAAACAAAAATAATAAAACATAATTTACTAATACTAGAAGGAAGACCAGTGCAGACGTCTAAGCAGTGTCGGGTCCGAAATTCATGCCCTCTTTATCTAGAGTTCACTATCCCGAGACCCTAAAACATAAACATCATGTGAAATAAACATAAATATCATCTATAAACATCAAGCAAGGTTTGTACAATAATAATACATAGTAACAAAAGTGCTGTCAACACTGAGAACAGTAATAACATTGTAGACACTTAACGTTTGGTAACATCAACTATTCTATATGGGACCTATTACGAATTCTCCTTGTTAGAAATTATAGGTACCGATTTTTTAGAATTGAATTTTTTATAGAAAATGCTCTACAAAATTTCCAGGGAGGCTTTAGGAAAAATATGAATTGTTTAGATCAGTTTCTCCGCCTTACAACATTCATAGAATCAGGCTTCAATAATAGGTTGAAAACAGGAGCTGATTTCATTGATTTATTACTGACACTGTGTGGAAAGATGGATTAATTTTCGAATTCTATACCCATCTGAAGTGTGGGAAAATGGTAAGATACATTACCGGATAGAAGTTTCGTGTTTTTGTTGACAATAAGAGTAGCAATTTTAAGACATTGAAAAACGGGATAAGAATAAAACGTGTCTTGAGAAACTGGTTTGGAAAGAATCGCAGACGCCTGGCCGTTAGAGGGCGCATGAAGGTGTATATAGTTCCAATGTGCTCTCCGATCTGAGATAAGTTCTGTGGGTTGGTTTGGCCGTCATCATCAATTAAGTCGAGCGACACTGATGAGGAATAATAATTCCGAAACTATAGTCGCCTGCTACTTGTGATCGATGACGACACGTACTCAAACCAAATGTTGTCAAATGTCGACAAAGTTTCAATTAGCCCGCTCAGATACATTAAATTATCTTTGTCTTATGACATTAGCCTATCCATACATATATGTATATTTATATAAAAATAAATTCAGTTGGAACATGCTTTTGAGGTAACTGAATCGATGTAAACAAAAAACATGATGTCGCTCGTTCGGTTATGGGTGATCATGTAACTAGGGATGTTCCGATACCATCAAGGTATCGATACCTACTCATATAAGTAGTACTCGAATCATGTTTCGATACCTACTCATGTATCGGAACCAAAGTATCGATACCTACTCTTACTCATATCGATACATTTAAGATTTCATAGGAATTCATAAAGGAAAATGGCTTAAGCTTATCTATATACTGTTATTTTAACAATAACACTGATTTATTGATTGAAAGTTAGCAGAGGTATTGCTAATATGTTTGATGTTAATTTTTCAATTTGTTTTCAGATCTCTCTAAACCAGCTATGCTGTATTCAGTTCAGGAGTGAATTGAATAATTTTTTTGAAATCCAAATTATGAATATTGAAGTACGTTATATATATTTTATTAATAGAAACAATAAGAAAAGATCGTTAGGATAGAATTTTATTCTGTTTATTCCAAATATACATGTCAAAATATTAAACAAAAAACTCTTTTGCATCCAAATTTCCTAAAAACAGTAATTGCTCCAGGTAGGTTGGGGACAGTCTGTTTCTGGACTTTGATATTGTTGCTCCTGTCTTGGAAAATAAGCTTTTACTTGGCACCGATGTAGCAACAACAATCAAATACTGAATTGCATATTTGTACAATGACGGAAATATTTGTTTCATTTCATCCCATTCTGCAAATGGGTTGCTCTTCAATGGTGCCCACTTATTTATTATTAGTGGCCCACTATACTTCAAAGACTTAAAACATTATTTGCACTTGGCTGTTGTCGAATCTATTTTGCTGAAATATGCACATATTTACGATTTTGGTGGCACCATGGTTAATTATAAATATTATATTCTTGCGCTCTCGATGAACTGTAGGAATAATGGATGAACCTTCTTAGCTTAGATACGCTTAAACGCTTTGAACAGAAATCAGGATTTAACCGATAAATCACTCGAGAATACGAAGAATTTAGAATACACTTACAACAATTTGAACACGAGGAAATGTTGTACTCTGACTAGTCAGTGTAACAACAAAGCAACAAACGATCACTACGACTTTTGGAATAACCAAACTGACCCTAGACCTACACCCTAACAGCAAGTTTAAATGGAGAAATTGGAAAGAAAGTCCGTATCATAACCTAGGCTGTAGCTGCGTTAATTTTGCATCACATTCTTGACATTCTTTGCGAATTGCGCAAATTGACATCTCTGCTCCTGCGCTGCGTATCTTGCGGTTAAAATGGAAACCGGAAGCCAGAAACCAATGTCAAAATTTGAGTACAATTCGATTCGAAACCAAGTACTTTTCTTTCGATACCAAGTAGGTATCTCAAAATTGATTCGATGCTAAAAGTACTTGGTATCGAAACAAAAGTATCGAGTACCTACTTGTATTTACTTGTATCGGAACATCCCTACATGTAACTGTAATTGGTCAACTAATTGGTGAACCGGAACACTGTGGAAGTTTTAAAAAGTTGTCACAGGAAACTGCGGATATTCAAGGGCAAGTTCCCAAAGAATATTGAAGCTGGCTAAATTCCCCATGCCTATAGATAGATAGATAATAATTTATTTTGTTCGAAGTACATGATGAAATGTACAAGAAAAAAACGTCAAACAAAGATACATTAAAGAGAAATCGACCTTTCAGCCTTACAAAAATCAAAGTATTCCTTAATATTATAAGGTTCACACCTCAAAATAAAAGAGTTCAGCTTACACAGCAGTAGTTTCTCTGTATTTACATCACGAAATTGCCTTGGCAATGCATTAAACATTTTCATACACATGTACATAGCATTATGCTGTGTCAAAGTGAACTTATGAGCTGGATAGAGATAACAGTCTATTTGCCTTGTCTTTTCATTCTTATTTCGATATGGCTCAAAAATAACCCGATGCTGAATTAGAAACTTGATGGAAGTGTACACGTACAATCCTGTTAAGGTATGAATATTGCCAGCCCGAAAAACACCCCTACATGACTGCCTGTATTTCATGTTCATAATGGATCTTAAAGCATACTTTTGTTTTACGAAAAGGCTGTCCGTGAAGGAACTGTTCCCCCAGCAAACAATACCATATGACAAATTCGACTGAAAAGCAGCATAATAAAAAATCTTCAAGGTGGGCAGACTTCTTGAGAACATTAATGGCATACAACGCTGAATTTAATTTTTTATTTAAGTGATGTATATGTACATCCCCTCTCAACTCACGATCTACATGGACCCCAAGGAACCTGGTAGACTCAGAGATCTTCACTTGACTACCATCTAGAGAAATTTCTTCCGGGAATCGAAATTTTGACCTTGAAGAGTGAAAAACAACACATTCTGTCTTTTGTGCATTCAATTTGAGCATGTTTGTTGTGCACCAATCTTTTACACTCGAAAAGGCAGTATTCAATTCTTCATTCAATTGAGAGGCGTTACACAAGGTCTTAATAATATTGGTGTCATCAACATAGATGATTGCATTCAACATTTGGTCAATATTGTGAGGTAGGTCGTTTATATATACAATAAACAGTAAAGGACCTAGTATGCTGCCTTGAATTACTCCATTAATGATATCCTTATCCTCAGAAATGAAGCTTTTATCGTTTATAGTAATGAGTACTTTTGTTTTCGTCCTTGTAGGTAGCTTTGTATAAGTTTTAGTTGGTTATCCCTTATACCATATGCTTCAAGTTTACTTAATAATCTACTATGGTCTACAGAATCGAAAGCTTTGGAAATATCTAGAAATAGTCCTACCGGCACTTCACCCTTTTCAATTGCTGTGATAACAGTTTGAGTCAACTCAAAATTGCTGTACATGTATTCTTGTTGTTCATAAAGCCGTGTTGAGATGAACAAAAGATGCCATATTTCTTGAAAAATTTAATAAGGCGATCTGAAAGAACTTTTTCAAAGATTTTTGCAAAAGTTGTTATAACATTAATAGGGCGGTAGTTATTAAAATCATCATTACAGCCAGATTTATATAATGGTGTTATCATTGATAGCTTCAAAGCAGATGGAAAAATACCAGTTATAAATGCACAATTCATAATATGCCTGATTGGCTCAACAATAAAGTGGATAGCCTTCTTTATTACAATGCTAGGGATTTCGTCATAGCCTGATGAAAAGGAGTTTTTCAACTGCTTCACTATGTTAAGAATTTCGACCGCTTCAATATCAAAAACAAAGAATGACTTGTCTAGACGTCTCAACCCACCAACATCACCATGTGAAAGAGAAACTGAACATTTAGAGGCATTCACAAAATGTTCGTTAAAGTTTTATAAAATGACAATTGTTCATGAAATGAACGAAATTGATGGTGATCGAATAATAGAATTTTCCAAATAACTTCCCAAGAAATTATTGCAAATCGTGTATTTTTGTACAGTGTGTGCTTATCGGAAGTCTGTACCTTTTCTTTTAACGGAAATGTCAATAAACGTAGTAGTAGCTTTTGATCCGATGAAAATCCTTACCTCATTAGGGAGCTATATCAACACTTGATTGGTCCTGTGTTGCATAGACCAGACGATGATGAATCCATGTGTATTATCCAGTATTTTTCAGATAGCTGTAGCAAATGATTTTTATCAATATTCTTCTCTTATATTGAGAAACTTATGGGATACGAATACCATTTTCTCATTTTTAACGATAAAAGGAATTTTCATGTCATATTATAGTCATTGTTAATTAAGTTGACCTGTTCTTCCGCTCTAGCCGAACACAATGTCGAGGGGATTTAAATGTTAATTAAGTTTCGATTGAGGCTTTTCAGGTTAACCTTTGAGGAGACTGTTCGTAAAATAGCGAGCGATTCGGAGTAAATTATGTTATCGACTCTGTAATTTTTTCTACTCCGTATGAAATTTTTTGTTACATTCGTTATAAATAATCAAGATTTTAATAACGACATAGAAAACAGTTTTCGACTGAAGTTGAGGAAAACATCTGGAAGTTTGTAAGTTGATATTGATAATGAAGAATTTGAATTCCTTATTAAAATCTCCTCATTTAGAAATAGCAATGTGGGATTTAGGATTTTTTGGACATAGATATGTTCTAAGAAACTGTAAATAGAAATTGATACAATGTGCGGAAATACCGCAATCATAACACTTAGACCACAGAAATTTGGATACCAGGATGAGTGAAATCGATTGCAGAAAATGTAAATTGCTATTGAATTGAGAAATAGTAAGTTGAAATTCAAAATTAGATTTAAGTTCTACAGAATGATGAATTGAACATTACATTATAATTGATGTACTTCTTCTTCTTCTGTTTGGTTGTGTCTATTTGTTGATGTAAACATTTTTCTCTGTTTCAATGTCGTATTGAGTTCATAACAATACTAAAAACAGTGCTGTAATGAACTCATTACTGCATTGTTTTTAGTTTTGTAATAGACAACACTGACATCTTATCCTTTCGAATGTCAACACGCGTCCATTACATGTCAATTGTCAATATTAAACCATGTAGAAATTTGAACGCACTATTCAAACTCTTTAATCTGTCAATTTTCGTATTAGTCACACCAACTGTGAAAATAAAATACAAAAAGCCCTAGGAGGTATAGTCTGAATTTTTCATTGAATTCCAATAAATTTCTCACATTTCTTGACTGAAATAGAGAAAATATTGTCTAATACTAGTTGCAGAAGGCAATTCCAACACTGATGCGTTCAAAAACTCGCTTTCGTGTTGGAATTGGTGCCTATTCTCCAACTTGTTTTAGAATATACTATTCCAGTCTTATAGTTTTATTCATTATATTAGTCTCATTCACATTATGATACATCTATTGCAGTTTTCCTTCCTGCAGCGGAGCTACAGCGCCTGGAATTGCTGCAGATATGCATTTTTTAGCAGATGTCATTGCTTTTATAGGACCTGCCTGCTTGTTCGCTCTGGAACCCGTTGCTCGACTAGCAGCTTATTGGAACACTCCCATTATTACTGGAATGGGAGACCAGGTAAACAGAGAAAAAATATCAATATGTTTTTGTGGAGTTGTAACAAAGTAGTAACAATAATAAAAGTGGTTAAAAGTTCGATATAGTTCATGTAAAGGATACAAATTTCACTGCATGCTGTACAGATATGTCAATTCAAGATTTATCTAGAATCTAGAATATTTGGTGAGTTAACATCTAACATACTTCAAGCAAGTTCAAGTAATGAACTTGAATAGATATTCGGGTTGCATAAATAATGAGAGTATCTGATACCTGCCTATCTGTGAATTAATAAGGGGTTTTCCAATAGGACCTTGAAAACTTGTGTGTTGCTTGATCCTGAAGGCAACAACAATATAACAATATGTTAATCAATACCTTGTCGATGGTTCATTTTTGAATTTATCAAACGCAAAAGCTTTTAGGGATCATTATACAGTGATAAGCAAATGTGTGGAACCAAGTAAATATCTCTGGAATTATCAGAGATATACTCTTTAAATAACCCCACAGAAAATAGTCCAGTGGATTAAGGACGGGACTTCGTGCAGGCCATTCATAAGTACCTATTCTTCCGATCAATCTGTAATTAAATGTCTTATCTAAATAATCTCGAACAATTCTAGCTTAATGGGGTGGTGATCCATCCTACTAAATCAGATATTATTTGGTGATTGTCCATTTACCTCCAATGAAGGAATCACTTGTGTCTCTAACAGCTGTAAATACCTATCTCCGTTTAAAGTTTCTTGTAGGAAGAAGCATCCCACGATTCTGTTGTTATAAATGTCAACCCAAACGTTCAATTTTTGGAGATGTTGTGTATGAGCCTCTTGAACTCAATGAGGATTACTTTGTGACCAGTCGCGGCAGTTATGTCGATTAACTGTACCGTTTAAACAAAATGTAGTTTCGTCTGAAAACACCACATTTCTTATAAAATTGTTATCACGATTGCAAATATCCATCATCGTTTCACAAAATTTTAAACGTCTGTTGAAATCGTCTTCGGACAGTTCATGAACGAGGCGAATTTTGTATGGATGATATTTTTCTCGCCTTAATATTCTTCCTACTGAACGACGGCTAATTCCATGCATATTGGAGAGGTTGGTAGTGGATAAGTGGGGATTTTTTCCAAAGATATAGCAACATTTTGAGCTACACCTTCATTAATTGTACTTTTTAATCTTCCACTTTTTCGTACATTGCTAACTGTTCCACTTCTATCGTACCTTCGCAAAATTTTCGTCATTACTGAACGGGATATTTGTGCATTAGGATAAGCAATATTAAAAAGGTCACAAATCTCTTGATTCGTCCATTCCAGTGATATTTACTTGGTTCCACACAATTGCCCATCACTGTATAGTGTGCACTTGATCAACCTCATTAAAATAAGGATGCTGATCTCACAGCAATTAATAGACATGGTGAGTAAAGAAGTTCTTCACGAATAATTTTCGATAAAGTGGAGCTTTTTCATTTGTATATAGATTTGTTAATCTGTACTTGAAATGGAAACATTAATCACGAAACATGTTGAGCGATGTTGATTGATGGATTATGAACTTTCAGCCTCCGTCCGAAGGAGAACTTTCTGTAACATCTGGAATTCTCGGTCGACTTCATAGATGGAACAAAAGTGACAGTGCTGTAAGTCTGAGAAACTCTTTAATAGTTATTTATACAACAAGTGAGTTAAATGAATGTTTATTCATGAGAAGAAAGTTTAACCCTCGAGCCCGTAGGGCGAGTGGATTAATTTCTTCGAGTGAATAAACATTTTTAACTTACGTGTCGTATACAAATTTTTATCCCATTTTGATGAAATGTCAAATAATGAATACTTTTTAGAGGAAATATTACGTATAATTCAAAATTCATAACGAGATTTCCCTTCGATCGATGGTTGCTAGGGCACTATGTAATTAATTGTTTGCAAGTGTCAATGAAAATTATAGAACCGTCAAAGAATTTTTATTTCGAAAAAATGTTGAGCGGTGACGACGAGGTTGTAGTTCCTGAGTGCATTATACAAGTAGAGGATGAAGCAGCAGAAGCAGTAATTCCATTAAAATCAAAAATATTGTACGAAAAGCAATATACGGCATTTTGTGCCTGGATAAATGATAAAAAAGCCAAAGGTGTCAACGAAAAAATAATTTTGGCGTATATTTCCGAACAATCCAAGAAAGTTAAGCCGTCGACTTTATGGTCCTACTACTCGCAATTTAAGAAAATGTTGGCTCTAAAAGAAAAATAGACATCGGCAGATTTAACCAAGTCACCGCCTTTTTGAAGCAACGTTCCAGGGGATACGTAGCAAAGAAGTTGAAGATATTCACGAGAGAGGAGTTTGAATACTGTTTAGATGCCGCTCCTGATGAGCAATATTTATTGATAAAGGTAGTTTTTATTATGGATGTTGCTGGAGGGTGTAGAATCGGCGAGCTGGTGACTATGACCGTAGATGACGTGGAAGATCGGGGCAGCGTATTGGTTATTCAGATTCCAGATACGAAAACTTATAAGAAAAGAGTGTTCACTGTGGTAAATGGTACTAAGGTTGCTGCACTCGATATATTCCGCAAGTATAGGAACTTGAGGCCAAGCAAAGTTGATCACAAGCAACTATTTATAAATTATAAAAATGAAAAATGTACCGTCCAGCCATACATTTTCGAAAATGTCCGTTACTATTGCAAAATATTTGGGCCTTTCTGATGCTGAACAATATACAGGGCACAGTTTCAGGGGTTCTTCTGCAATCCTACTCGCAAATTCTGGGGCAAATTTGACAGTTTTGAAAAGACATGGTGGATGGCGCTCAAGTTCTCTTGCAGAAGGATATATTGAAGATTCGCTACAACACAAAATAAATATTTCTGAACAAATACTTGGTGAGGTCACGAAAACCGGCGTTACTGATGCAGAAATGGATCCAGCAGGGCCTAAGAAGTCCTCAAACACATGTGCTATAACGACTGAGCGTGTTTCCTTTGGAGGGGGTGCAGGTTTCCAGTTCCCTTTTCAAAATCTTAATAATCGTAATTTCTATTTTAATGACTGTAGAATTTTTGAAAAATTTTAAGGAACATACTTTAAAATGAGTTTTACGTGCATTGTGTGTGGAAAGAATAATTTCCAGAAAGTGAGTGGTGAACATTTTATTCCACTAGTTTTTTTTTTTTTTTTTTTATAACTCTTTATTGAAATTTACAATCTACTATTTTTAAGTATTAAGTAGATATGTTGAACTATTAATTGAAATGAAGAAGTTATCAAACAATATTGATACTTCTGTACAAAACTTTAACTAAAGTCAGTTGGCCAAGTTCTTTGTAGTCTTCTTATGTTGTAGGGATCTCGTACCAGTTGGTCTATGAGGATGTTTTCATGTCCTTCAAGGTTCTGATGGTACTTTGCTGCGCGTTTTTTGATTTCCACTAGTGAATTACAAAAATTTTAATTCACCCAGAGGATAAACGTCAACTTACCCTTGTTACCATGAGTTGAATATTGTCGTCTTTAAACGTCAAAATAGGATAAAATAATTTTATTACATAGTAAGAAATTTCGAAAGCCTCATTCTTATTTATACACATATATTCTAGAATTCATTCCGATTTTGTTCCAATCATAAATAATAATAATTTATGTTGGGGTTCCCAAAACTTGTAACCTACATCACAAATAAGTTATGAATAAGGGTCACTATCATTTTACTTAACTTTCAATTCTCTACTCACATTATCACCACTGGGATTTTTTCTATCAAGCTATTTTTTGCTTTTACCTCTGAATCGGAGTGCTATTCATTAACGGGATAAACATATTTTACAAATTACACAATTACAATAATCAACAGAATAAGAATTACTACATATCACAACTTATTACATATATCCCTTCTCAACATCTCTCTGTTGTTATATTTTCCACTTTCAATTCTTCATCTCAATGTGGTCTTCTAATAGGGAGGGTTAATTCTGTGTGAGGATTTCATAATTTCTTAGTTCGTGTTCGAACCATCCTAGTTCTTTATTATCAATTCCATACACTTATCATGGAATTTTATTACATCATGACATCTGATTTCTTTGTTCTTCTCAATTTTCGATATGCCAGCAGTCTTTAGCAAGTAATTCATCTCAACCTCTTCAAACCAACAGTTCAGAAACAATAAAATTAAAAACTTAGATTTATATTCTTTATAACAATCAACGATGTGACCTTTATCCACGTGTGTTTTGACAAGAGTAAACACACAGTGCACAGAAGAAAGATTTTATTGCATTACTGTTCTGTGTTTTTGGCGAGCGACACTAGCGCGCCAATGGCGGAGATACAGAACACAGATTCAGCCGAAGATCCACCTCACCGCCCACCGAATACAATGTAAACAAACGATCAGCTTTCAAGACACAAATTGCACGTGCCCATTCTATCGGAGTCAATCAAGTGAAAAGCACCAATTAAAGTCAAATCGCAAACATCAAGGAATCCTATTTGTGGCCCTAATTATTTTCGTACAAGATGCCTCGATTATTTCGATTGCAAGTCGATTATTGTTAGGTGGAATAGCCCATTTACCGTGCGGGCATCTGTTTCCATGTAAAAACTAATTGGATGCGCTGCCATGCCATTGGATACCGTCACCTGGATAATAATGAGGGTATTCAACGAAGTGATAGGAATTGATTGCACGATTTGCCTAAATCAGAGTGGGCCATAAAATAATCTTCAATTTGAATGAGGGTTCTAACTGGAGTTGGTGCCTTGAAATAAACTGTGGGACTTGGAAAATGGAACGATGTCATCGACGTTGATCCCTTGCGTTTCGGCAAACTTATTGCTGCTGGATAATATTTGACGACGTTGAGATTTTTCGTATTTCATACAGACATCAAGAGGATTTTTCAATTCTGAAAAGGAATCTCATTAATGTACGGATATGGTTTCATACAAAGAAGCATTATAACCAAAAGATGATTCTGTGTGCCTTGAGTCAACTTTGTTCGATCCCTTGGCTCAACGAACAGAGATTTATGTCTATCAAAGGGAGAGGACCCAGACTAGGATATTATATCTGTCGCCATTCAAATCATTCAACCCAACCTATCTGAACTTCGTTGCTGACAGATTTAGCGTGTAGTTTATTTAAGTCACTCAGCCTGTTATAAATTTATAATATGTAGCACTTGATTGTGTTGGGACCATCGAGGTCGAAATTATTATATCTCGATGGTTGGGACCTTTGTTATTTATGTCTCTGGTTGACATAAATCTGTTGATTAGACCTACAGAACATTTATTTAATTATTCAAGCAAGGGATTCATACAGTAAATGATTCGAGAAGAATATCTTCACAATATTGAAAAAATTACGAGTAAATAACAATCATGTACATATATAAATAATTAATCTTCATGAAACAATATATGATGTAATTTTAAAATTATTCAAAAATGCTCCCAACTCTAAAAGACAACAATGATACCGAAAATGGCCTACACTTTAACAAATAACTCGTTCACATGCTGCACAAACTCGAATTTTATACTCCTGTCTAGGTCTCCCACCACAAGTCACAGCCAAGCAAGACCAAGAGTGGCGCATCGTAGCATTACCACAGTATAGATACCAACCAGTAGTCGCACTCCGTGGATTTTCTTACACCAAGTCTGACTAGCGCATCTCACAGGGATTCTAACCTCATATTTTGGTCCTTGTTCATTGTTTTCATTAATTATTCTAAGATGTCTGGAATAATGTCATTATTATTATTTTAGACATCTTAAATAATTCCTTTGTAAAATTAATTCGTTTAATATTTAGAAGAATATAATTTTTTTGAGATCTATTTAGAATTCAAAGAAGAACAAAAATACAACCTAACCTATAATTTAGTGGAATTTCTTTGAGTCAAAATCTACCATAAACCAGCAAAGCGCATTTATTTTCATTCCAGTAAGTATTCTGTTTCAATTTTGTGTTATTTTCAAATTAATTCCAAAATAATTAACAATTGTAGCGTATACAACTGCAAAAACAATAGTTTCAATAATCCCAAACTATCTTTTTTCTCAATACCATTAGACACCGACAGGTGAGTGATACATATAGTATTGTAGAAAATGTTGTTTATTAAAAGCTCTGTTATTTGAGTAGTGCTTCATTGAATTAGTTGAGATATCAGAAACCAATGGAATTTCAGGAGGTTTACGCCTACTGTCGTCATTTCTTTACGATTAGTTGAGATATCAGGAACCAATGGAATTTTAGGAGGTTTACGCTTACTGTCGTCATTTCTTTACGATTAGTTGAGATATCAGGAACCAATGGAATTTCAGGAGGTTTACGCGTACTGCTGTTATTTCTTTACGATTAGTTGAGATATCAAGAACCAATGGAATTTCAGGAAGTTTACGCCTACTGTCCTCATTTCTTTACGTTAAGTTGAGATATCAGGAACCAATGGAATTTCAGGAGGTTTACGCCTACTGCATGCGTATGCAGAAGAGTGAAATTTTTTTAAATAAATATTTGAGTGTATATCTATATGATTTTCAATTTCATAAATAGAAATAACAATATTATAATATATGTATATAGAGCAATAATTCAATAGGTTTTTTTTATTTTTTCCCACCATAATGAGGGAATCCCTTTTAGAGAACACTCAGCATATTTAGCGCAGGGGAGTATTTACGGGGGGGTGTACTGGGGTAATTACCCCCCAAGGAAAGAGTTTTTCACGCTAAATCTTCGAATGGAAACGATCTAAATCCCCCCCTCCCCACTTTCCCCGCTTTTCACTAAAGATCAGTTCAGGTCCCTCTCTAAAACTTGCCACTAATTCTAGAATTCCATAATCAAATTCCTCTTTTCATAAATTGAATATAGTAAAAAATAGTATCATTTCAAAATAAATCATCAGAGAATTCATTGAAAAAAATTGTTCGAAACAATTCAATATAAAAAGAAAATTATTTTTCATGGACTCGAAGATTAATCTTTCAGTAAATTTAAGTATTGAGGATTTTATATTAAACACATTCGATACTCAACTACTACAACCAACTACTTATTTTTAATTATTAAACACTCAAACGTTGGGCACACAAAAAATTATGTTTCCCTTGGTTAGCCTCGGCCTTACGGCTGATTGATCGGTACACGGATGAGCTTACCATAGAGCCATTGTATTCTTGTTGAAAGTAGTGTTAATTTATTGCATATAGATCCACTGAAAGGGGGCTATATATCATCTTCCATGGATAGGTAGGGTTAAACCATGTTTGTGAAATGCTCTCACACATCGGCTAAAACAACTGTATTTTTGAGTACTCATCGATTTGATAAGTCATCCGCCGTATAGTCCTGACTTTGCACCGAATGACTTCTTTTTATTCCCGTGCGTAAAAATTAAAATGAAAGGTCAACGTTTATCGACATCTGAAGAAGCGGTTGATGCGTTCAGACTGCATGTTTTGGAGATACCTCAATCAGAGTGGCAAAAGTGCTTCGACAATTGGTTCAAACGAATGTAAAAGGTCTTAATGGGGAATATTTTGAAAAACAATAACGCGATTTTCGATGATTAATATTTGTTTTATATTCTAATACCGAAATATTAAAGGCAACCTTCGTACAAGCTCAGTCGAGCGTTATTACATTCCCCCTTTCCGCACCATATATCAGCTCGACAAAAACTTTATAGCAAATTGAAAGGCCACCTTTACGCATAGTGAAAACCTGAACAGTACAATAGTTTTCCTGCACAATCGAGTGTGTTGTATTCTTGGAGGCGAAAGCCTTGACAACGTATACGTGCAGGAAATGAGAAGACACAATCGGATAAACACAGTGGGGTGGCTTGAATTCTGTTTCTATTTGTTTGTTCACGCTTAATCTGTGATTTCCATTTCGAAATTCCCTTTCTGTTTCAGGGCATTCTCAAAGACAAAAGTAATTATCCGACACTTACCAGAATGTCATATTGTCAATGTCGATTGAAGCTGGTTTTTTCGAGCATCTTCAGAGAATTTGGATGGAAGCATATAGCTCTGATATTGGACCGTTCGGACTTATTTTCCCTTACTGTGGGTAAGATTTTTAGTTGTATAATCATATTAGATAAGACTATAACATATAGGCAAACGATTTTGTGGATTTTTTATGTTTTCTGATGTTACCGCCTCATTGGAAAGTCCACTGCGTTCTGCATCATCGGAATCTCAGAAAACCAATGTTTTATTGTTGTTTCTGATAGTGCGGAGTCCCCAAAGAATTTTCAAGTCATTGCTTTGCTTGAACGGCATTTTTCCAATCAAGAATCAGTCTAAAATTAAAACACAAAATTGTTTTTGATCCATTTTTGGCCAAAGCTATCCGGACGTGTTAATATTCCTATGCAAATTAGGCATTTGATAAAATCAAATTTCTAAAAGTGAAAACACTGTGAGGTTAAGTGTTTTCAGATACAGTTTGTTTCTATTGGTCCGTTTTCAAAAATTGAGCGATTTCATTGGACGATGTAGTATAGTGTTGAATGATCAATAGAATATCATGAAATTTTAACAGCTGTCTTTGAAGGTTAGTATTAACTGAGAAAAAAGTGACTGCCATAAAACTAGCGCCATTTACGTGTTAGGCCCACGTAGTACACGTGAATGAATCCAATGGTGATAACTGCCTATGAAGACGCATAATGAAGAAAGAAGAATACCTTATTGTTTCCTTATACCTCCATCGGCTGAGAAATTCCACAAGTCATAGAAAAACGCAGATTTTGAAAATATACTTTTTCATCAACATGCATTGCTTCAAGAGTTGGTCAAACGACGCTTTCGCATCTCAATGCCGTTTTTGTAGAACCATTTGTCTTTTGCTTCAAAATTTTTTCGACAATCCCTCCTTCATTTCGGGCCATGTAAAAGTCGCCGGATTTAAATCTGTCGAATATGGTGGGTGCTGAGGCCATTCGGCACGATCCATGGTCTTGGTGCATCCCCAAAAACTAGAGATAGATGTAATGATTAGAAAAGATTGTTTTATAATATATAAATATTATTTAAATAATTTCAAACAACCATGGCCTGTGAGTTCGCTTGCGTGGAACAGTGACTTCGGCTACTTACATCATATTGCATATACAGGGTGAGTCTTTGACCACTGCGTTAATTTTAACCATAGATTCTTGACGTCAAAAGAAATATTTTCTTCCTGTAACATATTTCCAAATTTGGCCCCGTTCAAAAGATATAAGGGTGTTGAAATTTCATAAAAAAATTGCATTTTCACCTGTAATATTCAAACGACAATATCAATTGAAATGATCTCTTGTAGAAGGTTTTTGATAACTGTTCGTGTATCCGGCCCGAAGGACCATGTTCGTGTGTCGTTTCGATGGGTTGATGTGTTGAATAAGTGGACTGTATTAGTTCGTATTAATAATCGTATATTTGCACAAGTTACATTTTTAACATGGAATTATTCTCGTAACTTACGTCTTGCTGAAGACCTCTTTGGAAGCTTAATGGGGTTAGAATGTCGTATCGTATCGTATCGTAAGTGTCTCTGTTTTTCGCGGTGCGAGGTTATCCTCTTATTTCCGCCGTCTTGTAGTTGTTTAGCTTTGGTTGTTTCTGGTTTCAATTCATTAATTCATTGATTAGTGAATTGCTGTGATTTTTGCATTTCTCTTCGTAGTTTTGGTTCAGTTTATTCAGGTATTCGGTTAGGCTTGGTGTCTTTGTGTCGTTGTGGATCAGTTCATTTGTGTGGTACCAAGGGGCGTCTAGTGCCTCTCGTAGGCAGATGTTTTGTATTCTTTGTAGTTTTCTCATGTTGTTGTCGGACGTTTGTCTCCAACTGGCCGCTGCGTATGTGAGGGTCGGTCAGGGGGTAGAAAGTCCCTTACTAAACAACGTGACACTGTTTTGGCCAATAATAACGTGTTCCAAAAACGTCAATCAGATCGACCAATCAGAAAATAGATTGGAAGGGAACAAAGGAATTTCTGACATAATGGCGGATAACAAACAAAGCATGAATAGAAGTGAAAGCTATTTGTACTATAAATACGAACTTTCACAAAATATCGGTCTTTTTGACTTCAGAGTTATTGCAGAGTGAATCATTTGAAACCTAAGCATTTAATTTCAAATTTTGAAATGGGTTACAAATGTGTTGTTCCAGGATGTTCAGCGAAATATGGGAAAAAGTGTAGGTTCCATTTCCGTAGATTTCCACTAAATAGGGAGGTGAGTGTAACAAATAATTTTAAACTACCACAAACTGTTTATCTTAATATAAACTTGTAGTTAGCGGAGAAGTGGATGGAAAAAATTGGAAGAGAAGATTTGAAGGCGAAATCCCAAAAGGATCTTTACGAAAATTGCAGGATTTGTGACAAACATTTCAGGCCTGAGGATTTTGTCCGATTCAATAATAAAGCAGGCAGTCTTCTTGATGCTGATGCCGAACCATGCTTATTTCTTAATCATGATGTCGGGAAGTCAGGTACACTTCTTCTTTTATAATTTGCAAATTTTTTTACTCGAAGATCTTACTTAGCTATATCATAAATAGTTTCAACCTCATATATGACTATATTTTATAGATGAATTGTTGTAGAATTGTGAAACGTTCACTATGTTTCTCAAATCGTTATTCTTTTCAGAAGCTCAGGAATGTCTATCGGAAAAGGGAGTATCTCATACGGAAGAAGTGCCACCAAGTAAGTTTTACATGGACTATTTTAACTTGTTAATGAAATTTTTGAATGTCTTCTAAAACTTTCATCTTTCATATTTAAACTTTACAAACATTTTTCACTATTCATATTTCGAATTCTTATTATAGTGGATTTAGACATAGAAATGTCGGGAGAAACCGAAATGAATACAGAGGAAGCTTCGGAATGTCTATTGGAAAAGGGAATACCTCATACGGAAGAAGTGCCACCAAGTAAGTTTTACATAGACTATTTTAACTTGTTGAAGAAATTTTGAATGTCTTCCAAAACTTGCATCTTTCATATTCATACTTTATTAACATTTTTCACTATTCATATTTCGAATTCTTATTATAGTGGATTTAGAGATAGAAATAGACATGTCCGAAGAACCAGTGAGCTGGGAAATGAATACCGAGGAAGTAGGTCAGCTGTCTCCTGTGGAAGATCAGTTAGTAAAAAGTATGTTGAAATCTTATATTGTTGTAGTAGTAATGTTTTATGCAGCATTCAAAAAGTTCGACTCATCCTTACATTATTATTTCTTTTCATAGGGCCCCATGATATTAATATTATGGATATAAAAAATACTGCGGAAGTTACAGCTGCCTCTAGAGTATCCAGATCCACACGATGTAAGTATAACATATTGAAATGTAGACAGTATTTCTTATTAACATTATTGTAGGTGTTTGTGACGATCCATCACGTAAATAATACGAGGAAAATGAAGGTATCTTTAGCAGCCCAAACCTTCAGCAATAGCCTGGCTACATGTATGAGAACATCCACGAAATTTGCAGAAAACAATTTGCCTAAAGAAGCACAAAGCACAGCCAATTTCATTCTTTTCATGGATAAAGTTTTTGATAGTGTGAATGGGTCTACCAAAAACATTATTGATGAAAAAATTTCAGATGTGGCGTCTCCTCAAATTCTCCCCACAAGAGGTTTTGGACAGAAGCTATCAAAGTGTTTGAATCAATGGAATTCTTCAATGAAAGGAGAGACAAATTTGTTCCTCCTTCCATTAAAATTGGATTCACACTTTGAGAGCTTTTTCCTATTTATGGGATAGATTTGAGCAGGAAGGGGTGCGCTTTCTGCTTCCAAGGCATTTGAACCAAGATTGCTTGGAAAATTTTTTTGGCTGCATACGAAGTCAAGGCGTTAGGAATGTTAATCCTAATGCTACATCCTTCGTAAACTCTTTCGTGGCACTAATTGTGAATAATTATATGTCTGCCCATTCGCCCTCAAAAAATTGTGAAGAGGATAATTTAAAACCGTTGTCTGACCTGAAGCATATGTTGAATGCTTGTAGTGACTCTTTACAACAAAAAGTTGTGGCTTTGCCAGAATTTTTGTGGAAGAGTATAGGGCAGGGCTTCTTCTCTTCTTCGAAGGGGAAGGAAACATATGTTGCAGGTTATGCAGCGAGGCAAATTGGAAAAAAATTAAAAAATGTGTGCAATGTCGGGCTGATCTGATGGGGGGTGATCGGTCTCAGCCAGAATATTTTCTGATAAGAGCCAAAGCGTATTCCCCAAATGCTCTTTTGGCACCCTCAACTAATTTTAATAATCTGTTTCAGGAAAGCGCTTTGGTTCTATCTAGCTTACTCCCTCAAATTTGCTACCGAACAGATGTTCGTAGAATATTAAGAACGATACTTCTTAATATTCTAAGAAAATCTGATTGGTCAAGTAAATTTGAATGTAGTGAGCATAATATTATAGACATTTTTCTAGATTTTTTTGTTAAATTCTATTTGTTAATATGGATAAAAAATGTCTGTAATATTCTCACAGGAAAACAAATTTTGGGCCAGTCTAGAGATCCCATCAAACATATAGCTAGTAAAAAATTTGAAAAACATAAGAAATATAAGTCAAGAAAATGAAGTTTTAAGGATCTTGGGCCTACCAAAATTTGTTTTCGGTGTTTTAATTGTTTTCCTAATTCGTATATGAATTCTTCTTTTCATAATTCTTTGAGATATTTTTATTAGCAATTAGTGTTTTTTCTAGCCAGGTTATTGTTTTATGTCTCATATCCTTGAAAGATCAAATTGAAAATCAATTTGAAATATTATATTTTGAAATCAATTTTTGATTAGGTATAAACATTTTGTTCCAACCAAGCTAAAGAAGATTATTATATATGATGATGAATTGCAATTTATTGTAAATTATATATCTACGTTGCAAATATTAGAGTCAACAATTCAATCTGTCTTATGAAATATATACCTATGTTTTTATGATTAGACGATATGCAATAATAATTCTTCAATTTTAATGTATTGATCTTGGCCTGAAGAAGACTATAAATAGACTTCGAAAAGTAGCTCCAGATCGAAGCATTTTTTTTCCTTCAACCGAAATTGTACTTTCAACATTGTAAATCATTCAATATCATTATTCAATATTATTCACTCTGATCCTATTGTGATTGTAATCCCAGAAATTTTGCTTAAACTAATTAAATACACAATTGTTATATTAACTAGTTTTCATTTCCCTGTGACAAAATAATTTCAGGAATCCATTCTAATTGCATTTTCTCTGATCTTGAATTATTGAAAACTTTCATTTCCAACTTGGTTAATTCCAATCAGGTTGGAAATGAATTGTTTTCATTAATTCACGTTCAGAGAAGAATGCAATTGGAATTTCTGGATTTCGAACAGCCTGTCGATACCCCTCATTTACCCCCACCTAAATTTCACCTCCCCTACCCTTTTTTTTCGGCTGGTACCAGAAATGTCAAAGTCTCGCATTGTCATCAAAATTGGCGAGAGTTTCCGATCTATATACTTTTATTTATCTATGGGGTCGGTCTTATTATGCTCTTATATATCTTCAGTTTGTTCATTGCGTTTAGTTTGCTCTTTCTATTGATTAGGGGATAAAGGAAGCCTTTGATCCGTCTAGCTTTGGTGTTTATTTCCCTTATGTGTGCATTGAAATTCAGTTTTTCATCCAGTGTAACTCCTAGGTATTTGGTTTTCCTATTCCAAGGGATGGGAGTGTTGTTCATTGTGATTGCTTTAGTTGGTTTGCTTCCGGTTTTTCTATGGTAGAATAAGACAGCACTGCTTTTTTGTGGGTTAATTTTAATTTTCCATTTGGTCGTCCATTTTTCGATCTGGTTGCTGTGATTTTGTAGTTTTTTTTCGATTGTGCCATACTTTATCGAAAGCTTTGGAGGGGGTTAGAATGGTGCCGTTCGGGGTATATATAGTCCTCAGCGTTGGAAATACCAGGAAGCAGGTACGAAAAGGCACGACTATGATTCAGCGGCGTAGAGTTTCACGGGGGCACATTGTACAATAACAGTCATTCATATTTTGGCATCAATAGATTTATTCCCTTTCTTGTGGGTTTCTCACTGCTACTGTACAGATTGGTTAAGTTGCATGAAAAACTAATGTCACTTGAACTGAACGTCCGTATTTTGTACTTCCTAGAATCATTAGTCTTTTTTGCAGATAAAATCATTCGTCATTTTTTTCCTAAATTGCACCGTTTGTGAGATATTTGAAGTTGAAAGGAATTAAACCGATCTAATCATCTGATGAAACATGAGTGAGTGAATCATTTCTTGGAGGAAAAATAATGTTTTTAAACAATTCAGATTCAATAGTGTATGCCGTGGAAGGTAATTTTCATTCGAATTAAACTGGACTACAGAGGGGCATTTGCCCAATGTGAAAACCTCAAATGCTTATAACTTTTTAATGTAGCTGAATATGGAAAAATCTATGTTTAAAATTAATGCAGTGGTCAAAGACTCACCCTGTATAAGTCAAATCACTTCATCCCTTTTTGAGTAATAAACACTGCGATCAACCTAACTTTATTCTATATAGTATGTCGATTTCAAATAAAACAGATTCATTTTCTGGCTTTTTTTAGTCAGAACATAAAAAGAATAGTTAACTTAATGATACGTCGCCACATTTTGTGAAGTTTGTTATTATCTCTCTTACATCCCGCAGCTATCCCATTTAAAAGATGCAAAAGGGTTGCTCCACTACTTCCACAAGGTTGAATTCTCTGTTTTATGTGAAAATATGCGCCTTCTTCAGATAAATTTTGGCGCATTCTCACAAAGAGGAATTTTTTTGTAATTTCATCAAATTCTTCCAGTGAAGATACGCTGTTGCTATTGATATTGTTTGCGAAAAAAACTTTTAACATTAAATACTTGTTTATTTATCTATTTGAATTAAGTACAAAAAATTATTTAGCACCTGAGTTCATTTGCCGAATAATAAACTAGTAATGAAAGTTTATGATATAATTATTGATATAAATAAAAAAAGATCGACGAGGATGGGATTCGAACCCACGCGGGCAGAGCCCATTGGATTAGCAGTCCAACGCCTTAACCACTCGGCCACCTCGTCCTTGATATTGAGGGCACAAAAATGCTACTTATACAGCTGAACAAGTAAATCGATAAAAAACCCTTGAATATATTTTTCTATTTCACCTTTATTGGAGCAAATAAAAGTAAACACATATTCATGCAAAGCTAAATACTATAAACACTGTTTATTATGAAAGAATGACAAAATTAAAAAATGTCTTTGATTTCATCCTTTTTTCAGGGAAGAATTTAGAGCACGGCCTCAAAAAAGAAGGCCTGCTTACTTTCGTTCGAGAAATTGATGGTAATGAGAACGACTCAATTGGAAATTATTTACGAGATGCTAGCATGTACGCCAGAGGTATGAAAATCGGAAAAACATACTTTACACGAAGGTGAAAAATGTTTTTAGTTTTTTCTATTAATTAATTTCACTTGGTTCTCATTTGGAAGTCTACTAATCTTATAAAAAATTTTTTGCAGTCGTTATTTTAAGTGTACGAGGAGTCCTTGTGAGGAAATTCATGCTGGTGGCTCACGACCTGGGAATGACTAAAGGAGACTGGATTTTCCTTGATGTTGAAATTTTCCAGGTAAAATTTCATTGTCGCAGTTCATTTGTGAGAAATTTATGCAGAGTGGCAAAATTTGAGATTTGTTCGAAAAAATTGATTTATTTTCGATTGTGCCAATATAATTCGGTCAATTTAGACATAAAAATCCTATGAAAAGCATATATACAACTAAATAGTATCAAGAAGAAAAGAATCTACTCCTGAAGTACCTCCTACCACTACTGTGCATGATTGCAAAAGAATATCAATTCAAATACACTAGTAGAGAGCAGGGTTCTGACTTAAGAAGCATTTTTTTATTTGCTTTTAAAATAAATTAAAATTGTTAGATTATTCTCATGATTTAATTTGGCTACTGTTACTCATACAGTGTGGAACAGCCAAATAGAATAAATTCGATAACCGATAAATGAGAGCGTGTTTGGAAAAACGCTTGGACACGGCGATTTGTATTTTTAACTGAGCATTTTTTTCAAAAAAAATAAATTATATAGGGTGGGTGCGTCATTTGACAGTGGCCAATACCCACTTTCTTATTTTAAATGCAAGCCCCTGTATATTATTAATTTTTTGGATTCTTCAGAGAATTCTAGACATAAATCATGTACAATGTCCTATACCTATCTTCAACTGTTTCGGAAATATTAAGTGTTTTCAGATTTATTACAAAAATTAACATTAAAAAAAGAAAATTATTTTATTTCACAAATTCGCTACATTACACTAAAAACCTAATAATTAATACTGATTATTTCTTAATAATGTAATATTATATATTATTAATATATAATAATAATATATAATATATATTATTATATATTATAATATAATATTAATGTCAATGTAGTAAATGTTCAGAATGCTCACCGCGAACGTCTTGGCAACATGCTAATCTGGTATAGAAATGTCTTCTAACATTACTCTACATCTCAGGTGTAACTGATCTAATCGCAAGCGTGATTCGTCTTTTTAAGTCATCTAAGTTGAGGGGTTTGGTTTTGTTTACAATACTTTTGACATATCCCCACAAGAAGTAGTCTAACGGCGACAGATCAGGAATCTGAAAACACTTAATATTTCCGAAACAGTTGAAGATAGGTATAGGACATTGTACATGATTTATGTCTAGAATTCTCTGAAGAATCCAAAAAAATAATAATATACAGGGACTTCCATTTAAAATAAGAAAGTGGGCATTGGCCACTGTCACATGACGCACCCTACATAATTTTTTTTTTTTTTAAATGCTCAGTTAAAAATACAAATCGCCCTGTCGAAGCGTTTTTCCAAACACGTTCTCATTTATCAGTTATCGAATTTATTCCATTTGGCTGTTCCACACTGTATATGAAAGGTTTGTCAACTTATGCTTAGGATATTTGAAATCCAGAGTTCTCGTTTTGTATTTATACTCTGAGATATACGTTGCAAAACTGGCCTTATTTCTGAAGAAAAAAATGAGACTTTCTCACAAATGAATACCATAAACCGTTAAAATACCATTGCTTTTAGACACTCTTCTACATTAGTCCAGAACTCCCAACTATGGACAAAATTCTTTTTTGGATCACAAATAATAAAATGAATACCATATCCAATCTGACAATGCTTTTCCGTTAAATAATTGATATAATTACTCCATTTCAAATATTGATTTACGTAGGTATACTCCCAAAGCCTATGAGTACTCTTCAAGTCTAATATTCATTCCATCAATTTCAATAATTTCCTTTTTTACTTTTAACAGATCTTTGGGCACTGAATAAAGTAACTTTATTTTTTTCACTTTCAATCAATTACTTGTCAAAAAGCAATCGAACTGCTTGAAACCTAAATCTGCTCTAGTTTCCAGTCATTCAAACAACTTATCTCCCAAAATGAAATAAGTTTCATCATGTCAGTAAATCGTTGTAACTCTCTGTATTTCACTCAGATCATTAATGTAAATAATGAACAAATAAGGGTCTGAAATACATCCCTCTTGTACATCAAATTTTGATTCAACAAATGAAGATTTATATTCTTTACGCTGGCAGAATTTTTTTTTGTGCGTCAATAAAATTGCATTCCCTTTTTCAGGGCACATATTGGGGAGACCATAATTGGGAAATAGGAGATGATCAAGACTCTGATGCAAGAACGGCTTATGAAAGTTTGCTGAGAGTTTCGCTATTGCAACCGACCAGCGATAAATTTCAAGGTTTTGCAGACAGAGTGAAAGAGAGGGCTCAAACTGATTATAATTACAACATCAGCCATAGGGAAGAAGTAAGTCAATTTTGATTAATGTTGACGATAATTTTTTGAAGATGGAACTCGTAAATACCTCTCGGTTTAAAGTTTCTTGTAGGAAGAAGGATCCCACGATTCTGTTGTTATAAATGCCGGCCCAAACGTTCAATTTTTGGGGATGTTGTATATGAGCCCACTGAACCCAATGAGGATTAGTTTGTGACCAGTAGCGGCAGTTATGTCGATTAACTGTACCGTTTAAACAAAATGTTGCTTCGTCTGAAAACACCACATCTTCTATAATATAAAAATGAATCGCAAAATGTGTTGGTAAGCGCATAACTCAACAACGCCAGGACCAATTTGGCCAAATCCTTTTTTGAAATGTTCGTTGAAGTTCAAGCATGGTTTTTACGGCGAGAAAAATTAGAATAATTGCTGGAGAAACCTTAAAAATAGCCTTTTTCTTTTTCCCATACAAATGGTTTGTAACTAAAACGTAGTCAATTTGGGCTTTATTGCTATGGTATAAAGTTCATATTAAATTACAAGCACTCACTGTTGTCTAAGCAATGCAGGTGTGTTCCTAACGTCAAAGATCATATCTATGTTTGCAATTGCTTGAAAATGACGCTCATTGGGACCAAACTCTCAATTATGCTGTAATATCATCACACGCTCATCAAATACGAACATTGTTTTCTATAATCATATCTACATGCTTCCCATCAAACCCAATTGATTTGTGGATCAAGTACAAAGATTATATGTGTGATGATATTTTGTATCAAATACGGAATAGAATGGGAAATCCAAATATACAAATCAGTGAAGAAATTTACAATGAAGCATTGATTTCAATTGAGGACATGTGCTTGATAATGTCAAACAAACTATTACATAATTCAATTAGGCCTGACCGCGCCCAATCGTCCAATGCATGACGCTTTTTTAAGTTGCATCGAGAAAAACTGTAAGATCTCAACGCTTTGAAAGAAATAATTCAAACAAATCTTCCACTGTTAAATGAACAACAGAAGTATGTATTTGAAACTCTTATGAAAGTAACAAATGATGAAACTGGAGGGATTTACTTCTTAGACAACCTGGTGGTACAGGAAAAACTTTTTTGATTTCATTAATATTAGCAACAATAGCTTCGTCGGGAATCGCAGCAACTTTGAGATAATAATATAATATTTATTGATCCTCTAAGACACATTAATGTGTATAGGACAAGTCAAATATACATACATTTTATTAACAAGTTCTGGACACTCGTTAATAAATTCGGTTACAGAATAATAACAATTGTGTAACAATATGAGTTTGATGTTTTTCTTAAATGTAAAGATGTTGAGACAGTTCTGTGTTTGGGTACAAGTGAAATATCTTGATTTCTAGTTCCATATTCATGGTTATTTGACAAACTGGTCCATTTCCCTTCATTTTCTTTTGCATACAATAAACACTTAAATATGTATATACATGGCAGTGATAGCAGATTATGCGCAATTAAAGTTGGTTTACAAGATGTGCGAGAGCTTAGGTTGAAAATACGTCGAATTATCAGCTTTTGAGCGACGAAAGCTCTGTTAAAATCAGTACAATTACCCCATAGTAGGATGTTGTAGGAAATTATACTGTACACAATGCTATAATAAACCTGAACCAAAGAACCAAGCGGCAGCATATCTCTCACTCTATTAATGGCAAAAAAGAGCTATTAAGTTTCTCGCAAAGCATATGTGTGGACCAGCTCAGGTTCCTATCAATATATACACCCAAGAATTTAGTACTCAATGTAGATGTTATTATAAAGTCTGAGTGATTCACTCTCAAAGGATCAACAGGATCAGTTCTTAAACCAAAATAAATGCAATCAGTTTTAATTACATTTACTATGAATCTGTCCGGCACCAAACAACAAACTGGCTTATAATTGCCTCGCATGCGCGGTGAAGCTCCTCGCAACTCCCCGCAGAGAGCACCACAGAGGTGTCATCATCAAAGAGAACCAGCAGAAATGAGGCCAAATGAATGGGTAAATCATTATCAGGAACCAACGGATATTTAGCAGATTTACGCCTACAACAGGCTTACTATAGTCGTCATTTCTTTACGATTTACTGGGGGTAATTAATTGGTTTTCTCGGTAGGTATTGAAATGAAAAATATCAGAAAATAATATAATATACAGGGTATTCCACTGCAAATTTTAAAATTGACATTACTTCCGGTAAAACCGGAACTTGAAAATTGTTAAATCTACTGCAGTATCCATATTCCAAATTTTATTTTGATATCTACTCACATTTGTCCATCACAGTATAGATTCTCGTAAATCCTGACATTCTTTAATTGTGTTCTTCAGATAAATTTCGTGATTGGTGCATTTTACGATGGCGTGTATCTGCTTGGAATGGCCTTGAACGAAACCTTGTCTCAAGGAGAAGACATAAGGAATGGTCGCATGATCACAAGCAAAATGTGGAATAGAGATTTTCACGGTGAGTTGACGTTCCCTTTATGTTGAAACTTGTTTAATTTTCTTTTCATACCTGTTGTAATAGTTATCTCTTTATTGAAGGGATAACAGGTCATGTCCGTATTGATAATAATGGCGACAGAGATGCAGACTATTCCATCCTCGATCTGGACCCTATAACTGGAAAATTTGAAGTTGTAGCTCATTATTACGGATTGCACAGACAGTATTCTACTGTCCCCGGGAAGAAAATTCATTGGCCTGGAAGTAATGAAGCTCCCCCACCAGATACTCCTAGGTGTGGATTCATGGATAACAACCCTGAATGTCGAGATCATGGTGAGTAGTAAGATGAAAAACTAATTAAAGCAGTGGTCTGCTAGTTATATGCACAAGCCGAGTTGTCCAAAAACGGCCTTTGGAACAGTTCTTGATGAAACTAAATAGCAATATCCAATTTAAACAAAAACATGACAATCAAATTTTTAAATTGCTACCGATTTTGCTTTTTATATAACCGTGGTTATCTATAGTAAGCTTCTTTAGGTGTTTTTCAAAGTCACGTGAACTGAAATTCCCCAAATTTAACTTTAATCAAACCTTGCATAACCCGCGGCAAGCAAGTCATTTTCCAAAACATATATGCTTCTGCAATTCGGGTATAATTCAATAAACTTCATCATATCTTTGGATTTTGAATGTAAAACTAAAAATACCTTTGCATAAAATTAATAAAAATATTCGCGAAATTAAAATTAGGTCTCCATAATTCTGTTCAGTGCGGTTTTATTCAGAAATGCTTATATACGAATATCCCTCGAAGATAATATGAATGGATATTTTACTCCTTATTATATCGATTAATAGAACATTTTTTTCCAAAAGAGCTTTACATGTTGATATTTTATGGAAGTTTCACTTTGGGAATTCTTCTGGTATCAGCTACCACACTGCTTTTCTTAATATGCAAGTAAGTTGTCTCCATCAAAACAAGTTGGTGTTGTTTTTGAGTGTTTTCACTATTCTCCTTCTTTTTATAATTTTTCTATCTATGCCCATAGAACGAATCCGTTGCATATACATATAGAAGTACAAAGTTATAGCTTATTTTCCAGACATATGAAAACGACGGCAGATCTCAATAACATGAGTTGGAGAATTAGACCAGAAGACATAATTTTGGAAAGAGGTAAAAGTTTTGGTTCAAAGCTGGCGCTACAGAAGCTGAACGAGGTAAGAACTCTCTTTTGAATTCAAGAGCGTCGATGATTTCTCCTTAGTCAAGTGTACCCATCCATCCCCCATCAATCAATTTGTTTTCAAAATCTATTTCAGTTTGGAATCACCAGTGGAAGAGCTTCAATAACTTCCTCCACCTCAATTCAACAAACATCAAACAAGCTGTTCACCACCATAGGAATTTACAAAGGAAGCTGTGTAGCTATAAAGAAAATATCAAAGAAAAAGGTAGAAATCAATAAAAAATTGTTATGGGAAATAAAACAAGTCAGAGATGTCACACACGAAAACACTGTACGATTCTTGGGGGCCTGTATAGAGTGCCCTACAGTGCTCATCATCACAGAGTACTGTCCCAAAGGAAGCTTGAAAGATGTTCTTGAAAATGAAGCCATAAAGTTGGATTGGAATTTCAGGATGTCTTTGATACATGACATTGTGAAGGTAGAAGGTTTAAGACACAATAGTTTTCTTAATTCTTGATCATTGTTGAAATATACTCGTCATAAAAAGCATATAATTCAGTTCACTGATAAATGTTGAAGTTAAGTTTCATGAAAGCCTAATGGTATCATATTTCAAGGGAATGGTGTACATTCATGGATCAGATGTTGCAGTGCATGGCAAGCTGAGATCTACCAACTGCCTCATTGATGGCAGATTTGTTTTGAAAATTTCAGACTTCGGGTTGCCAACTTTGACTACATCTCATCAGATCGTGAGGAATTCAACATATTATGAAAGTAAGACCTCAATTGCTGAGTATCCAATCACAGATATCTCTCCAAATTGCAAAATATAATATTTCTCTTTGAATTCAGCATCGGTTTTCAGAAATGCTTTGGGTTGCTCCAGAACTCCTTCCTCTCACGGTTATACCAGGAAATCCAGCTACTCAAAAGGGAGATGTATACAGTTTCGGAATAATATTGGAAGAGATCATTGTCAGGGGAGGTCCCTTTGCTGCTGCTAGACAATATCTGGAGCTCCAAGGTGGAATAAGTCAATCAAAAACTATTAATCTTCTCTTCATTTTGTATTTACAGATATAATAGCTAGAGTGGCCTCGAAAGAAAATCCACCATTTAGACCGGCAATTGAGAATGGAGATTGTCCTGAGGACTTATTGGAACTGATGGATAAATGCTGGAATGACAATGCTGAGGAAAGACCAAATTTTGATTATATCAAAATAACATTACGGAGTATTATGAAGTAAGTGGTTTTTCATTTTAATTGTAATGTAATCTCTATTTTTTGAAAGATTCTATCACCAAATCTTAAACGTTTTAAACGACACAAAATTTTTACCTATTTATAATGTCAAATATAGTTTTTGCTATTTTGTCAGCAACCAATTTGGGAATGCACATTATTGTTTTCATATTCATGTTTTGAATTTTGCTCTGGATTCGAAGCACCTGAATGAAGTGATCGATTAAATAGCTTACATATGGAATGTTTGAAAAATTCTTTTCAGAGATTTTTGTGAAAATCTGATGGACGATCTGCTTAAACGAATGGAACAATACGCAACGAATCTGGAGGCATTAGTTAGCGAGAAAACGGAAGAGTTGAGTCAGGAGAAGAGGAGATCTGAAGAGTTGCTCTATCAAGTTCTTCCAAGGCCAGTAGCCCAACAGTTGATGGCCGGCGAATTGGTCCAACCTGAACAGTTTGAATGCGTTACGATTTATTTCAGTGATATTGTTGGATTCACATCTTTGTGTGCGAAAAGTACACCTATGCAGGTAAAATTAATCAATCAAGAACCATCAATTAAGACCATATATCATATTTAAGTCCATATACCAATATTTAGTCAGTAGATCAATAGGCCAGTAGATCAATAAGCCCGTAGATCATACATATAAAGACGATTTATATATACATTGATATTGAAAATAAGATGAAATGTAGTAGTGATATCTAGTAGTAAAATAGTACAGAATTTCATCTCGTCATTTTTGACATGTTTTCCTACAGTGTACTTCAGGCATCTGTCTGGCCGAAGGGTAGTGTAGTAAAATTTCTTATCTATCTGAGAAAGTGCTTAGACCACTTCAAATGAAATGGAATTTGTTTGTGGAGAAAAGTTCCCTAGTAAATCAATGATTTACAAAAATGGCATGTCGAATCAAATTATCGTTACTGAATCTCCACAAGAAGGCAGACCCACCCTTCCTGTAGGATCATTTAGTCCCTTTCTTTCAAATCAAATACTCAACCAAATTCATGATACTTTACTGGACTCCCATATTTATTTAAGAACAACTTATATAATCTATTTTCCCTTTACAGGTTGTCGACTTCCTGAATGATCTTTACAGCACTTTTGATAAAATAATAGGTTACTATGACGTCTATAAAGTAAGTAACCCTGTTCGAAGCAGTTCAAGAACTCATTCATCATCATATAAAATTTTTTTTTCAAAAGTCAATGTCTAATGATGTAATAGACTGTAAAGTGGGTTCACAAAAAAGAAAATCTTTTAAATACAAGCCAAGGCCGAATCTCTCAGAAATTCACTCGAATTCAGTCCATTCTTCATTTTCTTTGGAATTGGGCATTCCACAAACGCCATTCCACTGTATTTTGCATGAAACGAGTCTTAAGGTTAATAAAAGTCAATTAAAACAATATTTCCATTTATAAATACATTTGAATTCATGAATATATTCCTTGTTAAAGAGACTCACTGTATTGCTGCTGTTTCATCTCATATTATTTCGATGTTTCGCAGGTAGAGACCATTGGTGATGCATACATGGTAGTATCTGGTCTGCCAACTAGAAATGGCGATTGCCATGCCAAGCAGATTGGCCTGTTGGCTTTAGCCATTCTTCAGACAGTACAAAATTTCGCGGTACCTCATAGTCCAGATTATCAGCTCAAACTCAGAATAGGTATACACTCTGGACCAGTTTGTGCAGGAGTGGTAGGACAGAAGATGCCACATTATTGTCTCATAGGAGACACCGTTAATACAGCCAGTAGAATGGAGAGTACTGGAGAAGGTAAATGATTTTGCGCGATAGATAATGTGTTGGCAAAAAGTCTGTATTATGGAAAAATTAAATCATTACTCCAAATCCATTTTTCAGCTCATTGTCTATATACGAAACCTAAAAATTATCAAATTTCAGCACTGAAAATCCACGTGAGTGAAACTACAAAGGAGCTCTTGGACACGTTTGAAATATTTTCATTAGAATGTAGAGGAGAAGTAGAGCTTAAAGGAAAGGGGGTTTTTACCACATACTGGTTGATCTCCAGTTCTGAACCCAATCTCTGTCCTCCGTCAATTTCGGAAGACCATGAATCTCCTGAGGAAGAAAAAAGTCCATATCCTCTAATATATATGGGAACTTCAGTTACATTCTAATTTTATTCGATCATTCCTTTACTATCAGCAGGTCGATGAACTGTGGACGGAATTATATTCGTGTAACAAAACGATATCAAAATGATTTTATTTTTTATATCGGTATAGAAACCCAAATGTGTAAAATAATATTTTATTATATCATACTGATGTTGTAATATATATATGAACAATAATTGTAGAAAATATGAAATATAGATGGAACCAATGATGTCTTATTTTTATACCAATTTTTTGAATTGCCTTCGTGGAATAAATTTGGTCCTTTTTGAGGCGAACCTTTTACATAAAATCTACAGTATGTTAATATTTAAAATAAACTTAGGAAATTTAATCACAAAATATCAATTCATTCCCGTAATTTTGTAATATAAGAGTATTATATAAATCGATAAAAATGTGTCCAATGAAACATACTTCTGTCCAATTTTCATATCAATATTTCAACACAACTAGTTCTAGTTGCTAAACAATCTCCATACGTCATCCAATCATTAAAAAAAAACTTGTTAACACGCAAGCCAAAATAGTTCATTCTATAACGAGTATGATTCATAAACATCTGAGAACAAATGATTAGGACAAATCTGCATAGGGAAAAACATTTAATATGACGAGAGTAATTAAACTTCGAAAAGACTGGGTCGATCTGACCAAATGTTTTTAGAGCCAACAACAGCTAGCGAAGTATCGAATATTGTCTGCAATCTCAAAAATAAAAAATCGGAAGATATATATGGACTCAATCCTGAATTGTTCAAACAGATATATCCGATTCTTTCAGGTGATCTCTGTGAAATATTGGATATGTGCATGGAACAAGGAATATTCCCTTAGGATTGAAGATTGCTAGAGTGGTTCCAGGTCATAAAAAGGATTACTATCCTTCCTAGATAAACATTCCTATGTTTCAGACTCTCAACATGGTTTTAGATCGAAGCGATCCACTACTTCAGCAATAGTTGAACTCATTGCGGGAATCACAGAGGCCTTAGACCACCATCTACACCCTGAAATTCTTGCTTTAGATCTCTATGGATATTATGGAGTAAGATGTACAGCTTTGAAATTCATCAGATCATACTTAACTGATAGAAAGCAGGTGGTCACATGGAAGGGTATAAACTCCGGAATTAGAGAGATAAATGTGGGAGTCCCACAGGGATCGATACTGGGTCCGTTGTTTTTCGTTGTGTACATTGATGAGTTACCAGGAAATGTTCCGTGCAACGAAATTATATGCAGATGATACATCTTTTCTCAATATTGCTTCTGCACGGGAGGAACTGGAGCGTGTGTGTAATGAGAGCCTGCGAGTTGTGGAGGACTGGTTTACCTTCAATGGTCTAAAATTGAATAGAGATAAAACTCAAAGACTGAATTTCAATTTAAACAACAATGAAAAACGTAGTCTGAACCTACTACAACAAAGAATGATCTTTGTTGGAGAGAGCATATCTCATTACTTACCAGGAAACTGTCGACAGCCCTTTTACTATGAGGCGTATGAAGGCCATCTCTACCAATAATGTCTGTAAGCTGACTTATTTTTCCAACTTTCACTCTGTGGCGACAAATGGGATACTAATATAGGGGCATAGTCCAGGTTTTGATCGGATTCTCCTGAAACAAAAGGAGGCAGTAAGAATTTTGAGTGAACTATTTATGAAGCATAGGATATTTACCCTTGTTTCCGTTTTCATTATCGAGTGGTTGAAATTTGTTCACTCGAACAAAAATGGGTTCACTCAAGTCAGTGATTGCCATTCTTATAACACCAGACACAGAGATGAGTTCAGGAGCAATTTTCATAGAGTGAAGTCCACTCAAATTGCAGTGAATTACTGGTGCATTAAACTGTACAACAAGCTTCCTCAATCTATGAAGAGTTTGCCAAAATCAGTTTTTCAAAGAAATATAAAATATTTATTGTTGGAGAACGTTTTTTATTCTGTTGACGAATTTTTGAGATTCGAGTTCTGACTTGTGTTGTATACAATATATTTATGAATTGAAATGTTAACTTGCATTGAGATATATTGTGCTATGTTCCTGATGCTTATATCTATATTAGTATGTTTTTTTCTTCTGATTATGTAATATTGCTGAATGTGTTTGTGTGACGTGCCATGTAATTTTTTTTTCTTGATGGCGAATAAAAATTTACTATTTAATACAAGGCGATATTTTCAAACTAACTCTAATATTTCAGATCCCTATTGTGTGCTAGCGAAGGACAGAATCGACAATAGCTCGAGAATAGTTTAGTTCTGTAGATTATAGTGAACCCTATATAATCTTAAATTTCAAATAGATCCAGTTTTGCTACAACGTCTCACAAGCATTCGAATTTGAAACACGCTGTATAATGTGTAGTGAAATTGTGATTCTTGAATAGACCTACAAAAAGTTGCAGGATACGTTGTCAAGATCATCCTCAGTGAAAAGGATGTATATATTAGATTTATCTTAGGTTCAAGTATAATTTTACCAGGGTTGCCTTTTATATTTCGGGGTTCGACTACCCTGGTGTTGCAATCTGCCAACTGACACCTCTGTCGTAAATCTTGACATTTTTGAGATTTGTGTTGTTTACAGTAACTTAAAAGATTCATCTCGCCCAAAAAATAGAATTAAATCGTGAACATTTTCGTGCAATTATTTTTACAACTTTCGAAGTGGGTTAACTCAACTACAGTGCATCGATGAACTTAATTCAATTTTTGGCGATGAAACTCCATTGAGGAACAGTGTTTTTCGATGGTTTGGTGAAACTCCAAGACGAATTTCGTGAAGATCGTCCAAAATCAGTTATTCCGAAAACTGCTGCTGTGCGCCAACTGATATTGCAAGATCGTCATGTGATCTATCGTGAGATTGAGACAACGTTAGGCATTAGTGGGACTTGCATACATTCAATGTTGCATGAACATTTGACCGTCAAAAAAAATTGTTTCGTGTTGGATTCTACACAATCTATCGATCGCTCAAAAAAGCCTTGTGTCGATTGGTCGAAAGAAATGCTCCAAAAATACGAATGCGGAGCTTCGGAGCACGTCTATGTCATCGTGGAAATTTGAAAAACAATAGAGCGATTTTCGGTGATTCTCTAATACGACGAAATACGAGTATATTGGCAATCCACTATACGAAATTTTACAGTATTCACAGGGTGTCTCATTCAGAGGTGTGTCACGGTTTCAAAATTCCCGCTCCAGTTAGTACCTGCAAACCGACCTGGTGGCGTTAGTCGCAGTAGTTTGCCAGCTTATCTCGTACTTTTCGATGGACGCCGTTGTCGGTGGTCTTAGTCTGTCATCATGTGACGTAGGTTGTCAATGACATCGTTCTTCCCGCATATTTGGTTGAAATGTCCTGGAGTAATTAATCGCAATTTTGCGGATCTGAACAGGATTTTAACTGAAGCCCTGAGAGAAATCTTATCATGTTGGTTTGGTTTGTTCGTTGGTGAGATTTTTGCGCTTTAGCGGAGTGGCGTATTTGTTTGGAAAAACGACGTGGGATCGGTGAGTTAACCTATGTTTGTCACGAGGTATTTTAGATTTTTGTTCGTATTTTAGCATCATTCTGCTTCGAATTGGGAATTATTATTGTACCGTTGCGAGGTACCGCAGATTCTGAACTGTCTTTGAAGTCTTCGAGCTGTTTGTCTAGGCTGTCTTTGAATTACCGTCGAGCTGCCGTGGGAGCTGTCTTTGGGGACCTCCACCAGATTTCGCCATCTAAGATACCACACCTGTCGTCTACCCAGGGCGCATTACTGTGAGAAATTGTACTACGTTGGCCCAGGAATATATTTGAGCCCAGTTACCATCTACGAGACTGTGAGAATAATTATAGTTTGAGAAACTATATACTTTTGTACTTCAGTCAAGCCACGACCTAGACTGTTATAGAAGGTTAGTCTGTAGAATTTAGTTAAGATTGATTAGTATCAAAGAGGCCCAATTCAGTGAATACTGTTTAGTACATAAAACCCGACCTATCGAGAAGGTCGCTTAGATATAAGTAAAGAGCTATTTGTAACGATTACCATCGAGGCTCTAAGTATATACCTTGGGGTGATATTACTGTTTGTTTAGTAAGAGATAAAGCATTATATCGAATATTCGGGTGGTGAAGTAGGAACTAGTTAGTGATCTACCTTCTGTAAGATATATCCTCGTTTGGGGGACCTTGTGTATTTCATTTGGGCTCATTATATTATTAAATAATTGCTCTATATTCTTTCTACCAGCCACTACCTCCCGCTTGTGTGATCGGGCTCGTTTGGCATCCTGAGAGTGCGTTCGTTATTTTCTCTCTTTTGCGACCCTGAGATCTTTAGTGTACTTTCCAATTTTTTTTTCTTTGTATTATCATAAAAGAGAGTGGCGCCCCTTTATAAGTAGTCTCAGCTCTAGAGCTAGACGAGGAGGTACTTTGTGCACTCTCTGGAGCCGAGTGGGTTTGGTGACAAGTGGATAACTGTTATGTGTAATCCATCGTAGCTAAGATAGTACCTAAATCATCAGTGCAGAACGGTATATGTATAAGATTTTTATTAGGTTCAAGTATACTTTTATCAAATGTAGCGTTCATTGACATTTTTAATAAAATTCATTTTATTCCAATATGCTTCATGCTTTGAAATCCATGGAAAAAATGGAATTTATATGATTCGACTGATGTCATCGAATTTCATGATCTCAAATTCATTATATTTAGATATAACTCAGCCTTCCAAATTTTCTAAAGTATTTACAGGGTGTGTCATTCAAAACTGCATAACTTAACGGAACATTATCTTTGAAAAGTGTCAGATAGGTCGATTTTTGCTTGCATAGGGTTGTATTCTAGATTATAGATAATGTCCACGTGGTATGAAATATCGATCTGTCTGTGTGTCATCACAAATTGTGCTTAGTCGTCGAGTTATTGAGAGTGTCACTTTTAAATCAACGCTACAGCAAAATGATGGAATATCGTTCATGAATAAATACATAACATTCATAGAATGAGATCGTAAATTTAATTCCTTCATCACCATCTCATCAACAAATATTTCAATGACATTTGAATCTAAAACAATTGTTATTCTCCATCCTCGTTCTTGAGACTAATTATATCGACAAATTTTTCATTAGCAGCTGCATAGAAGCCTAGTCGGAACTGCCAATTACCTTCACAACATCTCAATCAGCTGCCAAAAGATTCATCAATAATGTTATCTCAATTTAAATCGTTGTTATTGTCAGTTGAAGTTTACCGGAGTTATTGGAAAAAGAAGGACCCTTGCAAGAGTTTGAAAATACACATTTTTATTGAAGTTAACACAGTACTTTCAAAGCATCAGCCATGTACACAGGACTCCAAATGAATCACATTTAATGAAGCCGAAATAATAGATAGGAACAAAATTAAAATTTTATCTTTATATAAAAATTTCTGCTTGGCAGTAGGTAGTTTTATCGGAATATTATTATTTTGGTATTAAAAAAACAATTTTTTCTGGAGGAAATCTCACAATTCACTCCATTTATTATTGGCAGAGGTATATGAAATGAAAAATTTTTTATGATAATCTATAAATGACTATAATAGTCCATGCTCTTCCAGTTAAAGTATGTTCTGATACCTACATTTTTTATTCCAGAAATACATTCCCATGATGAAAAAACAGAGAATATTTGCATTCTTACATAGTATCAGACAATACGAAACCTTTTTCAACTATTTTTCCTGTAGACTTGGAACTCTGGATATTTAAAGGTGATATCCAACAATTTTTCAGCTATCTATTAGCAAATCCCATTCAAAATCTGTCGAAGTTTCCTTAAATTTTGCAAGAAACTTCATCATCTATAAGGTTCTACAAGAAACAATAGATAACTATATATATATATATATATTCTTTTGAACTTTTGCCTTACAATATTTAGTTAGCAAACAATAAAGCATATAGATCAGGGGTTAGTGACGGGGTGTCATACAATTCGGCGTATGACATAAAAGCCTAGGGAAAAAACCCCAGTAAAAAAAAACCCTGGCTCCCGGCTAAGTGTGAAAGTACAAAAATAAGCTGAAATATATTTTAGGGACTTCTTTCGTCAAGAGTGGTCTTCTATTGATGGAAACAGAGACTTCTTCAAGTTGCCCACATAGAATCTGGAAATAAAAAGACAAAAGTAAACAAAAAAACTGAATAACAAAAATACGTATCATATTCGTTTGAAATTCATAACCCATTCCAAGAAAGAATCGGAAACATCATGAATAGTTCTAAAACCATCTTGAAATTTATATATGGGACAACTATTGATGAGATGAGGTATTGTTTCGTCTGCTTCTCCACATTCACAACTTGCGCTAGGAACTGAGTTCCATCTGAATAGCATGCTATTGGTAAGACCCTGACCTGTTCTCAAACGATTAAGAACTGTCCAAATTTTTCTTGGAAGATCAAAACCAGGAATTTTTCCAGAAGGATCAGAAACGAAATATTTATTGAACATTTCGTAAGAGTTCCTCTCAGTCTTCCATAATTCTTTATCACTTATGTTCATATTGAATAACGTATTATGCCATAATGGTTTACGTGACTTCAATCTGGGAATTCTATTTTGTGAAATATATGAAATAATTAAGATTAAATTGGGAAAAGAATGATATTTGTTCCAAGAAGTCAGAGCTGCAGTCTGTCTGCGAATATGGGGAGGGATCTATGTTAGACAAAACTGGTAACTAATGAACCGGTGTAGATCTTATAGTGCTAGCAAATATTCTCATGGATGTATTTAATTGTGCATCATTTTTTCGTGTATGTGCACTATTAAACCAAACAGAGCAACAATACTCAGCTGCAGAAAAAAATAGGGCTAGAGATGCTGTGAGAAGAGTGGCAGCATCAGCACCCCAAGATGATCCAGCTAATTTCTGAACAATATTATTCCTAGTTTTCAGTTTGAGGCTCAAATCATGAGCCTTATAATTGAGATATGAATCTAATTTAGCTCCTAAGTATTTTGGATAGAAATTATGTTCGATAGGGGAATCATTGAAAGTTGCAGATAATTTCCTATATTTTTCATGATTATTCAGATGGAAACAAAATACCTCTGTTTTGTTGGGATTTGGACATAATCGCCACTCAATAAAATAATTATTTAAAATTTCCAAATCAGATGACAGTATGTTTTCCAGAGTATGGAAATCCGAATGTTGGTAAGCAATAGCAATGTTGTCAGCATAGACAAATTTCTCATATGATGTCGTGGGTAAATACCTTAGATATAAATTGAAAAGTAAAAGAGCTAAAACTGATCCTTGAGGAAGATAACTATAATACCACTCGATAAGGGTAAATTGAAATATTAAATAAAATCTTCATAGAATTCCATAAAGAACAAAAATAAACAGGAGTTCTACTAAAATTAAGCAATTTAATACTTTATGCACGGTAGAAATAAAAGTTGTAAATGTTCAAATTTATTTTGCAGAGCTTTGGTTTGAAAACAATACCTACTTATATGAAAAATTTCAACTAAATGTAATTTCCTCAATCCTCAAAAACTCCTTATATCCGTTCCGTGAGATACTCTTTAGTTATTCCAAGTGATTGTAAAATTTTTTTAATTTTCTCAGTAGATGAATGTCAATTTACCCTTATCGACATATATTGACTATTATCGTCTGTTAACTGCTCTATTCTAATCATTTATAAATATCCTCTGTAACATCCACAGTATTTGTATTTTTTGTGTAACGATCGCATCATAGATAGCTCGTAAAAGCCCCTAAACCTTACGTAAATCATCTCAATTGGACTTTGGATAACCATAAAGATATGATGCACTCAAATAAGTATGATCAATGTATCAAACTTTCAAAAATGTATGTCATAGGTGAACTGATGATTTCATTCAAATAGATTTTATAGACAGACACCGCAGTTAAAAATAGCACCCCTTTCAATTCATGAAACTTAAATTAACGAAACAAATCACTTGATAGTTATGGCTTCCTACTTAGAGGGTGACAAGGAGAACAGGAAATTGACAAAACAAACCGAGATAGATTGACATTTGAAAAAGGATAGACCGATAGGCTAATTGTTGAATCACATAATGATTAGTGGTATATAAAAATAATTTCAAGTACACAAACTTCAACTTGGTTTAACCGTCATTTTTTTCGCCAGTCGACTACGATTATACGCTTACACTCGAATCATATTTGTGCACGAATCGATCGCGAATTACTGGTTAAAAATACACTACTACACTGCTTTTTAACGCCTTAAGTTGTGATTATTAATCAGTTGTTAAAGGACAATTATAAATATTCAAAATGGTTCTCAATGTAATGTTACAATTATGCAAGATCACCAGGGCAAGTAAATTGTTTCAAAGGAATTTCTATCTACCATTGTTGAAACCTCTGTCGCCTAAAGATGCCTTGAGGAAGAAAGTTATCACAGGACAAAATGTCCTTGGCAGCAGAATCGAACATTATATTCCAGTTCTTGAAGAATATCAATCAAGAGTTCAGCGTCGTAAATACAAACCAAAAGGATTGAAATTGGTCAAGAAAAGACAAAGAAGAAAAGAGTCTATGAGATACGTCATGCCTTTTTTAGATGAAGATATGGATGGACACCACAGGCTCAAAGAAATCTTTGCCAGGAAACCAAGAGGAAGAGGTCAGTGTTATACTTACTACGTTCCTGACAAAGATTTAACAATTGTTATCCCTTACCAATGGGAAAAAGCCATAAGAGACAAAGACATAACTGATGTTGTAATAGCTCAAAGAAGTGAAAAAATCGTGGTGAAAATGAGAAATGGTTATAAAATCTCTATACCATACGCAAATTGGGATGGCCGTTCACCCATTTATAGAGGGGAAGGGTGGACGAAAAAGGACGTCGAAGAATACCATCACCACGGAAAGGAAACAATGTCCATAGCTAGGCTATTCGAAGCTAAAGAATCAGGACTCGAGGAATGGGAACTTGAAATGATGCGCTTAGCCAACAAAAGGAAGAAGAAGCAAAAGGGTGAAGGAACTGCCGACTGGAAAACCATGATGGCATCCATGGTCGACAATATGGACTGGGATAAATTCGAAGAAGAAACCAGGCAAATTGTAGAAGAAGTAAACGAACCAGTGGATGATGAACCGATTGCAATGGAGTTAGACGACATGGAAAAAACCAAAAACGTCAACGAGAAGTTGAAACAAGCTGGTTCCGAGCTTATGGACATGCTACCAACAATGCCTGAGATTCCAGAAGTTATAAAATTAATGAAAGATTCCGAAGTGATAGAAAAATCAAACATATCGGGAGTTTTAGTTAACCTTGAATCGAAAAAAGAACGTTTCGTTCCTGGTCAGGTGGTCAAATCAGAGGAAGGTGATATGTTCATGCCAGGTCAAACTGTGGAAAAAGAAAATGGCGGTTTTGAGTTCACGCCCGGTTTCACGGTAATGCTAGAAGGGGAACCCGAGCTGCTGCCAGGTTTGGTCATGGGCGATGATCCAAATAAGCCTATGTTTTTGCCAGGAGAGTCCACCATCACTGAAACTGGCGAATTGCAATTCACCGAAACGGAAGATGATATCAAAGTCAATGGCAACCTCCCACCTCCGGAACCCGAGGTCGAAGATGTCGAGGTAGAGGAGGAGCAAAATACTGAAGACGAGGAGGAGGAAGTGAGACCGCCCCCAAAACGAGAAAAAAAAGAATTCGTTTACGAGAGACCAAAGCGATTATACACGTCTCAAAGTATGGGTCCTAAACGCCGTGAACGTTCTTCAAAAAAAGCAGCTCCTCCAAATATGGCGACTGATAAAAAGGAGCCTGCACCGGTGACCGTGAAACGCGACGTACAACCAAAACTGTTCGAATTATCGACGACTAGCATGGACGAAGATATTCTTGCTCAAGAGAAAAAGAGAGTCGAAAATTTCACCGAGAAGAAGGCCCAAGAAGAGATCGCAATCCTGAAAAAACTGAGAGATATTCGTATGAAAGTGAAGGAACTCAAGGATAAAAAACCTGTTGTACCTCCTTACGAGCCGCTCGAACCAGTGAAAAAAAGTGAAAAACTTCGCGAATTAGAGAAAAATATCAAAAAAGGTAAATTTTTTGATGTAGATCATAAGAAATACTTAAGTAAGAACAATGTAAGAGAACCTTTCAATTGGTTGGAAAAATATGAGTACGGCAACGTATTTGATTCGGTGGGGATACTGCGTCATAAATTGTGGAGATCTGTCATCTAGTTGGCGCGAAGTTGGGATCTTAAAGGACAGTGGATCGACGAAGAAAAGGTCAGCAGGCCGGTTCATCTAAAATTAAAACCCGACCACTCTTCATCGACCTAATTGTGCGCACCTACTTCTAGTTCATTACCATCAGCGAAGTCGGCCACTGGTCCACCATCCGCCAACATCTAACGTAGTCAACATTAGTTTGAATCTTCGATAGTGATTTGTTTATATTAAACTTTTTTTAATTCTGATACTCGGACAACATTGACATTGTCATCAATTAAAATGGTGATCAACGTGAAAATCTCTCTCTGCAAGATCACAAGGGCCAGCAAGCTCTTTCAAAGAAACTACTACCTTCCTCTCTTGAAACCATTATCGCCTAAAGATGCTTTAAGAAGGAAAATCATTACAGGACAAAACGTCCTCGGTTCTAGAATCGAACATTATATACCAGTCTTGAGCACACATGAGGATAAGAGCTCTGAAAGAAGACGTCGAGGGAAAGGTGTTCCTGTAATTAAGAAAAGAGTTAAAATACGTGAAAAGGAAAGATATTTGGAACCATTCTTCGATGAAAACATGGAAAACCATTCCATGCTACAGAACATCTTAAGGAAGAAGCCCAAGGGCAAAGGTCAATATTACATATACGAAGTTCCTGACAGAAACTGCAACGTCGTCATACCAACTCAAATGGAGAAGGCAATCAAGGACAGAGACATCATTGATCTCGTAATCGCCCAACGAAGCGAAAAAGTTGTTTGCAAACTTAAAAATGGAATGAAAATCACTCTTCCACTTGCACCATACGGTGGAGAACACCCCCTTTACAGAGGAAGCGGATGGACCAAAACCCAAATCGAGGAAGAACATCACCATGGCAAAGAAACATTCTCCATGGCGAAACTTTTCGAAGCCAAAGAATCCGGAGTGGAAGAATGGGAACTCGAAATGATGAGAATGGCTAACAAAAGAAAGAAGAAACATAAGGGTGAAACAAATGCAGACTGGAAAGAAATGCTTACCGGATGTTTGGATAACATGGATTGGGATAAATTTGAGGAAGAGACAAAACAAATTGTCGAAGAACAAAACGATGTCATCGAAGAAGAAAATATCCCAATGGCTGTCGATGATATGGAAAAAACTAAAAACGTAGCCGAGAAATTGAAACAAGGAGGACCGGAAGTTTTGGAAAAACTTCCAGTCATGAAAGAGATCCCGGAAGTCATCAAGAATTTAGAACAAGGAGAGATGTGCGAAATTCAGAATGTTTCTGGAATAACTCTCAATTTAAACGATGGTCAATCACGATTTGTTGCTGGACAAATGGTGCAAGGAGAAGACGATAATTCAGTTTTCGTACCAGGTCAAACAATAGAAACCGAAGATGGCAATTTCGAATACACCCCTGGTATAACTATACTGATGGATGATGAACCGACCCTTATCCCAGGTCTCGTCATGGGAGAGGAAGAAAACGAAGCTATGTTCTTACCTGGAGAATCAGCTATAACAGAGGAAGGTCAGCTGACATTCGAGGCACATGCGGAAGATAAAGTAGCTGAAGAATTCGAATACGTAAGGCGTAGGAGGCGTTCACCTACACATTCTCCTTCTCCCCCTCCACCCCCTCCAAAACCAAGGCCTAAATATGATGAGGAAATCGTTATCAAACGTAGAGTGATAGAGGAGCCAAAGGAAATTGGCCACAGGGAGCGTGTTAGGAGAAAGGCTCCTATTGTTGAGATGACCAGACCTAAAACGCCACCCAGAGAAGTTTTCAGACCACAACGAGTACCCATGGAAGACCCCTTGAAACGACTCGAAGAAGAACGAAGGAAGAGAGAAGAAGAGGAAAAGAAGAGGATGAAAAACAGAGCAGAAGAGAAAATGTTGAAGGCTGAGGCCAACATAGACAAACTTCGAGCAACGATAAGGAAAAAAGCTAAGGAGATGGCCATTACGCAACCTACCTCCTATGTACCCATTGAACCAGTGAAAAAGAGTGCGAAGCTGGAAGAATTAGAGAAGAGTATCAAGAAGGGCACTTTCTTCGACGACGACCGGACTAAGGATATCATAGAGAAGGCCAAGAATCAGACGCGGTTACTGAAATATCAGCATGTCTTAAATTCATACAAACGTGAGTTTAAATTTTGAATTGTCAGAACGATCGCGTCGCGCTTCAGTTTGTTAATCAGCGCCGCGTCGTGACGTGCCTCGAGCTACGTTCTCAACTGTGAAATTCATTCAGATATACTTCGGGTATATCATCCGTTTATTTTTCCTTTTCTCGATTGTTTATAATATAGTTTTCGAAATGGTTTCAATTGAACGAAAAAGCGAAATTAAATTGTAATGAACATTGACCATTATAATCAATAAATTATTTCTTAAGTTTGGATTTAATTGATTACTGTGTTTTGTGTTGTGATTGTTCCGTGCTGTCAAAATGGTGAATTTCGTGTTGTCCTTCTGTAAGATCACAGGAGCCAGTAAAATATTCTCTAGAAATTTTTATTTGCCACTTCTCAAACCTCTCACACCTAGAGAGGCTTTCAGAACATTTCGCATAACAGGTAAATGGCTGTTAGGTTCAAAAATTCAAAGATACATACCAGTTCTCCTCAATCATAAGAAAAAACGATCAAAAATAGCCAAGAATTACGGTAAGTCGAAACATAAAGAAATGAAGAATTATACTTATCTAACACCTATATTGGATGCCGATAATGAAACTCAAAAAGTCTTATTGAGCATTTTAGAAAAGAAAAACGCCAAAGGCGTTTTCGTGTACACAGTAGAAGATAAAAAATTAAATATTGTTTTACAAGCTGATCTAGAATATGCAGTTAGAGACGGGGATGTAATCGATGTTATGGTATCCCAAAAATCTGATAAAATCTTGATCAAATTAAAAGATTTCAAAAAAATTCCTCTAGAACTAGATTATTATGACACATCAGAACCAATGTTCTGTGGGGAAGGCGCCACCACAGAAGCTGATGAGAAATTACACCACTATGGAAAATACACAATGAGTTTAGCAAAAATTTTCGAAGATAAAGAACGCCAGGAAGAAGAATGGGAAATCATGTTGCAAAAAATCGTTAAAAGGCGCAAACGACATGCTGCAGAAAAATCGAAAGAATTCAAAGCTTTAGTGAAAGAAAATCTGAAAAAATTAGATTGGGATCAATTCGAAGAAGATGCCAAAAAGGTTGTACAAGAAATCACTGAGCCAAATAAAGAAGATCCCATCGATATGGAAATAGATGATTTAAAAAAAACCCTAGGTGTAAATGATTTCTTCTCAGAATCCAAAAACATGTTGGATTTATTGCCTAAAATGAACGATATATCTGACGTATTAAAAAATATGGGTCAAGCACAGCTTTACGAACTTTCTTCAGATGGTTCTGATAAAAAAATTTCAGGAGTGAAACTAACTCTTTCTTCTGGAAAAGAAATTTTTGTAAGTGGGCAGATAGTACATACAGAAGACGGTGAAGTGTTTGTTCCTGGTCAAACAATAAATACTGAACATGGACTTGAATTTATTCCCGGTTTCACCATCAATATCGATGGAAAACCTTCCCTCATCAATGGACTTATAATGTCCCAAAAGGAAAACGAACCAATGTTCCTACCAACCCAATCAGCAATCACCAAAGATGGTCAACTGACTTTTGCTCTAACCGAAGAAGAAAGACCAGCTCCTCCAACAGAAGAACGCATCCAAATCAGAAAAGAACGTAGAATCAAGCTTCAAGAAACTACAAACCCAGAAGATTGTCAGGTTATTTTTCAGGAAGAATCTGACAATCAACAAGAATCAGTGGTCAACGAAACTGATGAACCTTTTATGGAATCAGAAAAGGAAGATGAAGCTCTGATATTATTGATCAACGATAATGATTTAATTGATTCTGAATCATCTGATTCTGACTCCGGTATTTCAGAAATTGATTCAGAAACTTATCGGTTGAAACAGGAAAAAGATAGACTGGAACTTGAGGAACTCAAAAAAATTCTCATGGAGGATGGCATGGAGAAGTTGGTCAATGATATAGAAGATAAAACATTGGATTTGCAACAAAGGTTAGAAGAGCTGAGAAAGTTAAAAATGGAATCTGAAAGACCACTGGTATCGTATGTAACCGAGAAAGATGCTTGTGACATAGCATCCAGAATAACTCAAGACAAAGACGCTATTAATAGGATAGTTGACATTTTGCTCACGATCGTTCGTAAGACTTCGACAATTAGGGATAAAAATAGTATCCATTCTGAAAATATCCTTGAAACTCACGTGAATTTGAATGATGGAGAAAGGACTAGTGAGAAATATCATAAGACCTCGAAAAGTTTGAAAATACTTCTCAAATCATCTGTTGTATCAGGTAATAAGGTCTTCAAGGAAAGACCAAAGGATCAGTTGTTAGCTCTTGAGAGAATTGGCAATATTTTCTTAGACATCCTCAAAAATGATTCAAATCTTCTCCTTGAAATCATTGATCTCATGAACACCCCTGTAGAACGTAATGAAATTTGCGAAATCATACTGAAATACCTATCCTACGACTACCGTGATTCAAAGGTGAATAAACTGAGTGCAATAATAAATTGTCCAAGAAAAGGTGTTGATAAGATATTAGACAGCATTGAGAAACTTATGGAGAACGATAACAAAGTAATGTGTGAGGCATTTGTAAAATTGTGTAAATTGGATGAAGATATACTTCACGATATGTTGGAACACTGCCGAGGCCATTCATATAAAGTTAAGATGGAGAACGATGTGATAAATCTGTTGGAAGAGGGTATAGTAGCTGCTACGAAAACGTTTTTGAACGATAAATGTCTTGAGTCAGAGCATGAAGATTTCCAAAGCTTCATTGAACAATCAATTTGTTTCGCTAGAGCTTTAGATTTGTTTGAAATTGTTGACGAATTGTCTGTTTTGAAATCAAATGAAATGAAAAACTGTGGCGATAAAACTAAGAACTTCCTGAAAAGAATGCATTTGGTGGATAAATTGATAAACAAAGATTTCACTTTGAGAAATGCTGTAGACAGATTGAAACGTAATCCTGATAAAGCTAAATATGACCCAAGAGTTCGCCAGGTGATAAAGGAATCGGGAGTTTTGTTATCCAATGGGTTTACTTTATCGAACTCAAGAACCATACCTCTTCATTTATTTAAATCTCAGAATCTGTTAGCATTGGAGGATTTTTTGGTACAGAGAATGAAGTTAACTTATCCTGTGTTAGTTATAAGAAGCGATTATCAAGCAGTTATACCCAAAGAAGCATTGCAAGGAGTACAGTCTGGAAGGATGCCATATGTTCTTATAGATGAAAGTGGAATTTCTAATTTTAAGCCCCTGCATAGTCTGGCTGCATTGAAAGGAAGTAAAAATGCCGATTATACGTCTAATAATAACTTTTCGAAATACAATGGTGATTTTGATTCGATAATGGACAGAAGACAAAGTGTAATTCCAAGGACTAGTGTGAACTTTGCTTAGTTTCTTTCTAAATACCAGTGTGCAAGTGTTTATTCCTCGACATTCCCAGAAAAAAAGGTAAATCATAGCAGAACATTTTCACCTGTATATTTCGTTTTTAGGAGCTTATTACTAGTCCATTTGATTAGTAGAATAGGGTACTATCTGCGTCTGGTCGTCCATCTAGGAATATACGAGGGTTGCCATTTATATTTTGGGATTGGACAAGTAACAGCTCTATCGTAAAACTCCACATTTTTGAGGTACACGTAGTCAGAGCGTTGTTTACAGTAACTTAAAAGATTCATCTAGCCCAAAAAATGGAATTGAATCGTTAACATTTTCGTGATTATTTTTTACAACTTTCGACTTGGATTAATTCAACAACAGTGCATCGATGAACTTAATTCAATTTTTCGCGATGAAGCTGCATCAAGGACCAGTGTTTATCGATGATATGGTAAATTCAATCGAGGTCATAATTCACTCCAAGGCTAATTCCGTGAAGGTCGACCAAAATCAGTTGTGGTTTCGAAAAACATTGATGTTGTGGGCCAACTGATATTGCAAGATCGTTAGGAAAGTTTCCAGAATTCAGAATATTGTTGTAGAGAGACAATAACCAAGACAAGATCTTTTTTCCTGAACGTTTGATGAATTCAGAATAAATTTCGTGATTCTTGCTGCTTTCTGAGATTCGGTTGTATTAATTTTGCCCTCAGTTCGTCTATATTGAAAGGATTCAACACATGTTCTGAAGCAGGAGCTGATCTCCTGAATAAGTGTAATTTTTAATTCATATTCTTCATTTTAGATTGAGATATATTAACAGTTCAGATATATCAACTAAATAACTTTCACCTCGGACAACGTGGATTTTGGTTCGGATTAAGATTCGATTTAGTTAAAATTTAAAAAAAATTAATAAAAATAATTTCATTTTATAATCTTTATTAACAAATAAAAGAATTTTTCTCCACAATTATTTTTTAAAGATAATTTCTTTCAAATGCTGACCTCGACTACGCTTAACAAGATCCATTAGATAGTTCCAATTTTCGATGACGCGTGTGAGTAGTTATTTCAGGTGATATTTCTCTTACACTCTATCCCACAGCCGCTATATTATCTTCTCACTACGAGCTGGATGTGGTCTATTTGGTCGAGAATTATCCAATAACGAATATTGAGTCTCAAACTTAGGGATGGTATAGCGAATTGTGCGTTCGGTAGGCCGATTATGTGAACCGTAAGTCACTCTAAGTTTCCGATACACATTAATCGGAGAACGCCAATTTTCGTAATGAAGCTGAACGATTTGTAGACGCTGTGAGTTGTTCCATTATGAAATATCAGATACTACTGAATAAGGATACCACTTCAGTTTACACGACGCATGTGCAATCTGCAACTAAATCCCCACCACAAACAGTATCTCTAAATGAATCGCCACAGTATATATACCAACCAGTAGTCTCACTCCGTGGATTTTCTTACACCAAGTCTGACTAGCGCATCTCGCAGGGATTCTAACCTCATATTTTGGTCCTTGTTCATTGTTTTCATCAATAATTCTAAGATGTCTGGAATAATGGCATTATTACTATTTTAGACATCTTAAATAACCCCTTTGTATAATTAATTCGTTTAATATTTAGAAGAATATAGTTTTTTTGAGATCTATTTAAAATTCAAAGAAGAAGTTGAAGAAAAAAATGCAACATAACCTATTATTCAGTGGAATTTCATTGAGTCAAAATCTATCATGAACCAGCAAAGCTCATTTATTTAATCATTTATTTTCATTCCAGTAAGTATTCTGTTTAAATTTTGTGTTATTTTCAAATTAATTCCAAAATGATTAACAATTGTAGCGTATACAACTGCAAAAAACAATAGTTTAAGTAATCCCAAACTTTCTTTTTTTCTCAATACCATTAGACACCGACAGGTGAGTGATACATATACTATTGTAGAAAATATTGTTTATTAAAAGCTCCGTTATTTGAGTAGTGTTTCATTCAATTAGTTGAGATTAGTTGAGATATCAGGAACCAATGGAATTTCAGGAGGTTTACAACTACTGTCGTCATTTCTTTACGATTAGTTGAGACATCAGGAACCAATGGAATTTCAGGGGGTTTACGCTTACTGTCGTCATTTTTTCACGATTAGTTGAGATATCAGGAACCAACGGAATTCCAGGAGGTTTACGATTACTATCGTCATTTCTTTACGATTAGTTGAGATATCAGGAACCAATGGAATTTCAGGAGGTTTACAACTACTGTCGTCATTTCTTTACGATTAGTTGAGACATCAGGAACCAATGGAATTTCAGGGGGTTTACGCTTACTATCGTCATTTTTTTACGATTAGTTGAGATATCAGGAACCAATGGAATTCCAGGAGGTTTACGATTACTACCGTCATTTCTTTACGATTAGTTGAGATATCAGGAACCAATGGAATTTTAGCAGATTTACGCCTACAGCAGGCTCAGTATAGTCGTCATTTCCTTACGATTAGTTAAGATATCAGGAACCAATGGAATTTCAGGAGGTTTACGCCTACTGCATGCGTATGCAGAAGAATGAAATTTTTTAGATAAATATTTGAGTGTGCATCTACATGATTTTCAATTTTATAAATAGAAATAACAATAATATAATATATATATATAACAATAATTCAATAGGTTTTTAATTTTTTTTTCCACCATAATGAGGAAACCCTTTCTAGAGAACACTCAGCATATTTAGCGCAGTGGAGTATTTACGGGGGCGGCGTACTGGGGGTTATTAAACCTCCCCCCAGGAAAAAGTTTTTCACGCTAAATCTTCGAATTGAAACGATCTAAACCTCTCCCTCCCACTTACCTACTTTCACTCAAGATCAGTTCAGGTCCCTTGTTAAAATTTGCCACTTATTCTAAAATTACATAATCAAATTCCTCTTTTCATAAATTGTATATAGTAAAAAATAGTATCAGTACAAACTAAATCATCAGAGAATTCATTGAAAAAAATTGTTCGAAACAATTCAATATTAAAAGAAAGTTATTTTTCATGGACTCGAAGATTAATTTTTCAGTGAAATTTAAGTATTTAGGATTTTATATTAAACACATTCGATGCTTTCAACCACCAACTACTTATTTTTCCATATAATACCTACTCTTCAACTCAATCTTTGTTTAGAAAAATTTTAATGAGTCATTTCACTCACAAACCTAAGGTACCTATGATTTTCAACACATTTCAAAAAGTTTCAGAGGCTGTTCTTGATTAAACTATTGAGTAAATTTCATCACTAATTACTGTTTCTTTCAAAGTGATATTAAAACCACAGTAAAACAATATATCTTTTATTGAATGCGTTCTGTTAATGAGGAAATGTGATTACATTTACGGTTACATTATTTATTTATTTATTAATTAATTAACGGTACATGACCTTTGTATGTAAAATAAAACACAAAATAATAAAATCTAAGTAGTATAACACGAAAAAGAGTAGATGTAGAGGTAAAGCAAGTATAAGTACAGATATATGTGTAATATGTAACAGAAAAACATTATGAGCGGAGTCATAATTTTTATATGAATATAGACTAAACAATGGTTCATACACTCTAAATATCACTGTGAAAACTTACCAGCTTAAATCAAAACATTTTAATTTTCAGATAACGCAAATAACCTTTTCTAATCAATTTTCACATTCGCGGTCGATAAGATTGGATGCGCAGGGAGGAATGCACGAGTTCCCATTGGTGTAAGCGATTTCAGTTCAAAAACCACGGAGTGCAACTACTGCTTGGTCCCGGTCCCTATACTGTGGAATCACCCTTTACATGGACTAATTTAAAAGGCTAATAATCTCCGCATTATGGCCCATATGCTAAAAAGTGATCTCGAGAATTGACACCCTGATTCTGATCTAAAACAGTTATAAACTAGTGTATAAAACAAATAGCTTGTAGTTTTCGAGCAGTTCTCAAACACATAGTAATCAATCGAGACATAAACGAGAACCAAAGATCAAATCTGACTCATTCCACCAATACTGTAGTATTTCATAATTACAGTAAGTCGAATCCATAAAAATGAAGATTTACGACCTACATCATGTTCCAACATCGATGCGTTCAATGAACAGCCATAAAAATCGCGTAACCGTTTCGTATATGAAGGAATATACAACATTATATTACGGGTACAAGAGGAAAACATGTGGTGGGTCGTTAAAAAAATATTTAGAGTGAATGACCCAAATGAAACTTTAAAAATATAGTGTAATCTCAGACCATCGATCATCTTCTAACAGGGTTCAAATGCAAGATGTGTTGAAGCAATGCCAAATTCAACAATCAACTCTAAATGCTGTTGAACTCGCATTCTATTTTTTCGTTCAAAATAGCAGGAAGTCTGCAACTTCACTCAACAAGTTATGGTGAACGACTTTTCTTACGTATTAATTAAATTGACATACAAGAAATAGAAGTATATAAATACTTCAGAGTCCATTAATTTGTGTTTTTATCATACACGGTGTCTACCCTTAACAATTCAAAAAAATTCATGAAAAGACTTAGACAGGTCGAATTTTGATAACAGAGAGGTATGATTTGAGACAACCTTGTTTCTACTAGAAACCCTTTGGAGAATGTTACAACCTCATCAGGAATCTGAATAGGGCAAGGGGGCAGTTTTGCAGCGCAAATGGATACATGAAATTTGTATGAACCTGATGTTTGTGTTCGAAAAGTGAATATTCACTTATAATACCACAAGAGCTTCAAAATTATCGAGAAATACCAGATAATTTTGAAGCTCGTGTGGTATTCGGGGGATTATTTTTCTGTCCCAAATGTCGGCCAATAGAATTGCACCATGAGACGAAATGTACAGTTAACAAATAAGAATTTCATAATGAATAAAACAACATTTAATTAAGAATCAGGGTAGTGCAATTAAAAATACAATTGTTGTAAACATTGGTGCATGTTTTCTTCAAGTCAGAGTTATCGGTAATGGTCCCAGAAGAGGTAGATGGCATGAGGTTTATGCTGTTGATGGCATTTTCTGCAGTAGGCTCACTCCTTCGCAGTTTCTTGACAACTAATTCGTGGTGTTCCTGGTCGAGTTGGAGATACGGCTTGATGGAGTTACTGTTGGCATGTCCAGTTATTTTGATTATCTGCTGCTCTCCCAGGCCCGATTTCGCTAGATTGGAGACGGCTGTTGCACGACTGGAGTGATTGGTGATTTTTTTGTTACCAAGGTCAAGCCCAGCTTTTTGTGCTGACTCCTTAACCCACTTTGAAATCGTGATTTGGCCTACTGGGGAATCCTTGTACCACCTAGCGCCTGGAACTTTATTCCAGAATGGATTTTGGGTCCGGAATAGTCTGTCGCTCTTGATATTGACATCTCTCTTCTCTCTCAATTTCTGGAACAGTCTCACTGGGCACTTGTCAGGGATTTCCCGATTTTCCACCAGCCACTTGCTGTCTGATAATTTTTTATCACCACCTTGTGTGGTCTTGCTGAAAATTGGATTGTATTCAATTCTCCCAGTTGTTTCCCCGTCATTTCGCTGTTCTGCCTTGAAGTGATGTATTGACGCCATGCTGCCCTCACCACCTCACCAAGCTAATTCCACTGATATTATCATGAATAATTTTTTCTGGAGGCCATCAGGAGTTTCCTCGTCCCAAACAGTGGTCATTGCATCCCAATCTTTTTCCTCCAACGCTGCTGCACTTGCCCTCCGTTTTTCCGGAATAGATTGTAAAGCCTTACGCTTGGCATCACGAGCTCCTCGAGCGGTCTTGAATGCAGCATCCGAAAATGGGTTGATTTTGATGTCGAAATCGTTCAAATACTTTTCTTGAAGTAATTTAGCAGTCTGATTCCACATTGTTTTTATTTTACCTTCCTTATAGTCTTCTCCATCCATTTTCTTCATATTGTAAGCGTAATCTTTCATAATGTTTGCCAATTGCGCTTCACTGGTTTCAGCACTCAATGTGTATTCCCTCTCAGTACAAAAAGTAGTAAATTGGTTCCAAACTGTTTTTTTTTGCCTTCTTCGTATTAATGGGAACATTTCCTTTGACTTTTTTATCGATGGTGAACAGAGAACAAACTCCAAATCGACTCATTTTCATGCAAAATTTCCAATTTTCACAATTGAATTCAACCTGTCAGTTTGACGTGTGCTTAATTTGACTGGATCATGTTTTGTTTATATATAGCAACTACCAGAGAAAATTTTCAAAAAATTATCAGTATAATACCATGTAGGTTGTACCACGTGACGTCGAATGGTGCAATTCTATTGGTCGATATTTGGGTCGGAAAAATAATCACAAAATACAGTTTTTTTCTGTGACGGGATCATCTCTGTTGACAGGTAACAAAATATAGCTTTTCATGAAATTACTTTTTTCCCGGATATATACTTATACATATAGATAATTGAAGATATTTGATCCTATAATATTTTATTGAATATAAGTTACATTTCCTTTATATCAAAAGTACAATTATTAAATGTGCATTGCGTGAATGACATGTTCCTTGAACTATTCAGTACAACAGATGAATTTTCTTGTGTTGAAATAATATTCTCTGACATGGACACAACTGCTGTTGATGTACCTGGTCGCAAGTCGGGTGTTATTTCAGAACTGCCACACGTTCTGAACACTTTATTAGCAATTTCTGTTCTGTGTGCCACCGATTCATCAACATACCCTTCAGCGACCGTTGATGACTTCCAACTGCCATGTTTCTTTAGTGTCATCAAGTCTCCCAAGTCACCCAAATGAAACAGAGATGTTTCAATTGACCGTATATTTTCTATTGAAAGAAAAATTTGTTAACAAACATTATTAGTAAAAATTAACCGCAAATGTTCAAAGTACTCGCCATTAAATTGCATGCAGCGATAAGTTGTTCTTCAAAACTATTTCGTTCAGCATTTCAGGAATAAATGATACGACAATCTGCCACAAAAAAAACTTCGAGGAACCTCAGCGATAAAATCAAGCGTTGTTAGATCCAGCGGTCGCCCAGGTCACTCCACTAGGACCATTCTGCCAATCTAACTTTCAGGAAACCTTTCATTTAAGTACTGTTTCTCCTATGCTGCGAATTGCTGAATGTGAAACTACTCTTCTAAAAGATTTGTAAGGATGGTACTCAGCCGGCTTTAGTATTCTGTGGACACTTACCTTTGAATATGCAGTTCCTGTGACAACTTTACACTTTCACATTGTTTTCGATCAGACACTAGTTGAGTTAGGAATTGATCATTTCCATCCGTAATCGTTTTTCATTGGTAACAAGTCCTGTTATGTACCAACTGCATGATAAATAAATTATAAACATTTTCATCAGGACGTCGTACATTTAAAATTCTCGCAGTAGCCCTAGCACAGTCATTGTTCTGGAAATGAATTTTCAATATTTTCTTTCAAAAAATTTGGGAATTTGTGGCCAATTTTTAATATAATTGTTTTCTGAAAAATGTTTTAATAGAAATCATATGATTAGAAAATCTCTGTTTCATTTCGTTCTACAATTTCCATTTCAAAAAAAAACATCCTGTAACTTTGTCAGTATTATTCACTTCATGAATACAAAATGCAGGTTCATACAAATTTGAATTCATTCATACATTTGTAGTCCGGTCAAAGTATACATACCAGGTTACCAAAATTCTAATAGAGCTGAAAATTGGTAGAGATGGTCAGGATACCATTAGAAAGAAAGGGTTAAAAGTCCCCAAAAATCCCATTGTTGCTGAAAAAGTTATTCAAGGTCAAACGTCGCGAAAATGGGTTTTTCGCTTTTTTCAGCCAAACGGTGTGTTTTATCATAAAAATAGCTTAGACATAAATTGTAGATCGTGCAATTATCTACAAAAATTGTCTCTATACTTTTTTTCGTGAGAGTCACCGTTTCCGAAATATGAGCGAAGAAAGTTGTATGCTCCATAAAATGCATAAGTACGCCACGTTCATTCGTCACTGGCGCCGTAATGCGAGTTGCATTCTTTTTCTTTCGGTATATTAACTTAAAAAAATCAATATTAATTCAAAAGAAACTAAGTCCATTGCCTTCTACGCCAGTGCAACCTTGACGTCTGTTTTTAAAATGTTTAAGAAACAAGATTTACTTGATTGTGCCGAAGTTTTTAAAAATAATAAGTCTACTCCAAAAGACATAATTATTCATGGAATTCGCTTTCTTCTTGCCATGTACGGAGCTCCAAAAAAATTACCTGCAGTGATAAGTTCTGTTACGTGTCTTTTATCAAAAATACTAGTAACAAAAAGCAAGTGCAATTGGCTTCTCTTCCTCCAACCTCGGCTTCTGCACAACATCTTCTTCGGGTATATTATCAAGTTCAAGTGTGGCTTGGTAATCAATTAGACCCAAAAGACTGGGGTTGGATGTTGATTGATAATGCATTAGAACCTGTCCAAACATTACTTCCACCTGCACCGGAAAAACTCCTCAACACCATTTTTTGCAATTGTAAAAAAGGATGTAATGCCAAATGTGGCTGCAAAAAAGTTGGGTTGTTTTGTTCCTTAGCCTGTACAAGTTGTCAATGCCAGCTTTGTTCTAATGCTGAATCTCCATTAGAAAAGGACTCATTTCATATAAACGACGAGACATCCGATCCATCACTTTTGGACGAGATTATTTTCACTCAGCTCGAAGAAGAAGACGAAGAACAAGAAGAAACAGATGTAATAAATGATTATAATTCGGACCAATAATTTTATCACATTCTTTACAATTAACGACAATTTTTTTATTATTTATTAGTACAGATCGGTTCGTGGAATAGGCCTACCGGGGAAACCACGTTAAAAAAAACGCGTCAAGTACATTACCTCACAGATGACGTGGAAAAGTGTGCATTTTATGGAGCATAGAACTTTCTTTGCTCATATCTCCGAAACGGCGACTCTCACGAAAAAAAGTATAGAGACAATTTTTGTAGATAATTGCACGATCTACAATTTATGTCTGAGCTATTTTTATGATAAAACTCACCGTTTGGCTGAAAAAAGCGAAAAACCCATTTTCGCGACCTTTGACCTTGAATAACTTTTTTAGCAACAATGGGATTTTTGAGGACTTTTCACCCTTATTTTCTAATGGTATCCTGACCATCTCTACAAATTTTCAGCTCTATGCGAATTTTGGTAACCTCACCTCTGTTATTTGGTCTAACTTGACCGGACTATTGAGTTACAAAATTATCCACTTTCACTGTTGAAATTCCCGATGGAGTGATACTCCAGGGGGTTGCTAGTAGAAACAAGGTTTGTATCCCAGATCATTTGTCTGTGATCGACCTCTCTGAGTGTTTTCACAAATTCTGTTTCGTTGTTGAGTAATTGAGGGACTTTTAAATGAATCAACTTGTATATGATTTCCATCGCAAAAGATATCCCTTCTTTTGATTGCTATTATGATAAGAGAATTTGAGCATTGAACAAAACTGAAAGAAAAGGGTGAATGGTCATTTTTAATTTAAGATATAGGTTTGTTAATTCTTCCACATCCATTGTAACTGTTCTAGAGTCCGAAAAAGGTTTTTCAAAATTTTTTCAATTACAAATGTTCTGCCTCTTAAAAATACAACTTATAGCTAGTAAAAACTTCTTTTGTTATTTTATTCCGTAAAAAAATTTTGCGTTGTACTGAACAATTTCTGGCATTATTTATTTGAACAGTATATTTGTTGAAGGATTCGAACAAAATTGAAATCATAATAAACAGTCGTTAAATCCGATGCTTGGCATTAATATGAAAAGTACGCCATGCATAAATTTTCAGTAGACGTAAGATGTTAACAACTCTAATATGAGAAATTTATTAGGTCAATGTTAATCCTTCTTCATCGGCAAATTTATCTTATCTTTTCATATGCCCACGATGAAGTATTCAAATAATTTTGGAGTAAAAGCAGAACACTCATCCGTTGATACAATTGTTTAGGGATAACCGGTAAGTCTCGAAAACTTGAATTTTAATTCAAGACTTGGAATAAAAAATTGACAAAAAAATCCGTAGCTGAACAACTATACTATGAAACAAGAGTTGCTATGGAAACGTCCCCACTAAAAATGGGATCAATGAAATAGTAACATTAATATTATTATTGAGTATAAGTTAATTATCTCAGAGGTCAATTTTCGCAGCTGATTTTTGTAATGATCAGAATGAAGAGTACAAGAAAATAGATAAGTATTCAGCTTCTTCGATTTACAAAAAAATTACACAATTGGATAACACGATTTGAATAAGTCGTGATTCTGATTTGTCTCCTTTCCCAAAATGTGAATTTCGTTTTTCGGGCGGCATATTATTTGGGATTGAAATGTACCGGAGAATATAATCAGCCTTCAAACGCATCTTTCAGCATCCAGTTTTTCATCAATTGCAGGGTTATTTTTGCGCATCTCAAAATAAATTCCCGAGGACCCTTGTCCAAAACGATTGATATTGTCGCAAGGGTACCTATTTTGAATTGGCATTTGGCTTGCAGAATGTTTGTGTCACAAAATTAGATCCACACTCCACAACGCCAATTGAGTGGTGATTGGTTGCTTGAGAAAGTCGATACCAGGTTATGGGTTACAAGAAAAATGTAAGTTGCTGAGTTTTAGAGATTTTTTTGTGAAAAAGAAATATACAAATTATGGAACAAATTTATTATCGGAGAAGAAAAATAGTTGGCAATAAAATCCTGAAACGGTCAATACTTATTACACTTTCAACAAATTTTTAGGCATTTTTGGACGACTTTTGTTGTACCCTGTACCATCCCAATCTACCCTCTGAATTTTATGAATAGGGAAAGTGAAGTGGAAATCTTTTGCTAAGATCTTTGTACCTCCTTTACAAGTGTGAGATAATAAGTTCAAAGAGGTTTTCAGTATGTACACTTTGTCAAGACCCATTTACTTGAGAGTAGTGAAAAAGATCTGATAAATTTCGATCATATTGAATAATGTTCAAATGATTGAGTAATTATGGTATATATATATATATTCTTTTGAACTTTTGGCTGACAATATTTAATTAGCAAACAATAAAGCATATATATATAGTAATTATGGTAAGCTCCTCCCTCAAAAATTTAATCAACTAGATAAAGAAATCGGATGTAATCAAGGCCAAACAAGCAAAATAATCCAAAGTGAACTCTAATGATCTGAATAGCGGCCAAGCGTTTGTGGTTATTCATGAGGAAAACTTATTAACTGTAAATATAATGTAGGAAATTCTTAATCAGTACAAAACGAAAAAGATTGAATATTGATATGACCTGGAAATAACTTAATTTATTTTCAATCTTCAGAATTCATAACAGCTAAAGCCCTATATAATCTATTGGATACATACTGAAGTTCGAAACCATTGCACGCTGTTATACTGGAAAAAGCTCGCAAAAACACTGCAGTCATTAAATCATTTTTCTTTATTTCAGTGTCGTAATCAGTTCATTACAGTACTAAAAACAGTGCTGTAATAAACTCATTACAGCATTGTTTTCAGTTATATTTTTCGTTTTGTGGTTGACAACACTGACATCCTATCCTTTCAAATGTCAACACGCGTCCATTGCATGTCAATTGTCAATATTAAACCATGAAGATAGTGAAAAATATTTTGAGACGAAAAATCTTATTTTTATTGAGAAAAATGGTATTATTTGCTTTTCTCAAATTTTGAATCATCCTGCATGTCGAATATAAGAGAATTCTCGTATTCTCCTTCATACAAGGATTTGGATTTTTGTGGTATAAGTTTATTTGCAACATTATTGGTGATTTCTTTCAATCCTGGTGGTGTTAAATCCATTTCATCAGACTTACTTTATTCACGAATTGAATCATTTTAAAATTCGAACACACTGTTCAAATTCTATGGTCTGTCAATTTTCGTATCAGTCACGCCAACTGCGAAAATAAAATACAAAAGGCACTAGGAGGTATAATCTGAATTTTACATTAAATTCGAATTTCGCATTCGCGTTGAAAAAGGTGCCCATTCTGCAACTTATTTTAGAATATACTATTAGTTATGAAGGATTCCAGAAATGTTTGTTTTCCCTATTAACTATGCGATTCGTCAGTGGCGCAAACACACGGGACTCTCCAGTGGGGCTTTCCAATACTTGCGCAATGGCACAGAAGCTGGGGAATAATTCTTCATGATATTGGAGAACGAGAGACGCCGGGATTTGAACACGGCACCTTATAGCATCTCAAATGTGCATCCTCGTGACCTTGACTCTATAATAACCGATGTTCGTTGTCGCTATGTGGAGCCTAATGAATACAAAAAATTAAATGTTGTTAGAAGCTTACCGATATCTACTTCTTGAGTGCTAGTACCGAACATCTTTTACTTTTTCTGCTATTTTGTCACTTTTTAGTACCCCAACCAGTTCTGGGTTGACAGTACAAGAGCTCAACATCCATGAGACGATCCGTAATAATATAGATATATGCACCTCTGAGGTTCCCTGGAAACACAAAAGCAATTCTGCCATTATTTCTGAATTGGACATTGCCTAGAACGACACAACCAAGTCAAGCTCCACATATTTATGTTAATGTTTTAAATGGGAATGATTCTTTATTGACATTCAATACTTTATTCTTTCAGACAATATCCCAGGATCTCCAATGCTCTTCCGTCCTGTATATCTGAAGAAATCCACCAAAATGGATGCCATTCCAAGTACATCACCAAAGAAGAAATCTCATCGTCGTCCAATGCCCACATCGGAATCTTCATCTTCGTCCTCTTCAACAGTCGTTCAACAGCTTGAACCCAAAGTAGAAGAGGTAGAAGAATCACCACGGATTCCAATGTTGGTAAGCAATCCTTCTGGATTCAACGTTGTTATCCCGAAGGAAGCTACCAGAGATGTTATGTCGGGAAAAGTGTCATATTACCTGGTGAACGAAAAAGGTATGACACTTTTTGAACCAAAGCACATGATGGTGGCCTTGAAGTTGGATAATACAGAACGTAGGAGGATCCAGGATTTCTCTTGTATTGGAGCACATTTGAGGGAATTGCCTTTTAGGCCTCGGAAGATCAAGTCTAGGAGGAAATATATCTCGCCTGAGCTTATTGGGAAAGGAATATATGTGAGTATTTCAAATTTGAATTATCTCCTCATCAGGCTATGAAGGCTATGAAGAAGTTTTTCTGTTTGCGTCAGGATAGAGATTTGTAGTTTAAGATTATGTGGAAGGTTGGCTCTTTCTCCCTATTGCATATTCTGAGTCTGTACAAAATTTTCAAGTGTTATTTCTGTGATATGTGGCAGCATAATCTGAATAGCTGGCAAACTTAATTTTTCATCTAAATAATGAATAACACGGGCCACAATACTGTTCATTGGGGTACACCATATTCAACAGTTTTCTTCTCCTTTTTGAAAGAATATCAGCCTCTGCTGCCTGTTTCGTCTCTTTTTATATAAATAATGAACAGCACGGGTCCAAATACTGTTCCTTGCGGTACTCCATATACCATAGCTTTCTTTCCTCTTGAAAGGGAAAAGTGCTATTAAGAATTATGATCTCGGCGGGTAGCGCCATCCGTTCATAGATCACGGATTCCCTGAAGGTCCCAACAAGTCTTCCGTTGTCCTTGCAATTGTATATATTACCCATATTCTCGCTACCTCCACTTCGAGGGAAAAGAACGACAGGTGCGAATAACCTGGCCGGTGAGTCGACTTGTAATAATGAGAGGCAGGTGAAACTCCGCTTCCATAAAAGTCGTTTACGTTTCAGTCTTGTCCAAGCTTTCCGATAACTCGAAGGTACCATTGGTGCTAGTATCGTCCATCGATTCGGTGTTCCTCGTGTGCTGTTTCTGTGTTCCGGCTTATATTGACGTTGAAAAGTTTGTTTATTTAGTTTTATGGATATACCAGAATGATACGAATGATATGATGATATGTAAGTTGTGATTATAGAACAATTATTTAAAAGTTCTTTATATACGGACAGGGTTGCCAGATCAGGGTGTTTTCCCGAGAAATGGGGGAATCTTTTCAGATAATTGTTTGTCTAGGATTATTCGGCAGAGGTTAGTCTTTTTTCGGGAAAAATTGGAGGAAATATTTTATGATATTATGGAAGATAGTACCTATTAATGACCATTAATCCAAAATAATTTGTATGAATTGTTGCCCTCATTATTATTATAGTAGGGGTTTTTTCCCTAGGCTTTTATGTCATACGCCGCATTGTATGACACCCCGTTACTAACCCCTGATCTATATGCTTTATTGTTTGCTTACTAAATATTGTCAGCCAAAAGTTCAGAAGAATATATATATAATGTGACATTTCATAAAAAATCGAAGAAGCAGGAGCTTTGCGCTCTTGTCTTTTCCAGTATTATGGAACATGTGACACTAATACAACCGCGACGATGAATGAATAAACCTATATCTCAAATGACACTGATCAATAAGAACAAGAGTACCTTTTTTTAGCTTAATATTCAGGCTATCCAAATTTGTTTTTTTTCCTCATCATAAAGGATGTTAAGAATGTTAGAATTAAAATGTACAACCTAGTCCACCCTTGGTAAACTGAGAGAGCTAGTTTAAATTTAAGGGCAGCATTTACTGTTTATCATATCAAACATTCCTTAAGTTATATTCAGTAGTTTGAATTGTATTCCACTAAAATGGGTGGCCCGTTAGGAACAAAAAATGATAGGAATTTGTCATCTTATTGTTTCATGTTTTATCTGAAAACGAGGTATTTCCCAAATGCTGCAGTCTCAAATGAAAAAACCTACTTTTCTGGATTATATCTTCTTAAATCATTATACAGTGTGTTCGGCACATGGACCGATCAGGAAATTTGGCTTGATAAATACTTTGAGCTGCACGAGCAACACCATCGGCCTTGCCATATGTCATCACCATATCAGCATACTCAGCGTTAGTGAAATTAGGCATATCAACAACCAAAATTAAAACAACAGTAGCAAAAAGTCGATAAAGGTTACAAAAATAAAAAAATACAAATTTAAAAAACTGAACAACGCGGCACAGACACTTCCAACAGCAGAGACAGTTAAATCTTGAATGACGGTAGGGTCATGTCAGCGGCAACTAACCCAATCCAACCTAAGGACAGAAATAGTAATAATAATTCATACGCGTCTAAAACGGGCAGGTAAAATTTCCTTGCTCGCTGTGTTGTGTCGAAATCCGTACTTTTATTTAGGTGCGACTTTCTTCACTCTTCTGACTGAAACCTTATTTGCAGTATTATTTTTTTATTGACTTACGTAAATAGCATATGGTTAGCAACGTTATAAACCAAAGAACATTTTAAAATAAAACTAAGTTTGTAATAGCTGTAACTTTTTTTAAATTTCAACAGGAGTGGAGATGTTTTCATACTTTCATAATTTTTTTTTTAATAAAATGCCCACGTGTTAATTTTGTGGTGTTATCTATAACAATAAATACGTGTTTTTTCAAACATACACTCATGTAGACTTAATACAATAAAAAAATGCATATAAAAGCACACGCAAAAAAAATTATGGGGCTTTGAAGGGTACATTTTGGGTAATTTAAAAACCTAATAAAAAATCATACCTCCGTAACCGTAATACTAAGGACCCAGGTTCCAAGACTGAAAAGGTAGCAAATGACCTTACCAAGGCCCCAAAAAAATTAGACGGTCCATGTGCTGAACACCCTGTATATATTCTTTTGAACGTTTGGCTCACAATATTCAGTTAGCAAACAATAAAGCATATAGATCAGGGTAACAAAAAACCCTGGCTCACGCAAAAAAAGTTATGGGGCTTCGAAGGGTACATTTTAGGTAATTTAGAAAAACCTAATAAAAAAATCATACCTCCGTAACCGTAATACTAAGGACCCAGGTTCCAAAACTGAAAAGGTAGCAAATGACCCTACCAAAAAAAACCTACCCCAAAAAAATTTGACGGTCCATGTGACGAGCACCCTGTATACGAATTGAGTTATAACCGAATATTTTCAATCCTATAATCAATCATTTTATTTATCGAAAAATAGGATGATTTATAGTAATAAACAATAAGGATTCACAAACTTGAATTTGAATGTATTACTCCTCATTTTGTAACATTTATTATTGATAGAAGACTTCATCACATAAACAACTCTATATTCACTCGTAGGTTCACTATGAAATTGCAGAAAATGGAAGATATCAACGACCCCTATATATGCACATATCTTTGTTGAGATCCAACGAATGTCTTAGGACAATTCAAAATTAGAGGCATTTGGTAAAACGATGCCACGCTGTTCCACCATGGAAATTTCCGTTGAAATGAATTAGTTTTTTAGGAATTTCGACCGAGTAATCTGGCAACAACGCATCAAGTACTTCCGGCTCTCATCTACAACAATAGGTACACATCTAACAACATGCACGATACATTTTCTAACATCTAATTTCGTCGAAATTATGATTATTATCCAAAGCTCCATTGGATATTTATGACACCTAAAAATATCTCGTACAGATTTGTTTCGTTATTGATCCGAGAACCTCGATCTTGGAACCGTGAATATATTTTCGACCGTATATTTTTAATGAATCGCAAAATCTATCTCACGGGAACTGAAACATAGCCGAAGATCATCTTTTATTGTCGTATTATGCCGTATAATCCCGGTGTTGTCGTTGTGATCCTCATTTTGATTTTTATGGCTGATATCGTTGATGAATTATTCATAGGTTTAAAATAGCCTTGTGAAGTCTTACTCACTGTTTGATCTATGAAAACCTGAATTGTCTTTATGGTTCCGAATGATTATATTGAAGAATGGCGCTCTTTTATTTGCTTTCTGAATCGAGGATGTGAGAAATTTTTCAAGCTTTCAGTAACCTCCGATATGTTCAGACCATGGTAAAAAAAACACACGTATGATCATAGATAATCTTTATCTATGGGTATGATCTTTAAATTTCATATTTTCGTTCATCTATGACGTCAGTGAGTCGCAAAACAGTAAACAATTGTTGATTTTGAGGTGAATGTCATGTCTGAAAAATGTTTTTTTAACTTGATTAATATCAAGGAAGTAGAATGAATTAACGTTGATTAATGAGAAGAATACCTTTATTTACAACTAAAATCCCTAATCTAACGAAATGTTCTGTTTTGAGACACAGATTCATCAAAATGTGAGAGAAACTTTCGAGTTTATCTCGCATCTGTGGTTTTCTGTCATGGTTCATACTATACAGGGTGAGTCTTTGACCACTGCGTTAATTTTAACCATAGGTTCTTGAGATCAAAAGAAACACTTTTTCCATTACGGTTTTTCCAAATTCAGCTGCGTTAAAAAGTTATAAGCATTTTTAGTTTTCACATTGGGCAAATACCCCTCTGTAGTCTAGTTTAGTTTCAATAAAAAATACCTTCCACAGCATCCACTAATGAATCTGAATTGTTTAAAACCATTGTTTTTCCTCTAAGAAATGATTCACTCACTCATGTTTCATCCGATGAGGTCCATATCTAGAAGGAAGATACAAAATACTAATTTTCTGGGAAAAAATTCAACACCGTAAACAGATTTTTGCTGTTCTACTATAATTTCTTTCTACTTCAAGATTATAAACCATCCCTTTCTAGTGAGGAATTCCAAAAAAACCTCAGAATTATTGGATGTTATCATCATACGTTTTTAATTTTCTTCTTAAATTTTCCAAATCATGAAAACCATCATTTCTATGAAAACTTCCAAGGCATGAAGTTGTCACATAGCTTTTTTTTCACTCAAAGCCAGAAAAAATCATCTATGATTTTCCAAACACTGATATTTCTGAAGTTTCTTCTCCTTGAAAGAGACCAGTGAACAGGTCTATGATGTCTCTTGATATCATACTGTTAAAAACATGAAAATCTTTTTCGAAATCTTCAACAACAATGAATGATGTCACTACGAATAATTATTTTAAAGATGTTACTTTGCTTGATGATTATTTTCTGTACTGAATCCCAATTACAATTTACTTAGATAGATTACAAGTATTCCCAGATTTAGGTGTGCAATTATACTTGCTTGAAGAAATTGAGCTCGATCACCTAAATTTGATTCTGAAAAACCAACTACGTGTTCTTTAATTAAAAAAATTTTTTTAGATCATTAGTATGAATCTATTCTGTTTAGACTATAATTAATTACTGAACATGCGTAAATTTTTGGTTTTTATTACCGAACCCCAGAAGAGAAAAGAATTAATAATTGCAAAGTTTTTTTAAATGAAAGATAATATCTGTAACCATTATTGATATTTAGTTATAATTTTTCTTGGAATAACTAGATTGAATTATTATCACATTAAAATGTTATTATAACGTCTCTGTGGTGGGTGGTTCCCAATAAAATAAGTGTTATGTGGTTTCTTGTTGTTTTGATTCTGTTTGAAACTGTCAACAGTTATTTGTACCTTAAAAAAATGTGGAAAATATTATAATAAAATAATAATAATGATTTCGATAGTTTGAAATTATTCAATTCAGTATGAAATGATTATGGTCAGAAAATACATTTCTATTCTAATCTTTCTTATTTATGAGCCTATAACTTCCAGTTTCAATATTGATTGAATTTTAATTAACCATGCATCATAACAAACATTCAGAAATATTGAAACTAAGTCAAATTGTATTTCCTAAGTTTGTGAACCAGGTTGAATCGGTGTATGAAATAAAGATGTGAAAAAACTTCTATAAAGGTACAAAACAAATCTAGGACACTGGGTTCGGAGTTTTTAAAACTCATATGAGCTTAATTTGAAGCATTCTTATGTTAGAATAGATATAATTTGATGAACCCTGAAAGTCTGAAGCTATAAACAAGCAGCTCTTCATAAAGACAAGTATTCAATTTAACAGGTCCTGACAGAAAATACATTACCTATTTCAACGGTTATCATGAAAATATACCGAAGTATCTATGTGAGTGATGGAAAACTTTTTCTCTATTTATTATGGAATATTACTCTGGATTAAATATCAAACAAGGTGCTAGACATCATTAATAATGAATACAGCAAATGGCAATTTAGATTTTGTGGTGAATGCAAGACAAAAATTGTTCAGTGGTTAATTTCATCTATAGTGTTTAGTGGTGGAACCATAGACTGGAGAGATTTCCCCAACCTTTTGTAGAAATATTGAATAAATACATAAAATATGGCAACATTGAACAAATCTGATTATTGAACTTCAAATATCTCGAGAATGGTGCAATTTAGAAGAAAGGATGAAGAACGATTTTATCTGCAAAAACGACTAATGATTCTAGGAAGTAGAAGATACGAACCTTTAGTTCTAGTGATATTTGGTTTTCATGCAATTTAACCAATCTGTACAGTCGTAGAGAGAAACCCATAAAAAATGGAATAAATCTATTGATGCCAAAATATGTATGACTGTTATCAAAAAACTTCTACAAGAGATCATTTCAATTGATATTGTCGTTTAAGTATTACAGGTGAAAATGCAATTCTTTTATGAAATTTCAACACCCTGTATCTTTTGAACGGGGCCAAATTTGGAACAATGTTATAGGAAGAAAATGTTTCTTTTGACGTCAAGAATCTATGGTTAAAATTAACGCAGTCAAAGACTCACCCTGTATATTTCGTACAATTTTTAACAAACCATTCATTGTTGATGCTTTATATATGAGTTTGTGTTTGCTTTTTATTAAATGAAGAAAAGTTTTTTTTCGCCTCGCATGTCTGAAAATGAACCAAAACAACCAAAAAAAAAATTAAATGAAAGCTACATTTCCCTCCCTTTTTTACATTTTCTGACTTAACTAATTTGTTGGAAAATGCTCCTAGATAACGGTTTCTGCGATTATTCTTGTGATATCATGAAAACTAAATTTCTTATTTCATCATAGTACACGTTGAAGTATCCACTATAAATAAGGAGGTGACATAAAGAGGTGGGTGCTCAAGCATGAAAAAGGCGTGCAACTGTTTCCTTCTACTCAAATGTCGAACGTGATTCATTGAAAATCATATTTACAGCTATGTGACTTGTCATTTTTCAATTTTGCACATGTTTCATGAAATAGAACTGAGAATATCAGCAGGGGAAATAAAGGAATTCCAACTGATCAGTTAAGAATAATAATTGCAATGACATATTGACAGAAATGTATCAAAAGAGTTGTGTCCGATCTCTTTTTACTCATGGAACAGACAGATACATCTGTCGACCATCAGGACATTTGGCCGCTAAGGTCATTCAAAGCATAAGGATCAATTTTGGGGTTAACAAATATATTGAAGGAACCTTTTTTAACTATTTTATTTTAAGGAATGTAACACTTTGAACGGGGAACATGTGGTCCCATTATATACTTGAGAATGGATCTTCCAAGAAGGCTCTTTTTGCACCAGAAGGATGAGAATATAAAAACTGAAAACAGATGTATTTTAGAGAGAATCATGCAAACCTCAGTTATAGACTGACGAAACATTAAAGTCACTTTTTGTTGTAGTTAAATAGTGTTTTTACTTTGAGCTAACCCAGCAGTATCAAGTGAAATTTCGATACACCGTTTTGGAATCGACGTATATCTTTGAACCTTAAAGATATACATCCCAACTGAGTCAATCGAAGATTGGTTCACCAAGAACAGCCTCAGTAAACTAACCTGTGCTACGCAACAAAGTGATAGAGAAGAAAATAGCTCGAAATCAAGAAGTTCACGTGTTATTCGTAGACATGAAAAAGCTTATGATAATGTTTCGCTAACGTAACTCTGGCAATCTCTCGAAAATATTAATATAAATGTCGAACTCATAAGAGCAGTCAGAACCCTATATGATAAACAAATAATAAAAGTTTAAACGAGAAACACACTATCACCGGGAATACAAGCAACTCAAGGATTGAAACAAGGGTGTTGTATATCTCCTACTCTGTTCAAAATATACATGGAAAATGTACTGAAGCAGTGGAAAAGGAAATGTGAAAATATGGTAATACCTCTTAACGACCTAATACTATACACATTATCTTTTGCGGACGATCAAGTTATCATAGCCCAAGATTATGAAGACCTAAATTACATGACGAGAAAGCTGTCAGATGAATATAAACTCTGGGGAATGGAAATCAACATTAAAAAGAGCGAATACATGTGTATAGGAGGGGATCAAAGAGGCATGCATCTGGAAAATACAATAATCAGAAAAACAGACTCCTACAAATATCTAGGTGTCACAATTACACAAAACATTGGATAAAGAAATAAGAAACAGAAATGGACAGAAGAGGAAAGCAATAATCTTACTTAATAGAATACTTTGGGACAAAAGTATATCAAAAGAGAACAAAAAAGAATATACCACACAATTGTTAAAAGCATACTGACATTTGGCTCAGAAGTTTGCCAATTAAAGAAAGAGCCGAGAAAACCTTGAAAGCGACAGAATGGACATCTGGAGGCGATCAGCCGGAATCTCCAGAAGAGAAAGAATAACCAATGAACGCGTTAGGGAGATCATGGGTGTCACACACAATTATAGACGACATTCGAAATAAACAATTGATATGGTATGGACATGTACAGCCTCCACAAAGACTCCCAAAACATACACTTATCAGGCAACTGGAAGGACGAAGGAAACGGGACAGACCAGGAAATACTTGGAGAGAAGATATAGACAAAGCGATTAGAGAAAGAGAGCTTATGGAAGACCTCTGGAATGACCGAGAAGGGTGAAAAAGGGAAATCGAAAGACGTCGAAGAGCGTAATGAACCAATATATATAAATAAGTTTGTTTAATCACTTTTTTCTGCAAACCTCAAAGAGGCAGAGATATAACTAAATTTTTTAATGGGAGATGAAATAAATGGTTCAACAATCTGAAGATTATAACAGCAAAAAATTCGATATCGAATATGTTTGATATGCAGTACTACAGGAATTCGCAAATAATGACAAAATGACTGTTTTCGTGCTATACAGTGTATGGAGTATCAATTAAAGATGCTCATAATGTTCTAGCAATCTGCAGAGAAAACACTTCAAAGTTATTTTCTATTGCATTCATGCCAAATTTTTTCAGTCAGAATAGTTTCGCGGTCAGTGTGCAGAGTAGATACCATATGCTCAACTGATTTTCATTCTCCCATACACAGGGTGATTAATTCACCGCGTTTATGTGTGAAAACGGTTCAAAGAACACACTTACTCAGAACACCATAGTAAAGCATACAAATTGTGGGTTCTTAAAAGGTCATTTCTATTCAAATTAGTTGGCATAATGAGGAACAGGTCTCTCGAGTCACCAGTATTGGTGAGTTTCTTATGCAAATTTGATTTGTCATGAAAGCAGAGCACTGAAAGGTGCCAATATGGGATAAGTTGACTATAATTGAGACCAATATAAACCTTCCATTTATAAGATGGTAACTCGTTTGTGATAAAATTTGATGCCTTGTAAACTCAAAGTGGCTCCGATGAGATCATGATTGAATTTTTTTGTTTTTTGCATTAATTTTAATGCTTTATGAAATACCGTTATGTTCTTACTGAATAATTTTTTAGATCGCAGTTTATCTTCATTCAAAAATTGCTGTATCGGATTCAACACCTTTTTCCTAATTTTTGACGTAATGAATGGTTTTTTTCAATTGGAAAATATAGGTTGAACTTCAGCGATTTCGCAAATAATCTTTCCTCGGCGATTTTCGAGCATTTTGGGGAAAGAATTTCAATAAATAATACATAATTTCATTAATACATAATAGATTAATTTCATTTTTTGGGCGAGATGAATCTTTTAAGTTATTGTAAAAACATAAAAAGCGCTCGTATATCAGACGTTCTGACTACGTATATCCTCAAAAATATTAAGCTTTACAATAGAGCTGTCGTCAGTTGGTAGATTGCAACACTAGGCTTGTCCAATTCCGAAACATAATTTGCCTTTGACCACAAAAATGTTCCATAGTACAAAAATGTTCCATTTAGCTACAAGCTCCATTTTAAAAGTCCTCAGAATTCATTTTATGGCTTCAACTAACTCTGTCTTTATTATCATAACAGTTGGACGGACATCTGTTCTGTGGCAGTGGCCATTTTGCCCCTTTAAACACGAAAGATGTTATAATTTTCTACCTGTGCTTGATCCATCCACTTCGTGTGGAATATAAAGGTCGAATTATGATGATCTGAAATGACGATTCAAAATTTCAGTTAATTTCCATTCTATCTGTTTTAGTCTATATTGGCATCAATACTTGAAAAAGACTTTTTCACTAACTTTCAATTATTTCTATGATCTCATCGAAAATCTGTTCTTTTTGGCGCTCTTGCTCTCCAATAGAGTGCTTATAGATTTGCACAAATGTCTGTAATTTTTCGATTGTTTATGTATTGAACACATCCGTCCGGCTTGATAATCAAAATAGGTTACATACATTCTATGGACGAGTTTTCCTTTAATTTCTATAAGAATTCCATTTTAGTCTCTTTATATTTATTTGAAAATATTCTGAAATTTATTTTTAAATATAATTTGCTTGGTTCAAAGAGGTAAATGTTAATGAGGTGCTTCCTTCCTCTTTCTTTGTTCTTCTTGAACAGTTATCGAACAAATTCAAAATATTATGGCTTATTTAAAGATCGAAATAGATGTACATACTTCTTCAAGTTCTCTTCTTGATAACCAAGAGGTGTCGTGAACAGTTTCAGACATTTATGAGAGCATAAAGCTGCGGAAATGCTCAAACTAAAGATTAACTTTTTCAGCAATTAGCGCAAAGTCAATAATTTTATATGTAAACATGTGAAAATTATCGATTATGGCCAAGAGCCAAATGACAGTTTTGCAGCAGTTAGTGGTTTTCATTCCGAACACCTGGAATTCTACAACTTGAAATGTACGTAGTTCGGCATATACTCAACTGTGACCATAGATTACTTTTTCATAAGTTGGTAGATTCCAATATAGTGTAGATCAAATCAATAAAGAAGACACTGCGATGTTCAATGAACTTTCACATTGTGATGTCGATTCCATCCGATAACGTAGATTTCTTCCTATATTCGTCAGACATCATTAAATGGATGATGATGGTACATTCACTGTCGGTAATACGCTTGCCATCTGGTGTCCTCTCAATCGAGAATATTTGCTTTTGGTCCCCTCCAATAATTAAGAATTGTACTCTTCCACGTGTATGGCTCATCTTGAAGACTGTAGTTGTCGTTCTTCTAAATTTCCATTTCAATCAAGACTATGACTCCTATCTTGTCGAAGAGAATGGTTTAATTACTGACCGTTAATCCATTTTATAACCCGCCGCTGGAATGCAGATCTAAACAACCAATTTGCATTTCATAGATTTCTTGGAATGTTGTTCTAGTCTCCACAATATTTAATACTGACCTTGGAAGACTGTTAGATGACATGGATTCGGTAGAGGCTCTGATAATATTGGGAAACTGTGTCATATTGATGCTGTCTGAAGAGAATTGTGTCACTTTCACTGGTTTTAATATTTTTTGTGGGTTTTCGTGTAGCTGAAATAGATCACAACGATTTCTTGAAAAGTTTTCAATAATTATATATTCATGAGCTTCTGTTCTTCGTCTCAAAGACGATCGAACTCTTTCAAACACCCCCGGAGTATTCTTAACTGTATTAAATCCGCCTATTATACGATTTCTCAGTTCTTCTACGGCGTTCACGGGTACTAGAGTATACTCGACATCTCTAGAAAATAGAAATCTCTAGATATCAGGTGGCCCCATAAAAAGAAATCTAAACTATTCGAGTCTGGGTATCTGGCGGGCCATGACTGAGGACCCCCCTTCCGTCCAATCCACCTGTTTTCATGATGATTTGGTATCACTCTATTGGGATAGCGTTCTATGTAAAGACGCCTAGCTTCTCTTGCATTTCCATTTGCAAGACCATACATGAAATGCATATCAGTCATTTCGGAATTCGTGAAATTCGGCATGTTTTGATATTGAAATGTGTAGAGGTTCTAATTTCTGATCAAATTATTTTTGTGACAGTCATAAAAATCGTAATAAAACTAGTAGTCTAACTACATTCACAAAAATGAATAGCCACAAATGCCACTTAGGGCTCGTTTATACTGGCTGGTACCTTATGCCCTAAGCCCTTACCTTATGCCGTATGCCGTAAGAATTTCAGTAGGTGTTTATACTGGCTGTTGACTTAACCTTAAGCAGAACATAGAGTTTATGGATTTTGCGCTATGCTTATTAATAATTCGTCATTTTGAATTTGTGTTTCTACGTTTTGATACGTGCTGATCATCTTGAATTATAATTTATGATATTATTTGAAATTACCGCTATTAAAACAGAGATCCTTTCCGTATTCAATACTCTGATATAAATAATTGACCCTCTATAGAACGCGCATGTTTCAAAAAAACTCGCCCAATATTACATTCCCTTAATTTGTCTTACTTATAAGATAGTCTTATACACTTATAAGATAATCTAATCTAATTATCTAATATATATATGTAATTTGTCCAAATTATTTATGAATATATATTTCTATGAATTTGTCCCTAGAAGTTGAACATTTTACAGGTAAGGGAAAAGGTTAGGGAATGAGTATGAACGAAAGCATTGAATTCCTATGGTTCAACTTTTAAGGTTAAGGTTACGGCATAAGGTACCAGCCAGTTTAAACGAGCCTTTAGACTTTTTAAAAAAACAAACGTTCAATAATTTGATGTGTAGAAACTGGCACTGAATTCATTAACCACATATTTCAAACTGGCCCTCCTATCATAGTTACGAGAATTTCTAGAGAATCGTTCAAAATTTTTTTTCTCGTAATCGTTGGTAGATACTACAAAACTACACGAGACCGAAAAGTTTAGTATAAGAACAAAGTTTCTTTTTACATTTTTTCAAATTAACAGTTGCTCACCAAAAAAAAGTTCTGCAGAAGAACAGGTGGCAGTGTTCCAGAAAAAATATCACCCTGAAGATCTTCTATCGAAATTGCCATGTCACGTGGTGAGAACTCTCAAATGTAATATCTATGCCAAATTTCAGTTGAATATCTTGTGAAGTGTAGATACTATGAGAAAAAAACTCTCCCCTTTTCGTTTGTACGTTCAATTTAGGAACACCCTGTTTAGTTCAAATTCACTGAGAAAAGTAACTGTCCTGCGTCTATAATTTTCGAATATCAAAACGAAAATGAATATAGTGTTTTAATTTTATCTTCCACGGTTAGTATTGATTGCATTTGTTGATGTTAATGAAGTCATCATAAATATAAGAGCCTACTTTTGAAATGAATATTCAAGCTGCCAATTTGCATATACCTGATTTCTCGAAATTTTATGAGGCTTTCACTGTCTTATATACTGACCTTGGATGACTGGTAGATGACATGGATGATACTTTCACTGGATTTCATATTTTTCCTGCAGGTGTGATTTCGAGTAGACTAAATAGAACAGAACAATTTCTTCAAGTAATAACTGATTACAATGGATTTATCGAACTCAAAGTAATGATAATGTTGTGGTCACTCAAACAAAAATTTTTGAGTCTCCAGTGAGAGAAATTAAACCTTAGATTTCTTGATTTTCGATAAACGTTTAACCAGATCCAGATCCATGAAAACACCACGTGACTCAGCTTTTTGAACATAAACTGCAGCAGGTTCATGCAGAGCATAAGCTACTTCTATTCAAATTCCTGATCAGCTTGCAACCCTCTTCAAGGGGATGCTAGTATAGACAAACTTTATATCCCAGATAGTGTTACCCTGTCATTTAAGTCGACTTGTCTGTGAGCTTTCACAAACTCTGATTCGTTGTTGAGTTATTAGGGTGGCCTTTTTTGAATGAGACACTAGGTTTGTGTCTGATTTTTCTTCTGAAAATAACTGTAGATTGCGTAAACTATCGATCTATATTAAAATGCGAAAGGAAGCTTACATCCTCTACAAAACGGATATTCTGTGAAATAACAAAGACTAAAAATTGTTAATTACTACTTTCATTTGAACACCCAGAGGTTGATTTAAGCCTGCATCATCAAAGAACAATTAATCCTGACATAATCGCCTATAAGATTCGAAGAATACATAACGGAACAATGTATGGAAAATGAAGCAGTTCCTTGATTATTCTTTGTTGTTGTAATTAGCGAAACACCATGATATCATGTGTGTAACGTTAGAAGTGCTAATAGATCATGATAATCTGAAATTGCGATCACAATCATTTCGGTGAGTAAAAATTTTCAATGGAGAAAGAACTTACGAATGAAAGTGCAAGGGAGCTAACATTTAATTATCTTTATTTTATAAATATAATTTATATGCTTGTCTTTCGTACATTACTCTCAGACAGAGAAAAGTGGTTTGAGAAAATAGAAGTAAAGATGAATTTCCTGGTTCAAATTGGAAAGTCTATGATGTTACTATTTAGTAGTACAGTCCATTCCCTAATGATTGATACGAAGCAAGCTATGCAAGTACCTACATTCTCATCCATTTTTAACGAAATGTTTGAATAATGTTAATAGTTATTTATACAACAAGTGAGTTAAATGAATGTTTATTCATGAGAAGAAAGTTTATCCCTCGTAGGGCGAGTGGGTTAATTTCTTCAAGTGAATAAACATTTTTAACTCACGTGTCGTATACAAAATTTTATCCCATTATATTATACAAGAAGCAAATGAGCAGAAGCAGAAATTCCATTAGAATCAAAAATATTGTACGAAAAGCAATGTACGGCATTTTGTGCCTGGAGAAATAATAAAAAAGCCAAAGGTGTCAACGAAAAAATAACTACTCACAAATTTTTTTTTCTTATAAACATGTTACATAAACTGAGATATTCAATACTTCGAACCAGCCCAGCTCGAGAATTCTAAAGTTATAAATATTTGGGCAAAAGAAAAAGGAGTGACTGTAGCTGGATCACGACGTACTACCAGTTCAACTGAAAACATGACTGCTGTACAAATTCGAAGCTTGCCCAAGAGCTTTGTCTTTGAAGGGCAACTTTAGCCACAATTTTACACAACGACTTGTATTTGTTTCAATTTAAGATTCAGTTGACGGTTCTTCATCGCATTCATCCAGAATTACAATGGAATTGTGCTAAACTTTTTCCCAGTTATCTCAAGAAATGGTGATATTGACTTGCCTCCAGTTGACTGCTTTTTGTGCAAACAAACCAAAAACATCCATTCTCTGCCATTTGAAAAAACATTATAAATAAACAAAGTAGTATACCTGCTGTATTTTATGTTATTTCAAATTATCAAACCTACGTCAACGTTTGAAATTTGTGGTTAATTTCGTAAGACCTGAATGGTTGTAAACCCGCTTCTGGCCTTCAATTTACTGCCAGCTGTGAAAGCCAGCTTCTCAAAGTAGCTAATGTCTTGAGGAAACAAATAATCTGAGAAATCAAGTGAGACATTTGAATATACATAACTACACTGCATATCTAATAACAGATTCCTAGCAGAACGTTTCCTTTCAGTACCGTTTGAAATTGCTATCCTTGTTTCACTGCACAATTCGTTCAACTAAATGCATCTTTAATCGAATAAAGATTCCTTGGAATAATTGACTACAGAAAAACAGAAATGTTTCGCATTTTTATGCCAGAAAAGGAAGAAAGTCATAGTACCATATACTGACATATCATTGTTTCATGTATGATTTAAACTTTTTTCAGTTTTTGTAATTTCAATCGATTTTGTTTAACATCTCTTTAATAGAGCCCAAAGAGAGAATGTGAGATTAAGAAAAGAAAACAATGAACAATAATGGATATATCAACCTAATTAAGAAAAACCAATTTTTGTACAGTGCTCGTAAAAATTAATGTTGTCAGAAGAAAATATTTGACAACAATTCCCTGAGAGAGGTCAATTTTTGTTTCATTTTTACCATATTTTCATGCATTTTTGAAGCATTTTTGTCGCCATATAGAAAATATCTCATGTGGTACTTTTTTGGAAGGTCTTTGTATCTTTGTTACACAAATTTCAAGAAAAAAAAAATCTTTTGAAAAAAAAATAATTTTTATTACTCCGAAACTAAAATATAGAAATCTCAACGTATCTACTTCAACTGATACATCACATACGATAGATTTACTCAAGATTGACCACGAATTCTTCATCAGTGAGTATTGATATTCCCAAATGGCAGACATTCAGGCAAAACTATATCCCAGGACTAATTATTCTATGTAGACAGTAATGGATGCTCTGCCAAACATTTTTATTTCACCGTAATGACTTTGCCAGATGTATAAATCATGTATCGAGCCAAACACTCAACATAATGATGGCCGTATCTCGACTATTTATCTTCTTAATGTGCAAACAAAATCTTCATTCCTGGAACTTCAACTTGAAGAAGTTAAGAGTGTTGAAACGTGGGTTTACTTGAATAAAAAAAGTAATTCATTGCCTGAAATTGACTACAACTGAGTGTTACTACCTATTTAGCCAGAAATAACGAACCCAAAATATCTTCAAGGTATTTTGCCAAATGCAATTTTCCCAATTCTTCTTGCTTCTCAACAATAAATTATCGAAAGTCTAAGAACATGTCGTAAATTCAATTCTGGCAAGTTTCACATGTTGCAAGTCTGACAGAAAAAAGTAACTAGCTGGTAGGAGAGAATGAATCTATTACACGCCTATTCATTTAATAGCCAATTTATGAGAAAACTCCAAAAAATTTAAACTAGTCCAGTATTATGAACGAAAAAAATGCAGTCCATCTCAGTAGATGCTTTAAATCTACTCCGAAAAACCCAAAGTCTTCATAATTTTTCATGGAATTCATGTATCCATACGTTTTGCAAAGACACAAGTAGATGCTGGTCACCCTTGAAAAATAGGCACCATACAGGTACAACATACTCCACCAAAGAACAGGCATAGTTGCAACGAAACAGATTGAACAGAAAGTTCTTTCTGGATCATTGCTAGTTGCATTGCTCAAGAAGAAATATGTGCAACGTGTCGTCTCAAACTCAAATTTTTATCTAAAACAACAATTAAATGGTTGATGAAGATAGCAGAAGAGAGGTGGTTTTAATCGATCAGATTGCTTTCACCGAAATGGAGTATATGACACTTGTTGACAATTATGGGAAACACCTTTTTCTAACACCAATCGCCCTACACTTAGATCTTCAAAGCAACACAACAAGGAACATTGAGATTCTAACAATCTTGGCATCTCAATCTAGTATGAAAATACGGGACCTAATACCGATCGCTGTGGAATGCCACTTGGTATCAACTACTCTACTTTTGATAGGTAAGCTCTCAATTCAAGAAAATTCCATACTCTCAGATTATTTAATTTATACAGAGACAGCGATAAGGTACACGGTCTTAACTTTAAGAATAAAAAGGGTACAGAAAATTGCGATCTAGAGAATAGATTCGAACAACACAGTTGATCATATTAGGAGTTACAGGAACAAAGCCATACTGCTCAAGGGTATGATATCATGAGTAATTCCAAAGTGAATAAGTAATATTCTCCAATATCTTTGAAACAGAGAATTTAAGTCGGATGGATTGATAATTCAGAGGTGTATGCTTTTCTCCTTTCTTATATATATACACTTCTTCAAGTTGACAAAAGCAGAAAAAGAACTGAATACAAAAGAAAAGATATCAAGTTTGTTTGAAATTTTTTACCTATTCCAAAAGAGAATCGGAAACATTATGAATAGTCCTAAAACCATCTTGAAACATATATATGGGATAATTATCGAGGAGATGAGGTATTGTTTCATCTGTATATCCACATTCACAACTTGTGCTTGAAACTGAATTCAATGTGAATAGCATGCTATTGGTACCACCATGACCTGTTCTAAAACGATTAAGAACTGTCCAAACTTTTCTTGGAAGATCAAAACCGGAATTTTTTCAGAAAAATCAGAAATGAGATCTTTATTGAACATTTCATAAGAGTTCCATCCAATCTTTCATCATTCTTTATCACTAATGTTCATATTGAACAACGTATTATACCAGAATGGTTTACGTGACTTCAATCTGGGAATTATATTTTGTGAAATGTATGAAATAATTGAAAATAAATTAGGAGAAGAATGATATTTGCTCTAAGAATTGAGAGCTGCAGTCTGTCTGCGAATATGGGGAGGGACAATGTTAGACAAAACTGGTAACCAATGAACCGGTGTTGATCTTATGTGTCAGTAAGCATTCTCAAGGATGTATTCAATTATGCATCGATTTTTTATGTATATGCACTATTAAACAAAAGAGAGCAACAATACTCAGAAAAGACTAAGGCTAGAGATGCTGTGCGAAGAGCACCCCCGAGATGATCCAGCTAATTTCTGAAGATTATTCCTAGTTTGCAGTTTCACGCTCACATTGTTAGATTATTACAGAAATACTAATGAATGAATATGTAATAATAATTCTATTTTATTATTCTTGATTTGATGCTTCTTGTACATCGAGAATTGTTCAAATCATAACCTCTGAATATGTAATCAAATATGATCAATGGATTTGTTCAATTGAACCCTTGTATTCGGAGAGGTTATTGAAATTGCAGGATAAACGATGTTTGAAATCCAGTAGACGATACAGAAATAGCGTCATGAATGAGTGGAATGTTATAAATAGCTCGATCTCATCTATTCCAGATCGGACGCAACGTTTTGATACGGAAAGTGATGAGTTCTATGCCCTCACAAAGCAGAATCCGAAAAGACAAGACGTGTTTCCTGGTTGCGGAATGGTATTCGAAGAACACTTATTCCAATTGAGTATAGAATGTATCACCATGAGTCCTGAAAGTTAGCTTTTTTCCTTGTACGCTTGACATATTTCCGTGTGAGCCTCTCTCCACAACTGCATGTATAGTCCGTTCAAGAAATATTGACATGAAAGCAGGTTGCTTCCTTTATGATTGGTAAAACTCAGTGGTAACTTTCAGCGTCTTTTTTGAGGATAATGAAGAGTGAATGTAGCCTGAATTAATGATCACTGTGTGATACCAAAACAACCGCCTAATGAATATGAAAGAATAGAAAAAAATCTAAATTAAAAATAACTACTAGCATTCCTTCTCTTGATATCGTCAATTTTATACAAATGGTTATACGCCATGGTTGTGAACCAACCTATATATTATCAACTTGAAGAACATCAGTCTTTGGAGGATAATTTTCATTTCATCTATGGAAAAATACTGCCTATTTTACCGATGAAGATTTCAAAGTGTATCACAAGCTTTCTAAGGCCTAGTTTCCAATTGATGAAAACGTTTCAGACGTGTATCGTGTATGTCTGGGCAATAAAACAAGGTGTGTAATTCCTTTAAGGCGGTTCTCGAGATACGTTATTATACTTGACATCAATTCAATTGTATTCCTTCTCTTCGATAAACGTACTCAGTATTCTCTATTGGCATTTCATATAGATAATTGCGAAATGCTTGAATAACTGCATGTTAAGTCTTCTCTCAAATAGCAAGTAAAAATATCTCTTCAGTTTTGGGAATAGGAAGGAATAGCAGTTTTTAAATGACTTCAACGACTATCCAGGTATGATCAAAATGGATAAAACTGGTGACAAAACTTGGGTATATAGTTGTGATGCCGTAACCAAGGCTCAAGCATCCCAATGGAAGTGACAAAGATACAGCAAGCCAAATTCAATCATACGTGATGATTTTGCTGTTTTCTTCAATTAGACTAGCGTGGTACACAATGAATTCTAGCCAATACGTCATACGATATATACAGGCTACAACAAGGAAGTCATGAAGCGTTAGCGTGAAGCTATTCGTCTCAATCAACCGGAATTGTGAAAAAACAGCACGATAATGCATCAGCCACCATGCCTTAACCACTGTATTCACTTGATTGGGCTCCCTGTAACTTTTTTCTAGTCCTAAACCTGAGGAAACCAATGGATAAGGGGTGTTTTGACACAATTGAAAAGAACCGAAGAATAAGTTGATGTCTATACTGATAGACGCATTTTAGTAGAGCTGGCATAAGTGTATTATATCTGAGGGGTAATATTTTGAAGAGAACGAAATAGATATTGATGAATAAATAAATAACTTTCAAAAAACATTCCCTTTTTTTCAATATACCCCGTATTAAACAACCCCCTGGTGAGATGAGAATATTATGTACCCATGGTTAATGCACGGATCAAATAGTTCGGTTCCTGATTTTAGATTAGTATGTCCTATAATATTTTATGACTTCACATTTCTGAATAATCAATGTATGTTTATTATCTTCTTGAAAAACACCAACGTTGGTGATATTAATAAGCAGAGAAAGGTTGATAAATAATTCCTCTGATATCGTTTCAATTATTTTACCGTATTATGGATATCTCAAGATTTTATTTTGAGTGCTTTTAAAAATTACTCCGAATTTATTTCACCTCTCATTAGCGATACAATGATCCAACCGGTTGTTGAAATTTCGTTTTATGCATAACGTAAGGATATTTGGGAATGTTGACCTTCAAGTCAGACAGGATCGTGATTTTAAAGTGTAAATGATGTATTTTAGATAGCACCGTTAAAAAAATTATCATGGGATGTATGCCCGGTCATATAATGTTCAAATAAAAAATAACATATTTTGTGCTGTGCGATTGCGTATGCAAGTTGAACTGGATGTGTCTGGAATCTCTAAAATTATGAAAACTAGACCGATATCTTTTTTTTTCGTATTACTTGTTCCTGATGACTTTCGGTAAAATTTGCAGAATTCAATCGATCGGAAATATTTGCAAACATGTAATAATAGCATATTTTAATTCTTTCATTTTGAATGAGTCTGAAATATGTTGAACAGCAAGCACTGATTGGCTCAATTAAAATAATTTCAAGAACCTGTGTGACAAAGAAAAACTCGTACATATTCTCGCGATCATAGGCAATGATGATGTCAAATTGAACTATGCAAGAAAGATATCAATAAATAATCAATGCAAGAAGGAGCATTACCAAAAGGATCAAAGCTAATTATTGAAGTATACAGGGTGAGTATTTGACCATTGCGTTAATTTTAACCATAGATTCTTGAAGTCAACAGAAACATTTTCTTCCTATAACATTTTTCCATGTTTGGCCCCGTTCAAAAGATATAGTAGGGTGTTAAAATTTCATTAAAAAATTGCATTTTCACCTGTAATATTCAAACGACAATATCAATTCAAAATGATCTCTTGTAGGTTTCTGATAACAGTGATGCATATTTTGGCATCAATAGATTTATTCCATTTCTTGTGGGGTTCTCACTACTACTGTACAGATTGGTTAAATTGCATGAAAAACAAATATCACTTGAACTAGAAGTCCTAATCTGGTACTTCCTAGAATAATTAGTCTTTTTCCTAAATTGCACCAGATATTTAAAATTGAAAGGAATTAAATCGATATAATCATGTGATGAAACATGAGTAAGTGAATCATTTCTTAGAGAGAAAATAATGTTTTTAAATAATTCAGATTCAATAGTGAATGCTGTGGAAGGTAATTTTCATTCAAACTAAATTGGACTACAGAGGGGTATTTGCCCAATGTGAAAACTTAAAATGCTTATCACTTTTTAACGCAGCTGAATATTTAAAAACGGTATGGGAAAAAAGTGTTTCTTTTGATCTCAAGAACCTATGGTAAAAAGAAACGTAGTGGTCAAAGACTCACCCTGTATAGTTAGTTCAAACGTTTTGGTTGTTATTCCAAAATGGCGTAGACGCCGGTTCCAACTTATCCTTTTAAAATATTTATATATCTATTACTTAATCCAGGCGATCTCGATAAGGATGATGAGATAAACTCATTTAAATCAATACATTTGAAGTTTGAATAAAATTTGTCCGATCAAATTCATTCAAAGTCAGTCTGAAGAACTGGATTACATATTTGTACGTACATAGAGGTGAATGACTTTCGTCAAACTACAAACTACAAAAAATTGAATATTATTTCCCATTAAATGACGATTAACCATAGCGTAACTTAAGAAAAAACTACCAGTAAGCAGTTCTCGGCTCGGAAAAAATCCTAAATCAATTTACACGTATTCTATAAACTCTTTTATTACACATTACCTTCATGAAATAATTACAGGAAACAGTAGCCAAGTTGTATTCAAGCTAAGCGAAAGTTCAGCCTGTATTAATTATCCATAGCAATAATTAAACTGAACGGATGAATGAAATATAAAACAAGATTGATACTGGGAATCGTCTTAAATCAGAATTATAGTTATAAATCTTCTCATTGATCTTACCTATAAGTTGTAATTAGTTGTAGTTAAAGTAGTAGTAAAGAAGTAATAATTGATTGAATTCTATGGGTATCTATTAATTTTAGTTTGAAGAACTCAATAAGAAAGGTATATTTCGAAAGCGGACTCTAATTTCTGTATATTTTTGAAATACGCTGGTTGAAGAGGTTTCAATATTTTTCAAAATCCAGTCTTTCAAGATTATTCGAATATTTTCGAGATTCAAAACGATGAGATTCATAATTTTTTAGGTATTGATGACGCCATAACAAATATCACTGCTTATGAGATCCTTCGTATATAGGGTGTTTTGCCTTAGACGTGCCGTCCGCCCCGCATATTTCTCATCCAATAATGACTCGAAAAATTTACTTGAACAGGTCGAAAGATTTTGTTTTGCTGACACGTCTTGATATATCTTTGAGGCTTGAACGAGCAGCCCTTTAAGAGAGGTCACTTCAACCCCACAAAATTTTCGATGTTCGTAAATTATGTGGGAACCAAGTGACTCGAATGAGCTGTGAATATTAAATCCCAACAGTAGCATAATGAACAAATATTGAAGATCAACTTATAAATGCAGAATTTTAAAATAGAACCCCCATCACTTCACCATATCAATAGATGACATTCCTGCCATAACTGGACATAACTGGATAATCCAAACTAAACGATGTCAGCCATCTTTTGTCACTTTTGTAACTTAACAGAGAATCGACAGCAACTGATGAGTCACACAGCCTTTTTCTGTAGCATAGGTTGCTCAAGAGAACGTCCCGATATGTTCCTCCTCTGTGTTTCATTTCTCAAGTTCAACATCTCAACGAATGTTCATGACAAATCAGAAGTGGGATGCTTTCACCTGGTATAAAAACTAAGTGGCTCTAGTATATTTTAAAACGATTTTAACCGCAGCCCGGATCTGCAAAATTACCAGCAGAAATATCTGCAGCACCGTTGGCCCAATACCGCTAAGGCCACTAATAAATCCGAACGGTCAATTAGGTATAGCCAAATATGGCGATGCCACCCAGCGAAAGCGACATCTTCATCGAAGATGCGTGTGCGCCTGGCTTAGCTACCGATTCATCACGTCGTTTTACACACTCTTCGTCATGTCGGCCGAGAAGATTTAAAGGGAAGATAAAGAGGTGTAGTCGGTCTATATTAGTGCACAATCTACATGCTGGGCAACCAAGCATGGCAAAGTGTTCCTTCTGGCGAAGGTTCACTAACCGCATGGCAAGGTCGCCAATGGGAATAATCGAGAAGAGGAGATTTCTATTATCTCGACCAAGATGTGCTTAGGAGGAATGAATATGTTCCATTTGCGGACATGAAGAAATAAGAGGCTATAACGACATAAAATAACCACAATGTTATATCGTCACGCTGTGTTATAATTACCACTGATATAAATATTTAAGTGTGGTTTGCGAATGTTAATATCAAGCAGATCAGATAACGGTAGATTGAAACATAGAGACTGAACGCAGGGTGGGCGATAATTTGTCTTCGACTTAACATAAGAAATATGGCGATAGTACGCTAGGATAACAAAATCCTATTTCAGTTTGTAGCGTTTTTCTCACTTGTTCCTTGTGAAAAAGCGGCAAATATACCTGAATAAAACTAACTACAACCCTGGAGTCTGATGGACTCCATTTGGCATCTGAATGTGATCGTTCAGCAAACTTAGTATTCTATATTACGAAAACAAGTCAAATGTCAGGTAAATTCAGCCTTGAGAAAGGAGAAACTGGAGCTCCTAAACGTCGGCGTTGTTAGAAACGTATATTTATTGAAGTCCGATTACCTGATATTTGATTTGTTTTCTTAATCAACAATGGAACAACAATGGGTTATGTTAGATTCAAATAACAAACATACAATGGCTTCTTTTATAAAATGATCGAATCAAAAATCCGTAAAATACTAATCAGACTTCTCAAATTCTATCTGGAAGAGGGGAAACATCAGAAGAGAGGGACATTTAAGCAGGAGTCCCATAAGGTTCAATTTTAGGAGCCGTCCTTTATCTTCAAAACACATATAGCAATAGCACACAAGATCTGAGCCTCAAACTGACAACTAGGAATAATATTTTTCAGAAATTAGCTGGATCATCTTGGGATGCTGATGCTTCCACTATTCGCACAGCATCTCTAGCTTTAGTCTTTTCTGCAGCTGAGTATTGTTGCTCTGATTATTTAATAGTGCACATACACCAAAAATCGATGCACAATTGAATTCATCCATGAGAATAATTACTGGCACCATAAGATCTACACCGGTTCGTTTGTCACGAGTTTTGTCTAACATTGTCCCTCCCCATATTCGCAGAAAGACTGCAGCCCTGTATTCTTGGAGCAAATATCATTCTAATCCTAATTTATTTCCAATTATTTTATACATTCCACAAAATAAAATTCCCAGATTGATCTCACGTAAACCATTTTGGTGTAATGCGTTCTTCAATATAAACATTACCGATAAACAATAATGGAACTCTTATGAAATGTTCAATAAAAATCTCAATTGTGGTCCTTCTGCAAAAATTTACGGATTTTTATCTTCCAAGAAAAATTTGGACAGTTGTTAATCGTTTGAGAATAGGTTATGGTCGTACCATAGCATGCTATTCAGTTCCAAGTGCAAGTTGTGAATGTGGAATATACAGAAGAAACAATACTTCAACTCATCAATAATTGTCCCATATATATGTTTTCAGATGGCTTTAGGGCTATTCGTGATGTTTCCGATTCTTTCTTGGAATGGGTTACAAATTTCAAACAAATTTGAAACGTATTTTTTTGTATTCAGTTCTTCTTCTGCTTTTGTCTTTTTATTTTCAGATTCGATGTGGGCAAAGTTAAGAAGCGTCTGTGTTCATTAATAGAAGCCCACTCTTGAAGAAAGAAGTCTCTTAAATATATTTAAGCTTATTTCTGTATACACAACAACACTTATGCGGGGAGTCAGGTTTTTTTTATTGTGTTGTCTATGTACCTCATATTATTCACTACAGAAATCGACAAAATCATCGAACATAGCGACGTTGCCAGATTCGAAATTCCTTAACAGGTTCTTTACTCAGCCGTTGCTATTGAAAGTACCGTGCAAGCCCAACTCAAGCACGTCTTAGCTTAAGCTGTCTTAAACATGAAACGGTGCAAGTGGGCATCACAGGCACATCTTTCTCAATATTCACAAATTCTTATATTTCAAATTTAGCAACACCTAATATTCTCAACCTAGGTTTATTCAGAAAAACTTGTTTTATGTATTGATTTCCACTAAAATTCTTAATCGATGTTAGATTTTGGTTCATCACTCAATTTAATTTCTATTTTTTTTAGTTTTCCGATTATTCAATATGGAAATTTTTTCAGGGTCCCTACGGAAAGAATCTTGAGGCAGATGGAGCCGGTCCATCAACGATGAGTTCCTCAGCCTATTTCTCGGATCTAACGAGGCCAGGGGCCTAAGGATGCGCGAAGAGGAATTAGAAGTAGCCCTTAAGGTTGGTATAGATACTGATTGTCCCAAGGCCGGGGGCCTGTTGAATTATTATGATACTATTCATGCAAAATATTTCTAATTAACTAAATCCACAAGTTATGTGAAGCACATTTCTGAAATACTTGGAAATCTACAGTGTTGCCTATTGCATGGAAATTTGGCAACAAATTAGTTATTTTAAATAGGACACTCCGTATTTGTATCTTTATTTTTCAGGTGGTGATTGTGGGCAATGGTGGTGTCGGGAAATCAAGTATGATCCAACGATACTGCAAAGGTGTTTTTACAAAAGACTATAAAAAAACGATAGGAGTTGATTTTTTAGAAAGACAAATAGAGTAAGTATGAACAAATTTCACAATTCAGAAACATTTTAATTTAAGAATTGAATGATCTCGAATAGTATGAATGACACATACATCTTTTTACCATTTTCAACTTTCAAATAGAATATTGTGACGTTAGAGACAGTTTGAAGATAAAAAAAATTTTAATTTGTGCAGCCATTAAATTCCAGAACATCAGAGGGGACTGCCCCCTCTCCAATTAAAATTCCTTGAAGTTTACATACTAAAATTATTTACCACTTCTTTAAATCATTAAGCTTTGTATTCAGATAGAAAATTTTCGGTTTCTATCAATTTTTTTTTAAGTTTTTAATTCCATCAGAAGAAGGTATGGCATTTTGATCATATTGAAAAAAACAAACCTCCCTCTGTCCCCTTGCTTTTCAAATCTGGTGTCGCTACTATATGATATTGTTGATGAAGATTCAAGTTCGACTGAAGATAAGTTTTTTTTATAACTTATTTTGTTATTTTTATTCTCATTCCCGAACTTTTCCGGCAACTTCTATTCCTAGACTTACAAACCCAAGAAGTGCAGAACTCATTTGTGTAACTTTTTACTTCCACCGATAATTGAACATACGCATTAATATCATCCAAGAAAAAGTTTTTTTTATCCTCCATCACTCAGAACACAATACATTCTGAAAAAGTCCCAACGTTAATAATTCTTTTGTATTCTTCTGAAAGTAATAACAAATTCATTTGAATATAACTAGATGTTCCGTTCACTGGACATACAGATGCAATCTTTAGTTGAACAAACAAATGCAGAACCCGTTCCGTCAACCTGGACATAAGATTTATAAAACTTGGATCACAGATAACGGTACATGGTTGATGGATTGCAAGTTGCATCTGAAAATTACCCACAATTATCAACCACATAGTTACAATTTCACGAATTCCTTATAAATCACGATAAATAAGCAACTTTAAGGCATATAGATATTCTTGATAATAGATTAGTTGTAAAAAACTGGCTCGTAATTTTCCATTATTTTTCATTATTATTAAAATACTCCTATACATTTATAAAATTTGTAAGGTACACCTTGGCCAGATTATACTCAAAAGTCCCTTTTCAGTCGTGCTATAGCTATATTCTGATTGATTTAGATCCTCAAAGTAAAAACATATTGGTCTATCTAGTCCAATAGGAGCTTGTGATAGAATGGCTACGTTTGAAGCATCGGTCGAACCAATAAATTTTGAGGAATTAGGATATTGTAGATCGACGGATATAATCGAAAGAATGTTATCAATTATACTTTCCTTCTATCAATATAGAGATGATCGGCAACTCCTCGAAAATCTTTCAGTAGGGCGATCTAAAATAACGCCATCTTTTAAAAATGGAAAAATGACTCACTGAAATTCATTCCGAAAATTGCATGACGACAGGTATCTCCTATTTATAAACAAGGAAAATGTTGTTAATCGTCCAAGTTTTAAAGTCTGGACATGCTGTCATTACATGCTCCTTCAGATCCCACATGAATGTCATAAACAACTCATTTCTCTCGGTTTTTATGAATTACAACAGATAGCTATTGATGAAAGACTTTACCCGATCGCGATTTCCATTATAATGTTGGTCTAGAGCCTTAAAATTTTGCCCAACTTGCTAATGAACGGTTTTAGAGTTCACATAGTCAATTCATTAAATATTGACAGTGCAGGTTGCTGTGGAAAATCGACATTTTTGGATAATACTTCTGTCGGTTTGTTCCAAATTGGAATGAACCCTCTGGAACTTCTGGATTCATAGGAATATATGTCACATTAACAGAGTGTACAGTTGTACATGAGTATTGATCGCAAATTGTTAGTTTCATATTCTGTTATCTTTCATTATTTAACACATAAGTCATAGTGTAAATAAATTCAAATTATTATTCGATTATTTGAATTTTCCAGGGTAGACGGTGAAGATGTTAGACTGATGCTGTGGGACACAGCAGGACAAGAAGAATTTGATGCCATTACCAAAGCTTACTATCGTGGAGCACAAGCATGTGTTTTAGCATTTTCAACCACAGACAGAGACTCTTTTGAGGCTGCACATTCGTGGAAATTAAAGGTGAATGAGCAGACACATACAAGTGCAAAGTCGAATATGAAATACTGAAAACGCCAAAAATTTTCATCTAAAATTGCTTTATACTCTTCGAAATATTCGCCTTTAAGATTAAATACACGTTTGAATACGTTCAAAGAATTTTTTAAGCACATTCGCCAGTCCGAAGGAGATTCGAGTAGTTCCCACACATGGCTTTTGATGACCTCAACTCATTGATTTTCGATAACCAATAAAATCATATCATCATCATGCATATTTGGTCTGGCAATCCTGTTGCCAGAAATATATAGAGCAATTAAAGAAATAAACGCCTAAATCGAGGTTTAAACATTTTTCAGACAAGCGCTCAAAATTGAGTCGTTTCAATAAGAACGGACCATTAATTCCCGAATGTTTTCGTATCTAATTGTATAAATTATCTCATATTTGTTGATTACTTATGTAATGATGTGTAATTACTGAATTTGCGGTGACCAGCTGGCTCCAAAAATTTACGCTGAATTTCTCTGAGCTGAATTATTATTCCATTATATTTCAACTCCTCATTTGGACAATATGCGAATTATCATTACCTTTTCCTCAATTATAGAGGTATTTATTATCGTTAAAACGGATTTTTGGTTCGTGTCACAAAATATGATTAAGTGCACTTTCATATCTCATTAATATACTACATAAATGGCGAAGCGGTCGGGATTTTTAGATTCATACACGTGATAGCAATTAAACTGTATACTTTTCTATTATTATTCCCTGAAGAATATATTATTAGTCTTTATTAGATGTCATTAATCTATTCTTTTACGTGTATCAATATTCATCAACTTTTATTCTCCCACAGGTAGAAAACGAGTGCGGCGAAATCCCAACTGTGATCGTACAAAACAAAATAGACCTATTGGATCAATCTGTTGTCAATCCGTAAGTAATTGTTGTTAATTTCTTATGTATGTCACAACTTGACACATTATTATTCACCTTATTTCAATCAACATTACATGACACCTCTAATTGTTTTTATTCCAAGTTTCCTTATCTCTTTTTACATCAACCACGTCGGCCAGCCGAGCTACGACTTTCAGTTACGGTTTTATCAAACACATACGTCGTTACGAAGTTCCCTGCCCAATTCTCCATGAAAACCTTTAATTATGTTTGATTTTTTCAGAGAAGAAGTTGAACTCCTTGCTCGTGCTCTTGGATGCAAACTCATACGCACCTCGGTTAAGGAAGACCTGAATGTAGCAGCAGTTTTCAGACACCTTGCCTCAAAATGTTTGGCGGAATTACATGACACCAATGATTTCGACTACATCACAATGCCCAGCCATCACCACCTATCCAATTCTCTCACTATCAGTAAGAAAATATAACGATTTTTAAAAAAGAATTAAGTCAAACCGACATAATTTCAAATCAACAGAATTTTAAATTGTAACTGAGGCAGAAAAGATCTGTTAAATAATTCGTAACACTGAAAAAAAAAGAATATTGAAATTAAAACCTGGACTCTCGAATAAATCATGTACGATCTCTATTTGTAGCACGGATAGAACACAATTCGTTTTGTTCTAACTAAAAAAATATATCAAAAAATACAGGGTCAGTAAGAAAGAATGCATATTTTTCCTAATAGCAGAACGTTAAAAATAAATAAAAAAAAATGGAAGATCAGAAAACTAAATGCCGGCTAATGACCCTCGCATTACGTTTGAACAACTGACTTTACTTTTTTACGAGGCTTGTCTTTATATTTCGGAATTAGAAAAAAAAACCAATATTAATCATCGAAAATCGCTTTACGATAGAGCTGTCAGTTGGCAAATTGCAACACTAGGGTTGTCCAACTCCGAAATATAAAAGTCAACCCTCGCAAAACATGCATTTTTCCCAATTAAGGTGTATCTTTCTACATCAGTTAACATTTATTTTTTTTTGCAGGTGCCTTTAGTCCTAGTCATTCTTCCAAAAATAATAATGGAACTATAGTGTTGCAACCTAACAAAAATCATAAAAAGAAGAAGAATGTTCTTAAGAACGCTTGTAAAATATTGTGAAATTGAAGCCGAACAACGTGAAAGTGATCAGTATGAAAAGTGTTTGCAAATTTGTTTACCCAAAAGGATTTGAAACCAATTTAGGTTATATTCGACAGGCCAAATGGTGAAGTGCTAATATAACTTTAGTCTTATTTATTCAACTCCACTAGGATTGTTTCTAACGAAAGAAAACCTTATCATGATTTCATCAGTTTTTTCAGAAACATGGAAATCTAGGATTCTTATTTGTGTTTTAACTAAATGATAGCCTCTCTTTTGACCATATTGTAAAGATTAGCCTTCGTCGATTATTGTTTTGTAATGTTTGTATAATAGTTTTATTTTATTGTGTTCTTATTGAAAACTATTGGAGATAAAATTATTGCCTTACATTCGTCTTTCATTACTGAATATCAATCCCAAATAAAATAATGTATCCAATATTACTTAGTTCTCTCAAGAATTATAATCAATAAAAAGTCAAAATTGAAAAAAAATACATGAATGTGTATAATCAAAAATGTAAGGCTTAACACCGAATTTACAACTTGAGAAACGAAGCAATACTGAAGTATTTTTCATTAAAGTATTTAATTATGAAGAAACCAGAGACATAAATGGAAGATAGCAATTTTGATAACAAAACTCATCTTGAATATGATAATCAGTTTACGATGTCTTCCTTCAAATTATTTGTTTTTTTATTTGTTTATTCACTGAGGATTGGAAGAAGCGCTGACATATCTGAGAAAATTTACTTTGAAGGAGACAAAATGAATATTGATGAATAAATAAATACCTTACACAAAAAATTCATCTTTTCTCTTCCTAGACCTCGTAGAGCTCATCAGTAGTAACCATTAGATTCCAAACAATAAAAAACCAACAACAAATATAACTTTTATATTCACAGTTTTGAATATTGAGGTTTTTTGAATGAACATGTTTTAAATGCTTATATAAGTTGAAATTGCCTCTCCATAACTTCGTTTCCTACAAGACATGAATTCTCAAATACTGAATTCTCCCTTCTCATATTTCCAAAGAATTTAAAGGCAAATGACACCGAAACCTCATCATAATCTCGAACCATGCCACGTCAATAGGACCTGCCTCTTCTCGTCCCATCCACCTTCTTGCTACAAAATCATCAATGTTTAGCTTCCATCACTGCTATTGCTGTTACAATCGCTGAGATCAGGTTGCTGGAATTTCTTGACGTTGTAAGGACGAGCAAATTCTTTGCTCTTCCTTCTGAGTTTCGGGGATTTACAAGCGTTTTTGAGAACCTTCGGGAGTTCGTTTACATGGTGAATGACAAAATCTGGTTGCGGTTCATATTTGTTTGTCTCATCGTATGAGTGCAAGGGAACCCATACTGTTCCTCCTAGTTTTGCCTTTATTCCTCCCAAGATGTCCGTTTCCAGTTTGTCCCCCACCATCAAAGCGTTTTCCGTCTTGACTCCCAGATAATCGCAAGCAGTCTTGAATATTTTCTCGTTGGGTTTCTCCCATGGTAGATCGCCGGACACCAAGATGACGTCGAAGAGGACCTTGAGACCGAGTTTCTCGACTTTCTCCCATTGGGACGTAGATGGACCATTGGTTATCAAACCAACCAAATACGACTTCCTCAGCTTCTTCAACAACTCGAAAGTGTCTTGTGATATTTGAAGGAAATGATATCTCAGGTACAGCCAGCGTGCGTACACAGATTCTAGAATAACGACAAACTATGGATTAGTATATTTTCAGTCTGAACCCTTCCACCCATAGATTGATAGGTTGTTGTCTCCCTTGAACTCTGAAAGTCAGATTAGAAGTGGAGAATAACGTAAATAAATTTCAGAGTATTCACACAAGTGCTAGTTGTTACCTTCTGAAATTCATTCGAATCTAATCAATCTATGAATAGTGCTTTTTGTAATGTTTCTGGAATGTGACTCGACTCACAACACTCCATTTTGAAGAATGGCAGAAGTAAATTTTCTGAAATACATAAATAATTATAGGTTTTCCAAAACAGGTGAATACAATGACTTAAAACTTAATGCGATATGGTTATTCAGCAGGTTATTATGAATTCACATGCCATAAGGAAAATAATCAGATCCATTGGGAAAAATTGAGAAATTGAATGGAGAAAAAACGGTAGATTCCAATTCGAATCTGAAAATGCCTACACATAATAATTCTTAGTATACAGGGTGAGTCTTTGACCAATGGGTTGATTTTAGCCATAGATTCTTGACGTCAAAAGAAACATATTATTCCTACAACATTTTTCCAAATTTGGCCCCGTTCATAAGGGATAGGGTGTTGGAATTTCATAAAAAAATTGCAGAAAAAATTGTAGAAGGTTTTTGATAACAGTCATGCATATTTTGGCATCAATTATTCGATTTCTTGTGGGTTTCTCACTACTACTGTACAGATTGGTTAAATTGAATGAAAAGCAAATATTACTTGAACTAAAGGTCCGTATCTAGTACTTCTTAAAATCATTAGTCTTTTTTGCAGATAAAATCATTCGTCATCTCTTCCTAAATTCCACCATTTTTGAGATATTTGAAGTTGAAAGGAATTAAATCGATATAATCATCTGATGAAACATAAGTGAGTGAATCATTTATTAGAGGTAAAATAATGTTTTTGAACAATTCAGGTTCAATAGTGGATTCTATGAAAGGTAATTTTCATTCAAACTAAACTGGACTACAGAGGGGTATTTGCCCAATATGAAAACTTAAAATGATTATAACTTTTTAACGCAGCTGAATATGGAAAAACGGTATGGGAAAAAAGTGGAAAGTTGGATCTCAAGAACCTGTGGTTAAAATTAACGCAGTGGTCAAAGACTCACCCTGTATATAACCCAATAAACCTCAAAATAAAATAAGCCAGCGCTGTTGCAAACACTTATAAGGAATCTGTGATCCATTTATTTATAGTATTAAAAAAGTAATGAAATGAAAAAAAGTAATTTTCATCTTTCAATTTCGACAAAGCCTTCATTTCAATGATATAATTTTCTTCAAATTATATCAAGTGATTTGAAATGTATTTCAGTAAAATAGATATCCAATGACGTTATTAGGAAGGCCATATCTCTGTAGGACGCTAGAAAAAAATTATGGCAACCTGTAATCTTATTTTTTTATGTTTTATCTGAATCCGAGAGGTTTCCCACATTTTCCTAGACAACCTGAGGGGATTATGTCGAGAATTAACTAGAGTTTGATCGAAATATATGCGTTTTCACGATTTTTATGAGTGTGTCGTTTACATATGATCCCTAGTATATTACAATAACCACAACTGTCAATTTTGACCACCGAATCTTTACTCGGTCACCAATCTGTCAATCACATTTCAATCAATATCATTATAATGTCATCTGAACCAAATTTATTCAAAATTCTCAGTGAATGTAAACTTCTAACATGCTTTTAAAGGTGGTTACATTGACCGGCGAAGAAAAAATGATAGACGTGGAACCATCAGATAAAATACTCAATGTAAAACAGAAACTGGAAGAGAAAGAAGGCATTCCTCCAGATCAACAAAGACTTATTTACCAAGGAAAGCAACTTAAAGATGATAAATCGGTCAGTTGTTACAAATTGAAAGCAGGTACCGTTTTACATCTCGTCATAGCACTCAGAGGTGGATTAAAAATGTATCAAATAAAATGAATGGTTAACAACTTTCTATGAAATGATAAAAATTGAGTTTTTCTTGCCATATCCTTCAATCATTGACGACGTCCATCTCTACGTGGGAACGATACTCACCACAATATTTTTGATAGTTTGGATGCAAAGCTTGATACCATATTTTTTGTCGCCATACATGAAGGTCCATTGATGGATGCTCAGGGCACTTTCGAAATTCATGTAAAAATTGTTTGCAACATAGTATCGCATGTTCTTCAGGTACACCGTATTCTTCAAACAATATCTTTGAAACCTGGAAGAAAATAAAGATTTTGTTTATTTTTTAATACAGTTTCGCTACAAATTGAGTCCCACTTCTGTTAAAGGAAATTCAAGAACATGAAAAAGCAAACTGAACGCATAAAAATAAATATTCAAACATTTAAATAATCATAGACTTCATAGTCAGGTGCTTCGAAGCGCTTATTCTATGATCCGTACCATTTATAGATGTATCAGAAAATAACGAGACTGGTGCTATAGCAAAGGGTGATTCATTTAGAGGTACTTTTTTTTAATAAAAGAAAATTAATAAAAACAATTTTATTTTTAAATCTTTATAAACAAATAAAAGAACCATTATTTACAATTATTTTTTGAAGATAACTTCTTTCAAATGCTTGTTCTAGTAGAATAGTACAAAATGGTCTCATTCGATTGGGTTTGACTTCCTGATGAAGAATACAGGTTCAAACTGGTGGAAAATTAATCGAAATGGTACATTTACGGTGAAATAATACATCTACGTTGTCAAAATTTAGAAATACACTGACGTGGGTTTCTAGCTTCGAACAATACTATGAGTAGTTATTCTTAATTTGAAATATAGGTTCGTTAATTACTCATGGCTATTGTATTTGTATCACACACCTTATGTCAGTGCTTTTCTGAATTTTTTATTAATTATATCAATCACTAATCAACGTATGACCCTGTTACATAACCTAGTTTCTTGACATTGGTTCATTTCAATAACAAATCGTATATTTGTTTGGATATCCTAGAAAAGAATGAGTAGTTTTTGCCTAATTGAAGAATGTAATATCAGGAAGGAAATAACAGAAAAAATTGTTTTCTACTTCAATATCCACAAATCGCTCGTTTCTTGTGCATGTTCCTAGTATTATGAATCGCTTCAAACTCCATTTCTTCAACGGTTCCGTAGTGTAGTGGTTATCACGTCTGCTTCACACGCAGAAGGTCCCCGGTTCGATCCCGGGCGGAACCAAAAATTTTTTTCGCAGATAGCATTTCAGAATATTTAACAACTTAGACTATATAAGACTTGTAGTCTAAGTTTAAAATTCAATTATACATATCGACCAATTCTGTAGCAACAAAGGATTTTTTTCCACAGACTCGAAATAAAGGTAAAAGAAAATAAACATGCATTAATTGAGCTTCTTCCTAGTAGAACAGCGTCTTACAGGTTTGCCAAATGTCTATAATTTTGGAATAAAGTTGAAAGAAAGGGTTCGGGCTAGAAAAATTTAAATTGCCTGTTAAATTAACTCTTTTTGGAAATGTTCGATAGCTACTGAGATATTTGTCGGATCTCAACAAAAACGTGCATACAGGGTGTCCCGTAACTCAACGTCAAGCGGTTGCTGGGCGATATGCTAGGTTATACCAGTTCTAGCGAATATTAAAAAAATTCTATGTCACTTGGTTACGTGGTAATAGGTATATTTTTGTAGTTGATGACGAGATATTGTTGATGATGGAGCTCGTTTTGAATGATGGTTTGGGCTATTACCATCATCTGTTGTGGATGTAATGATTTCCGACGTTTCGATAGACATCTTCTATCTTTATCAAGGAGAAAAGTAAGAAACCTTTTGGAAATTATCAATTTTCAAAAAGTCAATATGACAGAAGTCATTACATCCACAACAGATGATGGTAATAGCCCAAACAATTATATTTTTGTAGTCACAAATTTTCCAATTTTGCAGTGATTTTTTTAAACCTCTTCGGCGCTTGATTTCTTGAAAGACAACTGGCAAACAAATGGTTGTGTACCACTCAGAATTGACTGTCTACGTTATTCTAGTGGTACGATTGCGACATGTCCAATTTTTCTGAAAAAACAGGTGACTATTTACTTGGAAGTGCGCGAGCAACTTTTGTTGGATTTGGCTCATCTTGAAACATCCATACAGTTGACAGCTGTTTATTTTCGCGCTTATACGCTCAAATTCACAATTCATCACCTGTGACGATGTCATAGATGGGCTTCGAAGCACCGCTATCGTATTTTTGGAGCATTTTTTCGACCAATCGACACGAGCCTTGTTTTGAGCGATTGACAAACTGTGTAGGATCCAACGCGAACACATTTTCATGACGGTCAAATATTCATGCAATATTCAATGTATGCTGGTTTTATTGTTTATTACTTTTCAGCGCACTAAAAATGGTACGTAAGTGTGAAAGTTGTAGTCAAGACAGGAATTTCAATCCGAATTTATCGTTCCATAGAGAAGTGTATTGTTAGAACCGAAGTATTTGGTTATTTAAATGTTTAGTACTGTAGAAAGTTTCAATAGGGAAGTTTTCAATGAGATTATTATAAAAAAAATGAGGTTTTCTTGAATTAAGATTCCCAGATGACGATGAAAAAAAAAATTTGGGCTTCGCTGTTGGGATGGTCAAGTATATGTCATAAGAAAGCAATTTTCATTTGTTCAGATCATTTCGACCCTGAAGATATTTTGACCCGAGTAAATGGAAAAAGATTTTATGCGGTGAGGTTTCACAAGAGACTTTCGATGAGGGAGTCAAAACAAATCGACATTTTACAAAGGAACGCTTTGTCTATCTTATATAGTATAAGGTCCAATCCCGAAATATAAAAGGTAACCCTCGTATAGATCTTTTATCAATATTCAAAGGTCAACTGGTTGTTCAGATCAGAATGAGACAGTAACTACAATTTCTGTCCTATTCTAAATGGCACTCCGTGTTGGAAAGATTGAGCTTTTACCATTACTTATCATTGTTATTAAAATAACGACATTATATATCGTCTTCAATCGTCAAAAACCAGATATCAACTTCTTTACGAATTCACCACGTATAAATTAGAAAGACGTTCTGATTAATCACAAAGATATACGAGAGTGAAATATCACTATTAGAGTTTAATATAGACCAGGAAGATTCTATTTAGGAAATTCTTAATTTAGCATATGTCTGTATACGATATCAACAAGAACATTCTCATCCAAGCGAACATGTTGAAGTGGGAAGTAGGAACACCTACATTGCAAGGCCTGAAATATATATTCTGGCATCAAAATTCATGTAAAAATCAGATATGAAAATATTGTCTGCAGAATATAATGCGAATTCAAAAATATACTAACCATTGAAATGAAATTATAGGTGCTTTTAAGCTGAGTGATACGATTTTAACACGAATTTATGGAAATATTGAAATCGTATCTATATAAATACAAGATTTTGTCAATATCTCCACACTTATGGAAAAACGCCTAGGGTATCATAAATGATTTAAAAATATAGATCCGACGTTCATATACAGTGAGGAAACCACTTATAGAATAAAATTCTTCATGTACTTATTTCAAAAAATTGTAAGAAATGATGAAATATACATATCCCTTTGTATTGAAATTTTCTGTGTGCTCTCTAAATCGACATATCTATGACTGAACTCGATCCATAGAAAACCATTATTCAAGTTTACACAAGTATTCCAATCAAAGAGAAAGAATTATTATTCTATACTCTGCCATTCCAATAGGGCTTTCCAACCTGCTGTCACGATCAGCTGTTTAATGGCCGCTGTAGGAAAAACAAAGCCTTTGTTTACAAGTAAATAGTTGTGTTATTTGTAAAAATTAGTGAAATACTTTATTGTTTTTTATACAAAATGCCTAATTTTTGTTGTATTGTTGGCTGTGGAAGTGTAGGGACCCGTGACAGTGTTAGATTTTTCCGAATTCCTGCTATTTTGAACTTTAAGCATAAGATTGAAATGAACAAACTGTCGGTTTTAAGACGAGATCGTTGGATAAATGCTATACATCGAAGTGATCTGACACTCACAAAGCTCAAATACTCATTAGTATGCTCAAAGCATTTTATTTCAGGTAAAAACTTGATTGTTTGACTGTTTATATGCACTGAAAGCTTAATTTATTTAAGGAGCTCCAGCAGATCTAATGGACATGTTAAACCCAGACTGGGTTCCCTCACTGAATTTGGAATATGAAAAACATGGTAGTATATGTTCAGAAGATGCTGAAAAAGCTTAATCGTTTTAAGCGAAGAAAGACCAGAGATATGTTAAAAGATGAGGTAAGGCATTGAATCATTGCATGAATCGAGTAGTGCTAAGGTAAAATAATATGGTTGAAATAAAAGTGTTACCATTGTATATTATAGTATATTACTATAATAATTCTAATCATTTAATCTCTTGTCTTCTGTCCGTAATCAAATTTTCAGAGGTAATTGGGCAGTGTTTATGTATTAATCAATTTGTATTGATAGTTTTTAAATGAATAGGTACATTGTGCTAGCAATAACCAACCTTCAACATTTTGTGAAGAAGATACTTTGAAAGCATTGCCTGATGAAGATTTGAATTCGAGAGCTGTTCAGACAGATATCGATAGTGAAGAGATGATAGGATTGCAACTCTTGAGAAGTCGGCAGCATTATTTGGAAACGAGGTTCATTAAAACATCCTTCACGATGGAAAGTTTCAAAAGTGATGATACTTGTACAAAGTATTATACAGGACTGTTGTCCCGATGTCTCTTTTGAGCACACAAGATGAGCAACCGATTTTGGATGAAATTGTTCATGTTTCATGTGCTTTGAATAATTTATGCCCATCAGTTGTTCCTTTATAAATAAAAACATTTCAATAAATTATGTAGTTTCTTTATGAGATATATCTTCATCAAAATAGTCACAATTAATTAGCATTCAGGTCTTATATTAAAGAACAATGATAAAGAATTACTACTTACTATAAAAAAAAATATTTATTTTGCACTCATTCCAAGATAAATATAACTAGAATTTTTATAACAGCATTATTGAAGAAATTATAACGATAAATGATCTGGGGTTGTATTCTCTAAATAATGTGCTGCAACATCAGGATGCTCTTGCTGAAGTTTATGGAAATATTCACTTATTTTACGTATAACAACAGAAATTGTATACGTTAGAAGTCAGAGTATTAAGCACTCCATTTCAAATAATTCGCTTTATAAATTATCTATTCAACAATCGTCCACTATTCTTTAACAATCATTTCACCGAAAGAACAAACTTCGAAAGGAATATGCGATCGTTTTATCTTAAATCTTTCATTACAAAAATGATAAAACAACACAGCGTTCAATGAAAACAAACGTTTGTTTTTCCTACAGCGGCCATTTTGACACATTTGAGGTTAGAACGTTGGAAAGCCCTATTGTTTCGCTGGAGTTTTTATATAAATAATTTGAAATTCCATAAACGCAGATAAATCAGAATCTAAACAAGATAGGTATAGGAAAATATAGAGAAAAATTGTAATGGATTGTTCTTTTCTGAAAATAAAAAAACACTGGGTATCTGATAAATATAAAAAATCAAAATGAATTCAATTATTTATGGAGAATCATATAAAATATAAATACGAGGTGACTCATTTTGAATAACAAAGCTGTTGCCAAATTTCCATATATCAAGCAACACTGGAAATTATTCCTAGAATGTACCTTAGATAATCTAATATTGATCTACAAAATTTGAAATATTTTGAAGGCATAGTTTCCATAATATTTTAATAAGCCACTCACCTTGGGACACTAGATGGTATATTAAAACCATGTGAGTCTAAGATACAGGTACCTACGGTATTTCAAAGGTCAGGGGCGCCAGCCCCTCGGGCTTCGCCTCTACATGTTAACATGTGATTTAAAGCAGGAGAGTAGGAATAAGAAAATCTTTTGAGTTTAGCTTTCTATAAAACTATCTAAGATGAATTTCAAACGTACCAATTTTGTGCATCATTTTATTTGTTTCAAAACAAATTAAAACTTCGTGGTTCGTTAAAAAATTTCGATGAATATTAAATCTTCAACAATCAGGTGAATCAAACACACACCATTATTGTTTCGAGAAAAAAAAACTATATATAATGTTATTAATCATTTAATAAAAACAGGTAATAAGTTCTCAGGTGAGTTTACAAAACTAGCTCTTATGAATAATCACAAACTAATTGTATCGTGCAAATACATTTTCAACACATGGTAAATACAGTTATCAAATTTTTTCAGCCTTACAAAAATATAATTTCACAATCTACAGTTACAATTAATCGCCAAATAATTTTTTTCCAAATTCCATAAGCCTATGTTTTTGACAAACTTTCAGAGCATCTGCTTTCTTAAGGACACTCACAACGGATTCATTTGCATCAACCAAATGACATAAGAAATCTTCGAATGCCAATTTCACATTCGATGGTAAAGAACCGACTTTCACTTCTTTCAACAAGTTCACAATTCCTTCCGCCCAACCACTTTCAATAGCAAACTCTGATATCCACGGAATCAACGAGATCACACCTGACATCGTCTGCATACCCAAGAACCATAATTCTGCCAATTCCATCCAATTTTCTTTGTATGACATTGCAACAACTAACGCAGTAGGATCGTTGCTCTCATCGATAGTATAAGCATCCCATAAAAATCTAATTGTTGCTTGGATGTACCTACAGATGGAGAAATCATTCTTCTTCACCTTATTACTCATCTGTTTCAGAAGCAACAACCCTAAAACAGCTAGATTACCGTGTAAAACCAAATTCTCAGGAATATCTTTGAGTTCAGGCAAGTTTTCGAAAATGAATTTCATCAAATTGTTGAAATCTGGTGAATCATCGACGAACTTTGCTTCAAGAACTGTTAAATTCATGAAAACGTTACATGTACTTATCATTGCTATTCGAGAATCTTTCATATCTTCTAATAATTCTTGAGATAACTCTAATTTGGGTTGTGCCAATACTTTCAACCTTTCTGATCGTGGAACTGGTGGACGTTTGTAATGGACTATCGTCCAGTGGAATTCGATGAATTCGAATAAAACTTGATGTTCATTTTGTTTGAGAATAATCTTTCTAGATGCATCTTCGACAGCTAGATGGCAAAGAGCTGGCATAAGAACTCTAAGAATGTCAACTTTACCAAGAGGATCTTGAGATTCTTCGAGATTTCCTGATTTCTCTGCGATTTTCCTAGACCTATAAGCGTTGAATGTTTCATTTGCAGTTTCAAGAATGAAAGGTAACAATTGGTAAACTTGTGTTCTCATTGCGGTAGTTTCTTGAGCCAACCATGAAGCTAAAACTCTTATGGTGGCACATACGAACAGTTTTTCTTCACCTGCAGGTTTGTTTTTATCATTCGATATCTTTATAAGAAAATTTATAACAGCGGTAAAAGCACCTTTCAAACCTGTGTATAAAGTTTGTTTTTCTTTTTGATCTAGGTCCAATTGATCGGTTGCGATATAAGCCATTGATAACTCAAGTATAATGTAACAAGCTGTTATTAGTTGACTATGAGAATTTGCAGCTTTTAACGATTTACCATCGAGTTGCATTCGAACCTCCACTGCAGCCAATTGTATCAATAATAAGAAAAACTGTTTACATTTTTCTTCTTCTTGTAAAACCCATTCAACTCCTAATATATCAATAACATTAGCAGCCAATATTAAAGCAGGATTTCTTTGCTGTGCACCTATTTTACTTTGAAGGATATCACTTAATCCTTTATGTAAACTCTGCGGCCAAGTTTCACCAATATACGAATCCCTCATGTCTCCTCTAGGACAATTAAACATGAGAGTATTTAAAATTTCACACAACTCAAATTTTCGTTTGTCTTGATCTGTTTCGAAATCAAAAGATATTTTGTTCATGAGGGTATGAAACGCTTTAGTGTTATTCTCCCAACTTTTTGTTCCTTTACGGGATATTAGTAATGCCAATACTTGTAGAGCTTCGTCTGATTGAAAACTTCCTTGGTAATAAATTTCACTCATTTTGGTAACTCCATCAGCATTGATTAAAGAATCTTGACCAGCAGGAAAAGAAGCGATACCTTTCAAGCAATTGTATGCTTCTCCCACTGCCATCAAGTTATCATCATAATCGCTGTTATCTGACTGTTTGACGATGTCCAGAAATATCGGGACATTTTCAAGAACTTCAGGGAGACAAGCCAATTCTTCTTCATTGCAGAACACCGTTAATATCGAAAGAGCTATGGATTTGTAGATTGATGGTGGACAATCCACTGGAACATCAGTGGTTACAAGTAATCTCTTAAGGAAGTCGAAGCCTATAGCGTTGAAGATGGCTTTCTTAGCAGCTAAGTTACAATCCCTTCCTTTAACTAATTTGGTAACCATAAACAATGCAGCAAACTTTTGTGTATCACTGGAGGAGTTTTGTAACAAGGCACAGCATTTTTTCACTGCGTCGGATACTTGCCCCGACATTCTCTTTTTTATTTTGATTCAATTCACCAAATACTCCTCAATATTCCACTCATTCAAACTGAACAACGTGCCTTACCACTGTATACTGAGTTCGTTGGAATAAGGGAACTTTTATATTTAGAATGAGTTACATTCTGTGAGATTTCTAATTTCAGTCATTTCCAGCGTCTCAAATCACTGGATTATATTTAGAACGAGTCATCGACTCTTTCAGATTGAGATTTGAATTCGTACAAGCAAAACGCAGACTTAGCAACAAACAAACAGTTAACCTTATTGTTACGTTAACTTTCTGATGATCAGAATGAAATTAAAATATGTCAAAAACAGCTGATGCGACAGAGACGTAGCGTAATGATTTTCTATTCCTTTTACCAATTTGCGAAATAGAAAAAGGTTGTAAGATGTAGGAAGATTAGAAAATATACATTGAATTATTCAATTTCCACTTACTTGATTGCAAGCCAATTTATCAGCTTGTCTCGTTGCGATAATGGTATTATCTAGGTCGAATAAAATAGCTTGAATTCCTGATCTAACATTTTGTTTTGTTTCCATATCAAAATATCGGGGATCCTGAGATAGTAATAAGTTTTATCATGAAAAAGGAAAACACTTAAACTGAATGATTCAATTCCGTGAATATCAAAAATAGGAATTGGGAATTTAATAATATCACCTCACATCTGTGCGCGCACTCGAATTATTGTGGATTTTCCACGATGTGGTACCAGCTCTGGTACAGCGCTGACGTTTAAACTAATGACGCAAGCCATCATTTGCATTGCGTGATACCATTATTAGTTATTAATGATAATATTAGCTATATTGATGTCTGTGATGTGATTATAAGCACAAATATTGATTAAAAATGGCCTCTCTTCCATTCGGGGAAGATGAGAATCATTTATAATATACCGTACAAATTATAACAAGAAAATCTTCATTCCGATCTCAAGGTAGTATAAATTTCAGTAGTTTTATTAATTAGGTTCCTGTTTTCAGCAAGATAGTGATGTGGTGAAAAACCAAAAAACAGAAAAACCCCAGGCAATGATCAGATAAGCGATGAATTGATTGAGTATGGGGATGGAGCGCTACCGCAAGAAATGAAAACCCTAGAAAAATATTAAAAACTGAATTGATGTGGCTGTTTAATTAGTTACTCAATTATTTTTGCAAATTTAATTATAATTTGTTGTAAAAAAGTAATAATAATAATAAATAAAATGAGACATCACCATCATTAACCAAGTGATGTGCTCCGATTATCTCTGAGTCAGAATCCATAATGGTGGTATAATATCAAAGAAGTGAGACATCAAGTCAACAAAGTCGCCAGTATATTGCAGAACCTCAAAATGGTAATTTGGAAGAACAAAGATCTGAGCATCTCTCAGCAAAAGACAGTTGAGAACAACAGAAATGAAAACTTTCCGAGTCATATCTCATTACACATCATGGAACAGACAGACAAATACTCATATCAGAAAAAATACGGGGTTGGGGATGTGGTAAGGTAGATGAGAGTAAGAGGAGAGCATGCAATCAACATGTCAATAGGATGATAGATATATAATCAGCCAAAATAGCACGAAATGGCAAGAACAGCGTACTACAATCTTGACCTAAAAATGTTTCTCTATTTCAGTGTCGTAATGAGTTCATTACAGTACTAAAAACAGTGCTGAAATGAACTCATTAAATCATTGTTTTTAGTTATATTTTTCGTTTTGTGGTTAACATCACTGACATTCTAACCTCTCGAATGTCAACAAGCGTCGATTGCATGTCAATTGTCAATATCAAACCATGTAGAGATTTGAATGCATTTTTCAAATTCTATAATCTGTCAATGTTCGTATCAGTCACACCAACTGCGAAAATAAAATACAAAAGACACTAGGAGGTACAATCTAAATTTTTCGTTGAATTCCAATAAATTTCTCACAATTCTTGACCGAAATAGAGAAAATATCGTCTAATACTCGTTGCAGAAGACAATTCCAACACTCATGAGTTCAAAAACTCACTCCTTCGTCGCTCGTTTTCGAATTTCGCATTCGTGTAGAAATAGGTGCCCATTCTGCAACTTGTTTTAGAATATACTATTAGGAATTTTTTCGAAAATTCATATTTTACTTCGTAAAAAATTGGTTTGCAGTATAATCTCAGAATATGGTGAAATTTGACAATGCTGCAATAAAATTCTGCTCTATCTCTATCCCCATGAAGATTTTCTGCACGTATAATCGTAGTTTGAAATTCATGGATAGCTTCAGATGATCAATAAATCCGCTACTTCAAAATTTTTGATTTTGACAATTTTTGATCGAAATCAGGTTAAATTTGAAATTTGTTTGGAAATGATTTAAAAGGAGGTAACAAATGTGATCCCCTTCGTTGATTTAAAATATGCATTATAACGAGAATATAGGGGCTACCACTGCTGAAATTGACAAAACATGTATTTATTTTTAATTAAGTAGGTATCTCAAATTCCATAATCAAACAAAAAGTATACTTGTCCTATTCTTTTGTAAATATTTACCATATTTTCTCTCAGCTTCAAATTCAAGCGTATTTATTCCAGGTGAATCAAGGTGCACAAAAATAGTGAATCCTCAAAATTAGTTTCATGAATCTAGAAGAGATGATTGAGGAACAATATGGTGTTGAGTACAGAATGGTCACAAGTTGAAGTGATCGATCTGGTGAATGACGGCTCCGGACTTGGTTTTGGTATTGTAGGAGGTAAAAGTACTGGAGTAGTTATAAAATCTATTCTTCCGGGGGGTATTGCAGACAAAGACAATCGATTGCAAAGTGGGGACCATATACTACAGATTGGCGATGTCAATCTCAGGGGTCTTGCAGCTGACCAAGTTGCTACGGTCTTGAGACAAGCAGGGCAAGACGTGAGTTAAATTTCTCTACCGCACATCAATAAATGTTAATTGCTCAATTTTTTTAGGTTAGAATGGTAGTAGCTAGACCTGTGGAACCATCATCAGCAGATTTTCACAATTTGGACTTCACAGCACCCATAGTTCCTACTAGAATCTTAACAGATCCTGAGGAATTAGATCGAACTCTCTTACAGAACGGTTATTCAGCATTCTGTAACTATGACCAAAAATATACTTGCATAGAAGACGAAGAAGAAATTCAATATAATACTTTGTTGGAGACTGAAACTTTGAACGGAATCAAGGAAGTTGAACATGAATCGAGTGTAACCATTAATAATACACGAAATCAAAACTGTGTATCTCCAGACAGCATAAAAGCTTTAACCCATGCACCTATTGATCTAGAATATACACTACCAGAAAATGAAAAATATTCAGTTGAATTGAAAAAGAATGAATATGGTTTGGGCATTACCGTAGCTGGTTACGTATGTGAAAGGGAAGATTTGAGTGGGATTTTTGTAAAGAGTTTAAGTGAATGTAGTGAAGCGTTTCAATGTGGTAAAATTCAATTGAATGATAGAATTATCGAAGTGGATGGAGAATCAATTGAATCCTGTTCAAATCATGAGGCTGTTGAAAAATTGAAAAAAACTGACGAATCTGTTAAGCTTACATTCGAAAGATTTTTGAGGGGACCAAAGTTTGAACATTTAAGAGAGGCCTTGGCAAGTCAGGAAGAGAACGATTTGAGCCCTCCGTCGCCATCAGTGACTACCTTGAGTTGGATTCCGATTGAGAACAATGAGGTAGTTTGATTTACTTTGAGCTTTATGTAACTGAGGTGTAGTAAAAAGGAAATCTGTTTTTTTTTTTTAAGTTTGGATTTAGTTTTTTTCAGTTGGCTTGGTATAAAGCTTCAACAGGTTCCTATAGATGACATTTGACAGATGACGTTTCATACTGAAAACAATGTATTGAAAAATTATTTACCAAATGGGTATTAGTTAAGAGAAAATATGTTAGAGAGAGAAAGAGATATAAACTTTATTGGTCATTATTATAATCAAACGGCTATCGACCTAAGTCGATAAGAATGTTATATTCTACGTTTTTCATTCAGCTTCTGTTCCCTAGTAGTCACAAATCAGAAATCACAGCCAAGTGGAGAAAAAAAGGGAAATTATATTATATCTACTTTGTACGAAGTACAAAAGCAGACTGACTACCAAAATAATAACCTGTGTGATATTCCCAGTCCTAACTGGTCTCCACATATTTTTTCTTTCGTTAGCACATACATAAATCATCACTTGTCTAAACACAAGTCTAAATGTTATGCCTTGTTTCATGGAAAAATAATAGATTTTCTACTACACTTTATTGTTCAGTATTTTTTTTTTTTTTTTTGAAAAATGGGTGACATTAAACTTAAATGTTTCAGTCGCCTGTGGAACCTGAGGTTGAATCGATAAGCGTTAATAGTGAGATATATGAACAAACGAATAACAATAAAGAAATTTTCATCGAAGAAAACTTTGAAGTGAATTTAGAGGATGATCTGGAAACAGCAATAAAGAAGAAATGGGAAGTTCTAGTGGATTCAGATAGTGAAATAGTTGTTGCCAATTTAACAAAACTAAAAGGTTTGGGTATTAGTTTAGAGGGCACAGTTGATGTAGAGAATGGAGTTGAATTGAGACCGCATCATTATATCAGATCGATTTTACCCGAAGGACCTGTTGGTCAAAATGGAAAACTTTCATCTGGAGATGAATTGTTAGAAGTTAATGGTCAAAAATTATTGGGTATCAGGCATGTTGAAGTTGTAAAAATACTCAAAGAACTACCTAGCACTGTACGATTGGTTTGTGCAAGGAAAAATCAAAACAGGGTCATTAACACATCTCAAGATATCGAAGGTAAGAGAACCGAGATTCGGGAAGAAAAAATTAAAAAATTATTGCATATTTAATGGTTTAAGATGTCTTAATCATCTGAAAGGAAACCAAATCTTTGAACAATATTTTAGTCACTTTCATGTCGATCATGATTTTACATTATCATTTGTACTGAAGCTGTACTGAAATTTATAACCGCAAACTTCCAGGAATACTTCGTTTTTGTAGGTCTCCATAAGTCTTTTCCAGCATTCCAACGAGTCAGCACACGAAATTTCGTTAAAAAAAAATTTGAGACAAACTCTTTGTCCAATATTTTTTTTCTATTGTAACATTCGCTGAGGACCATTGATTTCGACTGGTTTCAACAGTTGACAGACCGCGCGCACGTTTGGCACAGCAATTACTTACAGAAACATCAAATACTTAAAAATACTCAACAGGGGCAATTCAAATGAGAATTTCCTGATATTTTTATTGGTTTATTCAAGATACACATTTTTACTACACATTATATAAGGAGTTACAGGGCCAAGTGCCTATTATGGAGAACTGGATCTATTTGGAATTAGAAAATTGAGATTATGATATTGTTTGTCAAAAATTTTCAGGCCCTTGTACACCTGTGCTGTGCTTTTAAAACTGCCCAAATATTTACTCTATTATTTATTATTATGGGAATGAAGATTATTTATCATGATAGATTTTAGTTCATATTTTTTTTCATTTTCATGTACTAAGTGTGATGAATATGATCTGAAATAAAGAACTGTTTTTATTATTATTATTATATTCGGTTCTGTCTGTCCAGGAGCACGATGACTCCCAAACGTAATGATCTACAGAACTGTAAGGGTATGTTTGAAGTGACAAAAAAAACTTATTTCAAATGACTCGAATTTTTTCTTTATGCAGTTTTGTCATAATTATTAGTTCTTATTTGGATATGAATCATACTCAATTAACTATTTTTGGGTGCTTGTTAATCGTTAACACTTCTCTGACCTACAAATATTTCGCAAATGTGATATTTCAAAGTTTAAATAATTACTTGAAAGTTGTTCAATAAGAGCGCAAAGCTATCTGACATCACGTCAGTGCTTTTTATTTTTTTATGATAATAACCGATTCCTCACCTCGAATGTTGCTGTGTGCCATTCAGTATGCCCTGTATATTGCAAGAAAAAATATAATTCTGAAAATTCAATTTGCAAAAGAATCCATTAAGTTTTTTCAGTGTCTTGAAAACAATTCATCTTCAATCCATCTACGTTAGTTTATTGACAAAATTCCACATAAAAATTTATAGCTGGTAGTTCTATTGTGCAGAACCATTCCTGGAAACATTAAAATTCAAATTACTTCAACATTTGTTTCTTTTATTGAACATGTGTTCTTCGTGAAAAAAATTAAATAAACATACTCATCTCCTGTTGAATATTAATCTGCTTACATTTTCTTGAATATTTGCTTGATTGTGCAAGATACATTTTTAATGATATTTCAGCCTTTGAAGCAAGAAATATATTGGGTGGAAGTTTGAAGAATTTACTTCCACATCCTGAACAACGTCTTTTGAAGGCTCTAAGTGATACAAGTATCAATACTTCCAGTACTTTAACAGTATCTGATGATCTTAGTTTGACAAAGGAAAAATCGAGATCAATGGAGGATAATAAAATAGCTATGTGGGAAAAGGAAGTACAATATATAGAACTGACGAAAGGTGATAAAGGATTTGGGTTTTCTATTTTAGATTATCAGGATCCTTGCGATACAGAACGTACAGTAAGTAGTTTTGCTTTTTCATATAATTTTGATTAGTGTATAGTTTCGAGTTTTTAAAATCGACTTCAAAATAATTCTGTGTTAGCAAAGCATCTCAAACATTATAAAACAGAAATTTAAGTAACAAGTCTGGATAATAGGGTTTTTTTGGATGAATAGACAAAATTCTAAATGCTTTTCTAAATTTTTTTTTGCTCATGTAATTTCCAAAAGCTTATCATTAAATTATTTTTAGGTTATCGTTGTGAGAAGTATCATAAACAATGGTGTTGCTCAACAAGATGGCAGAATAACACCAGGGGACAAACTAGTTAGTGTTAACGATAAGTTGATCCTCAACGTAACATTAGACCAAGCGGTTCAAGCATTGAAAGGTACTTTGCCAGGGCCTGTAAGACTAGGATTTTGCAAACCTTTACCTAGAAGCAAAGAGGCTACAGGATTTGCTGAGAAGCCTTCTGGTTCTTAATTTGGTTTTTGAATCTGTTGAGAATACACATCTACCATTCACTTGATCTATTGGCTGTTGCCTTCATATAATGTATAACTATGAATGTGTTCCATTCATAGTAATTGAAAATATTCCGTTTTACTTACCTTCTTCGATCTGTGTTGACTGAGGAAGGAACTATTCGATAATATACAAATTCATTTCCCAGATTCAGATCATCTATTTTTCCTTGTTACTTGTGAGATACGATCAATTTCAAGCTATTCAAATATTTCATTCATCACCTTCCTGATATGTGAGTTTATCATTTGTTTCAGCATATCGAGAAACATTTAGTAACACAGTTGAAAGCAACATGCTCGCTATTGAGTGAAATATAGTAATTTTCGTTACTCTCTAATTCGACTTGAGAATTTTAAAAATAATTTATAACTCAAAAATCATTCAAGATAGATATAGCAAAGTGAAGTAGATGAAATGATGGAGAATCATAAAAAAAAATACAAATACTGGATGACCTATTTACAATGATGAAGCTGTTGCCAAATTTGCATGCAATTGGCCACACTGAAAATTTGAAAGTTTATTTGAAGTGCACCTTAGATAACCTAATATTGATCTTAAAATTCAAAATATTTTGCATATTCACTTTTCATAATAATTTAATAGACCACACACCATACAGATGTTAGGCAGAATGCAATTTTATCATCATACAGTATGTTTCGAACGGAGCTGAATCACAAAAAATAAAATGAAATAAGGTTTCATTTTATCTAAAGAATCAACGTTTAAAATTAATGTAAAAGTGGAAAATCCACCCTGTATACCTAATTCACCTAAGCAACGCCATGATGTTTCGTTATTCTTCATTATTAATCCATCTGGGATGAACTTCACTTCTTGTGTAGGACAAATTGCGAAATATTTCAGAAATTGACTACTTTGAATGAAAGATTATCACTTTTGCAACCCTCAAAACTTTATGCTCAAGAATTGAAATCCCAAAGTAATTCATGCATGCCTGCACTTGAAATTTCTCTCGAACAAAACTGAGTGACGATTTGAAAGTATGGGATAAGAAATACGAAAGCTATACTATTGCAATCTATTTAAAGTATTATTTAGAATTCGTTCAAATACTTCCTTAGCATAGATAGATATACTTAACATTCATATTGAATATACCCACTAAGATGGATGCTCAAACGAATGTTTTTCTAATTGAAGGACAATATATACGAGAAAGAACCGAAAAATGTGAGCACAATCACCTTGCCTTTTACTGACCTCTGTTAGTTATAAGTCATATAAATGCACAGAATATTGAAAACTTATTGACTCAAAATTATGGGCACAAATTTTACAAGTAACTGTGAATGTCGAGAAAATTTCTTTGATGAAAGAAATCTAGTCATGTTTAGGTTGTTATAACAGGATATAGAACTGAGTTCACTGTTGAAAACTTTAGTGAGAATTTCTTCAGAAGAGATTGCCATAATAAAACTCTGCTTATAGTGTTTTACGATATTATTAAGAACTATAACAATAAATAGATTTTTGTTCGGAAGGTTGTGAATTTCCCTAGTTTTCCCACTCTTTTGTCAAGAGACCAAATAGGTTTCTGTAGAATAATTATAGCAATAAATTTTTTTAGTGGACACTTCATACTTCTCACCGAAAATAAATTTTATGAATTGATTCATTTCTGATTATAAACAATCTGTTTCTAGATCTCAGTGTATTTACTTTAATATTTTCTTCTTACTTAATCGCCAGTTTTTTTAATTTTGTATCTCTGTTTTTAATTTTTGAATGCAATAAAATCCTGGAATTATCAATTCAAATTTCCGAAATATTTTGTATATATTTGAAATTTTTTATGCTGTTCTGTTTTTATTATGAGTGTTCCTTGTTTAAAATACTTATGAAGTTTATTATGCCTCTATAAAAAGAATTGCTTTGAATGCTTAGCTTAATTGTTTGGGAGATTTGTAATTTGTGCAACATTTTTATGTACACTTTCTTTTTATTTTTTTAATGATCTCATTGAATTATCTAGACATAAAAAATATTTACACTAATGAAAAATTTAAAAGTATCTATTTACTTCAAAATAAAAATAAATATTTACTATTGAAACTTTTAGAATGTTTTTTCATAAATTCCTACCTGTTTCGATTTCTTGGTGGTTTGAAAATTGAATAGGACTTATTGAGAATCATTTGAATATTACCAGAGCAATTAATTCGTAGAAACTGAACATCGAAAAGACTTGAACATGTACAAGAAAGAAGAACATTATAAACAATAATTACAGTGAGAAACTGGAGAATTTTAAACTTAAATAAAATAAATATTTTAGTTATATAACCTAAATTCAATTATTTCTTTATGCAGCAGCAGGCAGTTATTAATTTATGTTCCCTACAAGAATTAGCATGGAGGAAACTGCAATCTGCGTAGTAGCACTGTTGTGGAAGTTGTTCTGAAAATAAAATTGAAGTATTAATTTCCTAATTACAGTTGATTCAATTTATTGTATTAACATTTAAGAAAATCACTGACATGTCAGAGGAGTTTTAAGCAGGAAAAAGTTGAGATTTTCCATAAGGGCAGACCTAAGAAGAATTTCTGGGAGATAATTACACCGTCTAAACCCCCAACCTGCAGATCAACCATTGAATTGGAACTTAAGCCCCGCCCATCTGCCATCTTTCCAAATTTGAATTAATTCACGAGATTTTTACGAAAAACAACAATAACTGAATATGTTTGTTGATTTATTGGGAAATTCTAAATCAATTGCAGCTATGTATCTCACTTTCATGACTTCGGCTAAGGTTAAGAGAAAGAAAATAATGCATTCCTATGTTGGAATTGCAGGAAGATTATTAATTAATGAATAAAATATAACGAAATCGTGAGAATTGAGTGCCGAAACAAGGGAACCAATCTGAAACCCGGCCCTCTGTTAACGTCATTGTCTTATTAGTAATAATAGCTACTATACTTGCCAATAATGACAATTGGACCTTAAGCCCCGCCCATCTGCCATCTTATTGGTAAATTCGAATCAATTTATGAGATTTTAACGAAAAGCAGCAGAGTTTGTACCTCACTTTCATGACGTCAAGGATACAGAACAGTTGAGAGGAAGGAAATGCCGGATTCCTACGTCGAAATTTTCCCTCACAAATCGAAAAAAAGAGGATTTAGTAGTAAAATAATCAGCTACTTAATAGTGCTGATCAACCAAAAACATGACCAATTTTGATGAAACATGGGGATTCAGTACTGAAACAAAGAAAATTGCCATTTAATGAAACCGAGACCCTTTACAGACGCCACAAACACGTCAAGTTTAAATTTTTCCAAGAATTCAAATAAGGTTTTGGAAAATTTTGCTGGTGGAGTTCGAGAAAGTGATATGTTGTCTCTCCTCTGGAATTCTGGAGAAATTTCGATATGTCTCTTACCGTAAGGATTATTGGGATTGCTACAACAGCAAGAATCATGAAAGAGTTTGTCTCCACAGTAGCTAAACACAGATGGATCGCAGACTGGACATCTTCTTCTTGATGTAAAGTCGTTGTAAGGGTTGATCAATGAATTTAATCCATTGCTGAATCCAAAACCGGTCAATCCTTGCAGGGTGTTAGGATCATTGAATAGACCTGGAATAAGAAATGACAAATTAATTTGAAGCTTCACTTGGTATAGTGCAGAAAGAATTGGCGTATGAGTACAGAAAACTATTCCACCTCAATCATGCGATTCTCTTAAAATTACTCTACTAATTGTATAAAACAAAAAATCCACAAAATTGTTTTGAATGATCGAAAAGTGAAGTTGAGTGAGTTAGCTAACATCGTAAAGATATCAAAAGAACTGTGTTTTCTTTGTTTGGCCCGGCAATTTTCAATCCATGTGTTAAGTCATAGGACGTCATAAGAAGATTTCAACAATAATAGCTTTGACGATAAGATATAGTTGCTAGCAGCCAGCTTTTTCGTAATTGGGACTTAAATTAAGGTATTTCAAAGGACATGCAGTTACTGGAGGAAGATACCAATTTTTATATGATTTTCGATGGAAAAAATATATTTTGAGTTGAATTGAGCTTAGAATCAAACTGAAGGATAATTTGAACGGTTATTTTTAATGTTATATATAGGTTTGTTGATTCTTTCATATTCTCACTGTCCAAGAGTCCGGAAAAAGGCTTTAGAACAAGCTTGCAAAACTCCGGACCTCAAGTGATAATTTTTCAACATTTTTTATGAAATGTAACTGGCTTTTATTTAGAAAAAATTTCAAGGACGATATAGTTTGAGTAAATATTTCCATCATGGGGAGGAAGACATTTTTTTCTGAAAATTTTCCGCTAGTTTTTCAATTTAAAATGTTCAAACTTTTTTACACCAGGCATATTGTTCCTTAATCTGTAAATTGTAAGCTCTAGATCAAAAAATAATAAGTGGGATGAATTAATACAAATGGAACAAATTCATATTCATTTATGTTACAATCTATAGGTTCTTTATGTGAATTTTCAATCAATTACCAATAAAACAAAATAGAATAACCATTTAGCAATAAAGAATAAATTTAGAAATTTAATTATTCTTACCTGAACAGCTCACCACGATGAAGCTAAGAACTAAAATCACCTTCATTTCGTTTGATGGCAATTCGACGAACTGGTGCTAATATCGAATACCGAAGGATTGAAAGAAGTCGCGAATCTATAACTGTATTTTGAACTGCCCATCGTAGGATGTTGGATGCTAATGACATAGATTATCAGTTGGTACATTGAGAATCGAAAAGGAACATTACAATAAATAAATTCGATTTATAACTTGGAAGATATTTGAATTTAGTTGAAACAAGTAGGTTCTGAGGGAAGCTAATAATAATGTCACATTCCATTTCAGTGTCGAACAAATTATTGATTTATCAAAAATAAAACAAGTTCCAGAACAATTTTATATTAAATAATGAAAAGAAGTGGATAATTCGATGATCAATCTACTCTGTATTTATGCAAACTATTAGATTTACTTCTGAAGTTTCAGTATTTACGGTCGACCGGACATACTCAAATTTAGGCACGGATTCTTCATCATGGTGAGGTAACCAATCGTTTGCGACCATTTTCGGTTCGTTATTCGACAATTACCGACATTTGGCAAAACCATAGCTCGCTGTTCCATCAAAAACCAGCACAAAAAAAATCACGTTTGCAACGAAATAGGTAACATCAATATCTTCCCGATCGATCTACTGAAACAACTTTGTTATTTGTCAGTACTTAAACAAAATTGCAGTTTGTGTTATTTTCATCTGGTAGATGTGTTGCGGTCGCAAGCAATTATGTATCTTCTAAAGATTCTTGTTTTTCATATCTTACCATCGTGAACAAAATTTTGCCTATTTATAATAATGAGCAGTTGTAATCATTTATAGAAGAATTCGTGCTTCTTATGATCATCAACAAATGCCAGGATAGGCCCCAGGCAATTGGATTTCATCTTCAACCTTGACGTGACAAATTTGTTATATCCTGAAATATCAAGGAGTTTTGGCTTAAGGCAATATAAACTACTGGTTAAAATGTTATCATCTTTTATGTTCTGAAAAATCTCTGGAAACAATTCATAGAATCGTGTTATCTTTCCCTCTTAGATTAGGAATAAGTTAAAAAAAGAATGCATTCAATCGAAAATAAGTTATAAAAGACTATTGGTTGGCGTATTATTTTGAAATACATACGAATGGATTCCAAGTTGACAAGAGCAAGGAAAGATTTAAATTTCTATAGACAGAAGTTGGAAGTTACAAACGAAGAAAAAAACCGTTTGATTCTTCAGAAAACCCAACTGCAATCCATCGAGTTTGACCTGACAGCCCAAATAGAATCCAAACAACAAGAAAGGAAAAAACAGTTAGAAACTCTGAAAACACTCGGAGAAAAAATTAAAACTTTAAACGAATCCCGTAGGAAAGCAATTCGAGTGTTAACAAACTACAAAAAAGATATTGATTTTTTAAGATGAAGTATATGAATGAAAAAAATGAAGTCCCTGGAGATAATGGAGCTGAGATGGATTTAGATAGAGTCAGTATAGAGTACGATAATAAAATTTCCGAGATTGAAAAGAGGATTAATGAGAATAACGACGCTATAAGCAATTTGTTGCATCCTGATATTTTTTTTCTGTGAACAGAGAAAGTAGAGAATATTGGTGAATGAAATGTTGGAAAATGAATATCATTTGGCTATAATTATCTCTTCTTATAACTGTTATTTCTATGTATCTTCCATTCCTCTATCTCTAATTCATTACAATAAATAGTTGATGTATATTTTAGGAAATTTTTCTTGTGAAAATGGACACAATTACAGTTACACGAATGAAACCCATATAATTCCACTTAATATTTTTTCTACAAAGCCTGAGATGTTCTTAAGGTAAACTTAGGTGTGGTACTTAATTAAAACGTATTGAACAACCTGATTTATTCGAAAATTAGGGCAAACAATAGCACGCTGTTCTACTATTTTATTGGACTCTAACAAACTTGCCAAAACTGATTATTTTGAATTTATTTAAATACACGCATAATCGATTGATAAATAAAACTCATATTAACCTGCAAAAAATTTCGATCGTGAATAACTTCTCTAATTTATGCTTATAATAATCAATCTTCAGTTAGTAGGTAATTGATTGTTATTAGGTGGTAAAAAAATCAACCAGCACTGATTAAGCGTCTAAGCATGTCATATAAGTTTACCTCAAAATTGACCTTCGAAGCTCGGATGTCCCTCTCTTCTTGCTATTAGTATTGCTCGATTCCATTATAACAGGTTCTGTATATATGAAGAGAATTCGCTATGTTCTCAGTATAGAGAATTACTTCCTCAAGATACCTCGATGTTTCAAAATGAAAAGTAAAATACACGTGTTTGTGGCAATATGTGATCTAACAAACGTTTAACAAACATGTCTTCAACTGTGGATCTTGTAGATCAATCCACCGAGAACATATCTTCGAAAAAGGATTCATCCTGGGATACATTGATAGCAAAATTGAAGTATGTGAAGGAAGTTATTACAGTCGAACCTCTTGTAACTTCTTACTTAGTGGCTGCAGTGATATGCCTACCGGCTCTTTTAACACTCGAACTAGAAAAAACGTGTCGTGCAAATTTACGTCAGAACAAAACAGTCTGCAAAGCTATACGAGAGAGTGAATATGACAACTACACAGAAGTTAACTTAGAGATAACATTACTCTTAAATGGAATCCACTCGTGGCAAGCGCCATTACAATACATCGTTCCCCTCATTCTTGTTCTCTTCATTGGATCCTTCAGTGATAGAAGACAGATAAGAAAACCCTTTATGATTCTTCCTCTCATAGGCGAATTGCTAGCAGTTGTTGGATGCATTCTTTCAGTGATCTTCATGGAAGAATGGCCTGTGGAAGTCCAGGGATTCCTCCAAGCAGTTGTTCCATCTCTTTTTGGCGGTCCTACTATGTTGATAATGGCTGTTTTCGCATACGTTGCTGACTCAAGTAGTATAGAAATGAGAACAGTCAGAATAGCTGTGGTGCAAGCTGTACTCAATGTAGCTATACCGATTGGTCAGTTTTTGAGTGGATTCTTATTCATTCACCTCGATTATATCGGAGTTCTGCTCGTAGCAGGTGGTTTATACCTCTTTGGAATCTTCTACGGACTCTTCTTCATCAAAGAAGTAAAACAACCTAAAACTGATGGCAAGAAAAAGAACTTATTGAAGGATATTTGCGACCCAACAAATTTGCTGGATACTATCAAACTTATTTTCGTGAGAAAAAAAAATAAAGATATCTCATTATTTCATGGAATTTTGGCATTGTTTTTCGTAGTGACTGGAGTAACAAACGGTTAGCAGTCGATGAAGTTTCAAGAATTTTTTTATTGATTTTTTGTTGTAGTAAATCTGACGACCATGTTCCTGTATTTAAATAATGTTTTTCATTGGACGGGACCTGATTTCTCTCTTTACGCTACAACGAACACAGTTATTCATTTAATAGGTGAGTAGAATCTTTCTCAATTTTGGAACATTATTTCTTAATGCACTTTGTGATTTTTTCAAAATTTTTCATGATGGAAGACTTGTAAGATCATTATTTTGGCTATATTTACCATCTGTTATTGATCTTTTTCCTACCAACATTTCGATAGACATCTTATATCGTTCTCAAGGTCAGCTTCGATGGCACTAGTTTATTCATCAATACTAAAAAGGTTTAAAACATTTACTACGAGGGCCGTTCAGAAACTAACCTCCGGTTAATTGGAAAAATACACCAAGTTAAGTAAAAATATTTTAATATATACATCTTACAACTACATCTTTGCACTATTTTTTGACATACTCTCCATTACGATTGAGGTACTTATCGTATCTCTTCACAAGCTTTGAAATTCCTTCTGCATAAAAATCACCCGCTTGTCCCTTGAGCCAGCCTGTGACCGCATCTTTGAGCTTTTCGTCGTCATCAAACCGCTGGGACCCGAACCATTTCTTCGATTTTCACGAACTTTTGCATCAACTGTTTGAACGAGTTCGTCAGTTACCAATGATGGTCTACCACTCCTCTCTTCATCATGAACGTTTTCTCGTCCACTTTTAAATAAACGTACCCATTCACGGACAACTCCTTCACTCATAAATTTTGGTCCGTACACGGCACAAAGCTCACGATGAATAGCTGCTGCAGAGTATCCTTTGGCTGTAAATAACCTTATAACAGCACGCACCTCACATTTGGCGGGATTTTCTATTGCAGCACACATTTCAAACTGCCACAAAAACTAAACTAGCGCAGGTACGATGTTCACTCGACTACGGCTTGATGCCGACTGACCTGCTGAGCGCGTGAATGCACAGATGGAGCGCTACTCCCCCCCACTACCCGCACTGTGACCAATCGGAGGTTAGTTTCTGAATGGCCCTCGTATTTACAAGAACTTTGAGATGACAGAAAGTAAGTGAAATTGCGTACAATCTTTTTTTGGGAACCGTCAAGAATAACACAGCAATTAGATAACACATTTCTATTTACATTTTAATTCATATCCGACTTAAATAGAACAGAAAATAGATACCACATATCAACAGAAACATTCTAATTCTTATTTATATTAGCATTCTAGCAATTACTAATATTGACAGGCTTCAATTTCTTTGAAATACCTGGTATATTTGAATTTCTAATCTAAGACAACAAAGATTCCGTTTCACATCGATTGTTTTCTTTTGATGATTTTTGAATGATCTTGGCAATGTTAGTTTTGTTTTTAATCGAATTATCTATATATCTGTTTTCTCGTAACTCCGAAATCGACAGACTGACAGAGTCTCTGAGGATTTATGGACCGGAGACTGGTAACGCAGTTTCTACGAGATGTAGAGTGCAAGAAGGACACGCTCACTAGAAATGTTGTAAATATTTCTCTAAGTCTTAACCTTAGTTCTATTTATGTTAACTAACTAAATCAAACAAAACCTTGAAATATATGCAAGTTCCCCCTCTTCAAAAGGAGGCGTAAAAACGGTTTGACCAAATAAATGGAAAGTGCAAAACGTACAATTCTAGCCTTTTCCGAAAATACCCAGGCGGAATTCCAGCATTCGACAAAGGTTCAAATATAAAGATCTATTTCTTGGTCATCCGGTCATAAACTCATACCGAAAGTACCTCGTTGTAAATTCTATCACTTTCGAAACTAATTGGGGTACTTCGGATATTGCAGTTCCATGACCGTTATAAATCTTAACAACATCTATATATCTATATTTTCAAGCCTGCACAGGTCGCCGGGCCAAATTCGAGATTCGATTCGGTCTACTGGCACAGTACGGTCGCTGCTAACGAACCGCTTTACCGGAACGTCCCCACACATGAGGCAGACCTGCGCAGGTATACCTGTACAGTTTTCCTCTCCGGTCTACCGTAGCGCGTATGCCCTGCATTATGGTTTGGCAGTGCTTCATATCCAACCATTCCTTGAACAAATCATAAACCTTTTCATACCTTGCTTTTGATTTGCCTTGATTTTGCTGTAGGAACGGCTGCTATATTGGAAATTTTATTTATTTCATTTTTTTTGCGATTGTGATCCTAATACATTTAGTTTTTGGCTACTATTTTCATAGGAACTGTCAGTTTCTTCATATTTACTTTCCGGACTAGACCAGGAAATGCAACTTTATCAGAGAAAAAGCGTCCGTGAAGTGCTCACTTGCCGGAGAAAGAACTTATCGTAAATGCAATAACAGAAATGCTTTCTATTTGTATTGAAACAACATATTTGGAGACATGTTTCATCAACAAGAATTTGGAAAAAAAAGCTCTCGGCCAATATTCACTAAAATGGAAAGAGTACATTTAGCAACATGGAAAATAAATTGTTTATGAATTCCTTCAACATCTAAACAAGCAAGTAGAAACGATTGAATTCACAATTGAAATTGAGAAAGATCGACAACTTCCATTTAAAAAAAATCCTAAAAACCATTAAATATAGGATATCTACATTCAATTTTAACCACAAACTAAACACTAAATTGATAGTAGCAAGATGCTCCACTCAACAAAACTCAATAAACAAATGTTAAATATAGCCCAAATAATATCATTCAAATTCTAAATTGTTGGAATATCTCCCTCAATGAACAGGAAGAGAATTATGAATGTTCAACATATTTTTTTTCGCAGGTGTCGTCCTTTTTGTACCTCTATTCACCAAAGTATTCCATTTCACTGATCTGACCATTCTGATGATCACATTCCTGGACAGAATAGCTGCAACAATTGTAACGGGATCAGCAAGAACGACCTTGTTCTTGTATATTGGTAACTATGATGATTCATGTAAAATTACGATTTCGGTTATATCCACCATTTGTAGATCTATCGGTGTTTAGCTTTTATTCTTTCTTCCAAAGGACGTTTTATTTCTCAGCATCTTCCGCATTTTCATAGTATTTCATAAATGCAATTAATCGTTCTTTGGTTTTTATTATAAGGTTCAACCGCAACCGACGACACATTTCGACTAAATAACCGCACCGATATGTAGCCAAGACATCTACTAACCCAACAATTCCGTTACTCCTCCAGATCACTTCTTCGGTTTACTTATTGAAGGACCCTCATAAGCCTGTCGACCCAATTTGAAAGTTCGCTAGCTCTCTTATTTATTTTTATTATATATTATTTAATCTTCAGGTTCTTTGGTGAGTATTATATCCAACATCACAATAATCGCACTCAGATCAATGGCTACAAAATCAGTATCTGAAGAAGATTTGGGAAAGGCTCAATCACTTTTTGGCATATGCGAAGCACTTGGTATATCTGTAATGACTCCATTGATCAATATGGTATTCACCGCAACCCTCCACGACAATCCATCTGCCTTCATTTACGCTGAAACCGCTATTTACATTTTTTGTTTCTTTTCGGCAATGTGAGTATCAAAACATCGGAGCAAAATATATTTAAGAACACTAACTCTTGGCCAGGGCCAATCAGCAAGATGATTGAAGATCAGTTTTTCGCATCAGTTGAACTGACGTCCATCCAAAATTTAATCCTAAATCTTTAATTCTCATCATCTTTTTTATAAGTCACTACCTATTTAATTGTTAGGTCTTTCTAATAAATAGTAAAAGCTTCTAACACTCAAATACTTATACCTAAAAAAAATAACATTATAATTATACCTATTTTTTCAGTAACTTCTATTTGAAGGAAAATAAATTGATAACACTAAATAATTCCGAAGAACTCCCAGGAACTAAGACCAGAATCGACGAAGTGCAAGTTACACACATGTAGATGGTTTTTTTTTGTAAGATAAAAATATATATATTTTTTAATAATATTTATGTTTTCTCATGATCATTATCCACCCAGAACATTTTCTGAGTATCAGTTTTCTTTTACAATTTGCTGAGGTAAGTAACTAGCAAACTGAATTATCATTTTTGAAGTATTTAATTGATTATATGTACATATATTCACCACTTTTCCTTATACTTATTGAAAAATATCCATACTGAAGCATAAGTATTTGAACCAACATTTTAGGGTCTTCTTAGAGATAAATGAAACAACAAGTATTTCAACTTAATTCAAGATCAAAGACTTATAAAATTATTATTAGTCCATGATCAAAATTCTGCAACAAACTGCAGTAATGTCTTCTACCACAAATAAACTGCTTCAATACAGTAGTCAAGTAACTCTCCTAACCCCTATGAATGGTTTATAAGACACTTTAGGAAAAATTAAATTCACACTGTAAAATAAAATTATATATTTACAAACCATAATACAACTAAAATAAGAAATCTACAGGTTTTGTATTCTTACTATTAAATTTGATTTCATCTTCCTTATTTGTTATAAAAGTGGGTTTCTTCAGTAGAAGATTGAAGAATTTATCACTATATATGCTGGGTAAGGCTATATCATTTTGATTACACCACCTTATCGTTTCTGAATAATCTGTCACGTTTCTTCGAAAAACTAAAAAAGAAAGTTTTCATTTCCTGGTAAATTATGAGAATTCCAAAAATATAGATATGACATGTTCTACTTACAGTGATAATCTAGAAAAGCCATTGCAACTATGGTACAATGGTCTTTCATCTCCATAACATGGAAGCACTCGAGCAATCTATGAACCAAATCTGTCTTGTTTTTTCTCAGAGCGTAACTCACTAAAAATGGTATTCTGCTAGTGAGAGCTTCAATTAATTTCCTATTTGTATAAAGAAGTTCTAAGGCGAGTTGTTGGTCAGAGTATAAATCACTTATAAAGCAGGACTCCCATATGCAAATCATAAAGAAATAATCCTTATGGCAATCAATAATTTCTTTCGAAATCTTGAGCATATAAATCAATATAGCTTCGCTATTATTTTTCACTTCATTCGTAATTAGTTGTTTAAGTAAAACTCTTATATTTCTTCTCGTAAAAGGATTTGTGTTATAAATTTTGTGGAACATATCCAAACCTTTTTTAACCTGCCCTTTAGTCCAAATAGCATGAGCTTTGTAAATATCAAAATTAAAGTTAGATGGTAGACGAATATGTTTATCTGTACACAACCATTCCAAATTATCAATCAAATCTAATTCTCCATTTTGAGAACAAATGCTTAATATTTGAACAATAAAATCATTACTGGGACATATTCTTAACCTGAAACATTCCCTTAGCAATGATAAAACAGCAGCATCATTACATTCGACTAAAGCGCAATTGAATACTTCGTCAAGTTGCTGTACACTTAAATTATCTACAACCACCTTGGATGGAACATATTTTTTCTCCAAGATTACCGAACAAGATTTCAACTTCTCATTTCTCATATCCCAACCTTCTTTTTTCTTTTTCAAAAGTGCAATAGTGAAATTATCAAGGGCATCGTCCAAATCTATAGTGGAATCAGTGGAGCAGTTTTTCCCGGTATTTGATCCATTAAAATTCTTTTGCAGATGGAATATTGATGGCCATATTTTGCTAAAGATTCGAGGATAAATACATCTGCAAAGAGCCATTAACAAAAATATGTTTTACTCCCTCATTTTCAGATTTCCAAATTTATTTGCACAATATTTCAAGATATTTCCAGTTCCATGATCCAGCCTTCATATTTATTTACGATTTCAATTTGAGGTTAAGTATGTGTCAAAAATTTATTTTCTGTGCTATCTTTTGTGTGCAGTCGATGGTTGAGCAAAATGGACTACATAAATAGGTGGCACTAATGCAGCAAAAAGACTGTGAGAGAGATAAATTGTCTCTGCTTTGGCCATTGTGAAACATTATTTAAATTGTATTTTATCAAAAATAGTTTTGTGCATTCATGAAGCTCGTAACCTAACATAATAAAAAAGAAATGATACAAAAGGTCTGCGGCATGGCGCACAAGCTAAAGATGCATTGCAGAGTCCAATATATTTGTATGTATGTTGGGGTCCAAACCCCAACATACATACATGGGTAAGATTATCAAACTAAATTTATTATTTACATTGTCGACGTTTAAAATTCTTCTGGTTTTGTTCATAGAGGAAAAGCGTGCAAATTTTTTCCCAAATCTCTTTAATTTTTCGAATGCCTAATCGGAAATGATTTCAAATGAGAGGATAACATAAACCTTCAAGTTATTTGAAATATTTATTATTATGACCACACTGCGTCCATGAAAATTACAAAATACTCAAGAATTATAATATTGAAATATAAATATATAAAAGATATTGATTGCATAAGGATTAAATTTGAAACTTAAAAAATGTAACGAGAAATAACGTAGAAAATGTTCAAGCGAATAGAAATAAATACAGATTATTAATATATTGATAAACACAAACTAAAAAAACGTTAATAGTTATTCCGAGCAATTTTTCACTGAACGCCATTTGCAACTAGCAAAAATCTATTTTTAACACTTAATACGAAATGAAAATCATGTTTCATTGAAAATATTCTAAGAATGACCATTCCATAATACAGTATTTCAGTGGAATTGAAATCTAGAATTATGAATCCTCGATTCAATTAATTTACGTAGAGTGATTTTCTACTTGAATTTACTTTAAGTAGTTCTAATTTATCACAGATGTTAGCCATAAAAATTAAAATAAATAAAGATAAGATTCAAAAGAATCTGTTTTATCCAATTGATCTAATGAATGAGTGACAAGAAACTTTATTCGAAAGCTTCCAAAACACGCATACTTTGACTTCAAGTATAATTCTGCTAAAACTATAAAAAAATGAATTTCCCTATCAATTCACTAATAAATATCTTAGCGAATACAAATTGGCTGGTCAGAAAAATTGTATCACAGATTTTCATCCTCAAATGGTAAACAGGTAAACACACTTGTACCATTTTACACATTTCAATAAAACTCCTCCAGCAGACTGGAACCGCAGGATGAAGCTCGTCAAGATCTATCGAATCCTTGTAAAATGCAAGTTAAAACTCGTTCTACCGCATTTTTATCAGTGTCCGCTACAGCGTGTGTACAAACGTGTAGCATTTCTTTCATTCGAACTCTTTTTTCAACTTGTTTGGTTTTTTCCTTATCTATACGGCTAATCGCTTTTAAATTATGTATTTTTGAGGGAGCTCTCTTTTCAAGCCACTTTATAAGTTGAGATTCTTCACCGTCATCCATCTTGATTTCATCTTGGTAGAATGGAAAAGGGTTTTTCATGGTCGGCACATGGACATTTGGTGGTACTGTGATAACAATGCTGGCTTCCAATGAAGGCGAAAAAACCATAAAAAATACCTGAAATAGAATTAAATCAAAGGTTAAGAACGTCTGATACTAAAAATTAATATGCAGGGTGAGTCTTTGACCACTGCGTTAATTTTTGACCATAAATTCTTGACGTCAAAGGAAACATTTTCTCCCTTTAACATTTTTCCAAATTTGGCCCAGTTCAAAAGATATAGGCTGTTGAAATTTCATAAAAAAATGCATTTTCACGTGTTATATTGAAACGACAATATCAATTGAAATGATCTCTTGATCAGTCATGCATATTTTGCATCAATAGATTTATTCCATTTCTTGTGGATTTCTCACTGCTACTGTACAGATTGATTAAATTGCATGAAAAACAAATATCACTTGAAATAAAGGTCCGTATTTTGTACTTCCTAGTCTTTTTTGCATATAAAATCATTCATTACCTTTTTTTCCTAAATTTTTGAGATGCACTGATCAACAATTGCTAGGGATCACTTATGAACTTCTCTTCATTTGTATATTTTTCAAGTTATCTCGTGAATATCTGTACATTATATGTTCTCTACGGAAAAATTAAGATGTTTTGAGTTGATTATATCAAATTTTTCCTCACTTCATCGGCTCTTGTTCACAAAATCGATTATTATCTGTAGGCTGTTACAGGTGGAATGAAAAGCAATGTGGTATTTGTTATTAAATCTGTTTTTTTCTCTCGTTCAAACACATAAGGTTAATTGAAGAAATGAGAACAATATCAGCTTATCAGTCATGTCGAGAAGACGTTTGGCTCCTGTGCAACTGGACCAAATCATACGGTGGATACAGGAAGGTTTGTCCCAGCGAGAAAATGTACCCGGCGGTTGAATGTTTCGCAAAGTGTCGTGAGTCGGGCTTGGAATAGGTTCATCCAAAACGACTCAGTAGCTTATGTTCATGGGGAGGTCGGCAGCGCAGTACAACAGCTGCCCAAGATCGTCTTTTGATCCTCAATGTTAGGAGAAATCCCACTTACCCGGCGTCGCGGCTCAATAGATCACTGAGAGTTGCAACAGGAGTTCTAATTTAGAACCAGACTGTAAGACGACGACTACATGTTCGTGGTTTGAGAGCACGTAGGAGGGTACAACATCCCCGTTTGAATAGGGAACACCGGGTTCATCGACGGCAATGGGCTGAGGAGCACCGCAATTGGACAGTTGAAGATTGGAGCTGATGTTTATTTACGGATGAGTCTAGATTTCGTTTGGTCAATTCCGATGGACGTATTCTTGCATGGAGGGAAAGAGGTCGAAGGTATGCAGAACAGTTTATTGTACCCACAACAGCTTTTGACGGAGGTTCTATATGTGTATGAAGAGGCATTTGTTTGAACCAACGCACACAGTTGGTTGTTCCATTTTATCATTCTTTTCTCAAGTGAACCATATTATCAACTGAAAATACTCTGATATCTGACTAAATTTATAATCTTGGACCGAATATTTCGGAAATGAATTCAGAAAAAGTAAGTGATCCCTATCTATTGTTAAGCAGTGTATTTAAAGTTGAAGGGAATTAAATCGATATAATCATCTGATGAAACTTGAGTGAGTGAATAATTTCTTAGAGGGAAAAAACGTTTTTGAACAATTCAGATTCAATAGTGGATGCCGTGGAAGGTAATTTTCATTCAAACTAAACTGGAGGTGTATTTGCCCAATGTGGAAACTTAAAATGCTTATAACTTTTTAACGCTGATGAATGTGGAAAAACGATATGGGAAAAATTGTTTCTTTGGATTGCAAGAACCTATAGTTAAAAATAACGCAGTGGTCAAAGACTCACCCTGTATACATTTTCCTACAAAATAATGAGCTTCAAACTTATATTAAGTGAAATTAATTTTCCTCGGGAATTTCTTGATTTCTTTTAATTTTTAGCTTCCCATATGTAATAAGTTATAAGTGGAATTGTTATTAGTAGGTCTTGAACTTTTCCAGACGTATCAATGAAATATCAATTGTCACTGTCAAAATTTCAGTAATATTGTCATATTAGATTTAGAGGGAGATTATATATGGATAGTAAAAATTTTTATACCTAAACTTGAACCGTTTAATTTCAAGAAATTCATAAAAACTGTTTGTTGATTATTTATCATTATATATCACACTGTTCCAGAGTCTGGAAAAAGGACTTGATGTTGTTACTTTTACAGCTGTAGCATCAAGTAAAATATGAGATATGAGAATTGCCTAAATCATATCGAAATGTTATCTCATAAATTGAATTGATGATGCAATGAGTTGTTCATCTTGCTTTTATAAAAGGAAATGAACCATATAATAACATAGGAATTGACTCATTTAACACAGTAACTACGATTTTGCTTTAAACTTGCCAAATCTATTTTTAACAAAAACGAACTAAGCTATCATCAGCTTTTGTTGCACTCGCTATTCAGGATTTTTCTAAAATATTTGTCATAATGGATTATTTTTGAAAATTTGGTAGATTAATAATTAAAATTTTGTTTATTATTCATTTTTGATCTATATAAGAATATTTTAACTAAACTGAGAAAGGAACTTTTACTAATTCTACACTCACTCTCCTAATTTCGAAGGTAGAACATCCATTTCTTTTTCAAATTGAAGTTCAAAAAAGACCATAGGCACACCGATCAATTGTTTCGAATTCATGAGTTCTTCAATTTGAAAAAACATGCCGAACCTCAGCGTTTTTGCAACTACACTTCATTATAGACTCTATTTCATCATGTTTCGAATCAAATCGACTTCGGCAATTTAATTTTCTAGATTCTACAGAAATTATCATGACTATCAGTTCAAAAAATGAAGTCTCAGAAAACAAAAAACATAATAAATGAGCCTAATACTGCATATATCTAACAAATCATCGCATTTTAATCGCATCGCATCGCATTTTAATTCAAAGACACTGAAATTAGGTGAACAAATATATTTTCATAAAATTTGATTATTTCTTAAGTGTTTTTTATTGGTTTTAATCTTTTTCCGAATGACCAGATGGATAATCTTGAAAATAAATGCAATTGGTTCAACTCACCAAAAGAAAGTACATATCAAAACATTTAAAATACACACATTAACACTTGTTTCTATTAACCTAGCGTATAAGTATCGAATCAAAATCATGCACAGACTCCCGGACACTTTATTGAACTTTCAACTGTAATCTTGAACACTTGCAGGGCAATCTCCAACGTCTTCGCTCTGTTCCTAGAAAATTAAAGACCGCTTTGAACTCAGCTGTTTGTAAATAATCAACTGACGATAATAAAAATCGAAACAACAAATATTCCTTGAAAATTTGGTTGATGCACTACATGATTAAAAAACTTTGATTCAAATGCGTTTAACGAAATTACATAACATACCCAAAAGGTTTTGAAATCCAATAACCTAAATTTTACATACCTATATCTTGAATTGTGCGATAAGAATCCACAAAATTAGATTTAAAAATATTGGCGTCATTTTTTTTGAATAAGGAAAAATTGAAACTGAAAATTTTCCTCTTTCAGTTATTTTAAGCAGTCTAAATGAGTTGTGTGGTTTAGATAGACGAACCAGAACAAGGAAAGCGTTTTAATTTTTGAATAAAATGAAAATGACAACCGAAAATTTTTGTGATCATGTGAATGTGCACGATATTTTGAATATCTGAAATTTTTCCATAGTAGCCTTCTCAAAAATACTTACCTAGGACGCCCTTGTTCCAATTACCATCAATGACGTGTTTGAGTCACTATGTAAAGGGCCTTTCAACAAGAACTCTGTTCTTTAATTGTGGCCACACCAACCACATGCAACATTAACATACCTTCTGAGACCACTATTGAGAATTTGGACGCTAAATTTGAGTAGACGGGCTCGATACAGAATGAGCCAACCCCAACGTGTGTTTGACCGGGCTGTTCAACTGAAAACATCGCAGCCATGAGCCACAGTGTTGAAGAAGAACCGAATTTGTCAATTTCTCGACGTTCTCAACAACTGGGGTTATCCGAAACCCCCACATGGCGAATTTTGCATAGGTATTTGTCTTTGAAGCCGTACAAAATTCAACTAGTGTAGGAATTGAATACGATAGACCTTTCAATTGCCGCAGATTTGCTCAATTCATTCTGGAACAACCCGGTGGTTTTTCTGAAAAAATCATTTTTTCAGACGAAGCCCATTTTCACTTCTTCAGGTACGTCAACAAGCAAAATTGCCATATTTGGGCATCTGAAAATCCGCCGTAACGGTCAATGGATCACGCTATCGCAAGATGTTCACAGCTCAATTTTGGCCTATCATTGATGCCATGGATATCACTGACATGTGATTTCAACAAGACGATGCCACTTGTCACACAGCCAATGAGACGATCAATATATTGCAAACCAATTTTGCTAATCGCATAATTTTACGAAATTCAGCTGTTAAATAGGCAGCCAGATCGTGTGATTTAACACCACTGGGTTATTTTTCATGGGGCTATCCTAAGGACAGAGTCAATACGGAGCCAATCGAATCGATTGCAGCCTTTAAACTCAAAATCTGTGATGTGATAGCCGAAATAGATCCAAAATTTAACAAAAAGTGATTGAAAACTTCGAAAGACTTTACTTCTATCAGCGTGGTCGTAGTGGACATTGGCCAGATATCATTTTTCATTCACAATTATCGAACTTCTCCTCTTGTTCACGGTATATTTCATCTTTGAATTGGTATTTCAAAGTTTCGAATTATTTATGAGGCCATTTCGACAAAAGCAAAGATCATATGAATCCATTTGTCCGATGGCATGATGATACAGCGGCTTTCTTTATTGACTCCGAAATGCGGACCAATAGGAGACTCGCCTTATTATCACACAGCCAGCTTCTTCCTCACAACCGTTCAGCAGTCATGAAAGTGAGGTACATAATAGCAATTGATTTCGAATATCACGATAATGCAACAAACATATTCAGTTATAGTGTTTTTCTTTGGAATCTCATAAATCGATTCGAATTTAGCAATAAGATGGCCAATGGGCGGGGCTTAAGGACCAACTGTCATCATTGACATGATTGAGTCATTGTAGATGTGGCCATTGTTACTGATAAGACAATGGCTACAATAAGGGGGGCAAGTTTCTGACCATTATCTGGCCATTACCTTGCAAATTTCCTTGTCTTAGTACTGATTCCTCGTGTTTCCGGTATATTTTATCTTTGAATTGGCATCTTGATGTTTCAAACTCAACGATATTCCACTACAAGGAACAGCCTACAATGAGTAAAGATCCTGAAAGTTCTATGTAGAATGTGATATCCACATAAATGAAAAAAGACCAAAAAAGAAGTTGGGAACGTGTTATTTATTGAAATTTACAATCTACTTCCAAAACATCTCTAACTTTTCACATCTCTTAGATATCTAAGTATCTTACTTTGCTTAGGATTTAACAATCCTCTTTCGATCTTTGAGAGATGTGATTAGACGTTTTCTGAAACCTATATAATTGTTTGGATTGAAGAAGTCAAAAAACAGAAACTCGTGTCGGCATCTACCTACCATCAGTTCTATAACATAAATAGAACACCCTATAATCCGATAATGGTTTGATGAATACTTTGTTCAATATCCAACTTTTATTATGTCTATATTGAAAGCCGAGAGATATGAATCAGATGTTTCAACGTAATAGTTTCCTATGCAGGCAGATAACTCAATCGGCAATATTCAAAGAGATGTTACACTACTCATTCTTCGGAAAAAATGGGGTTATAGGTCATTTGATATGGTTTCTACGTATCAATTCGGACGTAAAGCATTTATTTATTGAACTAATATTTGAGTACAGGGTGTCTCTTTTGGGACTATTTTGTAGCAATATTCATCTTCAAGCTCAGAATTTTTTTCTCATTTAGTTATAGATTATGAGCTTTTCAGAACAAAAAACGTGATCCTTTAATTATTTAAAAAAATCGATCGAGTCAAACTAGAAAATGGCGGGATGGGTTGATTTGGCTCTTTGTAAGGTTTTTGTGGGCATATTAATCTGTAAAAGGTACATTAAACGATGTTAATTTCCTAAATATTTTCAATCCAGTGCTTAATCTTCCAAAAAATCACCACTAGTTTTTTATAATTCATATGATGAGAGGAAAAAACAATCGCCAGGCCCTAAAGGATATTTTTCAAGTTTCTGTAACCCACTCTTAACTTTCCGTGAGATCATTGATAACGGAGATTAAAGACGAAAGGATCCTTTTTCATTTGGAGATCGATATCTCGGCAAAAAATGAACGTATCAAGGTCTATACTGGGTGAGTCTTTGATCACTGCGTTAATTTTAACCATAGGTTCTTGAGATCAAATGGAATACTGTTTTCCTATACCGTTTTTTCATATTCAGCTGCGTCAAAAAGTTATAAGCATTTCAAGTTTTCACATTGGTCAATACTTTTATTTATCTATGGTCAATACCCCTCTGTAGTCCTGTTTAGTTTACTCAAGAACCACTGAGGCTACAGCTCATAAGGTATTCGTCGGATTTCTATAAGAATTTATGATATTTGAAGCTTATTTATATGAAGTTACAGAAGTTCATCGGATAAAATTAAGAATGAATAATCCTTTTATTTGTTTCTCATTTGTAAACGTCAGTTTCCAAAAACACAATATTAATCAAGAAAGTTTATTTTATCAATTCATTAACTTGTAAAACTGATAGTTAACTTGCAAAATTTTTACAAGTTTGTACTATTATTTACATTAGAAAATTTTGTTTTATCGTCATATATGTTGAAAATCATGGTACAATTCAGAAACTGCTGAACTCGAGGACTGCAGAACATTGGTAGGGGAGAACGGGGACAAACGTAACGGCTAGGAGTTGAACAATAACACTCCGTCCGTTTACATTTAGTTACTGCGCATTCCCGTCGCCACATGTTTGTGTCAGTGGACGTGAAGTGATTTCACCATTCAAAAGTAAGTTTTTCCATATTTATTCATTAAGTGATTGAGTACTGATTAAATCATCGTATTGATTTGAAAATTTGCACATGAGTTCTTAGTTAGATTGTGTTCAAATTGTCCTCATTGATGTTTATCCAAAACCTTCCGTTTTTGTGTGGGCATTCTTGAATTAGCAAAAACCTGGTTGGGTACAAAAGTAACACAGCACTATGTGGGCGAAAGTAACATGTTACTTTCGCCGCCTTGGTGTTACTTTTGCACCCAAATTGTTACAAGTAAGATTCCCTTACTTTTCATTTCCATGATACAATTTTATTTCAACAGAATGCCGCGACAGCGTGTAAGAAAAACTTCCCGTGGAACCACAGGCATGGAGGTATATAAAAAGGCTGCTGAAGAACACGTCAGAGATAAAAGTTCAATAAGATCCCTGGCAAAAAAATATAATGTTTGCCATGTGACATTGTCAAGGTATATAAAAAAAATTCAAGAAGGAAATACCACTGCAATAGTTGGCTACCGTTGCGTCAACCGTGTGTTCACTGTCGATGAAGAAAAGATACTTCAGGACTATTTACTTGAATGCTCCAGAGTTTATTTTGGACTAGCCCCAACTGAAGTGCGAAAGCTGGCCTATGAGTGGGCAGTAAAAAATTACAAAACATTTCCAGAAAAATGGCATTACAACCGAACAGCAGGAAAAGAATGGTTTGCTGGTTTTTTAAAACGTCATTCGACACTCTCATTGAGATGTCCTCAAGCAACAAGCCTGTCTCGAGCATCGAGCTTCAATCCATTCAATGTGAATAAGTTTTTTGATAACCTAGCCAACGTTATGGATAGGTATAAATTCGAACCAAAAGATATATGGAACATGGATCAGACAGGGGTCACTACAGTCCAAAAACCAAGCAAAATCATTGCTGAAAGAGGTATCAAACAAGTAGGTGCAGTAACATCAGCGGAACGTGGCCGATTAGTAACTGTTACTGTTGCCATCAATGCACAAGGGGGTCATATACCTCCTTTTTTTATGTTTCCATTGAAGCGGTATCAAGACCACATGATACGCAAGGGTCCTGTTGGGTCCTCTGGTGCTGGAAATGGAAGTGGATGGATGCAAGAGACAGAATTTCTACTATTCTTGGAACATTTCAAGAAACAGGCGAAACCAACTACAGAACAAAAATGCTTACTTTTGCTGGACAATCACGATCACATATATCCATTCAAGCTATTAATTTTTGTAAGAACAATGGAATAGTCCTACTTTCGTTTGCACCCCATTGTACGCACAAACTTCAACAGCTAGATAGAGCAGTTTTTGGACCATTCAAAAAGATGATCAATATAGCTACAGACAATTGGATGCGAAATAATCCTGGACGAACAATGAATATTCATTATATTCCTGGAATTGTAGGAGAGGCTTTTCCGCTCTCCGTCACAGAAAAAAATGCTATTGCTGGGTTCGCTTGCACTGGAATTAGTCCATTTAATAGGAATATATTTGATGAAGCAGATTTTGCTCCTTCATCTGTAACAGACCGTTCTTTGATAGTAAATGGAGGAACCCCTACAGATGATCTGCCTATTAGAAACGGCACAACTTCAGTCCTTGAAATTGATACATCTTCAGTCCTCGGAATTGACACACCTTCAGTCCTCGAAATTGGCACAAATAATACATCAAGTGACGTTATTAGCTCACCTGTAGCAGGACCTAGTGGAGTACAATTTAATTCACCACCAAATGCATATTCTCCTAAAGATGTGAGACCTATTCCGAGAGCAGGTCCGAGAGCAGGTCCGAGAACTGTAACTTCTAGGGGACGTAAGAAACGGAAGACAGCAATTTTGACTGATTCTCCCGAGAAGATCGCTATCGAGGAGGAATATAAGGAGAGACAGAGAGCCAAGCGAACAATTTTGAGAACTGAAATCGGTAATCACACGAAAGGGAAAGCGAAGGACAAAGGGAAAGAAAAGAAATCAAAGAAGGCAACTGAAGAAAAAGAAAATATTAAAAAAAGTATTTCATCTGATGAGGATGATTGCTTTTGCCTCGTTTGTTTGGAGCCTTTTAGCAATAGTATGCACAACGAGCAGTGGATACAGTGCATAGAGTGCAAAAATTGGTCGCATGCGGCATGCATCAACGATGATGTACATTATACATGCCAAAACAAGAATCAGAATGAGAACAACATTGTTCTCACTGAACATGATTGATACATACAGAGAGAAATCTGAGTTTGTTTTATTTTTATTGTTTATCTTTAGAAAATGTTTGATTTGAATATTATTGTTGAGAATAAATATATATTTTTGTGAAATTTATATTAGAATAAATGTTTGATTATTTCAACACTGCATTTTATATTTATTCATATAACTCTAGATTATGTTACTTTCGACCCACTCCCTGTTACTTTCGACCCACTCCCTGTTACTTTCGACCTGACCTCGGGGTCGGAAGTAACAATTTTCAATTTTTTTCCAGATCGCTATAACTCGTAATAATTGGCAGATATTGAAAAAATTCAAATACATATTAGTAGAGTATAGTTGAAATTTTTATCTAGTGAAGTTCATTTCATCCTTAATGTGATAAACAGCTAGAAACAAGAGTTAGAGTACAAAATGTTACTTTTGTACCCGGTCTCCTCTACTCTCCTTACTACCAAATTTCGTCACATCGACGACATCCAAAAATCCCAAATATTCTTACAATTTTCGCCAGCAACCACTGGTCATCAGGAGCATGTAAAAGAAATTGTTCAGCCTCTTCTTTACTTAATACCTTGGCCTTTTTTGGCGTATAACGCTCATTTTTTCGTTTCAGAAACGCTATTCCTTTTTGAAATCTGCAAATGACAACTGAACGTCATATTTTTCAATAAATTTTTTAAGGAAAACAAACCTGCGAACAGGGGCATTTTCATTCGTTTCCAAGCAGTTTTTCAGAATAGACCATTTTGCCCATAAAGTATTAGGACTGAATCTAGCTGATAGTTGATTCAAGTAGACCAACAAAATATTTTCAGTTACCCCAATCACACTATTTTTGTTTTGCCACTTTTTGAAGTCGTCGTATTCTTGCTCGTACCTTAAAGCTGATTTTGCAGGTAATAAACTTGAAGCTGCACTGCTTTTTTGGAATTTATCTAACCTTTTTACAAATGAGTAACAAATAAAATATAAAACAATACACGCAAGGTAACGGGTTTTACTGGTTCAAGGAGGTAAATGACTCGCCTGCGCCTGCGGTTATATTGTCTATTCGCCAGTAGAAACCCTCGTACCTTGCCAGTAATGTTATATACTATTTCAACTTCTACTAATGATTAATCAAGGTTTGTAAATTTTCATTGATTTTAACATAAGGCATTCTGTCTTTTAGAGAAAATTGAAAATGAATTTTTTTAATGAGGGTCAACTTCGCCTTGAGATTTCCTTCAATCAAAACATATAGATCTTGTTTTGTTTGAATATGGCAATCTCAGTTATTTTGGTTTCGAACAATGTCTGTAGATTCTAAGGATAGTACAAATGAATTTCACTGTTGAAACACAAATTCTTTATTAGTAATGGAGGTACTAGGAAAATCCAAATACAGATGACGAATAGATAATGAACATTTCCTACATGTATGACTGGCTCTTCAAGTCTAAGCAAACACTAAAACTAAATATCCTCAACAAATATGAAACATCAAGATAAATTTGACTACTAAGAGCTGTTTCTAATAATTGCGCCCAACCTATTTAACTAACACCTCCAACTACAAGTAGACAAAGATTATCGAGTTGTGGTTAATATCTGAGAGGATACTTTTTTCATTTGCAGTAGAAATATGGAGTATAATGTAGAAAAGCACTAGTTTATAATAAGATGAATTCTACAAACTAATATTTTGTAACTAATTCATACCATTGGGTTGATACAAATACAAGAATCCTTGATTAATAAGAATATTGATGGGATGAAACATTTTTAAGTCATCTAGCACCTTGATGGACAATAAATAATGAATTTGGGAAATATTTTTTTATAAAATTTCGTGAACATCATTTATCTCCAGTAATATCCATTGGACCATCCCCTATATCCATTTCCCCAGCCGTTGTACCCTCTTCCACCCCATCCATAGCTTCTATAAGTTGGGTATCCCCACGATCTACCCCAGCCCCAGATTGGTGTTCTGTAATATCCTCCCCAGAAGGTGTTAGCTGTCTCCAAGTCTTCTTTTTCAGGTTTCTCGCCTTCCTTATCAGATAGAGGGAGAATATCTGCATCTATTCTATCTATGGCTGCTGGATGATGGACTTTGCCTTCCATTTCTGGAACAACCATGTGTTCGGCTTCATTTTTCACGTCTTCTTTAACATCCGAAAGAGGTACCGCCTTTGTGGCAATTACGAAGACTGCTATACAGCAAAACAAAACCTGTAAAATATATAATTTCAATATAACAAATTCAGAAGAGCACTGACGTATAGGCAGGAGCTTTTGCGCAATTCTTGGAATTAAATCGTGAACATTTTCGTACGATTATTTTATACAACTTTCGACTTGGATTAACTCAACAACAGTACATCGATGAACTTGATTCAATTTTTGGCGATGAAGCTTCATCAAGGACCAGTGTTCACTCCAAGACGAATTTCGTGAAGATCGTCCAAAATCAGTTTTTGTTTTGAAAATCATTGGTGCTGTGCGCCAACTGATATGGCAAGATCATCATGTGAGATCTATCGTGAGATTGAGACAACCTTAGGCATTAGTTGAATCAGCATACAGTCAATCTTGCATGAGTATTTGACCTTCAAAAAAATTTGTTTGCGTTGGATCCCACACAATTTGTCAATCGCTCAAAAAAAAGCTCTTGTCGATTGGTCGAAAGGAATGCTCCAAAAATAGGATCGCGGTGCTTCCACGCACGTCTATGACCTTGTGACAGTGGATCGTGGATTTACGCGTATGAGCCAGAAAATAAATAGCACTGGACTATATGGGAGTTTAAAGATGAGCCAAATCCAACAAAAATTGCTCGCGGATCAAGAACTTTCAAGCAAATGGTTGCCAGTTTTTTCGGAAAATCTAGAGATGTCGCAATCGTACAGATTAACTTATAAACTCTGTATTTTGAATTTGTTTCTTCTTCTTGTTCTTCAAGAAATAGAATGAATATTATCACTCATATCTAAGTTTTGAGACTAAGTCATTGGGATTGATAAATTAAAACTGAGGGCTAAAGTATTCCTGCTAAAGATTAATAATTTGAGAATAGCCCTATTTTTGGCCAAATAATAATAATAATACAATTTCTGGAGTTATTTTCCAACACCTGTGTGTAATAAATAAAAGAGCAATACTAATTTGGAAAAAGTATAGGATATTCCATTTAAAACTACCAGTTGATTTATGTTTTATGTTTTATGTTTAATGAAATGACTTAATTGTCCATTCAGACGTTATTCTAAAATAAATATAATTCATGATTTCAGTTGAGTAAAATATGGGGTGTCCGGTGAAGAATGGGACAACGTTTTGGTGTTGATGAGAGATGTCTAAAGGAGTGAGAAAATGCCATTTGAAATCATCTGAGCTTCATGGTTCCTGAAATATTAGAGCTAATTCGTTGATTTCTCATATGAACATTGATAATAATAATAATAATAATTTTTATTAATCCTTTGAGACACTACATTTTGTATAGGATAAGTCAATGAATATGATAAAGAAAAGGTGAAAACAATGAAATTGAAAATGAGTCAACAAAGTATTCATCTGCTGAATAGAAACCCTTTCTCAACAGAAGCTCTTGACCTCTATCTTAAACCTTCTCAAATTCAAGGATTTCAGAGATGAAGGCAAATGGTTAAAAAACTTTATACCTCGATATAAGGGAGAGCATTCAAATTTGGAAGTTTTATGTTCAGGGAACATCATTGTTTGTAGATTTCTAGTATTATATTCATGTTGACTTGATAGTTTCAACCATTCGCCCTCATTTTCCTTGGCGTATATTAAACATTTCAGAATGTACAGGGTAACGTTAGAACATGTTTTTCCCGAAAAATTTCCCTGCATGGCTCTAACGGTATCAGATTGAATATAGCGCGTAAAATACGCTTCTATGCTACAAATACTCTTTGAAAATCAGGAATACTTCCCCACAGCAAGATATTATAAGATATATGGCTATAAACTAAACTATAATAAACATTGAGCACACAGGCAAATTCTTCATGACATTGACAATTGCATAAAATGATCTATTCAATTTCTTACATAGCGCATCATCACCTTAAATACCTATCTACATAAATTCCTAGAAATTTATTGGACTCTGATGATGTAATGTTATCAATCCCACATCCAAACGTGAATGAGCATAAATCTTTATTTTTAAGAGCAAAATGAACACATACGGTCTTTTCAACATTTACCATTAAGTTGTTAGCTCGACACCAGCTCACAAACGCACGCATAATACACTCACAGGTCTCCTGGAGCTCCCCAAGGCTCCTGCCACTACTGAAGTGTCGTCAGCAAAAAGCGTTAGAGGAAGCGACTCAAATGTGAAGGAAGATCATTTATAAACAAAATAAATAAAAGTGGTCCCAGCACGGACCCCTGAGGAACTCCAAGGCCGATACCTTGAGCTTCAGAATAACCCTTTCCAATCCTTACCGACATAGTTCTTTCAGTAAGATAACTGCGCAACCATTCGAGAAAAATGCCTCTGAAACCTAGATTATAGCACTTATCCAGTATAAATTCAAAGGACAGTGTATCAAATGCCGAAGATAAATCAAAGAACAGACTCGCCACAAGTAAGTTTTCATCGAAACATTTATAAACAGACTCGAAAAATTTAACTGCTGCCGACTGGGTTGAATGTCCACTTCTAAAGACATGTTGTGCGGGATTAATTATCTGAAATCTGTCGAGATAACTCAACATTCTAAAGAAAACTATTTTCTCAAACACTTTGGAAAAAACACTTAAAATCGATATTGGCCTATAATTAGTTATTTCATGCACGTTGCCAGCCTTAAACACCGGAAATACTATTGACTTTTTCAATAAAGAAGAAAAGAAATATCTGAAGATTCAAGACGAAAAACAGTTTTTGTGAATAACTCAGAAAATATCCTAATAACTTTAAGGCAAGGGTGTGATGCATACACTCACATTATTTTTTAACGTAGATTCAATATCTGCCATAAAAAAATGGGGTTCTAATTTGAAAAAATTGATTTTTCACGATTTTGTCATCCCTAACTTTGAAAGCGATTTTTTCACCCCCTGTATCATGAATCGCGATTTCGATTTTTAAAGTGGATACATCAATCTTACATCTTGAAAAATCCCAAAATGAAAATTTTCCATCCAAAAACCTCGAAGTTATTCTTGTTTTAGCGGAGCTCTATTTTCGATTTTTTTTTTCGAATTTTCCCGCTCAGAGAGAATTTTCCAACCAAAACTGAAAAATGTTACATCAAAATAACTTGAAATTTTCTGAGGAATCTATTTCTGCAATAAAAAAATGGTGTTGTAGTTTGAAAAACGGAAGTTGACGTCATTTCCGGAAAAACCGGAGGTGCTCATGCCTTGAAAATATTTTAGATTTCATCAGCATCGTGAAATACATGTAAGTGCTGAATTTCATGAAAATACGTTCAGTAGTTTCCCGTATAAATATGGGTGAGGTTCCTCGTGAAAGACCCTGTATATTCAAATTTATTGTGAAGTCATTTGAATTACTTTCATTTCGATAGAGTGAGTACGAAAATGTTTGAAAGAAAAATTCGAAATAAAATCAGATCCTCTTCATTAGAAAATGTGTACAGCATGATTTTCAATAAATTGAAGTAAGATTTTATCAACAATAAAATAACTAGTTTGACAAATAACTAAATGCCCTTTTCTCATTATGAATGACAACAAACCATATAATTGACATAACTGGCGACTAGATTCAAGACTAATGATGGAGATATGTACAGGATGAATGAAACTTTGGATATTACAGAAAAAATGATTCAAACTCATCTGAAAGATGGACTAAGAGACAAGAAGTTGACGGTTTTCATTTTGAACAATATGAGAAGAATTAATCATTAATTTTGTTCCTACTGAATTATCAATTAGTACTTCAGAAATACTTCGTAAATTTTCCAAATGTAAACTGCATTTTGTTTCTTTGATAGATTTTATAAAACTTTTGATTCTTTTATGATCTTTTTGCTTTACTTATTAGTAACAATCTCATGTTTCTGAAATGTTGACAAATAAATATGGATAAAGCAACAATTGAAAGATTGACATTCGAAGGGTCAAAGAAAGCAGGGAAAATTTGTGCCATTCGGGAGGACAGTTGAGTTTGAAAGTATTTTTCCTGCTCTCTCAGAATCTGAAGTCAAAAAATTGAAAACAGCATACAGTGTGTTGTTTTTTCTAATTTTCAGAAAAACTTGTTGTCGTTGTCCCATTCCTCACCACAAACCCTGTATAAACACCTTGTGAAATCTTTTGAGAAGCGTTCTTGGAAAAAGTTAACTCAGTGGAGCACCAGATATACAGAGTGAGTCTTTGACCACTGCCTTAATTTTAACCACAGATTCTTGATGTCAAAAGAAACATTTTCTTCCTATAACATTTTTCCAAATTTGGCCCCGTTCAAAAGATATAGGATGTTGAAATTTCATTAAAAAAATTCATTTTCACTTGTAATATTCAAACGACAATATCAATTGAAATGATCTCTGTAGAAGGTTTTCGATAACAGTGATGCATATTTTGGCATCTGTACTACTGTACAGATAGGTGAAATTGCACGAAAAAAAATATCACTTGAACTAAAGGTCCGTCCTTTTACTTCCTAGAATCATTAGTCTTTTTTGCACATAAAATCATTCCTCATCTTTTTTCCTAAATTCACAATTTTTGAGATATTTGAAGTTGAAAGGAATTAAATCGATATAATCAGCTGATGAAAAATGAGTGAGTGAATCACTTCTTAGGGGGAAAATTATGTTTTAAACAATTCAGATTCAAGAGTCGATGCTGTGGAAGGTAATTTTCATTCAAACTAAACTGGACTACAGGGGGGTATTTGCCCAATGTGAAAACTTAAAATGCTTTTAGCTTTTTAATGCAGCTGAATATGGAAAAAAGTGTTTCTTTTGATCTCAATAATCTATAGTTAAAATTATCTTACTGGTCAAAGACTCTCCCTTTAAAACTCAACACATCACAAGAAAAAATGTTTCTTGAAAATTCTTCAAGACTTCCAGATTTGACGCTCAACACGAAGAAAAATCACTCTATGTCTATTTACGTTGAAAAGTACGAGAAATCAGCTAATAGGAAAGGTACTTACAGATTTTCTTATCATCTTTGCGAAATACACAGGTCGTTTTGTCTGTGAATTTCCATGGGTGGAGTATATATACACTGATGAGTTTCAAGGGCTTTGACCGTGCAATCAGTGCTCCTGTCCAATAGTACCTGGCCAAGGACATGATGCGAAGAACAAGTACTGGATGCATTGATTCGTCTACGCTGATTTTTTTCATTGACCATATATGAGTCAGTAGTAAACAACAAGTTGTAGCCGTAGGTTCTGGTCACACCACTCGAGTTCATATTTATTTCACGTGAAACCCCCTCATTAGCCGTAGTTTTATCGACTATTTAATCTTTATGGACAAATTTTTAACGAATATTTTTAAAATAAGTGGTTGACTTTGAACCTGGATAAATATTATGGGACGAAAAAGAGATTTCTAATGTCTGGCTTTATACCAACTTAAATTAGATTATTTACAGGTTGTCTCAATGAATGTTTCTCAGAGTTCTTTCCTTATAAGACAACTACAATTCTGTAAAATTGATCAGGCCATAATGGAAATATTTTAAGTGATTTTTCATCAAAGTAGCATTCAACCGTTTTGTCCAAATATACCTAGGTATATTCTCGATCTTCCAAAAGAGAATAGATAGAGTTTTCGTATTTTCAGATTGGATTAATTGTTCAAATATCTCGGTCAACTTCGTTATAGGGTAATATCCGTCGAATGGTTCTGCTGTTATAAGCATCTGAAATTTAGTTTTCTCAATAACTGCTGGACTATTTATCCGTTCAATTTGTAACAGCTAAGATGTTTGAATAAGTTTTAAAAATTTTGTGGAATTCGTCGTTTCAAACAAATTCGAAAGCTCTTGTTATAATTACTTGATATCTCCTAAAATATCCGGAAGAGGTGAATGAAATATTGAACAGATATAGAGGATGTTGATATTCAGATAATCCTTGAATTTCGCCATCTCATTTTAGGAAACTATAAGTTGTTCATATAGAATGAATAAGAGTTTTGATTTCATTAGATGTGTATTTCTTTTTATGTGTATGAATTATTAATTTATAATTAAGTACATGTATCTATCCTAGGGCCACACAATACAGGTTTATCTGTGCATCAGTTTCTTAATCGTTGTGTGGTCCTTTTTGTCTAGTTTTTATTATTGGCAACTTATTATTGCAAAATTTGAGACAAATAGACAATTGATCATTATGATGATCATGATAAACAATCATTGATTTCGATCATCTATGATCATCAATGTGTCAAAAAATTTGTCGAAATGATAATGGCTCTGAAAATAGAATTGAGCATCAGATGATATTTTCATTAATTGGGCTTGAAATAGAAGTTATTTCAAAGAACAAGAACTTACTCAAAAGGAGAAATCAATTGCAAAATGACTTTCCCTGAGAAAGATATACTTTTGCTGGAATTTTCGAAAGAAGTACTTTTGGGGTGGTTATTTTGAATTCAAGATATAGGTTTGTTGAGTTTTCACATTTTTTTAGAATGGAACCTTGTATAGAAAATGCTCTACAACATTTCCAGGGAGGTTTTAGGATGAGTAGTAATTGTTCAGATCGGGTTCTCAGCCTTACAACTTTAATAGAATTAGGCTTCAATATAGGTTGAAAACAGGAGCTGATATCATTGATTTATCTTCAGCATGACGCTGTGTGAAAATATGGATTAATTTTCAAACACTATACACATCTGAAGTGTGTGAAAATGGTAAGATTAATAGAAAATATGTTATCTGATAGGAGGTATCGTGTTTTTGTTTGCAATAAGAGTAGCAATTTCAACACATTTAAAAAACGATCTTCCTCAAGGATCAGTTCTAGCTCCTTTACTTTCAATTTAAATCTCAATGATTTACCCACGACATCATCTCAGAAATTTGTTTATACTGATGACATTACTATTGCTTACCAACATTCGGATTTCCATACTCTGGAGAACATACTATCATCTGATTTGGAAATTTTAAAGAATTATTTTATTAAGTGGCGATTATGTCCAAATCCCAACAAAACAGAGGTATCTTGTTTTCATCTGAATAATCATGAAAAATATAGGAAATTAGCTGCAACTTTCAATGATTCTTCCATCGAACATAATTTCTATCCTAAATACTTAGGAGTTAAATTAGATTCATATCTCAATATAATATACCAACACACAGAGAAACAACAATTGGAACATTCGCTGATGGATACTACTGTACTAGCAATCCACGAAGACTCAACTATAGCTTCACAAATGATTCAGAACCATCTCCTCGAAATCCAAAAATGGACAAACAAGTGGAGGATAAAAATCAACGAGGCAAAATCAGTGCAGATTAATTTCTCTCTTTGTAGGGAACAAAGTCCTAGAACACAATAATCAGCTACCTGAATCCACCAAATCAAAATAATCATAGGAAAACAAACTCCTTATATATAAAACCATCATTGAACTCATTTAGACCTATGGAATTGAGCTCTGGGGATGCTCAAGTAAATCCAATGTTGCCATAATACAAAGACGCCAATCAAAAATTTAAAGTTTGTTAGCAAACGCACCCTGGTACGTCACAAATTAAACACTCCATACAGATCTAAAGATCCCATACGTGAGAGAAGTCATCCAGAAGAGAAGTAACAGACATCACGCAAAACTTGAAAGTCCCAAGTACCAGAAGATTGAAGAGAAACTGGCCAGCAGATCTAAAAGATTCCTGCGTACTTATCAATGGATAAGACCTCATAACGCCACTCAGGAGCTTTTAGCTTTGAACCAGCAAACAGGTCCATAGAATAAATAAATCTGATTGCTTGTATAATGTACTATTAAAAAAAAATATCTCAATTACAAGGCTCCTTTAGATGATCTGAGCCTAAAACTGAAAACTAGGAGAAACATTCTACAGGAATTAGCTGGATCATCTTGTGGTGCTGATGCTTCCACTCTTCGCACAGCATCTCTAGCCTTAGTCTTTTCTGCAGCTGAGTATTGTTGTTCTGTTTGGTTTAATAGTGCACATACACAAAAAATCGATGCACAATTGAATAGATCCATGAGAATAATTACTGGCACCATAAAATCTACACCGGTTCATTAGTTATTAGTTTTGCCAACATTGTCCCCATATTCGCAGACAGACTACAGCTCTGAATTCTTGACTTGATACAAGACTTAATACAATAAAAAAAATGCATGTAAAAGCACACGCAAAAAAAGTTATGGGGCTTCGAAGGGTACATTTTGGGTAATTAAGAAATACCTAATAAAAAAATCATACCTCCGTAACCGTAATACTAAGGACCCAGGTTCCAAGACTGAAAAGGTAGCAAATGACCCTACCAACGCCCCAAAAAAATTTGACGGTCCATGTGCCGAACACTCTGTATATGGCACCCTGTCACAACCCCCGGCTAATATTGTTTGCTAACCAAAAAAAAAATAAACATTATTTAATACCTCTGCATAAATGAAGGTTATTGATATCCTAGATATTTTCAAATTTCATTTTCGTATATCATCATTTTCTCATTTACTCAAGAGAAAAAAGAAATATCATAAGGTCTGTCTGAAATATAAATGCTCGATGCTCTCATAGATACGTACTCGATTGAAATCGTTTGCTTTCAGTTTGCGAAAAATTATTGCGATGAAATAATGTCCGTTGTCAAAATTTAGAAGAACACTGACGTGGATTTTAAGGAGAAGGAAATCTGATCTTGACTGACCCCACGTCAGAAAAATTTGTCTACCTAGGCCCGAAACTTTTCCGCCATTGGTTATAAACATTATTTTTTCAATATTAAATGACTGTAGCCTAGAATATTCATCATGTTTGTAGAAATTTGTATTTCATTCAGTTAGGAATTTGTTTTTATTGAGATACAATAATAAATGCTTTCCATTACACTTTGACACGATTAAATTGACGTGGTATTTACCATCTGTTTCCATACTAAGAATATTGAACAGTAAAACGATATTTCTAGGAATTTAATAAAATTATCTCTTAAATTAAAACCATCTGATGACAGCGAATTACTTGGATCATCATAAAAATCATATGAAGTACCTTATTATTGCAAGGACACATATGCTCAGTCTTAAAACCAACATAAATATCTAAAGTAATAAACGAGTGGCTTAGTTCTCGTTATAGAATGAATTTTCTCGAAAAGAATGAAAACGTACCATGTTATTTTCAGAAGGAAATAGTTGGATGTTGCGAAAAGCCATTAACTTTTGAATGACAACCTCAACATTCCAACGGATATTGATCATCTTCTATCTTCGCCAAGGATAGAAAAGAATCCTCTTTTATTTTGAATGAACGATAATTGTGACATGAATAATATAACGATCTGTTTGTGGTTCCCCTGTACCAGAATATCCGAGGTGTAGACCAGAATTCAAAAATTTATCTGTGTAAAATCGAAGGTTGCCTTTCAGATTTCGGGATTAGATAACAATAGTATATTATATACCGCGGGACTGAAGTAGTACATTTAATCCTGAAGGTAAAGTTTATGGCCCGACCCCAGGGAGGGCCATAATTTACCTGAAGGATTAAATGTACTTCAGTCGCAAGGTATATACGATACTTTTCGTACTTCCGGTATGATTTTATTAATTATTTCAATAATTTCAATCAGTTTTTTCTCTCTTCAACTCATTTAATAAACTGTCTTTAAAATAAGTTACCATAGTAACATTGCGTTGTGACAATTATAATTTAGAAACATTGTCATTACTAGTGTCATTGTAAAGAAACATTGTTATTGATAATTATTGGTATCATGAGTGAAGAAGGTGTATCTGATGTTGATAAAAGAGCAGCCGAAGTAGGTGAAGTATTGTTACCACCGAAATCTAGAAAACTATACGAGCAGCAGTACGATGCTTTTAAAAAGTGGTTCCGCTTAAAAATTGTGAGACAACCTACTGAAAATGCGCTGTTAGTCTACTTCAATGATAAATCAAAAGCGGTTTGTGCCTCAACTCTCTGGGCACATTACTCAATGCTGAAATCGGTTATTAACATTAGAGAAGATATTGATATAAGTAAATTTCCAAAATTATTAGCTTTTTTGAAGAGAAGAAATGAGGGATTTAAGCCATAGAAGTCAAGAATTCTCAAGTCTGAGCAGGTAAATCAGTTCTTACGGGAGGCTCCGGATGATAAATATTTAATGCTTAAGGTAAATTTGGAAATGTGTTTATATTCAAAAATTTTAAGAAATCAATTTTTTTGTAGGTTGCACTTATTTTGGGCGTTGCGGGAGCTTGTCGTGGAAAAGAGTTGGTTGATTTAGAAATCGACGATGTGAGAGATTTGGGCGATTCCTTCCTAATTGCGATTAGAAATACCAAAAATAAAATTGACCGAAATTTTGTGATCAAAAATTCAGAAAACAGTGCCATCAGTTTTGTGGCGATAATTCGAAAATATGTGGCATTGCGAAAGACAGGAACACCTCATTCAACATTTTTTGTTCAATACATCAACAAAGAATGTACTACGCGAGTAGTAGGAAAAAACATGTTTGGTACATTTCCACGGCAAATAGCAGCTTTCTTGAAATTAGAAAATGCGACGTCTTATACGGGACATTGTTTTAGACGCACATCTGCGTCTTTGTTAGCTGATTCGGGAGCAACAATAGACGTGCTGAAGAGACATGGAGGATGGAAATCCTCCAACGTGGCCAAGGGATATATTGAATCGTCTATTAAAAATAAACAAAAAATTTCAGATAAAATATTTGGTCAAGTCGCCGATTCGTCCACTATAGTTATTTCACAGTCCTCATTCTCGCTTCCTGTTTCCGCAGGATCTTCGAAACAAACACCAGTTCAATATGATAAGGACCTATCTGTTACTCGTCAGTTACTTGCTGCATTAACCCAGGAAAGACTGGTCAATGTGACAAACTGTCACAATATTAATTTGAATATTAACGTTAATTACCATTCTAATTAATTGTATTTTTCAATAAAATATCCCTTAAATTCGTTTGTTTGTGATTTAATCGTTCCGGGAGTTTCGTCAATATTTAATCCCGGAGGGATTAAATGTGACACTTTAGTACCTGTTACAAGGGAGTAAAGTTGTCACTTTAGGCCCGGAAGTACGAAAACAAATATTAATCACCGAAAATCGCTTTATTGTTTGTCAAAATATTCCCCATTAAGATCTATACACTTTTGTGTGAAGGGATCAACAAACCTTCATCTTCAATTAAAAATACCCACAGGCAGTTTTCCTTCAGTTTATATCAAAGAAAGGTTAAATAGTGGCTCTTATATTCGTGCAAATTTCTGTACTCAATTATAGTTGTTCATCCAAATGAAAATCCACTGATCCAATTCAAAATCTGACCTTATCATTCAAACTTTCCGATGTTGCACGATACTCTTTATACAATACGATTTGAATAAAAGAAAATATTTGATGAGGAAATACACATCAATCTCAAAACTATCTAATGACAAGTTCGGTATTGTTCTAATAATTATAAATACTCTCTCCCAAGCAACCCAGCCATTCGAGTATCAATATGGATTCAAACGAGTTCATATTGAAAGTATTTTTATTAATAATTTGTGCAACCTATGCTGTTTGTGCTTCAGATCATACCAAAAAAGAAAACAGACTGTCTGATGCTTTGAAAAACAGTTCGAATTCAGAGTACAACAACTCTTCATCAAGTGGCATTGATAATATCTTACGAAATGAAGCTAGAAAATTCCTCAAAGAATGCGGTAGTATGGAAATGATTAATGAAGAAAGGAACGGCGAGGATGATTACAATAAAAATAAAAGAAGGCAAAATAAAAGAAAACACAAGACAAGCAATTTCCAAGAGAGCTCTGATGAGACAGAAGACTTTGAAGGGCAGAGTTATAACGAAGAAAGATATCGAAAATATAATAGAAGGCAAAATAATAAAGATGAATACAAAAATGAAAATAAAAATAATCAAAACAATAACAACAGAAGAAATAACCACAATTCCCAAAACAACAATAATGAGGATAAAGAAAACGACGATGATGATGAATCCGATGAAGATTACGATTCCAGCGACAAGAAGTATAACAGAGAATACAATAACAGGAGAAGGGGAAACAATGATGATAACGGAGATAATAACAACAATAACAGAAGAAACAACAGGAACAACAATAATCGTAACCATTTCTTTGGAGGCAGTTCAAATTACAATAACGATGATAACAAAAATGATCGGAACTCTTATGGCAATTATGGAAACTACCACTCCAGTGGCTTCGACAGCAATAGGGATCAAGGAAATTCCGGTAGATATGATAGTTACGATCCTAATTGCAACAATTATAATAGGAATCCAAACTATGGAAATTATGATTATAACAATAGAGGTAAACCGTTTGTTATTTGTTGTTTACTCAGTATATTAGCTCGTTTGTGATATACGTCTGTAATTTTCCAAAATGGCCGTATACTCCCTATCTTGCGGAAGAGATGAGCTACAGAGTTCATAGTTTCAGAATAGTCCAAATATCTCGATCAATTTGGTTTTTGAGCCAAATCCGACGAATGGTTCAACAGTAGCTGAAATTTGGTTACCTAGCTGTAATTGTCTTTGAAGGAACACAACCAAAATTTATGTGTTTAGATAATCGTTGAATAGGTAGCCTCGTGAATTGAACTGAATACTTTAATCAGATACACTCGGTCAAATCCTATGCCTCGCCATTGAAACACAAAGATTAAAATAGTCAACCAAACTGTCTCTACCATGCAACTAAATTATCTTCCCTTTTAAATCTTCTAGAATATATTGAAATATTTTTTAGGTAATGGGTATGATTCTCGAGGATTTGGTAGTTATGGAAGAAGTTTGTCCTACCTTTTTGGCAGTAAGAAGGAAAACAGCGAAATAAATAAATTGCGCCATAAGAGATCAGATCCGAACGAAGAACAAGTTCGTATTTTTATTTTCAAGCTTATTATGAGTTGAATATTTACATATAGGTATCTGTTTTCAGTGTATAAGCCAATGCGTGTTTGGATATTTGGAAGTAGTAAGTATATTTTTGTGAAAGTTCAGAACTTTCGAACATATTTATTTTATAGTTCATGTCTTTATAGCTCGAACATTTTACTGTGACCTTAGCTTTGATGATGCAGTCTATCAGAGCTGTCTTAATCACATCTCTATCATCAACGTGAAGTCATGATTTCTCATGTAAAACATTTTTTATACTGGCAATGAAGAGGTACCTTTTCTATGTCCAGATAAATACATAATAATATTTTAAAGCAGCTGAATATGGAAAAACGGTATGGCAAAAAAGTGTTTTTTTGATCTCAAAAACCTATGGGTTAAAATTAAAGCAGTGGTCATAAACTCACCTTGTATATTCTTGTCTTCTCTACAGAATCTGGACTCGTCTGTTTGAGTTTAATTCTTTCATAATAATGTCCTTAAGGAACCAGCATGTACTAAAGAAGTATTTATGCTCAGTCAGATGTAGATACTTTTGGAATCTTACAGTTTCAAGATTTCTAGGAGGTTTTTGAAGTAATTCATTTGTAGGATATTCCATGGGAATATTTGTTGACGAGAAATTTCTTTGTCTGGCTATCTTTTTAGCAAGAACAATAAGAGATTGTCAAAATAAAAAGTCTACTCTTGAGTGTTTACTGTTCCTTTTCTTCCTTCTTACAGAGACCACTCTAATAACAGAAAAAGGTTCTACCCCAATAATATTGCTTTTCTGATCAAAAGATTAACTTCTTCATTTCCTTTCGCTCCAGACTGAAGAAATCTTGTTTTCCTTGACTATTTTGTGAGGTTCAACTGTAAGATTCCTAGAGGCCATTCAGAAAGTAGGAACCTCAGCTTCTTCACTACCTGAAGAAATACATATGGTGTGGAGTTTTCGCCAGCCTAAACTTTCTCTACTGTGACTTTTCGACGGAAAGACTTTTCTATTGAATGAACCATACTCGAAATAAGTCGTTATACGCAATGGCTTGGTTGGCTCCTATAAAATTTTTAACGGTAATGTTGTATTTTTAGGTGGACGACAATAGCTTTCCCTCTGAAACATTAGTCATCAAATGGCTTCAGGAGCACTTACAGAACGACATGAAGAGAATACGAGCCTTAAGGGAAGCACGAAAATGTTTTGGAAAACTCACAGTTATGGGTAACTGATTCGTCTTACTTAATCATATGCTGTTTTACAAATAGTTACCATTTTTACAGACACAAAAGATGGATGCGAATTCTCAAAGTCTCTTTCAAACTGCCTGAATCTGGAATTGGAATGAATTCACTTATTGTTTAAAATAATTCAGAAAATTATGATTTATGTGAAATTGAAAAAATATCAATAAACCATCCTTGGCTATCATTTATTCTTCAAACTCAACAAATTCAGAAGTCGTAAAGTTTAATTTTATTAATTGTAACATTACTGCTGTAGAGCTGAATGGAAAGGAAAAGAAACAGTCCTTCTTGATTCGTTTTTCAGTGCAGGCTCCAAAATCATGGAAGATCCTTATTCATTGTATTGTTTCTCCACCCCCAGGATGCTGATGTAGATGTCGTCTCTGTGTTGATTGACACTGATTATCGAAGAATGAGAAGTGCATAGTGTTCAAGATATTGAAAATCAGAGAGATTTATATTTAAAAGTGTACATGAAGAAATTTTCCGTGAATTCTATAATCAACACATTTTTTATTATCGGTTGTTGCGAAAAAAAGCTTATCCTACTTCAAGTCAGCAGCTTGAGTAGCAGGATGACCCAGCATCGAATAATTTCCTAGTTCACCATTCCTTTGTAGTTTTCAAACATTTATAAATAAAGCTCTAGAAAACAAAGACTTGTTAAAAGTTTGATCATTCAGTTTAAAGTTGAATTTCCATTCTCCAGTTTACTCGACCTTCAGTCAAATCACAATACAAGCGACATCTATCTTTGTGCAATTTCGATGGACACTTTTTACTTACGGAGTGACACCTCCTTTCCTCTACCCTCTATATTAATAGCAATAACCGCACTTTTTTGAACTCGTATTAGTTTTTTGTATTTTCGTCTGCTATTTTGAAATAGTCTACGACGTAATCAAAAATAGTAGGTCTTTGCGAATAGTACAAAAACCAACCACTGCTACATAATATCCTGTAGACACTACAGAAGCTATCTTCAAATTCTCAACAATTAATTTATACAATGTCTCAAGCAGCACTATCTTGTATCGATCAGCTTTCCACTTATCTCGAAGTACAACTTGGCAGACTTAACATAAATGCAGATAATGTAAGTTCCAATCAAATCAAGACTCAAACTGTACCTGTTCTCTACTTAACCTAAATTTCAGTTGATTATTCGAACATGCAATGAAAAGGTACAGAGTGGATTTGTCAACATAATTTTAGACCTTATGAGGGAGTCCAAAATTTCAAACGATGTAACAGGTGAACTTGAAGAAGCTCAACTATGGCAATGGCTTGAGTATTGCATTGCATATGCATCTTATTTGAATTCTCATAAAAACACACGACAGATTCTCAGTGTAAGACATAACAAAAGTGCTTACTGTTGAAGTTACCAACAAATTTTTAGGAACTCAATGGCTTTCTTGAATTGAAAACGTATCTGGTGGGTCAGAAGTTGACTGTGGCAGATGTAGCACTATATTATATTTTACACAAAGTAATAGTGAGTAAAAACATAGTTTTTGAATGAGCAAGCTTCAGACTTAGTACTTTTTTCTAATTTTTTAATCAATATTTGATATTTTTCTTTCAGCAAAACCTATCACCTGAGGATAAGGAGTTGTACTTGAATGTTTCGAGATGGTTTGATAATATACAACAAAGTGACTCCATTAGACAATCTAACAAACTCATCAATTTTAACTCAAATTATTTAATAATGAAAATTCCATCTAGACACATTTAAAATTAAACAATGCATTATTAAATGTCCTTTTATTCACTTGTAATATTAAAGATAATGTTTTATATCAATTAAAATTAATCAGGCAATTCTAATTTTCCTAAAGTGGACTTAATGTATACTGATTCTAGGTTTTCAGTTATGATTCCAGTTGCTACAGTAACATTATTTTCTCTGATGGTGAACGGTTGCCCCATAGTCATCACCATTTTCCACTGCAATGTCAAGTAAATTGGTCCATGCTCCCCAGGCATTAACATTTGCATCCCTTTTTCTGGAATAAATAAAGAAGTTAACAATCTCAGGCATTCTTGGACCTGAAACAGGACAACAAATATTACTGTGAGGTGATGTGATTCATTTACAAACCTAAATCAATCCTACATGGGACATTCCAAGTATTGCTAAATAATTGTTGGGAGTATTTACTTATTATAGGTTTTGATCGACCTCCTTCCTCTTTCGTTAAGAAATAAATATTTGCTTTAAACCTATTTGTGTAAACTTGACTTCCCCTAGCCACTAGCTCCATACCTCTAGAGATATGTTTGGCTTTAATATTTCTCAATAGTATACCAACATGATCTCCTGCTTTTGCCTTGAAACATAAAAAAAGGATGAATAAACCAATTATAATCAAAATTTATATTCTCACCTCTGGTATACTGGACTTAAATACTTGAATATCGCTTACAGTTGATTTAAATTGGCTGTCGAATCCAAGTAACTCGCATTCTTGATTTTTCTTCACAGTACCTCTTTTTATTGTACCCACTACAACTGTTCCTCGTCCTTTTATTGTGAATGCACTGTCAATAGGCAATAATAATGGGGATGAGAGGTCTCTTTCTGGGTTGGGTATATAATTATCGAGAGTATCTAATAATTTTCTAACAGAGATTTCACCATATTCGTCCTCTTTACCATTTAGTGCTGATAATGCTGAACCAAATATCACAGGGCTTTCACTGTCAAAGCCATACCTATCAAGAAGTTCTCTTATTTCTAAGTCAACCAATTCTAAACCCTGAATTGAAACATAGTATCAGTATAAATTCTTTCAACTGATAGAAGAGATTTCAATAGTTGTTGAACTTACCTCTGGGTCGGACAAATCAGCTTTATTGATATACACTATTATCTTTTTTATTCCAACCTGTTTTGCAAGTAATAAATGCTCTCTAGTTTGTGGCATCTCGCCATCATCTGCTGCAACAACTAAAATGGCACCATCCATTTGTGAGGCTCCAGAAATCATATTTTTTATAAAATCTGCATGTCCAGGACAGTCTGTGTGGGCATAATTCCTTTTTTTCGTACTATATCCAATATGTGCAGCATTTATTGTTATTCCTAAAATGACCAATATAAATTTTCAAGGGTCAATAAAAATTGACGCTTTCACTTAATTAAGTTATTTCACCTCTTGCCTTTTCTTCTGGAGCTTTGTCAATTTTATCATAAGACATGAATTCTGCGAGACCTTCTCTGTGTAAAATTTTAGTGATTGCAGCAGTCAAAGTTGTCTTTCCATGATCGACATGACCTATGGTACCAATATTGATATTGACTTTTTTCTCAGCACAGTACCATCGCCTCAGTAAATTCTTATGATCATAATGATAAACTTTTTTCAGAAGATTTCTTCGATAGCAGGATATATTTCTTATTCGAACTTGTGCAATAAACCTATGATTGTCATCACAAATGATGTTTTTAAAAAGAAATGTTCTGGAACAAAAAGTTTGTTTGTTTTGACTTGCTAAAATGTTTCTTCCTATTTGTCCTATCATATCGATATAATGAAACAAATTTTTTGGGATTCTTCACCAATCAAGGTTAGGATCGTTAACCACAAAACTTAGTTTATTATTGGAACAATTGCACTAATTTTATGATGGGGTTTACGCTCAGACTACTTCTGTGGTTTAGGTTGGTTTCACGTTTTGAAAACGGCAGGTGTTGGTGTGAATTTGGGTTAAATATAGGGGTTGCTTCTAACAAATTTAGAACGGTCAATACGTGAACCCAAAAAAGCCATTTCAAATTGGAATTCCTGACCTCATCATGTTAGTTCCCTTGTACCGAAAATTTGGCATTTGTATGTCACCTGTCATATAATTCTAAAATTATGTCAAATATTATGTCAATGTCGGATGTCATCTGTTGAATGAGAGGAGTAGTGTTTGTTATTACTCATCCCGTTGACAAATTTTTCAACTTTCGAAGAAAGGGTCGTTTTTGAAGTGGTTGTTTTTCTTGAGTGTTTTTAATTCAGTTTTATAAAAATGGTAGATAAACTAGGTAAGCTCAATGTTCAATCCCAAATCCAATTTTTTTACATTCAAATGCTTGTAATGGTGGTTTCCTTAAAAGGAAATTTATTTTACTAGGTTGATTTTGTGTAAAATAGAAATTCAACTGCGTGTATCAGTGGAAAGCTTAAAAATTCCTCAATATTGCATATGTAAAAAACTGGGTTGTTGACAATCTCGCAAATTATAACTTTGCTATTTCCTATGTACCTATTTGTGTTAGGAAAACTTTCTTCTTGAATGTTCTGGCAAAAATTGCGTTTAATTGGATGAGAAATTACACCATGTGAGAGTATATTGAATGTTTACATCATTATATTATAACTATTTGAAGCTTTACCATAGGATGCAACAGGTTGTTTTCTCATGTATTGAATAATTTTTGGTATTATCTCACTTTTTTAAAATTGGCTTTTCTCTGCATAATTCTCTTCAAAATATCTAGGAAGTAATAGGTATATTTCAGAGTTGCGGATTTTAGAGAGTTAATAGAACAACTGAGGTATGAAATCAAAACCCATGAAAAGAAACCAGACCAAACAGAAATAATGTAAATTTCATAGTCACTTAGTTTCTCTTTTAAGGTTTCATAAATAATGATATTTATCACCAATTTCATTTTCCTCCTACTGCTGACAGAAATTCGCTGAAGACTTCTTCATAGGAATTTTGCATTGTTTGAATTTTTGTTATAAGATATGAATTATTCTCAAAGGGTGGCAAAACTTCTTCCCTTACGTAGGTTATGTCGCGATGTTTAATGTAATTTTTGATTTTGATCAAGGAATATTTTTCAGTGAATAGTGAAGCTAATACTAGGCGAATTTCTATGGTTGAGAGTTGTTTTGGAAGTTCTGGACAGGTGAGTTTTGTGTTCTTTTACTGTTTTTTATCGACATCTTGAATTGTATAAACATTAACTGTTCCTATTGCTTACAAAGAAAATGTTTGCTTTTATTTGATACGGTGCATCAAATTTCTTTGGCGTTCTTTTTACCTATGAAAATGGTTATTTATTTAATATATGCTGTCAATTTGTGTTCTGAAAATGTTAAATGTAATCTTCGTGAGAGTTCCGAAGGATCATTGCTTTTGTGTAATTTGTATATAAGGTTTTGCAAGGGACAGTGACACCCTGAAGTGATTACATTTTGAAGTAGTACAGATTTAAGTGCAACAGGATTTGGATGAAATGAAACTGAGGAAAAGTTGTTAGTTTGGTTATTTTTAATTTAAGATACTTGTAATTTTGGCTTGAATATATCAGAGGACAAGAGGTTAGTGAAAGAAAGATATTCTAAATAGTTTTTGATGGAGTTGAAATGACTAGATACTTTTGATTGGTTTTTAAAGAAGGAAATTTGAGCCTGCACCATTATTCCTTTAGACGCAACATTCATGTTTTGTTGAATCAATAACAACAATGATATCTTTATTGTTTAGCCCATCCCATTTACTATAATACAAAGCGAATTCCATTAATACAAAACAAAAACAACGGAGGAAACATCGTAACACGATTATGCAGATCTAAGGTACATCATTTGTCCATTATTTAATCTTGCTGACATCTTCAAGCCTTGACTCAGCCATCATATATCGATAGAAGAATGCAGGAAAATCCTATGAGTAAACTAAACCTTATCATTTACTATAATCGCCAAACATAGTCGTATGACGCTTCTTGTTTACTGTCCAAAATTTTAATGATCGTATTATTCCAACCGAAAATTTGTCATGAAAATTAAAAAAAAAATTGCGATAAGTCGTTTTGCTTTGTTAAAAACTGGATGTAATAATCTTTCTGTAAACACAAGAAATGTTTATTATACAACCTTGTTATCAGACAATTCCTTGTCCATTCATTATGTTTTAATTCTGAGGGATGAATTTTATGATTCCGGAATGGACTGCTGTAGTGATGTAAATGAATACATTGTACGAGGGTTGTCGTTTATATTTCGGGATAAGAGAAAAAAACAAATATTAATAATCGAAAATCGCTTGATTGTTTTTCAAAATATTCCTCATTAGGATCTATACACTTTTGCATGCGTTCGAACCATAGACATATAAAGAGATAGACCTAGCATTTCATTCATAAAACTGTTGAAATCTCAGAATAAAGAACCATTTATATTTTATTTGTATTTTATATTCTATGGTTGAAACTAATAGCCAACATTGAATTATTTCACCATGTGTCAGAAAAAGACAGGAATATATGCTTTCTAGCACTTTGGCAACGCTGCATAATGAACCCGTCAAATACTCAGTGGCGTACTGATTTAATGGTTTCGTTCAATTTTTGAGGAAACTTCAAAATTAGAAATATTTGAGATTATGATTGAAAACCTGTAGAATTACGAACTGTAAATCCTGTATAATCGATTTTAGGTAAATGATGCAAGAGAAATTGCGTCACTATGATATTGAAATAGATTCATACGAGAGGGTATTTCATTCTATATTTCGAAAGATTTAATGAAAAGTGTACATATTATAATATTGAACTATACATAATCCTTGCAAGTACAATTATAACACAGGCCTACAAAAAAAAATTTTTTTTTTGGGGTTTGGATTTTGGGGCTGATTTTAACTATATTTTTATTGCTGAATCTAAATATGATAGCAGTTTTTCTGTATCAGCTCTAGATTTTTAGAAAATAAGTAATAATAATAATTAATAAAAATGAAAGTCTGAAATTCGGAATACCAATGGTTTGGAGAGAACCAAAAAATCACTTCGATGACTGTTACTTCTGCCTAGTAAATATTACTGGAATCGATCGAAATAACCGTAACAAGTAGACTTATGCAGATTTAGTCTCTGCAAGACGCCCTATCCCTCACTCAGAAGAAGTGCCAAGTCCTACTTTTCAGCAGCTATCAGAACTCTCTGAGGACACATGTATCTCTGATCAGAATTCTGACACTACTGAAGGTGACAGTGATTTTGAAACGATGTCATCAATTCCCCAATGTTTCAACCATGATGAGTTAAATGACCCTACTAGAGATCTCAACCTGTCGAAAAAAAGCTTCTGAATTACTAGCTTCCAGGTTGAAGGAAAAAAATTTACTTGAACCAGGAACGGAAATTACATTTTATCGCACAAGGCAGAAAGATCTGCTACCTTTTTTCTCTGAAGAACAAAATCTTTTATTTTGCCATGCTATTAGAGAACTCCTGCTAAAAATGGGTCTTTCTGAACATTTTCCGGATGATGTCGCCTATTTATTGACAGCTCAAAACGAAGTTTGAAATGTGTTCTTCTACATAATGGGAACAAATATGGCTCAATACCAATTGCTCACTCGACGAAAATGAAAGAGCAATATGACAACATAGCTTTGGTTTTGGAGAAAATAAAGTATCATGAACACCAATGGGTGATTTGTGTAGACTTAAAAATGGTAAACTTTCTCGTTGGACAGCAAAGTGGCCACACCAAGTATCCTTGTTTCTTGTGCCTCTGGGATAGCAGAGACAAAACGAAACACTGGGTTAGAAAAGAGTGGCCTAGAAGAGAAAACATGGATGTTGGGGGAAAGAATATCATCAATGATCCTTTAGTTCCGCGAGAGAAAATCATGTTTCCACCCCTGCATATCAAGCTGGGTCTAATGAAGCAGTTTGTAAAGGCTCTTGATAAGAATGAATCATGCTTTGCATATATTGGGAAAAAATGCTTCAGCTGAGTAAGGAAAAAATTAAAGCAGGAATATTTGATGGCCCACAAATAAGACAGCTAATTAAAGACCCTGACTTCATAAATTCAATGATTGAGATTGAACAAAATGCTTGGAATTCATTTGTTTCAGTTGTCCAAAATTTTCTGGGTAAACACAAAGCTGAAAACTATGTTGAATTAGTCAATGAGATGCTGAATAATTTCAGATCACTTGGGTGTAACATGAGCATTAAGGTGCATTATTTACACAGCCACTTAGACCGTTTTCCTGATAATTTAGGCGACATTAGTGAGGAGCAAGGTGAAAGATTTCACCAATATATCAAATGTATGGAGGATCGCTATCAAGGAAGATGGGATACTCACATGATGGCAGATTACTGCTGGTCTTTAAAACTGGATTGTTCTGAAATACATTCAAGAATGTCACGCAAAAGAAGTTTCCGAAATGTTTGATGAGTAATTGGTTTAAATGATGGCTTTTTCTGTTTTCTATAGTATATAATGAATAATATCTGTGTAATATAATAAAAATTCCTTTATTTAATTTGTTTCTTTAAACCATGGTTTTTCTTTTAGAATAATGTATTGTATAATTCACAAAAATGTTGATATCTTAAAAATTCGAGCTGACAGGCAAAAACTAATAGCATATTTGAATTCAGCGCATCAAATTCATATGAAATCACCTCCAAAATCTTTGGCACCAAAACCACTGTTGACCAGTGTAATCGATATCTTTTGTAGAAAGTCTCAGGAGTGAGACTGCTAAGTCTGTTAAATTTTACCGAGTAGAAGTTTTATCTGCGGTAATAGGGCATTAATGGAATGCCATGAAAAAAAAACCCGTTTTTGACCAGAGTATAAAATTGTGTGAAACATGTTTCATCAAATTTGGGTAAAAGTTGGGTTAATAAAACAAACTTTCAATGTTTAAATTTATTGATAACAAAAATTCATAACAAAACCACTCTAAATAATATTTATGCATCTAAAACATAGACTCAACATTGATCATTCATTCCAAAACAAAATTGTTTTAGTGTATATCGACCTAGTCCTAAATTTCTTCGAAATATCTACTAATTTTCTGGTTTCATGATTGAGCCTTATATGTAAATAACCCACCAAGACATTCGACATAGAAAATCGTACCAAGAAAAACCAATTTTTTTTTGTTCGGCATTTCTCGGAAATCTGTAATAAAAATTATTGAAGAAGTCGTACATGGATGAATGATACAAATAGGGTTTGATATTGATTCAGGTATTTCATTTTGTTTAAATGTATTCTTCAAAAGCTATTCAATTAATAAAAACAACCTTTGCATGCACTTCATTCTACGACACTGATTGTTCAAATATTGACCCCAAAAGCATATTTAGAAACTTACCGGTGGAAAGAAAGATTTGGGTTCAAATAATCATATTTTTTGCAAATATAACATTGTCGAACCATGTTTTACAGTCATCACTGTATATGATGATTCGGAAAGGAGTAATAAGGGTTATTCCAAAAATAGAGTTCCATTTCAACCACTATTTTATTTTTTATTCAGAAATCTTACAATACAACCTCAATATCAACTCAAGTATATTTAAACATTAGTCTATATTAATAAAAGTTTATTTTTTCCTAAGAATAAGTACTTTGTAATTATCACAATCATGTTTGATCATCATCTTTGATTCATAATTTAATACTGAAATCCTTATTTTTCAACATGAATAACTAGAGAGGGAAGGAACCTAGATAATCTGTAAATTTTTTCGATATCAAATAAATGAGCCAACATTTGTCTCTAATGATATTGAAACCACCAAAATTTCGATTTTATATAACCTGACCTATTCGATCAGGTTGAACTCTTTGTAAATTTCGAAAGCGACTCCATTTTCGAGCAGTTCTTGTATAAGCGACGTCTTCGCAAATATGGCAGCAGGTGAGTAAACTCCTCCCTTCTTTGGTATATTTAGAGCTTGCGTAAGAATCATGATTGATGCTAGCACCATGCATTTGGAAGTGATGCCGTATACGGGGTTTTTACCCTTAACTTGCACTATCATCCCTTTTTGGGGTGGCCCCTTGAGTTCGTCTTCCGCATTCGTCGACCTTTGCGTCCATCCTTTGCCCACCAGAGACAGGCAGAAACTGGTATTTTCTATCTTTTCTCTAGAAGGTTTCTGCTGCGTGTTAGCGAACATCCCCATCGAGAAAAATCTGGGGTATTTCAGGAGAAGGTACCTTCCGAATCTGAATCTGGCGAAGGTGATAAAGATGGCTCCTATGATGCCCAAGAGGATCGTTGTGATGAAGCCGTTGAGCAGTAGGTAGGTTTGGATTTGTATAGGTCGTATGTTATTCTCTTCGTAGAAGTGGTATTGGGATCTGTACATGACTGATCGGTCTGGCCCTGGAAATGAACCATCGCTTTAGAATATATAGTTATATAAGTTATTAGAATTTTTGTAAGATTATGTAATTTTGAAAGTTTTGTAGTTAATTTTATTGTTTTAATCTGTTCACATATTTTGTATTGATCGAATTTTGTATTATTTCCGAGAGAGCTCATATTCAAGCCTTGAATGTCTTTTTTGAGCTCTTTCGGTTGGTTTAAGTATTGTATGATGGTTGTGATTGAATAAATTGAAATTGAAATACTTCTAGATCTGGGTCCGTGAAAATTTGAAATTAAGAGTTCAAAAGCATGTACATTTATCCAAGTTCACATCAACTTCTTTTATTCGAATCGAAAACCCGTTATATTAACATATTTTTGGATTTCCCAATAAATTCTGATTCTCGTATAACAACTTTCGATAGCCACTGCTACCGTTTTTGGTATTCTCTAACTAACCGTTAACAACTGTTGTTATCATAACAAATTTTTATAAAGATAGTCATGGCAACACCGCAAAATAGTTCAAATGTCCGTTTTCTCGATTCTACCATAGACAAATGATATTGATTTGTCTGTGGAATAAGCAAATCATAACCGTCAAATTCACGAGAATTGACCGTTGAATAAAGTAGTGAAAAAATTTCAATTATATTAGGTGAAGCTGTACTATGGAACTATGGAAGAAAGGTGAGGTCTTATGTATAATTTAACATCTATTATTTTAGATATAAAAGGGATGAAAAGATGAGCAATATCAATTTATGATGAATTTCCTGAGCGAACATAAATTCAGGATGAAAGGAAAACTATCGCCAGCTGAATCAGTAAAAGTTGGAGAACTGTGGATGAAACTCACAAAACAGTTTAATAATATGAAGGGCAGCATTAAGCATTTGCAGACGTGGCGCATTTACCCTACAATCCTCTATATTAATACCTTTGTAATTCCTGATTCATTAAAAAGTTGGTTTGCACTAAAAATGCCATTCATTACAGCACCGTTTTTGGTACTGTAATGAACTCAATACGACACTGAAATAGAGAAAAAAAAATATGGCAATTGGTAGTTCTTAATCTACCGTCAAACTATGTAAGGGGCCTTGTTTTAAGAAACCATTGATGCACAGGGTGGTGCAAATTTGCTTTCAAATATCGACTTCTAAAATTGCGTCGTGACCGAGCAACTTTTGTTGGATTCGGCTCATCTTGAAACACCCATACAGTCTATTGCTGTTTACTTTCGGTCTAATAATAATAATAGTTATGTGAATAAATGCTTAAAGGTTTCTTTTCGGTCAAAAATTTTCAGAGAATCAATAAGACAAAATGCCGACGTTTCGATTTATTTTAAAATCATCCTCAGGGCTCTAAAACAAATGAATGACAACTTAATAGTAAAAACAAGTAAAGATTCAAAGAACCAGAGAATAGAATTGAATAAAAACGTTAATCAGACTGATAAAGTAATAAATATGCTTAAAAATATCTTTGAAAATATCACACAATTACATACAATAATCGGAAGCTACTCACATTGTCAGTTGGTCTCTATTGTCAATTTAAAAATTAAAAACAACGAGGATGAATAAGGACATCTTATACAGCTGACTGAATTGTACGAAATAAACGCACCAAAGGAAAACGAACCGGATGGATGACATTCAGTGTTAATCATTTGATAACTATCAAATAAGAAAAACGAAATAATGTGTACGTAAACTCAAGGGAACATGAAACAGAACAAATCCATGGATGTAATAAATCTTGTATTCTCTGTATGAGATCAAAATAGGCCGTATTCAAGTTATCAATATCGCTCCTCTTGTTAATAGAATTTGCATCTTTTTTAATTTCAGGCATTTCACAGAACAATCTTTTTTTTTAAGTTGTTTTGAGTATCCAAAACAGTGACACCTTCATAATTAAAAGAGTGTAACGTATTTAAACTATGCTCAGCTAATGCTGTGTTATTGTCTTTATTTTTAATGGGATTGTGAATATTAACACAGTCTCTTTTGTGTTCGGCTATCCTAGTTTTAAGATATATATAAGATAAGATATATATATAAGATATTTTTAAGCATATTTATTACTTTATCAGTCTGATTAATGTTTTTATTCAATTCTGTTCTCTGGTTCTTTGAATCTTTACTTGTTTTTACTGTTAAGTTGTCATTCATTTGTTTTAGAACCTTGAGGATGATTTTAAAATAAATCGAAACGTCGGCATTTTGTCTTATTGATTCTCTGAAAATTTTTGACCAAAAAGAAACCTCTAAGCATTTATTCACATTGATACCAAGGTCATCAAAATATCAAAAATAATAGTAATCTAGTCTACTATTTTGTCTAATTTTCACTTTATTGATCTTACGGCACGATCGGTTTAGATTGTCAAACCATGGTCAGGTGTTGGAATGCATTACCAATTTCATTTTTGGTAATGAAACACTCTGTTTATGAAATAATTTTACACTTGATCAAACGATAAGAGAATAGAATATAAAACGTAATCGATGAATATTGAAAAAAAAATATTTAAGTTATTTACAGAATCAAGGCATTTTAAATACTAGGGCCATTCAGAAACTAACCTCCGATTGGTCACAGTGCGGGTAGTGGGGGGGAGTAGCGCGCCATCTGTGCATTCACGCGCTCAGCAGGTCAGTCGGCATCAAGCCGTAGTCGAGTGAACATCGTACCTGCGCTAGTTTAGTTTTTGTGGCAGTTTGAAATGTGTGCTGCAATTGAAAATCCCGCCAAATGTGAGGTGCGTGCTGTTATAAGGTTTTTTACAGCCAAAGGATACTCTGCAGCAGCTATTCATCGTGAGCTTTGTGCCGTGTACGGACCAAAATTTATGAGTGAAGGAGTTGTCCGTGAATGGGTACGTTTATTTAAAAGTGGACGAGAAAACGTTCATGATGAAGAGAGGAGTGGTAGACCATCATTGGTGACTGACGAACTCGTTGAGACAGTTGATGCAAAAGTTCGTGAAAATCGACGTTTCACAATGGCGGAGTTGTCTACTAATTTTCCACAGATTTCTAAGACTCTTTTGTACGAGATAGTGACAGCAAGATTGGGTTACCGTAAGTTCTGTGCACGATGGGTGCCTCAAGGCACAAGCGGGTGATTTTTATGCAGAAGGAATTTCAAAGCTTGTGAAGAGATACGATAAGTGCCTCAATCGTAATGGAGACTATGTCGAAAAATAGTGCAAAGATGTAGTTGTAAGATGTATATGTTATGCCCGAAGACCGAAAACGCTCAGTGGCCGGAAAAAACGTCCACATCGCGTTCTGGTAATTGTTTAACAGCCGGAACGCGTTTGTCTAACGGCAATTGGTTCAAATGTAAGACCCTGTAGTTTTTTACATTTTTAGAATAATAAAAATAAGTTGTTTCCGAACATGTTTGGTACTTGTGGTCTAGCATTTCTTTATGAGCACTGAGCACATACAAAACTATTGTATATTTGTCGACCCTGTACCTATTGGAATCAACATGTGATACATTTTTGGAATCAGCTCAGCTAGAGTAATCCGCAAATGGAGACAAAATAGTTCAATTTAAAAAAAATGACGGTGATGTCATTACTCGAAAATAATTCACGCTGTATATTAGATTATTATTTTAAAATAAGGTAAATTAAAATAAAAATCTATGTGTTTCAGGATTATTTCTTAAAATGGTCTGATTAGCTAAAATGAATTTGTTCCATACTTTACGGATACAATTTAAATGTACTATGTAATTCGAAATGTCATTCAAACAGTTCTTGTAAAAATAAGTAACGTACCTATTTAAAGTACACAAAAGTTCGGAAAAACCCGTCGTTTGTATTTAATTGTAGTTTTCAATAATTGAATTGTTTCTGATAAAGTAATTAAAAGAGTTATAAATTCAAGTTTGTTTTGTTCTCCACAATAAGTTGGATTTGTAGAAAATAAATTGAAATTCATTTGTTCAATAAAGAACTTTTCGCTCTTTCATTAATGCATTTATATATTTTATGCTCGACAATATAATTCTTTGGTATCCAATTGTAGTTGTCAATAATTGAATTGTATTTCAACTTTGTTTTATGAGGGACAAAATAAATTTTATCCTACGCAGGTAGAAATCGGCAAATAATACAAGTCGAACATTAAGAACGCGTTGTGAGCGTTGAACAATTGACAAAACGCGTTCCGGCTGTTTAACAATTACCAGAACGCGTTGCGAGCGTCTAAAAACAGCCAAAACGCGTTCTGTGCGTCCGAAGGCAGCCAGAACGCGATGTGGTCGTTTTTTCCGGCCACTGAGCGTTTTCGGTCTTCGGGCCTAACATATATATTAAAATATTTTTACTTAACTTGGTGTATTTTTTTCAACTAACCGGAGGTTAGTTTCTGAACGGCCCTCGTATTGCTTTAGTAAAATTTCCATGAAACGTGATATTTTTTTAATTTTTGCTTATTTTTGACAAGTAATACCTAGGTCTAGGGTAGAAATAAAACAATTCTAAAAAAGCACTACAAAATGTAGTTTTTTCCAATAGTTAAGTTAATGTGTACTTCCGGTATAACCGGAAACTCTTTGGAAGTGAAAATATTCTCCATTAATTGTAAATGCTCTCAAACTCAAGTTCAAATTTTCATGAAATTTGGTCGAGTAATTTAAGAGATTAGCCTAACCTAGTTTGGTTGATTCGACTTTTGCCTTTTTTAGCTTTAGTCTCTTCAAGTTTCGATACTCAATAAAAGATAGGTTTTTATGGTTGCAAATAATGCTAAACACACTTCAATGTGAAAAAGCATAGGATTAGATGAAAAAGTATTGAAGTAATACCGGTCCCTTGCTGCCTATAAATGAATCTATTGTAATGACTTCAATAGGTCGTTCTATAAGGAAGCACATTATTTCTCTAATAATAGAATGGACACGAAGACCTCGAATGGTAAACAATTCCTAATACAAAGTGGATCTATTTTCATTTGTACAGAGTGTTGCAGCGATACATATGCTGTAATGATTAATGAAATCTTGATTGAGAAACTAATTTCGAATGAATACCATATTTATCCTCTAATTTGAAGAAGGCTTATGGAAGGACAATTCCCTGACAAATTGAGCTCGATGAGACAAAAATATTTGCATATGGGAGTATTGTATTACATACGGCTTAAGAGTGATCACATCGCAAATATATCAAAAACTTTATTGTTTCATTTTATTTAAAACGCCTTCATTCAAGACATTTTTGTCCCTCCTTCGTACATTGTTGATGAAAACTAAACACAAACAGAATGGGCGATTCCATTCATTGTCATTAAATTCGAATTAAATGTGTGCTGTGATTTTCAAAATAGCAGTTTCCATTTGATCATCATCGAATATAAATTTTTTTGTTGATACTGCTGAACGAACAATGGATATTTCAATTAGTATATGTTTAAATAGTTCATTTCTTGGACCAATTGTTCGTGTATGCAATGATGATCAGCATTATTTTGTCGGATTTTGCGTTAATTACCTAATAAACATTTTGAGCTAGCAAATAGTAGATTTACAAACATGAGGACTAATGAATTTAATGATCGGCTAGTCAACAAAATTGCAGCGAATTACGATTGGTTATTTCGTGAAACCTTAAATTTTTTTGTTGCTCGACTATCTTGCTATATGCATAACAATTTTTTTTATAGATTAACACTTCGCGATCATACTCGAAAAACACTACTCGAACAATGAGTTAATATAGAAGTTGTTACGAATACAGCGTTGACATGGCAGATGTAAGTTCTAACCCCTAACCCCACTGCTCAATACAATCATTTTTAATTGGTCCAACCGGATCACGTGGTAAAAATCGCCATTCTCAGACAAATATCCTGTTTGATTATATAATATATTTGTGTTGAATGCTTTTATATATTTCGTTGATATAGTTGCTCTTATAGGTAGGTTTGAAATTTAAAAAAATATTTAACTGTGCCTTTCTATCAGAGAACTTTTTTTATCTTTTAACCTTGGTTATAGGTCATACATTGTTGTAATTAAAATTTTTGAGATGGAATAGAATTATCAGTTTCTTATGTTTCCAATAAAACATTATTCATTCTTGATTCTTAAAAGAATTTCAAACAGTGAAAGGATAATACAAAGTCATGAAAAATATGTGTGATTATACAGGGTGAGTCTTTGACCTCTGCGTTAATTTTAGCCATAGGTTCTTGGGATCATAAGAAACACTTTTTCCCATAACGTTTTTCCATATCCAGCTGCGTTAAAAGTTATAAGCATTTTAAGTTTTCACATTGGGCAAATACCCCTCTGTAGTCCAGTTTAGTTTGAATGAAATTACCTTCCACAGCATCCACTATTGAATCTAAATTGTTTAAAAACATTTCTATCTCATTTCTACCTCAACTTTCATATGGTATAATAACATGGGGTGGTGTCTTTGACTGTCACAGAAAGGGTCTTGATATTTTACAAAGGTGTATTCTATAAGTTATGAACAGGAAGGGAATAAGATTCTCATCTGAGATTATCTACAGGATGTCTGAAGCTCTAGATATAAGGCAAATTTACGGGCAGAGAATTCTAATGAGCATTCACCAAAGAAAAATTCCCATAACTACGAGAGAACATAGTTACCGAACTAGAAGCAGAGGAACTAACTATGAGACCCCGAGAGCAGAAAAAAGACTAGGACAAAGATACAATGAATATATTGCTCCAAGGATGTACAAAATCGTCCCTAGACGAATCAAAGAAATAAAGGATAAAAATAAATTTAAAAGGGAATTAAAAAAATGGCTTCTCGAGGAGGATAGGATAATAAATTCGATTTAATGAAGGACAGAGGAGAAGAACTGAGAAAAAAAATTTGTTAAATAAATAATATTAATCACAGAGTCAGTTTTCACCGTCATTGGGACCTATACATTTCACCGATTAGGAAGCATTTCACCTCACCGATCAAGAGGCATTAAGTTCCACCGACTGAGACAGAGGCCAGATAAAATGGAAGTTTTTGTTATGTATGTTTTTTTTTCTGGGGATTGAATTGTAAATGTGAAGTCTATAAATTTTTTTTATATTGCCAAAGACTAGGGTAGAGAATTGTATTTTGTTACATAACTGTATACACTAAGGGTTTGATCTTCTTCAAGCTTTTTCCTAACTATGATAAGTGTTTTATCTGTCGGAATATTAGTGAACAAACTGGTAATGTCGAAGCTGACCATAACGTCTTCTTCCATGATTTCTTGATGTTTCATTATTTCTATGAAGTGTTTCGTGTTTCTTATCATCGATGTTGAATTACTTTTTAATGGTGATATAATTTTTAGCAGAAATTTAGCCAATTAAAAAGTAATTCAACATCGATGATAAGAAACACGAAACACTTCATAGAAATAATGAAACATCAAGAAATCATGGAAGAAGACGTTATGGTCAGCTTCGACATTACCAGTTTGTTCACTAATATTCCGACAGATAAAACACTTATCATAGTTAGGAAAAGCTTGAAGAAGATCAAACCCTTAGTGAAAGAACTACACTAAGCGTGAATGCAATTATGGAAATGCTTTCTATTTGTATTGAAACAACATATTTCCAATTTGAAGACATCTTTTATCAACAAGAATTTGGAATGGCCATGGGTTCACCACTATCACCAATTTTAGCTGATTTATATATGGAAATTTTCGAACAGAAGGCATTAGAAAAATATGCACTTAAACCCAAACTATGGAAAAGATATGTAGATGATACTTTCATTATTTGGCAACATGGAAGAGACACTATAGATGGATTCCTTCAATATCTAAACAATCAAGAGGAATCAATTAAATTAACAATTGAAATCGAGAAAGACAGACAACTTCCGTTCTTAGATGTACTCGTACATAAACAAAATGGAATCCCAAGAACCACTGTGTATAAAAAGCCAACGAACACAGGACAATATCTACATTTTGATTCAAACCACCAACTAAACACTAAATTGGGAGTAGCAAAAATGTTTATTTGATAGAGCAATAAATATTTGTTGCACTGAAGAAGACCAAAATGAAGAAATAAATAACATCTCGAAAACTCTTAGAAGCAATGGCTACCCCAAAAAGATATTAGAAAAAGCTAGACGAACAAGAGAAAGTCAACCTGAACCAACAGATATAAATCAGACCATTAAAACCGTAATTCCTTATGTAAAAGGTTTGTCGGAGAAAATGAGAAGAATTGGAAATAGATACAACATAACGACTGCATTCAAAACTCAAGACACTATCAGAGCTAAACTTACAAAAGTTAAGCCTAATAATGAGACACAAAGGACAAAGATCTGCATATATGAATTACCTTGCGAGTGCGGAAGATCTTGCATCGGAGAAACTAAACGCCCTCTGAATGTACGAATAAAAGAACATCAGAAGCTTCTACGAGTACTAGACAGCGGCAAATCCAGGTTGGTCCAACATGCTGTAGATGAGAATCATCGTATAAAGTGGGATGAAGCATCAATAATATCCAAAGAAGAAAAACTTGCAAGAAGAAAAATCAAAGAAGCAGCATTTATGAAAATAACACCTGATTCCATAAGTGCTCCATCTATAGATCTGCCAGGAGTTTGGACGCCGATAGTTCGATCCAACTTAAAAAAATCATCATATCACAGATGAGTATATAACATCTGTCAATTTCTTTCATGACTTCTGTCAATTGACTTTTTGAAAATTGATAATTTTCAAAAGGTTTCTTATTTTTCTCCTTGATAAAGATAGAAGATGTCTATCGAAACGTCGGAAATCATTACATCCACAATAGATGAGGGTAATAACCCAAACAATCATTCAACATACGGACATTTAGTTCAAGTGATATTTGTTTTTCATGCAATTTAACCAATCTGTAGAATAGTAGTGAGAAACCCACAAGAAATGGAATGAATCTATTGATGCATAAAATATGCATGACTGTTATTAAAAACCTTCTACAAGAGATCATTCCAATTGTTTTTGCCGTTTGAATATTGCAGGTGAAAATACAATTTTTTTATGAAATTTCAACACCCTATATCTTTCGAACGAGGCGAAATTTGGAAAAATGCTATAAGAAGAAAATGTTTCTTTTGACGTCAACAATCCATGATTAAAATTAACGCAGTGGTCAAAGACTCACCCTGTATAATAAACTGGTGTAGAATGATTTTAGATTTTATCTGTTTCGTCATTATAAATTAGATAATTTCTTCTTCTGTCAGAGAACTGTTTCTTCTTTCTAACCTTAGTCATAGGTGTTGAACTGTACCCACATTTTTGTAATTGATAGTTTTAAAGTTAAATAAAAGTAACTTTTTCTTTTGTTTGATACGTTATTCGTCCTTGATGGCATTAAAATGATCTCTAGTTAATTCGCGGAAAGTTTGCTAGTTCTCAATATACATATTTAAATTTTTTGTGTTTTATTATTTGTTATTTTATTGATATTAATTTATTTCGAATTACACCGAATGGAAGTCCGTGAAAAAACTGGAACAAGCGCATAAAATGTTCTGACCTCACATCAGTGTTCTAAATAGTTTTTTAATGTGTATTTGATCCATACCTGGAAAAAACGTTGCCCATTGTCCATCGATCGGCGATTTGAAAGGCATAAACCTCCTCTTCAGCTTAGGCTTCAGTTTGGGTAACTTCCTAGCGAAAAGTTGAGTTCTAAGTGGCCTCAGCTGACTCACGTGCCCTACCTCGTGAACGGCAGACTCCCATGTACCATAATTCGACTCGGGTTCCCTGGACAAGGGTCCACCCCCGTCTGCAAGTTTGAAATACGTTTCCACCGAATTCAAGGTCCCGTCGAAGTTTTTCTCCAAGAACATCACCCCCATATCGGCAGGTATGCTGTCCACGCCGCAAGAACTGACCACGTAGACGTTCTTGTCCTGTGCAGCTTGGTTGTATTTCAGTTGCATGCTTTCCATGTAGAAGGGTTCTCCACTGACGTCCACGTGGTGCGTGCCTTCTTCTACGCATGCCTTGACTACCGCTTCTCCCATGAACCTGCAAGTACATGATATTGTTACTGCAAGTCCGGCCACTATCGCATCATGTGTCCCAGGTACTACAGTTTGAGCTTCTTTGCCATTCGTAAAACCCAGATCATTTGTTGTCGATATGGGGTTGGATCTTTGTCGAATTTATGTTTCAATAAGGTGGGGATGGCAAATGGAGCAGTTCTTTCGACCAATCGACACAAGCCATTTTTTGAGCGATTGACAAATTGTGTGAAATCGAACACGAAATATAAAAGGCAACCTCGTTGAATTAACCGTCCGGTCGCCCAAAAACCACCCTTCGGGATTTTTTGGGTTACATTTCTAATATTCGCTTGTGCTTATTTGTTATGTAATGTCTCTAAACTAGTTGAATATATGTAAATGAACTTTTATTAAAAACGTTGATCGAGCTCAGAAATTAAAAACATATGCTTAAACTAAATGTGGTAGTCGGAGATTACCGGTTATAACAATCTTACCTATAAGGTCCGCAGCAGTTTATGACCAGCCTGGTTTTGGAGGCCATGTTGCTAATGGACTTGGGATCATTGAGATCTGTTATGATGATTGGAGCATTGTTTATGGAGCCATCTTGGATTTCCTCAGCCAGATCTTTTAGGATCTTCCGGAGGGAAATCTCGTTTCTCCCAGCCACTCCCCAGGTCAGATTCCTACCTTTTATGCGACTCAGTTTATGCAGCTCTCTGAGCACGTAAGATCCGGTGAATCCCGTGGCCCCAAGGAGTATTATATCTAGACTTTTATCCATTTCCGGGATCATTTATTCTGTAAAAATCAATTTCCAATAAGATACAGTTTTTTTTCTGTTGGAGATATGTCGTAATTCTCTGTTTACTTTACGAAATTTTCGCTCTTCTTTCGAATATAGCAACAGTGAAGAAAACAATTGTAATAATAGTAAATTGTTCACTGAGCCTAACATTTCGGAACAACTGTATAAATAGCACCATGAATGTGACATTCCTACGAGGTAACCTCACTTATTTTCTCCAAATCGTTTGAAATTCTTGAAACATCAATTAATTTTGAAAAAATCGTGAATCATATTATTTCCCTATAAATTGTGCTTTAAAATTCGTAAAGAAATCGGTCCGTTCCATTTCTATAGAAACGTAACACATGGATCAATAAGTCCCGAGACTAACAATGAAAACAAAATTTTTTTTGTAAAATTTTTTTTATTCATCAACATAATCACCTTCTTGGGTGATAGAATCGTTCCAACGCTTTTGCAAATTGTCAATACCATGTTAATAAAATAAATTATCTTTCGCTTCACTTTACGATCTATCATTATAATATTTGTCACTTCACTCACATTTTCCGGTGTAACGGCTTCCACAGATCTACCCGAGCGTTCCGCGTCATTTGTGTCAGTACGACCACATTTAAACTCGGCAAACCACCGACAAATCGTTGCTTTTGATGGATAAGAGTTCGGGTAACATTTTTCAATCCATTGTTTAGCTTGCACGGTGTTTTTACCCAATAAAAAACAATGTTTTATCAGAACACGAAACTCGGTTTTTTCTATTTTTTTTTTAAACAAACTACAAAACGACTTTACTCCAACCTCGATAACTTGGCTGTTTCTGGTCCGATCGACTTAAAATTTTGACACGTTTCAAGTAAAGGTTAGTACTGGTTTACTACGAGCCCCATCTCTGGGTTAGTCTCGGGACTTATCGATCCATGAATATTGAAAGAAAACAATTATTTTTGTCTAATTTTCACTTTATTAATATTAATACACGACCGGTTTCGGTTGTTAAACCCTCTTCTGGTGTTAGGTACAGACTAAAATATTTCGTGGGTTTAAATCTATGGGATATTCAAAAGTGGTGAATGGTTTATTTCTATTTGGGTGTTAAGTGGGGACACATTGGGAATATTGAACAGATTTGTTATTTCCATCGCTTCCAGCAAATTCAATTTCAGGCCTTTCTCGCATATGTGAAGGATTTTAAAATTTACGATATCCATATGATGTTCTTCAGTCTCGATATGATCATAAACTGCGGACTGTTTACCTGATTTCAGATGTTCTTTTAATCTGGTCTCAAAATTTCTACCGGTTTGACCTACATATGCAGCGTTGCAATTTTTACAACAGATTTTATAAACACCTGAAGTTTTCTCGGGTTTAAGTTTGAATTTTGAATTATATAATATTTTACCTAGGTTTGGACGTCCTGAAAATGTTGTTTTGAAATCAAGTTTAGAAAAATAATTTTGGATTTGGATTGATAATTCTCCGAAATAAGTGATATGTATGAATTTATTAGTAGGTTTTTCTGTGGTAGTGTAAAGCATATTAATGGTTTTCAGCTTTCTTTTGTTTTCAATTAGTTTGTTTACTAGGATTCTCGGAAAATTATTATTAGTTGCAATTTCTTTGATTTTATCAATTTCAGATTGTAAGTTAGCGTTCGATAAAGGTATGTTGAATGCTCTGTTGATCATAGATTTCAGAGCTGCTAGTTTATGATTATCAGGACTGAAGGAATCATATGGTATTATCGCTTCTGAGTTTGCGTCTTTTCGGTAGATGTTGAAGTCGAATGTGTTTCTTTCTCTACTTATGGTCAAATCCAGAAAGTTAATCGCTTTGTTGCATTCAATTTCCAATGTAAATTTTATTTTGGGGTGAATTGAATTGAGGAAGTCAAGAAACATTTTTATTTGTCTATTTGTTCCGTTGAATCCTACTATAATATCATCAACATACCGGAACCAGAAAATGACGTGTTTTTTTGATAGGTCATTTGTTTCTATGAATTCATTTTCAAGGTGATTCATGAATAGATCTGACAATAATGGGCTCAAAGGTGATCCCATCGGTAAACCTGAATTTTGAAAATATAATTTGGATTCGAATTTAAAGTAATTTTGGGATAGGCAAATTGAAAACAACTCCTGGATTTCTGAAATTAAGAGGGGGTTAACTTTATTTTTACGAAGTGACTCGCCAACTAGGGGTAAACATTCTTTTGCTGGAATGCTAGGGTACATATTTTCTACATATTTTCACAAAATAAATGAGTCGTCAATTCATTCTATTAGATCAGCCAGTCGAGCAACACTGATGACATTGTGAAACGTAAAATAGTTCCGAACTACATCAAATTCCAGTTTAGTGTCCTCAACTCCACAACTAACAAGATTCGCCCAAGGATAGAGAAACTCTGGCTTACGGAAGAAATCAAGAAACATTACCATGTGAGAGATAATTTTACAATTTTAAAATATATTCTGCAATGCATCGAGATTTTCAAAATAATAGTAAATTCCTTATAATGTTTAATATAATTTCCTTATTTATTTGATTAATTCCTTTCATTCAGAGCTCATTAACGATGAATGGATAAAAGACAATACTTTATCGAAAGGTATCTTCGAACTACAAAAAATGCATATTTTAAGATGGACCTCAAACTTTTCATCGAAACAATGCGAACAATAAAAATAAAACAGTCATGAAAAATTTTTAAAAAAATCATCTAACCAACTGGATGATTCCTTATACATATGTTCATCGTTCCAAAACTCACAGTTCACATCCAATTTCCACAAATTTTTTTTTTTTTCGTTAACACTTCACAGAACCAACTGAAACTGTTGTTTGCCATCAATAATCTGAAAAAGAGTGGCGAATCTAAGGACCGGTCTTACATAAATCGCAGGTCCTCCAAGGACGTTTCAAAATACATATCGGAATAATTATACAATGTCGAAGATACCTAATGGGGACTTGAAATGAGGATGATAAGGCAATGTAAAAAGTTGTTTCTGATTTGGATTTGAGTCTGGTCCACACAAATTGTGTATTAGGAAGATTCAAGTACTGAACGCCAATCCGATTAGTGCGTCTTAGGAGAGAAGTTATGGCATTCTAAATTAATTAAATATTATTTTACATTGTTATTCCATGCGAAATGGCGTCTGAATTTTTTTATGAGGGTACTCATCAATTTAGTGAAGAAATGGACGGTACCGTTTTTCCCAGATTTTTCAAAATTGTAATCAGCCTTAAAAATAAATGGAAAAGTCTCATATCCTGGATACTTCCAGGTTTTTAATTTTCTGAAAAGGAATCCATAATGAAACCCTTGAAAAAAATTCTTGAACAATTGTTTAACAATTTGCGGACTTGAAATGTTGATGTTCAAACTGTAAATACTGTTTAACAACTATTAGGTTTAGATTACATTTATTCTCCTTTTTTTTTCAAATTTGAAAGATCTAAAATTTTTTGGTTAAAATACTCACATACAATTTCGCCTTGTAAATCTTTTGACACGTCAAACATAGAAAACATCCTAAATACTATATTTCATTGTGTCAATGTGTTATGGGGTACTTTTACGTGTTATTCAAAAAGAATTGAATTTTTAAACGAAATCTTGTCGATGTGGTTCAATCATGAATGACTCGCATCTTCGAAAATTATCTTCGTCTATTTCTGTAATTTATTGATCACAACTTAGCGTGTGGTATAATGGTGTAATCAATAATAAACCATACTTAACAATTATTTCAGTCGTAGATTATTAATTTCTCTCTCTCTCACGTAGATTTTTTATATCGTGCTATTTTTTTTTTTGTTGACGATTCACATATCAATTGATAGGTAATTTTCATACAGTTAATAATCATGTTTATCACTTAATAATAGTACTAGCTTTCAGAAATCTGAAAATGACACATTACATCTATAAAACAAGAAATAACAACATACTGTTATTAATAATTAAAAAACAGAATTCATTAACTGCAGACTAATGGAAATAATATTTCGAAAAAAATTTACGACTTCGAAATTCCAAAGTCTTTTAACATGCAAAGATAGATGTTCCATTTTAATGAAAACTTTTTTAGAGTATTTCTATTCGGCCTAAAGTACATTATCACCAAATAATCATGCCTTAGATAAATTTTAAGCCATTGGCACTTACCAGCAAAATTTTTTAAATATAATCCCTTTGGTTGAAAAAATATTTATTTATTTTTACAAAATTGTGATTATAATTACTGCCGATCTTCAGAAACCTATAACTTGTGAATTATTCATTTGGTAAACAAAATTCTTTATTTTTATCATTGATTATTGTATTCTTTTCAACGTTGGCCCCTATGATACAACGCGAAAACTTAATATTTCTTTCGTCTATCGTCCATAGCGGTGAAACAGCAAAATTAATTTCTTTTTTTTGTTGCAGCCTTTAGGAGTTCCTGGAAGAGTTCTGGTTGGTGAAGGTGTACTGACTAAGATGTGTAGAAAAAAACCGAAGACGAGGCAATTCTTTCTTTTTAACGACATTCTGGTATATGGAAATATTGTAATTAACAAAAAGAAATATAACAAACAGCATATAATTCCCTTAGAAGAAGTCAAATTAGAAAGTTTGGAGGATGATAATCGTAAGTAATGATTCGTTAACAATTACTTAATCAATGATTATTGAAATAACGGTTGGTTAAAAATTTCACGGAATGAAAATAAAAACAGAAATATATAATTTGAAAATTTATTTTTCAGTTTGATTTCATCCTTCGTTTTAAGTGATATGTTGTGATTTTTCATGGATATTCCAATGTTCCTCCATAAATAATCAAATTTCAGTTTCTCATAACCTCCGAACCATTGGAAGGATTACGGAAAATGTAAAAACATAGCACATCTTTTGAGAAACAAAACTATAACTCCTATTCCAATGGAAATATATATAAAAAACCCTCATAAGCATATCATGTATTGATTAATTACATGGCTATTGTTTTAATGAAATTTCTGTTCCACAATGCAATTTACGTCATTAATCAACTTTTTCGATCATATTTAAAATATATGAAATTTTTTCATCTATTGTTTCGCTAAACGAAAGAAAACTTCATGGCCGTTATTCAATTTAAGGGGGTAATTGCTTTCATGTTTGTTTACGACCATTGTAATTACATTATTCATTAATAATTAATGAAATAGAGCAGGCCAAATTCGTTGTCTACTGAGATACTTCTGACACACTTCGAGCTAAAATATTTTCATTAATTCACTATCGGTTTAATTTTTTGAGATAATCATTTGTTCACAAGCGTGATTCCAATATCAGTTTTCGAGTTATAGATAGAAAATTGAAGAATGGCGTTGAATGTTATTTTCTCATAACTTTAGAGATGATTGATTAGTCATTGAATACGTAATCATTGGTAGAAAAATATTCATTGAGTAAGTTTGCGAAGACAAATAGTTACAATTGCTTTTATATTAACAAAATAAGTTATTCTATTGTTAATTAACAAATATGTTCCGTTGGCATGAATATTGAAATAAAAGGTATTGATAATTGTCTATAAATTTGTAAGTTCTCTGAGTTTTTCTGACATATCTTTAAAATGTTTTTTTATGAATGTAATGAAAGTTTATTAATTTGTTAATAAGGGTTTTTATAACTAATACAAAATCTTGAACAAATTTATTTGCGATTAATATTTGGCCATGCATTACATTAAACATGGACACTGTTATTGATATAGGTTATGAATTTTTCGACTCTAGTTGGTTGTAAAATATATTTATTAACTCATTATCTGGTTCGAATAATTTTTGAATTTGTTGATGAATTTAAATTTTCGCTGATAAATCGAAAAGTATTCATCATGTTCGGAAAGTTGAAAATATTTAATATCAATTTTTTCAAAATATACTAAGCATATGAAATATTTTTTTATAACATAAAATATCTTTAAAATTTAAAAAAATCTAGTATATTCTAAATTTTTGAAAGAATCAAGGAAAAATGGGTTCATCACAAAAATTTATTCGATTGTCTACTAACAAATGGGTTTCGTTGACATAAATATTGAGATGAAAGGTGTTAGTAATTGTCGATGAATTTGAAAGTTTGCTGTGCTCTTTTGCCATATCTTCTAAAAGTCTAAGTATGAATAAAATGGAAGTTTATTAATTTTTTTATTAATTATTGTTTTTCATAACTATTACAGAATTGAATATCTTAAAAAATTCTTTTCGATTGTCTATGCTTGTTTTTATATCAAACAAGGGCACTGCTATCGATATAGGTTATGAATTTTTCACTCAATACGAAGTTCGATCTCCTTAAAAATTGTTTTTTTTTTCAACAGGAATTTATAATTTTTCAAAAAAAGAAAAACCAATAAAATTTATTCTTACAGAATATAGGAACGGATGGCTCATAAGGACCACCTCAAAATCTTTTGCAGTTTATGCTGCCACAGCTACAGAGAAGACTGAATGGATGGCTCATATAAATAAATGTATCGAAGATCTTTTAAGAAAAAGTAAGTAACAACTTGTCTAATTATTTTAATTTTCGCTAATCGGAAGTCGAATATCGGCTAAAATAATGGGATAATTTTAATGGGTTATCTGGCCTGCAGTCTTGACTTGGCGCCCAATGACTTCTTTTTATTCCCTAAAAGGCAAATAACTCGCAAGTGAGAAAACAGGCACCCGATATCAATGATATATAAATTTCCAACGTGCATCAAATACGTTTTCTAAAATTGGTGCAATTTCTTCTAGGTGGCAAAAAGGCTGTAGAGGAACATGCGGCGGTGTGGGTTCCAGATGTTGAAGCTCCAAATTGCATGCATTGTAAAAAAACACAATTTACATTAATTAATAGGAGGGTAAGTGCATCTGATATAATTAAAATCATTCAATCAACCATTTTGCTGCTAAAAATAATAGTTTGGATAACGAATATCACAATAAAACAAAAAACATATTCAGTTATTATTTTTTTTTATTTTTATTTCTTGTAATCTCATAAATTAATTCGAATTTAACCAGAAGATGGCAGATGGGCGGGGCTTAAGGTCCACTGAAACCTCGTGGATATGGACATATGCATATTTTATTATTTTAAAACTTTACTTTCATGCAATTATTCGTTTCCTTTTTTATTCAATCTTGCTGTTAGATCTCTTCTTTTGAATCTTGAAAATTTAATTCTCAAATTTTCAGCATCATTGTAGAAAATGCGGTGCTGTCGTGTGTGGACCATGCTCTAACAAAAGATTTCTACTGCCCAATCAGAGTTCGAAACCTCTTCGAGTTTGTCTACATTGTTACGACACGCTAACCTCAATAAAAACGAATTCAAATTCGAACGAGGTTCCCCAGAAAGGTGAGAATAAAACGTCATGTCTGGTTCGAATCTGGTGAATTCATTTTTTTTTCAGATCGGATAAATGTTGATACGTCTGGTGAGGAGGATTCAGACGACGATGAGGAAACTGCAAAAGGACATTTAGAATCTGTAAGTGGATCCTTTTTTTTTATTAGTAGAATATCGTAAGGGGGAGGTGCAAGAAAATGTAAATTGTTGATAGTTGAAGTACCATGTATTCTCATTTCTTCTCAATTTTGTGATTAATCGTTTCTAAATCATTATATGTAGGCTCGAATATAATGAAAAACGATAATAAACAATTATTATACATGATAAAACATTAATCGCAGCTAGAAAAGTCCATACAAAGGTTTAATTAGTAAAATCGAATGAACACTGATTGCTGGGTAGTGACCTTATTGAAAAAAATTTGCAAGGTTAAGAGAGGTGGCACAGGGTGCACCAAAAATCCTTCAAAAAGGCATAAAAATTTGGTAGAAAATTAACCTGTTCCATTATTTTGACGCCCACTGTAGAAAAATAATTAATTCAAAAATATCAATTTACTCATACCAACCTATAGCATGGAGTTTAGAAAACTAATCCTTTAATTGTCATAGACTGCAGTCATTATCTTTTAGATAAAGTTAGTTAGTTTCAGTAACAGTTCAGTACAGCTTCAGATAGAGGGTATTTTTAAATGAATAGTGATTCTTCAACAAAAACCAAGGTGGATCTGCCATGTAACATTTTGTTGAACACTTATTTCCCCAAGCAACAGCCCTGAAGAATAAAGTAAAAAAATTCGTTTTCTTTTAATAAGTCCAGTTTGGTCAAATTTGGCAGATGAATTGTGGTGATAAAATAAAATAATAAACAAATAATAAAATGGCAGTAAAACTATTTGTCATATAACTTCATTCGACAGCTGGTGGTTTTTTTTTAAATTAATAAATAATCTTTCTAATAATTTATGACAAAAAACTCGGAGTAATATTTTATTTTTTGTGATAAAATCAACAATTTCATGATGAAACTTAGTTGCTGAATATTATAGGGGTTTTTCATCCTATAGTGATTATATAAGTAACAAAATCACTCAAGCTACCCGTTACGCGTTGGAAGTCCCCTCTATATAGCGGAAGCCCTTTACACATATCTAAAACCAAAAAAATCACTCTCCATTGGTCGAATTGACAGAAAATTTAGAACTGCTGATTATGATTCTGGAAATTTGTAGTTTTCACTATTTTAAGTACATTCCGGAAGTCCCCTGTATATTTTTAAAGTTAAAAAAAAATCCATTTTATAGGTAGAATTTACGTAAGTATGTGATATTTTCTTATTCACCCTGTAAGTAAATTTCTTAAATCACAAAGATAAAAGTACCAGAAATTACGTTATTTCTTATAACACTTTTATTTTTTGCGTAGATATATGTATTAAATAACTAACTTTCTCTCTGGTGACGGTCAATAGGCGGCCATGTTTCTTGTAAAATGAAATTCCTACAAATGTCCATGTAAATATTTACTTTTTTATTGCATTATTCTGGGACTTTTTACATTAGTTAGATTTTTTTCAGGCGTTGACGTATTTTGTTCATTTTGCTAATTTTTTCGACAGAAAATAACCGAAAACGTCTGCAATATTGAATGATGATTATAATAACAGGCGTTAATTAAATTGATTTTTATCTCACCCCTGAGTTAGTCATCTGATTGTGTATTTTTTATAAACATAACATTAAATTTTGTAGTGTAGATTAGAGAAAAAAGAGATAAATCATGGATGATTGTACTAAGCAACCATACATTGAGTCTGTATTGACAATAACATCCCAGCTAGAAACAAAATGAATGGTGTAGAAGTCTCTCATGTAAGATTAGAGTAAACCACTTTGTATTAGTGACATTAAATTCTTGTGTTCGAAGAGTAGGTTGATTTCTCTTTATGTAATTATGCGTACTGACCATTTTTTCCACACAGGTGGCGCGACGAGCTAAGAAACATTTCAAAATTACGAGAACATTCGATAAAACCCAAATAGCCATAAACAAAAACTTGAATGGGAGTAGGATTTGAGGGGAATATGAAAACAAACTCTAATTTGAGAAAATTGAAGATATTGCTATGAATTGAACATTTTGCTTCAATAATTTAATTACTCTTTTCAGCCAAAATTCTATGGTGACTGTGTTAAACAAGATGAAACTCAATAATACCTGCAGACACCTGATATTTAGTCAACTTATTTATAAACAAGTATTATTTTATTGATCATACTTGAACTAATATTTATATTATTTTAAATTGCATTCGTTTACTCTCAAGATCATCATTGAAAGTTTATTCCGAGAAATGTTTATTGACTGGAAGTTTAACGTTGCACATCAAAAAATATATAAACTACTTACTTTTAACAATGGTCTTGTGAGAATAATATGATTTGTCGCACTTATGCTTGTTAATTTCTCTGTTATTCCAATTTTGGAGTTCGAAAAGATATATGTTTAGGTACAAAATATGTTTTCACCTCCTTCAATTATTTGTGGAAAAATATGACCACTCATGCTTTTGCGAATGGTTCTCAAAAATACCCAGTTTTGTTGTAAAACAATAATTTTCACAAATCGTTGAAGGGTGGTTATATTTTTAGATTTGAGTTTTAGTCCATAGTATATTCATTATTTTAAATATTATCTGGTTTCTCTGAATACGAATAGATAGGTTTTATAATATAAAATAAAGAAATCTAATTTTTTTGTGTTGTTTTTCACTCATTTATACCTGCCATGGTAATACATTCAGAACATGAGTTTTTTCTTTCTCAAAAATAAGAATGAACACTGGGTTCAATGTAGCAAGGGCACTTTATTTTTAATTGATTAATTCAAAGATCCTTATCATAACTATAACTTATTCAAGGTTATTTTTACATACAACAAATTTTTAGCACAAATCTGTCGTGTCTGTTGAAACGTTGGAAAAAAGAACGATAAGAAATGATGGTTACCTAACTATTTTAATTTGTTGAATATCGTATCAAGATATAACTTATCCACTGAACAATTTACTTCAACCTCCTAAATATATTACGACCCCATGTTTTGAAAGCTTTCGTCGCCACTGGTGGCAAATTACTAAAGATAATATGGAGAGTAGAAAAAAGGAGGAATCACTGCTGATGTAAATAGTGTCCATCAAAATTGCACAAAGGTAGATGTCACTTGTGTTGTTATATGACTCAAGGTCGATCAAAATGGAAAGTCCGGAATACTGATTGATCAACTTTTCACAAGTTTTTGTTACTTTAATTATTAACAAATTATAAATCCGTCTGATTCAGAATAATTATGATTTTTTAAGGAGACTAGAAGCAGAGGGTTGTAATTTTCTGAAGAAAATTATGAATAACTATAAAACCAATTCGTACAAAATTCAAAAGATGAGGACTACCTTTCGATGCTCCTTGTGACATGTGACAGATCTGACATATGTCATCTTCAATTTCTATGATGGGATTATTTGATTATTGACATTCGAATTAGATCAAGTTTATAATCACATGATTTGGAGTTCTGAAAAGTGAAAATCCATCCCTGAAGTATTCTTTATACATTCCAAAATGCCTATTTGTGGTCCAAAACTGTCCATTTGTGGAATTATACTGAGTATTTGGGGAATTATCCAACTTGTAAGAATGCATTTAACATAAATATAAGTTTTGGTTGACAAATTTTGTTTTAAGGGTCTTATGGGTATATTTTATTTCTGGGGAGCAGTTGCTCTTTCTGAGGATCTTCCGCCTGTTGACTTTGAACCTGAAATGAAATTGTCTGATTTTTATGCCAAAGTTGATGCGGGATACACACAGGTAACTTTTTTCTATAAGTTTACAGAGGGTGTGTGACTTATTGGATATTATTTACAGAATGCGTATAATTGTTGGATTGCTGCCTTGTTATATCTGGCAACTTTAGTATTTTCAGCTCAACAGTTCTGGGCAAATAATCGTTCTTCCTTGAGCGTTTAAATAGTTGATGGTATATTTCATTATCATTCGGAAGTATGTTATGAGAATGAACTTATGTAAATATATTATTTGTAGAAATTTCAATTTATTATGAAGAATTTTATGTGAAAATGTATCGTCTTTGTTCAATAAAATATAATTTAAATTATTTGTAGTGGCCCTTAAATTTTCACATAATGCTTACTCATTTAAGCACAGCTAACTTAAATATTTACATTGCCTTATCCAATGTACCTCTTGTTTGAAAAGTGTTTATAGATACTTTCTTATTATGAATGCAGGATTCATCATTCAAAGGCTTAGGCAATAAAAGAAATACGTTTAAATCTCATGTTTATTCAAATGTAATTATTTCATACAACGAAATATAAAAGTTTAAAAAGAATCTTTAAAATGATGTTGATCAGTGACTTTGGGCTTACACTTAGTTCTTGTCAAACTTTCATATACTTTGACATTACATATATATGTAACAGCATTTTAGATAATTTCTATGTTTCCTCAAACCATAGCTTATAGAGCAGATGCTCCAGAAATAATTTCAATAAGTTCTCTTGTAATGACAGCTTGTCTAGTACGATTGAATGCCAAAGTCAATTTATCAATGACTTCGGTTGCATTTTTACTTGCATTGTCCATGGCAGTCATTCTTGATGATTGCTCACTGCAAGCTCCTTCCTTCAGAGCATAATATATGAGAGATGCAAGAGAAAATTCCAAATAACTCTGAATAACTTCATCATCAAGGGAATCATATATGGATAATTTTGGAGCAGCCTGAAAAAAGCAATAATCAATGTTTAATAAGCACTGATATTGTGTATTATCAATGACGGACTACATTTCTCACCTGAACAGAGCCTAAACTGAAAACTGGCAGGGATTGTGTATTGTAAGAGACAACAGACTTGAATCTGTTATAAACAATTTCTCCAGAGCCAAATTTATACCCTGATGCTATGATAGCATCAGCAAGAATTGATGCATCATTGAAAGTTGGTGGTAAAGCGACCAATTTCATTTGCAGCCATGATAATATTTTTTCCATAAACACGACCCAAAATTGATCTTGATTTGTCACCAACACATACAATTTTTATGTTCTGGTCATCTTTAGCAAGTTCATTTCGAATGTGGCGGGCAACACTGGAGTGGATGGCACCACATAGACCTGCAATCAAATGTTAGATACTGATTAATATTTAGCACTTTTTCTGTTCAATTCACTGATAATATTGATAAAACAAATACACTAACCCCTGTCGGAAGATATTGCTATGAGCAATTTCTGGGGTACATCAGTAGGAGCTGTCACTTCAGCTTTTTCGTAAAATTGCGATGCACCAGCCCCAATAGGCCTTGCCTGTTTAAGTTCACGCTCAGCTCTATTGTATTTAGCAGCAGAAACCATCTTCATGGATTGAGTGATTTTCTGGATATTTTTTACCGATTTCAATCGGATAGAAATGGCTTTCAGGGTGGCCATTCCACGTTGTTGGGAAACCTGAGCATTTTGTGCTACGATGGGTGCTAAATTTCCAATAGCGCCGAACATTTTGTTCTACAAAATAAGAATTTTATTATGTAAGAGCAATAGTTTTCGATATAGCACGCCACATTAATTCTTTTTGCCAAAACTGATAAGAGGTATCGATTCGGAAATTACTTATTTTTTCATTCACCACATCATACCTGATTATCTAAAAAATTGAAAAATGTTGAGGGAAATTTAAGAAAATCCCTCGAATGAACTTTGGGAAATTGGGCAAATGCACAGTCCAGAACACAGAGCTGAATTTATCCAGAATTTCAGAGATAACAAAATCATTGCTGTGAAAAGTCAAACACATGTCAAATTTCATGAAATACATAGGAGAATAAAATTTAAAAAGTCTCAAACAAGTTTGAAATTGTTTTTAATCAGGTAAAATCAATTTGGATATTTACGAAATGCTTTGAATTGCATTATACATTATCAATAAAATTATAAGAAGAAATATCATTTTAATCAGGTGCGTCTCATACTGATGGATGCCGGGATATCTAACAAACATGAACAGAATTATTTGATTTGAATAATTTTTCAAATTCGTTCCTAAATTGCTGTTTCGTCTTAAAAAAAGCTACGCTATATATGTTTCAATAGCAGTCCTGCTGGAGGTTAGGGAGAAGGGGAGTAAATACGCCCCTAGAACACTTGATTGTTTTTAATGAAATGAAAATAACATGAAACACAGGCCGGCCGCTAGCTGTCTGAGCGCCCTCGTGCAAATACTGTTATGCCGCCCCCAATAGGGCGCTACATCAAGGGTGTATCCAGAGAGCAATTCGGGAGGGGGGGATGTGTTGTAGTGCCAATTTCAGCGAGGGACCTGAACTGACCTTGAGTGAACACCGGGGAAATGAGGGGGAGGTTTAAATCGTTTTCATTCGAAGATTTAGTGTGAAAAACTCTTTCCTCTGAGGGGGGTAGGCTTAAACCTCCTGAAATTCCATTGGTTTCTGATATCTCAGCTAATCGTAAAAAAAAATGACGACTATACTAAGTATGCTGTAGGCGTAAACTTCCTGAAATTCCATTGGTTCCTGATATCTCTAACGGCAAGTTTTAGCTAGGGACCTGAACTGATCTTGAGTGAAAAGCGGGTCAGGGGGGGGAGGTTTAGATCGTTTAAATTCGAAGATTTAGTGTGAAAAATTCTTTCCTGGAGAGGGTAATTACCCCAGTACCCACACCCCCCGTAAATACTCCCCTGCGCTAAATATGCTGAGTGTTCTCTAGAAAGGGTTCCCTCAATATGGCGGGACAAAATTAAAAACCTATTGAATTATTGTTATATATATATATATATTATATTATTGTTATTTCTATTTATAAAATTGAAAAATCATATAGATACACACTCAAATATTTATCTAAAAAAATTTCACTCTTCTCGCCTATGCCCTTGTGCCGGGCACTCCTTGCACGCCCGCTTACGGCGGGCCTGATGAAACAAATGTGTTGTATATTGAATATTTGAATTTTTTTATAGTAGCATTTTATCCTGAAAAGATGCAGAAGTTTTTTTTTATCTGAAGAGATCAGCTTTATTCTGGTAAATTGGTTCGAATTTAGCAATAAGGTGACAGATGGGTAGGGCTCAAGGTCCAATTGCCATCATGGACATATTTGAGTTACTGTATATATAAGAAGTTACTGCCTCCCCCAGAGATTCGTTCTAGGACCGCCCTTGGCCCAATGAATATCATTGACTTGTCACTGTGAACGTAACTGTGGTTACTAAGAAGCCAATTAAGGGCCTGATCCCTGATCGATCCACGCCATCATCTATTCCCTTGTTTTGCTACTAAATCCTCGTGGTTTTATTAACTTTTATCTTCGAATTGGCATTTTAAAGTTTCGAAATATAGGTTAGGGTAAATTCGACATAGGAATCAGACATTTTCTTCCTCATAACTATTTCGTATCCTTGAAGTCAAGAAAGTGAAGTGCATAGTTGCAATTGATTTCGAATATCCCAATAAATAAACAAATATATTCAGTTATTGTTGATTTTCGCAAAAATCTCATAAATTGATTCAAATTTAACAATATGGCAGATGGGTGGGGCTTAAGGCCTAGCCCATTCCACGAGTGTGCCAAAAGAGTTTTTTTTCAATCATCCTATCTATGACATGAACGAAAAAATTTTGTGATCATATTAAGGTGTATATTTTTTGAATATTTAAAAATTTGTTTGTAACATCTTAATGTGTTAACACGTAGAACTTTTTTTATCTGACGAGATTAGTTTTCATTTTTTTGTTGGTTGGTTTAATAAGTCTACAGAAAGGAAAAAGCAGAAATAATTAATTCAATTTAAAAGAAAATTGTTTAGTGAAACTCACAACCATTGTATAAAAATCACCCAAAGACAAATGGAATGCAATATAACATATACATGTTAATTACTAGTCTCAATCCTTTCAGAACTGAAAATATCACTTAAACTATAATCAGAGCACAATATCAATTACATATTTTCAAAATGCTATAAAATACCATTTCAACATGTCTGAGTAGGCAGTGGTAAGTAACAACATTTAATTATTGCTGTAAAATATGACTCAGTGAAAAAACTTTTTTTTAATCATTGCATGAATTCATTAATTGAGCCTACTCAAGTTACAAGAAATTCAAGAGAATTCATGTTCTGGATGTTATCAGAAAGTTTGTATTTCAACTGAATGTTATTATATCTCATTTAATCTATGTACAACTAGCTAATACCTCATTGGAATGCATTCTTTGTGGAAGAATTCAACCATTTACAACACATTTTAACAATCACGTAGAACAGTGCTAATAAATACAGGTCACCAAACATCCACACATCACTGTAATAAAAACAATAATGGCCGACTGCATGCTAGACTCTCAAAATTATTCAAAAGATTATAAAATACCAAATAAGGTTAATGGAATGACGTTGAAATACTTTTACAAAACCTAAAACAGAACACAAAATCCATTGGTAATTTTGGACAACTGTTTAGAAATTTTGCTACTGATAAATAATTAAGCAAATTTGTTGATGAATAAACCCTTAAAAAACCATGTGTACCCCACTATTGAGATTGCTCATCCTATCATCTTCCTCCATAAAATGTTTTACAACTCACTTTTGACTGATTTTTCTTCTTGACTTTTCTTTTGAGCAGATATTTTGTCTTTTTGACTATCATTTTCCTTGCGAAGTGTTGATGGTTTTTCTTTCGTTGTTTGACTTTTTACCGATTCAGTTACTACCTTAGGATTTTGAGTGTTTGCTGATGTTGGACTTGACGTGGTCTTTGATTGAGTTCTAGGTTTTTCAGCAGTACTTCCTGACTTCTGAGTTTTAGTTTCCGGTTTTGGAATTGCAGTATCTGGTTCTTTAGTAGCAGTTGTTGGTTTTTGAGTTGTAGTTGTTGGTTTTTGAGTTGTAGTTGGTTTTTGTGTTGTAGTTGTTGGTTTTTGAGTTGTAGTTGTTGGTTTTTGAGTAGTAGTTGTCGGTTTTTGAGTTGTAGTTGTTGGTTTTTGAGTTGTAGTTGTCGGTTTTTGAGTTGTAGTGGTTGGTTTTTGAGTTGTAGTTGTTGGTTTTTGAGTTGTAGTTGTTGGTTTCTGAGTTGTAGTTGTTGGTTTTTGAGTTGTAGTTGTTGGTTTTTGAGTTGTAGTTGTCGGTTTTTGAGTTGTGGAGGTTGGCTTTTGAGTTGAAGATTTTGTTGATGCTGTAGATCCAGGAGTACCTGATTTAGCAGGTTGATGGGTTTTAACATCAGGATACAAAGCAGAACATAACTCTTTCTTCAAAGTCAACGAGTCTGATTTATGATTCAGATGATCCCATCCTATAGCAGAAAGGGGAATGCGTCCCAAATAATCATTGTACGGCGATCCTAGGTAGAGGTAGTTCTTATGTATAAACGCTTCAGAAAAGGAGCTGAGTGACGAATTATTAGTCCAAAGAGCATCTAGTACTTTACCCTCCTCAGATACATGGAGTACAACTGATCTACTTGGAAATAATTTCACTAATGGTGAGATATGACCAATCTGAAAAAAGAGAAAGATCATGAAATCTTGAATACCTTTTTAATTCAACAACATTAATGCCATTTATTATTTTCACTGCAAGTGTGTTATTCTACAAATGTTTGCTATAACAATTGCATCTGCAGTTGGGTTTTTATTAAAACATTTTCTTATTGAAACTTATACTTATTCACATATTTTTCATCCTATATGCCTTGATGCAATGGAATCAAAATTTAATTTTTAACTTAATTAAATGACGTCTGACATTCATTACAGTCATTCGTTCAAGTCTGAATTCTAAGTGGATCGAATTTACCGAGAACTAAACAAGATCGAGATTGATATTTCATTTCATTCATAATTTAAAACTATGTAAATAAAAACAGGTTCTCCTGTAACTCCGTACAAGCGATGTCACTTCCCCACTAATATTGAGTATATCGAAATCATTTAAAATTGATTTTACTTACAGAATGCAAGACCTTCTTGCAAAAATCATTAGGGTAAAGCTTATCCACCAACCGGAATGTAATTTCAGCCAAGCCAAAAGATCTAAGTAAAAATCTTCTGACATTTGGAAATCGAGTGAATGTATGGAATAAACTTGGATTTTCAGTATTGGACTCAGCGATAACAGAAACAATAAAACCAGATTTTCCATCTGTCTGGATGTTGTCTGGTATTCCAGGTAGTGAAAGGAATTTTTCAGTAGTCCCAGCCTTAGGTCCTTTTAGATAATGTCGAAGAATTTGGTTTCTAGCATCACAGACTGCCAAGAAATCTTCATTTCTAGACAGAGCAACCCCATTTGCGAACAACAGACCATCTGCTAGAACTTTATTTTCACCAGTTTTTGCATTGTAGTGGATTAATCTGAAACAACAGAAATTATTGTAGTAAAATCAAACATACAAAGAATCCAATTGAGAAAGCAAAAATTACCTTCCATTGGGGTCGTCCATAGCAACAAATACCCCATCTTCGAGTACAAAGTTCGAAGTAGAATCTGTCCAGTAAAAGTCTCCACTACAACTCACAGCAACACTATTTGGTAATTTGGTTGGTCTTCCATCTATTTCCTGTCCAAATGATATGAGTTTCTTTTTATCACCTGAAATGGCTCAATGAATAGGAAGTACAACTATTGAACAACAATTTGTCAACATTAGCATCAGTTGTAAGGATCCCAGATACCAATAAACAGACATATATGTGAAATCTTGATAGTATAGTTTAGTTTGGTCGTAGAGTCAAACAAACAATACCTGTATTAACATCAACTTTGAATATTCCATAATACGAGTCCACTGCATAGAGGTAACCATCTCTTCCAAATCTCAATCCTAAGGGCCTACCACATATTTTCTCCTCAAAGCTTTCCTTACAAGGTTTTCCGAATTTTACGACAGGAACAATATGTTTACCAGAAATCTTTACAATTTCTCCGGTATGAAGAGATGTATACAAATAAGTTTTATCATCTGCAAAACTCTCAGGGCCTAAAAGATCTCCTTTGAATAAGACTTCTGCTTTATCAAGTTTTTTGTTTGGAGTTAATATTCCATCTAAAGCGATTTTGGCAACTCTAAAATAATATTCAATGAACAAAATAGAAATTGGATAATAATTAAGCTAAATCATTTGTATATAACCAAAAATATAAAAAGATTTACTTGTAAGACTTTGTAATCGATACATCAGGTAACAATCCAGGCATAAATGTAATGAACAAAACTAAAATAGTCGCATTAATTATAAATCGTTTCAAGAAACCCATACTAAAATTAAGGGAAAGACTGCACTAATTTAACAAAACAATAAATAGATATTTTTGATACGAATAATTGATTCAAATTACAAGTAATTATTTCATTATCGCTCTTGTAAATCTGATAGCCAACCAATTTGGAAAAAAGTGAACTGAAACTAATTTCGTCTAGAAGGAATTATATTCATTGGACTTTGAAATAAAATACGTGTAAATTTTTACGTAAGAAGAGCCCTTTATCGCATTAATCTCAGGAACATATGTAATATAAAAGATTGCTACTTTTATTAACTTCTATTACAAAAAATCTAATAATGCATGATTTCAAAATAGATAAAGAAATTTAACCTAAAGGTTTCCGTAAAGATTTTCAAAAAATGACAAAAATCTTGAATACAACTTGAAATTTCGAAACCGTCTAAGGTGCCATCTAACGGGGAGAGGAGAAGATATATTTTAGAAATGGAAGAAGGACAAAGGTAGATCTTTTTAATAGATTGACAGATCCAATTTAATCATTCCAACCTAACATTTCCCGGTAAAGTTTTAAACTTCATCGTGATTGGCATTCAATTTTACGAATTTAATAGAATATTTTATATTGTATCTAAGAATATGTTATCCCGTTCTTTAATTCTTTCTAGAGCTGTGATCTGCAATTCACAGGTTTGGAATATAAATATTGTTCGATGCCTACTTTGAGTTTAATTAAAAATCATTTCAGAAAAATCATGTGTTATCAATACACCAAACTCTATTTAAAAGGTTTCGATCCTCCACACCTATAAATACAGTGGTAATGTTCGTACCACAGCAAGAAGTAAGAGGCTATTTGATTAGTCGCAGAGAAAACTAATTAAATTGGGTTGCAGGCGTGGGTTGTTGAGAGAATGGGAAAATTTTATAGGGTGTTAGAACCTGGATTGAATGTGCTAATTCCTATAGTTGATAGAGTGAAATATGTTCAAAGTCTAAAAGAAATTGCTGTGGATATCCCCAAGCAAAGTGCTATAACTGCTGATAATGTAACATTAAGTATCGATGGGGTTCTTTATCTACGTATAATAGATCCTTATTTAGCCAGTTATGGTGTGGAAGACCCAGAATTTGCTATAACTCAATTAGCTCAAACTACAATGAGATCAGAATTGGGAAAAATATCACTTGATAAAGTTTTTCGAGAAAGAGAAAACTTGAATGTATCTATGGTAGATTCCATCAATAAGGCCAGTGAAGCATGGGGTATGCAATGCTTAAGATACGAAATAAGTGAGTAATTTTTGTTTTATTCCATTATATCCACTATGTACTCCTTAGTGAATGGTAGGTATTATTATTTTCCTGTTCAGGGGATATAAAATTACCACAAAGAGTTCAAGAAGCTATGCAAATGCAAGTGGAAGCAGAAAGAAAGAAAAGAGCTGCAATTTTAGAATCTGAAGGTATCAGAGAAGCAGATATTAATGTAGCTGAAGGTAAAAGAAGAGCAAGAATTTTAGCGTCAGAAGCTGAAAAACAGGAACAGATTAATAAGGCATCTGGTGAAGCAACAGCTATACAAGCTGTAGCTGAAGCGAGAGCTGTAGCTTTGAAGGTTGTAGCTAAAGCACTATCTGAAGATCTGGGTCCAAATGCTGCTTCGTTAACAATAGCGGAGCAATATGTAGCAGCATTTAATAAATTAGCCAAATCTTCCAATACCTTGATTTTGCCCTCAAATGTAGGAGATGTTTCCAGTTTAGTTACACAGGTACGCTAACCAATTGTATCATCTGTGTCTTATATGGTGTACAAAAAAATACTAACTTGTTTATATTTACAGGCTATGACTACATATAGCACAATTTGTAAAACACAAATGCTACCTGCTACTAAGGCAACATTAAAGCATGAGAAACCTTCAAATGATTTATTACCGGAATATTTTAGTGATGAAGAGGAAGCTAAAAACTTCAAAATTAATGAATTACTGGAAAAAAAATAAATAAATACGATTGCACTCAAAGAATAATTCAAATGTATATAGAAAGCTTTGTATCATTTCCCATATTACTTAAACTTAATATATTAAATATTATTTTCGTAATGATCTGATTATTGAGAAATTTGCCAGTTTTAATGAAACTAAAGCAAGGGAATATGGAAAAAAAAGACACGTTTTATTCTTCACATTTATTTATAAAGGAGGTAATACTCCACCCAAATACATTTTTATAAAACAATATATATATACATATATTTCGAACCATTTTTATTTGGGATTCAATGAATAAATGGTCATAGTAAAAAAAAACAATTGTCAGCACCTATTCAGTAAAGGCGTATTCGAAGATGATATATCTGTGTCATCAAATTGTCTCAGATGTATCTGAAATTAGAAATAAAAATTTCTATTAAGCCCAGAAATAACTAATATTTAATGTATAAAAATAAGGGTTATACACTGGTTCACAAATTCATGATAATCAAAGCCAATTTTATAAATAATCGGAAGATGCAGTAAAATGACAAGCAAATATTACAATGTTTATTCAACAAAGAATATCTTCACTTTGAAAAGATGATATTTAGTTTATTATCGTCATTTTGATGTGATGTAATTTTCAAAATTCCGAACAGAATATAAGGGACAAGTGTTCACGCATCAGAAATGAAATACACAAAGAGGAATAGATAAAAATATTGTAATACTACCGAATGAAAACTCACCTGAATATATAAATTTACTTCTTGACATCGACTCAAATAAGGAAAATTGCCTCCTGTTTTTAAATTTGCAATTTTAGCATCTGGGTAGCACTTATAAAGCTCTTCCCTCACAGCACTTGATAAAGCATATTCGTCAAAAACATCAATAATTGTCGTTGGAATGTCCCTAAGTTTATGAGCTTCTACATATCCTTTCAAACAATTTAATGTCAGTCTACTTGCCAATTCTATTTGAGTTAAATGTTCTAACTGTAAGAATTCATCATAATATTTGAGATGATGAAACAATAAAGTGTTACGGCATAAATATTACCTTCTCAGCCATAAATTCTGCAGCTTCCATTATGCAGTAATCTACTTTATTTGGTTTGAAATTTCCAACAATCAGTCTTTTAAGTACCAATGCAGGTAGCAACCAGTATAACGCAGCCGATTCATGGGAATTAAAAATGGAAGTATCGTTGAATGTATTGCACAATATTAATGAAGCTACTCTTTGATTTAGATGTGTATGTTCAGCGAATTTTTGAGCTAAGTATCCGCCTGAAAGAATTCATTTGCCATGAGAAAACTTTCTCAAAATTCACAAGTAATCCTCAACCTTACTGGCTTACACAGCATTATAATTACCTAAGGAAGCACCGAAAATATGTACTTTCTCAAGACCTAAATGATCCAAAAGTTTTCTAAATCCTTCACACCAATCTCTGACGTTCCAATAAACAGGAGCTTCAACAGAAATAACTCTTATTCCTTTAGCGGATAAACTCAAAGCTTGTTTGAAATATATATCAGCTGATCCTGATACTGGAGGAACGCATACCAGAGGACATTTTATAGTTTTTGGGCCACAATCGAAAATTTTCCATCCCTTAAATACAGGAGTATTCAACATTGTGCAAGGAATTTCTGTTTCACCAACCTTTTTGTCATTACTATCCACAACAATAATTTTCAAAGGAACACTACTTCTGTAACTTAAATACTCCTGAGATTGTGATAATTCGCTTATGAAACTCATTTTCTATTATGTAGCTTGAATATTAAATTAATCAAATACTACCTATGAACCCTTGGGAAGATAAGACGGTGATCTTATTAATTAATATTTTGAGTAAAAAAACGGCAATTATTTCAACATTTGTAATCATTGATATATTTTCTATACCTATGAATAACAATAACAACGTATTTTATTTGATCAGATTACGCTATAGGGCTTTCCAACCTGCTGTCACGATCAGCTGTTTAATGGCCGCTGTAGGAAAAACAAAGCCTTTGTTTACAAGTAAATAGTTGTGTTATTTGTAAAAATTAGTGAAATACTTTATTGTTTTTTATACAAAATGCCTAATTTTTGTTGTATTGTTGGCTGTGGGAAGTGTAGGGACCCGTGACAGTGTTAGATTTTTCCGAATTCCTGCTATTTTGAACTTTAAGCATAAGATTGAAATGAACAAACTGTCGGTTTTAAGACGAGATCGTTGGATAAATGCTATACATCGAAGTGATCTGACACTCACAAAGCTCAAATACTCATTAGTATGCTCAAAGCATTTTATTTCAGGTAAAAACTTGATTGTTTGACTGTTTTATATGCACTGAAAGCTTAATTTATTTAAGGAGCTCCAGCAGATCTAATGGACATGTTAAACCCAGACTGGGTTCCCCCACTGAATTTGGAATATGAAAAACATGGTAGTACATGTTCAGAAGATGCTGAAAAAAGCTTAATCGTTTTAAACGAAGAAAGACCAGAGATATGTTAAAAGATGAGGTAAGGCATTGAATCATTGCATGAATCGAGTAGTGCTAAGGTAAGATAATATGGTTGAAATAAAAGTGTTACCATTGTATATTATAGTATATTACTATAATAATTCTAATCATTTAATCTCTTGTCTTCTGTCCGTAATCAAATTTTCAGAGGTAATTGGGCAGTGTTTATGTATTAATCAATTTGTATTGATAGTTTTTGAATGATTAGGTACATTGTGCTAGCAATAACCAACCTTCAACATCTTGTGAAGAAGATACTTTGAAAGCATTGCCTGATGAAGATTTGAATTCGAGAGCTGTTCAGACAGATATCGATAGTGAAGAGATGGGATTGCAACTCTTGAGAAGTCGGCAGCATTATTTGGAAACGAGGTTCATTAAAACATCCTTCACGATGGAAAGTTTCAAAAGTGATGATACTCGTACAAAGTATTATACGGGACTGTTGTCCCGATGTCTCTTTTGAGCACACAAGATGAGCAACCGATTTTGGATTAAATTGTTCATGTTTCATGTGCTTTGAATAATTTATGCCCATCAGTTGTTCCTTTATAAATAAAAACATTTCAATAAATTATGTAGTTTCTTTATGAGATATATCTTCATCAAAATAGTCACAATTAGTTAGCATTCAGGTCTTATATTAAAGAACAATGATAAAGAATTACTACTTACTATAAAAAAAATATTTATTTTGCACTCATTCCAAGATAAATATAATTAGAATTTTTATAACAGCATTATTGAAGAAATTATAACTATAAATGATCTGGGGTTGTGTTCTCTAAATAATGTGCTGCAACATCAGGATACTCTTGCTGAAGTTTATGGAAATATTCACTCATTTTACGTATAACAACAGAAATCATATAAGTTAGAAATTAGAGTATTAAGCACTCTATTTCAAATAATTCGCTTTATAAATTATCTATTCAACAATCGTCCACTATTCTTTAACAATCATTTCACCGAAAGAACAAACTTCGAAAGGAATATGAGATCGTTTTATCTTAAATCTTTCATTACAAAAATGATAAAACAACACAGCGTTCAATGCAAACAAACGTTTGTTTTTCCTACAGCGGCCATTTTGACACATTTGAGGTTAGAACGTTGGAAAGCCCTATTGAATTTTTTCCTGATGATCAAAATATTGAGGTTAAATATAGAACAATAATTTTTCATAGAATTATTTAATTTCTTCATATATCAACTTAAAATGGAGGAATAATAATTATATTCTATTTGTATTTCCTAATTACTTTGACTGAAATTGAAGGTATGCGAGCTCTTCACAGCTCAAGCTAGTCCTAAGGATTGAATCCAGAAATAAAGGATAAGTAAATCAAAATAATTCAAGTGGTGGTTCAGTTTTTTGCAACTCAGTGCAACTTTCTTATCAAGTACTATTTCTTATTGAAAAATCGGAATTAATGCATTACATAGGTATATTTGTAAATATTATAATTATTGAAAGGAAAACTCCATATTAAAATAATATTTATTTTCAATACCATAGTTTATAAGCTGCTAGACGAAGCATTCAATACTGTATATTATATAGAAAATCACCAATTACCAAAATAATCATGTTTTAAAGCTATATTATAAACATTTAAACTCTAAAAATAAAATATTGCTCTTATTAATTAAGCCACCAAGCCAGTTTATATGTACAAATTAGTGCAAATATTCTCAATAATAACTGAGAGATTCTTTTAATTTTCCATACAAGCAAATTTTTACAATTTGGTCCTTTGCCAATAGTTTTTTCAACAATTCCTTGTAGGCCACTTTGACATCTTCTTTATGATTAGAACTAGGCATAAGATCGATAACCAAAGCACAGTGTTCAGGAGAATATTTATGTTCTAGAAAATCATCCAGAAATTTCAAGACTTTCAAGTCATAGTCGTCACCTTTATAGATCAATCTGAGGAAAAATGTTAGGAAGTATTTGAAATTATCAATGACTAAACTTCCATACTTTTCAAGCGTAGAGAAAAAATATTCACTTAACTCCTTGGGTAACGAATCAGAGTTACCCTCGGAAGTGGTGTGAATGATAACAAAATCAAGAAAAATGTGTTCTTCAAATGTTTCCTCGATTGTGAATTCTTTTTTCCATGCATCAGCGAATAACTTTGGAAGGTTTTTATCACATTCTAATTCTTTTTTTGTCTGGAGCACCCTTTTGAACACATTGAAACAAAATTTACTGATTATTTTCAATATGTCAATTTTTTTCTCATCATCACTCCAGAATTTCTCTTTAAATTGACGAATGCAATTGAATATAAAATTGACTTTGTGCTCTGTATTTCCGCATACCTGTAAAAAACAGTTGGTTAAATCAAATACAGAGTCGTTCATTGAGCATTCGTCCGAGTCAAACAGATAATTTTCAATGATTCCAAATACAAACTGCTCTCTTAGAAGTTTTATATCATTTGGTTTTAAATTAGATATAAGAGACACCATATTATCATTTAGTTTTTCTCCATCTTTCTTGACTCTACATAGGGTATCCCAAGCACACTCAGTAAATGTTGCACGTTTATTTATTGGTATTTTCTGTACATTTGTTATAAGTTTGAGTATATCTTTCTGTTCTTTTTTAAGTTGTTCAATATAACCTTTCAAGATTGGCCAGCAATCTTCGATGTTATTTCTTAAATAATACTTGTAGCAACTCAAGAACATATGTTGTTTTACCGATACATGTTTTTCTGACTGCTGGACTTGCTGATATTTCATCAAAACTTTCTCTACAGGAGATATCAGGCTTGTGAGAAATATTGCATGCTTTCTAGTAGATACAGCCTTTGTACTCAACACTTCAATTGCCGGATACAATCTATTTTCAGGAATCCTGTGGAAAATACTGTAAACTGAAGTCAATGCAGAAGGTAAAACATCTCCACGACAATATTTCAATAAATCTTCAAGATAACAATGGATATTAATCCTGTTTTTCAGGTATTTCGCTAAAGCACATTGAATTTCATATGATTTTCTGTCATCTTCACTTCCTCCTGCCGTATCCACTTTGTCAACTTTTGGAATATATTGACGAAATATATCCTGAAAATCTTGTGCAGACATGAAATAAACTAATATTTTCACAACTCTGTCTCTTTTTGATGGCTCCGCGGTTTCAAGTTCTTCCAAACACAGCTTAGTTATATCGCTGGGTATCTCAATATGATCGTATTTTTTCAAAATACGTACTAAATTAATATTGTTTTTTTCTAACATTATAGCAACTTTATTCAAATTACTTTTTAATATTGATGGTTTATATTTCAAAAACCATCTAGTGATTGTAGGATCTCTCAAGTTTTTGAAATTTTGCCAATATATCTCGTCTAAATTTGAAGTTTCTTGGCTCTCCTTTTGTCTACAAACTAAATATTTGAATGCCTTCGATAGTGACGGTTCCAACTTTTCTTTTTCTTTTAATACTGAGAAGTCATTCAATATAGACTGCTGTCCATGAACATCAATTGGATCTAGTATGTGTTTTTTATTCCATTTCATCACACTCAAAATAATTTGGACGGCTAGATAGAGTTTTTTGTCATCAGTTACTTGTGGATAATACTTGATGTAAAGTTTAAGCATTGTTTTTTCAAATTCATCATCATCGTACTTGATATCAACAAGTTTCTGGGGTATTTCTTTCAGGAGAGTCAGAACCAATTCTTCTATCGGTTGATTTTGAGAACGAATAAATTTTATATATTCGATAAAAATGGGAAAGAACAGCTTCTGTTTCTTGAATAATTGTATAGATAATATTTCGTTGATGTATTTCCAGTGATGTTGAGTCAATTTTTTCATGTCCATCTCATCATATAAGCAGCGTAAAAAGTTATAAATAATACTCACATCGCTATTTCGATGACGATCACAGAAAGATTTTAAAACATTCAACAGTGCATTGTAATCATTATTCAGTTTGCAAGTGTTGATCAATGTATTGAAAACAGTTTTTTTTTCAGCTATTCCAGCGTCATCTTCAAGCATGTAATCTTCCTCTTGAAACACCATAGCCTGGCATTTCATCGCACACCTTAAGTCCATTCTCTGATATTTTTCATAGTTGGACCGTTTATCGAACTTCTTGATCCAATTCTCTCTTTCTTCTTTATCAGGAATGAGTTCAATCAATCTTTCATCCATGTAGTTTGAATTGTCCCAAAGACTCTTTTCATAAATTTCTTGAAAGGCAGTTAGGTAAAGCTGGTATTGTTTGCTTTTACGGTAATATTTCATTAATGCCTTTGCTCCACAATATTGAAATTCATATAGGTCTCTGGGTAACGCTTTTTTATAGAATGCAGGAAAATTATCACCTAGCTTTCGTACCAATGCGTCATTTCTCAGAAAAGAAATGAATCTATTTGGGTTGGCCATAATTTCGTTCTCTTTAGCCTTGAGAAATTTTTTGGTAGTTTGTCTACCAAACTTTCTCTTATAGATCTCGAATTTTTTAGAGAAATCATGGAAGAAAATTGGATCTTTCACAACAATGTAATCGAAGAAAGAACGCCACTTATAATTGTCCAAGTACGATTCTTCTTTTTTCATAATCTCAAAATAAAATGTGATTAGTTCTGGATTTTTATCAAATAGGAGTTTTAATTTTCCTGCAGAGAGCCAACAAAAGTGCTTCTCTAGCAATTTTTTTATTTTATCATCTGAACAACCCGTCAACAATACGGAAGCAGTTTGCCAACCATACTTTGAATACAAACAGTCAAACATTTTATTGATGAAGTCTTCATTTTTGTTGAAGACTAATATTTTTTTAAGAATTTTTGACCTTACAGAGACAGATAATTCTGGAAATATCTCTTGAACAAACTGATCAATTGTGAATTTGGTCGTTAGTTCCTTTATAAACCAATTTTGTTTGATTATCTTACTAGCTTCCACTTCGTCACCATCTTTTAGTTTATTCAGTAGATCGTCTGTTCGTCTTAAAGCTAAAAGGATTTCAATCCTGAAGGTTTCTTCAAGATATGACGTAGGTTTCAGTTTCTGTACTATTAAATCCAAACTAGCCGTGGGGAGATTTTTCAGATGCTTCAACAAATTATGTAAAGATCTCTTTTTTTCCTTCAAAGATATGCCTTCTAAGTTATGGAAGTTTGATATAAAATCGTCTGGGGACATTGTGTCGCCTAGAAAATAAATATTGAAGTTTATTGTATAAACTAAATTATTATTGTAGTTTTTATGTTATTGTATTCGAAAAACTGAATCTGCCGGCTTCAAAAGTTTCACGAAATGGTGAGTGCTACCATTGTTTATATATTAGTATAATACATAAGCAATGCGACTGAAAAATGTAAATATGTGCTTGGGTGTGTATCTCAAAATTCCACAGCTCCCTAATTATTGAAGTGTTCATATCAGCATATCATACAGATTGAAGAGAAGCCATGAAAATAAATGAATATCCTAGAGAGAATACGTTCAAAAAGCTATTTTATGCTCCAAAAACAAATTAATTTATACAATGGCACAAAAATGTACACGCACAATTGAGGTTAAGGAATCAATAATTAGCGATTATCTAATTTTCTTCAACTTTGCGTTGTTTCTTGAAACCAGAATGTATTAAATTCGAATGAACTAATACAGGAATACCTCGACTGAGAACACACCAAAAAAGGAATTATTGATTATTGAAAGAGCTTTTTCGCACAAATTGAATATCTATGAAACAAGTATTTGTGTGATCAAACAAGCCATTTAAAATGATGCTTTGAACAATATCAGTTAACAAAAACTTACCGCTTTGAAATGGGTAGATATTGAAAAAAATACGACTCTGCAAGTCAATCAATAAATTTTTTAATTTGGAATGTTCACGCCCGACAAGCCGTTGCCAAATCTAACGGAGCGTACGGAAACTTACGCCACATAAAAATTGATAAAAATAAATGGACTGGCCAGTTAATGTGCAGGTATATGAAAAAATGAAGGATAAGGAGAGTTATCTACAGTATAATTTATTTTATTGCGTGCTTCTACATATTCGGATTTTCGTAATTTGACTCATGATTATATTGTATTCGTTGTTTTAGTTAAACAGTAATTTTCTTTCTTACGGCTGTTTTTTTAATCATGTTATTATTTTATTTCATCACAAATGAAAATAATGTTATATAATATATGTATAAGTATGTAAATTTCGAATAACACAATGAATCTTTAAAGAAATTTCTTCAAATCTGTTCAGCAATCAGGAAATCACATGATTTTTAGTTAAATTAAAATAATACAGAGTAAAGTAAGTTTTTTTAATAAATAACTGATAAATTAAATCCTACACTTCGAAAATGCTCATTGATTCTTATAATGAATATCAAATCAACAAAAAAAAATTGAATCAAATTAACAATATGTACAAAGAATATACAATGAAAGTATTTGCCGAACAAGTCCGCTACATTAATGTATAACAAATTGTTTTTTCAAGTCAAAGTTTTTTTTTCTCAACAACTTTGCTATTTTTTATTTTCAGTTTCATTCCTGTCAAAAATCTAGATAAAGTAACACCGGAATCATCCTTGATTAGCACCATTTCCAAGAAGAAGTTTTACCAATTAGAAATTCTCGACTAATATGGACGCCTCATTCCGTGAACAGGAAGTTGGACTTCCTATTAAGTGAGCGTAATAATCTCCAGAAATGATAAGAATTTAGATGGGCGGGGCTTAAGATCCTATTATCGACACTGTAAAAAGGAGGAGGCCACAATAGACGATCAGGTTTCTGATTGGCCAGTGACTTATCTTGCTGAATGCCCTTGTTTTAGTACTGAATCATCATGTTTCTGTAATAATCTCACGAAATGAGGGGCGGGGCTTAAGATCTAATTGTCGGCACTGTAAAAAGGGGGAGGCAAGAAGACGATCAGGTTTCTGATTGGTCAGTGTGTTATCTTACTAATTTAGTACTGAATCATCATGTTTTTGTTATAATCTCAGAAAATTAACAGAATTTGGTAGTTAATCAACAAATGAGCGGGGCTAAAGATCAAATTGTCGGCATTATATAACGAGGAAGGCGACAATAAACAAATGGGCGGGGCTTAAGACTGTTATCGGCACTGTATGAAGGAGGAGACAATAGACGATCAGATTTCTGATTAGCCAGCGACCTATCTCACTTGGTTTGGTTCTGAATCACCATGTTTTTGTAATTATCTCAGAAAATGCTCAGAATTTAGTGGTGAACCGACAAATCGGCTAGCTTTGAATTCTAATTGTCTCTGAGGTATAAAGGGGAGGCGACCAGACGATTAGGTTTCTGATTAGCCTGTGGATTTCTTGTAAATGACCTTGTTGTTTAGTAGTTGAACGATATATGGGCGGGGCTTAAGATTTCATTTTTGGCATTCTATGAAAGGGGTGGCGAGAAGACGATCAGGTGTCTGATGGTCAGCGGCTTATCTAGCTAGATACCCTTATTTTAGAACTCTATAATCATGTTTTGGTAATAATCTCAGGAAATGATCAGAATTCAGTAGTTCAACGACAATTGATTACTTAAGATCTAATTGTCGGTATTATATCACAAGGGAAGGAACCAGACGATCTAGTTTCTGATTGGTCAGTGTCTTATCTGGCTTAAACCCATTGTTTTAGTATTAAATGTTTTTGTAATAATCTCAGGAAACGAACAGAATTTAGTAGTAAAACGACAGATGGGCGAGGTTTGATATCTTATTGTCGGCACTGTAAAAAGGGGGGAGGCGACAATAGACGATCAGATTTCTGATTGGCCAGCGACTTATCTCGCTTAATGACCTTGTTTTGGTACTGAATCACCATGTTTTTGTAATTATTTCAGGAAATGATCAGAATTTAGTAGTAAAACGACAAATGGGCGGGGCTTAGAGACTGTTGTCGGCACTGTATGAAGGAGGAGACAATAGACGATCAGATTTCTTATTGGCCAGCTACTTATCTCGCTAAATGCCTTTGTTATAGTACTGAATCATCATTTTTCTGTAGTAATCTCAGGAAATAGCCAGAATTTAGTAGTTGAACGACAGATGGGTGGGGCTTAAGATGTAATCGGCATTGTAAAAAGGGGGAGGCGACAAGACGTTCAGGTTTCTGTTTGGTCAGCGTCTTATCTTACTAAATGCCCCTGTTTTAGTACTGAATCATCATGTTTTGTTTGTTATTGATCATCTCAGAAAATGAACAAAGTTTGGTAGATAAGCAACAAATGGGCGGGGCTAAAGATCAAATTGTCGGCGTATAATGAGGGGGGCGATAATAAACCATCAGGTTTCTGATTGGCCAGCGACTTATCTCGCTAAATGCCCTTAGCTTGGTTCTGAATTACCATGTTTTTGTAATTATCTCAGAAAATGCTTAGAATTTAGTGGTAAAATGACAAATGGGGTAGCTTTAAATTCTAATTGTCACTGCTGTATAAAGGGGAGGCGATAAGACGAACAGGTTTCTGATTAGCCAGTGGCTTTTCTTGTAAATGCTCTCGTTTCAGTACTGAATTATGTTTTTGTAATAATCTCTGGAAATGATCAGAATTTACTAGTTAAACGCTAGATGAGCGGGGCTTTAGATCCCGTTGTCTTCACTGTATAAAAAAGGGGGCGACAATAGACTATGAGGTATCTGATTGGCCAGCGACTTACCATGATATTTGCCCTTGTTTTATTACTAAATCATCATGTTTTCGTAATGATCTCAGAAAATTACCAGAATTCAGTAGCTGAACGATAGATGGGCGGGGCTTAAGATCTAATTGTAGGCATTATATCACGAGGGAAAGGACAAGACGATCTGGTTTCTGAGTGGTCAGCGTCTAATCTGGCTCAATGCCCTTGTTTTAGTATTGAATGCTTTTGTAATGATCTCAGGAAATTAACAGAATTCAGTAGTTCAACGACAATTGATTACAATCTAATAGTTAAACGACAGATGGGCGAATCTTGAGATCTTATTGTCGGCACTGTAAAAAAGAGGAGGTGACAATAGACGATCAGATTTCTGATTGGCCAGCGACTTATCTCGCTTAGTGACGTTGTTTTGGTACTGAATACTGTTTTTGTAATTATTTCAGGAAATGATCCGAATTTAGTAGTAAAAAGACAAATGGGCGGGGCTTGAGACTGTTATCGGCACTGTATGAAGGAGGAGACAATAGACGATCAGATTTCTGATTGGCCAGCGACTTATCTCGCTTAGTGACGTTGTTTTGGTACTGAATACTGTTTTTGTAATTATTTCAGGAAATGATCCGAATTTAGTAGTAAAAAGACAAATGGGCGGGGCTTGAGACTGTTATCGGCACTGTATGAAGGAGGAGAAAATAGACGATCAGATTTCTGATTGGCCAGCTACTTATCTCGCTAACGCCCGTTTGCACCGACTTTTTCTTAAGGGTCAGTTAGGCTAACGGTCCCTTAAATCACACTTAACGGCCAGTTCGTGTTGCACCGATTTTAAATGACCCTTGAATCAGCCACTAAACCAACTTTAGTTAATTGACCAACTTCCGTCCCTTAAAGCATATTTAACAAATTTTAGTAATTCTTAACCTATAAAATCAAACAACATAAACAATTCAGTAGGATGGAAGGTTTTGATGAGATCCATGTTTAGGATTTTTTTGAGGATGATATAGAGGTTCTTGAATTTATTGAGATGGGCTATCCTAGAAGAAATTTTGTAAGACCGAATTATTACGAGGAAATGTCGCAAATGGACTTCTTCAAAAGGTTTAGGCTGACAAAGTCTTGTTCAGAGTGAACTTATTAGGTATTTCGTTCAGTTGTGATACCTAACACTGATATTTCATAAAAATCTAATGTTAAATCCCAGTTTGAATAAAATTAACATCCATATAAGACGAAAAACAGTTTTTTGTGAATAACTCAAAAAATATCCACTTTAGGGCAAGGGTGTGATGCATACACTCACATTATTTTTTAACGTATATTCAATATCTGCTATAAAAAAATGGGGTTCTAATTTGAAAAAATTTTTTCACCTCCTGTATCATGAATCGCGATTTCGATTTTTAAAGTGGACACATCAAACTTACATCTTGAAAAATCCCAAAAATGAAAATTTTCCATCCAAAAACCTCGAAGTTATTCTTGTTTCAGCGGTGCTCTATTTTCGATTTTTCCCGCTCAGAGAGAATTTTTCAACCAAAACTGAAAAAAGTTTCATCAAAATAACTTGAAATTTTCTAAGGAATCTATTTCTGCAATAAAAAAAGTGTTGTAATTTGAAAAACGGAAGTTGACGTCATTTCCGGAAAAAACGGAGGTGCTCATGCCTTGAAAATATTTTAGATTTCATCAGCATCGTGAAATACTTATAGGTGCTGAATTTCATGAAAATACGTTCAGTAGTTTCCCGTATAAATATGGGTGAGGTTCCTCGTGAAAGACCCTGTATAACGTCAATGTATGTCAGAGACATCTCTGTTATATGCTGAATACTCTAGATAATGCGACGTTGCCATACTTCAAATATATTAAAGGTCCCTTAGTTAAAGTTGACAGGAACTGGTTTGGTGCAAATCATTTGAATCTTAAGTTACCCCTTAAGTTAAAGGCCCATTTGTTAAGTAACGCTTAAGAAAAAGTCGGTGCAAATGGGCGTAAATGTCCTTGTTTTAGTACTGAATCATGTTTTGTTATAATCTCAGGAAATTACTAGAATATACCCAGCATCATTATGACGATTGGTTGACGGTATGGACGCATTTGCGCATTTCCGTCATATTTATTTTCAGGAAATAGATTAGAATAGACATAAAACACTTCAGCAACTCACACTAGATATTAAAAATTTATTAAAAATATTTAGTTAAGAACAAGTAATCTCACAGTCAATGAAATATAGATAACATTTGAAAAAATTTCATAAGAAAATATTGGACTACAGGAATCAATATGATAAATTGATGTTATCATATTCATTCAAGTTACCTTTCAATTAAGAAACTTATGGATAATGTTGCAGTATAGCACTAATTCTATGCTCAAAGCTTAAATTCAACTGTTTCATGGCCAAATGTGGAACACAGTCATTTATTGAAGTTGGACTTGAATAAATATAAATTACTTTGGACCTCCCAATAAATACTACTGTTATGCCTTTTATAATTTCAGTACTAGCATGTAAATGTCTTCAGGGCATATTTTCAAGTTTCTAACCAAAGAATGTGTATTTTTCATGTTCAACAGATAACCAAGTCAATGTGACTAGAAAAATCATACAGAAATTTATAAATATCACTTATGAATTTCATACATATAAAAATCACACCATCAAAAACTGATGTAGGAACTGAAAACCATCTTTGTTTTCTAACTACACTAAACCATTCCTAATGTCGTGAAACTTTTAGGTTTTGATCACATTGTCCTCCATTCATTGTATCGAAACACTTTCAGTCTTAGTGGCACACAAAAAAGTCTAGAAACGTTCCATATCCAATTGAGAATGTATGCAAATCAGAATAATGAAGTTCAATGTTTTCACATATAACTGTTCCCCATTTTAAGACTTCTTGTCTATAGTTGAAGCATCGCTGAGTATGCTATTATCCTCTAGTCATTCTTCTCCGGATTCAAGTTGTTTCAAAAGCCTGAAGAGGGCAGCAGCTTCCCTAATTCTGCTGAATTCTATGCAGAAAGACTGAACTTCTATTATTAATTCCTAAGAAACGAAAATTGGTTAAATTACCTCAGATTACAAGATTCATTCAATAAGTGAACGGAAAAACTGCCATTAAGATTGTAAAAATGCATATATTTCGATCAAATTACAGTTTCTTCTTGACAGAATCCCCTTCTAAACATATATACACTTTTCTTTATTTCAGTTTGGTAATGAGCTCATTACAGTTCTAAAAACAGTGCTATAATGAGGTCATTACAGTATTGTTTCTAGTTATATTTTTCATTTCATGATAGTCAGCACTGACTATCCTTTCATCTTTAAACACATGTCAAATGTCAATGTAAGATGGTGATGATTCGGGATGTACGCAACAAATTCAAATGGACCTACCCAATACTCCCTATATGTGGGATAATAAACACTCACCTGTACATTGATGATTTTATTTCTGATCAAGGACTGTAGAAATACGCAAACAAGTCGAACCAATCTGTTTTGCATATATCTATCCTTGATGGTTTCGCATGTTGATATACAATTGGATATATAGAGATGAATGAACTCTGTGGGCAAATCTACGGTGGTGGTCAACCTATTCACAACCTCCATTGAGTGGAGGGACATCTCCATGTTCACTAATACGCTGAAATATTCTGTTATTTGCTTGGATTGCATTAGTTTGAGAAGTACCTCTATCGCTATCAAAGGGTTATTCTCAACCAATTTCGGTAACTGTAAGAGATTTATTTTCAATTCAAACCTTAAAATGAAATAACATAAAACTCACCTGTTTAGGTGTCAAGCCTATATGATGAACCAGCTTGGCGTCATTTGCAAGTCCGTTTATTATTTCATTTTGCTGTGGAAGTGTAAGAGCACCTTCATATGCTTTCGTCATTAGTTTCCTCGTCTCGTAGATTTTCATTGATGTCATGCACATTGAGGAATCATATGCAACACTATGCTCACTTGGTTTGGTTGGATTTAACCAAACTGGCTGAAAAATATCATAACAGTAAATAGTAATTTACTGGTAGATTTTTTCAACTTATTGCAGAAAATGGGTTAAATATCTTACCTCATCTTGGCAGCTCAAGAGTGGGGGTGCTAATGACACAAATTCTGGTTTGTATACTTTGTTCATCGGTGCACCTTCTCCAGAGGCCAAATATTTTATGACATTTTTATCCAAGAACGGGTTGCTGCTGCAATAATAATTCAGATTTGTCAGAAAAAATTTAGAAAGCACCCTTGACATCACTCCAATGCTTGTTTGTGTGAGCTATACCTATTTTATTAAATTATAACTTGTAATGATATATGTGGAATGATTAATTAGGTTTTATCTATCATCTTGACCTTCTTCTTACCAATATTTCTATAGTAATGTTATATTCAATAACAACTGTTGTACTCACTCCTTTTTTGGATTTTCATAACCAGGTAAAACTACTGAGACACCAGATTTACTTGTGACAGGTAGTTCAGATGATTTTTCCACCAAAGCTAATTGTAACTTAGAAAGGTCAACTGGTGTATGTACTGTATAATCAGAATTTATTATTTGGGTTGCAGTTTTCTTCAAAAGCTGTAAAAAAATTTGTGAATCCAAGAATATGAAAGTAAACAAAAATACCCACAACATCTTTAGACACATCAGATATAAGCAGTGATATAAATGATTTCTCAGGTTCTGTGAGTGTCGGTAATTGTCCTATTGTTCCATTTGAATCCTGAGGAAGCTAAAAAATAAACCTAATTTATCGATCGGATATTCAAAGAATTGCAGTACTTCAATGACCTCAAAAATAGGATCAGTGTCATCAAGTTAGAGTAAGTCATAGTTACTGAACTATGTTAGTTTCAGTATCAAGTTAAACTTTCATTATGAATTGAAAATAGTAAAATATGTACAAGTAAAAAACTAGGAAACCTCAAAGAATAACATACTAATAAGTGAACAAATACTGATGCAAAAGGTGATGAAGCCAATGGTTCTCCTCTGTACATCTCGTGAAGTAATGTTACAGCTGCTAATCTTTGTTCTGGCTCTGGCAACATATTATGTTGTAAAAGAAAAATTAAAGTACTGCCCACTGAAAATTTAATGGTCAATGTAGCAGGAAAACTGAAATTAACAAATTCTTACCCTTGAAAAAATCTGTTTTATCGAATTTTTTTTGTACATCGTTAGAAAGAGCCTCCAACGTACGGTTCATAACATAGTCCTTATCCAGAACACTGTAAAGAAATGAATTGGAAATAAATTTGGCTAAATGTTTATTAAAATGAATTTACCTCAACAGATATTCACACTGAGGTTCCGTTAGAGCCATACTCGAAAATATAAAATAAATGTGAGATAGAAAATTTAATTCAATTGAGCTAAATATCTAAAAGTTAATAAATAAAAGCATCCACAAATCCACAAGTGGACCACAACCACAACAAACCAGGAAAAAAAAAGGATCGGTCCATGAAGGGTAGAGGAAAGGAGGTATCACTCAGCATGTTGAGTTAATCGAAATTGCACAAAGATAGGTGTCGCTTGTGTTTGGTTTGTCCAAAAGTCGATCAAAATGGAGAATGGAAATTTACGTGAAAATTGAGAAACCAACTTTTTTACTAACTGCAGGTTTTCTTGAACTTCATTTATAATTGATTGAGATCTATAAAGGATTGGTAAACTAGGAAATACTGGGAGTGTCTGATCTTCAAGCAGCAGACTTGAGAGAGGCTCACCCGGCTCACCTTCTTTTTTCAAAAAACGACAATAAAAAAATGTATCATGATGAAATCCAAGAAAATATTCTTTCGAATATTTACGGAAATATTCAGATTCGAAATAATTATAATTTTCAATGAATTAAATACTTCATTTCTCATTCTTCACCGGCAATCAGTGTCATATCAATACAAAAGCGACATCTACAACAGGATGATTCCTTATCTTTACTCTCCATAGTTTGTAGTGTTCTGTGTTATTCCCACAGCACACTGTCTAAAGTGAAGTAGTTCAAAGGCGTCACTCAAATAATTGTAATTTAGTACTTAATTCTATGCTTTATGTTTTTCATTAATTATCCCATAACCCTGAAATAAGTCAAACAATACATGAATAATTGAAATATTCAATATGCTACATCAAAATTTTGTTATATAATTAATCTTATTATATTGAAAGGTGTCCTACAAGGTGAATTCCTTACTACCAAAAAATTAATTCAAAATGTCTTGTGTATTTCGAATAAGATCCTGTATTGCATTACGTTTCGCAATAGGCCAGAAATATCCTTTGAATACAATAAGACATTTTTCTGCAGGAGATGTAGAAAATATTTCTCATAATTCGGAAGAGTATGAAGCAGAAATAAAATCAAAGATTTTAAAGGAAGCGTTGAAATTCGTTCCCGAAAAAGGTTGGTCTAGAAGTGCGGTATCTGCAGGAGCTGATGTAGCAGGATATCCAGGAGTCGTTCATGGATTATTTCCTGCAGGTGGAGCAGATCTCGTGAATTTTTTCCTAACTGATTCTAATAGAAAACTTGTGGAAATTTTAAAAGGCTACCAGATGCAACCTGAATTTCAATCTCTAACACCTGTACAGTTTGTTGAAAAAGCTATGCAACAAAAGTTACTTATGATAGTTCCGTACAAAAATAAATGGCCACAAGCTATAGCTATAATGTCACTGCCTCCCAATGTACCTACAGCACTTGCTTCTCTCTTAACCCTTGTAGATGATATTTGCTATTATGCAGGAGATCGATCTGTGGATTTCAATTGGTACGCTAGAAGAATTGGCATTGCAGGAATATATAAGGCAACAGAATTATATCTTATACAGGACTCCTCACCGGATCAAGTGAAAACATTTGAATTCCTAAATAAAAGATTACAGGAAGCTGTAGTAATTCATGATTTGATTTGTAAGAAAGATAACACAAGTCCTGGAGGAAAAGATTCCATAGTTTCTGCATTTGTGACAGCCAGAAATATATTAGGGATGAATTGGAATAGATAGTAAAGCTTTCTAATTGGAAATATTCAAGAACAGTTAAGTTGATTTGGTATATATTACATGGGAATTGTACCATGTCCTTTCAGTAAGTTACTGTAACTGGTTGTAAATAGGTAGTTATGCACACTTGTTTTCACAAAATATAGCTTTGATTTTTGTCAGTTTAATGTTTCTTATAAATTTTATCTTAATTTGTGATATTTCTTGGGCATTTCAAACATGATGTCTAATGCTCTTAAAAATTAAATTGAATGTTGTAACTGAAAAATGTTCATTCTAGTCTGAAAATTTTGTTTTTAATAAAGTATTTGGAACAATGAGAGTGAAGTGTTTTTGAAGATTGATGTTGTAAAGCCAGCTTTTAAAATACATCTATCTTCGGATGATAAAAATAAACCTTTGAAAAAACTTCCTGAATTGAAGATGTCCACATTCCAATTCTCATTAGTATCTAATTAGTAAACTTCAGGAGTTGTTATTACTTAGATCTGATGAGGGTGACTTCGTTTGGAAGTGCATGAAATATTTGAAGCTGAGATGTCTAAAACGCAAATGTTATCCCGAATGTTTGTACAAGAGGACTATATTCTGTGAGACATACAAGAAGGTGTGACCATGAGAACTATTCATAGATACTTTACAAATATTTACATTAATTCATGGATTTTGAAGTAATTCATAAGATTATTTAAGAATTTATGGCATATTGCTGAATTTGTCATTAAATGAGGTACCTAATGATGCCAAAATATACTGGGTGTGCCATTTGAAATAAGAAAATTGAAGTCTTACCAGTATAATCAGAAGCTGTAGCGGACAGAAAATATTTTAGGGATAAATTTAATCTTCAACTTTTCAGCTCCCATTTTCAATTATTTTTCCATAAACGTCTAATAGCTGTGAATCACCCTGTATTATATTGATATGCAGAGTTGAAGTCTTGGTAGATATGTATTCTCCAACAAGATATATATAAAACTTTTTCCTTGTTTTGAAACCAAAATTGGTTAGTCACATTCTAGCATAACTAAACTTCATTAAAAAAATAGATCAGTACTATTAACTCCACAAATTTGTATATTAATACAATACATAAATACAAAGTAGAGCTCTCATCGAACCATCCAGTACTAAATTATGTATTAAGTATCACTTTAAAAATGAAATAAAACTTAAAATTATGATGAATCTTGAATAGTTCATAAGAAATAGTGAATGATAAAAAAATATTTGAGTTATTTACAAGATAACATATAATCTCAGGAAATGATAAGAATGTAGTAGTTAAACGATAGATGGGCGGGGCTTAACATCTCATTTTTGGCAGTGTATAAAAGGGGTGGCGACAAGACCATCAGGTTTCTGATGGACAATGGCTTATCTTGCTAGATGCCCTTATTTTAGTACTCAATCATGTTTTGGTAATAATCTCAGGAAATTATCAGAATTCAGTAGTTCAACGACAAATGGGCGGTACTTAGATCTAATAGTAGGCATTATATCACGAGGGAAGGGACAAGAAGATCTGGTTTCTGATTGGTCTGCTCCTTATCTGGCTCAATGCCCTTGGTTTAGTATTGAATGTTTTTGTAATTATCTGAAATGAACATAATTTAGTAGTTAAATGACAGGTGGGCGAGGCTTGAGATCTTATTGTCGGCACTGTAAAAAGGGGGGAGGCGACAATAGACGATCAGATTTCTGATTGGCCAGCGACTTATCTCGCTTAATGACCTTGTTTTGGTAGTGAATCACTATGTTTTTGTAATTATTTCAGGAAATGATCAGAATTTAGTAGTAAAACGACAAATGGGCGTGGCTTGAGAGACTGTTGTCGGCACTGTATGAAGGAGGAGATAATAGACGATGAGATTTCTGATTGGCCAGCTACTTATCTCGCTAAATGCCCTTGTTTTAGTACTGAATCATGTTTCGTAATAATCTCAGGAAATTACTAGAATTTACCCAGCATTATGACGACCAATTCTTGATTCTGATTGGTATAGACGAATTTGCGCATAGACATTTGCGTTATATTTATTTTGAGGAAAGAGAGATTAGAATCGACATAAAACACTTCAGCAACTCACACTAGATATTCAAAAATTCATTAAAAATAATCCAGAATTAAAGATGCCCACATTCCAATTCTCATAAGTAAACTTCAGGAGTTGTGATTACTTAGCTCTGATGAGGGTGACTCATGGAAGTGCATAGAAGATGAAAGCTGAGATGTCTAAAACGAAAATGTTATCCCAAATGTTTGTACAAGAGGACTATATTCTGTGATACATACAAGAAGGTATGACCATGAGAACTATTCATAGATACTTTACAAATATTTCATGGACTCTGAAGTGATTAATAAGATTATATAAGAATTTATGGCATATTGCTGAATTTGTCATCAAATGAAGTACCTAATGATGCCAAAATATACTGGGTGTGCCATTTGAAATAAAAAAATTGAAGTCTTACCAGTATAATCAAAAGCTGTAGCGGACAGAAAAAATTTTAGGGATAAATTTAACCTTCAACTTTTCAGCTCCTAATTTCAATTAGTAATAGCTGTGAATTACCCTGCATTATATTAATATGTAGAGTCTTGATGTCTGATGACCTTGGTCATTCTCCAACAAGATATATATAAAACGTTTTCCTTGTTTTGAAACCAAAATCGGTCAGTCACATTCTAGCATAACTAAACTTCATTAAAAAAATAGATCAGTACTATTAACTCCACAAATTTATTATATATTAATACAATACATGAATACAAAGTAAAGCTTTCATCGAACCATCCAGTACTAAATTATGTATTAAGTATCACTTTAAAAATGAAATAAAACTTAAAATTATGATGAATCTTGAATAGTTCACAAGAAATAGTGAATGATAATAAAATATTTGAGTTATTTACAAGATAACATACAGACTTACATTTAATTGAAATTTAGGTACAAGAACATTTCTGAATATCTGAAATGCATTCTCCATAAAATGTTAATATATTATAACAAAACAAAACATTAATTGTACAGTGGAAGATATTTAAGATAATAACGATGTTTGATATGATAATGTGTCCAAATTCATGGAATATATTCAGTCTATTATAGGTAAGTAATTCAATTATTTCGTATCTGCTACAGAGAAAGCAAATTTCTAATTATACTTCCGTAGAGGGTTATATCTGATGATGGTACACTTCAAATCAACAAAGTTCTTTGAATTAACATATAAACAATAAAATGAGCTGGATATTGAATTTGTTTTCATATGAACATACATGAATAATCACATTTTATAAATCTTACCTAAATATTGACAAACATGTAAAGTTGATGATATAATTGATACTACTGTAGAACATTAAGGAATATTTTTTAGATAAAATGCCATTTATGCCTTATCTATCATATACACCAGCAATGAATATCTTGTCATTTTTCTACACAGCTTCTGTCCCATGGAGAAGTATAAAAAAATATTTTAGTCCTTTCAATTTTTAATATTGTTAACTGGACGTAACAAGAACTTTCGTATTTACTATAACAACTGGAGAGGTGGTGAATGAACCTGACAACTCTTCGAAAAATTTAGTTGGCTGAAAAATTTTTTAGATTAAGCAATTCTCATGTGTTGCTATCTAGTAAATTTTAGGTGCTGATCTGTCGTTGATAATCTTTGATCGTTTCAAAGGTGCTCCTTTCTTTATCTGGTCCATCAGGGACTCATGGCAGGTTCGAGGATCAGGCTGGAAAATAAGAAAAACATTTTGGAACTGATTGAAAAAATTATCATTCAAGGGAAAGTAAACCAGGGAAACTTTATCCAGCAGGTGCTTAGGGAGGGTTCATTATTTCAATGGCTGATAAAGCAGAAAATTGTTATGGATTTAGTAAATACTAGTAAAGCACAGGGATCAATAAGCCCACAGATCAATATAAGCGCTCTTATCAATGCAAAACACTCAGTATGTTGTGTAAGTTGCAGAATGGGCACCTAGTCCAACACGAATGCGAAGTCACATGAGTGTTGCCTTCTGCTACGAGTATTAGACGATATTTTCTCTATTTCAGTCAAGAATTGTGAGAAATTTATTGGAATTCAATGAAAAATTGAAATTATACCACCTAGTGCTTTTTGTATTTTATTTCCGCAGTTAGCGTGACTGATATTAAAATTGACTGATTATAGAATTTGAATAGTGCGATCAAATCTCTACATGGTTTAATATTGACAATTGACATGCAAAGGACGCGAGTTGACATTTGAAAGGATAGGATGTCAGTGTTGTCAACCACAAAACGAAAAATATAACTAAAAACAATGCTGTAATGAATTCATTACAGCACTGTTTTTAGTACTGTGCACTCATTACGACACTGAAATACAGAAATATTAATTAATTGTCTCTCTACACCTGTACATCCGTGAAAATACAGTTCGCAGTCATTTGACAGCGGAAGGGGGTTTTAAGGTGCGTGGAATTGACACAGAACCTCAATGTCAACCTAGTTTTCGGACTGCAACTCGAATATCGACTTCAAAATTGCTCATATACTTACATGATTTTCTCCGTCGAGGCCCGAATTATATTCAGATTCCGATTCAATTGAAAAACTCGATTTTTCTTCGAGCATGAAATGAATAAGTGATCAATGGCGTGATTTACGAAATCAAGGTTATAACTGGTATCCTGGGACTCAAATTTATCTCAAATTTTCAATATAATGCAGAGCTATGCATATTTAATGGACTTGTGATTTCCGAGTTGGAATTTCAACTTGTCTACTCTCTTCGCTTCCTATTTTCACAGCAATAGAATAACTTGCGACAAAGAGTGGGTGTGCTTATATTCAAATTGCAAATTCCGTATTCTTCAAATCATTTCTATCACAAGTTATTAGAATTTGTTTCTCCTATGCTTACTGGTTGCTTTGGAAAATAGTAATTTTATTGAATATTCACCGACATATGAGATCTGTTATGAAGAAATAGTGAATATTGAATCGTTATTATCCGTTTTGTTCCCTTTAAAGTAATACACGTTTGCTTACACTTGTTTCTCTTGAACAGACCTGATATTTTCATAGTAACACATTACTATTGGCTGGTAGCATTGGAAACATAGAATTTCTTACCGATCATTCTTTCCCATATATTTAAGAATAGAGTGTTACTATAGAAGGCAGGTAGAACAAACTGGTGAAGCTTATATTTCACTACTGTCAAAAAAAGGGGTTCAGACCTGATTCAGGTCATTCATATTTTTATTGTTGATACATTGCGTGGAAAAAACTCATGAAATAAGATAATTCTCCAAGTGGAAAAAATTATTAGTATCACAAAAAAAAGATGTAAGCAAATGTTAGAGAAGCAATTTGTGTTAAAAGCTCATTAATACTTCAGAATTTTAATATTCAAGTACCTATGTAGATGTAGTGAACAAGATAGCCTCTTTTATGAATAATACATGTCTGAGAACTGAAAATTAATACACTGAATCAGAATAGAAAAACAAATGAACAATTCCTTACAAATAATCAAACAAAATATACTTTCATTGGATACCCGAGTCAATAGTGAAAACAAAATTGAAGAATAGACATTAATGACCACAACAAAAATATTGATGAAATGACTCCTTTACCTGAGCTTTACTGTTGAAGAATTGACGTATCCTGTTTGCTTTAATTTGGGGTGAACTGATATGCTGATGAGCTAGCTTGGCGTTTAAAGAATCTAAAAAACTTTGCCCAGGACCTCTTTCGTATATTTTATTCGCTGTATTCGTCCTCAAAACCACATCTTCCGTGTTTCTCCGAGAACTCCTGGGACTCAACGTTGGTGCCAATTTAGCACTGAGTGATGCGATGAAATTCGAACCAACACCTCCAGGACCTTGAAACAAAATATATATACATTTTTACATTGAAGTTCATTGCTCTTCGATTACATGGATCATTATGAATTCATCCTTATTATTTGTACAAGTATGAATTTGTGTAATGAAAAATAACTCAGATTGAATCAACCAGGATCGTAGCTTATAGAAAATCAATAATTGACGCACGTTAGTGAGTGAGCAAAACCATATCACATCGACTAGGTATGGAGCACAAAAGCAGACTGACAACCGGTCTCTACACATTTATTCTTTCATTCACACCTACATAAATCATCACTTGCCTAGCTGGCAGGGTGCGCCTTAATTAAATTTTTTCCACAAAGGATAATATAAAGCTTAAATTGTTATACCTCGCTGGATAGTTGATGAAATATGGAAATTTTGCAACACGTCTGCTGAAAAACTGTAATTTTTTGAGATATCCCTAAGAGAAAATAATCTTTCAGATATTTTTTTCAATTTCTCAACTTTCACATGTTTCCTATGGTCTTTTCAATTAACCTATGCACTATTTCAATGATTGACGCCCTAAAGCATCTTATAGCACATGTAAAACTGCAATAATATTAACGATAAGACAAAATTAAATCTAGTAGCCTAAAAATCGGTGATTTTCAATAAAAAAATTGAGTCGATTTTCTTGAAAAGGGTTAAGTTAAGGGTAGGGTGTTTCATAGTGAAATAATTTAGAAATGATGGGTACTTCACGACCTTAACGGATCTAGCACGATTTATTTTGTAACCCTGTATAGGTAACAGTCTACATTTGATTTAGAAAAACAGTACCTATTTACTTCATCGGGATTCATTATTGATATCAAAATAATTATTATTATTATGGCATAATACGTTCTTCAATATGAACATAAGTGATAAAGAATTATGGAAGACTGAGTGGAACTCTTACAAAATGTTCAATAAGTATCTTGTTTCTGATCCTTCTGAAAAAGTTTCTGGTTTTGATCTTCCAAGAAAAATTTGGTCAGTTCTTAATCGTTTGAGGACAGGTCATGGTCGTACCAATAGCATGCTATTCAGATGGAACTCAGTTCCTAGCGCAAGTTGTGAATGTGGAGAAGCAGAAGAAACAATACCTCATCTCATCAATAGTTGTCCCATATATAAATTTCAAGATTGTGTTAGGGCTATTCATGATGTTTCAGATTCTTTCTTGGAATGGGTTATAAATTTCAAACGAATATGATACGTATTTTTATTATTCAGTTCTTTTTCTGATTTTGTCTTTTTATTTCCAGATTTGATGTGGGCAAGAAGTCTCTGTCTCCATCAATAGAAGACCATTTGAAGGAAGAAGTCCCTAAAATATATTTCAGCTCATTTTTGTACTTTCAAACTTAGGCGGGGAGCCAGGGTTTTTTTTTTTACTGGGGTTTTTTTTTCGCTAGGCTTTTATGTGATACGCAGAATTGTATGACACCCCGTCACTAACCCTTGATCTATATGCTTTATTGTTTGCTAACTAAATATTGTAAGCCAAAAGTTCAAAAGAATATATATATATATATATATTACAATAATCTGCTCAACTTCGTTTTTGACGCATCAGTGTATAGAACAGTAGGTTCTTTATTCATTCAGATAATCAGCAAAGGACTTTTGTATTACGAATGGTTGGAATTTTTAAAAATTTAAATCGGCAAGTTTAAATTTGACCGTAGGGTTGGCATTGTCAGCAGTATCAAATCAATGCAAACGCATCATCAAAATTAAAAATAAGCTGACAACAAGATCCATTACAAAAACAAGAAATATGGACATTATTAAAAATGGTAAAAACCGAGCTACAAATAAAGGTTAACTTGAGAAAGCAAATACCTTCAGATTTCCTATCTGCACTTTGAGATCTCATGTTGTTGAACCTTCTAACTGCAGTGGGACTGCCACTAAGAACTTGTGATGGCTGTGCATACACCACGCCCCCTGACTGAGACAGGTATGATACTTTGTTCTGGAAAGTGCTAAGCATAGGACTTTGTGGCTGATTCGCGTTTTGATTCTGGTATATGTTTTGGGACGATGCTGACATTCTTCGGATGGCATTCGGACTGGCAGGCGTGTGTTTCAGTTCTGTCAGAGCCTTAACAGTTTCCGCAACATTGACACCTTGAAAAATTATTCATTTTTTATACTGAAGAAGTCTGTAGAGGAAAACCAATTGTTTGGTGATTCTATATCTTTGTTCTCTTGACAACTCAACAACAACTAGCTTCGCATATCGATCGTGAAGACACAAGTGCATTTATAGTCTTTCGGCAAGTTTTATTTGTTTTTGGAATTTTTGTACATATTTTTTTTGTAAATAATATTAACAATAAATACATATGAAAATTATCGACAAGTCAAGAACCAAATGACAGCAGCAGTTAGTGATTTTAGTACAAACAACTTGACTTCTTCAACTTGAAATGTACCTAGATCGGCCGTTGCCAACTTAATTTTGATTTCATAGCTCTCATGATTATACTATATCTTGAACGGACTATACTATTCAAAGTGGCCTCAATTATGAAATATTGATTTGCGTAATTTATGTTTTTCTAAGAAAAATGACATGATAGTAATGACAAACTCTCAGTCTAAACTCTGATTTCAAAAATTGTAAAAAATAGTACTCACCTATATTTTGTTTCATTGTATTGGCGTTCTGACAAGAATTTGGTTCCAAAAGGAAAGCCGGTGGCGGTGGTAAGTTCTCCAAACTACCCATATTCGAGTTTTGTCCCAATCCAGATGTGTTGGTGATGGAAGAGGTTCGTCTTATAGGGGGAGGAGGTTTGTTGGTTTGAACGGATCCTCTTCGTAGTAGATTATTCCTTATGGTACCAGTCGAGTACATTGCTGAATGAAAATTATCAATATAAGTTTATCAACGATTTCTTAATATGGCTAAGAGGAGCAGATATTGCGACTATCTGCTAATGATGATGTAAGCCATGAAAAAAAGGATGAGCTCTTTCTTATATAATATATAAAAAACTTATTGAAATAACACAGTTATTTGTATTCACTGGCATGAACAAAGTGTCTTAGCTCTTTCCTTTTGTTGATGTGCAAAAAAAAACCCTACATATAGTAGAAAAATAATTTGTGTAGAATTGAATTTCCAAATTTTTATTAAATTATCTGTCATCTAATAAAGCGATTTTTCAACTTGTTTTTTTTTATTATTCTTAGTAAGGTAGCATTAGTTTTTCTTCAAATAGTTTAATTTTGAATATAACCAAGAAAACAATGATCATAATTTTCAATAATTATAGAAATTATTCAGATTTTATAACAAAAATAAACTTTAAGCAATACAATAGTTGAATAGATATTTAACAACCAAAATGTGCAGGATTTTTGAAGTAATTGTTGTTTTCCTATATTTGAAGAAATTGACAACTTCAACTGGTAATTTGCATAAAAAATTTTGCAGTCAAGCGATGGTTAGTGATGGTAAGCAAGCTTGATGAAGCGATCGAAGCTCAAGCTTATGGCTTATGATCCATTAAAAAATTCAGAAACCACAACTAAATTTGTTAATGAACCCTATGAGAAATTCAATTTAAATCTCATTTCATCCAATGTTGGAAATAAAAATAAATTCAGCCAGAAATATTTGAAATGCAAAGGAGGTTAGATCTGATAATAAAAATTTGAATGGATCAACATGAATCCACAATTAATCTGGGCGCGTCAAAACTATGAAAAATTCAACTTCTCGGAAGAAAAAATACTTGGCAACCAAATCCTGAATCAGGTCGATTTTTGTTTCACTTTTACAAAATTTGTATGCATTTTTGAAGGATATTCGTTGCACCCAGTGTCACCCATCACCTCTCTTAAATTTTTTGAACAAAAATCCTTCAAAAATACATAAAAATTTGGTAAAAGTGAAACAAAACGAATTTATTTCATAATTTTAGGGCGCTCTGTATATAATTTAATTTTTTATTTGAAAAATGTACTAGAAAAGGATTATTACTACAATTTTGTTTGTTTCATTTATAACAAGAACCTTCACCATTCAGCAAGTATTTGATTTTTACCTGTCATAGACACTGGCCTCCTACGAACAGCATTTTGCAGATCAGAGTTTCGGGGGAGGGTGCAATACTTGCTAGCAGTATCACTAACATCTAACAACACACACAGATCAATCAAACACATGCATATTAAATAACCAATAGGCATCAATCACATGTTTTTGGTCATGAAAATATTTGATTTTAACATATTTCCAATTATGACCAATAAAGATGTGATTTGGATGCCTACATACCACCCTTAAGCATCCGAAAATTGATAGGAACACTACTGACTAAAAAAGTTCAAATTTTTAATGGATCATTGATATAAAATGTTTTGGGGAGAAATTATTGTTTAAAAATTACGAAAGACCAATTTGTAATCCCATGCATTATGTTTATAACATAGAACCAATTTCATGAACTTCAAGGTTTTTTAATTACAAAACTTGTTTGGATATTTGCATTCAGTCTGTTCCACTGACAGATATTTTAAAATAGAAGAGACTATGAAACGAGGGGAAATTTAAAAGAAATTTCAGATAGAGCTCCTTAGTTACCAACAAGAAAATGGAAAATCTTTACTCTTAGGTTTTTACAAAAAAAAAAATTTTTCACCTTTGGGAGAATTGGAGTCATTGAAAATATATTCTCATCATGTGGATGACCATTTGATTAATAATCAACCAAGAAACAAATATAGAAGTGAAAATATGAGAGATCAGTCATCAAACTATTCTATATGCTAAAAAGAAGAAATTCGAATATACAGGATTTTTTCCATAGTAAAGTATTCGGAAAAACCTATTCGAAAACAAGCTCCATGGAGTCACAGTATGCTTGATTAGAATTGAAGCTGATATCCATTAAGTAACTTAAAAATTTGAAATTTTCTAATGATTCAATTAAATACTTTCAATTATGGAACTCTCCCTAATGTTTAGCGTGAACAAGCTTTCATAATTTTTAAATTCCAATGAAACAAATCTAACTAGCACAACAATGTAATCATCTAATCTAATAATTATAGTACACACTGTTGTATGAGTTCCACATATTAAGTACATGTGCTGTTCTTCTACTGGTTATCTCTGAGATCACTATGAGAGTCAAATAATTCAATTTAATATTATTTTATATAAATCCAATTCAAAACTAACAAAAAATTCTAAAAATTTCAAATATTGTAGCCTACTATGAGGGTTGCTTTTTATATTTCGGGATTAGAGAACAGAACAAATACTAATCATTGAAAATCGCTTTGCTTGCAAGTGCTTCGTGCGCGAGCAACTTTTGTTGGATTTGGCTCATCTTGAAACATCCATACAGTAGACTTTCGGGCTCATACGCGTAAATCCACGATTCATTACCTGTCACGTTGTTATAGATGTGTTTCGAAGCACCGCGTTCGTATTTTTAGAGCATTTCTTTCGACTAATCGGCACGAGCCCTTTTTGACATTGACAAATTGTGTGGGATCCAACGCCAACAAATATTTTTGACGCCAAAATGATCATGGAATATTGAATGTATGCTGGTCCCACTAATGCCTAAGGTTGTCTCAACCTCACGATAGGTCACATGACTATCTTGCAATATCAACAACAATTGATTTTGGACGACCTTCACGAAATTCGTCTTGGATTGAACTACGACCTCGGTTGAATTCACCATACGATCGATAAACACCGGTCCTTGATGGAGCTTCATCGTAAAAAATTGAATTAAACTTATCGAGGCACTGTTGTTGAGTTAATCCACGTCGAAAGTTGTAAAACATAATCGTAAGAAAATGTTCACGATTCAATTCCATCTTTTGAACGAGATGAATCTTTCAAGTTACTGTAAACAACACAAACAGCGCTCGTATGTCAAAACGTTCTTACTACGTATAACCTCAAAAATGACAAGCTGTCAGTAGGCACAATGCAACACTGGGGTTGTCCAATCCCGAAATATAAAAAATTTTAAATATTTCACACGAATAGTTCTCATAATAATTTGAAAGGGATAATGAGACATCAGATATTTAATGAACACCTTTTTAACTTGAAAGGAAAAACAATTATTATCTACAACAATAAAAAACGAATTCTTTAAAGAAAGAGATGAATAAATTTTATACTATTGTTTATATTGGCTTGAGACAATGAAATATTTGAAAAAAAAAAACATTAACCCATGAGAGATGAAAATTTGTGTTTCTACAAATTTTTTTTATCAAGGGAGGAAAAGGGTTAATAGTTTTTGAACTCAGATCATGCCCAGAAAAACCCAATCATTAAATTAACGTAAACTACATCATACCTTCTGAAGTTTGCACTATGTCATCCACATTGAAAGTGGTCTGACTACCATATCCGCTCGACGACTCTAAAGAACTCTCACTTGTACTGCTTTCTTTTTCACCTTCGTTTGGCATCTGATAGTGAAATAAAAAGTTTATTAAGATATATCGATAACAAACACAAAATTTGAAGTTTTAAAGGAGCAATAAGAGAAATTCCAACAAAACATTGTCAGAAGGTTGATAGCACAAGTTTATGACAGTTATTGAGCCAATTTTGAATTGAATAGCCAAGAAAAAATTGAAAGTGTCCAACTCAATTCAATCAGTGCGTTGACAATGGATTATGGACTTATTTTTGTAGCAATGTAGAGCAAGGCTTCTTACTGAATGTAACTGGAAAAATGTTACAATAAAAAATGTTTATGCATTTACAGTGTTTAAAAAAAGAATTTTCACACTCCACCTGTACAATTGAGGCTTATTATAAAAATGAGTTTTGACTCTCACCTTCTGGTTATCTGTATTCAGTGTGGTGAACTCTGCTGGAGGGGGTGGTAAGTTGAATTCCTGAGATTTATTTGCTGCCATGTTAGCTAAATCGTGCATATTTACATAGGTAGGTTGTGGAGAATCTTGGAAAAAAAACATCAGATAATAATATAATTTGATCTCATCAAGAGTATGAAAGTAGAAAAAATATTGAAAATAAAAAAAAAACTAGGCAGTAGGGATAATTTTTTCTAATGAATTGTATAAGACTCACTTTTAGCTATGTGGGCAGGAAGTGCAGACGGTTTTTTCAATGCCTGCTCTACCGTAGTTGGGGGCAGAACTCGAATACCATGCATTCCAGCTATAGTTTTGGCAGGTACTTTAGGACCATTCCTTTCTAAAGAAGAGCAACGCTGAAAACAATCCTTTATGTGCAAGACGATCATTATATTTTCATTTTGTTTCTTACAGTTGGCAGAGGTGGTTTATTCAGTAATGACTTCGTGGATGGTGCCGGACTCTTTGGTGGAGGCATTTTTGTACTATCGGTAGGTGCATTCGAAGCAACTGGACTAGCTGGCTGTGATAAACTCTGTTCGGGAGCTTGGAATGTGTAAACTGTCAACGGACTTCTTTGGTGGCCTTTCTCATAAGCTGTAAGCATTCAAGAATTCATGTAAGCAAATGTTTAAGTTCAAGTAACTAATGTAAATTTGAATTCAAATAACATATTATGAAGGGGTCTTCCTTCACTATGTGTATTGGCTTCTGAACCGTAGGCTCTAATTTTGAATAGTGATTCTACTGTTTGAAATATTTTGCAATAAGGGTACAGAGACCCTCTGAGCATCATGCATGAAGCTATCATACTTAGAGTTTCAGTCACTAAGAATGAGAAGGGACCTAGCAGGAACCCATGTGGAATACCACCTCCCACTAGGCTCAGAAATCTCTCTAAAGCATCCCAGACAAAAAACTGGGACCTCCAATGAATATCTCCAGATATACTACTAATAACTAGAGTTATTATCTATATTTCTGGTCTAACAGCGAAAACACCGAAAAATTTCATCAAAAATAATTTTCCTTTCGTTTCGGAATATCTGCCTCTTAGATTTATACATTTCTGCACGCATTCAAACTTATTATTGAAGTTTTGCCTGTGCCATAGGATGGTAACTCATAAGGACTTAAGTCTGTCAACTTAACGAGTTCTGAGCATGTTAACTATCAAAAATGTAACAGTTCAAGATGGCGGTAATAGATTTGATCTGGCAACATTCAATATTGAAGTATAACCTTTAATAGCACTCCGTCAAACAAATTCTCGAGATAGAAGAATGTAAGGTCAAGGTAAATAATTTAATAATCATTTTACTAGAGCTTACCTGAAGATATAGTATGTGGTCTATCGTTTATTATAGCAGATGCAGCTCTTTCAAACTGTATACTCTCTTGGAGATTTGGCCATGTATTATTGGGAATACTTGAAGCGGGAAATGGAGTGCATGGTGTACTTGAACTACTACTATTTCCACTATGTTCGCACATATTCGATACCTGTTAGAATAAATTGAAAAATTGTTAATATATGTTCACAATGAGTCATTAGCCAGAGTTAGTTATACAGAATATCTCAATGAAAAAGAGCTGGCAGCAATTATTTACGGAGAAGGCATTGATTAAAAACAACGGTTACAAGATTTGATCCATGTCGAAAAATATGAAAACGAATTTACATTTAACAAAATGAAATCAACAGAGCAAAAATAGTTTTAAGTTAGGTGCTACTTTTTTCAACTTTTCACAAGCAAACTATTGTCTAGAAAATATTTTTAGGCGCAGCCCATTTCCGAAGAACTATCTGTATACTTCATATATTTTACCTGCGCTACACTGAATGAAGAAGGTGGTCTTGGATAGAGTGTATCTTGAGAAGTGAATCCGGAATCTTGGCTTGATACAGACATATATCTAATAGTACCACTACGTCCTACAGGCTAACAAAAAAAAATAACAAAAAAAAAAAACCAAGAAAAACTACTTAAATGAAAAGATATAGTGCAGTGTGTACAAACTCTAAATAATTAACCAAATCACAAAAACTAGATATATTGAAAATGAAAATAAATTGAGGCGTTTTATAACAAAAGCTGTAGAAAGAAGTTTGGAATTGAGAGTGGGATTGAAGAAGTTTTTAACACAATCTATGTCTCATACAGTTTAATAATTATAATAATACATACAGGATGCGGTAGAGAGGACGGACGGTTTTAAAAAAATCGCAAAAGAGTGAATTTTAAATTTTTTGATGGAAACAGGTCCGCAAGTAAATAGCATTTGAGATAGTCGAGTGTGGAAAATCGTTGATGCAGTGCTGGAGGCGTTGTTGGAAGTTAGCATAGCCCTCTAACTTGGGCGACTTCCAAGCGAATTGCGTCCTTGAATTCGTCCATTCGGATTTTTATTAGCCCAGAAATTCTGTTAGTTAAACATGCTGTTTAGGTGAAAGTGGGCTTCGTCACACATGAACAGAACGAGGTTCACATTTTGATCGATCAGTGCTTCCAATTCATGTCTAAAATTCATTTGTTGTGCATAATCTCCGTGATGTAACTGCAGCACAATGGTCAATTTATAGAGATCCATTAGCAAAATTGGCCTTACTGAACGATCATTGAGATGAAGTGCAGCAGCATATTGCTGCTGATCGAGTCGATCTGCAAAAAGAGGTGTGTTGAACATGTTCAACATTCTCAGGAGTTTGAATTGTTGGCGGACTTCCTCTCAGTTTTCTGTCGATCAGCTCACCACTCCTGCAAAGTGATTCAACCCAACGAAGGATGGTTTTCAAATGGGAAAAGCTCTATTCCGATGAATGTTGAAGTGGCGACTAAACTTACGCCTGACGACGTTGACTGACTTATTATTTCGTCAAGGCTTCATGATGACAACTGAGAGAGAGAGTACTACCTATCTCAAACATATACGTCCTCTTTGTCGCACCCTGTACAATGAGTGGTGGCAATTTTGAATGTATAAAGAGTTAACAACAAAATCTTCTCTCTATATCATGCTTTAATACATGGAAAAAGCCCCAAGGTAATGATAAAAGGTGGATCGCTTTAATACCTGAGACAAAGACCTCGACCAGTGCGGATGACTGGGTGAATGATGGCTCTTCGAACTGCCCGACGAGGAACTATTCAGTGAACTAATGGAGCACATGGAAGATTTTCTGGAACCTAAGCTGGACGGCGAAGATGGCGGAGTCTGAAAGGACCAACCGCTATCCGAACTCTTTAGGTCAGCGATTACTTGTTCGGAGGCCGGTGGGAGGACTTGTGGATCCGTGGTGTGCTTCTCCAATTGTTGGACGGCTTCTTGAAGATGGGACATCTCGGTGAGCATGGCTACTTCTTCGTCCTGAAAACAGAAATGATTTAATCCACTTTCAGTATACACAGTTAAAAAATGAAATTGAATTATGAACTTCGAGTGACTCCTCGGGTGGGAATTTTCAGCCAAGTCTCCGTCCAAATCTCTGTCAAGAGTGTCATGTCTTATGAGCAGAGTTGCCAAAGGTAATAATAATAAAATACTTTATTTCAGGTAAAGTGTATTCATGTCATGGTCCAGGTATTTACTGAGTACCCCAAGTGAGTAGAGCAAATAGAACTCAATTGAGCACAAAGGTTGTTGATGTGTTCACTCCAATCAAGAGTTTCCTTCAGTTTGAGACCCAGGAAATTACAAAACCTAATCAGACTCAGAGAGCAGTTGCAAAGTTGAATATTTGCTGGTGTTTGAAAACCTGAATGAGCTGTTTTGAATAGCATTGCATTTGTTTTTTCAGCATTCATGCAGAAACCATTCGCCTGCTTGCAGTACGGTTGATTTGACCAATTTACAAGTTTCTGTTTCTGGGAATGTCTTGGCCATGACTGTGAAGTTTTGATTTTGATACTTGTTTCATCAAATATGGTATATAGATCATTTAAAAATATGATGGGACCTACAATGCTTCCTTGTGGTACTCCTAGTCCTGTGAATTTTGCCTGTGATATTATTTGGTTCTCATTCTGAGAGATCCTTACTCTTTGTCTACGGTTGGTTAGGTACGAATTAAACCATTTCAGTTCTTTTTCCTTTATTCCATAAGCTTGTAATTTTTGTAGGTAGAAATGTCTATCAAAAGTCGGTAGATTTGAGAGGGCAATCCTTAGCAGTATAATTTTGTTTTAAATAATCCATAGATGATTTGACTTACCACAACAGGTTTCAGGAATCCCACGAAGGTACAGAAGCGACTTCTTTCTTCCAGCAGAGCCGCTCGGACGGCATGTTTCTCGGTCTCCTCCAACATTTGCCTCCTCTCTGTGACGTCTTGCAGACCACATTCGAGCCTCTTTTGCAAATCACCCCCAGCCCCCTTTCTGACCTTCTTCTGTAGACGCAGCGTATCAGTCGATCGCTTCTTGAGCTCATTTCTGGCCCGTTTATAATCTGAAATAGGTGGACAATAAAGTGAACATCACAACTGCATCGAACATTTTCTTAAGTTTCCTCGAGATATTTTCATATTTTATCACCGTTTAAATCATCCTCAAACTTCCGTGAACATATTGTAATATTGAGAGAAATAAAGCAAAGGAATAATAAGAGCAATCATAGTGATCGATCGCTAAATGAACGATAAACAGCTATAGTAACGGAATGTGGAATCGCTTTTTTGAACTTTAAAATTCCTATTTCATATCGCTTACATCTAGTGAAGTTCAAGAAAAATCGGATAGTTGATGGAGCAATTATTCATAAGCTAATGTGACTTTACGTTAATTGTTCAAAAATCAGATCAAGTAGGTTTACTTGAATAATATACCTTTGGCATGTTCTCGGTCCAGATTCATCACAGTCTTCTTCCATTCCTCCAGTTTTTCTTGTAATGGAAACACTAGACAATCCATGATAGTGCTGTAAAAAATAGTTTTCGTTAAAGCTTTCATCTGGGATCCATAAATTAAGTTCGTGAGTGTTGGCGTGTCGTGTTCCAGACGGTGAATTAAACAGATTTCTTCACTCAACACTTGAACGAACAAAACATTCGCTGTCTAGGTACATTAATCCAACAGAAATCAGTCAGGCGCCCAGAATGTTGAACTTGGTGGTTATTGAGCTCATTTGCATAACGGTACAATTTAACGTAATAAATATAGTTTAAAAAAAAATTAAAGAACATGCTTATGAAGAATATCGGGCTAAAAAAGTTGGAAATAATTTTATAAATTAATTTATGACAATAGTATATAAAACATACTAGTAAAATTGAGAAAGAAGCGTGGGGCGCTTGAAATACGAAAATTATGGCACAAAGCGCCCCACGCTTCTTTCTCAATTAAAAATTGATTATTGATTGTCATAAATTGATTTTTAAAATTATATCTAAGTGCGTGTTTTTTTAGTTTTTTTAAACTATATTCATTTTTTACTTTTTAGTGACTGTCATAAAAATATCAATGGTAATCATTAAGTTATTTAGTAAATTAGTAAGTAAGTGGTAAAATTGAGAAAGAAGCGTGGGGTGCTTTGTGCCATAAAAAGTTGAAAATAAATATAGTTAAAAAAAAAAAAAAAAAAACACGCTTATAAAGAATATCGGGCTAAAAAAGTTGGGAATGATTTTAAAAATCAATTTATGACAATAGTATATAAAACATACCAATAAAATTGAGAAAGAAGCGTGGGGCGCCTGAAATACGAAAATTATGGCACAAAGCGCCCCACGCTTCTTTCTCAATTAATAATTGATTGTCATAAATTGATTTTTAAAATTATATCTAAGTGCGTGTTTTTTTAGGTTTTTAAACTATATTCATTTTTTACTTTTTAGTGACTGTCATAAAAATATCAATGATAATCATTAAGTTATTTAGTAAGTAGTAAAATTGAGAAAAAGCGTGGGGCGCTTTGTACCATAAAAAGTCGAAAATAAATATAGTTAAAAAACTAAAAAAAAACACGCTTATAAAGAATCTCGGGCTAAAAAAGTTGGGAATGATTTTAAAAATCAATTTATGACAATAGTATATAAAACATACTAGTGAAATAGAGAAAGAAGCGTGGGGCGCTTGATATACGAAAATTATGGCACAAAGCGCCCACGCTTCTTTTTCAATTTAACTAGTATGTTTTATATGCTATTGTCATATATTGATTTTTAAAATTATATCTGAATTTTTTTGGCCCATATTCTTTATAAGCGTGTTTTTTAAACTTTATTTATTTTTTACCTTTTAGTGACTGTCATAAAAATATCGATGGTAACCATTAAGTTATGATTGCACGTCGGAAAGTAGGCCAATGTTTCACACATGCATAGCTCACGCATCAAGGTTTTGAAATGAAGCCCTAAATTCTAATATTCTACAATCTCAGAATATGGGCGAAAAAACATTTGTTTTTGGCGTGGAGGTGAATTGAACCCACGATCGTTTAATCCAAGAGCTGACGCGCCTTAGACCGCTCGGCCAACGAAAGCATTGGAAGAAGTGGGATCTTTTGACAATAAAGAGCCACTAACGCTTAAAGAGAGTTACAAACAAACATACAAGTGAAGCTGATATAAGCGTGTTAGAAATGTAATTGATAGATTGTGGTTCACAAAATAATTATAGATAAATATGGACGTCGAAAAAGGCTTGACAGAGCAATTTGAAATAATATTCTAGAACATCGTAAGACACAACTGGAAAAATAAAGGGATAAAAAATAAAAAATTTCAGACTATTTCTAAGAGGTCGTACAAAAATAAAAAAGTGGAAATTGTTCTTCCAAAACTCTAGTTTTTGAATTAAAATTTTCAAATTGTTTTTCAATGAAAAAAAAATCAGCATTCCATCATCAAATAACTGAAATAATTCACTCCCTAACTCGTTGATTCCATGGATATGATACTGAATGAACGAAGCCTTAAGACCTAATAGAACTGGAGGATAGCTGACCTTGTGAAAGATTTCATCCTTGCTTCGACTGCTTTATGTCTCAAGCAAATTCTGGTCAAGGCTGTTCCTATGTCCCTGGTAGCACCTGAAAAACACAAAATGAATAATTGAAAAGTCGATCAGATAATTTTATAATAAATTTTGGAGAATGCCTTGGTGAATACGTGGGTCGCACTTAATATTTCGGGATTAGAGGAAAAAACAAATATAAAATGGTTTTATTGTTTTTCAAAATATTCCCCATTAAGATCTATACACTTTTGCATGTGTTTGAACCAATTGTCAAAGTACTTTTGCCACTCTGATTGAGGTATATCCAAAACATGCATTCACCATTTTAGGTGTCGAAACACGTTGATCCCTCATTTTATTTTTTAAGTAGGGGAATAAAAAGACTTAATTCGGTGCCAAGTCAGGACTATCAGGTATACCGGTATGAAATGAGCATTTTTTGTGAAAATAAAACACTGATTATTAATGGAAAATTAAAAAACATTTTATTCAAACTATTGGCCATTGTTTTCTGCACATTTTGACCACCTTTCTGGCCATTTGTGTATACCACGCCAATAAAATTGTTCGTCTTTAAAGAAAACCAACCATACCAGTGGCGGCTTGTCCTATGAGGCAGTGCCTCATCAAAAAAATTCTGAACGTATATTTCTTCATTCCCTTTCATCATCACTTTTTCTCCTCAATATTTTTCCCAATCTCACGTTCCTTGTATATTCATAACAAATCAAATCCTCTTTGACTAAACGGTTGGAGGCATGCCTAACGCAGGCTTCTTTGACTGAATTAGCATGTTATCTACTTCGATGACCTACGAGAACGTAATGGAAAGCCGTTCTAGGATTAATCCGAGGCTGGCCTCTGCGCGATCTTAGCTGATCTGAGATCGTTTCGTTTCTGCGATATCCAGAGGGTTATCTGCGTCGAAGCGGTGAGAACATATCTACGGCTTTGAAGGCGGCTTCTCGAGGAATTAGAGGCTGGCCTCAGGTTTTTATTCGAGTTAATCGGGAAGCGGGAAATAGAGAAATAGGGTTAGTTCACTTTGTCGTTATTTAGTGGTAGCGCGTTTGCTGTGTATCGCGTATGATTATAATCTTTTTCAGGTGAATTTTTTCTGAAATATAAATCTTCTTTATCGAAAGTGACTAACAGATCGCGAAATGGATTTAGCGGGACCTAGTAATAGTAAATCTTTAGAAATTCCTAAGGAACATATTCGGTGTACTTGTGATATTGTTAATTTTTTAATAAATAAGCAACATTTTCGACTCATTCGTATGATGATAAATTATATTTAATTAAGGAAGTTAAGCGACCTCTTCCAAATTTGAGTAAATCTCTAGTGTCTAGTGGTGGGGTCGGTAAATCAAATCGGGGATTCCAAAATACGTGGTATGACAAGTACGACTGGCTTACTGGAAGTATTACTTTGAAAAAAATATTTTGTTGGCCGTGCATTTTATTCTCAGCAACTAATGGAAATTCCGACAGAGTTTGGTCGAAAAGTGGTTTTAGTGATTTGAAAAATTTATCTCCGAGTCTATCGCTACACAATAAAAGTGCTCAACATATTTCATCTAATTGCAAGCTTACCGTTATGAGAAACCAAAAACAAAATATCGCCACAGCAATAGATAATGCGCGTCAAATAGAAATTGAAAATTTCAATGCTAGATTCAAAGAAAATCGACAAATTTTAAGAAGTTTAATAGATATTACGATGCACCTCTGTATGCAAGAGTTACCTTTTAGGGGGCACGATGAATCGAATAAGTCTTTAAATCGCGGAAATTTCAAAGAATTGGTAGTTCTTGTTAGTAAATTTGACACGAATTTAAAAACCTTTTTAGAAAATGACACCAACAGTAAATCGGTTTTTTTTTTCATATGTGCCTCATCATACTATATTGTCACGAGCCGCCACTGAACCATACACCCAATTCGTGACCTCCTCGTAAGAATCAAAGAGCTGCTCAGCCAATGCGTGTCCCACCGATGAAAACAAATGGTAGTCGAAAGGAGCCAAGTCTGGTTAAAACGGCAGATTAGGTAGCAGCTCGCAGCCAAGTATTTTGATTGAATCCTGAACCGATTTTGCTTTGTGTGCAGGTGCATTATCATGGACCAAAATTACCTTGCCGTGTCTTCTGGCCCATTCTGGTCGTTTCTCGATCAATGCATAAAAATTTTCAAATGCTTGATACCTCATAAGATATTCGTCGGATCGATTGGAAAATTTCTTATGGACTACCCAGTATGTGTAATCAGATAATCACGAGGAGAAAACAGGCGTGAGTCGAGCATCGCGAAGCGTGGAAAGTGAAATAAACGCCCGAGGCTGAAAAACCATACCCCGTGAACATCCTTGAAAGTTATTCGGTAATTAGAAACCGTGAAAGAGGTTTTCTTTTCAAAGAACTCGACGAAATGAAATTCGAATCTCGCCGTTCCGGACTCGGTTACCGATATCCTCCCATGGGACATTAGTTTGATTTTTATGCTCGATTTAATTAAAAAGAGTTGCAGAGCGAGGCTGTTCTTCCTTGCCGTTTATGCAGATCAGATTGGGTAATCGATTTCGCGGATTTGAACAATGTTTAAACAATAACGTGTAGAAGCGAATTTAGCGCTTTTCTTACACTCATTCAAGCGTAATTTATTCACGATCCAGCCAAAATGATGAAATCGGGAGAATCCGATTAAAGGGTCTCGGAACTTAGACTATACAGGGTGGTCGGCACATGAACCGTCAAATTTTTTTGGGTCATTTGCTACCTTTTCAGTCTTGGAACCTGGGTCCTTAGTATTACGGTTACGGAGGTATGATTTTTTTTATTAGGTTTTTCTAAATTACCCAAAATGTACCCTTCGAAGCCCCATAACTTTTTTTGCGTGGGCTTTTACATGCATTTTTTTATTGTATTAAGTCTACATGAGTGTGTGTTTAAAAAAAAGTATTAATTGTTACAGATAACACCACAAAATTAACACGTGGGCCTTTTATTAAAAAAAAAATTATGAAAGTATGAAAACATCTCCACTCCTATTGAAATTTAAAAAAAAGTTACAGCTATTACAAACTCAGTTTTATTTTAAAATATTCTTTGGTTTATAACGTTACTAACCATATGCTATTTACGTAAGTCAATAAAAAAATAATACTGCAAATAAGGTTTTAGTCAGAAGAGTGAAGAAAGTAGCACCTAAATAAAAGTACGGATTTCGACACAACACAGCGAGCAAGGAAATTTTACCTGCCCGTTTTAGACGCGTGTGAATTATTATTACTATTTCTCTCCGAAGGTTGGAGGTTAGTCGCCGCTGACTTGACCCCACCGTCATTCAAGATTTAACTGTCCGCTGTTGGAAGTGTCTGTGCCGCGTTGTTCAGTTTTTTAAGTTTGTATTTTTTTATTTTTGTTACTTTTATCGACTTTTTGCTACTGTTGTTTTAATTTTGGTTGTTGATATGCCTAATTTCACCAACGCTGAGTATGCTGATGGCATATGGCAAGGCCGATGGTGTTGCTCGTGCAGCTCAAAGGATTTATCAAGCCAAATTTCCTGATCGAAGATTACCCCACCACGATACATTCTCGACGACTTATCGACGATTTGTCACCGTTGGATTTATTCCTGGGGAAATATTAGAGATTGACATTAAAGAAATTATAATAGAAACATAAATGAACAGAGAAATTTTTTTAAGCTGTTCGAGCACAGTTTCAAATATTCATCTATTGAACAGTAATTGAAAGAACGAGTAACAATTTCTTAATTCTTTGAGATCGATGGAGCAAGGTAAAAATATTTGCCACTAGATTCACCAATATCTCAAGCTTTGTCCATTTTATTCGCCCTGGAGTATAATAATGAATAGTTTTCCACATCAACCAAAACCAAACATAAAAAAATGTGTTTCTTCGAGAGGATTTTGGTCGAGTGCAAACTACGGTTAAAGCAATCTTGCCCCAAGTAAATTTCCGAACAAAAAGCTACACTTCAGAGACCAAGAGGGCATTCCTTCCATCCTCGGATACATAATGCATCATCTAAACTTTTCAAGAAAACCTTCTATTTCAGATGAGAGAACTTTCAAGTCGACGCCATTTTCGTTTCTCCAACTTTTGCCATATCTAGTACAAAGAAATGGAGTGGAAAAGTGTTACCCTCCATTATTAGAAAACTAATGGAAGTTTAATATCGAAAGTACAATCCATATCAAGGATTTCGAATTGAATTCTAACGCCTTTTCAGATAACACCGGTTTCATTTGAATTTTTTAATAAATGCAATACGAGGATAAGAATTACACTTTTTGTGAGCTTGTTTTGAAATCTTTTCCCCGTCTCTGAAACCTTTAGTTCCATTTCAGCCATAATACTGTAACAAAACCGAATATGAACCGTCTAATGACTATTACGTCAACAGAGGAGTTCCACTTCATTAAGATCGCGATAAAGGGACCGCTCGCCATAAAGCTGTCACATAAAAACGTTTAATGATGGCATATTTATGGGGCATCAAGAGGCCGCTACGATTGTTCTGGAATATGATGCATCTTTCTGGTAACTTCTAGAGAAAAACAGCGCCGGATATAAATGACTGAAGCCGATTCATGGATTCATTCATGAATAGAACTTGCCGACGAATAAACAGGTGTTCCTAGTGAAATTCTGTAGATAAATTGTGTATATAAATTATTGATTATTGTTAGTTAAGTGTGAATATAAATTAGTTTAAAGAAGACTTGTAGTGTTTTTCTAATTCGCTGAGGAAAAACGTAACAATACTGTTCCAGTTAAAACTACGTTATGCTATCTTATGTTCATTTCAGCCGAAACGGTCGCTATTTCGCTTTCAATGTTGTCTCTGAGCTCTTGCAATGTGTCGGCTTGTTGGCATAGACCAGTGACTTGACGTAGCCCCAAAGAAAATAGTCCAGAGGCGAAAAATCGCATGAACGAGGCGGCCAAACGACGGGGCCGTTTCTCGAAATTACACGCTCACCAAATTTCTGCTTCAATAAATTGATTATTACGTGTGCTGTATGGCTAGTGGCACCGTACTGTTGAAACCACATGTTGGCCAAGTCCATACCTTGCAATTGGGACCAAAAAAATTCGTCCTAACTGGTAAATGGCCTAAGTGAGTATGACTGAGTCATAGACTAGTAAATGGCGAAGTAAAAATTACTCGAACGGGTAAACTATGAGCCAGATGGGTGGATGCCTTGAATAACTTTGTTTCAGACTGGTAAAAGGCGTGAGTAACTATGTATGGCTCGGGTACACTGCGGTATATATAATAATAATAATAATAAGCTTTATTTAGTTCAGGTAAAAAACTATTTTACAACTCTAAAGATTTGTGAAAAAAGAAAAAATAACTACATTAAATAAAATTTTTTCATTCTCAAAAGTCTTTTAAACATTTTCAACGTAGATGCCTTCCTTACTGATGTTGGTAAGTCGTTATATTTACTAAGGCCCAAGCTAAATGTTGATCTCTGAAGTGCAACAGTTCTACATCTTTCTATGTGAAAATCTTCCGCATTCCTCAAATTATATTCTGTCATTTCATTCCTCTTTGTTAAGAATCTCTCTAAGTATGAGGGAGCCAACTTATTAATGGTCTTATAAATTAGTAAATAATTCGATTCTTCCACTAACTGAGAAATGTCCAAAAATTTCAATCTATTTAGCATATAACCTACAGCCGTAGTTTTACCACATCCCAACAAAATTCTAATTGCCTTATTCTGTAATACTTGTAATCTGTATAAGTGCTCCTTGTTACAAGAAATTAATAATGATATACAATAATTGAAGTGCGGAAATATTATCGTGTTATAGACTATTCTTTTCCCTTTTTCTGACAGTTTGTATGACATTCTACCAAAATAACCAATTTTTTTTCCTATCTTTTTACATAAGTATTCCACATGAAGGCCAAAATTCAACTGTTGATCGAAAACCAATCCTAAATATTTTATCTGCGTTACAAGGCCTATCTGTTTCTTATCTATGTAAATTTTATACTGTTCAGCCTTAAATTTGTTGCATTGAGCTTTTGTGCCTAAGACCATATACTTCGTCTTTTCCGGATTTATTTTCAAATTATTTAACCTCAACCAATTTTGAAAAACGACCAATTCCTTATTTAGAATATCCACTAATTCAATTTCATTATGACCTTCCACTGATATTAAAGTGTCATCAGCATATAAATTGAAAAAACATCTTTTCAAATACAAATGTAAATCATTGATGTATAATATAAAAAGCAATGGCCCCAGGACACTGCCCTGCGGAACGCCACATTTGATCTCAATTGCATCCGAAAAATCCTCATCAATTCTAGTTTTCTGGTACTCTCTCTCAAAAAGTCCTCTAGCCATAGTAGAGCTGTTCCTCTGATGCCGTATAGTTCACATTTTTTATCAATCTCGTCCGATCAATGGTCTCGAAAGCACGACGTAAGTCTATGAACACACTTACTACTATCTTTCTTTCATCTAAACTCTTCTTCCACGCCAAACAAACCAATTGGCAGGCTGTTTCGCACGAATGGTGCTCACGAAACCCCGACTGCAATTCGTGCATTATCAAATTCTTCTCTAAATAGTTCTGTAACTTCTCATGCACCAAAATTTCCAAAATTTTACTCACAATTGGAAGTAGATTCACTGGTCTAAAATCTTCCATCTTGCTTGGGCATTTCACTTTTGGAATTGGCACCACAGTACTACACTTCACCGCAACTTGCAATTTACCTGTGCTCAAGCTGGTATTTATCAAATTAAGGAGAGGATATCCAATACAGTTTATTTAGGGACACTTCAGAGAATGAAGATAATTCCTCTTTGGTTGCATTCAATTTGATTTCACTAAAGTTTTTGTCAGGGTTGCCTATACTGGCCTTGATCTCTTCAATACTTTCCACAAAAAATTTATTCAATTGATCACATTTTTTTTTTTTTTTAATCTCAATAATTATTAACAATCAGAATAACATTCTATAAGTTAATGTGTTAAGAAGTAGTCAAGTGACTTAAATAGAGCGGGAAAAGATTATCTCCAGTGAGAGAATCTCATTATTCCATTAAATCAGCTGGCCAATGTCTCTTCAATCTTTTTGCTAAGGTGTTTGTCAGTAAGGGTTGGAGTAAAATATTTGAGTGGTTTTCCATTATCGCGTGGTGGTTTCTGCTTCTATGCTTGATGACTTCTTCAACATATGGTATATTTAGGTCTTCATGTAAAGTCTGGTTGGACACATACCATGGGGCGTTGGCCATCATGCGAAGTATTTTCGATTGCGTTCTTTGGATCAGAGCTATGCTGGATTTGCTTGCGCATCCCCAGATTTCTATCCCATATGTCCATATTGGGATGATGATCGTCTTATATAACAATATTTTGTTTGTAAGTGGTAACTTGGATTTTCTTCCGATGAGCCAATTAATTTCCCTGACTTTTAGGTCAATTTGTTTTCTTTTTTTGATTATATGTTCCCTCCAGGTTAGCCTATTGTCTAGATGAAAGCCAAGGTATTTTGCTGATGTAGTTTTTGGAATTACTATATTGTTCAATTTGATTGGGGGACAATGTTGTTTTCTCAGTGTAAAGTCTACTTGTTGAGATTTGGTTTCATTTATTTTTATTTTCCACTTTTTCATCCAGATTTGTAGTTTGTCTAGGTGTTCTTGTACTAGCTTAGTCGCTGTTGCTGGGTCTTCATGTACTGCCATTATTGTTGTGTCATCAGCAAATGTTCCTGTTGTAGTGTGAGCTGTTATTGGTAGATCTGAGGTAAAAAGTAGGTAGAGGAACAGGGCCAGCACGCTTCCTTGTGGAACTCCAGCTTGAATGGGGCTATAATCTGATACTTCTTGTCCTACCCTAGTTCTAAACTGTCTGTTTGTAAGGTATGAATTTAGTAAATTAAAGAATTTTAAAGGAAGAATATTTCTTATCTTGAATAGGAGTCCTGAGTGCCATACTTTATCGAACGCTTGACTCACATCCAGAAAGACTGAAGTGCAGTATAGCTTCTTTTCAAACGCTTGGTTTATGGTTTGCGTTATTCTATGCGTTTGTTGGACAGTTGAGTGATCTTGTCTGAATCCGAATTGATGTGAAGGAATCCAATGATCTATCGGAATTTCGGCGTTTATTCTCTGAAGTAATAACCTTTCCAATATTTTCGAGATTATTGGTAAAAGGCTTATGGGTCGATATGATGTCACTTCGTGTGGATTCTTGCCCGGTTTCATTATCATGACTACTTCTGCTGTTTTCAGTGATTTGGGCCAGTGCCCGATTCTCAATATAGCATTAAAGATGTAGGTTACCATGACAAGCCCTTTTCTAGGTAGTTCTTTGATCATCTTTGCAGTTATTCCATCAATACCTGGTGCCTTTTTCTGATTCAGATGAGTGATTTCTTTGTATACTTCTTTAGGTGTTAAGAACTTTATATTTTGAGTTTCTGTAGGGATGTTAGAAATATTTTCCTCAACAATTTCATCAATGACCTGGTCATTTGGTTTGAATACCTCTGTCAGGTGTAGTGCAAACAATTTCGCCTTTTCTTTTTCGCTTCTAGCCCATCTAGCATTGGCTTCAGTTGAGTTTTTTCACTGGGACATTTTGTTCTGTTGGCTTTACCTTGGATTTTATAGGTCTCCATATTGAGTTGTCGTATCGGTTTAATCCGGTGATATATATATTGAATGATTCTTCCTTCAATTCTCTTAACCTATTTTTAAGTTTATTGCTTATATTATTGAATGCTGTTTTGTCTGCAGGAGCATGTGTGATTTGCCATCTAGATCTTATTATTTATTGATCACATAACCGCATTCCTGATCTGCATTCTAAGTTTGAAAAATTGACACTATTTGCATTTTTGCTCACCACTTCCTTCAGAAATTTCCACATCTTTTTACTATTCTTACTGTTCTGCTCTATTTTGGAATCATAATAACGCTTTTCTTTTTTTCGCATCATGGCTACCACTTCATTCCTTTTCACTCTATATTTCTCTAAATCTACATGGAAACCTGTGTATTTGAATATTTTATACAATCAATCTCTTTCTTTCTGCAAGATTCGTATCTCTTTGTCAATCCAAGGTTTTTGCGACTTCTCAATCATTTTTCTTTCCATTGGTGCAATTTTGTCCAATACTCTCGGTATTAACCGAATAAGACAAGTAAATCGCGTAACAATGACTCGGACGGATAAACGTCTGTAGTTAATATGACCCAGGTGGATGGATGGCGTTAGTAACTCAGACTTAGATTGGTAATATAATTGGCTCGAGTAACTATCACTCGTTCGGGTAAACAGTGGAATTATCTAACTTAGACGAGTAAGTGAAGTGAATAAAATGGGGACAGCATTTATGAATATAACTTTCAATCGAAGTAACTTGATGAAGTCATTGAATCATAGATAAGTAAAATTTGATCTGTTTTGTCAATCTTGACACTCAAGTATTGTTAGCTTTTTCAATACCTAGCTTTTTTGCCTTGAAATTGACAGAAGATGTCCGTCGAAACGTTCGCAGAAAGAACAATAATTAATTAAACTAATAGTAATTCTACACGAGTTCCATAATCAAATAGCGTTCTATTAAAATTTTCATAACTCGAAAACGATTGAAATAAAGCCGTTGAATGCGGTTTTTTATACAGCCAATAAAATCGAGTGCAGCATGTATATCACATGGAAAGAAGCATATCATCCACTCATTACCCTACCTGAGATTCTACCCTAATGCTCGTCGAGTTCATGAAGCGTGCACTGAAGTGTTTCACTTCACGTGGTGTAGCAATTTTCCTGTTTATCTAGAATAATAAAAATCCCAGGACGAGCTTTTCTATTTTTTCTCTCTTGAATGCAAACAGCTTGACCCCGTTCTTCACTCCAAAGAGGTTCTTGACTCGCCCGATATGTACACGAACAAGTACGGAAAAATCTACGAGTTGGATTGAAAATCCAGATAGGTGATTAGCATGAAAAAACCTGTTCGTGAAAGGTGTAGGATTGCATCGTTTATGTGGGTGTTGTTGAATGAAAGAGGGTGTTTATTGTTGGATATTTTTAACTTGCGTGATCGTGTTCAGTGAGGACCCTTTTCATCGTTTGGGATGTATGAGTGGACCAGATAATGATGTGTATGAGATTGGTTTCAACACTTCTACAGGATATTCCGAAACTTGATGATAACCAAGGTTCATCCATTACGAATAAAATGTCTAGTCTAGTCATTTCAATTGGGGAAAGTTCTTAGACTATATAAGATAGACAAGGCATTCCTTTGTAAAATGTCGATTTGTTTCGACTCCCTCATTGAAAGTCTCTTGTGAAACCTCACCCGGCAACACCGCATAAAATCTTTTTTCATTTACTTGGGTCACAATATCTTCAAGGTCAAAATGATCTGAACAAAAGAATATAGCTTTCTTTGGGCAAATGCTTGACCATCCCAACAGCGAAGCCCAAATTCTTCTTTTTTCATCGTCATCTGGGAAGCTTAATTCAAGAAAACCTCACTTTATCTTATAATAATCTCATTGAAAACTACACTATTAAAACTTTCGACGCTACTGAACATGTAAATAACTAAATACTTCGGTTCCAACAATACACTTATCTATGGAACGATAAATTCGGAGTAAAATTCTTGTCTTTACTACAACTTTTACACTCACGAATCATTTTTAGTGCGATGAAAAGTAATAAACAATAAAAAATATGAAAAACCTAATACTGACTCTCTCAAATTTTCTTCAATTGGCGTATTTATTTTTGATACAGAGGTGGCAACGTGTGTCTTTTAGAACATGTGATCTTCAAATTGTCAAGCAGAGAATGAAGCAGTCTTGACTTTCACCTGAATTTCTTTCAATCTGTGGTCTCTGATATAAGATAGCAGAATCAACTAAAGTTTTTTTGTTACTTCTTGCTAATATATCCGATAAGACAGTTTCAATTCAAAATATAAAATTTTATACAATGTTCTGAATGCAAATTGGAGAAAAAGTTTTATTCACAATTATAGGGGAATAGAGAAACCAACTATTTGCTCAGTTTGGCAACATGAAAATTTTTTATGACCCGAGTGGACCAGCTCAATACTTTACAATCGACCAGCTATAAGTTTCAGATGCGATACGTATGATATTCTAGCGGAAACGATATTCTTGGATAAATTTGAATTCGAATTGCTATTTTACGAGATGAACTCATCAGAATTGAGGTTAAATGTGATTATCACTTGTCAGGAATATTTCGAATACAACTATGTTTCACAATTTCAAATAATCATCAATGGGAAAACCATAATTCATAATAGAATGAAATATTTTAGTTATTATTAGGTTAGGTTATTTATAAATTGGGCCACACATCATAGATTCAATATGATCATAGATCAGAAAAAGGATTTTAAAATTATATATGTATCATAATATAATATGATAAAATATAATAATATATTAACAAAATAATATAAAAATAAAAAAAGGCATATAATATTATAATATAACTAGCTGATCCGACAGACTTCGTCCTGTCAAAAAGATTTGTAATGTGGCAGTTTTTGTGCCTACGTATTTTAAAAAATTCTCCTGAACAGAACCGTCACCCTGGTGATAGGGCGTTGTGAATAAAAAATAATTAAATAAAACATATATAAGGATTTAAAAGTAAGTAATCGCTTTATTGTTAATCATGTGAATCATAATTATTATTATTATCATTGTAGTGCTTTGTGGTATACGATGTTTTTTGTTTGATTACCTGGCGCATAGATAAACAAATCTGATGGTTTTCCAACACGGGAACAGGCAACATACAATTGACTATGTGAGAAACATGGGTTTTCTAGATTAATTCCACAAACACTTAATGATTGCCCCTGGGACTTGTTTATAGTCATAGCAAAAGCAAGCCGCACTGGAAACTGTAGTCGTTTAAACTCAAATGGCACATCAGTCGGAATCATTGGGATGCGCGGTATGAGAACATCTTCTCCTTTATACTTTCCTTTGAGTATAGTTGCTTCTATCACATTGTTTAGTAATTTTTTTATTGCTAACCGTGTACCGTTGCAAAGACGCGGTTGGTTGATATTTCGCAACATTATAACCATCGATCCAACCTTTAATTGAAGATTGTGAGGTGGTAATCCTGGCAAATCCAGCGAGTTTAAAAATTCCGGTGGATAGTTGACTACATCATCTTGATTAGTAGCCGAATCAACTGATTTATATATCCTCAATTCGCCTGTAATTTGTTCTTGAATTTTGAAATTTAATTCATTTAGATCTATGTTTTTTGCAGCCAGTATAGCTCGTTCGCTCAACCAATCATGGTTTCTGTAATTTTGAGAAACATCTGGAAACACCTTCTGAATAAGTTCATCTTTCGATCGAGTTAACTGACAAAATCTTTGAGGAAAGTTAATGCAGCCAGTCAACATGTCTATAGGAAATTTGCCATTACCAATGTCAATGAGTTGGTTAGAGAATATGTTTCCAGATTGGTCATTTTGCAACTCGACACGCATATTCTTGCTTAAATGAAGTACTTGACATGTTTCCACAAATTGGAGGACTTTAGACATGCATTGAGTTCATCAGCTGGCGTTGATCGTGGAATCACTGGCAATGTTTGACGAAAATCTCCTGCTAATAAAATCATTGCACCACCAAATCGGTTATTATTGCCCGTAGATCTTTTAAGGTTCTGTCTAAAGCCTCCAAAGATTTTTTATGTGCCATCGTGCATTCATCCCAAACAATCAATTTACATTGCTGCAAAACCTTTGCCATTGCAGAGTTCTTCGAAAAGTTGCAGGTTGGAGTTTCATTGCTTTGCATATTGAACACACCTACATTGCTTAGACAACAGTGAGTGCTTGTAATTTAATATGAACTTTATACCATAGCAATAAAGCTCAAATTGACTACGTTTTAGTTATAAATCATTTGTATGGGAAAAAGAAAAGGGCTATTTTTAAGGTTTTTCCAGCAATAATTCTAATTTTTCTCGCCGTAAAAACCATCCTTGAACTTCAACGAACATTTTAAAAACAGGCTTGGCCAAATTGGTCCAGGCGTTGTTGAGTTATGCGCTTACCAACACATTTTGCGATTCATTTTTATATTATAGATATATCCATAGCTAACTTTGATTTTCTGCTTACTGAAATATGCGCGAGTCCGAAAAGGTGTAAGTACGACTACTGTGTGATCCCTATACTGTGATTTTATTTAGATTCAAAGTTGTCAAGCCCCTATTGGAAAATCCTTTACACTGATAGGATCTGGAAAGAAAGAGATTAAAACTCATTTCCATGGTTCAAGCACAGAACATGTCAGTAACATTTTGTAACCAGAATTAAAGCAAAGACTCCACTTTCAAGGCTTGCTTTGACGACAATATATCTTGAACGGATTATATGTCGTGTGGACCCTCTATTAGGTATCATATATCTGCATAAAAACGCAGATGAAGTTCCCTCATGGTATTGGCTAAAATTCATCATTAATTTGATATGGAACGTATCATTGCAAATTGTGAAATTCACATCCTTGAAACGTATATCTCGTGCTCATCCTGTTCAAAAATTGTTCCAGACGCGTTTCCTTTCATAATCTCTACAGAATTATGACTGAACGAGATAAATTACGAAATGATTTCCCATAAATATCACATTTAATGATAAAAAACGATTTGATATGAACAAAAAACCCTGGAAATCTATGCATACGAGTTGTCGTACCCGTTATTTCATTAGTTTTATCTTCATTATAACATAAACAGATATGACCGCATGTATTCAACGATTACCTGTTGAATAAACAAACCGATAGATAGTTACCAAACAGATAACATAAAATTTGTTGTCGCTTGCGTAGGTTATTATTACTTCAACCCGATAGTGCGTTACGATTTCTAGAGTATTTATGGAAGAAATAAAGAGGAAAATCTAAATAATGTGGGCATTTATTTGATAAGAAAATCTTTTAAATCTTGTTAAGTTTGTTGTAGCTCTTTTATTCAGGTGTTGTCTTGCAAAAATTATACTCGTTTTATCTCTTTGAATTATCTATTTCGAAAGCAGTTCAGGCTTCCTTGAAGCACTTTATTTTATTTTTAACGTAAAATTCAATACACATTCTTTGATCCATCTTTTTTTTTAAATTAAAATCCGAAGAACAAACAGAACCTATTATTTGCCAACAATGAACTATTCTGTGTTCAATTTTAACTGTGTATATTAAAATGTTAGGTTAGTTCTTTTTATTTCCCTTTCAGATTAATATCTCAAAATGTCAATTTATGTCTGATGACAAAAATACTCACATTGTTTCCGGTAAACGATAAAAGAATGGAGAATATTATTCTGGTTCCTTCCAGAGTGAAAATAAGGAATATAAAAGGTTGACAAATATCTCCCTTCCGCTTTTTTGCTCTTTATTCAATGCTTTAAAAGTGTTACAGCGATTGGATTTAGTTCAAATATGCGTCTTTTGAGTTCAACTTTATACCAGCAAGGGCGTTCGCCATGGACAGGAACAGGTGGTAATCACTTGGCGCTATGTCTGGGCTATATGGTGGATGTGATAAAATCTCCCATCCGAGCTCCCGTAGCTTCTGACGAGTCATCAACGAAGTGTGTGGTCTGGCGTTGTGCTGGTGGAACACTACACCCTTCCTGTTGGCTAATTCTGGACCCTTCTGGTCGATCGCCTGATTCAAGCGGTCCAGTTGTTCGCAATAGATGTTAGAATTAAGCGTCTGGCCATATGAAAGCAGCTCATAGTGGATGATTCCCTTCCATTCCCACCAAACACACAGCAAAACCTTTCTGGCAGTTTTCACCGGCTCTGAATCGTCGAAACCATTCCTCCGCCGTTCGAACTGATAGAGTACCATCACCCAAGTCACCATTATTCTCACGGAACGCGAAATTCAAAAGACAAAAAGGCGGAAAGGAGATATTTGACAACCTATTCATTTATATATGAATTTCCGGCGACAACGCCCTCTGTGAACTGTAAATAAGTTAAGTCTATTAGGTATTTCAAGGGTTAACCTAAATTTGATCGAGAAATGTCAAGAATAACCAAAATCGTAACCCTGCTCGAGAGCAGGGTTACGATTCTGGTTATTAGAGCAAGTAGGGTTAGATGTGTATAAACATGAAAATAGTAAACAATAGCAAGGACTTTGAGTTCTTTGGAATTCGAAAAACTGATCTTGGTAGAACCGAAAGACTATTGAATATTTCACAGAGATAATTAATAATCCAAACTTTATAAGTAGCAACACGAATTCGATTTAACGAAATGGAAGTTCAACTCCAGGTAGGAACTAAGGCAATTTAAGATAAAATTAAAAATGATACGCTCTTCCTGAATTCACAGGTTTAAAAGAAAACTTAAAGAACGTGGGTGAAAAGTAGTGTCGTTTAGATTGAAAGAACTCATCAAAAATGGGACCACAATACCCCCGATATCAAATAAGAAGAATAAGTTTTTCAACATAATAAAAACTAGAGCAATTATGAAATACAGTTCTTGAAAGAAGGAAATACTCAGGATCTAATATAATCATGTGCTTCTGAATAATGTTGCTGAAAATCCTGTGGAAATTGTAAATTACAGATCAGTAATACAACTGGTCTGTCGACTGAAGGTGCGTTGAAATGAAACTTATAAATCCAATGATTTTCTTGAATTTTAACTTTGAGGGCTGTAGGTATTTGATCACAATTCAAATTTTAGGAAAACTCAAAAATAAAATTGGAAGCAGAAACTGTACATTCAATGGAGAAAAATTTTATTTCTATAAATCACCTAGGTAAAATCATTTAAACCATTTGATTATTTGGAAACCATTAGAAGCATTGTAGAATGTACAGATTAGGTTTGCTTTTCATTAGAGAAAAACAGAATTCCTTGTGTATTTTGATAGCTGCAGTAATCCATAATTTTATCAGCAGCTGCATACATTGAATGCAGTGAGAAACTTAACCAGTCATCAACTGAAAGTACGTTGAAGTAACACAGAAAAACCATCTATTCTTATTGAATTTGTTATAAAGATTATTAAATTCTATTTCAAATTTCAGGATAACTCTATAAGAGAAGAAATAAAAGGTTCAAATGAGCAAATGTCATTTGTGTGAAGCAATCTAGATTGATAATGATCTGAAAATTACAAGAACAACCTGAAAATTATAGCCACAAGAAATCAATAAAAATCCATTGAGAATTCTGTTAATGAAACTATGAAAAGATAAATTTTCAGGTTGCTGCAAATTTATGTTATGTGTGCAATACTCAGAGTATATGCAAAGTATCGTATCAATAGTTTGGGTGTTCTGATGTTCTGAGAATGCACAATATGGTAGCAATGAGGAGAAATTTTAAGGTAGATCATTAAATTGAAAGAAGAACCAGTAGAAGTGACCAAATAACTCTTTTTTTAAATTGGAATAAACTGAAATATACAAATTCAAAATAATGTTTGTTAAAACCATCATGAGATTTGTCATTGTCGTTCCTATAGTTAAGAGATTAAGAAGTTCTTTCATTGCCTTTTTTGTGTTTGTTTCAAATTTTCATCAAGTATAATCTTGAAATAATGGAAAAATAGATTTAATTTCTAACTCTGGAAAAAAATTAGTCATTGACTTTAAAATTAAAACATTCCCATTCTGTCTCTTTGACTTAATTTTCTTCCTTTTAATAGCTGTTTATATTGATATTTTTCATTTTAATCGTTTCTTGTCATTTTCTTCATTCTTAGTTACTCACAAAATAATTTTTTTTATGATCATTTTTTTACATGTACCTATAGATATTATATGAGTCTAATTTGGTATTTTTTCCTTGTTAATTTATTGTAGTTTCAGTAATTCCATTATAAGGATATATTGGCTAATAAAAAATTGCTTATAAAAATGTCTTTTTGTTTATATAAGCTTCGGGAATGGGCCCTTTTTATCTGAATCAGATAAGTTCTCAGATAACCTATGAGCATAAATAAACGCGAATCAAAAGAATGACAGCACGTATAACCAAACCCGAGCATTCAAGCTATAATTTTTGGTTATTCTTTCTGGATTTGGAAGGAATAACCAAGAAGAACCAGCAATAACCTGCAATATACCAAAATAATAACCTGGTTACTCTGGGATATTCGCTTGAAATACCCTTATGATTAGTTATCAGATTTCAAGTTATATAAGTGTCTGTGGTTTGAAGAGGACGCCATTCAATTCGTTCGTTTACCTTACTTATGTACTTATGCGGATGTTATCCCTTTGGTGAATTATTAAAGTTGATGGATCAATATCTGTTGTTAAATAAATCCTACAAGTTTTAACGAATCTATGCATAGGGATTTTACTCCTAATCATTAACCAACCAAAATTCATGTGATCATGCGGTTCTGAAGATATATTGCGTATTTCGCGTCAAGTTAATGAAACTTCGTCGGCAGCAATACGATCCTGGGGATTTTTTTCTTGTCGGCGAATGTTTTCTCGGGCTTCGAAGCGGTAGATCTTCGGGAAATATAAAAACAGTAACGTTTACGGAAGAACGGTTATGACCACTTGAACGAGGCAGATACCAGTGTAGTCGAACGGGTTACATGACAAAGTTCGATTAACCGGGAAAAAAGATACTTATCTACTGGGTATTCTGTGGTCGGATGCGCTGTTTCCCACAGAGACTTCTGAACAGGGGTGGAGCTTTACTACAGTCCCTTTCATCAGTTTGGCGGGTATTATTTTGCGTAAATGCATCGAAGATGTTGGAATTTTCACCCAAATCGTTTATCAATATCCATTTCATATCATCTGATGTACCAAGATTGTAACAGGACTATACGGGGATGGCTCGTCAAATCGATGTTTGAGAAATATAAAAGGTAAGGTATTTTCACTTCTTAGAAATCCAGTTGTTGTAATAAACATTTTTGTTTGTTTCCAGAGTAGCCTTCATCGATTTCTTTGAAAGCACGATCTAGCCGATATGATAATTATAATAAAACATATAATTAATGCGTAATCAAAGTGAACGAGCATATCTAAATTAAATGGTTTTTTCGAATGCTGCCAAAATTGCCGATAATAGGGACAAGTTTGTCGGTCAGCTATTTTTGAAACAGAGCAAATGAATGAAGTGTTCACGACAAGATATTTACTACCAATAATAGCTTTAACGTAATAACCTAAAGGTCAGTGCCAATGTCACATTTTTGAATGACGGCCAGCTCAATTGTTCCTTTTAATGAATGCTCAACACGATTGCACGCTTGGTTGCCTAACGTACAGGAGTAAGTACGAGGACAGAGTGATAAGTGTTTGGAAAGTAAAGTCAATTTTTTGGAATAATTCATATTTACGAGGGTTGTCTTTTATATTTCGACATCATTTAATGCCTAAGATTGTCTCAATCTCACGACAGGTCACATGACGATCTTGTTGGCGTACAGCATCAATGGTTTCCGGAACAATAATTCTTGGAGTTGACTACGAACTCGGTTGAATTCACCTTACCATGGATGAACACTGGTCCTTGATGGAGCTTAATCGCCAAAAATTGAATTAAGTTCATCGATGTACTGTTGTAGAGTTAATCCACGTCGAAAGTTGTAAAAAATAGTCGTAAGAAAATGTTCACGATGTAATTCCATTTTTTGGTCGAGATGAATCTTTCAAGTTACTGTAAACGCACTCCGCGCTGTTATTGGACGACTGGCGCGCTGCAGTGTCTGTTACCAGCCGCGCGCGAATGTATTTTATCAAGTAACATGGATAACGAAATTGCTGTTCGGTTAATTGAAATATATGGCTCCCATGATCCATTATGGGATACTTGGTGCAAAGAATATCACAATAATAATATAAGAGAAGATATATGGGACGAGATTGTATGTATGTGTTCGAATTCTTCCAAAGTTAATCCTAAAAAATGTGTCTTACGGTAGTTGATTTCGTAATTAATCACTTCCAGATTCTGTATCCTCTGTTGATAGACGCAAATTTGCGTCCAGCGAATGCAGCGCGCAGCTGCCGCGCATCTTGCGCGCTGTGTTTGGACACACCTTTACATATTAGAATCCTCTACAGAGAACAGGATTTTAACTGAAGCCCTGAGAGAAATCTTATCATGTTGGTTTGGATTGTTCGTTGGTGAGATTTTTGCGCTTTAGCGGAGTGGCGTATTTGTTTGGAAAAACGACGTGGGATTGTTGAGTTAACCTATGTTTGTCACGAGGTATTTTAGATTTTTGTTCGTATTTTAGCATCATTCTGCTTCGAATTGGGAATTATTATTGTACCGTTGCGAGGTACCGCAGATTCTGGACTGTCTTTGAAGTCTTCGAGCTGTTTGTCTAGGCTGTCTTTGAATTACCGTCGAGCTGCCGTGGGAGCTGTCTTTAGGGACCTCCACCAGATTTCGCCATCTAAGATACCACACCTGTCGTCTACCCAGGGCGCATTACTGTGAGAAATTGTACTACGTTGGCCCAGGAATATATTTGAGCCCAGTTTCCATCTGCGAGACTGTGAGAATAATTATGGGTTGAGAAACTATATCCTTTTGTACTTCAGTCAAGCCACGACCTAGACTGTTATAGAAGGTTAGTCTGTAGAATTTAGTTAAGATTGATTAGTATCAAAGAGGCCCAATTCAGTGAATACTGTTTAGTACATAAAACACGACCTATCGAGAAGGTCGCTTAGATATAAGTAAAGAGCTATTTGTAACGATTACCATCGAGGCTCTAAGTATATACCTTGGGGTGATATTACTGTTTGTTTAGTAAGAGAGCATTATATCGAATACTCGGGTTGTGAAGTAAGAACTAGTTAGTGATCTACCTTCTGTAAGATATATCCTCGTTTGAGGGACCTTGTGTATTTCATTTGGGCTCATTATATTATTAAATAATTGCTCTATATTCTTTCTACCAGCCACTACCTCCCGCTTGTGCGATCGGGCTCGTTTGGCATCCTGAGAGTGCGTTCGTTATTTTCTCTCTTTTGCGACCCTGAGATCTTTAGTGTACTTTCCTCTTTTTTTTCTTTGTATTATCATAAAAGAGAGTGGCGTCCCTTTATAAGTAGTCTCAGCTCCAGAGCTAGCCGAGGAGGTACTTTGTGCACTCTCTGGAGCCGAGTGGGTTTGGTGACAGATTGTATATTAAGAATAATTTACCAATTCCGTGGATAAACCAATATTTGAGCTCATTTGGCCATCAACACAGCCTTCCAAGATTTTTCGCCCCGTAGTTAATGATATCAAAGGTCAGTTCACACGAATAGACTAACAGAAACTTGATAGTATCTTGCAACCGGATGTGTTAGAGCGTTCTTCCAAATAATCCGTATAAATCCAATACGTGAATAATTATCGTCAGGACATGGCAACGAACCCATTGTTATATCTGACTACCGATAAAAATTCTCGACTAAATATTCCAATGAAACGATAAATGAACATGATATTTCCTGTGATATGATAATTTAGTTAGAGGCCAATTTTCTACTTTTGATTTCAGTGTCATTCGATCCATTGTAAGTAGATGACAATGGAGTTCAAAGTGCAAAGCTACAATGGTCTTGAAATGAAAGAAGGAAATTGTTCAAGTCCCTTCCGAACTTGATCACAATCTCGCAAAGAAAACCTATGTTGATTTATGGTTATCAAAATGTAGCAAACCGAGAAAAGGCTTAGGTGTGATTAACCCGCAGAAAAAACCCTGTCCGGTTTTCCATCAATCGAGTTTGTTATTCTTGATCATTCTATGAGGGTTGCCTTTTATATTTTGGGATTTGAGAACAAAAACATTAATCATCAAAAATCACTTCATTGTTTTTCAAAATATTCCACAATACGGAGGATGACTCATCAAATCGATGTATTGAGTGATCAAAATGCAGTGTGTTGAAATTTCAGAAAAAAATTGCATTTTCACCTGTAATATTTAAACGACAATATCAATTGAAGTGATCTATTCTACAATGTTTTTGATAACAGCCATGCAAATTTTGCATCAATAGAGTCATTCCAGTTCTTGTGGGTTTCTCACTAATACTGTACAGATTGGTTAAATTGCATGAAAAACAAATATCACTTAAACCATTGAGTATAAATCTACCATTATACCATTGAAAAAACTATTTTGTATAGTCATCCTAAGAATTTAAGAGGTATTAAGATACCATTATTAATTAAAAATATTTCATTACGGGAGATCTTCGTAAACAGACGAATTTGATGCGAAAAAAACGAGAAAACATCAAATTTCACTATGAATATTTTGTTTCTGTTGCTTCAAACATCCGAATACACCGAAACATTTCACGTTCTTTTCTTTTTCGTTCACTTGAACTACTCCAGATTCATTTCAGAAATCTAAGTTTTTTTCAGCAATTAACTGTGCGCCAAAACTATCATTTTTTTTTGGTTCAATACAGAGGATAAAAAATATTTGGGAAAATTCCAGTTGTTCCTCAGAATTAGGGTGATAAAATAAGAACTTGATCCATTTATTGCTCATTCAATTATATATGTTACATACAATTTTCTTGTTTACATGCGTAGCTGATCTGAATTCACTTCACGTATTTGATATCACCAGCAATATGCGCATAATTCATTCATTAAAATCGTCATCTAAATATACACAGATCATTGGGCAGTAAGTCAATATATCTAAATAATAAAATATTTTGAGAGGTTGAATAAATCCGACCCTGGCTCAGATAGAGAGAGACCAAGTCGCTGCAACCATAAATACAATGAAATAAAGGTTACCGTGCTTACACGCTTGAGACCGCCACTTTACCGGTAGAATTTCTGGCTTCATTTCTTTGAACTGCGTTTTACTGCGTTTCCCCCAAAACTCAAAATGCTTAGAAGCCTAATATGGAAAGAACCAATGGTTAAAATTAGCGCAGTGGTCAAAGACTCACCCTGTATAAAAAATACATGGCACAATAAATAATGAAGAGGCAGCGGAAGAAAAGTGTTATTTTTCCACTCGGAGATAAAAATAAAGAATGATTCTTGTAATTTTACAACGTGCTACTGAACTCAACTGGAAATGCTGAGCTTGGAGCACGATAAATTCCACTCTAACATCACTGCTGTCAGTGATGAATGCCAGGCTCGAAGAAACTGTAATTAACTTACTATGAAACGCAACAAAAAGAAACGAGTAGACGATTAGCGTAATGTGACATAATTAAGAACACCGTACAGGATATTATGGATTGAGTATTGCTTTTTCTAAGAAGTATATATTTCAAAGTGTCTCGCTCATTGAAGTTGCAAGATTAATTTAGTGGAGCTAGCCTATAGAATAAGCAATAAATGAGATGATTCAGAGTCCGTGGAGACAAATTAATAGACATAAAAAAATGAAAATCTTCATAAAAGGAAACCTTTTTATTTAACTTCATTTTCGATGTATTGGAATTCAAGAGAATCAGCATGCGGATAAACATGGGATAGGCCAAGGAACTTAGTTATAAATAAAATAAGAAAAACAATCCATGCCCCATACAGAAACGATAATAGAAAATTTTCGAATAAGTTTCAAATTCGACACTCTTCCACCCGGTTTCTGAAACTCCGATCAAATCTTATGTTAACTAACACAAATCAATTTGAGTTACTGAAAGGATGGTAAGTGCCTGAATAATATATGATCATTTATAGTTGACATGAGGTCACCATGTTGCCAGACCATCACCACAGATTCTGTGACAAAAACTAATATTCTGGGCTCGAACAGGTCAAAATTTTTAAATAATCTGAAAACCTCACTCAAAACAAATAGTTTGATTTTATTTCAGTGTTAAATTTGCGACTATTACAAATTTTGATTGTCCAAAATGAGTTCATGTGGTCGAAATTTCATCGAAAGAGGAAATTTGAGATTCTTGGATCAAATTGATAAGTAAGTATTTGTAACATCTTCAGCAACTCGATAAATGACAATTGAAGATGGCAAAAAGATGATATTTAGTTTTTTATTTATAATTAGTAAATTAATGATTTTTGTTGGATTTTGGAAAGAAAGAGCCCGAAAGAGGACGAAATCAACTAAAATAAAATTCTGATCCCGAAAGTGTTCTTAATTATTAATAATTTTAATTCAACCCTGAAATTTGCCGTCTTCGCGCTATCGCTATATTGTGGTAAAGCGTAAGGCGTTGTCAGTTAATAAGTTACAATTAAAATATTTTTAGGGTATACAGGGTGAGTCTTTCAACACTGCGTTAATTTTAACCATAGGTTCTTGAGATCAAAGAAACACTTTTTCCCATACCGTTTTTCATATTCAGCTGCGTTAAAAAGTTTTAAGCATTTTAAGTTTCACATTGGGCAAATACCCCTCTGTAGTCCATTTCAGTTTGAATGAAAATTACCTTCCACAGCATTCAACACCTTATATCTTTTGAACGGGACCAAATTTGGAAAAATGTTATAGGAATAAAATGTTTTTTTTTGACTTTGAGAATCTATGGTTAAAATTAACGCAGTAGTCAAAGACTCACCCTGTATATAGTAGACTCGAAAATCTAAAAAAAATACATATTCTTAACACTACGATGAATTGATTATCATTGGATTTTTCTTTACCAAGTTAATTTTCCAATAAACCTGACCTCTATTCATTAACAACCTTGTAGATTGAAAAAAATATTTTAATAATTGCCAATTTGAATACCCACAAAAAAAGGTGATAAATGTTGAAACAAGTTGAATATCTAATCAATAATTATTTTCTTACTAAAAAAAGAAAATTCACCGCAATGTTGTAATTTTTTTATTGTTACTTACAGTTTTATAATGAGAAAACAACTGAAAGAAAAATTCTATACCCATTTTCATAAACAAATGGACTATTTCAATATTTTACATTCTTATTTTAATATCCCAAAGAACTATTTTCTATGAATAAAAAAACCTTTTTTCATTCGTTGCCAACGTTTTTTTACATATTTCTTTTATTTATATAATTAGTTGAGAATTTTTTTAAATTCAGAGTTCTCAACAATTCATATTTTCGACAATTTGATTGTTTATTATACTAAAATTTTTTCTAAACAAATTATAGCTTTTTCCTTATTTTTTTCCGAAATTACAGAAATGTCCTTGAGCATCAAAAGACCGAAAATCGTTGTTAGGGTAACAAATATAAATAATTATAACACGTAAGTTAGTTTTCGTAACAGCACCGATTAGTTGAATACATTTTTGACACTAGTATGACCTCTAATTTAGCCTTAATTTGCATTTCAGAAACTCAAAATGATACTTGACATATAATTAACTTTAAATATTTGACCACTGACAGTATAGTATTCAAAATTGTACAATACTTGCCAATAAGAGTATCAGATAATCGAAAAGTTTCCGCTTTGAATATTTAATCGAAGAATATCCTAACAGACGGATCGGATGCCTCGCATAAAGAACAAGTTCATTCAAAACCATTACGAAATTTACTCCAACAGCGCCAAAAATTGATGAAGTATAAAAAAATAAAACAGAGAAGATATTCTCCAAGTCGTAATTGAACACTTGTACAGATCAAATTCATAATTACCATCAAGGAAGCTGTTGATTGCTATCTGCTGTCATATACTCACCTGGAAGAAAAAAAGACAAATGAATAAAAAAACAATTGTAAACGTTGAATGTAATTAAACAAAATTGACAACATGTGTGAGCTGGAGTCACTTCCAAGGAAATAAAGTGAAATAATTCGATTGATCCCATATTGATAAATACTTTACAAATATAGGGGGAAAATTCGATCCCACTAAGAACCTTCAAAAATAAAGAAACAAGTCCATTTCTGTTCCGAGGAGGGTGACTTCCTATACGAGAAAAATATCCCTACGGAGGTATCAACCATCGACAATTTCTGAATATGGAAGAGATGCCAGGTGAAATTTCTTCATGTTCTGTAGAAATCCAGTTGAAATTTTCAAAATAGCTATCTCAATCACGAACTAATGTTAAATTGAATTAACGTTGTACTTACAGTTCAACCACTTCAACTTAAGAACATTAAAGTAACAGAAATTTCTGACAACATGGCTTCACACAAAAAATTTTGTCTTGCAGATCTCTTCAGTTGATTTTATCGGAGAAATATAGACAGAAATTCCTTATTCCTAAATCAGTACATGAAAATCTTCTGGATTTTTCAAAACCCTCAAGATCTACAAATTAAGAGGCTCAAATCACCTTTTGACTTTGTGGTTGTTGAAACATCTCTTAAATTAGTAAATTCCAAATCGAATGGAAAGCTGCTACAAAATACCAAACTAACAACAACATAGTTGACATTCAAAACAAATTTGTTTGAGAATTCTGATGAAACGAAGATTACACAGTTAATTATTTATTCAGCAAAAATTTTTCAGTATGTAGAGCAGTGGGTTGAAGCTTCCATTAACTAAACCAAACTGGATTATTTACATATACAAATGATACTATGTACTAACTTGTGATAATAAATGCCGATTACATTTCATTGCCGAAACAAGAATCTTGACTCTAAGCGATGTAACCGCAAATTATGTAAATTAATAACAGATTTATGACGTGAAATTCATGATACGATTTCACGAGAGCAAAGTATATAAGTGCGCTCATCCATAATTCCAATCCAGAAAAAAATATTGAGAACGGGTTTTTTAAATATTCATCATTGACCAAGACTGGTAAAGTATCATTGAACTTCGGGACACCCTGTATACCAAGAATGAAATAATGCAGAGACGAAAGGCCGTTTACTGGTTCACATAATGTAACCCTATTATTTATTATCAATAAAAGACTCACCCCCTCTCATTAAATCTAAATTTATAAACAAACAAAGCAGTTTACCTTCCCACCGGACACCCTGTGTAGCCCCAATATCGTCTCTCAGTGAAATGTAAACATACAGGATCTAGCTTTCATAAATCTATGCATAGATAAAATGCCAAACAAGATGGAAACCAAGAAAACAACGCAGTCAGAAGCTCTAAACCTTTAACAATTCAGTAGAATATCATTCTTACGTAGTAGCCAACCCAATTTCGCAAACTTCTAGATACCAATATCGTATATCATGTGATCTGTCAACGTTGAAAGCCCTAATAAATCCCAGAGAACCCGGAAAAGGGACCAAGAACGAATTTTTTCCACGTAAATCCACGATTCCCTGTTTGCCTTTTGAGAACAGTAATGGATCGATGTATTTTCGCCGGATAAAAGGGGTCAATGATCTCAGAAACTCGACCAAAACCCGGAACTGCTTCCTATGATTTTATTAGTTCCTCATCGATCGGTTTCACAGAACTGGGACGTCTATTCTTGCTTAAGCGGTGACCTTAATCTTTTGTCGATGTCGGCGATGAAAGGGAATGGTCCTTTGTGTTGATTGAAATCATGCATCATTGAAAAATATTCATACGAGCGTTGAATCCCACACAATTTGTCGATCGCTCAAAAAAAGGCCCGTGTCGATTGGTCGAAAGAAATGGTCCGAAAATAAGATTACGGTGCTTCGAAGCACATCTATGACATCGCTCTTTCGTCGCTCGTTTATGAATTTCGTGTTGGAATAGGAGCCCATTCTGCAACTTGTTTTAGAATATACGATTTTGTTCTCTGATCGCGAAATATAAAAGCATCCCTCGTACAAACACCCTAATTATACCATGAGTTTAAGATATAATAGTTTCATGTCCTCTTTCTCAATATCGTATTTCATTGTATTAATATAAGGTAATGTGTTGTTGGCTGCGATGCCAGACGATTGCACATTTATTTACCATAATCGGAATCTGCGTCTCTAATTAGAGGGTACTTTATCTCGAATAGTTTCGTCAATTGTTTACTATCAACGCGGTTGTTAGTTACGTCAATATTGGGTTTAAGGAGATACCATTCTCGAGCGTGTAAAGTTACGAAAAGTGAAAAATGTATGAGTTGTATTTTTTGTTGATGGAGACAGGCCAGATTTGTATTGAATGAAAATCGAACAATACGAGGATATATCAGAATATAACGAGCTGTAATATATTAACGAAACATTAATATAAAGTATTAAAGCAATAAGGATCGTGGACCAGAGAAAATTATGAGAGGGGGTCCCGTCAGGGACCCGGAAAGCAAAGCTTTCGAGAGGCCCGAAGGGCCGATCAAGAGGCAATCTTAAAAAAACGAAAAGGCGTATCCTCTTCTAGTTTAAATAAATTCAACAACTATCCATCGTAGTACTCCCTATTCTACGAACGTTGCCTTATACAGGGTGAATCTTTGACCGTTAATTTAAACCATAGGATCACAAGAAACACTTTTTTCCCATACCGTTTTTCCATATTCAGCTGCGTTAAAATGTTATAACCATTTTAAATTTTCACATTGGGCAAATACCCATCTGTGGTCCAGTTGAGTTTGAATGAAAATTACCTTCCACAGCATTCACTATTGAATCTGAATTGTTTAAAAACATTATTTTCCCTCTAAGAAATGATTCACTCACTCATGTATCATTAGATGTTTATATCGATTTAATTCCTTTCACCTGTGTACCACTCAGAATTGACGTTGTTTTAGTGGTACGATTGCAACATGTCTAGTTTTTCCGAAAAAACAGGTGACGATTTGCTTGGAAGTGCTCCGTGCGAGAGCAACTTTTGGTGGATTTGACTCATCTTGAAACACACATAGTCGCTGCTCACTTTCGGGCTCATACGTTAAATCCACGATTCAGCACCTGTCACGATGTCATAGACGTGCATCGAAGCACCGCGATCGTATTTTAAGAGCATTTCTTTCGACCAATCGACACGAGCCACACATCCCACACATATTCTCAATCGCTCAAGAAAAGGCTCGAACGTTCACGTAGAAACTACAGCAACCCAACGCCAAGCTTCCATTGAATTTACTTTCTAACTCAGGCGAACTGATCTCACAATAAAAACCACTGCAAGTAACAGATCTAGAATATCAAATATAAATTCCAACATTTTTCATCTATCCTCATTCAGTTTCCGACTGAACCAGTGTGTCAACCAGTGGCACAATATAATCAGTGGGTTCATTTTATGAAAAAGGACGTTAGTTAGATATTGTCATTGTATTTCGAGAAGCAGCTATTCCTAAAATACAATTGCCATTCCCACACTTTCTCTGCGGAATCAAAGATGCAAATTTTTCGTTGATCCACCTGATATGTCGGTAATGATCAATTAAATCACGATTCTGCTCCAGCTGCTCGGAAATATTCTGCATGGTAAGGATGGGTTTGAGCATTCATCAACGTATTCTTTGTAGCGTTTCGAGTGTTGCAGGTGAAAACTAATTTCGAATCTAGCCTATTTATAACTTCTTCAAGATCCAATTTCTGTCGGCGGCAGGAAATGCAAAGGTGGCAACGCTCTGTTTATGAAAAAAAAATGCGCTGAAAAGTTTGATATTGAATAATGAAACTCAGACGTTCTATTCGTGGAATTTGAACATTCACATGATTCGTTAGGTTTTATGGAAGTTCTCAATCATGAATTAATTCATCTATTAAGATAATTGGAGTTTTCAATGCGTGGGATGCGATTATCCACAAAGAAATTGAAAGTTCAAGCCGAAAGAGAAAATAACATAATATACTGTCCCCTTTCCATAGTGAAGAGATGACATGAGTCGACAAATATGGGATCAGTCCTGCCATATTGATTTTAGGAAAATTTTGATGTTTCATTTCACAGATTCATCATCGTAGCATTCTATGACGAGAAGTCATAGGACGGAATTTATCCTGAATTCATCAAACATTTAGGCAAAAAGGTTATTGTCTTTTTATAACAATATTCTGAATTCAGGAAACTTTCCTTCTGAATTTCGTAAGGCTAAAGTAATAGGTATTCTGAAACGAGAAAAAATCCGTGTGATCCTAGTAGTTATCGACCAATCAGTTTATTGGGCGTTCCTTTCAAGATATTAGAAAGGTTAATTCTTTCTAGAATTGGATCTTCTATAGAAAATGCTTTACAAAATTTCCAGGGAGGCTTTGGAAAAAATAGAAATTGCTCAGATCAGGTTCTCAGCCTTATAACTTTCATAGAATCAGGCTTCAATGATAGGTTGAAAACAGGAGTTGCTTTCATTGATTTATCTTCGGCATATGACACTGTGTGGAAAGATGGATTAATTCGCAAAATCCATACCCATATGACGTGTGGGAAAATGGTAAGATTATTAGAAAATATGTTATCTGATAGAAGGTTTCGTGTTTTTATTGACAATAAGAGTAGCAATTTCTAGACATCGACAAACGGTCTTCCACAAAAATGAGTTCTAGCTCCTTCACTTTACAATTTATATCGCAGTGATTTACCCCCGACATCATCTCAGAAATTTGTTTATGCTGATGACATTGCTATTGCTTGCCACCTTTGGGATTTCCATACTCTGGAGAACATACTATCATCTGATTTGGAGATTTAAAAGAATTATTTTATTGATTATATCCCAATCTCAACAAAACAGAGGTATCTTGTTTTCATCTGAATAATCATGAAAAATATAGGAAATTAGCTGTAACTTTCAATGATTCTCCTATCGAACATAATTTCTATCCTAAATACTTAGGAGTTAAATTAGATTCATCTCTCGATTACAAGGCTCATTTAGATGATATGAGCCTTAAACTGAAAACTAGGAATAATATTCTCTTTGCACAGCATCTCTAGCTTTAGTCTTTTCTGCAGCCTGCAGCTGAGTAGAAAAAAAGCAAATTCTTCTATATCATTTCCGATGGAAATTTATACCTTCTCCTGCATGGTTTTTTATAGAAGGTAATTTGAGCTTCGATTAAAATTGAAGGAAAACTGTCAGTGACTATTTTTAATTTCAGATATAGTATTACTCTTTTCCAGACAGGCAAAATACTTTAGAACAAGCTCGTAAAAGCTCCCTACCTTACGTCAGTGTTTATCAACATTTCTATATGACAGTTATGGTCTTTATTACGGCCAGATTGTCATGATACGGACTTCGACGTACACATTTGCGAAAGGATAGAATGAATCGGAAAGCAATCACTAAGGATTCCCTTTACCTTACATCAGTGCAATATTTTTAATATATCGTACTCACTCAGGCTGGTCATGCATGAAAACTCCCACTGTGGTAGTAGTAACATTTTTATCGCTGACCCTTAGAGAAAACCTTTCCAAGTCACAATGACCCCTTTAGGAAAGCAGGGCCGAGCGTTGTCTCGAACAAGAAAGGAAAATTTACGTTCCCCCATTGACCCATTGGCCCCAGTGCCGTAGATATACGATCTCAAAACGGGGGGTCCATAATAAACGTTGAAAGTGAACTTTTGGTTGCGGAAATAATGGGGGTCACCCAAATTATATTGCGCGTAAACATGTAATGTCATAATTTGGACCCACGATGTCAGATTCTTTCGAAAATTTCAAGGTAGACAGCAGAATGTATAAATGATGAAAAGCACTGATGTAAGGTGTGGGGCTTGTTCTCCATGAGATAGATCGAAATATGAATATGTCAAAGAATTGAAAATGGTACAGTATAACAATATGAGGGTTGCCTTTTATATTTAGAATTAGATTAAAGAACAAAAACAAATATTAAATATCGAAAATCGCTCAATTGATTTTTAAAATATTCCCCATTAACTATAACCTCAAAAATGTCAAGTTTTACGATAGTTGGCAGATTGCAACACTAGGTTTGTCCAATCCCGATATATAAGAGGCAACCCTCTTATAACAAGTAGGTAGTTACTTCATTTTTAATTTGGACATTCCAAGTTCATATCTACATGAACAGTGACGAAATGAACAGATATAGATAGCAAAGATCGTTGGATAATATTGGATGACAGGTTCAATGCCTCCACATTACCATTCATCCAATTAAACTGACGCCAATATATTTGACTCGAAATTGGTAATAATTGATATTTGTTGACGAATGATACACAGTTTCATCACATAGCGTTCATTTCGTTGTAACAAAGTAATCTGCAATAGAATCTCAATTCAAAAATGAATTCAACTCAGAATTTACTTCAATATCAATTTATCGTTAACAAGAAATACTTTAATATACTTAAAGGAAATAGGTGAGATTATAGATGAAATTCTCATATCAATTTCTAGAAGATGTATTAGGAAATTGGGAGATATACTTTTAACCTTAACACAGAGTTGAAGGCTCCCACTGTAAAATACTTATAATTTTATATGAATGAAAAAATTATTACGGAGATATGAAAAAAAATATACCGATAGCCTCGGCTTGAAAATGAGAAATAAGCAATTTATAATAACTATCCTTCGTTTAATCACATCCACTAATGAATATTGAATGTTCATGTCAATTTTGAATAAGTATTTCCTTTTCAATTACACGCTTCTATTTGGAATAATGTTGCAATCAAATGGTAGCTGAAGGATAGATAATATTCATTATGATTTCTCCAATGATCCAATTAATCTGTTTTCAATCATGAATAACACTTACAGGTCGAAAATATTACATGATACCCCAATGATTTAAGGATCAAGTTTACTCATTCTAGTTAGTAGTTAGTAGTAAATAAATTTATCAGGTTGGAAAAGAGAAATCCATTATTTTGTCGACACATGGCTATACTGACCTATATCTTTGTATTTGTCGCATCTGGTCAAACTATTTTTCTTTTGAAAGAAGAATTTGATTTTAGCAAAGCATATTTTATCATTGTTGTGACTAAACGATTAAGTGTGTTAGAGCATCAAAGATAGAGGTGAACAAAAAAATTCGATACATTTTATAATTTTGCTTTGATAAAGAAGAAACTGTAAGTCAGGCGGTTGCTAATGTAAATAACGATTAAGGCCCCAATACTGTAACATCCAAATTCGGCCAGTTTTGGTTTCACCGATTCCGTTCCGGTAATATTGATGTGAAAGATGCACCACGCACTGGAAGACCAGTCTTCAGGAATTCTGATTGAAATTGGAAATTATCGAAGTAGACTGGCACGACAGCTGCCGAAGCACCTAATTCATGAATGATTTTTAGATATTTTCAGTTTAATTAGGATTTCTGCTGACCTAACTCCTATTATTCCATACCAAATCAGAATAATCTGTTTATAGAAATTCCGAACCTTCAAATGACCCATCCTTTATATCATCAACAAATAAATCATCATTTGTAGAATTCCATCCTTGCAATTTCTCGATCTTAAAAAAACTGTCTCAGTCCGAACTTCCAATAACATTAAACCGTCAATCAAACTTGACAAGTGATCGATAATAAATCAAAACAGAAGTGAAACAACGTCAAAAGTCAACGGGTTCGAGTATATCTTGTCGAAGTTGATAACAAAAAATTCGTAGAACGATCAAGGGGTCAGATATCTACGTTCGACGTATAATAATCGACTTGTAAAGTTAATTGAAACCGATGTTTTTCTGCGCGAAACCATTCAACCGGCCCCGTTGTAGTGATTTAGTGGACGTTAATTACAGTTCAGCGGTAATTAATTAAAGTCAATTGGTTTTCGATTGTCCTAAGAGTATGTCTGCTACATGTCAATGTTAAAATCTGGACCGAGGAATAATGGTTTAGTTATATCACATGGGGTGTTATGATGTTTGAATTGTATTATTATTCAGGCGAATTTAAAAACGTTCCCTCGTAGAATATAATGTCTTATAATGAGTGAATATGTACTATTTGCTCTGTTATTTGATGAGTTATAATTCTTTAATATGCAATACTTTTTAATATAATCATAACTGTAATTTATTTTCTGTCAATAAATTTGAAATTAACAGTTTTAAAATAGCATATAAATCTTTGATATTAGTGTTGAATTGATGGTCTAAAGAATTGGAAACAATCATAGAATTCAGAGTATTGGGAAAGTTGATGTTGAATATGAGTAACTGTTTATGGATATTCAATGGAATTGTGAATAAATGTCAGAAATTTCAATATGTTGCCAATCTAAGGGATTCAGGATGATTTTAAGCTGAAAGATTGTTTTGGCTGGAAAATTATGTAACATTCTTCGAAGAGCAATAAATATGCGAACCAGGTGCACAAACAAATTGAGACTAAGTTTCATGGAATGTCGTAATTTTCATGTCTAAAAGAGATTTGCGATTGAAATGAAACTGAAGCAAGACTGTAATTTTTGTCATTGCTAATTCAAGATATTTCAATCTGTAGCGTAATAATCCTATGACATTTCGACTGTCAATTGAAATACTCTTTCACATCCAGCGAAATTTTTTCTCGATCCTAATCTGATATTTCCTTACAACTTCAAATTCATTTCATCATTTCATCAATGTTATACGTTTAAATTACCATCAACTGAAAATGTTGCTGAAATGACAAACAATCAATCCTTTTATGAAGAAGGCATCCGCATTTCGACGAACGTGAGTCATTCTGCAAGAAAAACCGAATAACTATTGACTTCGCAATGCGCCTGAATAAGGCAAAGTCTTCTCGATTCCCTTTTAGAATGGGATTCGTGGAATTATTTCCCGTCTACTCAGCTGTCGCACCTGATAAATCTTCGTTTCAGCGATAAACCGCGCCATATTAGTGAGCTGTCATATCGCCATTTTATATGAAATATCTGTGGTCTGCACACGAAGTTCTGTGGATTTGAGTTTCAATGGTTGTTTATGTACGGAGAAACGTAAGTGGGTTGATATATTGAGACGCAATTAGAAAACTGAGACCCTAAGATTCTAGGTTTGAGAGCGACAAGGCATACATGAAGGGTAATCAACTTCGGTGCCATCTAGCGGAGTTGGTTGCTGTTAGTTTTGATGAACATCTTGTAATTACATTATTCAGAAACTATTTTAATATATATCGCTGCCTGTGAACAAAAGGACGTAAATTTGGGTGACTAGCTGTTCATCAATCTAAAGAGTTTGCGCGCAAATCCACTTGTTTAACGAGATTGGCTTGTGCGAGCTGTTGGGGTATTTGAAGCCATTAGGCATGCGTCAATAGAAGAGTCTGTCAGCGACGCAAATGCTCATTGAGATGTTGATCAGTCTTTTCTATTTCACTAATTTTAAATATTCGACTTCTTTGTTTTTTTTTCATTCTGTCGAATTGAACACTAAACCTTCAGGCAAGTTCAAAACCAATTTGAGGTGAGGTGGCTTCGTCTTTCGGTACCAAGCAATAAGTGTTTATCGTCAATTAACATTCCGAGTAATAAACTTAATTACGTTACAATTTAATTGGATGATAATAAACAAAAATATCGCCTGGCGTTTGAGTGCGATATCAACGATATCATCGTCACCGTGTTGAAAACTATACAGCTTCTATAATGACCCTCATGAAAGCAGACTGGCAAAACAAACACATTAAAATCAGCAACTGGACGTTATCTGACCTCATCGTTTCATAATTGGATCGAAAAAATATTTCTTAATGATGTGCTATTTATCTAGGTCTGTTCATTCATACGCATGAGTTTTGTGACCTTATACATTTAAGTAGATATTTTTCTTTGTCGCCATGGTTTCCGATTTTGTTACTGAATTGGCGAAATTCTTGCATGTTATGCGCTTATAATTTTGCGAAACGATATTTTTATCATCAATTCATTATAAACAAATTATTATCTTTTTTTATATATAATCTGATAGTTTCAAAAATTACAAAAACGTTTCTATGCTTCAAAATAATTTGGTTATAGCAGATTTATAATGAAACATGTTTTGTTTGCTAATTTGAATTGGACTGTAAATTATGATATAAAAAAATTATTAACTATATACTATAATTCAAGTAATCGAAATATAAAAAAACCTTCATAAAAGATAGTAGACAATTATTATAATAGAAAATATTTTTTCATCAAGAATATTCTTTAAAATTTGAAAATAATTTTTTTTCAAAATTATTATTACAATTTTCTCAGATTTTCATCTCTAATATAGTGCGTATCAAATTTATGAAACAAATTTATTTCCTCGCAAGAAAATTATTTGGTGACAAAATCCTGAAACAGGTCAATTCTGTTTCACTTTTTATGTATTTTTGAAGGATTTTCGTTGCAACCTGTGCCATCCTCATCAACCCCCTAAATTTTTAGAATAGGGAACTAATGAACAACCAATATTATATATATTATAGGTTTTTTTTGTAGTTTCGAAAAATTAAAATAATATATTTTATTTTTCGATTTGCTATTGTTGAAATTTTTTTTTTGAGTATTCTGATGCACAGTATCTCTTTTGTAATTCTAAATAAAAATAAAGAAAAAGTAATAATTTATTTATAACAAATTATTAATACAATAAACAATGGAATTGTTGAGGAAGAATATTATGTTCGTTAATTTATAGTGAACTCTCAATTATGATATAAAAATCCCAACAGAAATATAAGAAAATATTAATGATAGATTGAAATTGAAAATTGTCATTATTGAGAATATATTTTTGTCACAAATAAACTCTAAAATTGTTAATATAATATTAAAAAAGATGACGAATAATTCTATCTGCCAAAAATATTAATGATTCTAGGAAGTACGAGATACGGACCTTCAGTTCAAGTGATATTTGTTTTTCATGCAATTTAACCAATCTGTACAGTAGTAGTGAGAAGCCCACAAGAAATGGAATAAATCTATTGGTGCCAAAATATGCATGACTCTAATCAAAAACCTTCTACAAGAGATCATTTCCATTGATATTGTCGTTTGAATATTACAGGTGAAAATGCAATTATTTTATGAAATTTCAATACCCTATATCTTTTGAACGGGACCAAATTTGCAAAAATTTTATAGGAATAAAATGTTTCTTTTGACGTCAAGAATCTATGGTTAAAATTAACGCAGTGGTCAAAGACTCACCCTGTATAACCAGAAATTATTTTTTATTGTAACTTACTAACTTGAGACGCCATGCGCACAACCGCGATATTGCACAAGGACAGCAATTTTCAACGTTAAATTTAATTATCAACAATGAAGGCACAGTATCAGGGATCGATGCTTTATCTTCAAGTTAATTTCCTTCTACAGGATCTTTTTTCCGAAATCTTAAATTCGAATTTAAAATTAAATCATTAGTTTATTAGTTGTAAGTCAAGAACTAAACACTTCTTTTTTGCCAATTTTGTTGTTTGAAATATTTTTAATGCAATTTCTTCGCATAATGATCTAGACATAATCGTGAATCTTATGCGCTATAGCACATTTAGTAAGTGTATATCCTGTTAACGTCATTGGTTTAATAATATTCACAAACGATCAAGTCAATCCTCGTGATCGCAGACTTGTACAACTATTTAATTAAAAATCTGCAACTGATTGTTATCTGTCCAAATAATTTCATAATTGTATCCACCTTAATGATCTACTATTTATCTAGGTCTATTCATTCATACACATTCCACCCACTCGTAGCTGTTTTTTCATTCGAGCTTTGATATTATTTTATTGCGACGTTGCGTAACAAAGAAATTGGCATTTTGAATTGGCTCATTCAACAACAACTGGTCTCTATGGTGATGAATGCATTAGATGTTCGCAATCGGTAGCGGTGACGGGGACCTGTTGTACTTGTTAAAAGGTATTAATTTAGAAATAGTTGAAATTAATGGGCGTTCGCAAAGAAATTATTTATTGGACATACCCACTGCCGGCCACCACCTGGGTCTTTCCATACATGGAAGATGATTTTCGAGCATGTTCGATATTGGTCAATTTTGAATCTAGTTGTCGCCAACTTTCAGAACTATTAACCTTCTTATACTTGGTGTCTTATGGTAGATGCCACATTGATTTTTTTTTGTAGTATTTATCGAGATTTACAATCTACTTTCGAAAGTATTCAGTAAATTTGTATGTACAAACTAAAAGAAACTAGTTCATATTGAAGGATACTTAGGTATGTTCTTGAAGCTTCAGATCATATCACAACCCTGCGTTTAATGAACTTACAAAATAACAAAAAAAAGAGTATGATAACATTCTTCGACAAGAAAAAGCGAAAATTGTAAACAGAAAATACTGAAATCAGACAATAGAAATAAATGTCTCTGGAAAATTGTCAAAAAAATCAAGGGTAACACAAATGAAAATACTGAAATACCAGGAAATCCGGAAAAATACCGAACTTATTCAATACCTATTATTCATCAGTGGTGAAAAGCAAAGTAAGTAACAATCAAAACTCACAACCTAAAATCAATATAACAGGAACAAACACCATCATGTGACGGAATCCCGATGAAATTAGTTAAAGATTGCGCAGAAAAAAATTGTGAAACCCCTAGCTTTCCTAATAAATGTTTCCATAAAATATGGCGTTGTCCCAGGCCTCAAAAAAAAGACTGGGGTTGGATGTTGATTGATAATGCATTAGAACCTGTCCAAACCTTACTTCCACCTGTACCGGAAAAAACTCCTCAACACCATTTTTTGCAATTGTAAAAAAGGATGTAATGCCAAATGTGGCTGCAAAAAAGTTGGGTTGTTTTGTTCCTCAGCCTGTACAAGTTGTCAAGGCCAGCTTTGTTCTAATGCTGAATCTCCATTAGAAGAGGACGACTCATTACATATAAACGACGAGACATCCGATCCATCGCTTTTAGACGAGTTTATTTTCACTCAGCTCGAAGAAGAAGACGAAGAACAAGAAGAAACAGATGTAATAAATGATTATAATTCGGACCAATAATTTTATCACATTCTTTACAATTAACGACAATTTTTTTTATTATTTATTAGTACAGCCCGGTTCGTGGAATAGGCCTACCGGGGAAACCACGTTAAAAAAAACGCGTCAAGTACACTACCTCACAGGTGACGTGGAAACGTGTGCATTTTATGGAGCATACAACTTTCTTCGCTCATATCTCGGAAACGGTGACTCTCACGGAAAAAAGTATTGAGACAATTTTTGTAGATAATTGCACGATCTACAATTTATGTCTGAGCTATTTTTATGATAAAACTCACCGTTTGGCTGAAAAAAGCGAAAAACCCATTTTCGCGACCTTTGACCTTGAATAACTTTTTTTAGCAACCATGGGATTTTTGGGGACTTTTCACCCCTTCTTTCTAATGGTATCCTGACCATCTCTACCAATTTTCAGCTCTACGCGAATTTTGGTAACCTCACCTCTGTTATTTGGTCTAACTTGACTGGACTACTATGGAATAAAGGAAAAAGAACTGAAGTGGTTTGAATCGTACTTAACCAACCGTAGATCTCAGAATCTCAGAACTACATAATATCGCAGGCAGAATTCACAGAACTAGGAGTACCACAAGAAGGCATTTTAAGTCCCATCATATTCATCATATTTTTAAATGATCTATATACCATATTTGATGAAACAAATATCACAATGTTGTGTTATGCAGATGACACAAACTTCACAGTCATTGGCAAGACATTCCCAGAAACGTGTAAACGTGTAGAATCAACCCTACTGCAAGCAGGCGAATGGTTTGAAGCAAATGGTTTATGTATGAATGCTGAAAAAACAAACGCAATGCTATTCAAAACAGCTCATAGGAAAATCTTGATTAGAGTGAACACATCACCAACCTTAGTACTCAATTAAGTTCTATTTGCTACTCACTTGGGGTACTCAGTAAATACTTGGACTCTATGTCAATGAAAACCATTTACCAAGCAGTATTGGAATCGAAGATGAGGTATGGCATCATGTACTATGGTAGCTCACAGAACTTGGACAGAGTGCTAAAGATGCAAGAGAGAGCAATACGTATCATCTGGAAGATGAAGAGAATGGAGTAGTGTAGGGGAATATTTAAAAAAAATGATTCATTAACCGCACCAGCTATACATTCAGCAATGCTTGATTTTCACTTTTAAAAATATGCATTACTGTGAAGAGAAAACACCAAGTAATTATAATACAAGAACAACAGCAATAAAATACCCGCAGCACAGACTTAACCTCACCGAAAAAGGACCTGCACATTCGATATTATAACAAGATAGCACATAAATTGGGAAGAGAATGAACCCTACAACAATACACGAAATTCATTTTCAAGCTGCTACTTAACATTGAACCATATAGTGTAGAAGACTTCCTAGTCTACATGATATAATGAGATTGAAATTATTTATGACCCTGTTTCATCTCAAGTATTCACTGTATTACATGTATACACTTTACCTGAAATAAAGTATATTATTATTATTTTTCTGTGCTAACATATGGGACTCTTAAATCCCCATGGATGGTGTGGTTGGAGACATCCCAACGGTCCTTAACCAATGAACGTAGTTTTTTTTATTGCAGTCTTCGGACAAATTGAAAATTTGATGACTTAGCGCCATCCAAAAAGAAAGGTTAATTTTTTGAAGGAAGCACTAAAAAATGGTACACAGATTTCATACATACAATTCCCTATGTTGCTAAACACGGATACTCATCAATCCAACCCCGTATATGTATGAGACTTACGAATATAAAAACCTGAGGACAAAATAAAAGTGTTTCCCCCATGATTGCTACTTTCATCAAATCGCATCGACAATTAAATAATCAAATAGAAACGTTCCGTAGCGAAAACCGTCGCAATTTTCGTGCTCAACTAGCCGTGAACCCAGCCAGATTCATACCTCATATCCCCGATATCATCGCGCGTATTGAAAACATTTGAAACACCATCTACCTTTCAAGGTAACCGTGTCAGAAATATAGGAGCACATTGTAGAAGAGAAAGTAATTAAAACGGGTGATGTATTCCTTTTTGGAATTTGATAAAACGCCTTCGGTTCGATAAGTATCTGATGAATCAGGTCTAAAAATTGCTGGCTCGCGTTACTTAACCTTGGTGACCGCATAAAACTTCTTGTTATGTTTTGAATGAATTGATATAGTTCGCCATTAGGTTAATTTGTGAGTGTTATTATCGTAACGAGAGATTCAGATACTTAAAACGTGCAATATATGATACGGCAGATTTTATTTGTTTCAGTGTCATCTCTTGTTTAAGCTAATTAGTATAGTATAGTAGGTTTCTCTATTCCCCTATAATTGTGAATAAAAACTTTAGTTGATTCTGCTATTTTATGTCAGTGACTACAGATAGAAGGTGAAAGTCAAGACAACGCTGCACCAGTCTCTGCTTGAACATTTGAAGGTCACATGTTCTAAAAGACACACGTTGCCACCTCTGTATCGAAAATGAATACGCAAATTGAAGAAAATTTGTGAGAGTCAGTATTAGGTTTTTCATATTTTTCATTGTTTATTACTTTTCATCGCACTAAAAATGGTTCTTAAGTGTGAAAGATGTAGTAAAGACATAATCCGAATTTATCGTTCCATAGATAAGGGTATTGTTAGAATCGAAGTATTTAGTTATTCACATGTTCAGTAGCGTAGAAAGTTTTAATAGGGAAGTTTTCAATGAGATTATTATAAGATAAAATGAGGTTTTCTTGAATTAAGTTTCCCAGATGACGAAGAAAAAAGAAGAATTTGGGCTTTGCTGTTGGGATGGTCAAGTATTTGGCCAAAGAAAGCAATTTTCATTTGTTCAGATCATTTTGGCCCTGAAGATATTGTGTAAATGGAAAAAGATTTTATGTATTTTTAAGTATCACAAAATTGCCACAAGAAACTAAATATTCTGTGAACCAATGTCCACATATTTAAGCTTGCTAAGTTCTATCCTTATAAAATGACCATACAGTCCCCCTTCCTTCATTTTCAACTCAATACTGACCTGGATTGCAGACAGCAAATAACCGAATAAGTCGATACCCTCCACACTTCATAATTCAAAGGTTCCTGACATTTTCCTCGAACAAAGGACGAACTTGAGACTACAATAAGGGCAATCAAAATCGTGCTGAAAGTGACAGGTTCTCGTTTGAAGTATGGAACTGGATGTAACGAACACCGCTATCGGGCTATGAGGCGATTAAAGTAATTATCTTCATTTGTTCGTGACTATTCCAGTTTTTCAGCAAATGAACATCGATCAGTAAGAAAACATATTCCTCGTATCCTCTTATGACAAGTATCATTGCACCCTAAAAGGAAACGATCACGATGTACTATCAAAACACACGGTTGGTACAGCCATTTTTAAATGTGCCTGCTCACCGGTAATATTACTGTAATTTTGATGTTATTGGGAAGAAGCTATTATATCAGTTGATTCTATTGCGATATATATGTTAGGCCCGAAGACCGAAAACGCTCAGTGGCCGGAAAAAACGGCCACATCGCGTTCTGGCTGTCTTCGAACGCACAGAACGCGTTTTGGTTGTTTTTAAACGCTCGCAACGCGTTCTAGTAATTGTTAAACAGCCGGAACGCGTTTGTCTAACGGCAATTGGTTCAAATGTTAGACCCTGTAGTTTTTTACATTTTTAGAATAATAAAAATAAGTTGTGTCCGAACATGTTTGGTACTTGTGGTCTAGCATTTCTTTATGAGCACTGAGCACATACAAAACTATTGTATATTTGTCGACCTATTGGAATCAACATGTGATACATTTTTGGAATCAGCTCAGCTAGAGTAATCCGGAAATGGAGACAAAATAGTTCAATTTAAAAAAAATGACGGTGATGTCATTACTCGAAAATAATTCACGCTGTATATTAGATTATTATTTTAAAATAAGGTAAATTAAAATAAAAATCGATGTGTTTCAGGATTATTTCTTAAAATGGTCTGATTAGATGACAGATGAATTTGTTCCATACTTTACAGATACAATTTAAATGTACTATGTAATTCGAAATGTCATTCAAACAGTTCTTGTAAAAATAAGTAACGTACCTATTTAAAGTACACAAAAGTTCGGAAAAACCCGTCGTTTGTATTTAATTGTAGTTTTCAATAATTGAATTGTTTCTAATAAAGTAATTAAAAGAGTTATAAATTCAAGTTTGTTTTGTTCTCCACAATAAGTTGGATTTGTAGAAAATAAATTGAAATTCATTTGTTCAATAAAGAACTTTTCGCTCTTTCATTCATCATTTATATATTTTATGCTCGACAATATAAGTTTATTAGTGTAACTTTCTTCCTAGAACTGAAAAACAATTATAAGAAATTTAATATTGTTGAAATGATTCGACAAGAAAAACCGAACCCATCTTTGGTATCCAATTGTAGTTGTCAATAATTGAATTGTATTTCAATTTTGTTTTATGAGGGACAATATGAATTTTATCCTACGCAGGTATAAAGCGGCAAATAATACAAGTCGGACATTAAGAACGCGTTGTGAGCGTTCAACAATTGACAAAACGCGTTCCGGCTGTTTAACAATTACCAGAACGCGTTGCGAGCGTTTAAAAACAACCAAAACGCGTTCTGTGCGTTCGAAGACAGCCAGAACGCGATGTGGCCGTTTTTTCCGGCCACTGAGCGTTTTCGGTCTTCGGGCCTAACATATACACTGCGTAAAAAAAATAACACACATTATGGAAATCTCAAATTTATTCTACAACTGAAGGTGTTCTCAATGATAATTATTTTCATCAGAATTATGGATGCATGTTATCTACTCTCAACGTTTTTCTTCAATACAGATGTTAATTCCCAGCAGGAATAAAAAAATATGAAATTATAATATTTTGAATGTATTGCCACCATTTTGAAATTAGTTGTTCTCGATCAATTCTAGTGATCAATAGTTTTTCTTTCGTTTGATTTTCTACACTCGATCGCTATGTGACGCCTAACACGCAATTTGACCCAAGAGGAATGTGCCCAAGCGGTAGTTTTGCTAGAAGAAGGGTGGGCATACACAAGAATTGTAGAAATGTTTGGAGTTTCCCATACAAGTGTATCCAGAATGTTGCAGAGATTCAGGGAGACCGTTATGAATGTGAATTACCAGGACAGGATAGACCACGGGTAACAACCAATTCAAGAACGCCTCCTTCAAAATCAGCTTGAGTAAACTCATGGGATGCAAATTAGCACTCAGACAATAAGAAATCGCCTCAGAAAATATGATTTAAGGCCTCGCGGCCAGTGGCGGATTTACAAATTTGCCGCAAGTAGGCCATTCAATTTTTGCCGCCCCTACTGACAAAATCATCAATTATATCGTCGTATGAAATCTTTTTCATAAGTTCTGACTCTATGCACAAAAGAGATAAAGCATTTAGCTTTTCTTGACTCAAAGTAGATCGTATAGAAAGTTTTTAACCCGTTCTAAGCAAGAAAAGCTTCTCTCACCTGAACAATTTGTCACCGCTGTGCACAGAGCCATGCGAATTGCTATTTTCAAGTTTGGATAAATATGCTCCAGATTCTGTTTTCCCAGAAACAAAGATAGACTTTACTATTAATGCAAAGTTTGATCAAAATCGGTCTAGTAGTTTTGGTGTAATTGAGCAACAATACAAACAACTAAACATCCAAACTCACTTCCACATTTATAAAATATTAGTAAGATCATAATGATTTGAACCATCCAAGAATAGTGAAAAGTTCGCCCGCAAAATTCAATATTCGACACGACCATCAACAACGTTCAACAACAACAACAACGCCTTCACGCGTCTGCCGCGTTCCGGTTGCTATTGCCGCCCCACAACCGCCGAATTGAAAAAAATAAATATTTGGTCCTCCACCAATTACTTTAAAGAATATCCATAAAAAATTTCAGAGATTGGACCACGGAATCACGAAGTTCCATACAAACGTTGACCCCCTTTTTGAACCCCTTAAGGGTACAATTTTGATGAATATTTTATGCTAAATGTTGAACCGGACTTCAGACTACACAATTCAAGGAGATTCATGTAAAAGTGCCCAGCAGTTTTTGCGTGACATTCGTTCAAACAAACGGTGAGACAGACAGACACGCAGACAAACAAGAAATTAAAAAAAAATCCAATTCTACTCAGTTACTCATCTTAAGCCATCCTAGCGAATTTTTTTCGAATATCTTTAATGTACAGACTATTTTAGGTTTACGATTTTATTATAGTATAGATTGTGTACACGTATGATTAGAAAAAAAAATCTGTAAAAAAAAATTTGCTAAATTTGCCGCCCCTCTAAATCTGCTGCTCTAGGCACCGGCCTACTTGGCCTATTGGTATATCCGCCACTGCTCGCGGCAAGAGGCCAAGCTCTTACCCCAGCGATTTTAAGGGCGCGTTTGTATTTTGCGAGAGAACCTATCTATTGGGAAGAGGCTGATTGGGAAAGAGTTCTCTTCACAGATGATTCTAGATTCTGTGATCGATATTCCCTTGTATACAGACGTCCACATGAAATATATGCTCAGTGCAATTTCCTGAATACTACTGGTTTCGGGGGAGGATCGATTATGGTATGGGGTGGAATATCTTTGACTGCTCGCACAGACCTAGTGGTCGTTGATAATGGATCTATGAATACTGATAGGTATATAAGAAACATTCTTGAAGAGCATGTAGTGCCATTTGCCCCATATATTGGTGAAAATGTCATTTCCATCGTGCGCGCATCGTTCAGGAGTACCTTGAAGAGGTTGAAGTCTCTCGAATGGAATGGTCAGCAAGAAGTCCAGATCTCAATCCGATTGAGCAGGTTTGGGACAACCTCAATAGAAAGCTGAGAAGTTCAGAAAATCATTCAGCTACTCTTATTGACTTAGGAATCCAACTCAGAGAAATCTGGGAAGGATTAGATCAGAACATTTTAAGATCACTCATTTTGAGTATGAACCGCCGTTTTCGAGCTGTAATTAACGCAAGGGGTGAAAATACCAAGTATTAAATCACTTATCAGCATTCCAGAATTTTGAAAATTGTTTATTTCTCTTGTTACATAATATTCGGTGAAATCCGGAATTTTTCTTCCATTTAATGTATACTGTTTCGGTCAAAACCTTCCCGAAAGAACATAAAAAATAAGTTATAAGGTCAATGTAGAGTTAACTTGCATTAAAATTTCCAGAGAACGAGAAAACTCTTTACTCCAAAGGCGAAGTGTTCAACCATTCTTTGTAAATACTCTTGTCAACCTGCAATTGTCGTCTTTTCCATTTCAACTGGACAACCACGGGTCAGTTGCGAAAAAACAACATCATAAATCATTTAAAGATCGGGCAAGACATTATTCGATGCCCCAATTCCTTCAGGAATACACGAAAGAGCTCCATAATTCATTCTGTACGTTCCAAAATGTCGACCATCCAGCATCTGCCGTCCTCTGAAACAATGATATAGTGCTGTTCAAGATTTCTTTGAACGCCAATTACCAAACAACAACCTGTAAGAATGCATGAATTGGTGCCTTATTGAGGGATATTTTGGGACGATACATATAATTATAGAATGAAATTTTCCTTTACGACACCGCTAAGATCAAGTTTATCATAATGATAGGTTTGAGAGTACTTGTTATGAGTGACTGCTGGAATAAGTTGGATATTACATAAGAGTTAATGACTTATTCTGAAGAAATTGTCTGGAAATGTTTATATGATTTTTGTCACACTCCAAAATTTATTTCATTTAAATGATGCCGGAATTTTGGTGTTCCAATGAAACGGACTACAAAGACAGCTTTGACCCCGGGGCGGTATTATGACTTTTAAAAAGATAAATTCAGAAGAACAGAATTTTTCCACTGTTATAGGGCTCAACTTCAGTGTGATAAGATGTTTATTCTGACCTTAGGTAACTTTGTAAATTTATTTCCGTCCATTTCAACCACAGTAGTCGAATCACTAGTGGAACAACAACTTGATGAAAACCCCTCAGTCACCATTGAAACGAAAAAAGAGGTAATGAGACTTCTTAAAATATGTCTGGGACAGAGCTACTTCAAATTCAATGATAAAATTTACCAACAACTAAATGGGTTACCTATGGGATCCCCATCATCTAATTTATTCAGTGAGATATTTATGACAGCCCTTGAAAAGAAAATATTTTCCTCAGAAGACATTGGCTTGACGGGTTTTGTGCTACTCTGGAAGCGATATGTGGATGATGTTTTTTGCGTATGGACTGGGTAGATATCGGGATTGACGGCATCTTTGGAATTGTTGAACTCCATCCATGATTCCATCAAATTCACATTAGAAATAGAGGATGATAATAGATGTCTGAACTTCCTAGATATACAGATTAAAAGAAAAAATGAACACCTTGAATTTGATATATACAGAAAATCCACCTTCTATGATATTTTAATACCAAATAGTAGTTCACATCCTTATAAAATCAAAATGTCAGCATTTCACGCACTAACTCATAGATTAGTCTCAATTCCAATGCCAAAAATTAACTATGACAAGGAGGATCGCACACTGAAATTTTTAGCTGGGAATAATGGCTACTCTCCGGATATAATAGATCAACTCCTTTTCAGAAAGCGGCAGAAGAAATTGTTACATTCAATTTATCCACCAACCAATGAAACTGAAACCAAAAAATACGCATATATCGACTACATCCCATCTCTGAGTGATAAAATTTGCAAAAGACTCAGACATTATAATATTAACATTAGTTGTACTAATAAGAAAAATCTGAGATCAATGTTCTTTAATGGTAAGGATCGAGCGAACAACACACAATTAAGCGGTGTATATAATCTTCACTGTAATGAATGCCCTGCATTTTATATAGGTCAAACTGGTCGTTCACTAGCAAAAAGAATTGATGAACACAAAAAATCAATCCTCCAAAACAAACCCACTACTGGTTTCTCTAGTCACTGTATCACCTCAAACCATTTTATTGATTTTGAAAAAACCGAAATATTGCACAAATGCAATAAAGGTAAACGCATGGACCTTTTAGAATACTTAGAAATAACATCAGCTTTTAAACAAAATCTTCCCATTGTAAATGATCAGATAGATTTCCGTCTATCACCAATTTTAACATGTGTTACATGATATGTTATGTAAATGTGTACTGTATTAACCGATATTGTTTTATATTCAGTTTTGAAAATGGGATGAAACCCGAAACATGCATGTCAACGATGCTTTAAATAAAATTTGTGAAACGTACAGTCAAGTGTTTTTATTCAATTTTTGTTAATTAATAGAAACAAAATATGGCTTCAATATTTATTTAAATATGTTTCATTAGAATTGAAATACCCACCGCTCTTAAAAAATCACCAGATATAATGCAACATAATATTTTCAATGGATTTCCTTAACGCGTGTACGCAATAAAGATGTCTCCAAAACCTGCTCATCCTCAAGTGGATTCGTCAATCGTCACTCCATTTCCAGCTTGCATCAGCCGGCGGAGCTCCGTTAAAACTAATGGCATTTTGTGCAAGAAATGCGGATAGCACAATTATTATATAATACGGTGAAATATTGAAATGTATTGCCGATTTCAGTGGAAACGAATAACTTAATTATTCACCGCGGAGATGTGGACTCTTTTCGAAATGCTGTCGGCGCTCTCGATGTTCTAGATTTCGCGAAGAGGATGAAATACGTGTATTCCGAAGGGAGACGACGTCAAAGGCGGTTTTGAGAAATTCCACCGAAGAATGTAGAAAAGAAAGAAGCCTAATGAAAAAAGGGTCAAGGAGCGAAATCCAATCATTACGCAATAAGTTATTGAAAAGCATGTCTTTAGAAAAGTGATACAGAATCGACTTTAATGGCAGCTATACAATATACGCAATTTTAAAAATAACTCGATAACAACTAACAAACAAAATTAAAAAATTTAGAAAGCATTTACGTGAGGACAGATTGCTTTGGCGCTCTTGTTGAGCTACTTGCGAGTAAATATTCAAACCATAACAAATCTATAAGCACTCTGATCAGGTGAACAATAGTCTTTTCCCGTACAATGTGATGCAAATATGAACGCCTAATGAATGAACAAACCTATTAGGTGTACAAATAAGTTTCCGCGTTGGAATTAGAAGCACTATTGGAGGAAGATTCGTCCCAAACGCAAAAAGAACTTGCACTTACTCTACAAGTGACTCAACAAGCAATTTCACATCGTTTAAAATCGTTAGGAATGATTCAAAAACAAGGAAATTGGGTTCCATATGAACTAAAGCTGAGAGACGTTGAACGCCGATTATGCATGAGTGAAATGCTGCTTGCCAGGAATAAAAAAAAGAGTTTTTTGCATCGTATAGTCAATGGTGACGAAAAATGGATTCACTACGATAATCCAAAGAAGAGAAAGTCATGGGTTGAGCCCGGAGAACCATCAACATCGACAGCTAAGCCGAATATTCATGGAAAAAAACTCATGCTGTGTATTTGGTGGGATCAGCTTGGTGCGTGTATTATGAATTGCTGAAACCAAGCGAAACCATTACTGGAGCTCTCTACCGAACACAATTGATGAGATTGAGTCGGGCACTTAAGGAAAAACGCGCCCATTACTACTCCAGACACGACAAAATTATTCTTTTACACGATAATGCTCGTCCACATGTTGCGTCGCCGGTAAAAACATACTTGGAAACACTCAACTGGGAAGTTTTACCCCACCCGCCGTATTCACCAGACTTAGCCCCTTCTGATTATCATCTGTTCCGGTCGATGGCACATGGTCTGTCTGAGCAGCGCTTCACATCATATGAAGACACCAAAAATTGGGTAGATTTGTGGATAGCGTCAGAAGATAAAGAGTTTTTTCGACGGGGTATCCGAATGTTGCCAGAAAGATGGGGAAAAGTAGTGGCAAATGATGGAAAATACTTTGAATAAAACGTAATGTACTTTTCCTTTACAATAAATTCCTAATTTTTTATAAAAAACCGCGGAAACTTATTTGTACACCTAATATATCTCAAATTATAAATAACTAATCATCATTTTCCCCAAGTTTTGTTCGAAGCTATAATTCCCTTCCTCTAGAAACTTATGTCAGTGCTTTTCTGAATTTTGACAACGTATATTATTTCAGGCATCGAGATAAAATTCTATCTCTATGATTGGACCTTAATCAAAAATTTTGATTAATATTAGGCCAACTGACACTGATTAATGAGGCCGGCATTTGTCAATCGAATATCGATCTGTGATGGCCATCATTCAAAGAAAATCACCGGGACTTTATGTCAATTATTTTTTCTCTTGAGTAAATGAAAAAAATGATCATATTTTCAGATGGAAAGAAGCTACGACAATGAAATCTGGGGATGAGTAAGATATCGATCACCTCAATATATTCACGAATTTTTATTGAAATCCGAAAAATGTCTTATGAGATAGTGAGTATTAAAATTTTTTTTTGGAATTTTTAAAAATTTTCTAGCGTGACGATTTCTGCGAAATTTTGCGAGCCGTTTTGTTTCAGCCTCCCTCAACAATACTTCAAGTATCAACAAGATCGGATGGATATTCAAGTAGTTATTGAGGAAAGAAAATTTCAGATGCTCATAACTACTGAACCATCTGACGGATTTGGCCCAATAACGAACTTGACCGAGATATTTGGACAATTAACCTATTCTGAAAATATGAAAATTCTAGCTCATCTCGTTTGGATGCTAGAGAGGATACGGCCGGCCAGACAGACTCAACTTTCGTCACGGATTCTTCATCGGGGTGTCGAATCCAATCGAATGAGACCGTTTTCGGCTTGATATTCTAAAATTGCAGACATTTGGGCAAAATGATAGGCACTCTGTTCGGGTGGCCAAGAGCTGTTCAGCGCTCATTCTAGAGCCTATTCCCATACTATGGAACAGTCTGAATACTAATACAACCGCTACGATGAATGAACAAACCTATATCCCAAATTTAAAATAATACTCCATCGAAAACCCTTTAGGATATCTTTCTTTGATTAATCTCTTGTCCTTTGAATTGCTTTATATATTTCAGTGCATATTATAAATAACTAAACTGTTCCATTTCAGCCACAATCCTGTCCCACCCAAATCTGTGCAATTTCAAGCTATGATCACTTGAATGCATATGGCAACAAAATCAGGAAAATTTATCTATCGGTAAACAAGGTATTCTTTCATCATCATATTTGATGGATTAGCGCAACCGCAGAATTGGATGCCATACGTTCATATTGGTTTGATGATCGCTTTGTGAATAAGCAATTTGTTTTGAAGGTTCAATTTGTACTTCCTTCCTATAAGCCAAAACATTTTCGAAATTTTAGATTTATTGAATTCTTCTTAGCATTAATGTGTTGTCTCTTGAATTTTCATTAAATTATATTAAGTAGTTTAAAATGTCCTATCTGAATCCGAGAGATCTCACATATTTTCCCGGACACCCCATATGAGAGGTTTTGTAGAAATTAAAATTTTTTGCACTTGATCATAAAAGGATGTTATTCATACCACATCTCAAACTTATCGGTAGGTTATTCCGAAAATCCTAAATAAGAAGACATGGACCATGCACGCAAACTGTATATGGAAGGTAAATCTTACAACTTTCGCCTTACACACACCAACAGTCAAAATACTTCACCATCAATAACGTCCATCTAATGAATAACGACCTTACTCTATTTTGACACCGTCTAATTGCGAAACCTCAATTACCGAATCACAACAAATCAAAGTCGATATAAACAAAAATAAAGACCTTCCAAGTCGCCTGAAATGCGACCGGAGTGTGTGGTGCGTAATTGAACCAAATCTTGAAGTACGAAGGACCACAATCGGCCGGACGCTAATTGCTTGATAAAAATTCCGTCCAACTGGTAAGCAGTGCTGCCACACGCTCTCGTTCAAAATCCTGTAGACTTTAACGAGAATTTTCGAGGGATTCCGAAATCAAAATAATTTATAATAACAATTATGATTAATAATGGAAATAGCCCAAACAAACTTACATTACAAAATCTTATTAGAGAAAGAGGATCGAAATAAATCTTTTTGGTGATTAGAAAAAAATTCTAGCACATGAACTGCTACGCTTATACATAGGCCTGAAAGCACTAATCAAAACTCGACTTCTAGAACTTTAGGTGTACAAATAAGTTTCCGCGGTTTTTTATAAAAAATTAGGAATTTATTGTAAAGGAAAAGTACGTTACGTTTTATTCAAAGTATTTTCCATCATTTGCTACTACTTTTCCCCATCTTTCTGGCAACATTCGGATACCCCGTCGAAAAAACTCTTCATCTTTTGACGCTATCCACAAATCTACCCAAATTTTGGTGTCTTCATATGATGTGAAGCGCTGTTCAGACAGACCATGTGCCATCGACCGGAACAGATGATAATCAGAAGGGGCTAAGTCTGGTGAATACGGCGGGTGGGGTAAAACTTCCCAGTTGAGTGTTTCCAAGTATGTTTTTACCGGCGCCGCAACATGTGGACGAGCATTATCGTGTAAAAGAATAATTTTGTCGTGTCTGGAGTAGTAATGGGCGCGTTTTTCCTCAAGTGCCTCACTCAATCTCATCAATTTTGTTCGGTAGAGAGCTCCAGTAATGGTTTCGCTTGGTTTCAGCAATTCATAATACACGACACCAAGCTGATCCCACCAAATACACAGCATGAGTTTTTTTCCATGAATATTCGGCTTAGCTGTCGATGTTGATGGTTCGCCGGACTTAACCCATGAATTTCTCTTCTTTGGATTATCGTAGTGAATCCATTTTTCGTCACCAGTGACCATACGATGCAAAAACTCTTTTTTTATTCCTGGCAAGCAGCATTTCACTCATGCATAATCGGCGTTCAACGTCTCTCGGCTTTAGTTCATATGGAACCCAATTTCCTTGTTTTTGAATCATTCCTAACGATTTTAAACGATGTGAAATTGCTTGTTGAGTCACTTGTAGAGTAAGTGCAAGTTCTTTTTGCGTTTGGGACGAATCTTCCTCCAATAGTGCTTCTAATTCCATGTCTTCGTACACATTCGGCCTTCCACTGCGTTCTTTGTCTTTAACGTCAAACTCATCGTTCTTAAACTTTTGAAACCATTCCTGACAACTTCTCTCACTTAAAGCAGCTTCACCATATGCTTCTAGAAGCAATCGATGCGCCTCAGCTGCAGATTTTTTCACATTAAAGAAGTAAATCAAAAGTTCCCGCAAATGATGCTTATTCGGAATAAAACTTGACATTTTTGCACGAAAAAAATTACGTGATGCTGATACGGAATCACTAGTACTTTAAGGTTATGGTGTTGCCGGATGACTAAAATTGGTATATTACGTTTTACATCTGACAATTTCTCCATAACCTTCTGGTGGGGCCATCTTTTTGGCAAACCGCGGAAACTTATTTGTACACCTAATAGTTGATGGCCGCTATAAATTTTGTCTCCGTTGTTTTTGAATCGAACTGTTCCAGAGTCAGGAAAGAGACTTCAAAAATAGCTCACAAAAGCTCCCAACATTTTATATTCACCATCTACACTGATTGAAGAATAAATAATTTATATTGTGCCATTGTCTCACTGACAAATTTAAAAAAATGTCACCATGAAGTGGAAACTCAAAAAAAGCGTGAATGGATCAGATTTGGCAACCATGTTAAGGGATACTTTATTACAGAATCCTTCATTAAAAACGCCCTCTATTTTAGTTTAGTCTCGTCTATCAAGGATAATGTTCAATGGGAAATGGGTAATCACTGAATTTGTCACTACAGAAACTGTTCGTAAAGAACATACAGGATCTTGCAATAGTAACTTCGAATAAAAATTCTGAGTTAATTATTATGAAAAAAATTCGTTCGGCAAACAAAAATTACATATAACTTCATTTTCCTAAAGATCAATATTGAATATATTTAAATTTATGTTAATAAATGTTAATGTTAATCAATGTAGATTATTATATTTCATATTGATCAACTACTTCCATTTAAATGAAATGAAAGCTTGAAATTGAATGTATCAAATTTCAATAATGAGAAAATCGAATAACTGCAATAATTTTGACGGGAATCCTAAACAATCGAAAATGAAATACCTACCAAGAAATAAATGGCTAAGGCATGAATACGAAGAAATTTAATAACATTAATTTTAGAATCACAGTAATTGGTCAAAATTTTGTAGTAATAAAATATTTAATCTTCAATAATTTTTTTATTGTATACAACAAAGGGAATAAATGGATTCAGGAAATAATTTCAACTTCAATAATTCAAGTTATCATAGAATTATAATCATGAAATGAAACAAATGATGCATTTAATAAAATTAATTTTGTCACAAATTTTACTGCTAAATTAGCTGCAACTTGTTCTTGATCATCTACTTCTAAGTTGTTATTGTTGATTCTAAAGTTTTCTGATTACTCTGGTTCATTGTTTTCTAAATCAATTTTTCCTTCAAGCATGTAATGCTGAAAAGCGAGTTAAAATAACCCGACAAAATCTTAATTTGACACTTTAAGTGTACCGATCTAGAATTACTAGTTATTACAAAAGATCATTTTTGTAAGATGACTCCAAACAAAATAGATTCCGTAGATCTACGAAAGTTATCGTAGATTTGGCATCGCCGAAGAAATCGTCCAGAGCAATGCCGAAAACATGGGCGCGGTCGGGTTCGCAAAAAAAAGTTATCCCGCACGTGGGGGGTTGTTGTTTGTAACCCCCCATCGTACGGTGTCGCATGGCCTTTTTACCACCACCCTTTTTGTCACAAGAAACAAGGCGTGATCTTGTGTATGATATCGTTGCATAATATTTAATGTATTTGGTATATAAACCAGCCGAGTAGCTGGACCAACCATCAATTCAGTTTCAGTTTTCATTAAGACTCGTTTCATCGATTCTTCAACCGATTTTGCAATCATGATCGCCAAGGTATGTGTTTGTGTGTGTTTAGTGCAGTTAATAATTAAACTAGTTTAAGACAATTATAACGCGGTTGTTTACAGTTTTGGACCGAACGACATTTTTCTGGTTGCAATCGGATTCCTTGTATTCAATTGAAAGCAAGCCAAGACTACAGTTTGAATTGAAAGAGCAAAAAACGACTTAGTACTCCCTGGAATTTATTTTCAAATTAACTCAACTAGTTTCGCTGGTTAGGCATCTTCAGGAGTCCTAAAAGATTAAACGCAAACTAAGCAATATTTTCAAAAATACAAACATTTTCTTGTCGTACAAAGTATTTTCGTAAAAATTCAAGCACATCTCCAGATCTTATTGACAAATTACGTTTTAAAAGAATGAATTTTGAGGTTACATTTTCAAAATCAAAGTCATCCACAGAGTTAACTAAAGAACACAGAAAAGTGATTACATGTCATTTCGCCAAAATCTCTTACACAAGTTAAACGGCAGAGCTTTGTTCTTACAGATGAATAAGTGTTCCTGTAGGTTATTTGTTGTTTTGAAAGCTATTTCTATATTCTCTATCTTGAAAGTTCTTGCAATAATACCACGAGCCGTGGTATTTCAAAAAACGACAGAGTGTTCTCAAAATAAATTCGAATCTCGTGTGGTATTTGGAAAGATCATTGAACAATATAAATCAAACGATTTATATTTCCAATTCTTATGTGGAGTAAGGAATAGTCTTTCAGTGGTTATGTTTGCATTTCTATTGGATACAATTAGCTTATATAACCTCACCGGGCAAATATCTTCTTCAATTTTGGGAGTCAGCCATTTCGTTTCCGCATATTTTTGGGCACCACCTTGTCTTGTTTTAGAAAATATCGGATTGTAGGCAATTCGGCCGTGGGATTACCATCGTTTTCAATTTCGAATTGGAAATGCGAAATTAGGCATGATGAACCCTCTACTCCGCGCCAAGCAAGCTCCAATGCAGCAATAAAATAAAATTTTCTCTTCAAACCGTCTGGATTATCTTCTTTACATAAGTTAACCATCTTTTTGTGTTGCTCCAAAGACAGCGCCTTGGCACTAACTTTTGTTTTCTCAGGGTCCACTTGCAAAATACGCCTCTTTGCCTTTCGTGCATCCCGCGCCGTTTTAAAAGCCACGTCTGTGAATGGATCGAACCTAACGCCCCATTCGGAATAGAATTTTTCCTGCAGCTGTTTGGCAGGCACAAGGTTTTTACGACACTTTCTTTGTAGTCTGATTCATCTCTTTTCTTCATATTGAAAGCCCAGTCTAGCATAATATTATTGAGCTCTGACAAACTTGTTTTTTCATTTACAAGGTATTCCCGGGCAGCACAGAATTCTTCAAATTGTTTCCAAATGTTGACTTCACTGTATTAAGCGGCACACTTTTCTTCACACTTTCCTCAATTGAAGTAATATTACAATTCACAAAACGTTTAATTTTTATCTGCTTTATGGTAAAATACGAAAATAAACTGACAGAACTGCCAAATGTGCTGTTGAAGATATCGCTTACAACTGATTGTTTATCGTAACCATGACGACCGCTGCTTTCACCAACGGCCAAAGCTATCCGGACGTATTAATATTCCTATGCAAATTAAGCATTTGATAAAAACAAATTTCTAAAAGTGAAAACATTGTGAGGTTGAGTGTTTTCAGATACAGTTTGTTTCTATAGGTCCGTTTTCGAAAATTGAGCGATTTCATTGGACGATGTAGTATAGTGTTGAATGATCAGTTCAATTCTTATGAAAATATTTTGTATGACAGGTAAGAAAACGTTGGAAATATTGTTGAGTTTGTATAAAATATTTTAGGACACCTAAAGATCGTTTTTCGCTCTTTAAAAATGTCTCTGGATCACGGCAACATTAACAATCAAATTTTACAGTTTGAATTGATAATAACAGAATTAAAGTTTTGTTTGACAACCAGACCTTCTTCCTTTTAAAATCCGTTTATGATCCGGGTGGTTCAGAAGATATTATGAATAAACAATAACAGAATTTCAATTTTTTTTTTATCAGAACCTCTGTGGTAACACAATTTGTTTTCAAGGGAAAAAATCTTGTTGCAAAACGTTTAAGTTCACGATTGAAATAAGGACTAACATCAGTTCAAGAATACTTGAAGTGAATCTGTATCATTGAAACAAAAGAATTTACGGATGTAGACTTATTAAGCTGACGTACGAGATGTTTGCTTTCAATAATATAATTTAATCTACTCCTATTGTATATTCGTACGTAGCACAAAGAGGAATTCATCTATCAATTCAGCAAATAACAACTTCATTCAAGAAGGCGTCGAATCAATTGAGCAGGAATTCAAATTAAGAGTTATTACACTCCGTATGCTAATATTAGATAATAATCTAATTTTGAAATTGTTTTTACTTATTTATAACCTAAATTATCTAAGTCATTTTTATAATCAGGTTATCTTCGCCGTTGCCGCATTTATGGTGGCAGTAGATGCCAGGCCCGGCTTGGCTCCTGCAGCAATCTTAACTCACGCCGCCCCTGCAGTTGCAGTCAAAGCTGAACCGTACGATCCTCATCCACAATACCAATTCGCCTATGGAGTACAGGTATGTTTTAAATCAATTTTCATTAATCTCTTTATACTGTTTTGTGTTTACAATCATTATTGATTTGTGTTAAATTTAGAAAGAAACATTCAATCTCCATGCCATATAAGCTTTCATACATGTGAAACATAGTTGCAATTCTGGCTGATTCATTTGAAGCCGGCGGTCATCTACACAAATTTGAAATTACTTGTTACATGTACCTAAAATTAATAGTAGAATACTGACCCATACCGAAAAAATGCTACAACAAAATGGTAGATTAGATTTTCGCAACATACTTAAATCGCGTATGAAACTTTTTAAATGATTATAATAGAATGGAATATGACACAATTCTGAAAATTTTTAAACGACACAAACTAAACAATAAACACGTGTTCCATTCATTTGTGTTTTTGTGAATGAAACGAAATTATTCATTTGCCCAATACACCAATTAGGAGGAGTAGTTAATTAAGATACGGAATTTATCTTTGATGTCCTCTTCGGACGCTACGATGGGCGAAACCCATCAATTAGTGGGTGATAACTGTGAAGCAGCTGGTGTAGGTAATCACTTGTCGATTCCTCACGACGATATATCCAATCAGTAACAACTATAGGTGTAGGATGATTGAGTCAGAATTAGTTTAATACGTCAAGGCATGTTCTTGTAGAGTTTAACTTTTGCTGAATCCCTGCCTTACGACCTTCTACAAAAGTAGGTATGGGATCATCAAATGTTTACCTTTAGGATTGGCACTAGCAAGAGAGATAATCTTAAACTGTTGATACTTAGAGATTTCTTTATCAAAGTCGTAAACCAGCGACACCTCGTAGGATTTTGTAACTCAGAAGAAACGGGTGAGCTCGTTAAACTTGGCATGTCCCGCCTTAATTGAAGAAACGATTCAATATATAGGTTCCCCAATTACTGTTTTGTCTCGGGGTCCACATCAAATCTCTAATAATATCCGTCTGTTACGTATTCAAAACGGTGGCGTCTGTTTCGTAACGACCTTAAGGTAACATTTCGACGTCAATGAAGCGGCATCGGCGCCTATTTGACATTTCGTCGTTTTAACGAAGGTCTATAGACGCCGATGCTCTCAGTCACCTACGGTCGAGGTCATAGATAAAATAATGCAGGCGGAAATGGGCCACCTATCCAAAAATAATCTTTCCTATTATAAATAAAGAAATCGTGACAACGAACAGACAAAAAAATAAGAGTATGCAGGCGTGTTATGATAAAATACACTAACAGACAAACAAACTGCAACAGAAAGAAGAAGCTGTTCTTTATTATGACGTCTTTGATTTGTGAGTTAGTATTTTAACTCCTTTTAATATCATTACTACATATACACTATATTAAGGATGTCATATCATTGAAAACAGAAACGATGCACTGCAGTTTCGCTCTTTTAGAGATCATCAGAAGCATTTATCGATAACATCAGAAAAGGGGTTCCCAGAGAAATCAGTGTATATTTCACGAGTAATATATACACCTGTTGGCAAACAGAACGAACCCTTTAGACTAGCACTATTTTCTGAGCAATCTTCTCAAAGACATAATTATTTATAGAAAACCATCATATATTAGAATTCAATACAAATGCCATTTTCGGGTGATGATTCAAATGAAAGGTGTGAGACCAGAAAACGTTGAATGGAAGACAAAAATCAAAAGACGGCAAGGTGGCCTTATCGCGTAACGAATCTAATGTTAAATGCTCTTCGAACGGTGTCCTGTTGATTAATGACAAAAAAGAAAAACTTAACGAGATTATCCAACCGAGAGTACTTGCGGCTAATATCTAGATCAGCGGTTCTCAAACGGCTCGCTATTTATGGAGTTATCTGTCCGTACGCATCAAGGTTAATATACGACGTACGGTCGTGTGCTCTTTTTGTACTGGCAGGCTCTTTCGTAATATAGAATTCGCTGCTCAGGATGCTCCATAGGCACGAGCCGTACTCTTCTTTGTGAATGTCAATGATTGTACCTTTTAACGGCTCTTTTACCTCGCTATGACTGTAATCAAACGTGACAATGATGCAACCCTTCTTTCATTGGAGGTGCAACGCATCGCTACATTCAAGTCCGAAATAAAAATTCAACCAACTTTTAATCTCATTTGTGAATTGCAGATTAAGCACAAATTAGGCTCCAAAGACAGACCACAAAATTTTTATTACACACATCTCTCCATACGATTCCTCATGACACTAATTCGTTTCTTCTTCCAGGACCACTCAACCGGAGATATCAAAGACCAAGAAGAATCCAGAGACGGTGACGTAGTAAAAGGCAGATACAGTCTCGTCGAACCTGACGGCAGCAAACGTACCGTAGAATACACCGCTGACCCTGTAAACGGTTTCAACGCTGTCGTCCACAAAGAAAGCCTTAGCCATCCAGCTCCAGTAGCCGTAGCTCATGCTCCAATCGCTGTAGCTCACGCAGCTCCAATCACTATCGCTCACGCTCCAGTAGCTGTAGCTCACGCACCAGTAGCTGTTGCTCACGCACCAATCACTCTCGCCCACGCTCCAGCTGCCATCTCCCACTCCTCCATCACCACATCGCACAGCGCTCCAATCGCTCTAGCTGCTCCAGCTTACACTGTAGCGCACGCGCCAGTAGCTGTAGCTCACGCTCCAATCACTGTTGCTCACGCACCAGCTTACGCTTACTTGCATTAAGGTATTATTTATTAATTCGTTTTTGTTTGAGTACATGCGTTTTTTCAGCAGCAAACTGAAAACTAGAACGAAAGATGAGATTGACATTTTTGCTGTTTAAAAAACGGATATACCCACTTTTGATTATTGCTCTTGTTCGTTCCATGCATGTATGTAAATAGTTATCGTTCTGCATTTTGCCATTTTTGTATACGACTTAGTAGATTTAGGGAAATTAAAGTTTTGTTCATTGAGTTTTGAGTATTTTTCATGGAAGCCTGAAATCCTTTTGTTGGAATCGTATCCATACTGAATAGCAGAACAACTCATGAAATATTAGGAAAATTCAAGTGAAAACTTGACGATTATCTTTCAAAGATTAAAAAAAATTAAATGCTGTTATCAACTTTTCAAGAATTGTATGGGAATAGAACTCCCACAATATTGACAAGATATATCCTGAGTAACCATGATTTGAAGCAGAGTAATTGGTCTGTCGTGTATATTTTCGCTGTGATGTTGATTTCATTTCTGTCCTGGGGATTTGGTTTCAGAAGTTAAACATTAGAATCCAATATTATCTTAAATATCGATCTCCTCTGTGGTTTCACCGCACACGTACCCGTTATCCTATGTCGACAGTGTGTTATCTCGTATAACCACCTCAATTTGTCCAGTTGAGCCACGTGTCCTGCCTGTTGTGTTGATTTGGATTTTTTTCGGATTTCTTCATTCAGTTTTCTGAATATATAGCATAATTCGTTGCTTCGTTCTCAGCTGGTTAAAGCACCAAGTTTGTGTTTATGGAGTCTATTCTTGCATCAGACATGGCCTCTTTGAATGACCATGTCTATGAAGTGGAACGTCTAATGCAAATCGACAATGCCACCTATAAAGGAACGTTTTATTCAGTTAACTTTACCACTCATGTTCTTACAGTCTGTAGGTGGTCTATAGCAATGAATCCAAAGAGAATTCTGCTCTTCTACGATTTGTGGGTCAGCTTATTGGTAATAATGTAGGTGAGAAGTCTGTACATTAGGACAGAAGGCTAACTGGCCATGGTATTCTATGTTGTCACTCTTTCCATTTTTGAGCAGCAGAATAACTTTTGGGTTTATAAACTTCCAGTAGACATTCGTCATTTATCTAAATGAATATGCAAAGATTATTCCTTACTTTCCTTCAATTTTTAACATCTCACATGTGTTTCTATCTTCACCAAGTCATTTCCTGATCTTCAATTCCATGGTGCTGCCTTTATTACTTCTCTAGTTAAGTCTGGAATATCCTTAAAGCTCACCTTCGACGGTTTCTATGTAATTGAACATAGACACCCTAAATCCATTCTTCCATCAAATGGACTCAGGGTCGCATCCACTAATAATGTTCTGTAATCTCATATTTCTCCTACTTTGTTGATTTTGGAGTTTTTTTATTATGTTCTCAATACTTCTGCGATTGTGTTCCTGATCTCAACCTAGTTTCCTAATGTGTTTTCTCTTCAGAAGAGAAAGATTTTTCCCTTCTTTGTTAAGGTTTCTGCTGAGGACTCCTGAAGTTCGCTCAATTCTATAAATTAGGGTAGTCTGGTACTTTTAATTCTTCCAAGGAACCTTGACATCTTAGCCTTCTTTATCTGGTTAGTTCAATGAGGCATGTATTTGGGATTTTAAGAGTCTTTCCAACTGATTCATATATTGAGTTGATGGAGCAAGGCATGTGATGGTGTCTCTCTTTAGGGGTCAACAATAAACGTTGCACTCAGAAGTCCTATTGGCCTTGTTTGTGATCTGCTTTCTCTAGGACACGGAGGATATAATAATAGGGTTGCAATCAGAACGAATCTTTAAGAAAATTGAAACATGCTACTTATTGTAGGCAGTTGAGAGCTGTTACAGCAGCCTGTGTTTAACTATAAACTGATTTTGAAAAACGATGGATATATCTTTCGGTATTTGGGTTATTGTGGCCTTGTGTTCTCTCTACTGAAACTATCTATGAAGAAATTAAGGCTTCCTGTACCATAAACAACACGTTATCAGCAGGACACAGTCCAGGAGCGTGCAGGGGCAGATCGTTGGCGGCACATCGATTGACCCATATTTCGTCTATAGCACCGCGACGCCCGAACGCGGTTCCCGACGGAGGACGTTGCACTTATATCGGCTTTGTCGTGTTCGTTCTGGATATACAATTTTCAGGACGGCCGTATAGTTTCGGTATTTCGGTCACGGGATCGTTTCGGGGGCAGAAGTTTTTGTCAGCTGTTTCGAAGCAAAAATCGATGGTTACTTGGGGAAACGTTTAGCCTCGAATGAATATTGAATTAATTGGGTACGTTTAAAGGGGATCCTCGGGGAGATATTTGAGAGGATTCATTACGGTTTTAGGGGATTCGACTTCTCGATGAGGGTTAACAAGGTCGAACGAAATTTCTTTATAACGAGAGAAATATTTTGGAATCCCTCAGTAGCTTCATGAAGGGTGTTTCAATGAGAATTAAATTTTTATTAAAAAAAAAATATTTTCATCAAATTAAATTGATATTTTATTGAAAGTAAAATATTATAGTATGGCAAATATACACGAAAACAATATCAGCCAAATAACCACCTCTTAGTGCTCTAGAGTGATCCATTCTTTTGTCAAAACCACCAAACAGTCATTCTTTTTTATATAGAGGTGTCTCATGAATTGTTCTTAGATTTTCCTCGCCCCCTATACAACTTTTCGAGAAAAATCACCTGGTTGTTCTGCGTTCCAATTGACGAATGCCCGACGTTTATAATGAACCAATGGCTTTAGCTCTTGTGTTATTTGGATCTTATAAACCTTAAGAGCTGACTCGTTTCTTAAAATACGCCATGTTGTGTATTCACCAAGTCTAATTTGTTGTGAATGTTGAGAAATTGACATCTTAGGGCGACATCGTTCGTGATTCAATTTATCACCGTTTAGATCCTTTGTCGGCGCACGCAAGCAAGGGCCGTATTCGGTATTGTTTCAAAAGAAAATCGTGAAGAATAATTTTTGAAAGAATATAGAATTCGCGATACTTTTTCAATGGACTTCAATAAACGCGAATAAACATAAGTAGTAGGAGTAGATTGAACTTTAAGAATCCTCATTGCGGTTTCGATACTGAACGTTCTCTTCAATAATCGAATAAACCTTTCCAAAATCAGAGTTTCATGTTTCTGAATACAAATTGAAAACTAACGAACGAGAAAATGTTTTCAACAAGAATTTAATATAAGACGTTGTCATCCTTCCAACGACAGGAAGAAGATTAATATGACTTTTATGCGTTTCCTTCATCCGACAAGTATTTCCATCCATCATAATGATCCGAGCCATCTGGAAACCAAGAATTTTCCTAATTCGTCACTTGACAGATGACGGGAGGAAAATGGGAAAACATCCCGTATTTTCTATTCATTCCGACTCGGCAAACCTCTTCGATTGGATTGACGTTTCCTGAGAAGATGAATATTCATGGAGTGAACGTACACTCACCATTCTCCTCTTATCCATCTTCTTGACAAAGTGAGCCTTAGGTTTTTATTGCTCCTTTTATTTACGAGGCGAATTATTTATACCCAAATGTTAATAGTTATTTGCGCTCTAAGTGGAGAATGTTTACTTTTTTATTCCAGGTTAAGAAAGGGGCATTAAATTCTTCTCGCTATCACAACAACAATATACAATAATCTATATATTCGCACTGCTTTGATATAAAAAGTACATTCAAATTTGTTCAACAGTTAATAGCCTGAAAAGGTTAGGTCAGGTTAGCACAAGGATATGTAGGGCACTCAATACATAACAAATGGCGAATCGACTTGCTCATGCTGTCGGAGGGACTTCATCATCTTGTAGGTATATATTATTTAAAATAATATGAAGAACGGAAGTGCAGAATGTGTAACTGACGATGGTAGTGATGCCAGTACTTCAATTTCCAATAGAATAAATGTGGAAGGGGAGCATGAAGTTAGAAATGCCTGTATTCAGTCTTTAAACATTAGTAATCGATTCAATTGATATAAATATTAATATTGTTAAATAGTTTAGAGTGTTCTGTACGTCAGTATTCTTCGAATATTTATATCGTAGACATCGAAACGCTCTACGCGAAAGTTGATTTGCGCGGGAAGTGCCTTTCGACGGAAAGTGCGGAAAAAAAGAGTCAATGATGGGAAAATGTTGCTTTCCTACTACAAATTTCAAAGAAACCATTGGGATATAAAGAACTGGTTTCTTCATCTGCTGAACGATAAAGGATAAAGAACGGTCCAATCATTCTCCACTCGTGAATCGATCGGTAATCAATCACCAAGGGCATCCAATGGCAAAGGTCTTTTTCACGTCCTAGATTAAGAAGTTACGACGAATACCGCAGCTACAGGGGGTAGGTTGAAGGGTGGGATTGATTAACGCTGGTTAATAAATCGACTTACCCCTTGCGTTTGTAGCGGAATCAGCTATCTTCTGGAACGCCTCCAAGTATGCTGTAACTGCCAGGATAGTTGCCCTACAAACAGATAATGAGTTCATTTGGATTACTTCGAACATCTTCAAGTTGCATACGATGCAAATGGAAATTATTAGGTCAGGCCGACGAAATAATCAAGAGTTTTTGAGATGAATGAAAAAAACTGGGATTTTTCCACTTTTTTTACTGCATTTTTTCAATATAAATGAAATAATATGATTTTGGGTATGCCAACTTCTGAATCGACATCTTATCCCCCAAAAATATGAACCCCGAAGTCAACCCTCTGACATCTACAAACCCTCGACTCTCAAATGCATAGGGGCCTGAATATTTCTATATAAATATCCATTCATTCTGTCCATTTAGCCCGTGACGACCCGTGAGAATCTAAAAACTCCGTTAATTCTCTGAGAGACACCCGAAAACCGTAAGCCGAAATTTGTCATAGCCCCGCGGGTTCCACTGACCCTGATTTCAACGAGCAATCAACCCATCCGATCCATATGCATTCGACGCACGTACGAGAACAGATCGTTATACAGAGTGACCGTACGAAATCGAATTAACGTTATCTCCGCCAGTTTTACGGGTTCATTAAAGGTACTAGGAAGAATTTCATTTCCTGAATCCGGCGATCGTTGATTGGCGAAGATCGTTAAGCTGCCGATACAATTCGCGAACGATATAACGGTGTATTCGCGGATCAACAACACCCGACATAGTAGGCTGGATGTGTACTTACTTGAGCGAAGAGTGCAATTTTGTTGCTTTGGCGATCAGATCTTCCCATAACGGCATCCCGTTCTGAAACAAATAAACATTGGTGAATAATTATCGAAGAATATGAACATCGAAACAATACGGTGTTGGAGTTTCACAAAATATCAATAATAATATTTATATTTGCGACCCTCCCATACTCCACATAACATTATTCAATTACAAAAAAGGAACATGTTGGTCTCGACACTTTTGGGGATATCGTCGAACTTTTACATTCACCCGACCCTAAAAATTAAGCATTACGCATTCGTCGAACTTCGGCTACGTTATTTGCTGACAATAGTACAAACATCACAAATTTGAAGAGACACGGTGGCTGGAAGTCTACTGATGTGGCGGAAGAATATACACATATTTAATTGAAAACAAAATTTAAAAGGCATAAGAAAAAACAATCGATGTGAAACGGCAACTTAGCCGTCTTGTTCTGGCTTCAACAAAAGGAATTTAAATATATGGGCATTCCGAACAAATTGAATCTATTCAATATAATAATTATTGTTATTGTTACGTAAATTACTGAAGCAACACTAAAACTTATGGCCAACCATCGACGTTGAATCGAAGTATGGCATCTTTCAGACAGGTAATTGAACTCGTCACAAGCAGTATCGAATTCAATCAGTCATCTGCAAGGCGATAAAGAAAGACTTGCAGACATGGCCAATAACATATGCAAGATGTTCCAAAATAATAATCTATAGCCTTCTCGCGTCTGTGACTCGACGGAATGCAACGATCTGTCATCATCCTATTAGCTTTGAAGTGAGAGGTGAATTTGCTGAAAATTGATTGTGTACACTGAGGAATGAACCGTTGAAAACGGTAAACCAGACGCGACCGCAAGAAATTGGTTAGTTTTTTGTCGATCGATCGAAGGTACTGTTTTTGTTGATTTGGATCGCTGGCTTTTATTTGTATATCTCGAGAACGAAGATATTTACGGGAAGGAAGATAGAATAATGCAGTTTGTCAGAATTTTATCTAACAGCGGGAGTAATTTTGCGCACTTGTAATAGTATATAACATTACTAGCAAGGTGAGAGGGTTTTTACAGGCGAATGGAGTTACCTCCTTGAGCCAGTAAAACCCGTTACTTTGCGTGTATTGTTTTATATTTTATTTGTTTCTCATTTGTAAAAAGGTTAGATAAATTCCAAAAAAATCTCAATAATTTTTCGCAAATGTAATAAGCTAAGGAAGCGTTGCCATGAACATGTCTGTTTATTTTTCTTTACATTTGTTTTGGCGAAAGCGAAAATGAATGTACCGAAAGAAATTATTGAGGCAGTGTGATTGGGGTAACTGAAGATGTTTTGTTGGTCTACTTGAATCAACTATTAGCTAGATTCAGCCCTAATACTTTATGGGCAAAATGGTCTATGCTGAAAAGCTGCTTGGAAAGAAAATGCCCCTGTTCGCAGGATTGTTTACCTTAAAAAAATTATTGAAAAATATAATAAATAATAATATTAATACACTTTATTGATCCCGTTAGACAATACAGTATGGGACAAGTCAATCATAACAATACAAAATAGAAAACAAATTATTAGTGGTCACAAGACCAAGATAACAGTGAAAAATCAAACAAATATTCAGTTACTGATTAGTAGCCTTTGCACAATAGTAGTTTCTTGATGGTTCTCTTGAATTGAATTATTTTAAGATTTTTAAAACTTGTTGGTAAGTGATTGTATACTCGTATACTCTGATAGAGAGGCGAGCGTTCAAACCTTGATGTTCTATGCTTGGGTATAAGCAGTACATCCCCTTTCCTCGTCGAATATTGGTGATAACTTGACAGCTTCTTGAAAGATCCCTCGTTGGACCTTACATGTATATGTACAAGCATGCAACTGTCATGATCCCATATGTTATGAAAAGAGGTCGACAGGAGACCCGAGGAGGTATTCTAAAGATACTTCTCAGTAGTCTCTTCTGGCACACAAGAATTCTGTCCAAGTCAGATGCACTACCTCAGATCAGAATATTGTATGACAAATGTGGGTAAGCAAGACAATAATAAACATCCAGAAGGGATTGGAGAAGAAATAGGTTTTTAATTTTGTTGAGAGCGTAGTAGGCGCTATTTAATCTTTTACAAACCATTTCTACATGTTCACTCCAACGTAAAAATTTATCAATCTGAATTCCAAGAAATCCAGTTGACTCATTTGGGGAAAGAGATGGATTCCTATATGTCAGCACCTGATTTCTACCCATATCCTTAAGACTGAAGTGTAAGCACACAGTCTTATCCACATTCATTACTAGGCCATTACTGCTGCACCAAGATACAAACATATCTAGTAAAGCTGAAATTCCAGCAGCTAGCTCTTCAAAACTCCTTGCCGCAATCAAAAAAGACGAGTCGTCAGCAAAAAGCGCTACTACAAGTGCGATGATGTGTTCAGGTAGGTCATTTATGAACAAAATAAATAACAATGGACCCAGAACCGAGCCCTGGGGAACTCCCATGTGAAGCATATATTTCCCGGAGTCAGCACCATCGACTCTAACCCTCTCACTTCGCTCCGCCAAATAACTTCTTAACCAATCAAGGAATAAACTCCTAAATCCAAGATCGTAAAACTTGCTCAGCATGAATGTGAACCTTAAGGAATCAAAAGCCCTTGACAGATCGAAAAACAGACCAGCCACGAAGAACCCATCGTCCAGTTTCTCATAAACGGTCTGCACGAATGAAATAGTAGCTGTCTCAGTAGAACGGCCATGCCTGAAGCCATGCTGGGAACTGGTAATCACCTATTCAAGAAACCAAGACGTTTAGTTGTCATTTGCAGGTTTCAAAAGGGAATAGCGTTTCTGAAACGAAAAAATGAGCGTTCTACGCCAAAAAAGGCCAAGGTATTAAGTAAAGAAGAGGCTGAATAATTTCTTTTACATGCTCCTGATGACCAGTGGTTGCTGACGAAAATTGTTACAATATTTGGGATTTTTGGATGTTGTCGATGTGACGAAATTATCTCCTTAAACATAAATGATGATGTAGATATGGAAAAATACGTTATTGTGACATAGGGGCAAACAAAAAACAACAACAAGAAGATTCACCATGACATATGATGGCTGCAGCTTCAAGCTCTGCATATTATACAGAAAATATGTAAATCTTCGGCCTCCTGGAACAGAAAACCTAAGATTTTTTTTGACATACCGACATGAAAGTGCATTTCCCTTAATGCTGGCCAGCACACTATTGATGGTGTCCCAAAAAAATAGCGATGTATTTAGGTTTAGAAGACCCAGAGTTATACACCGGCGTTTCTTTTCGCAGAACTGGAGCCAGTATGGTTTCGGATTCGGGTGGAGAGATTTTAGCACTAAAGAGTGCACGAGGGTGGAAAAGCACCGAAATTGCGATGAGTTATGTCGATGATTCGGTCAACAAAAAAATCGAAATGTTCAGCAAATTATTTGGTAGTAAGGAGAGTACAAATGTTCTGCGGTCCTCGAGTTCAGCAGTTTCTGAGTCAACAGATGCTTCATCATCATAAGTATCAACTCTTTCATCATAAAAAATCTGTGTTACTGGAAATAACAATTGTACCTTGATTTTAAACATATATGACGATAAAAAAAATTTTCTAATGTAAATAATACTACTAACTTGTAAAAATTTTGCAAGTTAACTGTCAGTTTTACAAGTTAGCGACTTGATAAAATAAACTTTCTTGATTAATAAACGTATTATCGTTCTGTAAATTTACATTTTTCAAAATAACACGAAGTTGATTACTATGAAATATCGGCACACCAAAACCATTGGATGAATTGGTGCGAAATATTGTCAGACGTCGTTTGAAGGATGGCACTAAAAGATGTTACAAAGATTTTTTACCTACAGATCCCTCTGTCTCCAAATACAGGTTCTTATCAATGCAAACTCGTATACATACCAGTCGGTTGAGATACTCGTAAATGAACTCGATGTAAAAAAAATGAGCACAATTCATCATGGATTCTGAAAGGTTTTAATGTTAATAAACCCGACGAGAAGACATAATGGAATACGCAATGAAATGTGAGGTCGGTTTCGGTTGTAGGTATTCCTTTCTCGCAACAAGTCCTATTGTTTCCGTTGTACGATATATAACAAACATTCAAGTGGGCCCATATACAGAGAAATATGTTGTTATAAAGTCAATCATTTTCCGAGAACATAATATCAAGCATTAATCGAAAACATGGTGAGAATTTTTAATATGACGCCGGTTCCACTCATGACTGGGGGCATGGCAGTGAAGCAAACACTTCCGTACCATCCTTTACTGGAACCATTTAGCCGCATTTTCAGGCCTCTATATCAGAACCTCTGGATAAGACCAGAACGCAGAAATTTCATCATACTCGCACAGTAATCTTTTGCCTCATACTTGAAATCCAAAATTTAGGTCATTTAGCTACAAAGTTATGTGAAAGCAAAGTTAAGAATTTTATTTGTTTCTCATTTGAAAACGTCAGTTTCTAAAAACACAATATTAATCAAGAAAGTTTATTTTATCAAGTCACTGACTTGTAAAACTGACTTCCAAAATTTTTACAAGTTAGTAGTATTATCTACATTAGAAAATTTTGTTTTATCATTTATGTTGAAAATCATGGTGAAATTGTTATTTCCAGTAACACAGATTTTTGATGATGAAAGAGTTGACACTGATGATGAGATACGATGATGAGAATCATCGTATAAAGTGGGATGAAGCATCAATAATATCCAAAGAAGAAAAACTTGCAAGAAGAAAAATCAAAGACGCAGCATTTATGAAAATACACCTGATTCCATAAGTGCTCCATCTATAGATCTGCCAGAAGTTTGGACGCTGATAGTTCGATCCAACTTAAAAAGATCATCATATCACAGATGAGTATATAACATCGTTCATTTTCTTTCATGACTTCTGTCAATATTGACTTTTTGAAAATTGATAATTTTCAAAAGGTTTCTTACTTTTCTCCTTGATAAAGATAGAATATGTCTATCGAAACGTCGGAAATCATTACATCCACAATAGATGATGGTAATAGCCCAAACAATCATTCAACACAAGAGGACAAATCCACAAAAAGAAGGAACAGAAAAAAAAAAAGAATATGGAAAGAAAGCAACAAAAAGTAAAAGAAATATCGAGGAGTATACAGGTGAAATAATATCAGCTGGAGTAATTTTCAATTGTTTCGACGTCCAATCAAGATTAAAAATCCCCTACTGTGTATCTGTTACACGAAATCATTTAACCTCTGTCATCGTAAATTAATCATTTTTCAAAATAAAGTCCCCGGCTCAAGTCATCAACTTTTCCAATTATCCAAACAAACAAAACATGCCCACTCTGCATGTCATTAATCAGTGGCGCACATTGTTTTCCCCCGGAAAGTCGAAGAAGGGTTGTAAGCATAAAAAGATGAAGACAACCTACTTCCTCTTCCAAACGTCCTAGGCTGTTTCTATGACCGAAATAAACCAATCCAAACACATGCCCCGTCTGTTACATATGGAACGTTGCCATAACGCGGTTGACATATTTTATCTGGTAACGTTGAACTTGGCTCCACTTCATTCGGTTAGAATGAGAATAGCTGATTTTATTGAAGGCAGGCAGGTTCGTCAGTAAAATGAGAACTATTGCGTTGCTGACACGTCGTTATGTTTTATGAGATTGTTAAAATAAATCATGTTTATATATTCGGGTCAATCATTCATTTCTTACAATAAAGCAGGTGTATGCAATTACAAACTAGTCAAATCTGACAGAAGTTTGAGGTTAATTTTCCTGTGAAATATCGTATCGATTCGAACTATTCCATTTCACAATTAAAATAACAATCAAATGATGACTTTGTAGTTAGAATAGACTTGAATTATACAGTGATAGGCAAATGTGTGGAACCAAGTACATAAATACATATCTTTGGGATTATTACAGATATCAAAATGAAATTTGGAAGATGATCACTGCAGTAGATTGCCTATTTTTTAACAATATTAAAATTTTTCATTATTTCAGTTTCTGATGAAACATGTTGTTACTAGTACAAAAATATCGCAGATCAATGCTCTTTCTCCTGGATCCTACCCTGACTGTGAAATCAATCAGCCGAAATGATTCCATGTTGCCACAGTTATCATTGAATTGCTATTGAATTTTAAACATTTCATCTTTTCTGTGGATTGGTGGAAATTAAGAAAACATAATTGAGGAATTTCTTGTTAATGGTGGATTAAACGTAAATATGTCTTCCTTTTTTTAATCAAATAAATCTTAACGTGGGATAAGTAACTTTAACGCTTGATAATGAGAACTACTACTAGGGCGCGTTTGATCTACCGATTTTAAAAAATAAATTTCAAAAATAATTTTTAAATGTTACTTGATCAGTTACAATTCTTCGATATGTAATACTGAATATTTCATCTCAATTTCTAATAAATATTTTATCCGGTGTCGATTCAGAATCTATTCTATGACAGAAAGCATAACTCTCAACTTAAGAAGTTGTTTGGTGCAAACAGATAGAAAAATAGAATATCGTAATTTCATGCAGCTTTTCCATGAATTTAATAAGTACAAATAAATCACATGAAATATATCTATATGAAATATCTGATGATGTTGAAGGTAATTTAAAAAGAGAAAATTGATCACAGAAAAGATTACATAAAGAAATCTTTGATAGTTGGGAAATTATAGAACATGGCAATACTGTTGATTTAATGATCTAAAGAATTAGAAGGACTCATAGAATTAAGAAAGTTGATATTAGATATGAGAATCTTCTTATGAAATGTTCGATTAAGAGTAAAATTTTAATATCTTCACCAATACTCTGCTATGTGATACTGTATGATTTTCACTTTGTTGAGTGAAATTTGTATAATTTTCTCAAAATGAATTCGAATCTCGTGTGGTATTTGGAAAGATCATTCAACAATTTAATCAAACGAAATAAAAAATAGTTTTTTATTCAAAAATAACCAGATAGAAGCATAAAAACAAATTATTCATCTTTATTCTCAAAATAATAATTATTGATAATACAATTATTATACACATTACGAGCATTATTTTCGAATGATGAAGTAGATACTGATGTTGTTTCTTGAAGGACATTTTTTTCATTCCTTATGGCTGTGATTAGTTTTTTGTGATGTTGTTGGTCCAGTTGAGATACCGTTTCACTGACGCTGCAGAAGAATGGCCTGTTATCTTTATCAGCTGTTCCTCGCCAATCCCTGCTTTGGCTAATTGGCTGACAGCAGTAGCTCGATGCGAGTGGTTGGTTATCTTCGACTTGGTTGTGTTGATGCCAATGAGTTCTGCCGATTCTTTTGTCCATTTAGCTATTGTATTGGGACCGACTGGGGAGTTTTTGAACCATAAACCATATGTCCAATTCTTATGTGGAGTAAGGAATAGTCTTTCAGTTGTTATGTTTGCAGTTCTTTTGGATACAAGTAGCTTATATAACCTCACCGGGCAAATATCTTCTTCAATATTGGGAGTCAGCCATTTCATTTCCGCATATTTTTGGGCACCACCTTGTCTTGGTTTAGAAAATATCGGATTGTAGGCAATTCGGCCCGTGGGATTACCATTTCGAATTGGAAATGCGAAATTAGGCATGATGAACCCTCTCCTCCCCGCCAAGCAAGCTCCAATGCAGCAATAAAATAAAATTTTCTGTTCACACCGTCTGGATTATCTTCTTTACATAAGTTGACCATCCTTTTGTGTTGCTCCAAAGACAGCGCCTTGGCACTAACTTTTTTTCCTCAGGGTCCACTTGCAAAATACGCCTCTTGGCATTTCGTGCATCCCGCGCCGTTTTAAAAACCACGTCTGTGAATGGATCGAACCTAACGCCCCATTCGGAATAGAATTTTTCCTGCAGCTGTTTGGCAGTATTATTCCACAAGGTTTTTACGACACTTTCCTTGTAGTCTGATCCATCTCTTTTCTTCATATTGAAAGCCCAGTCTAGCATAATATTATTGAGCTCTGACAAATTTATTTTTTCATTTACAAGGTATTCCCGGGCAGCACAGAATACTTCAAATTGTTTCTAAATGTAGGATCTTGACTTCACTGTAAAGTGTCTCTCTTTGCTTCAAGAATCAGCAGTTAAAATTAACGCAGCCGTCAAAGACTCACCCTGTATAAAGTTTCAACTTTAAGTAAGTACTTTTGTTAAAAATTTCCTCATATAAATTCAGACAAACGATCTAATATGCGGTCAAACGCCCATTTTCACCCACCCGAACATCCAAATGGAGATTCGATCACCAATACTTAATCGTGGGTGACTGGAACTAAAAACGTCAAGTCCGACGTGTTATCGCGAGCCCAACAGAAGCCCCATGTGGGTGGTACCCACGCCGCTGTACCTTTCGGGCATCGTAGGTCAAGGTACCGCTAATGCACGCGAAACAATTTCGCGTGCCAAACGATGCGGTGATGACAGATTGTTCTCGTTCGCCGACGACCATAGAACGTTGGCGTAGGTCTCGTATTACGAGTGGGTCGACGGGTATCTGGTTCGTAGACGACAGATGCCCTGCTTTTTTTTTCAACACGCGATTCCACCATGCATCTGAGTTTGTTGAATTTTTAGCAAATGCGATCTGCTGATACATTCGACGCCAGATGTGGCGAGGTTTATAGGAACACAGGAAGCTGAATAATTGTACAATATTATTTGATGTACTGGGTATAGTTTTAATAATAATTATTATATTTAATAATTTAGAAAGCACTGACGTGAGGTCAAATGGCTTGGCGCTCTTGTTGAGCTACTTGCGTGTAAATATTCAAACTATAACAAACTATGAGCACTCTGTTCAGATGAAAAAGCTCTGGAGCAATATGATACAAATACAAATGCCACGATGAATAAACAAACCAATATCCCAAATTAAAAATAGTTTTCCACAAGTTTTGTTCGAAGATTAAATTCCCTTCTACTGAAAATTTACGTTAGTAATTTTCTTAATTTTGACAACGTACATTATTTCTCTGTAATGAACCGTTTCGATTAATTTTCCCTCACTTGACACCATGTCAATCGAATATCTGTGATAACATCGACCATTGATACTTCTGGCGGACTTTTGGTCATTTCTCGTTTCTCTCCAGTCAATGGAAAAATAATAATATATTCAGGAGGAAGGAAGCTACGACAATGAAATTTGAGAATATGTGAGATATTAATTACGTCCATACGTGCCCGAATTCTCGTTTGAATACGTGTGATTTCTTAAGAAGTATAAAATACAGGGTGTCTCAAGTTAGAGTGCCTATTAGACGCGTCTGGAGAACTAGACATATTTGAAATTTGAAAATTGGGATTATGATATTGTTCGAAGTTCTCTACAGAGCTAAAATATTTTCGACGCCCAAAAACTTCCGGTTATACAGGGAGTGAAAATAAATTCCACGAAAAAATTTTTTTTCAAGTTTTCCATTCCTGGTATAATCGAGTATTCAATAGTGAACACATTTCTGTTAAAACCATTGTAATAAATCGAACTGATGTGAAAACAGCCGAGTAAGATAGCCGAATGTTGTACGGAATTTTTCGTACGCCACTGGAATATTGGCCGGATAGCGATGCAAAAAATTTTGATTCGCCGAGATAATTTGGGATTTTTCTATTTTCACGTTGGAATCTGGATACGGTACGTTCTCTACTACGATGGCCCATGATAAATCCATCACCAGCACTCATTCCACAGCACCCCCGGGTCGAATATGCCGAATGACGAACGAGTTTTCAATAAAAACATTCTTATCTGGCAAACTAGATATGGGATTGATGTAAAATTTGACAATAGCGTCCAGGAAAATAAACAGATATTAACTTCATATGCCACTTTTACTTGCACCCCCCAGGGGGGTCAGTAGGTAGTCGGCCTGATTTTTAAAAATTCATTAAAAATCAACCATACATGAGAATGCCATCAAACTCTTGCAGAATCATCTACATGTCGACAAAATAATAATTCAGTAGTTATCTCTGACTTGCAACCCTCAGAGAGCTAAAATAACGGCTTAATGATTATTCAAACAGATACGAATATCTCGAGAACTAGACATAGAATCGACACAAAATTTGGTATATATTCTTTTCTCTTAATACAGAGAATAACTCTATGACTCAGTTCCACTTACACCCCCTGGTGGGCTAGCCGAGTTCAGCCGAGTTTTCTGTGAGTAATTCATACCTGGGAAACTAGACATAGGATTGAGGTCAAATTTCACAATAACATTAAGAAACATCAACTCACAATTTCAGCATATGCCACATTCACTTGCACCCCCAGGAAGTCAGTAGACCTCGGCCTGATTTTTAAAAATTCATAAAAACTCAACTATACATGAGAATGCCATCAAACTCCTGCAGAATCATCTACATGTCGACAAAAAACAATTCAGTAGTTATCTCTGACTTGCAACCCCTTGGGGGCTAAAATAACGGCTTAATGATTATTCAAGCAGATACGAATATCTCGAGAACTAGACATAGAATCGACACGAAATTTGGTATTTATTCTTCTCTCTTAATACAGAGAATAACTCTATGACTCACTTCCACTTGCACCCCTGGGCTGTCGAGTTCAGCCGAGTTTTCTGTGAGTAATTCATACCTGGGAAACTAGACATAGGATTGAGGTCAAATTTCACAATAACATTGAAAAGCATGAACTCACAATTTCTGCATATGCCCCATTCTCTTGCACCCCCCAGGGGGGTCAGTAGGTACTCGGCCTGATTTTTAAAAATTCATAAAAAATCAACCATACATGAGAATGCCATCAAACTCCTGGTTGAATAATCATTAAGCCGTTATTTTAGCCCCCCAAGGGATTGCAAGTCAGAGATAACTACCTTTTTTATTTTTTTGTCGTAATGTAGAAGATTCTGCAGGAATTTGATGGCATTCTCATGTATAGTTGATTTTTTATGAATTTTTAAAAATAAGGCCGAGTACCTACTGACCCCCCTGGGGGGTGCAAGTGAATGGGGCATATGCAGAAATTGAGAGTTGATGCTTCTAAATGTTATTGTGAAATTTGACCTCAATCCTATGTCTAGTTTCCCAGGTATGAATTACTCACAGAAAACTCGGCTGGAACTCGGACAGCCCCCCCCAGGGGGTGCAAGTGGAAGTGAGTCATAGAGTTATTCTCTGTATTAAGAGAGAAGAATAAATACCAAATTTCGTGTCGATTCTATGTCTAGTTCTCGAGATATTCGTATCTGCTTGAATAATCATTAAGCCGTTATTTTAGCCCCCCAAGGGGTTGCAAGTCAGAGATAACTACTGAATTGTTTTTTTGTCGACATGTAGATGATTCTGCAGGAGTTTGATGGCATTCTCATGTATAGTTGAGTTTTTATGAATTTTTAAAAATCAGGCCGAGGTCCTACTGACCCCCCTGGGGGGTGCAAGTGAATGTGGCATATGCTGAAATTGTGAGTTGATGTTTCTTAATGTTATTGTGAAATTTGACCTCAATCCTATGTCTAGTTTCCCAGGTATGAATTACTCACAGAAAACTCGGCTGGAACTCGGCTAGCCCCCACCAGGGGGTGTAAGTGGAACTGAGTCATAGAGTTATTCTCTGTATTAAGAGAAAAGAATATATACCAAATTTTGTGTCGATTCTATGTCTAGTTCTCGAGATATTCGTATCTGCTTGAATAATCATTAAGCCGTTATTTTAGCCCCCCAAGGGGTTGCAAGTCAGAGATAACTACTGATTTATTTTTTTGTCGTAATGTAGAAGATTCTGCGGGAGTTTGATGGCATTCTCATGTATAGTTGATTTTTTATGAATTATTAATAATCAGGCCGAGTACCTACTGACCCCCCTGGGGGGTGCAAGAGAATGGGGCATATGCAGAAATTGTGAGTTGATGCTTCTCAATGTTATTGTGAAATTTGACCTCAATCCTATTTCTAGTTTCCCAGGTATGAATTACTCACAGAAAACTCGGCTGGAACTCGGCTAGCCCCCCCCAGGGGTGCAAGTGGAAGTGAGTCATAGAGTTATTCTCTGTATTAAGAGAGAAGAATAAATACCAAATTTCGTGTCGATTCTATGTCTAGTTCTCGAGATATTCGTATCTGCTTGAATAATTATTAAGCCGTTATTTTAGCCCCCCAAGGGGTTGCAAGTCAGAGATAACTACTGAATTATTTTTTGTCGACATTTAGATGATTCTGCAGGAGTTTGATGGCATTCTCATGTATGGTTGATTTTTTATGAATTTTTAAAAGTCAGGCCGACTACCTACTGACCCCCCTGGGGGGTGCAAGTAAAAGTGGCATATGAAGTTAATATCTGTTTATTTTCCTGGACGCTATTGTCAAATTTTACATCAATCCTATGTCTAGTTTGCCAGATAAGAATGTTTTTATTGAAAACTCGTTCGTCATTCGGCATATTCGACCCGGGGGTGCTGTGGAATGAGTGCTAGTGATGGATTTATCATGGGCCATCGTAGTAGAGAACGTACCGTATCCAGATTCCAACGTGAAAATAGAAAAATCCCAAATTATCTCGGCGAATCAAAATTTTTTGCATCGCTATCCGGCCAATATTCCAGTGGCGTACGAAAAATTCCGTACAAAACTCGGCTATCTTACTCGGCTGTTTTCACATCAGTATAAATCGAATAGTTTTCAAAATAACGCAGAACAGTCAATTCTGAGTGGTTCACAACTATTTGTTTGCCAGTTGCCTTGTAGAGAAGTAAACATCCCCATCTGACAACCCTACCAAGAGCTTCATCGGAAAATTGACATACCTATTCAAATTTTAAATCCCCCGAAGCGGACGTCTCCCCTAATTAACACTCTGGGAACACCCCCTCCCCTTCTCATAAGGAACTTCCGTCCCTCGCCGCTTCCGAATGCAGAAAAACTGCCAGAGAGGGGGACGAACGAATATGCAAGAGAAGCAAGGATCCGATCTGGTAATTCGATAGACTTGGTGTGCCTACTTCATGATGAGATGCGTAGCCCTAATCAACCAGAAGGGGAATTGCCAGATGAGTCGGGGATATGGGACTATTGGAATGCAAACAACATGAAAACAGCCATGTGTATAAGAATCCAATCGTAACACAATTCAGAATTGACATGTGTTTTTTGGAGGCAGAGAAATTTGAATCGAGAAAAATACAGGTTTCCTCAATATACAGGGTCTTTGACCAATGCCTCAATTTTAACCATAGGTTCTTTAGATCAGAAGAAACAGTTTTTCAAAATTCAACTGGGTTGAACAATTATAAGCATTTCAAATTGGGCAATTACCCTTTAGGAGAGCTGCTTTTTATATTTCGGGATCACAGAACAAAACATAATATTAATCATAGAAAATCCCTTTATTGTTTTTCAAATTATTCTCCATTAAGGTCTATACACTTTTGCATGCGTTTGTACCTTAGACTATATAAGATAGACAAAGCATTCCTTTGTAAAATCTCGATTTGTTTTGATTCCCTCATTGAAGGACTCTTGTGAAACCTCACCCGGCAACACCGCAAAAAATCTTTTTCTATTTACTCGGGTCACAATATCTTCACGGCCCAAATGATCTGAAGAAATGAAAATTGCTGTTGAATCCAGCACGATGAAAAAGTTTTGGGCCGACTCCATACATACCTAGACTGTACGTCAAAATTATAGGACCCAAACGAATCATTCAGTGAATTTTTCTGATCACTGTGGACAAAAAAATATACGGGGTGAAATGGAACACTTTGTATAATACGATGGAGATTTGGTCTTCTTGAATATGCCCGAAACGGCACGTCCTCGCTAGACAATAATTCAATATTTTTTAAAATGCGATATTATTCACGTATGCCATTCTGGAGTACATAGCCCTAAAGAAATTCACCTTTTACATTGTGCTCTTGTTCCATTGAACTCTTTTAATGTCTTCAGTCTTATATATACGAAGCATATATGATGACATCGGTTCGACAAAAAAAGGAAAAAACTGCCCATAGTCATTCGTTTAAAAGTTGAGTAACAACGAACAAGTCGGTTGTATAAATGTTGATCAATTTCAAGACCATATTCGTCAATGTCATCGATTCTTCGATAATACCGAGACCATTGCGGTTCATGTTATCATGACTACGATGTCTACCTATCATTCCAGTGATATAACACCGTCTGAATATCTAAAAATAAATCAAAGGAAGAAATTGTTTACCATTCATCAATAACTGACTCGACGAAATACACTGCACCGATTGATATAAAAATCATGCAACTGGATTTGCTTGGTGATAACAGAGAATGAATTACAAAAATCTTCACTAATATAATGATATAGCATACGAATGAAGGTCTGTTGTAGATTCAGCCTGGACTAGTAAAGGTGTGTCCAAACACAGCGCGCAAAGTGCGCGGCAGCTGCGCGCGGCATTCGCTGGACGCAAATTTGCCGCGTAACTAGTTTAGACCTTTTGCGCGGCAGTACTGAGCGGCACGGCCGAGACACGCCGCGCTCTTTATTTCGTATTGAAGACACAACGAAAACGGCCGCGTGTGTTGTAACTCTGCTTATTATTCGTAAATTACGTAGAAGGAAGAGCACCTAGTATCCCATAATGGCCAATGGGAGCCATATATTTCAATTAACCGAACAGCAGTTTCGTTATCCATGTTACTTGATAAAATACGTCCAGACACACTTACCGATGAACGAATAATAAAAACATTCGCGCGCGGTTTGCCGCGCACGGCGTGCCGCGCTCGAACGGAGCGCTGTGATTGGACACACCTTTATAATGCATCGAGGAAGCTCCCACAGGGGAATTTTTTTGTTAATTGATCTCCCAAAGGAGTTACAGTTAGTGTTGGGTAGTACACGTCTTAAATTGAGTTTGTAAGAGGTGCCTCATTTTTGTACCGAAGCGGTACATTGTACCATTTCAAATGAGGCGAGGGGGTCTTGTCGTTCATGACGCGATACGATGTCGGGACAAAATTTTTTAGGCGATGTAGCGTAGCAAGGGCGAGGTAGATAGGAACTAGGAATGTTGACGGTCTGTCTCACTTCAAATATGTCGATGCAAAAGGAGGGTAACGTTAACTGTCCACAGAATTGAAGTAATAAAAGAGGCAAAAATTAGAATGCAAATTAATTGTTGGATTTTGAAACTGTAGGACGGTGACCGAGTGAGGGGAAGATTTTACTGAATATGAGGGTTTTGTTATTCAAAATAATACATACATATGTGTACTATGAATCAGTTCATCCACTCAGCCCTCATTTACCTCTGTCTGTCGTTTTTGTACCGGTGACCAGGACCAGGACTTATCTCCTCTCCTTCTTTGTATTTGTCGCGTGACTCCATCGCTTCCTGGTCCTCATCGAGGCGAAATGGGACATTTGAAGTGAGGTACATTTCCTCGTCGTGTACGGGACAAATGGGCCGCTTCTTGTAAGAGGTACCAAACACTAGTTACAGTATAGTTATCCTAACTTATCGTTACTATAAACTGTTATAAATGCTTGGGTTCATACAGGGTGACCATTTGAAAACGAAACAGACGAGATTATAGACTAAATAAATTTTTTCGATAGAAATGCTCGGATAGGTCGATTTCTGTTTCGAGGGGGACAACCCTTGCTACTACAACCGTCACCCCCAAATTTTGAATAGGGAAGGTGGGGTGAGTGATACCTCATTTGAAAGGTATTTTTATACTGATTTCAGCACAGTAATTGTTTTTTCATTTTATGTATTAGTTCTCGAAATATTCTCAACTAAGTATTTGAAAATGAAGTGGTGTTTTCATGGCACTTGTAGTGTTTTTTTGTGAAAAATCGACATTTTGAGCTTCAAAACAACCACGACTGTGGCTTCCTTTCTTCAATCCACTGACATAGAAATCTTTAATCAAGATGTCGAACAAACAAAGCGAAGGAGCTCAATCTTGCTGAAACTCAATCTAAATTATCTTCGATATAATTTGCAGTATTCCCAATAACATGCGGTAACACTTGATCTATAGAAATCTCCAAAAAGTCCAAATACGTACATATCTCTAATCAGATTACCAGGTAAGAAAATCAAATCATTAATGATTGCCAGTCATAATTCGTGAAACGATTTCCGACTTAATTATGAAGTGTTTTCTCAGTTGGCTTCAATATGTTTTCATTTTGCTCACATTGATCCAATTTTGACGGAAATTATTGAAAACAATGCTGGAAATTATGTGGAAGATCAGATTGTGTTTCAGCAAGATGGAGCTCCTCCACACTACGCCTTACCAGTTCGAGAATATCTGGATCAAAGATTTCCAAATCGGTGGATTGGGAGAAGGGGTCCCACTGAATGGCCAGCCAGATCTGTCACCACTAGATTTCTTTCTTTGGGGCCACTTGAAGAGTAAAATTCACTCTACACAGCCCGAATCCATAGAAGATTTAAGAAGACGTATAGTGAACGAATGTCGTCAAATTGCTCCAGAAATGCTTCAAAATGTGCGCCATCTTTTCGAACAAAACTTATTTCATTGTATGGAAGCTAATGGTGAACAATTTGAATATTTAATTAATTGATGTGAGCTTTTGATAAATTATTTACTTTACTTTGAAAGGTCTTATATTTCATAAATCAATACTTCAAATCGTTCTGATACCGAACAATTGGAGAATGATTTCAGTGAATAAAACAGCTAGTCGAACATCTGACCCTAGTAGCATTAACACGTACGGTATGACTTCATTTGCCAAGTGGTAGATGTTTTGCAATTTCAAATAAAAGTACGGAAATTTTGGTGTCTCGGAAGCACGAAACGTCAATTATTCAAAAAATTAATTTGAGTGATAAAATTAACTAACGCATGAATATTTGGAGAACTAATGCATAAAATGAAAAAACAATTACTGTGCTGAGATCAGTATAAAAATACCTTTGAATTGAGGTATCACTCACCCCATCTTCCCTATTCAAAAATTGGGGGTGGGGGTTGTAGCAGCAAGGGTTGCGTCCGTAACCTACATCTCAAGTTGTCCTCCTCGAAACAGAAATCGACCTGTCCGAGCATTTCTATCGAAAAAACTTATTTCGTCTGTTTCGTTTTCAAATGGCTACCCTGTATACTGATTAGTTATACACAGTGATGGGCAAAAGTGTGGAACCAAGTAAATATCTCTGGAATTATTAGAGATATCGAAATGAAATTTAGAAGATGGATACTGCAGTAAATTGCCTATTTGTTCTCATATTTTCTAACAATTCCGGTTTCATCGGAAGTAATGTCAATTTTGAAATTTGCAATTGAACACCCTGTATATTATTTTAATTTCTGATGAAACATTTTATTACGAGTACAAAATATGGGGTTCCATATTTTTTATTTCAATACCTACTGAGCGAGTTGAAGATTTGTGATAAGTAAAAATTTAGTATAACTCCCAAGGGGGTTATAGCCATGTTTACATTTACGTCAATATAGTGTATCCCATTATAACTCCCTTGGGGGTTAATGTGAGCTTGAACTTTCTTTAAGCTCTTGAAGGTTCATAAATGCCTAATATAAATCTGTTGAAAGTTGTAAATAAGTAAACTCTAAGTTACTGTAACTATAAACATGATGAAAACTCCCTTGACAGTTATACTAAGCTTCAGTGCCCTCCCAAGTTAGTTTAAAAAAAAAAAAATTTTTTTTGAAAACGCATAAAAATTTTAAAAAAGTGGAACAAAAATTGACCCGTTTCAAGATTTTGTTGCCAAATATGTCTTCTGAGAAAATTAATTTGTTCCATAATTTTGACGCGCAGTGTATGGTGAAACAAAATCTATACAGTTCTTATTATAGATAGATACCTATATTAATGAAATGTTCATACATCCAATTCCAGACAGCGACCTACAAACCTTGTAAATTTTATTACATTATAAAATTTACATAGCGGTAATGATCAGCAAACAACATCACTTGTTTATGGGTGTCGTCGAATTGGCAAACAGAACCAGAAAGGCAACATCTGTTCGAAACGGAAGTTTTCATTGCCAACTCAATAAAGAAATCCCAAATCATCAATCTCATAATGAATAAATAAAACCGATGATAAAATTTTAATGATCGAAGATTTCTCATTTCAAACAGAAAGCATTCAGAACAAATTGCAATGAAAATAAAATTTTTTATTCAGACTCAACTCTAAAACGGTACAAATTCCTGTTGAGATTATATTATTTTGAGATACATTAGCGAAAAAGCTCCGGAACATTCTCTGTGCTCTTCTACGAGGATATATAAAAGTATACAGTGATGGAAAATGCGTGAAACCAAGTAAATTTCTCTGGAATTATTAGAGATCTCAAAATTAAATTTGGAAGATCGATAGGAATTGATTCACAGCTGTCAATTATGAAAGAAAATTTGGGAGAACAGTTGTGTGGGGTAAACAATGAAATTGATGAATAAATAATGTAATAACTGTACTTAGAGACAGCTATTAGAAACACAAATCAAGGTCTTCATTTACATTCACAATTCATAATGGACATCTATTGTTTGAAGTCCACGTAAATATGTAGTTATTACTCGACAACCTATTAACATATTCAGTATTCTGTGTTTTATATACGAGCTCTAATTAATTATTCAAATCTCGAATCTTCTTGGTTGCTAATGTTGTCAAACAAGAGGTGAAATGAATATTTATCGAATAGATCGTTATGCCAGTCCCTTTAAGGCTTTCCTTATTTTGAGAAATACGCATGCACATTCACGACATCTTTTAAGGGATCTTAAAATATACAGGGTGTCCGGAAAATCAGGGAGATCTCTCGGATTCAGATAGAACATTAAAAAATAAGACAACAAGTTCCCATAATTTTTTTTTCCTAGCGGCCCTCCCTACGGAGATACGGTCCCCTAAAGGACGCCACTGGTGATCAATTTTTCTTGAAAAACTTTTAAACTACTTGATATAATTTAATGAAAACTTGATACGATAAACAGTAGTAAGGACCTTTTGAAATACTACCCTTAAAACATAATTAGTTAGTTTAGTTTATCAAGGGCGGACTAGGTTGTACATTTTATTGCTTACATTTTTAACACCCTGTATGATAAGGAGTTAAAAAAATAAATTTGAATACCTTGAGCATTAAGCTAAAGAGAAGCTACTCTTGTTCATTATCGATAAAATCAGCCGTTTTCAAGAAAAAAAAATTAAAAGAATTAATGTTGTATTAATTATATTACAAATTATATTATTTTATTGAAAAGAAATTGTTATCAGTATTAAAAAACGCACTCTTTATCTTATTGAATCCTTATTTGTTAACGTTTTATCTGAATCCGAGAGATCTCCCACATTTTCTCGGACACCTTGTAGTGAGGGATTCTCTAATCATTCGCCAAATAAGGGATGACCGTATTTTTAATAAGGTTTCCCCATTATTTTACATTTCTTTTTCATATTCAATGGCCCGAATGAACTTATTTTATATCTTTGAGACATTTTGTTCATGAATTGGTTTTGATAAGAAAATAGTTATTAATGACAAACAAAGACACGTATATTTAATACAAATTTGACAGAAAACAGAATAACTTATCCATTCTTTTCACAAATGAGACCACAGAAAACTATTAATACTGTCAAATTATAGGAAATGTTATAATGTAGAAACTCAATGAAGCGCTTCGATAGATCAAACTTGGCCACCAAGTTAAGGGATACATTATTACGGTATCCCTATTCAAGGCATCCCCTATTGAAGTATCCGATAACTCTCTATTATAATGAATATTGTACAGAGTGACCCAAATTGGACAATTTTGATACGAAAACCTAATTGCTACGAGGTCGATACGGGTCTGGCGAAAGAATTGTTTTGAGATAGTTTCATGACAGGATTTCCAGAAATCTATCAAAACCACGATGTTCTTAGGAAACCTTTCTGAAGGTTCAAAATGAGTACCATCACCTTTTTCGAAAATCTTCTATTTCCTTCATTTGGAACTTTGCCTCCCTTGAACTGACCGTCTAGATTATGATTTATTCTCGAGCAGGTACCGATTTTGTCCCCAAATACACCACAAGTAGGTATAAAACATGACGATTTGAAAAAATTACCCTCAAATAAATCATAAGGTATGTGTATGCTCTGGCCAGATGGCAAATTCTCGATAGTTTATTCGGTTATAGATATGTCCTTGCATTACTCTTTGAAAATTAGTATATTTATCGATTAATTTCCTGGGAACATTTATCGCCCATCGTTGACTGCCTTATAGTTTAGTTTCGGGACGCACTGTATATTGGTAACGGCTGAAACTGACAACTTGAGAAAACATCCTTACAAATTATTCAAACAAAAATATAAAGTGAGACGTGATTGCTGGAACGAAAAATATTTTCGAAAGGTAGGTAGTACGTTCAAGATATATTGTCATCAAGGCTGGCTATGAAAAATCTCAATTAAGTTGGCAAACACCGTTTCCAATTGACTTCAGGGTATCAATTATAATATTTATGATTATTTCTCTAATTGTAGTTGAAATACATTCGTGACTTGGTCGATATAATAAATGTCCAATGCACAATATGAACGCATAAATATTTGAGTCATCAAATAATTATTTAAAAGACAGGATCGGAAATAAATGACGTTATAGTTCATTTCGATGATTCAATCACAGAGCATTTCAGTAACTTTGTGTTACCCGAAATAAAGTACCAAACTACATTATCAAGGATTGCTTTGGTGACAAGAGCAAAATCAAGAACTGTTAAATAAATAACCGAATCTACTGCTTTTGTTTATTTCTCAGATAAAATAATAGATGAATTCACTAATATTCCAGCCTCTCAAATCCCTTATAGATAATCCCACTTTTGATATTGAGTAATATGTAAATATGAATTTATTACTGAAGATGAAAATATTATAATTATGAAACTAGTTGCTATTAAAAATTGCCTTCCAGAACTATCAATATCGCTAGATATTTTATAATCTTCACTTCCACCAGGATAATTTTAATGACCCAACATTCTGAAAAGAAGGATATGGATATGATCAGCAAAAAAAATTTACAACCATAAATATGCAAAATACAACTGAAATAAAAATAAATCAAACAAAAAGCAGATAAATAACGTATATACTTTATTTCCATCACAAATTAAAAGACCTCAAAAATATTTATTTTCCCAACCAACTAAAAAATTAAGACACGAAATAACATTTTCGCACTCCAGTTCTGAAAACTCGAAAAACCTTCGACGTACATCCTAAGAGATAACTTTTCTTTCGGGAAAATCGTTTCCTTACCTTCATATCCTGTATAATCTGGTGGAAAAGGCCGCCTAGAGCACCATTCTCCCTCTCTATAATATTATGGGTTTCCATAGCTCAAGATCTTTTAACCCACTACACAAAAACACTGCAAGTCTTCAAATGAAACATTGGCGTTTATAAAAAAGATACATCACATAAATACACTCACTCACTATTCGCAATTTTCATGAGATTTTCAGAACCTTTTAAATGAGGGATGGATTCGAATGAAATCATGAATTTAATCCAGTCGGCGAAAACATACAGAAACTTCTTTGAGCCGCCTGAATACCAACTCGAATTTTTGTCAATTGGAAGATTCCTCAATGAAAGAAATCAATTTCAGTCAAATGAAAATAAAGATGAGCCGAGGTAAACAAACATCCACCATTACAAGAGCCGTCAGTATGTTTTCTATTATTACAAAACCTTTTCCCCCCCTCTACTGGAATAAAATCGAGCAACGAAAGTTCAGTCTTCGTTCGATGATATCCCGGCGGTAGTGACATCTACATTTGAAGCTTGCAATCAGAATTCAGTACATTTGATCTACTCGGATTAAAAACTAAATTGCCAGTGACATTTATGACAATATTCATCATCATATGGCAGCCATAGAAATGCGTAATGTACAGTACTGCCATTATATTCAATATGGGCGCGAAATTTGAATATCGACTACCGTGTTATTGATGTCACTCATTAAACAACATACTGGTAATTATAATAAATGATGAAAACACATCGATCAAAAGTTCTGGGCCTGGGTATGAAAAGAAAAATGTTTTTATTTAGCAATATCTCTTTTAGATTGATGCAATGGTTTCTTAGCTTTTCGATACCACAGGTGTTAAACGACTTATCAACACCTTCAAAACTTAATTCAGTTTTGGCAATCACTTCCTCACTTGGGCCAAATCTCTCCCCATTGAGTATCTTTTCTTGTTTAAAGAAGAGTCTATCCTAACTGTAAATTTTAATGGTGTTTTGTAGGTTTCAAAAAAATCAACAAGTTGTAGTAAAATATCACCCTTCTCATCGATATATTAAAAAAATTATACATATATTCACAAGATAAAATTGAAATGCATACTAAAAATAATTATTGTTAAAATACACTCAAGGATTCACATATTGCTTGATGAAGTTTTTGGCGTAGTCGATGTGGCCTGCAACAAAAATTGTTAGGTTAATAATATACAGCTCATATATCTATATATTACCTAATTTTAATTGTAGATAAATTATCAACATCAGCATATGAATTGGGTATTTTCCTTCGGGCAAAACTTTCTGATTACCACATATTTGTTGTAGAAGAGCATTCGATTGATCATATTGCCCTCTAATAGCTTTCGCAGTAGCTAAATTATAAACCATTATTATTTTAGCTGTGTCAACATCCCCAGGGAACCATTCTGAAAAAAGAAAGTAGTTTCTTCAAAAAAGGCAAGCAAAATTACAGGAAACCCAAATTATATAATTGTTCACACCTAACTAAACAGGGAAATATTATATTGTAACACCAATAGTGGGTTTCATAAAGATCTATGGTCAAAGAATTCACAGAGAACTTCTACTTATATGTCAGATTGACCAATGAAATGACGAATTCACGAAATTTCAGGCACTGAATAGCTCAATCAACGACTTGATCAGCCGATTATCAAACCCAGCAAAAACCTAACAGAAGATAAGATCAAGAGTTTTTCATTTAAATACCAAACTTACTCATGGGTGGTCTAGTGTTCACTTCTTCCTTTTCCTCTGGTGCATTGCTATCTTTTTTCTCTGATGCGTTATCTTTTTTTGCCGGAGGAAGTTCAAACTTCAAATCTTTTATAATACTGGGATTCAGATGGTCGATAGCTTCGGTAACTTTATTCAGCAAAATGAGGCATTCAGCAGCATAAAGGTGGCATAGTAATCTGAATAAAAAACAAAATCATAAAATTAAGTGAAAAAAAAACTGAACCTAATTTTATGCTAGACAGTGTAGATCAGTCCCAACAAAATGTGGAGTGTAAAAACTTCGTTTTTTGGCATACACCAGCTTACTTGTGAACCGAGGAGGCTCTCGGTTGAGCCAAAAGAGCTTCGGCATGCTCCAAGGCGACAATATAATCGCCCAAGCATAATGAGACAAAAGCGCTGGCTACCAAAATGGCGTTCTTCAACTCAATATTGCCATCTGCATCTAGAGGGGAAGATGGTGCCGGTCCCAGGGTGGGAGTTGGAGCGGGATGTCTAACTCCAGGTTTTACGTACATGGGCTGCGGTGTCGAATCAGATTCCGATGGGATCAGTATCAACGCGTTCCTGAGGCAGATTGATGCGAATTCTAATGTTGGAACAGGCACTGCATAAGACTGGGAAGCAGAACTGGAAAAATAATTATCAATAAATAAGCATTAACCTATACCGATTTGGATAAAAAATCAATATGAACAAGCTAACAATTACTTCTTTTGTTTTCCTCTTTCATTTCATTATTTTATCTGTGGTTGGTTGGTAGCATTGCATCCAAATGTAATGTATAACTTTCATGGTTTAGTCAAAATATTCAAAGCTTAAGATAATAACTTCAATTGTTTTACCTGTACTTATGTTCTTTCGCAACATTTGTTGCTAATATGTATTTTGAAGTATCCTTGTTGAAGCCAGTTTTGGAGACGCAACTTTTTCTCCGAAATTCGTCAAAATCAAAGTCTGCTTCATTACTCTAGAAAAAAGGGAAGGATTTATAATTATATGAAGAAAAAAAAACTTGAGAATTAACATCGATAGAGAATATCTAAGTCACCTTTGTGTTGCAGATAACATAATCCTAATATCAATGAAGGCTCCGAATAATAGTATATTATATACCGCGGGACTGAAGTAGGGCCATAATTTACCTGTAGGATTAAATGTACTTCAGTCGCAAGGTATATACGATACTTTTCGTACTTCCGGTATGATTTTATTAATTATTTCAATAATTTCAATCAGTTTTTCTCTCTTCAACATAGTAACATTGCGTTGTGACAGTTATAATTTAGAAACATTGTCATTACTAGTGTCATTGTAAAGAAACATTGTTATTGATAATTATTGGTATCATGAGTGAAGAAGGTGTAATTGATATTGATAAAAGAGCAGCCGAAGTAGGTAAAGAATTGTTACCACCGAAATCTAGAAAACTATACGAGCAGCAGTACGATGCTTTTAAAAAGTGATGCCGCTTAAAAAATGTGAGACAACCTACTGAAAATGCGCTGTTAGTCTACTTCAATGATAAATCAAAAGCGGTTTGTGCCTCAACTCTCTGGGCACATTACTCAATGCTGAAATCGGTTATTAACATTAGACAAGATATTGATATAAGTAAATTTCCAAAATTATTAGCTTTTTTGAAGAGAAGAAATGAGGGATTTAAGCCAAGAAGTCAAAAATTCTCACGTCTGAGCAGGTAGATCAGTTCTTACGGGAAGCTCCGGATGATAAATATTTAATGCTTAAGGTAAATTTGGAAATGTGTTTATAAGTATTCAGAAATTTTAAGAAATCAATTTTTTTATAGGTTGCACTTATTTTGGGCGTTGCGGGAGCTTGTCGTGGAAAAGAGTTGGTTGATTTAAAAATCGACGATGTGAGAGATTTGGGCGATTCCTTCCTAATTGCGATTAGAAACACCAAAAATAAAATTGACCGAAATTTTGTGATCAGAAATTCAGAAAACAGTGCCATCAGTTTTGTGGCGATATTTCGTAAATATGTGGCATTGCGAAAGACAGGGACACCTCATTCAAAATTTTTTGTTCAATGCATCAACAAAGAATGTACTACGCGAGTAGTAGGAAAAAACATGTTAGGTACATTTCCACGGCAAATAGCAGCTTTCTTGAAATTAGAAAATGCGACGTCTTATACGGGACATTGTTTTAGACGCACATCTGCGTCTTTGTTAGCTGATTCGGGAGCAACAATAGACGTGCTGAAGAGACATGGAGGATGGAAATCCTCCAACGTGGCCGAGGGATATATTGAATCGTCTATTAAAAATAAACAAAAAATTTCAGATAAAATATTTGGTCAAGTCGCCGATTCGTCCACTATAGTTATGCCACAGTCCTCATTCTCGCTTCCTGTTTCAGCAGGATCTTCGAAACAAACACCAGTTCAATATGATAAGGACCTATCTGTTACTCGTCAGTTACCTGCTGCATTAACCCAGGAAAGACTAGTCAATATGACGAACTGTCACAATATTAATTTGAATATTAACGTTAATTACATTCTAATTAATTGTATTTTTCAATAAAATATCCTTTAAATTCGTTTGTTTGTGATTTAATCGTTCCGGGAGTTTCGTCAATATTTAATCCCGGAGGGATTGTATGTGACACTTTAGTACCTATCACAAGGGAGTGAAGTTGTCACTTTAGGCCCGGAAGTACGAAAACTTGTTTAAGATACAATACAGGGCATAGCTTGTTTTCAACAATTCACTCGAAATTAAATCTTTAGATATAGAAAAAACACATTCAGAAACCTAATACAAACAAATAAAAACATCAAGAAAATACAACCGATGCAAAGATCACGGCACAAAAGTACAAGAGTTTGCGAAGACTATCTTATATTTGAAGAGGAATTGGGAGAACAATGGTATCCAACACAAGAATCATTTCGTAACCATCTATCAGTTGGAGCAATGATATCAAAAGAGACGGGAATTTAATGTTGACTCCTCAAGATATCAAAGTAAAAGCATGGTTGCCACAAGCAGCTGACTTTCCTGAAGGGTATATTTTAGAGCTATAGAACTGAAACGGAATAAAACAGGAATGAATTTTTGAAATTGATATGAAAATTATATTATATATGGTTTCTGACATTAACAGACCACGATAAATGTATTGTATGTCAGACCAAACACAAATCACTAGACAACTGATATTGCAGGATTGCCAACTTAAAATCCTATTCCCCTAAGCACCCAGAAGCAAAATGTTACAATGTCTCCTTACAGGTTTATGTAATTTTATGCAGCACTCGGCTATTCTGAGCCATAATCTAGAATTGCGATGATATCTTCTGACAGCAACAATCAAGGCGTCGAAAGCGTCAGTGTAGCGTCCAGCAAATAAAAGAGAGATACCCAAATTGTAAGCTATCTCGTGATACTTGGAGCCTCCGAGTGTAAACAGTTCTTTCTCTGAAATGAAAAAAGATCATTATCAGAAAAAATCATGTTTTGATTTTGACTGCATTATGTATTTTATTATTTATTTAGTAATTAACATGAATTTCCAACAAGTAAAGACCGAATCCATCAAATCTACATTTTTGAAACATACTAGGTATATTCATTGTGGTGATTAAATATAAGTAAAAAAGGGTGAATCCATAAGTGGCTCGCTCCCATTTGTGTACCCCTATGATCTATTTTGTCTTTTAACCATCTCCGTATTCCCAAGGTTACCTTGCCCTGAAGAAGCCAATCAACAGAAACAAGCGGCAAGAGCCATCTTCGTTCATTTCCTTCTGCTACTTATGGATTCATCCGATATGCCTTTTCTATATAAATTTTTGGTTCTTAAATTTACGTTGTATCATGATTACCTGTCTCTTTCTTCAAATTTTCTTGGAGTTTAATGTCTTCCTTCATAGCCAACTTGTAGTGGAGACATGCTAGAAGGTGCTTACCCATAGCATGATGTATTACACCCATGTTATTGTTGAACAAAACGACTGAAGATTCTCCATGTTCACTGCGAAATAAGATTTGACGTCGTTAAAATGTCTGAAAACTTTATTATAAATGAATTCGTTGATAACCCGCATACACATCTTTATAAAATAATTCAGAGATTCATTTTGTGATGGATGAATATCAAACGGATTGTCAAAATAGTCAGGTTTCACTATGATCAAAATATGAATTTGTGTAATTGAAAATTTTTACGAAAAATTAGAGAGTTTCCAACAATGTTTGAATGATTTTCCTCACCTATATTTCAAAATATCTTCTGGAATCAACGAGAGGGTTTTTATTGATTTCTGAAAAAAACCTCCAAGGTACTGCAGATTGGCATTAAGAAATAGCGCATCGACTTTCTGAAAAAAAATTGCATGTAAGGTAAAAAATGTAGATAAGCACTCAAATCAGGTCAGGAGCTTTTGCGCGCTTGTTCTCAAGTCTTTTCCCTTACTGCGGATCACTGTGATACTAATACAACCAACACGATGACTGAACAAACCTATAACACATGGATCAATAAGTCCCGAGACTAACAATGAAAACAAAATTTTTTTTGTGAATTTTTTTTATTCATCAGCATAATCACCTTCGCGTGCCCGCGTCGATCTGCGTGAGTGCGTGAGAGAACAAAAGAAAGAAAGAATGCAATATGGTGGGACCATTATCGGTGGAGTTGTGAGAGAGGTAATAGAGACCAAAAAAAGTGCTAGTGCCTTTGTGTGAGTTCGAAAATGAAGTCATCTTACGTTGAGTGACTCTAGAATATATTCTGATGAATTGCCAAGACCTTCATGGACCAGGATCTGCGGTTAAACGACGGTTAATCGACTAGTAGTGTTACTAGTATGTTTGATACAAAGTAGTGGACGTAACCCTTTGATTATAGCACCATAATGTTGTATCGAGTGGTGAAAAAGCTTTTGTTCAATTACTTCTGTTTTCGTGCTACCATTATGTATATCTCTTATTGTTGATTATGTGTATTTCTTACTGTCGATTATGTATGGTTCTTAGTATCATGTTGTGCTCATGTTCCTTACAGTTATTTTATTCACTTAAGGTTACTATTCTATTAAGTGATGAGAGATCCTTTGTTTATTTAATTGTATGTTTTCTTGCAATCTTTGTAGAAATTGTCTTATTATTATTCATGTTGTTCTCTTGCTGCTATTTATGTCTATGTTTTACTGTTTTATCAAGTGGTGAGAGCACTTTCGTTTATTTATTTCTATGATCTCGTACTGCTATCTATTTATCTTTATGCTCGTATTACATGATATTTCATTTAGGGGTCTCGAGATTGTGGACCATTCCTATATTGTTGTATGAGATTTCTTAGCTAACTGGGGCCAGGGACCGTTACCATCATGTGCTATAAGGCATGAGAGAATATACTTTTTTTTATCAACCGCGAAACTTTCTGTCATTTTTTCAGAGCCGCCGCTAGAACTCCATAACCTTCCCCGTGTTCCCAATTCCCAATCCTAAGCTCATACAATATTATAGTTATGGCTCACATACCCTGGGGCAGTGACCATGACCTTCCGACTACCAGGGGGTGGGAACTCGCCTACTACAAATGTGGTCACGTTTTTCTTCGACGAGCGGTAGAGACATCTGTTGTCGTCTCAAAAGCTCGGATCGGTAAACTAGGACTTCTCAGTAGTGATCGGTAAAAACGGATTTTATCGGACCTCACTCTTGGTGGACTTTATGAAGAGTAAGAAACTATTTTATGATGAGCATGAACTGGTTGAATGAAATGGTTTATTCTTGCTGTGTTCCCAATTGATACAGTGATAGTAATGTCAAAAGGTATGTGTTGCATTCATATAAGTAGTAGTTTTGGATTAACTTATAACTCACTAAAAATGTACTGTGAATTAATATTTTCTGTAGCAATTTCATATTCGTGTGGTAATTTCTGATTAGTAAAAATTTGGGACAGTTTCTAACACTGTTTTCTTTCTAGGTTTTTCATTACACAAGTTGAGGTTGTTAGAAATGTTTGGTTGGAAAGAATCAGAAATCCATGTCTTCATTCATCCAAAAGTGTTATTTGCATAAAGCATTTTCATATGGATTGTATCGACCCACATGGAAAGCTGAAAAGATTTGCTCTACCAACACTTCATTTGCCAAGTAATTCATTCTACTCCCTATGATTATCATTTTTGTAATTTCAATAATCTTTCAGATTATGTAAGCATATTATTTTGTCTACCCTCCAGAACTCCTGAAGAAACTTTGAGGCAACAAGGTATTTATATATAAGTGAACTGCTCATGGTCATTGATTATAGTTTTGGGTATTCCACTTATAGTAGGTTTCATAAAAATCGTCTATCAGAAGATTCCTAGAATACTTCAACGGATATGTGAGATTTACCGTTGAAACGCCAAATTCAAGGAATTTCAGTTAATAAGTTTATTGATTTTGCCATGATATTATTTCTGTACTTTTATGACAGAACTATTTATAAAATTTTATCGTGAAAAAAAAACAATAAGATCTTATGATCCAATAATGAAGATGGCATCCGAAAAAGTATCTAATAGAAAATAGACTTTTAGAAATTGTTTGTCATAAAAGTATAAATCTAATGCATTTCATGCTTAAATTGATGTATCTGTCACTAATATTCTAATTTATTCTTTCAATGTATTTTCATAACTTGATGAGTAATTGTTGCATAATTATTGTTGGTTCGTTTATGCTTTCCCTCGATATTGAAATTTTTGTAAATTGATTATTTACTGCATTATATATATATTTCTAAAGTTTCTTTTTTGTTTATTTCCTTTCATCCTCTAAAGATTAGTATGTTCTTTGATTTGAAAGGCAGATATATTTGAAATGACCATAATTCTTTTAATCTGCTGCAAATTGTCACAATTTTCTGATCAAATGATATTTTTTTATTGAAATTGTGACATTCTACAGCAGATTAAAAGAATTATGGTCATTTCAAATGTATTTGTTTTCAAATCCAATAAAAATATGGGATTCAACCTGCGCTTGCGTGGAATCCTATGATAACTCTTATAAATGCACTAGAGGGCGCCACGAGACGGAACGTTGTGCGAATGGAATCTGAAATCAACTCTAAGATGACGTAAGATGGCGCTGTAAGTTGAGCTCTAAGCCGGGACCAAAATTCATGCCAGAGTTGCCTATCTATAGGTAGTCTATGCCGACTACCATTTGTTTTCATCGATGGGACACGCCTAGGTTGTGCAGCACTTTGAATCCTACGAGGAGGTCGAAAATTGTGTGTCTGGTTGGTTTGCTTTAAAAGGCGTACAATTATATTGGCGTGGTATCAACAATTTGCCAGAAAGATGGTCAAAATGTGAAGAAACCAATGGCTAATAGTTTGAATGAAATGTTTTTTACTTTCCATTAATAATAAGTGTTTTATTTTCACATAAAAACGCTCGTTTCATACCGGTATACTTGATAGCATACATATTTTTTCATCAATATTTTTTTTATCTAGGATCTACACGTTTCGTTTGATCAAGTGTAAAATTAACACACTGCATATCATAAACGAATGAATAACAAATCGTTGAGTTACTATGTTTCCAAATTCAACAATGAACTGAGAATATACTCCGAATAAGTAATAATTGTTAATTTTCACCCCGCTTCTGAACCTCAAACATTTTATTCGTTGAACTAATAATTATTATGTAGTGAACAAACGAGTCATCGCATTAATACGTTCAAATAATACATTTCCTGATTAAAATATCGATTCTCTTTATCCGACAAGTATAACCTCATTCATCAAACGTTTGACGAAAAAACATCATTTAATAGAAAAGCTCCATCAATCATGAAACCACGCCGAATCGAATGTAAAAGCAAAAACTTTAAAATATCTGAAAGTTTTTACAAATCCCTTGAAATTCCAATAAGAATATGCCAAGTCGCAGGGTTTGCATCTTTCAAATATTCTCGAAACGGCATAAAAAAATCGATTTTGGGGTATCTCGCCTACGTTCTGCAAGTGGCTCTATATATATGTTCGCTGGTGTTCATGTTTTATTTTAAGATCTGGGGAGCTGGGGAGAATGAAGAAACTCATACAATTGTAGTTAATTACGTCTCGATTTTTTCCTTATTGACCATATGGACTTTGGGAATATTCAAAGTGGAGAAATGGTCGAGGCTACTGAAAGACATATTGGCGATTGATCATGGTCTGGCAAAAATTGACGTGACAGTGGACTATGGGACATGCAAGAAAAGGAATTACCGGACAATGGCAGGTGGGTAAAAATTAGGTAGGACCACTGAGTTTCTAATCTACCTCAAGGGGCAACAGTGTTAAATGGAGGGTGTCTGAATCTAGTATACGAGATTTGCGTATCTCTAGAACGTTGATCTTTCGTTTTCTTTTATACGTACGGGAATAAAAGAAATCATTTAGTGCCAAGTCACTACTATACTGCGGATGACTCATCAAATCGAAGATTTGGGCGCTCAAAAATACAGTTGTTTGAGTCGATGATTGAGATCTCGCAATTGTTGTGTACCAATTAGAATTGACTGTTCTGCGTTGCTCTATTGGTACGATTGCGACATGTCCAGGTTTTCCGAAAAAAAAGGCGAAGTGCTTCGTGCGCGAGCAACATTTGTTGGATTTGGCACATCTTGAAACACCCATACGATCGACTTCTGTTTACTATCGGGCGCATACGTGTAAATCCACGATTCATCACCTGTCACGATGTCATAGACGTGCTTCGAAACAACGCGATGGTATTTTTGGATCATTTCGATCGACATGAGTCTTTTTTTGAACGAACAAATTTTTTTGACGGTCAAATGTTCAAGCAATATTGAATGTATGCTGGTCCCACTAATGCCTAATATTGTCTCAATCTCACGTCAAGTCACATGACGATCTTGCAATATCAGTTGGCGCACACCATCAATGGTTTTCGGAATAACAACTAAGAACTCGGTTAAATTAACTATACCATCGATAAACACTGGTCCTTGATGGAGCTTCATCGCCAAAAATTAAATTAAGTTCACCGATGTACTGTTGTTGAGTTAATCGACGTCGAAAGTTGTAGAAAACAATCGCATGAAAATGTTAACGATTTAATTCCATTTTTTTAAGTGAAAACTTCTTTAGCGGCGCTGAGCACTCTCTTGTATGGGTAAAAACATCCAAACTCGCGTCAGGGTCACGTGATGCTGATCGAAATAGCGTAAGATCGAGGAGTAGGAGAGGGAATAATATCCCCCACTCTTTCTACCGTGCCTGCGTGTGCTGTTTCGTTTAGGCGGTGCAGGGCGCTTGTGCGAATGTTTGTGTATGTTAATGTAATATAAATTAGGTTTGTTCGCGTGGCAGTTCGGAACTGTAATTTTTGGTAATTTGTGGTTCCCACCCGTTCGTCTGGGACGGAACAGGAGTTCCTTGTCGTTCGTGTGGTCGGAACACTTGATTTCGGAACTGTTCGTTACTGTTCTTACGGTGATTCAAATTTTCAGTAGTTCTAATTGGCAATTAAGTTATATATTTGGTGACTAGGATATTCGCATAGCTGTTTTTGAGTATATTTGATGTTGTGGGAGTATAAATTTTTAATCAATTCGTTATAATAGCTTCTCAAAATTTTTGTTATCTCAAAGAAGAGGAAGGATCATTTGCAATAGATGAATAAAACAATTGCATAGTTGTTGATCAAAGTATGTAAGATAATTATTTTATATTATTTATATATACGATATTTCGTATTTATATACTATATATTTATTTTTGTTATTTCGTGATTGTAGTATCTTTATTTTTTAACCACTCAAAATGTATTGAAAATTTAGGAAGGAAACGGAGGAATGACCTCTTTCAAGAACACAACGACTTGTTAAAACAATTCTTATCTAAAAATAATTACAAAGCTATGAAAATTGTTAGAAAATATTTTTATTTATTTCCCAAATGCCACCAGTTCCATATACAATTACCTAATTCTATTATATAAAATTTTCTGTACACAGTTTCCACCAAAATTACAATGAAATAACAGAAAAATTCACAGTTTATCCAGATATGAACTAACAAAAATAATTTCTCCACTGATGACCACTACTACATGTATTGAAATTTCAAATTATAATTAAATTAAATCATTTCTTTAAATATTTCATTACATATAAATTATATTTACAGTTATTTATATGGATATGTTTATGTTTATTCATTTATGACAAAAAAATTGTTCAATTTTAATATTTGTAATTTCTAAAGTATTTCCACCGTATTAATAACACAATAACTTATTCAATATCTTTTTAACACTATCCATGATATGATCCATGATCATTGAACTCTATATGAATACCTATATGGTATTTAGAGTTCAATGTCCATGATGTACAACATAACCTTACTTTCACTTATCTATGCACTTAACGAAATCGTTTTGAAATTATCTGTTCCCACCTGTTCTCACCCGTTCGTGTCATAGAACAACTTGCGAGGTTTCCAAGAGTTACAGAACCTGGTTCTCTGTGACCCCAGTACAACTGGGAACTGCCACCCGAACAAACCTATTGTCATTTTTGTGTACGATAGCGCAATAAATGAATATTGTATTACACCACATAAATAATAGCACTTTTATACTGATAATGAAAGCAATTCATACAAAATTATTCTCTAACCATTCCAAAATATCAAAAATGCACAACGTTAATATTCAAGTTTTCACTTCTGCCGGCACTCCCGGAGTGCAACCCGTCTTTTTGTTGAGATGAATCTTTCAAGTTACTGTAAACAACACAAATAGCGCCTGTATGTCAAAACGTCTGGCTACGTATAACCTCAAAAATGTCAAGTTTGCAATAGAGCTGTCAGTTGGCAGATTGCATCACTAGGGTTATTCAATCCCGAAATATAAAAGGCAACTCTCGTATCAACACTTGAAGCATTTTCAGGAATATTTAAAACTTGATTTTTTGTTCATCTTATGTTAAGCGTAGAGGTTTCCGGAATTACCCTACTGAAGAAGGGTATCTCACTTGGAAGGGTATACGGACGGCTCTATATTCTTCATCAGAAAGTCAAACCCAATAAACTGAGTCCATTTTAGAATTTGTATTACATTTCGAGGAAGGAAACTACATGGGTCGCTCCTATTGTCATCAAGATAAGACGCACCGTGCGACCGAGACAAGTGACGGTTGATGTAGGTGTGAACGGAGAAGAAAAATGAGTAGCGGCCCGTTAGGCAGAGATTACGACACAGGAAGTTATTTTGGTAGTCAGTTTGCTCTAGTATTTTGTACATAATAAGTGTGATATCGTTTCAATCTTTTTCTCGGCGTTCAATTCCTATGTTAATTCCTTGCTTTCCTTCTTCCTCTTACTATACAACGTCACCGACCCCGCAATTCTCTCTGATGTGGGTATTTGCTTGTCGGTCCGATATAGTGCAACCGGAAATGGCAAGGAGGGTTTTTATTTTAATTGTAATCAACTGTCATTTGGTTACGGCACTATCGGATCTCGTCTCCGCTGCATACGCCGTCAAGGGGGTTGTTATTCCTAATTGTCTGATATTGGGACGGATTTGTTCTGTAACAATATTGCTGCTATGGATTCTGCTTCCGAGGTAGTCCAAACACAGTACTGATTAATGATCTCATATTTCATCGACTATGACGTATGTTTTTTTTTCAGAGCTGGTTGTTCAGTTTGCGCCATTTACCTTCTACGCTTCGATGAATAAGATCCACTTTATGCGTCTCATAGTAATAATTTTTCTACCACACTTGAGCGTCATAGTTTTATCTCAATGCGTGTCCTCAATGGTTGGTCTTCTGCAGGAAAGACTCAAGCTGATCAACTCTCTACTACAAAGTATAGTAGACCAGAATCCTACTGGGGTCAGTATTATAGAAAATAAGAAACAAGAGACGAATTTGAAGGTTCTGTGCCGAGTTTGTACGTGGCACCACAACATTATAAAATTAATGGCGTTGATCAATGAAGCATTTGGATTACAAATGGTCGTGTTCTTCGGATACGCCTTCATGATAATAGTTATGCAAGTTTTTCTGGCATGCCAAGTTTTCAAGAATGTAATAGAGTGGAATTTCTTGGTCTTCCACGTTTTATCAGTTGTAAGTTTCTCTTACACCGTGTACAAGGTTTGTAACTTTTGTGAATACACCGTGAGGGAGGTGAGTACAATGATATTGTTTTGAAAAATTTTTATACAATATTCGATCGAATTTATCTGGAATAAAGAGTTTTCTAATGGCCATATCAGAATTTTAAACTTTAATATAATAAAAACTATACTTTGTTCGTTTTTATTTAGCCACCCGGGGTGTCATGAAAGTTTGACACACTGTGTATAATACATGGATCAATAAGTTCCGAGACTAACAATGAAAACAATTTTTTTTTGTAAAATTTTTTTATTCATCAACATAATCACCTACTAGGGTGATACAATCGTTCCAACGCTTTTCCAATTGTTCAATACCATAATTTCAAGATCGGCAAAGAGCCAGTAGTCACTGGAGGCTAAATCTGCCGAGTATGGGCGGTGGGGAAGCAGATCAAAGCCCACTTCGTTCCATTTTGCCATTGTTTTTATCACTTTTATTTATCAATTTTTGTCACTTCACTCACATTTTCCGATGTAAAAGCTTCCACAGGTCTACCCGAGCGTTTCGCGTCATTTGTGTCGGTACAACCACGTTTAAACTCTGCAAACCACCGACAAATCGTTGCTTTTGATGGACAAGAGTCCGGGTAACATTTTTCAATCCATTGTTTCGCTTGCACGGTGTTTTTACCCATTAAAAACAATGTTTTATCAGAACACGAAACTCGGTTTTTTCCATTTTTTAAACAAACTACAAAACGACTTTACTCCAACCTCGATAACTCAGCTGTTTCTGGTCCGATCGACTTAAAATTTTCACACGGTGCAAGCAAAGGTTAGTACTCTAGAAAGACGTGGTTACTGGTTTACTACAAGCGCCATCTCTGGGTTAGTCTCGGGACTTATTGATCCATATAGTATTAAGAAGTTAGGTTGGGTTGTATTTTTGCTGTCAGATTAATACGCATTGTTGTCTTTTATTCTGTTTCATGGACTCTGCAATCTCTGTAAATATTCTAGGCGAAAAGATCAGGCTTACTTATCCACCAAATAGAAACAGAAGATTTCGATATGAGGGATGAAATAGAGATGTTTTCTTTACAAATAGCTAACGAAAGTATTGAATTCAGTGCTGCTGGATTTTTTCCTGTTGATTACAGCCTTCTATTCTCGGTAAGTCGATGAATTAACAGCTAGTCACAGGTGCGCATGTTCGGAAATGCTCACATGTTGAGCTAGAGCATGCCAAATTTGAGAAAAAACACAAAATCGCTTCAACTTCCACAAGAAATATATATATAATAAGAATTTGCGAATCGGGTTGATAGAACTGATGTAAAATCTCCTTCAATTGACAGTTCTTTCACTTTTGTTGGATTTTGTTCAATCAATTGACAGATTTCATTTTTATTTTAGATTATTGGAGGTATAACTACTTACATTATAATCTTGATTCAGTTGGATACGTCTGGAAACGATAATAAGGGAAATTCGACGGAAATTTCTACATTATCAGCCTTCACTACCCTACCGTACTACGAGATTACGACCGACTAAATATTTATCAGTTTCGTAGAATTTTCGCCTTTTCTATTGAGAATATTCAGCACCTCATGATTGTGTCTGATCCACTTTTCGAATTTTTTTCTATTTCAGGCACCAATGTATTCAAATTAGTTTTATAAAACGTGTGTTTTAAAACACACACACATTGTTGAATATGAGATTTTGAAAGAGAAATGTGGCTTGGAATAGTCATAAACCCATAAACCACACGAAACAGTTGTTTTTCTGGATTTAACGGTAATTCTTGAGACTCTTCGGGTGGTTCATCACTCCAGATTCGGGCATTTTGTTTGTTCACGGACCCATTAAGCCAAAAATGGGCCTCATCAGTGAACAAAACTTTTGTCGAAAAGAGTTGATCCTCTGTAAGCTTGTGAAGAGCCCAACGACTAAAACTTAAACGACTCGGTAGGTAGGCCGGCTTCAGTTCTAACTAACTGAATTTTGTAAGCTTTCAAAGAAACATCCTAACGTAAATTCCGCCAAGTCGTTGAATACGAAAGGCCAAGCTGTTAAGAACGGCGACGAATCGACACTTCAGGGTCATCACTCTCCCCCACCGCCGCTGTATTCTCTTCACTACGAGCTGGATGTTGTCTATTTGGTCGAGTATTATCTAATAAAGAATATTGAGTCTCAAACTTAGTGATGGTAGAGCGAATTATGCGTTCGGTAGGCCGATTATGAGGACCGTAAGTCGCTTTAAGTGCCCGATACACATTAATCGGAGACGCCCATTTTCGTAATAAAGCTGAATGATTTGAGACGCTGTGCCGTGCTAAGTCGTTCCATTATGAAATGTCAGACAGTGAACTTGTTACGTAAATTCCTATTTCCTACGTAAGCTTGGACATACTGACCGATGTTTTATGATGGATTATCCGAAAATTCGTGGACTCTGGACTACCCCTCCATAATTAATATCAATACTTATAACTAATAACACTACCTGCTGAATTATTAGTTATTTGTCAAGAGTGACAACATAATTGATTATTCAATACTCTGAAACCGGTTTGATTGCATGTCATCAAATTAAGAAACAAATGGAAAGACACATTCTACATATACCATCATGATGAAATGAACAAAAATCGCCAACATGAATAAAAACATATCCAAACAATTTTACTCTACCTTATTGTGGCCAATAAGATTGTATCAATTATTAGGATGCGCTCCATTTCACTTTTCCGTAAATGGAATCAAAAGATCTGTCTTCATGTACTTACTCAGTGCCATAGCAGAAATAATTTTCGCTTGTGTATTTGCGTGTGCTGTAGCTACCAGACGTTTGGAGGGGGATGAGGCTGACCTTGATATTCATGCCTTCTTAGATGTGATGATAGTGTGGGTATGTATGTTCATAATCTGGTTTGATGTTTTATCGACTGTCAACAAATGGTCAATTTTACTGCAAAGACTTTTGACGATTGACCATGGATTGATCGAATATAATGTCAAGTTTAAATATGAAATGGAAAAAAATAAATTGATGCTTTTGGTAGGTAAGTATCCTCATTTTAAAAAATGTGGCAATCATACTGTATAAGGGTCCTGAAACTGCATGATAACCCGGTATCAATCGAGAGGCAATGGTGTTATGAATAAAATTAAAAAAAAAAATTTGTGACAATATAAAACACATGGCAATGAATACTATCACACAAGATGACTGTATCGTTGGCATCATTCATTACCTCACCTTACTCCCAATTCATTAACTTGGGGGGCCTTCTGCCTCCAATATAAGTTTTCAATAATTCTCATATCTCTGTCATTGACTTAATCTCAGAAACTATCAGACATTGAAGAATAATACATATGGTTCAAAATATCTTGTAGCACCTACCTGATTATCTCACAAAGTCCCCATATTCCTCTAACTCCCTGTATAAAATTAAATTCAAACCCAAATAAAACAATATATAATTTTTCTATATTTTGTTGTAGGTCAACTATTACTACCGAATATTGTATCAATTTTGATGAACCCTAAATGTGACATTTTTGAATTGATCTCTATTTATATGGTTCCACATTTCACTATAATGGTCACTGGATATTTGTACTATGAAATGGTGAATCTAATCAAGGAAAGATTCACAGAACTGAACAACGTCCTAGAAACTTTAACACCAATTAATTCAAACCAAGTATTTTCAATCAGCAATAAGAAAGACGGGAGATCACTAGCACTTTTATGTCACATCTGTACCTGGCATCACAGTTTAGTCAAATCCATGTCAGTATTGAACAAGACATTCGGATTTCGACTGATCAGCGTTTTTATTTATTCTTTCATCGTGTTGGCTATGCATGTATTTCTTATTTGTAGATATTTCAAGAAAGAATTTAATGTAATCCACATAACAGAATATCTTTCCTTATTGATATGCTACAGCATTACCGTTTACAGAATCTGCAAACATTGTGAATACACTGTAAGGGAGGTGAGTAATGAAATGTTAATGTAGAGTGTGAAAAAAAAATTTAATGAGCTGGAATTCTAGCATTGACTTTCGGAATTGAGTCTGAATGAGAGTTAACATAAATTTGTTTTCGAGAATGACTTCAATTAAATTAGTTATTTTTCTCATATAGTAATTTGCATCTCAGGATTTTCTCCAGACGAAATTTTCGTACTAAAGCACATATAAAGAATTTTTTTAATTTCTAGGCTAAAAAAACAGGTGCCTTAATTCATGAAATCGATTCAGATGAGCAAGAAATAATTGATGAAATCGAAATGTTTTCCCTTCAAATAATCAATGAAGATATAGTATTTAATGCAGCTGGCTTTTTCCAGATTGATTTCAGTCTACTCTTTTCAGTATGTATTTTCCGGCTTACAGTTAGTATTAACGAGCTATCATTCAGTCCACATACAAGAAAATTATGTTCAATCATATTTTTTGTTGCAGATCATTGGTGCTGTAACAACCTACACAATTATACTTATTCAATTACAAATGGACCCCCCAGACGTCATATTTTCGACACAACATTCTACTGAATATATGATTATTGAAAATTCAACATCCCTTAATTAATATCAAGCAGGAAATCATATAAGAAAATTTATATTGTTTAACTCCATTGTTTTTGTATTGCACTGTTTCAGGTTTAGGAAATAGACTTAAGAACAAATGCTTTTCTAAATGTTTGTACAGATTCTTTCGAATGAAATTCTATTCTACAAGCAACATTCACATTACTATTGTAAAAATAGTGGAATAAAAATCTTGAAAAATTATTTACGATTACTTACCCACTGATCACCATCTAAGATTTTAATTTGGCTCTTAGCAGAGGATAAAGATCTTTTCATGAGGTAGCATCGAGCCTTATATTTAGCCACTTTGATTGAAAGTTCTTTCACAGAGGGATCAATAGCCTACAAATTACTCAGCTTCAATATTCAGTTTTTCATTGAAATGGATTTACTGAAATTCCAAACCTAATTGGAGGTTTGAAATTAGTTTGAAAACCATTTTATTCCATTCCTACCTTATTAGTTATATCTTTCGAATCACTTTGCATTTGAGGATCTATGAAATGATCTTTAACATATGCGAGAGCACTAAGTGCTTTATCGGGCATTTTGATGAGCAGCTGTAGTTCAGCTGCTAAAAAACAGACCTTCCTAGCCAATACATCATCTGAAAACAGTACAAATTACCTAACCCAAAAACCTTGTTTCGAATAATTACCCATAGGTTCAATGAATTTATAGAGTTTCTCTATTATTCTCAATGTGGCAGTATATTCCCGTTTGTGAAACAGTAAAACAGCTTTATTGTACAAGATAATGCATTGACTAACATCATCTAATTTTTCTAATTGTATGTTAAACTAAAAAAGAATAATTACAAATCGAATATAATAAAAACAACAAACATACTTGTTCACATAAAGAGGTCAAAGCTCTTTCAAAATGTTCCGTTTTTTTAAAATCAGTCTTGTAATACTCTACAACAGCTTTGTTGAGGAAAACCTTGAAGTCGAAAGTACGATATTCTAATTTGTGTATGTGTTGCAAGGCTGCATTGTAAGATTTCCTAAAATAATTGGATTCAGTGAAGATCAAGAGAACGATAACACTATCAATTACTTTTTGAACTCCTTATAGGCATTTGTAGCCAAAGTTTTTTCCTGCTCATTAGCACCTTTCATGTATTCATCCTCATCCTTCTCAGTCATTTTCAAATTGAGTTTATCAAATATTCAAATTTTACTCGACGTTTTCAGGTATGAGTTTATTAGAATGATGTTATCAAAAAAATAATCAACTATTCAATTTCTAATCAGGCGAAAAAAATTATTTGAATTTGAATTAAATCTCAAAGCAGCTATCAGCAATATACAAATATCAGGTGTTCTATGATCTGTGAATTGGAATTTTAGAACTACTAGTCAAAAGCTTCAATGCAGTTGCATCTACAACATAGAACTATAAACTCGTGAAATTTGATACGGTTTTTCAGATACGGATCTGACGAGTTTCACAATAATGCCGAAATAGGAGATTTTAGATAGGCGTTGCCAAGCCTATTTACATTTCCATATTAGCTTGGTATGGCGACAAAAAAAAATCAACGAGAATATTTTCGATATTTCTTGATTTCTTGTAAGTCACTTGTAAGCAACTTTTCAAGTAAGGGTATACTAAAAGCAAATACCTATCTCGAAAAATATTCGTCGTCTGATGGCCAGTACCACAAAAAATATTTTTTATTATATCCTGGTTATGATTCTCATGATGAAAAAGCAAAAAGACAGCTGGAACTAATTTCATGGGCGTTTTATTCTACATATTTGGGCGAAGCTCCAAAATAATTTCCAGTTCCGTCCAGCCCGGTATGGAAAAGAGGCAACAAGCAGAAAGCATGCCAAAATCCAGTTAAAAACTCTCACCATCTTCAAGTACACCATCTATGGTCTATGCCATAGTTCTAAAATTCCGAAGTTCCGAAATCCTTTAACTCTAATCAATGAGCGATTTGGACTAGGTTAGAAATTTGTGTTGATTTTTGGAGTTTGGATTATATTTTTACTTTAATCATTTTCAGTGGAGATGGTGATGTTTAGTTTAAGCATCTTACAAATAAATTATTGACTCCACATTTCAGAATAATTCATAAACGGGTGTAATACAATACTAATCCAATATACTTGTTAAAATAGTCTAGTGGGAGACATAACAATTGAATTGTTACATGAATTATTTTTACTAGTAGATTCAATTTTATTTTCAATGAATTATAGAACTATCAGAACACTGTAAATAACTTAAAATCGAAGATATGGCGTTTATTGCGAAGACAGCTAGAAAAATTCGTAACAATTGGAAGAAATCAACCTTTGCAGCCTTGGTCCTTACATATGGTTATAATTGGTCAAAAGAATATGTTCAGTGAGTCTATATACATTTTTTCTGAAGGAGACTGATTATAATGATTTGTAGAACTCAAGAACTGATGAGAGAGTACTGTTTAAAAGCATCTCAGTTTGGGCAACAGCATGTATCCGGAAATGGAAGACCCAAGACTGTGACTGTAATACTTAATCCAAGTGCAAATAAAAGAAGCGCTGCTGATGAATTTGAAAAATATTGCGCCCCAATTTTCCACTTGGCTGGCTTTTTAGTGGATATTTTAAAAACTGAATCAGAAGGTCATGCGTTGAAATTGGTTCAAGAATTAAATAATACTGATGCTGTTATCGTAGCAGGAGGAGATGGTACATTATGTGAAGTAATAACAGGACTCCTCAGAAGAACAGAAGAATCTAATTCTGGTCTTGTTCCTATAGGTGGGATATATTGAAATTCTTTATACTTTACACCAAAGTAGTGTTCTTTTATAGGTATATTACCTCTGGGTAGAAATAATAACCTTGCTAAATCTCTATTCCCAAATGGTCATAAACTGCAGAAAGTAAAATCACTAGTTGATGCATCAATAGCTGTTGTTGAAGAATCTACAAAACCTATTGATGTAATGAAAGTTGAAATAACTGAAAATGATACTGAAGCTGACTCAAAACCAATTTATGCTTTATCTAACTTGAAATGGGGTGCATATAGAGATGCTGAAGTATCAAAGGACAAATATTGGTATTATGGATCTTTAAGAAGATATGTAACTTATGTTTTTAATGGGTAAGGCATAAAATGTTTATTGTTTTAGCAATATTTTGAAATTAAATCATGTGCTTCAGAATAGTGATGATAATACAATGATTTTTTATGTTGTAAATGTTTCAGTCTTAAGGACAGCGTAACCTGGAAAATCAATGCCGATCTGGCTTATTCTCCTCCTTGTGAAGGTTGTTCAAATTGTTTGATAAGGAAACAAACTAACAATAAAAAATGGTTTCAAAGGTAAAAGGTTTATATGCTTTGAAAAATAGAGTTGTCATGTATATTTTTTTAAGGTTTTCGAAGGATCATATTCAGGACAACAAATATGCCAGAATATTGAATCCTGCTTGTTCTACAAGACATGAAAAACATGTTGAAACTTCTGATTTTGTTGTTTCTACTTCTAACTTGTCCTCTGGTACTGATGCCCCTTCCAAATTACATATAAGTATAGGACCCAAAACATTGAACTATTTTGACTTTGTGACTCAGGGTTGGAGTTCAGAAAATGGTAAACGAAGAAAGTTTGAAGAAGAACTGGATGCCAGAGTGATGACGATTCAACCAAAGGAGAAATGGAGTGAAGAAAAAGGACTTTGGTTTTCTATAGATAACGATGAATTTGAAGTGAAACCAATTAAAATCACTTTGATTCCAAAGCTAATAACTATGTTTTGTAAAAAAGAAAATGTTTAATTAAAGTTTTTTATTTGAAATAAATACCAAACCAATTTTTATCCTTGCGTGAATATAACGCCTATTGCAGTCGCTTACCAAAGCATGCCAATGTCTTATCATTGGCTAATGTGATTTGAGCCTATGTCGTATTTTGAAGAAAACAAACCTAGGATTGAATGAGGAAACAAGACAACAGTAACTAAAATTCTATCAGATGCTGGCTTCTGCAGTGGACATTTTGGCAGATGCTTGATTTCTGCATATTGACTCAAGGGGGTGATATTGCTCGCGTAGTTTTAAGAATATTTTGAAGTAATGAATTTTTTTTTCATACTTCGACTGTTTCTCCAATTTGAAAAACGTGAGTTCTTTCGTCTTAATTCTAAATGATCTCATTTTTCATTCGAAAGTAAAGAAGCATATGTATTCTGCTCTTCCAACCACGCTGCTTCAACCAAGTTTATTTGATTCTCATATAGGGCGTGTCATCTCAAACAATGTATATTTCGAATCAAATGTGGTAGTAGAAGTTTCTCAAGATCTAACAAGTCACAATATTTCTCTATGAAATCAAAATTTTAAATCATTACACATCTTTATATTTAAGACTGACTAGCACGCAGGGACAAAAGGATTAAAGAAGCACTAAAAGCTGGCTGCCGTGAGTGCCGTGCGCCCGCAAAAGGAATGAAATACTGAATTACATCACGGATTATGCCGCCCTCCAATTGATGAGCAATAAAAATGTCGCAGAAAATGACAGGATCAAAGAGACTGCATGGAATATTTGAGAACCACCGGGACTCTGAATACCTCGAAGCTACATCAGGATATAAAACATCTGTGGGCTAGACGCGGGATATAGTTGATTGAAGAACGTTTCAGACAACACATGTTAGATAGTACTGAATATATATTCTGTATTCTGGATTATTGTTTTTAAGTGGTGTAAATAAATTAGTTGAATTAGGACTTGTTGTTTTTACAATATTGTTTGGGATAAACGTTACAATATGTTGTTGAAGCCTAGGCTCTTAAAATAAAATGATGCAATGCAGGCATTGAAGGATTTCCTGGATATCAATAACCTTGATGTATTCTAGGATGGATATTTTGCCCAATAACGAATTCTCCTTCGGAAATCAAAGAGTATAGCGGCCGGACATTTCAGTAGGTCCATCATTCGATTTGACTATTCTAGAACCATCAGAGTTATGAGAGGGAGCGCATATGCGCTTAATTAATACGCAAACTCCAAATGGTTCTGGAACACTCAGAACGTGGAACCGGAATGGACTTAGTTAGGAATTCTCCGTTTTTGTCTATAACTTAATATTCCCGATCTTAGAAATTAAATTAATAGGTAATATGCAAAGTCAAAAACAGGTATAAAATTTTATTCTACATTATAAGAATGCACAACATTAAATAAAATTTAATCATTAAAATGCTATGAAAAGTAACTGCTATAAAACTACATTTCTATAAGATAAGAATATAAATAGAAGTTTAATAAAAAATGTGGTAAGTCTATATTTATGAATGAATGAAAGAGTACTATCATCGTGTTCGATGGGGACAATGGAGATTAGGCACTTTAAGGGACAGAACTGATTTTTCAGAAGCACTACAATAAATATCTTCATCGATTTCATTTAATATTTAATAGTGCTTTCCAGAGTACGAAAATTTCCACTTGATAATATATAATCTATCCTATATATTTAAGTTCTTCTGATGATTATGACATGAACGATGACTACTAACAAGAAAATGGTTTTAAATAAAACGTATGGGAAGTGCAAAAAAGAGCTGATTCTTGATTTTGTCAACTTATAAGAATAGATGTTACAATGTAACAATCCATGTTAAAAGAAATAAGAAACCAGCTCCTTCAATACTGCCGAATACAGGGATGATCTAACATTACTGAGTGATTACAGGAAGTTGAATTCAACGAGATTAAGCTTCTCCATTCGTGTGATTTCCGTTTGTTATGTGGTTCGAATTTCCATTTGTGAATGCAAAGCCATTTTGTGGGGATTTGGTTGGTGTCACTGCCGGGCTCACTAGTGTGTATTCTTCTCCAGTTACGGGGTTCCTCTCTGAAAAAAAATTCATACATTAATTTCTCTTGTCAACAAGTGAATGAAGTAAAACAGAAAAATATATTTATATATATGACCATTTCATTTTTTCTCGATGGATCAAACTGTGATATCTTGAAAGTGTTCGTGTGGTAGTTATATTAAAAATTATGATGTTCATATTCTTCACCACAAGCAAATGATGGGTAGTTAAAGAGTATAAAAAAGTGTTACAGTGAAAAGATAAAAAAAAAGCAAATGATGGGTAGTTGAAGAGTAAGTTAAACAGTTAAAAGCTTGTTTAAAAAAATTTCACCTTTATGCACTCTTGGGCTAGTGTTTCTTCTGTTTGGTGTCGAATCCCAAGTATCAACTCCATCACCAGTAACGGGGTTGCGGTTTTTCACATCTGCAAGCAAAAAACCAAAGTTAAAGCTGACTAGCAATATGTGACAATCCACTACTTGACTTTATAAATGGATGAGCTTGAGGTCAGAAGAATAATCTTACTTAGTCTTCAATTTTGGTATCAAAAAAGAATTAATATATTTTTCGAAATGGTACCGATGATAGGTCTAGATTTTCCCTGCTTTTAGCTCGACAGCTTATGTTATTATAATGTTTAGTATGGTCAGGTTTTTGACTGTTTTGAAACCGCCTGGAGTTTGCGCATTTGATATAAACCGAAAAGGAAATATTTAATCCAGAAACTGGCGGTTCAGGAACAATCAAAACGTGAAAACCGAATAAACCAATATAAGACGAAATAATTTTGTGACCATTTCACTCTAGGCCAACTGTTGGTTGGCATTTCAAATGTATGCTTGATATCAGATTTTCAATCTTCTGTTTACTCTGCAAAATAGCGCTCCGTTTTAGCGATGATCTCCTGGTTTGACCTGAACCGCTTTTCGCCGAGCCATTTTTTCATGTTTGGAAACAAAATAATTAAGAGGGCTTAAGTCAGCTTTTCTCGGGGGCCAGTTGATATTTCCCAGCCGAAACTCCATTACATTATTAGAGGTTTGGCGAATGGCCCTAATTGTCCGAAATAATGTTTTAGAGATGAAAATTAAATGAAATTCCTCAATACGATGATAAGTCACTCTGAACGGGTTGTTACTGACTTCAAAATACTTCTTCGAACATGTATTCATTGAAAGAATTTCGATTTTTTCCTTGAAAAACAAATTAGGATGGAAAAAAACCGAATTGTTATCGTATTACACAGAATTTCGAGGACGTCATATTTTCTGGAAATTTGAAACAATTTTGTTCCATAAAATTGAATTATCATAAGTCAGATATTCTTATCTCTGATATGGAAAATATTTGGGCAATGTGTTACATGGAAAAAACTATTGAATTTCAATTAGGGAAAAAAAAGTAGAACAATTATGGGTCTAATCAAGCAATTCGACATTGAAATGTTTCGACTAGAGAATTCAGTGCTATCGCAAAAAATTCTCTGGTTCTATATGATATATGCAATGCGAGAGTTGCTCTCTATATTTTTGGCCTTACACTGAAAACACCAAAAATTTTCATAAAAATTTTTCACGCACAAACTTAGCTATATGTGCTCTCAAACTATAGAAAAATTTAACGGCTTAAGTATATAGTTGGGTACGAAAAAGGACAATTAAATCCCTTTAAATTACTTTCCGAAAAACTAAATAGTTCCAAAAATGGCTTTTGAACTGTTTCGTCAGGCGAGAAAATCTATAACCTCGTAGTTTATCTTTGATTTTTGGGCTCAAAAAGTAATCGCTGGGTGCCAGATCGGACTATATGGTGGAGCCATCAATCCAATTATTTGTTCGAGTTTCAAGTGCTACAGTAACATCATGACAGGTTTTCGCGAAAAAACATGGCATGATTTGCTTCGCAGTTCTTCAAGTTCGCATTACTTTTGCTAGATTTTCTTGGAATTGAAAGATCCAAGCACTCCATTGACCTTTTTCTGGCCATATATCCATGATTCGTCACCTTTAACGATGCTATAATAGTATATTCTAATACAAGTTGCAGAATGGGCACTTATTCTAACACGAATGCGAAACGCATGAGTGTTGGAATTGCCTTTTGCAATGAGTATTTTACGATATTTTCTCTATTTCAGTCAAGAATTGTGAGAAATTCATTGGAATTCAATGAAAAATTCAGATTATACCTCCTAGTGCCTTTTGTATTTTATTTTCGCAGTTGGTGTGACTGATATGAAAATTGACAGATTATAGAATTTGAATGGTCCGTTCAAATCTCTACATGGTTTAAAATTGACAATTGACATGCAATGGACGCGTGTTGACATTCGAAAGGATAGGATGTCAGTGATGTCAACCACAAAACGAAAAATATAACTAAAAACAATGCTGTAATGAGTTCATTACAGCACTGTTTTTAGTACTGTAATGAACTCATTACGACACTGAAATAGAGAAAAGGCATTTGAAGCACGTCTGTGAATTTCTCAAGCATCTGGTGGCTTCATCGACATAAGTTCGTTTTTCAGCGTTAATCCACGGATGTGGATCCATCGCGTACGTAGTTTTCGCACACCTAAATTATCACGAAAGGAAGATATGATTTTCATACCAATATTCAGTCATTTCGAGATTTGGTAGTTGTCTTCAATTGTATTAACCTGACTCGCGCAAAATAATAACTGTAGCGGCACTCCGTCACTGGCAGGGGAGTGTGTAGGGATCTCTTGGCGACACTCTATATAGCCACGCATAGCTTAATTCACAGCGCTTCAGTGGCCTAGAGGTTAGCGCCCAAGTTTCACACCGACTAGGCGCCGGGTTCGACTCCCGGCGGCTCCCTCAAACTTCTAACCCCTGCGTCTATGGCATGGCGCACATAAGCCATACTACATACTACCTACATAACTAACAAAATATACAAACCTTGTTTCGTAAGGGAAGCTCTTCGTGGAGGTGTTTTTGAGTTTTCTTGTCCAAATAGTCTGGTGAAGGAGTCTGAGCCACGTGAACCGCGCCTAGGAGATGAGGTACCATTCATTGAACCATTTTGTTTAGGCGTTGGTGGAGTACATAGGACTTGGAAGATCTCGCTGGATGGGTTACGAACTCTGTAAGGAAATAAATATTAAATTTGAAGAATCATAAATTTCCTTACGATATTCGTGAGAATATCAGCAGTAGGACATTGGGAAATTGAAAATGAAAATAAATTTTTACAACAATCAAATGGATTTTGATTTGAGAACAGCCGAGTTTAATTTCTTATTTTTAAGAGAACGCAATCTCAAGTGAACTTGAGCGATGCGAAGTTATTGGAATAAACATATTCACCAAATATGGAAGGATTTTCATATTTTTGCGTTTTATTTTGAACTAGTGCAAAATCCCTTGTCACCACGGGCGCAAGTAAGGAAGCGCGCGGTCGTTATAAGCAAATGCCCCCCTATAAGCAGTCGTTCAAGTCATTTTGTGTCTAGCTTTCATCGAGTGAAGACGTGTTTAAAAAAATACCCAAAAAACTTTCTGACGCCCAACTGAAACGCCAACAGCGGCGATTTCAAAACAGCCTTCTGAAAAAGAAGCAAAAAGAAGAAGATCAGAGGCAATTGGAGCAACTGCAAAGTAGAAAACGTGGAACGCGCGAAAAAGAAAAGGGAACGTCTGGAAAATCAGATGAAAGCTCGTCAAAACACGTTTTTCCTCTTTGACAGTCAGAGCTGAAATTGCAGAAGCATGGGCGGAAGTCAATTCTGATTCGTTGAGCGGTGGCGCCATCTACAGCGAAAACATGCCAAACACCCTTAATTTTTAAGTTTTTTGTGTTTGTTAGAGAAATTATAGATTTTTATTATAATTATTAAACGTTATCAAGATTGACAATTACTTTTAAAATGAAACTTTTTCAAAATCGCAGTTTCCATCTTATATTTTCAAGCACGTATAAAATATAAATTGTTATAAAATTATTCAAATGCTCATTTTCTGACCAACTCAGGTAGTACTCTTGAACCTTTTTCAACTCGCCCTAACCGTTCAACTTTCACTTAAGGTAATTTTATTCAAATAACAAAATTTGAAATTTTTAACTATTTCACAAATCACAAATTATTTTATTCACAAAAATTCACTTCACCCTTTTAAATTGAAAGCCTACATAAAACAACTGAAATAAAGTGTTTTTCCTCTTCTAGCAATGTTACCATATGATTTATAAGTCACATGTTATAATTTAAATACAAATAAAGTTAATTAAATTTACAAAAGTTTTTAATGAGTTATATGACGGTAATGGTGACTTGGAGTGCAAGAAGAAGAAATTAAAGCCCATATCAGTGAAAATTTGTTGAGCGGTGGCGCCATCTACAGCGAAAACATGCCAAAGATCCTTAATTTTAAAGTTTTTTGCGTTTTTAGAGAACTTATATATGTTTGGCACTTGTTATTATTTTTCTGCATCAGTTTAGATGCCTACCGTTAATTTAAAAAAAATTTGATGCAAATCGGTTGATTGGTTTAGGCGCTAGAGCTTACTATGCATCATATTATTATAATAGATTTCCGTATACCATTTTTGTCAGAAAGTATATAAACATTTTTATTCCTTTCACTACAGACACGACATAAACATTTTCATTTAATTTGAAGACACGTCCAAATTTTGAGTTTTGAGTTTTATTTTTATTTTTCCATCTATGAATTCAGAATAAAATATAATTCGAATTTTTTTATTATAATATCTAGAGAAAATAGTAATTTTTCAATAATTTGTTATCATAAAATAGATAATTTCCAAACTAGTTTATTATATTTTCATCCTACAGTTATTGTACAGAAATTTCGATCAAATTTAATGTAAAATAAAATTTTTTAGTTATACCTACGAGTAAAAATGATAAAAAGTAGATAAAATTATTGAAACATCCTTTGATAGTGTTTTGAGCCTATCCGCCTTTGAAGGTTAACAAAAATACCAAGTATACCGGTATGAAGTGATGAAAAATGGATTTATATTAAGAATCCTAAACGGAAAAAGTCATAGGTTAATCCGGGACGACCATCAACATCGACTGCAAAACCAGATCTATTCGGCAAGAAGACAATGTTGTGTGTTAGGTGGGACCAGAAAGTTTTGGTGTACCACGAGCTCCTAAAACCTGGTGAAACCGTTAATACTGAACGCTAACGACAACAAATGATCAATTTAAACCTTGCATTGATCGAGAAACGACCAGAATGGGCCAGAAGACACGGCAAAGTAATTTTGCTCCATGACAATGCACACAAAGCAAAACCGGTTCAGGATACAATCAAAACACTTGGCTGGAAGCTGCTATCCCACCCGCCAAATTCACCAGACTTGGCTCCTTCCGAATATCATTTCATTTAATCGATCAGATACGAATTGGGTGAGCAGCACTTTGATTCCTAGGAGGAAGTCGAAAATTGATTGCCAGAAAGATGGTCAAAATGTGTAAAAACAATGACCAATACTTTGACTGAAATGTGTTTTACTTACCCATTAATAATTAATGTTTTATTTTCACAAATAAACGCTCATTTCATACCTGTATACCTGATAGGCTGATTAAGTTCAATTTGTCTAATTTGATTCAATTTTATTTATGATTTGATAGTTAGATAAGTTTTTCAACCTTATTCAGAAGCTATGAAAACTCCTTCTTGTATTCCTAAATTGAAGTTAAATATTTGAGTATCTTACTAAAAACCAAAATTCGAAATTTTAAGCCTTCTTTGAGTAAATTCAAGAAGCTACGTTATTTTATTCAACTGAAACAATGCTCAAGACAATCAATCATGTCGATGAATAACGATTGTAAATAACTACTACGAAAAAAACCCTTACAGGCAAAAATCATTGAAAATACACACAACCAAATTAAAACTCGAAAAATAAGAAATATCTCGGAATACTTTGAGTGTTCTCGGATACTCCTAGGTGCGAGGAATCTAAAAAAAATTGTTGACGTCACTAATCGAACCATAGAATGTATATAAAATAGCACAGATACCCTGAGATTCTCCCTTATATCTAATTTGCTTCTGATATGATTATAATCAGAATCAGATTTTAAAATTGCCGATGGAAGAGAAGTTGATACTATAATAAATCGAAACACCCGTGAGAATCTTGCAAATAATTTAATTTCTCTTGTTTCATTGAGAAAGGCGTATAAACGTCTCTGATCGTAATTTCGAACGATTATATATCATGAGGATGAAGGCTGTTTTATAGGTTTAATTATCCCGAAGATAATGGATTTCTTAATCGACGCCTTCGATTTTATTATCTTGAAGTAAATTCGATCAAGTCGAAAAAGTCGCAGGATATATTGGGTGTGATAATTAATTCAGCAATTATCGGTAAATTGTTATTACGAAATGGTGGAGATTCGAGACAAATTATTACAGAACATAATTATTGTTGAAGGTTACATCGGAATTAGGGTTTCTCTTAGTTCTTGGAAATTTTTTTTGAGATGATGAGCCAAAAAGAATTCCCCAAAAAAATTTGGTGGCCAAGATGATGTACATATTTCGATGTTTTAGCACTACAACTTTTAGACCAGAGGAGATAGACAAAATCTGACACCGCGCTGGTTCTAGTAGAACAGCATGCTCCCGCTTTGCCCAAATGTCTGTAATTTTCGAATACCGAGACGAAAATGATCTCAATCGATTGCGTTTGGTTTTCTGATGTCAAACTTAAGTGCTTCCGGCCAACTCCAATAGAATCAACGCTTGTGAAACCAGCATATTCTCTTATATTGCGAAACATAATCTTGCATAATTTTTTATCTCGACTTGCTCCATTACCGTCCAGAAAGACGTGTCATCATGATCATCATCCCCTCGTCCATCTGAAAACAATAAACCGACAAATGGGTAAGTGCAGTCTGTGGTTCCGCTTCAGGTGGGTTGAAGAAAGAACGGCAACTTCCTAAGCTCTTGATGGGTAGGGCTGCCGGCGGCATGCGTCGGCGAGCTGGTAGAAAAGAGAGGATATGGATATTTATTTCAGGTTTCCTGTCTACCACAACTTCGGTTTTTAATTCCTCCTTCTTCCTGAGAACGATTCGATGAGTCATGGCGGATTTTCTTGCACGTAACGCTGTGGCTTCGTGTCGATCTTGACTTCCACCGATGGTTGGAAACCTCTAAAGAAATGGCAACTTATAAGTGGAGTTTGGTGTCATTTTACGACTAGGAAACTACTTAAATACAGCCGCTACCATTATAGACAGTTCAAAATACAAAGTATATGAGAAAAGGTTAATGTCATAAGACTAAGATAACTGAACATTTCAAAGCGGGCTAATTGAAACAATGTCAAGAGAATTGGCTGGACAACGTCGAAAAAAAAGATGAAATTTTCAGGAACTGTTATTTGAACCATGTTTTAGATTTTACTACCCTAATATGCAAGAGAAAAAAGTTACAGGTTGTTCCTAAATAGATATCGAATTTGGATTCGAATTTGTATCGGTAACCTCTTTATTTCAACTAATCGGCCATCGGTTTTCTCTCCAGTGATAAATAAATAATTCCTTATGAACCATATGCAAAAACTTACCATGTTTTACATTCTTTTTTTTTAATGATAGATATCATTAATTACATCTGCCAAATTCCTCTTTATTCAGTAGCATCTTAGTCTTAAGATTCCATCTTATCCTAAAAGTGTTTTATCGAGATTCAAGTAACTGCAGTCAACTTGACAAATGCGAAAGCATTGAGATATCAATATCGCATAATACCGATGAGATATATCTTCTCTTGACCAACACAAGAAACTCAAGATAAGCCACCTACGTGATCAATAAATATGAAGTTAACCGTACTATTTTCATCAAGTTCAGTTTTTATTCAATCCACCCTCCTATAATGAATTCTCAAGACGGACAATACATTCATTCATTACATCGGTGAACGTACACAAAAAGTAACAAAGGAGGGTTTTGATCTTCCCACATATAGTGCACATAAATCAAGTTTTATCCTCTTCTTAGAAAGCTCATAACGGTGGAATAGCTGAAAACGGGCGTGTACGGATCCACAAAGAGATATCTACGATAATTTTTCACGATGAAAAGTCGGTAAAGCCCCTTTGTCATCGGTTTAAATACTGAATGATTCTTAAATCATTTTCATTTCTCTTGAAGACTATATTATTTCCATATTTCATATCGCGTATGATGGCTGAGTCGATAAAAGTGCATATTTCGTTCGAAAAAGTGAGCACGTAAAATTAAAACACGTATGGCGTGAATTTATGGAGGAATTCTTCGATCTAAATCAAAAACAACGAAAATAAACTTATTCTAATGGGCGACCGTATCCAGGTGGAATTAAGGTCACAAATTTATTTCATTCCATTTCTATTCGAACACGTTTTTCGCTGATAGGACGTGAGTAAAAAACTTTAGAGAAGCATTGACGTGAGGTCAAGAGCCAATATTTTTATATTCGTAATGAAATGTTTCATCAGGAACAAAATTAATACACAGGGTATTCCATTGCAAATTCGGAATTGACATTAGTCATATGAAAACAAATAGACAATCTACTGCAGTTACCATCTTCCAAATTTCATTTTGACTTCTCTAAGAATTCCAGAGATATTTACTTGGTTCTACAAATTTGCCTTTCATTGTATAACAATTTTTTTTTCAATATTGACAGCCATAACTTGGTCATTAGGTTTGGAAACTTATAATATACTAGCTGACCCGACAGACTTCGTCCTGTCTAAAAGATTTGTAATGTGGCAGTTTTTGTGCCTACGTATTTTAAAAAATTCTCCTGAACAGAACTGTCACCCTGGTGATAGGGCGTTGTGAATAAAAAATAATTAAATAAAACATATAAAAGGATTTAAAAATAAGTAATCGCTTTATTGTTAATCATGTGAATCATAATTATTATTATTATCATTCTAGTGCTTTGTGGTATACGATGTTTTTGTTTGATTACCTGGCGCATAGATAAACAAATCTGATGGTTTTCCAACACGGGAACTGCAACATACAATTGACCATGTGAGAAACATGGATTTTCTAGATTAATACCACAAATACTTAATGATTGCCCCTAGGACTTGTTTATAGTCATAGCAAAAGCAAGCCGCACTGGAAACTGTAGTTGTTTAAACTCAAATGGCACATCAGTCGGAATCATTGGGATGCGGGGTATGAGAACATCTTCTCCTTTATACTTTCCTTTGAGTATAGTTGCTTCTATCACATTGTTTAGTAATTTTTTTATCGCTAACCGTATACCGTTGCAAAGACGTGGTTGGTTGATATTTCGCAACATTATAACCACCGATCCAACCTTTAATGGAAGATTGTGAGGTGGCAATCCTGGCAAATCCAGCGAGTTTAAAAATTCCGGTGGATAGTTGACTACATCATCTTGATTAGTAGCCGAATCAACTGATTTATATATACTCAATTCGCCTGTAATTTGTTCTTGAATTTTGAAATTTAATTCATTTACATCTATGTTTTTTGCAACCAGTATAGCTCGTTCGCTCAACCAATCATGTTTTCTGTAATTTTGAGAAACATCTGGAAACACCTTCTGAATAAGTTCATCTTTTGATCGAGTTAACTGACAAAATCTTTGAGGAAAGTTAATGCAGCCAGTCAACATGTCTATAGGAAATTTGCCATTACCAATGTCAATGAGTTGTTTAGAGAATATGTTTCCAGATTGGTCATTTTGCAACTCGACACGCATATTCTTGCTTAAATGAAGTACTTTGACATGTTTCCACAAATTGGAGGACTTTAGACATGCATTGAGTTCATCAGCTGGCGTTGATCGTGGAATCACTGGCAATGTTTGACGAAAATCTCCTGCTAATAAAATCATTGCACCACCAAATCGGTTATTATTGCTCCGTAGATCTTTTAAGGTTTTGTCTAAAGCCTCCAAAGATTTTTTATGTGCCATCGTGCATTCATCCCAAACAATCAATTTACATTGCTGCAAAACCTTTGCCATTGCAGAGTTCTTCGAAACGTTGCAGGTTGGAGTTTCATTGCTTTGCATATTTAATGGCAATTTTAGTGCTGAATGGGCTGTTCGACCACCTTCAAGCAAAGTTGCTGCGATTCCCGACGAAGCGAGTGCAAGTGTAATTTTATTTTGTGAGCGAATTGTTGAATAGATGAAATCAAAAAAGTTTTTCCTGAACCACCAGGTGCATCTAAGAAGTAAATCCCTCCAGTTTCATCATTTGTTACTTTCATAAGAGTTTCAAATACATACTTCTGTTGTTCATTTAACAGTGGAAGATTTGTTTGAATTAATTCTTTCAATGCGTTGAGATCATACAGTTTTTCTCGATGCAACTCGTGGTTAAAAGCGTCATGCATTGCTCCAACGCACACACGCACATTGTTTTGATAGATATGATCTTTGACGTTAGGAACACACCTACATTGCTTAGACAACAGTGAGTGCTTGTAATTTAATATGAACTTTATGTTTATGTTTATACTGGTTTACCTAGGTATACATATATCAATGTACACCCCCCAGAAGCTAATTAAAGCTTGTGCGAGTTAGGTTAACCAGTGTGTGTTCTGTGTAGGCTTTGTTACTCCACCTTAGGCACAGCACTGTTAATTTTAGACCCAACAGTGAATGGTGGCCGCATACCGAAAGCTAGAAAATTTCTGTCCTGGCCTCGGACTTGAACCTACGACACGACGGGGTTTCACGTCAAAGGTCAAGGCTTTATTCCACTAAGCTATGCGACACGCATAGCAATAAAGCTCAAATTGACTACGTTTTAGTTACAAATCATTTGTATGGGAAAAAGAAAAGGGCTATTTTTAGGGTATTTCCAGCAATAATTCTAATTTTTCTCGCCGTAAAAACCATCCTTGAACTTCAACGAACATTTTAAAAAAAGATTTGGCCAAATTGGTCCAGGCGTTGTTGAGTTATGCGCTTACCAACACATTTTGCGATCCATTTTTATATTATAGATTTTATGGAAATCAATTGTTGAAGTTCAAAACTAATTTTGAAAGATTTTTTATTACAGGATCTCTCTCTAAAATCTGTTAACGGTTTCAAGAACCGAATTAGGCCCTGTAAATTGTTCTAAAGGTCTTATTTGACGTTCACCATGTATCACCCGGTATACTTCATACTTTCACCCTAGTCTTCGTCGATTGTTGAATCGAATTGACATTATCTAGTTTGTGAATCATAATCCAACAGTCGATCATCTTCAAACTGAGTGGATTACCGTTATTTTCAACTTTCCTCAAGTAGGAACGACCCATCTGAAATTTTTCATCCGATTTGAAACGATACAGATGAAAGAAAGTATAATACCTCATGATTTGTCAGTGATTCTTCCCTATCTCCATCTGAATCGTCGTAATGAACATCATTTAGGATAGTTAAGATTTTATCGTTTGAAAAATTAACGTTCATATTTCATCGCTCTGGAATATACAAAACTCGAAGTCTGAATACACAAAGATTAATGATCTCCTTGCTCAGGCAACCTACTTCTAAAAGAAGCATTTCATGTTTATCTACTTCATGGGCAGAGTACTCTTGTTGTGCAGTTTTCAACAGATTCAGCTGATAGGTTCTTGAAATCTGTGGATAAATTTACCTTTCTCTCGGTGCGAGCCTATTTGTTAAAATATGAGTATATTATTTAATTGAACAAGTCTATTCTTGAAAGTGTAAATAAACCTAAAATATCTAAAATTGAGAATTATACAGGGATCTCAAGTTCGAGTGCCTATTAGACGTTTCTGGAGAACTAGACATATTTGAAATTTGAAAACTGGGTTTATAATATTGTTCGAAGTTCTCTACAGAACTTCCGGTTATACAGGGAGTGAAAATAAATTCGACGAAAACATTTTTTTTTCAAGTTTTCTATTCCTGGTATGATCGAGTATTCAATAGTGAATAAATTTCTCAAAAAACCATTGTATTAAATTGAATAGTTTTCAAATTATCTAAAAAAAAACTGGAAAAAAGGTCAAATAATGGGTGGCCCATTTAAAAATTGGAATTTAATTTTGCTATAAAAAAAAAACTGCTCAATATTTTCCAATGGTTGAACATTCATTTAAAAGGTTGGTTCATGACATTTATTTATGAAAAATAATTTCGGTCAAATGACCACCACGGCTGACTTGGCAGTAGCCTATTCGTTCGATAGTGAATACAATTCTGTTGAAACCATTGTATCAAATCGAATAGTATTCAAATTATCTAAAAAAAACCTTGAAAAAAATCAAATATGTTCAGTCAGTAATATGTTAATTATTCTTATTTTAAATGTCCTGAGCGTAAACCGTTTTTACAACATCAAAGAGGAAGAATGTGAAAAGGTCATGCATCTTTTGGATTTCAAAAATATCATCACAGGGTGTTTCAAATTTTGTGTTGAAAATTGTGATCTTAAATTGGCCATAACTTCTGTTTTTCAAATTAGAACCCTATTTTGTTATAATTGTGTTTGATTCTGCGGTCAAAAATAATGATAGTTTTCTCACATGACTATGCTCCTAAATTCAGTTATTTGAGATTTTCTGGATTTATGGTGTAAGTAGAGTCAAATTCTTCGAATCTGATTCATAAGGATATTCTGTGAGCATAGAAGATAAATCATCCCATTTATAATTCACAAGTGTCAGACAGGTCTTATTGTTATTCGCTATGAAATTTTTTGATTTCACAAAATGAATCGTTGCTATTCTAATAATGAGATTTTGGATTTATTTCTTATTATTGTATTTTTTCAATTGAATACGCAATACACATTCAAATGCACTTAATGATATTGTTTATTTCAAATCCATGGTGGATGACACAAAATGTTGAGTATCCAATGAGAAGTATCACCATTTTTTTTTACAATTTTTGAAAATATGCTTCAAACTTTCCAAATTTTGGAATGTAAGAGCCCCTAAAGAATACAAAAAAATGGCAGTTGATGAAATTAGTATTTCGACTTATTTCGAAGTGAAACACATTAAATAGATTCGCTACTTCAGTACACCGAATTATGATTATAAATAAATTATGATAATAAAAATACGTTTCAAAACACAAATTAACAATATAAATGATCAGGTAAGAGTTTCAATTTGGCAACCATTTTGTTCCACACTTTCGAATACGTCTTGAAACACCTCAGTTAGTCGCTTGCTCAATTTCCTCCCCCTTTAGTGAGTGGAAAGCATCCTCCACACGCAGTTTCAAATCTTCTTTGCTTTCAATAGGAGATTTATATATGTTTTTTTATTCTAACCCATAAATAAGAATCTAAGGGAATAATATCGGGAGATCGTGGGGGCCAAAACAGTGAAGAACGGCGTCCGATCCACCGATTACCAAACATTGCATTCAGTTCTTCAGACACCTCGTGCGAACTATGTGCCGGAGCCCCATCCAATTGATAATATGCGGTAGTCGACATACTCAACGGCAGTTTATCCAAAAACTCAGAAACGTAATTTCTCAGGATTTCCAAAAATTTTTCTGTATTTAAATTTTCTTCATAAATGTAGTACCGCACTTTATTGTTCATCAAAAGAGCAAACACATTAAAACTAAATTTGTTCTGGGGGTTTCTTTGTCTTTTTCTATGAGAATTTTCACTTCTCCAAATGTGGCAATTCTTTCTATTAGATAGTCCTTCATTATTGAATTTTGCTTCGTCTGTCCAAATGATCTTTTTCAAAAAATTTTCATCATTTTCAAGTTTTTCTAATATTCCTCTACAAAAATTGAACCTTTTTATGTAGTCACCTGGTTCTAATGCATGAACTTTCTTATATTTGTAGTCATGCATGTTGTGTTTTTTCAAAATTCGGTGCACTGAATTTCTGTCTAAATCGATTTCATGAGCTACACTTCGAATAGATGCATTTTCATTCGCTTCGAAATAAGTCAAAACACTAATTTCATTTTCCTCATCATCAACTAGCCTTCTTTTGTATTCTTTAGGGGCTCTTACACATCCAAAACTTTGAAAGTTTGAAACATATTTTCTCAAGATCTTCTCCGTCATGGAAGGTAAATGGGGATACTTCTCGTTGAAGGCCCGGCAGGTTCTACTAATAATTCACATTCACCATGTATATAAAATATGTAAATAAAATGAATATAAAATAGATCCAGAATTTCGTAATTAGAATAACGGTTCATTTTGTTAAATCGAGAAATGAAGATAACGAATAACAATAAAACTTGTGAATTACTAACAGATAATTTATCTTCTATGGATACACAGTGTTCCCATGGTTTTGAAAGACTATTCATTGAATTTTTTTAGATGCAATCAATTTGACTCTACGTACACCATAAATCCAGAAAATCTCCAATAACTCAGAAATTATTGAATTTAGGAGCATAATCATGTGAGAAAACTATCATTATTTTTGACCGCAGAATCCAACACAATTATAAAAAAATAGGGTTCTATTTTGAAAAACAGAAGTTATGGCCAATTTAGGATCACAATTTTCAACACAAAATTTGAAACACCCTGTGATGATATTTTTGGAATCCAAAAGATGCATGACTTTATCACATCCTTCCTCTTCGATGTTGCAAAAACGGTTTACGCTCAGGATATTTAAAATAAGAATAATGAACATATTACTGACCGAACATATTTGACTTTTTTCCTGTTTTTTTTTGGATATTTTGAAAACTATTCGATTTAATACAAAACAGAAATGTATTCACCATTGTAGACTCGATCATACCAGGAATGGAAAACTTGAAAAAAAATTTTTTCGTCGAATTTATTTTCACTCTCTGTATAGGTAACCTTAAGTTTTTGGGCTTCGAAAATATTTTAGCTCTGTAGAGAACTTCTCTAGTGTAACTTGTGTAGTACTCCAGAAACGTCTAATATGCCCTCGAACTTGAGACACCCTGTAGTCCTACATGTAGCCATGAAATTTCGTTCCAAACACAAAATCTGAGACAAATTCTTTGTTCAATATTTTTTCCATTGTAACAGTCGCAGACTTTCATTGAGGTAGACTAGTTTCAACAGCTGTCTTAAACAAAATAGTTGACATATAGCCTTCATGTTTGGGATAGTAATTACAGACATACAGAAATGTCAAATATTCAAAAATTCTCAACGTGGGCAATTCAAACGAGAATTTCCGATACCTTTTTGTCAAGTGTGTATTGCATCATAGCATCAAGTAAATATCATCATTATCAGATGCTCTATAAGAAACCACATATTACCTCATCATATTGGTACGAGAAATACAATTGTTAACCACTCCCCCATGTCAGCTATCACTAGCATCAGTAAGATTGATGAAAATAATTTCATCTCGTTCATTATGATGAAAGAATCGGATGTTAAACGTACCATTGGTTACGAACAATGGGCGGTATGAAGCCAAAACAAATAGGGAGTGTGTTCATTATGATGAGACTTTTAGATAACCCCATGTTCACAATTATAACAATAATGTAATAATTTGTGGTCGATTAGACATGAACCTTCCATTATAAACAAGGAGAGCAAATATGAGAAATCAAATCAGCATTTTCCGAGTTATTTCAATTAACAAAACTGTTCAAACTTCACTAATTGCGCGAATTATTTAATTATTTATCAGAGCATTCGAAGCACCTCAAACAATATCATATTCAAGATGATACAAACTAGCAAGAATGGCTGATAATTGCTTTCTTCTCGCTCTGGTAGCATTAAAGTGTCATGTACCTCGAGTATATTTTATTTATAAGAAGTTTAATTCTATGTTGCAGTTCTGCTATGTAGCCAGTAATTGTCGTGGTCACTGCATGCACGAGTAGTCTTTAATAGATTTCCTGTCCTGGTACTTCTTATTTTATATTTTTCACACTTCCATCCAGTGTGAGTGACTAGCAATTCTGTTTTGCGTTTTGTGATTGGATCTTCTTTTTTCAATCTCTGAGAGTAATTTAGTTTTTGTCCGTGTTCATTATCATGTTATAAGAAGGATTGTTGTGTATGGAACCTATTTCATGCACTCGACCTAGTTTTGAAGAGGCAGTTTTATGTTCTCGACAATACACAGGAAACCTATTGCGATATCTACCAGATCCGTCGACGGATCAATCTTTTAACTCTCTAATTTTCAATTGTAAGAATGAGGTATGTATGCTCTTGTAATGTATCCCTCTTTCAGAGATGATAAGTGAACGGATTGAATGTAGAAGAGTAATGCTGTGAGGTTTTAAGCTTTTGCAAGCTTATTCTTGTTTTTTCCAAATCTTTGAAACAGTGTGATATTAAACCAACCGCCACAATGAATGTGAAAAAATCAACAAACAAAAAATTCAACATTTTTAGAAAATTTGAAAACAAATAGGCAATCTACTGCAGTATCCATCTTTGAAATTTCATTTTGATATCTTCAATAATTCCAGTGATATTCATTTGGTTTCACACATTTGCCCATTTTTGTCTTGGCTCAATTACTTTGAAACGATGGTACCTGATAAAAAGGTTTGAAAGTTGGGCATGGTCAAAACTATAATGGTCGATTACACAGGCCTACAAAAAAAAATTTTTTTTGGTGCCTAGAATTTTTGAGCTGATTTGAACTATATTTTATTGCTGAATCTAAATATGATAGCAGTTTTTCTGTATCAGCTCTAGATTTTTCGAAAATAAATAATAATAAATAAAATTAAAAGTCTGTAATTCGGAGTACCAATGGTTTGGAGAGAACCAAAATATCACTTCGATGACTGTAATTGCTGCCTAGTAAATATTACTGGAATCAATCGAAATAACCGTAACAAGTAAACTTATGCAGATTCAGTCTCTGCAAGACACCCTATCCCTCACTCAGAAGAAGTGCCAATTTCAACTTTTCAGCAGCTACCAGAACTCTGTGAGGACACATGTCTCTCTGATCAGAATTCTGACACTACTGAAGGTGACAGTGATTTTGAAACGATGTCATCAATTCCCCAATGTTTCAACCAAGATGAGTTAAATGACCTCACTGGAGATCTCAACCTGTCGCGAAAAAAGCTTCTGAATTACTAGCTTCCAGGTTGAAGGAAAAAAATTTACTTGAACCAGGAACGAAAATTACATTTCATCCCACAAGGCAGAAAGATCTGCTTTTTTCTCTGAAGAACAAAATCTTGTATTTTGCCATGCTATTAGAGAACTCCTGGTAAAAATGGGTCTTCCTGAACATTTTCCGGATGATTGTCGCCCATTTATTGACAAAACGAAGTTTAAAATGTGTTCTTCTACATAATGGGAACCAATATGGCTCAATATCAATTGCTCACTCAACGAAAATGAAAGAGCAATATGACAACATAGCCTTGGTTATGGAAAAAATGAACACCAATGGGTGATTTGTGTAGACTTAAAAATGGTAAACTTTCTCCTTGGAGAGTAAAGTGGCCACACCAAGTATCCTTGTTTCTTGTGCCTCTGGGATAGCAGAGACGAAACGCAACACTGGGTTAGAAATGAGTGGCCTAGAAGAGAAAACATGGATGTTGGGGGAAAGAATATCATCAATGATCCTTTAGTTCCGCGAGAGAAAATCATGTTTCCACCCCTGCATATCAAGCTGGGTCTAATGAAGCAGTTTGTGAAGGCTCTTGATAAGAATGGATCATGCTTTGCATATATAGGAAAAAAAATGTCTCAGCTGAGTAAGGAAAAAATTAAAGCAGGAATATTTGATGGCCCACAAATAAGACAGCTGATTAAAGACCCTGACTTCATAAATTCAATGATTGAGATTGAACAAAATGCCTGGAATTCATTTGTTTCAGTTGTCTAAAATTTTCTGGGTAAACACAAAGCTGAAAACTATGTTGAATTAGTCAATGAGATGCTAAATAATTTCAGATCACTTGGGTCTAACATGAGCATTAAGGTGCATTATTTACACAGCCACTTAGACCGTTTTCCTGATAATTTAGGCGACATTAGTGAGGAGCAAGGTGAAAGATTTCACCAAGATATCAAATGTATGGAGGATCGCTATCAAGAAAGATGGGATACTCACATGATGGCAGATTACTGCTGGTCTTTAAAACGGGATTGTTCTAAAATACATTCAAAAATGTCAAGCAAAAAAAGTTTCCGAAATGTCTAGTGAGTAATTGGTTTAAATGATGATTTTTTCTGTTTTCTATAGTATATAATGAATAATATATGTGTAATATAATAAAAATTCCTTTATTAATTCCTTTCTTTAAACCATGGTTTTTCTTTTAAAATAAAGTAATGTATAATTCACAAAAATGTTGTTATCTTAAAAATTCGAGCTGACAGGCAGAAACTAATAGCATATTTGAATTCAGGGCATCAAATTCATATGAAGTCACTTCCAAAATATTCGGCACTAATACCACTGTTGACCAGTGTTATCTGACAAATTTGAAAACATTTTTCTTGGAGGTTTCTTCATGGCCAACAAGAAGATAAAAACACTATGCCAAAAAAGTAGCACACGAGTCACTTGCTCAATTCAAAAATTTAGAGGGTTGATTGCTATGGCACAGGTTACAACAAAATCGATCAGAAATGCATAAAAATTTGGTAAAAATGAAACAAGGAGTGATCTATTTCAGGATTTTCTCGACAAATATTTTTCTTCTGAGAAAATAAATTCTTTCTGTAATTCTGACCGCGCACTCTATAGATTTATGTTGTTAAAAACATCATGTGCTTCGATAAGTCACATCTGGGGTGAATATTCGAATTGAAATCCATGCATAAAAGTTAAATTATAAGATGACAATGGAAAAATATATTTACGTTTATTTATAATATATCAACATTCACAAATACTGTTATTTCCACATTTAATAGATAAATCTCAAGTATATTCACATATCCTCAAACTGTGGTACAAACACTGGAAAATAATTGTCTCCCAATCATTTCTTCGGTGCAACTCTACCTTGAACACCTTTCCTTTTGATCGTTTTGAAGTGAGGACTCTTACAAAATTTAATTTCAGCCGCTGGAATGTAGTGTTCAAACACAAGAATACTGTTTGTTCCATTTTTCAAAAAGGGCCCTGGTAGGTAAAGTGACTGTTGTGGTCCTATCCTAGCATACCTCCCAAGAACAAAACCGTTCACAATAACTATTCCTTTGGTCCATCCGTCCATACTTATGAACGTGTCTTTTGGGTTTTGGATATTCAAAGTTGCCTTGTACAATGAGGGACCTGGAGCCCATCGACCAGAAAGTGGTTTCCAACCAACAAGATTATTGTTCCATGATTTCTTGAACTCTAACGGAAATATTTTCCAAGAACTAACCTTTTGCTTATTAATCAGCACATCTCCCTGCCATAATCCTTTGAACTGGTTGAATTGTGGGAGTAATCCAAAATTAACACGTCCCCAATTCTCCAGAAGAATATCTATAGTTGCATTCTTCAGTTCTCTAGGTCCTAAAGTCAGATTCGAGTTTTTCACTTTCCAAAATCCGAAACCATCCAGATCTTCCGTAACCAATAAAGGTTTTGACATAAGCATACCATTGACAAGAACAATTACACTGTCACAAACTCTTCCTTCAATTGTAAGAATCGAATTTGCTGGAATGTCAATATTTTCTTTACGATAAAGGATGTAGCCAAAGCTTTGTCCTGAATTATTGTTTATTGGAAGATTCTCCATTGATACGAGATTCAAGGATGATATTGAGTTGTGTATGTTGGCGATGATGTCATCGAGCAACATCTCTTTCTCTATCGAAATTTTTGGATATGACACTTTTTCTGTTATAGCAGGAGTTACTGGTAGTTTGGTTAGTACTTTGTTGTATTTATTCAATAACCTCTTGACTATGACATACTTTTCGGTATAATCGCCAGCTTCAGTCAATGGGGCGTCATAGTCATAGCTTGTGGTATCCGGTTGGTAACCAGAGTTATCAGTTTCCCCATTATTCACATTTGCTCCATTTAGGAACCCAAAGCTGGTACCACCATGAAACATGTACATGTTGACGGAAGCTGGGTATGAAAGAATTTGTTCGTAAACTTTTCCAAATTCATCATCATCTCTAGTGTGGTGGTATTCGGACCAATGATCAAACCATCCAGTCCAGAACTCCATCGACATGGTGGGTTTATTATGTTGCAACTCCTTCAGTTTATCGAATTCTGCCTTGGGATTTCCTGCGAAATTAGCAGTTTGCAGGAGGACGCCTGGTAGAGTTCCTTTGTCTCCATGAGCCGTTGGGCTGTCAGAAGTTAGTAGGAGTTCTTTTATACCATTCTTTTTGTAAATATCGACAAGTTGCCTGAGATAAGCTCGGTCAGGAAGGAAACCATTACCTTCAGTACTTCCGTATTCGTTTTCTATTTGGAATGCCACAATCGGACCACCATGAGTGAATTGGAGGGCAGCTAGTATCGGTAGTAAAACGTTGAAGTATCTAGTAACATATTTCATGAATTTATCATCGGAGGTACGTACTTTGATATCCTTGGTTCTGAGTATCCAACTTGGAAAACCACCAAACTCCCATTCAGCGCATATGAAAGGTCCTGGGCGAGCTATGGCGAATAGATCTTCTTCTTTAGCCATTCGGAAGAATTGTTTAACATCCAAGAAGTCTTGCATGTCTGAACCACCGTTACCAAAATCGAATTTGCCGTCTTCATACTCGTGTAAATTCCATGGGACGTAGGTTTCAACAGCGTTCAAACCTGCGGCTCTCATTTTTCTTAAACGATCTCTCCAATAAGCTTTTGGTACCCTGAAGTAGTGAAGGGTACCACTATATAGGCTGATATTGTGTCCATTGAGAGTGAAGTATGATTGATTAGCAGATAATCCAGAATCAATTTTCGGAAGAGTGTAGTACTCGTAGAGGGTCGGAAGAACTGCATTCACAGCCACCGCCATTGCTGCACAAAGCACGACTGAGAGATAAATATTTAACATTCTAGAGGCTGCAGACCAACGGACGATTGTCACGGGAATCAACGGAGATGACCGATTAGCCGGCTGTCTATTAAAAAACACTCCTCTATTATTCAAAATTCTTGTTTGGTAACGCTTCCATGAGAATTATAATTTAGTCAGAACTATTTTATACCCAGAACAGAAATGATTCACTTCAATAATGATGGGCGATTCATATAAACATGACAACAATCTCCAACTGACATAGAGATAATCTTTGTTCAAGTGTTGACCTTAATATTTATCGAAGAGTCTAAATACATAATTCAGGTTCTAAATGATTACAATTAATTTGGTTATTCAAAATGTTTAAGGATTGCATGGAAAAAATTTCTTTTATTCGTGCTGTATGACGTATGAAGTTAGTTAATTCATAGAATTTGAATTCTAAATATTTGCTTCGGATTCCACATTTTCACGCTCTATTTATCAGTTTCTTGAGTGCTTTTGTTTACTTCGATACTCTGAAGAGCCGATTGTTTTTTTCATCGTGAAATATTTGTACTTACTACAAGAGTACATTCACTTCAGTGGCCTCTTACCTGAAACAAAGAGAAAATTTGTAAAAAAAACTTATCTTATTGACCTTCGATCTATCCTATCACTCGAACTTATAGTAATAAATAATTGGATCAATAATTCGAAAAATGGCAAGTATACTGATTATTTTGAAAGAGAAATATTGCATAGAAAAAATTGATGTATACGTTTTTGACAATGTTGTTTTTGATAATTTCATTCATTGAATTTTCTATGAAATGAATAATTCAAACGTTGATTGTTAGGAGTGTTAAAAATTGAAGATTTATTCAGTTTACTGACCTGTATTCTTGTCTGGTACACTTTTGCAGATTTTATTTTCATATGCATGTATGTATACTCCAAGTTGATTGATATGTAATCTTCTCAACGATCCTCACAAAACATAGATCGAATTGAAATTGCTATTTTTCTCCTTCATGTATTGTATGTTACCTATTTTGACACTACTTTGACCATTGTGACTGAAAGTTGCTCAACGGAGGCATTCGTTGCCCTAGAGATGACTTTCACATTTTGTGGGTTTGATAATGGAATTATGACGAATTTTAAAAGAGATTTCTCAGATCTGCACACCTGGGTAGCAGGATATTCCTACTCGCTGTACAAGAATTTTTTTTTACATCTGGAATCCTCAATTAATCGTTCATGTGTGAAGATAAGCAATCCGGTCTCACTGGGTACTAAAGTGTAGAGATAGAAATTGCATTTCTGTGCAATACAGCTTGTTTCCAATTTATCATGCCTTTTACGAGACTGGTTTTGTGAAAAATTAATCCTTACGGTTGCTGTTCAGGTTTCTGATTTGTGCCGAATATAAAAGCGTACTACATTGACGACTATGCTGATCAAAGAGACTATAAAAATTTATATTGCGGTTTCAGAGCTACAGGGAGCCAGATGAGAGTTGACATGTATGCCAGATTTCAATATTTTTCTATATGGAGGAACGATTTATATCATTTCATTGAATACATCCGGTACTTGATAAAACACTTGATGAAAAACGGTCTATAGAATCATTAATAGCAGTGACAGGTTTCATTCATATTATGTCAATTGTAACCGAAAACATCGAATCAAAATTCATAAAAAAGTGTAGAGGGTGGGCTATATTCACCAGAAGATAAATGGAATATGGTATTTCTGCACAACCATCATCGAACATTTTGCCAAGTTCGGTATGAGCCCGAATTAATTCAAGAAGTTATGGAAGAACATACAACAAACTTTAAAGATATCATGGACAGCTTCCATATTAATACTATTTGGATGAAAAAACAATCTTATGGAAAGAAAGCTTAAAGATGATAAAACTGAGAGAAAGAAATACACTTAGTTTAAACTAATGCAAGAAGAAGAATGCTTTTTATTACTGCCGAAACAACATATTTTGACTTTGAAGAGATTTTATCATCAAGAATTTAGAATGGCCATGGGTTCATGCCTTCTGCTTGAGCTGTTGTTGATCTGTTTGTACTAAAACCTAAACTATGGGATGTTGGAAGAAGTTTTATCAGGACTATTCACTAACTCAAGTTGTTATCGCCGTGGCTATCCATATCAACTCGTATAAAAACTTTCGATAGCCACTGCTACCCTTTTTTGGTATTCTCCAACTAACCGTTAAGAACTGTTGTTATCATAACAACTTTTTATGAAGATAGTCATGGCAACACCGCAAAATAGTTCAAATGTCCGTTTCATCGATCAAACCATAGACAAATGATATAGATTTGTCTGTGGAATAAGTAAATAAAAGCAAATACATAACGGTTAAACTCACGAGAAATGACAAATAATTAAATATCTATTATTTTAGACATAAAAGGGTAAAAAGACGAGCAATGAGCAATTTATGATGAATTCCTGAGCGAACATAAAGTGATGATGAAAGGAAAACTATCACCAGCTGAATCAGTAAACATTGGAGAACTGTGGATGCAACTCACAAAAAAATTGAATAATATGAAAGGCAGCGTTGAGCGTTTGCAGCAGTGGCGCCTTTACCCTACAATCCTCTATATTAATATCTTTGTATTGCTTGATTCATTAAAAAGTTCATTTGCACTAAAAATGCCATCCTTATTCGATTAAAACTTCTAATTGTTGAAATGAATGAAAAAAAGAACAATAAACAAACAGTAGCCAATAAGAGTGGTTATCAATAGCAACACCTATAAAGCAGTTGCCAGTAAACTACTACGGATAGCCACTAGTTGTTATGCATAGTAACTGTCATCACCACTTTCTTGAATAGTGAATAACGATTTTACGCTTGACCTTGATGATAACTACGATTCTCGGTGGCTAATCAGAGCAACTTGAGTTACTGAATAGCCTTGAATAACAAATGGTGTATACGAGTATAAATCAAATAATCATTATGCACGAAATCTTTAGTCATTCATCACTAAACTTTAGAGTTTTACTGGCTACCACATACATTTATTCGACAGTATCTTGGATACTTATAGCTCTTTTAATATCACCCCTGCATATTTTCTATGATCAAACATAGAAAGGTATAGTTTTATTCTGTGGTTACTTGCAATTTCTCTGTCAACAATCCATAATTGTTTGGTATTTGTTGCAATATAAAGTTATAACAATATGAGGATTAATATCGTAATCCTCTTTATGGCACTCTTATTTATATCGACTGAAGGATCGTTTTTATATCCCTGCAGAAGTACGTTCTATGCTACTTGGGACTGGAGAGGGCGATTTACTGGAAAAAATCTATGTGGAAAAGCTTGTTATTTGGTGTGTGAATTGTGTTGACTGAGAATCTAGTTAAGAATTGAATACTGATTTTATGTTAAAAACATCAATTATAAAACATATCATTTTATACCCGACTGGAATCAAAAGTTTTAGGAAAAAGAGGAGTGTAATTTCACATGAATTAACAGTACGTGTATGTATAAAATAAAACAATCCTGTGTTATTTCGTGCATGATGAATTTTCTAATAATACACAATTATAACGTAGGAAGTAGGTTGATAGCAACCGTTTTATGGGTATTATTTTTTTCATGTTTCAAGTTTTAATAGATCATTTGGGATTAATTTTGATTCACTTTTATAACGGATCTATTATATTTTCAATAAAGACTTTTTATAGGCCGAATCGAAAAGAATGAAATCCAATGGAGCATACATTTTCATCGGAAGTTCTAAACACTATTTATTATCCGCACTTTTGACTTAATGACCAATCGGAAGCATCAATTAATTTTTCATAGGAACAAAGGTGTGTACACTGGTTTAATTTTGTGTTACAGATTTTGGGGCGAGATAACTTCCAATACCAATTCAATTATTCAGAGGAAAAAAATATTTGGAAAAAAAATCCTGACACATATCAGTATTATAAAATTTTTATGCATTTTGAAGGATTTTTATCGCACCCTTAGCCATCCTCATTAACCCTTCAAATTTTTTCGATGAGAAAAGTGGGTCATGTGGTATTTTTTTGGCATGGTCTTTGTATCTTTGCAGGCGTGCAGATTTTTTTTTTATAAGTTCATTGAGGTTTTCAGGATGTGCACTTAGTTTGTCATGGCTTATTTACCTAATGAACTTAGTCACCGAATGAAAGACAAACTTTACAGTTTTCCCCATGCAAAACTTCTGTGACAAATTTCATTTTACTTCGAGACTATGATACCTGAGGAAAACCTGCCTCGAGAGTGAACCTAGTTCAGTAGAGCTGGCACTGTACAACTGGACCTAAGTGATAGATCTTCATTCCTTTTTCTCAAACGTTGTTCTTCATTTTCTTTCTTAATCTTAACCCTAAAATATTATAATCGCGGATTACACTAAATTTTACTTTTTGAGGAAATTGCAATGAGCATAGAATTCTGAACCGAAAAAATGCCAGCATAATTAAAAACATAACTTTCCTCTTTGAATATTTCCTCACTCAAATTCAGATAACAGAAAACAGGTGGAAAAATACGTAACTACATCAGTATCCTTCCATTTCCTAAGTTATTCAGAACCTTATCATTAACTTGTAATCTAGGTTAGCATTAATTCCAGCGACACAAGGAGGAAATTGCGGTAGGGGTAGTTTTGGCACATTAGTTCAGGGTTTTTTGTTGGCAATCTGTATTGCAGTACTTTTGAAGCCAGCTCTAAATGTAAGAGTGTCCGGGTCAAGGACTTTGTTTGCAACAGACAAAGGTAAATGAAAGACCCTAAACTGATTGATTGTTGGCCTCGAGTGGACACAAGTTTTATTTTTGTTCGTCTCACGACCTAGACCTTTGGAATGAGTTTATTTTCTATTCGTTCAATAATTTCATGGTGAAAAGTGACGTCGTATCAGAATTTATTTCACTCAAATTGAGCTTTTGGAATCGTGACCGATGATATCACAATTGGAATGGGAATCAAATTAAATGAAAATATAGAAAACTGGGTGTGACTTCTGACGATTCTTCTATCAAACACAATTTTTATACTTAGTACTTAGGAATAAAATTAGATTCATCATTCAATTTAATGGCTCATTTATACAGGGGGAGTCTTTGACCACTGCGTTAATTTTAACCATAGGTTCTTTCCATATTAGGCTTCTAAGCATTTTGAGTTTTCACATTGGGTAAATACCCCCTCTGTAGTCCAGTTTAGTTTGAATGAAAATTACCTTCTACAGCATCCACTATTGAATCTGAATTGTGTTAAAACATTGTCTTCCCTCTAAGAAATTATTCACTCACCCATGTGTCATCAGATGATTATATCGATTTAATTCCTTTCAACTTCACATATCTCAAAAATGGTGCAATTTAGGAAAAAAGATGAGGATTTATTTTATCTGCAAATAAGACTAATGATTCTAGGAAGTAAAAGATACGGACCTTTAGTTCAAGTGATATGACAAGTGTTTAAAAAATTTGTGTTTACTCAAAACAAAGGAATTGCATAAAGTGAATAAGCTCTTGTTAGTCCTGAACAATTTACCATGTGGAAGGGTGAATCCTAGCAGCTTGTTTGAAGATGAAATAATATTATTGATATGCTGGATAAAGTTCAATTTGGTATCCAAAATAACTCCTTAATCCCTAATACAGTCGACCCTTGGTAAACTAATTTGATTCATTGAATATGTATTCTTCAGGACATTTGTATTCCTCGTGAACGAAATTACCTGACATATTCAGGTTGAGGAAGAGAAAGTTATCTCTACAGTATTGGCTGAATCTATCCTAGTCTTCCTGGATTAGAGCAGCATCCTCAATACATCTCATCCTCAGGAATATTTTGAGGTCGTCCGCATAAATGAGAAATCCTGCAGAACGAAAACAGGAACATATGTTATTGATATAAATTACAAAAAGTAGTGGCCCCAAGTGCGAACCCTCAGGTACGCCGGATGTACTGGTGAAGCTTCCTGATTTCTGTCCCCCAACACATACATGCTGGGATCTCCGCAACACGTACGACCTCACCCACCTCAAGAGGCTACCACATAGCCATAAAGACAAGTCTTCAATTTAACAGGTCCTGACAGAAAATACTTTACCTATTTCAACGGTCAAAATATACCGAAGGACCGAAGAGTGATGGAAAACTTTTTCTCTATTTATTATGGAATATTATTCTGGATTAAATATTAAACAAGGTGCTAGGCATCATTGACAATGAATACAGCAAATGGCAATTTAGATTTTGTGGTGAATGTAAGACAAAAATTGTTCAGTGGTTAATTTCATCTATAGTGTTTAGTGGTGGAACCATAGACTGGACAGATTTCCCCAACCTTCTGTAGAAATATTTAATAAAGACATAAAATATGGCAACATTGAACAAATCTGATTATTAAATCATTTCAGCACAGAGTTGGATTTGGGAAAATCAGAAAATTTGGACAAAATTATATCGATTCAATTCCTTTCAACTTCAAATATCTCAATGGTGCAATTTAGGAGAAAATATGAGGAATGATTTTATCTGCAAAAAAGACTAATGATTCCAGGAAATACAAGATACGGACTTTTAGTTTTGTTTTTCATGCAATTTAATCAATCTGTACAGTAGTAGTGAGAAACCCACAAGAAATGGAATAAATCTATTTATGCCCAAAATATGCAGGACTGTTATCAAAAACCTTCTACAAGAGATCATTTCAATTGATATTGTCGTTTGAACATAACAGGAGAAAATGCAATTTTTTTATGAAATTTCACACCCTATATCTTTTAAACGAGGCCAAATTTGGAGAAATGTTATAGGAAGAAAATGTTTCTTTCGACGTCAAGAATATATGGTCAAAGTGGTTCCAGACTCACCCTGTATAGTCTCTGCATGAATTTGAGAACTTGGAATATAATATTCTAATATTTCAGGTGAAGGTTGTTTATTATTTCGAAGTGAAATTTGATGATTGAATTGGCCATAATATCACAGATTTGTTTGAGGACTGTTGAAAGGATTCTAAAGAAAAAAAAAGCAGGCACTTCATTAACATCTAGCTCTTGAAACTAAGCAAATCAAATTTGAAAAGAAAATCTGAATAATTACTTTTTCAATATAAAATTAATGACTTGAACGGAATATTTATAAAAATTACAGATAAGCTCATGCATGCTACATATGTAATCTATGCATATTTCGATTATCAAAAACAGTTCAAGTATTTATTTACTATCACCAATTGAACTGATTAAATGTACACAATACTCATTTCGAATACGGTTTCGGTTTTCTTTCAAATTCAAAATAGGGTAATTTTTATTTTAATGAGGGCATTTATATTTCGAAAATTCTATTTATCGAAACATCACATTTCGAAATTAATTTCGAATGAAACTGTCAAACTCAAAAGTTTAATCATAGCGATTATTGATTGCACTGAATGCAAAATCCAAGATATCATACAGAATGAGAAAAATTCTATGATTTTTAGAAGTGTGAAATATTGATAATCTAAAATTGCTTTTATTTGTTTCTCATTTGTAAACGTCAGTTTCCAAAAACACAATATTAATCAAGAAAGTTTATTTTATCAAGTCACTAACTTGTAAAACTGACAGTTAACTTTTTCACAAGTTAGTAGTATTATTTACATTAGAAAATTCTTTTAAACCTAAATATTTCGTTATTTGCTTTGGGACACCCCCAATAGTGTGCTGGCCAGCATTAAAGGAAATGCACTTTCCATGTCGGTATGTCAAAATAAACCTTATGTTTTCTGTTCCAGGAGGTCGAAGATTTACATATTTTCTGTATAACATACAGGGCTTGAAGCTGCAGCCATCATCGGTTATGCTGAATCTTCTTGTTGTTAAATTTTTTGTTTGCCGCAATGTCATAATAACGTATTTTTCCATATCTTCTACATCATTCATGTTTAAGGAGAGAATTTCGTCACATCGACAAAATCCAAAAATCCCAAATATTGTTACAATTTTCGCCAGCTCCACTGGTCATCAGGAGCATGCATTTATCAGCAGAATTTATCTAAGCTTTTTACAAATGAGAAAGAAATAAAATATAAAACAATACACGCAAGGTAACGGGTTTTAGTGGCTCAAGGAAGTAACTGACTCGTCTGCGGCTCGTCAGTTATATCCTCCATTCGCCAGTAAAAACCCTCTTACCTTGCTAGTAATGTTATATACTACGAGTATATTGTTTTTCAATATGTTTCCCATCAAGATCTATACACTTTTGCATGCTTTTGAACCAATTGTCGGAGCATTTTTGCCACTCTGATTGAGGTATCTCCAAAACATGCATTCTGAACCATCAACCGCTTCTTCAAGTTTAGAAAAAACGTTGAACTGCCATTTTATTATTTACGAACGGAAATAAAAAGTCAGGACTATACAGCGGACGACTCATCAAATCGATGTTTTGAGTGCTCAAAAATGCAGTTGTTTGAGCCGATGTGTGAGAGCTGGTTGGGGGGTTGAAGGGGGTTGGTTGAATTCCATTTTTTGACGAAAACAATCTTTTAAGTTACAAAACAACACAACAACAGTAAAAAACACAAATAGCGTTTGTATGTCAAAACGTTCTGACCATGTATAACCTGCAATACTTGTTTTGTTTAATGCCGTAATGTAAAACGCAACCCCTGTACTCCATTAGTAATGTTTCAGAAAAACAATGCCAGATAATGGATATTACCTACATAAATTTTGAAATGAATTATGGTGAAGATAATAAAAAATGAGTAAATACTGTGCTCGCAAAGTTATGCTCATCAATCAAATACGGTGACTAATTCACTAAATTGTTTTTTATTCGACTGAGATGACACAAGTGACAGATTAATAAAAATCTCTAAAACGAAAATACCCATTTAAAAGTTCTATGATTACTGTGAGTAATTCCGAACTCATCTATTATCCTCGGAACTACACCTTTCACCGATTTTAGCGTGATTAAACTCCTGGGAACAAGCGAGAAAATTTTTAACGTTCCAACCATATTACAGCAAGTACCTAATCATAATTAAAGTCAACCTTGTAATTACCTGAGGAGGAACATCGTGTTCTACTCCAATTATAGCAATAATTACCATGTCACCGATTTCATTCCGATAAAATAATGGTGGAATAGGCAGGCACTTTTTGGATGGACGAACATCTAGCGGGATATCGAGGCAATATGGCCGTGGCAAATCGAATTTAATTGGTGGTTATTCACGACGGAAACTAGCTGAGAATCCCTCAAACGAAACAAGATGGGCATAGTCCTTCATACACAAAATGTGTCCCTTCTTTTTCCAGACTTATATTTAAGATTCGAAACAATCACTCCCAGTTTTTCCTCAGTTTTATTCGAGTTCCAAACTTCCTTCTCTTGACGAAAAGTCCCATCGAAAATTATAAGGGAATCAAGTATCTTGAATGGAATATCCAAACTCACATTTTCTTCAGTTTCATTTATGTAAAATAATGTTCCACTTAAAAATGTACTCTACAATCTTATGATCTGGTTGTTTATGAGTGTTGCCTGTTTTCGACTGCATTTAATGTAATTTCGAGATTTTCAGTTCTAACAGATCTATTTTCTTGTTCTAGACTTGATGTTTGCATTTAAATTTTCTCGTAGTAGTCAAGTCACTTGATACAACATGGATCAATAAGTTCCGAGACTAACCCAGAGATGGCGCTCGTAGTAAACCAGTACTAACCTTTGCTTGAAACGTGTCAAAATTTTGAGTCGATCGGACCAGAAACAGCTGAGTTGTCGAGGTTGGAGTGAAGTCGTTTTGTAGTTTGTTTAAAAAATGGAAAAAACCTAGTTTCGTGTTCTGATAAAACATTGTTTTTTAATGAGTAAAAACACCGTGCAAGCGAAACAATGGAATGAAAAATGTTACCCGGACCCTTGTTCATCAAAAGCAACGATTTTTCGGTGGTTTGCCGAGTTTAAACGTGGTCGTACCGACACAAATGACGCGGAACGCTCGGGAAACCTGTGGAAGCCGTTACACAGGAAAATGTGAGTGAAGTGAAAATTTGGAAATGCGTTGGAACGATTGTATCACCCTAGAAGGTGATTATATTGATGGATAAAAAAAATTTACAAAAAAACTTTTGTTTTCATGGTTAGTCTCGGGACTTATTGATCCATGTGTTACATTCAATGATCTTCATTTCTGCTCCATGAAATAACTTGATACATTTAATGTATACGGCGAAATAATCAGAAAAATTGATCTATCGGTAAACATGGTCTTCTTTCATCATCATACTAGAATTTCGGGTGAACAAACACTTAGGAAACAGTTAAATTTAAGATTCCTGTTGAGGAGAAGAGGAGTCCTTACAACGGTGCTCTTTTACAATTTTTACCAGAGAGACTGCTCTCAACAAAAACATATACTGAAACATCTTGACAGCAAAACGGCAAAAACCATGATCATCATGTTCCTCCATAAACTAATTGAGCCCAAAATAGCACAAAACTAAATTTTATGCTTCCGATTCCAAACTATGCCCTCGTGCGAAAATTTGAACAAGCATCGCCCAGAATTTGAGTGTGTTGAAGCAGACTCCGAATGAATAGAACAATGTTGAATACAAACCAGAAGTTCACACTCCGAAAGATGATCACACAGGACACTGTTGTTTTATTGCTTGTAGACAAAAATAGTCTGTACTCCAAGGCGATGGGAACAGTTAATGACCCGAACACAACGACTCTTGAATTTCAGGAATTGCAAATGAGGAAATGACGGCACTGTCCGATTATAGTGTTACGTAATTGAATCCAGGTTATGATGCCTATGTAAAGATGCCACTGGCGGAACGGAGTGACCTGTAAAACATTTGCTACAACATATCGACTGATAAAAATTCTTTAAAAGAGCCCCATTGGAAATATTCTAGAAACGTAATATCCAGAGAACCAGAAGGCCATCTATTAATCTACTTTAAGTGTAGTCTGCATTAAGACATTCTAGAAGTAATGAAGTTTTCATTCATAGAGACCCTGAAATTTCACAATCTCTTCCAATTGACAAAAAACCTGAAACACCCAGAAGGAGCTGTTTAATTTTTCTTTGTGAAACATAGATAGTAAAGCAAGGAATAAATGAATTTTTATTAGTGAATTTGTTTGTTAATGTTGACGTGTTTGCCCTCCGCGATAATCTGTATACTCCCCAATACGATGCTCTAGTTCTTTTCGAGTTACCTGTAACTCATGTCTCAGAGCCGGCAGAGTACGGTTGGGCTGGGGTGAATTTACAAGCCTTTCACCCATGATGTCCCAACCTAAGCTCCTAGGTGAAAAATCGGGGGACCTGGGCGGCAATCGCAAAATATTCACATGGGTCACTTCAAAAAAGTTTGAACCAACACTGACAATATCGAAATATTGGTTTCTTGAGCCGGTTAACGAATCGAGTGCGATTTGCGTTCGCTAGGTTGAACGCGTCTGTGCAGACGTCTAAGGGGTAAAGAGTTTAAACTTACTAAACTGTCTCAAAAGAATGAACGGTGTGTGGCCTCCTTTAGATCTCATTTTCGGTATCTGTCCGACGGACGAGAGTATTCTAGTAACAGGGGTGCTTGACCTTTGTAGTAGAATGCAATGGTGCATCATCATTCTTTAAAAAGTTTGCGCGAACACACAGGCCCGCCGCTAGGGGTTCGAACGCCCGTGTGCAATTCCCATTTTGCCGCCCCCGTTTAACTATGTCTACCTTACACGATCTAGGTAAAAAAAAAACTAGGTTAAGGATGTGAAAAAATAAGAAATACTTTACAACGAAAAACTATTTATTTACTTAATTTACAGTAATTGTACCTTTCTTGCCTTAATGTTGGCGAAATCTGTTATCAATTTTTTTGTGTCTAAGCTATCTAATATCTCATGTTCAATTGAAACTATGGCTAAATTACTTAGTCTTTGCTGGTGCATTGTTGATCTCAAATAGTTTTTATAATTTTTAACTTTGAAAAGGACCTTTCACCAGATGCAACTGAAACCGGCAGCGTAAGTAATATTCTTAGTGCTATTGCTATATTCGGAAATGTTGACATTAAATCATTTGCAAAAATATATTGCAATAAGGTTTGTGGATCATTGGACTGGTGTTCAGTAAAATGCAACTTTAAAGCATTGATTTCATTAAACAAATCTATACCATCAATATCTGTGTCACTATTGGAACTGTCTTTTAGCTTCAAATTCAAATCTTTGCAATGTTTCATTAAATCATCTTTGGAGTAACTAAATAAGTTATTATTGGTGAAAAAGCCAAATACGTCGGTAAAAGTTTCCAACTCCTCGAATCTATCCTTTAAAGAAGTCAACGTTTGATCTAGGATTCTAAAAAATACCTCTACTTTGTATTTGGTTTTGGGGTCAAGTAAAACTTCGTCACTCTGTTCATATTGAAATTGAGTTGGTTTCCTTCGTGGACGAACTGTGTCTATAGGCGGAAAATCTGTTTCAACATTAAGGTCCTGAGCCACATTGGTAGCTTCTTCTAACACCCTTTCGAAGTGCTCATCCGTGCGATATTCGGTGAATTGATCAATCAATTTGTTTAACAAATTTATGCAGATTTGAGTATTTATTGTGGAGTTTTGCATCATTTTGCTGAGAGCATTAATTTCATTTAAAATATCGAACCAAATTACAACCGAACAAATAAATCTATAATTTTGAATGTTTAAAGCAAGCGAATGAGCTTTATGAGATGTTGTACAATCCCATTCCGACGAATTGTTATCTGATATTTCTAGCAAAGCGTCAAATATTTTTTCGAGATGATACCGTAAAGGTTTGACTGCATCGATTCTGCTAGACCATCGCGTGGCACTTAATGCTTTTAATTTTAAATCTGGTAAATATTTGCAAATTATCGACCACCTTTTTGTAGATGACGAAAAGAAAACGTAAATTTCTTGAATTATATTAAAAAAATTTACGGTGTCGTGCGTAATATTTGCCGCATCGTCAACGACCAAATTGAGACTATGCGCCGAACATGGAACGTAAAATGCGCGATTATTAATTTCCAATATTTTTTTTTGCAATCCGTTGTGTTTTCCACGCATATTAGAACCATTGTCATAACCTTGACCACGTAAGTTCTTAATATCCAGGTCTAATTGCGAAAATAAATCTAAAACGAAATTTAATAGTCCTTCACCTGTGGAGCTGGTGATCGGACAGAAACCAATAAAACTTTCGCATGTCGTAACATTTTTAGTTTCACTGTTTAAAATGACATACCTGAGTATAACTGTAATTTGTTCTGTGTGACTTACATCTGGTGTGCAATCTAATATAATGGAGAAATATTTTGATTCTCTGACTTTGTTCAAGATATAATTTTTTATGGTCGTGCCGAGTAAATCAATGATTTCATTCTGAATTTGATCTCCTAAATAGTGAGTCATGCGAGTTGAATCCAATTTCGAGGCTTGAATTCTGTGAATATGTTCTCGCATACCTGAATCAAAGGTTGCTATCATTTCTATTGCTTTGAGAAAATTACCGTTATCATGCTCATATAATGTTTTTGACGAGCCCCTAAACGCTAGACATTGATGGGATAAAAATTTTATAACAGCTATGATCCTTTCCAATACATCACACCATTGTTTTTTTCAGATTCCAATAGTCTCAGTTGCATTTGATTTACAGTAGTTTTGTTTTTAACATATTATTTAGTTGTACCCAACATTTTAAATTTTCACTGTGAGAAACGCTTGTTTCGTGTCGTTTTAAGGTGGATGACAAATGTTGCCAGTCGGAAAAACCGCTTGGAGCCGACAAACTACTTACAGTGTTACTGAATATTTTACAACAGAAACAATAGACTGAATCTTTTGACGTAGAGTAAACAAGCCATTCTCTGTTAATTTTTTCTCCATTGGGAAGATTTCTAGAATAATAACTGTTTGCAAATTTTCTTCCGTCATCATTAGCAGGAAAATTGTAGTTAAACAGCTGTACGGGACCACGACTTACCAAAATATTAACAAGATTATTAGTCATACTGGCAGGCCATAAACCGGGATCATCACCACAATCTAAACAGCTACTTATTGACGACGATAAATTGCTTACAGGTTCTTGAGCAGTACTTTCTCTTGTTTTAGTTTTACTGAAGTCTGCCTCTAAAGGACTAATATTTCTCTCTTCAGATACCTCCATAACTTCTAAATTTAAGGCTGCGCTTGTTGAAGCTACGCCAACATTTTCTTGACATTCCATTCCCTGTTTTCTGGTTTGCTTAAAAATTTCTCTAGAGAGCCCTCTAATTTTTTTTTTCTGTGCATCTTTTTCTCGTTTTTGCTGTCGAAATTGCGCTCCTGAAAGCTTTTTCCTTTTTGCGGTTCCTGGAATGTATCGGAAGATTACTTAACTTTATTTCCCATACCCCATAGTAAAACTTTCATATAATTGCAATAATCGACCCACAGGCTTATATACGGAGTTACTTACCATAATACGATTTTTGGCGCCGACGGATGAAATAGATAATTCTCTGAACAATAATCACACTAACCAAGTCAGAATATCATTAATTTTACGTATTTCCACTCCTTACGGAACTTATTAAGAACCAAACGAAATAATTGAAGCGTGTTGTTCACTAATCTGTTCGACTTCGCATCGCTTTTGCATGTTTATAAAAAGAGGAATGAGAATTAAACTCTGAGGGGATTCCCGTATTTCGTCGTCGTCGTTTCATAGCATAGAGCCTAGCACGACCATAAATAATATGTCGACTTTCTTGCGGCAGCCGTCCTCCGGCCCGAGCCCACCTTACCAACAAGTGCTACGTGTTGCATCTTTGTTCTCTTGAATTTCAATAGATGGCATTGTTTAATACAAAAGAAAATAATTGCGCGCCGCTTCATATTTCTTTTGGTTGGATATTTTTTTAGTATTATGATGTGACAATTTCTGAATTTTGGTCGTTGATTGCTTGATTTGCCGCCCCCCTGGATACGCCGCCCGCGTGCATTGCACGCCTTGCACGCCCGCTTACGGCGGGCCTGCGAACACACGCGATGCATAAGGCTGGGATCTCCCTCGTATTTTCAAACAGTCTGTATTTACCACCGTTTCGGAAGTTGGAGTATGCACCTCACGCTATTTACATATTATCACAGAATTGCAGCATCTGTTTCCCCTTGATTGTTTTTATTTGATTTTCTCACGATGTCGGTGCACTAAAGATGGCGCAGATATCCCGGATTTTTTTTTAATGTTAATGAATCGATTTATACCTTGATTTGATTTCCGGGTAATCATTTTATTTATCCTGAATTCTTCTAACATTTTGGAAAAAGGGCTTGTCTTGGATATTGTCTTTCTAAAACAATTTTCTGAATTCAGGAAACTTTCCTTCCGAATTCCGTTAGGCTAATGTAATAGGTATTTCGAAACGAGGAAAAAATCCTAGTGATCCTAGGAGTTGTCGACCCATCAGTTTATTGAGTGTTCCTTTCAAGATATTAAAAAGGTTAATTCTTTTTAGAATTGAATCTTCTATAGAAAATGCTTTCCTGGGAAGCTTTAGGAAAATAAAAATTGTTCAGATCGGGTTCACAGCCTAGCAACTTTCATAGAATCAGGCTTCAATAATAGGTTGAAAATAGGAGTTGGTTTTATTGATTTTACTTCGGCATATTACACTGTGTGGAAAGATGGATTCATTTTCAAACTCTATACCCATCTGGAATGTGGGAAAATGGTAAGATTATTGGAAAATATGTTATCTGAAAGAAGGTTTCGTGTTTTTGTTCACAATAAGAGTAGCAATTTCAAAACATTGAGAAACGGTCTTCCACAAGGATCAGTTCTAACTCCTTTACGTTTCCATTTATATCTCAGTGATATTTACCCATGACATCATCTCAGAAATTTGATGCTGATGACATTGCTATTGTTTAGCAGCATTCGGATTTCCATACTATGGAAAACATACTGTCATCTGATTTAGAAATTTGAAAAAGTTATTTTATTGAGTGGCGATTATGTCCAAATCCCAACAAAACAGACGTATCTTATTTCCATCTGAGTAATCATGAAAAATATAGGAAATTAGCTGTAACTTTCAATGATTCTCCTATCGAACATAATTTCTATCCAAAATACTTAGGAGTTAAATTAGATTCATCTCTCAATTACAAGGCTCATTTAAATGATCTGAGCCTAAAATTGAAAACTAGGAGTAATATTCTACAGAAATTAGCTGGATCATCTTGGGGTGCTGATGCTTATACTCTTCGCACAGCATCTCTAGCCTTAGTCCTTTCTGTAGCTGAGTATTGTTGATGTGTTTGGTTTATTAGTGTACATACACAAAAAATCGATGCACTATTGAATACATCCATGAGAATGATTACTGGCACCATGCTACACCGGTTCATTCATGATGTTTCCGATTCTTTCATGGAATGGGTTATAAATTTCAAACAAATCCGCTACGTTTTTTTTGTATTCAGTTCTTTTTTCTGCTTTTGTCTCTTTATTTTCAGATTTGATATTTGCAACTTCAAGAAGCCTCTGTGTTCATCAATAGAAGACCACTCTTGAAGAAAGAAGTCCCTCAAATAACAATTTTATAATTTTAGAGCCCTGCCAATCTAGACAATTAATGGTAATTGAAAAATCATCAAACATTTTGTGCTTTTTAAAGCTAATTTGCTTCATGACGATAGAAAATGACTACTGAAACTTTAGTAGTAAGAATGCAATGAATGATAATCATATCTATGTCTTCTTGAAGAAAGTAAGATGAAAGGAATGGAACAAAGTCTTTTTTACAGAAAAAATTCCATCCCATAAAAAATTTGATATAGAGGAATAGCAAGAAAATATTCAATATTCAGTTTTAATTAAAATCTTGCTACTCCAACTATCAACATTTGAGAATATACAAGAACAAATAGAAGTCTATTATTTACAAAACTGGCTTTGTGTAAAAACACATTATTACCGTTAACATTTCCCCAGCGACATCAAAGTTACCGATCTCTTCGAATTCAGAAATAAAATTCCCATAATGGGTAAGAACACCAAATTCAGAAGTAATTCTATCGATAAACATACGTTACCAGCCATACTGATCAACTTCCGGTATCTCTGCAACCAGTAAGGAATAAATGTAAAATTTAAATGAATTCATTCAGTCTCTCGTAGTAGAAAAAAATTAGTATATATCTTCAATCGTTTACATGTGTGTTCTAGATCGTTATTTTTATCAAACATTAGTCATCTTATCTTTAAAGAAAAAATAATTAAATATATTGACATTTCAATAGAGAATGTGACAAATCTGCATTTATTCCAATGATATCTGGGTTGTAATCCATCTATTGATGACAATGAATGATTGATTTGAATGAATTACAATTTCATATTCCATCTTGTGATGAATATTTCTCGAAAGATATAAATAGGAGCTGATTTATTCAAGTTACGGGATATGCAAATCCATTCCTATATATATGCATGCTATTCGTGTTCAACGGCTAGTTATTTAGATGGGTGGTTGTTTAAATCTTTGCATATAGACTACCCTTGTTGAAAAGAAACCGTAAAATATATGGAGGATTCAAGGTTGTTCATAGTTTGATAAAGATCTGAATATTTGAAAGCTTGAACATACAGAGGAATTGTCCTATATTCTGATTAAATCACTACTGCTCAGCAAGGCAGTTTTGTATTATGTGCTGAAAAATGTTGCATTGGATCTGGATTCTAATGATGTTCAAGGGTTTGAAGTAATACGGTAACACAAAAATTTCAAATTTAGTTGTTTCTAAATTATGAGTACATTTTCCATTGTTTGTTCATAAAGACAATTATTAACATCACAACTTTCTGGATAATTCATTTTGGGCCCTTGTTGAAAACCAATTTGCTCAACTTACGATAAATTTAAAGTAGTGATTGATCTACAAGACCGGCGCATTCGCCAATATGTAAAATAAAACCCTCAACTTTTCTGGACTTTTAATGTCGCCATTTTAGGCGGTTTTGCAATTTCTGATGGCATACATCAAAATCACTTAATTCTTCTTTCATGCTTTCTGCCACACACTCATATACGACTCTTATTTAGGAAATCTTCCACTTAGATGAAAGTAGTAATTTATTCGTTGCAATTGAATCTATGAATACTTGATTTATTGTAGATGATAGATCCAGCGTAGTTGCCCGCTTGTTCCTCTAGGACACAGAGTCGAAAATTGTCTCAATCTATTGGATTCGACTCCCTGATGATAAATCCTTGGTCAAACTTAAGGATGTCCGCTTTTTTTCATATTTGGATATTTCGACCTTTAATCTATTCTGATAGCATGAAAACTCTAGATGATCTCATTCATAATATAAAGAGTAAGATCCTTGTGGCTTTTTTTTTCTCCAGACTGGAAAAGCTCCTAGGAACCAGATTTATCTCCATAGATACCATAAAAGAAAATTCTCAGAAGAAGCTGAAGGACATCCCAGAAAACGCCTATAAAAAATGTTTCCTCAATTGGAAAATAGTTGACATATGTGTATCGCTTCATATCGAGTATATTTTCAAGGAGATTCAATAAATACTGAAAAATTTCAACATATTTGCGTTTTATTTCAAATTTCCGGATACCTTTTTGCCACAGAGTACTATTATCAAGAGCATATTATTATCGTTGATACATAAATCAATTCAATCACGACCCCTATTCAAATTTCCATTCTCTCATCAATTAATATCCAGAATTAAACACGACTTGTTTGTACAGTTCAACCCACCAATCTGTATTTCTATATTGCAGATTAACTTCAAAACATCGCTGCATCAAATATGAAATTTACAACGAGAATCGTGCCTTGGATTTCACTTGATTATAAGTTTAATCCACAAAAATGTAAATCTGTTCCAGTTTTACCTCCAGGTACCTCATCAAAAGATTCCCAACGCCGTTATATTTTAGCTCATAAAAATGAAATTAACATAGTTGCGTATTTTTCACGCTCACATGCGTGTGCTGCAGGAAATTTAATGACATGAAAGGAGTGTCGTTGAAAATGAGGATATTCCACCATTATCTTATTAAGGTATCTGGTCATTCAGACCGACAAATTAAGGTAGTGTTATTCCTAATTAAAACGGACTCGCTTCTGTGATAACAACGAAATGTTTATTCAGGCTTGTGTGATATTTGAATTGGTGAATTTGTTTCCGACACCATTATAGGAAATTATTTAACACATTAAGTTAATCGATGCACTGTTGTTGAAAGTTGTTAAAAATAATCGCACGAAAATGTTATATAACCTCGTAAACCTCAAAAAAGTCAACCTTGACGAAAGAGCTATCTGATGGCAGATTGCAACACTAGGGTTGTCCAATCCAGGGAATATAAAAAGATCTGACTTCCGCACTTGATAATAAGAAATACTCACAGCTGCAATATTCAGGATAATAACCAGGCAAATTCTCACCTGAAACAAAAAATAACGATTAGTATAAATGCAGATCCAAATGAACCATAATGTTTGAAAGTTCAGCTGTACAAATCACGAATCAACATCTTCAATTAATTCCATTGATTAATCACGTTGTAGGATCTACAATTTCTCCAATATGCCAATCGAATTATCTCAGAGAAAGGCTCTATCATTTTTCCATTAATTCACTTCCTTGCAATATGCTCAACCTTAATTACAAAACTGAAATACACCTACTCATCTATCTTTAAGTGTCGATTTAGATTTACTCCACATCGTACGTGATACCGCACCTCTATATCCTAAATCTCAGATCTATTCAATTTGAAAAAACACCATGGGTTCTCCGATCGTCTTTTGTTATATCTATACTTCATCTCTAAATAGTTGAAACAACCATACGGAGGGATCTTCGAAGTTCTGTACTGAGTGTCTCAAATTTAACGTCTTTCGAAGGATACCAGAAAAATATTTTTGAGTAACTGATGCATTGTGATGTTGCTATGAAGGCTTGTCAAACTACCTGTTAGTAGGTCACAATGGATTTTTTTACTGCGACGGGAAAAAAAATTTGACATTTCATCTCTGTTGGCTGGTCATAAAATATAACTTTTCACGAAATTACTTTTTTCCCGAAATATACATATAGATAATGGAAGATATTTGGTTTTAGAATATTTTATTGAATATAAGTTACATTTCCTTTATATCAAAAGTACAATTATTAAATGTGCATTGCGTGAATGACATGTTCCTTGAACTATTCGGTACAACAGACGAATTTTCTTGTGTTGAAATAATATTCTCTGACATGGAAACAACTCCTGTTGATGTACCTGGTTGCAAATCGGCAAATATCGGTTGCAAATATGATCTTCAGCAACTACAAATCTCCTGTTTACATCATTCTTTGTTTGCTTCAGTTTCACAATTAATAACTTTCCCGAATCTTCAATATCATCTAATGTTACCTGGCTGATTTCACAAATTCAACAAGCTCCTGCAATCCCAAATACAACAACAATCTTGGCCATTAAATAAACTTCGTCGGGTGCATTATTTAAAAAATCACTAATTAGTGTACTCGTAAAACTCGCAGCTTTCTTGGACGTGTAACCTTTCCCATTTTGTTTCAGGAATGTAATTAGTGTGAAATATTTTGAAATGTCACACTGTTGATGGCTTTTGTTGTTGTGTCAGTTCCGAAAAATAAGCCAATAACACTGTCTCCAAGAAAAAACTACAAGTATTTTTAATTTTCCATTCCATAAATCTTGAATACGTGGTTTCGTAAATTTTCCGCGATTTAACTGGCAATAATTTTCGTGACGCTACTTGCGCTGCTTCTATCAACTCCGGTGGAGTCAGAGAAAACTCAGAATCAAGCATTTTTAACTTTACAGTATTCAAAATAATTACTAAACAATTAATGAGTTCGTAATTATTGAATCAAATCACAAAATTAAATTGACAGATATTTGATTAACCTGTAGTTTCCTTAGCAAAGCAGGTCTAAAAGCTTACTAGTTTAAAAATTCAAATTTCATATCGATAATATTCTGACTTTGATATATTGTAATAATATGTTCTTTCACTATTAAATCATCGTTTTTCCTCCACTTCGCGTCAGGAGACAACATAACCTCGAGCTAAAATCTAATACTTTTTTTTCCTTGTATAATTAATAACCATTATTCTTGCTATCTTTCTTGACTCACCCTGTACAAGAATCAGCTTCAATAATGAAAGACTGAACAAGTAAACGCATTCGTGGTAAGTATCAGAGAATCTTGAATTTCCAGTAAACAGGAAGTGACAAAGACGACATTTTATCAGCATCAACGTCTTGAGGTATTTTCTTCATTTTTCACACACTCTATGAGTTATAGCCTTGATATCGAATTAAAGTGTTTGTTCTTTTATTAAACGCTGCTAGGTTGCATTTCCATGCTCCATCTCAAATTTATATTACCTATTTTTCTCCGGTGTATTTTATTTATGGGAATTGTGTATATATCGATGCAAGGTGATAATATTTCAACCTTGAAGGGAACTCTATGCTGAAAATGATACCGGTGGTATTGATTATTGAATGACTGTTTCATATTAGTCCTTGTCGCTTTTGTGAGGTCACAAGATGTCAGGGAAATTCGTGTAACTGTTAATGGAAAACGTCATAGGAATATGATAACCTAATACACTGATAAACAATTGCTAGAGATCACTTATGAACTTCTCTTCATTTGTATTTTTTTCAAGTTATCTCGTGAATATCTGTACATTATATGTTCTCTAAGGAAAAATTAAGATGTTTTGAGTTGATTATATTAAATTTTTTCTCACTTCATCGGCTCATGTTCACAAAATCGATTATTATCTGTAGGCTGTTACAGGTGGAGTGAAAAGCAATGTGGTATTTGTTATTAAATCGGCTTTTTTCTCTCGTTCAAACACATAAGGTGACTATACAATTGAAGAAATGAGAACAATATCAGCTTATCAGTCATGCTGAGAAGACGTTTGGCTCCTGTGCAACTGGACCAAATCATTCGGTGGATACAGGAAGGTTTGTCCCAGCGAGAAGTGTCCCGGCGGTTGAATGTTTCGCAAAGTGTCGTGAGTCGGGCTTGGAATAGGTTCATCCAAAACGACTCAGTAGCTTATGTTCATGGGGGAGGTCGTCAGCGCAGTACAACAGCTGCCCAATATCGTCTTTTGATCTTCAATGCTAGGAGAAATCCCACTTTCCCGGCGTCGCGGCTCAATAGATCATTGAGAGTTGCTACAGGAATTCTAATTTCGAACCAGACTGTAAGACGACGACTACATGTTCGTGGTTTGAGATCACATAGGAGGGTACAACATCCCCGTTTGAATAGGGAACACCGGGTTCATCGACGGCAATGGGCTGAGGGCACCGCAATTGGACAGTTGAAGATTGGAGCCGATGTTTATTTACGGATGAGTCTAGGTTTCGTTTGGTCAACTCCGATGGATGTATTCTTGCTTGGAGGAAAAGGTATGCAGAACAGTTTATGGTACCCACAACAGCTTTTGACGGAGGTTCTATATGTGTATGGGGAGGCATTTGTTTGAACCAACGCACAGAGTGGTTGTTCTGCAGAACACCACAATGACCAGCCAGAGATACCACGATATGATTATTGAACCCATAATTGTTCCGTTTGCGGCTGCCTTAGGCGAGAATTTCATTTTAATTGACGATAATGCCCGTCCACACCGTAGTCGTCTGGTTAATGAAGCGCTAGAAACTCATGCTATTGATAGGATGGACTAGCCAGCTCGCTCTCCAGACATGAATTGCATCGAACTTGGACCTTTCTAACGCTTTACGGCATATTTGGACGAATATAAATCGTTTGATTGAAAGTATGCCTCGTAGGGTAGAATGCTTGAGATGAGCTAGTGGGGGACCAACTAGGTACTAGCTTAACCGAAACTTCAGCCTTCTTGTGGTTTCATCATAAAATTTTTATGTTATTCAAACACAGCATTCTGAGTGTTCCTAATAAAGTCTTTTTTTCTCTCCAACTTGCCAGTTTTTCATTCTTTTCTCGAGTGAACCATATTATCAACTAAAAATACTCTGATATCTGACTAAATTCATAATCTTGGAGCGAGTATTTCAGTAATAAATTTAGAAAAAGTAAGTGATCCTTATCAATTGTTGAGCAGTGTATTTTGATGCGATTTTCGAGCGAAATTGAATTCATTGTAACAATTGCCAAAGCATCTACTACGAATTTGTCAAAAACTAGCTGTCATGTGGTAGATGTGGCCACAATTAAAAAACAAGTTCCTGTTGAAACACGCTTTATAACTTTTTCGCAAATAGGCCAATTTTCTTTTCTATAACTTTCATGATCACCAGAAGTCTCACAGGATCGTTTCGAAAGCATTAGAAGTTAATGCCTTTCCTGATCTTCCTTCCAAATACCCGACACGAATCAGGCATTTGAATGACATGCTTCGTTAGTCATTAAGCAAGTGGAAGGCGAAAACTGCAACTTCTCAAGGCGTGTAAGCACAAGAGAAGACGTGTAGGTTTACTACCCTGAGGTGAAATGTCTTGATAAAGGCTTAACGCCGCTGACCTTTGTACACTTATTAAATCAATTAGACGTGCCCAATCTGATAGAAACAAGAATTCATTAGTAATAATACCGATTTTTTTAGAAGTTGTGGATGATGGGAATACACTTATCGGTTATCTGAATACGCTCATTGTGCACGTTTGTTACATGAATAGAGTCATTATCTCATGCTTGTCTTTGTCTTTTCATACGTGATGGGATTAAATATGAGGTTATGCACACATTGGGTGGATTTCGATGGTATGATACCTATTACATGTCGATCAACATCTATCAAGCAGGCTCCGGTTTAGGCGCTCCAATATTTTGACAGGGGACATGTATTTATTTCATTTTTTAGTAAATACTTCTTGTTAACTTCAAGTAAGTTTGAGTTGCTATGGATAGCCACGGCGATAGCAACTTGAGTTAGTGAATAGCTCTTAATGTATCGTTTCATGCGATTGAAGAATTTTCTAAAGCAGATAAAAAACAATTAAAGCGTTCTCCTGCTACATTGCTACATTGCTAGAAGCATAAGTGTTCATTAGGATAATTTGTCATATTTTTCTAATTTATAGTATAATAAGTATAGAAAGTAAGAAATAATAAATTATAATATCTCCCGACTAGATTGCATATTTGCTAAATCCATTTCCTCAGTGGTTTTGCTCACTGCATCTTTACATTATCAAAGAAACCATTAATAAACGGCTTCCAGCTTGCTTTCATTATGAATCATTAAATCTTTCCACTTCACGAAGCTGCGAGTTCAGAAAGCAGCCATTGCAATGACCAATAATGATGCAAATTTTTTAATGATCCCCTTCCTTGAAGTCGATCATTTATGCCACAATTTTTGATGAGAATTCTAGCAGAAAGAATAAAAATGGAAAATTATAACCGTTTGTTTTTAGGAATAACGATTTTGCATCTGTATAATTGAGCGTAACTGATTGGATAAATTTTCTGTGAAAGATATGTGGAAACATTAATTATTTTCTGATAAATTATCGAAGCAACCTGTAGATTGGTACTAGGGTAATATCTCCGAATTCACTTGACGCTTGTAGGGACGTTTTGACACGTTTAATTGCAATTCAAATAGTCACATATTTTTCAAAATCAGAAAATATATTGTGTGAAACATTTTGGGAAAAACTATTATATTTTTCGTAACTAGATTTCTTTTGAAATATTCTCTTTACGCTTTTCCCAACTGGTTGCACAAATAACAATAATGTATTTGTTTCATTCTTTTATCATACAAGTTTGTTTCCAGTTGATGACGAGATATTGTTGATGATGGAGCTCGTGTTGAATGATTGTTTGGGCTATTACCATCATCTATTGTGGATGTAATGATTTCCGACGTTTCGATAGACATCTTCTATCTTTATCAAGGAGAAAAGTAAGAAACCTTTTGAAAATTATCAATTTTCAAAAAGTCAATTGACAGAAGTCATGAAAGAAAATGAACGATGTTATATACTCATCTGTGATATGATGATATTTTTAAGTTGGATCGAACTATCGGCGTCCAAACTTCTTGCAGATCTATAGATGGAGCACTTATGGAATCAGGTGTTATTTTCATAAATGCTGCTTCTTTGATTTTTCTTCTTGCAAGTTTTTCTTCTTTGGATATTATTGATGCTTCATCCCATTTTATACGATGATTCTCATCTACAGCATGTTGGACCAACCTGGATTTGTCGCTGTCTAGTACTCGTAGAAGCTTCTGATGTTCTTTTATTCGTACATTCAGAGGGCGTTTAGTTTCTCCGATGTAAGATCTTATCGCAAGGTAATTCATATATGCAGTTCTTTGTCCTTTGTGTCTCATTATTAGGCTTAAATTTTGTAAGTTTAGCTCTGATAGTGTCTTGAGTTTTGAATGCAGTCGTTATGTTGTATCTATTTCCAATTCTTCTCATTTTCTCCGACAAACCTTTTACATAAGGAATTACGGTTTTAATGGTCTGATTTATATCTGGTGGTTCAGGTTGACTTTCTCTTGTTCGTCTAGCTTTTTCTAATATCTTTTTGGGGTAGCCATTGCTTCTAAGAGTTTTCGAGATGTTATTTATTTCTTCATTTTGGTCACCTTCAGTCAACAAATATTTATTGCTCTATCAAATAAACATTTTGCTACTCCCAATTTAGTGTTTAGTTGGTGGTTTGAATCAAAATATAGATATTGTCCTGTGTTTGTTGGCTTTTTATACACAGTGGTTCTTGGGATTCCATTTTGTTTATGTACGAGTACATCTAAGAATGGAAGTTGTCTGTCTTTCTCGATTTCAATTGTGAATTTAATTGATTCCTCTTGATTGTTTAGATATTGAAGGAATCCATCTATAGTGTCTTTTCCATGTTGCCAAATAATGAAAGTATCATCTACATATCTTTTCCACAGTTTGGGTTTAAGTGCATATTTTTCTAATGCCTTCTGTTCGAAAATTTCCATATATAAATCAGCTAAAATTGGTGATAGTGGTGAACCCATGGCCATTCCAAATTCTTGTTGATAAAAGATGTCTTCAAATTGGAAATATGTTGTTTCAATACAAATAGAAAGCATTTCCATAATTGCATTCACGCTTAGTGTAGTTCTTTCACTAAGGGTTTGATCTTCTTCAAGCTTTTTCCTAACTATGATAAGTGTTTTATCTGTCGGAATATTAGTGAACAAGTGCGGAAGATCTTACATCGGAGAAACTAAACGCCCTCTGAATGTACGAATAAAAGAACATCAGAAGCTTCCACGAGTACTAGACAGCGACAAATCCAGGTTGGTCCAACATGCTGTAGATGAGAATCATCGTATAAAATGGGATGAAGCATCAATAATATCCAAAGAAGAAAAACCTGCAAGAAGAAAAATCAAAGAAGCAGCATTTATGAAAATAACACCTGATTCCATAAGAGCTCCATCTATAGATCTGCCAGAAGTTTGGACGCCGATAGTTCGATCCAACTTAAAAAGATCATCATATCACAGATGAGTTTATAACATCGTTCATTTTCTTTCATGACTTCTGTCAATTGACTTTTTGAAAATTGATAATTTTCAAAAGGTTTTTTACTTTTCTCCTTGATAAAGATAGAAGATGTCTATCGAAACGTCGGAAATCATTACATCCACAATAGATGATGGTAATAGCCCAAACAATCATTCAACAAGTTTGTTTTCAGTAATTATTTTTCAGTTCCACGTTCTTCCATTAGGCTAGTCACAAGATTCTTTCTGTAACTACATCGATTTCCCAAATTTGTGAACTCGGCGTGTAAATTATTAATTAATTTTGCTTCCATTCATATTTCATCACCTTCCCGAAGAAGCATCGATTTATATCAGAAACTTCAACAAAACCTCGTTTTGTTATACGATTATTCTTGACATTGAAACCTGTCAGTCGGAAAAAACAAAACAATGGAGCCTCACGTCGCAGAACCAGAGACTCGCTTCAGTAATCCTGACGGTACAAAAGGCCCGGTTCGCCGAAACGGGTCGGCGTACACCAATTCCGAAATTCGCCATAAGACCTAGGGGCTTTATTGATCTTTTTTTTCTGAATGTTAATATGGAGCAGAGGTTGATAGTCGCCAACTTGGATTTCACGTAATGGGACAAGCAATGAGGTTTAAGTTGAGGATTTGACCGCATTAGTGCGTGAACTATGTCTAAAATTGGTGCATAATACTTACTATACATGTTAAGTTTTTTTGAAGTCAATATTATATCTTCCAAGTTGGGGTAATTACCCCCATTACGTACCGATTTAATTGATAATCTCAATGACCTCTTTCACGGAAACGCGTTGGCGTCATCCATTCCCAAAATTCTCTATAAGCCCTAGCGGCTTATATCGATCTGTTTTTTCAGAAAGGTTATTTGGGGCAGAGATTGATAGCCCCCAACCTGGATTTTACGTAACAGGGCACGCAATGATGTTTGCAAATACGTAAATGTCGAGGATATAAAATCCGGCCAAGAAATGGTGGATGGGACCGAAAGGGGCATCCAGAAAAAGAATTAATGCCCCAAATACATGGTATTCACCGATGAATAGCATTTTTTTGCACGAATGATTTATGAAACTAGTTCGGTTCCGTGGGGATTGATATGATATGTCATGTGATGTTCAACTTCGAATAAGTTATGATTGATAGAATCGCGTGGAAGAAATAGGTTGCATCGAAATGAGAAATCAGATTTCCATTTCGGTTTATTGGGCTGGAAATTCAGGGTTCGTATTATACAGAAAAATTTACGAATCCTGGACGATTAAAGGGATGTCACTTATGCCTCAACGATGGGGTACCTGTAAGACAAAGTACATAGAAATGACAACCAGGGTACATAAATCTTATACAGTTGTATTTTCATCTTTCAACGATTTTTCTGGTTCTAATTGATCCAGTGAAGATTTTCCAGTTGATGACGAGATATTGTTGATGATGGAGCTCGTGTTGAATGATTGTTTGGGCTATTACCATCATCTATTGTGGATGTAATGATTTCCGACGTTTCGATAGACATCTTCTATCTTTATCAAGGAGAAAAGTAAGAAACCTTTTGAAAATTATTAATTTTCAAAAAGTCAATATGACAGAAGTCATGAAAGAAAATGAACGATGTTATATACTCATCTGTGATATGATGATCTTTTTAAGTTGGATCGAACTATCGGCGTCCAAACTTCTGGCAGATCTATAGATGGAGCACTTATGGAATCAGGTGTTATTTTCATAAATGCTGCTTCTTTGATTTTTCTTCTTGCAAGTTTTTCTTCTTTGGATATTATTGATGCTTCATCCCATTTTATACGATGATTCTCATCTACAGCATGTTGAGTGCGGAAGATCTTACATCGGAGAAACTAAACGCCCTCTGAATCTACGAATAAAAGATCATCATATCACAGATGAGTATATAACATCGTTCATTTTTCTTTCATGACTTCTGTCAATTGACTTTTTGAAATTTGATAATTTTCAAAAGGTTTCTTACTTTTCTCCTTGATAAAGATAGAAGATGTCTATCGAAACGTCGGAAAACATTACATCCACAATAGATGATGGTAATAGCCCAAACAATCATTCAACAAGATTTTCTAAATGAGAAAACCAAATTTTAGTTATTTATAATGATTATTCTACGCATTTGTTAAAATAACGAACCCAACTGAGAACTTTGGACAATCAACCTATGGAATATCGTAGAAAAATGTCCGTCACAAGGGCAAAATTTTGAGAATTATTTATTATTATTACAGTGAACACTCGTTTTACTTTTAGTGTGACACCATTGAAATCTAAGTTATCATTAATTGGTCATCACTTGAACTGAGAACACTTTTTATCCTAAATTTATTGTATCATTCAATGTGGAACAACATCCAATGTTAAGTCGAATTAATTACAATTTATAGTTTATATGATGTTGATTGATAGGACAAACTTTTACTAAAATTAGTGTAGTAAAACTTTTACTAAACTTTTACTAAAATTAGTGTAGTAAAATTAGATAGTGTGATAAAAATTTGAATACATTCAATACAATTCAATTATCATTTTTTAATTCAACAAAAATATATAATTCATCGTAATATTGAGAAATTTTATTTTTCATTTGTCATCTACTTACCCTATGTTTTTAATGAAATGTTAAATTCTTTATAGATATTCTCTTAAAAATTTTTCGTGAACAAATGGATTATTTCACTATATTTGAATATTTTCATAAATTCTGAAAGAAGTGTTATTTATAATAAAATTTTTTTCAATTATAATTTTACTCATTTATATACGATTTTCTACATCTCATTTGCTCAAATAATCAGTTGAGAATTTTTGTGTAAATCAACTGGCAGTTGTTTTCGAATTAACATTAAAAAAATTTTTCATTGAGAATTTCATGTTTTATTATAACGACAAAATTTTCTAAGGAATTTATTAACTCTCTATGTTATCTCCTGATCAATTACAAAATCTTCGCGGCTTATCAAGTCATCAGAAAAAATTGATTAATTGATTATAATAAATAAATTTTAGAATATTCTGGAATTATCAGAATAAAAATAAATAAAAGTTAATATTTCTTTTGAACACATTTTGATATAATGAATAATGAAAGTGTTAATGAAAGAAATTGTCTTTGTTAATTTATAGTGGACTGTCAATTGCAATTACTTAAATATGAGAAATATGAAAAAAACGTTTATAAACGATTGAAAATCATTATAAAGGAACTTGTTTTTAATTATAAATAACAGCCCTTGAAGAATTTTTTAAAATACTGCAATAGCCCAATTGATAATAAAAAAATTTTTTTAATTAATAAATTTCCTTTGTTAACATGCTCAATTACGGTAAGTAAGTGACAAATAAAAAAAATCCCCTAACATAACATTGAACCCTCATTCATTGTTAAATTTAAAAGATTATTCCAAACAACGTATTGAAATTATTGAAATTTTTATCACGATATCCTAAATTAGTTAAATTAAAATTATTAATAATAGAGGAAAAATTCAAGGATTGAAACTCGGTTTGATACATTTCCTCCTCGTTCAGAATATTCTTTCTAAAATAAAAAAATAATTTGCTAATCATAACTGAAAAAATAAACACAACTTTTTACCATCTTTAATTTTTTTACAACTGTTGAAATTTTAATTTAGTAATGCATTTTTGTCGAACAATAATCTAGATATAATCCCAAATCGATTGGGCTGTATCACAGGATTTTTGTATATCCTCTCAAACTCATTCTGAACTCATTAACTAGACTAATCTGACATTTCTCTTGAAGGCGTCGTGCCCTAAATACGTTGGAGACTATAAACAAAATTTGTCGTAAAACACACTTCCTCAATCTATTTCTCACCCCAAGAAGGCGTTAATTAACAATCGAGATAGACAAAAAACACTCGTAAACCGTCAATCCTAATAGAAAAACCAACAAAGGTGTCCCCGATAAAACAGCTCACGTACAATGTCTAAGAAATCTGTATCACTGATCCCATTGACCATATATGCTGCAAAATGGACTACAGAGTACGAATTTCCATTGGAAATCTTCCCGTTAATAAGTCCAGATAATTAAATTTTCCGAAGAATCGAATTGAGAAACTTCCAGTTTTTTCGATCGTTCGAATTCTTGAACGTATCGGATATAAAACGGACTAGGGACATTTAATTCAATGGGCATTCTTGTTCTTTTGAATGGCCGGAGGTTATATCAAGCGATCTTATATTTCCTCTTTCAGACACGCGATAAAGAATTAATAACTTCTTTAAATGAGTTATTTTCTTGAGTAGATATAGATATTGCTCGATCAATTTTGATAGTTCTAAGACCAGAACTGAATAAGCAATTTGAATATTCCGAAAAAATTCTAATGATGCTTCCACCAATTAATTTAATTAATTTTCCACTAAATGAAACTGAATGAATGAATTCGACAGATGTGGAAACATTGAGAAGTTTCATTTTTGTCCACCACTCCAAAGTATCAATAAGCCAATAGTCGACACGGAATGAAAATACATCTGCTTTCTCTCCTGAAATTTCTCAAGCTCAGAATTTGCGATTATTAAAAAAATTCTCTTCTCTTTTCCCTTCAATCTATTAAAATCGAAGCATTAATTTATTCATAGAATCTCCGCTAACTGTCTCGGAATAAAAACGATCGTTTATGGCAAATGAAGAAGTAATCTTCTAACGATCTTGATCAAGCTATCTTTGGATTAAATTTCCGAGTTTTATAACAACATAAAACCGATCAGACGTGTTATTTATATCAATCAGGTGATTTGATATTTCTTCAATGCATGTAGATTTCTGTCTTCGAAGCAATTTATCACCTGATTTATATCTGACATGCCTCTAGCAATTTCTTGGATGCCTCCAGTAATGCAGACTGGCGTCTCTACAGTGATATTTCTTGGAGGGTCATTCATTTATCTTCGTCATTCATGCTTGCAGATTTACCTGAATGTCTGCATTTTTAAAATATTTTATCCCATTTTGACGTTTAAAGAAGACAATATTCAACCCATGGTGACAAGGGTAAGTTGAAGTTTATCCACTGAGTGAATTAAATTTTTTTAATTCACTAGTGGAATAAAATGTTCACCACTTTCTGGAAATTATTCTTTCCACACACATTGCACGTAAAACTCATTTTAAAGTATGTTTCTTGAAATTTATCAAAAATTCTACATTAACAGTCATTTATATTATTAAAGTAAAATTAACAATTATTAAGATGTCGAAAATGGAACTGGAAATCTGCACCTCCTCCAAAGGAAACACGTTCAGTCGTTATAGCACATGTGTTTGAGGATTTCTCAGGCCCTGTTGGAACTGCGGTTTTTGTGACCCCACCAAGTATTTATTCAGAAATATCTATTTTGTTTTGTAGTGAATCTTCAATATATCCTTCTGCAACAGAACTTGAGCGCCATCCACCATGCCTTTTCAAAACTGTCAAATCTGCTCCAGAATTTGCGAGTAGATTTGCAGAAGAACGCCTGAAACTGTACCCTGTATATTGTTCAGCATCAGAAAGGCCCAAATACTTTGCAATAGTAACGGGCATTTTCGAAAATGTATTCACACCTACAGGCTGGACGGTACATTTTTCATTTTTATAATTTAAAAATAGTCGCTTGTGATCAACTTTGCTTCTCCTCAAGTTCCTATACTTGCGGAATATATCGAGTGCAGCAACCTAATTAGTACCATTGACCACCGGGATCTTGGCTGAAATCATGGAAATGTTAGTTGATCCTAAGGAGAGCAATTTCCAATACTTCATTCCAAATATTTTTCAAGTGCGCTTCGGAGGCCATCCACAGTTCTTCACTTTTTAAGATAATTATTGGCTCGACAATTAACTCGTGTTTAAGATGCCCATTTTCTGTTATTAAAGGCTGAAAATAACACTATATTCCAGGTGCTGGCGGATGTCAATAGCCTTACCCATTAGAATTCAAACTGTATGAACAATTTAGAGTTTATAAATCTGCGTGACAAGGTCGAGACTGTCTCCAATTCGATATACACATTGAAAATACACACGCAGCTTTACCGCGGATGTGTACAGCGATTTCACCGTTGTTCCGGTGAATTTATTTACTACTTCTGACCGATAAACTGTGATAGAAATACTTAATTATGACTCAGTAAGTCTGCTACTTGTGTGTCTGGAGGAATAGGGTCGAAAAATTGAATTGAAAAAAGGTTAATGATGCATTGAAAACTCCGAGATTAAAACCATATATACCTACTAAAGTGTTTCTGCTTGAATCATAAATTAAAGTTATGAATAGTAATCTGAAACAGACCTAAGTAAATTTGTAGAGACTTAGAGAATATATTGTATATTCATAGATTCATAGTTAGGTAGGTTGGCCAGGTCCTTGATCATTGATAATTTAAACTTTTTTAGAACTTTGTAGAAGAGAAAATGTGCATTGTTCAATATCTTACCATGCTCTAATATGACTTTTTCATTTTCGTAACAGGACCAGTTGTATGAGCAATATTCATCAAGTATAACATACCTGAAAAAAGATAAGTATAAATATAAAGTGATACAATTATTTTCGAAGAATGATGGACTTTTTAGAGAAGTCTAGATTATGATTGTCATTAAGTTAATCGATTGGCACTTATTAGAGGTCGAATATTGTATATAATCCTTCAACGAATATTTCGAATAGAATTTCGGATTAATATTAGTTAATTAAGTTAATTAGAAAAAATAGAAATTGTTCAGATCAGGTTCTCAGCCTTACAAATTTCACAGAATCAGGCTTCAATGATTGGTTGAAAACAGCAGCTGCTTTCATTGATTTATCTTCAGCATATGACACTGTGTGGAAAGATGGATTAATTTTCAAACTCCATATATAACCATCTGAAGTGTGGGAAAATGGTACGGTTATCAGAAAATATGTTATCTAATAGAAGATTTCGTGTTTTTATTGATAATAAGAGTAGCAATTTCAAAACATTGAAAAACGGTCTTCCTCAAGGATCAGTTTTAGCTCCTTTACTTTTCAATTTACATCTAAGTGATTTACCCATCATCTCAGAAATTTGTTTATGCTGACGACATTGCTATTGCTTACCAACATTCGGATTTCCATACTCTGGAAAACATTCGATAATTAATATTTGTTTTTTTCCTTTAATCCAGAAATATACTAGGTAACCCTCGTATCGACTAACTTAACAGTTCCTGGATTAGACGATACCTAAGTATCCCGAGAAACATACCAATCCGAACCATTTCCTACACTAAACATCGCATCCACGATAAATTTATGTACTTATTCCATATGTTCGGTGTGAAAAACCCGTTCCAGTATAATAATACTGCATGCCGCTTCAAAAACGAGTACATAAATTCATCCGCAAGACTCTACATGTCCAATTAGCCAGCAATTCAATGAATTAAGCGAACCACAATTCGTCTGCATATATAAAACAAGGTAGAAAGAAGTGGACACTGTCGACACCGATCTCGAAAGATTGTTTTCTATGGCAGGCAGCCCGATTCGAAGTAAATGAGCCCTGGGGGACTCCAATTGACCTTATGTTGAACAACTGCCTCGCTCGTGTCATTTTACCCAAGGGAGATCGAATGCGAATGCATTGTCTATGGCCTATTCGGCGATTTGCAGATGTTTTTTTCAATTATAATGAGAGGTGTGAAGTCAACCAAGTGATATAAAAGCACCCTACGACGCTTTAAATATTGTTTGGAGTTTCCGGATTTGAATTACATGTAAGGTGATTCAAGGACAAAAGCTTACTGGAAGATTGGGCTTGGAACAAACTGAGGAAAAACTGTGAGAGGTTATTTCGAATCAAAAATATTGATTTGTTGATTCTCTCACAGTTATTGTAATGGTTTAATTTGTGTTTCAGAGTATGGGGAATCTTGGGAACATGCTCGTAATAGCTTTTCTACATTTTGATAGGAAACCTTGAATATAAGATTTGTTGTTCTCAACGATAGGATAGGATAGGAAGATTATCATATGTAATTTTAATTCTCACCACGTAATGCGGGGTTACAGTAATAATAATAGAAGTGGAATAGATTTAGCTGACTGGATGGAAGACAATAATTTCAATTTGATTTTTGATGAAAAAGATGTACCTTCATTTTATTCCTCTAGATGGAATAGAGGCTATAATCCTGATCTCTGCCTAGTGTCTTGGGACAATACTTGCAAACAACTTCCTATAAAACGTAAAATTCTAGGAGTTTTCCTCATAGCCAACATAGGCATATTCTGTTGATTTTAAGAAGTTTCATTTAATATGCTGAATGTTTGGAAAGACCTCGTAGGAATTTCAAAATGCAAATTGGATTTAATTTGCCAAGAAACTAGACAGTGATATTAGGTCGATTCAACCCCCTCACGATAAATATCCTAGATTCATAGGTGTTGTGAAAGCCACAGCAAAAAAGTTCCTTCCAAGAGGTTTCTGCAACGATTATATTCCAGGTTCGTCGAAAGAAACCGATAATTTGTATAAGAGCTATGAAAAATCACCATCCGTTAATAAATGTGAAAGGCTTATGAATTCTAATAATACAAGCAGAAAAGAGAAATGGGATAGTGTTGCATCAAAATGAATTTCACACATTCGAGTAGGAATTCATGAGATATATTGAGAAATTAGGTGAAGCTATTCCCTTGCCTTATCATCACCAAAAATTGATCCAAGATTAATCGCTCGCCGCTTAGTTGATGTATCTGAATCAGTTAATATATCCCAATCTAAAATGAAGAATATGAAGAAAAAATTACACATATTCAGGAGATCAGCTCCTACTTTAGAACAGGTTTCACATCCATTCAATATAGATGAATTGAGGGCTGCAATTAAGTCTACCTAATCTCGGAAAGCAGAAGGTTTTGTTTATACTGAATTCAACAAAAAATTAGGAAAAAAGGCCATGTCTTGGTTATTATATAACAATATTCTGAATTCAGGAAACTATCCTTCCGAATTCCGTAAGGCTAAAGTATTAGGTATTTTGAAACGAGGAAAAAATCCTTATGATCCTAGTGGTAATCGACCAATCAGTTTATTGAGTGTTCCTTTCAAGATATTACAAAGGTTTATTCTTTTTAAAATTGAATCTTCTGTAGAACATGCTCTACAAAATTTCCAGAGAGGCTTTAGGAAAAATCTCAGTGATTTACCCACGACATGCTAACGACATTCCTATTGCTTACCAGCATTCGAATTACCATACTCTGGAAAACATACTGTCATCTGATTTGGAAATTTTAAAGAATTATTTTATCGAGTGGCGATTAGGTCCGAATCCCAACGCAATAGAAATATCTTGTTACCATCTGAATAATCATGAAAAATATAGAAAACTAGCTGTAAATTTCAATGATTCTCCCATCGAACATAATTTCTCCTCTAAATACTAAGGAGCTAAAGTAGATTCATCTATCAATTACAAGGCTCATTAAGATGATCTGAGCCTAAAACTGAAAGTCAGGCATAATATTCCTCAGAAATTAGTTGGATCGTCTTGGGGTGCTGATGCTTCCACTCTTCGCACAGCATTTCTAGTCTGAGTATTTTTTGCAGCTGACTATTGCTCTGTTTGGTTTAATAGTGCGCATATACAAAAAATCGATGCACAATATTAATTATTAGAAGACCACTCTTAAAGAAAGAAGTCCGTCAAATATATTCAAGTTTATTTTGTACACACGACAATACTTATGCGGGGAGCCAGGGTTTTTTAATTAGGTTTTTTCCCTAGGCTTTCATGTCATGATATTTTTCTTGTGTTGAAAGTTACCAGTTTGGCAATTTCACTATGTATTTCTTTCAAAGAAATATTTCCAACTCTAACAACTTGACTCATTGTTGGAATTCTCCAATCTTTTTCACATTTATTGAGCTATTTGACGAATAAATAATCATCGTAGATTAACTAAACATTGTTTTTTTAATGGTATTCCTTTCTCAAGATATCTATGAATGTGACAAATCTCAATATATTATCGCTGAAATACTAACTTGCTTAGTTCTGCCGCCTTGCATGTTTTATCTCTGTGAAACGAGAGTTGCTATGGTAACTTCCCCACAAAGAATGGAATGAGTGAAATAGTCACTGATATAACTTGGTTTACTCAATGTAATCATACGATTAAACGTTTTATGATTATAGAATCGTGTACTCCTGGTATCTACAGTATTCAATTGAAATATCTGAATTCTTCCGAGTCCATTCATTTAGTCTCGTTCATTCTCAACTCGGCATCTGCTATCTAACAGTAGATCTCAATCGGAAGCTATGCATTCAATTGTCTTCACAGAGCAGTCGACAAGTGAGACTAATGAGGACACCGAATCAGATTTACGATCATAGAGAAGAAAGGGCATCAATCAGAGGCGATTCAGCAAAAATAAACAGCGCTGACCTATTTCAAATTAATCCATCCGATTCCTACCATCAGCAAGCAGAACAGTGTAATTTAATCTTTTCTACTGTGCTATTTTGCATATTTTACAGTACCCGGTCACGGTGCAAAAATCTCCCGGTATTCGGTATACCGTGGCGTTAAATTTCAGCGAGATTGTAAATCGAACGATATGAAGTAGAACGTATCGGATAGACAGTGTTTTCTGTTTTATGTGAAATTCCACTTTATTGGACTAACATGATTCTCATGATGATTAAATTGCTTCTCGATGTTTGATTAGAAGATCGTGCCGACAAAGGATTTTTCATCTGCTTTTTACAGCAGGCCATTGTTAACGGTTTGATGATATTTTTTTACTGCTTCGGTTTTTTTTGTGATCATGGAAATGAGAAGTTTTGATGGGAATTCCGAAGAGAGTGTTTGAGCAATTCTCACTTCTTCATCGCAAAATGAGGTAGCCCCAGCGTTGGCTTCATCTGCAGTAACTGCAACTTTGTCCAAAGACAGATGAACTGCACACTTGGCTTTATAACTGCCAGTAAACATAGAAATCAATGAAACACCAGTTCGATGATACAGACTTATATACCTCTTTGTCGAAGATTAATTCAAATTCAAATTACTTGATTCGGTATCTTCTTGAGGATAACATGTGAAATGAAACACGACTTACATTATTGACAAATTATCGAATCCATTCAAGAAATATTCAAGAATTTAAGAATTTTTCTCTGAGAACCCAGAAACGTAATGATGAAAACAATGAAGATTTACGAACTCTCTATTTATCAACTTTCATTTGTTCCATTTGTGTTTCGTAGAAGTTGAAAAACGAACATCCAAAACAACCTTTGAATTATTCGATTAAGGTAAAGTATAATTCTAAGTAACCTTCCTCTTTTTCAGAATTCAATGAAAAAATAAAACAATAAGGTTTTGATTTGGAAATGTTGATTTTGAATTGTCCAACTTCGTATGATCTTCTCCCCATATATTTAAGGTTCGTACCCTTAGACTATATAAGATAGACAAAGTATTCCTGAGGTTTCACAAGAGACTTTCAATGAGGGTGAGGTTCACCCGGCAACACCGCATAAAATCATTTACTCGGGTCACAATATCTTCAGGGTCAAAAAAAAAAAAGTTCATACCGCAAACAGTTTATCGTACTTCCTATTCACAGAATCAAATACTTGTGAAGGTTATTCTAAAGATAATTTTTTCTGCTGAAATATAAATGAAATGTGGGTCCCCCTCAATGACTATGCTATAAGGCTGATTTTGCAAACTTTACTTGTGCATTAAATTACAAATTTCTAATTTGGGAATCATTTTAATATGAGCCAAATAGATAACATTTAGATTTATGGTTTATTTGATCATTTGAAATTACTATAAGGATGTTCCAAATTCTAGGGTTCCTGTTTTTGTCAACTTAACTGGAGCGTCCAAGGACGACAGTTGTTTTTCCGCAAAACCATTGATGCTGAGCGCCAACTGATATTGCAAGATCATCATGTGATCTATCGTGATATTGAGACAACCTTAGGCATTAGTATAATGCATTAACATTTGACCGTCAGAAAAATTTGTTCACTTTGAGTCCCACACAATTAGTCAATCGTTCAAAAAAAGGCTCGTATCGATTGGTCGAAAGAAATGCTCCAAAAATACGGTCACGGTGCTTCGAAGCACGTCTATGACATCGTGATGAATCGTGGATTTACACGAATGAACTCTGTCATTGGGTTCGTAGCATTCTACACGACATCGTATCGTTTTAGTTATGAAAGGGAAATCTCTTTTATATTTTTTCAATTTAATTGCCAGTTCTTTCGATATTTGAACTACACAAGTAGAATTATAAAAGCAATGATTTTTACATTCAACTTTTCTCTGGTTTTATATGTTTCTTCCATGCGATCTCAATTATATTTACTGTTGTTTTGTTTTTTGTCCTGTAATTTATATGTTATATTGATTGCTTTTGTTAATTTAAGTTCCAAAAATTACGTGTATGTATGTTTCTTTGTTGCCTGAAGAAGACGCTAAATAGACGTCGAAATCTAGCTGTAGATCGAAGTAATTTTATTGGTTCTTTCAACAAAGATATTACCCTGATATTACTCAATTCAAGATATTTGTGTGCTCAGATGTAAAACAACAGGTTTCTTTCATGATATAAATACAAAAGTCACTTAATTAGCGCGTTCGTACGAAGAAACAAAAACCCTTCATTAATACCATGGCATATTCAACTCACGTCGGAATAAAACAAGTAACATTTTTTCAGCAATTAGAGAACCGGTATAATGAATGAAATATGCAAGCCAAAGTGGTATGTACCCACAAAGTGAGCAAATTCCCGCTACACTATCTCTCAGATAGCGCATTAGTGTAACCTTCCTATTTCATAAGCCTTTGAACTTGAACGGTATTTCGTGGTTCATTGTCAATGTCAGTATGGTGTCAGTAATGATGACCGGGCTGCTTTGTGAGATGACAGGTATGAACTTGGAAGTGTACCATACGTTCATGTCGATACGGAACGTATTTGACAAGTCCTGACATCTATATCGGAATGAATGTGTTAAGAAATATCAAGATGGTTTGAAATGATGACTGAAGTCGATAAAGAAATGGGATTATTAGCTCGATTTGAATAATTTGTCGGCTGTCTGCTAACAGACAATGAAGATTAGGATGTCGAATGAATTCGAAGTTTTGTGGATATATTTATGTCCAGAACATAGCTCTTCTAACATCAAAATTGATCACAAACTCGCAGTATTCCATCAATGAATATGAAACGGTGATAATGAGAAAATTAATGACAATTCGACATCTAAACAACCAGAAAAAATTAATTACATACACACCTAAAATCGAGAAAGATAGATAACATCCTTTCTTCAATGTACTTGTACATAAACAATATAAAATCCTAAGATCCACTGTGTATTATAAACCAACAAACACAGATCAATATCTTTATTTCAATTGTAACCACAAACTGAACACTAATTCGGGCATAGCGAAAGATTCATATGATAAAGTAACAAAAATATACTATATCCCACAAAAATGAATGAATTAATAACATCACAAATCACAAAAATTAAGACTATCACAAAAATATAACACAGATGAACAAACAAGACAAAAAAATACTATGAGAGTCACACAAAAAATAAACCTGATGATGAAAACCAAAAAATGAATTGGATATATGATACACCATCTGAATATTTTATCGGAGAAACTAAATGACCTATAAAAATGCAATGAATAATCATCGTTGGTATTTCAAAAAATATTTTATGAAAAGAAAAACAAGTAAACAGCTTTTCTCTATGTCTGTGTCGTAATGAGTTCATCACAGTACTAAAAACAGTGCTGTAATGAACTCATTACGATACGATAAACAAGCAGTTGTTAGCGATAACTTCAACAGCACATTTGGCCGTTCTGTCAGTTTATTTTCGTATTTTACCATAAAGTAGATAAAAATGAAACGTTTTGGGAATTGTAATATTACTTCAATTGAGGAAAGTGTGAAGAAAAATGTGCCGCTTAATACAGTGAAGTCAAGATCCTACATTTGGAAACAATTTGAAGAATTCTGTGCTGTCCGGGAATACCATGTAAATGAAAAAACAAATTTGTCAGAGCTCAATAATATTATGCTAGACTGGGCTTTCAATATGAAGAAAAGAGATAGATCAGACTACATGGAAAGTGTCGTAAAAACCTTGTGGAATAATACTGCCAAACAGCTGCAGGAAAAATTCTATTCCGAATGGGGCGTTAGGTCCGATCCATTCACAGACGTGGCTTTTAAAACGGCGCGGGATGCATGAAATGCCAAGAGGCGTATTTTGCAAGTGGACCCTGAGAAAAGAAAAGTTAGTGACAAGGCGCTGTCTTTGGAGCAACACAAATAGATGGTCAACTTATGTAAAGAAGATAATCCAAACGGTTTGAACAGAAAATTTTATTTTATTGCTGCATTGGAGCTTTCTTGGCGCGAGGAGAGGGGTTCATCATGCCTAATTTCGCATTTCCAATTCGAAATTGAAAACTATGGTAATTCCACGGGCCGAATTGACTACAATCCGATATTTTCTAAAACAAGACAAGGTGGTGCCCAAAAACGTGCGGAAACGAAATGGCTGACTCCCAATATTGAAGAGAATATTTGCCCGGCGAGGTTATATAAGCTACTTGTATCCAAAAGAACTGCAAACATAACCACTGAAAGACTATTCCTTACTCCACATAAGAATTGGAAATATGGTTCATGGTTCAAAAACTCCCCAGTCGGTCCCAATACGATAGCTAAATGGACAAAAGAATCGGCAGAACTCATTGGCATCAACACAACCAAGTTGAAGATAACCAACCACTCGCATCGAGCTACTGCTGTCAGCCAATTAGCCAAAGCAGGGATTGGCGAGGAACAGCTGATAAAGATAACCAGCCATTCTTCTGCAGCGTCAGTGAAACCGTATCTCCAACTGGACCAACAACATCACGAAAAAATAATCACAGCCATAAGGAATGAAAAAAATCCTTCAAGAAACAACATCGGTATCTACTTCATCATTCGAAAATAATGCTCGTAATGTGTATAATAACTGAAATATCAATAATTATTATTTTGATAATAAAGATGAATAATATGTTGTTATGCTTCTATCTGGTTATTTTTGAATAAAAAACTATTTTTTATTTCGTTTGATTTATATTGTTGAATGATCTTTCCAAATACCACACGAGATTTAAATTTTTTTTGAGAACACTCTGTCGTTTTTTGAAAATTATACAAATTTTACTCAACAAAGTGATCCCGAAAGACCACTCGCCTTTGGCTGGTGGTATTTTAAGGATAACTTTGTTTCGTGAAAGTTAAACGCATAATTCCCAAAAAACAAGAGTGTTCTCAAAAATTCTTACCTCTCGTGGTATTAGGTACCCTTGATAATTTTTCTTCATGAAAAATTTGTGAACATTGTCTACTGAAACATTGGTCAAAAGATTAACAAAAATAAACGATGGAAATAAAATCATATTACCTTATTTAAGTGATGACTTGTTATAAATTTAAAGATTTAAAAACGATATGTTAATTAATCTTGTATAATGAATCGAGTCCAATTACTCACTGTATGAATAATGAATAAACGAACTCATTACGTTTTTACATTATCCTATCATGTTCAGATGGAATAAGCAATGCAAATACATGCAGATTAAAATTAATTAGTTTGTAGGGAGTAGCGAAAAATATGAAAATAGATAAAAAAATTACATCGTTCAGAATCCTATAGCGTATAGAAAATGGTTAATATCTCCAAAACATTCAAGTATAGAAAGATGACATTTTCAAACATAAGAAGCTCCATATAATGCTTATAACCTATATATATTCCTTTTGCGAAATTGTTATTCCATTGCACTCCATTTATTCAAGAAAAAAATTTTCTGTTTCTTACTAAAATTTAAAAATCACTAAAAAAACGAATATATCATAAAACCAGCGCTGAATAATAATGACGACCAAAATGTTTGACATCTTAGTTAATAAAGCTTATTATATCAAGACCAATAAAAACCTTATTTAATGCGAGAACGGACTATTCATTATGTCTGGCTTTCATCCATAATAACTTTGTTATACTGAAAAATTCATTTTATTGGGAACGGATCTCGACAGTATAATTCTTGATCTTTAATCAACTGTGAATATGAACACGAGGTATGTGAAATTTCCTTTGAAGCCTGCAAATGACATCCGCTTCAGAGGACCTGGCGGAAATACTCTATTACCTTGTCAATTAATTGACAAAGCGAAATATTCGATAGAGGTACTTTGGAGACAATTTTTTATAACGGATAACGGATACACTGAAAAGCATGAAGTTTCACTCCAAATATATGAAAGTATATCATTGCATTCACTTATCACATTTTGACGTTTGATGACTGCAATATCCAACCCATGGCGATAAAGGTAAGTTGACGTTTGTCTTCTGTATAAATTCAAATATTTTTAATTCACTTGTGACAGCGAATATTTCTGGCCAATGCAACTAAGACTTATATTTTGAAATAATTTCATAAGGTATTATTTTATCGGCGATTCTAAATTGAGAGTGATGTCAATAATTCAAGTAAAAATTAATGTTATTGCAACTTTTTATTGGCAATGAAATCTCAATATATTCTTCTGCAAAAGGGTTAAGCCTCATCCATGTTAATGTATAAAAAATTTAATTCTCCACTAAATCTGCAGAACAAAATGAAATCTTTCGTCTGCAGTGAGTAGTACTCCAGGATAATGTTATTTCTTCCTATGAAGTGTAATTCGTTCCAAATAAGTAAATCCAAGTTTTTAATGAAAAATAATGAAGTTTAAATTCAACATCAGAAAATTGGTTTCGATTTTCAGATTATGGCTACTAATAAATTATTATTTAATCGAATGAATAATCAATATTCATGTGAACTATTAGAGGTGGAGTTCTATGAAGAAGTATTTTTACGAAACCGAACTATCTCAATTTTAATTAAGTGAAATTACAAAAGAACGTTTCTTAACCATCTCATAGAAGCGAGTAAGGAGTTCAACTCTTATTCAATCTATTAAGAACAACTGAACCCAATCAGTTAAAATTTTAGTACGGCTAAATCCGAAAATAACTACAACCATTGAAGTTTTAATAGCGGTACTAAAGAATGAGTAAAGCAGAAAACACATTTGTTTCAAACCATTGATTTTTACTGAAGCAGAACAATGACACTCAGTCGATTTGTTTATATTTTAATGAATAAGCTTTTGTTCCGAACTAATTCAGTGTTGATGGGTATACATTCGTTATTCAGAATCAGAAAATGGGTTTGAAGGAATATCACTTCATTACTGTGAAATTCTTTGTAAAATTGAATCTTCTATAGAAAATGCTCTACAAAATTTCCAGGGAGGCTTTAGGAAAAATAGAAATGATTCAGATCAGGTCTCAACCTTACAACTTTCATAGAATCAGGCTTCAATGATAGCTTGAAAACAGGAGCTGCGGAAAGATGGATAATGATTACCAACATTCAGATTTTCATACTCTGGAAAACATACTGTCATCTGTTTTTAAATTTATTATTTTATTGAGTGGCGATTATGTCCAAATCCCAACAAAATAGAGGTATCTTGTTTCTATCTGAATCATGATGAAAAATATAGGAAATTAGCTGTAACTTTCAATGATTCTCCTATCCAACATAATTTCTATCCTAAATACTTAGGAGTTAAATTAGATTCATCTCTCTATTACAAGGCTTATTCAAATAATCTGAGCCTAAAACTGAAACTAGGAATAATATTCTTCAGGAATTAGCTGGATCATCTTGGGGTGCTGATGCTTCCACTCTTCGCACAGCATCTCTAGCCCTAGTCTTTTCTGCAGCGGAGTATAGTTGCTCTGTTTGATTTAATAATGCACATACACAAAAAATTGATGCACAATTGAATACATCCACGAGAATAATTACTGGCACCATAAGATCTACACCGGTTCATTGGTTACCAGTTTTGTCTAAGATTGTCCCTCCCCATATTCGCAGAAAGACTGCAGCTCTGAATTCTTGGAACAAATATCATTCTTTTCCCAATTATTTCATATATTCCACAAAATAGAATTCCCAGATTGAAATAACGTAAAACATGATGGCATAACACGTTCTTCAATATGAACATAAGCTATAAAGAATTATGGAAGACTGAGTGGAACTCTAACGTAATGGTCAATAAGTATCTCGTTTCTGATCCTTCTGAAAAAATTCCTGGTTTTGATCTTCCGAGAAAAATTTGAACAGTTCTTAATAGTTTGAGGACAGGTTTTGGTCGTACCAATAGCATGCTATTCAGATGGAACTCAGTTCCAAGCGCAAGATGTGAATGTGGAGAAGCAGAAGCAAGAATACCTCATCTCATCAATAGTCGTCCCATATATAAATTTCAAGATGGTTTTAGGGCTATTCATGATGTTTCTGATTCTTTCTTGGAATGGGTTATAAATTTCAAACGAATATGATACGTACTTTTGTTATTCAGTTCTTTTTTCTGCTTTGGTCTTTTTATTTCCAGATTTGATGTAGGCAACTTGAAGAAGTCTATGTCTTCATCAATAGAAGACCACTCTTGAAGAAAGAAGTCCCTAAAATATATTTTAGCTCATTTTTGTACTTTCACACTTAGGCGGGGAGCCAGGGTTTCTTTTACTGCGGTTTCTTCCCTAGGCTTTTCTGTGGTACGCTGAATTGTATGACACCCCGTCACTAACCCCTGATCTATATGCTTTATTGTTTGCTAACTGAATATTGTAAGCCAAAAGTTCAAAAGAATATATATACTGTGAAACGTAACGGAATTTATTCCACTATTCTTCTTTGATTAGACAAAATCACCATGTAAAAAAATTCAAGTTTGCATTCACTGAACAATAACTCGAATGCAAAAATAAATCAGGAAATTTTTTTTTCTTTTGTAACTAATACCTTTAGTTAATCTTAAATCAATAATACCATAGCCAGAAAATATCATAACATAGTATACATGTTTGAAGGTATAACTGTCCACATATTTGATTTAGCAAATAGCCCATCATTTCACCAACTTGATTCATTGAATGTTAATGGCTAAGCGGTAGTTTTTACTCTGCATTGGCACTTCAACGCAGGTACTTAATTATAATTCATCTACCATACATAGGTGAGAACTCTGACCCCTGTATTTCTCCTCCAGGATATCGCTACTCTTCCTAGCAATAACATGCTACCTGATTAAATAATAAAATTCATGATAGCCAACGGCTCTTGACGTTCGAATAAAACAGCTCCTTCAGCCCACATCTCATCAAATTTAAACCAACATCGGCTCCTTTCTATAATTGTGGTGTTTACATCTCAATTAGAATGTAATATACATAAATTTATACAAGACATCTAATAACCGTCTTCATCGACTTGCAGTGGCGTTTGTGGCCTAGAACTAGTTATCAATTTGGTTTGAAATAGGAATCGATTTGTCTTGAGCTAAGATAATGACTGTTAGAGTCAACTTAATTGGATTACAGAAAAAGGTGACTTTAATCTGATGCGCTGCTTCGATCGGTGGATCATTCATCATCAGAAGGAAATTCCGAAACTGTTTTCAAGTCGTTTCTATACAGGGTTTCAGTTTAGGTCGACCTAGACCCATCTATTCTTGCTAGCAGGGCCGTCGCGTGGTTCGAAGGCGCCCAAGGCAAGATTTAGGCCCGCGCCCCTGCCTTAGGATGAACAATGTTAATAATTAATATTTCTATTCTTTCTCTGTCACTTAATTCGGCCATGTTACGATCAAATTAAAATAATATAATCTTTAAGCTCAAATTCAAACATTAATAAATTATTTTGACAAGTACTGTCACTTTTACAATGAATTTTATATATATATATATATTCCTTTGAACATTTGGCTTACAATATTGTACTCGTAATAAAGTGTTAAATCAAAAACAAAAATAATATACAGGATGCTCCATTGTACATTTCAAAATTGACATCATCTCCGGTAAAACCGGAAATTCAAAATTGTTAAAAAATATGAAAACAAATAGGCAATCCACTGCAGAATCCATCTTCGAAATTTCATTTTGATATATCTAATAATTCCAGAGATAATTACTTGGTTCCACACATCACTGTGTTTGCAAGAAGCAGATCATAAAGTGTTAACAGTTACCTTAATTGTACTGCATCACCTAATGCTATTAATTAAAATGATGATATGGGAAAGAAACTCCACCTCGAAGGTTGTTGAAATCGAATAATAGACTTCATTGCTCTCAGATTGAAGAATAAAATCTCAATATCATTAAGTTCCTCTCATTAACACCCATCAATGCAATGCTACGCCGTGTTAACGAACTCTGCAAGCAACACCAAAGAGCAATATCTTTCTGTATAATATTGAACTCAAAGGAACATTAAACTCACATTACCGCTCTTAAAAAAGTTGGAAATATAATATAATAGGTTCAGGAGTATTCATTACTGATTTCGTTATCATGATAGTAATATTTCAGTTATTCCTGGAGAAGTGATGTTACTGAACTATGATTTTGAGGCGAGCAGATTTGCATAGTTTATGAGTTTGGAGTGAACACAGTTATTGTTCTACAGCGTGAAGATTTTTATCGGTTTTGTCATGTGTTATTAGATTTTCATACGAACATGATAATATGTAATTCCAAGTAGGATAAAATGCAGATACGTATCTGCATTTATCTACAACAGGCAAGTCCTGATGATTCTCTGACTGCCACAACAATTTCCATCACAGTTTCAAGCAGTAAAATTAAACATTTTTGCTGTTCAGGATGTTGAAAAACCATTCCACAATCTTGCAGAAGCTTATTCTCTACGCCAACATGAGAATTTTTTGAAATATATGGTGGGTAATGCTAAAATTTTGCATTATAGCCCACCAAAGTTTGCGCTCTTGTTATGAAGTAATTTTCTGTACTCTGGAAAAATGGGATTAACTCTCAAAGGTTGGAGTATAAATGGCTCCATAAATGGGTAGGATTTGGCTCATCTTGAAACAGCCATACAGTCGATTGCTGCTTACTTTCGGGCTCATACGCGTAAATCCATAATTCATCACTTGTCACGTGTTTCGGAGCACCGCGATCGTATTTTTTGGGCATTTTTTACGACCAATCGACACGAGCCTTTTTTTGAGCATTGACAAATTTTGTGGGTTCCAACGCGAAAGAATTTTTTTCACGGTCAACCAAAATCTTCTGAAAAATGGCAATTTGTCCATATCACGATAGTGATCAGCTTTACTATATCACAAATGTGGAAGGGCAAATCAATTATTTCCAATAAGTGGGAAATTGTCTTCATACACTTATATGTCGTCATTTTCTTTCAACTTTTTTACAAGATCCACATACTTTATGGAATCACAACAACACTGGGAAAATTGACCAACTCACAACATATGTTATGTTTACGAATGTTCAAGACAGACTTAAGGGTTAAGTCTTCCTTGCATTATGAGCGATGACGGCTAAACATCTCAAGAGCTTTTTCATAACTTAATCTGTGAGGCAAGAGAATTTGTGACTCATACCTCATTTACAATTAAAGATGGCGCTAAGTCAGTTTTAGATTCGGCTGTACAAGTGGGCATTTATTTTCTAAAGATAGATCAATTGCTCAACCGTATTGCATCTAAACGACTCCAACACCACTGTTCCGATTTATTATGAAAGGCATATTGTTATCTTCTTTAGAGAAAGTAAAAATAATCGACGCCTTTCTACACGAAATTCAACCAGACCAAAGCTCGTGAAAACCTTTCATTGGGCCAAATTTCGTGCCTCGAACAAAAGAACGGATATTGGCGATTGTTAAATTCAATGAATAGAATTTCGGCGTCTAATCTCCTTCACGAAATTCGAGTCATTGGGAAGCCGTACGGATTTGTGTTCGCTAAATTAATTCCTGCTATCGGATGATTACCTTCTCACAACCAAATTACCCGGGTTAATAGGAGAGGAATATAATTTCGATCCAATGTATATTTCGTGAATTGAATAGGGACTTTCGTTCTACTCCTATTATTATTCCACTATTATTCTCTAATCGATTATATGTATTGCGGTCTGAGGGTATTCTTTCGCCTGATCCTCTTTTATTGAATCTTCTTGTTAGTTTTTTTAGACTTGAGAAATTCACGCCTTCCAAAAGTGGAGTCCATCCAATAATGATTGACATCAAAGCAGGCCCAGAGACTAAAGTAACAGTTTCACTTCTAATAACAATCAGAACCTTTTTGTGCATTTAATCATCAAAATTAATAATAATATTCATAATAAATTCACCTTTATATCATACAAATGTTCAGAAAAAGTCAAAGGGAAAAAAAGATATGAGACAAAATAATGAAAATATGAAAATAATAACAATAAAAAACAAGACTAAATGAAGAAATCAACAAAGAACTTTTGAATACTTTAATAAAATTATTGAATCCACATTGATTTTTCTTTCTTTCTAAATTGGGTTCTACCAATTTCCTCTTATTGCTTGAATAAGTAGTAATTATAACATTATGTTATATTCTGCAAGGGAATACATGTAGAGTGGTCAAACTAGCGACGTCAACAATTTTTTTTTTATTTCTCTTGCCTGGGGATATCCGATAATACTCGATGTAAAGGGTCTTTCAACAAGACCTTAATTTTTATTGTATTACAAAAAGAAAAGTTCGACAATTATAAATAAAAATGATATCTGGCAAATGTCCACCACGACCTAGCTGACAGAAGTAAAGGGTTTTATCGAAATTTAATCACTTTTTGGCAAAATGTCGGGTCTATTGCACATCATAGATTTTGAGTTTTGAGGCTGCAATCGATTCGATTGGATCCGTATAGACTCTGTCCTTAAGATAGCCCCACAAAAAATAATCCAGTGGTGTTAAATCACACAATCTCAGCGGTCTCAGACGGTCGATTATGTTGATTGATTATGTATATATTGAGGACGAGAAGATGTGATATTCATTCCTAAGCTCTTTCAGGGTCTTCTGTACTCCCCAGACTTGTTGTCACAATTCAACATATATGTTCCACCTCGACCCATCCGAAGGTTTGATTTATTTCGACTCGCTCAATCAAGAGTTGTTTTCATTTCCCGGTTTAGAAATTAATGCGAAACGCTAATGTCGTCGACTCATTATAGCCCAGTCGGGTTAGCATTTAACCCTGCAAAAATTCCCAGGCGCATTTTTATTGTTGGAATCTTTGGGGGGGGTCAGTGGGAGTCTAAATTCAAATTCCAACGGAGCGTCAGCCGCCATTTTGAATTTAAGCCAAAACGGTTTTTGCTTAATAACTTCGCCATTTTCAACTTTTCGACAAAAGTTTAAAGAGCAAAGTTGTTGCAAATTTAATTATCTACAATTTATTTCTGGCAAATTTTTTCGTATAAACGATATTTTTAAAGTTAAGCGGTAAAATAGTGAAAAACTATTAACATCGAATTATCTCATTAAATATTAACTTTTGGACAAAAATGTTCTGCAACAAAGTTGTAGAGAATTGAATTTCCAAGAAATTTGGTCCTTACAACTTTTTCCGTAAAATCGATATTTAAGGTGCTACGCTTGCGGTAAAGGCAAAGAGTTTGGTTGGTGGTGCTCTACCCACACCGATGTCTGTTTCTCGCGGTGTTCTTCAGGGTTCAGTTTTACAACCGATTTCGGTGTTTTTCTGCACCGTTTTCTTATGATTGCATAACAGCAGTTGATTTATTTGAGAAATTAGTTATGTATTTATTTGTAATTAATATTTTGTATGTTATCTCAATTGAATTAATATGTTGCTCCAATGGTAAGAGCACGTATGGACTGATAAAAATGGTTTTCAAGGCGTCGATTATTTTTAATTCCTCTAATGAAGGTTTCATATTTCCTTCATCATCAAATCAGAAGAACAGTTCTCTAGGAGTCATTTACGTGGGATACGGTTGGGAAATGTAGCTATCTTTAGACGTTTACGACGTGTTCATAGTGTCGGGATGACGTTTGATGTCTTGGGAGATTATATTAATTATAAACAAGAAAGTGATATTCACAATAAATCCACAAAACACATTCCGTCAATAACAGGTGTATGGGAAAAATTAATTTTTATTGGTGGCACTCACATCTGAATCGGGGAAAAAACATATAATATTCTTCTGTTCAATATGGAATAAAAAAGCAAAAATTTAGATCAATCAAAAAATTCTCCATTACCACGTTTGATTTTTCAAATATTTGGAAGTCAATTGCGTTCATTTTGACAATCATTATGAAATCTTTCCTTATTGATACTACGATTTTACAATTAATTAATTTAAAATAATGGAAGTTTTATAATGTTTACTCCTAAAACCTAACTTTGCCGTTAACTTTTGGCCCGGGGGGGGGTGGTCTTGCCACCCCTTGATTTAAATTAATCTATCAGGACTGCACAGTGTATACAGAATAAATGTCGAAGCCAATGAAGTTGCGTATTAAAAAAGTGATTTGTTTGCTTTGGTGAAAACAAAATTAAATTTTTTTTTTGAGGATAGACTTATTTTTGGGTCATAATTGAGTTCGAAATTTTTTTAATATTTGATACTTGTTTAATTCTATTAATTTAATGTTAGTCATTCAAAATTATTTATATTTTGATATTTTAATGCTTAGATATTAAATTTTTGTGTGATAATAAATACGAAATTCCATCATATATTAGTTATAAACAGTTAATTGTTTATTTTTTATTTTACAGGGTGAGTCATCGACCACTGTGTTAATTTAAACCATAAATTCTTGACGTAAAAGAAACATGTTCTCTCTATAACATTTTTCCAAATTTGGCCCCGTTCAAAAGATATAGGGTGTTGAAATGTCATAAAAAATTGCATTTTCACCTGTAATATTCAAACGACAATATCAATTGAAATGATCTCTTGTAGAAGGTTTTCGATAAGTCATGCATATTTTGGCATCAATAGATTTATTCCATTTCTTGTGGATTTCTCACTACTACTGTATAGATTGGTTAAATTGCATGAAAAACAAATATCACTTGAACTAATCAGATGAAATCTTTCATCATCATTTTTTCTAAACTGCACCATTTTTGAGATATTTGAATGTTTTTAAACAATTCAGATTCATTAGTGGATGCTGTGGAAAGTAATTTTCATTCAGACTAAACTGGACTACACAGGAGTATTTGCCCAGTGTGAAAACTTGAAATGCTTCTAACTTGGGAAAAAAGTGTTTCTTTTGATCTCAAGAACCTCTGGTTAAAATTAACGCAGTGTTCAAAGACTCACCCTGTATAAACGTATTCATTTTATAATTGAAACTAATATATATTCTGTTCCAATTATTAGTTACAAGTTTTAAGTTTCATCAACCTTTCGGGTTATAGAGACCACAATACGGTTTAAAGTTTTGTTAGTACATTTATTTCACTAAGATAATTCTTCACTGCACTGATATCACATTTTAAACCTAAAGACTGTTCAATTGACTTCATCTTGTAGCGATCTTCTATTCAAGTTTTGTGGAATATTATTCATCATGAAACACAAAAATTTATCGAGAGTTAAAATATACATTAAGTTTATTTTGCTTGTTATCTATTATACACATTGAATTGTAGCAATGTGAAGTTTTGAAGCTCCCTGTATATAATCGAATTCACTTATGTTATTCAAGCATTGAAGTTTTCATGGAAACTTGAAAACTATAATGAGTTTCTCCCTAATCTGAATAGAGTTTTCGCATGAACTTTTGGTGGTATTAACCTCCCTCAACTTTGCGTAACACCGGAAAACCTGTCTTTCCCTTAAATAGGTTCTTGGCAGCTCGATCGATAATAAACAAAACGTCTACAGTGGAACTCTTACAAGTATCAAATTCGGGCTTAAGGAGGAACTCAATATCTAAGATGTCGTTAACCTTGTGTTGTATTTATGGAGATTCATCGATGAAACACTTATTCACACCGCAAAAAAGGAAGGAATCATTTGCAAGGGATGATTTGTGAGAAAATAAAATGATGATAAGCAGATTTTGGGTTTTTACTAGCTATTTTTACATTATTAAACTAGTAGTATGGTGTACTGAAGTTTTCTCCGAATGTCTGTATGATAATAAGATGAGCTAGAGTTTTTATATTTTCAGAATGAGTTAATTTTCAAAATATCTCGGTCAAGTTGTTTTTGAGCCCAATTCGTCTAATAGTTGAGCATTCATGAGAATTTTGATTTGCCCAATAACTCCTGGAATATTCATCCGATGAATTTGTTGTAACTTGAAAGATGTTTGAATTAGGTTGAAACGAATAGGTTTCCAAATTTCGAGAAAATCGTCAGTTTAGTAAATTTTTTATATGCCCATAACTTCTGTTTCAATTACTGTCATAAGGTATTCATCAGAGATCTACAAAATTTTGAACGTTAATCGAGGTGATTAATATAAAGGATATTCAATATAAAATTTAAGCCTTGTACTATGTTATTGTAAGAACCTATGAGTTTATCATAATACGAAGACAGTTTATGGCCTCGAGTGTGATGCGTGAGGAGATAAGAAACTTACCAATGAAGGTTCACTGCATAAAGAAATAATTCTTGGAGTAATCTCGACTATTATTGAAAACACAAGTTATTTTTCTTAATTCTTTCAGATGGATGGAACTTGGCAAACATATTTTCCAGAAGATTATCTCAACCTTTGAGAGTAGATCATAATGAATTCATTCTAGAGGATTCTTTATTCATCGTGCCTGTATAATGTTTTAATTTCAGAGCTCTACCATCAGTATTAGCCGAGATATAAATTTTTTTCGATAACAATTTTTGCTTGTAACTCAAAAAAAAGAAGGTGGACAAAAATGAATAATTCTGTTGTTGATTTCTCAGAAAGGGAATATCAGATTTTGTCTATCTCCTTTGGTTTAAAAGTTGTAGTGCTAAAACATGTATTAGTATTGTTCTGTATTATATTTGATTTTATGATTTGTTTAAACGTTTTGAAACAGAATAACCTTTATTTCGAAACTATGCCAATGTTTCGAGAAAGGTTACCTCTTTTTCAAGGCCAAAAAATTACATTAAAAGGGGAAGTACTAACACTTACCAAGTCAAAATTTAAAAGTTATGTCGTCAATATAAAGAAAATTAACAAAAGTGAAAATGGGTTACTATCTATCATAAAGTTTACTACGGTTAATTCTTGAACGAACGCCCAATGGAAAATTAGGTTATTAATTTGAGGTTATAAATTCTAAAATTTATGGTCACTGAATATGAACCAGAACAATTGTTATCTCCATTATCAAACATTCATAATAGTAAATTTCATACAAAGCACAAATTCAATAATTATACCACAACAAAAACAGAAAAACCTTTTCAGTTGACTATATAAAATACTTAGACTCTGTATTTCTTTTTTATGGTATACAGTTTTATTTTTATTTCTCTTTATACAAACCATTCCACTAATATTTCTCTCATATCTATTGTTTTCATAATCTAAAATTTTCACTTCGTCAATATTAAATCTGAGACCTGTCACGTGAGTGTGGGAGGCTAAATCTCTTTTATCAACCTTGGTTAAATTATTACAATCATTTTTATGTTGCTTCAATTACTTTTTAAGATATTGTTTAATCTATCCAATGTAAAATTTATCACAATTGAAACAGAGCACTTGGTAAACTATATCGGATTTAAAGAACTTTAGTGTCTCATCTTTTAACCTGGTGTAGAATTTTTTCCCTATCAATATTGTAAAATTTTACTAATACTCTGAGACAATCCAGGGATAAAAGGGAACTTATAATGTCTGAAATTGTTTCCAGATACATTACTATTTTACCTGTAACATCGGTCTATTCAAAATCTCTACACATTCTATCGATCAAATATTTGGGATAGTTATTTTTTTGGGGTATTTCCTTTACCTTGTCAAGTTTTGTGGCCCTAAACATTAAATTTGTAATTATATTAATTTTTGGTGTCAATTTATAATTACTGAAAAATTCATACATCTACCAAGATTATAAAGTTTCATGTACCAATCAGAGATTAACTTATCACCATCACGTATAATGAATGTATCCAAAAACTTCAACATCCAAGGTGAATTTTATTTTGCTTTGGAAACATTTGAAAACTATTGAAAACATCTAATGTATGTTGGATCATGTTTTTTGGTATTAACATAAGTATTTTTGTTGATGACATACTCATGTTAATACCAAAAGACATGATCAATGATTTTAAGAATACTTTCAGCCACAAGAACTAAATGAATTGATGTTGATGTCAAAAATGTAAACAAATATTTTTCTTGAATGTTTGACTTGACGGTAATCTTCAAGTAGTTTCATTGGAATGCTATCTTTCTAGATAACTTTTAGTTTATTCAATTACCATAAAAATCTCTTGAATTCTTCAAGTTTATAATTTTTTTTTTTTTTTAGGTTTTATTAAAAATTTCTAAATGCTTGTCCTACCTTTTTTTGCTGTAGCCAACTTTGTCCAATTCGATGTGTCTGTAGGCAGCGTAGGTGGCCATAATCGCACTGTATTAAAACAAATTAACAGGGACACCGGTAAAGAAAGAAACGAGGAGGAATATCGCGCGCTGCACTTACCAACAGCTGACTGTCGGGCCCGCGGCTCTGCACTTGTTTATATAGCCTCCTACGATCACTCTGCAGAACGGCCGAATATGCGTCCGACGAGACGTACAACGATCATGATTTTCAGAGGTTTTCAGGAGAATATCAATACCCAGCAGGAGACCCAGGTGGAAGAAAGACGTGCGAAATTTTCGCAGGTCACTTGTTTTTCCTGGATATGACATTTGATTGACAGCTGTCAGAATATCAGTCTTGAGAGGATGTTATACCACGTGACTTGCCTTCCACTTTTAACGATGTATATAATGCGAAAGAAGTTGAAGAATATTGAACCACCATTGGTGGTGTACGAGGGTTCCTTTTTATATTTTGGGATTATATAAAACTTATATTAATCACCGAAAATCGCTCTATTGTTTTTCAAAATAATCCCATTAAGATCTATTAACTTTTGCATGCATTTGAACCAATTTTCGAAGCACTTTTGCCACTCTGATTCGTGTATCTCCAAAATATGCATTCTGAACACATCAACCGCTTCTACAAGTGTTCAAATCATCAAATCGATGTTTGAGTTGTTCGAGCCACATACCTCACGTCAGTGCTTTTCTGCCTTTTTAGTATTGCCCAAAAATGATCAATATGTTCTTCAAACATCACACGCGATATGTATTCCTTGATATAAGGTTAGACAAAATGATCAACAGCTGTATAAACCGAACTTGGTGTTCGGATATTAAATAACTCATTGATTATAGGGTGGACAATGACACGTCATAGATAATTAACCAGAGCTGGGTAGGGGCCTTTTGGCATTTCCGGGAGAAGGTCATTAATGCCATTTCATTGAGTAGGTACACGATCATCGAGAGTGTTGAATCTGGTAGGTACTTACTAGGAGTTTAATCGAGTTAATGGAAATATGCAATTATGACTCTAATTTTTTTACTTTATTTTAAGTAAATTCACTTCCATCAAATCAAAATAAAGATTGAGTAAGTGGAATAAACTGAAATTTCATGTAATTTTTACAAAATCCACAAATCAGTACTTGATTCAGAAATAATTTGCTATATAATGCACATAAAATTCTTATATGATTCACTTTCACCTGCACCCCTTAGGGGGCTAGCTGAGCTTCAGCCCAGGATATGATTGGTATCAAAATCAGAACTCATTTCCAGTGAAATCAACTGCATATGCCACATTCACTTCCACCCCCAAGGGGTTGGTCATTACTCTGTAGACTAATATAATATTCATAAAGCATCAACTAGAATTGGAATTGTTATCTTATTTCCGGAAAATCACCTGCAAATCAAGTGAAAATTATTTTAATACTTATCTCTAACTTGCACCCCCTTAGGACGGCTAAATAAATAGAAAATCACTATCTGAAGAATAAACTTAGAATCGATACCTGATTAAGGAATAATTTGCCTTAAAATTCGCACTAAATCATTATTTTAATCACATTTCCTTCCACCCCCAAGGGGGTTAGACAATTTTCAGCTGAGTTTTCAATGAAAAACTTATAACTTACACACTATATATAGAATTGATGCCAGATTTTTTTTTCTTATAGGTTTTAGAATGAGAAAAACGTTCGTATGTATTCAAATACCGATAATAATTTATTTTAATTTTTATGATATCACATAAATATAAGTGAGTTTTTTCGCTAATTTGTTGTACGGGGATGTTTTTGTAAGATTAACAACTATCCGAAACGATTATAAGAGAAGTTGACAATTTATTATTCAAAAAAATCAATAAGTTGTTTATAACAAAAGGCTGGGATAATTAACAATAGAATTGTTGATGAAAAAAATTGTTCTTCCACAGAAAACAGTCAATAATGATTGAAAAAATTTAAAATAATTATTTCAACAAACGGTATAAAAAAAAGTTTATAAACAAATGAATATTATTAATGAAAACCATTTTTTTTAATCATAAATGACAGTTTTTCAAGAATTCCTTTTAAATCCTGAAATAGTCCATTTGTTTATGAAAAATGAATAAGCTAACGGGGATAGTTTTTTCCTGTTAATAAATGTTTTGAGTTGAAATTAAACCTATACGTAAGCGACAAATTAAAAAAAAAATTCACAAATTTATGGTGAGTTTAATTTTTTTTTTTGTAACTTGAAAAAAATTATTTAAAACAAAGTATTCAATTAATTCAAATTTTTAATACACTATTTTATTTTAATTGGTGAATAAGAAGGTCGCATATCGAAAAAATATTTCGACTAATATATATTTTTTTTCCAATTTACAATTATTAAGTCCCAGAAAAAGTTGTTAGTTAACAAAGGTCTAGTTTATGAGAAAATAAACTTCAGTGAAAAGTTAAAAAAAAATCAGTTCCGTGATGTGTTGAAATTATATTATACAGGGTGTAACTAAATAAGTGTAAAATATTTAAGGAGGTGATTTCTCATCGAAAAAAAGATAGGTTCTTTCATATAAAGAAACTTCATTGGAGCATCCCTTGTTAAGATACAGCCCCTCAAAGGGAGTACATAAAATTTGTATAACAATTTTTTTCACAAGCACCAAAAAAGTTACAATATTGAAATTAACCTGACGTTTCCAACTAGCAAAAAGACATCCAGTTATTTATTTGGTTTACCCAATGGTTGTAAGGGTGGGAAACGCAACCCCTAAAGTTTATTACCAATGTAACTTTTTGTCTTATTATTTGTTTGCTATTTAAAAATTTATTTGCCTGTTTCATTCTAAACAAAAAATGTTTCCTAAGTTTTTTTCCCAAAATAAACCAGTACGCAGCAAAATTTATTTTACGAACAAGTACAAAGAGGTACATTGTCATAAATGCAAACTGGATTTATTATTATTCTGTAGTTAGTACCTGCATTAATCAACTAAATGGTAAAAAACAAAACTAATTTATCACTAACAAAACACACAACACGTAGAAATCATATTAAATGTTCAATATTCAATTGGTGCTTGTGAAAAAAATTGTTATACAAATTTTATGTACTCCTTTGAGGGGCTGTATCTTAACAAGGGTTGCTCCAATGAAGTTTTTTTATGTGAAAGATCCTATCTTTTTTCGATGGGGAATTACCTCCTTAAATATTTTACACTTATTTAGTTACACCCTGTATTATTTTTAAGGTTTTTAAATCTGCTATATATACCCTTAAACAAATTTTATTGTAATTAACTTACGATGCCTCGGGCTCAACCTCAAACGGCGCTCGGACGGCAATTTTCAACATCAATTTGAAATTGTTTATAGTATACGTGCAGTTTCAGGTATAAAACTTTTTTTTAGTTAACTTGCTTCTCTTCCAGGATGTTTTTTTCAAAATTTGGAAAATATGTCAGTTTACTAATTTTAATTAAGAATCTAATCACTACTTTCCACCATCATAATTGTTCATAACTTCTGATTTTTAATGTACTAATCCACAATGATCTAAACATAATCCCCAATGATAATTTAGATTAAAGCATGTTCTATCAAAAACATTTTGGACTCATTAACCAGACTGTTATCGGATATCAAGTATTTTCAACGATATTTCTGAGTTATTAAGTAAAATATCTGATGCTCATAACCGTCGAAATATTGGACAGATTTGGTCCAGTAATAAATTTAACCCAAATATTTGGACACTCAGTCATTACCGAAAATTTTGAAAATCTCTCCTTCGAAGCTATATTATGGCTTTCCAGAGACTTAAATAGCGAAATTTCCATCAGATAGTCGGACGTAATCGCTTTATACCATTTTGAGATCAATATTCGAAAATTACACATTGGGAAAAACAATAGCCTACTCTTCCTCTTGAAATGGATCTCTTGCATTCCAAACTCTCCCATAAATCAATCAATACCAGAACTTTCAATTGGACTACTGTCACTTTCGGAAAATAATTGAACCCTACATCTCCTTATCTCAATCTTCTCCTTACTAAGTCTTGCTTTCAGTTACGGCCAGTTCTCGACCAAATTCGGCAGCATGAAAATGGCCGGAGCCCAAAACATGTCGCCGATATTAATCTAAAAAAGATTTATGCGTTCTGAAATGGGTTAAATGGAAACATCGATTCTACTTGGGGAGTTGCTACCCCGTGTAATACGATTCTGTAAGAGGTCAACGCTCCCCATCGGATATAGCTAATTCATTTCGAACTTCAGGTTGTAGAATTATCGATACGCTTGGGAAGAATATTGGCGTGTATACTGCAGCTTTAGGGTAATCATTTTCGTACTTTCATTCATGAAATTGCAGTAGGGTTTTAGAGGAAGCCATAGTGATCATGTGGTAAGGGGATGAAGGTATCGTATATGGTTAGAACATCACGCGATTCTCTGGTCTAATCAACTCAATGTTTTAATTGAGGGTGAAGCAAGATGAAAGCCAATAATAGGTTAGATGAGCACTAAGCCATTGTAGCAACAAAAGTCTCAATTATAAATGTCCCAGTGGTTGTAGACCAGTTTAATAAAAAAATTCTAAGAGCACTGACTTGAGTTCCCCGAAATAAGAATTTCAATTGACTAACTAATGTTCTCTGTGATCCCCTGCTAGTCTAGTTAATGAGTTCAAATTTTCGGTAATAGGATATAGTTTTACTAAAATAATGTGATATAGCTATTTCGATGCGGGATTACATCTTGATTATTGTGTGAAAAAAATTAATTAGTACATTAGAAATTTCAATAGTTAAAAACAATTAAATATGGAACTCATATTTAATTTATAGTTAGAATATTAATATATTTTTTTGGATTAGAGAAAAAATATCCTGAAAGAGACAGAAGCTTATTGCAAAAATTCTGATTTCGAAACTGTACCTTCATTATTAATAATTTCAATTTAACGTTGAAAATTTCCGTCGCTCATACCAACGCATGTTGATAAGGCACAATAAAATATTTGTTTGGGTATATATAGTAGATTAAAAATTACAAAAGAATATTATTAATTCAAAGAATCGATTTTCATTAGATATTTTCACTAATGTATAATATATATAATATTGTAAGCCAAAAGTTCAAAAGAATATATATATATACTAATGTTAACTTACCAATAAAATAACCTTTGTGAATTAACAGATTTTTTCGAAATTTCTTTAACCATTGCGATTCAAAAAAACATATTTGAATAATTGTAATAAAATGTGTTTAATTTTGGGTGCTTTTTCGCATACTATTAAATTAAAACAATGTGATAATAAATCGAATAAATCCAATAATTTGATTACAATCATTTTTTAAAGTAAATAAATGAAAATTAACCGTTTTTGTATGAAACTTTTTGCCAATTATCTCCTACTTTCCATTTTTATGATAACAACATACATATATACAGGGTGAGTCTTTGACTACTGCGTTAATTTAAACCATAGGTTCTTGAGGTAAAAATAAACACTTTTTTTCCATACCGTTTTCTATATTTGACTCCAAGAATCTATGGTTAAAATTAACGCAGTGGTCAAAGACTCACCCTGTATATACTAAGTAAAAAAAATTATCTCCTTTCGTTTATAAATTGTTCATAAGGGAATCGACTATTTCAATATTTCAAAGAAATTTTTTTACAACTTCTTGAAAAATTGTCACTTTTGATTAGAGAAATCTTTAATGAAAATTTTAAATGTTATCATCATATTTCTATTGTCAAAATAATCATTTAAGAAGTTTTTTCGAATCATAATTCTTCAGTTCTTTACAAATTAACAAACAGAACATTTTTTTCACCAACAATTTCATTGCTTGTTAAAAAAACAATTTGTTACAAACAAATAATTAACTTTTCTTTATTTTGTTCTGATAGTTTAAAAATTACAAAAATGTTTCTACGCATCAAAATACCGAAAAGAATTTATATTATAGTTTTTTTTTATAAAAATATCAAGTTAATTGGAAACTTGATTTCGGTATAAAATTCCAATGGAAATAGTTCTTCGAAGTGTTAAGGTTACTGTATTTTTTTTTAGATATTTAAATACAGTGTCTACATATATCCTGAAAAAAAAATTAATCTACCCTAAATTAAAGTTATTAATAATGTACATACACCTAGTAAAAGTTTCGGATTTAAATTTTTTTCTTTTCAAAGAATCTTTTTTTTTCAAAACCAGAAAAATTATTAGTTTACTGATAAACTATACAACTTTTTTACCTTATTCAATTGTTTGTATCTTTTGAACTTTTTAAGTTACTCATCTAATTTTTTCGCACAATAATCTAGATATAATCCCGAAGCGAACGAGCTATATCACATAATTTCAGGAGAATTATGTCCTTTTAACGTCATTTTAAGCTTATTAACTAGATTAAGTATACGCCCAAACATACTCAAGTTTGTCCAGAGATTCTTCAACAGAAAATCGAACCCAATCAACAGAGACAATTTCCGACTCGATATAAGAAAATGATTTGAGTAAAACGATTGCACGCTGTTTCACTAGGAACAAAAGCCTTCAGAAATTCAAATATACACTACACAGTGTCTTCGTGATAATTTCCTGGTTCATTAATTTGAGAAAGATTGCTATGCTACCAAAATGATTTCATTCTCTTTATGTTAACAATAAAGGTAGTACCCTCATGAATAATCCATTATCATAAATTATCCAATTATGATTGAAGAGAATATAAAACAATATTTCTCAAATGTAGGTGAAGTATATCCTACGGTTGAATCTATCATAAGTTACCATCAACGATGCTTCTATCAATTTAATATCCTCATCATCGCAACATTCTGAGTATCTGTGTCAGTACATATATTTATAAAATAAGGAAATACTTGTTCTTCCTCATTTATAACCGCATTATCCTATTTGCATAGTTTATTTATTATCTATGTACTCTGTACTGTATTCAACTGCATCTCTGTATACTCTAGCGATGCACAGACATCAACAATCCGTAGTCATAAAACTTCTAGTTTCTTGATTATACAGCCGCGAATGAAAGTTCCAAAGCTCCGATTTATTTTTATAACAGCCTCCTCTATTTTGATGATGCACATTTCGGAATCAGTAACCGTCTTCCTGCTTTCATCGATTGTTTTCGAGGTTAACCACAGACTCGATGTAAAGTTGCACTGTAAAAAATAGTTCCTCATCTCAAACCATATTAATTTGTCTCAAGTACTCCGTACGTTTGAATACAGTCAAATGCATAAAGTACTTGACCCTACCGCCGTCTACGGTTGAGAATGGCGTTTACCCTAAATAAAAGTTTCTTGAGCTAAGAAACTGATTAGTTTCAACCAATCTCAGAGTTATTGACTCAGGTGGTAAAAAATTTGATCCAACGGTAATATTAATTAGTATGTAGCTATTGATACTTTTCGTAGAATAAAAATTTTGGTTTCATGTAAATAAATATTACATTTCACTGAAACTCGATTTGTAGTTGATTTAAAGGATCTTAGTTGAATGGGTCGAGAATTCAGTCGATAAAAATGATAGTATCTCTTATGTCAAGTGAAAGTTTCTTGGGTTAAGAAACTGATTGATTTGAGCTAAATTGAAGGGTTTTTGACACTAGCAAAGGAATAATTTGATAAAACAAAAAAAAACATTTGTATGTAATCATTATTTTTCTTCACAGAACAATAATTTCTCTTTTATATTAATAAATACCGGAATACCGCGGCAGACCATGAATATTGCACGGAATGGGAAAGGCGTCTAGAGTTTCGTTGGAAGTTGCAGAGAGGAGCGAGTATACCTCAAGCGTCAACCGTCTGCTTTTCAAGACACGTCGTAAAGACAACCGTTCCCATCACGTCGGGGTCACCAATGTAGAATCGAAGGAATTTATCCCTACTTATGCGTTTCGTCCCTGGCGCACACATTTGGACTCATCAGTAAGGCTTGTGTGCGCCATGCCATAGACGCAGTGTTTAGAAGTTTTGAGGAGCCGCCGGGAGTTGAACCCGGCACCTAGTACCTAATCGGTGTGAAACTTGAGCGCAAACCTCTAGGCTACCGAAGCGCTGTGAACTAAGCTATGCGTGGCTATATAGAGTGCCGCCAAGAGATCCCTATACACTCCCCTGCCGCTACAATAGCTATAGTCCAGGCAGTGGGTTATCATCTCATCCCTGTCATCATCCAATACCAGATCACCCGGTTCTCCACCAACACAAAGATATTTGGTTTCTCTAAGTTGACATTTAAGCCCCACTTCTCGTATTCTTTAATTAGCTTGCGCATCATGTATTCCATGTCATCTTTATCACCGAATACAACAATATTGTGAGTAAAATGCACAAATAATTGCATTTAAATGGGATATATTTAATATAAAAGAGATAGAGTTTTGATTTAATTGCAGCCAATATAAAAAAATTGCTACAATTAATTCGTTTTATTAAATCAATTACGCAATATTTTTTTTACAAATGTCACTTCATATTGCAACAATTATATGTTCAATTTTATTCAAATATTTATAGTTTTCTTCAAGTAAATGAGGCGAATAATATAATCTCACGAGATTCTTGTCTCAAGAAACTGTAGTCGTTGCATCAACTGACAGAATTTACGACAACCGTACCTTCGTTCTATTGAACAAATAAAAATGAAACGAACGAATGGTTTCGTTAAAACCTATTTAGAATAATGTATTTGTATCAATCAATTATGGATATTGAGACAAGTGCATAAACAATTTCTTGTAATTGTATGTTTATGTTGAATCAGTTGTTTCTTTCATTTCGCTGAAATGTGAAAAGTTTCAAGCGAATGTTTTAGCTGTTCTCTATAATCAACTAGGTTATTTTAATCAAGAAAAATAGTTCATTTGGAGTAATCAATTTTAGATTAATTCAAATTAAAATGGTTTGATTGAAAAAAAAATTCTCAAACTCCTGAGGAGTTTGAGCGCAGAATTTTATTTTTTACAGTGTAGGTTTAAGGACGCTATAAAGCAATTGCTGAAGGTGCGAGCATTTGGACATCTCTGAATTGAAATTCTTGTTTATATCCGATAGATAATATGTTTTCGATCATGTAACTCATGTAAATTGACACTTTTCCAAGTTGATGATCTTATAATTAACGTAACGATTAACACATTTTCAAAATCTGGGTGGCCATGCCTAAATACGAAACAAAATAGTTCTACATATTAGTTGTTGAATAGAATAATAGTTAGTGCCAATTTTTAATAACGGATTGAGTCAAGAAGTGAAATATCAAGATCAACAATATTTTTAAACTATCCACAACATGTGGTGAATTGAACACCATTTAAATCAAAACATAATTGACTTCGCTTCCTAACATTATTGACAGCATTAATTCTATCGGAGGAAATATTGAACGAAAGTCATGTCAAACTGTTGCTTTCAATGCTTCTCGGGAATCAGGATGACGTTTTTCTGTGAGGTCCTTCATTTTTCAGAGAGGTAAAATCTAGAGGCGTAAGATCAGGGGATCTTGTCGCCCAATGAACAAAACCCCTGTTGCCAAGCCAAGTATTGTCCCTAAATATTCCATTTAAAAACGCCATTATGATAAATGCGTTATGACTTTCAAGTTGAAATAAAGAAAATGCATGTCTTCAGTTACCTACATTTCTTATAATCCTCATGATTATTCAGATGGAAACAAGATACCTATTTTTTGTTGGGATTAGGACGTAATCCGTTTTTCAATGAAATAATTCTTTATAATCTCCAAATCAGATGATAGTTTGTTTTTCAGAGTATGGAAATCCGAATGCTGGTAAGCCATAGCAAGTCATCAGTATAAATTGATTTCTGAGATGATGTCTTGGGTAAATCACTGAGATATAAATGGAAACGTAAAGGAGTTAGAACTGATCCTTGTGGAAAACCGTTTCTCAATGTTTTGATACTCTTATTGTCAACAAAAACACGAAACCTTCTTTCAGATAACATACTTTCTAATAATCTTACAATTTTCCCAAATTTCAGATGGGTATAGAGTTTGAAAATTAATCCATCTTTTCACACAGTGTAATATGCCGAAGATAAATCAATGAAAGCAGCTTCTGTTGTCAACCTATTATTGAAGCCTGATTCTATGAAAGTTGTAAGGCTGAGAACCCAATCTGAACAATTTCTATTTTCCTAAAGCCTCCCTGGAAATTTTGTAGAGCATTTTCTATAGAAGATTAAATTCTAAAAAGAATTAACCCTGATGGGTCGATAACTACTAGGATCACTAGGATTTTTTCCTCCTTTCAAAATACATATTACTTCAGCCTTACGAAATTCGGAAGGAAAGTTTCCTAAATTCAGATCATTGTTTTAGAAAGACAATAACCACGACAATACCTTTTTTCCTAAATGTTTGATGAATTTAGTATAAATTCCGTCAAAACATGCCGTTGCTTTTCGAGATTTGGTAGATTTGATTGCAGCCCTCTATTCACCTATATTGAATGGATGTGACACATGTTCTAAATAAGGAGCTGATCTCCTGAATATGTGTAATTTCTTCTTTTTAGATTGGGATATACTGACTGATTCAGATACATCAACTAGGCGACGAGCGATTAATCTTGGATCAATTTTTGATGATGATGAGGCAACGGAAGTAGCTTCACCTAATTTTCTCAATTAACCCCATGAACTCCTACTCAAATGTGTGAAATTAATTTTTGATACAACACTATTCCATTGCTCTTTTCGGCTTGTATTGATAGAATTCATAAGCCTTTCACTTTTGGATGGTGATTTTTGTTAGTCCTTATACAAATTATCGGTTTCTTTCGACAGACCTGGAATATAATCTTTCCGGAAACCTCTTGGAACGAACTTTTTTGCTGCGGCTTTCACAACACCTAAGAATCTGTGATAGTTATCGTGAGTTGGTTTAATCTACCTAATATCACTGTCTACCTTCTCAGCAAATTAAATCCAATTCGCTTTCTCGAAATTCCAACGAGGTCTTCTCAAACATTCAGAATATTCAATTAAACTTCTTGAAGTCAACAGAATAGGCCTGCCTATGTTGGCTATGAGGGAAAATTCCTAGAATTTGACGCTATAGGAAGCGGTGTGCAAGTATTGTCACAAGACACTAGGCAGAGATCAGGATTATAGCCCCTATTCCATGGAAAAGAATGAAAACAAAGTACATCTTTCCCATCAAAAATCAAATATAAATTATTATCTTCCATCCAGTCAGCTGAAGCTATTCCACTTCTATCATTACGTGGTCAGAATTGAAATTACCTCAATAAATTGAAGAATATGGAAGATTTATTTCCAAATTTCTTGGCCAAATAGTATTTGGAGGTTTATAAATATTACAAAATTTGAAAGAGATAAAGAAAACACCCTCAAATTTGCCTTTTCGGGTTAACTCGATATTGTGAATTAAGTATTTTTTAACATGAGAAGCTAAACCGTGAATTTTACTGAGGAGATAATCAATGAATATATAACCTTTTATAGTTCCTCTTACGCATGTGTCTCTGCACCATAATCCTCTGCTAATTTAGAAAGATAATCAGTCTTGTCCTTAGAAATACCCTCTATATTAGAATCCAATACACAAAATTTGTCGCCAATCTGCAAGGAGGATTCTGAGAATTGGGTCTTGCGGTCCAAGTGATGATTTTTCAGATCTTCTGATGTTTGAAGTCTGCTATGGAACCCATTCAAAGGGAAATCATCATCCATAGTTGGGGAATGTTGCGATATATCACTTATTTCATTTAAAAAATAACAGATGAAAAATTATTGAATGACATTCATTATGACTGATGTCATAATAATAATAATTAATAATATATATGATTCTAGTATGGAGGTTGTTTCCATTCTTCATTCTCCATTTTGGTTTTGATTGACCTTCAGTCAAATCACAACACGGGCGACCTCTATGTGTGTGCAATTTTGATGGACATTTTTTACTTACGTAGGGATTCCTCCTTTCTCTACCCTCCATAGTATGTAGGCTAGTTTTTCTCTATTTCCTTTACAAATTAGTGTTTCTCATCAATACATAATTTGGACCACTCTGTACTTCATTTAAAAAGCATTTCCGGATGTTAATATGAACTTTTATTCTAATTTTTAGTAATATAGCGTAGATGTGTATAGCCAGCCTACTTGTTGTGATACACCCTGAGCCTTCTGATTAACTCGGAACTGCTATCTCGCTGTACAAATAAAATCCGCTTCGATTGAAATATCAGTTGATGACCGCGAGCGAAGAGGCTCAAATTACTGCCACGTAGGGTTGTGCAACGCGCAACGAATTAATTTTTCAGATGGCCAGCTTCACGCAGAACATCGCTACGCACGTGTTTCTCGGGATTAAAAGTAATTTTTTTCAGCAGACAATGCACATCTGATTCGATCGCTCTCGAATTCCGAACGCTTGCACTATTATTATCTCAGTTTGAAACCACTAGGTGCGTGCTAGCCTTGGGCGCCTTTCATCTACGGTTAATAAACTGCCGTAAGAAAGTAAGAAGAATCGAAAGTTTATCGGAGATTGCCCAAAAATTTCAATTTGGTCCTACGAAAATTCATAAGGAGAATTTCCGGCTCGGTATAGAACCAAAGAAAATTCTGACGTGCGCCCCTGTTCTGTAAGTGAAACGAGGTTCGTTTTTCTTGCTTACACCGAAAGTGTAAAGTGTACACTTTACACTTTCAAGAACTTTCATCTTTCGAGAGAGGGGGAAATATCGTGTAAAGTGTGAACCCTTCAAGTTGAACGCCAAAGCGAATATCTGTGGTTTTAAATTATCATAAAGTAGGTTATTTGAAAAAGTGAAATATAAATAATGTTCGTATAAAATTCATATTGATGATATTATTACGTCTATCACCAAATTTTATCAGTAAATAACACTGGTCAACAGAGGTTTTGGTGCCGAAAATTTTGGAGGTGATTTCATATGAATTTGATGCCTTGAATTCAAATATGCTATTAGTTTTCACCTGCCAGCTCGAATTTTTAAGATATCAACATTTTTGTGAATTATACATTACACTATTTTAAAAAATAAACCATAGTTTAAAGAAACAAATAAATAAAGGAATTTTTATTATATTACACAGATAATACAGATATTATTCATTATATACTATAGAAAACAGAAAAAGTCATCATTTAAACCAATTATTCACTAAACATTTCGGAAACTTCTTTTGCGTGCCATTCTTGAATGTATTTTGGAACAATCCCGTTTTAAAGACCAGCAGTAATCTGCCATCAAGTGAGTATCCCACCTTCCTTGATAGCGATCCTCCATACATTTGATCTTGGTGAAATCTTTCACCTTGCTCCTCACTAATGTCGCCTAAATTATCATGAAAACGGTTTAAGTGGCTGTGTAAATAATGCACCTTAATGCTCATGTTACACCCAAGTGATCTGAAATTATTCAGCATCTCATTAACTAATTCATCATAGTTTTCAGCTTTGTGTTTACCCAGAATATTTTGAACAACTGAAACAAATGAATTCCAAGCATTTTGTTCAATCTCAATAATTGAATTTATGAAGTCAGGGTCTTCAATCAGCTGTCTTATTTGTGGGCCATCAAATATTCCTGCAGGGGTGGACACATGATTTTCTCTCGCGGAACTAAAGGATCATTGATGATCCGGGGATCCACGGGAATTTAAAAACTAACCTCAACTCTCAACTGCAGTTGAAGTTCACTTCAGACTGGACAGCTCCATATATCGGATTTCTATGGAACTAACTGGATCACACTAAATAGGATTAAATCCCACTTGTTAACAGTTTGTCAGTTATTTATCTCATATTGTTAGTCTTCTATTTGTAATAAATGAATCAAAATAATAATTATAATAAGTATTATTATTTTAAATTCAATTTGTTACAAATGAAGACTTTTTTTTCGTAGGCCTGTGTAATGAATCGAATAAATGCAGAAATTCTTGGTTACCTTTTGGAGTCTGAGCCTGAATCCTCATCCGATGAGGATTATTTTGAAAACGATGTTTCCAAACCAGCCGTTTTCTTCGTTGCAAATAATGGTAATAAAAATAACTTTATGCTTTATTAATTTTAGTTTTTAATATTACATATAACCACATATTAAGTTTATGTATTTGTAGAATTACGTAAGTTCTGTCACGTAACAGAGAGTATTATTTTAGATGAAGACATTGGACCAATAATTGAACCAGTATTAGGGCTTCTTCAAAGAGTACATCATGTAAAAATTGTTAATTACATTGAACATAATCTAAAAGTTAACTTTACACTTTACACTTCTTTACACCTCCTTTCAAGTGAGTGGTAAAATAGTGTAAAATACGCCATAAAAGTGTAAAACTTTTCAAGAAGAACAGTGCATAACACGTCAACGTCATTTCCGACAAGAAGAACGTGAAAGTGTACAAAGTGTAAGCAAGATGAACAAACCTATTATCCTGACATGAAGTTGAAGGAACATTTACCAAGTTGTATATACAGGGTGAGTCTTTGACCGCTGCGTTAATGTCATAGGTCCTGGAGATCAAATGAAACACTTTTTTCCCATACCGTTTTTCCATATTCAGCTGCGTTAAAATGTTATGAGTATTTTGAATTTTCACATTGGGCAAATACCCCTCTGTAGTCCAGTTTAGTTTGAATGATAATTACCTTCCACAGCATCCACTATTGAATCTGAATTGTTTAAAAACATTACACAGGCCTACAAAAAAAAAAATTTTTTAACCGTAACAAGAGGACTTATGCTGATTTAGTCTCTGCAAGACGCCCTATCCCTCACTCAGAAGAAGTGCCAATTCCAACTTTTCAGCAGCTACCAGAACTCTGTGAGGACACATGTCTCTCTGATCAGAATTCTGACACTACTGAAGGTGACAGTGATTTTGAAACGATGTCATCAATTCCCCAATGTTTCAACCAAGATGAGTTAAATGACTTCACTAGAGATCTCAACCTGTAGAAAAAAGCTTCTGAATTACTGGCTTCCAGGTTGAAGGAAGAAAAATTACTTGAACCAGGAACGAAAATTACATTTTATCGCACAAGGCAGAAAGATCTGCTACCTTTTTTCTCTGAAGAACAATATCTTGTATTTTGCCATGCTATTAGAGAACTCCTGGTAAAAATGGGTCTTCCTGAACATTTTCCGGATGATTGTCGCCTATTTATTGACAGCTCAAAACGAAGTTTGAAATGTGTTCTTCTACATGATGGGAACAAATTGGCTCAATACCAATTGCTCACTCAACGAAAATGAAAGAGCAATATGACAACATAGCTTTGGTTTTGGAAAAAATAAAGTATTATGAACACCAATGGGTGATTTGTGTAGACTTAAAAATGGTTAACTTTCTCCTTGGACAGCAAAGTGGCCACACCAAGTATCCTTGTTTCTTGTGCCTTTGGGATAGCAGAGACAAAACGGAACACTGGGTTAGAAAAGAGTGGCCTAGAAGAGAAAACATGGATGTTGGGGGAAAGAATATCATCAATGATCCTTTAGTTCCGCGAGAGAAAATCATGTTTCCACTCCTGCATATCAAGCTGGGTCTAATGAAGCAGTTTGTAAAGGCTCTTGATAAGAATGGATCATGCTTTGCATATATAGGGAAAAAATGCCTCAGCTGAGTAAGGAAAAAATTAAAGCAGGAATATTTGATGGCTCACAAAGAAGACACCTGATTAAAGACCCTGACTTCATAAATTCAATGATTGAGATTGAAGAAATGCCTGGAATTCATTTTTTTCAGTTTCTTCATTTTCACTTTCAGATCACTTGGGTGTAACATGAGCATCAAGGTGCATTATTTACACAGCCACTTAGACGGTTTTTTTTGACGTCAAAAATATATTGTTAAAATCAACGCAGTAGTCGAAGACTCACCCTGTATATACATTTGCATATATTCTTCTTTTCAAAGAAAAAAATTTTGATCAGATGCCACTAATACAAACAGAGATATAGGCCAGTAAAGCCATAAGTCGACAAAATAATGGGTTTCTTTTTCCCCAATCTAATACATCTACCCATTATGGTTCTGAAAAGTATCTAGGTGTATTTATAGCTAATAAAACAAAAGCTATGAAAATAAAAAAATCAGTAAAGGAGGATTTAACTTAAAACTTTCAAACAGCACTGACGTGAGGTCAGGAAATTTTGCGCGCTTGTTTTTAAGTCTTTTTGCGGTACAGTGTGATCCTAAGCGACCGCTACGATGAATGAACAAACGTATATCTCGAACTGAAAATACCTACTCACAGTTTTCCTAAATTATTTTTCGAAGTTCAAATTCCCTTCGCGTTAAAATCAATCAAAATTAAATATATAAACTCCATCCCTAATAAGGAAAAGCTTGAGTAGTTATTTTTAATTTAAGATAGGAATAGATATGTTCATTTATCGTTGTGGCCCCACAGTTTCAATGAGTTAAGAGTCGACACTGAATGTAAATGTCAACGTTATTAATTCTTATTAACTTCAACTTCGGTGACTGTTGCCCTTAAGTGAATGAAAAAATTATTATATCTTCTGGCCAAAGAAAGCTACGACAATGAAATTTGAGAGTATGTAAGATATCAGTAACTTTCTTATCATTTTTCATTTGTCAAATATCAAAAAAGTTTAGTTTCAACAGTGGCAGCTACCGTGGTTATTCAAAATATTCTCCGTTATAAAACCTGAAAATATAAAGATGGATGGGAAACGTCAAGACCTCTTCCGAATGAAATATAGGGAAATGAAACAAGGAGTTCGAAAGTGCATCAAAAGGTCATTGACATGAAAAATGATCAGACCAATTTCACATGAATATAATATGCATTAACCTATTTGCTTTCCTGAAGCACCTTCTGTATCGATTATAGCATCGATCATCTGGTGAATCGACTAGAAATAAACAACAGAAAGCAATCATTCATTCAGAGAATCGCGATATCATCAACGTTTTGAATTATACGACCGTCTGTAGGTCACATACCTTAGTTGCATACCTACCTAATTTTTCTTCACCATCTAGTTTTCAATAGGTCCCTAGCACGCGTTGTCTTTTTCGATTCAGCTAATCTAAAACTCATAACAAAACCCATTATTACGTAGAATAAAAGCGGTTCTTGAAGCAGTTTTCTCTAGTTATTGATTTATGTAACTATTAAAGACCCTTTCATCTTTGACCGTTTGAAATTGCAGCGTTTCTTTAAAATGAGTTGCTTTCACGTTCGAGGAAACCTGTAAATTTTTTCATGGATCACAGATTGATGATGTGGATGATGGCTTCCGACAACCGGCATGGCAGCAGCTGTCGTCAATATCAATATATGATCCATGTAATAATGACGTAGGAACAATATGGATAGAGTGTCATCTTTGAGTAATTGCAGGAGAAATCTATCTAACGAGAAAATTGAATGTATTCAATTTTGCTAGATGAATTTAATGATAATTTTATGTGCTTCGAAAGTGTAGATTTCATAAAAATTTGCTTGGAAATGACAGGATGGCATTTCAGTTCTTTTGAGAATAAATTAAAGAACAACAAATCTCTACACCCACAAGAAACCAGGGCTTCATCTGTAAGCTGTTACTCTCTTACATCAACATCGGCTTAAACCATTCATTGACATAGTTAATTTTTATTCATTGTTGAGCTCGAAATAAAAAAAATTGAATATACATTGAATATATTCTTTTTGAAATTTGGTAAACCCAAGTTTGCTTCGTTGCTGGTAGTTACCCTGTCGATTATAAAAAAGTAACGGACCAGTTCATGACTTACGCTATGATCTATTTGAATTTCAAAAACTGAAAATTCTAAATATTGTTCAAATGCACGAAGTGAGTACAACGCTACCAAAAAAAAATTCAACATCAAAAACACACTTTGCAAGTATGTTTTCTCAAAAACAAAAATGAAAAGTTGAACTCGGAATGACAAGAAGTGAAAAACCAATGAATGTAGTCCGAGCACATTACAAGAATTCTTTCGAATTCATATAAAGAGTGATTCATTTATGAATTAGAGTGATGCAACAGGTTTGTGGTGACTTCTCTGTTTTAAACTTTTAATAATGTCGTAAATGCTATAAAATTCTGCATTTCACATTAATAGGTTGGATGTTGACTATTTAATAGTCTTATTATCAATTTATTTTGCAGGTAGTGAGGATATGGAATGAGTAGATCTGAGTGAATCTCAATCTGGATTTCAGGTCCCAGATGAAAGATGTAAAATATAAATTATTAATCATACCACTTAAATTTCTTTATTTTCTCATTATTAAAATTTTCTTAAACTATATTCTTCAGTTTCTAGGGGAATGTAACCTCTCAATGCATCCAGAAGCAAACTCCTCGACATTTCACGATGTTGATGAATCACCTTCTCAAATAATATTAGAACACAGTGAGTTGTAACATTAGAATATGATGAACATATTAGCAGTGTTCATTCGTTCTGATTCAACTGATCACTATTGTGTCATTGAAGGAAGAAAAGATTGAAAACATTGCACAGTGACTTTGTTCAGCTCGAAAGAATGCTTTCAAGATGTAGTTTATTAGTTCGATTTTAATGAAATTAATTCAATCTAATCTTCTATAGGTTATGCTTATCTCGAATCTGTAAGTAGTAGATTAATCTTTATATCTGAGAAATGGGATAATTTTTCTCTAACATCTACAGATATTATGACTGAATTAATCTCCTGAAAAATTTTAGTTCTTTAAATGAACATTTGTTAAAAGTTTCTGTCTTTCTCCACCAAATTCCCTTCTCTATAAAATAAGCATTAGTTAATTCGAACCATTTTGGAGTTGAGTAAATGATTCAAATCAGATATCATTTACTCGACTTCAGTTTTGGCTCGAATTAGCTTGAAAATAATAGTTCATGAAAGGTATGAATTCAAATTAGCCTCTTTCCCGCCAAATGAGGAAATTAGCGTGACAAGCCCTTAGCACGTCCGTTAGCAGTCTATAAAGGTACTTTGTCTATGGAATCACCCTTTATAGCTGGCCATATGTTATCGGCTGGTTTTGCCATCGAACAGCACAATTGTCAAAAACAGTATTTCAGAAACTTTTAATAAAAGTTGTGCAGGAGTTGTGCGTATGGCTATGGGGAAGGGACAACGGCAAACTAGTTTCACCTTTATGATATCTGGGATCATCAGTACCATATAGCCATATTCCCCCGACAACAACCAATTCTGTAGAAAGTAATATTGAATTCATTTGCGTAGTTCATTAAGAAGATATAAGCAGAAAATAAAAAACAAAAAACGAAATTGAGAGGTGAACTGTTTAATTAAACATCTTGAAACAGAACTACAATATGCATGATAAATAAGGGACAAAACGCATTACAATTTATATCAAACAAGCACTCGAAGGATCTTTTATTTTCGATCAAGTTCTGACAAGTCGAGGGTGAAATTCGGTAGCTAATAAAGGAAAGAAATGTTCCATCTTGATTCAGATGCAGCGATAACAAAAGTTTTCTCCATTACCGTGCTAAGCTCATTATTGATTTCTCTCCTTCCTACCTCTCAGAAAATTGAGGTCAACCACATGCAGCCAGATGGCCTATTTTGGATACGTCGCTGATGCTGTGGCCCCATCTGCTTCCAACAGGAATTTACTAGAAAGCTAGATTCACTTCTTACAATATTTGAAGAGACGGATTTGATTAAAGAAAACAAATCTCATTTATAAATCTTACTATAGTAGTATAGTTACATGAAAATCTTCTTGAAAGAGGGATTGAAGTTCTAGAAATTTAAATGATTGTATTTATAATAATTTAAACAGTAGTGGCTCTATATAAATTCTGAACTGGGATTCAAAATTGAAGAAAGGCATCAGAATAAGCGCCCAAAATCTACTGATAATATGGCAATAAATATTCCATAAAAAATAAGAAATTCTAAAATATTTCAGAAATAAATGATAAATTAAAATTCTTCAGCAACTGCAGACAAACTTCGGTATAGGATCATCCTCCTCTTGCTGTTATAAATAATATAATATTATCTTGGAACAGTCTATTCTAGCAAGTGTCACAAAATCCATAAAACATAACAATATTGCACTCCCATATACTAATTCAATTTTAATGAATCAGTGAAAAAGTTATGTTGTATGTCCATTAGATACGTCCCGAAATTCTGAGATGGGAAAAGCAGCTAAGAAGTAAATTATGGCCTTCTTCATTATCACTCCATTTCAATTCACGTGCTGGAGAGAATATTTAAAATCTCATTTCAAAGCACACCTAGGTATTCATCATTTGAGGTGGCTCTTGATGGAAAATAAATGAACATCGTTTGGACATATGATGGATGTCACCAGTCGCTTGAATATTCACGCAAGTGGGCCATGAACTTTTGTCTCATCACAGTTTTTGTTACTTTGAGTTCGAGGAAATGGTGGACCATCTAGAGATTAAAGTTTAATGTTTGAAATATACTTACATCTTGGTTGAAAAGTTCGATGAATAAAAATGATAGCAATTCAAAGTTCTAAGAATAACAGGAAGAAAATTATATAGTCCGAGCATTACTACGTGCTGGTTATATGTATGTTTTCGGCTCAATTTGCCATCGAATACTGTCAAAATATTGTAATATCAAAGATGCTTGACGAAGGTTGCCTTATATATTTCGGGATTGGAAAACAGAAACAAATATTAATAATCAAAAAACGCTTTTCTGTTTTTTCATGCTTACATTTCGAGAAAAATGCATTCAATCATATTTTGAGTTTCCAAAAAAACGCACCTTAGCAGTAAGTGCCCACCTTCAGGGTAGCCTAATTGCTTCCATCTTCAACACATAAAATACTTTCACCCGGTCTGGAGTTGTTTTAGTGGAACGGAAAAAAGGCACAAGAACTCAAGTCGGACGAATAAGGAGGCTGAGGTGCCACAGGAATGTTTTTACTGGCGAAAAACTCGTTTATTGAAATCGCCATTTTCGCGCAGATTTTGCTCATCCCCAATTCTTTGGTCATAATTTGATGAATGGTATTATGAGTCAAATTTAACTCTTCCTCTATCCCGGATTCTGTCGACATTTTCATTGGTTCTTGAAGATGAAAGCCTTCGGCTCCGTGGTTCATCTTCAATCGAGTCTCTTCCTTCTGAAAATGCCTTAAACCACCGATAATCCTGGGTCCGTGACAAAACACTATCTCCGTTAGCCTGCTGAAGTTTAAGAAGAGTTTCCGTTGCACTGTGCCCAAGTCTGAAGTAAAACCTGATACCTCACCGTTGCTCGAAATTGAATCATTTTTAGAACACAATAGAACTGTTTCACAAAAACAATCGCCACGCACAATCAAATGGATAGAGCGAGGTCAAACTCGTACTGAAGGTGGATCACATGTTCCTCCACTAAGCCCCGCGCTTCCAGTGTTGCCAGATCGAACGCAATGTTGCCATTCTCTTTACTTAATCTACAGACCTCGTATTTTAAGACAGATGTACTGTACTAAACATATGGATTGATTTCTCTTTGAGGCATAATATTGCGTACCTACTTACTACCGTTTCATGATAATTTAGTATTTGTTCCAAGTTCCAGATAGAGTGTTGAGCATCAATCACTGACAATTTTCTTCTGTTTATGATGAATAGTTTCCATCAAGTAGCTGTTAATAATGGAGCGTGATATCAGGAAGCATTAGCCATTCACATATGGCCTAGCGGTAATTTCGAATATGATATTAGTAAATATTGTTAACGTATATTATAGTACGTTGAACGATCGCAAACTCCAATTAAGTTTTGTTTAACTTTGTCAATCAGAGCGGCAAAATCAGATATTTATTCAGTAATCGGTAGACATGAGTGGAATTTACAAATTGAACCGGCAAGTTTTAGTGGATTCGGAATTGTGGTCGTCAGGAAATCAATTACCAGATTTTAAATTCCGGATACACCTAATGGTTGTTTTCTGGTGATAAAAGAGGTCGTTGACTTATTCAGAGATCCTGGAATAATCAATTATGAAATTAGCAGAAAATAGTCTACAATAACACATGGACTGAAAAGTCCCGGGCCTGACAAAGAAAACACAGTTTTTTTTTTTTTTGGTTCAAAATTAGCTTTATTGATCAAGTTTTGCCTTTATTTTATTATTGGTTGTTAAATAAAAATTAAAATTTTAGTAAGTATCTGATCTACCATTTGTCCGCTGCTGGTGGTGCGTGCTTTAGAAACTAAAGGCATATGCTGTTGAAGTTGTTTATGCTCTCTCATTTGTTCGATTATAAAGGGTGATTCATTTAGAGGTACTCTTCGTGGTGGGAATTTAGTTCCATATCGCGCCTGCGTCGTGTAAACTGAAGTGGTATTCTTGTTCAGTAGTGTCTGACATTACATAATGAAACGACTGAGAGCGACTTACGGTCCACATAATCCACCTACCGAACTCACACTTCGCTCTACCATCACTTAGTTTGAGACTCAATATTCGTTTTTCGATAATACTCGACCAAATAGACAACATCCAGTTCGTAGTGAACGTGAGTGTACGAGATGACCCTGAAGTGTCGATTCGTCGCCGTTCTCAACAGCTTTGCCTTTCGTATTCAACGACTTGGCGGATTTTACGTAATGATCTTTCTTTGAGAGCTTACAAAATTCAATTAATTCAAGAACCGAAGCCGACTGATCTACCGAATCGTTTGAGTTTCAGTCGTTGAGCTCTTGACAAGTTTGCTGAGGATTCACTCTTCCAGACAAAAGTTCTGTTCACTGATGGAGCCCATTTTAAGCTTAATGGGTTCGTGAACAAACAAAATGCTGTAAATTTTTGGAAATAGCACGGTTCATATGGGATTTTTACATGAGTGAAATATTCTCTCAAAAACAATGATTGTCCTGATTCATTCTCCACCTGTTCAAAATTGTCTATTCAGTTATTCCTCGCGATCTAGAAAACACGTCCGAAAATTAATGATGATAGGCGTACAAGTGGTTCAAGTGAATACCGTAATTCTGTCTGAAAGTGTGCATGGGATATGGAATTCTTATTCAACATATGGTATCATTTCACATCATTTCACTAGTAAATACTCAATATATATTTTATTCATCTTATGTAGGTAACATGTCTATTAATGAACAGATTTTCATATTCGTGGTACCATTGGATATTTTTGAATTAATTTTACATATATCTCCTCTATACAGAGTGTTTCAACACGACCTTCAGTTAGGTTTATCTCCTTATCTACTAGATCGAATTTAATGAGAATTAAGAGATAGGAACTCCGATTTATGCTGGGTTCCATAAACGTTGATTGGAACAAATTAATTTTCTCAGAAGGAAACAATTTGACAACAAAATCCTGAAATAGGTCAATTTTCGGTTAACTTTCACCAAATTTTTATTAAATTTCGAAGAACTTTTGATGCACCCTGTGCCATCCCAATAAAGCCTCCAAATTTCTAGAACAGGAAATGTGAGACTGGTGGTGAGGTCTTGGAATCTTCTTTACAGGCGTGCAGGGATTTTCAAGAAAAAATTAAGTTTACTTTGAGAAAATGCGATGGTACCTGATGAAATTGCCACCGAATGAAAGTCGACCATTACAGTTTTGTTCATGTACAATATCCAACCCCTATATTTCCTTTAATGGAGAGAAAACTGGAGAGCAGTGTTTCACACAATTCTAATTTTTCTCGTGAAGGAGTTGAAAGGGGTTGAAAGTTGTACCAGAACAGAAATGTAGTGGTCGACTTTCATTTAGTGACAAATTTCTTCAGGTACCATCGTCTCGAAGTACATGAGCCATGATAAAGTGTCCATACTGAAAAACAAAATAAAATTCCCAGATTGAAGTCACGTAAACCATTATGGCATAATACGTTCTTCAATATGAACATAAGCGATAAATAATTATGGAAGACTGAGTGGCACTCTTACGAAATGTTTAATAAGTATCTCGTTTCTGATCCTTCTGAAAAAATTCCTGGTTTTGATCTTCCAACAAAATTTTAGACAGTTCTTAATCGTTTGAGAACAGGTCATGGTCGAATCAATAGCATGGAACTCAGTTCCAAGCGCAAGTTGTGAATGTGGAGAAGCAGAAGAAAAAATACCTTATCTCATCAATAGTTGTCCCATATATAAATTTCAAGATGGTTTTAGGGCTATTCATGATGTTTCCGATTCTTTCTTGGAATGGGTTACAAATTTCAAACGAATATGATACGAATGTTTGTTATTCAGTTCTTATTTCTGCTTTTGTCTTTTTATTTCCAGATTCGATGTGGGCAACTTGAAGAAGTCTCTGTCTCTATCAATAGAACACCACTCTTGAAGGAAGAAGTCCCTTAAATATATTTCAGCTTATTTTTGAACTTTCACATGTAGGCGGGGAGCCAGGGTTTTTGTTACCCTGATCTATATGCTTTATTGTTTGCTAACTGAATATTGTGAGCCAAACGTTCAAAAGAATATATACAGGGTGTTCAGCACATGGACCGTCAAATTTTTTTGGGGCCTTGGTAGGTTCATTTGCTACCTTTTCAGTCTTGGAACCTGGGTCCTTAGTATTACGGTTACGGAGGTATGATTAGGTTTTTCTAAATTACCCAAAATGTACCCTTCAAAGCCCCATAATTTTTTTTGCGTGTGCTTTTATATGCATTTTTTTATTGTATTAAGTCTACATGAGTGTATGTTTGAAAAAAACGTATTTATTGTTATAGATAACACCACAAAATTAACACGTGGGCCTTTTATTAATAAAAAAATTATGAAAGTATGAAAACATCTCCACTCCTATTGAAATTTAAAAAAAAGTTACAGCTATTACAAACTTAGTTTTATTTTAAAATGTTCTTTGGTTTATAACGTTGCTAACCATATGCTATTTACGTAAGTTAATAAAAATAATAATACTGCATATAAGGTTTTAGAAGAGTGAAGAAAGTCGCACCTAAATAGAAGTACGGATTTCGACACAACACAGCGAGCAAGGAAATTTTACCTGCCCGTTTTAGACGCGTGTGAATTATTATTACTATTTCTGTCCTTAGGTTGGATTGGGTTAGTCGCCGCTGACTTGACCCTACCGTCATTCGAGATTTAACTGTCTCTGCTGTTGGAAGTGTCTGTGCCGCTTTGTTCAGTGTTTAAAAACACACTCATGTAGATTTAATACGATAAAAAAATGCATGTAAAAGCACACGCAAAAAAAATTATGGGGTTTCGAAGGGTACATTTTGGGTAATTTAGAAAAACCTAATAAAAAAATCATACCTCCGTAACCGTAATACTAAGGACCTAGGTCTCAAGACTGAAAAGTTGCACATGACCCTACCAAAGCCCCAAAAAAATTTGACGCTCCATGTGCCGAGCACCCTGTATATACTGAAAAACTCTTTGAACTACCTAATTTTCCAAAAGAAAAAATTTTCTGGAAAATTTCTGCACGCTTGTAAAGAAGATACGAAAACCTTCCAAAAGAGTACCGCTTTTAACGATCTTTATGAAACCCATTTGAAAGAGTATTGTAGTTGATGAATTTGAGGTTTAGAAGATATAATTCAAGAAGTACAACAACTGTATCCAATTTCTAAATTCCAATTTTTCTAGGTATGCACGTTTTATTGCCCTACCTTGTTGTGTAAAAATGATTGATTTCAAATGGTTTCATTCACCTTCCAAAGCATTTCCTGTTAAAAACGTTAATCCGATCTCGCATTACTCCACACCATTTGTTATTGTCACTGCTTATGGATTCGAATCTGACGGTCAGGTTCAAGTACAAGAAGAATATTAATTATAATGAAATGGTTTCGCTCGTAGGGATTGTGAAAATTCCTACTTGTACATGGAACACTCCCAGATCCAACACTTCCCGGAATTATTCTTCATTGAAGAATCATGCCCTGGCTATAATCGCGAAGAAGATGAACAAACCGATTGCAGGCGAATGTTTATGATACTCCCACTATAGATTCGAAGAAACCAAACATGGGCGGATCTGCAAGAATCATTCGTCTTGTAAAGAAGAATGAATGCAATAGAGGACTCGTGTAGATTTTGGCGAATTTTCGTCATAAAATTTATTGTAAACGAATTCACTCTAGAACACATGCCAGAAAACATAGCCTTAAAAAGGCAATGGTAGACAAGATATGAAGTAAATTTCAAATATATACTTCTGCCTGGTATTCATTAAACTCATATTGAATAGTGGGAAATAATATATCTGAAACTAGTGTAGATAAATTGAATATTAAGGTGGGTAAACAGAAGAGCTGCGCGGCAAACGCTCGGCGCACGCGTGAAGCTTGTACCGTTTTCTGTTGCAATATAAAGCGGGCATGTCATGAAAACCTAAATCTGTGCAGCGCACTGAAATGTACACACCTTCAGAAGCCACCATTGATCAGAAAACACATGTTGTTAGAATTTTTGTTTCATTCGGACAACCCTAAATTACTGCAACCAACATTTCATATTGAATGGAATGCGCACAACTTCCAAGCGATTTGAAATCTTTCCACAAGTCAACAAGGAGAATAACCTAGCTTTTTCTGGCTCCTTATATGACGAAGAATTATTTTCAGCTTATTTTTAAACAAGAGTTTTTACAAGTAAGGTTGTATATGAATATTATTAGAGTGTAGAGTTGGGATTTTAATTCTAGACGATTGAAACCTATTCCTCTTTTGATATTCCCCTCTGCCCAGTTTTAATGTGACAAATCAATTCCACAATGATCCAATACTGTTTCTTACACAAATTTGTTTAAACACATTTTATTATACTCCCGGACGAAAACACCGGACCAGAAAATTTTCATTGAATTAATCTTCTGAAACATTTTAGCTCGATATTCGAAAATTACAAATTAACACAACGCCACGCGCCTGAGCCTATCCGAGTCTGAAGCCTACAAACTATAATTAATCGGTCATTTATTTTAGTGATGGCCTCGTCAATAAACCATCGGTCAGGTACATTGACATGCAGATTAACAGTGTATTTATTTATATTTACAGTGCATGAACCTGAAGATTCAGCGGCGTACCCGACGTTTATTTCTGTGTATGTCACGTACTTCCTGGGTCGTATTTGGGTGGTGCAAAAAGGATTTTTTCTAAGAAAAACCCATTAAGTGTTAATTTTTCCGTGAATGTAGGTCGTAATAAATAACTTGAAGTAAGGGAATTATATTAATGATAGGTAGACGGTTCGAATTCGTTTCAACTACAAATCTCGAACTTATATGGAACTTTCATAAGATTTTTGGAAGATCAAAATGAATACTACATACTAATGAACTCAAAATAGTGGAATCTGCAAGATTGTGTTAATCAGGCAGTAGGAAATGCATTGAAGTAAAATCACTGAGAATATGCTGCCATCAGGAGAAGGTGAAGATATACTAGTTTCACCCTTATTTGGGATCATCAGTACCGTACCACTCGATATTAACCAATCTTGAAGGAAAAATAAATTTCCATATATTGCACGTCATTAATCAGGGTGCATTTTTCATATACTTGAAAGTGATCACGTCCTAGTGAGTTTAATGTATTATTGTTGCTCTCCAAATCGTTCGAAAGTATAGAACTTTCCAACATGCTGTCTCGATCAGCTGTTCAATGGTCGTTGTAGGAAAAAAAGCGTTCAGTGAATGGTTTTTTGTTCAAAATACCAAACTTTAGTGGTGTTGTCCATCTGACCTTGGTATTGATCAATGGCAAGGGCAAGTATCGGGTATATGGGAACTTGACAACTTTGAATTTAATTTGTGAACGCACCCTTAGACCAATCATCGATGTGTCAAAGTCAATTAATTCAGTAAAGTGAATATTTTCATCATGGTGAAGTACATGAACGAACAACGTTTGCAAGTTATAAAAATTTACTACCGAAATTCGGAGTCGGTGACCGCAACTTTAAGAGCCTTAACTCCATGTTTCGGTCATAATTCGCGCCCTTGTAAACAGGCAATCACAAGTTTGGTGCAGAAATTTGAGTCTACATATTCGCTGTTGGATGTTGTCATGCCTTTGAGACAAAGGATCGGTGGCAGTAACGAAAACATAGCTGCCTTTCGGATCTCCGTATACGACGACCCAAATCAGTCAATTACATGGCGTTCTCAAGAATTGGGCATCCGTCAGACCAATCTATGGCGAATTTTGCGTAAGGATCTTGGTTTACACCCGTACAAGATCAAGGTGGCTCAAGAATTGGAGCCGTTGGACCATTTCAAGCGACGTACGTTCTCCGATTGAAATTTGGAAAAGTTGCGCCACGATCATGATTTTAATTTTTTCTCAATGGCTTTGTCAGTGAGCAAAATATGCGTTATGGGACCGGCAGCAATCCACACGTGATTCACGAGACTCAATTGCATCCCCAAAAAATCGCCACGTTACTGTCAATACCGATCGATACCGCGCCATGATAACGAATTTTTTGGCCCCAATTGCAAGGTACGGACTTGGCCAACATGTAGCCACTAGCCCCACAGCACACGTAACAATCGGTTTCTTGAAGCAGACATTTGCTAAGCGTGTAATTTCGAGAAACGACCCCGTCGATTGGCCGCCTCGTTCGTGCGATTTGACGCTTCTGGACTATTTTCTTTGGAGCTACGTCAAGTCACTGGTCTGTGCCAACAAGCGGTCGGCTTGTTGCAAGAGCTCAGAGATAATATTGAACGCGAAATAGCAGCCGTGTCGGCTGAAATGTGTGGCCGAGTCATCGAAAATTGGGTCCAGAGAATTGACCGCTGAAAACGGGCCCGGGGTGGCCATATGAACGAAGTCGAGTTCCTTTCATAAATGTTATGTTTATACTTCAAGCCAATCATGAAGTTTTTCAAATATCTCAATTGATTTGTGTTTTATTTAGATTCAAAGTTGTCAAGCCCCTTCTTTAGAATTTTCAGATAGACTTGGTATGAAACCAAAATTATTTTTGTTATTTCCAGCACTCATTGTTTTCATTCCGATTCAAGTTATTCATTCATTGGTTAGTGAAGAAAAGGATATTAAAATTCATATTTAATTCTACGGAATGTGGAAACAAACAATATTCATTGAAAATCAAAATAATTATGATTATTTTTCCGACCCAAATATCGACCAATAGAATTGCACCATTCGACGTCACGTGGTACAACCTACATGGTATTATACTGATAATTTTTTGAAAATTTTCTCTGGTAGTTGCTATATATAAACAAAACATGATCCAGTCAAATTAAGCACACGTCAAACTGACAGGTGGAATTCAATTGTGAAAATTGGAGATTTTGCATGAAAATGAGTCGATTTGGAGTTTGTTCTCTGTCCACCATCGATAAAAAAGTCAAAGGAAATGGATGGAGAAGACTATAAGGAAGGTACAATAAAAACAATGTGGAATCAGACTGCCAAATTAACTCAAGAAAAGTATTTGAACGATTTCAACATCAAAATCGACTCATTTTCGGATGCTGCATTCAAGACCGCTCGAGGAGCTCGTGATGCCAAGCGTAAGGCTTTACAATCTATTCCGGAAAAACGGAGGGCAAGTGCAGCAGCGTTGGAGGAAAAAGATTGGGATGCAATGACCACTGTTTGGGACGAGGAAACTCCTGATGGCCTCCAAAAAAAATTATTCATGATAATATCAGTGGAATTGGCTTGGAGAGGTGGTGAGGGCAGCATGGCGTCAATACATCACTTCAAGGCAGAACAGCGAAATGACGGGGAAACATCTGGGAGAATTGAATACAATCCAATTTTCAGCAAGACCACACAAGGTGGTGATAAAAATTATCAGACAGCAAGTGGCTGGTGGAGAATCGGGAAATCCTGACAAGTGCCCAGTGAGACTGTTCCAGAAATTGAGAGAGAAGAGAGATGTCAATATCAAGAGCGACAGACTATTCCTGACCCAAAATCCATTCTGGAATAAAGTTCCAGGCGCTAGGTGGTACAAGGATTCCCCAGTAGGCCAAAACACGATTTCAAAGTGGGTTAAGGAGTCAGCACAAAAAGCTGGGCTTGACCTTGGTAGCCGTATCTCCAACTCGACCAGGAACACCACGAATTAATGGTCAAGAAACTGCGAAGGAGTGAGCCTACTGCAGAAAATGCCATCAACAGCATAAACCTCATGCCATCTACCTCTTCTGGGACCATTACCGATAACTCTGACTTGAAGAAAACATGCACCAATGTTTACAACAATTGTATTTTTAATTGCACTACCCTGATTCTTAATTAAATGTTGTTTTATTCATTATGAAATTCTTATTTGTTAACTGTACATTTCGTCTCATGGTGCAATTCTATTGGCCGACATTTGGGACAGAAAAATAATCCCCCGAATACCACACGAGCTTCAAAATTATCTGGTATTTCCCGATAGGTTCCTGCAAACAAATAAAATCGTCAAGTTTTTCAGGAAAAATTACTCGCGCTTCGCGCTCGTGATTTTTTAACCTGAAAAACTTTTTTTGTTTGCAACGAACCTATCGGGAAATACCCGATAATTTTGAAGCTTTTGTGGTATTATAAGTGAAAATATCAAAACCTGTGCAAACTCGTCTACGTCTCTGACGAAATGGAATCGTTTTAATGCATATTACTTCCGCTACATTTTTAGTATTCATTGAGCTTCATTTGAGGCCAGACCGGACACCGTCTGCTGTCGTTTTATATTTTCCAAATCCTTTCATGTTAGTTCCTGGAAATCGCCATCCTTTGTTTTCAGACTTGTTGTACCGTTAATCTATATGTTTCTCGAATTGTATTTTCGTATACGAGGTCTTCGAAATTAGGCGTCAGAGAGATATAATTTTAAAATTATAAAACTAACAATATTTCAAATATTAAGAAACATTATAACAATAAATCACATTCAATTAAACATAACAGACTCAGAGTACTCTGTTTCGTCAACCGAAATCTCCTAAAAATGCCACTTTGTCCATATTACAGTAGTGATAATCTCAATCAATTATTTGAAATGATTCACTCATTCATGTTTCATCAGATGATTATATCGATTTAATTCCTTTCAAAAAAGATTGATGATTCTAGGAAGTACAAGATACGGATCATTAGTCCAAGTGATATTTGTTTTTCATACAATTTAACCAATCTGTACAGTAGTAGTGAGAAACCCACAATAAATGGAATAAATCTATTGATGCCAAAATATGCATGACTTCTACAAGGGATCATTACAATCGATATTGCCGTTTGAATAATACAGGTGAAAATGCAATTTTTTATGAAATTTCAACACCCCCTATATTTTGAACGCGGCCAAATTTGGAAAAATGTTATAGGAGGAAAATGTTTCTTTTGTCATCATGATTAAAATAAACGCAGTGGTCAAAGACTCACCCTGTATATCGTCAACTTCATTCAACTCATTTCCAAGGTCCATTATGGAATCTCAACAACACTGTGAAGATTGATCAACTCACAGCAATGAATATTTGAAGGTTATGTTTTTGAATATTCAAGGCGGCCTTAAGGGTTAAGTCTTTTTAAATCATACGTCACTTAATCTATTGTGTAAGAGCATTTATGCACAAACCTACTTCAAAATTAGGGGTGGCGTTAAGTCAGACACGAATTGTTAAAATATGTAAACACGTTAGTGAACTTTGTGGCCACCCTAGTGTATGTTCTACCAGATGAAAGTGTAATTTGTTGGGAAGTCTATTATTTATACTTTTCAAGAACGACAATTCATAACCTCATAAATAGGTGGATATGCAGAATTGATTATAATTAACCATTTTCAAGTTCATGGTACTCTAGAGTTAGATCGATTAAGTCTGGCGAATATCCTCGCATAGTATTAACATTGAATAGAATTATCCACCTACGGTTGGTAGGATGCATCAATGATGTATGTACTTGCTCATTATGAGGGTTCATATGGTACTTGAATATATGTAATGAAGAAAATATGCAATGATCCCTATTAAATCGAAGATGCTCAGTATGAGGCTGGGAAATTCATTATAAGATGCAAAATAATTCAATTCATGTTATCTAATAACGTTATAAAGTAGCCCCATCAGAATATTGAATCATAATACATTTTCACGGTTGGAAAAATCACGTTAGGCGCCAGTTTAAATAAAAAAATAATAAAATCAGAATTAAAACAAGGGCACTTTATTGGGTACATGATTATTTTTCAATGTGATAAATCATCAAGACGATTCTTCAGGTAGTTCATATAACCTAAGTTATAAGTCTCAATTTTAACTTGCTCTGTATAAAAAAATATTCACGTAACTTACTTATGGTATGAATAACTGTTATTCTTCTAAATAAGCTTATAGTAAAATTCATTCTCAACGAAAAACGTGAGACATCTAATGTGAACGGAGTTGTGGTAGACCAGCAATGAAATGAAATCAAGTTTCTTCAGAAAAGTTAATTTCTTCGCCCATTTATGTTGGCATGCACTACACGTTCGAGCTCTAAGAATTCATTTATTTCTTAATTATGTTCCTTTACCTACCGCTGCCACAAGGAAATATTTGCTTGCCTCCTCATCTTGCACTTATTTACGGTTGGCTTAATCTAACACAGAAAATATTTTAGAGCGAGATATAATTATCTGAATGTATATTATAGTTCTAGAAATCTGCTTATTGAAGTATATTTCATTTATTCGCTGTATTGGTCTTTAGTTAGTATCAATAATCTAGTATCAGAATTCATGTTTTGGAGATACCTCAATCAGAGTGGCAAAACTGCTTCGACAATTGGTTCTTACGCATGCAAAATTTGTTGTTTTTGTTCCCAAATCCCGAAATATAAAAGGCAACCCTCGTACGAGCAGAAATATCGACTAGCCCTTATTTAATACCATAAATCTACCTAAAGAAATGAAGCCAGAAATTCTACCGGTCTCAAGCGTGTAAGCACGGTAACCTTTATTTCATTGTATTTATGGTTGCAGCGACTTGGTCTCTCTGTCTGAGCTGGTCTGAGCCAGGGCCGGGTTTATTCGACATCACCTCCCAGAAAAAATATTCTGTCCAATGATCTGTGTATATTAGGATGACGATTTTAATGAATGAATTATGCGCATATTTTTGGTGATATCAAATACGTGAAGTGAATTTAGATCAGTTACGCATGTACACAAGAAAATTGTATGTAGCATATATAATTGAATGAGCAATAAATGGACCAAGTTCTTATTTTATCACCCTAATTCTGAGGAACAACTGGCTTTTTACCAAATAATTTTTATCCTCTGCATTGAGCCAAAAAAAAAAAAAAAATTACAGTTTTGGCGCACAATTAATTGCGGGAAAAAAACTCAGATTTCTCTAATGAATCTGGAGCAGTTCAGGTGAACGAAAAAGAAAAGAACGTGAAATGTTTCGATGTATTCGGATGTTTGAAGCAACAGAAAGAAAATATTCATAGTGAAATTTGATATTTTCTCGTTTTTTTCGCATCAAATTCGTCTGTTTACGAAGATCTCCCGTAATGAAATATTTTTAATCAATAATGGTAACTTATTACCGCCTTCTAAGAATCGATGAGGATAAATTCTTAGGATGACTCTACGTAATAATTTTTTCAATGGTATAATGTGTAAAAATAATCGATACTCCAAAATCACCCTATAACTACCTATTGAACCCACAAACCTACCATGAAAATTTCACACTATATTTCCGAATGTAAACCCGCCATTGCATTTCGAAATCTTATGTTCGTTCAAAGAAGTGTTTCCTGAAATTCTATAAAAACACAAGTATGATATATAAAATCATAACTGAGAAGATCCAATGACATAACATACATGGGAGAAATTCAGATAAATCATGATATGGGGGATTCAATTTATAATGCCACTATTTTGGCCTCTCCTTGGATCTTAGTTCGGAAGAACAAATATCGAAATGAAATAACTATGAATCTTTGTGAAGAACAACATATTTTCTGAAGCCGGCCCTGGCCATCGTTTAATAGTTCGGTAACTCTTCGTTAGATGCTGTAAAGAACAAATACATTTATTTCCAGAAACATACAGTCCATCTATAAACCAGAAATCGTACTAGTAAATTTCTGGCTTCATTTCTTTGAACTGCGTTTCCCTTCTAGGTAGATTTATACTCAATGTTAATACTGAAGTAAATTTTTGGAAATGATAAAAATGTTCTTCATAATTCTGCACGAACAACAACGATTGTTGGTGCTTACAATGTGTAACAAATTTTTGAACTTGACGACAGTTCAGTAGGAAACAACTTTTTAGTTTTTGGCCACTGTGTATATTGCGGGTTTCGCTGTGAATTCACTCCCAGTAAACATATATCAGATGGAATCACGTCCGAAACGTAATAACATATATTATTGTCATGAGGATATAAACTCAACACTGGTTAACCACCAAGTAATAATAACATTGAGCTTTTTCAGATATCCTTCGGTGCTACCTAACCAGAAATCAACTCTGATTTTTGGTTAAAAATGGTGTTATCTAGATTGAACCTCGAGTTAAAAGCATGTAGAACAATTTTCATCTTTGGAACTGAATCCAATTTTTTTTATAGAAAATAATGACATGAGGCCAAATAGTTTTAACGCTCTTGTTAAAACACATGTTAGGAATTTTTAAACTTTGAAGGATTATATGTCCGAAATATTTGTTTATCTGAGACGTATGTCACAAACTATAGTAAAAGTATGTCCTATTATTGTCCTTTTGAACTCATTAACAAGACTATATCAATTCTTAATCGTTGTGAGAACAGTCCATTGAATAAAAGTGAGTGGTTAGTGCAAAAATCAATTTTTATAGAAATTAAACCATGGCATCGATCTGAGATGCTCTCATCTGAAAAAAAAATCAATTGGCACGGACGTTCTACAATAAGTAATGCCATTGAACAAGCATCCAAGGTGAAGGTAGACAAAATCGATCATTCCCAATTTTACGGGCTTAATTCGTTCCTCTCCAATGATGGTGACACCATCATCTATATCTCATTGTTCTATTGTAAGCAGAATGCATGATGGCATCATTATCATTCTAATGTTGCATTCGATTATTTCGCTAACACATTCTATGACACGCCTTCATCATTGTTAACCAGCGAGAAGTACCTATTTGCGCCTTAGAAGATGATAGTGCCTTCTGAAAAATGAGATATCAATTTCATCTGTCAAGTAGGTATGCGTTTTTCATGAACTGAAAAAAAATCCTTATCTTTAGATGACACTCAATATCTTGTGAAATATAGAATGAAGTTTAAGGCATTTCAGACTAAATTTGACATTGAAATTCCGGAAAAAATGCATCTTCGTACGGTACTCGAACCCTCATATCCAAATTGCCGGACTGGCGCTTAACCAATTCAGCTACCGAGGAGATGCGAAATTCAACCATATCAGGGACGTCTTTCTCCCAAAATTCAAACGTTGTTAAGGTGTGTCCAAACACAGCGCGCAAAGTGCGCGGCAGCTGCGCGCGGCATTCACTGGACGCAAATTTGCCGCGTAACTAGTTTAGACCTTTTGCGCGGCAGTACTGAGCGGCACGTCCAAGACACACCGCGCTCTTTATTTCGTATTGAAGACACAATAAAAGCGACCGGATGTGTTGTAACTTTGCTTATTATTCGTAAATTACGTAGAAGGAAGAGCCATATATTTCAATGAACCGAACAGCAGTTTCGTTATCCATGTTAATTGATAAAATACGTCCATACACAATTACCGACGGACGAACAATAAAAACATTCGCGCGCGGCTGGTAACCGACACTGCCGCGCGCGCCAGTCGTCCAATCACAGCGCTGCTGGCCGCGCTCGAATGCAGCGCTGTGATTGGACACACCTTTAGTATAACCTTCGCCATCCACGGTGTTTGCAAAGGTTGTGGACACGTTATTGGTTTTGCGCCACACCAACAATTGGGATATGCAGGTTCGAGTCCAATCCAAGAATGCATTTTTTCCCGAATTTCAAATGTAGAAATTATTCTGAAATGCCTTACTTACTCTTAATTGTATATTTACTTTCACAGACATCAAAATCAATTTTATATCTCGTAAAATGTTGGATAGATACCAAATTTTGTGTGCATCTGCAGATTACTGATATTCAGATAGTTTTCAAATTTCATTATAGAAGGTGAGAAAATATAAAGATATATTACATATTCCATGAGATCAAAGAACTGCTAGGTATATATATATAGGTATATGGTATGTTGATTCTTAATTATTTATGATTGTATGATGGCAATCCATATGCACGAAGATATTTTAGGAATAAAATCTTGTACCACGTAATTTTTATAATTTAGTATTAGAATCAAGTTATTCGGTGAGCAAGCCACCAAAACTTCCCTGAATTAACATCAAAACAGTTCTAAAGATCGCAGTTTCTTCATATGTCTTCGGAAAATCAAATTTGTGTGGAAAGGCCAAATGAACTACGATATGACAATATTAAATAATTTAGCTCTTTTTGTAGATTTCTCTATTTGTGCTCCAAATTTGTGTTAAATGTACTTACGCACCTTGAATAATTGGTAGTGTTGGGGCTTCGAAAATATATTAGCTCTATAGAGTATAGGATACAATATAATGCAATATATAACCTCAATCGTTTGATTCCAAATGGATCCAGTTGGCTACAACCGTCTAAAGGACAATTCAATAAGAAATATTCTCTGTATTAAATGTAGTGAACGTGTATCAAATTTGTTTGAAAGTTATAACCCATTCCAAGAAAAAATCGGAAACATCATGAATAGCCCTAAAACCATCTTGAAATTTGTATATGGGACAATTATTGATGAGATGAGGTATTGTTTCTTGTGCATATTCACATTCACAACTTCCGCTTGGAATTGAGTTCCAACTGAATAGCATGCTATTGGTAATTGGTAAGATCATGAAACGTTCTCAAACGATTAAGAACTCTTCAAATTTTTCTTGGAAGATCAAAACCCGGAATTCCTTCAGAAGGATCAGAAATGAGATTCTTGTTGAACACTCAATCTTCCATAATTCATTATCGCAAATGTTCATTTTGAAGATCGTATTTTATCAGAATGGTTTACGTGACTTCAATCTGGGAATTCTATTTTGTTGAATGTATGAAATAATTGGAAATAAATTTGGAAAATAATGTTATTTGCTCCAAGGATTCAGAGTTGCAATCTGTCTACGAATATGGGGAGAGACATTGTAAGACACAAGAGGTAAGCAATGAACCAGTGTAGATCTTATTGTGCCAGTAATTATTCTCATGGATGTATTCAATTGTGCGTCGATTTTTTGTGTATGTACACTACTGAACCAAACAGAGCAACAATACTCAGCTGCAGAAAAGACTAGGGCTAGAGATGCTGTGCATCAGCACCCCAAGATGATCCAGCTAATTTCTGAAGAATATGATACTTGTTTTTAGTTTAAGGCTCAGATCATCTAAATGAGCCATGGAATTGAGAGATGAATCTGATTCAAGTCCTAAGTATTTAAGATAAAAATTATGTTCGATGCGAGAAAGTTACAGCTAATTTCCTATATTTTCTTGATTATTCAGATGGAAACAAGAAACCTCTGTTTAGTTGGGACATAATCGCCATGATAGCATATTTTGGCAAGTATTTATTCAAACTTTTAAGGATTCTAACTCCCCAAAAACTTAGGTTGTCCAGATTTGAAATAGTATCAATATTTTTTTCTTAGTATTTTGATTTGATCCTAATAATTTTATCTCTGCCTCAGAAGAGTGCTTGCAAATGATGACATTTACTGATGCCTTTTAAGTTTATGGCCTACTTAAATGAGTCACTACATACGGAATCAAACTGGAAACGAAATGCCGTCAATAATGTTGGATTTATTCAGCAAGCGAATGGAGAGACGCAAATTAAGCTTGGCTTCTCATAAATATGGAGTCGGACATGAACCTGGCTAGACTGTTACATTGTTAGTCTAACATTTAAGTTTGTATCTCTCGGAGGTACTTGTTTCAAATCAGTTTATTCCGTACTTAATGCAGATAAAAGGATTTATGGAACGGAATAAGATAACTTGGAGAATTTTAATATGTATATTGATTCATTTCTTTCAAAAGTTATTGTTTTCACAGCCAATCAGAGGTACTTGAGTTCGAGGCCATTTTCAGCTGAATATGCTAAAATTTCAGACATTAATTAAACCTCCAATGCCAGAAAAGCTTGTGTGTATAACAGCTGTAAATACCTATCTCCCTTTAAAGTTTTTTGTAGGAAGAAGGGTCTCATGATTCTGTTGTTATAAATGCCGGACCAAAACGTTCAATTTTTGGGGATGTTGTGTATGAGCCTCTTGAACCCAATGAGGATTAGTTTGTAACCAGTAGCGGCAGTTACGTCGTTAAAACAAAATGTAGCATCGTCTAAAACACCACATTTGTTATAAAATTATTATCACGGTTGCAAATATCCATCATCGTTTCACAAAATTCTCGTCTGTCGAAATCGACAGTTCTTGAACGGGACGAATTTTGTATGAATGATATTTTTTCCGCATTAATATTCTTCCTACTGAACGACGGCTAATTCAATGCATATTGGCGAGGCCGGTAGTGGATATGTGAGGATTTTTTTTCCAAAGATATAGCAACATTTCGAGCTATTTCTTCATAAGTTGCACTTTTTGACAGTCCACATTTTGGTACATTGCTTACTGTTCCACTATCGTACCTCCGTAAAGATTTCGTCACTACTGAACGTGATATTTGTGCATTAGGATGAACAATGTTTAAAAGGTCACAAACTTCCTGATGCGTCCTTTTCCTCTTCCAATACCCAATCATCATTAATATTTCTATTCATTCTCTGCCACTTAATTCTGCCATTTTACGATCAAATCAAAACAATATGATCTCTCACGTTCAAAGTCAAACACTAATAAGTTATTATGACAACTACTGTCACTTCTACAACAAATTCCATGCCTTACTAAATACCATTAAATTTTTCCTTTCTTTAGTTACTCTTCTGTTATCTGTATCGGTAGGTATTGAAATGAAAAACCTCATATTTTTGTACTCGTTAAAAGTTATTGAAAAATATAAAAGAAAATAGGTAATCTACTGCATTATCCATCTTCCAAATTTCATTTTGGTATAAAAATAATTCCCGAGATATTTACTTGGTTTCACTTATTTTCCCATCACTGTATATTTTTCATCCGTGAAATATTCTCCCCAAATACCAATCGGGCTTTAAAATTATTCGGAAAATGTTTAACCGCGAAAGTAGCCTCTCAACAAGAAAAAAGTAGACTTGTTTAGTGGCTAGTTAAAACTATTTTGAATTGTCCAAAATGTCACTTCTGTCAATGTATTGTTAGCAAGACTAAATCATAAATAATATTGTGTTGTAATGTTGGAGAAACCGAGGTTTTTATTAATTTCACTCATTTCAAATCGGTACCAGGAATTGGAATAGTTAGTACCTCATGATATGAATTTAACAGTTTCGATAAAATTATTTTTAAGAATTCTAGTTGTTGCCAATTATTTAAAATTATTTCAGAGATCAGGTGATTTGGATATTTATACAGAGAAAGACATCTTCTGTTGTGTATATCATATGGTTCAGGGTATATTTATTGTTGTTTATTCCATATTCAAACTCATATTAGTGTTTACATTATCTAGATTTTTATTCGTTTGTTTTTAATTATTGTGGAATAATAATGTCTTGATATTAATATAATAAAAATTCACAAAAATATTCAACAACATTTTAGAAACTCAATCAGGTAAACTTTATTACCTATTAAAAATAGCACATATTCACAAAGTCTGTTAATCATCGACAACATAAAATTACAATAATAAAATTGAACACCATATATAAATAAATCCAAAGATAAAACTAGAGATAAATACAGGGTGAGTCTTTGACCACTGCGTTCATTTTAACAATAAATTTATGACGCCAAAAGAAACATTTTTTTTCTATATCATTTTTCCAAATTTGCCCCCGTTCAAAAGATTTGTTGAAATTTCATAAAAAAATGCATTTTCACCTGTAATATTCGAACGACAATATCAATTGAAATGATTTCTTGTAGAAGGTTTTTGATCACAGTCATCCATATTTTGGCATCAATAGATTTATTCCATTTCTTGTCAGTCTCTCACTACTACTGTACTGATTGGTTAAATTGCATGAAAATAAATATCACTTGAACTAACGGTCCATATTTTGTACTTCCTAGAATCATTAGTCTCTTTTGCAGATAAAATCATTCATCATCTTTTTCCCTAAATTTCACCATTTTTGAGATTTTTGAAGTCGAATTAAATCGATATAATCATCTGATGAAACATGAGAGAGTGAATCATTAAAGGGAAAATAATGTTTTTAAACAATTCAGATTCAATACTGGATGCTGCGGAAGGTAATTTTCATTCAAACTAAACTGGACTGCAGAGGGGTATTTGCCCAATGTGAAAACTTAAAAATGCTTATAACTTTTTAACGCAGCTGAATATAGAAAAACGGTATGGGAAAAAAGTGTTTTTTTTCATCTCGAGAGCCTATGTTTAAAATTAACGCAGTGGTTTACGACTCACACCCTGTATATTCAAACTTTCTCTAGATTTTTCAGTAATTGCCTGAATATTTAATGTTATTATTCCAAGTCAATTGTAATGTTATTGCATTCATTCGAATGTTTCATAATACTTCTCTAATAGAGTCTTGGATATTTTGTGACTGCAAATATATTCTTCATGAAATTTATGTAAATATATATATGTATAAATTTATAAACTTATAAAGATGAGTCAATTCTTTATTGTAACAAATTGCCTCAACTTATTGAACAACTAGGGACACAAAAGAGTTTCAGAAATACATTGAAATAGTAACCACAATTGCAAACTGAAAGAAAATACAATAATATTTTCGAATCATTTTCGGTTTTCACTAATTTGGAGTAGATTCAATTAAGTTTGCACATTCTTCTTCTACTGGTGGAGATAGATTCCCCAATTTTCTCAAAAAAGATTTCGTCATCTCATCATTCTTCTTTTCTGAACAAACATTACCAGTAAAATCATAAAAGCATCTTGGAATATCATTTCTTCTACATAAAGCGTTTTTCAAAGTAACGTTGGTCCGATGCATCCATCTCTGAATCTGGTCCAAACATGGGCATTTCCAAGGATTTCCTTCCAACCCTAATATTTTAACAGACAGTTTCTTTAACAATTTCTCTGACAAAAAATTCAAATAGTTAGCATTCAGATAAAGATGTTCAACTGTGAAAACGTCTGCAAAAATGTTAGGATGCAATTCAGTTATTCTGTTGTGTCTTAGGCTCAAAATTTCCAAATTTGTTAAATTATATAAAGCCTTTTCTGATATGTATTTTATTTCGTTGTAATCCAAGAATATATCTTTCAATTTATAATTGAATTGGAATCCATTATCGATTTTTTCTATTTTATTATAACTGAAATCGAGTAAATTTATATTTGGTGAATCATAAAACCATTGCCAATCCAAACTTCGAAGATTGTTCCTTGAAAGAATAACTTGTTTCAACGAGGGCATTTTCTCAAAGGCCCCATATGCTATCTCACTAATTTCATTAGTGAAAAGACTTATATATTCTAAATGTTCTAAATCGTTGAAAACTCCACCAAGGATTCTAGATAAATTACCGTGGTCGATATGGAAAAATTTAAGTTTAGGCAAGTTTTCAAATGCTCTCCTAGATATAGATTTTATACCACATCCAGTGAATGATAGCGATTCTAAATCATTCAAATTGCGAACTGCATGATCGCCAAGTTCACTGATATTTTGATCCACAACTGCTAGTTCTGAGATAACCTGATCGAACTGCTCGCTGTCAAAACATCCGTTGAAATTATGCCTCACATACTGATGAAAATAAGACACTCTAGATTTGGGCGTGACGATAACACTCAAATTTTTGAAAAAGGGGCACTGGTTACACTGAGTGACGTCGAAGAAGGTAAGGGATAAGAAATATGTTATATATAACTTATACATTTCGAGCACTTCTATGAACTATCTATTTAGGGATATCGCCGGTCACATTTGTAAGTTAAATCACACCTTAATTGAAATTTCAGTACAGAATGCCTTCGCTTTTATCAACACTCTAGTATCTGTTCTTAATGTGTCATTGAGCAGAGTATACGTGAACTCTCAACACCACTGTTAAGTTTATGGCGATAAAAACCATTGAAGATAACAGCATAAATTATTAATATCTGCAATTCCTAAAATATCTTTGTAATAAGAAAAACACTTTTCTAGAGCTCTGAACAGCAGCACATAAAAAATCAGATGGAGCAAATAACTTCGAAGAATTTGTGGAAAAAGTCTCGCTACAGATCCAATCGTTAATACATAATTTGTGTATGTAGGAGCGTTATTGCTATCTCATGTATTCTCAAATTTAATTTTCGTAGTCTCTTTCCACCAAAACAAATTTATTATTTACTCGAGAGAAAAGAGAAATGACTAAAGGTCCGTCTAAAGTATCATTGCTTGATGCCTATCACCATACGTATTCGATTCACATTAGTCGAAATTTTCAATACGAGGAAATAATATTCGATGACCAAATTTGAGAGAAAGAAATTTAAGCTCAGAATAAATCTAAAACTATGAGTGATTATTTTTAATTTGAGATATAGGTTGATTGAGATTGAGATTTTTTGGAATTTATCTAACCTTTTTACAAATGAGAAACAAATAAAATATAAAACAATACACGCAAGGTTATGGGTTTTCTGGCTCACGGAGGTAACTGACTCGCCTTCGGCTCCATTCGCCAGTAAAAACCCTCTTACCTTGCTAGTAATGTTATATACTATTTCAATAGCCTCAAAACTAATCACATACGAATATTTCCCAAAATTAACCAGGAATGTCTCGGATAGATATTGAAGAGAAAGTCAAGTCGGATCCCACGAAATAAGAAAAAAATTATCTACACAGAATCCTTCTCCTTCAACAGTAATGTTTATGACTTTCTCACATAATGCATAAAGTTATCTCCTACGGATATGCAGAGTGCATTTCTAAACAAACTCCAGACCTTTTAGGCCATAAAGCCATAAACATTAAATTCATTTCAATATTGCCATGCTTCTGGTCCTCATTTTCATTCTCGTAAATCTCTCATCGAGCATCTTCAATCGGCCTTAATGAGTTTGAAACCCGTTCTCTTCCTTTTGAGAAACAAACCGATTTACAGATTAGGAAAACAAATTCAGCGCACGTGTCTATGTCTGGACCCAGTTCGGGATTGGTATATGGATTTCACAGACACGAGAGTATATATTTCAATGTACACCGGAATAAATACTGGGTGTCAAGTTGTATTGGATAGTTATGTGACCTATCGTAAGATTGAAGCAACCTTAGGCATTAGTGGGACCACCAATTCAATGTTTCATGAACATTTGACCTTCAAAAATATTTGTTCGCGTTGGATCCCACATAATTTGTGAATCGCTCAAAAAAAGCTCGTGTCAATTGGTAGAAGGAAATGCTCCAAAAATACGATCGCAGGGCTTCGAAGTAGTCTATGACATCGTGACAGCTAATAAATCGTGAATTTACGCGTATGAACCTTAGACTATATAAGATACCAAGCATTGCTTTGTAAAATTATATCATTTGCCACTTTTTTCTTTCGAAAAGAATGACAAATATCATTTTCAAAACTAACTACGGCACTGGAGTCTGAATGACTCCAGATACAAAGACTTGGCCATTTGATGTGATCGTCTAGCAAGGGTAGGACTCTACATCATGTTTACGTAATAATTCAAGTTCGTGATAATTGAGATTAGTGAAAATAATTGGGAAACAAAGATGGTAAATAAAACACAACGGTTAGACCCAGAAAATCAGCTATTTATTAAGGGTCTAAAAAAATATAGGGGAAAGCCTCAGGCATAAAACCCCTTTAGGTGGTGTTAGGGCACTTGTTTAAAACTAAATGATGAGATATTAACAGTTAGCAAAGGTGAGTATAACATTTCAGGAAAAGAAACTATAACAATACAGCACAGACGATAATCAGAGCAACTTCCATAATACAAGAGTATAGTAACATGGGAAATATGGCAACTTCAATGGTACAACAAGAATTAATAATCATGGCAAATGTATACTTCAATAATGCAAGAGGATAATAATCATGGCAAATAAGTAAATGACTAATTATGACCATCGTCATGGCCACGGCCTCAGGGTATGTGAGCCATAACTATAATATTGTATGAGCTAAGGAATTGGGAACACGGGGAAGGTCATGGAGTTCCAGCGGCGGCTCTGAAAAAATGACAGAAAGTTTCGCGGTTGATTAAAAAAGGTATATTCTCTCATGCCTTATAGCACATGATGGTAACGGTCCCTACCTTAAGGCTTCTGGGACCGGCCCTTCAAGGCCTTCGATCTAGGAACCTAAGAAATCTCATACAACGGTATAGGAATGGTCCACAATCTCGAGACCCCTAAATGAAATATCATGTAATACGAGCATATAGATAAATAAATAGCAGTACGAGATCGTGGCATAAATAAACAACAAATCTTCATAGAATATCAATCACAAGTAAATAATAAGAACCAGAATGCATTATGGACATAAATAACAGAGACATGTATAGGTAAACGATAATAAGCAATATAAATAATGAAAGCAGAGAATCTACATAATCAACCGAAGGAAATATACATAACGACAACAAGAAGATACATCACGACAGTAAGAAGAATAAGTTAACACAGTACGAAATATACACAACAATAACCATGAATAGTAAGGCAGGTACATTACACAGTAAAATGACCAATTACAACAGTACGAGACATACATAATGATTACATGAGACAGGGGTAACTTAACAACGTTAACCTTCGATATAACACCAGAGTGCTACGTACACTGGCTACATCCATTATTCCATATCGACCATACTAGTACTACCACTAGTGGAGGTCTCCATATGTTCCTGCTTAATCACAGGCTCAGAACTACAGAGCGATGGGCAACTCCTATTGCACCATAGGGTACAGTAAATAAAGTTGATCTGTTACACTCCAGTAACACATTGTAGAAAGCTGAAAATAAGGCATTCATTGTTATGGTAAACACCTGAACTGCAAAGGCAATAATATCGAAAATGATGGAATCACATGCTATAAGGAGTTACATGAATCAAACAAAGTATTAAGTGCACAAAGGAAATAGAGCATTATGAGAACAAAGGAAATAGAGTTATATAAAATTAAACAAAGCATTATGTGAACAAAGGAAATAGTTATATGAAATCAAACAAAGTATGATGTGAACAAAGGAAATAGAGTTATATGAATCAAACAAAACATTGTATGAACAAAGGAAATAAAGTTATATGAAATTAAACAAAGCATTATGTGAACAAAGGAAATAGTTATATGAAATCAAACAAAGCATGATGTGAACAAAGGAAATAGTTATATGAAATCAAACAAAGCATTATGTGAACAAAGGAAATAGTTATATGAAATCAAACAAAGCATTATGTGAACAAATGAAATAGAGTTATATGAATCAAACAAAACATTGTATGAACAAAGGAAATAAAGTTATATGAAATTAAACAAAGCATTATGTGAACAAAGGAAATAGTTATATGAAATCGAACGAAGCATTATGTGAACAAAGGAAATAGTTATATGAAATCAAACAAAGCATGATGTGAACAAAGGAATTACATTCACAAGACCACAGTATTAATGACAAATGCCCAAACACCACCTAATACATCATGAAACAAATAATATTGCATCATAACAGTATTAATTTACAAGCATAATAGAGAAATAATAAATTCACTGAACAAATCAACAAGCAACTAATAACATTTAAAATAGTCTCAATTATACTTGCGAGATATATTCTAGGGTCACTCAACGTAAGATGGCTTCGTTTTCGAACACACACAAAGGCACCAAACACTTCTTTTTGGGTTTCTCTTACTTCTGTCCCAACAAAACTAAAAACTGATGATCACGCCTCCATCTTGCACCCTTCCTTTCTTGATCTGTCACCATGCGCGCAGGTCGACTCCGCAGTGACAGCCGTGTTCTTTTATTTTGACCATGGAATTTTATTTCTACGGTTTGGTAACTGCCAGGGGCGTATCAGAAAAGGGTGCAATGAGACTACGATTTTTTTGTATTGGAAAAACCTGGGATGTTACAAAATGTCCATTTGTTCTGGGTCCCTCATTGATGAAAGTCTTAACCTCATTGAAAGTCTTTTGTGAAACCTCACCCGGCAACACCGCATAAAATCTTTTTCCATTTACTCGGGTCACAATATCTTCAGGGTCAAAATGATCTAAACAAATGAAAATTGCTTTCTTTGAGCAAATACTTGACCAGCCAAGCCCAAATTCTTCTTTTTCATCGTCATCTGGGAACCTTAATTCAAGAAAACCTCATTTTATCTTATAATAATCTCATCGAAAACTTCCCTATTGTAACTTTCTACGCTACTGAACATCTAAATAACTAAATACTTCGGTTCTAACAATACACTTCTCTATGGAACGATAAATTCGGATTGAAATTCCTATCTTTACTACAACTTTCACACTTACGAACCATCTTTAGTGCGATGAAAAGTACTAATCAATAAAAAATATGTAAAACCTAATACTGACCCTCACAAATTTTCTTCAACTTGCGTATTTTTTTTCGATACAGAGGTGGCAACGTGTGTCTTCTAGAACATGTGACCCTCAAATTGTCAAGCAGAGAATGAAACAGCGTTGTCTTCGTCCAAAGACGTAATCCACCATTGCATTGCTGAATTTCTTCGTGTTATTAATATGTTGATTCTATTCTATATCTCAGTAAACATAGATTTTATTTTATACAGCTGTTTTATTTTTTAAATTATGTTATTCTTTTTAATTCATCATGGAAATAATGTAACTGTTCGTTCAGTGTTCTGGAATCAGGTCATATGAGTTCTCCGCAACGTCAGGTGTTCCACAGGGTTCCATTTTGGGTCCTCTGTTGTTCATGTTGTTTATGAACGATCTGAGTTTACACCTGCTCTGTCTGTTGCTTTTGTATGTAGATGATTGCAAATTGTTTCGTCGAATTGAGTCTATCCAGAATTGCTGGGATCTTCAGGGTGAAATCGATAATCTGAATAAGTCCGTTGTCAGCTTTCAATACAACATTGAGGGAGGTGTTTTGGGCAGGGTGACTGAATACAGAGATCTGGGTGTCTTATTCGATCAGAGGTTGACTTTTGTACCCCATGTGAGGGCAACTGTTTCCGATGGCCTCAGGGCTCTCGGGTTAATAATTAGGAATTCCGGAGATTTGTTGGAGACTCGATCCCTTTTCCTTCTTTTTACGGCGCTCGTGAGGTCAAAACTTGAATATGGATGTGTTATATAGAATCCCGGTTATAGGGTTCATATTAATAGTTTGGAGAAAATACAGAGGCGATTTCTGAAGTACCTGTGTTTCAAAATAGATGACTTTTATCCTTGTCGTGGAATACAAAATGGGTACTTATTGAACAGGTTTAATGTTAACTCTTTAGAGGAGCGTAGGACTTATTTGGGAATTCTTTTTCTAAATAAACTTATGAGTTCCAAAATTGATTGCCCCTACTTACTAGGCTCTGTGAATTTGCACGTTCCTAGACTACCTGTTAGAAATATATCCACGTTTTATCTTCCATTTCCTCGTACTATCGTGCTTCAGTTTTCGCCAATGTTTAGAATATGTCATGATTTTTGCAATTTTCAAGATGTATTGGATGTTTTCAACTGTACTAAATTGGAAATAAGAATGGCTGTATTGGGGTCGTGATTTTTTAGTTAATTTGGGTTTGCATTTGTATGTATATATATTTTTATGAGTTTGTATTTTGTTAATTTTTGTTTATTCCCAATCTGTAATTGGTCTAGACTGTAGATTGATGTAATTTAATAAATATAAATAAATAAATAAATATAAATATAAATAATAATAATGTTGAATGATTGTTTGGGCTATTACCATCATCTATTGTGGACGTTTCGATAGACACCTTCTATCTTTATCAAGGAGAAAAAGTAAAAAACCTTTTGAAAATTATCAATTTTTGAAAAAGTCAATATTGACTGAAGTCATGAAAGAAAATGAACGATCTGTGATATGATGATCTTTTTAAGTTGGATCGAACTATCGGCGTCCAAACTTCTGGCAGATCTATAGATGGAGCATTTATAGAATCAGGTGTTATTTTCATAAATGCTGCTTCTTTGATTTTTCTTCTTGCAAGTTTTTCTTCTTTGGATATTATTGATGCTTCATCCCACTTTATACGATGATTCTCATCTACAGCATGTTGGACCAACCTGGATTTGTCGCTGTCTCGTAGAAGCTTCTGATGTTCTTTTATTCGTACATTCAGAGGGCGTTTAGTTTCTCCGATGTAAGATCTTCCGCACTCGCAAGGTAATTCATATATGCAGTTCTTTGTCCTTTGTGTCTCATTATTAGGCTTGACTTTTGTAAGTTTAGCTCTGATAGTGTCTTGAGTTTTGAATGCAGTCGTTATGTTGTATCTATTTCCAATTCTTCTCATTTTCTCCGACAAACCTTTTACATAACGAATTACGGTTTTAATGGTCTGATTTATATCTGTTGGTTCAGGTTGACTTTCTCTTGTTCGTCTAGCTTTTCCTAATATCTTTTTGGGGTAGCCATTGCTTCTAAGAGTTTTCGAGATGTTATTTATTTCTTCATTTTGGTCTTCAGTGCAACAAATATTTATTGCTCTATCAAATAAACATTTTGCTATTCCCAATTTAGTGTTTAGTTGGTGGTTTGAATCAAAATGTAGATATTGTCCTGTGTTCGTTGGCTTTTTATACACAGTGGTTCTTGGGATTCCATTTTGTTTATGTACGAGTACATCTAAGAATGGAAGTTGTCTGTCTTTCTCGATTTCCATTGTGAATTTAATTGATTCTTCTTGATTGTTTAGATATTGAAGGAATCCATCTATAGTGTCTCTTCCATGTTGCCAAATAATGAAAGTATCATCTACATATCTTTTTCACAGTTTGGGTTCAAGTACATATTTTTCTAATGCCTTCTGTTCGAAAATTTCCATATATAAATCAGCTAAAATTGGTGATAGTGGTGAACCCATGGCCATTCCAAATTCTTATTGATGAAAGATGTCTTCAAATTGGAAATATGTTGTTTCAATACAAATAGAAAGCATTGCCATAATTGCATTCACGCTTAGTGTAGTTCTTTCACTAAGGGTTTGATCTTCTTCAAGCTTTTTTCTAACTATGATAAGTGTTTTATCTGTCGGAATATTAGTGTGTAATATATGTATGTAATTTCGTTACTGTTTGATTGTCAGAACCAGTAAAAATAATTCAACATACACTATAGATATCAATAACCTGAAATCGCCAAGAATTTTTTTCTAATCAATAATCTGATGCAAAACGAAAATAGACGAGTAAGATCCAATAATTATGCTGGAATAAAATAGTTACCTCCTGATTTCATCGATATCTTCCTGGTGAAAAACTGGAGCAATTACAGTTTCTTCATGTTGGCTACATGAATTATGCACAGTAAAATAATATTCCATACTCATCAGCTTAAATTAACCAATCGTGATTACGGGCGAACCGTCTTGCAACTGTTCAACCCAATGGTATGTTTTATGGTTATGTTCCCAGTGAGACCGTTGCAAAAAGACCATTATGGGTTGTGTCTGTTCGCTATCCATAAAGTATATCTAGGTACGATTTGATTTGTAATGCTATTTGATTCGGTAAAGTATGACAGATTTTGCTTTGCTGCACAAAATGTACAGTTTGAGCTTGGGGTGGTCTACATTTTGAGGTTCTCTAATGATTGTACTGTTTGTGTCAACAATTATTCACGTTTCTACCAAACGGTATACAGGATGAGTCTTCGATCATTGCTTAATTTTGAATATGGATTCTTGACGTCAAAAGAATCATTTTCTTTTTATAACACTTTTCCAAATTTGACCCAGTTCAAAAGATATATGGTGTTAAAATTTTATAAAAAACTTTCATTTTCACCTGTAATATTCAAACGATAATATCAATTGGAATGTTTTCTTGTAGAAGGTTTTTGATTAGAGTCATGCATATTTTGGCATCAATATATTTATTCCATTTTTTGTGAGTTTCTCACTACTGCTGTACTTGTGCGGGTACAAAATTAGAAATAATAATAATCACCCGCTTAATGAAGGGCAGCGGACTTCCTGAGTCGCTGGTTATACTATAACAGTAGATCCAAAAATTATCTTTGGTAGAAAAGATGTTTGCAAGATAAATAAAAACAAGTTTGTAGTTACAATAGAATTATGTATTCACAGATAAGAATAGGTACACAATATTCGGCACTTGAGTTTACACTTACAGAAAGAGTTTTTAGGTGTCTATAATAACCAAGGATTTGAACCTCTTTGCTCAATCTAGGCACGTCTGGTAATATAATATGATAAAGAGATCTGACCTTATTTGTTGTTTGGAGTTCACCACAGCTCTGCTTCAATCGTCGAGGGTAGATTTCTCAGAATAAGGTGTAGGCACTTTGGATAAGGCTTCACAAGCTTCCACCGATGAATTGTGCCTTGGCGATATGTAATTGCTTCACAGATTCAGAATTCACAACCTTTTTCTTTTACGTAGAGAATTTCAACTGAGTAATTCACATACACATGAACTAGGGTAGCTAACTGACCCGAAAACAGATTATTTTGAGAGATTTGAACTGTGCACGAGAGCGTCTTGAGAGAGAATTTACTTGTAGGAGTACTTACCACCTTGAGAGGTGCAGACAGAATGAATTTGAATTACTAAAATAGTTCGGACGTATACAAAGGTTCAGGTAGCTGAGTTTAGGGATTTCCAAAATTCCGTCCCACAGAAGGCGTTCTTGGAAGTAACGGCCGCTCCGCCAAATTCCGAGAACGGTCCTTTGTTGCGAGAATATCGCAACAGTACTGATTGGTTAAATTGCATGAAAAACAAATATCACTTGAACTAACGGTCCATATCTTGTACTTCCTAGAATCATTAGTCTCTTTTGCAGATAAAATCATTCTTCATCTTTTTTCCTGAATTGCAATTTAGGTCAATTTTTGTTTTTATTCTACTAAATTTTAAGGCATTCTGAAGGATTGTTTTGCATCCTGTGTCATCCTCATCAACCCTCTAAATGATAGATTCTCCGCAATTCATTCTAACGTAATAGTTAGCAAGTTTCATCCCTTTTTGTCAAATATCAATTCATCGAATAATTCCAGATCGAAAGTTAGATCAAATTCTGTGACAGCTTTCAAAGTCAACACCTTATTTTGTCAAAATATGGCAGAGGATCCGGTAGCAAATCTCCTCCGGCAACATTTTAAAAAAGTCAACGAATGCCTTCTCGACAAGCAAAATTTCGATATTTTAACCAAACATAGTTTCAGATCCACAAGTGACAAAGCAATAGACGACAGTGATCTACACCTTGACAAGGAACACTCAAACCCAGAACTCGAATTATCAGAAACTCAACCAGGGAAAAACATCCCAACTGCAATTCAAGTAGCAGATACGTCTGTCGAAGTTATAGACTCAGAGGAATTCCAACATGAAACAGACTTCGACGAATACAGCATCGATGGACAGTCTTGTACTGAAGCCAGTTCGTTCTTTGAAGATGCAGAAAGATTTGATGAAACTCTTAAACCAGTGACTCCCCGGCAAAAACCATCCAGGAAATCGCTTTTAGAAAGACCCCAGACTCCTCTGCTTGAAATGAACGATTCAGAAGATGAAAGCCAATATTACGATTCGATACCCAGGAAAATGGAAGGTTCCCAGAAGTTTGTACTGCATCCAGAACAATTCCAAGCCGGAGATCTGAATTTTGTTGAGAAACATGAGGATTTCAATGTGGATAGAAGTACAGGAATCCCGGAATGGCTAGAACTTCTACCCAGGAAACAGGAGATTAGAGTAGTTCAAGAGAAACCTAAACCGGAAGATAGTGAGTTGAAAATTTTCACTTTTTCCATCACCATATAGATTTAGATGATCAACTTCGAGGCAGCCTAGCTCTTGGTGAGAATGTAGATTTGCGTATAATGTTCAATGGTTGTTCCAGAATGCCTTGGTGTATGGCGATCATCTTCCGTAGATGTTCTACCCAGCTTAAACTCCTAGCTCCAGCGTTCAACTGTGCCATATGGAGTGGCAGAGTTTGCCAATGCTAGTAGACAGTTTGTCAAACAGAGACAGAGTCTACTTATACCATTTTTTCAATCGCACCTGGTAGATGTATAAGGAATAAACATTGTTTTTTATTTTAATACGGTCTAGGAATACCTGTTTGTCCCTTGCATTGAGAGGTTCCTTGGACTCAGTCGAGTATATCTACCCAAAATTGGATATATATTATATATCCCAGAAGAATAGTCTAGAATTGTCTGTCAGAATAAAAAATGAAGATTTATTTAATCAGATTTATCTCAGAGAACGTTAATATTTTTCTGATTCATTTCAGACGAAAAAGCATTCAATAAGGAGTTGGAGATGTACAAGAAAGACATTAAATTGGAAAGAACTATAAAAAGTTTGTCCTACAACGACAAATATCAAAATACAGCCTGTAGGAACCAGCCATCGAGTTCTAGCAGCAACCAATGTCCAAAAAATTTTGTTTTCGATAATTTGATGAGAATGAAAGAAAATCTGGGCTCTTGTAGAGAAATATTAGGAAACCAATGCCCGAATTATCGGAAAAATTATTTTGATCAGAGAAAAACAAATGTGTGTCAAAGAATTCCTCAACATAAAGATTCTGGTAATCAATTCGAGTCTTCAACTGATAGAGAAATACGAGAGAATAGCGCCATAGATTCATCAGCCAATGATGAAACTAATTTTGATTTCTTGACATTGCCTGATAACAACTACGTAACTATGAACCATATAGAAATTCAAAAAGAAATGATGAGGAGAATCGAAGATATGTACAAACCTGGAGATGGTATGTAAAAATAAAGATTCTAATAAAATTTATGTTGACTGCTTTTATTTCATAAACTGAAGATACGTTTAAGAAACGTCCATTCGACTGAAAAAACTATTTAGATATTCTTTAGAGTATTTGAGTTATTGCGTTGAAGAATGTTTTTATACACTGATTAAATGGTTATTCACATGGTTTCAATATGAATGGAATATGCTAGATTTTGGAAAATATTTCAACGTGATAGTTGAAGTCATAATTCATTTTTTATAACGGCTCCTTCTAATTGAAAATAATTAATTGTGAGTGATTTCCGTAGTTACTCAAACGCGACGTATTTTCGCGGGTGTCTGTGACGTCACATTTATATGTTTAGCATAGAATACGAATTCAACATAGTAGTTTATGTGGTATACTTATAGGTTTATGAATCGGGCTTTCACCGGATATCTTCCTGGCAAAAATCATCGATTGAACATTGGCAGAGTAACGATCTCTTAAAGTGTTTTCTCTAGTACGTTCCTGAAGCACTATCAAATTTTTTTCGTATCGCATGAGCGCTTCTGCATCCGAAACGGATCATGCCTTCTTACCCACAGCATCTGTCATCTATGGATCTGCATGACTGGTTTAATTTTCCAGTGAGCACAAGACGGTCTCGCTACATTTGAGAATAAGGTTCTTGCTTTGATAGAAGTTGAGCTTATTACGGTACATGAGTTTGATGAGATAGGCACTTCAGATAATAGTAAGGTTTTCGTGCAATAACCGGAGATATTTGTAGGAAGCAAAACGTGTCTATGTCTCTGTTCAGTGAATATACGAGGCGTACTGTATATATTTCGAGTCCTAGCAATAAAAAACAACACTTTTATCATCGAAGGAAGCTATCCTAATTATTTCAGCAGAGGTGTTAGAGCTCTCATTATCGTGATGAAGAATTATCCGTCTTCAGTGGATGATTTTCCTTAATTTCATATACTTCTGGCCAAGTACATAGGAACAGATATGTCTATTTTTTTAAAGAAATGTCATCATTTTCTTCGAAATGCTTTCGCGAACAACTTTGGCTTTACATCCAACATTACATCCACAATAGATGATGGTAATAGCCCAAACAATCATTCAACACTAAACATATGGTAACAGCGATTTTCACTGGTTCTTGATGGGTTTTATCACAAAAAGTTGAAATGAGCTGATCGTTTCTAAAATACATCCCAAAAGTTGAAACATTCTGGACCTTCAAAGGATTTTTTTTCTTTAAATGGATAAATAACAACCCTCCTAATCTAAGCATGCCTTCATGAAACAGCCTGTGGAGAAGATTCAGCTCTTTCAATACTCATTTTCACACTGTTCTAGTGATATCAATTAGAGAAATAGAGTGTATTTACCGCGCTGCCATCTTCTGGAATTTCCTCGTGGAATTAAAACATTTCTTCAGACTGCTATATTCGTATATCCAACCCTAGATGTCGCTTTAAAACCTACTATCTTCATTACAGAGTTCTTTTCATAGTGTAGGATTCTACATTTGCATTGAGATCAGCTTTTACAGTATCCTTTACGATAACTTATTAAAAATCGAAAAGTTCATTTTCTCTTGCTCATATAACCTCGTCACTTGGGATTACTTGTGAAGTAAAAATATTGATCTTATCTTCATTCACAGCTCTGTCATCTTCTGCGTTACTATTTACAGAACGCTTTATTCTAGAGTTCGTATAACAATCCCTAGAGGTCACTGCGTGACCAATATTTCGTACAACCGAAGAGTTCTATTTATTATGAAGAGCTCTGCATTTTCGTCTCCTTTTTCATTACAGTTTCCTCTAAGATTAAAATAGGTTTCTTCTAACTTCGTGATGTATTCGGACGAATTTGATTGAATGGCGCATCCACCCCAGTAATTCATTTTTCAATACAGAATATTGACCAAATTTCGTCGTTAATTGAAACGATGTCAAATTTCATTCTCCAAGATTTGACCGAAGTCGATGAGATTGCAGAGATTTTTCTTCAAAAATAATCTCAGGCTTAGAATTGGTAAGAAATCTGAGTGATATTTCATAATCAAGAATTTGTTGCAATTCAATATTTAGGGTATTTTGAAGTACAAGTATAGTATGAAATTTGCCATGAATTTTTATTTCACTCTTTTTACCAATAAGTCCCATTAATGTATGATGAGATTAAGTTCTGGAGACTTCGAGGAGACCAAGCTGAAACCGCATTATCTGAATATTCAAGGCGATAAAGGCTTACTCTTCTTACCTGTGGAAGGGTGTTATAGTGCATCAAAAGGAAACTATCTCTGATAAAAGGCGTATACCCAAGGTATCTCTCAAAAAAATGTTGCATAAGCCTATCTGTAGCTAGAACACCATGACGAAAACACCTCCTAACCATCAGATGAGTACCTTATGAATAGAGGTTTTTCGATGAATAAAACCATTAATTAAATACAAGGCCTAGATTTCTAGTGCAAATTTTAATGAAAACCTAGAAAATTTTTTTAAATGATATTGGGGCAGTTTCCTGCATAAAGTATTGTCAGAAATCTGCATCCCATGGCCATCTGCGAATCTTCTAAGCATGCCTATTGCTGTTAGAGTTCTATCACTAAGAATTCCCAACCGAATGAAGTGATCCTTGAGGCATTTAATGCCCTTTTTCTGCCTACTTGGCCTTCATGATTACGAATTAGTACCGAGCTAAGGCATAAGCATTATATCGAATGCTTTGCCCGTCATTTCACAGTGCAATGGCTTGCTATACTCCTTCTGGACTCGCTCCAAAGAATTCAACAATATACTAAAGTAACACCTCTAGTAATACTCATACTTAGCCAGTGAAATTATTAATCTCAATTCTCCTAACATGAGATCTGAAGTCTATTGAAATTCATTCCATCGAACATACCTATGTGTGTATGCCTTTGACAGCATGTTTTTATGATAAAATACTTATATAAACAATAATTTATTTTTATCTACATTATCACAAAACATGAATCCATATTTCATAGGAATTCAACCAAATACCTGAAATAAATTTTCATTACTTCAAGTGTCCGATTAATTTTAAGGTCGAGTGTATTTAGGGGTCAATATCAACACCCAGTGAAGTTTTTGGTACGTTTTCTAGATAAATGACATATAAAAATTCGGTTATTTGTTCAAGAATAATCGAGATATCGTGAAATGACTCTTGACGAAAATCATGCAGAGAATTTCTGTCAACATTCTGATCTGGCCTAATGCAGCTGAAATGAAGCAGTCCTATGCACCATTTTGGGTCAAGAAATTTCCATTATACTCTTTCATAATCAAAGTTCTTTCAGTTCTTCTTTGGTAAATTCGTACCAATCTCTTACGTTCCAGAAAGCTGCTTCGTCATTGGACCTTTTCCTCGCCATTCGTTGAAAAGTGTAACTTTGTCGACGCACGAGTTTCTCCAATCGTCAAACTGGAAACAGTGTAGCGATGCGCGGCAACTTTGTATCTATCGGCGTCGCGACGCCTGCAAAGATAATTGGAGACACACCCTATGAATACCGTCAGAAAATATGATGTCAATGCTACGTTTATGAAGACTGGGAACTAAATAAAAAATGGGATAAAATGAGAATTTTAAAAACTACAACCATAATGAACTGGCTCTTTATTTTGATCATGATTAGAGAACCAAAACAAATATTAATATTCGAAAATTGCATCATAGTTTTCCAAATTATTTCCTCTTAAGATCTATACAGTTTTGCATGCGTTTAAACCAATTGTCGAAGCACTTTTGCCACTCTGAGGAATCTCCAAAATATGCATTCTGAACGCATCAACCGCTCTATTCAGATGTCAAAACACGTTGACCTATGATTTTTTCTAAGTAAAAAAAAAGTTATTCGGTGTCAAGTCAGGACTATACGGCGGATGACTCATCAAATCGGTGTTTCGAGTGCTCAAAAACACAGTTATTTGAGCCGATGTGTGATGATTTACTTCAAAATGTCAAACCTTCTGATGGAACTGACAGTTAGCAATACTAGTGTTGCCAGAAGCTGAAAAATAGTGGCGAAGAAGAAAGTTTAATTTTTTCCAATCGAATTGAGTAGGTGTATGGGTTACCAAGAATTAAAAGGAAAGCTGCTCATATTACAATTATTAAATTATATGTTCTTTATTTAAAATGCTAGAGAAAAATCCATCATTCGATCATACGATTTGGAACAACCTGTAGAGCCTACTACGTTCTTAAAATTATCAGATTAACAGAAGTGGTTGAAAAAATTATGAATACTAGGTCAATAATTTTAATGCTCATTCATCAAGTTTTATCAATCAACCATTACAGATGTAGGAACCCACTCGAAAATTTATTACAATTATACATTTGACACTGTGGATCCATCTGATGCCAATAAAGGAATGGTTGAAATTGGTGGTAGGTCGCGAACTAACTTGAATAAGGAAATTCGTTTGGAGCAACTAACCTTTAAACCAGAAGTTGAAGGTAAAATAACCAGAGAAGCAGATCTTCAACCACGTTTAGATGTACATAATTCACAGTGTGAATTTTTCGAAAAGATATATATGCTTTCATACAAAAATACCAAGTTGATGAATCTTGACAGAAATGAATACTTACTATTAAATTACGCTTATCATTTGAAGGTCCATGAAGAGTAAGTATACAGCTGGTTATTGTTGTTTTTAAAATTGATTTCGATTGAAAAACCTCCACAAAATGCAATAATTATTCCACTAAGTATATATATGTATATTCTTTTGAACTTTTTGCTCACAAAACAAATGTTACCTGGGGTTGGAAACAGGGTGCCATACAATTCGGTGTATGACATGAAAGCCTAGGGAAAAAACCCCAGTAAAAAAACCCAGGCTCTCCGCATAAGTATTATTGTGTGTACAAAAATGAGCTTAAATAAATTTGAGGGACCTCTTTCTTCTAGAGTGTTCTTCTATCAATGAATACATAGGCTTCTTCAGGTTGCACATATCGAATCTGAAGATAAAAATACAAAAGCAGACAAAAGAACTGAATACAAAATATACGTATCGAATTTGTTTGAAATTTATAACCCATTCCAAAAAAAAAAAAACCGGAAACAACATGAATAGCCCTGAAACCATCTTGAAACATAGATATGGGACAATCAATGATGAGATGGGATATTGTTTCTTCTGCATATCCACATCCACAACTTGCGCTTGGAACTGTCCAAATTTTTCTTGGAAGATCAAAACTCGGAATTTTTTTAGAAGGATCAGAAATGAGATTTTTATTTAACATTTCAAAAGAGTTCCATAATTCTTCATCGCTAATGTTCATATTGAATAACGTATTATACCAGAATGGTTTACGTGACTTCTATTTTGTGGAATGTATGAAGTAAATGGAAAAAAATAAGTAAAAGTATGGTACCTGCTCCAAGAATTCAGAGCTGCAGTCCTTCAGCGAATTTGGGGAGGGACAATGTTAGACAAAAGTGGTAACCAATGAATCGGTGTAGATCTTATGGTGCCAGTAATTATTCTCATGGATGTACTTAATTGTGCATCGATTTTTAGTGTTTGTGCACTATTTAACCAAACAGAGCAACAATACTCAGCTGCAGAAGAGTCTGAGGCTAAAGATGCTGTGCAAAGAGTGGAAGCATCAGCTACCCAAGATGATCCAGCAAATTTCGAAAGAATATTATTCCTAGTTTTAAGTTTCAGACTCAGATCATTTAAATGAACCTTGTAGAATTATTGAAAGGTTGTTTGCGATATGGGTGGAAATTAAAATTGACATTTATACATTCTTATACATTTCCAACAAATACTTCAACATGCAATTTCAAATCAAATTATCACAACGAATTTTAGTTATTTTTGTTCTTTCGGAAGTCAAAAACTTCTTCCGCTTGGCCGGAAATTAAAATACATAAAGAGGATGGTCAATTGCCATCCCTTATTTTGATCGTGAAATTAACCTAAAGAATTAATAATTCTAATAAAAAAATCTTGAGTTCTGATGAATTTGAGTTGACCAAGTTAATGATCTTACTTTCTGCAGTTATTGAGCAAGGGGTCTCAAATCTCAAAGCATTTAAGGAAGATCCGATTCCAAAGAATTATCAGTTGGATGGCAGAACCTTTGAAAACCCTCTCAGCATGTTTAGCTTTTGAACTTAAATCTGTTCTGCATCAATTGATTTTTTCTGTCCGTTCATTAAGTTTATTTTGCATTTTTGTCCTTTCAGGATGGAGATTCTTCAGATTTTTCGAGAAAGTTTTTATACAAATTTGTTCCGAAATGTCATATGAGTTTCAATTTCAGAATTCACAATATCATTTCTATAAAATCTATTTTTTCTCAAACCATTTAGTTACACAAAGGGTTTCATTTGCCTATTGATATTTTATAACAGAAATTTCAATATCAAGCGATAAAATAATGGCAAAGGGGTGAAAATAAATTTATAAAATTTCATGATTGTTGAATCAAGACAAATTCATATGTATTAAGCAGCTGAAGATAAATAATCGTAGAATTTTTTGTTTGAGTACTAAGATACATACTCATTTTGGACGACATGATATATTGTGATGGTCAGGATCTCCTTCGGGCGCGGTCCTTTCACTTTCTGGACAGGAATTATAGTGTGGAACTCCCAACCACAAAGTTTGAAATAATATCATCGAATAATTTCACGTTTCGATCTACTTGTTCTGAATTTAAGTCTTGTGAGAGGTTGCCGGCTTTCCATCTTGGAAGTAGACATTTACAACAGCCAGAATCAGTCTAGATACAAAGTCTAAATGAGAAGTACATACGAGGGTTGCCTCGAACTATATACAGAGTAGTCCAATTAGTGACGTCAACAAGTTTTTCTTATATTCCTAGCACTTTCGGGTATCCAAAAATATCAGTATATTGCTCGACTTTTCTTTCTTTAATGTTATAATTTTTCATTTGTGTCATTAATTATTTCTGTCAGGTTACAAAAAGTCGTATATTTTTTCGTAGTAGGTGTTTAGCAATTTTTCTTTTGTGAGATGGTTGTCTTGAATGTCCTTCCAATGATGAAAATAACTCAGCTTTCTGTAATTGCTGGAAGTAACTCAAAAAAGGCTTGAGATTTAGAAATTGAGTTATCACTTATAATACCACAAGAGCTTCAAAATTATCGGGAAATACAAGATAATTTTGAAGCTCGTGTGGTATTCGGGGGATTATTTTTCTGTCCCAAATGTCGGCCAATAGAATTGCACCATGAGACGAAATGTACAGTTAACAAATAAGAATTTCATAATGAATAAAACAACATTTAATTAAGAATCAGGGTAGTGCAATTAAAAATACAATTGTTGTAAACATTGGTGCATGTTTTCTTCAAGTCAGAGTTATCGGTAATGGTCCCAGAAGAGGTAGATGGCATGAGGTTTATGCTGTTGATGGCATTTTCTGTAGTAGGCTCACTCCTTCCCAGTTTCTTGACAATTAATTCGTGGTGTTCCTGGTCGAGTTGGAGATACGGCTTGATGGAGTTACTGTTGGCATGTCCAGTTATTTTGATTATCTGCTGCTCTCCCAGGCCCGATTTCGCTAGATTGGGGACGGCTGTTGCACGACTGGAGTGATTGGTGATTTTTTTGTTACCAAGGTCAAGCCCAGCTTTTTGTGCTGACTCCTTAACCCACTTTGAAATCGTGTTTCGGCCTACTGGGGAATCCTTGTACCACCTAGCCCCTGGAACTTTATTCCAGAATGGATTTTGGGTCAGGAATAGTCTGTCGCTCTTGATATTGACATCTCTCTTCTCTCTCAATTTCTGGAACAGTCTCACTGGGCATTTGTCAGGGATTTCCCGATTCTCCACCAGCCACTTGCTGTCTGATAATTTTTTATCACCACCTTGTGTGGTCTTGCTGAAAATTGGATTGTATTCAATTCTCCCAGTTGTTTCCCCGTCATTTCGCTGTTTTGCCTTGAAGTGATGTATTGACGCCATGCTGCCCTCACCACCTCTCCAAGCCAATTCCACTGATATTATCATGAATAATTTTTTCTGGAGGCCATCAGGAGTTTCCTCGTCCCAAACAGTGGTCATTGCATCCCAATCTTTTTCCTCCAACGCTGCTGCACTTGCCCTCCGTTTTTCCGGAATAGATTGTAAAGCCTTACGCTTGGCATCACGAGCTCCTCGAGCGGTCTTGAATGCAGCATCCGAAAATGGGTTGATTTTGATGTCGAAATCGTTCAAATACTTTTCTTGAAGTAATTTGGCAGTCTGATTCCACATTGATTTTATTGTACCTTCCTTATAGTCTTCTCCATCCATTTTCTTCATATTGTAAGCGTAATCTTTCATAATGTTTGCCAATTGCGCTTCACTCGTTTCAGCACTCAATGTGTATTCCCTCTCAGTACAAAAAGTAGTAAATTGGTTCCAAACTGTTTTTTTGCCTTCTCCGTATTAATGGGAACATTTCCTTCGACTTTTTTATCGATGGTGGACAGAGAACAAACTCCAAATCGACTCATTTTCATGCAAAATCTCCAATTTTCACAATTGAATTCAATGTTTTGTTTATATATAGCAACTACTAGAGAAAATTTTCAAAAAATTATCAGTATAATACCATGTAGGTTGTACCACGTGACGTCGAATGGTGCAATTCTATTGGTCGATATTTGGGTCGGAAAAATAATCAGAAGTATTTACTGAACTATTCAATTAAAAAATATAAAAGGATTTCACTATAGCTTCTCCTCGAGTTTAAAAGCTTCGCATAGTTCTAAACTACCAAAATCAGGAAAAAATTACTAATTCACCAGCCTATTTTTGTTGTAATCGGCATTTAAATTACGATTGCACCACTAAATTCTAAATTATGACAAAGAATAACAATCGAAATGGCTCTTTAAAAAATTACCTGTTTTTTATTTAATATAAAATTTTTGAAAAAAAATACTTGAAATTTTCATAAAATAGGTACTGGCTTGAATGATTCTCATTTAGTTCTTTTATGCTAAATGAAAATTACTCAAACCAAATTACAAACAACTCCAATCATAGAAAATATCTCATCACCAACAATGCATACCAAACTTCTCGTATTTATGTCAAGTTTGGCAACGTCGATCAAGTTCTAAAACGACCTTTGATAATTATTCAAGGACGTCTATAAGATACTTTCGATTTTTTACTTATCCAAGAACATAAAGAACGGGTGGAACCCGAGATGGAACCAGATCACGTCTGACGAGTGGGTTAGATGTTCAGAGAGCGGAGCGAGACATCGTAAAATTTTAGTGGTTCTACGTAATATACACGTAGAAGTGCACTGACGTGAAGTTAGGGCTATATTCCGTTTAATCATTATTCTGATGATGTTAAACCATACGTATGCAGATATTTCAGCTTCGAAGTCAAGTATTTATTTGTCATAGGTTGTCCAGTTTGTGACGTCAACAATGTTTTTCAGATTCCTTGCGCTTGGCGGTATCAAAAAATACCCGGTGTATGACGAGATATTGTTGATGATGGAGCTCGTGTTGAATGATTGTTTGGGCTATTACCATCATCTATTGTGGATGTAATGTTTTCCGACGTTTCGATAGACATCTTCTATCTTTATCAAGGAGGAAAAGTAAAAAACCTTTTGAAAATTATCAATTTTCAAGAAGTCAATATTGACAGAAGTCATGAAAGAAAATGAACATATGAGTACTAGACAGCGACAAATCCAGGTTGGACCAACATGCTGTAGATGAGAATCATAGTATTAAGTGGGATGAAGCATCAATAATATCCAAAGAAGAAAAACTTGCAAGAAGAAAAATCAAAGAAGCAGCATTTATGAAAATAACACCAGATTCCATAAGTGCTCCATCTATGCCAGAAGTTTGGACGCCGATAGTTCGATCCAACTTAAAAAGATCATCATATCACAGATGAGTTTATAACATCGTTCATTTTCTTTCATGACTTCTGTCAATATTGACTCTTTGAAAATAATTTTCAAAAGGTTTTTTACTTTTCCTCCTTGATAAAGATAGAAGATGTCTATCGAAACGTCGGAAAACATTACATCCACAATAGATGATGGTAATAGCCCAAACAATCATTCAATACCCGTTGTATGTTATCTGAGTTTTCGTAGTTTTCGAGTTATTTTTTAGTTTTTTCAAAGAATTTTTGCAAGTGGGGTTTCCAATATTTATATATCTTTCGTTGAAGGTATCTTAGAGTATTTTTTTGTGACATGATTGTCTTGAATATAGTTTTAGTAAAAATAACAACTTATCGTCCTGAAATCACTTGATGTTACTTAAAACGTTTCAGACATTTGCATTAAAATGTTGGATTTTTTCACTAAAAATACAAAAAGTACTTTTATTAGCAAGAAAAATGGCACGTGTTGTACTTTGAAATCTAGACTTGAATGGCCATCTTTGGAAAAAAATTGCCAAGGGAATTGGGATAATTTTAATCTTCATGGAGTGTCAAGTTAAATGGCAATAATTTTATGAATGAAACTCAAAATTTAATTTATTCTACCTAGTTAAGAATGATGTTTCTTTTAATTAATATTTAATTAACAATTATTGATGTACTGAAATTGAGAAAATTTCTGTTGTTCATTTATTCATGAGAATCATGTGAGAGTGAGAAGATGAATATGTTAGTCATATGGGATGAGATCACAGAACTAGTAACCATAATTTTTCATAGATACACCTATATCTAATCTGTTGATGTCCATCCACAAGTATGAACATTTTGGGGGTCGAAATCTTGAACTGGGCTAATATTACGACTTGACTGTTCCGTTCGAATGTAATACCTTCAACATAGATTTAAATTGAATGAAGGAACACTACAATAAAAAAATAGGAAAATCAAATGATGCGTAACATCCATCTGATGAACTAAACGGATATACCGAAATATATTCGATTTATTGAATCTAGTTCTAGTCTAGATCATTTCTGGAAATGCTAATTCAACCTGTTTGTCCTTCGAACTTGAACTGATAAAAATATAAGGCCAACCTCTTGAAGAAGACGATGAATTGATGAAGTTAAGAGCTCCAAATTGTTGAATGACTGTTGGATTATTAGCAATTAATCGAAATATTGTGATTAGGAACAGTTTGAGTGACATATTAAATACAATGTCAATGGTATACTTAATTTGGGTTCGTGAAGTAATTGGTTTAGTTATTGGTCGCGCTTATAGATTATCTGATTTATAATTCTTGAGGAATGCATGGAAAAAACTTTGATAGAATCTAACGTATACAAAAAATCAACAAACGCAAGTCGATATCTGTTTAATTCCAACCATCAACCAAATAGGGAGTGGTGAAATGTTTGTATGATAGAGAAACAAGAATAAATGAGGAAATAACTCAATAATCACAAAACATAATCACGAAAAAAGTAATGTCTATCTTAAAATGATATTCGAAAGAGAGAAACAACACAAAAGCAGATATGGATCAAACCATAAAAACAGTTAATACACAAGATTCCATCAGGGATAATCTAACAAAAGTTAATCCTGATTATAGATGTGAAAATTGAAAAATATTCAAATATTATCAGCTTTTTTTAAAGCTAATTTTTCGCCTCCAAAACGACATAGTTTTTTTTTATGAAGAAATCCAACTTGAAAACGATCTGTGATATCTATTGAAACGTTGGTCATAAAGACATTAATGAAAGATGATGGCAATAGCCCACACAGTCATCTAGAATACCTCGTTATCAGCAGAAACAGTTGTACCGCATTTTATTGCACCAGGAATTATGACCTGGAAACAGACTCATTTCTCATTGAGAACATATTCAACGCATGTAGAACCAGCTCTCGTAATTCCTCCAGATCGAATCAATACCTGCAACAATTAAAATTCTTCTCAATCGGTTTATATTCCGAAGAAAGCCGTTAATGGCCGTTGTTATAACTCAAAGTTTCAAAATGACCAAATCAAGTATCACATTCGTTAAACCACAAAGGTGAAATTCTTCGACTGAAGTTGAAAAGCATTGAATATATGGCAAATCTCCATGACTTCAGGTATCTTGATATATGTGGTGGACATAATTATATCTGAATTTTAATTTAACGATGACTAGATTCAGTTGAACTTCATGGATTTGTAAGTAATTGTAGTGTATTGTGACAAATTGCGAAACTAAATTATTGGAATGACACACCCCTGTCTGTCGATCCCAATGAATCACCTTCTATGCTAATGAAACTGAATTGCAAATGTTGTAAAAGTGATTGATGTAGGTGAAGTGTCTGATGAATAAATGAAAAGCTATGACATTAGAGCGTTACTTCAATTTATTTGAAGTTGGCTCTATACTTCTTGATTTGAGAAAAAAATATTTTTCGAAATGTCCATCTTCTATTCATGACATTCTTGAAACCACCATCTATCGTTTTCTTGGTTGAATTCTTTGAGAAAGCAGGAAGGATAATTCAAAATGAAGTTTGAGAAAATAAACAGAGCAATATTGTTGGTTTCCAAGTAACCTAACGCATATTCAATAAGCGATACTAAGGGATGATATATGTAATGGAGATCACAACATATTTATCAATCAACTATTTATTTTTCTATGGTATTTTGATTATGAACTTCACTTTAATGATTGTCAACTGATATCGACTTTTATCATATAAGTTCACTAATTTTGGTACAATCCACAAAATATTGAAAATAAGTTTGATCACCATTGTCAACATCGGTTGACAATAGTGATCAGTATGTTGGCTATAGTGATCAACACATTTCATACATGACTGTACGTTAGATATGCTATTGTGAATATTTTTTGGTTGAAATTTGTATTTTTTTCCGCTCGTAGAATTGTTGAAATTCAGTTCTCTTGGAGATTGTTACCCTTTTAATGCTTGTAGTTTCGGGTTTCCACACATAACCTTTATTCCTGGTATTCTGCTAGTATCGAACACGGTCAAAAAGCTTGGAACAGGAGTTACTATTTTCTTGTTTGTGTTTTTCTCTGGGTGTCATACATATTTTAATAGCAAACCACGTGCGGGTTATAAATAGTGTGAAAAGAATATTGGTTTTACAAAATTCAAAACGCTTATATGTCATAAGATATCGCAAATTTTTTTATCAACTGAAATCTTGAATAAACAGTAACTCTGATCGACTAAGAGTTCAAGGGAGAATAAGTTATTTGCTCGTTGAACCATATCGATAATAATATCCACATCAAGCAATCTTAATAACTTAACTATAGGTGATAAAAATATTTGTCAAAAAGCTAAGAATTTACACTATATCAAAAAGTTCTTTGATATCGTTCGATATATAGAAGATTATAATTTTATCGTCTTTGTTCGATATTAATAATTCAATTCAACCTCGAATTTCAAGGTCAAAACAAGTTTCCAACTTTAGGACAATGTTTTGGCTCTTACATAACGACAGCTGTGTTCCCACAAGGTGCAATGATACTTGGACCAGTCTTATTTTGCATTTAGGCGTGGTACAGTAATGAAAATACTTTATGCATGAAGTTAATTGCTGGTAATAACAAAAAGTAATTACATATCATTTGTTCGATGCTCAGTTTATTTTGGGAATTAAATTAAAGAGCATATGGTGATCTGTTATAATTGGAATATGCGCAATTTTTTTGTGCTTTGACGGTTTATTTTGCAGTCATAGCGTTTTAATATATTTTTGATTTGCAATGATCAAGGAATCCAGAAAAAAGTTATTGATTAACAAAGATCTAATTTATTGGAAAATTCTAACAGGAATCAGTTCCTCTAAGTGTTAAAATTATATTATAACTTTTCAGATTTTATCAATTTTTTTCCATATTCAGCTGCGTCAAAAAGTTATAAGCATTTTTAGTTTTCACATTGGGCAAATACCCCTCTGTAGTCCAGTTTAGTTTGAATAAAAATTACCTTCCACAGCATCCACTTTTGAATCTGAATTGTTTAAAAATATTATTTTCCCTCTGAGAAATGATTCACTTACTCATGTTTTATCTGATAATTATATCGATTTAATTCCTTTAAACTTCAAATATTTCAAAAACTGTGCAATTTAGGAAAAAAGATGAAGAGTGACTAATAATTCTAGGGAGTACAAGATACGGACTATTAGTTCCAGTGATATTTGTTTTTCATGAAATTTAACTAATCTGTACAGTAGTAGTGAGAAACCCACAAGATATGGAATCAATCTATTGATGCCAAAATATGCATGACTGTTATCAAAAACCTTCTACAAGAGATCATTTCAATTGATATTGTCGTTTGAATATTACAGGTGAAAATGCAATTTTTTCAAGAAATTTAAACACCCTATATCTTTTGGTATAATTTGGTGAAGTATTATAGGAAGGAAATGTTTCTTTTGACATTAAGAATCTATGGTTAAAAATTAACGCAATGGTCAAAAACTCACTCTGTATATACATAACTAGAATATATTACACTTTTCTGTTATTATCTTGAATCGATATATCTAGATTTCGTTTTATGCCTTAAGTATGGCATCTGTATATCATAAAATGTGTTCTTTCCCAAAAATAGAAACTTTTTGACGAAGCTGAAATAAAAAAAATATATTTCTGTCAATTAATTCAAGTAACATTTCTTTCGGTGATATATTCTGATGACGAAACCGATCTCATAATGAGTCAACCGCCCATTGGAGACTCCCATCACATCGATGACAAAACAATGGACCGATTATCTTCCAGAAGGTAATTCGAACAGCGAAATTGACCTTGAACGAGTTGGTTCAGTTTAATTTTCATTAATCCTGAATTCTCGGTCACTTTCTCATTCTCAATCGAACGTGACATCATTCCAGTTCGCATATATTATATAATAATACCGTATAATTATTTGATATGCTTGTAATTCGTTCGGCAGATGATGCTTCTTGATCCCAATCGATGTAGATCCTTAAATTTGTTTGTATAAGGTTAATTGGAGGAGAAAATGGACAGCATGTTCTGCTTCCGTATCACCATAAAATATATCTACCTTAAATAGCCATGATGATTACCAAATTACACGAAGAATGTTGAAAAGAAAGGAAACAATACTTATCCACGCACAGAGTGTGTTTGAATTTATGCGAAAGATATCAAAGGATGATTTTTCAAAAATCAAGGGGATCTTCTATATAACTCTTTATTAAACATCCTTTTCCCTTCAAGTTATGGCCTTAAAAATAAGGTGAAATTGAAATCAGATGAAAAACTTGTTTTTGTTTAATATATTGACGTTGGAACATTCTGAGATAGAGAAACATAATTGAGAAAATCACTAATATGAAGCTATTTGCCAGATGGGTGTCCCGTAACTCATCGTCAAGCGGTTACCGGACGATATGCTAGGTTATACCAGTTCTGTAAAAAAAAAATAATAAACAAAAAACTAAAAATAAAACAATATATATATATTATATTCAATTTAAGAAAATTCGTGACTGAATATAAAGTATATAGATGATTCTCGTGGGTTAGCAGTCAAATAAAAAGTAGAAGACTCTTTTATCCTTTACTCGAGCTTTCAAAACAATTTGTTTCTTTTTCAAGAGTGCTGCAAATTATTAAAAATCAATTGGTGAACAGGTTACAGATCTTCAGTACTTACGATAGCGAGATTGATTATGAAATGATGTTCATTAAATCTTAATCTAATTAACATGAATTCAAGATCTTAAATTATGATAGCTCAAAAAATATAATAATATATTATATTCTTTTGAACTTTTAACTTACAATATTTAGTGAGCAAACAATTAAGCATATAGATCAGGGGTTAGTGACGGGGTGTCATACAATTCAACGTATCACATAAAAGCCTAGGGAAAAAACCCCAGTAAAAAAAAACCCTGGCTCCCCGTCTAAGTGTGAAAGTACAAAAATAAGCTGAAATATATTTTAGGGACTTCTTTCTTCAAGAGTGGTCTTCTATTGATGGAGGCAGAGACTTTTTCAAGTAGCCCACCTCGAATCTGGAAATAAAAAGACAAAACCAGAAAAAAGAACTGAATAACAAAAATACGTATCATATTCGTTTGAAATTTATAACACATTCCAAGAAATAATTGGAAACATCATGAATAGCCCTAAAACCATTTTGAAATTTATATATGGGACAACTATTGATGAGATGAGTTATTGATTCTTTTGCTGCTCCACATTCACAACTTGCGCTAGGAATTGACTTCCATCTGAAGAGCATGCTATTGGTACGACCATGAGATGTTCTCAAACGATTAAGAACTGTCTAAATTTTTCTTGGAAGATCAAAGCCAGGAATTTTTTCAGAAGGATCAGAAACGAGATACTTATTGAACATTTCGTAAGAGTTCCACTCAGTTTTCTATAATTATTTATCACTTATGTTCATATTGGTGGCTTCAATCTGGGAATTCTATTTTGTGGAATATATATTATGGAATAATTGGGAATAAATTAGGAAAAAGAATGATATTTGTTCCAAGAATTCAGAGCTGCAGTCTTTCTGTGAATATGGGGAGGGACAATGTTGGACAAAACTGGTAACCAATGAACCGGTGTAAATCTTATGGTGCAAGTAATTATTCTCATGGATGTATTCAATTCTGCATTAATTTCTTGTGTATGTGCACTATTAAACCAAACAGAGCCACAATACTCAGCTGCAGAAAAGACTAGGGCTAGAGATGCTGTGCGAAGAGTGGTAGTATCAGCACCCCAAGATGATCCAGCTAATTTCTGAACAATGTTATTCCCAGTTTTCAGTTTTAGGCTCAGATCATTTAAGTGAGCCTTGTAATTGAGAGATGAATCTAATTTAACTCATAAGTATTTTGGATAGAAATTATGTTCGATAGGAGAATCATTGAAAGTTGCAGATAATTTCCTATATTTTTCATAATTATTCAGATGGAAACAAGATATCTCAGTTTTGTTGGGATTTGGACATAATCGCCACTCAATAAGATTATTCTTCAAAATTTCCAAATCAGATGACAGTATGTTTTCCAGAGTATGGAAATCCGAATGTTGGTAAGCAATGGCAATGTCGTCAGCATAAACAAATTTCTGAGATGATGTCGTCGGTAAATCACTTAGATATAAATTGAAAAGTAAAGGAGCTAAAACTGACCCTTGATGAAGACCGTTTTTCAATGTTTTGAAATTGCTACTCTTATTGTCAATAAAAACACGAAACCTTCTATCAGATAACATATTTTCTAATAATCGTAGCATTTTCGCACACTTCAGATGGGTATAGAGTTTGTAAATTAATCCATCTTTCCACACAGTGTCATATGCCGAGGATAAATCAATGAAAGCAGCCCCTGTTTTCAACCTATCATTGAAACCTGATTCTATGAAAGTTGTAAGGCTGAGAACTTGATCTGAACAATTTCTATTTTTCCTACAGCCTCCTTGGAAATGTTGTAGAGCATTTTCTATAGAAGATTCAATTCTAAAAAGAATTAACCTTTCTAATATCTTGAAAGGTACTCTCATCACAAGGATTTTCTCCTAGTTTCAAAATACCTATTACTTTAGCCTTACGAAATTCGGAAGGAAAGTTTCCTGAATTCAGAATATTGTTAAAAAAAAACAATTGTATCTAACAATTGATTTGTGACTGTAATCAATAGCGTGGTTATTCAAAAAAATTAAAAAGAATGAAAAAAAAAATAAAAATTAAACAATTGTACCTAACAATGGATTTGTGACTGTAATCAATAGCATGGTTATTCAGGATTACTTTTAAAAAATGTCACTGCAAAATGGGAAAATTTGTGACTACAAAAATAAACCTATTACCACTTAACCAAGTGACAGTTTTTTAATTTTTGCTAGAACTGTTATAACCTAGCATATCGCCCAGTAACTGCTTGACGTTGAGTTACGGGACACCCTGAATATATATTCTATTGAACTTTTGGCTTACAAGACATTGGTGACAGGGTGCCATACAATTCGGTGTATGACATGGCATATCCACATTCACAACATGCGCTTGGAGCTGAGTTTCATCTGAATTGCATGCTATTGGTACAACCTTGACCTGTTTGCAAACGATTAGGAACTGTCCAAATTTTTCTTGGAAGAATTTTTTTCAGAAGGATCAGAAATGAGATCTTTATTGAACATTTCATGAGAGTTCGACCACTCTACTACTCTTATTGTCAACAAAAACACGAAACCTTCAGACAGATAACATATTTTCTAATAATCTTTCCATCTTCCCTCGCTTCAGATGGGTATAGAGTTTGAAAATTATTCCGTATTTCCACACAGTATAAGAAGATAAATCAATGAAAGCAGCTTCTAATTTCAACCTATTATTGAAGCCTGATTCAATTAAAATTGTAAGACTGAAAACCTGATCTGGACAATTTCTATTTTCCTAAACTCTCCCTTGAAATTTTGTAGAGCATTTCCCATAGAAGATTCAATTCTTGAAAGAATTGACCTTTGTCATGTGACTTCACTTCACAGCAGCTTACTCAATTTGAAAAAAATGGAATACCTCTCTCTGAATTAACGGGAAAAGAGTCTGGTTAGTACATTATTTTTGTGAGCAAAGGAAAATTTTTAAAACAAAAGGTTAAGAGTTGAAAAAGTTGCAAGTACCTGAAAAAACTTCATTTGGTATAGAACCTCCTCAATAAAATAGAGAATTTTTATGAATTTATACATGTAGTAGCTGATCAACTCGAACTTCATCATGAAAATATTTAAAGATAAATTTATTCCCTTTTGAAAGCCTAACAGTTTGAAAGATATAAAATGTGAAAATTTTTCTCATTGATAAGCCAAGAAGGTGTTCCAATCACGAAGCAATATACACGTTGTTATATAAATTGTTTATCAACATTTTTGAAACAGTTTTAAGTGACAATTTTCTCTAATTATGTGAAAAGAGAATTTTGAATTACAACGATACTCCATGATTTGTTTTTCTCTCAGAGTTTAAAAATATCAATACATCCTCGATCTCCTTCTTGACGTCCTTAGCTCTCTTTTCCAGATGTTAATCTTAGTGTAACTTAACTGATTCCAGCAATCAGGAACAGCCATAACAATTAATACAACGTCATGCCACTACATGGGCCATAAAATGGCAGCTTACAAAAATTATATTGACCGATTACTTAAGATCCCTTTAGACCAGGAAGAATATATTGTAGAGTTGAATACACTAAAATACCTAGCAGTGTCGAACGGTTACCACCCAGAGGTTATCGATAAACTTATTGAGAAGAAAAGAAGAAAACAAAATACGGAAGGACAAGATTCATTAATGGCAGCAACTAACATAAGTTCAAACCTGAAATACTGCTGCATTCCATTCTATGGTGGTATCTCACATAAAATCGCCAATGTAATAAGAAAAGTAGATGATTCTAGAATAGCATTTAAATCCCAAAATTTATTACGTCAATTTCTCATCAAGAACAAAAGCCCAATTGAGAATTTGGACAAACCGGGCGTTTACAGATTGGAGTGTGGTGAACCGGGATGCAATGTTGCCTATGTAGGAAGAAGTGGCAGGTCTATTAGAACTAGGACAAAAGAGCATTTAGCCAGCGCCAAAAATGCATCGAACGACAAATCAATATTTGGGTGTCATTTGAGAGAAGAAAAACACAAGTTTGATCTGGAAGAAAATACCAAACTTATTCATCACTGTGAATTCAATTACAAACAAGAAATACTAGAAGAAGTGGAAATTTATAAACATCTTAATAGTACGGAATACAAAACACTGAATACAATGTTAACCAACAATGTGAAAGACACATATAAACTTTTATATTGACTACCCCATGGCACGCCACTGCCTCACTGGGAACATTCAAGAGTCCGGCCAACACCGTTTGTAAGAAGAAGAGTGTCCCCACATAGGTCAGTTTGTCAAGGTTTGTTTGTCTTTTGTCATTTAATCTGTCTGTCATTTTTCATAGTTTTGTCTTTACCGTTTTAAATAATTCAATTTTATTCTTATTTATTTATTTATTCTTTTAACGTGTATAATTGTGTTGTTATTTTATATTTTGGACTCAACCCCTTGTGACTAGATAATATTATGTATTTTACCATATGACACTGGAACAAAAGAAATCGTAAGTTTAAGCGAACATATTACAATTTAATAACAAACACCAAAAAATTTATTTCATCTTAATAAGTATATATTTCTAATGATACTTGTAAACATAGCATGTTTTCACTTTATGTTCAACAATTTAACAATGTTTGTTTTGCTTACGAGTACCACCTTTTTAGAATCCTTGGTTTGATAATGGCGGAGTAGCCGAAACATGTAACCGGATGATTTTTAGATAAAAGGTTCCAACAACAGAAGTGTTTCAAGACTTTTACCTTTCCTCAATCAGGAAATTACCATAAAATTTCAATAAAACGTCCAGTATCGTTTTCATCAATACCAATTCTCTTCAACGCCGGATGTGCTTTGGATTAGCGAAATATCAATCAGGATGACTTATAGATTATTGACACATTGTCTTTCGTAACTCAAGCCTCCAGACTAAATGTAAATATTAAGAACATGAGTTGTAATGAAGATGAATGACCAATGGCTTTGCTTTGCTACTGCTTCATAGAGTTTTCGCAACCTATCATTAAAAAACAAATTGTGAAATAAATATCTTCCGCTAATTTACTGTAAATTTCTATTCTGTAATTGTGTCGATGCCTGAGGGGTTTCAAGGAATGATCAGGGGCTTCCAGACTAGTGGCTTCCATATTCCATACTTTATTGAAGAAAGCTAAAAGAGTTACGTATACTCTGTTCATTTTTATTTCTCACCAGGGGTGCAATGGAAATTTGACACATAACACTCTGTACATTGATTAGTTTGGTTAGGTTTGTTATTTTTCTGTCAGATTTATATACACTGCTGTCTATATTGTATAAAGGTCCTGTTAAAAATGTCAATTTACTTCTGGTCAGAGGTGGGACTCAAACAATTTCGAAAATACAGGGTTGGGATAAAGCTTAGCACCAAGTTGATATATTTAAAACGGAACGGACGATAATTTTGACATTTGGCAGCTGAGTGTAATGGACCACAATGCATTTGATGAGCATATTTTCATTAATGAGATACTTCCAGTTTAACCGGAAATGACCAACTTTTTCTTTATTTAAATGAGACACCCTGTATATTTCTGCAGATTTTGAAAGAGCACCTTGTTTCGGATCTGTCCATACCAGGTTCCATGTAAAAATTATCTGTAAAAAAAAGAAATACATTTTTTTTGTCCAATTGGGGGAAAAGTCGTTCAGATAAATAAATTGATGTTGTTCTTATCCATAGTAATAGATAAAACGAAATATTTTGTAGTAGGTAACTATCCCCACGTTTTTTGAAGTTTAGTTTGTGAAAATAAATCGTGAATATGTTTGAAAATGGTCAATTTGAGTGAGAAAGATCGTATTGAAATATTAATGATGATCGGTTAGAACTCATGAAGAAGTGTGTCATATTTTTAATGATTGCATCGTGAAAAATACCCAATATCACGATCAACAGTTACTAGAACTTTACAACGTTTTAATGCATCTGGAACGGTCAAGGATTTGTCAAGGTTCGGAATTTTCTAGATGCTACTTTTCCAAAACGATGGATTAGACGTAGAGGACGTATAGAGTGGCCTGCTCGTTCTCCAGATCTCAGCCCATTAGACTTTTTATTTGGAGTTATCTAAAATCACGTGTTTATGTTAATCGACCAGCATGCTTGCTGGAATTGAGACAACGGATTCTTGATGAATGTGCATTAATACAAGAAGTTTTAAAAAGTTACTAAAGAATTTGTTAATAGACTGGCGTATTGTCAGGAGGTGAATGGCAAGCACTTCTATCATTTAAAATGATTTTTTTCAAATTATTTTAATAATTTTTTTCTACTAGTGAAAGCACTATATTTCTTCTTTTAATAGATTTTTATTAAAAATACGTCATGAAAAGCAGAAAGATTTATCTACTACAAAGTATTTCGTTTTATTCCTCTCTAATGATACAAATAACAACGATTTATTTATTTGAATGGATTTTTCCTCAAATGTACAGAAAAACTTAATTTCTTCTTTTTACAGAGAATTTTTACATAGAACCCGATATAGACAGATCCGAAACAAGGTGCACTTTCAGAATCTGCAGAAATATACAGGGTGTCACATTTGAATAATAAAATTGTCATTTACGGTTAAACCGGAAGTATCTCATCAGTGAAAGTATTCTCATAAGATTCATTGTGGTCCATTACACTCAGCTGCCAAATTTCAAAAATACCGTCCGTTTCGTTTTAAAGATATTAATTTGATGCTAAACTTCATCCAAACCCTGTATAATTGAAATAATTCAAGATGTTTACGGGGAAATATGATTATATAGAATATTATTTTGGTTACCATCAGAGATGAAACCATGTATCCACTTGATGCAGAAAACTGAATTTGAATTGGTTTGATATTTTATAGGTGGAGATCGGTGAAAACGACTCATCAATAAGAAACAGATTGTTTCAGTATCACAGATAAGAAAAAGCAGAGATAATGAGAAGAAGATGTAGCATATTTAATTGCTGAAATAGCAAATTTCATTTGCCAGAATGATAAAGCTTTAATCGACAAAAATAAGTACAGCTAATGATAGATTCCTAGATGTTGGCTGGTTTTTAAATACCTCTATTATAGGATTGGGTTTGTAAGTATTAGGAGAGATGAAGTTGATAGGAATCACTTATGTAAAAACAAAAGTAAAAACATGTTTATCAATCTACTATTTATTGTTGTATTGTTATAATAAATCCTATTCTCTTAATTGTATCTTGAGATAAACTACCATCTCATAAGTTTACTTATTTTGGTCCAATCAACAAAACAAGAAGAGTAAATTTGATATCCATTGTCAACATCGATTGGCAATAGTGATCAGTATTATATTATTATTATAAAAGCCAACCCTCGTAATGCAAGTTGCTTCAGGCTTCCGCACAGTCGTGTAGCTAACTGAGTGACTAACTAAAAATGAATATAGTATTGAACATTTTCATAAAGACCCCATATAATGTAAATTTCAAGATAAAATCTCACATCTATTTAATTTTGAGCCGTCAGCAGTTTGCATATTTATTCAATATCTGATAACCCATAACTTTGTGCTGAATTTATCGAATTACATATTTTAGCGCCCAAAATCCATGGATTTTATTCGAATATTTCATAATACCTTTTTTTCTATAGCGCCGTGGGCAGTCTGAAATTGTTGGAAATTGAGGTCAGTATAGTAAGTACGCCAAAGAACGAGTTCTCCGAAGTTTGATTGTAGATATAATTCACATTTATTTCTCGAGTATGTAGTTCATGCCAATTCGAAACCAACATTATCAAATGTTGAAGTAGAAGGCGAAGTTTCTGTTACATCAACCCTTTTTTAATTATCGAACACATGATCTTATGTGCAATATACACCGAATACGGATCATGATTTGTCGCTCCTATCGTTGGTGAAATTGAAAAAACGCATATTTGTTCATGTGAATATAAGTCATTCATATAAACTGTTAAAAGGTGTTCAATAAAGACATTTCTGATCCTTCAAAAAATAATCCGGGTTCGGATCTTTCTAGAAAAATTTTGGGAGTTCTGAAACTTTTAAGAACAGGTCATGGACGTACCAATACTGGGTATGCAATTCAGATGGAACTCAGTTCCAAGCGCAAGTTGTGAATGAGGGAAAGCCGGGGAAAAATACCCCACCTCATCAATAATTGTCCCATATACAAATTTCAAGTTTTAACGGTCAGTCATGTAATTTCCGAATCTTTCATGAAATTATTCAGTCTATTTTTCTGCTTCTGTCTTTTTATTTTCAGATTTGATGTGGGCAAATTGGAAAAGCCTCTGTGTTTATTAACACCTCTTGTAGAAAGAAGTCCTTCATTTTTTACCAGTCAATATTAACCGCCTGTAAAGAAGATACAAAGAACTTGCCAAAAAAGTACCTTATGACCCACTTTACTGATTAAAAAAATTTAAGGGTTGATGAAAATGGCATAGGGTGCATCAAGAATTCTCCAAAAATTCATAAAATTTTGTAATGGTAAACAAATAGCTGTTTCACCATTTTGTTGCCAAATATTTTTCTTTTGAGAAAAGCAAAGTTTTCGTCACTATTGAACTTGATATTTGTGCATTAGGATGAACAATGTAAAAGGATCACAGACATCTTGATGCGTCCTTGTCCTCTCCCCATACCCAATCATTACTAATATTTTTATTCTTTCTCTGTCACTTAATTCAGCCATATTACGATCAAATTAAAACAATATAATATTTTACTTTCAAATTCAAATACTAATAACTTATTTAAACAACTACTGTCACTTCTACAATGAATTTCATAAACTACAATACACCATTAAATTTTTCCTTTCGTTAGTTACTTTTCTGTGAATATCATTGTATGTTGTTGAAATACAATTTTTTCTATAATTCTACATTTATAATATTGATATATTGAATCTCGCGATGCTCATGATGCTGACGTCATATGACTACCAAAAATATATCGAAAGCAATAACTTTTTTTGTAACAGTACCTTTTTCATGTAATTTCTTTAGCTTCATGAAATGAAAAACGAAAAAAATTTACCTCAAATATAAAACAAATCCTCTATAATCATCCTTTGTAACTATATCAAAAATGTAGAAGTGTGGTGAAAAAAATATTAAAACAAAATAAATGAAATTAAAATTCAGAGGCGTCTATCTTTAAGAGGAGAAATTTTCTTAATTTTACAAACTTTAACCAAGTTCATATATCAAGCTATAATCATTTTTCAATATATCATGCACTTGATCACAAAATGTTTTTATTTTTAATATAGGTAGAAAGATAAGATAAAATACTTTCAGTGTTCTGGGGGGATAGTTACCCCATCTACTTTCCTTCCTCATGACCATAATTGTACACGCTATGTCCCGTCCAGCAGTCATCTCCTTGATGAATTTGTATTAATTTATAGTTTCAGAAATTAAAAATGGGGATACTTTTCATTGGATACTCAACACTTTGTGTCATGCGCCATGGATTTGAAATAAATAATATTATTAAGTGCATTTGAATGTGTATTGCGTATACAATTGAAAAAATACAATATAAGAAATAAATACAAAATCTCATTATCAGAATAGCAACGATTCATTTTGTGAAATCAAAAAATTTCATAACGACCTGTCTCACACTTGTGATTTATAAATGGGATGATTTATCTTGTATGCTCACAGAATATCCTTATGAATCAGATTCGAAGAATTTGACTCTACGTACTACATAAATCCAGAAAATCTCAAATAACTCAGAAATTATTGAATTTAGGAGCATAACCATGTGAGGAAACTATTATTTTTGACCGCAGAATCCAACACAATTATAAAAAAATAAGGTTCTAATTTGAAAAACAAAAGTTATGGCCAATTTAAGATCACAATTTTCAACACAAAATTTGAAACACCCTGTGATGATATTTTTGAAATCCAAAAGTTGCATGATCTTTTCACATTCTTCCTCTTTGATGTTGTAAAAACGGTTTACGCTCAGGATATGAATAATGAACATATTACTGACTGAACATATTTGACTTTTTTCCAGTTTTTTTTTTGGGTATTTTGAAAACGTATTTTGAAATGTATTCACTATTGAATACTCGATCATACCAGGAATGGAAAACTTGAAAAAAAATTTTTTCGTCGAATTTACTTTCACTCCCTGTATAACCGGAAGTTTTTGGGCTTCGAAAATATTCGAATTCTGTAGAGAACTTCGAACAATATCATAATCCCAATTTTCAGATTTCAAATATGTCTAGTTCTCCAGAAACGTCTAAAAGGCACTCGAACTTGAGACACCCTGTGTATTAATTGCCCTGTATTGGTCCTATTGATCTATGGTCTATATTGATCTATGGTCTATATTGATCTATGGTCTATATTGATCTATGGTCTATATTGATCCATGGGCCAATTGAACTACTGGCCTATTGAACTACTGGCCTATGGATCTACGGGCCTATTGATCTACCCGCTTACTAGTATAAAATATACCAAAAACACTAGGATTTAGTGCTAAAAGAAAGAACGTATATATTGACTCAAAAATGTCAATGATGGATATTGGATCCAAGGCGGTCTTAGAAAAAAATTGTGGTATGAGGTCATCTCTTCAGATGAGAAAAACTACTGAATCTATTCACGATAAGATGCTACCATCCAAAATATCAAATATTTAAATTATCCTGCATCTGATTTAAATCATGAAAAGGTTTTTTCGATATTTTCATTTAATTAGAATATCGAACGCTTTTGGTGTTCTGTGGTGGAATAAATACCGTCTCCACCTTTCCGTAGGACCACCATTGACTCACCCTGTATATGACCGCACAGAAATGTCGAACAGATGAAAATTGTTGCACATTCGATGAACGGGTGAATAATTTATGCAATGTGGAATTCCTATATTTGTATGAAACTTCACTTCAACCAACCTAATCGAATTAAACATTAAGAATGGATCACAAAGAATTCTAATTTTCTGACTGAATCATATCTATGAAACTGCTCATTCATCTCTTGAAATCATATTTAACAGACAATAGATTTCGTATGCAGACCCATTATGGTATATCTAGTCTGCTGGCTTACTCACAACCGAAAAAATTTGCATGATTTCAACATACACTCAAGACACTGTATTAAATGGATGTTTCGTACATTTGGTCTATATTTGAATACTCGGGTTTCTCTATATTTCGGGATTAGGGAGCAAAAACAAATATTAATAATTGAAAATCGCTTTATCGTTTTTCAAAATATTCCCCATTAATATCTATACACTTTTACATGCGTTTTAATCAATTGTCGAAGCACTTTTACCACTCTGATTGAAGTATCTCTAAAACAAATGACAATTTGCTTGAAAGTACTTCGTGCGCGAGCACTTTAGTTGTATATGGCTCATCTTGAAACACCCATACATGTTGTTTACTTTTGGGCTCATACGCGTAAATCCACGGTGCTTCGAAGCACCGCGATCGTATTTTTGGAGCAGTTCTTTCGACCAATCAACACGAGCCTTTTATTGAGCGATTAACAAATTTTTAAGATCCAACAATTTTTTTTACAGTCAAATGTTTTACAAGTTTTACAATAGAGGTGTCAGTTGGCAGATTGCAATACTAGGGTTGTCCAATCCCGAAATATAAAAGGCAACCTCGTATCTATGGGTGTGAAATTGAATATTCCAGAGTAGTAATAACCTCAAAAATGATACTCGCAGACTTCGAATCTTGAATAGCCCTGTACAATTCAGTGCTAAAGAATATTTTACAAAATCAAATGTTGATTAAAATTACTGATGGAAATTTCATAATGGGACTTGAGAATACCCACTCTCTCTTAAAATAGTCGTTTCACCAAAAAAGCTATCAAATAGATTGTTCTAGAGTCTGCGAGGAGACTCCCAAAAATAATTGATCTCACGTTAGTGCTTTTTTAGATTTTGTTATTTGCTTGTATGCAAATGTGGTGACTTAGACTCTCTCTTCTAAAATCTGCACGGTAGCCATCGCTAAAGGTGAAACCAAACTATTAATTCCTAATAGCTGTAAATTATTTCTGGAGATATTCACGAAGTCGAAATTATACTTTATCGAAAATTAATTTATTCGGCGAAATCTGATTTGAAGAAATAACTGATTAACTGCTCCCAATTCAATTGGGTTATTTAAATGACTATAACACATGCTTTTTGCATGAGTATTTTCCAAAAAATAAAGATTTCTATTGCTTTCTCCAAGAATAGCGAAGCAATATCACATAATTTATAGTAATCAAATCTTTACGGCCACTTTTTATCTGATCCTATGTATAGTAAACAAACCAAAATAATTAGCAAATTAGGAGATACGATAGGAAGATGAATACGCATGGTATAGATAGTTCCGCTAGTCTCTTACGTAAGATGCAGGCTTCGTTGAACAAAAATTTCGAATTGATCATTTAGCATTTTTATGGAGGAGAGGATTGTTCAGTTCACTCCTAGAGTCTTGAAAAAGTCTATCTAGTAAATAGCTATTTTTGCATATGGTGTTGGTATGTTCTGATGAAGATGGTTTTATCTAACAGTATACAGACTGAATCGAATTCAACATGTTTTTACTCCTAAACTTCCATAATACATTCAAAATTTATTTGGCGAAATTGCATACCTATTTTCTAATTTCATATAATTCAAACAAAATTCAGTGTCTACATAAAAAACAGTAGGTCCATTGGCATAGTATTGCTGACTTAATACAACAATTCCTACACGTAAACATTATATAATACAAATCTTTTAATTATATCATATACTATAATAATATATAAATGAAAGTGAAATTGATGAATGTAACGTAATAGATTATTTAAGCTTTAGCTTGGGGAAATCAAGTATTTGATCACTTGTAATGTAATAGGATTTTGTCACTGTGCCTTTTATATTAATTTCTTAATATATATTATATTCCATCATATCATATTATATCATATCATATAATATAATTATATAAACATAATATTGCATTATAATATATTATATATATATTATTATATAATACATATTATATAATATTAAATTAAATGAAATTATTATATATAAAAAATTTAATTGAAATTTAATTATATAATAATAATTAAAAACAAAAGAATTTATTCTGTATACTCAAATTTACGAGCAGTTTCTCTACTCTCTACACTATGTCACCATAACTCATTGCAGCTGATATCCTATACCATTGACTTGAATTTTATTTCTATTTACTCATGGTTGCACAAGAATTCATCAATACATCCTAGTATAACTGACTCATTAATCGAATCTATTTTTGGCCAGCATCCTATAGCATTGATAAAGCTGTAATGAAAGTGAGAGAAAAAATCGAAACAACGCCCAAATAAGCATTTATAAATCTTCACGATTGAATGCATTATTCAACAATTGTAACGAATTATATGGTCATATTAGATCACGATTTCATTGAGTAGATACTTTCCGTTTGTTCAAAAATGTAGGCTACTGTCTTTACTCGGTGCTCCAGACTATCTTACGGTTACAAATTAACTCAGTTGGGAATTCATTATTATTCTGATTTATGTTAATTTGTTGATTGTCTGGAAATGCGGCAATCGAACTTATTTTTATCTGCGGTCGGGATAACCTTTTGAAGAGATCTGTATCACTATTAGAGAATTCATTTTGGACTTGAATTTCATTTTGTTGTTTTCTGTATTGTTTTCTTCATTAATATTTTTGAGAAAGAATGGAATCATACATTCACTTGAAAATAATAGATATATCTTGTGAATTATTTGAAAATAGTTTGTTTCTTGTCTTATTTCAATTTATTTTGTTGATAATTGTGAGATCAGACAAGAAACAAATTATTTTCGAAGTTAATATAAGATTTAGATTTCTGTTAAACAGAATGTTTAACAGTTTATTTTTAATTATAGATTGTTAGTTTGTTTTCATTGCTTGATTATAGGCTCGAATTGTTGCCAAATTATATTACATTGTTGATAAAATTTAACCCTGCACATCAAATACTGTTGTACAATTACTTATTATACAGGATAAATATTTATAATCAATAATATAATATAATAATGATATAATATGATATGATATGATATAATATAATATATAATAAAATATAATATTTGATATTATACAATACTACATTTCTGGCCTATTATTAGAATTTTTCTCTAAAAATAAAATTTTTTCCTATTGAAAGTTGCTCTATATGAATGATGCAAGAAATTTTATTATCGACAACTTTCATAATGCATTCAAACGTGTTTAAGTGTGAACAGGAGAGACATTCTGAAAATTGTATTGTTTCAAAATTCAAACGGTCAGATTAAGTTTACCCCTTACTTATAAGTAACAGACCAAAAAGTTGTAACATTTGTATAAAATCTGACACGTAAGAGATCAAAACTCGGGCATTTCCGGTTGTACAGGTTACGAAATAAGTTTTGCAATCGATTTTTTGACGCTCTTGTTCAACTGAACAGTGTTCTAAAAATTTTTCAAATATTTGTAGTTTTCTGAATTTAGGTTGTGAATGGTATCATCAGAATTAGTTGAAACCGATTCTGTCCCCAGGCATCATAATGATGTGAAAATACGCGAGTTATCGATAAAAGCAATTAGGAATTTAATAGAACCTACTGGTCAAATCTCACCTTGTATTAATATCTTCATATAAAAATTTCTCAAAGTCGCCTGTGTGCTTGATCAATTCACAATGATATCTATCAATTTAAATGCTAATAATCGATTTATGACCAAATTGGGTTTAATTATTCGTGGGAATTATTTGATTAACGTTGATAATTCCATTTCAGATAATCGATTCCAAGTTTAAGGATTTCAGAGTTTGACCGTGCCACGAAAATCATCAGAAGTATATCGAAGGTACACAAGATCTCGAGGGGACAGGTGAAAGGTCCCTAAACTGTCCCACCACGGGCGGGGGCACACCGCGCCCCACTGCAACTTGACTATATAAACATCAAGCGGACACTCTTATGTCACACTTAGTCAACACAAGCAAACATGGCTTTCAAAGTAAGTTTGTTTTCGTTAATTGAAAAAAATATCTGAGTAGGTTACCACTTGATTTTAAGGGGTTGGTTGATAAGGGTGAAATATTCAAAATGAACTATTGCTTCGGGCTGGGTCTTTTAAATAAATATTATATTTTTCTATCAGTCTCCACTATTTTTTATATTATTTTTTTATTAAAGAAAAATAAAATTTCACGTCAACCCTTCTTATTTCTCTCTGTTTTCAATTATTTTTATCACATCATCAATTTTATTCTTTACTGTTTTCCGATTTGTTCTATTTTCTGTTGAGGCTATTGCATGTCTCATACAATATACTAATATAGAGATTAAAAATGGACGACGTTCGGGTGAATATGTTTAGATTATTTCAATCTTGTTAATGCACCCCTGGAATCTAAAATAAAATTCTTGATATTCAATTTGAAAATAGGAGTAATGTTAAAGTTTTCTTGTTCGTTACATCGCGATTTGAATTTTATACTCAAATTATTGGATTTTTATTTATAGCACAGAAAACGAAAAAATTTTTTTCAGAAGTACAACATTCGATAATGCTTTCAATAAAATAATCTGATTTAATAATTTTGATTTCAAATTCTACCCCAAAAACACTACAATTTCTAATTTTCACCAGACTGTAATTTGATCGAAAAATTGTAATTTAATTTGCTGTTTACCACATGCAAATTTCTTGGATGACTGTTTCTCATTATTTCGGGATATCTAAGTTCAGAAAATGAAATCAAAAGACCTGTATGGTCTTTTTGCAAGACAAATAAATTTTTTGCAACCATCATCGACACAGAACTAGAAATTTTCACTAATTAATTTTTCGGTGATATAAAAATTGTTCTTGCTTGAACTTATTAGACTAACAAAATCTTTTTTTTTCAGTTCGTAAGCTTTGCCGCCCTCTTGGCCGTAGCCCGTGCTGGAGTTCCATTAGCAGCCCCAGCTATCTCCTACTCCAGCATCTCATCCCCAATTGCACACTATGCACCAGCTGCATATGCTGCCCCAGTTGCACACACATACTCTGCCCCAGCAATCTCATACGCCGCCCCAGTAGCTAGAGTAGCCAGCTACGCCGCTCCTCTTCAATACGCCTCCCCAGTCGCCAAAGTAGCCACATATGCCGCCCCAACTCTACAATACGCCGCCCCAGCTCTATCTGTTGCCCATGCCCCAGTAGCCTATGCCAAGACTGTTGTTCCAGTAGCTAAGACCATCGTTGCTGAACCATCTGCCCCAGCCCACTACGACTTTGGATACTCCGTGAACGACCCCCACACCGGAGACTCCAAATCTCAACAAGAATCTCGTCGTGGTGATGTTGTCCAAGGTAGCTACTCCCTCATTGAAGCCGATGGTACCAAGCGTGTGGTAGAATACACCGCTGATCCACACAATGGATTCAACGCTGTTGTACACAAAGAACCAGCTGCTGTTGCCGTTAAAGCTGCAGTACCAGTTGTAGCCAAATACGCCGCACCTTTGGCTTATGCTGCACCTGTTGCCAAGGTAGCTTATGCTTCTTCCCCACTCTTAACCAAGGCATACGCTCCAACTTTGTCCTACGCTGCTGCTCCAGCATACGCCAAAATCGCTGCCCCAGCCATCTCTTATGCATCTCCAGCTATCACCTACCACCATTAAGTTGGTAAATACCTGGATGTGACGAACATGATGTTACCATTTTGATATAAGTATCGTTGACTCGTTTATAGTTGTAGGATCATTATTTATTTTTATAGTTAGGCCTGTATAAATGCCATAAATAAAGGTTTGATATAAATATATTAGTTTCAATGTCTCCTTTTGATTTACAGATGCAAATAACAGCCAGATCGAATACAACACTACATAAAAATTAGAGTTATTAACTTGTTCTTGTGGCTACATGAACGTTATAATTGAAAATTGAACTAAAGTCAACCTTTGAAGTATAAAGTAAAGCAACCTTTCAAAATAACATTACCATACTTAATTCCGTCAAATAGTAAATTTTTTCCATATGAGAAAATGGCATAAGGCCAGTAGCAATTAGTATCGATTCGATAACTCGATGAAGTTCAAGTAATGACATAAGGACATCACAGGTTTGGGAATGTCGCAGCTCCCTCACCAGGCAAGGGGTGATACTCTTACCCTAGCATGATCATCAGGTCATGTAGGACTAATTGGCAATTAGAAAGACGATGATCTGGCTAGAAAGCCTAGTTTAGATTACCAGTTGAACCAGCAACTTTCTGTGGGCTTAGTTAAACCCAACAGGGCTGCTATCTTTATGAACAGATCGGTAACATCTTCCGTTTATCATTAGAAATCCTGTCTACTAGAAAATAAGCCCTGTATCTATCTTTCCATTGCCCTTTGTGTAATGCGTAATAATTTATTGACCGACTTTGGGAGGGATAAAGTTAGGGCTCCGTAAGGTAGCACCGGCAACCAACTTTGGTCAAAAACCCTATTTGGGGACAGTTCAAGCTAGTCAAAGTTGTCCTATATGACGCTAATTCTACGTTTTATTACACAGGTCTAATTTTCGATCTCAATGCAGATGTCATGCAGATTTTAACATATAGATTTTTTAATGGAGTTATTAGTCAGATGTAGACCCTAACTTAAGATGATTTGTTACGTATGAGGTTTAACTGTGTTTTGGTTATATTTGGAGAGAAAAAGAGACTAGTACTTAAAAAAGTAGAACTTTATTAAATGTTGAAAGCATTTATTTCCCTCCTACTAAGAGGTAATGCCTAAAAATTGCCCTGTCGAACATCTTCCTTCGTTTGTTTCACAACAGCTTCTATCCACTTTCTCAAACAAATAAGTCAAAAAATCAATTATTCTATTAGAGATAATGATTCATTCATAGGAATCTTATAATGTTATCAAATTCTTCCTGATTAATACATAACATCTCCAGAGATGGGTGAGAAAGTAACATTTATATATCCTTATTGACATATTAATGGAGGTGACAAGAATTTTTGCTCATCAGTTTTGTAGAAGTCCAAAGAAGGTAAAGACAAATGTAACAAGAGTGTAATCATTAAAATATTATCGGATGATTTTCAATGTTTGTCAATCTTTCCATAAAGTTGAAAGGATTCTGGAAATTCTATAGAAATAAATGTTGAATTTACTTACTTGGTTTCAGATTTGGCTTTCACTGAACTCGCAATCGTGATAAATTAACGTTAAAAATGTTTGGAAGCACTGACGTGTTGTCCGAAGCTATTTAGGGTTGTTAATTCATTAATATTGTTGTTCATTCAGATGGATATTTATGAATATAATATTCAGAGTATCCTATCATATAAAATTAATTCCAAAACTAAACAGACTATTAAATTCAATGAATTCAGATCAAGGAGATTTGAATAAATGCGAATGAAAGCGAAGTGATAAAACGATACTTATATAATGAACAAAAAAAATAAAAAAAAAACAAAGGGAAATTAAATCAAACAAAAATAAATAAAAAAAATTTATTAATTGCAACAGAATAAATCAAAACATTTCGAAACTTATAATAAGACATTCAACCATAAACACAAATTATTCATATTTTTATAAGTAGAGCATGTGGAATTATACAAAAATAAATGTATTCAGAATATTTTACTTCTATCTGCAACAAATTTATCTAAAAAAAATTTGAAGATCATAACAGGACATTTAATCATAAACACAAATCATTCATATTCATTGAAGCAGAGTCTTCAGTAGAAAGTTTTTGATTAGCATACTTTGAAATCCTAATGCGATAGAAAAACATTTATAAAAATACATGGAATTCATGCGAAATGAATAAATCTAATGAGCTTTCAGACTTCCAAAGAAATGAAGTCAAGGGAAGAACAGTCATGCTACATGAAGAAATACTTATTCTAAATATGAAACATTCATACTAAAATAACATGAAAGACAACAAATTATTAAAATATCACAGTAAAATTGAAATAAGCGTGGAGAATCGTTACAACAAGAACTTTGTTTTTAATAAAGGCTACACCTACCACATGATAGCATTGACAGTTAGTTTTTGACATATTCGTAGTAGATGCTTTGCAATGAAATCAATTTCGCTCTAAAATCGCATTAAAATAATTAACCCCTTGTGAAAATGGTGGCTCTGTTAAAATTAGATTCCGCAAAATTCGTGATATTCTCTGATAACATAATCGACTGTCTGAGACCGCTGTTAAGAATTTGGTCGCTAAACTTCAGCCGAAGGGCTCGGTACAAAATGTGTCAACACCAACGCATGTTCGACCGGGTCGTTCAACTGAAAACAAAGCAGCTGTGAGCCACAGTGTTGAAGAAGATTCAAATTTGTTAATTTCTCGACCTTCTCAAGCACTGGGGTCATCCCAAACTACCATATGGCGAATTTTGCATATGGATTTGGCTTTGAAGCCTTTCAAGATTCAACTAGTGCAGGAATTTAAGCCTATCGACCTTTCACATTGCCGTAGATTCGCTCATTTTATCAGACGAAGCCCATTTTCACCTCTTAGGGTACTTAAACAAGAAAAATTGCTGCATTTGAGCTCAACATGTCACTGTATGGTACGCTAATAAATTTAACTAAATATAAAATAACCTCTGAAATTATTCCACCGAAAATTAAAATTGAAAAACCTTCCATGAACTTTTTGTTGCTCAAATCGATAACACTGATAGATTAACCACATCGATTCATATGATTATAGTGCATCTCCACAGTGATCCTGTGATTCAAAGACATTAACACTCTATTTATTATCACGATATCTGATATGAATATCGTTGTGGCTGCGCACCGACCAATTAAAATACCCAGACGAATCTACTCGACCATATCGCCCATTCACAAGCGTTACGCGAAATTTCATAGTAATTGTTATAATCTTACAATAAATAATTATTCTTCAGGGTAACCGTGAAACAATATAACTTCGGGCTTCGGGTCAAGTCCAAGTGCAGATCGTATTTCGGTTGTCTGGCTACCAGTGAAAGGTCTCTGTAATTCAAGAGGGCAGGGATCTGTCGATGTCGTCATTTTCATATCAGAATTTGATATATAAGGTTGATCGAAGAACTGAATATTCATTCCATCTGGTTCATTTCCATCATGGCATTCAAAGTAAGTATTCGTTGAAGAAATCGAAAGGAATTGATTTTAATTATTTTTTTTTGTACAGTTTGTATCTTTTGCCGCCCTTTTGGCCGTTGCTCGTGCTGGTGTTCCTTTGGGATACGCAGCAGCTCCAGCTGTGTCATACTCCAGCCTCTCAGCTCCAGTAGCCCACTACGCAGCTCCAGCTGTTGCCAAAGTAGCAACCTACGCCGCTCCAGCAGTCTCATACTCAAGCCTTTCAGCCCCAGTAGCTCACTATTCTGCACCAGCTGTTGCCAAAGTAGCCACCTATGCCGCCCCAGCAGTCTCATACTCGAGCCTTTCATCACCAGTTGCCCACTACGCCGCACCAGCTGTAGCTAAAGTCGCCACCTACTCAGCTCCAATCGCCCACACCTACTCAGTTGCCCCAGCTGTCCAAACTTACGCCGCTCCAGTTGCCCACTCATATGCCGCTTCTCCAGTTGCCTACGCAGCTGCCCCAGCAATCACCAAATACGCCGCTCCAGTCGCTTACGCTGCACCAGTTACCAAAACCATCATTGCTGAACCAGAAGCACCAGCCAACTACGATTTTGGATACTCCGTAAACGACCCACACACCGGAGACAGCAAATCCCAACAAGAATCTCGTCATGGTGACAGCGTGCACGGTAGCTACTCCCTCATCGAATCAGATGGAACCAAACGTACTGTTGAATACACCGCTGATGCCCACAATGGTTTCAATGCTGTTGTACACAAAGAACCAGCTGCTGTTGCTGTTAAAGCCGCTGTACCTGTTGTAGCCAAATACGCCGCCCCTGTTGCTTATGCCGCCCCAGTAGCTAAAGTAGCTTATGCTGCTTCTCCCCTTATCACCAAAACCTACGCACCAACCCTTTCTTACGCTGCTGCCCCAGCTACCCTCTACCATCATTAAATGGTAGCAATCAACTGAAAAATTTGTACATAATTTTATTTAAATGGATCTTTGATTCTCTAAATTATAAATAAACTATTGGAATGCTTATATCTGTCTATTTTTTTAATAGTGAATACAAATATTATTTCCATGAAACTGGTGAAAAAACCATCATTTGAAACCTAACATCCATAAGTATATATAAAAATGGTTTGCAAAAATTGTAAATTTTCAAGCTAACCTATTACAAGAGAAGAGATTAACATGGTGATGTGGATAGTAGATGACGAGTCGTTGGACTTTCCTTAACTTCCTGAATTACGATTAACAAAATATTCCGTTCTTCTAAAAACTTAATTGCCCAATTCTCTGGTTGATCACTTTATACAGTTGTGGCCAGTAGTTCCAGTGGCCAGAAAGCTGGCCAGTCGATGATCTTTAATCAGTCCCAGATTGATTAAGCATGAACTAGCGATCATTGAATTAATCGCTTCACTTACCTCAAACCTGGTGTCTTGTTATAATTTGGAAGCATGTTTCATAGATTTCTCAACTTTAGATTTTAGAACCATATCGGGTTTTAGTCATCCAGCAAAAAAGGTCTGGGACTTATTCAACCTGATTATCGACTTTTCATTGCCAGTCTGACATGACTTAGTGACTTTATCTGGGCATGTTGACTACCCTTGCTTGGTGGAGGCAACTGCGACATTCATAGACTAGCTTTAGAGTTCAACAACTTTGAGGTAATTTAGTTATGAGATGTAAATAAGCCAGTAACCAGAGCTTTGGATACCATATAATAAGGCTTGATAATGCCTATGCCGGTTCCATTTTCACCATTGGATTCCTCTGTGTGACAGATGGAAGAGCATGATAAAAATAAAAAACTATTTCAGAACGTAAGTACATTGTAGGAAGATTGTCATTAGGCAATAGAAATCATTGATATCTATAGTACATACCAAAATAATTGAATTTAATTTCAATGTAACTTATATAGTACTATTACAAAATTTTAAAAGGCACCAATAAATTATGGAATCTTCAGATCATCATTTGTTGTTGGAGATACATTGGGATAGAAGCTTAGGTGGTTGTCGACTGTGTGTCACCTTTGTCTATATAATACACTGAAGATGATCTCAAATAAGGGTGAAACTAGTTTGCCGTTACCCCCTTTCGATAGCAACACGAACTCAATGATTACTCCTACACAACTTTTGTGGTATGATTCTCAGATTCTATTTTTGAGAATGGTGCTGTTGGATGGCAAACCCAGCTGATAACACATTTGCAGCTATAATGGATTCATGAGAATTCCTTTGACGTGCATAAATAATAATATCATGCGATTCCTAATATAGAATTGCTAGATTACCGATTGAAATGTTTATAAAAGTTGAATTGTAGGATAACTTATGGTATTCAGATTATTCAAAATCTTGCATTCCTTTTTAATTTTTACCATTCTTCGTTAGCATTAATACAAAGGTACTGACAAGGGGTGACGGTACATATTACGTATTTTGAAAATATAAAACTTCTAACTAGTTTCTTTCGAATGATGTTGAATATACAGCCGACCGACAGAAACTTCTCAAAGTAGACCATCGATTGAGAACATTTATGGCTCGATAATCGAAAAACAAAGGCATTTAAACTGATGAATTACACGCTATTTCACTAGAAACAAGCGGGCAAAACGTCATCCATCTTACAATATATTCCATATCTTCTCTAATTGATGTTAAGTTATATCATTTCTCAACCAGAGTATTTCCACTGCAGAATTCTCGAAGTTTGCTCTCAAAAACCTGTATAGCTATATGCTCATTGAAGATTCTGAAACTGTATTCACACCAACAAAAATGTGATCTTGTATCTGCTCTTTCATCCAAATATAGCATGGGTGTGAAGACAATGCCTTGATAAATTACCGAATACCAACCAATATCGATTGATTCACTGGGTCAAGGTCATCGAACGCATATTGGATTCGGTAGACAGACTGGCAGTGAAAGGTTTTGACAAATGAAGAGGGCTGGGTACTGAATTTATTAATCGTCGTCAGAGTACCACTCGAATATTCAGTATATATAGCATGGGTGGCACAAGAAATAATCATTCCATTTTGTAACTTCATCATGGCATTCAAAGTAAGTACTTTTTCTTCAATATATTATTGAGATTTATGGAAATATTACTTTTCAGTTCATTTCATTCGCTGCCCTTCTGGCGGTTGCCCGTGCTGGTGTCCCTTTGGGATACGCTGCAGCCCCTGCAGTATCCTATTCTAGTCTCTCAGCCCCTGTAACACATTATGCTGCACCAGCTGTAGCTAAAGTTGCAACCTATGCTGCTCCAGTCGCACACACCTACTCTGTTGCTCCAGCTGTTCAAACTTATGCCGCTCCTGTTGCTCACACTTATGCTGCCCCAGTAGCCCACACCTACTCAGCTTCTCCAGTTGCATACGCAGCTGGTCCAGCCATCGCCAAATACTCAACTCCAGTAGCTTATGCCACACCAGTAGCTAAAACCATCATTGCTGAACCAGAAGCACCAGCTAACTACGATTTTGGATACTCCGTAAACGATCCCCACACAGGAGACAGCAAATCCCAACAAGAATCTCGTCATGGTGATGTTGTTCATGGAAGCTACTCCCTCATTGAATCAGATGGTACCAAACGTATCGTAGAATACACTGCTGATGCTCACAATGGTTTCAATGCTGTTGTCCATAAAGAAGCTGCTGCTGTTGCTGTGAAAGCTGCAGTACCAGTCGTTGCCAAATACGCAGCACCTGTTGCTTATACAGCTGCTGTAGCTCCAACTCTCTACCATCATTGAGTAGTAAACGACTGATAAGAGATTGCGTTCTCAAATGTTATATGTTTGTATTTATTTGAAATGAATGTTTAAGAATGGAATAAAATTGTAATATATTTTCGTATAGACATGAATTATTTAATTTTGCTCCTTCTGATATGAAGAGAATGAATTCTTTTTGAAGATATGGATCAAAAACCAATGATGTTCATCAATGAATGAAAGAAAATGTAAAAAATGTTATAAACAGGATCTGAAGCATTGTGTATTTAAGATTCATTGGCTGTCTCTACAGAGTGGTCAGTAAGTTGGTAATCGCTAGCTTTTGGTAACAGACATATGCTTATTAGTTGAGATACCCTATTTTTTATCTCATAGTGATTGCAAAAATAACACACATCGAATGATTTTATTTGAAGAACTTCTTTTGACGTATATTTGAGTTTTGAAATAGCAACAACCCTCAAGGAGGAGCTCCCAACTACCAAAATTGCGGTAATGATAGGGATGAAAACACAAAAATTCTTGATTGATACTCTTGACAATTTTTCCAACGAAGATAAATTCAATCTATGGTTGTATAAAAATGATTCAAAATTATCTGGTATTTCCCGATAGGTTCCCTGCAAACAAATAAAATCGTCAAGTTTTCAGGTTGAAAAATCACGAGCGCGAAGCGCAAGTGATTTTTTAACCTGAAAAACTTGACTCCTTCATTTGTTTGCAACGAACCTATTGGGAAATACCCGATAATTTTGAAGCTCTTGTGGTATTATAAGTGAAAACTTTTATAACCTATTATTTTATCATATATTTAAATCTCAAGCCTTCTTACAATGAGATATGGTGAAACAATTCCGAAATTGAAGAATGATCTTATTATCAATAACCTGGATACACGTTTGAATTATGTGGATTTGAATTTCCTACGAGATATATTGTATTCATAAAATTGTACGTAATCCACCATTGCATTGCTGAATTTCTTCGTGTTAATAATGTGTTGATTCTATTCTATATTTCAGTAAACATAGATTTTCTTTTATACAGCTGTTTTATTTTTTAGATTATGTTATTATTTTTAATTCATCATAAAAGTAATATAATAAAATAATAATAATATAACATAAAATATAGATCACATGTTAATTCACAAATCCTATTATTTCCTCAATATAGTTGGTTTTATACGCAGGTTTTGAAATTTCTTGTCCGATGTCTTTCTGTCAGAGAACTGTTTCTTTTCCTGGACCTTAGGCATACGTGTAGCACTTTACCTATATTGTTTCAATAAATATTTTTAAGATTAAATAAAATTAACAATATGTTTTCAATAATACATTATTCATCGATGATACCATTAAAAAGAGCTCAGAAGTTTTGTTAAAGTTTTTTATGTTAATTCTCCATTGAATACTGAATTTCTTCGTTTAAGTAATGAATCTTCATGTATATGTTCTTTGTCTGAGGAAACAGAATTTTTTGAGCTGTTTCATTACTTTTGAATCAATTTATTTTTCGATCAATAACCAATGAGAATATAATATATTTCAAATAACATAATAATCTTGGAAATACAGGGTGAGTCTTTGACCACTGCATTAATTTTATCTATAATAATAATAATAATAATAAAGTTTATTGATCCTTACAGATATCACATAGATATATAGGACAAGTCGTAATGAGAAAAGAAATTCAAACAAATTTTAAATCAATTTATCAGAGAGGAACTCTCTTGGCTCATAGTAACCCTTAGAACGCAAAATGACTTAATTTCCTTTTTGAATTGCCTATCGGTACCTGATTTATATCTGTCAGGTAAGTGATTGTAGAAGGAAATTCCGGCAAACCTAGGTGAGGACTTGTACTTAGTCGTTGAGTGCTTCGGTATACATAATGTATTATGATGCCTAGTTCCATAACTATGAAAGTCTGAACAGTTGGACAATTTACATTCGCAGATTTGGCAAAGAGATTTCGGTGATATTAAAGTTTTGCAAATTTCAGCTGCAGATTATATTGATATTTCGCCCCTTTGTATTTCTCATTGGTCGTTACTGTATTACAGTTGCGCACAATGCAGATTACGTAATACTTCCCTAGATTTTATAAGATGCGAGTTTATCCATCTTGGATGTTGCCCATGAGAACTTTTGTAGATCCTAATGGGACAGGCAGTTTCAACAGACGACCTAAGAATATCCACAAAACAACGAAACCCATCCTCAACCGACAGGCCATAGCAGGCATTCTCAAAGTCAACCTCTCGGACGAGGGAAAAAGAAGTCTAAGTTGCCCGGAGAAACCGATCGAGAGAGATCTTGTCGTCAAAAGAAACATTTTCTTCCTATAGCATAGATGGAATTTCACCTGTAATATTCAAACGACAATGAAATGATCTCTTGTAGAAGGATTTTGATGCATATTTTGGCATCAATAGATTTATTCCATTTCTTGTGAGTCTCTACTACTGTACAGATTGGTTAAATTGCATGAAAAACAAATATCACTTGAACTAAAGTATCTTGTACTTCCTAGAATCATTAGTCTTTTCTGCAGATAACATCATTTGTCACCTTTTGAATTTGAAAGGAATTGAATCGATATAATCATCTTATGAAACATGAGCGAATGAATCATTTCTTAGAGGGAAAATAATGTTTATAAACAATTCAGATTTAATAGTGGATGCTGTGGAAGGTAATTTTCATTCAAACTAAACTGGACTACAGAGGGGTATTTGCCCAATGTGAAAACTTAAAATGCTTATAACTTTTTAACGCAGCTGAATATGGAAAAACGGCATGGGAAAAAAGTGTTTCTTTCGACCTCTAGAACCTATGTTTAAAATTAACGCAGTGGTCAAAGACTCACCCTGTATATTCACCCATTGGATTTTTTTCGGTAATTATCTACTAAATTAAAATTGGAAATCATATGGCAGATGGGCGTGGCATAAGTTGCAATTAAATATAAATTTGCCTTAAAGGTCTGTGAAAGCCTCAATTGTCGTCAAATAATCAGGCTGTTATTTTTCATTGGTCACATGTGATCACGTGGTAAAAATCGCTATTTTAAGATTAATATTCTGTATGATTTTATCATATATCTTGTGTTGAATTATTTTTATCCTTTATTGATATTTTTCTTAATTAACTCACTAATTGTTTCGAATTACACTCCCTTTAAAAATTTAAAGAGTTAATGCCTCCCCTCTCGAAGGGTTTCTCGTTGAACAGCTCAAATGTACGTTGAGAGATATCCCCCAAGTGATATTATTCGACGTGTTCTGTATTTTTTTTTTCTTTGGGCTTGGTTCATCTCAGGTACAACAGTTGGATCATCAGATCATTTAGATCTTTTACATTGCATCCTATTTCAATTACTCACTTCTCAAATGAATAATTACTGGCACCATAAGATCTACACCGTTACATTGGTTACCAGTTTTGTCTAACATTGTCCCTCCCCATATTCGCAGACAAACTGCAGCTCTGAATTCTTGCAACAAATATCATTCTTTCCCAATTTATTCCCAATTATTTCATATATTCCACAAAATAGAATTCCCAGATTGAAGTCACGTGAACCATTATGGCATAATACGTTCTTCAATATCAACATAAGTGATAAAGAATTATGGAAGACTGAGTGGAACTCTTACGAAATGTTGGATAAGTATCTAGTTCCTGATCCTTCTGAAAAAGTTCCTGGTTTTGATCTTCAAAGAAAAATTTGGCAGTTCTTAATCGTTTGAGAACAGGTCATGGTCGTACCAATAGCATGCTATTTAGATGGAACTCAGTTCCTAGCGCAAGTTGTGAATGTGGAGAAGCAGAAGAAACGATACCTCATCTCATCAATAGTTGTCCCATATATAAATTTCAAGATGGTTTTAAGGCTATTCATGAAGTTTCCGACTCTTTCTTGGAATGGGTTATAAATTTCAAACGAATATGATACGAATATTTGTTATTCTGTTCTTTTTTCTGCTTTTCTCTTTTTATTTCCAGATTCGATGTGAGCAACTTGAAGAAGTCTCTGTCTCCATCAATTGAAAACCACTCTTGAAGATTGAAGTCCCTAAAATATATTTCAGCTTATTTTTGTATTTTCACACTTAGACGGGAGCCAAGGTTTTTTTACTGGGGTTTTTCCCCTAGGCTTTTATGCCATACGCCGAATTGTATGACACCCCGTCACTAACCCCTGATCTATATGCTTTATTGTTTGCTAACTAAATATTGTCAGCGAAAAGTTCGAAAGAATATATATATATACTTCTCAAATATCTATATTTTGAACTGCGATTAGTATTTTCCACATGCCACAGGTAAAATTCCATATAAATCTTTTAACAATTTGAAGATTCTGATTTCTGATTATATATCCTTCGCCGAAGTCCAAAACAATTTCCAAAATCCACTTAATCTATTGAAACTGGCAATGAAAATTCTTTCTCATTTAAATCAGAAGTTAATCCCATTAAGTTTATATATTGTTTGAATAACGAATTCCAAACATTCAAACGTTATCATAAAATATCTTTAATTAGTCTCGCTATGTGATGAATAATCTTCTTGCAAAATCACCCTAATCGAATCGTTCAAGAGCATATCAAGTCCAAGAACGAACGCACAAAATTTCGGCGTTGTCTTTCTAGGTGAAAGGCTTGACTACCACGTGGGGCGGGGTTTCGTATGATTTCATTACAGCATGTACAATATGAGTATATAAAGATCGACTTAAACAGAGCTTAAACATACCTGGTATACACTTCAACCATGGCATTCAAAGTAAGTTATTTCGTATATTCATTTATACACTTAAACGAACATTTGAAGAAATTAATGTTCAATAATTAACTCTCAGGACTCGCCAGTTCAAAACGATTACATTCCGGAATTTTTGATTTCACTATATTTGTTCTCCAATACAGAAATAATAATCGACAAATACATATCAACTAATTCTTTTACTCATAATACAATATGATCAAAACGAAGAATTTAGACTCTATGAATAGATTTCATGTATATTTTAGGATATAAATTGGTTTAGCTATAGCTAATGATGACAAAATGTTACTAAGTATCCTTATTGATGTTTCAGCTCGTATCTTTCGCTGCCCTCTTGGCAGTTGCCCGTGCTGGAGTTCCCTTGGGATATGCCGCAGCCCCATCAATCTCCTATTCCAGCCTTTCATCCCCAGTGGCTCACTACGCAGCCCCAGCAGTAGCTAAAGTTGCTACCTACTCCGCCGCACCAGCTGTATCATATTCCAGCCTATCAGCCCCTGTTGGTCACTACGCCACTCCTGCTATTGCCAAGGTTGCCACCTACTCCGCTCCAGTTGCACACTACTCATACGCTCCATCAGTCCAAACCTACTCAGCTCCAGTTGCCCACACCTACGCCGCTGCTCCAGTAGCTGTTGCCAAATATGCCGCCCCAGTTGCCAAAACCATCATTGCTCAACCTGAAGCCCCAGCTCACTACGATTTTGGATACTCCGTAAACGACCCTCATACCGGTGACTCCAAATCCCAACAAGAATCTCGTCGTGGTGATGTTGTTCAGGGAAGTTACTCCCTCATCGAATCTGATGGAACCAAACGTATTGTTGAATACACCGCTGATGCCCACAATGGATTCAATGCTGTTGTACACAAAGAACCAGCTGCCGTTGCTGTTAAAACCGCTGTACCAGTTGTTGCCAAATACGCCGCTCCTGTAGCATATGCTGCTCCCGTTGCCAAATACACCACCGCTCCTGTAGCCTATGCTGCTCCCGTTGCCAAATATGCAGCACCTTTGTCTTATGCTGCACCTGTTGCCTATGCATCATCCCCAGTTATCACCAAGAGCTATGCTCCAACCCTTTCTTATGCCGCTGCCCCAGCTTACTACCATCACTAAGGGGATTTCCACATGAAATCTCTTGAGTAGTTACGATATTTGTACATATGCTGAGAATTAATTTATTTGTAGGCTAGCACTTTTATTTCACCCTAAGATGAATAAATTTTCGATACCAAATTCGTCTTTTTATTGGAATTATTATAATTAATTTTTTTCATGGAAGGATAAGTGAAATCAACCCAAATCCACATACAACAAACTGAAGAAAAACTAATAAAATGATGAAAAACACTGACTTGAAAGCTTTTTCGTGCAGTGTTATACTAATAAAATTCTCTCAATGAATGTAGAAACCTATATCTCAAATTTAAAATAACTATTCAAATAACTACTCAAATAAAGGTCAACTAATAAATTTTGCTGCAATTATGAAAATTCAATAGGATAGGGAAAGATTCCTAGAAATAAAGAATTGGTTTCTTCCTCTCATAGATATTTTCGTTAGCCCCGCACTTTTGTTTTTTCTTATCGGAAATGAGTGTAAAAAGTTGTGCTAGGTTTGTGCTGCGTTGTGCCGTAAAAATTTTTATGGAAATACCTCACGTTTTCCGGAAAATCCCGAAAATCCATTACAAGGCTAGCCCCGCACTTTCGTTTATTTTCGATCGGAATATGTGGAAAAAATTGTGCTACGCGTGTATGAAGTTGTGCCGTTAATATTTTTGAAAAATCGAGTTTTTTTTTCGAAAAAACTGGAAAATTCGAAAAAGATAGCCCCGCACTTTTTTTTTTGCCCTAAAAATCATCACATAGAGTTGTGCTACATTTGTGCTGACTTGTGCTGATAATTTTTTCAGAAAAAACTTCAAGTTGTCTTTTTAAACGGTGAAAAATCAAAATATCAGTAGATTGAATGATGAATTGTGTGAATGGCAACACTGTTGTGAAGTTAGCCCCACACTTTTTGATTTTCGATAAAATGTTTGTGGTGCTGAGTTGTGCAAGGTTTATGCTGCTTTGTGCCGTAAAAGTTTTTTTTTCAAATGGTACAATTAATAAGATATTTCACTAAGTAAGTAAAAGCAAATAATGTACATTTTCATTTTTTCTTTCCGTTTAACGGTCATTTGATAACTGAATCTCATTCAACAGTGAATGCACTGATATGTGCTTTTCGAACTTCCTCGAAAAAAACTCTGATATACCGGAAAATCGAGTTTAAAAAATTTTCAATATTCTTTTTGTGTTCTTTCTTCCGAATCGAAATCACCAAAACTTGTGCTACTTTCGTACAAACTCGTTCAAACCTAATTTTCAAAATTCACATGAAATTTTTTCTCAGAAGGTGGAAACATTGGAGAAATCAGTATATTCCTGAAAAATCTTGATAGAAGGCAACGTAGTAGCAATTCATGGAATTAGATGCTACCCCGTGGTGCGACAGTGAAAACAAAATCGTATGACTCATCTAGAATTTTATTACTTCCAGGTGGATAGCCGTAGATAGGAGAAGTTGCCAGATTGTGATTTTGAGAAGAAAATATTGATACTAAAGTTTCATTTCCTTCATAATGAAATTTCCACTGAAGTAAGAATAAAGTCTTAAATGTTTCTCAATTAGAAAATTTTTATTTTTACTGAATTGTGCTGAGGTTTTCTGAAGTTTTTCCGACTTTCCATAAAATGTAGAAAGTTAGCCAGCTCAACGACTGAAGATTGTTCCAGAATTCTAGACGTATTCTTAGTTGTGCCGTTGAAATTTTCGAGATAGTACTTTTAATTACGTTGAAAATGGAAAATTCAAAAGAAGTTAACACAACAGCCCTTTTGTTTTTGCGTGCTTGTTCTTAGTGAAACAGCGTTTTGCCCAAATGTCTGTAATTTTCGAATATTGAGCCGAAAATGGTCTCAATCGATTGGGCTCGACTTCCTGATGAAGAATCTGTTGTCAATTTGAGTATTTTTGGCTGTCCGGCCGTATACTCTTTATCTTCCGAAGGAGATCACCTATAGTTTCCATTTTTTCAGAATAGGTTGATTGTCCAAATATCTTGGACAAGTTCGTTATTTTTCCAAATCCATCGAATAGATTAGATGTCTGAATCTGAAATTTGAAACATTGAAGAGATTCAGTTATCATGTTATCAAATGACCGTTAGACGGAAAGAAAAAATGAAAATTTACATTATTCGCTTTTACTCACTTAGTGAAATATTATTAATCGTACCATTTGAAAAAAAAAATTTACGGCACAAAGCAGCACAAACCTTGCACAATTCAGCACCACAGACATTTTATCGAAAATCAAAAAGTGCGGGGCTAACTTCACAACAGTGTTGCCATTCACAAAATTCATCATTCAATCTACTGATATTTTGATTTTTCACCGTTTAAAAAGACAACTTGAAGTTTTTTCTGAAAAAATTATCAGCACAAGTCAGCACTCTATGAGATGATTTTTATGGCAAAAAAAAGAAAGTGCGGGGCTATCTTTTTTCGAATTTTCCAGTTTTTTCGGAAAAAAAACTCGATTTTTCAAAAATATTAACGGCACAAGTTCATACATGCGTAGCACAATTTTTTCCACTTATTCCGATCGAAAAAAAAACGAAAGTGCGGGGGGCTAGCCTTGTAATGGATTTTCGGAATTTTCCGGAAAACGTGAGGTATTTCCATAAAAATTTTTACGGCACAACGCAGCACAAACCTAGCACAACTTTTTACACTCATTTCCGATAAGAAAAAACAAAAGTGCGGGGCTAACTTTTTTTTGATTTTCCATTTTCTGGGAAATTAAGAGATCCATCTCAAAAATTCGAACGGCACAACTCAGTTTACGTCTAGCACAATTCATTTCAGTGGTTAAAACTCAAATTTTCAAAAAGTGCGGGGCTGGCCCATTTTATGCATTTAGTGAAATATCTCGAAATCTACTTGAAATAACGAGAAAATTCAAACAGCACAAAGCAGCACAAACCTAGCACAATTTAGCACATTAAAAAATATTTCGAAAATCAAAAAGTGCGGGGCCAACTTCACACACATCAAATCTCACGATCTACTGTGGCCTCATGATATTCCTCGATGATTTCCTAAGATCTAATGATTTTGCAAAATTATTTTCTTAGACCTCATAATTTTGCAAAATTAATTTCTTAGACCTCATAATTTTGCAAAATTATATTCATGAGCCTGATAATTTTGCAAAATTATTTCCTTAGACCTTATAATGTTGCAAAACCAATTTCTAACATCTCATAATTTTGCAAAATTATTAGCCAAAATCTCATGATTTCGCAAGAGACTTTCCTTTGATAACATTTTCCAAGATTATTTTCCTAGCTATTATAATTTTGCAAGATAATATTCTTCGACTTCAGGATTTTGCAAGTTCCATTGCTTGGACGTCACGATGTTGCAAAGTAATTTCCTTAGAGCTCAAGATTCTGTGAAATTATTTTCTTGGATATCATAATTTTACAATATAATTAAAAAATAATCTTCAATCCTAATGATTCTCTGACAGAATTTCTTTAAAAATCGTGAATTTGCAAGATAATTTTTTCAGATATCATGATTTTGCAAGATGATTTCCTTTAAATGCCATATTTTTGCAAGTTGAGTTCCTAAGTCCTCAGGATTTTACAAAATGATTTCCATAAATCGTATGGGTTTGCGAGAAAATTTCTGGAAATTTCATGATATCTAGATTTTTTGTGAGCTCTTCTTTCTATTAAAACAACGTTTTGCCTAATATAGGGTTAAAATTGGTCTCAAACGGGTACAGTCTACTACGCGACAAAGAATTCGTGGTCAAGGCAATTAATCTATTTTGAAAATGAAAACTCGAGGTCATGAGTCGACGAGATGTTGAGTGTGTATGACATGGAACTCATATCAAAGCTTTTCGGTATTTTTTGTGACTTTCAACATCCGCTAGAATTGTGCGCCCTTCAAACTGTAACATCCTGTAAGGTGGTAACAAGAAATGTGTATCATGTCTTCAAAGATTTAATGATCTGATGGAAAAGCCACATCCGCTCCATTTAAATTTTTGCATGTGGAAGGTTGAGAGTAATTTTCAACTGGTTGGTCACACCCAGGACCGACCAATTCTCATATCCAAGGTTGGCATTTAAATGGTAGTAATGCTGTGTGTAATCCATTTCTCGCGCGTTGTTTCATAATTTATTCTGTATTCAATTAAATCCTGAAATGATGGTTATTAGCATAAGAATAATATTGTTTGGTCACTTATACGGCGCCTACATCCTATAAATATATTTAGATTTGGATATTATTTTGATAAATGGACCTTTGAAATGTTTATGGAACATATTCGAAATCTTGTTGCGATTTATAGGTCGATAATAATTCTTTTGTTGAACTTCTCCCACGGGAATTGTCATTCTGAACGTGATTTTCACTGACTATGTGTGGTTTAAGTTTTTTCGCTCAATATTCTGTTCTTATTCAATTTTTCGTATGGGATGAGTTTTAAGATTTGTTTATGGTAAATAATCATAAGAGATCTGTCTTGAGGCAGAAGATAAATACGTCTAAAAAATTCAGGAAGAACTGAGTTCAGGTCTGTAGTATAGGCGTTCTTATTGAACCAATTTCGAGTAATTTTTCAAACTTAGAAAAATCACATCTCCGAAATATTTGTTTATCAGCGACGTGTTAACTGTTCAAGTGAACGAGTAGTTTTGGTAAGAGACATGAATCATTTCCAAATAAGTAGCAATAACTATGATGAAACTGCAAATTAAAAAAAAATATTTTGTATAGAGTAATTCGAAAAAAGTATTTTTTAACTTCGAAACAAGTAGGTCTGTTTGAACGAAGGGAGCTTCGAGAATATTCAAGCCACGTATAGAAAATAGTGAAAAATATAATAATCTCAGTTTAGATTCTCAATAGTTGAGAATAAAAGTCAAATTGGCAACGTGAACTTGAATCACAGTTTATAGTGAGTGATAAAATGTGTATCTTACAAAACCCTACAGAAAATTTCCTCAAAACCCTATATGAAGGGTCTTTGTTATTTAATTGAGGCCACACCTTCACATGACAGCATTGACAGTTAGTTTCTTGACATATTCGTAGTAGATGCTTCGGTAATTGTTACAATGAATTTAATTCCGCTCGAAAATCGCATTAAAATAATTGTAACCTACTATGAAACTGGAGCTTCTGTTAAAATTACATCCGTCAAATTCGAGATATTTTCGGACAACATAATCGACCTTCTGAGACCGCTATTAAGAATTTGGTCGCTAAATTTGAGTCGACGAGTTGATGATAAAATATAACTAGTAACTGTTATAATGATGCTGAGATTTACCATTGGTGCCAACTCAATCCTCATCCGAATCTGAATGATTGCGTTCGAATATGTCGTAATCAATATTTCCTTCTCAAGAAATGATTGCCATTAAAAACGACAGAATCAGAAAAACCTAGAAATTCACATGAGTCACCGTTAACCTACAAATCCTCCCATTGTTCCTCCCATTCGAATTTTTTTGAATTTTTATCTGAGACAGTTACTGCAACGTCAGGTGTGTACGCATAATATAATGAGGAATTCAAATTATAATAAATAATTGGGTTATTGCCCCCTCATTATTGGCAACTGATCTGAACCAGCTCATCTTGAAAACATTATGTAATGAGGTATGAGAAATGCCTTGTTAGGATAATTTGACTTGATTTATAGTTTTATTATATGTGCATATATCTGAATCATTAAGTAATTTATTGTATTGAGGCTGTTCTTAAATTATCAATAGGAAAGAAATAGCGATAATCTGACCAGTATGGAGTGAGCTCGAACGTCTACATTCGATGTAGGAAGAGATGAAATGTGTTAATGCATAAGTGCGGCCGACTTCAAGAGGTGGTTCTGCATAAAAAAAATAATAATATTTTGCTGAATAATCCGTCTTTCACCAAGAACTTTGTTAATTGTGGCCACGCCTACCACATGACAGCATTTACAGTTGGTTTTGTGACATATTCGGAGAAGACGCTTTGGCAATAGTCACAATGAATTCAGTTTCACTCGAAAATAGCATTAAAATAATTAAAACCAACTATGAAAATTGTGGCTCTGTTAAAATTACATTTCGTAAAATTCGTATTATTTTCGGACAACATAATCGACCTTCTGAGACCGCTATTAAGAATTTGGTCGCTGAATTTGAGTCGACGGGCTCGTTACAAAATGTGCCAACAGCAACGCGTATTGGACCGAGCCGTTCAACTGAAAACATCGCAGCCTTGAGCCACAGTGTTGAAGAATATCCAAATTTGTCAATTTCTAGACGTTCTCAACAACTGAGGTTTTCCCAATTCCCCAGATGGCGAATTTTGCATAAGACCCATGATTTTGCAAAATTATTTTCTTAGACCTCATAATTTTGCAAAATTATTTTCCTAGGCCTCATAATTTTGCAAAATTATTTCCTAAGACCTCATAATGTTGCAAAACTAATTTTTTACACTTCATAAATTTGCAAAATTATTATTCAAAATTTCATGATTTCGCAAGAGAAATTTCCTTAAACATCAGGATCAGTTACATTGCTTGGACGTCACGATGTTGCTAAATGATTTCCTTAGAGAAATTATTTTCTTGGATATCATAATTTTACAACATAATTAAAAAATAATCTTCAATCCTAATGCTTTTGCAAGAGAATTTCCTTAAATATCATGAATTTGCAAGATAATTTTCTAAGATATCATGATTTTGCAAAATGATTTCCTTTAAATACCATATTTTGGCAAGTTGAGTTCCTAAGTCCTCAGGATTTTACAATATTATTTCCATAAATCGTATGGGTTTCAGTTCCACTCGAAAATCGCATTAAAATAATTAAAACCAACTATGAGAATTGTGGCTCTGTTAAAATTACATTTCGTAAAATGCGTATTACTTTCGGACAACAGAATCGACCTTCTGAGACCGCTATTAAGAATTTGGTAGCTACATTTGAGTCGATAGGCTCGGTACAAACCAACACCAACGCATGTTCGACCGGGTCGGTCAACTGAAAACATAGCAGCCGTGAGCCATAGTGTTGGAGAATATCCAAATTTGTCAATTTCTCGACGTTTTCAACAACTGGGGTTAACCCAAACCACCACATGGCGAATTTCGCATAAGGATTTGGCTTTGAGGCCTTACAAGATTCAACTAGTGCAGGAATTGAAGCTGACCGACCTTTTACATCGCCCTAGATTCACTGAATTCATTCTGGAACAAACCACTGATTTTTCTGAAAAAATCGTTTTTTGAGACGAAGCTCCTTTTCACTTGTCGGAGAACGTCAACAAGCAAATTTTCCGCATTTGGGTTTCTGAAAATCCTAAAGAAAGTAAGAGTAATGAACAAGGTTCTTGTTGAAATACCCTTTACTTTTGGTTCACGAAAGAACACAATCAGTTTTAAGGTAAAACTAAGCTTCGTACATGAGGCAATCTTTTTCGTACATTTCTTGTAAGGATAAATGGTACACATCCATTCATGGAAGTTCATCATTGACATACCTATCGCGTTGTAATTGAGAAGACACTTCCTGATTACACAATGTTACTATATCTTCTCATAATAGAAAAATTTGGAATATGATGCAGAAGTATAGATATTTCGCTTTTATATCCTCCTCAACGTCACCGTTAAAAGAGGTGTGGTCCATCTGACGCAGTTCGCGAATTGAGTTTCGTCAAGGTTCATATTTTAATTCCTGCTCATACAATTGTTCCGGTTTGAATGGGAGTTCAGTGACTTTACCGAATGTAACTACTGTTTCATTCATGGTTGACCACTGTCATACCAAATCATGAACAGGATATTCGAATAAAATTTTATTTCCCTTGTGGGAATCGTTTTTCTTTAGCAGTTCCATCAATATCTAAACATTGAATAACTTTATGAGCTATTTCTAAATCCATTATCGATACGATCAATTCCGACGTTCTATCTGATATATTTTGCCTGTTTAAATTGCTATGGACGAAGTAAAGGGTCTTCCATCAAGGACTTTGTTTTTTAAAACAAAATAAAATAAAGAATGTTGATGACGATGGTTCAAATTTTAATTGTATTAAAAAAAAATTCGGCCATCACATCACAGCTTTTTAGTTTTAAGGCTGCAATCGACTCGATTGGCACCGTATAGACTTCAGATAGTCCCACAAAAAATAATCCAGCAGTGTTAAATCACGCCATCTAGCAGGCCATTTAACAGTTGAATTTCGTCAAATTATGCGATCAGCAAATTTGGTTTGTAATCAATTGATCGTCTCATTGGCTGTGTGATAAGTGGCACAGTTGTTTTATTGAAACCACATGTCAGTGATATCTATGTCATCAATGATAGCCTGATCCATTGACCGTTACCGCATTTCCAGTCTCATTTTCGAAAAAAATGGCCCAATCACACCTCCAGACCATATAGCGTACCATAGAGTGACACACATTGAGCATGCAAAGGCTTCTCAGTAATCAATCTAGGATTTTCAGAAGCCTTATGCGTCAATTTCGCTCGTTGACATACCCTGACGATTGAAAATGGCCATCGTCTGAAAATATGATTTTTTCATAAAAATCAGTGGTCAGTTGGCAATTCCTGCACTTGTAAGCCTTCAAAGCCAAATCTTTATGCAAAATTCGCCATGTGGTGGTTTGGGATATCCCCAGTTGTTGACAACGTCGAGAAATTGACAAATTTGGATCTTCTTTAACACTGCGGCTTACAGCTGCGATGTTTTCACTTGAACACGCGTTTGTGTTGGCACATTTTGTAACGAGCCCCTCGACTCAAATTTATCGACTAAATTCTTGATATCGGTCTCAGAAAGTCGATTATGTTGTCCGAAAATATCACGAATTTTATGGAATTTATACTGAACTACCATTTTCACAGTGGGTTTAAATTATGTTAATGCAATTTTCAAGCGAAATTAAAATCATTTTAACAATTGCCAGAGCATCTACTACGAATATGTCAAAAAACTAACTGTCAATGCTGTCATGTGGTAGGTGTGGCTTCAATTAAGAAACAAAGTTCAGTTCGAAGTTCCAGAAAGAAATGTTGAAATATCAGTTAATTTTCAGAAGACTTTTATTTCTGTTCTAGCGCCCCTGGGAACAATTCACAAATGTTTGTGAAATCCTTCACTTTTCAAAAAACAATTTGAAATAATAGTATACAAAACAATTTGATTCATAGAAAGAAGAACGTTAAGCTCAATTTAGGTGCACCTGATACATAAATCCAAATTATTTAATCCAGACAATTTCTGGCAACGTATAAACCATTTTGTGTTCAATAGATTTATTTATGATGAAAGAACAAACATACTTTCGTTCCGGACTCTGGTAGAGTGTGCTTCTTAAACAACCGTCACATTGAATGTTAAGGAATTCATAAACCTATATTTCAAATCAAAAATACAGTTTTCCTTAAGATTTATTGAAAAAACAAATTCATTTATTCTAAAATAAGTTTTACTTTTCCTTAGAAATTGATCTTTTTTTCAATGAGCTCTTTTGTTTTGAACTACCTGATTTATTCAAGTCCAAATAATGAAAACACCGCTTTCTGGCCACTAGTTCATGACAAGAAATTTTTATCTAGTTTCATAAATCTGTCGATCTCGACATAATTAAAATTGAAAAAAAATTCGAACATTTTTGATTCTTTCAAAAAACTGATTCATCTATAAGAAGATAGAAAATGTCTATCGAATCGTTGGTAGAAAAAAAACAATAAGATATGGTGGATATAGCATGAGACCGACATTTTATTTATCAACAGATTTTTTTATCATTGATTTTTGCTCAATATTCGAAAATCACAGATATTACGCTTTCTTTATTACACGTTATGTCCCAACAAAAGAAATTTTTAGTTTGACCTTTCCTGGTGAAGCTACGGAACATTTGTTAAAATATTTCAACAAGAAGCTCATAAACCTGAGTAATTCTTTGGTTTTGTTCTCCACAATCTTTCTTGTTTATTATCTAGAATCGCGATGAGATCTATGGATGGCGTCTAAACTTCAGTGCAATGAGGATACAGATTGAAATCTAGTATTTACTCATTTACGTTGAATAATATATTCTGGACTGATCAATTTTTGATATACCGGAATTGATCTCAAACTTGATACGATAATTGATAGAGGACCTTGAAAGACATTGAACTATTAATGTTGTCTGGAGGACCACACCTTCTTCGCCAATTAAAATTGGTATAAATACTCCCGCGTTAAGATATTTCGACATCAGTTACCGATCTCTCACAGTGAATTCAACAAAATGGCATTCAAAGTAAGTAACTCCCCTCGAATATCATTATACATTCACGATTCAAACAAAACCACAATTTTTCCAAATGTGAAAATGAATCAATTCTCAATATTTTTTTTCAATTTTCAGTTCATTGCCTTCGCCGCTCTCTTGGCCGTAGCTCATGGAAGCGCCATCCATGGTGCTGGTATCGTCGCAGAGACCTATGCCGCTCCCATTGCTTTGACCAAGACTGTTATCGCTCAACCTGAATCCCCAGCTCATTATGACTTCGGATACTCTGTGAGCGATCCTTACACCGGCGATCACAAATCCCAGGTAGAAACCCGTCGTGGTGATGCTGTCCAAGGTAGCTACTCTCTGGTAGATTCCGATGGAACCAAACGTACTGTAGACTATGCTGCTGATGCCGTCAATGGATTCAACGCTGTCGTACGCAAAGAACCTCTTGCCCATGTTGCTGCCGTTCAAACTGTTGCTGCTGCTCCAGTTGTAGCCGAAGCCCCAGCTGTTATTGCTGCCAGAACCATCGCTGCTCCAGCTGTTGTTGCTCATCATTCATCATCTGTTGTTGCTCATCATGCTCCCGCTGTTGTTGCCCATCATGCACCAGCTGTTGTTGCCACCAGAACCATTGCTGCCCCAGCTGCAGTATCTAGCTCTTTCGAGTCTAAAACCATCCATCACAGTGCTCCAGTCGTCGCCCATGCCTATGCTGCCCCAGCTGTAGTTGCTCACCATGCTCCAGCTGTTGTTGCCCACCACGCTCCAGCTGTTGTTGCCCACCATGCTCCAGCTGTTGTTGCTGCTAGGACTATTGCTGCCCCAGCTGCTGTATCGAGCTCTTTCGAATCCAAAACTGTAACTCACAACGCTCCAGTTGTAGCTCAGACCTATGCCGCCCCCGCTGTTGTAGCCCACGCCTACTCTGCTCCTGCTGTAGTTGCCCACCACGTTCCATCTGTTGTAGCTCACCATGTTCCATCTGTTGTTGCAGCTAGAACTGTAGCTGTACCACACTCAGTCTCTTCCTCTGTATCATCTTCTTACGAATCAAAAACTGTAACACACAATGCCCCAGTAGTAGCTGAGACCTACGCTGCACCAGCTGTATACGCTCATTCCTATGCTGCTCCATCAGTTGTAGCTAATGTTTGGTAAATGAATAGTTGATTTGGCCGTTTTTATTCGAAAGTCTGTGACTGTAAATATTTTCATTAAGTTTTAATAAAATGATAATGACAAATAATTTTGTGTTTCTATTCATTTCAACTTCTTCGACCATGTACTTATCATTTATTCTAAGAGACATGTAATGCTATCGATGTATTTTCATAAAATCATTAGTTATAAATAACTAATAGAAATATTCCTATTGGTTTTCAACTCGGGTTAAATTCGATTTCAAGGATTAACGGTTTGAAGAATTAATTCTTGGCTGAGCTCGTTATCTTGCAAATAGACCTTGTAATGGATTTTTTTTTAAATTACACATTGTTAAAATTTGTCAAAACATGACATGGCACCTGCCGGATTTTATAAAGAGGTAGAACTTAAATAATAAAGATTCGAAGTTTTGATCGTTTGTTCCTTGTAACAATCGAATCTCGAGCTGCCATCCATATACTCTCTATCATCCAAAGGAAATGAGTTAGAATTTTTATATTCTCAGAAAAGGTTTGTAAACTAACTCGACTGAGTTCGTTATTGGTCTAAACCTGTCGAATGGTTCAGATATTAGGAGCATCTAAAATATTCCTTTCTTGATTAATCCTAGAATATAATAATAATTGTGTTTTTTTTTATGAAACGAATAAAAAATACATAAAGGTTGGAGTCTGATATAAGCCACTCCCCAGAACCCCAGACAAAAATAAAAAAGATATTAACAATGTTTATATCAAAAAAGATAATGATAAAAATGAAGCAAATTTTTACAAATTATGCACCGAAACTGAAGATAAAAATGAGCACTAAATCTAACTACTTTTTACATGTCACCAATATATAACAAGAAAAGAAAAGGGCCAAGGATGGAACCTTGAGGCACACCTGAAGTTATCGGCAGTAATGCCTTAACAAATTTCTCAATAATACTTATTGATATCTATCTACCAATAATATAAGACCTGAAAAATCTCAAGGAAGATTCATCAAAACCAAAGTAGCTCAACTTGGCGCAAAGCAACTCAGTCTAGAGTACCGAACGTTTTTGCGAGAATCGAAGCATATCCATTTATAACATCGAAAAGGTTCAAATGAGAATGAAATGAATTGGTTCGTGGAAATCATCAAGATAAAATCTTATCAATATTTTCGATTAATTTATTCAAACAACGGTATGTCAGTGTACAATTAGTGTGACACCAGTTTTATTATTATGGCTCGTTTAAAAGAAAGAGAAATTTTAATGAAGGTAGGTTACGGCTATCGCATTCGAAGTCATGAAGAAGCATGTGCTTTATTTAACGCAACGCATTTGGAAATACCTCCAATTGCTAGAAGCACAGAAAGCAGAATTGTTGCAAAGTGCAACGGAAAGCGTGAGGGATGCTCCAAAATCTGGACGACCAGGAATAAGCGACTATGTGAAGTTAGATATTTTGCTGTCAGTAGAAGACAACCCTCACGCTACAACAACAAAAATTGCTTTACAAGAAAATGTTAGTCATTTGTAGTAAAGATGTTAAATAAAGAAAAACTACACCCATAGAAAGTTCAACTTGTTCACGAACTCTCAGAAGATGATCCGGACAGACGTTTGGAATTTTGTAAAATTTCATGCGGCATTGTGACGAAAATCTAAATTTTCTTAATGGTGTAGTATTTTCCGATGAGGCAAAGTTTTATCTAAGTGGTTCTGTAAATCGACGCAATTGTCGCTACAGAGCTCGGGAATATCCCCACTGGATGCAGACAAAACACACCCAGCGCCCCCAAAAAATTAGTGTTTGGGTAGGAATCGTCAGGGGAAGATTTATTGGTCCTTATTACTTTCGCGGAAATTTAACAGCTGAACGATATTTGGAACATCTTCGTATGGCAGTGCTTCCAGACTTACTTGCTGCATTGTAGGATCCAAATAATGGGGAGAACTTGGATCCCAGTATTTGGTTCCAACAAGATGGCGCACCACGACATTATGGTCTTACTGTTCGAAGGTTTCTGGATAACCAGTTTGAAGGACGGTGGATTGGAAGACGTGGACCAATGGAGTGGCCACCTAGGTCACCTGATCTTACCCCCCTTGATTTTTTTCTGTGGGGACATTCGAAAAGTCGGGTCTACATCAACCGGCTAGACAATTTAGAAGACTTAATGGAACGAATTAGACACGAAATTACTCTTATAACTCCCCAGATGATCGGAAACTCTGCAAATGCGGTCTACCATCGTCTTGGCCTATTTCAGTTAGCTGTGGCGGATTTACAAATTTGCCGCTTGTAGGACATTCAATTTTTGCCGCCCCTACTGACTTTTGAAATTCAATACGTAGTTTAATCCCGTTATTAGTATGATTGTGAACTTAATGATACTTCTGTCAGTTACTAGATTATTTTTGCAACCCGCTATGTACTGAAGAGTTTAATGTTGACCTAACAAGTTTATTTGACAGGCAAAACAAAAAACCTCCGACTTCAAAGCGTAAAACCTCTGTAACTTTTAAACGGATCAATCGATTTTCATCAAACAGGTTTAAGAACACTCGCCCGTAAAATACCTGTAATACAAAAAAAACTAAACTGAAATCGGTTCATTCGTTCGGGTGATATGATGCCACAGACAGACAGACACGTCAAACTTATAACACCCCTCTTTTTGCGTCGGGGGTTAAAAATAGCAGCATGTACTAATCATAAGGTGGGGAAAGGCATGACTTAAAAATACCTACACTATATGTACACAGACAAAATAATGAGTGGTCCGAAAATATTGTTTTTGTTACATATTTTTTATTGCACTTAACAGTTTTAAAACAATACAAACAATTTCTATTAAAATATAACATGTTAACAATCAGTTAATGGTGACAGACAATGAGATCAAATAAGTTTTACATTATTTTCTTGCGAGATTTTGAATTTCCAAAATCATCAATTATATCGTCGTATGAAATCTTTTTCATAAGTTCTAACTCTATACACAAAAGAGATAAAGCATTAAGCTTTTCTTGACTTAAAGTAGATCGTAGATAATTTTTAACCCGTTTTAAGCAAGAAAAGCTTCTCTCACCTGAACAATTTGTTACCGCTGTGCCAAGCGAAGTGCTATTTTCAAGTTTGGATAAATATGCTCAAAATTCTGTTTTCGCAGAAACAAAGATAGACTTCACTTTTAATGCAAAGTTAGATCAAAAACGGTCTAGTAGTTATGGTATGATCTAGCAACAATCCAAACAAATGAACATCCAAACTCATTTCTACATTCATAAAATATTAGTAAGATCATAATGATTTGAACCATCCAAGAATAGTGAAAAGTTCGCCCTCAAAATTCAATATTTGACCCGACCATCAACACAGTCTGCCTTCACGCGTCTGCCGCGTTCCGGTTGCTCACTCGGGTATCTGCCCCCGCTCCACACCTCACCAGTGCTATTGCCGCCCCACAACCGCGGAATTTGAAAAAATAAATATGTGGTCCTCCACCAATTACTTTAAAGAATATCCATGAAAATTTTTAAAGAAATTGGACCACGGAATCATGTAGTTCCATACAAACGTTGACCCCCTTTTTGACCCCCTTAAGGGTACAATTTTGATAAATATTTTATGCTAAATATTAAACCGGACTTCAGACTACACAATTCAAGGAGATTCATGTAAAAGTGCCCAGTAGTTTTTGCGTGATGTTCATTCAAACAAACAGACAGACAGACAAACAAGAAATTAAAAAAATCTAATTCTACTTAGTTACTCATCTTAAGCCATCATAGCGAATTTTTTTAATGTACAGACTATTTTAGGTTTACGATTTTATTATAGTATAGATTGTGTACACGTATGATTATAAGAATATCTTTAAAAAAATGGCTAAATTTGCCGCCCTAGGCACTGGCCTACTTAGCCTATTGGTAAATCCGCCACTGTCAGTTAGTAAACGGGGACACAGTTTGAACAATTCCTATAAGAAATAGTTTTGGTTTAATGGACTGTTTAGTTAATTGAAAAGTTATTATGAATGATGTTTTTTTCTTATGTTAGCTCTACTGCAACGATTTTTCCTTAGTGTAAAAAAACAAGCTAAGCACATAATGTAATAAAAATCTTAGCTTCCCATGAAAAAAATATGTTGATGAGGTCATAACTTTGACAAATTTGACTTGTTATTTTTGTAACTTATGTCAAGAGATGCGGAATATAAAACACCGTTTGACGTGTTTTTGCATTTTTTTCAAAAGTGATCGTTGTACGTTTTATGAAGATTTGTGCATTACTTTATCATAACCCTGTATATCCAATATGTACAAGAATAGTAGTAAATAATTGAAGGTCCGCATAATCTTTGTAGAATTTACAAAATTTTGACCCATAATGCACCTACTGACCAAACTCAACATCCCATTTCGAATATAATATCTTCTTCAATAGGTATCACTCCAATTTATGAACAGAGAAATAATTTAATCTATTCTTGTCGCATACAAAAAGTGAACCACTCACGATTAGTCGAATTTATTCCACTACACGGAATAAGATACGAGAAATTTGATGCATTTGCTCTTTGTAAAATACCGGAATTGTTTTTCAAGGTGGGTTTAAAATCGGCGTAGGACCTTGGAAGACCTTGATCGCTCTAATTGGCAACCAGGACCACGCCTTGTTCCTTAAACATTTCGATGGGGTATATAAGCCGAGATACCCAAGCAAAAATCATCACAGATCAACTTCGTCAGTGAAAACTATCGAAATGGCATTCAAAGTAAGTGAAGAACAATTATATTCATTTGAAAAAATTGAATTTGATTTTTTCTGAATTTACCCTCAGAAAAAATTCTCAAAATAATATTTTTCATTTAGGTAGTCGCCTTCGCTGCCCTCCTGGCCGTAGCTCGTGGAAGCGCCATCCATGGTGCAGGCATTATCGCCCAAACCTACGCTGCTCCCCTTGCTTTGGCCCCAGTAGCCAAAACAGTCATTGCCCAGCCTGAATCACCAGCCCACTATGACTTTGGATACTCTGTGAGCGACCCCTACACCGGTGACCACAAATCTCAAGTAGAATCTCGCCGTGGTGATGCTGTCCAAGGTAGCTACTCTCTCGTAGATTCCGATGGAACCAAACGTACCGTAGACTATGCTGCCGATGCCATCAATGGATTCAACGCTGTTGTACGCAAAGAACCTCTTGCCCATGTTGCTGCCGTTCAAACTGTTGCTGCTGCTCCAGTTGTAGCCGAAGCCCCAGCTGTTATTGCTGCCAGAACCATCGCCGCACCAGCTGTTGTTGCCGCCAGAACCATCGCTGCTCCAGCTGTTGTTGCCACTAGAACCATTGCTGCGCCAGCTGCTGTATCCAGCTCTTTCCAATCCAAAACCATCACCCACAATGCTCCTGTCGTAGCTCACACCTATTCTGCTCCAGCTGTAGTAGCTGCCCCAGCCGTTGTTGCAGCTAGGACTTACGCTGCTCCAGCTGTTGTTGCTCACCACGCTCCTGCTCTTGTTGCTGCTAGGACTTATGCTGCCCCAGCTGCCGTATCTTCTTCATACGCATCCAAAACTGTCACACACAGTGCTCCAGTTGTAGCTCAGACCTATGCTGCACCAGCTGTTGTTGCTCAAACCTATGCCGCTCCATCTGTTTATGCTGCTCCAGCTGTTGTCGCCAGATCTTACTCTTCTCCCATCTACACCCACGGTGCTGTTGTCTCAAGATACGCCGCCCCAGCTGCCTACTGGTGAATGAAGATGCAATATTCTATTTGAGTGAACGAATGCCTTGAGTGTAAATATTGTTTTTGAGTTGTAATTAAAAACAAAAAATCATTATAAATTATTTTATTTTGTCCTCTTTCATGACCTTTTGTTTAAAGAGTTTTTAATCTAGATTGAATAATACTTACCTACAATTTTTATTTCAAATGAGAAGAGCCATGGAATTTCTGATTTTTGTGGAAATATAATAAGCACCTTCTGGTGGGAAAGTTAGGGCTTCATAAGTTTGAAGGTTGCGAATTTGATGAACCCTGTGGTCTAAAAACAATTTCTAATGACCCCTAATAAACCACAGATGAAGTGACTAAACCGAGTTCTGACGAGAAAGATACACTGCTACTGCGAAAAGGAAAAATTGGTTCATCATCCACATATATTTTGAGTTATAGTCTAGACACTCCAGCAACGGTTTTTGAGAAAACAAAAAAATTGGTGGAAATCCTTTAAGTGATTTTAGGATTACCCAAAAGAAAGTAATTGCATTAGTTTGGCATTATTTCAATTTGCAATGAAAAGAAATCCTTTATCACTCTGACTCTAATTTTTTTTAAAAGAGAAGACTCATCAGTACTTATATTATATCTTTGAGACGGATGCACTTTTGGGGATATTAAAAAAATCGGAAATGTATATCGTAAATGATTGTCAACCAACTATGAGCTGATTAAAAACTTCCCAGATATTGTTTCTTGAAAACATCATAACAAAAAATCATTACTGTTTTATCGATTGCTATCATCTGTCAAAAAACAACTCAAATATCATGTTTCTTCCCACATTTTGTTTCGCCCAATAAATTTTGCTACCTAGGTATGCATTAAACAGATGGTAACATACTTAAATAAAATTCATATATTCATTAGCAACAAAAAAAAAACGTTGCCCGATATTCAACTACATATTATATCATTTGAATAACCAGAAGTGTTTCTGTATCAACAAATCACATATATAATATGTTGTTAAGTTCAAGGTTATCATACAAATTAGTTGCTGGTCGAAATTTCCTGCGCTTTCAAGGTGATTGATACCTTAAAAGCAGTTGAAAGTTGTTCACTTTTTCAATTTCAGTCTTGTTTTTTTTTACTTAGGAGATGTAGAAAACAGACAATTCGAAATCAGAAGGGACTGAAATTGTTATTCCCTTTCAGAAAGCATGAATTGGTACGTAGCTTACTGCGTTTATCTAATTGGGCTAAATCTGTCAAATAATTTCGCAGTTAGATGCATCTCAAATTTTAATAACTGCTGATCAATTTACCTGATCCGTTCCAGACAAAATTAGATTGAAAGATTGAAAAAGAGTTTGCAAAATTTCATGAGACTCATCAGTATACAAATTTCTAAGGAAGTTCACAGTTATTTAAAAACTCGAAATCTTTCAAACAAATCGTCTGATGTCAGTCAAATTTGTGTTTATTTCGAGGTGACTAAAACTCAAATGATGATTTGACGATTTCAAACATAGTCGAATGGACACCTATGATGCTAAACGCCCTGGTCAGCCAAATGAGGCAGTTATTCCAGAAAACATTGAGAAAATCTTAAAAATCATGATGGACAATCTCAAAGTGAAGTTGGAAGAGATAGTTGACACACAGGTGGTGTTCACACCATCATATACGAATATTTGGGGAAGCCAGTTTTGTTCTCACCAATGCAAAAACAATAATGATCTGCTGATTTAGAGAGCTACTACGAGATGTTCACTTAAAAAAAGGATGAGTTTTTGAGATAAAAGATGAAGCATGGAGAAAAGGTATTCAATTCATTCTAAACTTTATTTTACATAATGTACAGAGATATCATCGAATTCTTAATTACATCAGTAGTGATAAATGTTGTTGTATCTGTTGGCCAATGGATTGTATGCAAGATTGTTGTATCCTGCGTATGGTTGAACGTATCCAGCGTACGGCTGATCGTATCTAGCCAATGGCTGAACGTATCTAGCATAGGGGTTAGCGTAACCTGCGTAGTATTGGTTGTATGGCTGGTAGCTTCTCAAAGCAGGAACTGGAGAGTATTGGGCTACCAAAGGAGTTTGAGCTACCAAAGGAGATTGGGCTACCAAAGGAGCAGCAGCAACACGTGCAATAGCAGGAACTGGTTTCACCACTTTGGCTACCACTGGTGTATGTGCAACCAAAGGAGCACCAGCAGGTTCTTTGTGTACAACAGCTTGGAAACCATTGACATCATCAGCAGTGTATTCTACGATACGCCTTGAACCATCGGCTTCGATCAGAGAATAGCTACCACGTACGGCATCCCCTTCACGACTTTCCTCTTGGTGCTTATCATCTCCAGTGGTTGGGTCGCTTACTTGGTACTCGAACTTGTAATGAGCTGGCGCTTCTGGTTCACCAACAATTTGGCCATTTGGCAACACTGCTGCACCTGAAGCGATGGCCACAAAGGCAAAGAAGGCGATGAGCTGTAAATAAGGTAATCTGAATTAAACAATTCGAAGAGGAGAAGGGATCTTGCGTCAAATAGCACAACCAGTACGTGGTGCCATAGTTAGATATCTTATTTGATAAAAATTCTTGCACTATGCCAAAAATTCGACGGAGCATTGAGGGGATACTTATTGAAAAATGATTTGAGCCGGGGACTCACATATTTGCGCGCTTTTTCTTGTTAATTGAACTAGTAAAACAAAGTGCAATCATTTCGTCCAAATAATTGTAATATTCGAATATCGAGACAAAAATTATCTCAATCGATTTCCTGAAGAGTTCGTTGTCAAACTGAAGTATGTCGGGCACTCCTTTGCGAAGAAGATGAGCTAGGTTTTTGATAATTTCGGAATAGATTAATTCTCTGAATATGCCGGCAGAGTTTACGATCAGTTTTGTAGCTTGAAAGATGTTTGAATAACTTTGAAACGAATAAGTTTGCGAAATCTGCATAATTCAACATTTTGATATTTGTTTCATCAAATATAATCATTTAAAAATATGATGGGGTCTAAAATGCTTCCTTGTGGCACTCCTAGTTCTGTGAATTCTGTTTGCGATATTATGTGGTTCTCATTCTGAGAGATAATTACTCTTTGTCTACGGTTGGTTAGGTACGATTTAAACCTCTTCACTTCTTTTTCCTTTATTCCATATGCTTGTAATTTTTGTAGGATGAGATCATGGGACAGGGTATCCAACATCAAACCAACCGTCACATTTAAATCTCCCAGAGCGTCCAAGATTCCTGAGATAAACCCAAAGATTGCTGTCTGTGTGGACTTCCCTTTGACATATCCATGTTGTGAACGTGATAAAAATTTTTCTTGTACTAGGTATGATAGGTGAGTTAAAAACTTGATATCCCATAATATTCATCAGAATTCCTCAATGTTTTGTATGTATATCGAGGTTATTCATGTCTTCCATATTTTGAAGTTTATTCATTTATTTATTGAATGAAATAAATGGGTGATTCGTATTTTTACAATATAACAGAAAGTGATACGAATAACAATAATAAATGATTAAAAAATCAACACAAGTAGATTGAAAGAAGTTAAGCGAAGCGTTCTATCAGAAGAAGATATACAGGGTGAACCACGTCGAACTGCATCGATCGATATCTCAGAAACTGAATGTAGGAAACATTTGAAACTTTGGGAACTTGCCAGATGTCTTGGGACCTATAGAGCTAAAATATTTTCATCTATTGGGCACTTCCAGTTATACCGGAAATAGACCCTAAGTCGCTTTTTTTAAATGGGATACACGATATATTATTACATTTTTGGATTCTACTTAACATTCTAGGCAGATTTCATGTATCATGTTCTATCCCTAAGTCTGAGCGTTTTTGATATATTCAGGTTTTCATGTCAAAAATTACGATTGCAAGCCCTAATTTAATTATCAATTGTTCCTATAAGGAAGCCCTTTTTACTTACTTTGGGTTAGATGTCTTGTTGACCTACTTCAATAGATTTTGTATAATACTTGGACAAATAATCATACAGAGTGTTCAAAAAAAAAAGATCTAGAATGAGATTGAGAAAACTGACAAAACTCGATTTTTTCAAATGGAAACCCCCCATTTTTATTTAATATTTTTCTATGGCGGTTTTGCATTTAATGTGTTAACAATTAGATCTAGGATAGCCACGTTTATATTTGACATTTCAAATCATCGTAATGCCAGCCCGGTTAAATTATACAAACGAGGCTTATTTAAACTCATTTATTATTTATGGACAATGTGAAAAAGTTATTTCAAGAATCTGTGATACATTTGCTACCCGATATCCTCATAAACAAAAACCATCACCAAATACTGTTAAACGAATTATAGAAAACTTCAAGTATTTTGGATCCGTAAAGGCAAAAATGTACAAAAAGAAACCAGTTGTTGACAATGAAAATATTGAAATATCAATTTTGGGATATTTTGAAGCATATCCAACAAAATCTTCAAGGCAAGTAGCATTAGAATCAGGATTATCTCAATCGTCAGTAAGTCAGTATAAGAATTTTACATACACACAAATATCATCCCTATGCAATTTCATTAGTGCAGCATTTGAATGAAACTGATTTTCCAAGAAGAATGGAATTCTGTGAATTCATAATACTTCGTTCACAAGAAGATTTTTCTTTTTGGATAATATCATTTGGACCGACGAAGCCAAATTTACAAAGAATGGTGTTTTTAATCGACGTAATTGCCATCATTGGAGTGATAGAAATGTACACCCATTTAGGGAACACAATTTTCAAAAATCCTTGCAATTTAACGTTTATTGTGCAGTAAGAAATGACGGCATTGTTTGCTTACAATTTTATCAAGAGAACTTGAATTGTAAGTAAGGTCTTTTTGAATAGTTCTAATATAAAACACATATTTCAACTTATAGGAGACCGCTACCTCAACATCTTGCGGAATTTTGAAGTTGACTATTTAGACAACTTGCCCCTGGCTGAACTACGAAAACTTTTCTACCACCTATGAACAATTGCTGCTGAGATGCGAAAAATGTTTAGAAGTTCAAGGACACCAATTTGAATATTTACTTAAATAATTTTTTTAAGCCTGATTCAAATGCTACTTGAAATGTCAAATATAAACGTGGGTATCCTAGATCTAATTGTTTACACATTAAATGCAAAACCGCCATAGAAAAATATTAAATTGGCAATATTTCGAAAACTTCAAATTTTAGGTATAGATAACCTCACACAAAGTTACCTTCATTTTTGATGATTAATGCTACAAAATAATAAAAATGGGGGGTTTCCATTTGAAAAAATTGAATTTTGTTAGTTTTCTCAATCTCATTCTAGATATTTTTTTTTGGACACTCTGTATGATTATTTGTCCAATTATTATACAAAATCTATTGAAGTAGGTCTTTTTCAACAAGACATCTAACCCAAAGTAAGTAAAAAGGGCTTCCTTATAGGAACAATTGATAATTAAGTTAGGGCTTGCAATCGTAATTTTTGACATAAAAACCTGAATATGTCAAAAACGCTCAGACTTAGGGATAGGACATGATACATAAAATCTGCCTAGAATGTTAAGTAGAATCCAAAAATGTAATAATATATAGGGTATCCCATTTAAAATAAGCGACTTGGGGTCTATTTCCGGTATAACCGGAAGTGCGCAATAGATGAAAATATTTTAGCTCTATAGTTCCCAAGACATCTGGCAAGTTCCCAAAATTTCAAATTTTTCCTACATTCAGTTTCTGAGATATCGATCGATGCAGTTCGTCGTGGTTCACCCTGTATAGTTTATATGTGGAATTAATGAAATAAACAAAATAGTTTTTTTTGTACTTCTACGTATATAGCGAAAGAAAATATATTGAACTGTTTCCTAACATCCTCAAGGCATCCTTCTTTTAAGGAAAAATATAAACATTCATTGACTATTCTTCTGAGCATTGGCAAATTATGTTAATTTAATGTGAAAATGCTGATTATTGAAATAATGTCTAAATATCTGGTTTGATGATTTATAGAAATATATGAAGTTTCATTAAATGAGGATATTTAATAGGATCATATACTATAGATTTAAGTGGAACAGTGTTGTGGCTGAAAAAATCATCAATGTCTAAGGCACAACTTTTATGAATTTTATAGGAATACAACACATTGATAAGAAATATAAAATATAAACTGAACATTACATTGAATATTTGAAAAACAAATCGAGGGAAACAAACAGTATAAAAAAACGATCGGAAATATATTCTAGTACTCACTTTGAAAGCCATGGTAATCTATGGAGTTCAAGATGATGATCTGTACTGATTTCAGCGAATCTAGATCTGCTTTTATATTGAAGAACTGAAGACGCCCCTCTGAATTAGGACAGGATTCCGAAAACATAAATTTTTAATGTTGCAAAAGGTTAATGGGAATTCTTCAAATTATTTGAAATGTATCATATTCATCTGTGGGACGAGCAAGATGGGCAGAGGGAAATTAAAATTCGCTATACCAGTTTATAAGTGACATTTCCGATGACTTGAAGAAGGTTATTCTATCGATTTCGTCGTGATCTATTTGAATATATGAATATTACAACTGTATTTGTCAGCTATATTAATCAAATATGATATTTATTTGGCCGGAATATCACTTAGACTTAATAAGGAGAATTGGTGAAGGATGTATTGTTTTGCTCTTATTCTAAAGATTCCCATTTCATGAAGCAGCGACCTCACGTCAGTGGTATTTTTTTGTGATATGATTGGATTTGATGCTTTATTAGTGAATATTTTTCTGGGGTTTTCTGTTTGTGTTCTTTTCAATAATGAATGAATGAATAAAAAGGTTATGAAATTTAACACGTGTGCTGAAATTTGAAAATTTTTAATATGCCATCTGCTTCTTATACACTCGAAATTTTCAAGATGAATGCACTTAAACTGAAGAAAAAATGAATCAACTACAGTTAATAGAGTTATCATCCAATTTAGTTAATCGTTCTTTCCATTCACATGAGAACATTCATCGTTTCTGCAACACTTGCTCTGGATAATAAAAATTATGTCATCATGTATCTGAAGAATTTCGAGAAGGATATTCCTATTTCGATAGTCCATTGTTAAAATCAGAAAACAATGCCGAATTTACATACACCTTAACGAAGTTGTGGGAGATTCGATCTACGTTTTATATCATCATATAAAGTTCTTTCCAATTTTGGGAATATTGCAGATGCAGTTTGTCTTCAATATGTTCCGTATGGTGAGTTCAATCTTTGTATCCATCTTCCCGATTAAATTGTATTATAGTGCGTGAAAAATTTACACATTTCTATCAACAAGTTGCGGGTGCGTCTATTAAAATATTAAGCTTGGTTTAATATTCAATAACAGGTTTGTTCCTTTGAAAATTATGAATACAAAATTTTAAGTGTTGTTACTATTACTAGGATTATATAAGGTGAGTTTTTGGCCAGTACTTTACCTTATTCAAATCACAACTTTGTGAGATAAATGGAGAACTTTTATCTCGTAGTTCTTTTTAAATTCAAAAAGATTGCACATTTTACTGCATATTTTAAAAATTCTGTATGCGATGTACTTGGTGACAAGTTTTAGAAACTTCCACATAAACGTAATCATGATCATACAATTTTCTTTTAGTTTCGGTTTCTGGCTATGACTTCACTGATTAATAAAATGGTTCAAATAAACTCAAAAATGGATGATTTCTACTGGTAGAGACAGATCTTGTCTACAGCGAAAATTTTAGAAAGTTCAAAGCATTTTTTTTTATTATTTGAGATTAAATGAGATAAAGTCATTCAGTGATCGAAAACTGCATGATTCTCCTAAATACCGATCTATGTAAAAGTCATCCGGAGTATTGATTTTTCTCAATATTGCCAGGCAATTCAAATGGCTATAATCAGGGATGTATAGGCTCAATCTGGAAAATTTCAGTATTTGAAACTTTTAAGCTAAGCCTTAATAGAGAATAACTGTGTGTAAAAGATATTTTTTTCTGATTCAGGACTATACGGGCAAAATCAATGTGGTAATCAAACTTTTACCCTGTACAAGGTTTTGAGGCGTGAATATACTTTATTGACGAGATTTTTTTACTTGGTTATACTATACCGTCTTCTGCGAATTCGCTTGAACACCACATTTATTCTTATATAACAAACACAATTGAAATTCTACACTATAACATTTCCTTTGATATATTCACAATCGCTCATTTGATTTTTCTTTATTCCAGGTTTTTCTTTATGTTTCTATAATCATATCAACTTCCCTTGCGGAGGATTTCTTGAAATGTTCTGCCGTAGGAGAACCGAATGGAAAATGCGTGAAAGACTTGCATGATGATCAAGAAGCTCAAGAAACCAACAATCTAAGTGTTTATGACAATTTTGAACCATACGATGAATCGTCAGCACAACATTCTGAAGGCTATAGTTCTGTCCAGTTTTCTGATCAAAACCATCTCAATACCAATGAGGAGTACGATTTCGGCTATACAGTGAATGATGTTTCAACTGGAGACCAGAAATTTCACAGGGAATCAAAACATAACAATATTGTTCAAGGAACTTACTCTTTTATCGAAGCTGACGGTTCTAAAAGGACTGTTGTTTATACTGCAGATGATGTCCATGGTTTTAAAGCTGTTGTATACAGAGATCAAATTGAGAATGTCAACAATGTAGTTGAGAACTCTAGAAATACCGCAGAAGCTGTTGATCCATCTAACTATGACTACCAACAATATCCTGATCAATATCAGGTTCAGTTTGCTGATCCTGCTCAGGCAAAGTTTGTGCCTACTACATTGGAGCCAAATTTTTATCTGCAACGAAATGTTTATGATACTGATTTGAAAACACAGCAGCTGGATTCTAACGGTCAAGCATCCGTGGAAACTAACGTTGGAGTATTGAATCAATTACATGAGATTTTGGTGCAGCATAATATAGCAAGCTTTCTAACCAAAGAAGAATCTTTACCGAGACCAAGTGATTTTGGTGCTGTTGAACCCATTCCTGAGAATATCGATACAGTGGGTTCTCCAGCGAATTCCATAAGAATACAGTTGCTATCAGAAGTTGTGAAAAGTATTATTCCAGATGAAATCAACTCTGGTGGAAACATAGGTGATTTAAGTGCTAATCCAACAATTCAAAGTTCTGTCAATAATTTTCCTATCTCGAACTCTCCTCAAGAAATAAACACTGAATTACAATTGTTGAAAAATGATGAAAGAAAAATAATGGATGCAAACATGAACCCCACACCAAATCCTTTGTTAGCAGAGATAACACAGAATTCTAGCCCTTTCGTAGAAAATTCGAATTCTTCAGCAGTGGTGGAAAGACCTCACCATGGTAAAGTTACAACTCCAGTTCCTATTGTTAATGACGTATCTTCCTCAAGACTGAATTCTTTAAGATATGGAGAGTTTCCGTTGTTAGCACATATTTCTCCATCTTATGCACGAAGATATGCCAGGCATTACGTCTGAATTGTATTCATGAATTTGTTAACTATTTATTTTTTTCAATAAAATGTTGTTACAATGATGTGTTAATCAATGAACATAAAATTTCAATAGGATTTGTTATGCGGGGTGGAGTAATGTGAGAAGTATTGAATGGTTTCTTTTTGAAATTTTAGCTAGACATTTGCCAGAAATAATTCGAGAGAAGATGACTTAATTAAGAATTATCATTTCTGACACACTGTCACAAAATTTTGAACTAATCTAAGAGGTGAATTAATAGATTCTCGCCCATATGTTAACATGAAGAATCATATATATTTCATAGAACTTTGTCAGCACGGAGAAGTTTGAATAGGGTCTTACTTGAAAATGTAATTTCAATGATAGCATTTTAAAAATTCCAAATTTCATTATAGATAGAGACAGTGAATACAAAATAGATCTCAATAGCGAGTCTTCTCAAATGTCTGTGATTTTCGAATATAGAGTCGAATATAGCCTCAAATGCATGGGTTCGGTTCTTTAATGTAGAAACTGTAGTGAAAGTTATATTTGTCCAGTCGAACGTAAATACTTTATTATACTAAAGAGCTAAGTAAGCGTTCTCATATTCATAGAATAAAATGATAGCCAAAAAAGAACCTCGATCATCTGTAGCTTCAAATTTCAGAACAGCACTGGCGTGAGGTCTGAACTTATTCTCTACCTAATACGACTTTTAAAAAAACTCAATACTTCATCAGGAAATTAAATGCAGACGTTTTGCAGTATTTTCAGTTATATATTCATAATTATAGCAATCTAATGATAATGACAATAGTTCAATGTTACACTAGTATACAAAGGAACAAGATAAAAGTAGATCAACTCCCCGCAGATCATTACTTGCGCCTAAGTGAGGCAATAACCAAATGCGTTACTGTTTTACTGGTTGCCGTACCGAGAAGAACTTGAGCAGAATTCTATTTTTAATGAATTCTTTCTCTGCAGAATTCTTCATGATACAATTCGTTATGAACAGAGATCTTTAACAGATCATGGTAGAGACAAAAGCAATTTTATTCGAGACTGATAACTAATAAATCCTATCAAAATTCATGAGTTCTGTCAATATCGATATTTGATGAAAATTAAAAAAAATTCTGGCTCTGTTTTTTTATATATTTTTTTCTGCAAGCTGTCATTCGGCCCAAATTTCTATAATTTTCTAATAGTGGAATGAAATAGGTCTTACAATTGGTTTACTCTAAGTTAAAAAAAAAAGATAAAAGAGTACTGACGTTTAACAAGAGCTTTGGCTTTTTGGCGCTCTTGTTCACCCGAACAGAGTGCCTATCATTTTGCCAGAATGTCTGTAATTTTGGAATATCGAGCCGGGAATGATCTCAATCGATTGGGTTCGACTCCCCGATGAAGAATCCGTGGCGAAAGTTGAGTCTGTCCGGCCGGCCGGCCGTATCCTCTCTAGAATCCAAAAGAGATGAGCTAGAGTTTTCATATTTTCAGAATAGGTCAATTGTCCAAATATCTCGAAATAAAGTTCGTTATTGGGCCAAATCCGTCGGATGGTTCAGTAGTTATGAGCATCTGAAATTTTGTTTCCTCAATAACTACTAGAATATCCATTCGATCAAGTTGATACTTGAAATATTGTTGGGGGAGGCTAGCTAGAAAATTAAAAAAAAAAATTTTTTTAATTTAAAAAAAAAAATTTTTAATCCGCAATATCTCATAAGATTTTTCGGATTTCAATAAAAATTCGTGAATATATTGAGGTGATCGATATCTTACTTATCCTCAAATTTCATTGTCGTAGCCCTTTTCTATCTAAAGATATGACAATTTTTTTCATTCACTCAAGAGAAATGACATACGTCTCGATGATTTTCTTTGAACGATGGCCATCACAGATCGATATTCGATTGACAAATGCCAAGCTCATTAATCAGTGTCAGTTGGCGTAATATTTATCAAAATTTGTCATAACGGGAAATATAGAGATAGAATTCAATCTCGACAGCTGAAATAATATACGTTGTCAAAATTCAGAAAAGCACTGACGTAAGTTTTTAGGAAAAGGGAATTATAGCTTCGAACAAAACTTGGGGAAAATTATGAGTAGTTATTTTTTATGTGAGATATAGGTTTTTTCATTCATTAGGCGTTCATATTTGCATAACATTGTCCCATAGTACGGGAAAAGATTATTGTTCACGTGATCAGAGTGCTTATAGATTTGTTATGGTTTGCCTTCTAAATTTTTTGTTTTACTTCTGGACAGGCAATCACAGACGAAAAGTCAAATTGACACTGTCCAGGTTTCAAATATTAGATTGGGGAAAAGAAATCCATTATTTTGTCGACATATGGCTTTACTAGCCTATATCTCAGTTAGTATTTGTCGCATCTTGTTAAACTTTTTTCTTTGAAAAGAAGAATTTATGTTTTAGCGAAGCATATATCGTCATTGTTGTGACTAAACGATTTAGTTGTGTGTTAGAGCGTCAGAGATGGAGATAAATGAAAAAATTAGCCACATTTTACAATTTTGCTTTGATAATAGAGAGAATGCAAGTCAGGCGGTTGCAAATTTAAATAATGGTTATGGCAAACGGTGGCCAAACAAGGATTGACGGCTCGGAATGTTTTGACCAGTATTAGCAAATCTGAGAGGTGTCGTATTTCGTCTGGACAGCGCCAGGCCTCGCACGTCTTAGTCGGCCAACCAAAAGCTTCGGGACCTTGGTTGGGAGGTTCTTATGCCTACGCTTTATAGCCCAGATCTGGCACCAAGCGATTATCATTTATTTTTGTCCACGTCTAACCTTCGTGCTGGTGTAAAATTGCCATCAAAAGAAGATTGTGAAAAATGATATCTCATTTTCTTGTTACTTGGAACAAGACCTTTTGAGAACGAGGCATAGTGAAATTACCTTCCAAATGGCAACAAGTAACTGAAAACATGGGTGTATATTTGAGCATTAACGAATTAATGTAACTATGTTAAATAAAGGCCAAAAATTAATGTAAAGATGATGGATTTCTTTTTCCCCTACCTTACATAACTTTTTCATATTCTATGACTGATACAGATTTGTCAGTCTATTTACCTGTCAATATAAATAGATCTGCAAACTGAGCAAGTTGTTTTAACAGATAAACAGGATGAGTCTTTGATCACTTAATAATTTTAACATAGATTCTTGACGTCAAAAGAAACATTTTCTTCCTATAACATTTTTCCAAATTTCTCTCCATTCAAAGAATAAAGGGTGTTGTAATTTCATGAAAAAATTGAATTTTCACTTGTAATATTCAAACGACAATATCAATTGAAATGATCTCTTGTAGAAGGCTTTTGATAAGTCATGCATATTTTGGCATCAATAGATTTATTCCATTTCTTGTGTGTTTCTCAATACTACTGTATCTTGTACTTCATAGAATCATTAGTCTTTTTTGCAGATAAAATCATTCATCATCCTTTTTCCTAAATTGCACCATTTTTGAGATATTCGATGTTGAAAGAAATTAAATCGATATAATCATCTGATGAAACATGAGTGAGTGAATCATTTCTCAGAGGGAAAATAATGTTTTTAAACAATTCAATAGTGGATGCTGTGGAAGGTAATTTTCATTCAAACTAAACTGGACTACAGAGGATTATTTGCCCAATGTGAAAACTTAAAATGCTTATAACTTTTTAACGCAGCTGAATATGGAAAAACGGTATGGGACAAAGTGTTTCTTTTTATCTTAAGAACCAATGGTTAAAATAAATGCATTGGTCATAGACTCGCCCTGTATATTATAAGAATTTTGAAGTAACTGTGCTGAAATAGGCGGAAATGCTTCAAACAAATCTGAAAGAAAATTATGAGTTGTTATGTTCAGATTGAGATAAAGTTTTGTTCATTCGTTGGTTATATTGGAATCACACTGTTCCACAGTACGGAAAAAGCTCACAAAAGAACCTGACTTCACGTCAATGCATTTAAAAAATTTTTAACTGAATAATTCCCTATAGTTTGATATTTTTCAGGTTCATATTTTTTTATTTTGTCTGGCAGTGATAATACATGAAAACTCGAGATTTTCCGATTTCAACCTGTATATTCCATTCTTTCGTGCGATTCATCATCGAAAAACAGGGAGGGTTACTTGAATAAACACTTGACCTAAAGAGTGTTATTTAAGAGTTATCGAGAATATACTTAAAATACAGGGTGTTCGGCACATGGACCGTCAAATTTTTTTGGGGCGTTGTTAGGGTCATTTGCTACCTTTTCAGTCTTGGAACCTGGGTCCTTAGTATTACGGTTAAGGAGATATGATCTTTTTATTAGGTTTTTCTAAATTACCCAAAATGTACCCTTCGAAGCCCCATAACTTTTTTTGCATGGGCTGCAAATAAGGTTTTAGTCAAACGAGTGAAGAAAGTCGCACCTAAATAAAAGTACGGATTTCGACACAACACAGCGAGCAAGGAAATTTTACCTGCCCGTTTTCGATGCGTGTGAATTATTATTACTATTTCTGTCCTTAGGTTGGATTGGGTTAGTCGCCACTGACTTGACCCTACCGTCATTCGAGATTTAACTCTCTCTGCTGTTGGAAGTGTCTGTGCCGCATTGTTCAGTTTTTAAAATTTGTATTCTTTTGTTTTTGTTACTTTTATCGACTTTTTGCTACTGTTGTTTTAATTTTGGTTGTTGATATGCCTAATTTCACCAACGCTGAGTATGCTGATATGGTGATGGCATATGGCAAGGCGGATGGTGTTGCTCGTGCAGCTCAAAGGATTTATCAAGCCAAATTTCCTGATCGAAGATTACCCCACGACGAAACATTCTCGACGGCTTATCGACGATTAAGAGAGACTGGAAACTTAAATTTTCAAGAGCCTCGGGGCAATGTGAGGCAACACCATGTAGCAGTTGACGATCAAATACTTCAAGCCTTTGAAGAAGATCCAACTACAAGCCTCACATTGACCCGAGGCTCTTGAAAATTTAAGTTTTCAGTCTCTCTTAATCGTCGAGAATGTTTCGTGGTGGGGTAATCTTCGATCAGGAAATTTGGCTTGATAAATCCTTTGAGCTGCTCGAGCAACACCATCGATCTTGCCATATGCCATCACCATATCAGTATACTCAGCGTTGGTGAAATTAGGCATATCAACAACCAAAATGAAAACTGCAGTAGCAAAAAGTCGATAAAAGTAACAAAAACAAAATAATACAAATTTTAAAAACTGAACAACGCGGCACAGACACTTCCAACAGCAGAGACAGTTAAATCTCGAATGACGGTAGGGTCAAGTAGGCGGCGACTAACCCAATCCAACCTAAGGACAGAAATAGTAATAATAATTCACGAATAAGTCATGAATAAGTCAAGAGAATAATAAATAAACACACACTTGAATAATAATATTCAAGAGAATAATAAATACACACACACCCAACGTAAGTCGCGCAGTTAATGTTTTTTCTAACACGACCGTTTCTTCTTACTTGAAGTTTCCATATATACCGGGTCTTTCTCACAGAATTAATAAAATATTCAAGGAGTTGAAAGCCAAGTGTGCTTTTTATAATTTATACAACACAAAGAGATTCTTCTCAAATTTAAAATTCAGAACACCTTATAATTTAGAATCGGGAGTAGTTTACAAGATACCCTGTGCTAATAGTGAGAAGTGTTATATTGGCCAGACAAGACAATATTTACGAGATAGAATTAAGCAACATAAATATGATAGTGAGAATATTGCGAATTATAATAAAACTGCTCTAACTTTACATCAAATGACTATGGGCCATAAATTTAACTTTGAAAATCTACAAATTCTTGATAGAGAACAGGTTGGTTATAGACGTAACATAAGCGAGATGATTCATATAAAACGAAATCACACTGTAAATCATAGAGAAGATGTTCAACACCTAAGCACGATCTATAATAATATAATAAGAAAGTAATAAGTTATGTTGATTGTCATTGTTATGCATATAGAAATTAATGAGGCAGATGTTTACGTTGTGTACCTGCCCTCTAGAGAAAATTTTTGTCTTCTTAGAAAATGTCTGAATGTTTTAAAAAGCGTACAATATTGTTTCATCGTAACTAGGTACTTTATTTTCGTGTTGTATCATATTGTATGTCTTGTAATGTATTATTTATTTACAGCCTTGAAAAAGAAACGAAGTCTGTTTCGAAACGTTGGCATTGTCACAAGTTTAACAATAGATAATTTAATAGTGTCCAAAATTCCCAATAGTTTTTCTTTCCTAATTTTAAAATAAAACTAAGTTTGTAATAGCTGTAACTTTTTTTAAAATTTCAATAGAAGTGGAGATGTTTTCTTACTTTCATATTTTTTTTTTTTAATAAAAGGCCCACGTGTTAATTTTGTGGTGTTATCGTAGACGTAGACTTAATACAAAAAAATGCATGTAAAAGCACACGCAAAAAAAAGTTATGGGGCTTCGAAGGGTACATTTTGGGTAATTTAGAAAAACCTAATAAAAAGATCATATCTCCTTAACCGTAATACTAAGGACCCAGGTTCCAAGACTGAAAAGGTAGCAAATGATCCTACCAACGCCCCAAAATCGGTTTGACGGTCCATGTGCCAAACACCCTGTATACTGAAACCGCTATTTTTGAGTTAAAAAAGTATTTTTGTTAAAGTTACCCCCTTCATTTTTCTAAAGCATTGAACTAAATAGTGCTCTTCAAAATATTTTGGATTCCATTCTTCAAATCACTCACCACGTGTTTGAAAAAATACTCAATGCGACGTTGCTCTTTTCTCTGACACTGATCGCTTCAAGCGTAGGTTCCAAGCATCCGCAGGGCACAAAAGGATAATGTGATACGATTCAAATGATGTCGTAATAATAGTGAATCAGAGAATAATAGTTAAGAACCAGCAGCTTGTTGTCAAACCACAAAAGTGGGTATCGAAACAATAAATGACATTTCAAATGCGTTGTTCGAAATCCTTTTCTTGCTCGCTCTTCGAAACATTATACTTAATTGGTTGCCTTTATTATGTAATTCGTATGAAAGAAACCTATCAGCAACCCTGACAATTCCATAATAATATTGAGTTACTACCCTTGTTGACGAAGTCTTGAAATGAATACCCTCCACGACCGATCTCAGCCTTATTAAAAGAGGCCCGGGAAGGCAAGATGAAGAACTCAATGGTCCACATAGAGTTCGCAGCTTCTTGAGAGAGGTTTTTGTGAACTCGTAACACAGAGTGTATGATAATTCCGTTACAATGTTTGCTACTTGCTAGTTTCAAGCAGGAAGTGAATACGATCAATTTAATTATAAATAGGTTATTGAAAACAAGTATTTAACATGTATGATCAGTAATTGTACAATAGTATTTGATGTGCAGCGTTTAATGTTAATAATAATGCAATGTAATTTAGCAACGTTTCGGGCAGCGCCTTTTTTCAACACTAAAAAACATCATGCACAATAAAAACAAACAAACAATCTACAAGCATCATAAATTGTAAACTATTCTGATGAATAGAGACGAAATTCTTATATTACCTTCGAAAAACAACTTATTTTGTTGGATATCATTGAGGTTATGATGTCAATTGATTTTTAGAGGTGTCACCTCAATTTTGATTACTTCTTCTTGGTGTTTGTTAGTCTGTTCATTTAAGATCATTCAAAAGATTGGAATAGATGTTGTGTAGGTTCCCAATATCTGCTCTGTTACTAACTGAATTCTAATTATGTTTTATGTAGATCATCTCGAGAAATTCTCTGGATTTTTTATTTAGTTATCGGCCCAACGCTACTGTGTCCTATACAGGGTCTTTCACGAGGAACCTCAATCAGACCATTAAAACCGTAATTCCATATGTAAAAGGTTTGTCGGAGAAAATGAGAAGAATTGGAAATAGATACAACATAACGACTGCATTCAAAACTCAAGACACTATCAGAGCTAAACTTACAAAAGATAAGACTAATAATGAGACACAAAGGACAAAGAACTGCATATACGAATTACCTTGCGAGTGCGGAAGATCTTACATCGGAGAAACTAAACGCCCTCTGAATGTACGAATAAAAGAACATCAGAAGCTTCTACGAGTACTAGACAGCGACAAATCCAGGTTAGTCCAACATGCTGTAGATGAGAATCATCGTATAAAATGGGATGAAGCATCAATAATATCCAAAGAAGAAAAACTTGCAAGAAGAAAAATCAAAGAAGCAGCATTTATGAAAATAACACCAGATTCCATAAGTGCTCCATCTATAGATCTGCCAGAAGTTTGGACGCCGATAGTTCGATCCAACTTAAGAAGATCATCATATCACAGATGAGTATATAACATTGTTCATTTTTCTTTCATGACTTCTGTCATATTGACTTTTTGGAAATTGATAATTTTCGAAAGGTTTTTACTTTTCCTCCTCGATAAAGATAGAAGATGTCTATCGAAACGTCGGAAAACATTACATCCACAATAGATGATGGTAATAGCCCAAATAATCATTCAACACCATTTAAGCTGTGTTTTTGATTGTTCCTCGTGACTTCGGTATACTTTATCTTGATTGGATACGTTTTTCATTGAGCAGAATCATTAAATACCTGGATTTCATTGTTATAGTATTGAGTCCACGTGCTTTCGGTATATTTCATCTTAGAATTGGCATTTTAAAGTTTCGCTTCCTAATGACCATTTTGAAATATTGGAGTCATGAAAGTGAGGTACATAATTGCAACTAATTAAGAATATTACAATAAATCAACAAATTTATTCAGCTATTGTTGATTTTCGTAATAATCCCCTGAATTTATACGAATTCACCAAGATGTCAGATGGGCGGGGCTTAAGGATCAATTGTCATGGATTTGTTTGAGTCACTGTCACGTACAGTGAATAACAAGAGAGTAGCGAAATTAGAGATTCTCGTCTTTGATTGGTCCTCGTGATTTCGGAATATTATATCTTGATTGGATACGTTTTTCATTGGTCAGAATCATTAAATACCTGGACTTCTTTGTTATAGTATTGAGTCTACGTGTTTTCGGTATATTTCATCATAGAATTGGCATTTTAAATTTTCGCTTCTTCATGACCGTTTTGAAATATTGGAGTCATGAAAGTGCGGTACATAATTGTAACTCATTAAGAATATTACAATAAATCAACAAATGTATTCAGCTATTGTTGATTTTCGTAACAATCCCCTAAATTTATACGAATTTACCAAGATGTCAGATGGGCGGGGCTTAAGGTTCAATTGTCATGGATTTGTTTGAATTTAACTATGGATTCTTGAATTTAAAAAAAAAACATTTTCTTTCTATAAAATTTTTCCAAATTTGACCCCCTTCAAACGATATATGTTGATATGTGTTGAAATTTCATAAAAAAATTGCATTTTCACCTGTAATATTCAAACAACAATATCAATTGAAATGATCTGTAGAAGGTTTTGGATAACAGTCATGCATATTTTGGCATATATAGATTTATTCCATTTCTTGTGGGTTTCTCACTACTACTGTACAGATTGGTTAAATTGCATGAAAAACAAATATCACTTGAACTAAAGGTCCGTATCTTGTACTTCCTAGAATAATTAGTCTTTTTTGTAAATAAAATCTTTACTCATCTTATTTCCTAAATTACACCATTTTTGAGATATTTAAAGTTGAAAGAAATCAAAAATTAAAATTATTTTCAGAGGTAATATTAGAATAGAATCGCATCGAATGAACTGGCTCCGTACAATTCCTCTTCATCCTTAGGGGGCCCCGGAATGAACTCGCAGGTTTGACACTAATAATGTGTCAAACGCAAGACCAACGCGTTCGATGTATGACCGGTGAAATATCTGCTATCTAGATCCTGCGAGACAAAGGACGAAGCACGTATTGAACTGACGTGGTTTAGAAGCAAATGCAGGTCCGACTTGACGCGTCAGGACTTGTTGTCTGTCATACATTTGTAATACGTCACTTGACAGTGCCATTATCCTCATTGTCCAAGCGCTATTCTGTGGTCACTCAAAGAATACCCGAATACTCAGTGCCTGATTATTGTCGATGAACACATCAATAACCTCTATGGTTATCTGCGTGTGTGTTCAGGTTGTTGAACAGCCGTTCGCCTGAAGTGTGTATATTGTGTTGTTTTTAAAATCTGATTTTTTCCAGGGAAGTGAGGATGTACTTCATGCGTTTCGAGTAGAAGGTTATTTATAGATCGTTGATTTCCAGTCAAAAAAAATAATTCCACGTATTACGAGAAGTGTTTCCGAGCACTGGAATAAGAAATAAACGGTGTGACTGGTCTGAGATGGAATACTTTTTATATTTTTTGTTTTAATTTCTGAAAAGATATTATCGCACGTTAGGCCTAAAATTTAATGAAACAACTTCCATCTCCTGAAGCAGAACCATCGAGGAACAATTCCTAATTCACTCTCATCATCTGTGAACCATAACATAATACCTACCTGCAAATATCAGATTGCCCCCCATTGTTAACCACTGGCATGAATAGAACGACATTACTGACATATCAATGAAAAATTTTTTCATTCCGTTTATACAACCACATTAAAAATACGTGGGAACGCCTTTTTATAAATATATAGCCATTGTTTTTTTCTCCGTCAATGGAAAAGTTATATTTTGACCATGAAACCCGATATTGTGTGCAGAAATGAACTTGAAACGAAATAGATCTTGAGTTCTTCATAACCATTGAATTGTGTTCCTTACCGGATGAGCAGTAGGTATATTGACACTTTCTATGGCCCTAAGTTATATTAGATTACTAAATGGGATAGCTTCCGATTTTTTAAATTTATAATAAATCTGAGACCGTAATTTGAAACTTGAGAATTCTGACTACGAAAGGAAATTTTCAAATATTAATATAAAATTGGAATTTGATATTATGTAAGAGAATATTCAAGATATCAATAAACCCCTTAGAGGGATTTAAGGTTGGAATCCGACTAAAAGTTTATGGGACATTAAAAACAAATTTTCTAGCTACTATGTAATTAGTCTAGCGTATTTGTTTGAACCTCAAGCATCTTCCATGTTACGAATTGATACGATTGGGGTTACTGAGGAAAATAAATTTCAGATGCTCAACTGCTGAACCATTCGACAGATTTGGAATAATAACGAACCGGATCGAGATATTTGGACAATTAAATTATTTCAAAAATATGGAAAGTGATCTCTTGGAGAAGATGAAGAGACGGACACCCTTGAATTTGATCATAAATTGTGCGTAGCGGCACTCCGTCACTGGCAGGGGAGTGTGTAGGGATCTCTTTGCGGCACTCTATATAGCCACGCATAGTTTAATTCACAGCGCTTCAGTGGCCTAGAGGTTAGCGCTCAAGTTTCACACTGACTAGGTGCCGGGTTCAACTCTCGGCGGCTCCCTCAAAACTTCTAACCTCTGCGACTATGGCATGGCGCACACAAGCCATACTGATGAGTCCAAATGTGTGCGCCAGGGACGAAACGCATAAATTGATGTGCTCAACAGCACATTCCTTATTATTTCGTTTAATTCTTTAAAACAATGAAAGGAGTTACTTCAAGAAAGTTTCCGATATCTCTAAATTGAACACTTCAAATGAGAAGTTCGTTGAAATAACCTCCTCTCTTTTTAGACGATGAATCGATTAAAAAATTGAAAATATAGGCTATCTGAAAACGTTGAATTTTTATGTATAATCACTGCCAGAAACAATGTAAAAGAATAAACCAGACCACAATATATATATATTTTTTCGGACTTTTGGCTCAAAAACCAAATGTAAGCAGAGGTTGGTGACGGGGTGCCATACAATTCGGTGTATGACATGAAAGTCTAGGGAGAAAATCCTAGCTTTCCGCAATATTTAAAATTTTATTTCAACCAGACAACAATATTAAAACTATGGGGCATTATTTAGCGAAATAAGCGAAATGGCGAACGCGCAAGGTACAGATACATTATAACCCTTTATACAAATTGGCGAACGAGCAAGGTTTACTTTGTTTTAGTAAGTTTCGAATACCAGATAAAAATATGACTACCTACTGAGAAATTCGCCTAGAGTCTTGACCAGTCTATGAAAAAGTTGTACTTTTAAGACACCAAGCCCCTAAATAATCAAAGTTATCATTATATTCAACATCATCAAAGCTATGAACAATCTCAACTTTTGGATTGAGTTTTTACATTTTATATGTATTCAAAAAAATAGCTGGTAAAATGAAGGGAAAATTCAATATCTGATAGATGTTGGTAACTGAATCGAAAAAAAGAAGCTGTAGAGTTCCGAGATGGAAAAAGAATAATACTAATTGCTCTAGGCAGTCGAGCACCCTTCAGATTTCGGCTCCAACGATCTTTAGAACTTGTAGAAAGATCCAAATAAGTCAAATTAATAGGGTGAGTTTCTGGCGTTTGGTCCTGACAATAGCTGATAAAACTGACTGAACTTCAACACTCTTAATTCTCTCAAACTATATTATAACCTCCCATCTTCCGCACTCGATCAAACTTTCATATTCTTTACAATTTTGAGTTTCGAAAACTTTATATATCCGTTGTCTGAGCAAGACAATGGGTACGATTCGCCGGATGAGCCGTTCTATTATTACGCAAGATATTAAATATAATTCATGGCTTTTATTTCCACCTACCTGAAATTTTTGCTCGACGTTCGAGAACTTTGACTGCTTTCATTTCGAGATGTTTTCACTGGCTGGAGAAGTCTTCAAAATGATGCAACATCAATTACTCAATTATTAAGGGTGAATACACAGATCGTTGAAATTTCATTCTATGAATTTGTCCTCAGAAGAATAGCTTTTGTATTTTGCAAATAACAGTTTTATATTTTTGCGCGCTTGTTCCTAGTGGTTAAATACAACTTCGACTTCCGAAGGAGATGAACTGGTGTTTTTCTAAATTTAAAATATGTTAATCACTTGATTAAAAAATGATATTTTCAATTTCCAAATATGTTATTTTGACAAGTTGTTTCACCATAATATGGCATCTTGAGGTTGTTACGTTTCAACTCACTGATTTTTGTGAGAAAGGCGTAGGCGAATGAGTGTTGTACCTCAATTTCTATCACAGCTAAACTACAAATTTACCACTGGCTAATCATAACCATGAATCTATCAATTTTCAATACTTCTCCTAAGTCTCTATATACGACATAATTACTTAATACTTTTGTTAGTATATTGTGAATCTCAATCAATTCAATAGATCCAAATCCAAATCTCTCACTCACGTAATGAAAATGTTTCATAACCCTGCACCCTGAAACTTGCGAACCTAACCTCAACGCGATGCTCACGAAAATGCAACATGCCCCCCAAAGCGTGCATCTGAAGAGGTCATTATGCCCGTTCCAAGAACAATGCAAGCAGAAAGAGTAGAAAATCCGGAATATACGACCGGAGTTGCTGGAGACCTCTTTACCCCGGAAATAATAATTGATATGGTTTTACATTTTGTTGTATTTGTTCAGCGTGCAAGTCTAGTCCGTTTAACGGGTGTTTAAACGTGAAAAACCCGCACACAAATTACTGGGTGTAAAATAACGAACCTCACCGCCTGAATGGCCAGGCTTAGGGAAATGTCAGGACAATGTGCACTACAAATAACGAGATCAATTATTAACCGATACGAGACGGTGGTAAAAGCAAGAAACATCGAGTTTTCCATTCATCGAGCCGGGAAAATTATTTCTGAATCGAAGTACGAATGATATCGAAGTTTTTGAATCAGTCGAGCGATTTGGAACAGGCTTCGTTTAGTTGATTGTGGGTGAGAATAACGTTCGTGCGACGGGATTATCGACAGAGAAAATCGAGAGGTGGGAACAAGACTCAAAAAAGACAACGTACAAAATTTATGGAAGTTATAATAGTCATCTATTCTTCCAGTAATAAACAAAGAGGTTTCTCCAAGTTGCCCATATCGAATCAGAAAATAAAAAAGAAAAAAAAACTGAATACGATAAGTACGTATCAAATTTGTTAGAAATTAATAACCTATTCCAAAAACAAAAACTGAAACGTCATGAATACCCCTAAAACCATCTTTAAACATATACTGGGTGAACCTTTGACCACCCTGTTTGCCCACATTCAGCTGCGTTAAAAAGTTATAAGCATTTTAAGTTTCCACACTGGGCAAATACTCCTCTATAGTCCAGTTTATTTTGAATTAAAATTACCTTCCACAGCATCCACTATTGAATCTGAATTGTTTAAAAACATTATTTTCCCTCTAGGAAATGATTCACTCACTCATGTTTCCACTTCAAGTATCTCAAAAATGGTGCAATTTATGAAAAACCATGAAGAAGGGTTTTATCTACAAAAAAGACTAATGATTCTAGGAAGTACAAGATACGGACTTTTAGTTTAAGTGAAATTTGTTTTTCATGCAATTTAACCAATCTGTACAGTAGTAGTGACAAACTCACAAAAAATGGAATAAATCTATTGATGCCAAAATACGCATGGCTATTATTAAAAACCTTCTACAAGAGATCATTTCAATTGATATTGTCGTTTGAATATCTTTTGAACGGGGCCAAATTTGGAAAAATGTTATAGGAAGAAAATGTTTCATTTGACGTCAAGAACTTATGTTTGAAATTAACGCAGTGGTCAAAGACTTACCCTGTATATGGGACCATTATTGATGAGATGAGGTATTGTTTCTTCTGCATATCCACATTCACAACTTACGCGTGGAACTGAGTTCTATCTGAACTGAATTCTATTGGCTCGACCATGAGCTGTTCTCAAACGATCAAGAACTGCCCAAATTTTTTCAGAAGGATCATAGATAAGATCTTTATTGAACTCTTAATTAGAGTTCCACTCAATCTACCATAATTTTTTATCGCTAATGTTCATATTGAAGAACGTATTATACCCTAAAGGTATACGTGTCTTCGACGTGGGAGTTCTATTTTGTGGAATGTATGAAATAATTAAAAATAAATCAGGAAAAAACCATATTTCGTATATGAAAATACTTTACGATTCGGCCAGATGATCATAATAATTGTTGAATATATGTTTTGAAGTTTCATTGAATGACATATCCTTAACCAATATTAGAATATTCACTATATAGCAGTACATTGAAAAAATATTGTGGCTGAAATGAAACGAAAGAAAAACTGATAAGTTATTTCTCATTTGAGCTATTTGTTGGTTGATTCTTTTATGTTGCATATCTTCGTTGGTTTTCATTTGCATCGTTCCTAAGTGAGGGAATAGATTTCAGAAGAAGTGCTAGATCTCCGTACGAAACTCCATTCTAATCATTAACACATCTCACACGGAAATCGAACCTGAAAAAAACGCAGGATATGACATTGGTCGACCGGAAAACGAACGTTGAAACGCAATTATTTGTAAGTTTCCTCGAGACCATAGTCCCTTTCATACGAATCGAGTTTCTTTATGTTTGAAAATCTTTGAAAGTCGAGAGTACCTTTTCAGTAGCAATAGCCTGATATAGCGATCCCTATTGAGAAATAATAATATAATGGCTCGACGCATTGTCGCAGCATGTGTGCCAGCCTCCCACTGCTTTCATTCTTTGTCTAAATCATTCCGGAGCCAGAGCACCATTTACCAACCATCTAGCCAGCCTCCTGATTAAGTCCACCCGAATAATGCTAGTAGCTTCACGCTAACCGTTTTTTTGTTATGGCCCGTTATATTATTCTAAATTGTGATATTTGATTGTTCGTGCTCCATTGTGTTCCCGCTTTTTTGCAGATTACGCTCGATTATACTCTTTAAAACAATGTTCAATTGATCCGATGATTGTGGCGTGGTGCTGAGGCTCTGCCACCCTGTATTTTTCATTCTCTGTTGATTGCATGACCTACTGCTCGTTATTCATGTCATATGCGCTCTGTGAGAGAAGAGTAATTGAAATTTTAGAAAGGTTGTTAATAATTAATCTATTTTACAAATAAGTTTTTTATTTTTTTCTCCAAAAACGACCAGAATCAAAATTAAAAGTGGATGAACAGATAGGATCTCTAACAGAACTAATCAAGCATTGACAAGAGAAAGAAAGACTCGATCATCATCCATTCAAAGTCATTAATTTCTTGGTCCATAGAATAGATCGAGAATAACACCACACTTTAGCAAACCTTCACATCTATATGGTTTAACAAAAATAGATAAAATTAATATTTCCTTACGACCGATCATGTTAAAGTTTATTCTGAAAATTATATCTCCTTCATAAAATCATTTAACAGCTATGATTAAAAATACAAAGATTCCATAGAAATAATGAGAAACCAAGAATCTTTGAAAAAGACATCATGGAAATGCTCTCAATTTGCAACTACATAACATACTTCCTATTTGAAAACATTTTTCGTCAACAAGAATTTGCAATGGCCATGAGTTCACCAATGTCTTTTATTTTATCTGATTTATATATGGAAAATCTTGAACAAAAAGCTCTCGACCAACATATACTATAACCCAAATTATGAAATGATATGTAGATGATACTTCCATCATTTGACAACATGGAATAAATACTATACATTATATATTGATTCTTTCAACACCTCAACAATCAAGAAGAATCAATTAAATTCACAATGGAACTCAAGAAAGATACCTTCTTCAATTTTTAGATGTAGTTGTCCATAAACAAAATGGAATTCCAAGAACCAGTGTGTTCAAAAAAACAACAAATATTTCAATTCCAATTATCAACGGAATAATAAATTATGAGTGGCAAAATGTTAGAGCAACAAATATATGCTTTACACAATAAGATTAAAATGAGCAAATAAATAACATAACCAAAACGATCAGAATAATAGTGATCCCAAAAAGATATTGGAAAAAGCAAATCAAAGTACAGAATATGTCGAAAATCGAGATAAACCATTTTTACCCTTAAAAATTCAACCATTCTTTTCTGGAACTCAGATCACCCATAAATTATTTTAAATTTCATTCTACTATAATTTTTTCTTGTTTTTAAGCATTTTTGAAGGCTTCGGCTCAGGTCTTTTGTTGGGTCTGGAGATTGACATCTTCTTACAATCCAGTAAGATTATTAAAAAAAAATAAGTAAGCGATCACTTGCACTTACTGTTCTAACGAACTCATTTCACAAAGATCACATTTTGAATCATATTAATAGAAATTTCGTAAAATTACTCATACTAAAGTATTTTCATATTCATGTTCATTAAATTCATTGATTTAAGTTTAATCAATCACAACAATTATCATAAATGACCATGCAAAATTGTTAAACTTATCCAGATACTATGGAAACTGTTCGTTGTATTTTTGAATAAGAGTTAAATGTTTAAGTGAAAGCTACTAAAAACTAAAGTTCTAACTTTCTACCTTTTTTTTTATTAAGTTACTTAAGCTCAAGCTTAAGGAAGCTTAGTTATTTTCTCACTAAAACACAAATAAATTGTTCCACGGTTCATGAAAGATTCAAGTAGGTATCTGCTATATATGATATATAAGATATTTTCATTTCATAACAACTAATTCCAATAATGAAATGATTTTAATAGGCAAAAATACCATTCAAATGGCCACCGTTCTTTCAAAATCCAATGATACAAGGAGAAGTACGACATCCATCTTCCAACTCCTAATAGAATTGATCAATTGATAGCAAAACGTGTTGCTTGATTATCATAGGGGTGTTGTAAAAAAATCAAGTGTAAAATTCAACCCCTCTGCCAAAGGATTAAATTTGGTCTTTCAAAGCATTAAGCCTTTCACACTGGTTGGTGTTCGAGGTGCTAAATACATGCGAGAAATGTGTGCCATGTCAAAAACAACATCCGCAATCAGATAAGTTCATTGAAAATGCGTGTGCTCGGGATTTGAATTGCGATTGATTTTGACAGATTGATGTGGATTTAAAATTAACCTCATCCGTGGTGTGGTTAAAGTATGGAGAACGATATTTAAGACTACATGAGAAATATACTGCGTATTCAAAGAGATTAAATGAAATGAAATTAAAAATTGAATAAGATAGTCTGCCTAGAAAATGTCAACAAATCCTCTGAACTTTTTTGTGATACCTACTGGATATCTCATAAGCTATTAATCATATTATATCGAAATTTTGTATTTCTATGGAGGTAATTGATATTTTTCATATTCTGAAGTAACATCATGGAACCGTATAATTCCGGAGAGATGTAGTTTTTTTTTTATTAAAATATAATTAGTTCAAGATGTAATTAGGTTTCACTTTGTTTAATTAAATTATAGAACAGGTAACCATGAAAATCATATTGTGACGAAAGTAGAATAATTTTCAAGCTGCCTTTGTTTGATTAGTTGTATTTTATGATGATCAAAAATGAATTCGTAAGCATGAACACTGATAGTGATTATTTGTTTCATTTCGCGCCTCCTGAACGCGGCTTCACTTAATTTTCGTCCTGCGAAATCCAGAGAGAAGTATGAACTTACCAAAACTACATGAATTTTTGCAGAAATAACAGTGTTTTCTGAGAATTTACTGATGCCATATGATGCTGAGTTGGCTGAAACAATGAAATCCAAAATTTTAACGAAGGAAAAAGTTCATAAACACATTTTGGGTGCCACATATTTTAATATATATATATATATTTTATTTATAAGTTGTGTGGAGTTCATCTCTGATTAATGTTTATAAAGAATTGATGTATAATTGGTGAATAGAGATTGTTGGTCTTTCAATTGTTATACCATTTATTGCAAATGCTTAGCTTTCGCAGTATTTCAACTGCTTCTTCAGAACATCTAAAAAAAGTACATAAGATGTTATTTCATTATTTAGTAACATCTCCTAACAAAGAGCTATTAACACAGTAAAATTACACTGGAATTCAATAAAAAACCATTGTCCAATACAACTCAAAGACTTTTTAGAACTTTTATGTTTTCTTTTTGACAATACCTATTTTGCATATGATGGAAAATTTTACAAACAAACATTTGGAACTCCTATGGGGTGCTACTATTTCACCAATTATAGCACAATACATCATGGATGATTTAATATCCGAGATATTAAGAAATATTTCATTTAAACCAACATTTTTAAAGAAATTCGTTGATGACATCATTTGCAGTGTTCCAATAGACAAAATAGAGGAACTTCTTACTTCATTCAACTCATATGATACTGAAAAATATATTCAATTCACAATTGAAAAGGAAGATTGCAATAAAGCAGTACCATTTCTGGACACGAAGTTAATAAGAACTGAACAGAACAAAGTAATATTAGATTGGTACACAAAAAATTCAAGTTCTGGAAGATATATCAACTTCTATTCCAATCACAAACAAAAAATTAAAATAAATGTTATACTTGGTATGAAGAGTAGAATTTACAAAATATCTCATCCATCACTTTACCAAAAAAATATCAAGTAACTTTTCGATATACTTTTGAAGAACTCATACCCCAAAAAATTATTGAATAGCTTATTATATAACACACCAATCAATAACCAACTAACAAATACTTCAACAATCAGAGAAGATGGACAAAACAACATGTTTTATGCAGTCCTTCCCAAGATTGATCATCTAACTGATAACCTCAAAAGATTGTTTTCTGGCATTCCAAATCTGAAGATAACTCAAAAATCCATCAAATCAACAAGAAACAATTTCTCTCGATTGAAAGATAAATTTCCTAAATCAATGACCACAAATTTAGTCTACAAAATAAACTGCCAAAACTGTGACCTCTGTTATATAGGACAAACATCCAGAAATTTGAAAGGACGTCTCACATCACACAAGAGTGACTGCAAATTGAGAAAACCAAGATGTGCACTTTCGCAACATGTAATAACAACTGATCACAAAATCAATTGGAACATCGATAATGTAGCTATCTTAGACAAATGTGACAAAGAAAAATCAAGAACAATTCTAGAGATGATACGAATTTCTCAAGACCCAAAAACAATGAACAGAAGATCAGACATCAACAACCTGAGCAACATCTATTCATATTTAATTAAAACAGATCTTGACCTGTTAAATTTGGCCTTCTTCAAAAATTCAGAAATAACAGAGTCATAATCACTCGACATAGTTAGATTTTAAAATTGAAATATTCAGAAAAAATTCGGAATTCCTCACAAAATTTCTAAAAAAATCTATGATTCATACATTGTTATGATGAATGTCATGATTATGACTATGTCAATTTAATTTTAAAACTTGTGAAAGAGATAAATCCTCTCCTCATCACGTTCTGAAGTTTGTTGGATGTCAGTTAAAGTATTTTAAACTCTCAATTCAAAGAAACCCAACATTGTGTAAGTTCATTCCATTTTGCAGTCATGTCTTTGTAACTAGCCTTAACTTCAATTTATGTAACTTACAGATTCTTTACGTATGTACTTTTTTTAGATGTTCTGAAGAAGCAGTTGAAATACTGCGATAGCTAAGCATTTGCAATAAATGGTATAACTATTGAAAGACCAACAATCTCTATTCACCAATTAAACATCAATTCTTTATATTTTATTTATATAGATAAAATATTATTACTTAAAATGCATTAAACACAAATTATACAATTTTAAAAGACTTTTTAGCTAACTCCAATATTTGGAATAACAGGAGTCTATCGACAAGATAAGCTTATAAGAATGGAAGTTCAGGGATATAGAAGATATCGGTTTATAAACACTGGTAAAAATACCATAAACAAAAACAAATAAACCTAGAACATTAATCATTAACGATTAGGCCTAATGATTTTGAAAATCCAAGATTTTTTTAATTTACCAAGAGAAAAGGATGGAAGACAGTCATTGGAATAATTCAATTTAGAAAAATTCTGCAAACACATTTGGTAGATACTGGAGCTGATATTCATTCTTTGAAGCGCCATGGAGGATGGTAATATTCCAATGTGGTGGAAGAATATATCGACGAACCACTTGATAATAGTGTAAAAGTGGCTGATAAAATATTCAACAACCCTGAATCGACTTCAAAAGAAAAAGATCGAAACGAGATAAACCCAACAATTAGTCATGCAGCTACAATGTCTATAAATTCTCATTACCCTCCGGTACAATTCACAATTTGTATAAACTGTACAATAAATGTTAGTTTTAACAACAATTAAGTGGTGTTCAAGAGCATAATTGGATACATCCTTTATTTCTTTTATTACAACTTTAGCAATGTTAAAATTAAAACCATACTTAGTTTCATTTTATTAATAATCTCTTGAAGATTCACATACGTGCTACAGCACGTCCTGGCAATTCTATAAACCATCGATTCTCACCCAATTACCCAAAAGCGTTCATTAGTGAAGTTAAATGAAGAAATCAACACCAGGAAATTTGTTCCCCCCTAAAAGCACACCATTGAGTTAACGGGAGTTAATATAAATCAAATAGCATCCTATAAAAAGTGTGTTACCGACAAGCCAAAAGTAGTGAGGGTAGCCTCGAGTGTATGTACTATTACCCCTTGCCATTGTTGAGATCCAAACCCTTCTGGCAAACGGGGGTGTAACGAATCGTCTGCATTTTTGTGTTCGACTGCGTTTTATAGCCTGCCCGTGTTTTATATTCTGATATCTTGGCTATAACCGTGTGGAAGATATCTTTTTACGTATTTGTTGGTTATTGATTGTGAATTAAGTGCAAGAAGGGGTCGTTAAAAAGAATGGGGAATATCATCCGATGGAAGTCTAGAGTGAATTTTAATTCTAGTCGGTTTTTATATCCTTGGCGATTTAACTGTCTTTTTATCTGACTGGGTTGAAACTGAATTGTTATAATTTTCTGAATATTTTTTAATGTTTCAAAATATTCCAGAACATTCACGAATTAGGTAAAAAAGTATTTTGTCACAATTATCAGGTCTGTTCTTATTATCCCTTTGGTTGGTATTTCCTCATGAGGATGCAGAGCTTATAATTGGTTCCCAGAAACTTTTATTTGAATGAAATAATAAAAAAATATGAAAATATTTGTTTAAATTTATTTCTATTTCAACAAATGATAGCTGCATTCAATTTCAAAGTATGTTTCTCTTCCCAAGCGTTCGAATTTCGAGTTATAGTGGAAAAAGGTAGTGGAAAAGCCAGACGGACTTATTGTATAATTAGTGGTGAATGAATAATTTTCACAAGCCACTGTGAGTTTGATTTTCCATCTCACAGAAATCTAATAAAATCCACTACAGTTTCATTTATACGTTCACGTGGATTTGAATACCAGTTCTGATGTAAGATTTAAATGAAAGATTCGTTTGAAGAATATATTCAAGATTACCTCCTAATTATTACTGTTGTTTTAATTTTGGGAGTTTTTTAAAAGTTTTCTAGAGTTTTTAGTTTTGCGAAATGTTACATACCTATTTGTTTCAACCTACTTCAAATGTCACCCTCAAGTTTGAACCCAAAATTTTCATCAGGAAATCAAACCAAATCAATTGAGACCTTGTTCAGCCCGATATTCGAAAAATACCGACTTGCTACAGCAGTGCGCTAAGAAATTTTTTTTAATTGGTTAGCAACTGCCCACTATTCTCGAATGATAAACTTTGCTCATATAAAACCAGTCAAAATACCTTAATCAAGATTGTGGTGACTGAAATCTTTCAATAGATGCATCATTGTATCATGAAAACTTATAGGGAGAATTCTTAGGGTTGAAATGACTTTATAAATATTCCAACAATATTTTTCTGTTCTTAATTACTTCTTATGGCTCTTGGGTATGCAATTTGTATTCAAATTCGCTGAGAAATCCGTAATTGCTTTATAATTGAGGAAGACATCAGATAAATTGTCCCCGTTTTTAATCGCTTGAAATTTTTGTATGCAAATAGGCAACTGAAGATTTTATTTGCTATATTGAATCACCTACACAAAAAAACAGTCCAATTTCAGTATAAAGCTCAACGCTATGTGGAAGAATATAATTAACAAAATTTCAATTTCGAATAAAACATCAGTCAGCGTTGTCCAACAATATCAATTTGTTTTCAATTCTGATTCAATAGTTATGGATAGATATAAAAATATTTCAAAAAGAAGTGAGTAAACTCACTAGTGAGTTATTAATTAAAACATGTGTGTTATTTGTTAGTTTATTCATCTAAAATGACGTCAAGCATGGTAATCATAACTGTCATGTCTTGGACAACCGAATTCTCGCTGCTCTTATTCCAGGATAAAGCGAGTGACTTGTTTCTCAATATTTTAATACATTTCTGACCTTCGCCAATCAAACAGATGAAAAAATTGAAGAATTGCAATCTTTCCTTCAATTTTCTTGCAATCAGCATTTAGTCGTATCACTGTATCTTACTAAAACTAATTGTATGACACCCCGTCACTAACCCCTGATCTATATGCTTTATTGTTTGCTAACTAAATATTGTCAGCCAAAAGTTCAAAAGAATATATATATACTAAAACTAAACTTGTGTGTGAAAATAATCAGCTGTTAAGTTCGCCCAGCATAACCACCCCTAGTTCTTAAAAAACCCGATCAGCTGACCATTCTTCACCCAGCAGATACAAAATCAAACAAATTGTATAGAAATAAAAATATACTTTTTTTCTGCCGGTAAAGTTCTAACGGTGATCTCGAGCCTTTCACACGTTTTCATATTGACCAACCCATTAGCCACTTGGTCACTATTTGTCTGGCGCACAGTGTAACCAAATATCCTCACAGGACACCTGTTATTTCAACTCTTGTTATTGATTCACGTCTTGTTGGTGAAACTGGAGTTCGAATCTGAATAGGAATCAGTGAAATTATTTAAGATTGAAGATTAAATAAGGATTAAATGTGGAAATTATGAGAAATATTAAAGGATTTATTACGTTTTTCTTTGACAGAAATGAATATTGATTTCTTTTGAAAATATCAAAAGTTATAAAGATTGAAGATAAAGATTGAAGAAGTTATAATTTGTAAACAAATAATTATCTTTAAATTCGAAAACAGATTCTGAAAGCGGAGGAAATGCACTAAATAAATTTGATCTTGAAACTGTAGCTCTCTTATTAATTAATTTAATTCAACGTTGAAAATTCCCAATAACAAAAATGTGGTGTTGAATGTTTTTACTTATAAATAAAAAATTAATCATTTTTTTTGGATTGTCAATAAAGATCCTGAAATAGGAGGAAATCATTAAAAAAGTTCAGAATTCGAATCTGGACCTCCATTATTAATAATTTTATTCGGCGTTCAAAATTGCTGTCAATCATATTGGGGTTGAGCACATGGAGACGCCAGTTATTAAGTTACAATAAAAATATTTCAAGGATATATATAGAAGAATCAAAAACCTAAAAAAATTATAATTCGATCTCTAGAATAATTTTTTTATTTAACAATTTTATTTTTTATTGTGGTAACAATTTGTTAAAAAGAAAATTTATGATTTTTATATTTCTCATTATAGTTTTAAAAATCCAAAAACGTCCCTGTCCATCAAAATACTGGACTGTTTCTGAAAATCAGAGTTTTTTTTGGTTTTTTTCAAATATTTTCTCCCTCTAGCTAGGCAAATAACACATATTTGGTTATTACACTTTAAGGCAATACTGTCCATCTATAAATTATATAACAATTGTAATAAATTCATTTATTATTTGGTTAAATTTTTTTATTCATTATTATCACTCTTTTTCGAATCATCGGTACTTTTCTGCTCACAGATTTTTACTTAGTAGTTTTTGGCTCTTATTAAATTAAAATGGTTCTCAGACTAGTAAACATATAATAATAATCATAAATGGTAGGGATTAGAGGTTTTAATAATATTTTGAAGTCAACTTGATACTTGATAATAATGAATCGAAATAATTTTTTTTCGAAATTTTTCGCATTGGCATGTTTTTGTATTTTTTGAAACTATCAGAAAAGAATGAATTTGTTTGTAACAAATTGTTTATATACTGAACAATGGAATTGTTGGTGAGAAAAAACTTTGTTCATTCATCTGCATAAAATTGTCAAATATGAAAAAAAAAAATTTTTAATCATTTATTTGAACAGTAAAAATATGAAAAAATTTTTGTAAATATTGAAATAGTCAATTTATTCATTGAAGTTTATTAACAAATGGTGGTTCATTATTTTTAACGGTAATCAAATTCAATAAAAAAAAATTAACCACATTACGGTGAACTTTATATTTTTGTTAACTTAAAAAAATATTATAAATAAGTATTGAATTTGTATTTTTATTTGAAATCATATGACACTATTTTATTTTGAGTGAAGAAGGAAGATTTCAAGAAGCGAAAAATTTTAGTGCAATCATGCATATAGAAAGCATTGTTGATTACCAAAGGTCTGAATTATTTCAAAATTAACTTTAGTTAAAATTCCAACTGTTATCAGCTCTTTGAAATGTTTAGAAGTTATTATTTTTCTTTCAGGTTTCCATATTTAAGTAGAGACAGAAAAAAAATATTATATCTTATCAACCTGTGACTCCAATCGCTCAACCTCAAAATGGCGGGCAACTTTCAACGTTGAATGAAAATTATTAATAATGGAGGACCAGATCCGAATTCTGAACTTTTTTAATAGATTTCCTCTTATTTCAGTACCTTTTTTTCACAATCCAAAAAACTTGGGGAAAAGGTGATAATAGTTTATAAAAAAATTTAACCAAAAAATAAATAAATAGCTACAATTGTTATATAATTAATAGATGGACACTATTGCCTTAAAGTGCAATAACCCAATTTGCATTATTCACCTAGCTAGAGGGGAAAAATATTTGAAAGAAACGGAAAAAATCTTTGATTTTTATATACAATTCGGTATTTCGATGGACAGGGACATTTTTGGTTTTTAATAACTATAATAAAAAAATACGAAGGATATAAATTTCTTCATATTAAATTGTAAACACAATAAACAATAGAATTAATAATTAAAAAAAATTGTTTCTTGATTTGTAGAGAATATAATTATCATTTTTTACGTTTTTCAACCTTCTATATATATCCATGAAATATTTTTTATTATTTAACTTAATAACTGGCGACCTCATAAGCTCAACCCCAATATGGGGGACAGCAATTTTCAACGTTGAATAAAATTATCAATAATGTAGGTCCAGATTTGAAATCTGAACTTTTTTAAAAGATTTCCTCCTATTTCAGGTTATTTTTTCACAATCCAAAAAAAAAGATTAATTTATTATTTATAAGTAATAACTCTGAACATCATGTTTTTGTTATTTTTGAACGTTTATAACTTTAAGAATTTCTAATGTACCTGTACATGTTTTTCGCATAATCATCTAAACACCCTGAATTGAATGAGTTATATTACATAATGTACATGTTTTTAACATCATTTCAAACTCATTATCTAGACAATGTATAAGATTGAAAATGCTATATCGTGTAGGGTCGAAATCGGACAGACAAATACCAAATTGAAAAAGTTAATCTCTATAAATATATAAAATTTGCATAATCGATAATGCGAAGTGTAGCAAGCAATATAAATTAAATATAGGAGATATACAAGGTCATAAAATATATTTCAGCTTAGTTTTGTATTTTCACAATTAGACGGGGAGCCAGGTTTTTTTTTAATTGGGGTTTTTTCCCTAGGCTTTTATGCCATAGGCCGAATTGTATGACACCCCGTCACTAACCCCTGACCATATGCTTTATTGTTTGCTAACTAAATATTGTCAGCCAAAAGATCAAAAGAATATATATATATATACAAGGTACTATGCTCGGTCTATTGTTATATCGACTCTATGTGGAAGGAGTCCAGATTAGGGCTATAATGTAAATACTTCATGTCTGCTGAAGACAAGGTTAAAGTTAAAAACGATAAGTTATAAGAACAAATAACTGAAACCTTGAATGAAATATTGAATCGGATGTTTAACTGGTATTGCTAAATATATTGTGCATTAATAAATATATTTTTCATCCCTTATTGAACGATGATTACTATCTTATTGTTCTGGCTGCCAACGTTTCAATAGACATACTTTATATGTCTCGAAGCAACAAAGCTTTTTAAAAAGCAGAAAATGTTCGAAAATATTGACAATCAATGAAAATTTAAAAAACTATTTTCTTGATACAAGATTTCTATCGAAATGTAGGTAGGAAGAACAATAAGAGATGTTGGATGTAGCCCAAATTATAATTCAAGAAGAAGAGTTAGTCAGAATTTAAAATCATAGCTTGGGCAAATGCTGCCAACAAACATAATCATCTCGACACAACTTCCACAAGAGATTTCCCGGCCATCCTCTTTAATGGATCCTCCAATTATAGAATAAAAAACCTTTACATTCACAGTGACAAACTTTCCAAACCGTATCCCATCCGAAAAACATCCCTTTACAATCAAATAACTGCCTGTGACCTGCGGTTAACCATTTCCTACGACCCACAGGATCCTCCAATTTTTTTTAAACGTTATCTCTAACTGGAGCCTTCTCGTCCCACGATGTTGTGGGTACTCAAGTGGCCACTCGATTTTTGAGCACAGAAATAGAAAATGATATCGGACATATCCGCATCCTATACAAGTATCTCGTTATCTTCGGAGGGTTTTAAACAGATTTCTTCTGGCATTGTACAGTATTGCCCTATTCAGTGTGTAAGCGAGAGTTTTCAAAAGCGATTTAGCTTGGTTCGATGCCGCAGACACCCTCCCATCTTCGCAGTCATAGACGTTCACGGCCTTTTCACAGAAATAATTTGGGACTGAATTCTATGGAATATTGCACGCATGTGTGGGTAGGCATATTTCTGGAAATATTGTCACTGATATTTATTGTAGGAAGTTAACCGGCTCAATTCCTGTTTGTGTAACACTCATATAATCAGAAAAAAACGATGATTTACTCGTCGCAATACAGGGTGAGTCTTTTGACAATGACCAAAAAAGAAACAACTTTCTGAATAAATGATAAGATTGAAATTTTCACATAGTTTTATTGTTTCTTCCAAAAATGTTTCGCTAAACATTATGGTGTTACATTTAGAATTACTCGTTCTAGTGAATTTTCCCCGACAATCACACATTCAGTTCAATTCATTCAAACTTGCCACCAAGCATGTTTTAATCTATTAATTAAATATCGAATAATATTACCGATCACGTTCATATTCATAAGTCCAAAATATAATCGATGTCATTGTATGAGTTATTGGAAAACAGAAGGACAATAACAAATTGAAATTACCAGATTCAATCGCACAACTACTGTGTTGATAACATTCAATCCATCCTAAATTACAACATATAAATTTTCGAGTTCGGAATAAATTCATAAGGTCCATTAATGGATAATTTTCGATCCAGCATTCATGAATTGAATGACTACGTCTGTTTTGGTAAAAGTTGATATTGAATTAGTTTTCAACAATGGACCCAATAGTAATTCATTTTTGAACTCTTTTTGTTGCTAAGTTTGTGACATAAGGAGTTTTAGTGAGAAATTGAAAATATTCATTGGCATCTTCTATTTAGGGAATGGAAAAAAGTTGCAAGGCAACTGTTGTTTAGGCATCATCGCAGTGTTATTGGTAGAAGAAAAACTAAGAAAAAGTACTGATGTAGGTACGTATGTCTATTTGAAAAAATTTAAAGATCCTTAGACGATATTCTTTTACAGCTTAACAAAAACCCAGAATAGCTTTCACGATGTGATATTGGGGAACAACCTTATTTTCATTCGATGATGATATCTCAGTGTTTTTTACTAATTTCTTTTTACGACATAAATAAAACCAACATTCTCATCATTAATTATTTCCCAACAAAAAATGGAGTACCTGCAACCCCAATGATGAAAATTACCCTATCATCATGCCCATCACAAAGACAACTAAGGAAAAAATGGCAAAGGATCAGATAACAATTCCATCCATATCTTTAATTCAGATCAAACATTGATCGTGCGGTACAACCAACCGTCCAAAACAAACTCCCTAAGAATTCTCTCAACATCTGATACGATTTAACATAGAACACGTTTCGTTTCATTTCAATTCGGATGCATTCATATTTAATAATAATATGACGATCTCTGAATGACCCACTGGATCGATTGCATCTTTTTGAATTTGTTGTGTGTGAAACCACTCAACCGATCCCTCAGCGTACAATTGTAAGCTCATGTTAAATGTACCCTTTATTCTTGCCCCAGTAAGCAATTATTCTTTCTTACCTTCTGTGGTACGTGGTATGAAAAAAAAAACATTGAATGATGCAACAAGAGCAATATTGGGTTGGTGGCGTGACTTGATTGAAATAAATGAGGAAATGTATGGAAAAAAAAACAGACGTGGAGCCATTGTATTTTCCCTTACTCAGAGCACTGTAATACTAATACAACACAACAGTGTATTTTTATTTAGAAAATATTAATTGTTTATTACAGTTGATTCTTAAGGAGATAATAAACTCAGCAATTAGAAAAATAAATATTAAATTAATCGTCAATGATGAATATACTGTGATGGGCAAATGTGTATCACCAAGTAAATATATCTGGAATTATTAGAGATACAAAAATGAAATATTGAAGATAGATACAACAGTAGATTTCCTTTTTGTTTTCATATTTTTTAAAAATGTTGAACTTCCTGTTTCACCGGAAGTAATAAAAATTTCAAAATTCCCAATGGAACACCCTCTATCTTATTTTAATTTCGGATGAAACATTTTATTACGAGTAGAAAAATATCGGGTTCGATATAGTCCTTATAGACATCTATAATACAACTGGCCAAATGAGTTGATCTATATTATTTTAACATAACATTGATTATAGCTTTTATAAACTTGTGCTCAGTCGAATCATGATCGATAGACCAACCTCAAACTTTTCAAAGGTCAGTTTATATAACCCGTTGATTCATATTATACTTAATCTGGCTACCTCCATAGACAACTTATAGATGGGAAACTCACTCACTAAATATTTCGAGAAATTGAGCCGATTTTAAATGCTTAAACAGCCGCATGAGGCGCTAGCATCTCTGTTTGTTGACATTCCTTGCCACGCCATTATAGCCACTACGTGACGTTATTCGCATTTCATTTGCAACGAGGTTACGTACTAGGGTTAAGAATGTGACAAGTACCTAGTTTATTTCATTTTCACAATAATTTATCTTATTTTCACAATCATTCACCAATACATAGTCATGTATAATAAAATGGAAAATATGACTACTTTAAAACATAAATGCGATGTTCCAAATTGTGAGGATAAAAGCTGTAAACGACACAGATTTCTCCTGATTAAGAAAAATATCCGAGTCTGTTCGATGTGTGTTTTTACATTTTAGTATAAAAATTTTTTATAACCCTCTTGGGATTCTTGAAAAAATTTAATATAAATATTTTCAGTTTTGTATGTATATTACGTTGTCCACTTTGTTAGCTTAGATGCAAATTTCAAGTTTTCACCTTATAATATTTGTTTTCCTGAATGTCTTTTAAATATATTATAATTGTATTATTCTGCGACAATATATTTATCTCAACTCGGATTGTGACAAGTTTACATTCAATTTGAAAGTAATGGTAGGAGGCTCATTTTTTTACGCCTATTAATTCAAGATAATGCCACCAGGAGGTGACGATCATTCGAAAATAACTTCATAAACAGCCGCATGGGTGCGTCATAAAACCAAACATTGAAGGGGCAGTTTCCCATTTATGGCTTGTCTATGGCTACCTATCTGACACCAGGACTGGATTTTAATTCGAGAGAACAACTAGATAGTTTTATTTTACCTACCACCCGAGATTCCTTTACATATATTTTCCAACAAAAAGAGAAAAAGCCGTGAATTATTTTAAATTGATAAATCGGTCTTTCTTTTCTCCAAGTATGTGACACAACAAGCAGAAGACGCTATAAGCCAGCCGACGGTCGCCTACGTTCCATTTCAGTAATTTCTAGGTGATTGCCTTCATCTCCCCTAACTGAAGCAAGACAAATTAATGGACAAAACTAAGCTGAACCCTGGTTATCACACATTATAACGAGTTCATTCTCAATCCTCGTACCTTATGAATTGATCGAAAAATTGCTGCACAGCGTCTTCAACCACCGAAGAAAGAAGGTCTCCGAATTCGGAGATCCCTCTCCCAAACCGCAAGGAGATAAATTTATTCCGACGACCAATTCAAAATGCCGAAGAAGCATTCTGCATTCGCAGAACATTTCAATTTAAGAATTTAATTATGAAAAATCAGGAGTGGGATCTGAAGCACTCCAACAGAGAGAATACTAATAATATTTCAATTAACTTTTCTCAGTATCTGAGCCCTGCCGGGGAGTCCCTGAAAGAGTGTCAGCCTGCGTATGACAAGTCTGGCCAAGATCATTTCCAATTTTATATACCCGGTTCAATAATAGTGTCTCGACACCATCGGTAACCCTTGTAGATATAAATGGGATATTTAAGATCAGGGGGTGAACCAGACCTCGGAGCAATTTACGCCTTCGCAATGTTGGATGCGGAAAATCTTTTGGAAAGGGAAAAACGAACCAATTATTGCCAGCTTTTTCTTCTTTTATTCGGTGATTGGCTTGAAATTGATAGTAGTTTTGTTCTTCGTTGCGGGGAACGGTTCAAGATCGGTCCATTCATTTCTATACAATCATTTGGTTGGCCGAGAAAGTTCATGAGAATTCTGAAAGTATTTTGTCATATGAAAAATGACGAAAAACCAACGAAGATTGCAGTTTTCTATTTTTTGGCTTCTTACTATACAAGGTGTCCAGAAAGGGTATTTGTTTTCATGCCATATTCGGAATAGGGCGTCTAAATATATATGGAACAGAAGATTCAATCACGAAAATTATAAATGAAAATCATTCATTCGCATATTTATTGCGTTTCCAGCACTTCTTTTTTGACTTAAGAATAAAATCGAACATTCGACTGAAATATGTTGAAGAATTATAAAATACGGAAATAAATAAAACATTTTCTCTAGCGAAAAAATATTGAAAACCTAATGTTCCGAAGATTTCAGATATTGGAATAGCACAAAAAATTGACTCAAATGGAAACCTTTCATATACAGGGTGAGTCTTTGACCACTGCGTTAATTTTAACCATAGATTCTTTACGTCAAAAGAAACACTTTCTTCCTATAACATTTTTCCAAATTTGGCCCCGTTCAAAAGATATAGGGTGTTAAAATTTCATAAAAAAAATGCATTTTCAACTGTAATATTCAAACTACAATATCAATTGAAATGATCTCCTGTAGAAGGTTTTTGATAACAGTCATGCATATTTTGGCATCGTTAGATTCATTCCATTTCTTTTGGGTTTCTCACTACTACTCTACAGATTGGTTAAATTGCATGAAAAACAAATATCTTTGAACTAAAGATCCGTATCTTGTACTTCCTGGAATCATTAGTCTTTTTGCAGATAAAATCATTCTCCATCTCTCCTACTACATTGCACCATTCTTGAGATATTTGAAGTTGAAAGGAATTAAATCGATATAATTTTGTCCAAATTTTCTGATTTTCCCAAATCCAACTCTGTGCTGAATTGATTCAATAACAAGATTTGTTCAATGTTGCCATATTTTATGTCTATATTAAATATTTCTTCAGAAGGTTGGGGAAATCTCTCCAGTCTATGGTTCCACCACTAAAAACTAATAGTTGAAATTAACCACTGAACAATTTTTGTCTTACATTCACTACAAACTCTGAATTGCCATTTGCTGTATTCATTATTAATGATGTCTAGCACCTTGTTTAATATTTAATCCAGAGTAATATTCCATAAGAAATAGAGAAAAAGATTTCCTTCACTAACATAGGTACTTCGGTATATTCTCATGACCGTTGAAATATAGCTTCAGACTTTCAGGGTCCATCAAATTATATCTATTATAAAATAGGAATGCTTCAAATTAAGATCATATGAGTTTTAAAATCTTCGAATCCACTCTCCTTGATTTATTTTGTAGGTTTATAGTTTTTTCACATATTTATCTCATACACCGATTCAACCTGGTATCTACACGAACTTAGGAGATAATAGAATTTGACTTAGTTTTAGTATTTCTGAATGTTTGTTATGATGCATGGTTAATTAAAATTCAATCAATATTGAAACTGGAAGCTATAGGTTCATAAACAAGAAAGATTGGAATAGATATGTATTTTCTGACCATAATCATTTCATACTGAATTGAATAATTTCAAACTATCGAAATTATTATTATTATTTTATTATAATATTTTCCACATTTTTTAAATAACTGTTGACAGTTTAAAACAGAATCAAAACAACAAGGAACCACAGATGGGAACAACCCACCACAGAGACGTTATTATAACATTTCAATGTGGTAATAATTTACTCTAGTTATTCTGAGAAAAATTATAACTGAAGATCGATAATGATTACAGATATTATCTTTCATTTAAAAAAAACTTTGCAATTATTAATTTTTTTCTCTCCTGGGGTTCGGTAATAAATTAATATTCTATGGTAAGTTATTAAAATTTGACATAATCTAAAATAACCATTATTCAATATTTCTGTTTTTGTTTACATAATTAAAACAGATATTCTGATTATAAAAACCAAAAATTTGTTCAGTAATTAATTATATTCTAAAACAGAAAAAACACGTAGTTGGTTTTTCAGAATCAAATGTAGGTGATCAAACCTAATTCCTTCAAGCAAATATAATTGCACACCTAAATCTGAGAATACCTACTTGTATCTATTCAAGTAATTTGTTATTGGGATTCAGTAGAGAAAATAATCATCAAGCAAAGTAACATCACTGTAAAATAATTATTCGTAGTGACATTATTCATTGTTGTTGAAGATTTCGAAAAAGATTGCCATATTTTTAACAGTCTCATAGACCTGTTCACTGGTCTCTGTCAAGGGGAAGAAACTTAAATAATATCAGTCTTTGGAAAATCATAGACGATATTTTCTGGCTTTGAGTGAAAAAAAGCAATGTGACAACCTCTTGCCTTGGAAGTTTTCATAGAAATGATGGTTTTCATGATTTGGAAATCTTAAGAAAAAAATTACAAATGTATGATGATAACATCCAATAATTCTGAGGTTTTTTCTCACTGGGAAGGGATGGTATATAATATTGAAGTAGAAGGAAATTATAGTAAACAGCAAAAATATGTTTATGGTGTTGAATTTTTTTACCAGAAAATTAGTATTTTGTATCTACCTTCTGGATATGGACCTAATCGGATGAAACATGAGTGAGTGAATCATTTCTTATAGGGAAAATAATGTTTTTAAACAATTCAGGTTCAATAGTGGATGCTGTGGAAAGTATTTTTCATTCAAACTATACTGGATTACAGAGGGGTATTTGCCCAATGTGAAAACTTAAAATGTTTATAACTTTTCAACGCAGCTGAATATAGAAAAACTGTAATGGAAAAAGTATTTCTTTTGATCTCAAGAACCTATGGTTAAAATTAATGCAGTGGTCAAAGACTCACCCTGTATAAGGGAAGGCAAAGAAATGTTTAAGCAGCTAAGCTGCCTGCAATTTTTGGATGAAATTTTGGTCATTTTTCTTCATATTGTAGAGAATTCTTGTTATCTTTCAGAAAATAATACTTCTTGAAAATAGATTGTAAATTTCAATAAATACTATACAAAAAAAAATTCATAATCCACTACCTTTCATATCAGATATTCAGATATGTGTACTCTCTCAAAACATACTCCACTGGTAGTTTTTGTTAATCGGTAGACCAGGAGACAATGGAAACTGCACTCATAAAACACCTACCATAATATTTTAATAATCATCTGTTCCTTGAACAATGCCCAGTCTGCAGTCATCTGTTCTGAAGCATTATAGAAAAATGAAACAATTATTTTCCATACCTAATTTAATTTTTTTCACGCAGTGATCAGGGATTTGATTCTGTCATCATTATACGTGTTGGATAATCATTCAAAAGGTAATTATTACTCTCAGAACCATAGAATTCCAAGTAAATTAATAAATTTTGTTCAAATTATCAGTTGTACAAATAAGTTTCCGCGGTTTGTCAAAGGCCCCACTAGAAGGTTATGGAGAAATTGTCAGATGTAAAACGTAATATCCCAAGTTTAGTCATCTGGCAACACCATAACCTTAAAGTACTAGTGATTCCGTATCAGCATCACGTAATTTTTTTCGTGCAAAAATGTCAAGTTTTATTCCGAATAAGCATCATTTGCGGGAACTTTTGATTTACTTCTTTAATGTGGAAAAATCTGCAGCTGAGGCGCATGGATTTCTTCTAGAAGCATATGGTGAAGCTGCTTTAAGTGAGAGAAGTTGTCAGGAATGGTTTCAAAAGTTTAAGAACGGTGAGTTTGACGTTAAAGACAAAGAACGCAGTGGAAGGCCGAAAGTGTACAAAGACATGGAATTAGAAGCACTATTGGAGGGAGATTCGTGCCAAACGCAAAAAGAACTTGCACTTACTCTACAAGTGACTCAACAAGCAATTTCACATCGTTTAAAATCGTTAGGAATTATTCAAAAACAAGGAAGTTGGGTTCCATATGAACTAAAGCCGAGAGACGTTGAACGCCGATTATGCATGAGTGAAATGCTGCTTGCCAGGAATAAAAAAAAGAGTTTTTTGCATCGTATAGTCACTGGTGACGAAAAATGGATTCACTACGATAATCCAAATAAGAGAAAGTCATGGGTTAAGCCCGGCGAACCATCGACATCGACAGCTAAGCCGAATATTCATGGAAAAAAAACTCATGTTGTGTATTTGGTGGGATCAGCTTGGTGTCGTGTATTATAAATTGCTGAAACCAAGTGAAACCATTACTGGAGCTCTCTACCGAACACAATTGATGAGATTGAGTCGGGCACTTAAGGAAAAACGCGCCCATTACTACTCCAGACACGACAAAATTATTCTTTTACACAATAATGCTCGTCCACATGTTGCGGCGCCGGTAAAAACATACTTGGAAACACTCAACTGGGAAGTTTTACCCCATCCGCCGTATTCACCAGACTTAGTCCCTTCTGATTATCATCTGTTCCGGTCGATGGCACATGGTCTGTCTGAGCAGCGCTTCACATCATATGAAGACACCAAAAATTGGGTAGATTTGTGGATAGCGTCAAAAGATGAAGAGTTTTTTCGACGGGGTATCCGAATGTTGCCAGAAAGATGGGGAAAAGTAGTGGCAAATGATGGAAAATACTTTGAATAAAACGTAATGTACTTTTCCTTTACAATAAATTCCTAATTTTTTATAAAAAACCGCGGAAACTTATTTGTACACCTAATAAAAAAAAAGTTGCTGTAGAAATTCTATTCCTATAGAAACAGGGAGCCGTAAATTTGTTCAAATAAAATGTAATTTTTCAATAATGGTATCGATCGATTGATTTCGACTCCCTGATGAAAAATCCGTAGGAAGAGTCGAGTATATCTCGTATATCTGGCAAATCAAATACGTTATAATGACGTAGTATTATTATTTAGCAAAATGTACCACCTCTTATTGCTCTTGCTAGCAACGTTTTAATAGATATTTCCATCGTTGTCAAGGCAAATTATCTTTTGAAAAAATTAGAAAAGCCCTGACGAGAGGTTTTTTAAATGTGAAACATACATATTCACACGACGTAGCAAGCAGGTGTCTATACCTAATACTGTGGAAATCAAAGACTTTTTTCTCACGCATTAAATTCTGTTATTCACATATACTATTTTATACTATAATATATTATATTATATTATTATTATATTAAAAATTATGCACAATTGAATACATCCATGCGTTTGAGGTAGACGTGGCAACACTGTCGACTTGAAAATATTTTAGACGAAAAGTTCCTTTACCCTCAAGGCTCCACCTAAAATTTCATAACGAAATATTCACTAGTTCTCCTAAAACGTCTAATAGGCCAACTTAAAAGGAAAACCCTATATATATACTATTTATATTCACATATACGTGTATCAAAGCTTGTTCAGTTAATAATTTCAATTATAAATCATTTGAAAATAACTTTTCGATTTGAAAACAAAAATTTTGATCTAGCTTTGCATATAAGTAATGAAATAATTGAGTTTCAAAACACAGATATTATATTTTAGTTGGCCAAATCGTGTTCAGTTAATAATTTCAAATATAAATCGTTTGAAAATAATTTTTTCGATTTGAAAACAAAAATTTTTCTGATCTAGCTATGCATATAAGTAATGAAATAATTGGATTTCAAAAGACAGATATTAATTATTATATTTGAGTTGCCCAAATCTTCATTCAAAGAAATCAAACCAATAAAAGTTTTCTCCAATTCTTTCCTAAGAGCAGAGTATCGAATAATGATAACTAGTGAAAACTATGAATATAAACTGACCACCAACTAGTATTTTAATATTCTGAAGTTTAAAGATCGTCATAGATAAGCATCTGCTTGATAAGTCGTGTGAAAATGAAACTTTTGATGATTTTGATAGTTTAATAAAATATTCACATATCATTTTTTATATAATTGAAGATAAAAATGAATTTTATTTTGTACGGAAATTGTTGTGGTTTATAGTTAAGTAAAACTCAAGGTTGTATTATAATAATAATTGCAATAAGAAAAAAATGATTACTTCAATTAAATCTACTTAAAAAGGGCCAGTGTAATGTTTAAGTTTCAAGATTTAACTTAAATAATAAATAAGGAAAGGGTAGCGGGTATTTACTCGGCCTCGTTGATCTTCATGAAAATAAGGATCAATATCATTATCAGTATCATTTTGATTCAGTATTGAGCTCATTACGAAACTAAAATGGAGAAAGAAATTTCTACCCCTAATTTAGGAATAAAACTACCAACCCTTCGCAGTTCAATCATCCTGTGTTGAAACAAAATGTGAAAATTTGGTTTCTTAAGCGTAATAGACATCTGCATCAATAGTGCACACCCTGTATATGATCTCACCCTCATCGAAGCCAAGTGGCCTGTAAAGACCGGTATAGGGGATAAAGTGCGAGTGACAGAAGTGATGTCACCGATGTCATCCCTCTCCTGTATCATTTCGATAGGGCATGACCGCCACAAACAAAAGCCACTTGAAATTGAATTAAACATACAAATTAACAATTCAACCGCTGTCCGTGATGTTGTTACAACATATTGTGGGTTTGCAGAGGTTGAAGGTACTTCAATCCTAATTACATTTTCACTAACGAGCTGTTTCTGTCAGCCATACCCATAATGAGATTGTTTTCGTTTATTGTTTTGGTCAATTTATTCATCAATACGGAATATTATATGGATTTCAAATTATTCACACAGTTTTTAAGAGCTTGTTTCTTCGAGCTCAACAGCGAGCTATTGTTTTACATGAATGTTAATGTTTTTTATCATTAATTTTTCATAGTATCTTCTTAATTGAATTTAAATTATTATGGTGTTCAAGTTTATTTTCTCTTGTTCACCTCTTTCCAACGTCTTTGTGGAGGAACTATAACTTCTGGCGGTATCCTCATGGTATTCAGTTCTTCATTTTTGTCTCAGGTACATCAAATATGCATTGATCTAACACCTAAACATTTCGCTATGCCCAATTCATAGTAAAGTTGGGCTTCTTTTTCTTATACATCGTAGTTCTTGGAATTCCATTCTGTTTATGCGATGATTGGATGAACTGAGGTGTTTGTCTCGCCCTTATGTATGCTTTTAAAAATTCTTTCTTATATACAGTGTGAGTCTTTTAGCACTGCGTTAATTTCAACCATAGATTCTTTACGTTAAAAGAAAAATTTTCTTCCTATAACATTTTTCGAAATTTGGCCCCGATCAAATGATATAGGGTGTTGAAATTTCATAAAAATATTACATTTTCACCTGTAATATTCAACCGACAATATCAACTGAAATAATCTCTTGTAAAGGTTTTTAATAACAATCATTCATATTTTGGCATCAATAGATTAATTCGATTTCTTGTGGGTTTCTCACTATTCTACAGATTGGTTAAATTGCCTGAAAAACAAATATCACTTGAACTAAAAGTCCGTAACTAGTTCTTCCTAAGATCATTAGTATTTTTGCAGATAAAATCATTCTACATCTTTTTTTTCCTAAATTGCACAATTTTTGAGGTATTTGAAGTTGAAAGGAATTAAATCGATATAATCATCTGATGAAACGTGAGTAAGTGAATCATTTCTTAGAGGGAAAATAATGTTTTTAAACAATTCAGATTCAATAGTGGATGCTGTGGAAGGTAATTTTCATTCAAACTAAACTGGACTACAGAGGGGTATTTGCCCAATGTGAAAACTTAAATTGCTTTTAACTTTTTAACGCAGCTGAATATGGAAACACGGTTTGGGGAAAAATGTTTCTTTGGATCTCAAGAACCTATAATTAAATGATTAAAATTAACGCAGTGGTCAAAGACTCACCCTGTATATATGACTTAATTGTTAGTTTCCACTGGGGTTGTATTTCATTTTTGTCTGCTTTTTCCTGCTTCTATTATTTCATAAATTCTTTATTTCTGTTTAGATTTTGCCCTTCATGAAAAAAATCAAAAAAATCACATCCAATAAACTCCAGGTGTCCATTTTTTGTCGAACAATAAAACATTTGTATTAGAAAAAAAGTTCTAACGGAGGCTAACGTAACAAAATACTGTACAATTCAGCATATGATACTACTTAATAAAAACCACCCTTATCTGCAAAAATATAGTGATTCTTGAGTTTTAAAATGTTTGTGAAATTCGTTGAAAACTGTGAAATATAGAAAAACACAAAGATTGTTTGTCGTGCGAATGGAACTTTATTATCTAATTATCCTATATTCATTTTTATTTTTTATTATCTTGTATTAAAACCTCAATTTCTTCCCATACGAAGAAAATTTAAGACAGATAAACAATAACTCAGATAGATCAGCTGATATATTCAATGTTGAAGAACTCGTCTTCAGTACAGATTATTCTATAGGATACCAAAGGATTTTCTAGAAATTACCCTATCGAATCTAAAATAAGAAGATGTATAAAAGAAGTGACTTGATTTCAAGAGCAATTGAGCGCTTGTTCCAAAATATAATACGCAACTCTGAAACAGTTCATACGAGAGTACTGAAGATAATAAATCAAAGAACATATCTTTAATTACCAATAATCAGTTTTCTTTCAGTTTTATTTTAACCACAAACCTCTTTTACAGTTCAGGATTCTCATCTCATGCATTTCATACATTTGTTCATATATTATATTATATAATACATAAAGAAATACCAATCCATAGAGTATAGAATTAACAGGAGATAGCATATTGGGGGTTCCCTTTGTTCAACCTAAAGAACTCAAATTGCTTTCGATTCTATGCTATGTACTTCAAGTGATCATCGGTTATGAATTTTCAGTCATCTTTCAGTTGAAATCTCTATCAAAGTTGATTATGATCCATTTTGAAGTTACCGGGAACTTCTATTTCCTTTTCCAAGGTCAATCATCTCATGTTCCTTTCATCATATATCTCACAATTATGAATTCATCTATTCCAGAAATTTTCCGAACTATGAAGGTTATTATAATCCTTCTTTCTCTCAATAACAATTAATCAATTATAATTTTCAGATAGCACAGACGTCAGCACATTGTTAAATCGAACGTTGAGAAGAGATTTTGTTGGTAAAAAGCATGTCAAAAATTTATGTGGGATTACCCAAAGTACATGTTTCTTTATGCATTGAAGTAAATTGTGATGGTTAATTGTGAGGAATAAAATCAACTTTAAGGTAAAATTTTTCCAATCTTTCTGAATTGCTACTTTTATTGTTGAAAAAATCGGAAATCTTGTAACAAATAAGATATTTTCTGAAAATTTTCATACAGTGTATTATGACGGTTAGAAATTTATGATTGTTTTAATCCTGAAACAGGATTCTTTTGGTTGTGAGGCTTAGAACTAACAATAATTTATATTATTTTCTAAAACGACCCTGGAAACTTTATAGGAATTTTCTAGGGTACATTCAATCTTAGGAATAAATGAAAATAACAATTTTTTTTAGAGAACATGGATGCAATTACTAGAATAATTTTCCACTGTTCGGTTTTATTGATATTCATGAGTGGTGTGATATGGCAGTTACCATATATGAAAACTAAAACGTTTTCATCTGTTTACATCGCTGATTTATTCCAATATCCAGAGCGATATTTCACAGGCTGGAATTCGGTAGGTATTACTAATTTACTCATTTTTCGTTATAGATGTACTGTGTACTACAAATTCGATATATCTGAATCATGTGGGAAAAATAAATGTGATGTCAAATTAAAGTTATAATAATGAAAAGTTTTCTACAGTGAATTTCCCTTAAATATCCAGAAAATATAATTTCTCATTCCCAAACATAAACCTGCTGTACAGTTATGGGTAAGGGAACCCTAAAACGCATTGTTATATAGCAACGTTTCGATTAATTTCATCATCTTCTTCAGGCTCAAGAACAACTGACATCCAATGAAACTGACCACTTTAAAGTTTTCATTATTAGAAAGGACAACAAACAATAAACTAATATCATCAAGTACTTGATGAACCAAAGAATGTAGATCATCGATGTTGTCTCCGTATACATTTGTTTGTAGTTTATTGAAGTGAAAACTTCTTTAGCGGCGCTGAGCACTCTCTTGTATGGGTAAAAACATCCTAACTCGCGTCAGGGTCACGTGATTGTCATCGAAAAAGCGTAAGATCGAGGAGTAGGAGAGGGTATAATATCCCCCACTCTTTCTACCTTGCCTGCGTGTGCTGTTTCGTTTAGGCGGTGCAGGGCGCTTGTGCGAATGTTTGTGTATGTTAATGTAATATAAATTAGGTTTGTTCGCGTGGCAGTTCGGAACTGTAATTTTTGGTAATTTGTGGTTCCCACCCGTTCGTCTGGGACGGAACAGGAGTTCCTTGTCGTTCGTGTGGTCGGAACACTTGATTTCGCAACTGTTCGTTACTGTTCTTACGGTTCCTGATCTAGAGATGGTACAAGGTACAACAGAAGAAGCGGTAAATTCAAATCATCGGTGATTCAAATTTTCAGTAGTTCTAATTGGCAATTAAGTTATATATTTGGTGACTAGGATATTCGCATAGCTGTTTTTGAGTATATTTGATGTTGTGGGAGTATAAATTTTTAATCAATTCGTTATAATAGCTTCTCAAAATTTTTGTTATCTCAAAGAAGAGGAAGGATCATTTGCAATAGATGAATAAAACAATTGCATAATTGTTGATCAAAGTATGTAAGATAATTATTTTATATTATTTATATATACGATATTTCGTATTTATATACTATATATTTATTTTTGTTATTTCGTGAAAATTTAGGAAGGAAACGGAGGAATGACCTCTTTCAAGAACACAACGACTTGTTAAAACAATTCTTATCTAAAAAATAATTATAAAGCTATGAAAATTGTTAGAAAATATTTTTATTTATTTCCCAAATGCCACCAGTTCCATATACAATTACCTAATTCTATTATATAAAATTTTCTGTACACAGTTTCCACCAAAATTACAATGAAATAACAGAAAAATTCACAGTTTATCCAGATATGAACTAACAAAAATAATTTCTCCACTGATACCACTACTACATGTATTGAAATTTCAAATTATAATTAAATTAAATCATTTCTTTAAATATTTCATTACATATAAATTATATTTACAGTTATTTATATGGAAATGTTTATGTTTATTTATTTATGACAAAAAAAATTGTTCAATTTTAATATTTGTAATTTCTAAAGTATTTCCACCGTATTAATAACACAATAACTTATTCAATATCTTTTTAACACTATCCATGATATGATCCATGATCATTGAACTCTATATGAATACCTATATGGTATTTAGAGTTCAATATCCATGATGTACAACATAACCTTACTTTCACTTATCTATGCATTTAACGAAAACGTTTTGAAATTATCTGTTCCCACCTGTTCTCACCCGTTCGTGTCATAGAACAACTTGCGACGATCCCAAGAGTTACAGAACCTGGTTCTCTGTGGCCCCAGTACAACTGGGAACTGCCACCCGAACAAACCTATTGTCATTTTTGTGTACGATAGCGCAATAAACGAATATTGTATTCCACGACATAAATAATAGCACTTTTATACTGATAATGAAAGCAATTCATACAAAATTATTCTCTAACCATTCCAATATATCAAAAATGCACAACGTTAATATTGAAGTTTTAACTTCTGCCGGCACTCCCGGAGTGCTACCGGTGTTTTTTTTTATGTTTTTTCTACTAGGTGTCCAGAATGGGTATCGGGAATTTCTTTTCGCGCCATATTCGGTATGAAAGCAGGCCAGGATCTAGGGGGGGGAGACGCAAGCGCCCCGGGCGCCAAATCAACCAAAGGATAATTTTTTTTTGGATTATCTCGGAAAAAATTAATTTTCTAATGCTATAATCGAAACTGTAAAATGGAAACATGATAAACCATCACTATGTCAAAAATCTTTAAAATAAATAATTCAATCGATCAATTATTAACTGCATATCATTCAGTCATCTACGAATGACGTAAATCAGGTAAGGAAGAATAGGAAGATTCAATATTCAATGTATTTCGTATGAATTGATGTCATAAGAGTGTTCTACTGAATTACTGAAAGTAAAATTAAAATTATGACTTCACGGTAAAATATATAGGGTGTTGAAAAGAGACAGGGCATCATATATTATTTTGAGATAATTTGTCATTATTGAATCAATAATAACGTAAGACAAGTCACAGGATACTGAAAGCTTTTTTTTAATCGCATTTTCTTGGAAAGTAAGTAGTCATAAATCTTTTCGGAGATTTTTTGAAAACCTTTCAGGATTACTCAGCTCATGTTGACTTGGAATGTGGTATATAACCTTGAGCCTATAAAATTCAATTGGTTCAAGAATTGAAGGATGCGGACTATGCAAATCGACTGAATTTTGCGTACGAAATGCTGCAGCGATTTGACAACTTTAACAACATAGTGTTTAGTTACGAAGCAAATTTTTATTTGAATGGTCTTGTTAATAAGCAGATTCGTCGGTACTGGGCAGTGGATAATTTGAGGCGAGAGCATAAACGACCCCTGCATAGCCCAAAGGTCGTGGTTTGGGCCGCTAGGTCTGCTAAAGGCATAATTGGTCCTTATTTTCATGAAGATCAACAAGGCCAAGCAATTAATGTAAATAGTGGCCGTTATTGTGATATGTTGCGAAATTATTCGGTCCCAGAGTTGCAGGAGTTTGCAGATGGTAGTTGATAACTACTTTTTCCCTAATGAAGTCATTCCACGAAGGGGTAACATCAACTGGCCTCCCAGAAGCCCCGACCTTAGCCCGCTTGACTATTTTGCATGGGGAGTAAGGTTCATCAAAATAATCCGACGAATCTAACCCAGTTGAAGCCAAACATTAGGTCAGAAATGACAGCAATATCAATAGCTATGTGTCAACTTGTTATCACCAATTTTCGTTTCCGTTTAGAAGAGTGATAGCAACGCTACGGTCGTCATTTGAATAACATCATCTCTTCCAAATAATTCTCCAATTCATATGTTAATAATAAACAATAAACCTTTTTATTGCTCAAATTTATTTTTTGTTTTATTGAACTTATCTTGTAATAAAGAAAAGTGGTCAGTTTCAATGGATGTCAGTTGTTCTTGACCCTGAAGAAGATGATAAAATTCATCAAAACGTTTCTATAGAACAATGGTTCCTTTACCCATTGCTGTATAGCAGATTCCCATAATAATATTCCTCAGATAGTTTTCGTAGAGCAAATATTGGATTTCCTATTCAAATGTGTCCAATTTGGTGCACACTGTACCGGGTGTTCCAAATGCGTAGTCTAGTCAGGGGATCCCAGAAACCCGATGAGCTCAAATGAGCGGCACATTATCAGGCTCGATTTTTTAGAGTTTCCGAGCTGTTATAGAAAATTGGGAAATGGCGCAAATGAAGATTTCTCATTACTGAAGATATTAACTTGAAACTCAAACATTATACAGGTCTTTTTCATTAGATTTTATTGATATAACCAATTTTTATTTATTGCAATTATTTTCGATGTTCTTAATATTACAAACTTATGTTTTTCTTTTCAATGTAACCACACAAATTTGTCTAAAAATTAAATTTCCTTATCGAATTATGAAAATCGTGAAAAATTTAATTTTCACACTACATATCAAGCAGTTTCCCATCTATGACGATCTGTGATACTAGAAATATTCGATGGTGGACTGAACAGTTTTTCACTAGTTTTGTTTAAGCAAAAATGTGCCACACATCTTAATCTAGCTCATCGGGTTTCTAAGATCCCCTCACTAGACAATGAATTTAGAACATCCGGTACAAATCCTAAATAATTTTTTTTTTCAGAGTTTTCAAATCATTTATTTCTCGTTGGCCTTGTTTGAAGATATTGCAACTGAAAGGAACAAGGAAAAAATATTACCACCAACCTTACTTGTTCAAGTTAAAGCCTTCATTTTTTCTACAATAATAATACCATTTGCAGTGTTTGTGACAATGTTCTTTTGGGGATTTTATTTTTACGATAGAGAACTTGTGTATCCAAGAGCTGCAGAACTTGTGTGTTCGACATATTCTAATCACGTGGTTCATACTGCCATTGGAATATTTGCTGGTTTTGAATTATTTTTTACCCGACATCATCCAGAAATAAGCTATATGACCTGTTTTATTTCTTTGACTGCAATGCACTCAATTTACTATTCTATGTAAGTAAGTATATAGGGTGAGTCTTTATCGCAGCGTTAATTTTTGACGCATAAGAAATATTTTTCTTCTACCTTTTCCTCCAATTTTGCTTCATTCCTAAGTTATAAGCCATTTAAGGTTTTAAATTGCGCTAAGCCAATACCGGGTGATCTTGCTTTATTGCAATTCCTTGGTTAATGATTTTCCAGCAAAGTCTACATTAAAATTTCTAAATTTCATTCACTATTTAATTAAAAATTTCATGAGAATATACTCATATTCAACATCGACTTTTCCAATACCCTGATGAAAAGGATAATATATTGAAAAAAAATTCAAGTTGAAATATTTAATACTGCATATTGAAGACTTATAACTGATCAAAGAACAAAGCAACTAGTACATATTCATTTATATTGAGAATCGATTCTGATACATCTTTTTCAAAATTTTGTAGATCCAAGTTCGCATCGTAATTAGTAGTTTTCCTGTTGTATTATGAAACGCAAACAATCTTCTTGCATTTCCAAAACTAAGTTTCTCGAACACAATTCCAACACATGAAGTTAAGTGTTATGTTGAATTGTGAATCAAAGAAATATTTACATTTAATTCCCCTCTAAGAAAGAACTGGTAAGTATGTATGTCTTCTTATATGCACAAATCAATGAACAAGGATGAATTGTCATTCAATATCGAATATATTGGTAACGGTGCATTTCAGGAATATGAATGTAGTCCAATATATTCTTCTAAAATGTTCAAACACTCAGAAAATGCTCAGATTTGTTTCGTAACTGTATTTTATAGAAAGTCTTGGTGGTTTTATAAATTGGTGATGCATGAACTCGAAGGCCTAATAAAGGATAGAGCAAGTGATTTTAATCTGAAGTGGGTGATGTCCCATTTGTTTGAAACGAAATTTCAATTCATACGTAGATATAAGCAAAAAACAATATTTCCAATAAAACTTTAACACCCTGTATCTTTTGAACCTCGCCGAATTTATGAAATCATATAGAAAACAAGAGTTTTTTTTAATAACAAAAATTTATGGATAAAATTAATGAAATAGTCAAAGACTTACCTTGTATACTGTGAATACTGATCATATTAAATCATCTGATAGTCGAGTAACTTTCTATATTTTTAGATTTTTCTACCATTACATTACAAAGGGGCGATTTCTGTATCCAGCATTCTACAATCTAACATGGCCCCAAGTTGGAGGAGTTTTAGGTTCCGGTTATTTGTTAACCCTTCTGACTGCTAAATTAGGAATCCTGATCCAAAAGTATATGACTGATGGTAGTATTATGAAAAAGGCACCAGTAGAGATTATTAAGAAATGATAACAGAGAGAACTGTAGTCTGAGGTAAATTATACAGAACATTATAACATACATTTTTTGTTTTATTTATTACTCAAGGTGTAGTAAAATACAGGATGTTTCGAAATATATGCTCAGGACTTCTGGATGAGAGCGCTCGTCCAAAAATATAAATAAAGACTACGTCCGAGTAGGCCGTAGCGATCATATACCAGAAATCATATTAGAATTATAATGCCAGAATGTTGTCTTTCGAATAATAGTTATTTAATCAACTAGTTTATTAATCGCTAGATTAATAAACGAGTTGACTATAAGATTTATCCGTCGACCTCATGAATTAGAAATATATTATTCATTCAAATAAATAATATTTCTCACAATATAATATTTGACAATGAAAATATCAATGCTCACTTTGATATATTTATATTTATGGTTTCAATTGAACAATTCGTTAAATTCATAGACGGAATTTTCGAGATGTGACATTCTGAATAGTCCACATTGACTTTCATACTGATTTCAGCACAGTAATTGTATTTTCATTTCATGCATTAGTTCTCGAAATATTCTTAACTAAATATTCGGAAATGAAGTGGTGTTTTCATGGCACTTGTAGTGTTTTTTTGTGAAAAATAGACATTTTAAGCTTCAAAACAACCATGACTGTGGCTTCCTTCCTCCAATCCACTAACATAGAAATCTTTAATCAAGATGTTGAACAAACAAAGCGTATTGCGAAGGAGCTCAATCTTGCTGAAACTCAATCTAAATTATCTTCGATATAATTTGCAGTATTTCCAATAACATGCGGTAACACTTGATCGATAGAAATCTCCAAAAAGGCCAAATACGTACATATCTCTAATCAGATTAACAGGTAAGAAAATCAAATCATTAATGATGCCACAGAAATATTCCAGTCCCAATTCGTGAAACGATTTCCGACTTAATTATGAAGTGTTTTCTCAGTTGGCTTCAGTATGTTTTCATTTTGTTGATTATTGAATTTATATCTTTTTCAAAAAAATGAGAATCGATAATTTTTTATTTATTACGAACAGATCATTAAGTTGGCTTACTGGTTCTTTGACATGTGAATTATTCTTGTGTTCTAATTCATTGTTCGACATGGTTTATTCAATTGCAGAGCGGTTGGAAATAATATCACTTTTTTTTGCAAACAATCAAGTGCGAATAGAACCGCAGAATTCTTCAATCAACGACATTTAGATAAACATGTTAATAGGAAGTATGTTTTGGAATTAGTGTCAAAGTTTCAAGAAACCGGGTCCGTGGCTAATAAAAAACGAAACATGGAAAAAAATGAAGCAGCTGAAGTAGCTGTTCTTGGACAGATTGCTCTGAATTCAATGACGAGTACGAGGCAGCTAGCACATGAATCTGGTTTTACACGAACTCGAATTGCAAATATTTTGAAGCATCATAAATTCCATCCTTACAAAATCCATCTTTCACACGCACTAAACGAAGATAATTTTGACCGTCGTGTTGAATTTTGTAATGCAATGAGTGAACGAGTAACTGCTAATCCCAATTATCTGTACAATGTTTGTTTCTCCGATGAATGTTCGTTCTTTCGAAACGGTACAGTAAATCGACACAATTGTCGTTATTGGGCCGATGCTAATCCGAGCTTGTTCCACGAAGTTTGTACTCAACAACCAGAAAAACTCAATGTTTGGGCTGGAATATTTGGTGACAATATTGTTCTCCCGTTTTTTTTACCTGGTAATGTTACTGGAGATATGTATTTGGACTTATTGGAAAATCCCATTGATCCAATTTTGACGGAAATTATTGAAAACAATGCTGGAAATCATGTGGAAGATCAGATTGTGTTTCAGCAGGATTGAGCTCCTCCACACTACGCCTTACCAGTTCGAGAATATCTGGATCAAAGATTTCCAAATCGGTGAATTGGAAGCAGGGGTCCCATTGAATGGCCAGCCAGATCGCCAGATCTGTCACCACTAGATTTCTTTCTTTAGGGCCACTTGAAGAGTAAAGTTTACTCTACACAGCCCGATTCCATAGAAGATTTAAGAAGACGTATAGTGAACGAATGTCGTCAAATCACTACAGAAATGCTGCAAAATGTGCGCCATCGTTTCGAACAAAACTTATTTCATTGTATGGAAGCTAATGGTGAACAATTTGAATATTTAATTAATTGATGTGAGTTAAAATGGGTCATGAATGCATGATTTCGTGAACGTTAAACAGAGCTTTTATTAAGAGGTTGACGGAAAAGTCAATTTCATATCAATAAAAAAAATCACTTTCGTTTTATTCCATTTCAAAGTTCTCTATCTCTTAGAAACACCTCTTTTTTGTGAAAGTGGGGTAGCTTCAGTATTTCCTTGCGCCAAATCTTACAATATTCGGAAACTGTGTTCAGCGAAGCGTCTAAATTCAATAAACCCAACGTGTTGAGCGAAATTACATTTCGGATTTAATCAAATCGAGTCCTCTCAGGCAGAGTCCAATATTGTGTATATTTAAATTAGCTTCTGGTATTGTCGCTCAGAGCTTCTGTATCTCCGTTTCCATACCTACAATTTACATAAATTCAATCCATGCATACGTTTCATCGAATCTCGGAAACGGGTAAGTTTACGAGAGGATGGAAACAACGATCTTATTTAAATTATCATATATCTCGTTGCTAACGCATGAAAAATGCAAATATATGGATGATTTGACACAAAAGAATCGTGGAAACTACTTTCATGGTTAGTTTATGTGAAAATTTTCGAGAACTTTAATTCTGGAGGTTAATTATGTGAAATCAATCGTATCTATTGGTTTTATTTTGCCTACTAATTGTTTTTACCCATGATTGAATGAATAATTAATTATTTCATATATATTCATATATATGTTCATATTCACAATCAGACAAAATTTCAAATATGAAGAAATATAGATTGGGGCTTCACTGATTGGATGGAACGCTTGAAATGGGTAGACTTAGGCTTGCGATGGGGTAATCTTCCTTCAGCAGCATGCGATTGTGGGGCTGACAGACAGACCCACAGACACATAGTACATGACTGTTCAATAAGAGCATACACAGGCAATTCAGAAGATTTCCTGATGGCATCATAGAAGTCAATTGATTATACAGGGTTATGATAAAGTAATGCACAAAATTCATAAAACGTACAACGATCACTTGAAAAAAATACAAAAACACGTCAAACGGTGTTTTATATTCCGCATGTCTTGACATAAGTTGTTTTTTTACACTAGGAAAAAATAGTTGCAGTAGAGCTAACATAAGAAAAAAACGAGAAAATGAATAGAAAACAAAATAAACGTAATAATTTTTTTTCAATTAACTAAACATTCCATTAAACCAAAACTATTTCTATAGTAATTGTTCAAACTGTGTCCCGTTTACTAACTGACATAGGCCAAGACGATGGTAGACCGCATTTACAGAGTTTTCAATAATCTGCGGAGTTATAAGAGTCATTTCGTGTCTAATTCGTTCCATTAAGTCTTCTAAATTGTCTGACCTAGGTGGCCACTCCATTGGTCCACGTCTTCCAATCCACCGTCCTTCAAACTGGTTATCCAGAAACCTTCGAACAGTAAGACCATAATGTGGTGGTGCTCCATCTTGTTGGAACCAAATACTGGAATCCATTTTCTCGTTTTTTTCTTATGTTAGCCCTACTGCAACTATTTTTCCCTAGTGTAAAAAAAAACAATCTTTATCACATAATGTAATAAAAATCTTAGATTCCCATTAAAAAAATATGTTGATGACGTCATAACTTTGACAAATTTGACTTGTTATTTTTGTAACTTATGTCAAGAGATACGGAATATAAAACACCGTTTGACGGTTTCTGCATTTTTTTCAAAAGTGATCGTTGTACGTTTTATGAATTTTGTGCATTACTTTATCATAACCCTGTATATGTTAGGCCCGAAGACCGAAAACGCTCAGTGGCCAGAAAAAACGGCCACATCGCGTTTTGGCTGCCTTCGAACGCACAGAACGCGTTTTGGCTGTTTTTAAACGCTCGCAACGCGTTCTGGTAATTGTTAAACAGCCGGAACGCGTTTTGTCAATTGTTCAAACGCTCACAACGCGTTCTTAATGTTCGACTTGTATTATTTGTCGCTTTCTACCTGCGTAGGATAAAATTTATATTGTCCCTCATAAAACAAAGTTGAAAATTGAAATACAATTCAATTATTGACAACTACAATTGGATACCAAAGATGGGTTCGGTTTTTCTTGCCGAATCATTTCAACAATATTAAATTTCTTATAATTGTTTTTCAGTTCTAGGAAGAAAGTTACACTAATAAATTTAGATTGTCGAGCATATAATATATAAATGCATGAATGAAAAAGCGAAAAGTTCTTTATTGAACAAATGAATTTCAATTTATTTTCTTCAAATCCAACTTATTGTGGAGAACGAAACAAACTTGAATTTATAACTCTTTTAATTACTTTATTAGAAACAAATCAATTATTGAAAACTACAATTAAATATATACAACGGGTTTTTCCGGACTTTTGTGTACATTACATAGGTACGTTACTTATTTTCACAAGAACTGTTTGAATGACATTTCGAATTACATAGTACATTTGAATTGTATCCGTAAAGTATGGAACAAATTCATTTTTAGCTAATCAGACCATTTTAAGAAATAATCCTGAAACACATCGATTTTTATTTTAATTTACCTTATTTTAAAATAATAATCTAATATACAGCGTGAATTATTTTCGAGTAATGACATCACCGTCATTTTTTTAAATTGAACTATTTTGTCTCCATTTCCGGATTACTCTAGCTGAGCTGATTCCAAAAATGTATCACATGTTGATTCCAATAGGTAAAGGGTCGACAAACAGACTATAGTTTTATATGTGCTCAGTGCTCATAAAGAAATGCTAGACCACAAGTACCAAACATGTTCGGAAACAACTTATTTTTATTATTCTAAAAATGTAAAAAACTACAGGGTCTTACATTTCAACCAATTGCCGTTAGACAAACGGGTTCCGGCTGTTTAACAATTACCAGAACGCGTTGCGAGCGTTTAAAAAAAACCAAAACGCGTTCTGTGCGTTCGAAGACAGCCAGAACGCGATGTGGCCGTTTTTTCCGGCCACTGAGCGTTTTCGGTTTTCGGGACTAAATATATAAAGATTTGACATCTGTTTATGAAATGGCCCACCATATCTATCTGTATTTGTACTTCTTTAATTGTTTGATTGTTAAATACTATCCGATACACAATTTTATATATTTATATGTACCCTATTGTTATAAATGTGAGCTGTGATATGAGCCATACGCTAAATAGGTAGAAATCAGAAGAGGTGATTTTAGGAGAGTACGGGGGTGGGGTAGGATGTCCCATTTCAATGTTTCCAGGTATGTTTTCACGACCTTGGAAACATCTGGCCGAGCGTTGTCGTACAGAAGTATTATATTGTCGTGTCTTTCCGCGTATTGCGGGTGTTTTTCCTTCAACGCTCCACTCAAACGTATTAGTTCGTCCGATAGAGGGCTCCTGTAATGGTTTCGACTGATTGGAACAGTTCATAGTACACTACGCCAAGCTGGTCCCACCAAATACACAGCATCAACTTCGAGCCATGAATATTTGGTTTCGCTGTCGAAGATGATGCATGGCCAGGGAGGCCCCACGATTTTTTCCGCTTCGGGTTGTCATAGTGTATCCACTTTTCATCTCCTGTCACGATGCGATGCAAAAAACCCTTTCTGTTTTGCCGTTGTAGGAGTTGTTCGTACGGCACCCAATTTCCCAGTTTCTGGATCATTCCTAAGCATTTCAAGCGATGAGAAACCGCTGGCTGAGTCACGCCTAATAAATTTGCAAGTTCCTGTTACGTTCTACAAGAATCTTCATCCAGCAAAGTCTCCAAATCTGCATCCTCGAATTTTTTCACGGGTCTAGGACGTTCATTGTCTTCCACGTAGTATTTGCCATTTTTGAACTTATGAAAGCATTCCCGACCCGTTCCTCTACTAATACAACATTCACCATAGGTTTCTACAATCATTTGACGCTCCTGGGCGGCATTTTTTTCGAATTAAATGCACAAAGCTATACTTCCCTCAAATGACGCTTACTCGGCTTGAATTTCGCCACTTTCGCGCACAAACAACACAATCACAGTAAAAATAGACAAGCAAGTTGTTGACTGATGCCTCAGCTGACTATGTAACGTTTCTGTTGGTACTTATCGACCGATTTGCAATGCTAGTGCTACTTATGGTAAAACGGCGGTTATATATTTGTAGGTCTGATAATTTATGCGCACTGTTTAGGTTTGTTGAATCTTTCACATTCATTATGGCAGTTGTTTCGATATCACACTATTCCAGAGTGCGACAAAAGTCTTCAGAACGAGCGCTCAAAAGCTGCTGGCCTCACGTTAGGGTTTTTCTACATTTTTTTATGCTGTTCTGCCTCAGCCGACCTCATATTTCTATCTAGGTTGAATACAGCAGTAAGTCAAGTAATAACTGAACCTTTTCTGAAAAGAATTCACAGAAAAAAATGGTATATCAAATTTCCGAATAAAAACCTTGTCAAAAAATTGATCGAACTGACATTGAAGTGTCAATAAAATGCCAATATTCACAAGAAAAGAGAAAATACTATTGTTCCTCATAGGTGCAAATATATTATTGATGCTTTGTCTTGCTACGTTTCTAGGAATTGTAAGCAGTTACAAATCCCATTGCTCATAGAGGCATCATAACAAGAAGTTCAAAACAGGTATGTTGTCTTGACCTTATTTTGAAAAAAAACAAAAAAGTATTGAATTCGGTCAAATAAAAAACTCAATTCAATCACATATTCTTTATACATATTTTATAATCATTACATCAAACTTTATCTATTGATCAACTTATTCAACATAAATTTACAGGTACCAATGATTTGATAAATCTACACTCTTCCATTTAACATTTTTACAGTATTATATACAATCTTGTTATATAGCGAACTATTTATCTATCTTCTACACATACATATTTTCTCCAAATACATATTAAAGCATAATGGAATTGCGTATCTATGAGTATATACAAATTTTACATACATATTGTCCTTTAATTGGATACTTTATCAAGGAGGGCTTATCCTGAAGTTTCTACAACCGAATAATTAATTTAATGAGTAAGTTCCCTGAGCCTTGACGGAATGAAAACCAGTATTGAAATAAAATTTCGATAGTCTTTCGTTGAATTGTATTGTGGGAGAATCTAATCCTTCTAGTAGTATATTCATAAATTATCTTCGATTTTTCTCTTGGGAGGTTAGGTTAGGTGGATTTCTCTTATTCGGATCTGATAGATGCATCGTTCCATTTTATATGAAGATTTTCATTATAGCATGTCTATATATCGGTGTCTTGAATTTGGGAAAGTTTCTCATGTTCTTTCATTATTACTTCCAAAGGGCGATGGGTTTCTCCAATAATACCAAATTTCTAAAAATTGACTCATCTTTACGAACACTGGTACTTAACAATCCATCTTCGGACTAGAATGCATATTTGCTTTTTGTTTCAGATCGTTAAATCGAACGAAACGCTCGCTTTTGAATGTATGTGTATAAAAACACCAAGATGTTAACTCAGTTTTCCTCAGATCCTCAAATTACCAATCTGCCTCAATATTAATTGGGGGTGAAACCTGCAGTATCAATTTGACGGATCACCCCGGCGAACAGCAATAAACCGTTCAGAATGGGGGGAAATAACCACAGTTTAGCGTCGACAATGAATCCTTACACACGCCACTGTTTATAAAATAATTTATATGATCTGGTAGCTACAGGCCAACAATGCGGACCTAATAACTAGCTTCATGTATTCATTCAGGTCGGGGGATGTAACCGTGGGGGTCGCAAGGGGTGAGGAGGGGTCCAATTCAATGAGATAGACGGGGAGGGTGCAGAGAGTACAGTTGAACACACGTAGTAATTTTAAATTAAATTCTGATCTGTTTGTTGATGCGTGAATACGACTGGTGAGTCTTTAATTGTTGAATCTTTTCAATGTGATTTGATAATGGATGATTCGTATAAACCCTTCGAGTTTGGTTCATATTCCGTTCCCATCATGGGCGCCATCTGAAATATGAAGATGGCGAATGTTCAAGTCAATATACAGGGTGTAGCCGAGAAGGGGTACTGCTTTGTTTTGACGCCACTACGTACGATGAGAAAATGGATTTTTAATCATAAATATAGTGAATTTCAGATTGCCAATAGTTATTAATTTTTAATATAATGTACTCGCAATTCTTGACTATTGAGTTTTTTTTTACTGACCTAGTGTACGGAACAAAGTCCATAAATACAACAGTACCTTCAAAGATTTCATCTTTCATATGAACGGACTGAAAATTTTGATATAGTTCTCTCAATTATATAACTGTTTATATCAATAGATGCAGTGATAAAATAAGTTGTTGGACGTTACAAATTTATAAGTTGTTTGGGAAATACTTGCGGAGTTTGTTAAAAATCCAACGAAAATTGGATAAACAACAAATTTCTTAATGAAGTTATAGAAATTCATTTGAGGAGTTAAGTAAATTTTCAGAAAATTATATTGAAAAATAACTTCAAATCATTCCTTCTGCAATTTGAATCTGCAAATAGTACATTTTCAGAAATCCTACTGTTTTTCCTTCGGAACTTACTCATCAAAATTTCCACATTTTGGTTGTAGAGACTCGAAATCAGATCAAAAAATAAACAATATCCGATCAATCGATCTTCTTATTCATAGTGACTAGTTTCCGGAAGCACTAAACTCCCAAAAATTCACATAAAAACAATCTTCTATCTATTACCCTCATTCCGAATAAGAAGTTTTGTCAGAGCCCGTGTTCGAACCCGGCGAGGATGCAGTCATTTTTTCGTTATTGTACATGTCGTGCATGGCACCCACGAGCGGCAGACCGTATTCTGGAGGTGGTCTGATGACCGTCGGGAGATATCCTGTACCCGTGTAGGGAGCCGACAGGAATCTTCTTGAAGGACTGAACCTATGGAAGTTTGGCGGCGGTCCCAATGGAGAAAATGCAGAGGGGGTTGAGATGTCTTCCGATACGCCAGTAACCATGAACTCCATGGCCTGCAGGATGTCTCCTTTGGATCTGAAAAAAAAGGAATATGAAAGGTCACGTATTACACAAGCTGTTAAAATATATACGTATATAAACACTGCGATCAGATAGAAAACTCCTGACCCAATCCTTCACCCTATTTGGTATATCTTATCCAGAATAAATCCATAAAACAATTTTTTGTGGATTCCATCACCTACAGGGATCAGGGGAAACAAACGAGACGACTATCTAGCTAAGACTGCCACAACAAAAAAAAACTGCTACAACACTTTCATATAGTAGACTTTCATGAAGAAACTGTGGCAAACAGAATGGAATTCGTCTACCACAAAATTAGCAAAAGTAAAAACCACATTACATCACATAAAAACATCCCAAAAACGTTGAAATGCTGATAAGTCATTTAATACTTGGTATTTCCACCCCTTGCGCCAATTACAGCTCGGCAAGGACGGTTCATACTCAAAATGAGTGATCTTAAAATGTTCAGATCTAATCCTTCTCAGATGGTCCCAAACATGCTCAATCGGATTGAGCTCTGGACTGCTCGTTGGCCATTCCATTCGAGAGACTTCAACCTCGTCAAGGTACTCTTGAACAATGCCCCCACGATGGGGTCTGGCATTATCGTCCATAAAAATGAAATTTTCACCAATGTATGGGGCAAATCGCACTACATGCTCTTCAAGAATTGTCCTCATACACCTATCAGCATTCATCGCTCTGTTATCAACGACCACTAGGTCTGTGCGAGCAGTCAAAGATATTCCACCCCATACCATAATCGATCCTCCCCCGAAACCAGTAGTATTCGGGAAAATTGCACTGAGCATATCTTTCATGTGAACGTCTGTATACAACGGTCACAATGGTAGAGGCAGCCTCTTCCCAATGGATATACTCTCTCGCAAAATTCAAACGAGCCCTTCGATGGGCTTCTAGCAAAACTACCGCTTGGGCACATTCCTCTTGGGTCAAATTGAGTGTTTCGGGTTGCATAGCGATCGAGTGTGGAAAATAAAATGAAAGAAAAACTATTGATCACTAGAATTGATCGAGAACAACTGATTTCAGAATGGAGCCAATACATCCAAAATCTGATAATCTCATCTTTTTTTATTCCTGCTGAGAAAAAACATCTGTATTGAAGAAAAACGTTGAAAGTGGATAACATATGCATGCATAATTCTGATCAAAATAATTATCATTGAGAACACCTTCAGTTGTAGAAGAAATTTGAGATTTCCATAATGCGCTTTAATTTTTTTGCGCAGTGTATGTATCTTAGATGTAACACTCCATCGCTAACCCCTGTGGTTGAAACAAATTATTCTAAACAGAAAAAAGAACTAAATCTCATGTTAGGTCTTGAAACGCAGAAATTAACCCTAGTAGGTAAGAGTCATCAACACATCCATGAGAAGCTTGTATAAAAAATGATTGCCTGTAAACCTCGTACCCAAATGTTTGTGTATGATACAAACACTACCTTTAGATAACTTCAGAGTGTCAGCCATCTCTTGAAACTTCACGATCATCGTTTACTGATCCCTTCCCATCAAGAAACAATGATATATCAACAGCCCAAATTTCTGTGAAAATAGTGTCACGGTAACTCTAAAATAGTAAATCAAACGTCATGAAATTTTGACAGTAATCTTTTGAAGGTTGACAGTCTCGAAAAATCACATGCATATTCTATTAGTAGCTCCATCTGGTACTTAGAACCGGAACTTTTCTACCGATATAGTATACTGAGTGCAAATTTATTGACTCTTACCTTTGCAGGGCTGCCTCAATATCTGCTCGTCTCCTATTGGGAAAAACTCTGAGCAACACGTCTATCGGGGACCTGTGCCCGACGAACTGCGAAGGAAACTGTGGGAAAGGATTGAAAGGTGGAAATTGAGGAAAACTCATCGTCGGTGGGGGCGACGTTTCAGGACTTGGAGACTTCTTTAGGGATAAGTTTTCGGGAATTTCGCTTTGGGTGTCATCTCCGACATCTAGGTCTGGATCTGGACTAGTTACAGGTGTGGGTGAAGGTGTATGTGCTGAAGGAATGGTTTGTTGAGGGTTTGGTGAGGAATGGCGACTTCTTTTGGCCTCCTCTTGGTCGGAATCTGATTCTGCCCGAGTTTCTTCGATGTTGATCCTGGGCCTTTTGTTATCTGAAACAAAAATACACTTTTAGATTGTATTTGATAATAAACGTTTCATGATTATTGATCTTTAATGATGCATATCAGGTTTTGTTCTTCCTTCGGTGATTATTCATTGTAGCATTCTTTCATTTTTTATTTGTTCAGAGCATCGAATATACTAAAAAAGGTAATGTTTTTAGCAGGTGACAAATATTAAAAAAAATTGAGAGTTAAATTAAAATTTAAAATAGTGAAAATAAGGACACTATAATGACAATTAGTTTTTGATGAGAAATATTGATCGAAATATGAAAGTCGTTCGTAATAGGCCTAAGTAATCCACTTTCCGGAAACTCTACTATTCACAAGTCATCACGAAATCCATTATAGAAGTCCATGGTAGAAATTATTTGCCTTGCTTAAAGTAAATATTCGTATTTCAATCAATTTGATAAATCAAATGCATTCGAAAAACACAAACAACAATTTATTTTATGTTATAATCCTGCCCTTAAATAGTTCAGTGGTCATCAGCGCTTAAATTCAAGCTCCGCTTCAGACATTTGAGTACCTACCCTTTAACATTTGATGCAACGCAATTTAAGTTGAGGGTTCATTTTAACTTAACGCTTAACGCTTAACACTAAGTGTGATCACCTTCAGCCAATAAAATGGCTTTATTGAATTAGGAAAAAGTTGCTTATAATGAAATATTCAAATAACGCCAGATCGAAAAAGTTTAGCGTGACTTCTTTATGTTACTATTAAGTCACAGTCGTGTAACTGGAATTAAATTTGAGCAACTCTTAACTTAAAGCGGTACTTAGTTAAACGAACCTTAAGTTTGAGCGGTACTTAGTTGAGCGATTCTTTTGAAGGTCACTGGTGCAATCACACTTGGCATTAGCCGTCCCTAAAAATGAACCGTTAACTTAAATTGATTACACCAACTGTTAAGCGGCAATTGAATTCATTCTGTTGTGGTTTTCGAATGAACTTGACTCGATAACATTTATTGAAATATAAATATTTACTTCAAACATTACTGAAATATCACCAGATCGAAAGAGTTCATCGCTTACTTAAGGTGCCGTTAAGTAACAATCCTGCGATAGCTAAGCGATAGTTTTAAATGTCGCTGGTGCAAACGAGCCTAAGTCTTTCGTAATCCATGAACGATGACAGATAAAGATGGCGCTAAGTCAGATTTAGACTCGACGGTGCAAATGGGCATCAATGAATTATGAACATGAAAGCATTCATGAATAAGTGAAGAGCCCTGGAAGAACCCATACCTGAGCATACGCATCTCATTTGCTAACCTCGACATAAGGAAAAAAACCAAATGCGGAAAACTCCACAGAAAAAGAACGAAACCTACACAGCCAAGGCAAAGAGAACACGCTGAGGACCTAAAACTGCACTCGCTCGATTTGAACATGAAAGACTTTACTGTAGAAATTCGAATTCTATGCGGATAATCCAATAATATCCCTCAACATTTTGTTTTTCAATACTGAAAACTGGCGAATACAAAACACACGGAATGACCGCCAGTTTATTTCAGTTCTCAATTGAACAGAAGTACCTAGGGACCTCAAGTGGTATTTTTTCGCCCGTTCGAGTTTTTAATAAATTCTCTGTTAATACTTGTTTTGACTGGGCAAAGGGAGGTCTGAGTGGAATGGAAAAATGAATCATTTCTCTGTGAAGAGGTTACGGTCGAGTGGTTACTTTGTTGGGTTGCTGGTCATTGAATTCGTTTGGTTTTGTGTAAATGCTGGAATGCGGCTACTGACTCTAGTTCATTCCGCTTATTTTGCGGGATTAGATGTATCTTTTTTGCCTTCGTTGGGTCAAACCGCAAATTTGCTCGCTTTACTGGTTTTATTTGGGCCTCAGTCGATAAAGCATGGATAATAACGTCAATTTTCAAGAATAAAAGGAAAGTTTTGGGGTAATTTAGTTGCTAACAATGCATTGTATGGATAAATAAATGGATTAGGTAAAGGTAGTAAGAACCTTGATGAATTCATATTATGAGGCACAGATCGATAAATTTTTGTTCTATTATATGCGCATTTTTTTTATTCAGACCCTTATGCACCAATCACACTCAGTTTCAAACGTCGCTTAAAATAAACCCTTAACTTAAATTGCGTTGCAACAACTATTAAGTGGCATTCAATTTTCTGTATGGGACCTTAAATCTTAAGGGCAGGATTATACCTAATATAATTTGTTCTGTTGTGGTTTTCGAATAAATTTGATTAATAATATTGATTAAAATAGAAATATTCACTTTAAACAACGCTTATAATTTCTACCATGGACTTCTTTAATTAATTGCAACCTTGATGTTGCAATCTGCCAACTGACAGCTCTATCTTAAAACTTGATATTTTTGAAGTTATACGTAGTCAGCACGTTTTGACAGGTAATAAAAAGAAATAAATAAATTTTGAAAATTAAAGTGAATGAAAAATGAACTACACTTATGTGATGAAGTTTCCTTATTATTCCATTTTTGCAATAAATTATTTTCATTGCTCCACTAGAAGGTAAAATGACACTCTGTATGCACGTTACGAAAATTCCTTGTTATCTAGCCCTCTTCAAAAACCAAAGGGTCCATTAAACTGTTACAAAACAATAAAGACGACTCTTCCATTAAATCGTCCCCATAAAACCACACGGAGTGATACATCAAGAACGTGACTATCGTTAAGTAACAAAAAGGGGTGGAAGGAAGAATGAGAGAGAAAACAGGGCCGTGAAAGAGCTGTCTTCACTTCATTACTTGCAAATGATACTTGAGGAATTCGCAATAAGGAAGGAATGCGAAGCGCCTGTTATAAATATGAGTATCCATTCCAATATGGAGCAAGGCGTTGTCGTTAAGCCACCGAATTATGGGTCATCTGCGGTTATAAAGCCATGAGCTGAATTGCCTCACTGTGCGACGTCTTGATGGTTTTTCTTGTGGAATTGATGGTATTTATTATTATTATGAAAGTTTGGCGGGAACTTAGCTCCTTTACGCAGTTTCTATTCAAATAAGCGTTTTTTTATGGCTCTAATTGGAGCTTTTTGTTTCTGATATGACCGAATATTTGATTCGTAATGTAGATTTATTCAAATAGAGGATTCAGTCGAAATAGTAGGTAAAATATCAGGAAAGCTCTTTAGTAAGGTTGGGTGAATTCATGAACTCATTCTTATTCGAAATACCCATTTACTAACACTATGATATCTAAATAAATAGGGTTATTTTGTTATTACAATTAGGTGAGTTGTAAAATTTATTCAACGCCCTGGGCTAAGTCGGTAAAATATCAGGAAAGCTCTTGAGTAAGGTTGGGTGAATTTATGAACTAGTTCTTATTCGAAATAGCCATTTACTAACTCTATGATACCTAAATTACAAGGATTATTGTGTTATTAAAATTAGATAAGTTGTAGAGTTTTTTCAACGCCCATGGCTAAGTCGGTAAAATATCAGGAAAGCTCTTGAGTAAGGTTGGGTGAATTTATGAACTTGTTCTTATTCGAAATAGCCATTTACTAACTCTATGATACCTAAATTACAAGGATTATTCTGTTCTAAAAATTAGGTAAGTTGTAGAATTTTTTCAACGCCTATGGCTAAGTCGGTGAAATATAAGGAAAGGTCTTGAGTAAAGTTGGGTGAATTTATGAACTCGTTCTTATTCGAAATAGCCATTTACTAACTCTTTCATACCTAAATTAAGAGGATTATTCTGATATCAAAATTAGGTAAGTTGTAGAATTTTTTCAACGCCCATGGCTAAGTCAGTAAAATATATGGAAAGCTCTTGAGGAAGGTTGGGTGAATTTATGTACTCGTTTTTATTCGAAACAGCCTTTTACTAATTCTATGATACCTATATAAAGAGGTTTATTCTGTTATTAAAATTAGGTAAGTTGTAGAATTTTTTCAACGCCCATGACTATGTCGGTAATATATCAGGAAAGCTATTGAGTAAGGTCAATTTATGAACTCGTTCTTATTCGAAATAGTCATTTACTAACTCTATGATACCTAAATTAAGAGGATTATTCTGTTATTAAAATTAGGTAAGTTGAAGAATTTTTTCAACGCATATGGCTAAGTCTATAAAATATCAGGAAAGCTCTTGAGTAAGGTTGGGAGAATTTATGAACTCGTTGTTATTCGAAATAGCCATTTACCAACACTATGATACCTAAATTGAGAGAATTATTCTGTTATCAAAATTAAGTAAGTTGTAGAATTTTTTCAACGCCCATGGCTAAGTCGGTAAAATATAAGGAAAGCTCTTGAGTAAGGTTCGATGAATTTATGAACTCGTTCTTATTCGAAATAGCCATTTACTAACTCTATGATACCCAAATTAAGAGGATTATTCTGTTATTAAATTTAGGTAAGTTGAAGAGTTTTTTCAACGTCCTTGGCTAATTCGGTAAAATAGCAGGAAAGCTCTTGAGTAAGGTTGAGAGAATTTATGAACTAGTTCTTATTCGAAATAGCCATATACTAACTCTATGATACCCAAATTAAGAGGATTATTCTGTTATTAAAATTAGGTAAGTTGAAGAATTTTTTCAACGCCCAAGGCTAAGTCCGTAAAATATAAGGAAAGCTCTTGAGTAAGGTTCGGTGTATTTATGAACTCGTTCTTATTCGAAATATCCATTTACTAACACTATGATACCTGAATTACAAGGATTATTCTGTTATTAAAATTAGGTAAGTTGTAGAATTTTTTCAACGCCCATGGCTAAGTCGGTAAAATATCATGAAAGCTCTGGAGTAAGGTTGAGAGAATTTATAAACTAGTTCTTATTCGAAATAGTCATATACTAACTCTATGATACCCAAATTAAGAGGATTATTCTGTTATTAAAATTAGGTAAGTTGAAGAATTTTTTCAACGCCCATGGCTAAGTCGGTAAAATATCAAGAAAGCTCTTGAGTAAGGTTGGGTGAATTAATGAACTCGTTCTTATTTGAAATATCCATTTACTAACACTATGATACCTAAATTACAAGGATTATTCTGTTATTAAAATTAGGTAAGTTGTAGAATTTTTTCAACGCCCATTGCTAAGTCGGTAAAATATCATGAAAGCTCTGGAGTAAGGTTGGGAGAATTTATGAACTCGTTCTTATTCGAAATAGCCATATACTAACTCTATGATACCTAAATTAAGAAGATTATTCTGTTATTAAAATTAGGTGAGTTGTAAAATTTTTTCAACGCCCATGGCTAAGTCGAAAAACTGCAAAAAAATGAACGTGAAGCATCCTAACTAAAAGAGATCTAACCAGGTTAATTGGTTATCAACTTATCATCTTCAAATTACATATAAGATTGTCAACCTTCGAAAACTATAAAAGAGTCATTAAAATCAGTATCTTCCAATAAGAGAAATAAGTGATATTTGTTTACTTTCCATTAACTCTAACGTTACAGTGGTTCTTTACTCAAACTCGTGTAACAGTTTCATAAGAGTCATTTTTCTAAATCAACATCATTTCATTTTAACCTATTTACATAAGCAAATGGCCAAGTGCTGTAAGTAGCTATTTTCTCCTCATTTATTGAGCAATTAATCATTATTATCCTACAGACGGTTGTTGATAAATCGCTTTGGCTCAATATTTTATAATATGACATGGTAAAAATAACCGTGTTATTAGTAGTAAAATAGCATAAAAATTTGCCTCGCCGTGACAATGCTTTCGCATTGCCGTGACCAGGATTCGAACCTGGGTTACTACGGCCACAACGTAGGGTCCTAACCACTAGACGATCACGGCTACCGAGGCAGCGAGAATATTGGCTATTCGTTTCTTGGCGAGTAGAAAGGAAGGCAAAAAATTTATGTAATGAATGGAATTGGCAAATTTATCGAAATTGGGAAACTATTAAATTCGTCAGACACATTTCAAAATAGATTGCAAAATTCGATTTAGTTGGCAAAATTTCTAATCGATTGGAAAATTTCCAAGTGTGTTGGCAAAATATTTAAATCAGAGTGGCAAATATTCAATCAATTGGCAAAATTTTTCATGAATCGGATAAATTTCAGAGCAGCTGATAAAATAACGAATCAATCGAAAAAATTGCGGATGAACATCAAAATGTTGAAATGTTTCAAAATAATTGGCAAAATTTTGAATCGTTGGAAAGATTTTTAAAGCAATTGGCGAAATTGCCTTTGAATCGGATGAATTTCAGAACAGTTGATAGAATTATGAATCAGTCGGAAAATCCAAAAGATTCTGCAAAATTCTGGAGTATTTCAACATAGATGACAACATTTTGATTCACAGTGGAAAGAATTGGCAAGCAGTTTGCAAAATTTTCAACGACTCGGTTGAATTTCAGAGCAATTGTGAAATTATGTATTATATATATCGAAAAACTTCAGAATGAGTTAGCAAAATTTTTAGATACTCAAAATCATTTGGCTAAATTTTTGAAATACTGAAAAATTATTGGCAAAATTTTGAATCAGTGGGAAGAATTTCAAAGTACTGACAAAATTTTCGATAAATAAGATGAAATTCAGAGTAGTTGGTGAAATTATTGATCGATTGGAAAAATTCCATGACTCAACAAAATTTTGAATACTAAAAATCAATAGGCAAAATTTTGTATCAGTGGGAAAAATTCCAAAGCACTTGGTAAAATCATTTGGCAAATTTCAATGAGATCGATCGGAAATATTTCGATTGATTGGGCCAATTTTTAAAATATTAAAAATAATTGGTAAAATTATGAATCAATGGGAAGAATTTCAAGGCAGTTAGCAAAATTTTCGATGAATAGGATAAATTTCAGGGAAGTTGGTAAAATTATGGATCAATTGAACAAACTCCGAGTTATTTAGCGAAATTTTGAAATACTAAAAATTGATTAGCAAAATTTTCAATAAATCGGATAGATTTTAGAGCAATTGGCAAAAATATTGATCAATTGGAAATATTCAGTAGAGTCAGCAAAATTTGGGAATATTCAACAATAAATGTCAAAATAAACAACGACATTTATGGCAATCGTTTCACAGTTACATGTCATCACACAGAAAAATTTGGTTTAATATATTAAAGGCAAGATTTTGCTGATCGAGGCAAACATACCATAGATAACTGAGGTGCTTGAAGCTTTTGGATTAGTTTAAAGGGACAAGGAGGTTTCGGATTCAAACAAAACTGATGGAAAAATTTAGTCAATGTTAATTTAAGATATATATTGGTCTTTTAAATACCCCACTTTTGGTTGTTTCTGCTTCGCGCTCTAGGACTTCAGGAAAACACTTCAATAAATTCCACTTCTTTATTATTTATAAGTTTGATAAAGTAAGGAAGTACTACGCGAAAATTAATTTCCTGCAACACGTTCTCAACTATAAGAGATATGGAAAAAATTCTTGTAAGGGACTTAGCTTGGATTTGAACCCGGTACTCCACCATTCTACATGTTGACGAGAATCGCGTGCAGCTGGCAACACCGACACAAGTCCTTTCGACGTTGCCAGCGCATCATTGCAATAGTATATCTCATATGAATTACATTTGCGTCGAAGTATACGCTGGGTCAAACTAGGAAAGGGCTATTTAAGTCGGCAAACCATATCAAGAAACAGTGGACAAACATACCAACGCATGAACGAACAAAGATGGAATGCCACACGAAAGTGGTCAGCCAAGAAATGCAAATATACCTCCAGATCTCAAAAAGCGAAACGCTTACCATCGTCCGAGATCTCGTACAAATATTTGTCGATTTTTAAATTTTATCATAGATCGTTAGACTCGAACAAATATTTGTACTAAACCCGCTGGAGGAATGACACAAAACTAACGATGGATCCCAACTTTCAATTAGTCAGGTCGATGTAGCCAATGTTAAAAAATTGGTATATGGAGACACGTACGCAGGGTCGCAAATGTTTGTTTTGGTATGCGGGACTTTCAAATTCTAATATTTGTTTCCAGCAGCTTTGTTTTACCGCGTTTACTGGGAAACTGTTGTATTTTTGCTCTCGCGGAATCTTTATCGCATATTAGTTCGATCAAATTCAAGGATTCGGACTTGATCTCTTTGGAATTTATATAGGAACGATTATTATATTCCCACCAAATACCAATAAATGTTTTAAAACAAATATGGTTTCATAGAATTTTGATTGCCATGACCAGTAATTTTGTTGTTCTTTTACAACACTTTTTGCCAATTTGGTAACCCGGTTATTTTGCTGCACAAGTATGACTCAGGGGAATATTTTCCAAATAAGCTGTCAACTCTTGTCACAATCAATTAATAATTCAGGAATTCTTATCTTGTCATCTATAAACATCCCATAATTTTGTTTTAATATTTTTATTTATATATTGTGGAAGGACGAGTGATTATAAATAAAACTATTCATTCAACGTTAAATTGAATTAAAAGTTGTAGGATAGGTTAGATCTTAGACTAAAGAAAGGGGAGACGCGGCATCTCATTCATAAATTCAGTAATCGTTGATGCCAAAAGTCGTAACGATGTCCCTTGAGTGGGACACAGATAGAACTATGGTTTCCTTGTCGCACGACATACATCCGACAACGTTGCAAAAATTAGGTCCGCGTAAATTTTGAATTAGTCACCTCCAGTGGCGTAGAGTGGCTGTCTATTGAGATTGGATATTTGTCTATTATAATACATATCAACGAGTTAGTAGGTATAATCATTTGGAATAATAGTTCGCTGTTTTACTAGAAACAAGCGTGCAAAAAAATTACAGACATTTCGGCAAATTCATATTCACTCTGTTCATTTGAACAAGAGCGCCAAAAAGTTTACTAAGAAAATTAGTCAATATCAGCTAAATAGCAAAATGTTATTATAGAAGTCTATAAACTAAGGTTTATCCCATCATATGCTGAAAAAAGTACATAATTTAATGAAACAACCAATCCAGTACATAAAATATATTAGAAAAATAATTAACGTAGTCTTCGATACATCTATATCACACATGAATTCCCATAAAAACATTCATGAATCTATTCATTTCTAAACAAAATCAGTTTAGTATGAATGAATCTCGTCCTTTTTTTCTGGATTCATCTAGAAGTTTTTACATTCGTGATGGATTCTAATTCTAAAATAATTTTTAAAATATACTTGATCAACTGATCAGAATGTCCGTCAATAACATTTTCATCAAAAAGATGATTTTGAAAATGATCCAAAACATGAGTTGTAATATTATGCATTGTTTTATTCACCAATACTGGTAATAAATGCTCCACTTTTCTATTGAATATACTAGAAGTTTTATTAAAAACTTAAAGAATTTTTCTGCCTCTTTACAGACATCAATTACTAATTGACTAGCCTGAACTAATTTGCCATAGGTCTTTCTTTTTGCAGAAGAGAGATATCCATATCATTTCTTAATAGGTCAAGACATTTTCGGCAAGAAATGAATCGTTCAAGAATCCGAACCACATATCCTGAAATATATCCCACAATATCTTCAGAGTACGTTGTAAGATTCCATGCTGCTGAAGTTGCATATTCATATCTCTCCATATCTTTGACGATACATTCCATCAACTCAATATAACTCTCAGTATTTTCCATATTGGCTGAATGTTCCGTTGACGTTATGCTACTTGTAGATCCACATGTAAGAATGCTGATGCTTTCCAAGTTAATGGCATTTCCTGTGTTCGAAGCTGATATTTGTGAGTGAACTATCAACCTCTTGTATGCTGCCTCGAATTGTCTAGCAGAAGGGTTATTGTTATGACCACCTTTGCTTCTTACACACCCAAAAAAGAGCTCTAAATGGTCCTGTGACAGTTTATATGTTAGGAGATATTTCAGACATTTATCTTCAATAATATATTTGTTGATCATTTGTTGCAAACTCTTCATACCAATCAGGAAACCTAAAAATCCTGTTTTTCTTCCACTTTTTGTAATAGGTATCCCGTTTAATGTTAATGAGAGTATGTAATCTGTCATCATCATCATGTAGTTCATGAACGTATCTAATGTGCTAATACCGATTGCTTTTTTGAAAACATATTTTGCACAAGTGTTTCTTGAATTGAAGAGGTCAAATAAATTGTTGAATTTCAGAATGAACTCAGATGTAGCTTCTGATCCCTGAAACTCTAGACATCTGAGATCATCTCTCAAGAAATCTAAAGCATCACTAACACTCTTGCTCAGGGTCTGAGTTGCCAATCGCACCTTCATTTTATCTCTCATCCACTCTAAATGTCTCTGCCTTAATTTTGTTGCAGCATGAAGACCTTCAATCTTTTGTTTTTCAACCAAAGTTGATACAAAACTCTATTTGATCTCCTTGTCTTTGTTTTTCAATCCATTTTGGGAGGCAAAACAATTACGGACTAACTTTATCATGTGGCAGGCATCAGGAATAATATATATATCATTCTGTGTAACTGGGTGCTGAAATTTTGTAATCAAATTTGATGGATCACTAAAATCTGCTCCCAATTTTTCAGCCATTGAAAAATTAGAAGGGGCACCATCAAAAGTCAATGAAGTGACTTGTATTCCACTCTCATGTAGAAAACTAAGGCATTTTTTCACTAACTCTGCTTTTTCTGTAGCGCCTAATCCATTTACTAAGAAATATCCCACAGGCACTTTCCAGGATCCATTCAGGCATACTAGCATGAACACTAATGCTTCCTGAGCTTCAGGTAGAATATCAGAATCCAAGTTGGTCCCTAGATCAACATATCCTGTGAATTTGGAACCTGTCCATTCAACTTGACGTCTGATGGACATTTCATCCATAACAAGATTACACAACAAAGGATAAGATACTTCTTTTTGTCGCAGAGTTAAGGCAGTTAGTGATTCATTTGTAAAACCTGGACTTCCATCCACAGATCGGTACCACTTCGAGAGAGTATCTAAATGAGGCAGACTATTGTTGAAAGTCTTTCGAACATAATTGTATCCTTTTGGAGAATAAAAGGCCAGAGTTAATGCAAAGGCTCTTAACGAAGGAGTGTATGTTTGCTTATTCGGTCCTTTTAACATTCTATCGAATATATCACTTGCTGGCCCAGCATTGATGGATGCCTGAAAAATCATGGTTCTTTGAGTTGATCGCATTGCTATATAATACTATATTCTGAAACAAATTGCAGAGTGGCTTTTACTCCATCATGAAAGCACGACTGTTGAAATAGGAGCCAATTCTGCAATTTGTACTAGACGATAATTTCTCTAGTTCAGTTAAATTTGGTGAAATGCTGTTGAAATTCAATTAAATATTCAAATTGTTGCACTGTTTTTAGTAGGTACTGTAATGAACTCATTACGATACTGAAATAAAGAAGAGTATATACCGATATGGTTGTTGCTGAAGCGTCTGATATCAAGGATCGTTCTCTCAAATGATCCATCAATGTTTTCATTGAGTTGATTTTATGCTTCATCCTCCGATTAGACTGCTGTAATAAACGAAAATTTTTGTTTTTTTTCTGTAGTGCTGTTCTTACAATATTTATATTTCTCTTCCGTGTGTCAGGTGATGAAAAATCACTTGTATGTAAGTCACCTACATAAGCCCTCTTTCTGCAAAGAAATAGTAAAAATACTGTAGTTTTCATAAATGAAAAAAAATTGCATTATATTCACAAATGATCAGGGAGAAAAATAAAATTTGTACCTTCCTCTTTTGATTTTGGATGATGATGGTTCCTCAGAAAAGATTACTGATTCAACATTTTCCACAGACTGCTCAAGTTTTGTGACAGTAGTTTGTACAATATGTTCTTCACTGTAACACAAATAATATTTTCAATAAGCAATATTTCAATAATGAAACACATGTTTCATCTTTTTGAAGAACGAGGAATCGAATCAATTTTAGTGCAAGTTACTGCATCAAGAGATGAAACTTGATCACTGAAAAAAATATTCATTTATTTCAATAGGAAAGTGACAATAAAGACAAATTTTTCACCTTTTTTTTTGGGAAACAAGGAATAGAATCAATGTTCTGGAGAATTTCTCCATCATAAGATGAAACCTCAATTCTGAAAAAAAAAATCGAGTTAGAATAGTCTCAAAGAATATAGGTATCATATATATATTTTAAAAGTTTCTTGAGAAAACCTTTTTGTTCTTGAGTTTTGTTATTTATGTGATATATCATAACTGATTTATTACCTTTCAGCACTTGGTGGTGTTTCGTTAATCGTGGAGCTTGAACTGTAAAAATGGGTAATAATTAATTGAAATATACTTCATAATATTGTATCTAGATCTTTAAAATGCTGATGAGTATTCCACTGTCTTATAATAACCAGTTTTAGGGGTTAATTTACAAATTTTCAATCGACTAGAGAATATTACAAAGCTCTTGCAACTATTGCCTGTATAAAGATTTTTTGGGAATTCCTAAATTAGGTTAAGAAAAATTAGGTCAGAATATTCACAAATATACCTTGAAGACATAAGATTGAAGAGTTTATCCTGAGTAAGAGGAACAGCATCCATTTTGAGATGTTTTCTACCATCACACTGAATGTAGAAGTCCTTGGGATCAAAGTGGTCAGAGCATATGAACATATACTTAGGCAAGTTTGCAGTATCAACCAAGTTTAAAATTGAGAACCATATATTCTTTCTTTCAACATCAGAAGGAAATCTAAAACATATAATATGTAACGCCACTGATATAAAACTTATATGAAGTAATGCTTACCTATGAAAACTCAAGTTAGGGTGATGGGAGTTCAATTTACCACAAACTATACATCTAAGAACCATTTTGTGAATGCAGTTTCCTCAAAATATTCAGAAAAATCTCAAAAACACTCTTTTGAATGCAAAAATTGATATACGTTCACGTGGCAACGTTGTTAAAATTTGACGTAAACCGTCCTTGACAGCTTTACTGTGATTGGCTTCGGAGAATTAGGAATAATTTATCAATGAATATCTGAAAGTCGGCGTTGCCGAGCTCAGATTAAGATATTAATGAAACTTACTGTCTTGCAATTAATGTAAGAAAGACTTTCAAGGAAGTGGAATCTTGTTTTTATACGAATTTGAATGAGATAGCTACCTGAAATGGGGTTATATTTTAAGAGCATAGATTGAAGAGAATTCTCTTTAATCTATGTTTAAGGGTACGTGGTTTGATGGAATTATTAGTACGACTTGCGCAAACTTGAATGAAATGTAACCGCCATTATAAGATTTTATTGGTTTGACTTTTTCGGCGTGCACGTACGAGTGAAAAAACGCATCCAATGTAACTTTAGCCTAAGAGAATTTCATTTCAACTTGCTATTGCTAGACAATTTAGTATTAATGAACTGGAAAAATTTGACAAAGTGGCAACGCTGAACAAATTTTAGAGTATTTCCCACTCCGTAGTATTACAATCGCTCAATAAGTACTGGAAACTTTCAAGTGTGGCTTCACTATTCATGACGAGATACCGTGTCTCTTCTTTCTATAGTCTAAGGGTTAGATGATGTAGCTATCGGTGCATTAACGGCTGAAGAGGATGTTTGAGCATGTGGTACGTTGTTGCCACTCATTTTTTGATAATTTTTGCATGGTGATCCTTATCCATTTGAAGAAATGGCGTTAAAGATTTTGAGTTTAAATGGCCCGTGACTTTTATACGTTGCTGATCGCCGAAACCCATTTTGCTAGATTGTAGACGACCGTAGCTCGTATAGTAGCTTAATGTCCTCTGTATTTAAACCGGAATCTTTGGCTGGTTGAACAGTCCATTTGCTTACTGTATTTCGTCAAACAGAAATATTTTTATACCATTTTCTATTCATGTTCCAAGCAGGATTTTTCTGTAGGTAAAAAAGTTCTGTTTTTATTGCAACTCCATATTCTGGGAATTTTTTGTACAGTCGAATTGGACACAAACCAGGGTTGATTTGATTATTTATTTCATTCATTATATATTTATTGTATATTATATATTATATAAAATATATTATATATTATATATTATATTTTATAATTATTTCATTTCAAAGTAGCGTATGGAATTTCCCTTCTTTCTATATTTACTGTAATTTGGATTTCATTAGATAAAAATCGATGATATCGTACAAAATGAGGAAATTTCAATGGTTGTGATAATTGCCAAGAAATTTTTTTATTATCGATGGGAAAGATATACCTTATTTTGATGGATCTTCAAAAGAAGAAAACATGGGCTTCGAACAATACTTTTTCTTTATTGAAAATTGATTTCAATCAAGTAGATATTGATCATTATTACCTATGACCTTTCGACATTTTTCGGCAGCTTTATAATTCCATCAGTGTGAAACTTCTTTGGTTTATCGGTGACTTTCAGCAGCTCTTCGGTTACCCAATTTTTTACCATTAAAAATGTTTTGCAGAGACTGTAATAAATGGTAATCAGATACTATACGGTGGTTGCATCTAAAATTCCTAACCAAGCTCTGTCAATTTTTGCATGGCCATCAAAGATATATGTGGTTTGGCGTTATCATGATGAAACACTACATAAATTCTGGACGCATTTTTGAAGCTTGTTCTAATTTGGTTAATTGATGACAGTAGAGCTCAAAATTAATCGTATCGTTAGGTAAAAACAGCGCATAATAAACAATTCCCTTACAATCTCACATACACTCAGCAGCACCTTGTTTGTCGTCAATCCAGTTCTCGATGTAAAGGGTCTTGCAACAAGAACTTTATTTTTTAACTGTGGACACGCCTACCATAATATAGTATTGACAGTCTTTTGACATATTCGTAGTAGATGCTTTGACAATTGTTATTGTTACAATTATTTCAATTTCACTCGAAAATCGCATTAAAATAATTAAAATCCACTTTGTAAATAGTGGGTCTTTCAAAATTACATTCCGTTAAATTCGTGAAATTTTTGGACAACATATTGGACCTTCTGAGGCCGCTATTGAGAATTTGGTCGCTGAATTTGAGTCGACGGGTTCGGTACAAAATGTGCCAACACCAACGCGTGTTCGACCGGGCCGTTCAACTGAAAACATCGCAGCATCACATAGTAGGTAGTATTTCTTCGGAACATTTTCGAATCAAAATAACATTTTTGAAAATCACAGGGAAAAATATTCCTTGAAATGTGACCTTTAAAACACGTGTTAGTTTGATACAATCGCATTAGTTCTGCTTGTAATATAAGTATAAACAACATCTAGTGACAAACCGCCGAGTTTTTTTTTAATTATCTATTATATGAATTATTTTTGATATATCCGTTCGAACCAAATCTCATTTCGATACGGATCCGGTTCGTAACAGATAATAAAGTGTCCTTCTGCATCGGAGTGCTTCACACCCTGTTCATGTGATAAATTGGAATTGTAATCCAACCCTTGTCGCGTTTTGCTATTGTTCCTATTCACGGAACTCAGAAGTAACCTTATTGTCTCACTGGATAGTCGTCACAATATATGGACTCCTGCGTCAGACATTCTAACAGTTTTTAAGTTATTGAATCCAACAGTTATTCGGTTACTCGTATGGAACGAATGTTTGTGAATCATTGAATTGATTTATATCTATCGTTTTTCGGAAAAATATAAGGGTTTAAGACTTAGAGTATATAAGAATAGACCCCTTTATTTACATTGAAAAGTGTCGCATCTGAAACTTAGGATTGGACGATTGTAAGATATTGAGCTGGTCCACTCAGGTCATTTTCATGTTGCCAATCTGAGCAAATAGTAGGTTTATGTATTCAAAAAAGGGGATATCGTTTCGAACATTTCATGTTAATTTTGTGTTAATCCTTAGTTTTGCCGTTCATGATATGATTCGAATGTTTATTCTGTATAAGTTGTAGATTTTTTTGGTTTAAGTAGGTAGGTAAGTATAAAGATATTTTCTGGATTAAATGATTTTATACATCAGAATAGGAATGATTAAATATGAATATCGAATTTGGAAGAACTACTTTAGGACTCAGGAAGAGCTTTGTATCATTGGACGACGCCGGTTTACATTCTAGTTCAGAATATCCTCGCTGCCTTGGAGCGAAAAAACGATATTGTTCATCTTTGAAAAATTTTTCTAGGAAAACTGGATGTGTGCCAAAAAAGATTAAAACGCTCCAGTTATGTAAACTTACGATAGAATCTGAAGCATGTAGAAAATTTTTGAAAACGGAATGTACAGGGTGTTTTTTCAACCTGCAAACTTAATCTGAACTTATCATAATTCCCACCCTGTATTTTTGAGAAAGTGTTGGAAATATTGAAAGAAGATAATCATATTGTTCTACACTGAAAATTTCATCAAGATTGATCAAGCCATACCAAAGTTATGAATAAAAGAAAAATCGGTCGAATCGGACAAATCACCCTCATTAAAGGCCCCCAACCATAAACCAAACATTGTTTCGAAACTGCCTTGACTAGTGTATACTTCACCTAAAATCTGACGGTCTCCTCCGGAATCACCCTGTATAGTCTAAGGTTGAAACCACTCGAACGCAAGGGTAGTTTGCGGATATCACAATGGGAAAAAAATTGTATTTTGAATGAAATTTCGTGTTGTGATTGCTGGCGAAGGCTCATAAAGACTCTGTTCTATCGAAAACCAAAGAGTACGAATGGTACAAAGCCTCTCAAAACGGTAAGGAGATCTTCAAAGATTTGCGTCGTTCAAGACGACCGTCGATCTCTTCAACCCACGATAACGTCGAAAAAATCAGGAAAATTGTGCTCGAAAATCGTCATGCCAATGATAGAGACATATAGTGTTGGGTACCTCTCACAAGAGGCCGCTCATTTGTCCCGTACATGACGAGGAAATGTAAGAGCGGCTCTTTTTTATACAATATACTACCTCACTTCAAATGTCCCACTTCACCTCGATGAGGACCAGGAAGCGATGGAGCCACGCGAGTCACGTTACAAACACAAAGAAGGAGAGGGGAAATGTCCTGCTCCTGGTCACCATCACAAAAACGACAGAGGTAAATGAGGGCTGAGAGGATTCACTGATTCATAGTAGACAGTACACAGATGTATGTATTATTTTGAATGACAATAAACTCATATTTAGTAAAATCTTCTCCTCACTCGCTCACCGTCCTAAAGTTTCAAAATCCAACAAATAATTTGTATTCTAAATTTTGCCTCTTTTATTATTTCAATGCAGTCGACAGTTAACGTTATCCTCCTTTTGCATTGACTTATTTGGAGTGAGACAGATCGTCAACGTTCCTAGTTTCTACCTACCCCATCCTCGCTACGCTACATCACCTCAACAACTCGTCGTCTATACTAGTAGATACAAATTTTGTCCCGACATGAACGGCCAGCCCTCCTCTCCTCATTTGAAGTGGTACAATACACTACTTCAGTCAAATGAAGCACTCAATTTCAAAACTTGTACTACCCAACACTAGATAGATAGCTGGTGATCTCAACATCTCTCATGAAACTTCTCGTTTGATTTTGGTGAACCAATTAGGAGAACAGCGCGTTAGAGCTTAATTTTCTTCAAAAATTCTAAAGATTACCGGATGCAGGTATCTGCAGAGATGCTCGATCATGCGAATTTTGATCACACGTTCATGGGATGGATCATAACTGGTGACGAGACATAGTTCTATGACCACGATTCACAAACTAGCCAATAATCAGTGGAGATTTCCTATATATTTTCTGTGTATGATCAGTCTCATTTTCTTAACGCCCTCGCTTATTTCCAATTAATCCCCGTAAATCCTTTCACGAATTCCTTCGAATCATAATTTGTAACGTAAACACACGGGTAGGCACCGAAATGAACCCCAAGGATCGAATGTCGATTCAAACATCGGCTTGAAGTGCCAGCACGCAACCTCACTACCTTAAAGTCTCCTTGAAAGAGGGATCACTTAATCCAACCCTCGTTCAGTTCTTCCGCTAATGACTCTTCAAACCGATACAAAGGTCATTAGCGATCCCCGTTCACAATACCAAGGCACGCCACCGAAACCTCAAGAATTTAAGCCTCTCGACTATTTCGAGTGGCTTCGTTAACAATGTTTGCAGTTCGCTATGCGGCTAAGTTTAGTGTAATTCTTTCTGGAGATGGCGGATGCGCCAATTAATATTTTTCCAACTGACCGATCAGGTGAGAGATTCGCGAAAAGAGCTGGGATTTGAATCGGAATGAATAGAGTGTATGGAGAAAGAAAACTTATTAATTCAATAGTAACACATAAGGTAAGTCGTCAACCACTAGGTAGTTTAATTTAAAATATTGATTCTTCAAATGAAATAAGTATTCTCATTGATGAAAATTTGAGATGCCACGATCATGTGACGTTCCTTTCGAGAAAGCTCCGAGGAATCCTTTGCAGATTCAAATATATAACCCAATTTATAAGATCAATTAAACATCTGCGCATTCTTTATCATGCATTGGTTCTACCTCAACTTCATATGGTATAATAGCATGGGGTGGTGTCTTTGACTGTCACAGAAAGGGTCTTGATATTTTACAGAGGTGTATTCTCAAAGTTATGAATAGAAAGGGAATAAGAGTCTCATCTGAGATTATCTACAGGATGTCTGAAGCTCTAGATATAAGGCAAATTTACGCGCAGAGAATTCTAATGAGCATTCACCTAGGAAAATTCTCATAACTACGAGAGAACATAGTTACCGAACTAGAAGCAGAGGAGCTAACTATGAGACCCCGAGAGCAGAAAAAAGACTAGGACAAAGATACAATGTATATATTGCTCCAAGACTGTATAAAATCGTCCCTAGACGAATCAAAAAAATAAAGGTTAAAAATAAATTTAAAAGAGAATTGAAGAAATGGCTGCTCGAAGAGGATAGGATGATAATCCACAGAATAGTAAATTCGATTTAATGAAGGACAGAGGGGAAGAACTGAGGAAGAAAAATTGTTAGATGAATAATATTGATCACCGACATAGTCAGTTTTCACCGTCATTGGGACCTATAAATTTCACCGACTAGGAAACATTTCACCGATTAAGAGGCATTAAATGCCACCGACTGAGACAGAGGCTAGATAAAATGGAAGTTTTTTTTTGTTATGTATATATTTTTTTTTCTGGGGATTGAATTGTGAATGTGAAGTCTATAAAAATTTTTTTATATTGCCAAAGATTGGGGTAGAAAATTGTATTTTGTTACATAACTGTATACAGATATCACCTTAGGGTAGATAACTGACAGTTGTTTTCTAAGAGTTCATTGGTGTAAATTGTAGATTTATATTAATAAACTCTATTATTATTATTATTATTATTCTTATCGGTAACTTAGAATTTTTATGAATTCGGTTAGGTACACAAAATACAGATATCCCAAATCTCAGTATACTATGTTTAGTTCATTGTAATTATTTCTAAAATTGGAGGGTGAGCAAATTAAGAGTTTACAGAACGACCCAACAATTGGGAGAATCACGAAAATAGTTATCCCGAATGTATTAAATGAAATGATTAAATGTGCAGAGAAAAAACTTATCATTTCACACATATCACACTTAATCAATACAGATCCTCCAGGTAATAAAGTACTTTCTTTGAATATCTTCTATTTTAGTATTTCTATCATACGTAGGTACGAACTCAAGAATTTAAGCTTTTCGACTAGTTCAAGAGACTTCATTGGCAATATCTGTGGTTTGAACGCAATCCATTTTAGTGCAATTTTATCTTGAGATGGTGGATGCGAAAATTAATATATTCACGACTGAGCGAACAACTGAGAAATTCACGAAAAGTACAGTGGATTCAATCAAATTAAATAGATTGAATTAAAAAACGTATAGATTGTTGTCATTTTGTAAATGAATAACATACTGAGTATATATCTAATTTGAAAAAACCGAGTTTTGTACAATTTTGTTACTTGACAAGTGATGATTTTATTTTGATCATTCTGTAAAACTGAAAAATAAAATTCGAAAACGGTAGCGCAGATCCAACTTTCAACTAAAATAATGCCAAATTTCGAATTGAAATCTCGAAGATATATACCTATAGCCATTTTTGTGACTATCAAATTTGATTAAAAAATTTTCGATATTATTTATAACACAAAAACAGCTGAGAATTGATAAAAGAAAGTGAACCGAATTAATTTAATTTTTATGAAGAATCATAAAAAAAATATAAATACGGGGTGTCCCATTTAAAATAACAAAGCTGTTGCCGAATTTCCATACATCTGGCAACACTGAAAATTTGGAAGTATTTCCGAAATGTACCTCAGATAATCTTACATGGATCTACAAAATTTGAAATATTTTGCATGAATAGTTGACCTAATAATTTAATAGTCACCTTGGGACACCCGATATATCAATAACCTCGGTATAAAATCCAAATTTTGTATATCTCTAATGAATATCTTATGAGCTTTGGGAATTTTTTAAAAATTTCTTGCGTCACAATTTTCATGAAATTTTGTTATATGCGTTTCAACCTTTCAGGTAGCAAATTAATCGGAAGAATAAATTCAGATGCTCCTAACTGCTGAACTATTAGACGGATTTGTCCCAATAAAAACCGAGATACGCGAACTGACCCCGAATTCTTCATCAAGAAATCCAACCCAATGGAATGAAACCAATATCGGCTCGACATTCGTAAATTACAGAAATTTAGGTAAAATTATAGCACGCTATTCTACTGGGTAGGTGTGGAGGAAATGATGTTGGTATTAGGCCTTAATATGGGCCAATAATTGTTTGGTTTTAACTAAATCAGATATAAAGTCCCTCGCTGAATACGAATTGACAACAAATAATATGTCTTTGCATTTGATTTGGGCCTCATATCCCGATAAGGCCATATAACTGGAATTTTTTTTGCATAAAACCGATAACACCTATTGTAATTGGTAACAGCCATTTCCTTAAATATGCAGAAGTCAATTTACGTATTAGCAAATATTCGCCTTCTTTGATTATCATACCTACAGGAAATTACTATTCTGTGCTTATTTAAAATATAATTTTCTGATCCAACTAGGTAGCCAATTTTTAGGTACAAACTCAAGAATTTAAGCTTTTCGACCAGTCAAGAGACTTCATTGGCAATATCTGTGGTTTGAACGCAATCCGGTTTAGTGCAATTTTATCTTCAGATGGCGAATGCGCAAATTAATATATTCACGACTGAGCGAACACCTGAGAAATTCACGTAAAGTACAGTAGATTGAATCAAATTGAATAGATTGAATTAAAAAATGTATAGATTGTTGTCATTTTGAGAATGAATAACATACTGAGTAGATATCTAATTTGAAAAAACCTAGTTTTGTACAATTTTGTTACTTGACAAATGATGATTTTTTTGACTACTCTGTATAAATGAAAAAACATTCGAAAACGGTAGAGCAGATCCTACTTTCATCTGAAATAATGCCAAATTTCGAATTGAAATCTCGAAGTTTGAGCGAAATATAGCCATTTTTGTGACTACCAAACTTGATTAAAAAATTTTCGATATTATTTATAACACAAAAACAGTTGAGAATTGATAAAAGAAAGTGAACCGAATTAATTTAATTTTTATGAAGAATCATAAAAAAAATATAAATACGGGGTGTCCCATTTAAAATAACAAAGCTGTTGCCGAATTTCCATACATCTGGCAACACTGAAAATCTGGAAGTATTTCCGAAATGTACACTGAGAAAAAAGAGATGGTTCCAGCAACAAAATGCTTTGTTTCAGAGGTTTTCTTTGAATTCAATTAATGACTTGTTTTCTTGAAATAAGATCTCTTCTCGATAAATAAGTATTATTAATATCAATCAACATGATTGTCTTGGTTCACGCAAGGGATTTATTTGAGCGAATTTATTTCAACATAACAAATATTTGTTATGTTGAAACATATGAATTTTTAATTCAAAGAGGTAATTTGTTTCTATTACTTTCGGTTGAGAATATTTGAATCAAAAACACAACTTAGTCGAATTAAATATTATCCATTAAGTTCAAACAAATGAATTATTTCGATCAAAGAAAGATCGATCGAATTTTTGTAGAAAATAATTGTTTGTTCATAACTCGTGGACGATTCAACGCCACCAATTAGTATATTTTTGAAGAGCTATACTGCAAAGGGCTTTCGACTAATTCCGCGCAAGATTTTCCGTTATAATATCGGGTATTCACATGTGTTGACTATTCACGATTCCGCCAATGAAATTTGGTATCTTATACTGTCGTCCTTCATTTTCTTAGTCAATTAGGGCCTTTTGAGAGGTTAGGGGTCAGGCGGGATACAATATTATAGGAAGTTCAAGAGAAGTGCAGGTGCAGTGCTTTATCTTTATTCTCCTTGAAGAGTTCGAAGGGATAAGTGTTTGTGCGTTTTCTCAGATTTGTGGTCAATGTGGAAAATTGTTGAGTTTGCTCTGATCTGTTTCAAGTGATTTGTGTATTTGAATTTAGGTGAAAATAATTCAATTATATGCTCTTGCTTTAATGCTCTGAAAAAATTGCACTTTTTCAATTCCATACCTATTCTCTTTCTGTTTTTGAAAGATAGATACGAGTAGGAAAATAAATATATGCACTTTTTCATGGAAGAGTCAGACGTAGGCTCACTGGAGTTTTTCCTACTAAAAAATGGATTAGGAGATTATCGACGTACATTCCAAGGTAATTCGTTTTCTGTTGGAAAAATGTTTCAATTCACTTTTTTCTCATTGGATTCATTATATTTTCTGTAGCAAGTAAGCCAAATGAGATTCTCTTTAAAGATGTTTATCAAACTTGGTGCCAAATCTTCTTTGACTACCTACTATAGTTTGATTGTTTTCTAGTGTTTGATTTATTTCTAGCAAACTATCCTTGTTCGGCCCAACTCGAGCATATGTTGTGCATTAAAGAAAGCTCATTCGACGTAAAATTCTTATATTCTGCGATAAAGATTCGAATTATGCTTGTGATTTCAGACAACTATATAAGCTTTCGCGCCAATTTCAATTTATTTATACAAACGAACCTTGTTTGGCGCTACTTGAGCCTTCATTGTGCAATAAAAAAGCTCGTTAGATGTAAAACATTTATATTTTGAAATGAAAAATCTAAGATTAACTAGTGATTGTAGACAACTGCATTAGGTTCTAAGATTTGGCAAATCTGAGACTGATATCTATAAATTGATACCCATTATTGGACACCAAATAGTTGATCGATTTGAAGTCTCTAACTTGCATATTCCCTGTAGCTCTTCATAAAATGAATGATCCGAATTTATGCATAATTCATAACAAAGTTTGTAATCAAGACAGTGTCTTTAAATGTTTAGGAAACTGATCATATACTTTTTGAAATTTCGAAAGAATTAGGAAATACTAATCAATATTTCACCCTCCATTTTATGTACATATGTTTTGTTTTATACTTAATGTTTTTCAACATATATATATATATATATATATTATGTTTATATATTGTTATGAGATTTTGTTGTTTGTGTTAATTTGAGTCGAAGAATAAATATTTCATTCAAATTCTTGACTTTAATTTGACTTTAAGTACCTATAGTATTTTCATTTCCACAGGTAAAAATCGAGTAGGTTCTCGATTGCTCACAAGAAACAAATACATTGATTTGACAGGAATAAGATTTTTGTTTGATTCAACAAAATGTTTATTAGTAGATAATACATTGAAGACGAAGGATTGAATAATGATAATTCATGATAAATGAAGCGCTTATTGAAATTGTTTGTACTGAGAATAATTTGTAGAATTACGATTTCAATAGTTATAATTATTCATGATAAACCAAACGCTTTTTTAAATCAATAGAAGATAAATATTAATATACAATTATGGTTTTTCAACATAAACTTTATTATGTTTTTGTACCGAAAAATCATTCTTTGGAATTAACTAGTATTTATTCGGCCCTAATAAGTATTTATTCCATTTCAATAATAGACATGTTCTGGTGTGAAAAAGATATATTTCATGAAAAGTGAAAAGTTAACTAAATCCCTTATTTGGCCCAAAAACAGCTTTATTAAAACCATTTTTAAAGAAATCCTTTGTTAAGGGCAAAGCAGGATGTATCAAATCAAATAAATATTTTTCTCAGTGTACCTTAGATAATCTTACATGGATCTACAAAATTTGAAATATTTTGCATGAATAGTTGACCTAATAATTTAATAGTCACCTTGGGACACCCGATATATCAATAACCTCGGTATAAAATCCAAATTTTGTATATCTCTAATGAATATCTTATGAGCTTTGGGAATTTTTCAAGAATTTCTTGCGTCAGAATTTTCATGAAATTTTGTTATATGCGTTTCAACCTTTCAGGTAGCAAATTAATCGGAGGAATAAATTCAGATGCTCCTAACTGCTGAACTATTAGACGGATTTGTCCCAATAAAAACCGAGATACGCGAGCTGACCCCGAATTCTTCATCAGGAAATCCAACCCAATCGAATGAAACCAATATCGGCTCGACATTTGTAAATTACAGAAATTTAGGCAAATTTATAGCACGCTATTCTAGTGGGTAGGTGTGGAGGAAATGATGTAGGTATTAGGCCTCAATATGGGCCAATAATTGTTTGGTTTTAACTAAATCAGATATAAAGTCCCTCGCTGAATACGAATTGACAACAAATAAGATGTCTTTGCATTTGATTTGGGCCTCATATCCCGATAAGGCCACATAACTGGAATTTTTTTTTCATAAAACCGATAACACCTATGGTAATTGGTAACAGCAATTTCCTTAAATATGCAGAGGTCAATTTACGTATTAGCAAATATTCGCCTTCTTTGATTATCATACCTACTGGAAATTACTATTCTGTGCTTATTTAAAATATAATTTTCTGATCCAACTAGGTAGCCAATTTTTAGGTACAAACTCAAGAATTTAAACTTTTCGACCAGTTCAAAAGACTTCATTGGCAATATCTGTGGTTTGAACGCAATCCATTTTAGTGCAACTTTATCTTGAGATGGTGGATGCGAAAATTAATATATTCACGACTGAGCGAACAACTGAGAAATTCACGAAAAGTACAGTGAATTCAATCAAATTAAATAGATTGAATTAAAAAACGTATAGATTGTTGTCATTTTGTAAATGAATAACATACTGAGTATATATCTAATTTGAAAAAACCGAGTTTTGTACAATTCTGTTACTTGACAAATGATGATTTTTTTTGACCACTCTGTGTAACTGAAATAAAAATTCGAAAACGGTAGCGCAGATCCAACTTTCAACTAAAATAATGCCAAATTTCGAATTGAAATATAGAAGATTGAGTGAAATATAGCCATTTTTGTGACTATCAAATTTTATTAAAAAATTTTGGATATTATTTATAACACAAAAATAGTTGAGGATTGATATAAGAATTAATTAAATTTTTATGGAGAATCATAAAAAAAATAGAAATCCCATTTAAAATAAGAAAGCTGTTGCCGAATTTCCATACATCTGCAACACTGAAAATCTGGCAGTATTTCAGAAATGTACCTTAGATAACCTTACATGAATCTACAAAATTTGAAATGTTTTGCATGAATAGTTGCCGTAATAATTTAATAGTCACCTTGGGACACCCGATATATCAATAACCTCAGTAAAAAATCCAAATTTTGTACATCTCTAATGAATATCTTATGAGCTTTGGGAATTTTTTAAGAAATTCTTGCGTCACAATTTTCACGAAATTTTGTTATATGCGTTTCAACCTCTCAGGTAGCAAATTAATCGAATGGATAAATTCAGATGCCCTTAACTGCTGAATTATTAGACGGATTTGTCCCAATAGAAACCGAGAGATACTTGAACAACTAGCCTTTTCTGTAAATCTACTTCGAGCGGTCGAGAGTATACGGACATACTCAAGTTTGACCCCGAATTCTTCATCAGGAAATCCAACCCAATCGAATGAAACCAATATAGGTTCGACATTCGTAAATTACAGAAATTTAGGCAAAATTATAGCGCGCTATTCTACTGGGTAGGTGTGGAGGAAATGATGTAGGTATAAGGCCTAAATATAGGCCAACAATTTTTTGATTTTAACTAAATCAGATACAAAGGCTCTCCCTGAATATGAATTAACAACATATAAGATGTTTTGCATTTGATTTGGGCCTCATATCCCTATAAGGTCATATAACTGGAAAATTTTCGGCATAAAACCGATAACACCTATTGTAAATGGTCACAACATTTCTTTAAGTATTCAGAAGCCAAATTACGTATTAGCAGATATTCGCCTTCTTTGATTATCATACCTACAGGAAATTACTATTCTGTGCTTATTTAAAATGCATATAATTGTCTGATCCAACTAGGTAGCCAATTTTTGGCGCTCTTGATCACCCGAACAGAGAGCCTATCATTTTGCCCGAATGTCTGTAATTTTGGAATATCGAGCCGAAAATTGTCTCAATCGATTGGGTTCGACTCCCTGATGAAGAATTCGTGGCGAAAGTTGAGTCGGTCCGGCCGTATCCTCTCTAGCATCCAAAAGGAATCAGCTAGAGTTTTCATATTTTCAGAATAGGTTAATTGTCCAAATATCTCGGTCAAGTTTGTTATTGGGCCAAATCCGTCGGATGGTTCAGTAGTTATGAGCATGTAAAATTTTGTTTTCTCAATAACTACTAGAATATCCCTCCGATCAAATTGATACTTGAAATACTGTTGAGGAATGCTGCAACAAAACAGCTCGCAAAATTTCGCAGAAATCATCACGCTAGAAAATTTTTAAAAAATTCCCAAAGAAAAATTTTTAATCCTCACTATCTCTTAAGATATTTTTCGGATTTCAATAAAAATTCGTGAATATATTGAGGTGATTGATATCTTACTTATCCTCAAATTTCATTGTCGTAGCTCTTTTCCATCTAAATACATGATCATTTTTTTAATTTATTCAAGAGAAAGGAGAAATGACATACGTCCCGATGATTTTCTCTGAACGAGGGCCATCACAGATCGATATTCGATTGACAAATGCCGGGCTCATTAATCAGTGTCAGTTGGCGTAATATTAATCAAAATGTTTCATAACGGGAAATCATAGAGATAGAATTCAACACCTATTGTAAATGGTCACAACATTTCTTTAAGTATTCAGAAGCCAATTTACGTATTAGCAGATATTCGCCTTCTTTGATTATCATACCTACAGGAAATTACTATTCTGTGCTTATTTAAAATGCATATAATTGTCTGATCCAACTAGGTAGCCAATTTTTGGCGCTCTTGTTCACCCGAACAGAGTGCCTATCATTTTGCCCGAATGTCTGTAATTTTGGAATATCGAGCCGAAAATTGTCTCAATCGATTGGGTTCGACTCCCTGATGAAGAATTCGTGGCGAAAGTTGAGTCTGTCCGGCCGTCCGGCCGGCCGTATCCTCTCTAGCATCCAAAAGAAATCAGCTAGAGTTTTCAGATTTTCAGAATAGGTTAATTGTCCAAATATCTCGGTCAAGTTTGTTATTGGGCCAAATCCGTCGGATGGTTCAGTAGTTATGAGCATGTAAAATTTTGTTTTCTCAATAACTACTAGAATATCCCTCCGATCAAATTGATACTTGAAATACTGTTGAGGAAAGCTGCAACAAAACAGCTCGCAAAATTTCGCAGAAATGATCACGCTAGAAAATTTTTAAAAAATTCCCAAAAAAAAATTTTTAATCCTTAATATCTCTTAAGATATTTTTCGCATTTCAATAAAAATTCGTGAATATATTGAGGTGATTGATATCTTACTTATCCTCAAATTTCATTGTCGTAGCTCTTTTCCATCTAAACATATGATCATTTTTTTAATTTATTCAAGAGAAAAGAGAAATGACATAAGTCCCGATGATTTTCTTTGAACGATGGCCATCACAGATCGATATTCGATTGACAAATGCCGGGCTCATTAATCAGTGTCAGTTGGCGTAATAATTATCAAAATTTTTCATAACGGGAAATCATAGAGATAGTATTCAATCTCGGTGGCTGAAATAATATACGTTGTCAAAATTCAGAAAAGCACTGACATAAGTTTTAAGGAAAAGGGAATTATAGCTTCGTAGAAAACTTGGGTTTGTTCATTCATTAGGCGTTCATATTTGCATCACATTGTCCCATAGTACGGGAAAAGACTATTGTTCACCTGATCAGAGTGCTCATAGATTTCTTATGGTTTGAATATTTACTCGCAAGTAGCTCAACAAGAGCGCCAAAGCAATCTGACCTCACGTCAGTGATTTCTAAATTTTTTATTACCTATCTAATCAATTTTCTTAGAAGAACTTAACGGCACATTTCAGGCTGAATTTATTAATGTCTGTTTCAATTGGTGCTATAGATTACCAGATGGACCTTAGGACGGATATAGAATTAAATTTGACCTTCAATTCTTCACCAATAGGCGTGTCGAATCGTTTAAGATCATTTTCTGTTTTAAGTTTCAAAATCACAGACATCCTGACCAAATTACATGCATTTCGTGGCAAAAAATGCCGAATAAATCACTTACTTGGTGAAACAGTTCGCTCAGCAGAAGACTCAGTGTTTGCAAACGGATTTTTCTGCATCAGAGGAGGGAAACTTATCTCAGCATTTGTTTGTGGCATGTTTGGCGTTGTCGGAATGGGTTGCTCACCCACGGCAGGGTTTGGTGTTGGGAATAAGATTCCCAACTCTCTGGCTTCATTCTCCTCCTGAGCCTGTTGCCTCCTCAGCGCAACTTGGGCTGCCATAACTCTTTGCCGCTCCGCGATTAGCGTGCATTTCGGGCAGTTACAGTCTCTCCATCTACAATAACGTTTATGTCCTTTTAAAGCAGACACTACACCGTGATTTCTACATCTTGCACATTTAGGAGTTCTCTGATACCTTTCTGAGGCTCTGAGAAAGAACGCGGGTGGAATCGCGCCCAACACTGGATGTTGCGACATTAGAGCCGTCATGTCGACACCGTTACCTTGCATGCTCATGGTGTGTTCACAATAACATAACTTGCAAAGTCCAACAACGATAACCTCACTTTTCTGAGTTGCGTGCCTTCGATGCGGCTGAGCGACTAACAATGTCTATTCTGAGAAAGATACGGTATCTGGTGGTAGGCAACAGTGCCCATCTCTGTTGGTTGGCCGCAGTCGTTACTTCAACCAATCGTACGGTTGGCTCCGCCTTCCCCATCTGACGTTTCGGCGGGGCCGCCTACTCAGGAAACATTCAGGATATTTACTGTATTATGTACGGTATGATAATGGTCCTGGATAATAGGAATATACAAACTAGTTTTGAATGGAGAGCTCGTATTTATTATGCCCGATTCTATTATAGCAGTTCCTAAGATGCAGGAGGGAGGACTCTCGAGCCCGTTCTACTCTATAATACGCTATTGTTGGAGTTTCGAGGGTGATACTATATAATTTAGTATTTCGTCTAGCATCGCTTTCAGATTAAACCCCTGGGTTTTTATTTTCGGCGACAACTGCTTAATTTTGTTGCTTTATAAGCGACTGATTGTTTTTTTAATCGAATGGATTATCGGTTTTGGCTACTCTTATGAAGAAACATCTTGACATATCAATAATAAAAATATCCAAACACAAATATAACTAAAGAAAGGTGTGAATGTCATAAAAATCGGAAAAACCACAGAAGTACGAGATCTTGCTTCTATGTGGTGAATATAGATCCAGATTAAAAAATTGAAACACTTTTAATCAACAAAATACATAAATAAATCATGGACAAGAGATCCACCGCTTATACAGGGTGAGTCTTTGACCACTGCGTAATTTTAATCATAGGTTCTTGAGATCAAATAAAATACTTTTTCCCATACCGTTTTCCATATCCAATGATTCTAGGAAGTACAAGATACTTTAGTTCAAGTTATATTTGTTTTTCATGCAATTTAACCAATCTGTACAGTAGTAGTGGGAAACCCACATGAAATGGAATAAATCTATCGATGCCAAAATATGCATGACTGTTATCAAAAACCTTCTACAAGAGATCATTTCAATTGATATTGTCGTTTGAATATTACAGGTGAAAATGCAATTTTTTTATGAAATTTCAACACCCTATATCTTTTGAACGGGGCCAAATTTATTGTTAAAGTTTACGCAGTGGTCAAAGAATCGTATAAAATTAACACAATATCAAATAATATATAATCACCGCAAAATAATAAAAGAAATGTCATAAATTCAATTCAAATAAAAATCAATTTAAAATAATAATCTTGCACACATAAATAGACAAAATACAAAGATCAACTGTGGATAAGAGATCCGCTAAAATCCATCATATTAAATTTGAAACCGTGAAAAACAGTAGCTACAATTTGATTATCTTGTGTTTTTGTGGTACGAGTATAAATGATTTTTTTGTATTCTTGTGTCTTCAGTAGCTATTTTCAAATTCAAAATATTTATTTGAACATTTTCACTTTGATTTTCTACATGTTTTGGCCTTGTCTTTGGAGTTTTTATTTTCAAAGGAGAATTGGACAAAATCCGTCGAATAATTTATCAATTATGGATTCCTAAAAAAATACCTACCTGCCTGTTCATCCGATAAATTTCTTAATTTAAGATATTTGCAATTATCTCACCAATTGTTTGAATTTTGGCAATCATGTGGTAGATGGTCGATTATTGTCATTTTTAGTCGGTCCCACCAGAACTTGTGGTAACGGTTTACCTGGTGTTGAATTTTTTTATCTTTTCAATAGTTTCGTCAATATAGTTTATGGGAAGGTTTCAAATTAGTGAATTTCTTCTTTTTAACCTTCGTCTATAAGTGTTAAACTGTACCTACTTTATGTAATTAGTAGATATTTTAAGATTGAATTAAATAAATAAATAATTTCTTTATTTCCATTAATATCCCATTGTTCATCCCTGATACCATTAAAACGACTACTGGTTAATTTGCACAATTGTATATTTGAAATTTCTGAATCCTCGTATTTATTGTGTTATTTTCCTCAGTATGTAAACAGTAATGTCCTTTCTTAGAGCTGTTTTATTTTTTTAATAATGTAATTTTTTTAATTCATCACTCATCGAAATAATATACTGATTTGCAATACATTTTAAATTACACAAATCTCGAACATATTAATTCCTTGATTTTTTTGTAATTAACTAACGAAGTGTTTAAAATTAGGTGATCACATAGCAGATGGGAGTAAGTCTTAATTGTCCCCACTGTTTGAAAAACTGCGGTTATAATTATTCATTGGTCACTACAGATCACGTGGTGAAAATCGCCATTTACCGTGTGCAATTTTATATTATATGTAATGTACGTAGAATTATTTTTATCTTTTTATCTATACAGGGTGTTCGGCACATGGACCGTCAAATTTTTTTGGGCGTTGCTAGGGTCATTTGCTACCTTTTCAGTCTTGGAACCTGGGTCCTTAGCATTACAGTTACGGAGGTATGATTTTTTTATTAGGTTTTTCTAAATTACCCAAAATGTACCCTTCGAAGCCCCATAACTTTTTTTGCGTGGGCTTTTACACGCATTTTTTTTATTGTATTAAGTCTACATGAGTGTGTGTTTGAAAAAAAACGTATTTATTGTTACAGATAACACCACAAAATTAACACACTTTTCATTACACCCCGGTACAAGGTAAATGAACTTTTTTATTGATAAATTTGTCCTTTTGACTGCGAAAAAATTGTCACAGACTAATGAATTTTATTAATTGTTACAGGTCTTCATGAAGGCGATCCTGCCAGACGGTTGGAATTCTGTAGATTTCTGCTGCACACAGATGTGGATGACAACTTGTTTCTAAAACGAATTTTGTGGACAGACGAACCCTGTTTTAACCGAGAAGGAATAACAAATCTCCACAATTTACATCACTGGGCACCTAAAGATGAGAATCCCTACGTGAAAAGGCAAATGAGTTTTCAACAAAAATTTAGTGTTAACGTTTGGACTGGTGCGATAGGAAGACATCTCAACGGGCCACACTATTTACCGGCTCGACTAAGTGGGCCTGCTTATTTGCATTTTTTGCAGAATGCTCTGCCGGAGCTACTAGCCGATGTTCCGGCCTTCGATGAAGACGTGCCGATTGTGTTCCAGCATGACGGTTGTCCGGCACATTTCCTGAGAGAAGTTCGAGATCACCTCGACAACTCTTTTCCAAATTCATGGATAGGCAGAGCCGGCCCCATCCCTTGGCCCGCAAGATCTTCAGACCTAACACCTTTAGATTACCATGTCTGGGGTAGAGCCAAAGAATTGGTTTATTTCACAGAGGTACCTACAAGAGAGGTGTTGATTGAACGCATAAACGCGGCATTTGTGGTAATGAAAGAAGAAATGTTGCTAGCCACTACAACGGTCGAAATCAGAAAAAGGTGTCGGGCGTGCATTCGGTGTAGAGGAGAATAATTCGAACAGAATTCACGTTAAAGAATCGTGTTATTTTACTTTGTAAATAAACTTTCATACAAAACTGATGTATTTTACTAAAATCTGTCCTTACTTTGCTATTTTATCTAAAACACTATTTGTAGTATTTTTTTATTTATTGACTAACGTAAATAGCATACTTTTAGAACCGCGATAAACCAAAGAACGTTTTAAAATAAAATTAAGTTCGCAATAACTGCAACTTTTTTTAATTTCTTTTAGAAGTAGAGATGTTTTCATACTTTCATATTTTTTTTTAATAAAAGGCCCTCGTGGTAATTTTGTGGTGTTATCTGCAACAATAAATACGTTTTTTTTAAACACACACTCATGTAGACTTAATACAATAAAAAAAAATGCATGTAAAAGCCCACGCAAAAAAAGTTATGGGGCTTCGAAGGGCACATTTTGGGTAATTTAGAAAAACCTAATAAAAAAATCATACCTCCGTAACCGTAATACTAAGGACCCAGGTTCCAAGACTGAAAAGGTAGCAAATGACCCTACCAACGCCCCAAAAAAATTTGACGGTCCATGTGCCGAACACCCTGTATAGGTATATTTATCTATATTATAGGTACGTAGGATTGATATTAGAATATTTCTTCTAATGTGCCTTTCGGTCTGAAAACTGTTTCTTGTTTTCATCAATAGTCATAGGTGTTTAACTGTAACTACAGTGTCGTAATTAGGTAATATTAGGTAATAAATATTCTTAAGAATGAAATAAATAATTTTAGCAAGGAATAACGGATCTCAAACTTCAATATAATGTTCTCTGTTCCAAAATGTAGCATTTATCACTCGTAGAAGTAACTAGATAGGTGCAGAGCTGTGCCAAAGCATTGTGCTTAGTGCTCGTGAAAGCACTGTGCTCGCGAGCACTTTTCAAAGGCTAGTGCTTAGTGCTTGTTTTTCGGATTACTAAGCTTAGTGCTTAGTAGCAGGTACGGTATTTGATTTTTTTATGTGCGCAAAGATAATATGATCGTTTTGAATTAATATTCAGTATTTCTTCAGTCACCATTGATTTGACTTTATGGTTATGAAGGCCAGAAAATTTTTTGTTTTTGCGCGCTTGTTACTAGTGGAACAGGCGGGCTATCGTTCTGTCCAAATGTCTCTAATTTCCGAATATCGAGCCGAAAATGGTTTCAATCCATTGTGTTCGACTTCTTGATGGAGAAACCTTGGTCAAATTTAAGTAGGTCAGGCTGGCCGGCCCTCCGGCCGTATACTCTCTATCTTCCGAAGGAATGGACCTAGAGTTTTCATTTTTTCAGAATAGGTCGAGTGTCCAAATATCTCGGTCAAGTTCGTTATTGGGCCAAATCCATCGAATAGTTTAGCAGTTAATAACATTAATTTCTTGAATATTCATCCTATCAATTCGTAACTCAGAGAATGTCTAGATAGCGTTAAAAGGAAGGAGTGTGCCAAATTGTCACGAGAGAAAATTTTTTAAAAATTCCCAAAATGTTTTTTTTCAATACACGATATCTCATGAGTTATTCGTCAGATCACAACAATTTAGGGCATTTATGCAGGGTATAGGTACCTAAAATATTTTAAAATTTCATCATCATAGCGTACAATCTCCAGAAGATATAAGAGTTTTTCTGAAAATGAAGTCACAGATTATATTTCTATCTATGAATTCACATCACATCAACTATAAATCTCTATGAGGGTGGTTTTAATTTTATGACAAGTTGTCATAATGAGTGAATATTGAGCCGAAAATGAAACTAATTCTGTGGGTTCATTTTAATGACAAACATGTCTAAAATACTGGTGTGTGCAGTTGTCATATTTTGAATGGAAATGTCATTATGAATTTTGCGACAAGAGGACTATTTTTTTCCCAAATGTCTGTAATTTCTGAATATCGAGCTGAAAATGATCGCCATCGGTTGGATTTGACTCGTGATGAAGAAACGGTGGTCCAATTTGAAAATGTTTGACTGAATATTCTCTATCTTCCGAAAGAGATGAGATAGAGATTCCATATTAATAGAATTAGTTTATTATCCAAATATAAGTCAAGTTAGTTATTGGGCCAGACCTGTCCGATAGCTCAGCAATTATGAATCTGAAATTCGGTTATAATTGATAACACTCAACTAGAAGAACTTATATATGGTACAGAAATGTGGAAAGAATGCCAGATCGAAGAATTTGCTGAACTGTAAGTTCATTCAACTTCCATTTAAGATATATGTTTATTGATTCTTTCACACTCATTGTGCTGGCTGATTTTGAATCGCACTCTTTTTAAGTCTGAGAAAAGACTTTAGAACAAGCGCGTAAAAGCTCCTGATCTCACGTCAGTGCTTTCCACATTTTTTCAGTAATGTATTCTCGCTTATAAAATAATTGGTCCTCTATTATTAATTCACCTTTATGCATTGATTAGGAACAGCCATTCAGATTCAGATCGACGAATAAGATTAACTAGTACCAGAATGTAAATTGAATGCATGCGTTTCACAAAACAAATAAAATGGCTTTTGAGTTTTTCCCAGTCTCGAAATCATAATTTTAGATATGTCGATGAAGCTAAAGAGTTCTCATTTCAATCAAACAACATTACATAAAATAGTTCCCACTAAAGTGCTTAGTGCTTAGTGCTCGAAATATTCAATTACTTTTGCAAAAGTGCTCGGTAATCCGGAGCCTTCTGTCGAAAGCGGTGCTTAGAACTCAAGACTCGAAGCCTTTTTTTTCGAGTGCTTAGGGCTTAGTGCTATAAGCACTTTTTTTCGGTGCTTAGCACAGCTCTGGATAGGTGTATAAAAAAATATCCCTTCTCGTTTTTATTCTTTGAAGATCTGTGACATCAAAACTTGAAAAATCTTTCACCTGCTGATCAATTGAATCACTCGTTTGTTTACATATCTTTCGGCCAATTACAATTTTTTTTTACAATTGATTTTCAATACCAAATTTCAATCAAAGCAGTTCAAAAGTTTCGGTGAAAAAGTATGACAGACAGACACCCAAAACACATAAAACATTTTTTATATGTATGACATACATCTTCAAAAATCTGAAATCCTTTTATGCACAGAAACACAGGGGGACAAGGGAAGAAGTAAGACATTTTTTTATTGAATTAAACGGACCTGTTCAATAGTTACCCTTATCGTGGATAAACATCGTAAAAATTGGGGTTGATCTATAATAGCTGCGTGGGAGCCGTGGTTTCTACGGAGATACGAAGACAGATAAGGCCTCGAGGGGTTAGGGTGCATCCTATATGTTATATACAGGTCGGATTGTAACATCGCATCATCCAACATCTGAAATTATTGATAGGAGATAGATCTAGGATTTGTTTACTATGTTTTCAAATTTATGGAGACATTAATGAAATTTCAAACACTGAGCACAATGATTTTAATAGGTATTTATCTTAATTCGCGATGGTTTATTTCCAACATAAAAGACAGTAGGTTCGTCCTAACAACATTAAAATTACAGTAGTATTACTGTTGAACATGAGCAATTAAAAATAACTGTTGCAAAAGCCTGTTTTGATTTTATTGCTCCGAACTGCTGACAAATTCTTATCAGTTGTCCCAATCAATCATAGAAATGTAATTCGAACTGTAAATTATTATTCGATTCTGTTTATATACAAACTGTAGTACGAATTATAAGGAACTATATATAGAAACGTATGTTTTCAGATGACAAAACATCTCTATGGCAAAGTAAATGATTGAAGTTATTTCTGTTATTTCCTGAATATATTTATTCCTTTTGTTGTACTGAGATTTCTTGTGACAAGAAATATATTATTATTATCATCATAGGTATATGATGCAACAGCAACAATAAAGAAAAATAACTGAATATCAAATCTTTTTTCACTATATTGTTTTGACTAAAGCAACCCTACTTTTATTATAATTCTATTATAATTTAATTTATTTCGCAATTTTTATTAGTTAGTATTTTATTTTAAATCGTTCAGTTTCACCATAAAAATTTATGCTATTCTATTTTTTCATGATCAAAATTGAGTTATTTTTATTTAATTTTAAATTTTCATTTCAGTTGTATGGAAGTAATTGCTTAATATTGAATATCTTTACATTTGCTTACTTATAATAAAATGATACATTGATGTGTCATATAATGCATTTAGTGAAATTGATTATGTCACAAGTTATAATAGCAAGTTAGTTACAACTTCCCTTATTCAATCGGCATCTCTATCATCTGCTTTTATGTCGTTATTGTTGATTGTCGCTTTATTTATTTTCAAAATATTCTCTATTAAGATCTATACACTTTTGCATGGGTTCATCGATACACTGTTGTTGAGTTAATCCAAGTCGAAATTAATATTATTAATTAATCGTCGAATTTTAAACAATTCTCTGAAAAAAAAAAACACATTTTTGAACTTTTTTAGTCGTTCATGAATGTTAACCCAGCTTTTTTTATATTGAAGAAAAATTGTATGCTTAACTTAACAAATCCATTTTATTAACCTAACACTTGATGTCAACTAAAAATGCATCCTAAGAATGTTCGCATTCACTTTCAGACCTGCTGTATAAGGTACACAAGAGGTCGTCTGGATCGATATTCAATCTAATCGCATACCTTGGATAAACAGTAATTGCCATTGTTCAACAAGTATCGGATATACAATGGATTGTTTTTATCTGGGATATCTTGTGACAGTTCCTAATCTAAGGGTGAATAGAGATTCCTCCCTTGATAAGAAGCATGTTTGCTTTGCGTTCAGGTTAACTATTAAAATTGTGAGACTACCTTAAGGGTATTTGGTTACACTAAAACACCTGTTCAATGGTTATACACAATGTAGCAGTTCCAGGTTGTTTGCAGATTGGGTACAGCGTAAGGATATGGTTCCCAGATTTTGAGATAAAGGACAGCTCTTGTGTTAACCTAATCAATGAAAAAGGAGTTTTAAGAATGTGGGATTCTCCAAGTTAATCGTAACTCGATCTGAAAAATTTTGAAACGCGCTGTCGTGAGTTCAGGAGCTTTGTGCACTTGTGCACTCTCTCTTGTAACACATGGGTCAATAAGTCCCGAGACTAACAAAGCAAAAAAAATTTATTTTTATTCATCAACATAATCACCTTCTAGGGTGCTACAATCGTTCCAACGCTTTTCCAATTTTTCAATACCATGTTTATAAAAAAATTATGATAAGCAATCTCACGGAGCTTCACTTTACGATCTTTCAGTATAATTTTTGTCACTTCACTCACATATTCCGGGGTAACGGCTTCCACAGGTCTATCCGAGCGTTCCGCGTCATTTGAGTCGGTACGACCACGTTTAAACTCGGCAAACCACAGACAAATCGTTGCTTTTGATGGACAAGAGTCCGGGTAACATTTTTCAATCCATTGTTTCACTTGCACTGTGTTTTTACCCATCAAAAACAATGTTTTATCAGAACACGAAACTCGGCTTTTTTCAAACTACAAAACGACTTTACTCCAACCTTGATAACTCAGATGTTTCTGGTCCGATCGACTCAAAGTTTTGACACGTTTCAAGCAAAGGTTAGTACTCTAGAAAGACGTGGTTTATGGTTTACTAGGAGTGCCATCTCTGGGTTAGTCTCGGGGCTTATTGATCCATGTAGTAGGAAATAAGTGGTCACAAGAATCTATAGTTCAAATTAATGTAGTAGACTCACCCTGTATATTGAGCAACGAATGTTTTTCGTCAATTATCCACATGGAATGCTAACTTTTTTTTCACATTGAACGATTAAAATGCTTTGTGAGAAAATATTTTATGAAAGAAATATTGAAGTCGTTTTGTATACATGTGTTCAAGTATCTTCATCAAAATATATGATGATTAATTCTGGTGAATCAACTTTCAATCCAATGAGGACACGTTACATTATCGTTGAATAAAGCACCGTGTACTGTGTACGTAAAGTCAACGTTTGGTTAAATTTAAGTCTTGGAGGTAATGTTGAAAAATTCAACGTATAGCCTTGAATAAGCTTCCTATCAGTACTGTAACTAGCCTTTTATGCTACCAGTACTGGTTCTCAAAAGTGCAACTTGAAAAATACTAGCCCGGTAATTTCTGCCCCCCTCTATGGTCAGCGCCCTGTGCCGGGGCTCCTCTGGCACCGCCTAAGTTGCTTTCGATACCATTTATACAAATGTTTAGTATATGTTTGTGTGTTTACTGAAAAAACTTTCCGAAATATCATATCTGAAAATAACAGGATTCTAATTGGTATCCTGAAATCCTCGAGAAGTGAACAGATACGAATGAGAATTCGTAATCAATTCTAACCTGCATTAAGACTCGGAAGGATTATAAGATTACGAGGAAGTTGCTAAGATATGATCTGTTTTTCGGGAACAAAAGCCCTAGCTATTTCCGAAGTCATTCCACGCGGTTCGTTCCATTGTGGTCTGATCTTCGCCAGTAAGACAGAGATAGTCTTGGGACTTTTATGCACAATTACATGAAATTGTCTCTTTGAATCCCGGGACAAAGCCCGGTATGCGAAAGGTTATATGTAGAATAAAAGAAGGGGATAATGACGTCGAGGTGCTCGCAGATACAGAGCCTGGAATTTAATTAAATGAGAGGAATAAGGAGGGAGAAGGAAGATGAGAATGGGACCGCTGCTCCTTCAAGTCCTCCGGATCCTTTACGATGAAATACCGGAAATCGGTTATAAGAGAATTTGTAGATTTTTCCGATAAAATTTACAGTTTGATCGATTTTTTCAACCTATGGGTAATGGTTATTTCGAAAAGCACTCATTAGAGTTTATGCGCTCTTATTCTGGATACTAAAACAACCTTCATAATGAATGAACAAAGCTATTTCTCAAATAAAAATAACTTTGGTATTGAAAATGTCACTTGATTATATTTGATATGGATGGATATTTTTCAGTATATAAGAGGTCATGTTCGGTCTAGTATGGACAAAAATCGTGCTTTGAAAAAGTTTCATGTTTCGCTTTGCCTCAAGGAGATGATTAATCATTCTTAGAGTTCTGTAGAGGTTTCAAAATGTTGAAAAAAGAATTAAATGGATATCATCTGCTTGGGTTTACGTAACTGAATTCCTAAATCCTCAAATTCGTCCCCATATCGGTATTTCGAGTTAAGTTAAAGTAAATTTTCAATATTTTTACAATCCCAGGATTTGCGACCGGAATTCCACTCACAACAGTTTCGATAACTTTTTTCTTCCTCCACATTAGAGCTGTTATTCTGAAATCTGATCCAGCCCTCTCTTTCAAGGTGCTAAGCGCCACACTACGGTTCGTTCTTAGCTTTTATTACATTTCAGCTCCGGGCTTCATCGAATTCTTCTCAAATACCTTGGCAGATTTGGAAGTGAATGAATACACAATAACTTCAAACTCGATATGTATGGCAAGGGGGGAAGTTGGAGATTTAATTGGATTTCATGCTGCCAGTTTCTCATTGTCGACGTCGACGTCAAACGTATATATCTATGCAAAGTCACAATTCTATTGTTGGAGTACACAATAACGCCCAAACCACCCTCGAAACCTGCAACTCATTAACCCTGTGAATCATCATCGGCAAACTCTCTATTAGACGTTGTCTATAAGAGGATGTATTGAGAACTAGTTCATCAAGATGTGCTCCTAATATCCCATTCGAGATATATTTACTAAAAAGCTGTTTTTCATAATAGGTTCGTTCCAGTAAAGTGAAGAATACAGTAATATTAAGGGTGAGCATGCGTATTCACAAATTATTGCCTAACAGCGTGTTTTCAAAGGTCTCAACCAGTCATACGGTACTCATGTAAACTTACACAACGATAATTTTAACAGTATGAAAACAATAAAGCGATTTTAGATGATTAATATTTGTTTGTGTTCTCTAATTCCGAAATATAGAAGGCAACCCTTGTACATAGTGAAATTGTCTTATTGCCTTTCAACATAAAAAATAAGGTCATCTCCGTGGAATAAATTCAAGAAATTTTTTCTAAAAAGGAAATTCTAGAGGAGAAAAAAGACTCCAATTTTGGAGTGGTAGGTTACTTTGACACTTCTGGACGCATCATAATATTTCGATGTGTTTTTACCAGATATATTTTGAATATTTTGAATCACAGTTAATTCAATAAACGTTATCTTCACACTTGAAATAAACATTTTATGAAGTATGAAGTAGCATTTTGGAATGAACATCAACGTTAACCAACGTTACGTTGAAACTAAATATAAACCTTTCATCCGCTTTACAATTAAGGAGTCTCCTCTGCTAAGACCATATCCTATAGAAATTCGAATAAAAGTATTTCAGAAATGTTTTGAATCACAGTTAATTCAATACCTTGCATAAACGTTATCTTCACATTCGAAATAAACGTTTTATTTAGGTAGCACTTTGGTATGAACATCAACGTTAACCAACGTTACGTTGAAACTAAATATAAACCTTTCATCCGCTTTACAATTAAGGAGTCTCCTCTGCTAAGATCATATCGTATTGAAATTCGAATAAATGCATTTCAGAATTGTTTTGAATCACAGTTAATTCAATACCTTGCATAAACGTTATCTTTACATTCGAAATAAACGTTTTATTTAGGTATCATTTTGGTATGAACATCAACTTTAACCAAGGTTACGTTGAAACTAAATGCAAACTTTTCATCCACTATACAATTAAGGAGTTTTCTTTGCTAAGACCATATCCTATTGAAATTCGAATAAAAGTATTTCAGAAATGTTTTGAATCACAGTTAATTCAATACCTTGAATAAACGTTATCTTCACACTTGAAATAAACGTTTTATATAGGTAGCATTTTGGTATGAACATCAACGTTAACCAACGTTACGTTGAAACTAAATATAAACGTTTCATCCACTTTACAATTAAGGAGTCTCCTCTGCTAAGATCATATCGTATTGAAATTCGAATAAATGCATTTCAGAAATGTTTTGAATCACAGTTAATTCAATACCTTGAATAAACGTCATCTTCACACTTGAAATAAACGTTTTATATAGGTAGCATTTTGGTATGAACAACAACATTAACCAAGGTTACGTTGAAACCAAATATAAACGTTTCATCCACTTGAAATGAACGTTTTATATCGGTAGCATTTTGGTATGAACATTGACGATAAGCAACGTTGAAACTGAATATAAACGTTATAGCCACGGAATCATAGTCATGACAATGAGAGGGCCCGCAACGTTTCATTAACCATGAATGAATGTGAAAATAAACGTTACCTTGAAACGTGCGAGAGCTGATGATATAGAAAAAAGACTCCAATTCTGGAGTGGTAGGTTACTTTGGCGCTTCTTGACAATTTGCATGCCTCATAATATTTCGATGCATTTTTACCGGAAACCTTGGTCCTAGCGACCTCAACAAATATACCTTTCTGAAAGAGAAAATATGTAAAAGTCGTTTTTTCAAGTACCGAATGATATACAGTATAAGGCAAAAAAGTTTTAATTGATTTAAATGTGGAAAAACACTGTATGTGGCGCCATCTATCAGTACCTAATCTAAAAACTAATGGTATAGGTATATTCTCCATCATACAAAACCGAACAAATCTCGATTTGTCCCAATGAATTATACCACTGTAAATTTACAGATAAATCTAGTTCTATAACTGATTGTGAATTGTAATATTTTCTTTGTTGGGACGAACCTATTATTGGGATTCAATGGAGAACAATTTGAATATTGTAAAGCTCCATACATTAATAACTTTACTTAACATGGTTTATGTAATTGCTTGAGGGCACAGAATGAAAATCTACACCTTAAAAACCCGGTTGAACATATTCTTCTATGAATTATGTCCACCAATCTACGAAAAACCAAGCCAATTTAAAGTTCCAATCACCTTGCACCACATAAGTCTGATAAATTACCAGGCACCGCTTCGCAATGAAATCAGGACGGATAATTGAAGTGATTTTTTTTTTCAAAAAAGAATAATCTCGAATACAGACAAGAATGGCGGTCGCCCTCAAACCCAGCGCGCCTAAACTCGTCAACAAAAGGACGCTCGGTTAAAACTGGGAAATATAAATTCTGACCAAAATAAAAATAATCCTGGATTGTTTGAGGTCGAAGATATACAGGGGTGGATTCTGGATTACCGATAGATCACTTGTCGGAATTTATGAGTTGTAGAATAATTATTTGGGCTTTTTAAACTATTTTTGGGTCTTTCTCTTTTCATTTATTATGATAAACCTTTCACATAAGTAATAAGGCTTTCTATAGTTTATCTTGTGTCTCTTTGAATTGCATTACTCAAGTTTATTCTGTTGAATTTGTTTCTCTCTTTTCAATCTCCACTCTTGTCAATGTGTTTCGAGATAGCTTTATTGCTGAGACTTTTAGCAGCACAGTTTCAATTGTACCATTTCAATTAGACAACTACAGAACCGTAAATGAGGATAACTTATTATTTTCTATATAAAATACAATATTTCGAAGAATATATTACTCAACGTTGAATTGCATTAGTGGTAGTACGATTCTGAAACCTGATAGTACTTCGTTGACACAATTCCAACCAACAATAATGTCGTGCTTACTTATACTCAACTCATTTTCTACATTCTTCATTTTGTTATGGATTGTTATGTTTTGTTTTGGTATGAACATCAATCAACGTTAAGCAACGTTCCGTTGAAACTAAATATGAACGTTACATCTTCGTTACAATTAAGGAGTCTTCTCTGCTAAGACCATATCCTATTGAAATTCGAATAAAAGCATTTCAGAAATGGTTTAAATAACACTTAATTCAATACCTTAGATAAACGTTATCGTCACACTTGAAATAAACGTTTTATGAAGGTATTATTTCGGTATGAACATCAACGTTAAACAACGTCACTAAATATAAACGTTTCATCCACGTTACAATTAAGGAGTATCCTCTGCTTAGACCATATCCTATTGAAATTCGAATAAAAGTATTTCAGAAATGTTTTGAATCACAGTTAATTCAATACCTTGCATAATCGTTATCTTCACATTCGAAATAAACATTTTATAAAGGTATTATTCAGGTATGAACATCAACGTTAACCAACGTTACGATGAAATTAAATATAAACGTTGCATCCACTTCACAATTGAGGAGTCTTCTCTGTTAAGACCATATCCTACTGAAATTCGAATAAAAGCCTTTCAGAAATAGTCTGAATCACAGTTAATTCAATACCTTGAATAAACGTTATCTTCACATTGGAAATAAACGTTTTATGTAGGAAACATTTTGGTATGAACATCAACGTTACGTTGAAACTAAATATAAACGTTACATCTGCGTTACAATTAAGGAGTCTCCTCTACTAAGACCATATCCTATTGAAATTCGAATAAACGCAATTCAGAAATTTTTTGAATCACAGTTAATTAAATACCTTGAGTAAACGTTTCTTCACACTTGAAATAAACGTTTTATAAAGGTAGCATTTTGGTATGAACATCAACGTTAAGCAACGTTACGTTGAAACTGAATATAAACGTTACAACCACGGAATCATAGTCATGACAATGAGAAGATCCGCAATGTTTCATTAACCATGAATGAACGTGAAAAAAAAACGTTACAATGAGAGAGAAACGTTTTCCTTACGTCATTTTGCAGTTGTTTCAACGATGAAAAATACAACGTTTTATGAACGTTACTGTGTTTATTGGGACCGTTTCAGAGTCAAGAAAGCAAGAGCAAATAGCTCCGCACCTGCAACCATACTATTTTGGTAGATTAGTGTTAGTTTTGTTTTAATTTTTTTTTAGTTATCTTCAGTTCCCATAACACCGCAGCCTGGATGCTTCCCTGGCATGAACGAACAACTCAAACAATAGTCTTCCAATCCCAATAACATATCGTGAATCCATCCTCTCTTTTACGCTCCTGAACATAAATCTCCAGTAATCCGAATTTCCTGAAAAAACCCTCGGTTGATTTCAATAACCACTACGTGCGTCTGGCAGAGGAGAACTTTTAAAAATGAGTGCGAGAAACGGGGCAGATATGACCAGATATTTATATTCGCGGTATAATAGTGTCCGCCAGGCTTTTTCGATCCATATTTTTTCCCAACGACTGACCAGTGTCGTCGGCAGACCACGTGATTTGTATGTATAAAATCCCTGCAACCCTTGCAGTTGCTGATCGTTCGGTTTTTTCATTTGATAAATCGGGTGTGGCTGATCTATTGCGTGGATATATTATTTTCGGATAACTTCACGTACCTTCCTTCCGTTTCGACGAATATACAGGCGCTTTATCGTTTTTTGGCCTGGATTTATTTAACAACTATTAAGTGATTCTGTTTAGTTTCCAGATGAAATGAAATTTTCAGGAAAGCTGTAAGCTTAATGAGAAAACAGAAAATACCATATTTCTTCAAAATTTCTTTAAGTAATCGCCATAAAGACAATGAAAACATCTCATCTTCAAAATGATTTTTCCTATTTTCTCATTTACCTCCAGCTATTCCACAGTTTTCTTATGATTTTCAGTGGGCCAGTTTCAAAATGTCTTATTGTCCGGAAATTTAGATTCAACTCTTCTTTGAACCTAAGATTCAGTACTGAAACATACAGGGTTAGTTTTTGACCGCTGCTTTAATTCTAACCATAGATTCTTGACGTCAAAATAAACATTTTCTTTCTATCTATCTACGATTTAAATTATTTCACTTCTAGCAGTTCTAAGTATGCTAACTACTTATAGCATCTAAAAATTTGATATTCATGAAATATTATTTAAATAACGCCAGCTCTAACATATCTTCTATCCGAAGATCTAATATTCACAAAATGACTGACTACCTCTCCTATACGAAAACATCCAAAGTGGAAGAATCTTCCGTAAATCCCATAGAATTCGGCTTAAACTCGACACCCCAAGAAAACAGCATGAAGTTACAATTTAGTTTCAAATTCTGAATAGACCGAAAAATATACTTCAGACTTCATTCATGGTGAAGTTGATACCACTAATATCCAGTATATTCTGGGAGACGACCTCTGAGGATTAGCCCTTGCAAATTACAGGGGCTGACAGCTTGTCAAATGTTGCCATTCAGACAGATGACAGCAACCGGAGCCTACGGCCTGTTTATGTAACAGTAATACGGTAAATTAAAACCCGTTGGGCGGTCTTTGTGAGAGGATAGCCAGCTAATTCTCCAATAAAATGACAGTGTGTCAGAAAGAGGAAACATACTTTATGCTAATGTGAGCAAGGAAAGAACCCTTTACGAGGGGTGATATGAATATTGAAGGCATTAACATTAAGGGTTGTGATACACTAATTCATAATAATTATTGAAACTTTGAAGCAGTTGGTTGAATTTTCATACGTCTCTTTCTGTGTACTGTCACCGTTTCAATTAGGTAGATATTTTTCAAGTTCAAGTTGTTTTCAGATACTAGTAAATCCGGATCATTTGACGTATTTTTCCCAATGAAGGACTTGGACAATGATCTTTGAATATGTGAGTAGCTGTGCCTTGGTGTTATTCAATAACTTATTTTTCGAACCCTCTTAATACAATACATAAAATATCAACGTTAAAAATACTCAGTACGATGATCTCGAAAAACATACTTGAGTGAAATTGTAACATTGAGTCTTTCAAATTGGCCGATCACTGGTTATTTTCGGGGAAGACATGATTTAAATATAAGCCAGAAATTATTGAAATGCTCAATGCAACGATATTTCCATATTTCAAATTAAGAATATGCAGATGGTTAGCCATAGATCATACCTACCCTTATCCATCTCAACCCTCACAAGATTATTGCTTACCTCCTCAAGTTTACAGTTTGGTTTGAAGGAATATTCCAAGAAATTGTTGTAGTTCCTAGAATTCTCAAGCGGACCTCCTCGTATTGCTATATTGAAAGATGTTAGGCGTCCATGAATTGAAAATTGTAAACCACCCTACAGAACCCCTGGAATTCCTCCCCTTGAACATTCACGCCAATATCTGATAGATTCGGAGATGCGGTTCAGTGGAGGAGGCATCGAGATTTTATTGGGTGAAAATGGTATCATAACTCAGATAAGATCAAAGAGCAAAATTTTATGATTTCTCATACATAGGTACATCATTATTCAATTGAATAGGTATTGGTGGCTTATATCATATTCGAAAATTACATTTGGGTAAATTGATAGCCCATTGCTCTATTAGGAACAAGCGAGCAAAACTGTAGAGGACATTGACGTGGGATCAGGAGCTTTTGCTAGCATAAATTGAGGTTTTTTTTTCAATTCTGGAACTGTGCGATACAAAAAGATTTAATAAAACTCTATACTAAGACATTAATAAAGAAACCTTAAAGAAATGGCATTGAATGTTAGTGTTTTTTCTTGAAAGAAAGGATGATTTTAAGTTGTTAGGAAAACGATTCAGAAACTTCAGTATATACTTTTTCCGTCAACCTCCCAATAAAAGCTCTGTTTAAAAGTATGAAAAAATTTTTTCGTTGACAACTTGGGAGAAAGATATATCCTTCTTTTATTATCCCCGCCCACTTTTCCAACTCCAGAATTTCCAAAATCATTGGTTAAATGACGCTCCCTCTTTGTAATTTAATCTTTGGTTATAGTACCTACGCCACTGGATTTTCGTTTAAATTTCAGGGTAAGGCGACATCAATTCGGGAAATTCTGTCTCAATATCTTATCCACCTCTTGCTCGAAGGCGTCGAAGACGAATCAATTATCCAACGTTCGCATGCAGTCGAGTCATTTCAATTATCGGAATAAATTAAATTCATACCAGATCGTTTCGTTTCTGAAATTCAGATCGAGAATTTTCATTGAACAGGTCTCATGTCAGAAGTTTCAATTTATATGTAAGAAAAAGAATGGAAGACTCTTTAGGTCTTCTTAAGATTTTGTTGTCCAAGAATCATAGGTCGAAAAGGGCCAGGAACCTGGCGAGTAGTGTTGGGTAACTCTTACAAGGGGCGGCTCATTTGTCCCGTACACGACGAGGAAATGTAAGAGCGGCTCATTTTTATACAATGTACCACCTCACTTCAAATGTCCTACTTCGCCTCGATGAGTCACGCGACAAATACAAAGCGGGAGAGGGAATAAGTCCTGGTCACCGGTACAAAAACGACAGAGGCAGAGGTAAATGAGGGCTGAGGGGATATACTGATTCATAGTAGGCAGTACATAGATACCGTAAATTATGGAATTATGGAGGGTTTTATGGCGCGGCGGCGTCTTTGTCACTTTGGCACCTCTTAACAAATACGATGGGATTTTATAGGAGTTTCTTTGAACTCAACAGAAAAACAATTTTATTTTCCATGATTGTATGAATATATTGCTTCTTCAGAGAAGGAATGAAACGCTAAGCTCTCGATTACTACCTGCTATTTTTGTACCAGTATCTCATGACATTTTAGTGTTAATTTTTCTGATTTAAAAATATTTATTATTATTAGGAATTCTGTTCGTCATAGACAAAGAAAACTCAGAAGACGAAAAACTGAACGAGTTGTTTACAATAATAGTTCAATTTTCCGCCGCATGGCGTCTCTGGCTACTCTGATTTTTGGTTTGTTAATATTTTCATAACCTCGTCATTTCTGTTTTGATACTTCGTGGATGTAACAAGTAACAAGTGCTTTTGAGTTCTCAAAGTAGAGGTTTGATCTGTGGAAATGACGAGGTTATGAAAATCTCAACAAACCAAAAATGAGAGAAGCCAGAGACGCCATGCGGCGGCAAATTGAACTATTATTGTGAACTATCTCAGTTTCCACTCTATATGAAATTACTTTATGGTTAACTGAAGGCAGTTTAATCCAAAATTTCGCAATCCCAAGTTGTAGAGCACCGATGCGTCAATTTTCCGAGCAACGCCCGAAAGAAACTCTGAGAAAGAGGAAATGGAAACGTCTGAAAACGTAAGCGTGTTTTCCTCGTTATCAGCAACATCACATGACGTCGTCCTGTCTACTCGGATGGCAAAGGAAGAACGAACGACTTCACGAACAGTTTATTCCGAAAGGCAGAGCCCACTCGGCGTGAAATGTTCTTGTAACTTGAGGCAAATTATTTTCCCGCATCAAAGGTGCCTCGGAAACGCTTGGAAATTGTTTTAACACGCGCCCTTCCCATTTATGTACTTGGCTGACTCCGCTTCACAGACGACAGATTCTGTGTTCTGTGATCTTTCTCCCTCAGTGTTCGTTTCCCCTCTCTGTTTCTCTTGTTTCCGTTTTGTTTGGTTGTTTTTGACAGCGGAACCGGAAAGATTCGAGAAAAGTCTGGCGTCTTTCCTTATCGAAAACGAAATACATGGTTTAGTTTCAAGCCTCAGATTTTGAACATCATACATAGCTTTGTTGAAAATTGACGCCATGTTGATACTTCATTTCTCACATCATATGTCAATTCGATTAGGAGGACGAAACAACACTTTCTATGCTCTACCAAACATGGCTCCCGGAAACGGTAAACATGACGTAATAAAGAGAAATATTTTGGTAGATTGACACCTTTGTTCATATACGAACAAGGAGTGGAAAATCTTCATATATTCATCTAGCAAGAAGGTAAAATTAATTCGGTTATCATTAAAAACATTTTTAACTCAAGTTCTCGATATTTTCAAGTTAATTTTAAGAAATGTTGTCTTTAATTTATATATCTTGTAGATACTATTTTAATCGAAAGATTTCTGAAAGGATTAGAATATATCATGTAAGTCACAACGAATAACCTGTAAACGTGCTATATATAACGATATTCCTTTGTTTACAACTTGAAATTTTCTATACTGAGTGGTTAAAAATTTTGTTTTCTTTTTAATCATCTGATTTTTTTACTTCGGTCCTGGAAAAGCTATGATGTTAAATATCTCTAGTCCGTAGAAACCCATTTTGTTAAAAAATGAGATACAGGTTAGGATGCAATATCTTTTATAAGGTGAAATGATTACAAATGTTTTTAGTAGTCTCCAATTGATTCATATGATTGGGTGAGTTGTAACATATTTCAACACAGAATTATTCATCTCACCTAATCTATTCTGCTTTAAAGAAGTTATTCTATGTTGCATATAAAATGGAAACATGTTTGATCTATCAGTTAAAACACTAACACTAATTTTTAAGTTTTGATCACTGTGTTACATCTGATTTCCAAAATTTTTCGAGTCAATTTTTTTGAGATTAGGTATATATAAAATATTCTCCTTTCATTTACTTTCGTAAATTTTCGGTCTTTGTTTTCTTAGTCTTCATTTGATGTTTTTCTTTGTTGTTCATTATGTTTATATCATCTAATCGCTTCGCGTTCATTCAGATTAATTTAATTTTCCTTGATCTGAATTCACTGAATTTTATAATCTGTTGAGTTTTTGAATTAATTTCATGTGATACAATACTATGTATATTATATTCCTGAATATCTACCTGAATGAACAATAAAATGATGAAAATTTACAGTAGCTTTTTTCTTCACCTTAATCATTTATTTAGCATATGCTTGAATTTCACACGAACGGGTTAATTCAGTTCAAATTTACCAAGCATGCTTGAGAAAATTTTAAATTCCAACTGCTTTGGTGGTTAATTTCCCGCCTATTCGTTCCTGTAATACCAAACATGGCGGCCAAGTTTTGTTACCAAAAATTGGTTAGTAGTTTTCATTTCTTGTATATTAACGTTCTGTGGTTTAGATTTCGCATAGCCAAAAGAGGATAATTTAAACATTCAGGTTTCACAGAAAACGAGTTTTTTGTCAGACTTCTAATACAAGGGCACAAAAAAGAATATCCCTTCGTAACTGTATTCTATGAACTTCTGTGACTTCATCACTATAGAGAGTAGAAATAAGGATTCTTATGGAATAGCTGATAAAAAAGTGTCAATCGAAATTGCATATTAATAGATGTCGCTCGTGTGTTGTGGCACTGATTGTCAGCGAAGAATGAAAAGTTATTGAAAATCATAATTATTCCGAATCTGAGAGATTTATATTTACGTGTGTAGTTGAAAGAAAGTTTGGGAGAATTTTATAATCGATACATTTTTTATTGTCGGATATTGAGGAAAAAAGATCTTTTATGTCAGCTGCTTGAGAAGGGTAGTCCAGTATTCATTATGAATAATTTCATAGTTTATAATCAAATCATAAAATAAGCGACATCTACATTTGTGCAATTTTGATGGATACACATACGGAATGATACCTCCTTTCTCCAACCATCCATCGTAATCATCAGTTAAAGATACTTATAGGAATTTTTTATGAAGATATAAATCATATAATTACAGAATTCTTCATTTCGAAACTTGCTGGTTATTTAATAAAATTCTCCTTGACTATGAACTTTTTTTCTGGTAGAACTGAATTGAAAATTCACAATTTTGCTGTATTTTTCCTGATATATTCAAATCTACAGGGCGAAATTGATATAAGGCTTATCAATTTGAGGTATATTCTTTGTGGCGACATCTAACAAAAAGCAAAGGAAAGAGTTGTCTTGTCGCCAAAACTGTAAAACAAAACTAATGAGTGCGTATAACATTATTCTAAACATCTAATTTATAAGTATTAATTTGTAAAAACAGATTAAAATTAATATTCTGATATCTTTGTTTGTACATTTATTTCTAATATGATTCTGTTCTTAATACAGAGCAAATTACACATTGCTGCGACATCTTTGGGAGGGAAACAAAATTACAAGAAACCAATTGATGAAAGAGCAATCTACTCTTCAATACAGTGGTCTTCTATCGACATCTTATCTAAGTGTGGCTACTGAGATAATAGATGGCGCTGTAATCTTTCAAATTACCCAATTGACCAAGTTGATAATTTAAAAGTTATTGAAGAAACAAAATTTCTAATACAGATATAGCTACGAAACCATTGGACTGACTTTTTAGTCAGTATATTTGGACACTCAATAAATGAAACGGATTTTCAAAATGTAGTATTATTGTATAAATTCAACTCTGGCAAATCAACTACTGAAGCTTCGATAATTCAAATTTTTTTGTTTACCAGAATCCAACTCACATTATTAATTATGTACGGGAAGAAAGGAAGACATTTTTGAAATTCTAATTTAATACAAAAAAAATTTATAACATTGAGATATATTTGTTTTAGCAGGTAAAAACGAAGAAACGCAATATTTAGATACCTACTAAGTTTTTTATTTCAAACGATAGTAAAAGAATTATTGCAATGTGACTAAATAGTAGTCTTCGTATGTCCTACTGTGACTTTACTAACTTTTTCTGAACTCTATAACCAGCTGTATAAATATGTTACTAATCGGGAATTTGAAAATATTTTTGTTCTCTACAAGAGATCTCATTCATATATGAGATTGGTATTTCGACAACTTGGTGTACAATTTCTGAATATTGTAAATGAAATAATACTGGCAGAGTTTCTCGAAACTATATTGAATCAAAAAGGATGAGATTTAATTCAACATAATCGAGTGTAGAACTAAGATCTCCGTTACTTTGATATTTCAGACAAACATATTATTTTCAAGACCACTATACAACTGATATATTCAAATACAGAAGCAAAAATAACATTGCTTTTTGAAATTTTCACAAAATGAAAAAACTAACTTCCCTCTTGGGATCACGAAACCTTACTCTCAAGATTGGAAGAACATTTGAACTGAAAACCACCAGATTTCATCATTATAGACATAATTTAGAGTTAGACTTTTGTACGATATTCAAATTGTCGTACAATATCACCCAATTTAATGCTGTTCTAGTTTTTATAATAAACAGACTGTTTTAGGCCAAAATGTATATTATATACCCGGATAAAAGGATTTGAATGTATTTCAAATTACAGGACATGTATATGATCGGCTATAATAACTAAAACAATCATATATACATTAAAATATGTTACGGCAATCAATACTCCTTTAGTTTTACTGTAGTCTAAGTTTAAATGCCATTTAAGTAGTGTTCGACAGAGTTATAAGTAAATCACTGATATCCACATTAATTGGAAGAACCCATAGAAAAAATATTCCTTCATATAAGGACTATATAGAAACAACGGAATGTGTTAATTAAACATCTTTATTAAAAAAAATCTTACACTCTACGGTTGTAATTGTTGGTGTTTGGTTGAGTCAGTTGCAGACCAGGAAGGTTTGTGAAGTCCAACTGTTTAAGCATCTCCTTGGTGTCATTATCTACCTCAATGATATCACTGTCCAAAGCAGATACGGCAGGAACATAGTTATCACGCCTTTCCCTTTCTTCTTCCTGGAGTTTGATGGAAATTCCACGCACTTGGGAATAACGAAGTCTCTTCATCAGATGCGTAACGAATCCAGCAATTTTGTTACGCAGAGGTTTAGTTGGGATATGTGCTACCTCCTCACATACTCGTTTGTTGGTATGGAAATCTAAGGTTAGGCGTGTGTAATATTTCTCTATGATGACCTTAGAGGCTTTTTTCACAGTCTTGGTACGAACGCGACCCATGATGCTATCAGAAATAATATATTAGTAATGAAAAGATGCAACAAATTTGTAATTCTTACCTTCAGAATCTGAATAACACGCGATTATTGAACAATCTGAAAACGTGGTAATCACGATAATGTAGCCTCAAACCTAGTCACCGAGCAAAAGAAAAGGATGAAATGGGAAATTGAGGTTAACGCTAACCATCGATGTCACACCATAAAAAAATTGTTTGTTCTACAAAATCTTCAAAGTTTTTGAATACCTACTATAATTATTTCGAAGACCCAATAATGTTCCTTCAATTTTTTAATGCATTTTGAATGATATATATATTTTGTATTTGGAAATCGATATTAAAATATGATGATAATTCAATATTATTGATATAATTATCTGTGATTTGCTTAATGTCATTTTGACATTCAGAAGGTTAGAAATTTGAGTGAATTTGTTTTGCTTTCATAAAATATCGACTATTCACTAAATTTTGGTGCTTAGAGGTCTTAAATCCCAAAATGGCATTTGTATCCTCAGGAACCAAAAACCTGATGAAATTGACTCCCATTTTAAAAAGGTTAACGTAACTATCAACGTTGAAAAAATATACATCATTTAAACTTTCAGGAGTTCTGTTGCAATTTCAAACACCTGCACAAATTTTGCATCCAGAGATGCGAAACCCATCAAGAAAGAGTTAGCTCTCTTGATGCCTGAAGAATTAGAACAGAGAAAAAAATTAGCCGGTTACATAACTGTAGAAGAACATGTATGTATAGTAAAACACTTGATGGTTGATTTCTTTATCATGAGTCTTTCAGACAGACATTTCTCCGGTCACTGGTGTGCCAGAGGAACATATAAAGGATAGATGTGTTCGTATATACATGCCTCCTAAGAACGCTATGCAGAGTGGCACTAACAATTTGGGTCATTGGGAAATTGATTTTGACAGTAGGGAAAGATGGGAAAATCCACTTATGGGCTGGTGTTCTACGTGAGTAATTTTAATCGTTTGATTGTTGTTTCTGTCTGAGAAGTGTAGCACCTATAAACCCGTAATGTACATTGATTGTTAATTGACTGAGGTTACTCAATAACAATGGATATAGAGCGATAACATTTTTCAAACTTCTGTATTTTTGTCATTCATTGTTACAAACAGTTAACCTCATGTGATGAAATAAAATTATCATATAATCTGCTCTTCTCTGCTTTTTACTGAGGCCAGTCTTTCATTCATTATTGCATTACATAGGGGTTTTGGTAATCTCACTGCTCTACTTGATAGTATATATCTAGTACATTGACCTATTTTTTTTTCAAAAGATATTATAAATAAATGAACATTGTCTATAATTTCAATGTAATAATTTTATATTTTTAAAATATGTTGTGAAATATTTTAACATGAGTGTTTTGTAGAGGTGATCCCTTATCTAATATGAAAATTCAGTTCGAAAGTCCCAATGACGCTATTGAATATTGTGAAAAGAATGGCTGGCAGTGGTACATTCAGGAGAGTAAATTAGATAAACCTGTGAAACCCAAATCTTATGGTATCAACTTTTCATGGAATAAACGCACCAGAGCATCCACTAAGTAAGATATAACAAAGGTAGATTTTCCAGTTCAGATAAATTTAACATCCTAAATAAAGAATGTTGATTTTAATAAATCTTATTCTGATAATTAGAATGTACTGTTATCAATGCATTATTCGAAAATAAAAATACCTCCAACTGATTAATATTTTATTAATTCAAAAGCTATAACTTCCGATAATAGATTTGTACACAATTCTACTCATTAGTGGCTCCTAATAAATTGTTAAAAATTAACAATGATATTCAAAAATATCTCAATAAAGGCAATCTATGTCGAATTTATCACCAGCAACTTTCGAAATGGCTAACATAATCTCAAACGTTTCGTAATGAGGATCAGAAATGAATGTATCACAAATATGTTATAATTCTTATGAGTTAATTATACATATGACATTTCAATTTATTTCCATAAATATCAATTATTTTCCGCACATCTATCATCAGTATTTTAATCATGCATTTGCCGTGGTCGTTGATTTAACTAAGGAAATATTTGATTCTGTCGCCTTTTAGAGTCCATATTTTCTTTTGAGCTCCCAGAAATATTTTAACCAAAAAAAATGTCATTTCTGTTCCTCATTTTTTAAGACGATCAATAATTTGGCCAATTATTATTTACAAACTTTATTAGTATTTTGGCATTAAACTTTTTCAACATCATCCATAAATTGCAACAGATATTATAATAACAATATACAAACAAAGCATAGTAGGAGATTAAATACTTTATTCGTGACCTTATTTTTCTTAAATATATCACAATTCAACATAATGTTATCAAGGAAGAAAACATCTGAAATTATTTTCTCAAGCTTGAATTCACACATGTGTAGATAAACATTGTAGCCAAAGTACGACAATATATTCGGGTACTTACTGACAAATTTTTTTGCCATTTGAAGAAAGGGGAAGGTCGAGATAACCTGTGAAATTGTCTGATAATTTGTTTATTTATCGTTTTGAATATTTTTGGCTTATAGCTTATGTAACTACAAATCACTTATGAAGTTTTTGTTATATAGTTTTAGATCTTGTTGATATTTCAATTTATTATTTGTTTGGGCATACTTTGACCACATTACGTCCTAAACTACATAATATGGAAATGAGTATTTACAATGATTTTTAAAGATTGATCTCTGGCCCCATGAGAGTTGTGAGTAGCATGCATTTATTTTACTTTCATCAGTTACTTTGTTTAATTCTAAAAGAACCCAGAGGTTCGAGTGCAAAAATTCTGATGTTGGAAGTTGAAGAAGAGATTTTTCTTGATTGTCTTCAATAACTGTAAAATTTCTAATATTTCTATGTAAGATATGTGAAAAACCTTTAATTATTTTATCAATTCACAACCGTAAGCTTTTGTTTGTGCAGATTATTCTAGAAATTATCAGCAAAAAACTAACTTTAGGCCTTTAGTACTTTTCAAAAATACCTAAGAGATATTGTAAATGGAAAAATAGCTAAAGCAGTAAATTTAAGATAATATTTTATTTGACTTGGTAAATATCTATTCGCTTTTATTCATCATTGAAAAATTGAAACTTCACTTAGAAATTTAAAATTTCAGTTATTCAAAACTTTGTTATGTGATATCAGCTTCCTTAGCAGAATTTAATTCTCGTCATCTAATCCTCTGTAAGCTCAAGGGAAACTTCAGTCTGAATGTACTACACAATTATCTGTTTCCAATTGTATTCCTAAATTGATTCAACAAGAAATATCATAACATTTTCAGAATTTATACAAAAATCGTTACAACAATTTTGAGTCATCCTATTCCAAATTTTATGTTTATCTATTATTTTACTATTATACTCTCAGTGATATTACTGTTATGTATTTTCATTTAATTGACTTATCAATATCATTCACTTGCATGAAAATTATATTTATATATTAGTTCAATTACCTAGTTTTAGATTATCAACTGTACATTATTTATCTATTTTTATGTACATATGCTCAACGCATTTGAATTAGAATTAATCCACTTTACCATTTCACGAAAATTCAAACTCATAATTTGATTAATTTTAAATTAAATCTATTCTAATCAGTTTAGCGAAGTTTTACAGCATTATTAGTATCTTCACCAAATAAAAGAGGAAGATTGAGAAAAAGTTAATAGTTTTCATGAATCATTGAGGCAACATTTCACAAATGGAATTATTTTTTTCGTTATTGTTGATTTTTTGAAGCTTCATTGCTATTTTTCGTCATAAGTGTTAGTTTTCATTTCTTTCATTGTTTGCTACCGAATTAAATGTAAATCGTCAGTTTATCCTCATAGTGGACCCAAATTTCATTAGCAAGCTTATGAAATAATTGAATTAAATCCAACAAAGGAGTACTTTTGAGTTGAATCTCCATCTGATAATTGTACTGAGATTTTTTCTCTTACATTTGGTGAATATTCAATAGTAAAATTCTCATTAGATTTATACAATATATCATAGTTTTTATGCATTCTTACTTTATACTGTATTGTAAAAAATTATTGCGTTAACCTTCTAACGAAAAGTTCAGATCAGCTGTCTTTAACACTATTATTCGTACTAGGAGCAGTATCAACAATAATGTCACTCAACAATTCATCATTATTCTCTTGCTCAGCAATCTCTACCCTAAGTTCAGGAGTTGGAATGTCTGGTTCATGGTACTCTTCGCTCTCTCGATGTACCAATACCTGAACCACTGTAGCTTCGCTTTGCTGCCGTTGGAGGGTAGGCTTAGTAGCTATAGAATCAGGAGAGGCCTCTGTTACCAGAATGCTGACGTCAGTGGAGTTTTGGGGCTCGCTTCCAGCACGATGAGCTTGGGAAAGCATTGAAGTCGGTCGTGTTTTACAAGAACCACCTCGTTTTCGACGAATTATACTACCACGTTTGGGTTTAGTTTCTTCCGCCATAGCTGGGTGGAGTGTTTGGCTGGTGGTTACGTTTTTCTTCGGCGCTGGAGGGGATTGAGAGACATCTTCGTTTTCGACTGCATCCTGATGCCTCAGGAAGAAGTTGTAGATGCTTCGTCGCCTTGGTTGTTGTGTTGGCGTTAGAGCTTCACCCTAAAATATGAGTTAGGGGTTTAAATAACATATGAAGTTGATATATGGAATGTGTTATGCCATCATCATCAGCTGCAAAAAACTTCCTCGAGGGTTATGAATGATATGAACTCAGGTTCTGAGTCTTGGATGACAGGTAGCTTTTGATGGATAATGAAAATGTTATGATTGGGTATTTCAAAGTATCACTTGTTTAATAAAATATTAGGAATTCGATGAATTACAGTGAGATAATATTATCAACTTTATAGTCGTGCACTATTCTACAAGTATAGATAGAAGAAAGGTAATCCAGTTATGAAAATGCAGAATACCCATGACACCACCTTGATTTGAAAGGAATTGACAGACTATTTCATGGAGAAATAGTATTGTTGAAGAATTTAGAGAGATTCAGGTTTCGTGTGTTTGCTGTGATGTTGATGACGAGATATTGTTGATGATGGAGCTCGTGTTGAATGATTGTTTGGGCTATTACCATCATCTATTGTGGATGTAATGATTTCCGACGTTTCGATAGACAGCTTCTATCTTTATCAAGGAGAAAAGTAAGAAACCTTTTGAAAATTATCAATTTTCAAAAAGTCAATATTGACAGAAGTCATGAAAGAAAATGAACGATGTTATATACTCATCTGTGATATGATGATCTTTTTAAGTTGGATCGAACTATCGGCGTCCAAACTTCTGGCAGATCTATAGATGGAGCACTTATGGAATCTGGTGTTATTTTCATAAATGCTGCTTCTTTGATTTTTCTTCTTGCAAGTTTTTCTTCTTTGGATATTATTGATGCTTCATCCCACTTTATACGATGATTCTCATCTACAGCATGTTGGACCAACCTGGATTTGTCGCTGTCTAGTACTCGTAGAAGCTTCTGATGTTCTTTTATTCGTACATTCAGAGGGCGTTTAGTTTCTCCGATGTAAGATCTTCCGCACTCGCAAGGTAATTCATATATGCAGTTCTTTGTCCTTTGTGTCTCATTATTAGGCTTAACTTTTGTAAGTTGAGCTCTGATAGTGTCTTGAGTTTTGAATGCAGTCGTTATGTTGTATCTATTTCCCATTCTTCTCATTTTCTCCGACAAACCTTTTACATAAGGAATTACGGTTTTAATGGTCTGATTTATATCTGTTGGTTCAGGTTGACTTTCTCTTGTTTGTCTAGCTTTTTCTAATATTTTTTTGGGGTAGCCATTGCTTCTAAGAGTTTTCGAGATGTTATTTATTTCTTCATTTTGGTCTCCTTCAGTGCAACAAATATTTATTGCTCTATCAAATAAACATTTTGCTACTCCCAATTTAGTGTTTAGTTGGTGGTTTGAATCAAAATGTAGATATTGTCCTGTGTTCGTTGGCTTTTTATACACAGTGGTTCTTGGGATTCCATTTTGTTTATGTATGAGTACATCTAAGAATGGAAGTTGTCTGTCTTTCTCGTTTTCAATTGTGAATTTTTTAAAAAATAAAATAATAATATAAATAAAGCTGAACAGAGGGCATTAAAAGATCTTAACTAGGATAGTTCCATAAAGATTCTTCCAGCAGACAAAGGAAACGCCACTGTAATTCTAGATGTTGGCTCTTATAATGAAAAAAATCAATGAATTATTAAAAGCAGGAAAATACAAAAGACTAAAAAGGGACCCTACCACCACAGTTGAAAACAAGATTTACAAAATCCTTTATAAATATCGAAATGAATTTCCAGATCAATTCGTTAGATCAAGACTTACACTTCACTTCAGTAAACCACTACATTTATATGGTCTACCAAAAATACACAAAGCAAATATTCCTCTAAGACCAATTGTGAGTTCAAGAAATTCAGCATGCCACCAATTAGCTAAATTTCTGCTGAAAATTATATCACCATTAAAAAGCAATTCAACATCTATGATAAGAAACACGAAACACTTCATAGAAATAATGAAACATTAAGAAATCATGGAAGAAGACGTTATGGCCAGCTTCGACATTACCAGTTTGTTCACTAATATTCCGACAGATAAAACACTTATCATAGTTAGGAAAAAGCTTGAAGAAGATCAAACCCTTAGTGAAAGAACTACACTAAGCGTGAATGCAATTATGGAAATGCTTTCTATTTGTATTGAAACAACATATTTCCAATTTGAAGATATCTTTTATCAACAAGAATTTGGAATGGCCATGGGTTCACCACTATCACCAATTTTAGCTGATTTATATATGGAAATTTTCGAACAGAAGGCATTAGAAAAATATGTGCTTAAACCCAAACTGTGGAAAAGATATGTAGATGATACTTTCATTATTTGGCAACATGGAAGAGACACTATAGATGGATTCCTTCAATATCTAAACAATCAAGAGGAATCAATTAAATTCACAATTGAAATCGAGAAAGACAGACAACTTCCATTCTTAGATGTACTCGTACATAAACAAAATGGAATCCCAAGAACCACTGTGTATAAAAAGCCAACGAACACAGGACAATATCTACATTTTGATTCAAACCACCAACTAAACACTAAATTGGGAGTAGCAAAATGTTTATTTGATATAGCAATAAATATTTGTTGCACTGAAGGAGACCAAAATGAAGAAATAAATAACATCTCGAAAACTCTTAGAAGCAATGGCTACCCCAAAAAAATATTAGAAAAAGCTAGACAAACAAGAGAAAGTCAACCTGAACCAACAGATATAAATCAGACCATTAAAACCGTAATTCCTTATGTAAAAGGTTTGTCGGAGAAAATGAGAAGAATTGGAAATAGATACAACATAACGACTGCATTCAAAACTCAAGACACTATCAGAGCTAAACTTACAAAAGTTAAGCCTAATAATGAGACACAAAAGACAAAGAATTGCATATATGAATTACCTTGAGAGTGCGGAAGATGTTACATCGGAGAAACTAAATGCCCTCTGAATGTACGAATAAAAGAACATCAGAAGCTTCTACGAGTACTAGACAGCGACAAATCCAGTTTGGTCCAACATGCTGTAGATGAGAATCATCGTATAAAGTGGGATGAAGCATCAATAATATCCAAAGAAGAAAAACTTGCAAGAAGAAAAATCAAAGAAGCAGCATTTATGAAAATAACACCTGATTCCATAAGTGCTCCATCTATAGATCTGCCAGAAGTTTGGACGCCAATAGTTCGATCCAACTTAAAAAGATCATCATATCACAGATGAGTATATAACATCGTTCATTTTCTTTCATGACTTCTGTTAATATTGACTTTTTGAAAATTGATTATTTTCAAAAGGTTTCTTACTTTTCTCCTTGATAAAGATAGAATATGTCTATCGAAACGTCGGAAATCATTACATCCGCAATAGATGATGGTAATAGCCCAAACAATCATTGCTGTGATGTCTTTGTTGTAATGCAAATCAAAACTACTCTCATTCAACTAATCGTATAATACCTCGCCTGTTTCGTTCTGCTGCCCAGTGGATTATTCTTGTGAATTAGATCTATTTAAGATGTAGAATTTTGAGATTATTAGTTTTATCGTCCGTATTATGTAAGTATGAGGATGTGGGAATACATAAGTTAAATTTTGAGAAGCTTGTCACAAAGTGTTTCGAATATAACATAGTGTGTGATGTGTTAATATTTTTAGCTGTTGTGTTTGTGAGGAGGTTGTGTTAAGCAAATCTACTATGTATTTCATGAAGGAGTGAAATTGTGTTGCATAGGACACCATATGTCGTTTATTCAAGCAATTCAAACCAAGGAGTATGTACCACGTCAATTATTGAAGTTTCTCAATTTCAACACTGGATGTTCAACGATACATTTCAAACAGCACAGATTTTCATAGCAAATTGATTGAGGATCTCTGGATAATTTCTATTTTAGGAAATATCATTTTCCATATAAAACACTGGGTGAGCCTCTGATTACTTCATTGATTTCAGCTACTAAGTATCAAAATAATATCGAAACATGCTTGAGTTTTCATGATTTTAAAGTTATTGACTTCTTTGATTTAACTGTAATGGAGACGAGTATGATCTGATTCAAGTAAAATTTCTTGTTTCATCTATAAATGACTTTATTGCCTATTACAGGTTATTTTATCGTATTTTAAATGCTCAATGTAATCAATATTTTTTATTTTGTTTCTCGAATTATACTTGTTTAAGATAGTTGTTCTTCTATTTTGTATGCAGTTATATAACCTTTGGAAGTTAATATCTCCTAATCCAGAATTTTCTATAAATGAGAAGTTGATGAAAATTTGCGTAACTATCGTGGAAAAATCCTCCAATCTCTCTAGCTATCAGTGAACTTCATATTTGACGTGGTAAAGATGTAATCACGAAGAAGGACACTAGACACTTTCAATGAAGAACAATAGGTTAATAGTAAACTCATAAACTCCACCTAGATTTGAGAAAGATCAACATTTCAGAGCTTAGAAGATGAAGAACACATAAAGATAATATCTGAACTTCGATTAATGAAATTAACAATGCAAAGAAAGAATTATCAAAGCTTTTACTGGGAATATCGCAGTAGGTACTATGCGTAGCGATCAAAATCACCAAGGAGGGTACTCTCGCTTAAGACTCTGCTCCCACTTACCACTCTTTTCGGTTGATTTAAGAATTGGGGTGACGGACATGAATGTTGCTTAAACTAAAATTAAGAAAAGCTATTGAGATATTGAATGCAGAAATGGTAGAAGATGAACTTTGCAGTGGCTAGATTTGTTATCACAAAATTGATGCCCTTATTCGATCGGAATTTCGAGTACTGCGGAATTCTTCAGAAGCCACGTGTCCTGGGAATCGCTCCAATCAACAAAACACGTACCTATGCGTATGTTTAAGCTGCCTGTTTTCATTGTGGGTTGGGTTATATCACTTGAGAGTATCGGTATATTTTCTTTGCATTTCATACTTTATTTTTAGATATATCGTTGTAAAACCAGAATTTAATTACAAAGCTCATGTAGTTCTAAAGATTCTTAATTCGCTTTCACCACAAAGTACTCTTTTCCGATATCGCTGACTCTCTGTACTTGATTGAAGATATGGGCAAAATCTAGCTATGCTTCTACTTCATCACCATAAGAATTATTATTAAATATTATTCTTTGTTGTGGAGATACTGGATTGGGTTGTTGGAAAATAATATTTTTTTTTACATAATGTTCTCTAAGAGACTCGCTCAATTAAATTCTGGTATTATGTTGTATGTGTTCAGTAGTGTGACTATGATGTAAATACCTTCATTTAGTATCAGCATCACCTAGCTCACCTCATAAAGTTCATCTTCTTCTGTACAATCTTTATAATAATGAAAACATATCTAACTTACGATCCTCTTTTCTTTATCTGGTGTAGCCTCGTTGACCTTGATGCTCACGACATCGCTGGCGTCGCGCCTCAAATCCAGCTCCTCCGGATCCATGTTGGTCGCGCTGGAGAGTAATAACAGCGGGAGGTTTAACCATGGTCCACCCAACTCGCTGAGATCACTCGCGTCCGATGCTCTGGAGGACTTGCGAGAAGAAGCGCGACTCCCTCGATGAACATGCAAGAAGGCCGATAGTCTGCCCTGCCAACCGCCAGGCGACGAGTTCCTGGTCTCCGCTTCCTCCTGTTCTCTCTCTCGTTCCTTTTTGCGCCTTGAAAATCGAAAGAAAAGCTTAGAAATCCAACTTACAATTTTTTGTGTTGTAGATCGAGGGTTCTTCAATAAGTAAACGAAAAAAGTGAACTGGAAGGGGAATTATTCCAGTTAACGGTATTGTTGGGTTAGTATATGTCTTGGCTACACACTGGTGAAGTTGTTTTGTCGGCTACGTGTTACGACTGTTTTCAGTAACGTATTGAAGATAACGGATAGATAGCCATCTCAGATTTGTATGCCTATTTATCTTTTCGCTTGGTTTAATCTTACCTATAATGTGTAATGTGTAATAGTGTCGCGGCCGGCCAAGGGAAATATAATTTTTTGCGTGCCCAACGTTTGCGCGTTTAATGATTATATATCGACATAATAAGTTTATGTGATTTAGGATTAGGTTAATAAATTAAGTGATTATTTTGATCTCTTTTTGTTTAGAGTATTTTTGAGGAATTACAGATTTGGCAAATATTATATTTTTCTATAATTTGTGGTTTATCAATGGGAAAATTGTTTGAATTACGTGATTAAGGTTAATGAAATATATGAACAAATTGAATAATAATGACAATAGAGTGAATAATTCGTTTTCAGCAATATAAATATGCGTAATTCTTTCCCCAAGTCAGTTTTCAGACGCCGTTCTGCGAGAGAGTATGTATCGTATTGAATAATATTTTTTATGGTTGAGGAATTGTTTATTATAATAAAAAGTGTAGAAATTGTTTAGTGTATAGTTTTAATAATGGATTATCATGAGTGGTTGGCAAATATAGAGTCAAATGATAGGATGCCTGAATTAAATGATGATAAATTTCGTTATTCCCAGTTAGATAAAGTGTCTTACGTTATTTTGTATTCAGAATGGTTGTGATCCAAATACCACCAGAGTAAAACGTGTACAATCTTTGCAAACCCATCCATATATGTGTAGTAAACTTTAAAATGGTGCAGTTATTATGCATATGACTGTTATTTTGAAAAGATTTTAGATTTAAATAAACACGAACTACATTCTGGCATCTATATATCGCCTGTACGTTAAGAAGTGGTGGATTCGGTTAAACCAATGCCGGGGAAGAACTGGTTAATTTAGTTAAACCAAGGTGCAAACGCCTCTAACCTATGAGCTTTCTCACATTTTTTTAAGTGAACTCACCGAAGATGGTCCTTCCAAGTTCTCTGAATCAGCCTGGCAGCCTTATCTTGTCTCTTCCATATCCTCGTCGAGGAAACAATTTCCAATTCCTTCCTTGTCGGAAATTGCTTCTTGAATTTGATATCCATTTGTTCTTGAAGCTGAAAAGGAGCAAATACATCTGACGCACTAGGTTGAATAAGATATGTTGTATAGTTTAACTATTAACCGTGTCTTGCGTTATGAACCAACACCTGTTTCGAATTGCTGTCTACTCACCTGTCTAAAGGTATCAGTTTCCTCCACGTGACCTAAAACGTGCTTCACAAGAGCATGGAGGATATCAAGGCAGTGAATTTCGTTGCCCTTGGCTATCGGTAGGTTGAAACTGACCAAAGCTACCGTGTTCGGTTTGGGTATACCCAGAGGAGGATCCAGGGAAGCGATGAAATCGGATAGTTGTGAGAACCTTATGAACTGAGTCGCATGGGGATCGTACCTGAAACAATTTCAGAATGAATTCAAGAGATCACAGTTCAAAAAGATCCACTCACTTGCTCCACCTAATGTAGAACATCTCCAAGTCATCTTCCACAATTCCTATCTCCTCCTCTTGATGAGCCTGATTGAAGTTCTCGAGAATAATGGCTATATACATATTGATAACTATCATATAATTTATAATTATAAAACTGGTGAAGTATATTATCGCTAACAACGGATATCCGCAGTCTCCGTTGCTCTGCTCCCTGTAATTCGGATCACAGTCCGGATACTCGATCATCAGGCTCTCCAGAACATCGTTCCATCCGGCCGATGTAATGAGCCTGAAGAGCAGATGCATGGACCTGCCGAAGGTCTGAAAATTGACCATATCGTCCAAGGCGCCCTGCTGTCGAACGTGGCCGAACAGAAACATCCCTATGATGGCGTATATAAAAGTTATTAGAGCTAAGAGTGCCCCTATGTTGAATAGGGCAGGCAGAGAGACTACCAACGCAAACAGTAGTTTTCTTATGCCTTTAGCAGCCTGAAAAAAATCGCAATTTCAGACTTATTGAATTTGAAGACCTGAAGGGGTTCAACGGAGATCAAAAGTGTGAATGTAATAGGATTACCAGTAAGAGGGTCATTTTGAACAGAAGTAATTCGGAATTGAGCAAAAACATGGCAGTTGAGAACCTTAGACTTGGCACGACTTTGTTCAGGTTTCATTACATTTTAGAGATAATCAAGCGGCTCCATCGATATGGAAATCAGGTTGATTCGCTTGATGTTTTCTAGTTTTATTATTTATTATCTTATCAATATCATAAAATTTCGAGTAATACAATAAGAGAGTCAGAAAAAAAACCTTTAGAACAAGTTCTTTTCTACATTTTAAATATCAAAATGAATCCTCTTTTTTGCATTATACCCTTATGTATCATAGATTACGATTATCTATTGAAGATAGTCTTGATGATTATGGTCAATATTTCAAGGTGAATGAAAAAACTCGAACGGAGTTCAGATACTCACCTTGATGAGCCTTAAAATTCTTCCTATCCTAAATACCCTAACTACTCTCAACAACGTAGGAGAAACAGGAAAATCTATCATTATATCCTCCATCAGTATGCCAAGAATGGAAGCCAATACTAATAAAAAATCAAAGACATTCCATGGAACCGTAAAATAGTGGTACCTTAAACCTATTATTTTAACTATAGCCTCTGAAAAAAATTCAACTTGTTAGATTATATTTTTTCAAACATTTACAATTCTTACCTAAGCCGAATACTGTCGTAAAAAAAGCATTACCAACTTCGAGAATAAAAAAAACTGTATGGGGTTGGTTGTAATGTTCAATACCCATACTTAACATGTTCAGAAATATTAAAACGAATATGGCTATTTCAAATCTCCTCGAGTTGGAGAGATCGTAGAACATCGCTAAAAATTGGTTCCTTGGTCTCTTGATGACCTTTTGGGGTTTCTTTCTACCTAATTTTTTCATCGCTGTGTAATATTGTTTCTGACTATCTGTGAGGAACATCTCTAAGACACCTCCCTCGTACTGTAAATGAAGGTTAATATCTTCAATGTAATTTTCTGTTTGTTTATAAGATTCAGTTTCAGTTTGAGCCTGAACTATTGTAAATAACTAGGAAGTGAAAAAATAGAATTAAAATTTACTCACCTTTTTCTTGAGCATATTAAAATTATCTATAATAACTCCTATGAATAGATTAAGGGTGAAAAACGATCCGCATACTATAAAAATTACAAAATAAATGTAGGCGTATAAATTCGCCTCTCTCTGGGGTTGCAAATTAACCCCTCTCGAATCTACCGCGTCCGCCATTACTTCCATCCACCCTTCGAAAGTCGCCTGAAATATTCAGGTGTTAATAAAATTATTAATCTTTGATCTTATATCCACTCACCACTTGAAATAAAGCCAAATAGGCTATCCCAACGTGATCGAATGAGATTTTGGAATTCTCCCAAGTATAATTCAACCTGAGGCAATCCCATTTGTTTTCTACGACCTAGAAAAAAAAGGGTTGGTGAAGAAGACATATAACAATGAATTATATAAAAGTGGAACAAAGCGATATATGAGACCTGCAACCAATACAATACACAACAAAGCACAGTCCGAAGAAATGAGGAAATTTTCAATCTATCGCTAGTTTTCTTGTTCCGAATTATGGAGAAGTATTTGTTATACTCTGGGTTCAAGCGGTAGTGGACGATATGCTTTACTGTTTTATAAATCCCCTTTTACGTGTTTCTAAAAAATCCGTCAGAAACTTACGCACACAGTAGAGGCGTACAATGAAAATATTCCTTCTGCTTATTTGTATGTTCCAACTCTAATTTCTTGGTGTTATACAGGATGTCTAATTCGAAAGTGTCCACCCTCAATAACTAATCAGAATTTGTGAAAACTCGATTTTTGATGACAGGGGTACATGATCTGGAATACAAAACTTGTGTCTACTAGCAATCCCCTGGAGAGGGTTGCAACTCTATAAGGAATTAGAATTCGGATTCGTTGTGGAGTTATTGAGGGTGGGCACTTTTTGAATAATGAAAGAATCTGTTAAATTAGGTACCCCTCCACCAGACTAGTAAGCGAGATCACCAAAAAACTTATGGATTTGTGAAGTTCTTGTGACAAAATGCAAGATTTGTGAACCTCGGGTATGAAGAATACCCTGCCTTGTAACAAATGGCAACACCAGGTTGGTTGTGAACGTGAATCAGGCTTCAAGGTAAACAGGTATTTGTCATTTCACATGACACCCAAGCTGAGGGGTTGGGATACTTCCTATTCAAGTATTCTCTGGAGACAATGAAGCAAATGTTATGATATGCTGACTCAGCCAATGCTGTGCAACATCTACATCGATCAAAGAGGACGTCTTTCTTTGCAATATCTTGTAATGACACATGAGTGAACACCAACGGGTCCTCATCATGAGAAGTTACGCCTAAGTCAGTTCCAAAAAAATTCTTCGTTCAGCAAATATGCGAAATATGCCAATCATCCCATTGTAACAAGGGTGAGCTGGTTTTTACGAATAAAAGTAATATTATTCCTTATTCATTTGTGCAGTAAAAATTCGTTTTTTCACATCGTTGACATTTCGCGTTGCTTTAATGACTAGGCGATTTTTCCCTCTAATGGTGTGTCCAAACACAGCGCGCAAAGTGCGCGGCAGCTGTGCGGCATTCACTGAAGGCAAATTTGCCACGTAACTAGTTTATACCTTTCGCGCGGCAGTACTGAGCGACACGTCCGTGATACGCCGCGCTCTTTATGTTTTTGCAATATCGTCCCATATATATTATTGTGATATTCTTTGTACCTAGTATCCCATAATGGACCATGGGATCCATATATTTCAATTAACCAAACAGCAGTTTCGTTATCCATGTTACTTGATAAAATACGTCCACACACAATTACCGACAAACGAACAATAAAAACAGTAGCGCGCGGCTGGTAATAGACACTGCCGCGCGCGGCAGTCGTCCAATCACAGCGCGGCTGACCGCGCGTGGCGTGCCGCGATCGAATGCCGCGCTGTGATTGGACACACCTTTAGTGTCTCGGAAAGGTATTGACGTCAGCATTCACCGGTAATAGTAAGTACCGATGCCCCACTCTTGGTAGCGCATTGTTACAAGATGTGGGAGACGGAAAAGACGGTATAAAAAACGAGTTCCTGCATGCCATGCATATTCCGCCCTACTTGTAGTTCAAGTCCTAAACGGGTTAGATCCCTAGAGTTTAATAGTTCTCGAGTGAAATTGTTCGGTTTGGCATACATTTGATATCTGAATTTTTTAGTGATGTTATAATTTAACTTACCGAAATAGGCAGTAGTACTCCTTCTTCATCCACACATTTATAAAATTTTCCACTGAAGAACTGTACACCCATAATGGAAAAAATAAGCCAGAACACCAGACACACTAATAACACGTTGAAGATACTTGGTATGGCGTACATTAATGCATTCACAACAATTCTCATCCCCTGCCATCTACTTATTGCCCTAAGTGGTCTTAATGCTCGTAATGTTCTCAATGAACGTAATACCCGTAAGTTTTCATTTTCTTCTATAAGAAGACTGAACAGAGACACCTGCAAAAAATAGATTTAGAAAAACCGAAATGCGATAAATTATCTGTAAGGTTTCAGAAAGAATACTCACAAATACAATTAAAAAATCCAAGAGTGTCCAGAAACTAGTGAAGTACTTATGAAAACCATGAGCGATCCATTTCAGAAACATTTCTATGATGAAAATAATGGAAAAAGTGAAATTGGTCCAGTACAGAACCCTTTTTAAATCAGGGTTCTCATCTAGATGGATGTCTTCGAAACAAAGGGTAACACTAGATGCGAAAATCAAGACTAACACGAACCATTCGAAGCTTGGTGTATCCACAATTGCTAAAACATTTGTTCGCATTTCTGTCCATTTTTTTCCTATGCGAGTGTTCAGGCATTTCTCGAAACCATTACATCTAGAAAAAAATTGAGATAGTTGTTATGTTTTGCTTGGAAGATATCTCATTCATGCAGATTTATCGAACAAACTCAAATCTTTCAAATTCGAATATTAGTGAAGCGAAGCTTTTTCAAGTACTACAGATACCAAAAACAGGGTGGTCATCTGAAAACGGTGCATGGAAACTGAATCAATATGTTAGGAACTCTATCAGAACCTTGCACGTTATCAAAGAAGAGCATTTCCCAGGTTTTTCTGGCTCTGCAGTCACTCAAATAGTGAGTGTCAATTTTCTACAGCTGGGAAATATAAAATTACGTTTGGCCCATATGTTTAGTCGTTGTCAGTTGACCCCCGTGTAGTTTTACGATGGTAATGGAATTCTCAAGTATATTCCTTTATCTATTCTAATGCCAGTATTCACCAAAACCAATTCATTCGGAAATAGAAGATACTTTATGAATAGATTACTCGAGTAACTACATAGAGTTTATAAAAAAATCAGAAATTTAGACATTCATTTATGCCCTTGACTAGTGTCGATTTTATGGAATTTTTCAATGAATTAGTTGCATTTTTTTTCAACGAATGTAGGATTTTAATGAATGTCCAAATTCTCTTTGGAGTTCGCATATCTATATGTTAGTAAAAAAGCATGTTTCAGCACTCTGCAGTGGACAATCTGTATGACTATACTCATTCTACTTGGTGTAAACTCATTTGGAGCCTATGATAGCAGATTTTCGAGTCAGTTCTATGCAATTAGTTTACTAGGGTTGATGTATCTTTTAACTAAGCCAAGCAACAAATTATCAAACTCAGCGTCAATTCAGAAATTGTTTCAATATCAACCTTTAATTCATTAAGTTACGAGTGTTGTGATCAAGTAGCAATGAACTAGATACTAGTTGAAAGAAGGCAGTAAGGAAATTTTCATGAAAGCTTTCTATATCTTTTACTTTTGAAGAAGAAGAACATATTAAGTTCATGCGTTCTGCTATATACTTTAATCACCAGTCACAGAGTAGATAATACTTCATAAGAGTGGGAGAAGAATTGAAATTAAATGTCTATAGCAATTTATGAAGACAATTGGCCGTCGAAACTGTTTGCAGGTATTAGAGATGGAAAAGTAATTAAAGACTTTTTCGTTGAAAGGAATTTGGATAGTTCAAGGAAATTTGTATCTTACACTGACTTGCAACATCTCCCCGTGCTGTACCGTACGCCAAAGAGCGCAGCGCAAATTTGTATTTTGTAGGCGCTTTCGTGCCACTTAATTCTTAAGCTGTAGACGCATCAAATTAATTGCATGGAAGACTAGCAAGTTGAAGTAGGCTGAGACATCCTGCAAGCTTCTAACGAAATCGATATAGTTCTTTGAGCAGTTCAAACGCGAGAGATTATTGCTTATCTGTACAAATCTTCAAGTACAACATTTTTATCCCCAACTCTTGTGACTGGCTAATAAAAACTAACTTGATTGTAAAGTTCGAATAGGAGTCAAGACGATTACCTTAACGAATTTGCTTTTCGATTCACGCGAATCACTTTCCATGTGTAACAACTTACCATAAACGTATGGTCAAGCTGTTCTGAAATTTCCCTACTTACTTTTGGTAGACGTGTATCGGAAAGCAATCTGGCGGTACTTTGGGAGGCTTGTTCCTGCCAAACCCCGGAAAACTACCCATACCATCAATGTACTGTCCCTTTGAGTTTCTTCTACCGCCAACTGTCAGTTCATCTACATACGATACCAAAGTTTGCCATGGTCTACTTTCACTTCTTTCTTTCTTGTCATATTTACCCTTCGATTCTGGACATAGAGCCGATTCTTCGTCGTGTTCTGTGTCTGCCGATGCGCCTCTACTGATGTCCTTCATTTCTACAGTTTCGTTGTTTTCATCTGAAATATACTCTGCATGTTTTGACCAATATATATATTTATTATCAGTAACTTCCTAACCAGTCAGTATCACTGTAACATACTGATTACCTGCGATTTGTACTTGGTATGCTCATTCTCATTCACATATTTAGAAAAGAGTAGCACCAGAAACTGATCTCTGTGGAACTCCAGCCTTTCATTCGATCATACAGAGTTCAGGAATTATTTTGAAATATTCTTTTGTAAATTTGAAATCTAAAGTGATACGTTCTGAAACGTCTTACTTACAATTAAACAAGTTTTACAGGAATTTAACGAAATTATTAGGGTTGATTTACATGTGGAGGAATCCTGTATGTGGCGTTCTCTATTAGTATTCTAAAAACTTAGGGGATATTTGGATTCTGCTTTATACAAAACCCCCGCATGCCACACTTTGTATAATTCTCATCTGAATTCGACTCGTAAAAGAAACAGGAGATTTAAAAAATACCTTTTCCAGTGAATTTTTTTGAAAGCAATGGATTATCGTTTTTTGCTTCGGACATGTTTTCCAATACTTCGCTTTCCTCTGAGGTTCCATTTATGAGCGTAGAATACTGATTGGACCTTCTGTGCTCCTGTACTTCAGCTATCGTCTCCTGAAAATAAAAGTTGACTTATTATCCTTCTCCGGTAGGTTCGGAATTTCCTTCTATACAGCTAGATTATAGTTTGCTTATATTCCGACAGCAGATATCGGGTTGTTTTCAACCATTCAACTTTTTATTAGGAGTTCTCAATGAAACTAACAATAACTTTGAAGGTTGGCAAAGTTTGGACGTTCCTCTTTTTGTCTGCAAATTCGAATAATATGTTTATAGTTCAACTTTTTGGAGTTGGGATATGTCTCGGGTAGTTTTCAGAATTAGGTTATAACTCAAGAGAAAAACACGTTTTCGCTTTTAGAGGCACGGATGTCTCTGGTAATAATAATTGAAACTTTGTATATATAGGATATGATGCAATTTATCAGCAGTTGCTTTGGAAACGTTTTTCAACAGAATATTTTCCGCATTGGTTCAGTCAGATATTTCTACGTGGTTGCCAGATGGACACATTTTCCAAGGGGAAGACGTTTGTATTGAACTCCTCCTACCTTCCGGGACTTTCTGTAGAAGTTTTGCTCTGGCTTTGGCATTATTTCATATAACAAGTAGTAAGATTTGAGGAAACTAAGCTAAGATAATATAGTATAGTATTTGGTAATGATATACACTCGGCGTTCAGTATCGTGCCACTTGAAGAACAAGCATGCGAAATCCTCTCAACATGTCCGTTCTTTTCAATTTATTACATCGACAATTTCATGGTTGAGATCACTTCATCTTCGTAATATACTATTCTATTTCGACAACATGGATTATATTCACGTATGATCTCACAATGTAATTATCCTGATAACACCCTTACACTGGCTTTTGTAGTCAATTAAGTTTGAATAATGTGGCTTCCGCATTCAATATAACAGCAACATTAGGTGGTTTATAATGTTTGATAACAGTATTTGGAACGCACACAGGGTAAAACCATTTTGATGTTGCTCAGAGGATTCCAATAGCCTCTATAATAATCAGATGAGGCAACATGGTGGTATTTATAAGTCTTTCTAATTTATATGTAGACGGTTAATGTCCATTTTTTGCGGAGTATTGATACAGAGTGAGTACAAGATTACTGAATAAGAATAAGTACTGGTCTGGTCCATTTCATTCGTCTGTGAAAAATCTAAAAAACATGGAATAAAGATCAAATCCGAACTGCACCAATCTAACACAATTCAGTACAACAGAAACACACATTCAGCTCCATTGAAATGAAATGATACATCTACGCAAAAGTAAGAAATCTTCCCAAATCGAAGAAGATGAGCACTTTTCTCACGTCATCTGATCGAAATACGATTTGAAACAATCCGATGGTGGATAATAACATTGAATCGCTGAAACGACTCCGCTACAATGCTTCTGGAGAAGTGCCAAAAAATATACTTGCCTGATACTCTGGGGGCTCATAGCTGATGATAGAAATCGGCCTGTTCATGGCCTCCTGGTAGCTCCTTTTATCCCTCGGAAAATTAACCACAGATTGTTCTACTGCCTTTGCGGTGACTCCAGCTGAAAATTGAATGAGATTTCAATTCATTAAGTGAGGCACTCTTGAAATTACATTTGGAGGGAGGGAATGCGTTGCGAATTCATATAAAATTGGATGTTACACCCGAAGTAATAGAATGGAATCTAAAACAGAATAAAAACGATTCCATCGTTTCAGTTTGGTGAAAAATCTCGGAGCGCCATCTATTGTCGAGAGTAGAGATGTTTTCGATGATGGTGCATTGGGGTTAATTCAGTTCTGACTGCAACTCGATAAAAAATAAACCACCTTTGAGAAATCATATGGATATTTTCTTAGTGGTGCCATCTGGTAGATATCCCCTGAACTTTTTGGCAGATGTCGTACGCTTCCAATTATAATTGAATGATATACGGAATTGTTGAAGCCGGCAAATAATCAGTTATTCTGAATGTTGCGATATTCTCGCAACAAAGGACAGTTCTTGGAATTTGGGGTAGCGGCCGTCACTTCCAAGAATGCCTTCTGTCGGACGGAATTTTGGAAATCCCTAAATTTAGCTACCTGAACTTTTGTACACGTCCAAACTCTTTCAGTTATTAAAATTCATTCTGTCTACACTTCTCAAGGTAGTCACTTCTAGAAGTAAATTCTCTCTCAAGACGCTCTCGTGCACAGTATCTTCAAGTAAGTTCTCTTATCAATTTACTTTTCACGAGTCCATAACGGCACTCAGAACTACAAGTTCCTCTAAAGATCTCTCAAAATAATCTGTTTTTGGGTCAGTTAGTTACCCTAGTTTATGTGTATGTGAATTACTCAGTTGAAATTCTCTACGTAAAAGAAAAAGGTTGTGAATTGTGAACCTGTGACGCAATTACATATCGCCAAGGCACAATTCATCAGTGGAAGTTTGAGAAGCTTTATCCAAAGCGCCTGCACCTTATTCTGAGAAATCTACCCTCGACGATTGAAGCAGAGCTGTGGTGAACTCCAAACAACAAATAAGGTCAGATCTCTTTATCATTTTTTATTACCAGAAGTGCCCTAGATTGAGCAGAGAACTTCAAATCCTTGGTTATTATAGACACCTAAAAACTCTTTCTGTGAGTGTAAACTCAAGTGCCGAACATTGTGTAACTATTTTTATCTGTGAAAACATAATTCTATTATAACTACAAACTTGTTTTTATTCACCTTGCAAACATCTTTTCTACCAAAGATAATTTTTGGATCTACTGTTATAGTATAACCAGCGACTCAGGAAGTCCGCTGCCCTTCATTAAGCGGGTGATTATTAGTATTTCTAATTTTGTACCCGTACACTGAAGTAGGTATTTATCATTCACTATCCCGATTCGGTATATTTTTTTCCCTGAAATGTCCCTTAAATATGCAGGGACTGAAGCTTGTCTCAGTTCTATGTTACAATAACATCATATCTGGATACGAGTCAGTCTCTCTTGACATTTCAATTAAGGGTGGATGGGTACGCGTCCCGTTCGGTATGGAAGTGTGGAAATGTTATGACTGCATGGTTCTTATGAAACGAGGACTATCACATGTTATCAACACCCCCTTCTGATCCGGCTCCTGCTTAATCAAAAGCTGTTGGCTACAGTTTATGTGGGGTATTTAGTAGAGGAAGGAGACCTACCTTAACCCATTTGCTTGAAGAATGAGAAGTTCATTTTAATGAATGAAATATTGCTGAACACATATCAAACAGGCAACCTGAATCTAGCATCGGTAGAGTATGATTTTTCTCATAACCTTTAATTTTACATTGAGCAATTTGAACAGAGTAACATTTAATTACCCACTAACTCAGTTTATTCAACTATAGAACTAATATTTATATGGATGAAATGAAAACATTAGATACAAAAAAAATTCTAATTCAAGTAAACCAAATAAGTCCCAAGAAATGAATTATTATTTACAACTTGACTTAACATTACTTGAATTGGAGCAACGAACAAAATTGAGTTTGCATCTTCTGGAATAATTCTGATCTCAAAAAATTGAAAGACGAACGCACCGAAGTGTAAACTTTATCTCAAAGATTTCATAGAGTCATGAATGCTGCTTTTCGTTATCTCTTGAATTTACAATTATAGTATTATACAGTCCCCTTTATAAGTTTTAGTGTTAATAATAGCGTCAAGTTTATAGTGCTCATGTTTATACATTCATCATCACGGGTCTTCTTTGTATGTCTCCCAACCTGTATAGAAACGAACCTACAAATGAGCAATCTCTCGGATCGATCCTCCCGCCAGCGGAAATATCTCGCCGGATCACGTGATTACAAACCGAACAAAAGCCGACAAATCTGTGTATGCCGTCCTTACCTTTGAGAGCAGCAGCATCCTCTTCCGCCTTTTTCTGCATAACCTCCCGGACGATTTTCTCCAAGCGAGAATTGTTCTCATTCTGCTTTTCCTCCCTCCTTTTTCGCACCAGATCCCTTATTCTTTCGAAACTCTGCGCCAGTTTTGACTCGTCGCCAACTTCCTGGAAACAACGGATATCATTCTGATGAAGGGAACACCAATTTGTTGAGCTAAGACAAGCTCACGCTTTGTTCGGCTGACTTTTCGAAAATGAATGAATGTTTCGTCGCTAAGAAAAGATGTCTACAATCAAGTTCTTCGCGAATGGTACCTTTCAGCTTGGGGGAAGATGAAGGGGAAAAGGAATTCATTATTTTCTTATGCATTTTTCGAGAGATTAGAACGCATAACTTGGCTAATTGGGGATCGGTAGCTGTGGAAGTACAGTTCAGGTATATATGTCAAAAGAACTCGGGTTCGAATCAGAGGTCAGGAAATGGATTTTTAATTTGAATATTGGGAAATATGTTTCGAATTTGATAAGTTAAGACGGCAGCATATGGAAATTCTTGAAATCCATTGGAATCCTCTCAAATAAGTGCCTTATCGATATTGTCGTAGAAACAAGAAATATTCAAAAATAAACGAGTTACGGGGTTGGATCAGAAATGGACCAAAATGAAAAACACCTTGTATCTTTTGAACAATGCAAGATATTAATGTGCAGTTTTCGGCATTAATTTTTTCACGAAAATCGACCTTATATAATGTAGGGTAGTTTTTTTCCAACTCCTTTAGAAATTGGTGTTTCCTATCAAAATTTACTTTGGACCAGTATGTACATATTATTTACTATGTTAGCTCTAATGGCTCACAATTAAAAGAAAGATAGCTGGGGTCGCGGATCTTCTTGTCGGTCTATTTAAGATACATATTTTCACATTTATACAGGTAGCTGCAAGTTCAAGTGACTTTCAAAAAGAGCTGGATTTATTTGGAATCGAAAAATTGAGATAATTATATTGTCCGCTCTACTCTACAGAGCTGAAATATTCTCGAAGCCCGAGCACTTACGGTTATGGAGGGTGCGAAATGAGTTTGACAAATGGGGAGGCAAGGCAGAGATAAGTAATGGAATATTTTCTTATACGAAGCTAATGAAATTCTCTCATTTTTGGTTGATTTTTCATGGCGAATATCCATTCACCTCCTTGGGTGTTGCAAGTGGATATGATATATGCAGTAATTATGGGGTGCTTCTACTAGATATACGTTTCGAATTTGAAATCCATTCTAAGTATAGTTTGGTAGTTATGAATTTTTTCATTTAAAATTCTGCTGGAACTCGGCTAGCCCCCCAGGGGGTGCAAGTGAAAGTGAGTCATATATTGATCTTGAGTAACATGAGGCGCGAATTATAAAAAAATTTTGTATCGTTTCTATATCAAGTTCCAGAGGTATTGATAGGTTTCCGAATGTTCCTTGCGTCGTTATTTCAGCCCCTATGGGGTTGCAATACGGAGATAAGTAATGAAATCTTTTTTTATTGATTTAAAAATAATTTTCCGAAGCTTATGAAGTGCTTTAATTTTAGGTTGATTTTTATGAATTTTTTTATCGGGGTGAACACCTATATCCCCCAATAATTGTGGTCCACTTGGATATTATATATATAGTAATTGGGGTGGTTTCACTAGATATATGAATCGAATTTGAAATAAATTCTAAGTATAGTGTGGGAGTTATGAATTTCTTCATTGAGAACTCGGCTAGCCCGCCAGGGGGTGCAAGTGAGTCATATATTGAACTTAAGTAACATGAGACCCAAATTATACCCAAATTTAGTACCGTTTCCATGTCAAGTTCATGATATATTGATGAGTATTTAAATTTTTGTTTTGCCGTTATTTCAGCCCCCCATGGGGTTGCAATGCGGAGATAAGTAATGGAATATTTACTTATTGATTTAAAGGTGATTATCCGAAGCTCATCAAGTGCTTTCATTTTTGGTTGATATTTATTTATTTTTTATTATTGGGGTATTATCTGGGGATTAAGTGGATGTAACATATGGAGTTGTTTTACTAGATATATTTATTGAATTTGAAATCAATTCTATGCATAGTTTGTTAGTTATGATTTTTTTCATTGAGGTGTCAAGTAAATGATAATGATGAATTTATCATGAATCATGAAGGATATTTCATTTTCAATTTCCAAGTTATGATAAGAAAAATCTCAAAATTTTGCGGCTATTTGCATCGCTATCGGTCCATTAATCCAGTGGCGTACGATAAACTTTCGGCATTTTCACATCAGTAACTTTTTAACGCTCTTGTTCCCTTGCATAGAGTGTTCTCAAATTTTCACTCGTCATTTTCACTTGTCAAGGTTCGTCAACAAGCAAAAATGCTGTATTTGGGCTTCTGAAAATCCTTTAGCGATTATTGAGAAGCCTTTGTATACCCAACGTGTCACTGTATAGTGCGCTACGAGATGTTAATAACTCGATTTTGGCCTATCATTGATGAAATGGATATCACTGACATGTGGTTTCAACAACTTGTCACACAGCCAATGAGACGATCAATTTATTAAAAATCAAATTTGCTGATCGCATTATTTCACGAAATTCAGCTGTTGAATGGCCAGCCAGATTGTGTTATTCAACACCACTTGATTATTTTTTATGGGGCTATCTTAAGAACAGAGTCTATACGGAGCCAATCGAATCGATTGCAGCCTTAAAACTCAAAATCTGTGACCAGACATTTTACCAAAAAATGATTGAAAACTCGATGAAATGCTTTACTTTGTGAACGTGGTAGGGGTGGACATTTGCCAGATATAATTTTTCATTCATAATTGCCGAAATTTTTCTTTTTGTGATACAATAAAAATTTTTTGTTTAATTTTGTTTTAAAAAACTAAGTTCTTGTTGAAGAATTCTTTTGATTGAAAAGGCCGTCAACACCATCTGACGAATTTTTTCAATTTCATAATGTCATAATTATTTATTCAATTCTCAAATTCACCGACAATAGCCGAGATTAATTTATTCACCCAACATGATTAATGTTGAATACAGAACCACTTTCACTGACTTCGAAAAAATTTAGCATTTTTATGTTTCTCTAATGACCTTACCTCGTTTATTGCCTCTTATATCCAGGCGAAAGGAATGCCGATAATGCAGTCTTGATAATGTCGGAAAACAGTCATAATCTCAAAACAAATGTGTTTATTCCACCCTGCAGTGGCAGCATTATTTTCAGCCCTAAAGTGGGAATAACGTCGTTCTCGCAAAATTGCATGAATTCGTTATGGGAAGGAAGGCCATGTTCCATGCTAAAATATCCTTTCATGAACATGACGGTTAAATCTACCGTACAACATTCAGGGGGAATTTAGGACCCGAGATCACTCCATGTATCCTAAATTGCTGTAACTGTTATCTTGAGACATGATTCGTAGCCGAAATTTACTTTGTAGACTCTGTGTCAAAAGTTTGGAGGAATATCTTTCTAGTCATGAAGAATACGAATGGAGTTTAGGATAAAAAAAAATTATACATGTGAAGTAGACTGCGTTATTTGATTGACTATTTCACTCAATCCATTTTTAGTGGGTATGTTTCCATAGCAACTCACGCAGATAAAACATACAAACCGGCAAAACTCAGTAAGTTAGAATTTCAGGAATCATTCAACACTATACTACATCGTCCAATGAAATCGCTCAATTTTTGAAAACGGATCAATAGAAACAAACTGTATCTGAAAACACTCAACCTCACAGTGTTTTCACTTTTAGAAATTTGTTTTTATCAAATGCCTAATTTGCATAGGAATATTAATACGTCCGGATAGCTTTGGCCCTTGGTGGAAGTAGCGGTCGTCATGGTTACGATAAACAAGCAGTTGTTAGCGATAACTTCAACAGCACATTTGGCAGTTCTGTCAGTTCATTTTCGTATTTTACCATAAAGTAGATAAAAATGAAACGTTTTGGGAATTGTAATATTACTTCGATTGAGGAAAGTGTGAAGAAAAGTGTGCCAAGGCGCTGTCTTTGGAGCAACACAAAAAGATGGTCAACTTATGTAAAGAAGATAATCCAGACGGTTTGAACAGAAAATTTTATTTTATTGCTGCATTGGAGCTTGCTTGGCGTGGAGGAGAGGGTTCATCATGCCTAATTTCGCATTTCCAATTCGAAATTGAAAACGATGGTAATCCCACGGGTCGAATTGCCTACAATCCGATATTTTCTAAAACAAGACAAGGTGGTGCCCAAAAATGTGCGGAAACGAAATGGCTGACTCCCAATATTGAAGAAGATATTTGCCCGGTGAGGTTATATAAGCTACTTGTATCCAAGAGAACTGCAAACATAACCATTGAAAGACTATTCCTGACTTCGCATAAGAATTGGAAATATGGTTCATGGTTCAAAAACTCCCCAGTCGGTCCCAATACGATAGCTAAATGGACAAAAGAATCGGCAGAACTCATTGGCATCAACAAAACCAAGTCGAAGATAACCAACCACTCGCATCGAGCTACTGCTGTCAGCTAATTAGCCAAAACAGGGATTGGCGAGGAACAGCTGATAAAGATAACAGGCCATTCTTCTGCAGCGTCAGTGAAACCGTATCTCCAACTGGACCAACAAGATCACAAAAAAATAATCACAGCCATAAGGAATGAAAAAAATGTCCTTCAAGAAACAACATCAGTATATACTTCATCATTCGAAAATAATGCTCGTAATGTGTATAATAATTGTACTATCAATAATTATTTTTTTATGAGAATAAAGATGAATAATTTGTTGTTATGCTTCTTTCTGGTTATTTTTGAATAAAAAACTATTTTTTATTTCGTTTGATTTATATTGTTGAATGATCTTTCCAAATACCACACGAGATTCGAATTTTTTTTGAGAACACTCTGTCTTTTTTTGAAAATTATACAATTTTCAATTTATACAATTTAAACGCATAATTCCCAAAAAACAAGAGTGTTCTCAAAAAATTCTCAACTCTAGTGGTATTACCCTTGATAATATTTTGACAATTCTCACATTTATAGGTAGCTTGGGGAATGAAAACTATAAAGAAAATAAACAACCTTTAGTTATAGCTATTAGTACAACTAGGGAAATATGAATAGTATATTTCGTGGTCCAAAATCAGTTGTTGTTCCGAAAACCATTGATGCTGTGCGCTAACTGATCGTGATGTGACCTATCGTGAGATTGAGATGACCTTGGACATTAATGGGACCAGCAAACATTCAATATTGATTGAACATTTGACCATCAAAAACATTTGTTCGCGTTGGATCCCACACAAACCAGCACATGGCGAATTTTGCATTAGGATTTGGCTTTAAAGCCTTATAAGATTCAACTAGTGCAGGGATTGAAGTCTACCGACCATTCACATAGCTCTAGATTCGCTCAATTCATTCAGGAACAACCCGCTGGTTTTTCTGAAAAAATCATTTATTCAGAAGAAGGTCATTTTAAATTGTCAACAAACAAAATTGCCATATTTGGCTTCTCAAAATCCTAGAGCGATCAGAGACTAGAGAAGCCTTTGCATGCTCAACGTGTCACACATATATATCACTGACATGTGGTTTTAACAAGACAACACTTGTTACGCAGCAAATGAGACGATCAATTTATGGCAAATCAAATTTGCTGATCGCATAATTTCACGAAATTCAGCTGTTAAATGGGCAGCCAGATCATGTGATTTAACACCACTGGATTATTTTTTGTGGGGCTATCTTAAGGACATAGTCATACGGAGCTTATCGAATCGATTGCAGCCTTGAAACTCAAAATCTATGATGTGATAATCGAAATAGACCCGACATTTTGCCAAAAAACTGATTTTTCCTTCCGTCAGTTTACGTTATTCAAACCTTATATTTTATTTAACTTTGTGGATAACAGAATTAGATCAATTCACCGAGAGCATGGTGATCAACGGTCTTTGATTCTCAACTTCAATTATTCATCATCAGAACAATGGATCACCACTGTGTATGTTTTATGATACTCAGAGGTGGATTCCGTACTGGATTTCAATCCCAATAAAGTATTCAACATGTTGAATGTCGCCCAAGGGAATAAATCCGAACAGGTCGAAATTGGATTCACGAATTCCAGGGTTGCAGAACCGACGTAGAATGTTCTGTACAAACAGTGCATTCCGAACATTTCATGCATTATGATCGAATGCCGTGGTATATGAATGATTGAAATGCATTATTTACTCATTAGCCTGTCTCACGAAAGGCGACCAAATAATAATTACATTCTGAATACGTTACATTTTCAAAGCTTCTGGCTGCCCATTTACTACCAAGACGGACACTCGACAATATTAAAAGGTAAAAATATGGAGGAATTCGAACTACCGATTAGTATCGATCATTTTCACCCAAAAGTAAACGTTTTTTATTCACTGCATTTCATTTTCATTTTTGTTCTGTTTATCATTTAATCTGAAAAAATAATATATATGGTATCCCAAGGTAGATTAGGCCTATTAAATTATTCGGAAAACAATTCATACAAACTATTTCAAATTTTGTAGATCGACATTAAGTTATTTAAGGTACATTTCTGGAATACTTTAAATTTTCCACTGTTGTAATTTGGCAACAACTTTGTTATTTTAAATGGGACACTATTTATTTCTTCTTTCATGTTTCCCCATAGAAAATGGAATAATTCATTTCACTTCTTTGTATCTATTTTTAACGTTTTCGAGATATAAAGGGTGATTTATTTAGATGTACTTTTTTTCTTAAATAAAAAAATTAATAAAAAGTACTGTTAACAAGATCCATTCGATAGTTTCAATTTTCGATGACGTGTGGAGTATTTCGGGTCATATTTCTCCAGTGATTCGAGTAATATTGGCCTCCAATACCTCAACCGTAGCCTGCTTGTCCATGTAGACTTTGAACTTCACATAGCCCCAAAGGAAAAAATCAAGAGGTGTGATGTCGCATGATCTAGCCGGCCAAATCATTGGTCCGAAGCGTGAAATGATCTGCTCGCTGAAATGCTCTCGCAGTAAAGTCATGGTTTCACGGGCTATATGGCAAGTGGCCCCATCTTGTTGGAACCACATTTCGTCGAGATTACGGGCTTCAATTTCGGGCAAAAATATAGTCTGTTATCATGGTGCGATAACGGTCACCATTCACAGTAGCATTCCGGCCGTCCTTTGTTTTTAAGAAATAAACCACACCAAACAGTTGTTTTTCCTGGATTTAAAAGCAATTCTTGAGACTTTTCGGGTTGTTCATCTCCCCAGAATCGGGCATTTCGTTTGTTCACGAACCCATTAAGCCAATCAGGGGCCTCATCAGTGAACTTTTGTCGAAAAGAGTGGATCCTCTGAAAGCTTATCTAGAGCCCAATGACTTGTAGCGGCACTCTGTCAGCGGCAGGGGAGTGTGTAGGGATCTCTTGGCGGCACTCTATATAGCCACGCATAGCTCAATTCACAGCGCTTCGGTGGCCTAGAGGTAAGCGCTCAAGTTTCACACCGACTAGATACTGGGTGCCCGGGTTCAACTCCCGGCGGCTCCCTTCTTCTAACTTCTAACCCCCGAGTCTATGGCATGGCGCACACAAGCCATACTGATGAGTCCAAATGTGTGCGCCAGGGACGAAACGCATAAGTAGGGATAACTTACGATCCTACATTGGTGACCCCGACGTGATGGGAACGGTTGTCTTTACGACTTGTCTTGGAAAAGCAGACGGTTGACGCTTGAGGTATACTCGCTCCCTCTCTGCAACTTCCAACGAAACTCTAGACTCCTTTCCCATTCCGTACAATAATAATGGTCTGCCGCGGTATTACGGATTTGCTTAGGTTCACATCACCCGTCCGCACCATACCGTGTGGTGTAGCTCAGCTCAGGTGGCCATCACCTGGCTATACCTACTGACCTTGTAACACGCATTGGTTTCGTTCCTCCGGCACTGGTAAGGGAGTGTGTAGCGGCAGGGGAGTGTATAGGGATCTCTTGGCGCCACTCTATATAGCCCCCGCATAGCCTAATTCTCAGCGCTTCGGTGGCCTAGAGGTTAGCGCTCAAGTTTCACACCGACTAGGTACTAGGTGCCGGGTTCAACTCTCGGCGGCTGCCTCAAACTTCTAAACCCCTGCGTCTATGGCATGGCGCCCACAAGCCATACTGATGAGTCCAAATGTGTGCGCCAGGGACGAAACGCATAAGTAGGGATAACACTTTCGATCCTACAGACTAAAACTTAAACCATTCGGTAGATCGGTCTGCTTCAGTTCTTGAACTAATTAATTAATTTTGTAAGCTTTCAAAGAAAGATCCTAACGTAATATTCGCCAAATCGTTGAATACGAAAGGCCAAGTTGTTGTGAATGGCGACGACTCGACACTTCAGGGTCATCACGTACACTCTCCCCTCCCCCGCCGCTATATTCTCTTCACTACGAGCTGGATGTTGCCTTTTTGGTCGAGTATTATCCAATATGGAATATTGAATCTCAAATTCAGTGATGGTAGAGCGAATTGAGCGTTCGGTGGGCCGATTATGTGGATCGTAAGTCGCTCTAAGTGCCCGACACACATTAATCGGAGAACGCCCATTTTCGAAATAAAGCTGAACAATTTGTAGACGCTGTGCCGGGCTAAGTCGTTCCATTATGACATGTCAAACACTACTGAACAAGAATACTACTTCAGTTTACACGATGCATGCGCAATTTGTAACTAAATCCCCACCACAAATAGTACCTCTAAATGAAACACCCTTTACATTACTTTTAAAGATTTCAAATCAAAATTGAGAATACTGGAGATTTCAGTTCGAGATTTGGCATGATCTTAGACAAAATATTGATCTACGTTGCCATTTCTGGAGTTGACAAGAGTGGTAAAAAATTTACCATTTGTCAATTCTTAAAACTCAAAATTGATTACCAGTGACGTCCTTTAGGAGGACGTATCTCCGTAGGTAGGACCGCTACGAAAAAAATTTATGGGAACTTCTCATCTTATTTTTTAATGTTATATTTGAATCCGAAAGATCTCCCACTTTTTTCTGGATACCCTGTATACAAAAGCTCCCGCAAAACAATTGGAAAACTTGTTATTTGTCGTGTGAGCTTAAATAATGGATTTCAATGAATCGAGTTGAGTCATAGATAACTCCATCTATAGACGGCATTGAAAGAACATAGCTTAGAAAATACCAATACAAAAAAATAATCTATCTGAAATTAAATACACTTATTACAACTTATGATCCAAACAAGAAAGGTATAAAGAAAAAACTTTAAAAAATGTAGGGTGGGTTCTACTTATTCAGAAAATGAAAAAACATATTGGGTGTCTTATTTGAAAAAAACAGAATTTTTATTATTTTGTGAATTGACAAATGGTATTCTCTTTGAAAATTCCTTAAAACTGACTATTAAGATCCAGAAATAACGGCACAGATCAAACTGTTATCTAAAGTCTTGCTAAATTTCGAACTGAAATCTCTAATATTGAGAGAAATATAGTCATTTCCGCGACTCTCAAATTTGATATAAAATTTTTACAAATAGTTTATAACTCAAAAACTATTTGAAATAGATAAACGGCAGTTAAATGAAATAATTCATTTTGTCTTGAAGAATGCGATTTAAAATAACAAAGCTGTAGCCAAGTTTTTTTACATCTGGTAACATTGATAATTCGAAAGTGTTTCAGAAATGTACCTTAGGAAACATTATATTAATCAACCAAATTCGAAATATTTAGCATGAATAGTATATATATATTTATTCAATGCGCCATCCACATTGGGACATCCGATATACTAGCTGACAAAGAAGCTGCAATACCCAGAACAAGTTGTTTGAATTTTGAATCTTTTTTGGCGAAAAATGGATAGGTCTTTTTGGCGCTCTTGTTCACTTGAACAGAGTGCCTATCATTTTGCCCGAATGTCTGTAATTTTAGAATATCGAGCCGAAAATTGTCTCAATCGTTTGGGTTCGACTCCCTGATGAAGAATTCGTGGCGAAAGTTGAGTCTGTCCGGCCGGCCGTATCCTCTCTAGCATCCAAAAGAGATGAGCTAGAGTTTTCATATTTTCAGAATAGGTTAATTGTCCAAATATCTCGGTCAAGTTCGTTATTGGGCCAAATCCGTCGGATGGTTCAGTAGTTATGAGCATCTGAAATTTTGTTTCCTCAATAACTACTAGAATATTCATTCGATCAAATTGATACTTGAAATATTGTTGAGGGAGGCAGCAACAAAACAGCTCGCAAAATTTCGCAGAAGTCGTCAAGCTAGAAAATTTTTTAAAAATCCCCAAAAAAAATTTTTTAATCCTCACTATCTCATAAGATATTTTTCGGATTTCAATAAAAATTCGTGAATATATTGAGGTGGTCGATATCTTACTTATCCTCAAATTTCATTGTCGTAGCTCTTTTCCATCTAAAGATATGATCATTTTTTTAATTTACTCAAGAGAATAGAGAAATGACATACGTCCCGATGATTTTCTTTGAGCGATAGCCATCACAGATCGATATTCAATTGACAAAGGCCGGGCTCATTAATCAGTGTTAGTTGACGCAATATTAATCAAAATTTTTTATAACGGGAAATCATAGAGATAGAATTCAATCTCGGTGGCTGAAATAATATACGTTGTCAAAATTCAGAAAAGCACTGACATAACTTTTTAGGAAAAGGGAATTATAGCTTCGAACAAAACTTGGGGAAAATTATGAGTAGTTATTTTTAATTTGAGATATATTGTAGGTTTGTTCATTCATTAGACGTTCATATTTGCATCACATTGTACGGGAAAAGACTATTGTTCACGTGATCAGAGTGCTTATAGATTTGTTATGGTTTGAATATTTACTCGCAAGTAGCTCAACAAAGCAATCTGACCTCAAGTCAGTGCTTTCTAAATTTTTATTTAAACATTTTTGGTACCTTGAATATTGTCACCGTTATTTGCAAATTTGTTGAATTTGACTATAAACTGGCTGTTCAAGAAGATCTAAAGTCGATATTTAGCTGTTGTTAAGATGCCTAGAGTAACTGACGTAGAATAGGCATTAATAAAGTTTAAGATAGACGTCTCAGACTTATGGCTACAAGAGATTAATTTGCGACAACTCAGTCTTTAGCCGTAAATGAAAAAGACTAGCTGGTCTTTAGTTTCAAAAAGCTACTACTCCCATTAAAAACAAATTATTAATTCGAGAGTCGTCATGCCATGAGCAATTTACTGCATCCATTAACTACCATTGAATGTTTAAAGTTGAAACGATCATGGAGCAACGGTATACATTTCCTGTTGTGTGGTCCTCAGTTGATTCTAAGGCGATGCTCAGTCATGACCCTTCATAATATGAATATGTAATTTGTGATGATCACTGAAGTTAATTTGCTGCCACAAGCAATATTTTCTATACCAATAGTCTGAAAATGAACTTGATCCATAATTGTCACCAATGTGAATTTTATCAGGTCCCAGTTACACAGCACGAAAACCACTGGTAAGTCTGATGTATGCAACCGAGAAAACCCTAATTAATTAACGAGCTTCAGTTATTTTCAGAAATGTACTCGAAACAGCTGCTGATGATGGTGAATATTCATCCAGTTCAAATTTATAATTTTCAGCCAGAATTCCATGAGTGGAATACTGGTGATATTCATTTCAGCTATATGCAGCATCCTCTTGCAGCTAAAATTTACATGATTAATTTCCGCGATGTATGGATATGGGTAAATTTAACTTATATCCTACTCGAGTAAATATGCGAAGCACGTAGAAAGCAGAACTAGCATCTTGATTTATCTGGAAATGTTCTATTAAAACTTTCTGAGTGAATTCAGATTGCTTTTCTATGAACCTGAAAAGTGAAATTATTCACATCAGATGCTCTAAATCGTTAGAAGTTGTATTGAAATAGTGACCTACAATTTCGAAGGGCCTTCAAATTTGAGATTTTTCAGTAGTAAGTCACATTTTGGTGGTAGAAGATGAGGCTGGAAATTGCCGAACTTTTCTTTTTGTAATACAATAAAAATTTGAGTAATCCTCATCAATTTTTTTTATATTTTGTTTTAAAAAGTTCTTGTTAAAAGAAATATATTTCGAATATTTTTTCATGATTTGTTCCAGCTGGTGGGATCTACTTTTTCTAACAGATTGGATTCGTTTTTTGAATACCTAAAAGTTGATCCCCTCTCTTAAGGTCAAGTCTGAATTCTATACCTGCAATATATTGATGTACAGTTGAACTTTTCGTATTATTTTAGTAGTCTTTTTTTCACATTCCTGTTCTTTTTGCTGGTCCAGAATTAACACTATAATTAAATGTATAATTGAATTTGAATTTATTATATTACACTTCTTATAAGAAAAAGCTTTTGAGTAAAACAAACTCCACTGTCTTGAATACTTGCATTGAATTACTTTTTAAGGAATTTCAGTTTTTTGTATATCGATTTTGTTCAAACTTATCGTCATGGCTACTTATACTGAAATCACAAAATGTACATATTACACACAACACGAACACAACAGAGAGCAAATATTCCATACAGCACACACAGAAATTTCCACATATCACGTTGACAACATTTAGAAATCCACAGAACCGAAATAACACGAAATGAGTGCCAGTCATGCTCTCCGTGCAGATGAGAATTTCATGCATTCTAAAAAAACAACTTCCATTTTTCATAACAACACATATATTTGTATGAAATACAAAAGTCATATCTAACATGCTTAGAGAATAAAAAACACCCCATACATTTAATACCTCTTTCCTATTCTTTAACTCTTCGGAATTGAAACTGTTGAGTAACAAGGCCAAGAACAAGTTCAAGACCATGAAGTTTCCCATCACGAGGGTTGGCAAGAAAATGGCAAGGCATAATCCAGGACTCTGTAACAATAACAAAATATTTAATGATTTTGACCTGTTAATGTGGACAATCAACTCAATGATCTGGTATTAATTTTTAATTGGAAATTTCTTCAAGTGTAAGACGCAAATGTAAAATATTCCTCAAGAATTGGGAGTGGATAGCAGGAATCTTGCTTAGTAATAAGACTAAACGTTAAAACCGGAATTCACGCATGCGCGTATTCTCAGCCAGTATCGTACCTAGGGTGAAAGGAGGCAGTTGAAATGTAGCGAGCTGAGTTGGAAAACTTGAATGAGAATTTCTGCAAAAGTATGCAGAAAGTTATTCATTGATATCTCAAGTGATACAAGAATCCGAAGCTGCCAGATTCTCTAAAAAAAATCTCGCTGCTAAAACTTTCGAATGACAAATCCTCACACCTTCTTCTCCAGTTTCTTAGATACATTTCGATTCTGTGATTCGGAGAAAAAATGTTTGCTGGAATCGTGCATCGTTAACTTATTCAAACACGTTGAGATCCTTCTTTTCCCGCCTGAATGTGGCTGGAGATAAATCGCAAATAAACCCTCTTTTCGATAACAATAAAGATATTCAGGATCTGCCCCTTCACGCTCCCTTGACAGCGAATGTTTACAGAAGGAAGGAGTACATTAATTCAGAGCTTTTCGACGATGTTTTACTGCCTGAAAAGTACATATTGAATTTTTCTTGGATGTGGGAATTTTTTTGTTATGTCGTGTCGAAGCGGTTTGAACCAGAGCAGATATATTTTAATCAGTTGTGTAGATGCTCAGGATATTTACGTTTTCGAAACGAGACTTAAGCTATACAGCAAGCTTTCGTTGTGGTACAAGAGATTTTTGATAGAAGAAGTCTCTTCCTGAATCTCGTAATAGTTTCAAAGTCTCGCTGACAAGTTGATAATGATATTGGATAATACTAAAATTACTGATCCTCCTACATCAGATACGTAAGTCTTACTAGGACTCTGTATAAACGAACAACACTAAGGAGCACCTACACATCTTGGCCGAGCCTAGGCCAATAATTATAATTGGCCTGTGCCATGTCGACCCGTAGCCTTGATGTGTTTTATGTGGGTGGCCTTGAAAGTAACCAGGATTTTTTGAAGCTTCAGAATCCGCGTTCAATTTCACCACAATTTACACCTCTGTTGCAGAGCTGTGCCAAAGCATTGTGCTTAGTGCTCGTGAAAGCACTCTAAGCACTTTAGTGCTTCCGAGCACTATGCTCGCGAGCACTTTTCAAAGGCTAAAGCTTAGTGCTTGTTTTTCGGAGCACTCTCGCGAAAATCTGTGCTTAGTAATCCGCTAAGCACTAAGCCTTTCCGAATTCTTGAAGTAGGGTCAATATAAGCAGGTACGGTATTCGATTTTTTTATGTGCGCAAAGATAATATGATCGTTTTGAATTAATATTCAGTATTTCTTCAGTCACCATTGATTTGACTTTATGGTTATGAAGGCCAGAAAATTTTTTGTTTTTGCGAGCTTGTTACTAGTGGAACAGGCGGGCTATCGTTCTGTCCAAATGTCTGTAATTTCCGAATATCGAGCCGAAAATGGTTTCAATCCATTGGGTTCGACTTCTTGATGGAGAAACCTTGGTCAAATTTAAGTAGGTCAGGCTGGCCGGCCCTCCGGCCGTATACTCTCTATCTTCCGAAGGAAGGGACCTAGAGTTTTCATTTTTTCAGAACAGGTCGAGTGTCCAAATATCTCGGTCAAATTCGTTATTGGGCCAAATCCATCGAATAGTTTAGCAGTTAATAACATTAATTTCTTGAATATTCATCCTATCAATTCGTAACTTAGAGAATGTCTAGATAGCGTTAAAAGGAAGGAGTGTGCCAAATTTCGAGAAAATTTTTTGAAAATTCCCAAAATGTTTTTTTTCAATACACGATATCTCATAAGTTATTCGTCAGATCACAACAATTTAGGGCATTTATGCAGGGTATAGGTACCTAAAATATTTTAAAATTTCATCATCATAGCGTACAATCTCCAGAAGATATAAGAGTTTTTCTGAAAATGAAGTCACAGATTATATTTCTATCTATGAATTCACATCACATCAACTATAAATCTCTATGAGGGTGGTTTTAATTTTATGACAAGTTGTCATAATGAGTGAATATTGAGCCGAAAATGAAACTAATTCTGTGGGTTCATTTTTATGACAAACATGAAAAATTTGTAGTTTTGCTTTCACGTGGTATTTCTTTGGTTATGTTATGTTATTGTTATGAGGCATGAGGATCAGTATACAAACAAAGATTAATTTGATAATTTGATAAAATGTAAGTATAAGTTCAGTTAATAATGAGATACGACTTTCGAGCAGAGGTCACGTAAATAAATATTCAAAGATGCCTACCGGATCAACTTGTATGATAAAAAACTGTAGGAAAAGTAAAAAAGACGATCCTTAATTATCATTATTCCAGTTACCGAAGAGAAAGGATGTGTAAGTGTTGACGCATTTTAAAAAAATTACATATTTATTTGGTTCATAGGTATAACTAATATACTCTGTACTTTCAGCGCTGAAAAGTGAATACAATTTGCAGGTCGTAGGAACGTAGACCTGAGTAAAAATTATGTGATATGTAGTGATCATTTCTTGAGTGAGCAGTACAATTGTATCCAGCCTCGAAAATTGTTGTTATCAGGAAGCGAAATATGTCGTAATATTCTAGTGGAAAAAGAAAAACACCTGACAGGAGAACACCAAATTTTCATATACTTCAAACAAGGAGAAGCAATAGATCCTGAAAAAGGTTTATTGTTTGCTACTGAGGAGCTTTTCAAGTACATTCAAAAGCTGGAAGTAATTCATAATGAATATTTCCCGGAGCTCCTATGTAGTAAAAATAATATTATATAAGAATTAGTGGAGATTGTCAAGAAGCACGAAATAGGATTCACACTGTGTTCCTCTGAATCCTCAGATAATTTTTTACAGTTATTTATGACGATCAGGTGCCATTAGGGGGTTCGCTTCATCAATGACGAAAAGAAGAAGAGGGTAACTACGGAAAATCAAAAATTTAAAAACATTTGTCATAAATAAACAACCCTGATGCTATTTGTAATCCACTGATAATTAATTATTTATGAGTTATTACTATGTAATAGTAATTTTCACTATTTTCATCTAATGATTATGTAAATATGGAATTTGTTAGGAAATTCTTTTAATTGTATTTCATAAAATTATTATATCTAGTATTGATCGCTGATAAATGTTATGTATCTATCCACTGTTATTCATTCCAATTGATTCAAAACAATGTTTTGTAGAAAAATAACATACTCGTCACAAAATATGCCATTATATATTTACGTTTTGTTATTTTTTCAAGCTCCAAAATTATTTATTCATGTTCTATTTTCTTATGGATCATCCATTAAAATTTAATGAATCAAAAGCGTGTTTCATTCATATTTATTCTATCAGTACAGTCCATTTCTTCAAAAGTTGTGCCGAGAGAAAACATCCTGAGCCTTAATCAAAAGAAATGCTTTTTTTTGAGTTCAGGATGTTTTTTCTGGGCACTAAAAAAAATCTTATTTCATTTCGTATAAAATAGGAATACCATTTGAATTTCGCGCCTTTTCTAACCATAGAGTGAACATATGTCTACTCTATGGTTCTAATTACAGGTTTCCAGCGCCCCCTGATGCCTCAGAACCCGAAACACTACCAAAATCGTGGTCGTTTTTAGCACTAGAATTAGTTCCTCGTTTCCACTCTTGGTATCTTTATACTATGATACTGGTGTGTGCAGTTGTCATATTTTGAATGGAAATGTCATTATGAATTTTGCGACAAGAGGACTATTTTTTCCCAAATGTCTGTAATTTCTGAATATCGAGCTGAAAATGATCGCCATCGGTTGGATTTGACTCGTGATGAAGAAACTGTGGTCCAATTTGAAAATGTTTGGCTGAATATTCTCTATCTTCCGAAAGAGAATTTGCTGAACTGTAAGTTCACTCAACTTCCATTTAAGATATATGTTTATTGATTCTTTCACACTCATTGTGCTGGCTGATTTTGAATCGCACTCTTTTTAAGTCTGAGAAAAGACTTTAGAACAAGCGCGTAAAAGCTCCTGATCTCACGTCAGTGCTTTCCACATTTTTTCAGTAATGTATTCTCGCTTATAAAATAATTGGTCCTCTATTATTAATTCACCTTTATGCATTGATTAGGAACAGCCATTCAGATTCAGATCGACGAATAAGATTAACTAGTACCAGAATGTAAATTGAATGCATGCGTTTCACAAACCAAATAAAATGGCTTTAAAGTTTTTCCCAGTCTCGAAATCATAATTTTAGATATGTCGATGAAGCTAAAGAGTTCTCATTTCAATCAAACAACATTACATAAAATAGTTCCCACTAAAGTGCTTAGTGCTTAGTGCTCGAAATATTCAATTACTTTTGCAAAAGTGCTCGGTAATCCGGAGCCTTCTGTCGAAAGCGGTGCTTAGAACTAGAGACTCGAAGCCTTTTTTTTCGAGTGCTTAGGGCTTAGTGCTCGAAGCACTTTTTTTCGGTGCTTAGCACAGCTCTGCTACATTCTATTATACCTACATGCAAAGGATCTGAGAATTACTTAAATACCTAATTATATTTACATTCTCCGTTCAACGACTAAATTCGGGTCATTTCCTGAATTCATTATAAAAACATTATGATTCAGTACTAAAACCAAAGCATTTAGGGGGACAAGTCGCTGGTCAATCAGAAACCCCATCGTATATTGTCGCCTCCTTCTTTATACAGTGTCAACAATAGTATCTAGAGCCACGCCCATCTATCGTTTAACTACTAAATTCTGATCATTCCCAGAGATTACTACAAAAACATGACCCAGTACTAAAACAAGGCCATTTTCAAGAAAATGTACAAGCTAATCAGGAACCCGATCGTCTTTTCGCTTCCCCCTTTTTTTTACAGTGCCCACAATTAGATCTTAAGCCCCACGCATTTGTCGTTCAACTACTAAATTCTGGTCATTTTCTGAGATAATTTTAAAAACATGATGATTCAGTACTAAAACAAGGACATTTAGCAAGACAAGTCGCTGGCCAATCAGAAACCTCCTCGTGTATTGTCGCCTCCTTCGTTATACAGTGCCGACAATAGGATCTAAAGCCCCGATTATTACGTTCACCTAATAGGAAGTCCAACTTCCTCTTCACGGAATTAAGCGTCCATATAAGTCGAGAATTTCAAATTAGGGAAAAATTCTGGGAAAATTGTGCTAGTAAAGGAATATTCTGGTGATTCTTTATCTAGATCTTTGACAGGAATGAAATTAAACATAAAAAATAGCAAAGTTGTTGAGAAAATAACAGACTTGAAAAAAACAATTTATTATACATTAATAGAGTTCGGACTTATTTGGCAAGTGCTTTAATTATCTACTTGGTACATATTGTTGATTTGATTCAATATTCAATTTTGTTGATTTGATATTCATTATACGACTGAATGAGATTTTTCGTGTACAGGGTGGATTAAATTTAAGAATTAATTATTATAATGATTTACCGACTTTGTAATCTTTGAATTTATCTAAAAATCAGGTGATTTCTTGGTTGCTGAGTACATTTAAGGAACTTTTTACTAGACTACTATCAGATCGAAAACAGCTGAATAACAGATGAAAAATTTAGATATTGCAATTGCAATTTCATAGGTTGTAAGGTAGTAACCAATAAATAAACTGCAAGAATCAATCACATAACATCAATAAATAAAATCTCTGATTCCCTCAATATTTTATATTTACAACTATTATGTACAAAAATATTCACAATAAAATACAAAAATTTTCAGATTTTCAATCTAAGCAAAATTGATGAAAATATAACCTCGTCGACAATGAAATCAAGTTCATTCTACGAACGTATCTTGAACATGGTTTCTTCAAGTTGGCCTTTCGGAATTAAACTCATGATAGTCAATACAGTCTCATTGTCCGCTACTTCTCCACTAATTTCTTCACTAAAAAAACGTATATAGGAAATACACCGATATTCTTTTTCATAAAGTTTTAAACTTTCTTCGAATTTCTTTACAATGTCATTTCCATATATCGGATAGTTGATGGGATCAAATTTCCTTATAGCATAAAACACCTCATCGCATTGACAATGATCAACTAGATTTCTTTGGTCCATGAAATATAATTTCAAAAGAGATAATCCATTTCTTACGTTTATATTATTCAAATTAAGAAAATCAGTTTCGATCCTACACGAGAGTTGATAATTCAGTAATTCTTCGTTACGATCTATTCCATTCTGAATTTCCGTACATATTTTCGAAATTCCAGCACTTTCTTCGGCCACTAAGATTTTGACGAGTTCAATGGCATTTCTTTTCTTTCTTCTGAACATGATGTCGAAAAAGGTTTCGTATTCATTGTTTCGAACGGAAGTATCAACTCCTTGTTTTATCAGATACATAATCATGTTTACCGTAGCTGAAGTATTCTGAGCACATACATGTAGCTCATTATTTCCATCTGAATCTATTACATTAAGTGCTGCACCATTTTTGATGATCTGTTCTAAAAAATGCATTCCGCTACTTTTGGTAAATGATCCTAAAAACATTTTGAGTGGAGAACGATTTCCGTGTATTGTGGCATTAATGTCGCATCCAGCTATTATCAAAAGCTCAAAAAGCTTCTGAAATCTTCGAGATACTCTGTTTAAGAATATAAAGTGGAATGCATTGTATCCACTATTGTTGAAGGCCATTAAGTCTGCCCCATTTTGGTGAAGTAGTTGTATCTCATCAAAATTTAATTGACAACACGCTAGTAACATAGCAGTGTTTCCCCTATTGTCTCTCAGTTCAAGATTGGCACCTTTTGCAATAAGCAATTTCACCAGGTCGATTTTCTTTTTTATAACAGCCGTCATTAGGGGTGTGTAGCCCTGATCGTCGAGCATATCCACTTCTTGTACATGTCGCATAAGACATTTTGCGATAGCTAAACCTTTTTTGTTTTGTGAAAGCAAATGTAAAACTGTTTCACCTTTTCTTGTTTTTTTTCGCAAGTCAGGTTTTCTGATTAGGACGTATTTTAAGACTTCCGGGATTTCCCAAAGTGAAGCAAAATGAAGCGGTGTCAATTTGTCTTCGGTATGGACATAACAGTCTATGTCCTTCACATGATCCAGAAATTTGATAATTAATTTAGCATCTGCAAAAAAAAAAAATACAGTGAAATAGATAAATACAATTTGAGATTATAGTAATGTAGTTTTTATTAGCTACCACTAATCTCATTCAACTAAGCATACACAACTTTTCAGTAGATTAATTTGAAGAAGGCCCCTATTTAATAATAATTGGTAATGTTTGTTCTAGAATGCCTTTACATTGGAAGTGAAACAATAATTCTTATAATAATTTCAATTATTTTCCTTCAAATTGTCATAGTAAAAAAATTTGAAGTGATATAGCTATTAATTACAATAAATAGAGTGAAACTCAGACGATAGGGTTAATAGATTATTGAAATAGAAAAAAAAACACTTTAATTTTAACGAATATTTACTCAAAATAATAGACTTACCTTTACGAAATCGTAGTATAAATAGCACAGTGGCCCCTTTCATTTTTGCACAGGTAAATAAAGGATCTGCTCCATATTCTAATAGTAATGCTATTATATGTCGATCGCGTTCACTGAATCTATGTTTTAAAACCAATTCAGCTAACGCTGAGTATCCTCTGGAATTTTGAGCATCTATTTCGAACTTATATTTTGCACTTGCTTTCACCAAAAATTTTTGAACATACTGCACACTCCAAGTATTGACTATATTATCAATCACAAAATCACTCATAACCATATTGAGTGAGAATAACGAAATTATAATAATACTGAAAAACTAATCAGCAGTCTTATAAATTAACTCCTTGAACGTTCAAAGACAAATGCTGTCTATCTGCAGATTTACCTCTAGTGACTGATTTTCAGTTATTATTCCCTTCATAATCATAGAAACCTAGGTATTCTTCTTCTTAGATGTAATTGAACTGATTCATTCAGCTATCTGTGTTTACCTAATTACTATTATATACAAGTTCTATGATCTAGGTTAGGTAATTGAGTACCTAACTACCTGGCATGTTTTTTAAGTAAGTAGCGTTTTGCGATTCCTCCGTCGTAGCATTACGGTCGTCGTACCGCGCATGCGCACTGGTTAGCTACATCTCTTGGCTACGCACTGACGCCATTACAGTCTGATTCTTTATTGTATACGTTGTTTACTGAGTGTTTGAGATGCCTCCGACAATTGTGAGTCCCGCTGATTGTGAAGTACGGTCTGTTATACGATTCCTTAGTGCTAAAGTCGTAAAACCGATCGTTATTCATCGTAAGATCTGTGAAGTTTACGGACAAAACATTATGAGTGATGGAATGGTAAGGAAATGGGTGAGACCATTTGAACTCTAAGCACTTTAGTGCTTCCGAGTACTGTGCTCGCGAGCACTTTTCAAAGGCTAGTGCTTAGTGCTTGTTTTTCGGTGCTTAGCACAGCTCTGTAGAGAGTATTCAACTGTTACTCACTATCCACAAAAAAGCCATTGAAATATAGTATCATATTCCGATTGATCCCTTCAGTCTAGACAGTCAGCCATTTCAACACCGCCAATCCGATTCTTTCCGATGGACGCACAGTGTTGGCATTTAATCGGGGATTCGATAATCAAACTGAGCGATAAATATGGAAATTCATGTTGGAACGAGATGGAAAAGATTTGATTTTAGCGCTTCACTCACCTCGCCAGCTTCGGCCCTCATGCAGTCCCACAGCGGCTCGATCCATTCGCCGCACAATATCCGGAAAATCATCATGAACGAATGAAAAAAGTCCGTAAAGTTCCACCTGAAACAAAAAGGGGGAACGACAGATTAAGCAGGTTTTTCATATTTGGCGGGTAATATAAGGCTATAAACGATTGTTGGCAGGTGGTGAAGATTTAATTTGACCCGGAGTTTATGATGTTAACTGATTCATTGCGTAGTTAATGCGTTCGCGAGTTTGTGGTACCCTTTGTAGTTATTTTAAGATTGGAAAAGAGCCATACAACTATATGAATTTGAAACTACCAGAAAAAATAAACGTTCTAAAAAATAATTGAATATCGTATATTCTAGAGAAGTTTTTGGAGTTCTGGAGTACCACAAAAGGTGAGAGGAGTGAATTAATGGAAAAACACGTATTTTAGTTCCAAACACTTCCGATCTTCCAAAAATGAAGTGGCAAAAATGAAATTTAAGGCTGTATCTTCAGAATTTTATCGAAAAACCATCATTCCAGTGGTGTGAGCTAGTCGTTATTGACGCATGGTAATCTCAGAGAATCAAGACCTTCAGTGCAACTTTGGACCGATTTCGAGGTGACCGCCATTCATCAGTACGGTGTGGCACTGAAATCTTGAAGGAGCCCACCAATCTTAATAAAGAATGATACGAAACTTCCAGAGAAACCCAGAAGAAGCGCCATCTATATCTCCAAGGTTGAACCGGCCCCACTTTCTCTGTAGATTCATTCGACAAACAGGATTCCCAATTTAAACTACTCTCAGTGGTCATTGAATGCGTAAGCACATCTTTCTTCCATCAAAAACCGACCTGTCTGAGTGTTTTCCACAAATTCGATTCGTTGTTAAGTTATTGAATGAGGCGCCAGAGTATTGAAAACGAGCTAAAAATATCTACGTCAGTGTCATCTTGCGATATTTCGTTAGAGAATACCGGAACCTTTTGGCTTCCGATTAGAATCCATTCAAAAAATTTATAACTCGTCATCAATCACCCCTACAGCCCTGTAATGACCCTAATAAGCTATTGGAGTCAAATCCCGTAACATGATAAATAGGATTATGACAAAATCTGGGATCGGAGCTCTTTACAAATTGAACTTTTCCTCTCTGAATCGGTGCTTTGGGAAAGTCTACGAGCGTGAAAACATTCATGGTTGACTAGCTACAGCTTGCTCGCCATTGCTGTGCATTCACGACGATTTATCGAAATAGAAACCTGAGGACATTTACAGGCAATTTGTCCTAGTAGGCAGTTGAAAAGAAACGGTTTTCACTTCATGTTTTACTATCGGAATTCGCGAGTTTAGAACACGTTGAAATGAGGCGATATAGCAGATATGATGTACACAGTAGTCCAAATTGAACCGTCTTGTTGAATGTATACGTCTCCAATTTGTTGTAATGACAATTAATTTCTTATTGGTTCATCAAATTCCCAAAATATTTCCAAATATGGCACTGCTCTAAGAATACCCTCATAGATATAGGGACTGATAAATGTTCCTTCAAAAATACCCAATCCGTGTCGGCCTTGATTTTGTATCTCCACTATAAGATGTGGATTTTCCAAAGTCTTCATCAGTCTATATGAAATTCTGACAAAGTTTGGGTTTTCCCAGCTACCATTGGCAAATTTGGAGACGGAAATGTAGGTCATTTAGTACTGATTGTGGTATTTTCTTATTTAATACGATTTGAAACTATCTTCTTTAGAATTTGCATTGCTGTAATTTATTTGTATTCCTCCACCAAACCGTTATTACTTATAGCTCTCTTTTCCTGGATTCACAAACTGTTTTCTTGGTTTTGAAAAAAAACCGTAATTAACTAGGTTTTACTGCAATCTAGTGATCATATCCGGAAACGGTTGTCTTCTTTCAGAAGTCAAAGTAGAGATTGCTGCCAACCTGAACATCTTCATGTGATTCCCAATAACATTTAGCATAACATATTTTTTGCAATTTCCAAACATTTTTACTTTTACAGTACATGTTCAAGAAGTTTATGGTTACTCAGATATTACGAAACAGCTCATCTAGATTCTACAAGAAGCGTAGATAAAAAGTCTATCGATATTGTCGAATATGAATATGTGTTTTCAGGTATAAAGTGTAAATTCTTTCAATTCTCACCTAGGTACAGGGTCTGGAAGAAATTTTTCTACTAAATAATCCTTCGAAAATAGCTGCATTCCAATAACAGCGAAAATGTAAATGATGATCAGCAGTACCAACGTTAGATTTCCTAGAGCACCAATGGTACTGATGATTATACTGAGAAGAACCTTCATGGTGATCCATGACTGAGCAAGTTTCAGCACCCTTAACTGAAAGTGAAAGCAATGCATTAATATTGAGGTATTAAGAATTCAACGGGATCTATTTCAGTATTACAATACGCATTATAATTTGATAGGGTCAGTCACCTTCCATCAATTTTTCATGAACAACATGATGTACTGAAGAATGTAATAATTGATTTACTATGAATTAGGCTCGCAAAACACGAAATTGATTCACTTATACTTCAGTTATTTACGCTGCAAACGACGCTCATGCTTAAGTCTGTATTGGTGAACGTCAAATTCCTCAAGGATCTCTTACTCATCAAAATCTATATCCATTTATGATAGAAATTCGTATTAAATACAGTACTTATAACTCAAGAACGGCTTACAAAAGGAGGCTGCAACCAGAAATACATACAAATGGCTACCGGAGAAACAACAAAGTCAGTTGATACACAGTTCTTCGTACAGATACAGTTGTACTAGGTACCGACACGCTCTGGTAAGAATTCTTGGCAAAATTTCTTTGAACTTCATTTGCCCTCTAGGTAGATTAGAAAGTCAATGCTCCCACAGTCTTAAAATTCTATTTTCTGGTATATTTAAGCCATTAGAAAAAATTTCAACGAACCAACACTCACTTTGAATTTAATTCGCATATTCTTCACATTTTCATCAGATGGAAGAGAACACAGCCTATATAAATTGTTGTGAAAAACGATTTATATCCTGAAGCGAATACAAATTACTGCGGTAGTAGAGAAATTGACAAAATGATTCTCGTTAACATACAGGGATGGCGATAACTCATGGACAAATTATAACGATGATGGATTCGCAGAGGTGACTGATATGATGGGTCCCTATAGGTTGTGTTAGATATTCAGGTGATTAATCTATTGTCACATTGATTGGAAACTTTATATACTACCAAACGGTAGACGAACTAGCGGTATAATTGATTGAATACTGGACGCAGACACTGAATGATGTATGAGCCTGTCTTACATCTTTTAGTTTGCGTAGAAGCGGTTTTCCATGTAAAAGAAATTTCCAGCAATTACTTGCCGAATGGAAAAAAAAACTTGTTCGTAGAGAATGTAGAAAATTTTTGAATTCAGTGGAAAAATGTTACCATTACGAGGCTTTCACAGGCTGAATAATATTTTCCAATATGTCAACGGAAATCTATGAAATTAATAATTTATAAGATTATTCGAAAAGTAATTTTGTTTTTCCTAACAGAGAATTTAATTGTTTTGTTTCGTACCCAATATCACGCTTGAGCCATAAAGTGTTTTTGAATATGGGATGTAATAAGCAGCATTTTCCACATATCCTAACTGATTCACAACAGAAACAGTAAAAATGCACGTCAAGCCTGCATTTACCGACGTATATGGAGTAAACAAACATAGCAAAAGGCGTTGTACCAGAACTAATATTTAATTGAATAAAGTGTTCAAACTCATTTTCATTTCAAGAAAATTGAATAACCTATCGACTTATACTCTATAGTCGATTATCAACAAATTGGCGGAGGGGTTGGTTAGATACTATTAATAAAAATCACAGTCATGATGATGATTAGAAAGAAAATTTAGGAAATCACTGACTCAAGCCAGTTGTACGTGTTCATCATAGTAGGGGTAATAATGAATGGAAATTTTAAATCAGATACACAAGGCTTCATTGCCCTAGTTAAACCGAGAAATAGACCAATTGAATAAAATACAAAATAAGTTCAAGTTGAAAAGTGAAACAACCTATATATTATCGTGATTAAACAATTTTAAATCAGCCCTGAGAGAGCGACAGAGAAAATAAATCCCCATATTCAATGAATATCCTTAATTCTTTTAGTTGTTTCATTTCTCAGAAACCAGATGGATAATTTTTTCAGTCCTTCGAACAGTATTCGTATTACATGCATCACTTACCAACCGAAGACCCCTGAGTACCGACAGACCGTCTACCAGCTCGAAGATTAGATCCAGAAGGCTGGCAGAAACGATGATGAGGTCGAAAATATTCCAACCGCAATGAAAAAACTCCTTACTCAGTGCCATGAGCTTCAAGGTGCATTCGAACGTAAAAATCGAAGTGAAAACCTGAAATAGCATAGATTTTCTCATTACTGTCTCCACTCTGACAGACAAAAGTGGAAATGGAATGTAATTCGCAAAATTGTATTACTGCACTTGGTTTGAGGCACTCGCTTTTGGAGGGATGAAATTTAGTTTAAATAATTTGGACCTTCGAACCGTAAGTAATATCGAAGGAGACTACTCGCTTATATCAAATATTGAGTGAGTTCGATGAAAAGTGATTTGGAGTTTCGGGAGAAATTGGATTCACAGAAGTATTAGAAGTTTTTCTGCTAGAGACTGTCATTTTGAGGGGAGATGAGTTGACAAAAATTTGTTTTCTTCTTTCGAATTAATGAAATGATACTATATTTTAAGGAGAATTTTTTTCCTCTACAAACGCTATTTATTTACATATAAGAATTGGATTCTGCAGTCTCACTCAGACTTGTGTATATCCAGGAAAGATATAAGTGGGGATGAAATATAGAAAAATGTTAGACATTCACAAATATATCAAAATATGACTGTTACGTTGCAAAATGGCGGACACGCCAGTTTGCTTACCAAAATTATTTTTGAAACGTGTTTTATATATAGAATCGTCGAAAGATAACGAACTTAAAAGGGACCCTGTTTATAAACTGTACATTTTTACAATATAGTGAGTGGTAATAATATCTTACCTTATTTCCTACGTCTAAGGCTCTGTATACCGACTCACTCATCCCGTGATGTTCTAAGGCCAAAAACATGGTATTTAAAATAATGCACACTGTAATCACTAATTCGAATATTGGATCTTTAACGATACGATATAAAACTTGTTGAAACTGCAGCCAACCCCCGTAGTCCATGCAGCATCGTTCACAGCTCGAACAGTTACGGTCCGGAAGATCATCTGAAGGATAAAATTGCAATAACACACAAAAAAATTTACCTCTATAGTCAATCTCACCTATCACAACAATATGCGAGAGATAGTCGGGAGGAAGAGTATACATGTTCTGTTTTTTCTTCTTACAGCTCCCCACTCCATTACATTTGATAACTTTTATTTCCTTAGGGCTAAGTGTTACGGCTACAGGGGTGGCTTGAATTTTCTGCAAGGAAAAAATAGGCATATCAATATGTTAAGAATAGAAGAATATGACATAGATAGAAATCTTTGAATGTCATGGAAAATGAAAAACATGGCAATAATGTTGACTGGATGATATAAAGAATTGGAAAAACTTATAGAATAGTTCTTTCCAACTATGTTAATTTCAACATAGATTCTTGACGTCAAAGGAGATATTTCCTTCCTATAACATTTTTCCAAATTTGGCCCCGTTCAAAAGATGATGGGTGATGGAATTTCATAAAAAACTTGCATTTTCAAGGGTAATAAATACCACTAAAGGTGAGAATTTTTTGAGAACACTCTTGTTTTTTGGAAATTATGCGTTTAAATTTCACGAAACAAAGTTATCCTTAAAATACCACGAGCCGAAGCAAGTGGTATTTCGGGATCACTTTGTTGAGTGAAATTTGTATAATTTTCGAAAAACGACAGAGTGTTTATTCTCAAAATAATACGTTTTTGAACCATGAACCATATTTCCAATTCTTATGTGGAGTAAGGAATTATCTTTCAGTGGTTATGTTTGCAGTTCTTTTGGATACAAGTAGCTTATATAACCTCACTGGGTAAATATCTTCTTCAATATTGGGAGTCAGCCATTTCGTTTCCGCACATTTTTGGGCACCACCTTGTCTTGTTTTAGAAAATATCGGATTGTAGGCAATTCGGCCCGTGTGATTACCATCGTTTTCAATTTCGAATTAGAAATGCGAAATTAGGCATGATAAACCCTCTCCTCCGCGCCAAGCAAGCTCCTATGCAGCAATAAAATAAAATTTTGCGTTCAAACCGTCTGCTTTATCTTCTTTACATAAGTTGACCATCTTTTTGTGTTGCTCCAAAGACAGCGCCTTGACACTAACTTTTCTTTTCTCAGGGTTCACTTGCAAAATACGCCTCTTGGCATTTCTTGCATTCCGCGCCGTTTTAAAAGCCACGTCTCGAATCGAACCTAACGCCCCATTCAGAATAGAATTTTTCCTGCAGCTGTTTGGCAGTATTATTCCACGAGGTTTTTACTACACTTTCCTTGTAGTCTGATCCATCTCTCTTCTTCATATTGAAAGCCCAGTCTAGCATAATATTATTGACAAACTTGTTTTTTCATTTACAAGGTATTCCCGTGCAGCACAGAATTCTTCAAATCGTTTCCAAATGTAGGATCTTGACTTCACTGTATTAAGCGGCACACTTTTCTTCACACTTTCTTCAATTAAAGTAATATTACAATTCCCAAAACGTTTCATTTTTATCTACTTTATGGTAAAATACGAAAATAAACTGACAGAACTGCCAAATGTGCTGTTGAAGTTATCGCTAACAACTCCTTGTTTATCGTAACCATAACGACCGCTACTTCCACCAACGGCCAAAGCTATCCGGACCTATTAATATTCCTATGCAAATTAGGCATTTGAAAAAAACAAATTTCTAAAAGTGAAAACACTGTGAGGTTGAGTGTTTTCAGATACAGTTTGTTTCTATTGATCCGTTTTCAAAAATTGAGCGATTTCATTGGACGATGTAGTACAGTGTTGAATGATCACCTAAATATTCAAACGACAATATCAGTTGAAATGATCTCTTGTAGGGGGTTTTTCACTTCAAACCTCAAATCGCTTATAACCTTGCAAGAGGGAAGAATAGGAAAAATAATATAGGAATAATATGTTTTTAGAATCAGTTGTTGAAATTAATGCAAATTTCTGAATACCATGTTGGCCTTACGCCATCAATGATTTCAATGCAATCACTTCATGTTCAAAGCTACGTGTAGAGAAAACTGAGGCTTCAGGCCTTAACTGATGAGAAAATAACATAGCCAAGCACCCTATACCGCAGAACGAATGGTCCAATAACATCTAGATCGGACGTCGCATGGAAAATAGATGGAACACGATTTCCGTTTATGTCGCAACGAACTCGCATAAAAAACTTCCAAGATGAAGGTATATATACACCCTTATCAAACGCCATTTTCATAATGGTCTCCAGTTCACTCACCCTATTCTGAGCTGGGGTGTGCGAGGCGGCGTCTTCTGATGTGGCATAACCTTCCGTCTCGTGGTCGTCTACGACACCAGAATCGTCTAGCGACGATTCTCTATTATTGCTGCTACTGCTCGTTTGCCTGCTGCTTGGACCCAGCTTGTTAGGGGCTGAAAGGAAAACAGAATTGGAGTGGAAAAGTCAACGGCATGCGGCCTCGTAAATTCAGGTCGTCTGCTGTTTCGAAGGGTGGAACGGGGCAATTTACATGGGGCGACGAAGTCGAGAGGTTTTTCGAAGATAATGAAATTAGTCGTATAAATTCCTCGAAGATATACCGTAGTTACGACCTTTTACAGATTTGTCGTTTTAATGAGTTTATTAAAGACCTATCATAAGACTATCCCTAAACACTTTTTATCCACGAACCAGCTGTTCGAGATCGTATTTATGTCTACAGGATGGTTCAGACGTCAATAATTTTTCTTCAGATTCCTCGCACCTGGGGGTATCCGATACCCAATGTATGTTGTGTGATTTTTTTTAATTATCGAGTTATCCGAGGTCTGTAAATTAAGTAATGAAACTGGCAACGTTGCGTTCGGTCTGGCAATACTCGAAGCGCGAGGCTTAGTGGGGTGGTAGAGGAACATGTGATCCACCTTCAGTACGAGTTTGACCTCGCTCGAGTCATCTATTGTATTCTAAAAATGAATGATATCAATTTCGAGTGTGCTACCAGGTTTTGCTTCAGATTTGGGCACAGTGCAACGGAAACTCTTCTCAAACTTCAACAGGCCTACGGAGATAGGTTTTTCGGTGGTTTAAGGCATTTTCAGAAGGAAGAGAGTCGATTGAAGATGAACCACGGAACGGAAGGCCTTCATCTTCAAGAAACTATGAAAATGTCGACAGAATCCGGGATCTTGTGCATTCAGATCGTCGGTAGACAGTCAGAATAATAGAGGAAGAGATAAATTTGACTCACACCATCTGGGGTTGGGAAAAATCTGAGCAAAAATGGCAATTTCAATAAACGAGTTATGGGCCATGTGAAACATTCCTGGGGCTCCCCAGCCTCCCAGCTATAAGGAGTGGAAGAAACGTCTCCAGCCCCATATATTATATTCCAAACTATCGATTAGGTTTAGAAGATAATTAAAAACTAAAGACAGATTAATACCTACATATAGGAAAAAATTCAATAATAATGCTCAACTTTTTAACCGAGATTATTATTTGCCACCTGCTCCAAGAGATTTTTCAACCTTTAGGAAATGAACAATCCCCTATTCTGGCCTTGTTTATCATGTTTTCGAACCAGAAAGCTCCGGTAATGTGAAATGCGATATCCGTAGGAGAGAAGTGGATGAAAAAGTGGGAGCAATTTATCCACATGAATCACTATTTGGCAATTGAGCAGAAATAATCTGGCACACAACTCACGTTTAGAGGTAAGAAAGTCTCGGTTTCGCGAGAACATAGAATGTATACAATCGAATTTAGGGAGATCGAGTTTCCGGATTCTATGCATGTTTCAGGCATAGAACCAGCTTGCAGCTTTTTTTAGTAACGGAGGGTTCAAGCAGGATGTGATTCACCGAGAGAAGAATTTGCGTTGGCCAATTTCTTAATATTGTCTACTAATTTCTTTTTGCATCTCAGGGCTGAATACTGTATTACGGGTTGAGTCGAGGTGCTTTCATTATATTTTTTATTGTATCTCTTGTGAAGACTGGCAAATGGAATTTTCATCATCTTGGCAGCTTTCCTTAGTGGAAAATATGTTCTTTAATCAGCGTCAGACTATTTTTCAGGGGGTCTAAATTCCACTTAGGTTTATTTGTTTTCCTAAGGCGAATTTTCCGCATTTACGAAAAATTAGTAACACTATTTTACCAAATAAAGTTTAATAATAATGTGGGCATGTGACTATTGCATATACTAGTGTTGCAATCTGCCAACTGACAGCTCTATCGTAAAGCTTGACATTTTTGATTTCGAGATACCTCTGTCAGACCAAAGTGCTTCGGCAATTGGTTCAAAAGCATGCAAAAGTGTATAGATCTTTCATAAATAAATTCTTCTGATTTAGTGACTTGACTTCGTATGTAAATGGCTCATAAACTTTACACGCCTGCCAACCGGCAATGCGTCATGCGAATTAAGTCAGTCGACGTTGGCGAACGAAAAAGGCGCAATACTAGCGTCTGAGTACGTTCGTATCGTTCGGTCGCGTTCGGTTTTTTTTATTTTAAGTTGATCACCATTGCCAACAGTCTCCCACTGCCTACATATATTTTTTATTGGTGACTTCCACGCTCCTAATTTTTCTGATTGTGTAATATTATTATCATTTATGAGTAGCTGTGATTTTGTTCAATATAATGAAGTTAAAAATGGTGACATAAAGCTCTGGATATTGTATATGTTCATACATATTGTTTTCATAATAATTTACCTCTAGTTATGCGCATCATCTAGCTCAGCATGTTATCATATCAAACATTTTTAGTAGAGTCAAAAAGCTTTTTCCTAATAACTTCAAGAAGGCAAAATTTGAGATGTTTTCTTCTGATTTATAATCGGTTGATTGGACATGTTGAGATGGTTATCCAGAACTGTTGAAAAATTCTATACGATAGTTCATGCATTAACGGATAGACAGATTCTGACCCTGAATTTCTGTAGTAAACTAATAATAAATTGGAGACATTATTCGTTCGAGTAGTTTGCCATCATGAAAATGTTAAGTTGGTAGCGACAGTTCTATGATTAGTGAAAGGGTGTGTTAGTAAATTGAATTCAAAATTGTCAATTCCCTATAGGAAAACCCCTATATTGTTTTTCATTCATTATCTAGATGGCAGAGTTCAAATTTCCCAATAAATTCATCGCATCTCCTTTCATTAAAATATCCAATTCATGGCTCCCTTGTTGTCTTCCGAGTTCAATCACCTGCCTCCCGAAATTTCCAACTTCTTATCGATCCAACCCCAACACGAGAACACCTACCCCATCAATCTGCCAGAAAATTGGAAGTTGTTTCGGAACGAAGCTCCACAACATTTAACTCTTCCCGAAAACGCTAATGTCAAGTGGTTCCCGAGCCGCGCATTGCTTCCACTTACCCAAAGTGTTTCCTGGATGCAAAGTCTCGGGACCGCATCTGGGATCCGCCAGTTGTACATGTTTTGGGGGCGGTAAGGGGAGCGGCAGAACTTGAGGCCTAGGCGTTCGACTGTGACGTGGGCTAGGACTCGGGCTTGGTGTTACAGACCTGCAAGAACATGTGGGTTAGTTCCTTATTTTATAATAGTAATAATAATAATATACTCTATTTCAGGTAAAGTGTACACATGTAATACAGTGAACACTCGAGATGAAACAGGTTCCTGAACAATTTTACTCTGATTATATCATGTAGGCTAGTCTTCTACACTATATGGTTCAATGTTAAGTATTTTTTGTATTGTTGTAGGGTACATTATCTTCCCAATTTTTGTTCTATCTTGTTATAATATCGAATACACCTATATACAGGTCCTTTTTCGGTGAGGCTAAGTCTGTACTGCGGAAATTTTATTGCTGTTTTTCTTGTATTATAATGACTTGGTATTTTCTCTTCAAAGAAATGCATATTTTTAATAAGGAAAATCAAGCATTCCTGAATATGAATAGCTGGTGCGGCTCATAAATCATTTTTTCTAAATATTCCCCTACACGACGCCATTCTCTTCATCTTCCAGATTGCTCTCTTTTGAATTTTCAGCACTCTGTCCAAGTTATGTGAGCTACCATGCTATACCTTCGATTCCAATACTGCTTGGTAAATGGTTTTCATTGATATTGAGTCCAGGAGTTTACTGAGTACCCCAAGTGAGTAGCAAATAGAACTCAATTGAGCACAAAAGTTGGTGATGTGTTCACTCTAATCAAGAGTTTCTTCCAGTTTGAGGCCCAGGAAATTTCAACACCTAATCAGACTCAGAGAGGAGTTGCAAAGTTGAATATTTGCTGGTGTTTTAAAACCTGAATGAGCTGTTCATCATTCAGCATTCATGCAGAAACCATATGCTTCAAACCATTCGCCTGCTTGCAGTAGGGTTGATTTGACCAGTTTACACGTTTCTAGGAATGTCTTGGCCATGACTGTGACATCTGCATGATTCAACATTTTGACATTTGTTTTATCAAAGATGGTATATAGATCATTTAAATACGAGGGCCGTTCAGAAACTAACCTCCGGTTAATTGAAAAAAATACACCAAGTTAAGTAAAAATATTTTAATATATACATCTTACAACTACATCTTTGCACTATTTTTCGACATAGTCTCCATAACGATTGAGGCACTTATCGTATCTCTTCACAAGCTTTGAAATTCCTTCTGCATAAAAATCACCCGCTTGTGCCTTGAGCCAGCCTGTGACCGCATCTTTGAGCTCTTCGTCGCCATCAAACCGCTGGGACCCGAGCCATTTCTTCATATGCATAAAGAGGTGATAATCGCTTGGCGCCAGATCTGGACTGTAAGGTTGATGGTTGAAAACGTCCCACTTGAAGGACTCACTCCTCTCTTCATCATGAACGTTTTCTCGTCCACTTTTAAATAAACGTACCTATTCACGGACAACTCCTTCACTCATAAATTTTGGTCCGTACACGGCACAAAGCTCACGATGAATAGCTGCTGCAGAGTATCCTTTGACTGTAAAAAACCTTATAACAGCACGCACCTCACATTTGCGGGATTTTCTATTGCAACACACATTTCAAACTGCCACAAAAACTAAACTAGCGCAGGTACGATGTTCACTCGACTACGGCTTGATGCCGACTGACCTGCTGAGCGCGTGAATGCACAGATGGCGCGCTACTCCCCCCCACTACCCGCACTGTGGCCAATCGGAGGTTAGTTTCTGAATGGCTCGTATATGATGGAACCTAAAATGCTTCCTTGTGGTACTCCTAGTTTGTCTACGGTTGGTTGGGTACGATTTAAACCACTTCAGTTCTTTGTCCTTTATTCCATAGGCTTGTAATTTTTGTACGATGAGATCATGGGACAGGGTATCGAATGCCTTCGATAGGTCTAAAATCAACCCAACCGTCACATTTGAATCTTCTAGAGCTTCTAAGATTCCTGAGATAAACTCAAAGATTGCTGTCTGTGTGGACTTCCCTTTGACATATCCATGTTGTGAAGGTGATAAAATTTTTCCTGTACTAGGTATGATACAAGCTGAGTCGAAATAGTTAGTTCTAGTATTTTGGATAATGTTGGTAGGAGACTTATTGGTCTATAGCTCTCTGGTTCACCTTTCTTGTACACCGGTTTTATCAGTGCTTCCTTAAGCAGGTCTGGAACAGCGCCATATTTTATGTAAACATTTATTAGAAAAGTTAGAGGTTTCTTTATTTATTCTGAGCAATCTTTTACTAATTTCATCGGGTTTCGTCACATCCGTAGCTGTTTTTATATATATTTTATATCGAATATGTTCAAAAGAAATTATACTATAGTGTAAACTTAGCATTTAAATTAAAAGATAGAGAAAATTAAATAACGTCATGCGCTATTAGCGCTACCGACCTTTAGGTTTTGACGTTGTCGTATCGAAAAAAGTTTTACGTTTTCTAAGAAGTATTATTTTCTCACACAATAAAAGCTTCAAATCCGTAAATCCACTCTTGCCTTTGTGAAGTCTTCAAAAAAGAGGATTCAACATTATCACTTCGCCCTATCTCGATAAACGATATACCCATTATTATTTAACGAATTCCATCTCAGAAAATATCGATACAGGATATCGTAAAAAGCAAAACTACATACGTGACTAACATACATGAACGGACGCCCTGAAATAAAATCTATTATCAACGTGAGCCGGATTAATTTCCTGCAATATTGAAAATGTAACGGAGAGATGGCGTCGTGACGCTTTCCCACGAGAAACGTGTCGATTCATAATTGAGAAGGAAAGACTGCTGGCGTCATGTCTCATTGTGTCACATGCGTTCATCTTGAGATTGCATTTGCGGCCGCAGTCTTATATTGGATCAACTAATTGAAGATATTGAGTTGATTTATTTATTTTGTTCATTTCCTTAAATCTCGTTCTGTCAAAAATGTGATTTGTTTCTTTCTTTCTATCGGAATTTTGAAGAATTGAGTGAGTAGGTGTAATCCACAAGCGAATATGAATGTATTTTTTTAATGATTCACAGTTTTCTACAAACTAACAAATCAATTTGTTATGAACAAATTATTTCTTTTTCTTTATTTTTCAAAATATCATGAAGATAATCTTGTGCCTCAAAGTGTATTTCGTTTTCTACTGCCACTACTAAAAGAATACTGTGAGGCACTTCCGAGTATTCTCCTGAAAGTGCGCCATCTACATCTCAAAGACTGAAACAGTCCCGTTTCCTCTATGGATTCATACGACAAAACTCGAAACCGGTCCACAGTTGCACTTGAGGTCTTGAAACTCTGGGATATCATACGTCAAACGTGACCAACTCGCACTTCGGGAAGACAATTTTTCCAAAAATCTGAATTTTTCTTTCATTTAATGTGTCTTGTTTCGTTCGAAACCTTCCCGAGAGAACATAAAAAATAAGTTATAAAGTCAATGTAGAGTTAACTTTCATTAAAATTGAGATTTTCAGAATCTGCCTTAATTTTTTTGCGCAGTGTATACAGGGTGAGTCTTTGACCACTGCGTTAATTTTAACCATAGATTCTTGACGTCAAAAGGAACATTTTCTTCATATAACATTTTTCCAAATTTGGCCCTGTTCAAAAGATATAGGGTGTTGAAATTTCATAAAAAAATTGCATTTTCTACCTGTTATATTCAAACGAAAATATCAATTGAAATGATCTCATGTAGAAGGTTTTTGATAACACTGGTGCATATTTTGGCATCAATAGTTTTATTCCACTTCTTGTGGGTTTCTCAGTACTACTCTACAGATTGGTTAAATTGCATGAAAAACAAATATCGCTTGAACTAAAGGTCCGTATCTCGTACTTCCTGGAATCATTAGTCTTTTTGCATATAAAACCAATTCCTCATCTTTTCTCCTAAATTGCACCATTCTTGAGATATTTGAAGTTGAAAGGAATTGAATCGATATAATTTTGTCCAAATTTTCTGATTTTCCCAAATCCAACTCTGTGCTGAAATGATTCAATAATCAGATTTGTTCAATGTTGCCATATTTTACGTCTTCATTAAATATTTCTACAAAAGGTTGGGGAAATCTCTCCAGTCTATGGTTCCACCACTAAACACTATAGATGAAATTAACCACTGAACAATTTTTGTCTTACATTCACCACAAAACCTAAATTGCCATTTGCTGCATTCATTGTTAATGATGTCTAGCACCTTGTTTAATATTTAATCCAGAATAATATTCCATAATAGAGAAAAAGTTTTCCATCACTCTTCGGTACTTCGGTATATTTTGACCGTTGAAATAGTATTTTCTGTCAGGACCTATTAAATTGAAGACTTGTCTTTACGAAGAGCTGGTTTTTTATAGCTTCAGACTTCAGGGTTCATCAAATTATATCTATTCTAACAAAGGAATGCTTCAAATTAAGCTCATATGAGTTTTAAAAACCTCGAACCCAGTCTCCTAGATTTGTTTTATAGATTTATCATCTTTATTTCATACACCGATTCAACCTTGTTCACAAACTTAGGAGATAATAGAATTTGACTTAGTTTTAATATTTCTAAATGTTTGTTACGATGCATGGTTAATTAAAATTCAATCAATATTGAAACTGGAAGCCTTAAGCTCATAAACAAGAAAGATTAGAATAGAATGCATTTTCTGACCATAATCATTTCATACTGAATTGAATAATTTACAACTAACGATATTATCCTTCCAATATTTTCCACATTTTTTTGAAAGAAAGCTACAAATAACTGTTGACAGTTTCAAACAGAATCAAAACAACAAGGAAACACAGAACACTTTTTTATTAGGAACAACCCACCCCAGAGACGTTATAATATTTTAATGTGATAATAATTCACTCTGATTATTCTGAGGAAAATTATAACTAAAGATCAATAATAGTTACAGATATTATCTTTCATTTAAAAAAACATTGCAAATATTAATTTTTTCTCTCCTGGGGTTCGGTAATAAATCAATATTATATGGTAAGGTATTAAAATTTGACATAATCTATGAATAACCATTATTCAATATTTATGTTCTTGTTTACGTAATTGAAACAGGGTAATCTTGACTTTTATACCGGTGGGATTTAATGACCCGAATTGCGCATGTGCTACGAGCATTTTGTTGCCAGATTGTGCAATAATTATATCTTGGAAAATCGATATTAGTCCTTAGAAAATGAAAGGGTTTTTTTTCAATGATATTTGACTGGCGATTTAATGAAAATTATTCACCAATTAATAGAAATGATCAGGTAATTAGGTTAGTTTGCAGTTTATCGCCCAATTTTTATATTTCACATGGTTTTTTTGTCAGGTTATTAGTTTAGTCGAGATTTTTATTTTTAATATTGGGTCCGGGGTGATTAGGTAAGTTAAGCTTTTGTTATATAATAGAACGACTTCGAAAGTAACTTTTTACCAATATGAACTATCAAATATTAAATATTTACAATCAGTTCAAGAACGTCAAATATTACCGCTACGAATCATTCTTCAAATACCCCGACTAAACGTACGACCTGGCAACGTTGCTGATCATTTTAAGCGCCGCCCACAATCCACCGGTATGAAAGTCAAGATTACCAAAAATTTTTTATCAAAGAATACCTAGTTGATTTTTCAAAATCAAATTTAGGTATTTCTTCAAGAAAGTATAATTGCACACCTAAATCTGGAAATACTTGTAATCTATCCAGGTAAATTGTTATTGGGATTCAGTACAGAAAATAATCATCAAGCAAAGTAACATCACTTTAAAATGATTATTCGTAGTGACATCATTCATTGTTGTTGAAGATTTCGAAAAAGATTTTCATATTTTTAACAGTATGTATATCAAGAGACCTCATAGACCTGTTCACTGGTCTCTGTCAAGGAGAATAATCTTCAGAAATATCAGTGTTTGGAAAATCATAGATGATTTTTTCTGGCTTTGAGTGAAAAAAAAAGCAAAGTGACAACCTCTTAACTTGGAAGTTTTCATAGAAATGATGGTTTTCATGATTTGGAAATTTTAAGAAGAAAATTACAAATGTATGATGATAACATCCAATAATTATGAGGTTTTTTGGATTTTCTCACTAGGAAGGGATGGTTTATAATCTTGAAGTAGAAAGAAATTATAGTAGAACAACAAAAATCTATTCTGCATACAGTTTTGCATCTCAGGAGATTCAATTCTAAATTTAGTTTGGGACAATGTTGGGCATCAGATTGTAAACAGATTTGAACATTCCTTTCCAAACATGGGGTCGAATTGAATTCGTACTGTTTAATCAAACAACTCGATTCCCGAAGTGAACGATTGAAGAGATAGGACGTTTGATGTATCCTCAAACGATGTGATTGAACCCGAAACGGCCGATTGATCTCGTTATTGACATGAACGTTGTGTTTTGTGATATTGACCGTTCAATGCTTTCATGAAGATCGACTATCATCCAGATATATTGCCGCCAATCAAACAAATTATAATACTGTGAAACAGTGACGTGAGATCCATGACTTTTAGTAGCTTATTTTACAGATCCCAATCAATAAAGAAAATATTGAAGCTGGCTGGAAAATACTGAGACACACACAGAGCAGTTAAAGATGTATCAGAAAGGAAGAACGCGAATGTTAATGAAATATAAAACACGTCAAATTTAGAAAGTACTGATATAATCATGTTGAATGATTGTTTGGGCTATTACCATCATCTATTGTGGATGTAATGATTTCCGACGTTTCGATAGACATCTTCTATCTTTATCAAGGAGAAAAGTAAGAAACCTTTTGAGAATTATCAATTTTCAAAAAGTCAATATGACAGAAGTCATGAAAGAAAAATGAACGATTTTATATACTCATCTGTGATATGATGATCTTTTTAAGTTGGATCGAACTATCGGCGTCCAAACTTCTGGCAGATCTATAGATGGAAAACTTATGGAATCAGGTGTTATTTTCATAAATGCTGCTTCTTTGATTTTTCTTCTTGCAAGTTTTTCTTCTTTGGATATTATTGATGCTTCATCCCATTTTATACGATGATTCTCATCTACAGCATGTTGGACCAACCTGGATTTGTCGCTGTCTATCGAAACATCGGAAATCATTACATCCACAATAGATGATGGTAATAGCCCAAACAATCATTCAACACGAGCTCCATCATCAACAATATCTCGTCATCAACTTGATATAATCATCAATAATATCAATTGAAATGATCTCTTGTAAAAGGTTTTTGATTACAGTCATGCATATATTGGCATCAATAGATTTATTCCATTTCTTGTGGTTTTCTCACTACTACTGTACAGATTGATTAAATTGCATGAAAAACAAATATCACTTGAACTAAAGGTCCGTACCTTGTACTTCATGATGTTCCCGACTCTTTCTTGGAATGGGTTATAAATTTCAAACGAATATGCTACGTATTTTTGTTATTCAGTTTTTTTTTCAGCTTTTGTCTTTTTATTTTCATATTCGATGTTAGCAACTTGAAAAAGTCTCTGTCTCCATCAATAGAAGACCACTCTTGAAGAAAGAAGTCCCTAAAATATATTTCATCTTGTAACATCCTAGGTTTTTTTTCATACAAAAAATCGTACTCTTATTTCACCCTATGTTGAGACGCCACTGCCCTCACGTACCTCGAAGGAGAGTTGATGGTCGAAATAAATTCTATGGTTAGAACTGTGAAGTGTCCACGTCAACCTACGCGACTGCGTGGGAGGAACAAGAGGAAGGAAGGGATCCAAGATGGTGGGTTTATTATCAGTTGAGTTGTGAAAGAATTAAGTTCTTTTACGAAGGTTGGTAGTGAGTGCTAAACCAAAGCCATTGCTACATTGAGTTTCGCTCGAATCTATTTTTCAGGTAGAACTCAGATTAATTTAATTATTATGAAAGATCCATCCAGTTTACTAACCCTTTGTTGGTAAACAACATTGGAAATCTCATTGTTTCAGGAAATTTATTGTTTTTCGTATCAATGCCATTATTATAGATTGTTTCTTAATTATTGTTAAATTCAATGATGTATTAGGTGGTGTTTGGGCCTTTGTCATTAATGCTGTTGCCTTGTGAATGTAATTCCTTTGTCCACATACTGCTTTGTCTAATTGCATATAACTATTTCCTTGATCACATAATGCTTTGTTTGATTCATATAATTCTATTTCCTTTGTTCACATGTTTTGGTTGTTCTTGTGATGTTTTGTTCACTCTATATAATTTTACTTGTGCCATAAGAAACAAACCCCTTATAGCATGTGATTCCATTGTCTCCAATATGACTACTTGTGGAGTTCAGGTGTCTACCATAACAATGAAGGCCTTATTTTTCAGCTTTCTACAATGTGTTACTGGAGGGTAACCGATCAATTTTATTTACTGTACACCATGGTACAATAGGAATTACCAATCGTTCTGAGGGTCTGGACCTGTGATTAGCCAGGAACACATGGAGACCTCCACTAGTGATAGTACTAGTACGGCTGATATGGAATAATGGATGTAACCAGTGTACGTAGCACCATGGTGTTATATCGAAGGTTAACGTTGTTAAGTTACCCCTGTCTCATGTAATCATTATGTATGTCTCGTGCTGTTGTAATTGGTCATTTTACTGTGTAATGTACTTGCTTTACTATTCATGGTTATTGTTGTGTATATTTCGTACTGTGTTAACTTATTCTTCTTACTGTCGTGATGTATCTTCTTGTTGTCGTTATGCATATTTCGTTCGGTTGATTATGTAGATTCTCTGCTTCCATTATTTATATTGCTTATTATCGTTTTCTATACCTGTCTCTGTTATTTATGTCCATAATGCATTCTGGTTCTTATTTACTTGTGATGGATATTCTATCAAGATTTGTTGTTTATTTATGCTATGATCTCGTATTGCTATCTATTTATCTATATGCTCGTATTACATGATATTTCATTTAGGGGTCTCGAGATTGTGGACCATTCCTATACTGTTGTATGAGATTTCTTAGGTTCCTGGATCGAAGGCCTTGAAGGGCCGGTTCCAAACGCCTTAAGGCAGGGACCGTTACCATCATGTGCTATAAGGCATGAGAGAATATACCTTTTTTCATCAACCGCGAAACTTTCTGTCATTTTTTCAGAGCCGCCCCTGGAACTCCATGACCTTCCCCGTGTTCCCAATTCCTTAGCTCATACAATATGAGACATGAGTGAGTGAATAATTTCTTAGAGGGAAAATAATGTTTTCAAACAATTCAGATTCAATAGTGGATGCTGTGAAAGGTTATTTTCATTCAAACTAAACTGGACTACAGGGGGGTATTTGCCCAATGTGAAAACTTAAAATGCTTATAACTTTTTTACGCAGCTGAATATGGAAAAACGATATGAGAAAAAAGTGTTTTTTTTGATCTTAAGAACCTATGGTTAAAATTAACATGACATGTGCGCTTATGTTTTGCCTGGGTGGGATGATAGAATAGAAATTAGTTCAACCTTAGGTAGCTGTAATTTAGATTTTACTCCTATAATGGTAAAAATGATTTTATCCGGACTTTGTATCTGGTTGTTTGTATTTTTCCTGTGATTGTTACTTCAGAATATGTTTGTAATTTATTATATTGCAGTATTTGTATAATATACTATTAGTTTTCTATGTAATACGTTAATTTGTACCTATTTGACGAGTATATGCACGAACTTACATGCCTTTCATACAATGAAGATGATTATTAATATTATTATTTTTAATGCAGTGGTAAAAGACCCTGCATATGATCAAATGTCGATGCAATTTGACCTCAAACTGAACTGATACTGCCGAATGAGCTTTCGAAGAAAACAGTGAATCTCTAAACAACGGTATCAAAATTTAAAACGAATAATATAAAATCTTATTTACCTCGAGTTCTTCCTAGAAGAAGGATCCTTAATCGACGTCTCGTCGTTTTTCTTGTGACCCGAGCTGTTCTCATTCGAATCTGACTTGGCACCGCCGCCAGATCCGTGCTGTTGCTTTCCAGGGTTCGTCGTACTCCTGTTTCTTTTTCTTCTACGAGTCCTCTTTCTAGTATACGAAGACAGCAGGACGCCTTTCCGGGCGTCGATTTTCTTTATCTTGTGCTTTTGCAGCTTTTTCACATTAAGGCTTGAGGGATCGAAGCTAAACGTTGAATCCTCTCGATGGTCGACTAACTCTTTTTTGCGTTCCTGGAATAACGGAATAATTGATTCTCTACGCTTCATCAGGCATGGATTCGCGTTCGGTAATTTGGATAATTGCGATTGGATTTGAGCGAATAGAAATGCCGTATTTCGTGAAATCTGATGGAAAAGCATGAATAAATCGTTTCATAAATGATTATGGATGGAATTCAAGAACAATGATGCGTTAAACTTCGCCCCTTAAAGATTGCAAGATGCTATCTGGAGCCCTGAGCTGAAACAAATAAGAGGCCTTCACAATTACTCAATTAAGAGGTGGTGAAGCAGATATGAAACGTAGAAAACCACTGATTTGAAGACAAAAGCTTCAGCGCACTTTTTGCGTCCTTTCTAAGACCCTGGAACAGAGTAATACTAAACCAACCACTATATGTATATATATATTTTTTTGTTAGAATTACTTGTGCTTTGATATAAATTTTTTTGTTTGAAATTTCTTGGGTGTATAGCACTTATTCTACTAATAAATGGTAATTGTTAAATTATTATTTTATTTATTTTTATTTATTCCAACACATGTTTCGGCGTGTCTACGCCTTTTTCAAAGAATATATTTCAGTCGACAATTTCCTGTAAATTACATAATAATAAATATACAAATATATCAACAAACAACACAAAGCTTTTACGTACTTCATTCAAATCGTCCGTCAAGATATTATTTTCTCCTATAATCAAACTTTAAAAGATCTTCAAATATTAAATATTTTCGTCAGCCATGAATAAAATAATGTGACGATGATGCGCTGTCACGATTTTGTTTTTCCAACTTCTTATTCCAATTTAATGCTGCGACACCTGTACAAATTAACCAACAAGTGATAATCCCAAATCTGGGTTTGAATTGGTTCTTTTTAATCTAGATGGAGTTGGTAGTAGAAGATTGAAAATTTGTATTTCCTTATTTATGTTATTAGATTGAAATAAATTTGGGCCAAGTTTTTGATGTCCGTTTTATCGTTCATAGCTTCTTTTTCTTTTTTTATGTGAATCATTTCTAGTATGTTTCTAGTTTTGTTGTTTCTTTCTTTTTCCAGGATAGAAAAGTTCTCAAAATCCATTTTATGTTTTTCTGCTTGTTCATGCTTTTTTAGTGCGGTCATATTTTTGCAAAATTGGTGCCCATTTATTCTTTCCTTTATATATTGTGTTGTCCGTCCTATATATACTTTTGGGCAATCCATACAATTTATTCGGTAGACACAATTCGAGATTGTATTATTTTGGATTTTTGATTTTAATTTTGTGTTTATGAATTTCAAATTATTTGTGTTTTTATGTGCTACGTTTATTCCATAATGCTTCATTGATGCATTTAGTGTTTCTGATAAGCCCTGTTTGACAGCTGGTCAGTTACAGCCGTTTAAATTTTTTCGACTGTTCCAAAATGATTTCCCTGAGGTAATTTTTCGTATTGAGACGAGAAAAAAGTCACATGGAGTCAAGTCGGGTGAAGAAGGAGGATGAGGAGCCACAGGAATATTTTTACTGGCCAAAAACAAATATGGCTTTTTGAAACCATTTTTGGCAGATTTTTCTCATCCCCAATTCATTGGTCAAAATTTGATGAACGGTGGTGTGACTCAAATTCAACTGTTCTCGACTGAAAGCACAAAATCCCGGATTCTGTTGACATTTCCATCAGTTCTTGAAGATGAAAGCCTTCCGCTTCGTGGCTCATCTTCAATCGACTCTCTTCCTTCTACAAATACCTTAAACCACCGAAAAACCTGGGCCTGTGACAACATACTATCTCCGTAGGCCTGCTGTAGAGTAAGAAGAGTTTCCGTTGCACTGTGCCCAATTCTGAAGCAAAATCTGATAGCACACCGTTGCTCGAAATGATATCATTCATTTTTAGAACATATTAAAAAAACTGTTTCACAAAAACAATCGCTACGTACAACCAAATGACTCGAGCGAGGTCAAACTCGTACTGAAGGTGGATCACATGTTCCTCTACCGCTCCACTAAGCCCCGCGTTCCCAGTGTTGTCAGATCAAACACAACGTTGCAAGTCTTATTAGGTACTTAATTTTCAGACCTCGTAGCCTCTGATGAAAAAGATCCGGAAATTAGAAATTAAAAGTGAAATATTGGATCTTCTGCAAAAATCATTGAATCTCCTTTAAAATATAGTCCATTTGAAGTGATATGTATGTGCCAAAGTCATAAACACCGACAACAAGGGATGGCCTTTAGTTCTCTCTACGAATTTCTTTCAATGGCTTCTATGGAGTCTAATCTGCTTCACCGGAACCGTAACTCCAGTCTTAAGATAAAAATCACACGGAGCTAGACCAGGCGAATAAGGTAACTGGTCGATGGTTTTTATTGATAGTTTGGTCTTAATATCATTAATAATATTAGTTTGATGAAATGGTCTCAAACTAGTTCAATAGAAGTCGTTTTTGACGGTTTGACCTTGAGAAACGAATTCATGATGAACCACACCACCAATATCGTCGAGACAATTTAAATAAGAATTTCTGGACTTTCGTTCAAAGCCTTTTTTTCTATCGGAAATCAAATAAGTATTTATTTGGTGATTATTCAAATGTGCCTCAAAAATAATGTTTTCAATTTGCACTCACTTCTCACATATCTGCGTAAACTGTTATAAACATGATAATAAGAAGAAAAAAGTGAGGGATTTAATGCTACAGCCATTGTAGAATATCGTAACATTTCATGGAAAACTGCACCATTGTCCGTATTTTTTTATGATCCCTTTGAAAATAAAAACGACGATAAAGTTGGTCCTTTCAATTAAATTTATCATCTGAGTTTATGTGTCTAAAGCATCGGGGAATTTTAGAGTAACGGCTATGCTCGAATATCGTTATTTTCACCCGAAAGGGTAATTGGAATCTCTGAGAGAAATTAAAACATTTGTCTTACCTTGTGTTTACATACAGGGTGAATTTGTCTCAGTCATATGAAATTTATCAGTTTATTGAGTGTTCCCTTCAAGATATTAGAAAGGTTGATTCTTTTAAGAATTGAATTTTCTATAGAAGATGCTCTACAAAACTTCCAGGGAGATATTAGGAAAAATAGAAATTATTCAGATCAGGTTCACAGTCTTTAAACCTTCATAGAATCAGGCTCCAATAATAGGTTGAAAACAGGAGCTGCTTTCATTGAGTTATCTTCGGCATATGACGCTGTGTGGCAGGATGAATTTTCAAACTCTTTACCCATCTGAAGTGAGGGAAAATGGTAATATTATGAGAAAATATATTGTTTGATAGAAGTATAAAAAGAGTAGCAATTTCAAAACATTTAACAATGGTGTTCCACAAGAATCAGTTCTATCGCCCCTTTACTTTTCAATTTATATCTCAGTGATTTACCCACGATATGATCTCAGAAATGTTCGGATTTCCATAATCTGGAGAACATACTATAATCTGATTTGGATTCTGAATAATCATGAGAGATATATTAAATTAGTTGTAACTTTCAATGATTCTCCGATCGGACATAATTTTAATCCTAAGTACTTAGGAGTTAAATTAGAATCATCTCTCAATTAGATGATCTTAGGAGCTATAAATTTCAAACAAATTTGATACGTCTTTTTGTATTCACTTCTTTTTAGCTTTTGTCTTTTTATTTTCAGATTCGATGTGGGCAACTTGAAGATGCCTCTGTATTTATTAATAAAATACCACACTTAAAGAAAGAAGTCCCTCAAATATATTTCAGCTTATTTTTGTACACATAAAAACACTTATGCGGAGCGCCAAGTTTTTTTTTACTGTTTTCTATCTAGGTTTTTATGTCATACGCCAAATTGTATGGCTTGAAGTACAAAAGAATATAAATATATTCAGCATCAATTCAGTATTGGATACCCAATCACATCAGAAAGATGAAACATTTTTTTCACAAATTTATTTTCTCTTCCAGTACAAACGAAAGCGCTCAGGCTCCAGAAATATTTTAGCACGGTTGATCCCAATTTTCAGATTTCAAATATGCCCAGTTTTTCAAAAAAGTCTAATAGACACTCGAACTTGGGCTACCCTGTATTTGTAACTAGGGAAAACATAAAACAACAGACATTCACAAATAAATCCAGCCTAAACACGTAAAAATTACTCAATACGGGTCTGCGGACACCAATTGTCTTGAGTTAGTTTTAAGATAGGGTCACAATAAACCAATTGAAATTGCAAAGCTGTGAAGGGTCGTGATTACGGAATATCTTTGAGGAATCAATGCCCACAATAAAATATGACAGAATTAAAATATTTTTCTTTCAAATCTCCTCCAAAATTTTCATAATTACATCGAACCCTCCAAAGATAAGAACCTCTCGCCCCTGGGAACCCTCTAATACTCTGAGAAATACTGGCGAACTCAGTTCATGCCGAAATTGCAGAGGAATTGTGTGCTTTCCTTTACATGATGTCATAAAGGAGCCAACTAATTAGTAATTAACACCTTTGTTGACAATCATACGAAACACAACGGGAGTACAGGGGAAACTTGCCAGTAATCTGTTTGTATGTGAACTTACCTCTTGAGTTATCTCAGCCTCCTCTTCATAACTTAGCGCTACCACAGCCAACATTAGATTAATAAGATAAAAGGAACCAAAAAATACAACGACGGTGAAAAAGCTCACGCTAATAGGTCCACATGACGACAGTACCTGAAAAAAAACATTTTCAGTTTTATCATTTCCAAATTTGTGAGGAAAGACATAGTTTAGAAAAGAGACAAATCGTTTTTTAAACAAGACAAAGCAAAAAAATAACTTGTTCTTCACTAGATTTAGCTCCCAGTGATTTTTATTCATTCAGATTATGATTGAATATTATCCATCATGATTTTTGTTTGTTAGGGACAGCCTATACAGAGTATTCCAGAACTCAGCGTCAAGCCGAAAAGGATTGATTGTAATATTGAAAGAAAACAATTATTTTTGTCTAATTTTCACTTTATTAATATTATTACACGACCGGTTTCGGTTGTTAAACCATCTTCTGGTGTTAGGTACAGACTAAAATATTTCGTGGGTTTAAATCTATGGGATATTCAAAAGTGGTGAATGGTTTATTTCTATTTGGGTGTTAAGTGGGGACACATAGGGAATATTGAACAGATTTGTTATTTCCATCGCTTCCAGCAAATTTAATTTCAGGCCTTTCTCGCATTTGTGAAGGATTTTAAAATTTACGATATCCATATGATGTTCTTCAGTCTCGATATGATCATAAAATGCGGACTGTTTACCTGATTTCATATGTTCTTTTAATCTGGTCTCAAAATTTCTACCGGTTTGACCTACATATGCAGCGTTGCAATTTTTACAACAGATTTTATAAACACCTGAAGTTTTCTCGGGTTTAAGTTTGGATTTTGAATTATATAATATTTTACCTAGGTTTGGACGTCCTGAAAATGTTGTTTTGAAATCAAGTTTAGAAAAATAATTTTGGATTTGGATTGATAATTCTCCGAAATAAGTGATATGTATGAATTTATTAGTAGGTTTTTCTGTGGTAGTGTAAAGCATATTAATGGTTTTCAGCTTTATTATTAGTTGCAATTTCTTTGTTTTTATCAATTTCAGATTGTAAGTTAGCGTTCGATAAAGGTATGTTGAATGCTCTGTTGATCATAGATTTCAGAGCTGCTAGTTTATGATTATCAGGACTGAAGGAATCATATGGTATTATGGCTTCTGAGTTTGTGTCTTTTCGGTAGATGTTAAAGTCGAATGTGTTTCTTTCTCTACTTATGGTCAAATCCAGAAAGTTAATCGCTTTGTTGCATTCAATTTCCAATGTAAATTTTATTTTGGGGTGAATTGAATTGAGGAAGTCAAGAAACATTTTTATTTGTCTATTTGTTCCGTTGAATCCTACTATAATATCATCAACATACCGGAACCAGAAAATGACGTGTTTTGTTGATAGGTCATTTGTTTTTATGAATTCATTTTCAAGGTGATTATAACATCTGGTTCTCCCACTTGAGTGAGCAGTACGTCCGCGTGGACAACTGCTTATGAAGCTGTCACGTTTAACTACCAGCAGTAAACTGACATTACAGACATCCAATGTTTTCTCCTTGTTGTTGTCAACAAGTTCTGTCGTTTTCAAGTCGAGAAATTAGCTTTCAAAAAAGCTAACAATTTTAGAAAATTCTTTAAATTTTCACTAATAACTGTCAAATTAGCAATATAATAAAATTTTCCCAATTTCCAAACTGCATGGGATAGATTGTATTTCTGATTTTTGTCATGACGGTTACAATAAATCCTGTCCCCCCGTTGAGTCACCCTGTATATTCTAATAACTCACCATATTATAAACGTTTTCCCAGTAGTCGAGCGTAATAAGCTGGAATGTGGTGAGCATAGACCACAGGAAGTTATCGAAACTGGTGTAGCCGTGGTTTGGATTTTCGCCGGCGCAAATGCAAGTGTGAGTGGATGGACAGTGCCTACTTCCGGTCACGTTTCCACACAGCAGTGGATCATCGGTTCCTGGACGCATCAACCAGTTGCTCGGGTCGTTAGTCCAGCTGGAAATTCACACATAATTAATCGCTGTTCAACGTGAAACAGACTACTCGATTTACGACACTGATAATAGGGGTAAATCACAAGGAAATTGAAGAGATCACTTAGCTAGAGGTTTCACCCGGTGGAATCGAGTTTACGACAGCATTTAAATTGGATTGGTAATGCCTTTGTATACGAAATTAAATGTAAAATAACAAGAGATAACTGAAAGTCTAACGAAAACTTGAATTAATATTTCATGAGGTGGAATATGTTTCAAATACATATATGTAGATTGGTAGATCCATCAGATATGCGTGAAAAAAAATCGTATACCTAAATAGATCATGATTCGAGGAAGATACATCATCATTTCAATACTGACAACTGCTAATATCAAGATGGTGGAAAACGAAATCAGAGCTGTCATTCCTTTGTTTAAACAGATGTTGATCAAAGACTTGGTACAAACATTGGGGAACTCTGCCTCCTCATATTCCATGGATGCACCTTTGGTCAAGGATTTTAAGCCCATCCACAGATGAGCGTCACAACGGACGTCTGTCCACGTCTTCTACAGAAGACAATGTCTGAAAGATAGAGTGCTATGTTTCTGATGGTCACTCTCCGATATGTCGTCAGGATATCTTCTATCTTCTTGACATTGTCTTTAGTGGTGTATGTACTGTTCATCTTTCGTGAGCTTAAACATCGTGGTACATTTTTATTTTTGGGCTGCCGAAGGCATCTTCATGGTGGATACTTGGGAAAGAGATATACTATTACAAGTTCTTACAACGCAGACCAAAGACAATTATTGGAGGCTATTGAGGTGAACCGAGATCTGGGGCACAGTTTCCCAAGAAAGTGGAGCGGTTCACAAAGCTGCAGTTGAGATAGCTGCCATTCAAGAAACAGGGTTCGAACCGCTCAAACATCCTCCATATTTGTTAGATCTAGCCCCTAGTGATTTGTACCTCTTTAATCGGTTCAAATGCTAGAAATTTGAAGATGATAGCCAAGTGATGTCAGCAGTCGAGGCTTTCGTGTAGAATCAAAAAAAATATTTTTTCTATGAAAATTATAGGTTTGAAAATACGTTTTACTTGATGTATTCACTTGCAAGAACGCTGCAGAAATAGTTATTTATGTATCAGGGGAGTTATGAGGGTTTTAACCACAGAGGGCAACAGATAGTTACGTTGCCCGAGGTGTAATGCAAACTGTAACGATTGCACATTTATTGTTCTGTTTCACAGGTAGTTTTGATTATGGGTTATTTCGGGGACTGTAGATGTCAAGAACTTTTGAGTATGAAAATTAATCACATCGAAGACAGGGGCTCTATTATGGTGGTTGACATTCCGGAAAGTAGAACAGATATCCGTAAGAGATTTACTATTGTGGAAGAAAAAGAGTTCTCTTCATTGAGTCTAGTGAGGAAGTATATGCTTCTACGTCCATTGGGCCCGAAGAGATTTTTTTTAACGTATCGCGGAAAACGTTGCTCAGTTCAACCGGTTGGAAAAAATACATTCGGGAAAATTTCAAGCAAAAATTGCTAGTTTTTTGGTATTGCTGAATCCACAAACATTCACAGGACATTGTCTGCGAAGGACTTCTGCGACTGCCTTGGTCAATGCAGGAGCAAATATGACAACATCCATTGGTGGATGGTGAAATTCAACGGTGGCAGAAGGGTATTTGGCCGACAGCATGCAATTGAAAAACAAAACTGCAAGAATGTTAGCTGGCATGTCAGATGAAAGAAGGGAAACAATTTCATGTTTGAATACAGTCATTTAATAGAAAATCCTTGCAATACGGGTAACAACTTTAGAGGTAAATTCGACAACTGTCGGTTTGTTTTTGTGAACACTTTAGAGGGAGTTAAAGATCTATAACTTCCCTGTTTAACTCCCAAGAGAGTTATGTTCATAGTTACGGTAACTAAGTATTTATTCCTTTGTAATGTATCAGTATGAAATAAAATGAATTGTTTCGGTAACTTAGATTTTTACTTTATAAAAATTTTACATCATCTCTATTACCATTATAATGAAGGCACCTAACATGGCTTAATACCAACATGAGTAATAATAAAAGATGAATTTTCAGACACAATAACGGAGCATAAAAGTGGCACAATTGGGATATCAGAACCATAAAAATCGACCAGGAGGTAGGATATACCGAATATTAATATTTTATAGGTTATTAATAAACCTCGTTTCGATAAGAATGGCGCTATATCCACAGCTTTCTCGCCTGTGCTTTCAAATTTAACAACAGCTCGTTAAGCTCATTACTAGGCAGGCTGTTGCTTCAAGTAATTGGAGCTGCCAATGAGCCATTAATCACGTCTACCGTTATAATTACTTGAATAGTCAAACATCAAATTTCAAACGGAAATCCGCATAAATTTGTAACTCGACCTAACTACAAGAGAAAGACTTCGAGGATTTATGATTGCGCCAATATCAACCCCCTTGAAAAAGGAAATAATGGGAAAGCTGCTGAATTATGACTGCCTCAAACTGTTTTATTCACTTTAAGGAATTCCTCAACGAAGGAAATAGAAAGTTGAAGTTCAAACAATATATCTGAATGAATATTTCTAGATCGTATTAAGATATAATTTTTTTTTTCAGTTGCTCATATAATCACTAGGAGCGTGTCGTTAAATCTTATGAACAGAACATGATTTCAGAGACATAAATTCATTTTGATACTGAAAACTTGTCCACTTTTGAAGACAACGTCAAAAAGATGGAGGATATCCTGATGGCAGATCGAAGAGAAGAGTGATCATCAGGTACGAAGCTGATATGACAGTTTTTCTAAACCAAGCATTCCGAAAAAAACTTTTATTTGTTTCTCATTTGTCAGTTTCCAAAAACAGAATATTAATCAAGAAAGTTTATTTTATCAAGTCTCTAACTTGTAAAACTGACAGTTAACTTGCAAAATTTTTAAAAGTTAGAAAATTTCTGCCGAGTAAATATATAAAATTCACTGGGGCCTAAAAATGAGGAGGGTGTTCCAGCAGTTGAAACCCTGTTTCTTGAATGCCAGATATCACTTCTACGGTTTTTTTCGCTTTATTGGCGAAAGCACACAGCTCGCAGAATCCCCAGATTCTGTCAGAACGGCCTTGAGTGCTACACCGTGCCTTCCTTACTCATTATACGAGCGGCAAGTTAGTTGTTGTGAAGCAGTGTTTACACAGGCAAAATTTCCAGGACCTCCTCTATTCTATACGGAAGGATAAGAAACATTCTCGACAGGTCTCGCGCTCCGATCCTAGTAAAGCTAAACAAGTATTCTACTTAGGACTTGTATCAACAAGTATAAGCAGGGCTGAACCATATAGGGTACTAGAAGGCTGTGAGCATACCTCCCAATAGCTCAAAAGCTGGAAGTTTCTCCCAAGCTAGGATTAAAGGGAACATCAGTGCATCTAGGACACTAGGGTACATCGATTCCCTCGACATCTCAAAAGATTTCTGACACACTTATTTCAAACTATAAGGGCGATTGAAGTTTAAAGGATTCCGCAATCCTTAGCTGGTTATGCAGAGGTCCATCTAACCAAGCAGTGCCCCCACGAGGGAATCTCGAGGAAAGGGCTCCAGTTGCTGACAATTGGTGGAGCTCCCTCTTCCCGTGGTACTATTCTTACCATCACAATAGACCCTGGAATAGTCGAGGTAATTACTAGCAAGCACAACTCAGATTATGGATATCCAGGCGTTTATGCCAAGACTCCAAACAGCTCAAGTGTTGACTCGCCCAAAAGGTAGTATAGACCATTTTTGCCATATTCGCCCATTCACATTTATTTTAATAGTCTTCAAATACCTGATTATCACTACCTTCGAATCCCCACTCTTATATTAATATTATATAAACACTCAGTTTCAACTAGAAATTACTCATATTTCATGAAAAAGAGATCAAGTCAAAGTGTATTATGTATTACCCAGTAGGATTTAAATTGGTACCAAGAATTATTGTTTAGGTAAAAGAATTCTCAGTTTTAAATTAAACTTGGAATTTATATTTGCACAAAATACAGGAATAAGGTTTTGGAACTTTCCTTGCCAGAGATAAGAGTAATCCATAAAACTTTGAAAGGCCTGGTAAGATAAAAAATCCACTCATTGCGGACTTTCCGCTCATTATAAAACCTCCTGTAATAAGGTTGTGCAATATTAGCCAGGGAATTTCCTAAAGTCATATATATTATACGAAAAAATTTCCCAAACCTCGGTAAACAACCAAGAGTCCTCGATTGATACCGACTTATCGGCATAACCTTTCGAAATCGATGAGCGATGTTGAGAATTGACCAGCAATTAGCTTTTAGAGTTCAAATTTGTCTGATAAACAGCGACCGGCCATAAATCATACATCCCGGCGTCTAATCACGGCAGCCATGATGTATTGACCCTATTTCAGACGGTTTGCGGAACTGATGGATCATAGAGCTGAAGGCCAGTTATAAATACAGCACGAAAGCCTGATTATATTTGTCAAACTGCGCAAGATTTCATTTCGGAATTTAAATCAGAACAGCCCAAATTGTTGTTTCAAATTATCGCGCATAAATTGCGGAAAATTGTCTGAATATTTTGGCGGAATTCATCACTCGAATTTTGCACTTAGCTGGTAATTAAAGCGGTATAATGGAACGAGTTCCATTCGAATGAAATTGGACAAAATGAGTTTTGGAAATACGGCCGACAGCTTGCGATTTCTCTGAAGCGAACTAATGCTCTATGGCCTTTTAATTCACGGTGACTTCATGATGCCTTGCATACACAATGCATTTCTAGGCAAGAACATCAGTATTGGAGATTTAATCATATACTTTATATATGTGACTTTATCCTTTATTATTATCTACATCCTTCTCCTTGTCTTCCTCTGTTCTATTCTTATTTTCGCCTTTCTTTTCCATCTCTTCACATTGTTTGAACATTCAAAAAATAATTTGATGAGATCCATGTTAGACAATCATAGATTTGTTGCACAAATTTACAATTACTATAATCAATGAAAAAATTATTTTGATTGAACTGGAAGTTAATAATGGGAAACAAGCAAGTAAAGAGTACCATTGATAAACTTACAAGTAAATTTTGAGATAAAATTTGGAACATAATTCAGAAATATTTTTTAGAAATACGGAATTTGCCGATGAACGAAATTTAAGACTAAAAATGTGAAATAAATACAGAATCACAAAACGACTAACTCAAATTTGGTTTTTTGCTTACCTACTGATGAAAGGGAAGGAATGAACGTCATCAAAGATGTCAAAAGAGTTCTGGTTCAGGGTATGATGATAATCACCACAAAATTATTCCATAAAATATCAACTAAACCTAAAACTATGTTTAAAAAAGAGAAGCAAAATAACAGGAATCTGGAATTAAAAACAACTTCTATTTCAAACGTTTGCCTACGTTTCGAGGAAGGTCACCTCTTTCTCAAAATTCAAAAATTATAGTCAATATAAAGAGCTCATAATAATAAAATCGAAAGCAAGGATGATAGATACTTCCTCATTTTCGTTTTTATTAGTTTCCTAGGCTAGTCAACATCCAAAAGTTATAGTCAATATAAAGAAAACTAATAAAAGAAAAAATAAGTTAACTATGGTTAATTAACCGTTGTAAACGTTATAATATTTTTTTTATATGGACTATAACTTTAGGATTTTGACTTTCTTTCTCAAGGCTAGTCAAAATCCAAAAGATATAGTCAATATGAAGACATTTAATGAAAGTGAATATAAGGAAGTCATAACGTTTACTATGGTTAGTTTTCTTTAAATATTTTCCTTATTATAGTTTTCTCAAGGCTGGTCGAAATCCAAAAGTTATAGTCAATATAAAGAATAATAATAAAAGCAGAAAAAAATTATGGTTAATTAACCGTTGTAAACGTTATGATATTTTCTTTATATTGACTATAACTTTAGGATTTTGACTTCAAAAGCATGCTAACGTTTCGAGGAAAGTTACCTTCTTCTCAAGGCTAGTCAAAATCCAAAAGTTATAGTCAATATAAAGAAAACTAATAAGAGCGAAAATGAGTTTACTACGGTTAATTAACCGTTGTAAACGATAAAATATTTTTTTAGTTGGACTATAACTTTAGGATTTTGACTTTCTTTCTGAAGGCTAGTCAAAATCCAAAAGTTACAGTCAATATAAAGAAAACTAATGAAAGTGAAAATAAGGAAGTCATAACGTTTACTACGGATAGTTTTCTTTATATATTTTCCTTATTATAGTTTTCCCAAGTCTGGTCAAAATCCAAAAGTTATAGTCAATATAAAGAATAATAATAAAAGCAAAAAAAAATGTTTATTTACTACGGTTTATTAACCGTTGTAAACGTTATGATATTTTCTTTATATTGACTATAACTTTGGGATTTAGACTTTCAAAAGTATGCCAACGTTTCGAGGAAGGTTACCTCTTTCTTAAGGCTAGTCAAAATCCAAAAGTTATAGTCAATATAAAGAAAACAGATAGAAATGAAATTAAGGAAGTCATAATTTAATACGATTAGTTTTCTCTATATATTTTGCTTATTATAGTTTTCTCAAGACCGGTCAAAATCCAAAAGTTATAGTCAATATAAAGAAAACTATTAAAAGCGAAAATAAGTTTATTTCGGTTAGTTAACCGTTGTAAACGATATGATATTTTCTTTATATTGACTATAACTTTAGGATTATGACTTTCAAAACTATGCCTACGTTTCAAGGAAGGTTGCCTCTTTCTCAAGGCTAGTCAAAGTCCAAAAGTTATAGTCAATATAAAGAAAACTAATAAAAGTGAAAATAAGTAAGTCATAACGTTTAATACGATTAGTTTTCTCTATATATTCTGCTTATTATAGTTTTTATAAGGCCGGTCAAAATCCAAAAGTTATAGTCATTATATTTACTAACTAATAAAAGGTTGATTAACCGTAGTAAATTTTATCATAGACACTTCCTTAATTAGTTTTATTTATATTTACTATAACCTTTGGATTTTGACTAGCCTTGAGAAAACTATAATAAAAAAATATATAAAGAAAACTAATAAAAGCGAAAATAAGGAAGTGTTTAAATAAATAAATAAGGAACTCAGGTTAATTAACCGTAGTAAAAGTCATCATAGACACTTCCTTCATTAGTTTTATTTATATTGACTATAACTTTTGGATTTTGACTAGCCTTGAGAAATAGGTTACCTTTCTCGAAACGTTGGCATAGTTTTGAAATAGTAGTTATTTCTAAGTCCAGATTCCGGTTATTTTGCTTCACGTAAGTGTCGAAAGTTGACCTATTAACGAGTTTGAATTTGAATTGAACCTAGGATGTCTAGAATAATGGTGTGTGCACTGATTTGATATTGTTTTACAGGTTTGGCGACATGAGGAATCTTTTCTTTGCTTTTCGTTAAATGTCACCACCTAGTACTTACGTCAAATTGGCAAGCCTTTATCAGTTTCGCTCTTTAGAAATGAAAATAAAAGATGGAATGCAGCAGTTTGGTGAATTTTCCAATTCAGTTCCACGAGATAAATTGATAACATGGCATTAAATATCCTATAAGTTTTGCAATGAAGAATTCTATAATGCACAATGTAAGTCATTCCTTGATGACGTTGAAATAAATGAATGGAATCAATGATCTGTCTGATGAATGATTTGAACGGACTTGGTGAACGTCATAGGAAACAATCCCCATGTCTCAAGATTTGGAATGACGTTTCCATTGAAATTATGCGAAGTAGATACCCCAGTATTTTTGACATCTTAATCGAACCCCTTGAACATCGATGATTTCGAAGCATCATGTTATATTGACATTTGATGTGTGTTTACATATGATAGGAATTCAGGTGCTGACAACCATAAAACGAAAAATATAACTGGAAACAATGCTGTAATGAGATAATTACAGCACTTTTTATCAGGTATAAGTGTTCGATTTTATTCGAAAAGGTTGACCTGAAGTAGACCCATAGAATATCAATGAAGATATTTTCAAGACGTTGTAATTCGAGTCGTTTAATTAAAAAGAATGACATCATCGACTCTTCGATCCTTTTCACATTTCCTAGCAGTGATCCCGGAGTCCAACTATTACATTCCATCCCACGCCGAGGCCGAATCAATTTTCGGAACGTTCCGTGAAATACCGTAGGTCATGTAGAATATCGTTTCTGAAATATCGTGGCAATAAAACTTCAAACCACCTGCTTCTACTGCAATATCCGACACGGTTGATTCAAGGTTTTTTTCTGGTATCTCCGTACACCATTCCGCGTCAGAGATGATGAACACGATAGGAACAAACTGTTCTGAACGGCACAGGCCTGGCCTACTCTATGGCCCAGATGCTCAGTTTCCAAATTGACGGAGGAAGGCGAACGAACATGCAATCTGCTTACGTTTTAATTATCCGATATACCTCTCTTCCATAGCTTCATGTGATTTATCGTTCGCCCGGATTATTGAATTGAAGAGGTCGTTGCATTTTGCTGCTAAATGCGGTTGGTACTGTTGATGAAGTTGAACTATTTAGAAAGAATGATCTAGTAACACAAAACAGAGGAAATATACAAGATCCGGCAGAAAGAACTCATGATAGATCTATCGGTGTATAACATTTGAGAAAGTTTCTGATATTCCTTTGATGAAATCTTTTGTATTTTTGATCATGAATGTTGAATGATTTTTTATATGAGATATAATTTCCAGAAGAGACGTACAATTGATGATATGGTGATTTCCTGGAACTCACTATGGGTCGCAAAGGAATATTCATTTTATGTATTTTAAGAAAACCATACAGATGTGGAGGTTTGCTGTAGTTTGGTGTTAACCTCGATTTAATGAATGGTTCAGAAATTCATTTCTATACACTGTAAAAAATAGTTCCTCATCTCAAACCATATTAATTTGTCTCAAGTACTCCGTACGTTTGAATACAGCCAAATGCATAAAGTACTTGACCCTACCGCCCTCTACGGTTGAGAATGGCGTTTACCCTAAATAAAAGTTTCTTGAGCTAAGAAACTGATTAGTTTCAACCAAGCTCAGAGTTATTGACTCAGGTGGTAAAAAAATTTGATCCAACGGTAATATTAATTAGTATGTAACTATTGATACTTTTCGTAGAATAAAAATTTTGGTTTCATGTAAATAAATATTACATTTCACTGAAACTCGATTTGTAGTTGATTTAAAGGATCTTAGTTGAATGGGTCGAGAATTCAGTCGATAAAAATGATAGAATCTCTTATGTCAAGTGAAAGTTTCTTGGGTTAAGAAACTGATTGATTTGAGCTAAATTGAAGGGTTTTTGACACTAGCAAAGGAATAATTTGATAAAACAAAAAAAAAACATTTGTATGTAATCATTATTTTTCTTCACAGAACAATAATTTCTCTTTTATATTAATAAATACCGGAATACCGCGGCAGACCATGAATATTGTACGGAATGGGAAAGGCGTCTAGAGTTTCGTTGGAAGTTGCAGAGAGGGAGCGAGTTAACTCAAGCGTCAACCGTCTGCTTTTCAAGACACGTCGTAAAGACAACCGTTCCCATCACGTCGGGGTCACCAATGTAGAATCGAAGGAATTTATCGCTACTTATGAGTTTCGTCCCTGGCGCACACATTTGGACTCATCAGTAAGGCTTGTGTGCGCCATGCCATAGACGCAGTGGTTAGAAGTTTTGAGGGAGCCGCCGGGAGTTGAATCCGGCACCTAGTACCTAATCGGTGTGAAACTTGAGCGCAAACCTCTAGGCTACCGAAGCGCTGTGAACTAAGCTATGCGTGGCTATATAGAGTGCCGCCAAGAGATCCCTATACACTCCCCTGCCGCTACAATAGCTATAGTCCAGGCAGTGGGTTATCATCTCATCCCTGTCATCATCCAATACCAGATCACCCGGTTCTCCACCAACACAAAGATATTTGGTTTTCTCTGAGTTGACATTTAAGCCCCACTTCTCGTATTCTTTAATTAGCTTTGCATCATGTATTCCATGTCATCTTTATCACCGAATACAACAATATTGTGAGTAAAATGCACAAATAATTGCATTTAAATGGGATATATTTAATATAAAAGAGATAGAGTTTTGATTTAATTGCAGCCAATATAAAAAAATTGCTACAATTAATTCGTTTTATTAAATCAATTACGCAATAGTTTTTTAACAAATGTCACTTCATATTGCAACAATTATATGTTCAATTTTATTCAAATATTTATAGTTTTCTTCAAGTAAATGAGCCGAATAATATAATCTCACGAGATTCTTGTCTCAAGAAACTGTAGTCGTTGCATCAACTGACAGAATTTACGACAACCGTACCTTCGTTCTATTGAACAAATAAAAATGAAACGAACGAATGGTTTCGTTAAAACCTATTTAGAATAATGTATTTGTATCAACCAATTATGGATATTGAGACAAGTGCATAAACAATTTCTTGTAATTGTATGTTTATGTTGAATCAGTTGTTTCTTTCATTTCGCTGAAATGTGAAAAGTTTCAAGCGAATGTTTTAGCTGTTCTCTATAATCAACTAGGTTGTTTTAATCAAGAAAATAGTTCATTTGGAGTAATCAATTTTAGATTAATTCAAATTAAAATGGTTTGATTGAAAAAAAAATTCTCAAACTCCTGAGGAGTTTGAGCGCAGAATTTTATTTTTTACAGTGTATTTATATAAGATTTTATAAATGTTCTTTGTGTGCTGAAAGTATCTTAATTGAATTATCTCATTCAAGATCATTCAGAGCACTCTGTATGTATATTTTGTTCATATTTGAAAGAGGATTTTGTTGTTTTTGTCTGTTAATGTTCTGATTTTTCATCTATATTCTTCAGCGTCCTGAGCTTTCTGCTAACATGATTCCCATTTTTGGTATCACTTTAAGTGTTATAGAGATTTTGAGATCTTTGTTGAGAACAGATATTTGGTCTTCACTTAGATTTTTACTTGATAAATTAATAACTGTACGAGTGGTCCAAAAGTTCATATGTTCTCGAATCCTTCATGACTTTTTCAAGTTTCTTGTTTTGAATTTTTTTCTGTTTTTCATAAATACAGTCAGAGTTCGCGTCATGGGACAGTAGCGGACGCTAACACCTTTTTGAGATGGGTTAAAGTACTTGACATCACTGCTATTGTGCCGCTATCTGAAGTGTGTGTTTTGTTTTGGAGTGAACCAGCCTAACTACTATATAAAAATAAGTCGGGTTTTTCTTCCTGACTCAATAACTCCAGAACGCACTAACCGATTTCCACGGTTTTGCATTCGTTGGAAAGGTCTCGGGCTCTGTGAGGTTTATAGCAAAGAAAATTCAGGAAAAATTCAACCGAAAACCTGGAAAATCTTATTTCCCATACAGCGCCATCTCTGATTCATAGCATGTACTACAAATCAGTATTTTAAGTAGATGACGCCGGTGCGTGATACATTATTATCATTATTATTATTACAATGGCAAGAATAAAGATAAACCTATAAACTCAAAATTAAAAAAAATACAATATGAAACTAAGAGTAACCCAAGAAGCGACAAACAAGATATGAATGTTGAATTGATTGGTTGAACACAAAAAAACTTTCGCTGTCGCTGGCTGGACCATCTATCCAGAGAGTCCTTAAAGGAGTTCACCGATCGTGACGAAACAATCCCATCCGGAAGTCGATTCCACCCCTCAAACACTCTGTTGGGGAGGAAGTTGAGCCTCGGTGTGGTACTAAATTTTTCCTTGGCAAGCTTGTAGCGGTGTACCCTCAATCGTATAACGCTACGATTAAGTATTTCTTTGGATTCACTTTCATTTACTCAGAGTTCAACTAAATTCAACTAAATCATTTTTGTAATCGAAATGAATTCATTACTGTTGTGAAATGAAATAAAATTCTTCTTTTCAGATATAAAACAAACAAAAAATTTTTCTTCATCTTTTAATCACCAAAGGAAATGATACATAAAACAGAGCCATCTGGTGGCGAAACAGAGTTTGCAGGTTTGCTAGTTTTTTATAATGATGGTATAAACAGAAATGCGAAAGAGGTACTACTCACTTGAACCAAACCGCATAGGAAGCGTTGTGGTTGTCCATCTTGAGCACACACTTGTTTCGAAGCTCTCCTTTGTAAACTTGAAGAGCAAAAAGGGCAAAAACCATCAGACAGAAGATGGTCAAAGTCATGACCTCGGCGAGTTGTTTGAACGAATGCAGTAACGCATTTATGATGGTTTTGAGACCTGAAAAGAGTTCGTAAAATTAGGTTTTTCTTTATTGTCATGATGAGTTCACGAAATTCAAAAAATGTTATATCATAACAGAACCGTCAATAAGTGCCGGGCCTAGGGATGAAAAAATTTTTTTGTCCAGATTTATTTTTACTTATCAATATAAATTCCTTTCAGAATGATCAGCATTTTTTAGATCCCGTACGTGTGTGCAGAAACGTGGCAGACCAGATGATTTTCATGCATAGTTGCTACATCAGATAAGTTTCCCGAATGCCTCAGAGATTATAACTGCATATTAAGGGAGGCTAAATATTATAATTCGGTGCGAAAAGGGATACAGGGTGAATCCACAAGTACCACTAGGAAAAGAGAAGAAAATATTTTTTGAAGACACAGTTTCTGCTAATTGTCTTCCTTCAGACTTATTATGATACCTATGACGCACTCAATATTTAGTTTGAGATCTGTCCTGAACGAATATAGCCGTATTTATGAATATTTTGAGAAAAATTTAGAAAAACACTGAGATTTTATGAGCTTGTTCTAGAATCTCTTTCCGTAGTCTGGATCGGTGTGATAATAATACAACCGCCCTGGTGAAAGAACAAACCCATATCTCAAATCATTTAGAAACTCTTGTCCTTTGAAATATCTCATATATTCAAGTCAAAATTACATCTTGAATAAAAATAACCGAACTAACAGTTTTCATTCAGTTTCATTTCAGCGACTATCATCTTCCACTCAGAACTATGTATATACATATCTTGGATGCATATGGCAACATAATTAGGAAAATTTATCTATGGGTATACAAGGTTTTCTTTCATCATCACACCAGAATTTTGGACAGGCAAACACTTGTCCTCTGAAAAAGATATGTTCAAATTCAGATCATTACATTAAACTTTTCGAGAAGACATATTTGGCTTGTGAATTTTGTCAACATGCATTATTTCCTCCAACTGGAACTGGATATGTCCGACAAATGTCGATCGAAAATGTATCTATGAAAGTATCGAGAATTGAAATATCTGACGGATTTTTTGATATTTATCGTATTAAACTTCTTACGAAGGTTTTTCAATTATATCTTCGAAAGTATTAGCTTGTGAATGTTTAAAAGCATCCGGAATAACGTTCATTGATAATTATATAGAATTGTTTGAATTAATTGCATATGTAGCACATTTCTTTTAGAAAAAATCGGTAAGATTTAAAGATTTAAAATGAGTCCCCAAGTTTCAAAATATTCTGAATGCTTTTTTTGAGTATTATCAATATATCGAGTAAAGAAATTGAAGCGCACCGTGGCAACCCTGGATTACCACAAAAAATCTGCTTATCAGTTCTTCGGATATCAGTATACAGTTTAATTTAGTGCAAGTACGGGTTGGCATTTCAATATAATGTACAAGCGTGTGTTCTTGATATTTATTTTGAGTTCAATTTTCTTGGAAATAGTGAATTCAAACAAATGTGTGTCTTTCAACAATTTAGTTTTGAAGGTTGTTACAATATCTGATCAAGAATTGAATATAACTTCTTTCTCTGGAATAATGCAAAGGATATCTTTCGAAAACCTAACTCTATCGCAGATTTATGTACGGGAGCAAGATGTTCAAGATATTGGTAGGGACTGTGTACGGCATTTGATTAAACTGAAAACTTTAGTTTTTTGGGGCTGCCCTATCAAATCTGTAGCACCAGGAGCGTTTAGAAATCTCCTTACCCTGAAGAATCTGCAGATTGCCTACGGAAATCTAACAACTATCCCAGCAGGAGTTTTTGACTCCGTTCCATCTTTGAAAGAAATAAGACTTCACAACAATTTCATTCACACTATCGAAGCTAGAGCATTTTCTGGGTTGAAAAACTTAAAAAAACTATACATGGCGAGTAATAACCTGAAGGTTTGGGATAATTCATGGTTCTACAACACTACCAATATCGAAAGGATGGATTTTCAATTCAATAAAATCGAAGTTATTCCTAAGAAAGCGTTCTCCAATATGAAAAAGTTAAAAGAAATATTCTTCGACTACAATGAAATTCGAACGATTGAACCTGATTCATTTTTATTCGTTCATAACTTGGATTACTTAGGACTGAGATTTAATAGACTGAAGGTATTGAACGAAGACGTGTTTCCAGATAAATTATCAGTGAGATCTCTCCTACTCGATGCGAACTATTTCAATTTTTTGTCGAACGAAGTGCTTAAAAAACTTTCTGTGAAAGATTTAACTCTGGATGGTAATCCATGGAAATGTCCATGCCTGGATAGGATACATTTCTGGGTCTACACGAGGAATGTTACACTTAGATCGTCTGGGTATTGTAAAAATCCAGATATCCCATTGTGCTTCTATCCACATTCATATTCGACTACGTGTCTAGAGATAATTGATGAAATGATGACCAGTCGTTTTATTTCGAAATTGAAGACAATAAAGAAGGGAATCCATAATTATTGCGCACGTTTGGACTAAACAATTACCTAAGGTAGGTGTGCTTCAAAATTTTTATTTATGAATAGAACCAATTCTGATAATAAGATGACTTTATCTCATCTCTTTCGGAAGATAGAGAAGAGAGGATATACTCCAGTTTGACCCTGTATCAGGAAGTCAAGTCTTATCAATTGAGACCACTTTAGGCTCGACATTTGGGCATAGTACGCTGTTCTACTAGAACAAGCACGTAAAAATGAACAAAATTGTCTATTTTGAGGATAGGTCAATCAGATGAATTCATCTAAACTACGAGGGTTGTCTCTTATATTTCGGGATTAGAGAACAAAACAATCGTCGAATATCACTTGTTATTCAAAATATTTCTCATTTAGATCTACAGGGTGAGTCTTTGTCCACTGCATTAATTTTGAAGTCAAAAGAAACATTTTCTTCCTATAGTATTTTAGAGATATAGGGAGTTGAAATTCCATAAAACAATTTCATTTTCACCTGTAATATTCAAACGACGATCTCTTGTAGAAGGTTTATGATAACAGTCATGCATATTTTGGCATCATTAGATTGATTCCATTTCTTGTGGGTTTCTCATTACTATTCTACAGATTGGTTATATTGCATAAAAAACAAATATCACTTTAACTAAAGGTCCGTCCTGGAATCATTAGTCTTTTTTGCAGATAACATCATTCTTCATCTTTTCTCCTAAACTGCACTATTCTTGAGATATTAGAAGTTGAAAGGAATTAAATCGATATAATTTTGTCCAAATTTTCTGATTTACCTAAATCCAACTCTGCTGAAATGATTCAATAATCATATTTGTTCAATGTTGCCATATTTGATGTCTTTATGAAATATTTATACAAGGTTGGGGAAATCTCTCCAGTCTATGGTTCCACCACTAAACACTATTGATGAAATTAACTACTGAACAATTTTTGTCTTACATTCACCACAAAATCTGAATTGCCATTTGCTGTATTCATTATTAATGATGTTTAGTACCTTGTTTTATATTCAATCCAGAGTAATATTTCATAATAAATAGAGAAAAAGATATCCATCACTCACATAGGTACTTCGGTATATTTTCATGATGACCGTTGAAATAGGTAATGTATTTTCTGTCAGGACTTGTTAAATTGAAGACCTGACTTTATGAAGAGCTGATTCTTTATAGCTTCAGGGATCATGAAATTATATCTATTCTAACATAGGAATGATTCAAATTAAGCTCATATGAGATTTAAAAACTTTGAACCCAGTCTCCTAGATTTGTTTTGTACCTTTATAAGTTTTTTCACGTCTTTATTTCATACACCGATTCAACCTGGTCCAGGAACTTAGGAGATAATAGATTTTTTTGGGGGTAATAATGTTTTTAAACAATTCAGGTTCAATAGTGGATGCTGTGGAAGGTATTTTTCATTTAAACTAAACTGGATTACAGAGGGGTATTTGCCCAATGTGAAAACTAAAATGCTTATAACTTTTTAACACAGCTAAATATGGAAAAACCGTAATGGAAAAAGTGTTTCTTTTGATCTCAAGAACCTATGGTTAAAATTAACGCAGTGGTCAAAGACTCACCCTCTATATACTTCTGCATACGTTCGAACCAATTGTCGAAGCTCTTTTGTCACTCTGCTTGAGGTTTCTCCAAAACATGCATTGCGAGCTCTCACACATTTTTGAGCACTCAAAACATCGATTTGATGAGTCAGTCGCCGTATAGCCCTGACTTGGCACCCAATGCCCTCTTTTTATTCCCGTACGTAAAAAATGAAATGAGAGGTCAACGTTTTTCGACACCTGAAGAAGCGTGTTTTGATATTCTCGCAACAAAGGACAGTTCTTGGAATTTGGGGTAGCGGCCGTTACTTCCAAGAATGCCTTCTGTCCGACGGAATTTTGGAAATCCCTAAACTTAGCTACCTGTACAACCTCTCTCAATTATTCAAGAACATTCTCTCCGTACACTTCTCGTTTAACTACCAAGGTGTACAGTTCTACCAGTAAGTTCTCCTTTACCGATTTACTTTCAACAATCTATAACGGCACTCAGAACTACAAGTTCCTCTTAAAATCTCTCAAAATAATCTGTTTTCGGATCAGTTAGCGACCCTAGTTCATAGTGTATGTGAATTATTCAGTTGAAATTCTCTACGTAAAAGAAAAGAGTTGTGAATTGTGAACCTGTGACGCAATTACATATCGCCAAGGCACAATTCATCAGTGGAAGTTTGAGAAGCTATATCCAAAAGTGCCTGCATCTTACTTTACGAAGTCTACCTCGACGATTAGAGCAGAGCTGTGGTGATTTCCAAAAGAACAAAAAAGGTCAGATCTCTTCATTGTTTAGTACTACCAGAAGTGCCCAAGATTGGGCAAAGAAGTTCAAATACTTGGACTTTGTAGACAATTTAAAAACTCTTTCTGTGAGTATAAACTCAATTGCCGTACATTGTTTAACTATTCTTATCTGTGAATACATAATTCTGTTATAACTACAAACTTGTTTTTCATTCACCTTGCAAACATCCTTTCTACCAAAGATAATTTTTGGATCTACTGTTATAGTATAATCAGCGACTCAGGAAGTGCGCTTCTCTCTCATTAAGCGGGTGATTATTATTAATTCTGATTTTGTACCCGCACAAAGAGGTTGATAGTTAAGAATGCATGTTTTGGAGATACCTCAATCAGAATAGCAAAAGTGTTTCGGCAATTGATTCAAACGCATGCAAAGGTGTATACATGTATACATGGGGAAAGGAATTCATCCTACTTTTGATACTCGAAATCGAACCGTCTGACAACACAGCCTTCCAACTAGAGATTCGAACGGGTTTCCCCGCTTACCATTTCTTGTATGGTTAGTTCAATGTATCGGTTATCAAGAACGGCTAGCATCACGGCACTCCAAAATGTACAAACAAGTGTTCTTGATTTTTTCTGTGATTTCGGTTGAATTGGATTCAGCGAATTCTGCGAAATGTGTGTCTTTCAATAACATAATTTTGAACGTCCGAAGTGAAACTGGTGAGGACTCGAATATAACCTCTTTCTCTGGCACGATTGAAAATACATCTTTCGAGAATGTTCTCTCAGTTACTGCACGTAAACAAGATATTATAGATATAGGTGAAGACTGCGTCCGGGATTTGGTAAATTTGAAGACTCTTGTTTTCTGGGGCTGTCCTATAAAATCTGTTGCTCCTGGGGCGTTTAAAAACCTACAAGTGCTGCAGAACCTACAGGTTTCTGTCGGAAATTTAACAAAGATACGTGCAGGAGTTTTTGATTTAATCCCTTCCATGAAACTGTTGAGAATTCACGATAATTTCTTGCACACCATTGAAAATCGCGCCTTCAGTAATCTACCAGAATTGAAAAAAATCTTTATTGGAAATAATAACCTGAAAGTCTTTGAGAATTCCTGGTTCTTCAACACTACCAATATCGAATTGATGGATTTTCAATTCAACAAAATTGAAGTGATTCCGAAAGGTGCGTTCGATTATATGCGGAATTTGAAAGAACTTTTCTTTGATTATAATGAAATTCGAACTATTGAACCAGATGCTTTTGTGTTTGTCCAGAACTTGGATTATTTAGGGCTCAGATATAATAGACTTAAAGAGTTGAATGAAGATGTGTTTCCGGATAAATTGTCTGTTAGATCTCTTCTAATTGATGCTAACTATCTTAATTATTTATCCAACGAAGTGCTTAAAAAACTTTCTGTGAAAGATTTGACACTGGATGGGAACCCATGGAAATGTCCTTGCCTGGATAGGATACACTTCTGGATCTACACGAAAAAGGCGACATTGAGAATGTCTGGGTACTGTAACAATCCTAACATCCCATTATGTTTCTATCCACGTTCGTATTCAACCACGTGCTTAGAGTTCAATGATGAAACCATGACAACTCGTTATTTGGAAAAAATAAGGAATATGAGTACAGAGGTCAATAAGCATTGTGCAAGATTGGATTGAAATTTTACAGAAGGTAGGCATCCTTTAGAATATATTATTATGAGTAGAGACAAATTCCTTTCGCAGTGAAAAATACATCTGTGTGATTATGCCACCTTTTGATTTTCAAAAAAACATTGTTTTGTTAAATTGTGCTGTGCAAATTTTTTCTATAATCCGTTTAGTTTTGGAAAATTTTCACAAATTAGATGAAATACACCTGTATATTACTTTTCGAAAAATTGATTTATGATGAATGAATTGTACTACACCCCTACTGAGTTGTTGAGATTAAATTTTCTGAAGAAAGGAATATTATACAAGAGTTAAACATTTGATGGATTCAGTTGTTCGGTCTTTACTTTATTTTCATTTATAATTCATTTATATTACTTGAGTATTAGGAGACATTCTCAATTTCCAAAAATGTTTATTTTGACGACAGTTGTTCCATATCAACAGACTGATGTTTATGAGAAGGTAACAGATTTATACAGGGTGAGTCTTTGATCACTGCGTTAATTTTAATCATAGGTTCTTGAGATCCAAAGAAACACTTCCCATACCGTATTTCCATATTCAGCTGTGTTAAAAAGTTATAAGCATTTTAAGTTTTCATATTGGGCTAATACCCCTCTGTAGTCAGTTTAGTTTGAATGAAAATTACCTTCCACCGCAGCCACTATTAAATCTGTGTTGTTTAAAAACTTTATTTTCACTCTGAGAAATGATTCACTCACTCATGTTTCATCAGATGATTATATAAATTTAATTCCTTTTAAATTCAATTATCTCAATTTAGTTCAAATGATATTTGTTTTTCATGCAATTTAACCAATCTGTACCGTAGTAGTGAGAAACCCACAAGAAATGGAATAAATCTATTAATGCCAAAATATGCATGACAGTTATCAAAAACCTTCTACAAAAGATCATTTCAATTGATATTATTGTTTGAATATTACAAGTGAAAATGAAATTATTTCATCAAAATTCAACACTATATCTTTTGAACGGGGCCAAATTTGGAAAAATGTTGTAGGGAGATAATGTTTCTTTTGACGTCAAGAATCTATAGTTAAAATTAACCCAGTGGTCAAAGACTCAACCCTGTATGCAGAATACGTGGGCAAAATATTCAGGAAACATCAAGCTATATCACTGTATAGTTTTTAGAAACCTCGGGTATCTGGTATTGCCCACAGAACACGTTGAACTTTAATGAAGAAAACCCGAAAATTTTAACGCCCTGTATAGCATGATGCGTTTTTTTTATGAACAACTCATTGTAGTATGATATTCGTCAATAAAAGAGTTACAATTGGAAAAAAACATCCACATCGTACAAATGTTACAATACAAGAGTTGATAAAATGTTGAATATCTCTGGACGATTCCAAGATAAATTGATTAAAAAAAAAGAAATACTCAAGAGATACTAGGCTACAACGCTTTATTGTTTTTATATTACTCAGCAACCAGATATTACCTACAGAAGACATTAAAATTTCACTAAAAAACATGACATTATTTAAACGCGCTGTACAACATGAAGATTTCACTTTTTGGACTTCTGTTTAATGGAGGAAATTTGACAATAACAGAGCTTCAATTGAAAAAATTGGGATAGACATTTTTTCAAGAGAAAGAAGTCAGGGCTTTGACAAACCTGAGGACAAAGTAATTTCGAATTCAAACTATAGGTTTTAATACTTTCACATTCATTGTGTCGGTTTTATTCAGTATCATACTAATTTCCTACATGTTTTGCCTTCTAATTGCAGAAATCGAACATCACCATCTGGCAACGCGGATTCCGATATTAGAATCAAACAGGTTTAATCGCTTATCAGTTCTTTTGTTGCCAGTTCAATTTATTTTGTTTTCGGGTACGCGTTAGCTTTCAGATGTCGCGAATGTACGAAGGTGTGTTTTGGACGTTTATTGTGATCTCAGTGGTTTTAAATTTTGCATATTCTGCTAAATGTACTTCATTCAACAACATACTTGTGAACGTCGAAACCAGGACTGAGGAATTATTGAACATAACCTCTTTATCTGGTTCGATAGATAGGACATCTTTGGCGAATCTTCCTATCTCGAAGGTTTTTGTACGTGAACAAGATGTTTTTGATATAGGTACTGACTGTGTTCGACATTTGAGATGGCTGAAAACGTTAGTGTTCTCGGGTTGTCCTATCAAATCTTTATCTTCTGGGGCATTTCGAAATCTCCCAACGCTGTGGAACCTACAAATATCTTATGGAAATTTGACAACTGTCCCAGCAGGAGTTTTCGATGCAATCCCTACACTGAGAATGATAAGGCTCAACGATAATTTTATACACACGATAGCAGAACGAGCTTTTAGTAGTTTACCCGATTTAAGGAAACTCCACATGGCCAATAACAGATTGAAGGTTTGGGAGAATCTCTGGTTTTTCAACACAACGTCTATAGAAGTATTGGATTTTAAAGGAAACAAAATGGAAGTGATTCCGTCAAGAGCGTTCCTTTATATGTTAACTTTGAAACAATTAATTTTCGATTACAACGAGATCCGATCTATCGAACAAGAGTCCTTTGTAAACGCAAAAGATCTAGAATATTTAGGACTGGGATACAATAGACTGAAAGAATTGAACGAAGATTCGATTCCTAATGATATGAAAGTGAGATCTCTTCGTATAGATGCAAATTATCTTAATTATATATCTCTTGTCATCCTCAAAAAATTATCTGTGAAAGAATTGATAATGGATGGTAATCCATGGAAATGCCCTTGCTTGGATAGGATCAATTACTGGATCTACTCAAGAAATGTTACACTAACATCTTCTGGGTATTGCAATAATCCGAAAATTCCAGTGTGCTTTTACCCACAATCATATTCAACCACATGTTTGGAGGTCAATGATGAATTGATGACAAATCGCTTCGTCGAAAAATTACGTAAAATGAAGAAAGAGGTGAACAAGCATTGTGCACGCTTGGACTGAAGAATATACCAGAGGTAGGCAACCTTCAAATTAATAATCATATACAGGGTGTAACTAAATAAGTGGAAAATATTTAAGGAGGTGATTCCTCATCGAAAAAAAGATAGGATCTTCCATATAAAAAAACTTCATTGGAGCATCCCTTGTTAAGATATACAATTGTATATTTATTGATATATATAATTGATATGTATTGTATAACAATTTTTTTTACAAGCGCCAAAAAAGTTACAATAGTGAAAAGAAAAACCGTGGTTTAAAGAAAATAATTTATAAAGGAATTTTTATTATATTACACAGATATTACAGATATTATTCATTATATACTATAGAAAACAGAAAAAGTTTTAAACCAATTACTCACGAAACATTTCGGAAACTTCTTTTGCTCCTCACTAATGTCGCCTAAATTATCAGGAAACGGTCTAAGTGGCTGTGTAAATAGTGCTCATGTTACACCCAAGTGATCTGAAATTATTCAGCATCTCATTGACTAATTCAACATAGTTCTCAGCTTTGTGTTTACCCAGAAAATTTTGGACTACTGAAACAAATGAATTCCAGACATTTTGTTCGGGGTCAGGGTCTTTAATCAGCTGTCTTATTTGTGGGCCATCAAATATTCCTGCTTCAATTTTTTCCTTACTCAGCTGAGGCATTTTTTTCCCTATATATGCAAAGCATGATCCACTCTTATCAAAAGCCTTTACAAACTGCTTCATTAGACCCAGCTTGATATGCAGGGTTGGAAACATGATTTTCTCTCGGGGAACTAAAGGATCATTGATGATATCCTTCCCACCAACATCCATGTTTTCTCTTCTAGGCCACTTTTTTCTAACCCAGTGTTGCGATACTTGGTGTGGCCATTTTGCTGTCCAAGGAGAAAGTTTACCATTTAAGTCTACAGAAATCACCCATTGGTGTTCATCATACTTTATTTTTTCCAAAACTAAGGCTATGTTGTCATACTGCTCTTTCATTTTCGTTGAGTGAACAATTGGTATTGAGCCATATTTGTTCCCATGATGTAGAAGAGCACATTTCAAACTTTGCTTTGAGCTGTAAATAAATAGGTGCCAATCATCCGGAAAATATTCAGGAAGACCCAATTTTACGAGGAGTTCTCTAATAGAATAGCAAAATACAAGATTATGTTCTTCAGATAAAAAAGGTAGCAGATCTTTCTCCCTTGTGCGATAAAATGTAATTTTCTTTCCTTGTTCAAGTAAAGTTTTTTTGTTCAACCTGGAAGCTAGTATTTCAGGAGCTTCTTGCGATAGGTTGAGATCTTTAGTGAGGTCATTTAACTCATCTTGGTTGAAACATTGGGGAATTGATGACATCGTTTCAAAATCACTGTCACTTTCAGTGGTGTCAGAATTCTGATCAGAGAGACATGTGTCCTCACAGAGTTCTGGTAGCTGCTCAAAAGTTGGAATTGGCACTTCTTCTGAGTGAGGGATAGTGTGTCTTGCAGAGTCTAAATCTGCATAAGTCCACTTGTTACGGTTATTTCGATTAATTCCAGTGATATTTACAAGGCAGAAATAACATCGAAGGAATTTTTTGGTACTCCGAATTTTAGACTTTTCCTTTTACCGGTAGTTCACTGTCGTAAATGCTATGTACAAGTTTTACAGACAACATGTGGTGCCCTGGTTTTATCCTGATCACCAAGCTTAACACCAAAATATCCAAGATAAGCCCTCTTTACAAAGTCACTAATAGTTTTTCTGTTTTCCAAGAACGTGTATTCTCCGCATATGTATAAAAAATATCAGGATGATGTACACGCTTCTTCTACTTGAACTCATTTCTATTCAACAACACAAATACAACAATTCACATTAACAATCTACTTTTTAGATTTACTTTTCAACAACTCGTTATTAAAGAGAAATTTCATATGACCCTAAGTTCTATCTATCTGCACCATCAGTTATATATCTCATGTTGTTAGTCTTCTATTTGTAATAAATGAATTAAAATAATAATTATAATAAATATTATTTTTTTAAATTCACTTTGTTACAAATGAAGCCTTACAATAAGGAAAATATACAAGAATCTATCTCTTGTATAAATTTTACAACACTCATACTTGAAAGTGTTAAATAGGAAAAAGCATTGATAGATAAGTGAATTTATCTAAAAATCTAGAGCTGATGCAGAAAAACTGCTATCATATTTAGATTCATCAATAAATATATAGTTAAAATCAGCTTAAAAATTCTAGGCACCAAAAAAAAATTTTTTTTTGTAGGCCTGTGTTATCGATTTTGAGAATCAACCTCAATTCGTTCGGGGAAATTGAATTGCACTATCTGGCAAACCTGCCTTCCAACACGATATTGAAACAGGTTTTCTGACTTATCGGTTCTTCGGTGCTAGTTGAATTTCTTTCGTTTTCGAGGCCGCGAAGCGTTTAGATGTCGCAAGTGTGCAAAGGTGTGTTTTCGATTTTCATTGTGATCTCGGTAGTATTGGATTTTGCGTGTTCTGCTAGATGTGCTTCATTCAACAACATACTTTTGAAGGTCGTTACTAGGACTGGGGAAAGATTGAACATAACCTCTTTCACAGGGACCATGGAAAGGACATCCTTCGAGAATCTTACTCTTACAAAGATTTTTGTACGTGAGCAAGATGTTTTTGATATCGGTATTGCCTGCATTCAACATTTGATTAGATTGATTACGCTGGTTTTCCGGGGATGTCCCATAAAATCTTTATCCCCTGGGGCATTCAGGAATCTTCCAAGGTTGAGGTACCTAGAGATTTCTCACGGAAATTTGACGACAATACCAGCAGGAGTATTCGATGAAATTACTTCACTCACAATATTAAGACTTAACAATAATTTTATTCACACAATAGCTGAACGAGCTTTTAGCAGTTTACACGAATTGAGAAAAGTTCATATGGCCAATAATTGGTTGAAAGTCTGGGAACGCGATTGGTTTTTCAATACAACATTTATCGAAGTAATGGATTTCTATGGAAACAAATTGGAATTAATTCCGACAAAAGCGTTCTTATTTCAGACAACTTTGAAAAAATTAATTTTCGACTATAACGAAATTAAAAATCTCGAAGATAAATCCTTTTTAGTAGTTAAAAATCTAGAATATTTAGGACTTGGTCACAATAGACTTAAGGAATTGAACGATGATTTTATTCCGAATTACATGAAAGTGAGAACCCTTCGAATCGATGCAAATTATCTTAATTATATATCACTTCCATTTCTTAAAAAACTATCTGTAAAGGAATTAATACTGGATGGTAATCCATGGAAATGCCCTTGCCTGGATATGATCAATTTCTGGATCTATTCGAACAATGTTACACTGACATCATCCGGGTATTGCAATAATCCGAACATTCCAGTGTGCTTTTACCCAAAATCATATTCAACCACATGTTTAGAGGCCAACGATGAAAATATGACGAATCGTTTCATTGAAAATATACGGAATATGGATACAGAGGTGAATAAAAATTGTGCACGTTTGGACTGAAGAATATTTAGTGGGTAAGGATCGTTCAATCAATGATAAACGCTAATAGATGGTATCTGACTTTATAATCATAATATTCCTAGTACATACATTGAAAAAAGACGTGATAATTTTATGAAAATCGAAAAAACTAAAATTGGTAACAGCCTTCACCCTGTAGTTTCGCTTGAGATGAGCATGAGAAGTATTTCAGGAAATTATGAGGAATTCGTCAAAGTCCGAGGGATTTTCGGCGAAAAATTTCCAGAAAAAAAGTTTTAACTAAACGAAACATTTATTCATTTATTGAAAATACAATTAGTAAAAGTAAAATTATGGAAATTTAACTTAATGTCAGATTCGTTGCTGTTCTCCACTATAGAAGATCTGATATCACGCTTAATATTTACAGACCATAGACTTAAAAATTATAAAAAATGAAAAAAAAAAATGTAGGATGAAACCTGTTAAGAAAGAATGAGAATATAACCAAAATGAAAGGAAAAATAATTTACAGATGATCTGAGTTCGGAAAGTGGAAGAGGGGGAGTTTTTAAGGGTAGGAAAACGGTAATCTCAATTGCCAGCAACAAGTTCCAAGGAAAATATTAAATTTTAAACAAGGTTGTAGGTAAATAAAAGACCTACAACTTTTGTATTCATACTTTATTCACATAACCTCAATATTTATGTAGAAAATTCAAATAATCAAGTTATTGATTATTTTACCTTTATCTTGTGCAAACAAAAATTTTTTTCTCACGAAATTTGGTAAATACGTACCTTCTTATCTTCTAAGGACACCGTAATTTTTTTTATTCAAAATATTTATTTTTTCACCTTATTTTGACTTGATATCAAAAAAACACCCTTATTTTCTATAGAAATTTCTCGCGATAACATATCAGTTTTTCAAAAAAAAGTTTTTGTTCGTTGAAATCTCGTCCTCCTGATAATGTAAAAAAAATATATATACATTACAATGCGAATTGTCCTCTGAAAATGCAAAGAAAATTTTTTCAATCACCATGTAAGTTTTGAGCTGTTTAGTAAAATTTACACTTCAATTACTGGAAAAACGTAAGATTTTATCATAAATTGTCAAAAAAAATTACAAATACATAAATCATAAAGATTTCAAGAAACATTCGAAAATAGTTGTTTTACTATTAATGATAGAATTTGAAGGAGGGATTTCAATTAAAAAATATTATTGCTACAATTACTTATATTTTAATTTTCGATAGGAAAACAAGGGTGTGTTTTCGATATTAAGTCAATATAATGTGAAGAGATAAATATTTCGAATAAAAAATATTACAATATATTCAGAACATAAAAAGCTAAGTATTCAACCAATTTCGTGAAAAAAATTTTTTCATAAGATAAAAGTAAAAAACCAATAAATTGATTATTTAAATTTTTCACATAAACTTTGAGGTTATGTGAAAAAAGTATGAATACGAAAACTGTTGGTCTTTTCCATACCTAAAACTTTGTCATTCAATTTTTTTTAGGGCTGGTAATTTTGTCGCAAATCCAATTAAACCGCTTTCTACCCTTAAAACTTCCTCCCCCTTCTACTTACCGAACTCAGATCGCCCGTAAATTATTTTTCCTTGTTGTTATATTCTCAACTTTTTTAGCAGGTTTTATCATACTATAATTTTTGGTTTCATTAATTATCGACCCTGGTCTATTATGATTTCGTTGTAGGGGTTCTTGATCGATGATACCTATCGAAACATCCTGTTTTTTGTTACGCTATTCATCTCTTTCAATTTTTTTCAGGTACAATAATAAGGATGTGATTACATTTTCTGATGAAAACAACTTGACTTACCAGGTAGTATTGAGATGGTTTTGAGCGCTCTAAGTACCCTGAAGGTCCGCAAACCGGCCAGATTCCCCCACTCCATGCCGATGGTGGCGTATCCGCTGGTGATGACTACAAAATCGAGCCAATTCCATGGATTTCGGAGATACGTGTACTTGTTCAATATGAACCCCTTAGCTGTACCCTTGACTAGCATTTCAGCCGTGTAAATGGCTAAAAAAATATACCTGTAAAAAAATATTCAATTGAACGAGTATCAAGAAATATACAGAGTATGTCATAATTGGACATACAACTTATAGGGGATGTTCTAGACATTATTTGAGACAGTTTATAACCATAAGTCTAGATGATGAGTTTAAAATGATGATTAGATAGTTTTACTAAAATTATTGGATATTGCTCATTCGATTCTGGATTAGTTCTAGGTCATTATGCTAAAAAATGTGTTAATACATTAAAATTATATTAATTCATAAACAAAGATGGAACAAGTTGTGTTGAGTTTTTTACTTTTATTAAGTAAGATATAATTTTTTTTTTTTTTGGAAAAATGATCCGAATTCCTGAAACTATCTAAACCTTTATTATAAATCATTTTAATTTAATTGCCGTCTGAACCCCATATTGAGGCGTAGCAAATAAGTAAGTTATAATTAAACATTTTTCAGAATAGATGTATTTAGTAGATTTAAAAACCAAAAATAACTGATTCTCTTCGTAATTTTTCACATTTTTTCTTGAATGGAGGTCTTTTTGTTGTTTTGAGAAAAATCGATTAGAAGGCCGTCTCTGTCATTACTAAATACTTTTGAACGAAAGTGTCTCAAATAACGTGTAGAATATTCATTAGAAGTTTGTAAGTCTAAATATAATATAATTTGAATCATGAAAAACAATTTGTTTAGATGAAGGTCCATGAAGAAATCAAAATTCTTTTCACTTGGAAATGTGTAGAATTTATGTAAACATTATTGCTATTTCTGTAGTAGTGTGGGAGCCCTAGACAGAACTTTCAGAGAATATCATTGGCCAAACAATCATTATACATTATGGAAATAGCCCAAATACTTTTCCTAATAATGTTTCATTATCAATGAGTTTTTTTGTCATTCGCGTGGCGATATTTGTGAGGAATATTCGTTTAGATTTTTATTTCTGGAAATCTAAGGGGTTTCCAATAATTCTTTCGTGACTGATTGTACTATCTTGTTGAAGAATAATTATTGAAACACAGTAAAATCAAGACAAAAAATTTAACTGTCTCTTGAACTGTTCTAAACTGTTTGATTTTCTTGAGTTTCTTTAACGGCTTTGTAGATTTATCAGTACTTTCTTTAAAATACTATATTTGAAGTACCACTTGAAATAATCGTCAAATTTTGTTTCTGAAGACAACAAAATCCCGATGATCCTTGGGTTTCTGTATTTGACGTACACTAATGAAAAAGGAGAGCCATTTTTTCTCTTTCTTCTAACATTAATTGAGAGCTTTCATCCCTCCAAATGATCTGATGAAGGAAAGAGCAAATGATAGATAAGGTGAAACTACATGTATTTTTTTAACTTGACAACATGTATTTTTTGAGCTCTTAAAACCTATAGAATACGTTGAAAATGTTAACATTCTGAGACTTTTCATTCTTTCCACCCTTTCATATTTCCCTGCTGTAATTTCTTACAGTTAAGGGCTCCCTTACCACTACTAATAAGGTAATTCTGGATAGCTCGTAACATTTTGAGGATTACGTGCACTTATAGACATAAATCTAAAATACTCAATAATTGAATAGTAGATTTTATTAGAACAAATATTTCTGTGATGTAATTGGTTCTCTCATCAATCATGCTCAAACCCAAAGCTGAATCAATGTTACTCCTTTACTTTATTTTATATTTATTTCTTTATTTAGTGCTAATTTATTTGTTGTATATTTTATATTCATCATGCCATATTATGTAGAAAGAATTGTCTATTAAACAATATTTTTAATTTCCGAAAAAATTTGTATCTATGAATTTTCTACTCTTCAAAATTGATGCTAGTTGTAAGTTACTTTGTAACGGGTGGTCCATCTAGTGTTTGGAATTTGAACTACCGATTATTTGACATTATAAACGTCAACTATTCTTTTTGACGTGACTAATATTTAGTTGAAAGTTTGAAGTTTACGAAATGGGACGCTATTCGCTTGAAGAAAGTTGGGAAATATTAAAAACTTATTCCCAAATGTTTTGAGTCTTCTACTCAAACTGTGAGAAATTTAAATGTTGAACGATTGGTTCTTTCAAGAAATTGAAGCTAACGACTTGGACGATGTTTGGTTTCAACAGGACGGTGCAACGAGCAAAGTCGATAAGAGTAACAAAAACAAAAAATACAAATTTAAAAAACTGAACAACGAGGCACAGACACTTCCAACAGCAGAGACAGTTCAATCTCGAATGACGGTAGGGTCAAGTCAGCGGCGACTAACCCAATCCAACCTAAGGACAGAAATAGTAATGAAAATTCACACGCATCTAAAACGGGCAGGTAAAATTTCCTTGCTCGCTGTGTTGTGTCGAAATCCGTACTTTTATTTAGGTGCGATTTTCTTCATTCTTCTGACTAAAACCTTATTTGCAGTATTATTTTAAAATACATTTTAAAATAAAACTACGTTTCTAATAGCTGTAACTTTTTTTTAAATTTCAATAGGAGTGGAGATGTTTTCATACTTTCATAATTTTTTTTTTAATAAAAGGCCCATGTTTTATTTTTTGGCGTTATCTGTAACAATGAATATGTTTTTTTTTAACACACACTCATGTAGACTTAATACAATAATAAAAATCCATGTAAAAGCACACGCAAAAAAATTATGGGGCTTCGAAGGGTACATTTTGGGTAATTTAGGAAAACCTAATAAAAAAATCATACCTCCGTAACCGTAATACTAAGGACCCCGGTTTCAAGACTGAAAAGGTAGCAAATGACCTACCAACGCCCCAAAAAAATTTGACGGTCCATGTAGCGAGCACCCTGTATATACACATATATGAATATTTTAACTTGAAAAAAATATCTCCCTTCGTTTCTAAATTTTTGATAAGGAAATGAATTATTTCAATATTTCAAAGAAAGTTTTTACAACTTCTTGAAGTAATGTCACTTATGAATAGAAAAATTCTTAATAAAAATTGTTCTCCTCATATTTCTATTGTAAAAATAATAATTTAAGAAGGTTTTTCAAATAATAATTGACAGCTCTATACAAATTACCAAACAGAATATTTTTTACCAACTGATTCAATGCTTGTTGAAAAAACAATTTGTTATAAGCAAATTATAACTTTTCTTTATTTTGTTCTGATAAAAATCACAAAAACGTTTCTATGCATCAAAACACGGAAAAAAATTTATATTTTAATTTTTTTTTATAAAAATATCGAGTGATTGAAAACTTGAATTAGTGTTAGCAGGGTTAGTGGAAAAATTTCTTCTCTGAAATCATATGATTCTTTTTTTATACTTACTCAGCTTCTTCGATTGTTTCAGCCATGGCAAGGAAGACGCAATTGAGTAAAATGGTGGCCATAACCATATAATCGAAGAACTGATTGGTACTCAAATATATACAAGTTTTTCTCACACGACTAAACGGACTGAATATGAAGAAAGAACTGGTTGCTGTGAACCTGTGGATGTAGTTTTTCCGAAAACGCTTCGACACCACGCAGAATGTCTGTAACAAAAAGGGAACATATTAGAAAACCATTTTACTAAGAGAACATGATATTTTCAACTATGTACTTATAAATTCCTCATTCAAAAGATGCATGACAATTATTTTTCCTGACAAATAAAAGTTTCAATTAAAAAACAAAAAACTACAGAATCTGTGATGAAATGTCCTATTTGAATAATCCCGAATAATACGAGCGTAATGTGGTGGTGCTCCATCCTGCTGAAACCAGATATTATTTGGAAATATTGCATTTACCTCCAATGCCGGAACCACTTGTGTCTCTAACAGCTGTAAATATCTATCTCCGTTTAAAATTTCTTGTAGGAAGAAGGATCCCACGATTCTGTTGTTATAAATGCCGGCCCAAACGTTCAATTTTCGGAGATTTTGTGTATGAGTATTTTGAACCCAATAAGGATTAATTGGTGACCAGTAGCGACAGTTATGTCGATTAACTGTACTGGTTAAACAAAATGTAGCTTCGTCTGATCATTCAACACTATACTACATCCTCCAATGAAATCGCTCAATTTTTGAAAACGGACCAATAGAAACAAACTGTATCTGAAAACACTTAACCTCACAGTGTTTTCACTTTTAGAAATTCGTTTTTATCAAATGCCTAATTTGCATAGGAATATTAATACGTCCGGATAGCTTTGGCCGTTGGTGGAAGTAACGCTCGTCACGGTTACGATAACTTCAACAGCACATTTGGCAGTTCTGTCAGTATATTTTCGTATTTTACCATAAAGTAGATAAAAATGAAACGTTTTGGGAATTGTAATATTACTTCAATTGAGGAAGGTGTAAAGAAAAGTGTGCCACTTAATACAGTGAAGTCAAGATCCTACATTTGGAAACAATTCGAAGAATTCTGTGCTGCCCGGGAATACCTTGTAAATGAAAAAGTAAGTTTGTCAGAGCTCAATAATATTATGCTAGACTGGACTTTCAATATGAAGAAAAGATATGGATCAGACTACAAGGAAATTGTCGTAAAAACCTTGTGGAATAATACTGCCAAACAGCTGCAGGAAAAATTCTATTCCGAATGGGGCGTTAGGTTCGATCCATTCACAGACGTGACTTTTAAAACGGCGCGGGATGCACGGAATGCTAAGAGGCGTATTTTGCAAGTGGACCCTGAGGAAAGAAACACTAGTGTCAAGGCGCTGTCTTTGGAGCAACACATAAAGATGGTCAACTTATGTAAAGAAGATAATCCAGACGGTTTGAACAGAAAATTTTATTTTATTTCTGCATTGGAGCTTGCTTGGCGCGGAGGAGAGGGTTTATCATGCCTAATTTCGCATTTCCAATTCGAAATTGAAAACGATGGTAATCCTACGGGCCGAATTGCCTACAATCCGATATTTTCTAAAGCAAGACAAGGTGGTGCCCAAATATGTGCGGAAACGAAATGGTTGACTCCCAATATTGAAGAAAATATTTGCCCGGTGAGGTTATATAAGCAACTTGTATCCAAAAGAACTGCAAACATAACCACTGAAAGACTATTCCTTACTCCACATAAGAATTGGAAATATGGTTCGTGGTTCAAAAACTCCCCAGTCGGTCCCAATACGATAGCTAAATGGACAAAAGAATCGACAGAACTCATTGGCATCAACACGACCAAGTCGCAGATAACCAACCAATCGCATCGAGCTACTGCTGTCAGCCAATTAGCCAAAGCAGGGATTGGCGAGGAACAGCTGATGAAGATAACAGGGCATTTTTCTGCAGCGTAAGTGAAACCGTATCTCCAACTGGACCAACATCATCACAAAAAAATAATCACAGCCATAAGGAATGAAAAAAATGTCCTTCAAGAAACAACATCGGTATCTACTTCATCATTCGAAAATAATGCTCGTAATGTGTATAATAATTGAAATATCAATAATTATTATTTTGAGAATAAAGATGAATAATATGTTGTTATGCTTCTACCTGGTTATTTTTGAATAAAAAAATATTTTTTATTTTGTTTGATTTATATTGTTGAATAATCTTTCCAAATACCTCACGAGATTCGAAGTTTTTTTGAGAACACTCTGTCGTTTTCTGAAAATTATACAAATTTCACTCAACAAAGTGATCCCGAAATACCACTCGCCTTCGGCTACAATTGTTAATTATTTTGGAATTAATTTGAAAATAACACAGAATTGAAACAAAATACTTGTTGGAATGAAAATAAATGATTAAATAAATGAGCTTTGCTGGTACATGGTAGATTTTGACTCAAAGAAATTCCACTGAATTATAGGTTAGGTTGTATTTTTTTCTTCCACTTTTTCTTTGAATTTTAAATAGATCTCAAAAAAATTATATTCTTCTAAATATCAAACGAATTAATTATACAAAGGAATTATTTAAGATGTTTAAAATAATAATAATGACATTATTCCAGACAACTTAGAATTATTGATGAAAACAATGAACAAGGACCAAAATATGAGGTTGGAATCCCTGCGTGACGCGAGAGTCACATTTGTAAGAAAATCCACGGAGTGCGACTACTGGTTGGTATCTATACTATGATACCACTTCAGTTCACACGGCGCATGCGTGATCTGCAACTAAATACCCACCACAAGAGTACCTCTAAATGAATCATTCAATTTTCCGTTCTTTAGTAACATTTCTGTTAATATCTCGGTAGGTATTGAAATAAAAAATATGGAACCCGATATTTTTGTACTCGTAATAAAATGTTTCATCAGAAACTTAATTAATATATAGGGTGTTCCGTTGCAAATTTTAAAATTGACATTATTTCCGGTGAAACTGGAAGTTCAAAATTGTTGAAAAATATAAAAATAAATAGGCAATCTACTGCAGTATCCATTTTCTAAATTTCATTTTTAGATCTATAATAATTCCAGTCATTTACTTGGTTAGAATATTTCTGGGAATTTGTGGTATTTCCTGTTCTGTTTAATTTAAATAAGAATTTAAATGTAGAAAAATGAAATGTGTGGTCTCATTGATTTATTATTTTTCGTACTTCCGGGCCTAAAGTGACAACTTCACTCCATTGTGACAGGTACTAAAGTGTCACATTTAATCCCTCCGGGATTAAATATTGACGAAACTCCCGGAACGATTAAATAACAAACAAACGAATTTAAGGGATATTTTATTGAAAAATACAATTAATTAGAATGGTGATTAACGTTAATATTCAAATTAATATTGTGACAGTTCGTCATATTGACCAGTCTTATCTGGGTTAATGGAGCAGGTAACTGACGAGTAACAGATAGGTCCTTATCATATTGAACTGGTGTTTGTTTCGAAGATCCTGCGGTAACAGGGAGCGGGAATAAGGACTGTGGCATAACTATAGTGGACGAATCGGCGACTTGACCAAATATTTTATCTGAAATTTTTTGTCTATTTTTAATAGACGATTCAATATATCCCTCGGCCACGTTGGAGGATTTCCATCCTCCATGTCTCTTCAGCACGTCTATTGTTGCTCCCGAATCAGCTAACAAAGACGCAGATGTGCATCTAAAACAATGTCTCGTATAAGACGTCGCATTTTCTAATTTCAAGAAAGCTGCTATTTGCCGTGGAAATGTACCAAACATGTTTTTTCCTACTACTCGCGTAGTACATTCTTTGTTGATGTATTGAACAAAAAATTTTGAATGAGGTGTCCCTGTCTTTCGCAATGCCACATATTTTCTAAATATCGCCACAAAACTGATGGCACTGTTTTCTGAATTTTTGATCACAAAATTTCGGTCAATTTTATTTTTGGTGTTTCTAATCGCAATTAGGAAGGAATCGCCCAAATCTCTCACATCGTCGATTTCTAAATCAACCAACTCTTTTCCACGACAAGCTCCCGCAACGCCAAAAATAAGTACAACCTACAAAAAAATTGATTTCTTAAAATTTCTGAATATAAACACATTTCCGAATTTACCTTAAGCATTAAATATTTATCATCCGGAGCCTCCCGTAAGAACTGATCTACCTGCTCAGACGTGAGAATTCTTGACTTCTTTGGCTTAAATCCCTCATTTCTTCTCTTCAAAAAAGCTAATAATTTTGGAAATTTACTTATATCAATATCTTCTCTAATGTTAATAACCGATTTCAGCATTGAGTAATGTGCCCAGAGAGTTGAGGCACAAACCGCTTTTAATTTATCATTGAAGTAGACTAACAGCGCATTTTCAGTAGGTGGTCTCACATTTTTTAAGCGGCACTTTTGAAAAGCATCGTACTGCTGCTCGTATAGTTTTCTAGATTTCGGTGGTAACAATTCTTCACCTACTTCGGCTGCTCTTTTATCAATATCAAATACACCTTCTTCACTCATGTTACCAATAATTATCAATAACAATGTTTCTTTACAATGACACTAGTAATGACAATGTTTCTAAATTAGAATTGTCACAACGAAATGTTACTATGGTAACTTATTTTAAAGACAGTTTATTAAATGAGTTGAAGAGAGAAAAAACTGATTGAAATTATTGAAAAAATTAATAAAATCATACCGGAAGTACGAAAAGTATAGTATATACCTTGCGACTGAAGTACATTTAATCCTTCAGGTAACTTTACCTTCAGGATTAAATGTACTACTTCAGTCCCGCGGTATATAATATACTATTACTCGTTTGTAGAAAAAATATTGTACGCAACACGCTGGAAAAAGTTATTTGGACTCGCAGATTTCTAGACTGGAATTTCGTCGATTCATCCAAGAAAACCCTATTTACCATACTTTTTACTTAACATATTAATCTTGCAATTTATAATTACCGACGTGACACTGAAAAGGGTCAAGAAATTTATCGAATTTTCCGGAATCAAGCAATAAATCAACAAAGTAACAGTTACAGACAGTATCGAACGAAATTCAGTCGAGAAAAAGCTCAAAGGACATACACCACAATAAGTCACGTCTCGGAAAGTTTAATTGAACGTGGTTCAAAATACAACGTCAAAAGAGGGGAGAAAAGCGACCACGAAGAACCTTACGCCCTAATTTCTAGTTAACAAGTAATAAAGAGGCAATTATTATGGGTCGCTCGCTGTGAAATTTGCTAATAATTTGCATCCATCAAGGAATAATTAATCTTACTCAGAGTCACTGAATATTTCAGTGCCCAGCTGAAAACTGTGGTAGTTAAGTTAAAAAACTGCAGTTGGAATAACTAGATATTTCCTTTTTGTTAAAAACTCAGTTTGTCGTAATTGTGATGAACTCGAAGTGAATTACCGAAATAAAATTCCTGAAGTTGCGAAAAATTGGTTCAGAATGGCGGGACTTCGTTATAAATTCCAATTTATCAAGGTATATTATAATGGTGGTCCTACAGAAGGTTAAACCTTTCCTTCCAGAATACTGGGAACTTTTAGTTCCAAATGAAACTACAATAACAAGAATAGCAACCTTATCCCTTCACTTGGTGATCGGCCAACACGATATCACGGATTTTATCTACCATTTTATCCGTAGTCACCTCATCCGGACGTCCTGGGCGGTTCTCGTTGAACACTGGTGTTCGGCCCCGTTTGAATAAATTAAACCAATATGTAATGGTCGTCGTCGAAAGAGCACGGTCGTCGTAAATAGCTACAAACCGCTCTATGATTTACTAGTACGCCTTCCTTTCAAATGCAGGAATCGAATCACTGTGCTATACGTAGTTCTTCCATTTTTCAAAATAATCCGGTCATTTGAAGGATGGCACGAAAAGGTGGTACACAGATTTTTTCCCTAAAGTTGTCAAACACAGGTACTTATCAATCCAACCTCGTACTAATACATCCTGAAGGCAAACGATATACTAGGTATATATACAGGGTGGCCATTTGAAAACGAAACAGACGAGATTAAAGACGAAATGAGTTTTTTCGATAGAAATGCTCGGACAGGTCGATTTCTGTTTCGAGGGGGACAACTTAAGATGTAAATTACGGACGTATAGCGCTTCAACCCTTGCTACTACAACCCTCACCCCCAAATTTTGAATAGGGACGATGGGGTGAGTGATACCTCATTTGAAAGGTATTTTTATACTGATTTCAGCACAGTAATTGTTTTTTCATTTTATGCATTAGTTCTCGAAATATTCTTAACTAAGTATTTGAAAATGAAGTGGTGTTTTCATGGCACTTCTAGTGTTTTTTTGTGAAAAATCGACATTTTGAGCTTCAAAACAACCATGACTGTGGCTTCCTTCCTCCAATCGACTGACATAGAAATCTTTAATCAAGATGTCGATTAAACAAAGCGTATTGCGAAGGAGCTCAATCTTGCTGAAACTCAATCTAAATTATCTTCGATATAATTTGCAGTATTTCCAATAACATGCGGTAACAACGATCGATAGAAATCTCCAAAAAGTCCAAATACGTACATATCTCTAATCAGATTACCAGGTAAGAAAATCAAATCATTAATGATGCCACAGAAATATTCCAGTCCCAATTCGTGAAACGATTTCCGACTTAATTATGAAGAGTTTTCTCAGTTGGCTTCAATATATTTTCATTTTGTTGATTATTGAATTCATATCTTTTTCAAAAAAATGAGAATCGATAGTTTATTATTTATTACGAACAGATCATTAAGTTGGCTTACTGGTTCTTTGACATGTGAATTATTCTTAGTTTTGAATCGAGACTTGTATGTGTTTTAATTCATTGTTCGACATGGTTTATTCAATTGCAGAGCGGGTGGAAATAATTTCACTTTTTTTTTTGCAAACAACCAATGTGCGAATAGAACCGCAGAATTCTTCAATCAAAGACGTTTCGATAAACATGTAAATAGAAAGTATGTTTTGGAATTAGTGTCAAAGTTTCAAGAAACCGGGTCCGTGGCTAATAAAAAACGAAACATGGAAAGAAATGAAGCAGCTGCGGTAGCTGATCAAAGATTTCCAAATCGGTGGATTGGAAGAAGGGGTCCCACTGAATAGCCAGCCAGATCACCAGATCTGTCACCACTAGATTTCTTTCTTTGGGGCCACTTGAAGAGTAAAATTTACTTCACACAGCTCGATTCCATAGAAGATTTAAGAAGACTTATAGTGAACGAATGTCGTCAAATCACTCCAGAAATGCTGCAAAATGTGCGCCATCGTTTCGAACAAAACTTATTTCATTGTATGGAAGCTAATGATGAACAATTTGAATATTTAATTAATTGATGTGAGTTTTTGATAAATTATTTACTTTACTTTGAAAAGTGTTATTTCTTAGATCAATACTTCGAATCGTTCTGATACCGTACAGTTGGAGAATGATTTCAGTGAATAAAACAGCTAGTCGAACATCTGACCCTAGTGGCATTAACACGTACGGTATGACTTCATTTGCCCAGTGGTATATGTTTTGCAATTTCAAATACAAGTACGGAAATTTTGGTGTATCGGAAGCACGAAATGTCAATTATTCGCAAAAAATTTATTTAAGTGATAAAATTAACTAACGCATGAATATTTCGAGAACTAATGCATAAACTAATGTAAAAAAATACCTTTGAATTGAGGTATCACTCATCCCATCTTTTCTATTAAAAAATTGGGGATGGGGGTTGTAGCAGTAAGGGTTGAAGCGCTATGGGTCCGTAACCTACATCTTAAGTTGTCCCCCTCGAAACAAAAATCGACCTGTCCGAGCATTTCTATCGAAAAAACTTATTTCGTCTGTAATCTCTTCTGTTTCGTTTTCAAATGGCCACCCTGTATATTTAGTATACATCAAGTCATCGAACAGACAACATCATATTCTGCATCGTATTAAGAATGTCGAATTTTGTACCAGAAAGTGATGATTTGCGGAAAGCATTAATGGATTTATTTTAAGAATCCTAAACGAAAAAATCATGAGTTAATCCGGGACAACCATCAACACCGTCCGCAAAACCAGATCGATTCGGCAAGAAGACAATGCTATGTGTTTGGTGGGACCATAGAGGTCTAGTGTACCACGAGCTCCTAAAATCTGGTGAAACCGTTAATACTGATCCCTAACGACAACAAATGATCAATTCGAAACATGCATTGATTGTGAAACGACCAGAATGGGTCAGAAGACACGGCAAGGTAATTTTGCTCCATGAAAAAGCAAAACCGGTTCAGTTTACAATCAAAACACATGACTGGGAGCTGCTACCCTACCCGCCGTATTCACCAGACTTGGCTACTTCTGACTACTATTTATTTTCATCGATGGGACTCGCATTGGCTGAGCAGCACTGTGATTCCTTCGAGGAGGTCGAAAATTGGGTGTCTGGTTGGTTTGATTTAAAAGAAGAACAAATTTCAAATTGGCAGAGGAAAAGTTTGCTACTTCCCAGCGGCATAGTTTTCTTAACAACAGAATCTTTGAGAGGTGGAACCGTTTACCAAGTGCTGTGGTTGATGCTCGAAGTGTCAATGGGTTTAAGAATGCCTTGGACTTGTTTTGTAGTGGAGCTGTTCAAATGTGAAACAATTAAATTTAATTTGTATTGAGTTTATAGGAAATTTCCTCTACTCTAGTTTTTGTTATAATAATAATAATAATAATAATAATAATTTTGTTGTCTTGTGTGTGGTAGGTACTTTCATTGTTTGGATAGACTTTATCTTTCTTAAGCATTCAAAAAGCAGATATGTTCGAAAATTCTTCACAAACATGACATTTAGTGGAAATTGAACAAATAGTGCATTGTTTTCCTACGAGGTAAACATACTATTTTTCCGCAAATCGTTTAAAATTCGACAGATATTGATTGATTTAAAAAAAAACGCGATAATTTTATACCCAAATAAATGGTGCTTTGAAATTCCTAATAAAATTACTTGGGTTACTATGGAAACGTATTGAGGTTGAATTGTCAAACTTTACGCTTATAAATTTAATTGCTGGTGTTCTCGAAAGTAAAATGATAAGTGATGATGAAATTTCCATTCCTGGGACTCCTCCAAAGCTGGTTGAGGCAGTGAATACTGCTTCATTAGAATTATTGCCAAAGAAATCGAGAGAAAAGAACGAAAATGCATACAGACGATTTATGGATTATCGCATGAGTAAAAATACGAGTTCTTTCTCAGAAAATGTTGTAATGGCATACTTCCTAGACCTTTGTTTAATGATGAAATCTTCAACATTATGGGCCAATTATTCAATGCTGAAGTCAACCCTTGCACTTAAACACAATGTAGATATATCTACATACTCAAAACTTCGTTCTTTATTGAAACCGCAAGATCAAGGTTATGGGGCAAAGAAATCTAAGATTTTAACGAAGGAAGAAATTGAAAAATTTATCCAGGAAGCTCCAGATAAAGAAAATTTAATGATTAAGTTAATTTACAAGTTTTTAATTTCTATTTAGATTATAGCTTTATTTATTTTTTAGGTGGCTGTAATATTTGGTATTTCTGGGGCCTGTAGAATGGATGAGTTAGTCCGAATGACTGTACACGATATAGAAGACTTAGAATCTAAGCTTTTAATCAGCATACCTGATTCGAAAACCAACAAACCAAGATCATTTGTAATTAATCAGATCTACTTGAATGTTTATCGAAAGTATGTTTCGTTAAGACCAGAAAATATGAACAGTGACGGATTTTTCTTTAAATATCAAAGCGGAAAAGGTTGTAGACAAGTGGTAGGAATTCATCAATTTAGAAAAATGCCCAACATATTTGCTACTTTTTGAACTTGGTAAATCCGACAGAATATACTGGTCACTGCTTTCGTCGGTCTTCTGCAACAATATTGGTTGACTGTGGTGCCGACATAACTAGTTTAAAGAGGCATGGCGAATGGAAGTCATCAAACGTTGCTGAAGGATATATCGAAGAATCTCTTAACAATAAGGGTGAGGTGGCAAATAAAATTTTCACAGTACAAAATATTCAACAAAATGACCCTTCCACCCTGCATGTTGTCCAAAATGTTTCTCATAGTTCTAAGAGTGTTCCTCCAATGTTCAATAATTGTACTAACTGTCAAATTACTGCAAATATAACAAATTGATCTTAAAAATGTATTCAGCAATGACTTGATGTTTTCAAAATATAAATTAATTCCTTATAAGCAATGTGTTTTCTATCATTTATGTAGAACACTAGCAACTGTACGGAAATATCATTTCCTTACAGTAAGGAAGTCCTGACTTTTTCTTCAAGAAATTTTGACAGGAATGTCAAAATTTCCTGGCGATTTGCGGAAAATAACATTTTCTGTACTTCAAAAGCTGATGACAGAAGGTATTCAGTTGAATTATAACAGATGATCGCCTGAATGATTCTCCTTCACTTGCTCTAATTGATGTTCATTCGTCAGTTTATCCTGAATCCTAACGAAAAGCGATCATTTTTATATGACAACGAAAGATCTGAAATATCTTCTGTTTAGGAAGTTCAGATCTGGTGAGTTTTTCAAAATCCCATTTTTCCTTATCTCCGGAACCCGGACTATATCTCACGCATTATTCAAATCCCTGCGAGCAGACAGAGGATGAAATTTTCACGTTGAATAATTCGCCCCGTCCACAAGGCATTCTTCTTCATTAGTGTTTGTAGGTCAGATTCTCTAGAGCTCATTGTGGAATTCCTGCTTGTTTCCTATGAGCTCCTATTCAGCATAATTCTGGGGTCTAATTATATTTCTCAGAGGTCGGAGAGATTTACCTCCCCACAAGGTTAACGAAAGTAATCCTCGATTAAACATAATTGTCTTCCTTATATTTGCTGACGTGAGATTTTTGATGTTAGCACGCGTGTAGGAGTATTATTTGGGCAATAATATATAATTTAATATTAATAATAATAATTTATTTTTGCCCTTTTTCCAACCTTTCAAAAGACATATTCGTCGTTTTTAGACAGCAGCTGTCATTGAGAGATGATGGTTATTTCCCGAATTATACATTTACAATTTCTAATATTTGATGTGATATATATTCTTTTGAACGATTATATAAGATAGACAAAGCATTCCTTCCCGATGGCGATCACTTTGGAAATCTCGGTGATGCGATCCCTGTATTTCTGTCTAACGCGCGATATTTTTCTTCGCTTAAATTATTGTATTGTGTATTGTGAGTCAATACATTCAGGGATCGCTGGAAACATTATCGTTTCGAGAACTTATGAAACTGAATTTCACAGCCAAAACCTACAGGTTTAGAAACTTTACGAAAGAAGTGAACAAAACCTACAGCAGTTGATAATTTTCTGAAGAACTGAACCAAATTTGCCGGAGTTAGAATATTACCGAATTTGATGTACCTTGTCGAGGCTGAACAAATTTGCCGAGGTTAAATTTTACGACGTACTTATAGATGTTTCTCTGAGAACTAGGGAACTAAGGGAAGAAATAATTTTTGTTGGAAAGTTTGTCTACAAGGTGAAAGACTTAAGACCCAGACACCAGACTCATCCCGAACACCCAGGATGGTTGTATTTTCCTGGTATCACATGAATTAGAACTTATGACAGACAAGATGAGTTCCAGCAACAATTGACATCACCGGTTGATTTTTATAGTCAGAAATTAATCAGTTCCACTGGCAACTTTTAATAAGGAATTCATTTTCCATAGCAATATTATTTGGGATCCTTTTCGAGTGCAATTAAAATAATCACCTTGCAAATGGTGCGATATGAGACAAGACTATTGAAAAAACTTACAAAGACATCACAATCAATACTGATACTGAAATACAGAGAATGAAACGATGTCATTAAAAAAGTATATACATGTTTCAGACTTCAAAGAAAGATAACTGGGACCAATAAACCTTAGTCAGATCTCACGTAAGACAAAAACGCTTCTTTCTTGTTTTGCTCTCCTTCTCCCACATTATATTCGCGAAAGCTTTGAACGAACGAGTCAAGCTGTTCTGAATTGCCACTCAATGTCGCAGTACAGGGCCGCTTGTTACCGAGGTTCTTATTAAAGTCGAGGACTACGAGGTAAAGTTCAAGCACTCCGCAAAGTCCAGAGCAGCGCAGCGATAGATTGTTGGGACCCCCTTCAACTAAAATATTAAATTGCCACGTAGCAAGATTTATTCCCCCTTATCGATATTCGTAAGTCCGAATGAAGTTTCGGTACATCAATTTGAGTTCGAAGATTCCTAATGTAACGCAGAACTGTAATGGAAGAGTCCCCTTCTTTTTGTCTTCATTAATTATATGAAATTAATACAGGATGTCTGAAGTGATGGGCGAATTGGAACTCTTAAGCTTATATGAACAAGAAAACTCATATCCATAAGGCCTTAATTAATTGAAATCATTTCATACCATACGTAGTTGGTGAGCAATGCAGAAGGACATTTCGGAGTAACACAAGGCGCAATGCTCTAGGATCTATGATATTCATCAGACTCCTAATATAATGTAGTTATGATATACATATATCTCTCTGTAGTAACCCTTACATATCTTGAAGATCTTATATGTAATCCCAGGAGCCTTTATGCAAGGTTTCCAGAAAAGGTATCCGGTATTTGTAAGTTCAATAAAACAAAAAATATTTTTGAGAAATAAAAAGTTTGTTTATTATTAACATATGAATCGAGGAATTATTTAGAAAAGATTTTATTATCCAAATGATGACCGTTGCGTTGCTGGCACGAAAAGAAATACCTGATACCCTTTCTGGACACCTTGTATAATCTGAGTTACCTTTAATACCTTTATGAAATGTTTGAATTATAGGTGCAATCCTTAATTCTTTATAGAACTGAGGGTTATTGCCACCGCTTTCAGTATTCTTACCTTTAAAATTTTTTAAATTCCACATGTCTATTAGTCTTGAAAAAGGGCACTGCCCGAAATGTTGCCGAATTATATTAAATTGTGAATAAAATTAAGACCTGCACATCAAACGCTGTTGTACAATCACTAATTGATTTATAACTACATTCTATTATACCTACATGCAAAGGATCTGAGAATTACTTAAATACCTAATTATATTTACATTATCCGTTCAACGACTAAATTCGGGTCATTTCCTGAATTCATTACAAAAACATTAAGATTCAGTACCAACACAAAAGCATTTAGGTCGCTGACCAATCAGAAACCTCATCGTCTATTGTCGCCTCCTTCTTTATACAGTGCCAACAATAGTATCTAGAGCCACGCCCATCTGTCGTTTAACTACTTAATTCTGATCATTTCCCGAGATATTACAAAAACATGACCCAGTACTAAATCAAGGGCATTTTCAAGAAAATGTACAGGCTAATCAGAAACTCGATCGTCTTTTCGCTTCCCCTGTTTTTTTACAGTGCCCACAATTAGATCTTAAGCCCCACGCATTTGTCGTTCAACTACTAAATTCTGGTCATTTTCTGAGATAATTCTAAAAACATTATGATTCAGTACTAAAACCAAAGCATTTAGGGGGACAAGTCGCTGGTCAATCAGAAACCTCATCGTATATTGTCGCCTCCTTCTTTATACAGTGCCAACAATAGTATCTAGAGCCACGCCCATCTATCGTTTAACTACTAAATTCTGATCATTCCCAGAGATTACTACAAAAACATGACCCAGTACTAAAACAAGGGCATTTTCAAGAAAATGTACAGGATAATCAGAAACCCGATCGTCTTTTCGCTTCCCCTGTTTTTTTACAGTGCCCACAATTAGATCTTAAGCCCCACGCATTTGTCGTTCAACTACTAAATTCTGGTCATTTTCTGAGATAATTCTAAAAACATGATGATTCAGTACTAAAACAAGGACATTTAGCAAGACAAGTCGCTGGCCAATCAGAAACCTCATCGTGTATTGTCGCCTCCTTCGTTATACAGTGCCGACAATAGGATCTAAAGCCCCGATTATTACGTTCACCTAATAGGAAGTCCAACTTCCTCTTCATGGAATTAAGCGTCCATATAAGTCGAGAATTTCAAATTAGGGAAAAATTCTGGGAAAATTGTGCTAGTCAAGGAATATTCTGGTGATTCTTTATCTAGATCTTTGACAGGAATGAAATTAAACATAAAAAATAGCAAAGTTTTTGAGAAAATAACTGACTTGAAAAAAAAAATTTATTATACATTAATAGAGTTCGGACTTATTTGGCAAGTGCTTTAATTATCTACTTGGTACATATTGTTGATTTGATTCAATATTTAATTTTGTTGATTTATATTCATTATAAGACTGAATGAGATTTTTCGTGTACAGGGTGGATTTAATTTAAGAGTTCATTATTATAATGATTTACTGACTTTGTAATCTTTGAATTTATCTAAAAATCAGGTGATTTCTTGGTTGCTGAGTACATTTAAGGAACTTTTTACTAGACTACTATCAGATCGAAAACAGCTGAATAACAGATGAAAAATTTAGATATTGCAATTGCAATTTCATAGGTTGTAAGGTAGTAACCAATAAATAAACTGCAAGAATCAATCACATAACATCAATAAATAAAATCTCTGATTCACTCAATATTTTATATTTACAACTATTATGTACAAAACTATTCACAATAAGATACAAAATTTTCCGATTTTAAATCTAAGCAAAATTGATAAAATATAACTTCGTCCACAATGAAATCAAGTACTACGAACGTATCTTGAACATGGTTTCTTCAAGTTGGCCTTTCGGAATTAAACGCATGATAGTCAATACAGTCTCATTGTTCGCTACTTCTCCACTAATTTCTTCACTAAAAAAACGTATATAGCAAATACACCGATATTCTTTTTCATAAAGTTTCAAACTTTCTTCGAATTTCTTCACAATGTCATTTCCATATATCGGATAGTTGGTGGGATCAAATTTCCTTATAGCATAAAACACCTCATCGCATTGACAATGATCAACTAGATTTCTTTGGTCCATGAAATATAATTTCAGAAGAGATAATCCATTTCTCACGTTGATATTATTAAAATTAAGAAAATCAGTTTCGATCCTACACGACTTTTGATAATTCAGTAATTCTTCATTACGATCTATTCCATTCTGAATTTCCGTACATATTTTCGAAATTCCAGCACTTTCTTCGGCCACTAAGATTTTGATGAGTTCAATGGCATTTCTTTTCTTTCTTCTGAACATGATGTCGAAAAAGGTTTCGTAATCACTGTTTCGAAGGGAAGTATCAACTCCTTGTTTTATCAGATACATAATCATATTTCCCGTAGCTGAAGTATTCTGAGCACATACATGTAGCTCATTATTTCCATCTGAATCTATTACATTAAGTGCTGCACCATTTTTGATGATCTGTTCTAAAAAATGCATTCCGCTACTTTTGGTAAATGATCGTAAAAAAAAGTTGAGTGGAGAACGATTTCCGTTTATTGTGGCATTAATGTCGCATCCAGCTATTATCAAATGCTCAAAAAGCTTCTGAAATCTACGAGAAAATCTGTTTAAGAATATTAAGTGGAATGCATTGTATCCACTATTGTTGAAGGCCAACAAGTCTGCCCCATTTTGGTGAAGTAGTTGAATCTCATCAAAATTTAAATGACAACACGCTAGTAAAATAGCAGTGTTTCCTATATTGTCTCTCAGTTCAAGATTGGCACCTTTTGCAATAAGCAATTTCACCAGGTCGATTTTCTTTTTTATAACAGCCGTCATTAGGGGTGTGTAGCCCTGATCGTTGAGCATATCCACTTCTTGTACATGTCGCATAAGACATTTTGCGATAGCTAAACCTTTTTTGTTTTGTGAAAGCAAATGCAAAACTGTTTCACCTTTTCTTGTTTTTTTTTGCAAGTCAGGTTTTCTGATTAGGACGTATTTTAAGACTTCCGGGATTTCCCAAAGTGAAGCAAAATGAAGCGGTGTCAATTTGTCTTCGGTATGGACATAACAGTCTATGTCCTTCACATGATCCAGAAATTTGATAATTAAATTAGCATCTGCAAAAAAAAAATACAGTGAAATAGATAAATACAATTTGAGATTATAGTAATGTAGTTTTTATTAGCTACCACTAATCTCATTCAACTAAGCATACACAACTTTTCAGTAGATTAATTTGAGGAAGGCCCCTATTTAATAATAATTGGTAATGTTTGTTCTAGAATGCCTTTACATTGGAAGTGAAACAATAATTCTCATAATAATTTCAATTATTTTCCTTCAAATTGTCATAGTAAAAAAAATTGAAGTGATATAGCTATTAATTTCAATAAATAGAGTGAAACTCAGACGATAGCGCTAATAGATTATTGAAATAGAAAAAAAAAACACTTTAATTTTAATGAATATTTACTCAAAATAACAGACTTACCTTTACGAAATCGTAGTAAAAATAGCACAGTGGCCCCTTTCATTTTTGCACAGGTAAATAAAGGATCTGCTCCATATTCTAATAGTAATGCTATTATCTGTCGATCGCGTTCACTGAATCTATGTTTTAAAACCAATTCAGCTAACGCTGAGTATCCTCTGGAATTTTGAGCATCTATTTCGAACTTATATTTTGCACTTGCTTTCACCAAAAATTTTTGAACATACTGCACACTCCAAGTATTGACTATATTATCAATCACAAAATCACTCAAAACCATATTGACTGAGAATAACGAAATTATAATAATACTGAAAAACTAATCAGCAGTCTTATAAATTAACTCCTTGAACGTTCAAAGACAAATGCTGTCTATCTTCAGATTTACCTCTAGAGACTGATTTTCAGTTATTATTCCCTTCATAATCATAGAAACCAAGGTATTCTTCTTCTTAGATGTAATTGAACTGATTCATTCAGCTATCTGTGATTACCTAATTACTATTATATACAAGTTCTATGATCTAGGTTAGGTAGTTGAGTACCTGAATACCTGGCATGTTTTTTAAGTAAGTACCGTTTTGCGATTCCTCCGTCGTAGCATTACGGTCGTCGTTCCGCGCATGCGCGCTGGTTAGCTACATCTCTTGGCTACGCACTGACGCCATTACAGTCTGATTCTTTATGCCTCGTATTATCACCTATTTCTAATGTAATGAAAATGAAGCCTTCTCAAGAGAGAATTCATAAATTATCATCTAAATTCAAAATAAATGTGTAAGATAACGGTAGAACACTAGACCTTTATTCAATTCATACTAAACCAAAATTATCTAGTCTATGAGGAAAAGCGCATATAATTTAATAAAGTTCTATGACTTGAGTATAAAAGCTTTTCGTCAAAAAACGTTCTATAAAAATGGTCTGTATAAATTTTTCGTGAAAGGATAAATAATAAAAGTTTTTTCTTGGAATTTCTGAATATTTTCACTTTTAACTTTTTTATTCATAGTTCTACGTGAACAAGTTACTGGACCGAAATTGCAGAACATTTGATTTGCAATAAAAATATTCGCCTATAATTTTTGTGGGATGAATAGTTTTAGAGTTATCGTAAAAACCGTATCACCCCCTATATTCCAAATGGCGACCCCTTCTTTCATGCACATGAAAATATCAATATTGCGTCCCAAAAAATATATCATTTCAGCGAACTAAAAGGCTGTTAATCAAGAAGATACAAACCTAAATTCATGCATTTCAGATGTATGAGTAAATGGAAATAAATTCAATGAAACGGAATATCGAATTCGTAATAAAGCTATACGGGGTACAGGCGAAAATATGAATGCAAATAAAAGTTTTTCAAGTATAAAAAAGAGAGTTCATTATAGAAGCATGGTCTGAACCAGAGGCTACTAGCCAGTCATTCAATGTTAATGTAATATCACTGGGACTTTATTCGTAAATAATGAATTAGCTAATAAGACCATGCAATCTTTGGTGAATAAAATTGATAAGTTCATACTTTCTGTGAATGATTATCCCTCATACTTTGGCAGTAAATTAATTAATATGATAATTATATAAACTGAATGTTTCTTTATATTTTCAAATTGTTATAGGTTCGTTCATTGAGGCGAATAAGATTGAACCCTTTAACTAAATTCAGAGCATATTAAATATAAGTTATTAGTTATAGAGTTAGAATAATTCAATTCATTTGTATTCCTTGTAAATAAATGATTTTTTTAATTCGTGGCTTCTTCTAAACTTTGTACAGCTTTGAAGAAGCAACAAATAAAGTTGCGAAGCATCGCTCGAAAGACAGCCTTAACATACTTTTAAGAAATGATTCCATACCCACGAAATAAAAAATCAGTTAGAATAATGTTCATTAACTGATATGATAATTTTATAGGATTCGGCCGTTAACTAATCTAAATGACAATCGTATAAGCTAAAGGATTTTTATTTTTGTTTATAGTTAATTTTTTTATTGAAACAACATTCAAGAAAATATTGTCTCAAAAAAAACTAAAATACCTCCTTCAAAAGGGATATTAATTTTTCAAACATTCGCTGTTACAATCCGTTATAAATACACACAAAAGATTGTTACTCGAAAACTAAGAAAATCGTTAAATACCATTGGGCTTTTGTGATACCCGGCCAGGAATATAAAGCGAATCTGTTTACGTCACTAATTGGAATGCCCTGTATGAAAATGCCGCCGTGTCGGCCTGCAATTTGGTAGGTTGTAAGGTAGTAAAGTTGTATGCAGTAACCAATAAATGAACTGCAAGAATCAATCACATAACATGAATAAATAAAATTTTTGACACTCTCAATATTTTATATTTACCACAAATATGTACAAATACATTTACAATATAATACAAAAATTTTCTATTTTCAATCTAAGCAAAATTGATTGATTGATATTTGATTTATAACTACATTCTATTATACCTACATGCAAAGGATCTGAGAATTACTTAAATACTTAATTATATTTACATTATCCGTTCAACGACTAAATTTGGGTCATTTCCTGAATTAATTATAAAAACATTATGATTCAGTACTAAACCCAAAGCATTTAGGGGGACAAGTCGCTGGTCAATCAGAAACCTCATCGTATATTGTCGCCTCCTTCTTTATACAGTGCCAACAATAGTATCTAGAGCCACGCCCATCTATCGTTTAACTACTAAATTCTGATCATTCCCAGAGATTACTACAAAAACATGACCCAGTACTAAAACAAGGACATTTTCAAGAAAATGTAGAGGCTAATCAGGAACCTGATCGTCTTTTCGCTTCCCCCTTTTTTTTACAGTACCCACAATTAGACCTTAAGCCCCACGCATTTGTCGTTCAACTACTAAATTCTGGTCATTTTCTGAGATAATTTTAAAAACATGATAATTAAGTACTAAAACAAGGACATTTAGCAAGACAAGTCGCTGGCCAATCAGAAACGTAGTGTATTGTCGCCTCCTTCGTTATACAGTGCCGACAATAGGATCTAAAGCCCCGATTATTACGTTCACCTAATAGGAAGTCCAACTTCCTCTTCACGGAATTAAGCGTCCATATAAGTCGAGAATTTCAAATTAGGGAAAAATTCTGGGAAAATTGTGCTAGTCAAGGAATATTCTGGTGATTCTTTATCTAGATCTTTGACAGGAATGAAATTAAACATAAAAAATAGCAAAGTTGTTGAGAAAATAACTGACTTGAAAAATAAATTTATTATACATTAATAGAGTTCGGACTTATTTGGCAAGTGCTTTAATTATCTACTTGGTACATATTGTTGATTTGATTCAATATTTAATTTTGTTGATTTATATTCATAATAAGACTGAATGAGATTTTTCGTGTACAGGGTGGATTTAATTTAAGAGTTCATTATTATAATGATTTACTGACTTTGTAATCTTTGAATTTATCTAAAAATCAGGTGATTTCTTGGTTGCTGAGTACATTTAAGGAACTTTTAACTAGACTACTATCAGATCGAAAACAGCTGAATAACAGATGAAAAATTTAGATATTGCAATTGCAATTTCATAGGTTGTAAGGTAGTAACCAATAAATAAACTGCAAGAATCAATCACATAACATCAATAAATAAAATCTCTGATTCACTCAATATTTTATATTTACAACTATTATGTACAAAACTAATCACAATAAGATACAAAATTTTCCGATTTTAAATCTAAGCAAAATTGATAAAATATAACTTCGTCCACAATGAAATCAAGTACTACGAACGTATCTTGAACATGGTTTCTTCAAGTTGGCCTTTCGGAATTAAACGCATGATAGTCACTACAGTCTCATTGTTCGCTACTTCTCCACTAATTTCTTCACTAAAAAAACGTATATAGCAAATACACCGATATTCTTTTTCATAAAGTTTCAAACTTTCTTCGAATTTCTTCACAATGTCATTTCCATATATCGGATAGTTGGTGGGATCAAATTTCCTTATAGCATAAAACACCTCATCGCATTGACAATGATCAACTAGATTTCTTTGGTCCATGAAATATAATTTCAGAAGAGATAATCCATTTCTCACGTTGATATTATTAAAATTAAGAAAATCAGTTTCGATCCTACACGACTTTTGATAATTCAGTAATTCTTCGTTACGATCTATTCCATTCTGAATTTCCGTACATATTTTCGAAATTCCAGCACTTTCTTCGGCCACTAAGATTTTGATGAGTTCAATGGCATTTCTTTTCTTTCTTCTGAACATGATGTCGAAAAAGGTTTCGTATTCATTGTTTCGAACGGAAGTATCAACTCCTTGTTTTATCAGATACATAATCATATTTACCGTAGCTGAAGTATTCTGAGCACATACATGTAGCTCATTATTTCCATTTGAATCTATTACATTAAGTGCTGCACCATTTTTGATGATCTGTTCTAAAAAATGCATTCCGCTACTTTTGGTAAATGATCGTAAAAAAAAGTTGAGTGGAGAAAGATTTCCGTTTATTGTGGCATTAATGTCGCATCCAGCTATTAACAAATGCTCAAAAAGCTTCTGAAATCTACGAGAAAATCTGTTTAAGAATATTAAGTGGAATGCATTGTATCCACTATTGTTGAAGGCCAACAAGTCTGCCCCATTTTGGTGAAGTAGTTGAATCGCATCAAAATTTAAATCACAACACGCTAGTAAAATAGCAGTGTTTCCTATATTGTCTCTCAGTTCAAGATTGGCACCTTTTGCAATAAGCAATTTCACCAGGTCGATTTTCTTTTTTATAACAGCCGTCATTAGGGGTGTGTAGCCCTGATCGTTGAGCATATCCACTTCTTGTACATGTCGCATAAGACATTTTGCGATAGCTAAACCTTTTTTGTTTTGTGAAAGCAAATGCAAAACTGTTTCACCTTTTCTTGTTTTTTTTTGCAAGTCAGGTTTTCTGATTAGGACGTATTTTAAGACTTCCGGGATTTCCCAAAGTGAAGCAAAATGAAGCGGTGTCAATTTGTCTTCGGTATGGACATAACAGTCTATGTCCTCCACATGATCCAAAAATTTGATAATTAAGTTAGCATCTGCAAAAAAAAATACAGTGAAATAGATAAATACAATTTGAGATTATAGTAATGTAGTTTTTATTAGCTACCACTAATCTCATTCAACTAAGCATACACAACTTTTCAGTAGATTAATTTGAGGAAGGCCCCTATTTAATAATAATTGGTAATGTTTGTTCTAGAATGCCTTTACATTGGAAGTGAAACAATAATTCTTATAATAATTTCAATTATTTTTCTTCAAATTGTCATAGTAAAAAAATTTGAAGTTATATAGCTATTAATTTCAATAAATAGAGTGAAACTCAGACGATAGCGCTAATAGATTATTGAAATAGAAAAAAAAAACACTTTAATTTTAATGAATATTTACTCGAAATAATAGACTTACCTTTACGAAATCGTAGTAAAAATAGCACAGTGGCCCCTTTCATTTTTGCACAGGTAAATAAAGGATCTGCTCCATATTCTAATAGTAATGCTATTATATGTCGATCGCGTTCACTGAATCTATGTTTTAAAACCAATTCAGCTAACGCTGAGTATCCTCTGGAATTTTGAGCATCTATTTCGAACTTATATTTTGCACTTGCTTTCACCAAAAATTTTTGAACATACTGCACACTCCAAGTATTGACTATATTATCAATCACAAAATCACTCAAAACCATATTGACTGAGAATAACGAAATTATAATAATACTGAAAAACTAATCAGCAGTCTTATAAATTAACTCCTTGAACGTTCAAAGACAAATGCTATCTATCTGCAGATTTACCTCTAGAGACTGATTTTCAGTTATTATTCCCTTCATAATCATAGAAACCTAGGTATTCTTCTTCTTAGATGTAATTGAACTGATTCATTCAGCTATCTGTGTTTACCTAATTGCTATTATATACAAGTTCTATGATCTAGGTTAGGTAGTTGAGTACCTAAATACCTGGCATGTTTTTTAAGTAAATACCGTTTTGCGATTCCTCCGTCGTAGCATTACGGTCGTCGTTCCGCGCATGCGCGCTGGTTAGCTACATCTCTTGGCTACGCACTGACGCCATTACAGTCTGATTCTTTATGCCTCGTATTATCATCTATTTCTAATGTAATGAAAATGAAGCCTTCTCAAGAGAGAATTCATAAATTATCATCTAAATTCAAAATAAATGTGTAAGATAACGGTAGAACACTAGACCTTTATTCAATTCATACTAAACCAAAATTATCTAGTCTATGAGGAAAAGCGCATATAATTTAATAAAGTTCTATGACTTGAGTATAAAAGCTTTTCGTCAAAAAACGTTCTATAAAAATGGTCTTTTAACTTTTTTATTCATAGTTCTACGTGAACAAGTTACTGGACCGAAATTGCAGAACATTTAATTTGCAACAAAAATATCCACAAATATTTTTTGTGGGATGAATAGTTTAAGAGTTATCGTAAAAACCATGTCACCCCCTGTATTCAAAATGGCGGCCGAGGGACAGAGCTGGCGACCCCACAACCTTGATTTTAGCTCTACACTGACCCCCTTCATACACATCAAAAAATTAAAATTGCGTCCCAAAAAAATATAACATTCCAACGAACTAAAACGCTGTCAATCAAGACGTGGGCGTTTTAACCAAGAACGAACTCGATCCAGATGGATTTATTCCCGAAATATGAAAACTCTCCTTCGAATATTATTGCATATACAGCTGGTCAAATCGGACTGACATACTTGGCATTGATCGAACCAATCGTTTGATAATATTTTGGACTTAATATTGGAACCTTTCTGGCATTTGATTTAAACAATAAATCGTGGTAGAACAAGGGATAAGCTCTGAAAAAGATGCTCTTTCAACTCAATCCGGAGATTTACTGACAGAAAAATTACACATGATGAATTTTTATTCGTCATAAGTAAAAAAAAAGTCTAGATTAACCCATTACATTCGAAAAAAGAACAAGAAATCTCGATTCAATAACTCGACATTGATGACAATAGCTGACAAAACATCAAAAATAATTCAAGTTAAAAAAATGTCACAAGATCAAAAGCCCTGTAAGATAAAATGCGTTTCAAAAGCCATGGACGAGGCATACAACAGGCTGATACAGTCAGACTCGAAATCGCTATTGAAGAAATATCTGACGCAGGCAATGTATGACGAATTGAAGGAACAACAAACTCCAACCTACGGTTCCACGCTCCTGGACTGTATCCAATCAGGCCTGATGAACTTGGATTCTGGCGTTGGGATTTACGCCCCAGATCCCGAAGCTTACACAGTTTTCGCACCTCTTTTCGACGCCATAATCGCGGATTATCATCTGGGTTTTTCTTCCGGGCAGACACATCCACCACTAGAATGGGGAGATCTCACCGCATTCCGAAATTTAGATCCGGATAATAAGTACATCATTTCCACGCGAGTGAGATGCGGGAGATCAATCGAAGGGTATCCTTTCAATCCTTGCATGACGCAAAGCCATTATAAGGAAATAGAGCAGAAAATGACGGATGTGTTCCAGAATATGCCAGGAGAACTGTCCGGAACATACAAACCTCTCAGCACCATGAGGAGGTGCGAACAAGAAAAGTTGATCGATGATCATTATTTATTCAAAGAAGGTGACCGGTTTCTCAAAGCGGCGAAAGCGTGTAGATTCTGGCCTTTGGGCCGAGGAATCTTCCTGAACAAGAATAAAACGTTCCTTACATGGGTGAACGAAGAGGATCACCTTCGAATGATATCAATGGAACCAGGAGGGATTTAGGCAATGTTTACCGCAGGATGATCGAAGGAGTCAATGTAATTCAAAAAGAAGTCAACTTTGCTCGAAGTGATAGGTTTGGATTTTTAACGTTTTGTCCTACCAATCTTGGAACTACAGTAAGAGCATCTGTTCATATTAAAGTTCCAAAATTGGCAGCTATGAAAGAAAGATTGGATTCTGTAGCAGAAACTCACCATCTTCAAGTTAGAGGAACACGTGGAGAGCATACAGAATCCGAGGAAGGAGTTTATGACATATCTAACAAACGGAGATTAGGCTTGACAGAGTTTCAAGCGTTGAAAGAGATGCATGATGGTATACTCGAAATCATCAAAATAGAGGAATCTTTATAATTATTTCCTTGAAAGCGCATTTCGCGTGTGTTTCTTATTATAGACAAATGTGGGAGAACTCTCTTCATGATTCGATAATCAATTTATGTTTTTATTATATTTTCATATATTATTCATTAAAATATACATTATACTGATAGCGTTTTCGGTTATTTAATTAATTTTAATAATGAAATTGCATGGTCGAATAAAAAAATTTCTTCTATTATCGATTCACGCAAATATATCCATTATAGGAATTGTGCGAATAATTACATCATTTCCACTTGAGTGAGATGTGGGTGATCAATCGAAGAGTATGCTTTTAATCCTTGCATGACGCAAGGTCATTTTAAAGAAATAAAGCAGAAAATGACGGATGTGTTCCGGAATATTCCAAGAACTGTCGGAAACATACAAACATCTCAGCATATGAAGAAAATGATCTAACATCTCTTTGATTGCTCTCCACCAAGTGATGATTCAATCAAGAATTACTTTTGCTTATCAAAGGAGCATAAAAACTTTGGATGATAACCTCCAGGTGTTTGTCCTTGTTGCTCCAACTGAAATGCAACCTTTGATCTGTTTTCTAGAAAATTAAATCTATAGAAAATTTCGAACCACTTTAAAACGCCTTAATTGGACATCATCATCTAGGTCATCTCTGGGCCATGCAACCATCTAGAATCCAGGTAATAGATACAGTATTGCCACACGGGTTAGATGCTGAAAAGCAGTGATTGCATGACTTAAAGCCACGATAAAGAAAAAGAAGAGTTGATACCAAAATAACAGTAAAGACTGATCGATGTTTATTGAAGAAAGATGGCAGATTTTTCAAGGCAGCCAAGAATTGTGTATTTTGGCTTTTGTTAAGAGGGATCATCCTTACTTATGTAGACGTGGATGATCACCTTCGTAAGATATCTATAATAATAATAATAATAATAATAATAATAACACGTGCAGAAAATACGGAATCTGAGGAAGCAGTTGAGGATATATCTATTGAACAGCGATTAGTTTTAACTAAATTCCAAGCCTCTCCAAATATTATATGGTATTGTCATGCCAAAAAGGTGTCCGAAATGCACAAAGAACTCGCAGATGCTGCAGATGGACTTAAAAACGAGCATCTGGAAGATCCAGATATTGAGGATTATATCCTTTCAGGGGCAGCAATCCTTTGATGTCGTCGTTCTAGCGCGAATTGAATACTAATGCTCTCAGTTAAACCTATAAATTAATTTGTGGTAGATAAATCTATGATACTTATTCTTTACATTGCAGCTTAACATGTCGGAGCCTCTACAGTCCAGGATCTATCGTTCAGTTATAGGAACACATTAGTTGCTAAACATTATAATAGTCGATATGCTTCATATCTAGTAATGTATTTAGCCAATAATTAGTTTGTGGAAGTTTATTATTATATCAAGTGATGAGAGAGCTTTTGCTCAATTACTTCTTGCCACCATTATGTATGTTTCTTACAGTCGATTACGTATCTTTCTGACTGTCATTTATGCTCATATTCCTTACTGTTATTCTGATTATCGTTCACTTATGATTACTATGATATAAGATATAAGTCTGAGTGGAACTCTTACGAAATGTTCAATAAGTATCTCGTTTCTGATTCATCTGAAAAAATTCCCGGTTTTGATCTTCCAAGAAAAATTTGGACAGTTCTTAATCGTTTGAGACAGGTCATGGTCATACCAATAGCATGCTATTAAGATGGAACTCAGTTCCAAGCGCAACTTGTGAATGTGGAGAAATAGAAGAAACAATACCTCATCTCATCAATAGTTGTCCCATATATAAATTTCATGATGGTTTTAGGGCTATTCATGATGTTTCCGATTCTTTCTTGGAATGGGTTATAAATTTCAGAAAATTCAGTTCTTTTTTCTGATTTTATCTTTTTATTTCCAGATTCGATGTGGGCAACTTGAAGAAGTCTCTATCTCCAACAATAGAAGACCACTCTTGAAGAAAGAAGCCCCTAAAATATATTTCAGCTTATTATTGTACTTTCACACTTAGGCGGGGAGCCAGGGTTTTTACTGAGGTTTTTTCCTTAGGCTTTTATGCGATACGCCGAATTGTATGACACCCCGTCACTAACCCCTGATCTATATGCTTTATTGTTTGCTAACTAAATATTGTAAGGCAAAAGTTAAAAAGTATATATATATATATTACGAGGCATGTTTTTTAAGTAAGTACCGTTTTGGAATTGAAAAAAGACGTAAAGATATCGCAATAATTTTATTTTTACATGAAAGCCTGTATCTTTATCTACTTTTCAACATAATTTCCGTGATTATTGACGCACTTGTCATAACGTGGCACCAGTTTTTGGATACCCTCCTCATAAAATTCTGCCGCCTAACTTGTTAACCACTGTGTCACAAATGTTTTTACTTCATTATCGCCTTGCAGCCGCTGACTGTCCAGGTTTTTCTTCAAGTGAAGGAACAAATGATAGTCGCTGGGTGCCAGATCAAAGCTTTTAGTCCACTTTCTGCACCAAATCTTCATTAACGACCGAAGGACGCCCACTCCGTTCTCCATCATGCACATTTGTGCTGCCATCTTTAAATGCTCCCACCCATTTCCTTACCATTCCATCACTCATAATGTTTTGTCCGTAAACATCACAGATCTCACGATGAATATCGATCGGTTTTACGTCATTAGAACTAAGAAATCGTACTTCACAATCAGCGGGACTCACGATTGTCGGAGGCATCTCAAACACTCAGTAAACAACGTATACAATGAAGAATCAGACTGTAATGGCGTCAGTGCGTAGACAAAAGATGTAGGTAACCAGCGCGCATGCGCGGAACGCCGACCGTAGCGCTACGGCGCGGAATCGCAAAAGGTACTTACTTAAAAAACATGCCTCGTATGATGTCAAGTGGTGAGAGATCCTTCGTTTATTTTTTTCTAGTTTTTCTTGTAATCTTTGTATATGTTCTCTTATTATTATTCATTTTGGTTTTCTTGCTACTATTTATGTCTATGGTTCTTTACTATTGATTATTATTTATATGTTTTACTATTTTATCTCGAGGTGAGAGCACTTTGGTTTGTTTATTTCTATGTTTCATACTGCTGTATGTTTATCTATATGCTTGTATTACATTTTTCTTCAAACTTTGAATAAATTGCTGATTGGAACATGGATACTGCAATTTGTTTTCATATTTTTCAACAATTTTGAACTTCGGGTTATGCCGGAAGTGAAGTCAATATTAAAATTTGCAGTGGATCACACTGTTTAATATTTTATTTTCTGATGAAACATTTTATTACAAGGACAAAAATATTAGGTTCGATATTTTTTATTTCAATAACTTTCAAGATATCAATAGAAAAGAATCCAAATAAATAAAAAGTCTATTATCCATTAAAGAAATAACTAGTCATAATAATTAACTAAAACTAAAATATTTTCGAAACATTGAAACTTAACTAAACTAAACTTAAGGTATTAGATGTTCAAACTAAGCACCGTTTACTTCTTGACAATTGGAAAAGCGGTTTGTGAATTCGCTAGTAATATTAGCTATCACTTCTGGTGGAATTCTCTGTATCTCGTGAGTTATTCATGCAGCTAACTCTTGCAAATTATTAGGTCTATCAACATAAAGCTTGGACATTAAATAACCCTACGGAAAGTAGTCCAGTGGATTAAGGTCGGGATTTCGTGCAGGCTATTCATAAGTACCCCTTGTTCCAATCCATCTGTGATGAAATGTCTGAAACATCTCGAACAATTCGATCATAATGGGGTGGTGCTCCATCCTGCTGATACCAAATATTATTTTGTAATTATCCATTCTCCTCCAATGCCAGAATTACTTGTGTCTCTAACAGCTGTAAATACCTTTATCAGTTTTACAGCATTTATAGCCATTTTCTGATCCAATAAAAACAATATAATCTTTTAGGCTCAAATTAAAAAACTAATAGCTTATTTGACAACTACTGTCACTTCTACAATGAATTTCATGGACTATAAGATTGAATTTTTCCTTTCTTTAGTTACTTTACTGTTAATATTTCGGTAGGAATTGTGATAACAAATATCGAACCCGATATTTAAACTTAAATAATATACATGGTGTTCTATTGCAAATTTTTCAATTGACATTACTTCCGGTAAAACCGGATGTTCAAAATTGATAAAAAATATGAAATGAAATAGGCAATCTACTGCAGTATCCATCTCCCAAATTTTATTTTGATATCTATAAATATTCCAGAGATATTTACATCACTGAATTTAACGTAGAGTCTCAACCTTGCTAGCCGATCACATTAAATGGCAAAGTCTTTGTATCTGGAGTCATCCAGACTCCAGTGTTGTAGTTAGTATTATCAATAATATTTGTCAATTTTTTTCGAAAGAAGAGGTGGCGAATGTTACAATCAACAGAAGAATCCATTTAATCTTTGCTTTACAAAAAGTTGACGTTTGTGCTGCTCGATAAACTTAATTTATTTATTTGGACGTTGTTTTATACATTGTGCAATTCATTATATGTTGAGTTAAAAAAGTGTGGGTTGAATTTGTAGCCAATGATTAACATATCATCTGAGAATGATTGAGTGCAATTTGTTATAATATTCAAGAATTTAATTTTTTTATCCCCCTCTCGATGTTGAGCTTTGTGAAAAAAAATATTTCGTTTTAATTTCTGATGGAAAGCTTTAATAATCTAGTCATAAGTGCACAATAGTACATTGTTTACCGGGTAGGAAAAGCTTAACATTCCTGGACGACTGTGAAGATTGCTAAGTCAAGGCGCAAGCCGAGACTTAGCAACACAGAGTCCAGGAATGTGGCTCTTCCTACGAGGTAAACATACTATTTTTCCTCAAATCGTTTAAAATTCGACAGATATTGATTGATATAAAAAAACGCGATAATTTTATTCCCAAATAAATGGTGCTTTGAAATTTTTAATAAAATTACTTGGGTTACTATGGAAACGTATTGAGGTTGAATTGTCAAACTTGACGCTTATAAATTTAATTGCTGGTGTTCTCGAAAGTAAAATGATAAGTGATGATGAAATTTCCATTCCTGGGACTCCTCCAGAGCTGGTTGAGGCAGTGAATACTGCTTCATTAGAATTATTGCCAAAGAAATCGAGAGAAAAGTACGAAAATGCATACAGACGTTTTATGGATTATCGCATGAGTAAAAATACGAGTTCTTTCTCAGAAAATGTTGTAATGGCATACTTCCTAGACCTTTGTTTAAAGATGAAATCTTCAACATTATGGGCCAATTATTCAATGCTGAAGTCAACCCTTGCACTTAAACTTTATGTAGATATATCTACATACTCGAAACTTCGTTCTTGAAACGGCAAGTTCAAGGTTATAGGGCAAAGAAATCTAAGATTTTAACGAAGGAAGAAATTGAAAAATTTATCCAGGAAGCTCCAGATAAAGAATATTTAATGATTAAGGTAATTCACAAGTTTTTAATTTCTATTTAGATTATAGCTTTATTTATTTTTAGGTGGCTGTAATATTTGGTATTTCTGGGGCCTGTAGAATGGATGAGTTAGTCCGAATGACTGTACACGATATAGAAGACTTAGAATCTAAGCTTTTAATCAGCATACCTGATTCGAAAATCAACAAACCAAGATCATTTGTAATTAATCAAATCTACTTGAATGTTTATCGAAAGTATGTTTCGTTAAGACCAGAAAATATGAACAGTGACCGATTTTTCTTTAAATATCAAAGCGGAAAGGGTTGTAGACAAGTGGTAGGAATTCATCAATTTAGAAAAATGCCCAAAATAGTTGCTAATTATTTGAACTTGGTATATCCGACAGAATATACTGGTCACTGCTTTCGTCGGTCTTCTGCAACAATAGTGGTTGACTCTGGTGCAGACATAACTAGTTTAAAGAGGCATAGCGGATGGAAGTCATCAAACGTTGCTGAAGAATATATCAAAGAATCGCTTAACAATAAGGTTGAGGTGGCAAATAAAATTTTCACAGTACAAAATATTCAACAAAATGACCCTTCCACCCTGCATGTTGTCCAAAATGTTTCTCATAGTTCTAAGAGTGTTCCTCCAATGTTCAATAATTGTACTAACTGTCAAATTACTGTAAATATAACAAATTGATCTTAAAAATGTATTCAGCAATGACTTGATGTTTTCAAAATATAAATTAATTCCTTATAAGCAATGTATTTTCTATCATTTATGTAGAACACTAACAACTGTACGGAAATATCATTTCCTTACAGTAAGGAAGTCCTGACTTTTTCTTCAAGAAATTTTGACAGGAATGTCAAAATTTCCTGGCGATTTGCGGAAAAATATCTTATCTTCCTTCGCAAACCTTCGGCACTGGGTCAATTTTATAAAAAATAAACATTCAGGTACATTCTTCCCAATCGAATGAGACGCGGGAGGTGGATCAAAGGGTTTTCCTTCATGACGTAAATCCATCATTAAGAAATGGAGCAGAAAATGACGATTTTGCATTTGAATTTGCGGAGAGAACTGTCTGGAACACACAAAGCTCCCATCAATTTGAGGAGATACGAACAGGAAAGACTTATAGACGATCATTACTTATTCGAAGAAGGTGATATGTCTCTCAAAGCGTCTGAGGCTTACCCATTATGGCGTTTGAGTGGAGAAATCTTCTTGAACCGGCGTACCGTTCTATAAAAAGATTCTTAATCCTTTTTTCTCTTATTCATCGATCATCATAACGAGAAAAATGTTTTTCTTTCCAATTATAATTCAAATAATACTCATTGTTTTAATATACAGCATTTCGTTATTTCAATTTGAAAAAAGCTCTGTGTTCTTCTCTCTTCAACCCCCTTGTCTCTATTTTCTCGGATTCGTCTGAATTAGGAGGATTATACTCGAGCACCAGGAACACCGGGAGTGTTTGGAATATTTACCCCATTCCTGGATATTTACGTGTTCTACTTTGTATTCAGAAACGGGGCAACATTCATTAAATTAGAGTGTAGGTATGTGCTCTTAACATAACCAATGTTCTGAAAGTTTGGGTATGTGGAATAATTAATTGAGAGTACACTGATAATGTGTGCCTTATGTTTTTTTAAACAAACGAGACTGAAAAGGACTTTGTGAAATTGTATATCGTATTTTCTGATTATTATAAAGAGTTTTTCAATTGGCGCGGGTAGATTTAGGTGGCCTGTGGCGGACATTTTGTTTTGCCGACATTCGTCAAATCTTCTATTTTTTATCCATTCGCTTATGCTAAATCACCATGGTAGGTAACACGGAGACGAAGGGTATAAATGACAAAACTTTATTATGTAAATAAGTAATAGTTGAGCTCCACATTGTTGAAGAATATTTGGACAATTTAGCTCTTATGTGCAGCATCTCACAACAGAGATATAACTGAAAAATAAGCAATTCGTCAATAAGGTCCCATAAGATAGCCGTTCACCTGATTTGCCACTATTGAATTTTTTGGGAGATATATTGAAATCAACAATTTGAGCATCAAATTTGAAATTTGATGCTCATTCTAACTTATTACCTAAACACCAATTGTGAACATTATTAGGTCTTAAAAAATATTTTTTCTTTGTTGCTTTTATAATTGAACTAGCTGACCCGGCGAACTTTGTACCGCCTTATCGTTACTTTGAAGCACTCTTTATTTTATATAGCTGACCTATCTTATGTATGAGTACCTACCTATGCAATTTGAACTGAAATCTATAATATGCTCCATATAAAAATGAATTCCCATTTCCCTGGTCTCGCCTTATCTGAGAAGGACTTTACTAATTTTACTAAAGAAAAACAAAATATATATTTTCATAACAGCGTTTATTTCATACGGTTCAATAATTTCAGTTATATTTATACAAATCGCTATTGAACAACTTGGCATTTTGAATTAAACACTGAGCTCAACACCACGCGCGCTCTAGAAAGCAACTAATAGCCTTTATACCATTCACTGCTTCTCTCTGTTCTAATGCTTTTTGATAAACTATATTTTTAGTTTTACGTTCTGGCGCGTAAATAAATAATGTTGATGGTTTTTCGACACGGAAACAGGAGACATATAATTGGCCATGTGAAAAACATGGACCTTCTAGGTTGATGCCACATACACTTAACGACTGCCCTTGCGATTTATTTATTGACGTTGCAAATGCAAGCCGCACTGTAAACTGTAAACGTTTAAAGCTGAATGCATATTGTTCGGTATCATAGGGATGCGTGGGATTAAAAAATCTTCGCCTTTGTACTTCCCTTTCAAAATGGTTGCTTCGATGACGTTGTTCAATAATTTCGTCGTCGCAAGCCGGGTGCCATTACACAGACGTGGCTGGTTTATATTCCGTAACATAATAATTACAGATCCGATTTTTAGTTGCAGATTATGAGGTGGTGCGCCGGGCAATTCCAGCGAATTTAAAAATTCTGTTGGATTATTGACAATTTCATCTTCATTAGTAATGGAATTAACTGATTTGAAATTCTTCAATTCGCCAGTTATTTCTTCTTAAATCTGAGAATTCATTTCATTCACATCAACATTTTTTGCGGCCAATATAACACGTTCGCTTAGCCAACCAAACTTCTTAGTCTTTAAAATTAAACGAAGTAATATCAAAAACTAAAATTATCGTTACCGCGGCATATATTAAGGTTAACCTCTAATATCGTACCGTTGTTTTCTCACAGAGAGCGGTACATTGAATAGAATTCATTAACCTAACTTTGGTCCAGACCTTTTCTAGACCATAGAGTCCAACGTACAGCGTGTTAGAAAACTACAAAAAAAACCCAGCCAAATCGGTCAAGCCGTTTTCATGTTATGCCGTGACAATGAAAAACGGGTTTCATTTTTATATATTAGGTGTACAAATAAGTAATTTATTGTAAAGGAAAAGTACATTACGTTTTATTCAAAGTATTTTCCATCATTTGCCACTACTTTTCCCCATCTTTCTGGCAACATTCGGATACCCCGTCGAAAAAACTCTTTTGACGCTATCCACAAATCTATCCAATTTTTGGTGTCTTCATATGATGTGAAGCGCTGCTCAGACAGACCATGTGCCATCGACCGGAACAGATGATAATCAGTAGGGGCTAAGTCTGGTGAATACGGCGGGTGTGGTAAAACTTCCCAGTTGAGTGTTTCCAAGTATGTTTTTACCGGCGCCGCAACATGTGGACGAGCATTATCGTGTAAAAGAATAATTTTGTCGTGTCTGGAGTAGTAATGGGCGCGTTTTTCCTTAAGTGCCCGACTCAATCTCATCAATTGTGTTCGGTAGAGAGCTCCAGTAATGGTTTCGCTTGGTTTCAGCAATTCATAATACACGACACCAAGCTGATCCCACCAAATACACAGCATGAGTTTTTTTCCATGAATATTCGGCTTAGCTGTCGATGTTGATGGTTCGCCGGGCTTAACCCATGACTTTCTCTTCTTTGGATTATCGTAGTGAATCCATTTTTCGTCACCAGTGACTATACGATGCAAAATCTCTTTTTTTTATTCCTGGCAAGCAGCATTTCACTCATGCATAATCGGCGTTCAACGTCTCTCGGCTTTAGTTCATATGGAACCCAATTTCCTTGTTTTTGAATCATTCCTAACGATTTTAAACGATGTGAAATTGCTTGTTGAGTCACTTGTAGAGAAAGTGCAAGTTCTTTTTGCGTTTGGGACGAATCTTCCTCCAAAAGTGCTTCTAATTCCATGTCTTCGTACACTTTCGGCCTTCCACTGCGTTCTTTGTCTTTAACGTCAAACTCACCGTTCTTAAACTTTTGAAACCATTCCTGACAACTTCTCTCACTTAAAGCAGCTTCACCATATGCTTCTTGAAGCAATTGTTGCGCCTCAGTTGCAGATTTTTTCACATTAAAGAAGTAAATCAAAAGTTCCAGCAAATGATGCTTATTCGGAATAAAACTTGACATTTTTGCACGAAAAAAATTACGTGATGCTGATACGGAATCACTAGTACTTTAAGGTTATGGTGTTGCCAGATGACTAAACTTGGGATATTACGTTTTACATCTGACAATTTCTCCATAACCTTCTGGTGGGGCCATCTTTTGACAAACCGCGGAAACTTATTTGTACACCTACTATAAAGAATATAAAGAAGATGGTAAATGGCATCTTCTTCAATTTCTACTTGATTCGGTGAATGATAAAAATTTCTTGGCCCATGAGGGGATCGAACCCGCGGCCTTCGCGTTATTAGCACGACGCTCTAACCAACTTAGCTAATGGGCCATTTGATCTTCAGCTAATCTCAATTTTGTATCAGTGAAAGCAATAATGATTAAACAATTAAAATGTATTTTTTCAATTTTCCGAGAGATTTTCTCAATATTTTTTTCCGTAAGAACCATGTAAGGCGTATTAGAAAGTTACAAAAAAAAACTCAGCCAAATCGACTAAGCTGTTTTCATGTTATACCGTGACAACGAAATACGGGTTTCTTTTCTATATATAAAGATTGATGAGTTTAATCATATCTATAAGCAATTTGAAATATTCTGCTGCATCTATCTCATTATAACTATATCGATTGACTCAATTATTTCTTTCGTGAGATGGTGAAAATTCTGCCAAATATCTATTGAGATCTCTATTTATTGATTCTGGTATTCTTCCTTGCCTAAGATTGAAATAGCATTAAAAGTGTTATGAGTGGATTAAAATCTGACAGATGCACATTAAGAGAACAAAATAACACAACTTCAAATATTGAGAAGAACACAGATGCTCATTTGAAAAGATTCGATTCGATTATATTCTTACAATCTAATAAAAAAATCGTTTTTCAACTACAAAACTCAATAAGCCAAATGTTTTTGTTTTCGGGATTACTATATTGTTTGAAAAATATGGTTTTCTCAACGTAAAAACAATTGTTCTGAAGAGACAACGCCAAATATCTTCATAATGAAATATATCATAAAATTGTTTTCATGTTTCTACAAATATGTTTTGTTTAACCGAAACACTTGTTCTTATGCTTGTAATGAAGTAACACATCGCGCTGTATTGATGACCAGGTGATGTATCCGTCTTCGTTAGCAACCGTCGGTAGTGAGACTTGTCGATACCCCACTCTTGGCATGAGTCAAGCATGACGGTGATTAGAGGTGGGAGACCCAGGCAGGGCTATAAATTCCACATCATTGAGGGAGTCGACTGGCGTGGGTGGTTAAACAGGAGATCTAGTCTTAAGGACTGGATCCACGTGATTTGAAGTCCAAGTCCAAAACAGATCTGGATCCCTCGACGAGACTAGTTTAGTTTTTTTTGGGGGGATCCCTCGAGTTGAACTGGTTTAGTGTCGTAGTTGGACTTTTCGAAGCCATCTGTTGTAGTGAGATCGAGATCGTTATGATTTTATTGAATAGATACTGTTTTTGGTTATTTCAGAATTTTATTGATACCTCCCCTTCCAATAAAATACCCTCTTCATTTTTCATAGGAGACTACCTAGGCGGTTTACTAGACGGAAGGGTTCGATGATTAGAGTGACGCCCTTGTAGGTAAACAGTCTGGCCCCCGAGAAATTTTAAAGGAATACCGAAAAAGATGCTACATGCTACAAAATCGAAGAATTCAAAGGATTGATCAAAAACCTTAATCTGATCATAATTCAATGAATAAATACTTACATGTGTTGCCATGCATCATTCATAACTATTGATATACAAACATTATAACGGTATTGCAATATTTCTGAGATAAGGAAAAGATTACTGGTGAAGAAAGGAATAAGTAATAAAGTGTAGTGCTAGTATCAGCTACAGGATTATCAAATAGGAATGAACGAATAGAATTGAAATAGCATAGTAACACAACAGTAAAGATATGAGGAAGCAATAGAAAAAAACATTCATGCCCTGTGATTCAATTTTCAACATTTATTTGTAAGAGTTAGAAGATATCCGAAGACAAAAAAAAAGTTTAAACTAGAACACAATTGATAATTGTCAAAAATTTTATTTAGACTTACGTTTTGTCACTCTTACTTGGTGAAATCAAAATAAAATCACTAGGAAGTAGAAAAATATATAAAAATATGATTTTGAATATCTTCTTCCTAAAGAAACCGGAATATTTCAAAACATTTTACGTGAACGCTTAATAATCATCTGATTAGTCAAAAATCTGAAACTGTTATGCATACTATGAAATTTCATGCATGGTTCTACACTACAAGTCGGATTTTCTTCAATATCGTTGTTCTACAGGAGATTCCTTAAAAGGTTTTACTTATTCAAGTTTTATAGATTTTTTCCAATAAAGTGTATTGGCAAGGGAGACTACAGGAATATTTGAGGGTTTATTTCTTGCAGCGAGCTCTATTCATGTACTGGAGGGGAATTACTCACCCAATTATGTAAAGTAACTTACTGGGACCTGGTAAAATACAAAATATTAAAATTCGGTCGAAAATACATTCATATTTGAAATGATGTGTGAGCGTATTCTATTTGTATTCAAGTTGGTTCATTGTGGAATGGAAGATTGCAATCATTATAAAATTAAGTGAGCACTGACGTGACGTCAGGAGCTTTTTGCGCCCGAAATCTGGAAGAGTGCGCTTCAGAAACAACCGACAAAGAGATCAAATTATTTATGTGTATATATATTAAATTAAAAATGAACAAAATTGCATGAAAAATTATTATTTGGGTTATATCCATCATTTGTTATTGATCTACGTTTCGATAGACCTGTACTGTCATTCTCAAGGTGAATTATCCTCTGAAAAGGCCGAAAATGTTTGAAATTTTTCATTTCTCGTCAATTTGAAGAAGTTTCAAGCATTTTCTGCGCTTTCAGAACCATAAATTCTTGACGTCAAAGGAAACATTTTCTTCCTATGACATTTTTCCAAATTTGGTGCCGTCCGAAAGATATAGGGAGATATAGGAAAATTTGCATTTTCACCTGAAATATTCAAACGACAATATCAATTGAAATGATCACTTGTAGAAGGTTTTTGATAACAGTCATGCATATTTTGGAATCAATAGATTTATTCCATTTCTTTTGGGTTTCTCACTAGTACTGTACAGATTGGTTAAATTGCATGAAAAATAAATATCACTCATGTTTCATCGGATGATTGTATCGATTTAATTTCAACTTCAAATATCTCAGAAATTTTGCAATTTAGGAAAAAAGATGAAGAATGATTTTATCTGCAAAAAAGACTAATGATTCTGGGAAGTACAAGATACGGACCTAGAGTTCAAGTACATACAGGGTCTTTTACTAGGAACCTCACCCATATTTATACGGGAAACTACTGAACGTATTTTCATGAAATTCATCACTTATAAGTATTTCACGATACTGATGAAATCTAAAATATTTTCAAGGCATGAGCACCTCCGGTTTTTCCGGAAATGACGTCAACTTCCGTTTTTCAAATTAGAACACCATTTTTTCATTGCAGAAATAGATTCCTAAGAAAATTTCTAGTTATTTTGATGTAACATTTTTCAGTTTTGGTTTGGGAAAAAATGTTTCCTTTGATCTCAAGAACTTATGGTTAAAATTAACGACGTGGTCAAAGGCTCACCCTGTATATACTAATATAAAATAAAATAATATTGCACGTACATCTTCGATAACGAAATATAACAAACATTTAGGCAATACGATGGATCAATATTCCATTAGGAACAGGCGTGAACAGGCATTATAGTTTCGGCATATATTTCTTAAAAAATACGAGATGATTTCAATCTAAAATACTCTGCGAATAGATTATTTAATTTTCGTTGTCACTAACGTCAAATGATAACGATAACACATAAATTCATGGTAGGATCTTCAACTTGGGCCAGATTTAAACCCCTGCATATTTAAGGATGACGTCATGCTACCAAGGTAAGCGTAATGTTCAGACCCAAATTCATCTTTCATGTCGAACGTAAGTAGCAGTAGTATCAGAGAATTCTGAATTTGATATTTGTGATGCAGGGCGAGTCTCTGAGTACTGCTTAAGTTCAAACCATCGATTTTCGAAGACGACAAAACCAATATGTTTCTTAAAAATTTCCTCAATTCAGTTCGGTTTGAAAGTGAAAACAGTTCCTGTTGAACATGCGACTTTAGAAACTTCATTCAACGAAGTGTCAGTTATGGACTTCAATGAATGTATTCAAAATTACTTCTCTAAATGTTCTTGAGAAATACTCGACTTAGTAATAGCCTTGATCTATAATTCTCTAAAAAAACATTGAATAATTCTAAAAGCATTCAAAATGTACAAATATACATGGAGTTATAAATGATCTAATTTATTTCAGAGAGAAAGAAAAAGTCCTAATAATTGATTTCTTTCAACATTAACTCCAAATGATCTTACCAACAAGACCTGTATTGTGAAAACCCATTCGGAAAAAAATAAATAACAGGGTCAGTCAAACTATTTCTTTGTCTTTATTGAATTGTTTCAGTAGAATCTTCGCGAATAATAAATCACGCACAACTGAATGAGAGCATTCTCATTCTGTATAATTTTCACTTCACAATCGAGAAAAATTATTAGAATATAATTTGAATAACTGCTCCATTCCGATCAAGTAATCTCTGTTCTGTTTGATGGAATACAAAATAACATCTTTGAATTCCTGATTGTCATTGTTCTCTGTGGAGCTCATTTTCTTCTTGACGTAATAGGATTTCAGGTATTGGAAATAATTGGGAAAATCTGTCTCCATTTGAATTTCTGCTTTATGGAAGTCCAATTCATCGTTTCTCTCCTTTTGGACTTTATCCTCATTGTTGGCAGATTTTTCTTCTTCAATGAGTGTATTTTTTCTTGAAATTTGATACCTATTTTTTAAGGTTTCGAGATACAAACGATTCTCTTTCCTCAAAAACTGGGGATTATTCATCATGAAACGAAATCTCTTGTTTTTGATGAGTTCTGGTAGTTCCATCGATCCAAGATATGGCCAGTAGTCACCGAACTCTTTGAAATAGCAAGCTGTTGATTTGTCAGAACTGGTGCTTTCTGAGTCATTGACCGAAAGTAAGTCTGCAGAATCTGATAAATAGTCTACATGGTAATCCAAAAATTGATGAGGACCTACCACAAGTTGAACATTCTTAGTGTTTTCCTCGTGCGGTAATTGTGTTTCCTGCAGTGCCTTGATCTTATTTTTACGTATTTGAAGAATATTTGAATTTTTAGACATATCATACAAATTTGAAGAACACTACTCAAAGGAATTACGAAAGAAATGAATATAAATATGTCTGTTTGACTAGTTTGACAAAAATGTCAGAAATTCTGTATATATATATGCGAATACTCTTGTGCAGTAGACTTTTTCCGGAAATCATACACTGCTGGTAATGAATTGGGTCGATCTACCCTCTGAATCTCTAAATCCATATCGGGGGTCTTAAATTATATGAGTTCAATTCAAGAACATCACCATGAATGTATGAGCTCTTCAAAATAATTCCTACTGGTTTATAAGTTATGAATATAATATATCAGGTATACCAGTATGAAATGAGCGTTTTTAGTGTTAATAAAGCACTATTAATGGGAAAGTAAAAAACATTTCATTCAAAATATTCGCCATTGTTTTCTACAACGCCAATAAAATTACTCTTCTTTTAAAGCAAATCAACCAGACACCAAATTTTCGACCTCCTCGTAGGAGTTTAAGTGCTGCTACAGCCAATGCCAATTAGTTTCACTTCAAAGGTTGTCCCAACAAAAAAAATATCTTTCCAAGAATAAGGCGACATCAGTGACACCCATCTGTCTCATATCCCTCGATTTCAAATACCTACTCGAGAATATTATTTGTGAACACATAATTAAATATAGGATAAAGCAAGGTATCATTCCCTGGACGTTCCATTTAGAACAACCTTTCATACTCATTAAATGACTGGATCTAATGCTGTTGTTTTTTGGATTGATACAATCTCTCGACCAATATATACTTAAACCCAAATATGGAAGATGATACTTTCATCCTCTGGAGCATGGAATGAAGGCTTTAGACGGATTCCTGCAACAACTTAATCATCAAGAGGAATCTATTGAATTTACAATGAAAATCGAGGAAGGAAAACAACAATCATCTTCAAATGTACTTCTTCCTAAACAGAATGGAATCCCAACAACTAGTCTGTACAAAAAAACCAACAAACACAGGTCAATATCCAAATTTTAGTTCTAACCATCAAATAAATACTAAATTGGGAGTGACAAAATGTTTGTATGATAGAGCAACAAATATATGATCAACCCAACAAGATAAAAATGAGGAAATGAATAACACCACAAAAAACTCTTAATTAATGGCTAGATAAAAAAGAAATTGCAGAGAGTGAAAGAAATAACATAGAATTTGCTTGAACCTCATAATGATATAACCAGAAGATATAGATCAAACCCTAAAAAGCGTCATTGAAAGGTTCATCACAAAATATGAAAAGAATTGGAAATAAACTTGACATTTCAACCGACACAAAATAACATTAGCTCTAAACCAACAAAAGTTATACCTATAAATGAAAATCAAAGAACGAAAAATTGCATATATCAAATACCGTGCAAATGGGGAAGAACTTATATCGGAGAAATATTGAGATGTGCCTATAAAAAAGTGTTTCATCTAATTAACAAATGAGGGTCATAGACTAGAATATCACTATCCAGAATCAAAAAATTGATCAAAAATTCCGATGTTACACGAAGAAAACTCTCAAGAAATACATCCACTTTATCATTCTGGTACAACAACACCTTAACCATATGCTACGCCTTACAGGTTTCATAGTGAATCAATATTTAGTGAGGGCGTGTGGTCGGATGAAGTTATTCTGATGGAAGAGGAAAATGTTATCAGGATTTGGGATCCGAATATTGCCTTCGTGCTGACTAGTCGATGTTGGAACCTGTTACCATTATTCATTCTCTTTCATTATCTGGAATTGAAGACGTGTCTTATCAATGCTGAAATGAGGGATCCCATAGGAGAAAACGGATTTCTGGAGATATTTCACCACGGTTATAACGTTCGGAAGAATTTTCACATATGAATTATCCCTATATTATTGCAGTTATTAAAACAGTGATCGGAGTTTAGGCTAAGCCTATAAATAAAAAAATCCAAAAACAATTACACATGACTGCTTGAAAAGAAAAAAAACAAATTATCTCAGTAATTAAACAAAACGATTTCTTTCACTCGAATGCCATCAATCAAAGATATATTTTATGTGATTTATTTGTACTCGTCAAAAGAAAAGAGTGCATCCAAAATTATTTAGGCTTCTTTATCAATGGTCTAGGGCAGCGGTCGCTTTTTCTACATGATATTTGCTGTCATAGGGTTCTAATGGATTTTGAGATATCTTTTCTGAAAGAATAGGAAAATGCTTGGCATCGCTGTTAATTAGGTTTTGTTCCCAAAACTCCAACTTTCTGAGAAATGCTTTTTTATCAGGAATCATTTCCGCTAGTTCTTTGTCTCTCCCCTGAAGTTACAAATTAAGTTCGTTTAATTTCTCTGTAATGTCCACGAGAAAACCAAAATCCCGAAGCCAGATTGAATTTTCTAGTTCCGGAATCGGTTCATCGCGTTGTTTGAAAAATTGAACTATGCTACTCTGGATACGCCACTGAGACGGCGTCTAATAAATAAACGGGAATAGTTCGTCATAGACTACCTATAGATAGTCAACACTGGCATGAATTTTGGTCCCGATTTCGAGAGCTCAACTTACAGCGCCATCTTTAGTTACTCCCTACTTTATTACAGATTCCATCAGCACAACGCTCCGTCTTGTGGCGCCCTCTAGGGCATCTTATATGAGTTATCATAGCATTCCACGCAAGCGCAGGTTGAATCCCATATTTTTATTGGATTTGAAAACAAATACATTTGAAATGACCATTATTTTAATCTGCTGCAGATTGCCACAATTTCAATAAAAAAATATCATTTGATCAGAAAATTGTGACAATTTGCAGCAGATTGAAAGAATTATGGTCATTTCAAATATATCTGCCCTTCAAATCGAATCTTTAGAGGATGAAAGGAATAAACAAAAAATTAACTTTAATGATAATCATAGGGAGTAGAATGAATTACTTGGCATATGAAGTGTTGGTAAAACAAATCGTTTTAGCTTTCCATGTGGGTCTATACAATCCATATGAAAATGCTTTATGTAAATAACGCTTTTGGATGAATGAAGACATGGATTTCCAATTCTTTCCAACCAAACATTCCTAACACCCTCAACTTCTGTAATGAAAAACCTAGAATGAAAATAGTGTTAGAAACTGTCCCAAATGTTTACTAATCAGAAATTCTACACGAATATGAAATTGCTACAGAAAATATTAATTCACAGTACATTTTTAATGAGTTATAAGTTAATCCAAAACTACTACTTATATGAATGCAACACATACCTTTTGACGTTACTATTACTGTAGCAATTGGGAACACAGCAAGAATAAACCGTTTCAATTAAATTAAATTGAATAAGTTGAAAATGAATACATCTCCAGCTGAATAACACTACTTTTTGAATAAAAAATAAGTAGTCTATGTATGGAATAAACCTAGAACACGACATGGGAGAAAAAATGGCGTTGGCATAGATAACATGAAAGTTCATGTTCGTCAAAGAATAGTCCATCAAGACCAAGATTCGATAAAATCCGTTTTTACCGATCACTAGGTACTGAGAATTCCTAATTTACCGATCCGTTTTGGGAATGACTAAAGATGTCTCTGCCGCTCGTTGAAAAAAAGTGACCACCTTTGTAGTAGGCGAGTTCCCACCTCCTGGTTTATTATCTTATGACTATCGATACATGAAGATGTCAAAACGTCCTGACTATTTATAACCTCAAAAATCAAGCTTCACGATATAGCTGTCAGTTGGCGGATTGCATCACTAGAGTTGTCCAACACAAAATATAAAACGCATCCCTCAAACTACAAATTTAATTTAAATTAATTTGAGAATCAATTTTAATACCTCGTTTTTTAAATTTCATTGATGTAAGTTCGCATTGTAGTTAGTAGGCTTCTTGTTTTATTATGAAACGGTAACAAGCAAGATTATACTATATATTTCGATATAAGAAAAATTAAAATTTCTTAAAAATGGATCAAATACACAAAGTGAGAGCTAAGCAGTCGAATTCAAAACTGCAGAAATATTTACGATTAATTCATCATTAAAAATGATGTGGTGATGACCTCAAAGTCCTTGCAGGATAAAGCAAGTGTGTTCAATTAGAACAGTGTGCCCCATACGATCATGATCTCGTTCAAAATTTGAATTCGTTTCGATTATTCATTACAAAGTAATAAGCAAATCAAAATTTTTTTAATGATTTTATTTAATACCCAGACAAACTATGGAATATAGTCATTCATAAAGGATGATTCAAAATTTACAGAAATAAAATTACAATAGCTAGGAAAATCAGGGATTGAAATATGAGCTTACTGAATAAAATTTAATACATTCAATTCAATTCGTTTGACTTAACTTTCAGAGACGAATTACTCACATTCTACTTATAAAGAGACCGAGGGAAATACGTATATCTTTAGCAGTTTTCTTTTCCTCAATTTTAATGCTGTGTTCCAGAAAAAGTCAACAGCTGAATAAATGTTGGCATTCTTTCAGCATTCCAATTCCAAACGATATTGCCAAGCTCACGAATGAAGTTTTCGCTCTTTCCAAGAAGCTTTATACAGACTTCGTCTTAATCACGAAGAGATTCTCTATAATCTAGATTCACCGTAATTCCCTAATCCTTTTAATCCGATGTTCCGGCCTTCCTTGATGGGTTCAAAGCAAAATCTGGGTTATATTCGATTAGGGAGAGTTTGTTTGGAGATGATCGATAATGAAAGAAAAGAAAACTTTAAGTCACCATGTTCTCCGACAGAATATATCGTCATATTGTTTTGGCTATTATTTCTGCAGTTAATAAATTGTTTTGACGACTCATTCATATACAGGGTGAATCTTTGACCACTGAATTTTAAGTTTTCACATTGGGCAAATACCCCTCTGTAGTCCAGTTCAGTTTGAATGAAAATTACCGTCCACAGCATCCACTATTGAATCTGAATTGTTTAAAAACATTATTTTCCCTCTAAAAAATGATTCACTCATTTATGTTTCATCGGATGATTATATCGATTTAATTCCTTTCAACTTCAAATATCTAAAAAAATGGTGCAATTTAAGAAAAAAGATGATGAATGATTTTATCTGCAAAAAATAAAAATGATTCTAGGAAGTGCAAGATACGGAGCTTTAGTTCAAGTCATATTTGTTTTTCATTCAATTTAACCAATCTGTAATGTAGTCGTGAGAATGGAATAAATCTATTGATGCCAAAATGTGCATAACTGTTATCAAAAACCTTCTAAAAGAGATCATTTCAATTGATATTGTCGTTTGATTATTACAGATAAAAATGCAATTTTTTTATGAAATTTCAACACCCTATATCTTTTGAACGCAGTCAAATTTGGAAAAATGTTATAGGAAGAAAATGTTTCTTTGGGCATCAAGAATCTGTGGTTAAAATTAGCACAGTGGCCAAAGACTCACCCTGTAAGTTAAATATTGAATTAATCACTACTAGTAAGCCAATAGATCCATAAGCCCGTAGATCGATATAGGCCAGTAGATCCATAAGCCAGTAGTTCATATAGTAGTTTGATATAGCTTTTATTTGGTTTCACAAAAGCCATAGAATTCAGAGAAATCAGGAATTTGAGTAGAAAATTATCGCCCAACCGGATAGAACCAACAGATTCGTTAGGTGAATCTTCATGAAAAAATACCCTTTTCATGAAACTCCATATAACTGCAGCTGGAATCTTCGAACTTTTAATTTTCACTTCGTTTCTCTGCCGGAAGTTAGCGAGCCGAAAATTAATACTTTCATAAATTGGGTTTTTTGTGCATTATAACTCACCGTGATTTGTCGATTATTTCGACTGATAGCCGAATTTTCGTTCCGAGCTTATTCATAAGGAGAACTCGGAGGAAAACTATTCTGAATGAAAATCGAAGATTTAGTATGAAGCAGATGAAAAATAAATATAGAAATTTGAATATTACGACTACTTCAGCAAACGATGTGCATTCCGAGTGTAAAATAATGTTCTGCTTCGAGTGAGAATGAATAAATCATCTTATAAACATATTACTGAGTTCATTTGCATGTTTTACAGATTTTCAGCAATGTCGCTGACGTATTGCGATATTTTTTAAATGAGCAGACAGCAAGTCACTTCATAAACTCACCCCTTTTTTGTTATAGAAATTTATAGACAAGAACTGAGAAGTAGGACGATATCTCCTGCTTCCAATACCAATTATGAAGTCCACCTATTCGCAGAGGATAAAGTTTTGATAACTTGGATATTTCAATGTTGAAAATTTGTTATCCTCATAAATTGCAATATCTGGTCCACATAATTAACAGCTACAACGCTTTGCTCGCCACTGGCAACTCGACATGTGCCGTAACTTGCAATTGAAATACCTTGACCTACTGAGTCATATAGTATGCCTACCATATACTTATAAGAACAATACTGTAAATTTAATAAAAACTTTGAAGCCAACATAGTAGGCTTTGACACCTTCGACCTCGTAGCATAGTCTAAACTGCGCATGCGCCAAATCCAGCTGTCAATTTCAACAAGCGGCAATTTTGACCTTTCAGTTTTGCGCATGCGCAGTAGAGATGATGCTACGAGGTCATCCTGGCATCAATTTTCGGTGCGTTTGGAGTGACATTCACAATACATATATGATACCTACTCGGTGTTCGTTTCTGGGTTCCGCGAACATAACTTTTGAGCTGCCAGGTCGAATTTCATGTTGAGTTGGCAGAATCGAACGTTTTGTCTTCCAATCGATCTCTAAAAGTGACTCTTGTGAGTCAAAGATTCGCGAGAAACGCATCATTGTTCTTGGTGATAGAATATATTTTGTTTTTTTTAATTTCCCCAGGAGAGAAAATTTAGTTTTGCTTTTAGATCTATAGTCCCAGAACAAGATTCCTTCTCGTTTTGATTCGTTAGTGTAATGTAATTTTGTGATTAGATTGGTGTATATCTGAAACAGATCGAGGTGAGGCTTGTTAGACCTTCCATTGTAATTTCTAACCTTCTCTTATTATTTTGATATATCTCCTAGTTTGGGGTTGAGACGTATCCTTGTCTGGAATTAAAACGTACGAGATTGAACTACATCAATGTACATCCAACCCCTGGTTCAATCAAACTCCAGCCCCCAAGCTGAGACATGGCTAAAACTTGGAGCATAACTTTGTTTAAAGAGAGCACATTCATCAATCTGAATGAAAGTTAGGAGTATTGAATCAATATCTGGATGCTCTGAAATATTCGCTTAATATTAAATAAATATTATATCAACTACCTGGCAAGCAGTACCTTCGAGTGAACTCGGCTTGTTCTATATAAGATCCACGAGGGAGCTGTAAACTCATCATCATCACTATTTATGTTAAGATAATTGCCTAATATTTGTGATTGACTTGAGAGATTGTATATTTGTTGATTATACTTTAATGGTTAAATATATTTGTGAAAAACCGATGGGATAATTTAAATTGGGAGAACCAGTAGTAGAGTCTCATTCTCATTATCTAGAGTGGCTTATTGTCATGTTACAAACTGGACAACAGCCTGCAGCTTGAAAGAGCCGCAATTCTCTGCTTATCTAGAACAAAAAAGAAGAAGATCATATGCCATTTGATGCTCAAATAGTGGAACATCTCAATCTGCCTTTCGTTAAGAACGAAGTTGTAAAATCATCTTCTAACCAACCAGCATGTTCAGGTGTAAAATATACTTGTGAAAACTCGCGAAATAGGCTTAGAGCCATTATGATGCAATTTATTGTCGTACGCTTATAGCATATTTCCATAAGTCATAAAATTAAATGAATCGACGGGAAACAGTATTCTGCATATCAACACATGCTATACCAGCCACCACATAAATCAAGAGGCACAAACGCAGGGAATACATAACATGAATATTTCAAACTGGAACAGAAAATACAAGATTTTTCGTTGTACACACACCACAACACATGAGAATGATGAAACCTCTCAACGTTCCTTCTATTTCCTTTTCACGCCATGATAAAAATTCATTGCCTCTCATTCTCTTGAAAAGAATTTATTTCACTCTTCTTTTTGGGTGGAGTTCTCGTGAAAACTTGCCGTATACCGGCAAGTTCCTTTGAAATTCAACAACCGTCCTCATTTCATTCGGGAAATCTGAAAAATATGAGAAAGTGCGAAATTGTGTCGATTTACCTTGGAGAGTGGCGATATTCTCAATATTGCTGTACCTTCTGAATATCTGAGGAATTTTTTGACACATCCGTTGGGGCCCTCCGGAAACCTACAGGAAATTGTTCGATTGGATAAAAAATTTTCAAAGTGTTATTCAAAGTGACTCCGGTTTGGCAGCAATTCGCTTGTGTCAGGCATAGATAAATACATATATATTGGCAACTCCCGTGCTAAGACCTGGAAACGAGTTTCAGCGCCCTCTTTCAACGTGATAAGAATTAATGAGTTCATTTGAAGATTAATCAACAGATGACGCTAGAGTAAACCAATGACTGCCTATTGCCGCCCTATCTTTAATAATGTTGTTTCGGTGAATTAGACAAAGTATCTCTCTAGACCGTCATCTTAATAGAACGTACTGGTCACGGCCCTTTTAGTTCGAGCGACCAAACGCTATCAATTTTTGTCTGGTCAGTCACTATTTCTGAAGAAAACTGCAATCTCATAATCATATATTTAACTGTTTTTCATGTTTTCACCGAATTATTTGGTTAAAAAACTCTAGAAATTATAATTTTTTATAATAATCGTTTGTCGTCGAAAATTATTCTAGTAAACAGACAACGGAACTTAATTTTTATGTTTGAAATAAAATTATTTTCGTTCAACATCAACATCCGTCACGTGATTGGGAATCAGTAATATAAGAGAACAGCACAGGTATAATAATTCTTTTCGTGTTGTTCAGTGTTAGTTACAAGTTGAGCTAAGTTTATGAAGTGACTTGAAGATTTTCAGTAAGTGGTAATCATCAAATATGGGTCTTACTAAATGTGCAATACCTGGTTGCAAAATTCACACTCCCCGATAACATCGTTTCCCAAATTTCAAAACAGAATTGGACAGATTTCATATGTGGCTAGATATACTGCAGAATCCACAACTGAAAGCCATGCCAAGGGAAGACGTTTATAAGAAAAGAGTCTGATACTATCATTTTGATGAGAAATACATCTTACCAGGTACCAGAAGGCTGACGCCTAATGCATTACCAACTCCTTTTAGAAATGAGACTGATGCAACAGTTTTGTGGTGATTTCTCTATTTTAAACTTTTAATAATGTCATAAATGCTATAAAATTCTGAATTTCACATTAATGAGTTGGATGTTGACTATTCAATAGTCTTATTATCAATTTATTTTGCAGTTAGTGAGGATATGGAATGAGTAGATCTGAGTGAAGCTCAAACTGGATTTGAGGTCTCAGATGAAAGATGTAAGATATAAATTATTAATCATACCACTTAAATTTCTTAATATATATTCTTTAGTTTCAGAACTAGGGGAATCTAACCTCTCAATGCATCCAGAAGCAAACTCCTCGACATTTCACGATGTTGATGAATCCCCTTCTCAAATAATATTACAACACAGTGAGTTGTGACATTAGAATATAAATATAATGAACGTATTAGCAGTGTTCGTTCGTTCTGATTCAACTGATCACTATTGTGTCATTGAAGGAAGAAAATATTGAAAACATTACACAGAGACTTTGTTCAGTTCGAATGAATGCTTTCAAGATGTAGTTTATTAGTTCGATTTTAATGAAATTAATTCAATCTAATCTTGTGTAGATTATGCTTACCTCGAATCTGTAAGTAGTATTGATAATATCGCTGATTAATCTTTATATGTGATAAATAGGATAATATATCTCTAACATCTACAGATATTTTGACTGAGTTCATCTCCTGAACAATTTTAGTTCTTTAAATAAAAATTTGTTAAAAGTTTCAGTTTTTCTCCACCAAATTTCCTTCTCTATAAAATAATCATTAGTTAATTCGATCCATTTTGAAGTTAAGTAAATGATCCAAATCAGATATCATTTACTCGACTTCAGTTTTGGCTCGAATTAGCTTGAATAGTTCATAAGAGGTATGAATTCAAATGAGCCGCTTTCCCGCCAAATGAGTAAATTAGTTCGGGCGACCAAACGCATGGTGTCGCTTTGTTAGCGAGACAAGTCCTTAACACGTCCGTTGGCAGTCTATAAAGGTACTTTGTCTATGGTACTATCCCTCGAATTGACAGGGCTAAAACTACTAATAACATCGTTTCGAATAAATATTGATTGACAAAATCAGATTTATATTTATATTTCTGAGGTTATGCGTAGTCAGAACGTTTTGACATACTAGCGTTATTAGTGTTGTTTACAGTGACTTAAAAGATTCATCTCGCTCAAAAATGGAATTTAATCGTGGATTAACTCAACAACAGTGCATCGATGAATTTAATTCAATTTTTGGCGATGAAGCTCCATCAAGGACCAGTGTTTATCGATGGTGTATGACTTCAACCGTTGTTGTACCGAAAAGCATTAATGCTGTGATCGTCATGTGACATATCGTCAGATTGAGAAAACCTTGAGTATTAATTTGACCACCATATATTCAATATTGCATAATAATTAAACCATCAAAAAAATTGTTCAAGTTGGGTCCCACACAATTTGTCAATCGTGTCGCTTGGTCGGAACAAATGCTCCAAAATTACGATCGCCGTGCTTCGAAGCACGTCTATCACATCGTGACAGGTAATGAATCGTGGGTTTACGCGTACTGAAAGTGAACAGCAGTCGACTGTCTGAGTGTTTCAAGATGAGCCAAATCCAACAAAAGTTGCTGGCGACGAAGTACTTCCAAATAAATGGTCGCCTGTTCTTTCGAAAAAACTGGACATTTCGCAATCGTACCACTAGAACAACGCAGAATTGTCAATTTCGAGTAGTGCATAACCACAACCACCCAAGACGGATCACCTAAAAGCAAAAGCGCTTCGACAACTGGTTCAAACGCATGCAAATGTGTATATATCTTAATGGGGAATATTTTGAAAAAATATTAAGCGATTTTCTATGATTAATATTCAATATTTTTCAACACATTAATTAAATCCTCTTTTACCAGAATGGATTTACATTAACACCATTCCAATAACATTTTTTCCTTCTCGTTGATTAAATCAACCATTAGGCTCCAGCAACAAATGATTTTCCAATATTTCCAATACAAAAACGGTGTAATTTCCAACAATAGCCGTTAAATTAAATGATCATTATCAAATCAACAAAAATTTTCTGAAATAAATTTGCATCATATTGTGTCTATATTGATAACGACATATGGTGGTAATTAGTTTGAGCTCAGCATGAATTGATGATATATCTGTTTTATCTATACTATATATTATTCAAAATCAGTTTTAATTATTCTTTGTAGTCAACTAGGTTAATTTGACCACGCTGTCAGTTGACACAGTGGTCAAATATTTCAGGTAAATTGTATGTCAATCGTCATTTTGAGTTTCCGAAACGCAAATTAAGGCTAAATCAGTGGTCAAACTAGTGTCAAGGAACTTGTCAACTAATCGGTGTTGTTTGGCGAATTAACTTGAAAGAAATCTTGTTTATGAAATAAATCTATGTATTTTCCAAGGAAATCTTAATTTTATCGGTATGTATGAAAATAATTTAATAGTCTTTCATATATAATTTTTTATGAAAAGGCATTTATTTTTTTCCAATTTTGCGATGTAATATGTTTTCGTTAATAATTTAGTTTTCTCTGAAAAAACAAGCATTTTTGCAACAATTGGTGAATCTATTTTTTTATTGTAGATAATAATTTGGATATCAGCTTGGATATAAGCATGTCTAGTAATTCTAGCGAAGATGAGAACCCAAGGCCACGAACTCTTAGGAGAAGAATGAACTCTTTTGATTTCTACAATGATGTGGAATTCAAAAATAGGTATAGACTGTCCAAGGATATTATAACATTACTTCTGAATATGATAGAGGATAAAATAAAGCCCTTAACATCAAGGAACAAATCAGTTACTGCCTTGGAACAAGTACTTCTAACAATAAGCTATTTAGCAACAGGAGCATTCCAAATAACAGTAGCTGACCATATAAGGGTCCATAAAACTACAGCATGTAGAATAATTAAAAAAGTATCTAGAGTCATTGCTGAACTTCGACCCCAGTTCATATCTATGCCAAGAACAGAGGATGAACGGAATAGAATCAAATCAGAATTTTATTCTATAAGTTCATTTCCAAACGTGATTGGATGTGTAGACTGCACACATATAAAAATACAGTCACCTGGAGGTCCACAAGGTGAGCTTTTCAGAAATAGAAAGGGATACTTTTCTCTTAATGTTCAGGTGATTTGTGATCCCGCAGGGATTATTTATTGGAGGACAGTGGCTACCCTTGTCGCTCATATTTATTGACTCCATTTCTGAGGCCATCAACTCCCGGTGAGCAAGCGTACAACAGAGCACAGATCAAAACGAGGAATACTGTTGAAAGAACATTTGGTGTCTTGAAGAGACGTTTTCCTTGTTTGTCTATGGGAATCAGGCTGAAAATGGAGACAACCATGAATATCATAGTGGCATGTTGTGTTCTGCACAATTTGGCATTAGTTCATAATGAAGACGTAGCAGACTTTGATATCGGAGAGAACTTCCCAGATGATCCCCAAATACTTCTACAAATGATGAAAATATATCAGTCAGATCTTTGTTAGTATCAACACATTTCAATGTTCAATAATAATTGTGGAAGAAGACTCGGATCAAAGGTCATACAATCCGTCACAAAAATCCTATGAAGTAAAAGTAGTGCGTTGAGGAGCAGTTGTTACAATAGCTCAAATAAATTTATATTCTAATCTACTCTTATTTATAGACTGAAAACATTCTGTAAATCCAATTACACCAAATTTCATTTCATTGTTTTTACTTCTGTGTACTGTGATAAAATAATAAAATTGGATGATGTATGAACAAGGTTGTTTGCTCAATTATTTTGAATACTTCAAATTAAAACGATATTTTTCATTTTATTGACCTATTGATGATAAATTTTTCAGTTGAAAAACAGCATCTGTATTTTAATACACCAGATACGACTTAATACACAGGTACAGTTAAGCCGCTAAACGATTCATAAATGCCATCTATCGTAAGAAACAGTTGTAAGCAAGTTCAACCAGGTATTTTTTTATGGTCACTTGAGGAAAATTATAAGGGTGTTAAAATTTAAACATCAGTTGTCGGATAATTTTAAAATCTTAACCACAAAACACTGATATCTTAACCTCTTTAATCACAGAATATTAGTTTTTATCGGAGAATCTGTGGTTGGACCGTCTAGCAACAGGGTCGCCTCATGTCAACTGAAAATGATCATAGATTAGTTAAATATGCACTGAACATCCTTTCGGAAACTCAAATTGATTTGACATCTCTGTCAAGATGATCGTTGTGTTAGTTGACATGAGATTTGATCATCCTTTCAGAAACTGGCCGTCTGTCTTCATCACTACTGATCTTCTGTCATCTCGAGAGTGTCCCGATTTCATCTTTCCTAATTCCACTACTATCCGTTTTCACCCCTAAACAATCCATTGGTTGATTGTAAACCAATACTATTGACTTTATCCCGCCCACTAACCATTTTTTTTAAGCACAAGTCACAACTGCCTACAAATTTCATCCGAATCCTTTTTCTAAAGTTTTATGACTTCAAAACACATTTCCGGCATGAGTGTCCCATTTAGTGACCAAATAAATCACGTCACCTTAACAAACCACACCGAATTGGCACATCGGTTACGTCGCTTAATAAATAGAACACTTAAGGGGTTCTCCCGTACTTTCTTACAAATTAACAATATACGAATTTCACACAGTAAATATCCGATTGCCACACAATGGTCCGTACTGGCACTCGACCACCTACATGTTTATCATCTTAATAGATAAATATTAACACATTGGTACAAAAAAATTTGACTTATGGAACACTGAAATCGAAGCGAGATGGGAAGACTCCGAAATTGTCGATGCGAAAAATGACAGTGATTTTCAAATTATCCCCAGACGATCGCATCAGAATTGATGAGATGAATGTTTACCGGCTATGAATATCGAAGTGATAAAAATATTGAACGTACCTGCGTCAGAGCAAATGCGTGTGTGTCACGAACATAGAATGGACAACACGCAACCAAGGTTACCACTATGTCGCCCTAACTCCAACTTTTATTGACTAATTCAACCAAAGCAGTTCGGGCAATTCCTTCAGAAAACGAAATGATAAGGTTTGTATGCTCTAGAAATGAATCGGAAATAGCGAAAGAGGTCAGGTTGGAATACTTAAGAGACCAAGCTTGAACTGGAACGATCATAGAATCAAAACATTGATTTCAACAGGACTCACGAGAAATAATACCTTAGAAAAAAACCGGTTGTTTGCTGAGAATGATGTTTTGTACCAAGTTATTCGAAATGATGAGGAAATAGCAGTTTTCAATACGAATGAGAAAAGCGTTGACATTCCTGTAACATGAGGAATGGATTTTTGGCAGTTCAAATTCAAATATATTGAATTTATATCACGTCAAAAGATATCAGCTTCACAAATCATTCGAAATATCACTATGGGATTCGAAATGTGTGAGGTGTATCTGTTCTACCCCTATTTCCATCAACTAGTATAACCGACGAATATGCATCCAAAAATCATTTAAATTCTCACGTCGTTCCTCCATTCATAGCACTGCTGAGCTGATGACATTTAAATATTCAAACGTAGCGTGGAAATTACAAAATGTCAGCGTTGTCCGAGTTACATGAAGGGTGCTTGATGTAGCAATGCCCGAGGCTGCAGCGTACTCTCTCTTTGTTTGAAATTTCATAGCTTGCCGCATGAATATCACAGAAAGTTCTACTTTCTCACATGGTTTCACCGGGGCAATCCGGATCTAGAGTTTAATTATAAATTCTTGATATACTCTTGGATTTCCTACATTTTCACTTTAGAATTCCACCAACTGGATTCGATTAAGTATTCAAGGCCTGAGAGTATAATTCTTAGGTTACTTCTTTTTCTGTGTACACTCACTCCATACTCGTAGGTCAATTTCTTTCTGGCTTAAACAGCATTCAAGCTGTTTCTGCAGTAAAACAGAAAGATATGGCGAAACGATGCTTATTCCTCTCCATATTTAAAAAGGCTCCAATCAAAAACTAATTGGAATTTCTCACACAAGCCTCGCTCTATGAACTCCCAAAGCATAGAATAATTATACGGCTATAGCGTGAAGTTGGGTGCAGAAAAGCCTTATTTTCCGAAACGAGCGTATTTGTCGCGAGTTTATTTCTTAATTTCAATTATCAAAAAAATTTAGAAAGCGTTCTTGTTGAGCTACCTGCGAGTAAATATTCAATCCTTAACAAATCTATAAGCTCTCTGATCGGATGAACAATAGTCTTTTTCCGTACTATGGGACAATGTGATGCAAATATGAAAGCCTAATGAATAAACAAACCTTTATCTCAATTTGAATATAACTATTCATAATTTTCACCAAATTTTGTTTTATGCTTCTCCTAAAAACTTACGTCATTGCTTTTCTGAGTTTTGACAACGCCATCTAAGATGTCTAAAATACTGGTGTGTGCACTCCTCCGATTTTGTTTTACAGGTTTGGCGACATAGGGATTCTTTCATTTTCTCTCCGCCAGGTAACGCCACTCAAATTTATTCGAATGTCAGTTTCTGATTAGAATAAATTATTTATTGCGTTATTCGGATTTTTGTATAAACGTGTGTGAAAATTGATTATCCATTTTTTATAATGCGTTTTTGTATTTTATGTGGACAGTCTAGTGCTGCGGATAAAAAATTGCCAAATGTGCCAAATGTGAGTAGAAATGATTTTTTAATGACTCAAGTGAAATTGTTCTATATCAAGTAACAACTAAATATTATGCGTGCGTTCCAAGAATTTTCAAAAGATATACGCATTTTTTTCTGTGTTTATCGACAATTGAAACCATAGATAATATTGAGACTGATGAAAATAGGTTTTTTATCATTTTATATCACTTATGTTTATGCAAACCATACAATGTTCCACATTTTTGACATCAGAAAAACTAAAGCGTTCAGAAAATGGTAGCTCTCAAACTTTGTCCTAATCTTACTATCAGTACAATTTACTTGAGCCTCCTTCTACATCCCCTAACACAAAAACGAGTCGCCATTTCATTTTCCATGGACCGCATCACTTATACATCCCCAACATCATCAAACTTGTAGAACGCAATTTGTATACCGACAAAAACTAAGGCAGTCAGAATGGTATGCCATGTCTCGTCCCCCAGCTCCATGAAGTCCCAGGGCCCGTTTTCCTTTATGGCGAGAAATCAAATTATCGATATCCTCTCTGAGTTTACTCACTTCCGTAGACTTTTTGGCACCTACGTGGGTCAAAGTCTCAGAAGAAGAAAGAGCTTACATTTCCAACGTATAGACAAGTCGACCGTCTCCGTTGACATAACGAAGTTTTCGCACTCCATGAAAATCCATGAGCACGGTAATCCATTTTCTCGCGAATTATCTCTTTCTTTGAGCTCGCAAGTCTCGGAGATGCTCAATTAGGGATGTTTCTTGAACGAGTTTCTCGGGGATTCGTCCCGTTTGTTTTTATTGTCAGAAATTTGTATTATTGCATTGGGACAGGCGATCAAATCGTTTAGATTGAGCTTCGAACAAAATTGAAAGACTGTAGGCGGTTATTTTTTGAAAAATATGTTCATTCATTATGGCGGTTGTGTCAGTATCACAGTCTTCCAGATTATGGTAAAAGACTTTTCAACAAACGCGCGAAAGCCTCTGTCCTCATGTCAGTGCTTTCTAAAACTTAATCACAGAATTATGATCATAGTACTTAAAAATCGGGACACCCTGTTCATTTAGATTTTCACCAACAAGTGAATGTTGAATATAAATATGTAAAAAACATCACGAAATAATCAAATTAAAATTCTATCCTACAAAAATTTCATAAAAAGGCACAGAAGGAAGATAAAATCAACTTGAACCCTATGATAACTTGACTAGATATAACTAGATATAAGAGTAATACTCATAGACATATAAAGAGATAGATCTAGCATTTCATTCATAAAACTGTTGAAATTAATAGTCAACATTGAATTATTTCACCATGTGTCAGAAAAAGACAGGAATATATGCTTTCTAGCACTTTGGCAACGCTGCATAATGAAGTCGTCAAATACTCAGTGGCGTACTGATTTAATGGTTTCGTTTAATTTCTGAGGAACCTTCAAAATAAGAAATATTGGAGATTATGATAGAACACCTGTAGAATTAGAACTGTAAATCTAGTATAAACGATTTTAAGTAAAAGACAAATAGCTTCACTATGATATTGAAATAGATTCATAGGATAATAGAGGGTATTTCTTTCTATATTTCGAAAGATCTAATGAAAAGTGTAGATATAATAATATTGAACTATAATCCCTGCAAGAACGATTATAATCGATATCTTTTGTAAGTAGTCACAGGAGTGAAACTGCTAAGTCTGTTAAATTTTACCGAGTACCAGTTTTATCTGCGGTAATAGGACATTAATAGAATGCCATGAAAAAAAATAACCCTGCTTTTGACCAGAGATTAAATTGTGTGAAACATGTTTCATCAAATTTGTATAAAAGTTGGGTTAATGAAACAAAATTTCAATGTTTAAATGTATTGATAATATAAATTCATAACGAAACCACTCAAAATGATATTTATGCATCTAAATCATAGACTCAACAATGATCACTCATTCCAAAACAAAATTGTTTTAGTGTATATCGACCTAGTCCTAAATTTCTTCGAAATATCTACCTAATTTTCTGGTTTCATGATTAAGCCATGTAAATAACCCACCAAGACATTCGACATAGAAAATCGTACCAAGGAAAACCAAATTTTTTTTGTTCGGTATTGCTCGGAAACCTACAATAAAAATTATTCAAGAAGTCATACATGGATGAATCATATCATATAATAAATAGGGTTTGTTATTGATTCAGGTATTTCATTTTGGTCAACTGTATAACTTTAAAAGCTATTGAATCAATACAAACAATCTTGCATCATGCACTTCATTCTACGACACTGATTGTTCAAATATTGACGCCAAAAGCATATTTGGGTTCAAATAATCATAGTTTTTGCAAATATAACATCGTCGATCCATGTTTTACAGTTGAAACATTCTTTCGAAGTCTGCAAAATTACTTAATTTTCACTTGTAAACAAATACAAGTTAACTTTCTGGCGCTTTGGCAACGTCACGTATAATATAAGGGGGAAATATGGTGAGTGAATTTTATGAATGAAGATGACGCGCAGAGTTGTCGATCATCACGGGTTGGATGCGTATGGCGTATGGTTGCCAAACTGCTTTTTCAATGGGACCTACATGATTTAATGTAAATAAATGGGTCTATCTCTTTATATGTCTATGGTAATACTCTTATTTCATACGTGAAGGCTAAATCTGATTAAATCAGGAGAACTAGATACAAATAAAATGAAAGTATTAAAAAATAAAACACCAAAGTAATAGTTGATGACGAGATATTGTTGATGATGGAGCTCTTGTTGAATGATTGTTTGGGCTATTACCATCATCTATTGTGGATGTAATGATTTCCGACGTTTCGATAGACATCTTCTATCTTTATCAAGGAGAAAAGTAAGAAACCTTTTGAAAATTATCAATTTTCAAAAAGGTAAATTGACAGAAGTCATGAAAGAAAATGAACGATGTTATATACTCATCTGTGATATGATGATCTTTTTAAGTTGGATCGAACTATCGGCGTCCAAACTTCTGGCAGATCTATAGATGGAGCACTTATGGAATCAGGTGTTATTTTCATAAATGCTGCTTCTTTGATTTTTCTTCTTGCAAGTTTTTCTTCTTTGGACATTATTGATGCTTCATCCCACTTTATACGATGATTCTCATCTACAGCATGTTGGACCAACCTGGATTGTCGCTGTCTAGTACTCGTAGAAGCTTCTGATGTTCTTTTATTCGTACATTCAGAGGACGTTTAGTTTCTCCGATGTAAGATCTTCCGCACTCGCAAGGTAATTCATATATGCAGTTCTTTGTCCTTTGTGTCTCATTATTAAGCTTAACTTTTGTAAGTTTAGCTCTGATAGTGTCTTGAGTTTTGAATGCAGTCGTTATGTTGTATCTATTTCCAATTCTTCTCATTTTCTCCGACAAACCTTTTACATAAGGAATTACGGTTTTAATGGTCTGATTTATATCTGTTGGTTCAGGTTGACTTTCTCTTGTTCGTTTAGCTTTTTCTAATATCTTTTTGGGGTAGCCATTGCTTCTAAGATTTTTCGAGATGTTATTTATTTCTTCATTTTGGTCTTCTTCAGTGCAACAAATATTTATTGCTCTATCAAATAAACATTTTGCTACTCCCAATTCAGTGTTGAGTTGGTGATTTAAATCAAAATGTAGATATTGTCCTGTGTTCGTTGGCTTTTTATACACAGTGGTTCTTGGGATTCCATTTTGTTTATGATTGTGGATGTAATGATTTCCGACGTTTCGATAGACATCTTCTATCTTTATCAAGGAGAAAAGTAAGAAACCTTTTGAAAATTATCAATTTTCAAAAAGTCAATTGACAGAAGTCATGAAAGAAAATGAACGATGTTATATACCCATCTGTTATATGATGATCTTATTAAGTTGGATTTTTTATGTACTCGTACATAAACAAAATGGAATCCCAAGAACCACTGTGTATAAAAAACCAACGAACACAGGACAATATCTACATTATGATTCAAACCACCAACTAAACACTGAATTGGGAATAGCAAAATGTTTATTTGATAGAGCAATAAATATTTGTTGCACTGAAGAAGACCAAAATGAAGAATTAAATAACATCTCGAAAACTCTTAGAAGCAATGGCTACCCCAAAAAGATATTAAAAAAAGCTAGACGAACAAGAGAAAGTCAACCTGAACCAACAGATATAAATCAGACCATTAAAACCGTAATTCCTTATGTAAAAGGTTTGTCGGAGAAAATGAGAAGAATTGGAAATAGATACAACATAACGACTGCATTCAAAACTCAAGACACTATCAGAGCTAAACTTACAAAAGTTAAGCCTAATAATGAGACACAAAGGACAAAGAACTGCATATATGAATTACCTTGCGAGTGCGGAAGATCTTACATCGGAGAAACTAAACGCCCTCTGAATGTACGAATAAAAGAACATCAGAAGCTTCTACGAGTACTAGACAGCGACAAATCCAGGTTGGTCCAACATGCTGTAGATGAGAATCATCGTATAAAGTGGGATGAAGCATCAATAATATCCAAAGAAGAAAAACTTGCAAGAAGCAGCATTTATGAAAATAACACCTGATTCCATAAGTGCTCCATCTATAGATCTGCCAGAAGTTTGGACGCCGATAGTTCGATCCAACTTAAAAAGATCATCATATCACAGATGAGTATATAACATCGTTCATTTTCTTTCATGACTTCTGTCAATTGACTTTTTGAAAATTGATAATTTTCAAAAGGTTTCTTACTTTTCTCCTTGATAAAGATAGAAGATGTCTATCGAAACGTCGGAAATCATTACATCCACAATAGATGATGGTAATAGCCCAAACAATCATTCAAACCAAAGTAATACCTGTGAAACATAGATTATGAATAATGAAAATAACATCATGATATCAATACAAAGAAAAATTAACACATGCACTGTCAAGTTATCGTGGAAGCTGCAAGAAGCAGTTACTAGAAATTCAACTCGAGAAAAAAACTGACGGCATACTCAAGAAAATATATACCAGAGTACCGTATCAAAATCGTCTAGTCAGCAGAGACTTGAAATTCTCAAAATCTCTAAAAATGGAAATGGAGTGTATTGCCAAAAGACGCAACTGTGCTTGAATTGAGGAGATCAGAAAGACCGGAGGAATGACAATGTAAAAAAAAAACAAAACAAGATTCCTTGACGAAGAAATCTGAACACAATATGAACAGAGCAGAACAGCAAGCAATGAATAAAGTTACAGTTTGATCGATTGAATATACTAAGGGTAATTCGGTAAACCAGATGCTGGTAACTGCCGAGCTGTTCGATGGATTTGGCCCAATAAAGAATTTGGCAAAGATATTTGGACAATTAACATATTCTGAAAATATGGAAACTCTAGCTAATCTCGGTTCTGAAAATAAAGAGTACAATGACATACTCAAGTTTGACCATAGATTCTCCGCCAGGAGGTTGAATCCATTTCAGCTCGATGTTCGAGAATCACAAATAATATACAAACCTAAGCGTGTATCAATTTCCAGGCCCCGTGTATATTCTTACAAAATGAAGCATAAAATAGTCCATCAAACAATCCATGTTCATTGTTTAGTTAGTCCTCCGGTTCCAGTATCGATTTTTTCCTCATGAATAAAATATAATGTATAAATTAATACTCGTGATTTACGGTCGCGATCATATATTCACGAACAAGTTTATAAATCGTATAACATACTGTAACGATTCCAAAAAATTATTTACGGCTGCTCTTTTCAATCTTCGAAATTGTTTTAACACGCCGATTGACTTTCAACTTTCTCAAACTACTCGTAGGATGCTGTTAACACATCTAACTGAAACTTTTTCAATTTATGTGGAAGGATAACTTTTGAAAGTATTTTTCCATTGCATGAACTGTCGAGAATGTCAGATGTCCCAGAATGAATTATTCGTAGGGATAAAATAAATTTTCACACTTAAACATAAGGCTGAAGTTATGGAACGTACTCGTATGTATTTTTGGAACAATCATTTTCTACAACTTGTTTCGAAGAAAATGGACTTTTCGTTTTGTTGCCATAGATACTGTATTTATATCGGTTTGATATTCAATGTTTGTTAAATTTTTATTACTATTATTATTATACAAAAAGTTGAGGCATAGCCTATAAACTCACAAACTAAATAAACAAATTTGAATTCGAAAACATTGTCACGGTTTCAAAATTCCCGCTCCAGTTAGTACCTGCAAACCGAACTGGTGGCGTTAGTCGCAGTAGTTTGCCAGCTTATCTCGTACGTTTCGATGGACGCCGTTGTCGGTGGTCCTTTTCTGTCATCATGTGACGTCGGTTGTCAATTACATCGTTCTTCCCGCATATTTGGTGTCCTGGAGTAATTAATCGCAATTTTGCGGATCTGAACAGGATTTTAACTGAAGCCCTGAGAGAAATCTAATCATGTTGGTTTGGTTTGTTCGTTGGTGAGATTTTTGCGCTTGGCGTATTTGTTTGGGAAAAAACGACGTGGGATTGGTGGGTTAACCTATGTTTGTCACGAGGTATTTTAGATTTTTGTTCGTATTTTAGCATCATTCTGCTTCGAATTGGGAATTATTATTGTACCGTTGCGAGGTACCGCAGATTCTGAACTGTCTTTGAAGTCTTCGAGCTGTTTGTCTAGGCTGTCTTTGAATTGCCGTCGAGCTGCCGTGGGAGCTGTCTTTGGGGACTTCCACCAGATTTCGCCATCTAAGATACCACACCTGTCGTCTACTGTGCGCATTACTGTGAGAAATTGTACTAAGTTGGCCCAGGAATATATTTGAGCCCAGTTTCCATCTACGAGACTGTGAGAATAATTATGGGTTGAGGAACTATATCCTTTTGTACTTCAGTCGAGCCACGACCTAGACTGCTATAGAAGGTTAGTCTGTAGAATTTAGTTAAGATTGATTAGTATCAAAGAGGCCCAATTCAGTGAATACTGTTTAGTACATAAAACCCGACCTATCGAGAAGGTCGCTTAGATATAAGTAAAGAGCTATTGGTAACGATTACCATCGAGGCTCTAAGTATATACCTTGGGGTGATATTACTGTTTGTTTAGTAAGAGACAAAGCATTATATCGAATATTCGGGTTGTGAAGTAAGAACTAGTTAGTGATTAGTGATCTACCTTCTGTAAGATATATCCTCGTTTGAGGGACCTTGTGTATTTCATTTAGGCTCATTATATTATTAAATAATTGCTCTATATTCTTTCTACCAGCCACTACCTCCCGCTTGTGTGATCGGGCTCGTTTGGCCTCCTCAGAGTGCGTTCGTTATTTTCTCTCTTTTGCGACCCTGAGATCTTTAGTGTACTTTCCTTTTTTTTTTCTTTGTATTATCATAAAAGAGAGTGGCGACCCTTTATAAGTAGTCTCAGCTCTAGAGCTAGCCGAGGAGGTACTTTGCGCACTCTCTGGAGCCGAGTGGGTTTGGTGACAACATAAGAACGGTTATTTTATTAAAAAAAAAGAAAAACAGCAGTGATATCATGGCTCAATTCGAACTATAAAAAAAAACACCTAGAGTAAAAAAAAACACTACTGCATCTCCAGCCATCTGTCGTAGGAGTTCTTAAAAGCGTTCACAGAGCTGGAACTGACAACACTCTCAGGCAAACTATTCCAATGGCCTCTGAAGGCTCTTGAGCCATCCCAACCGGGAGACATACGAACACCCCAGTTGGGACTTTTTTAGTGGCCCCGAATGCACAAATGACCTTAGGGAAAGCGGAGTCTGTCAGAAAGTTCTGAAGGGGGACCGAAGCTGCGTTTCTTGGATTTATGCCAAGCCCTGAGGCTCTGGGAAGGGGATAGGAACCATAGGTATTCAATCCCTTCCCGCCCTTCCTCAGGATTAAACTAACAGCCTCAGTTGGGGTAAGGAAATCGATGAGGTGAAACTCCCTATACTTCCTTGGGACTACCCTAAACTTTGGGTTCAGGGGGCCAAGAAGTATAGTGAGAGATTCGACATGTGGATTTAAATACTATCTGGGTCCACCCAGCGGAGGGTAAATGCCAGGGGCCAGATAGTCCTAGGGATCCACTCGCTAAGCCCTAAGTCATTCGAGATTCTTTGTTTGATGGCTTAGTCCGAAGGGAATCAAATGGAAAATTCCATTCTGAAAGGGAGCAGACGAACTACCTAGTTGATCCCATCTGACCAGAGCCCTTGGAATAAGGAAGAGAGTGGGTAATATTGTTAGGGACTACTCCACAAAGAGAGCTAACGTTACTGCTCTGGTCTACCCAGTGTCCGCGACCACTTTCGGGGGCCGATAGGGTCATAGTTCACTCTTTATAGGAGGGAAGCAATTTAGAGAATAGATAGCCAGAAGGTTGGCAAAAATTTTTAAGGCTTCCTTGAGAGAGACTTGCCCTGTTTCTCAGTGGGGGAGATAAAACGCTGTTTGGATTGACTGATTTGATAAGAAGAATGAAGTTGTTCTTATTAGGAAAATCTTTTTGATAAGTGAATTATTGTTTGCCAAATATTTCAGGGCTAGATAGTTGTAGCCAGAAATGCGGATTGGATTGGCATAGTTATTGAGAAAGTTTTTGAGTGTAGAGTGGAGGGTCTGTGTCAGAATAGTTGGGATAGTTTTTTTTATTTGTTTTTTTTTCGGGTTGCTTATCGAGAATTAATTTTACCGAATCAACGCCTGCGATATGCTTCTGACACGGAACGAACTCGACCCATTCTTGAAGCTAATGGTGACTGGCGACGAAAAATGGATCACATACTACAATATCAAGCGAAAACGGTCGTGAACGAAGGCAGGTGAATGGTCCCAAACAGTGGCCAAGCCGGGATTGACGACCAGGAAGGTTTTGCTATGTGTTTGGTGGGATTGGAAGGGAATCATCCACTATGAGGTGCTTCCATATGGCCCGATGCTTAATTCTACCATCTACTGCTAGCACCAGCACAACGCCAGAACATACACTTCGTTGATGACTCTCCAGAAGCTACGGGAGCTCGGATGGGAGGTTTTATCGCAACCACCATATAGCCCGGACAAGGCGCCAAGTGATTGCCACCTGTTCTGTCCATGGCGAACGCCCTTGGTGGTGTAAAGTTGAACTCAAAAGAGGCTTGTCAAAAGTGGCTGTCCGAGTTCTTTGCGAATAAGGAAGGGGGCTTCTACGAGGGAGGTATTAGTCTCGATGGAAACAGATTATTGAACAATCGCATATTTGAATAAAGCATTGAAGAAAGAGCAAAAAAGCGGACGAGAGATATTTAACAACCTATTATGTTTTCTTGAGTCATTTTGTATTCAGAATAGTTGTGTTCCAAGTCAATTTTGGGAAATGATACGTAAGTATAATCAAAATTGCACCAGCGTAAAACGTTTACGATTTTTGCAAACCGATTGGTACATGCGTAGAAAAGTTTCGAAATGGTGCGGTTATTTTACATGTTATTTCGAAATCATTTTAGATTTCAGCAGGTAGAATATCGAAACGAGACAGTTACTAAATGACGGATTATTTCAATCCCAGATTAGATAGGTTATTGAAGACGGCCGGAATTGGACCATCCTATATAGTTACCGAGAGTATTCTCCCCAAACAAAATATGTGAGCTGCTGGAGTAGATCTCATAGCAATAGCTTTTTGTGAAGTTGGTGGTTATCCAAAATCGATTTTTTCGACATCCATCATCCTCAATACCATCTTGCATTTATTTAAGTTCAATATAAACCCGTCAAACACAGTTCCACACAGAACATTCCATGTTACCATTAATAAAACCACATTCTCTCGAACTTTCGAATAAACAAAAAATGAATGACCCCGTCGTCGTCTTGATGTAGACAAATTAAAAAGCTGGAATTGACGAGGCCATAAGTCTAAAAATCCGAAGCACAAAGAAGGATCATTCCTCAATCTCTTATCGCAGCTTATTTCGCTTACCAGAGAGCCCGGCAGGAAAGGCACTGCTGCCCATCCATCACTCAAAATCACAAAAGGGTAAGGAAAACGGAGATTTTAGCGGTGTGATAGGCTGGACAAATATCGAACGAAAACCGTATCAATTGAAAGGTCTCTGTATATAACTGGGACTATCTCCAAATTGGAACGTTTTGTGGAGGTTTTCCTGGTATAGGAGAAAATACTTGATGTGGAAAATTTATTCCCATTGTTAGGAAATATGATCTTTCAAAAAAGGGATATATATGCGGTTGCAGAGTTACTCAAAGTGATTTCTTTTGCGAGATAAATTATTGTGAGATAATTTTTCCGAGGGAATACTTTTTTCATTATAAAAAAGGTAGAAGCGCTGCAAAAACGTGCCAAAAAATGTGTGATTTACGGTGAGAAATATGACACGGTCATTTTCAATAACCTATATAAAGTCCAAATCTACAGGGTCTTTCACGAGGATCTTCACCCATATTTATACGGGAAACTACTGAACGTATTCTCATGAAATTCAGCACTTATAAGTATTTCACGATGCTGATGAAATCTAAAATATTTTCGAGGCATGAGCACCTCCGGTTTTTCCGGAAATGACGTCAACTTCCGTTTTTCAAATTACAACACCATTTTTTTATTGCAGAAATAGATTCCTTAGAAAATTTTAAGTTATTTTGATGTAACATTTTTCAGTTTTGGTTCAAAAATTCTCTCTGAGCGGGAAAATTCGAAAAACAAATCGAAAATACAGCTCCGCTGAAACAAGAATAACTTCGAGGTTTTTGGATGGAAATATTTTCATTTTTGAGATTTTTCAAGATGTAAGATTGATGTATCCACTTTAAAAATCGAAATCGCGATTCATGATACAGGTGGTAAAAAAATCGCTTTCAAAGTTAGGGATGACAAAATCGTGAAAAATCAATTTTTTCAAATTAGAACCCCATTTTTTTATGGCAGATATTGAATCTACGTTAAAAAATAATGTGAGTGCATATGTTAGGCCCGAAGACCGAAAACGCTCAGTGGCCGGAAAAAACGGCCACATCGCGTTCTGGCTGTCTTCGAACGCACAGAACGCGTTTTGGTTGTTTTTAAACGCTCGCAACGCGTTCTGGTAATTGTTAAACAGCCGGAACGCGTTTTGTCAATTGTTCAACGCTCACAACGAGTTCTTAATGTTCGACTTGTATTATTTGCCGCTTTCTACCTGCGTAGGATAAAATTTATATTGTCCCTCATAAAACAAAGTTGAAAATTGAAATACAATACAATTATTATCAACTACAATTGGATACCAAAGATGGGTTCGGTTTTTCTTGCCGAATCATTTCAACAATTTTAAATTTCTTATAATTGTTTTTCAGTTCTAGGAAGAAAGTTACACTAATAAACTTATATTTACGAGCTTATAATATATAAATGCATGAATGAAAAAGCTAAAAGTTCTTTATTGAACAAATGAATTTCAATTTATTTCCATCCAACTTATTCTGGAGAACAAAACAAACTTGAATTTATAACTCTTTTAATTACTTTATTAGAAACAATTCAATTATTGAAAACTACAATTAAATACGACGGGTTTTTCCGAACTTTTGTGTACTTTACATAGGTACGTTACATATTTTTACAAGAACTGTTTGAATTACATTTCGAATTACATAGTACATTTAAATTGTATCCGTAAAGTATGGAACAAATTCATTTTTAGCTAATCAGACCATTTTAAGAAATAATCCTGAAACACATCGATTTTTATTTTAATTTACCTTACTTTAAAATAATAATCTAATATACAGCGTGAATTATTTTGGAGTAATGACATCACCGTCATTTTTTTTAAATTGGACTACTTTGTCTCCATTTCCGGATTACTCTAGCTGAGCTGATTCCAAAAATGTATCACATGTTGATTCCAATAGGTACGGGGTCGACAATTATACAATAGTTTTGTATATGCTCAGTGCTCATAAATAAATGCTAGACCACAAGTACCAAACATGTTCGGAAACAACTTATTTTTATTATTCTAAAAATGTAAAAAACTACAGGGTCTTACATTTGAACCAATTGCCGTTAGACAAACGCGTTCCGGCTATTTAACAATTACCAGAACGCGTTGCGAGCGTTTAAAAACAACCAAAACGCATTCTGTGCGTTCGAAGACAGCCAGAACGCGATGTGGCCGTTTTTTCCGGCCACTGAGCGTTTTCGGTCTTCGGGCCTAACATATGCATCACACCCTTGCCCTAAAGTGGATATCTTCTGAGTTATTCACAAAAAACTGTTTTTCGTCTTGAATTTTCAGCTATTCCTTCTCCCTTCACGCCAAAAAGATGAAATTTTCAGGAAGTGATATTTGAACCATGCTGTAGATTTTTCACCCCTTCTTGAAACCGACTACAAGTTACTATTAGCAGAACCATGGCAAAATCTCGCAGTTATAACTAGAGAAGATGCTCAAAGACCGTTAATTTCTAGACATTTATTTATACGTCTCAGGAATGCTGCAAGCAGATCTGCAAAAGTGTTTGAAAACCAAATTGGTAAGTTTTTGCATATGGTTCATACGGAATTATTTATTTATCACTGGAGAGAAAACCGATGGCCGTTTAGTTGAAATAAAGAGGTTTCCGATACAAATTCGAATCCAAATTCGCCATCTATTTAGGAACAACCTGTAACTTTTTTCTCTTGCATATTAGGGTAGTGAAATCTAAAACATGGTTCAAATAACAGTTCCTGAAAATTTCATCTTTTTGGCGTGAAGGGAAAAGAAATAGCTGAAAATTCAAGACGAAAAACAGTTTTTTGTGAATAACTCAGAAAATATCCACTTTAGGGCGAGGGTGTGATGCATACACTCACATTATTTTTAACGTAGATTCAATATCTGCCATAAAAAATGGGGTTCTAATTTGAAAAAATTGATTTTTCACGATTTTGTCATCCCTAACTTTGAAAGCGATTTTTCCACCCCTGTATCATGAATCGCGATTTCGATTTTCAAAGTGGATACATCAATCTTACATCTTGAAAAATCCCAAAAATGAAAATTTTCCATCCAAAAACCTCGAAGTTATTCTTGTTTCAGCGGAGCTCTATTTTCGATTTTTTTTTCGAATTTTCCCGCTCAGAGAGAATTTTCCAACCAAAACTGAAAAATGTTACATCAAAATAACTTGAAATTTTCTAAGGAATCTAATTCTGCCATAAAAAAATAGTGTTGTAATTTGAAAAACGGAAGTTGACGTCATTTCCGGAAAAATCGGAGGTGCTCATGCCTCGAAAATATTTTAGATTTCATCAGCATCGTGAAGTACATATAAGTGCTGAATTTCATGAAAATACGTTCAGTAGTTTCCCGTATATATCTATATATATACGGGTATATATAATATGGGTGAGGTTCCTCGTGAAAGACCCTGTATAGATAAATTGAAATTTATCAGGTATACCGGTATGAAGTAAACGTCAATATACAAATTTCTCGACAGTGAACATTTGTTGTGAACGAGCCTTTATTTTTTTTATTTGTTTACTGTGACATGTGTGAAACATATTTAGTATATATCGAGTCATTGAACAGACAATATCATATTTTTTCATCATGTTAAAAATGTCGAATTTTGTACCAGAAAGTATTAATTAGTTTTTCTTTTCTTTTAGGTGCCACATGAATTGAATGAAAGACACGAAAGGAAATCGGTTTTCCATCGGATTGTTACTGATGGTGAAAAATGGATTTTTTTTTAAGAATCCTAAACGAAAAAAATCATGGGTTAATCCGGGACAACCATCAACATCGACTGAAATACCAGATCTATTGTCGGGATGGGAATTCATGTGGACCGATAAATCCACCGTTGAGAGTACCAGAGCATAGATTCACATTAAATCAGTGTTGAAAATCAGAATCTCTCTTACTATGTGGATTTTCAAGAGCCCACGTATAATAATTTTGTATGTTGAATATTCCACATCGCTCACAGCGTGACTCATCAGTCCACAAAACTTTATTGATTAATATCCAAATAGAAAATAAGTGAACTTTAAACTAAATAAATAAAACATTTATTGGTTTCTTCTCAAATCTTATCTTTCCAGCAGTAATTTTCATTAGTTAGTGAATTTAGCCTTAATAAATATAAAAAAACAAAAAATTTTTTTAATTTCCGTCTTGGTGACTTTGAATGCGGATTTTAGCAAAAATAGCCCATTAAGTACTGCTTATTTTAAATGATCCTGATTGCTTAAAGTTAGGCGCATTTTATAGGTACATTCAGTAATAAAGAAAATATCCATTTACATTTTTTATTTATGTTTTAAACTTGAGGTATTTTTTTATCTTGAGACCAATTTTTCCTGAACTTTCAATAAAGTTACAGAGCTGATAATTTTATGTATCAAAGTACAACTTAAGGATATTTCAGTGCAGAAATAAAAAAGTCAAAATAAGAGGCATGCTTTTTGAGTAAGAACCGATGGTAGATCTCTGTAATTGAAACATTATACAGGGTCTTTCACGAGGATGTTACCCATATTTATACGGGAAACTACTGTCTCTACAATCTCCCGGCCACCCTGTATGATTCACAAAAACAAAATAAATTCAGCAGCTGCTTCTGGGTGTTTTTCAATGTCAGTTAATATATAATACAGTCCATTTCGGAGCCATTTGGATGAGCCTCGTTATTCGAAAGCCAGACCTCGTATTATAATAATACCCTCAGAAACATTCATCCGTAAAATTCAATTCTGCCGAAATTCTCAGCTGAATTTACCGCAAACCTCGTATTACGAGGGAACCGTTAAAGCCGCACTTGCAGCAATTAGGCATAAATGAAAGATGGCAACGTTGAACGGCGGATGTCCGCGGGGCTGATAAATATGGAAAAAATCAGTTCTAGCCGGTGGTTCGGATTACCGGCGATTACACAAAGCGGTGGACCATTAGCCATGTTCAGTCAACATCTCTGCAATGTTCCGGCCGCCACTTCCGGTTGCTTATTATGTTGGGAAAATATGGACCCCGGAATGAGAGATAACACAGCTGGGCATTTTGCGAATTACACCCTGACTATACCGCATAAGCTCATGAAAAACATTTATGCTTTTCCTTTTATTATGATCATTTTGATAATCAAATCAAATAATGGAAAAAGACCAAAAAAATCTTACTAATATTATTCCTTTAGAATTTAGCATTGTGGAATTCATATATTGTCAATTTTAAAGGGCGGAAGAACCCCTTGACAGTTTAATAACTTCAGCGTCGTAACCAGTATGCCACTTCAATTACATTTTAAGGGTTACTTTTTCAGTGATTTATGAGGTCACTAAATGACAAACTCATGCCTGGATTAAGTCATAAAACTTTCAAAGATTACTTTGAAAAGGGATTCATGCAAAAGTTAATTGTAGGCATTTGTGACTTGTGATGATACGGACAGATTTGTTAGTGTGCTAGCTAAGGGCAATATTATTCGTTTACAGTACATAGTAGAGGATTTACAAAAGACCTTAGACTATATAAGATAGACAAAGCATTCCTTTGTAAAATGTCGATTTGTTTTGACGCCCTCATTGAATGTCTTTTGTGAAACCTCACCCGGAACACCGCATAAAATCTTTTTCCATTTACTCGGGTCACAATATCTTTAGGGTCAAAATGACCTGAACAAATGAAAATTGCTTTCTTTGGGCAAATACTTGACCATCCCAACAGCGAAGCCCAAATTCTTCTTTTTTCATCCTCATCTGGGAACCTTAATTCAGGAAAACCTCATTTTATCTTATAATAATCCCATTGAAAACTTCTCTATTGAAACTTTCTACACTACTGAACATGTAAATAACTAAATACTTCACCACAAATACACAAGTGGTATTTGATCCAGTAGAAGAACTAATTATATGTTAAATAACACTGGTATAAAAAGGAAAGAACATATAGTTATTTTCCTAACAAGTGCGGAAAGTGATATTTTCCCGCACGAAACTGCCGTTAGTTGAGGAAGAAGCAAAACGTTGAATATTTGCCATCATATTGATCGAAGGCTCTTTGGAAGGTAATGATTCTGTATTACAGTTTGAAGAGGAAGAACCATTCAAATTAAGAATTTTAGTGGACATTTTTTTTTCTGGTTAATAGATTCTTCCAAGTATCCCTCAGCAACAGCAGTTGACTTCCATCCTCCTAAACGTTTAATATTTGTGATACCTTCTCCACAATTGGCTAGGAAAGTAGCCGAGGAGCGCCTAGAACTGTGTCCTGTGTATAATTCCGGATTTTGTAGTCGTAAGTAAGCTGCAATTTCGGACGGTATTTTTCCTATTGTATTGATTCCAACAGGTTGAATCTTACATTTTCCCCGATTATACTTAAATATAAAATTCGGCGATGAGGTATTTCCTTTGGACGTAAATTCATATATTTTCTGAATATGTTCAGAAAATATCCATTATTGGTGTCTTGGGATATAACGAACGATCTTGGTGAATGATTTTTGGAGTCCTTAATATTGACGATGATCAAGTCTCCTTTATCATCTATATCGTCGATGGTGAGTTTTGTAAGTTCCTCTCGTCTGCAGGCACCAGCTAATCCAAAAACTGTTACCAACTTCATCATCAAGTAAATTTCGTCAGATGCCTCACTCATGAATTTTGTTATTTCCTCTTCATTAAAAGTTTGGCCTTTTTTGGACGAAATCCTATATTCTGTCGTTTAATGAAGGCAGTTAATTCATGGAATTCTCCAATATCCAAATCCTGTTTCAGTTTACAAACACTCTTTATCATTGAATATGGGGACCATAATGTGTTTGGTCTCCAAATTTTTGACATTTCCAAAACATACGCCTATAACACTTCCTCCCTCCTCGGTTGAACCTTTTTGGAATTACACCAATCAATGAATTCTCAATATTGCTTCTCATATTTTATCTTCGACTTGGCCGGTAACAAATTTAAACTCTCTTCATAAGAAGCTGCTAATATTTCTTCGGGCTGGCCATCATCAGATCCCGAAGTATCCATTTTACCGGAGCGTACTGATTGAATTCGAGTTGATATTATTTATATTTAAACACAATTTCATAATATAATGACATTGTATTAATTCTTATTCACATGCCGTTTCCATAGTAACGTCGCCGGTGGCATAGAGATATATCATTATTCAGTTTATTCTTTAGAAAAGCGTGGGAGAAAAACCCTTGCTAATCCATTACCACAAGCATTTGCGTGCGGTAATGGAATAGCAGGGTTTTTCCCACACTGTTTGGCAATGTGACTCTTTACGAATTGAAATACGCGCGGGAAAGAAAATGAAAGTGCACGCTTGTAGCAAAAATAAATATTATAACGCAAATAAAAAACGATACAGAGATCGAAGTCGACATGAAGATAGAGTGTTTACGGTTAGGCGATTTTGGAACTTTGTATTTGACGTCAATATTTACGAGCTTGGTTTCGTCATCAACTTCTGGAATATCGATCGATTCGAAATCATAAAACCCCCAGGCTAGAATATTCCTGAAAAATTCTGAAGGAAATTTTTTATAGTACACGATATAGTATACGAAATTTGTGCATATGTAAAGCTTATCATCGACTTCTTCCATATTGTGAAAATTTATTTTCGTACACTAAACACACGGGAAGATATACAGTGTGTGGCAAAAAGTCAGTTTACACTGTCTGGTATTCACGCATGCGTGTATTCTCGGCCAGGGCGGAAGGAGCCAGCTGAAACGTAACGGTTTGAGTTGTCCGCGTGTAGTAGTGTTCTTGTGTACGTTTACAAAGCATTCGTTGCCATGGCTGCACGTGTAAAGTACACGTACACACATAATGTGATTTATTTCACACTTGATATTCAAGAAGTTCACAAGGCAAGTAATGTGGACAAGAGCTTATTGGATCGAAAGTTTTCCTCCAACGTCGAACACAAGTAAAAAATCCATCATATTCAGAAAAACTTTGAGAAAATTGCTTAACTCTACCCAATTTTCGTGTAAATCAATACATATTTCCTAATCCTATCATAGTTCGTTCCACTTTTCCATTCACGATAAATTATGGAACAGACGCATTATTATAGGGTAGCATGAAAACGAGAAATTTCATGCTGAATTCGTATCCAACAAAGGGGTTATAGACGTCAACACTTTTCGAAGAATCAATTAATTCAGAAAGTTCATTTGGAAAGCTCGCTACAAGGAGTTCAAGCAGCTGTAAGATAACTGGATAGCAATTTAAAGCATACAAAGAATTGATCAACTTGACGTGTTTCTTAGCCTGTCGATCTATTTTTGAGCGCTTGTTGAAGTAGATCACCATGCTATCGTGGCCTCAATCGATTGGTTTTGGCTTCCTGATGAAGACAACAGGATCAAACTTTAATACGTCCGGGTAGTAAAATCTGTATTCTGTAACCGACTTCAGCGTTCTCGTTTGGTCATCTTTACGCTCACGAATTCTTTTACGAAATGTAGTGAGCACATACGAAGAAACAATGGCAACGTTGTATATAAGTGACATTTAAATTATTATGAGATTTTATGTTGAAAATTTTCAGTAGTTGATAATCCTGAACATGGACAACTTCAGACATCATAACCTGATAATTTAATACATATAATAATAATCTCAAATTATAACCTCTAAGCGCGCCCTTGGGCATGCGTGACGTCATGAGCGGAGGAAGTTGACAAGCAATACCAGAGATGCCGCTTAGATCTAGATATTTTTCTAGATATAAAAAGTATCCCATTTTTCTCGACTCATGTCATGTCTTCACTATTCTACCTCGATGATTTAATCTGAGTGACGTCACCGTCGATGCGCACACCGTGTGTTTCCCCAGCGTGACCATACTGATGCTCTCTAATTTTTTGATGTAGCCATAGATCGGAAATCAAGCGATGCCACAAAGGTTCGAGCAACCACCCTCGTTGCTCATGATTAAGGGTTCCGACAGCATCGTTGGATGTGATTTGTGCAAGTCATCAACCCTGAAAGTAATTTCCAGAATGCTTTCACGAATTATGAGGTATGGCAAACTCAAAATGACACAGCCAAATTCCTGGAACTAATTCTGGAAATACCGACGAGCACGGTAATAAATTGATGTATTGATACGGTTCGACTTTATAGGTATGCCGTTACCGCATTACCTTGCCATCTACTCCAATTACTACTGTAACTTTGTTATACGGGTAATGAATACTGGATATCGGAGTTCTCGAAATTTGCTCTCAAATGGCCCTTTGTTATGTCTAAGCGACGCAATTCATTAGCAAAGTTTTGTTGAAGGTTTCAAGATGTTTCCTGGTTATATTTCCTATGATAACATCGAATGTACTCATCAAGTCCACCAAATCTCGGAAAGCAACAGGTTTTCACGGGATTTGTCGAAATTTTAGGAAAAAAGGGTTATTGTTTATGTTTTGAGTCTTAAATTATAACTATTATGCATGCTCTTGCGCATGCGTGACGTCAAGAGCGAAGGAAGTTAGCAAGTAATACCAGAGATGTCGCTTTAATATATAAAAGAAAATATATATAATTCAAGAAATGGCTCAGAGTTCTTCAAAAAAAAATTTACCTACAAATGAATTCATTTCATTTCAGAATTTAATTATCTTTGTAACTGTCGAAGCTTATTTTGTCAATTAAATCTTACCATTAAAGTATTAATTTATTAATTAATTTAATTAAAGTAAAGTATTAATTTTGACGAAGGGAAAATTTTAGATTATGAATAAAAAAGATATGCGAAAAATTTTAGTGAAACGGTTTTCATAAAGAGAAATAAAAATAAAATTCTAAACCATAAAGAAGATGGGCAGGGTTTAAGTATTTTATATAGTCAACTGTTGTAAAGTTTTTCTGTTTTTGTTGTGATATAATTGAATTTGTGTCTTGTATAAAATTCACTTTCATGTATGTTTGACAATGGGGATGACAATTCTTCTAGTTTATATTTAGTGAACATGAATTTCAGAAAATAGAATTTATTACCACAAATTGATAACCAAATTTTCCATTGTGTATCTTTCTAGAATTAACAGTAGAAAACGTTATGATAGACTTTATTATATTTTCGCTTTTGATTTTTCTTTATATTGACTATAACTTTTGGATTTTGACTAGATAAGTGTTAGTATGATATGATGTACTCCCCCTTTTGATGTAAGTTTTCGCCTTGAGAAATAGTCGAAACGTCAGCATAGTTTTGAAATAAAAGTTATTTCAAAGTTCAGATGATTCCCGTTATTTTGTTTCACCTCTATATATAAATGTTTGAACTCCAACCAGATAATAGATTTTTTGAAACATCTCAAATAATTTGTACTGTATTTTAATTTTCCACTCTTTCCTTCAGCACACGTGAGTTGTCCCACTAACTCTGTTACAAATCATGTGAAATTTACTATTCTTAGTCATCACCATTGATACAGGAAATGTCACGTCCTCACTTGCTGGTATCCAACTAGTAATTTCCTGAAACCGGGCGGAACTTCATCCTTTCTAAATGACCTTTACACCCCATTTGCATATCTGAACTCGTTACACGTACCAGACTGTTTTATAATAGGATTGGATGGAACAGACCGAGTGGTGATAGGTTAAGAAAATTGCAGGACATTTATACAAGGTATCAGCAAACGAATTTTTTATTAAATATGTATTTGAGATTACAAGATTTTGAGAATCTTTTCTTCCCTTGAATCGCTTAATTTTGAAGAAAAGAATGTTTCTTGGATAATTTTGATATAATCGATAGTTTTCCCGGAATAAGTATGGTGTTTATTCAAATTCAAATATGGCATATACACACACCCACACACATATATATACTAGTGGAAAAGCCCGTGTCGCCACGGGCGCATGTAAGGAAGCGCGCGGTCGTTATTAGCAAATGCCCCCCTATAAGCAGCCGTTCATGTCATTTTGTGTCTAGCATTCATCGAGTGAAGACGTGTTTAAAAAAATGCCCAAAAATCTTTCCGACGCCCAACTGAAAAGCCAACACCGGCGATTTCAAAACAGCCTTCTGAAAAAGAAGCAAAACGAAGAAGAGGCACTGTTATACTGGCGTATATTGCTTTGGAAATTCTTCGATTCTTCATCTGTTCCTGTGTAAAGTTCTCTGCTCAAAGCTGGTACTTCTTTCAATTGCATCTGCTCGCTAATTACAACTTTGCCTTTCTGGCAGCACTGGCTGAATCCATCTCGCCCTTTTTCACCCCTAAAATGCAGAGCATTGCAAAATTGACACGATTCGCTCATTTCGCCGACAGAAAACGCGGGAATTTCGTCTTCAACCGGAGCCCTTCTCGCTACAAATACTGATCGCGTTGCGTAATTATTGTTATGATCGCGGCGTCGGTTTCTTTCAGTTCGGGTTGTCCGGGTAGCGTTTCGAGAACCCAGTGTTCTGCCTCGTCGTCGTGTCTCCATTGTAAATTAAAATTTTACGCTGGACCTAACTCAAAATTGAAAAATCGGACGTGACCTGTTTTCAATTTTTACCTAAAAATGGAGAATAACCATCCAAATGTGGGTTTTCAATATCTTTTTCAATTATAATTTTCTAAATTAACTTACTAGGTAGGTTTGGAAATTAAAATAAGCTTGAAATCAAACTTGAAATCAAGCTCGTCAAAACATGTCTTTCCTCTTTGAAAGTCGAAGCTGAAATTGCAGAAGCATGGGCGGAAGTCAATTTGATTTTTTGAGCGGTGGCGCCATCTACAGCGAAAACTTGCCGAACGCCCTTAAAATTTAAGTTTATTGTGTTTTTAGAGAAATTATAGATGTTTATTATAATTATTAAACGTTATTAAGTTTGACAATTACTTCAAAAATGAAACTTTTTCAAAATCGCAGTTTCCATTTTCAAGAACTGCTCACCCTCTGACCAACTCAGGTAGTACTCTTGAGCTTTTTTTAACTAACCCTAACAGTTCAACTTTCACCTAAGATAATTTTATTCAAATAACCAAATTTGAAATTTTTAACTATTGCAAATTCACAAATTATTTTATTCACAAAAATTCACTTCACCCTTTTAAATTGAAAGCCTACATAAAACAACTGAAATAAAGTGTTTTTCCTCTTCTAGCAATGTTACCATATGATTTATAAGTCACATGTTATAATTTAATATATAATTAAAATACAAATAAAGTTAATCAAATTTACAAATGTTTTCAATGAGTTATATGACGGTAATGGTGACTCGGAGTGCAAGAAGAAGAAATTAAAGCCCATATCAGAAAAAATTTGTTGAGCGGTGGCGCCATTTACAGCGAAAACATGCCAAACCCCTTAATTTTTAAGTTTTTTGTTTTTTTAAAAAAATTTCAGATGTTTGGCAGTTGCTATTATTTTTCAGCATCAGTTTAGATGCCTACCGTTAATTTAAAAAAATTTGATGCGAATCGGTTGATTGCTTTAGGCGCTAGACCTTACTATGACATCATATTATTATAATAGATATATATATATATCGAATATAAGTATTTACCCTGTAAAATGAGTGATTTTACATCAGTATTTGATGTGCAGGTTCAAATTTTATTTACAATGAAATATAATTCGGCAACGTCTTGGGCAGTGCTCTTATTCAATTTTGACGGGACAGCTTTAAAATCAATTGACATCATGACCCCAATGACATCCAACAAAAAAGTTGGAAAATAACTTGAAATAAATTATTTTCGGAGGTAATAATAGAATTAGATCTCTATTCAACAGAATGTTTTATAGTTTATGATTAATATGGATTGTTTTATATTGAATATAATATTTTTTACAGGTTTTATAGATATATATTCTTTTGAACTTTAGGCTAACAATTTTTGGGTTAGCAAACAATAGATCATGTAGTGTTAGCTGGGCTTAGTGACAGGGTGCTATACAATTCTGCGTATAATATGAAACCTAGAGAACAAACCCCAGTAAAAAAAACCCTGGTTCCCAGCATAAATGTTGTTATGTGTACAAAAATAAGCTGGAATATAGTTAAGAGACTTTTTCTACTAGAGTGGTCTTCTATTAATAAAAACAGAGGCTTCTTCAAGTTGCCCACAACGAATCTGAAAATAAAAAGACAAAAGCAGAAAAAAGAACTGAATACAAAAAATACGTATCATATCTGTTTGAAACTTATAATCTATTCCAAGAAAGAATCGGAAACATTATGAATAGCCTCAAAACCATCTTGAGATATATATATATATGGGACAATTATTCAAGTGATGAGGTATTGTTTCTTCTGCATATCCACATTAACAACTAGCGATTGAGAACTGTCCAAATTTTTCTTGGAAGATCAAAACCAGGATATCTTTCAGAAGGAGCTGAAGTGAGATCTTTTCAAAAACAAACATTCCACACAGTAATTTAGGAATTTCGCATCATATGTGGTTGAACAGGTTAAGAACAAAATAAACATATCTGTTTTGGCACACTCATTGAAAGTAACACATTGTGTTTTGATGTTTTGATCTATATTTTGCCTCGGATGTTAAGACAAAATTTTCCTAATTTTCTGTATGTATTTTATTCCGATATGCTCAAAAAGTTAGCATTAAGTTATTTCGGCAACTTTGGTAAGTTGTTTTTGATTTTATTATGTGTTATCAGTGAAATCCAAAAAGAAAGGAAAAAAATTCAATCAGTAAAATTTTAATGAGTATTTTTGAATTATGCCTTCAATTACCAGTCTTTTTTGTGTCTATTTGAAGTTTATTATGAAATCATTTGTAATCGATTATTCAATTCTAAAGTTACAGATAATTGTACCATATTAATCTTCATAAATTCTCTTTTGTATCCTTGAAGAAGTGGAAATATATCTACATAACGTTGGCATTAGTTGAATGTAGTTTTTTGACCAACAATTTTCCTTATATATCTGTGAAAAATCAAATATCATAAAAATTAAACTATGGAATGCTGGAGACATCTCTGTCTCCGCAAGCTAATCAAATTGACGTCATGCGCGAATCTGTTCAAAACTCGTAGCCCAAGTGGGTTTACCTAGTACCATGGTGATCTTGTTATAATTTCCCCGTTTTATTCAGAGAGTTAATGTATTCCTTTCACTTGAGAAATTAAGATCTTTATTTCTACAAATTGTATGGTTAATCATCATTTTTGGTAATAAGTAAAAGTTTATGCCATTATCGCAAATAGGTTTTTAATTAAGGGTGGGTTGTAACTCAGAGAGTTAGCTTTTGGATTACAAAAACTGGTTTTGTTATTATATTACTATTTAGATGTTGGCAACTCTGACATTTCTTAGAAAATTAACCTCTAAATTATGGATAAATTTGAAAAGACTGATTTCAACGAAAGATGTAAATAATAAAATATTCATATTCAAGGAATTTTAATGATATTTTAATTGTCTTCATCTTAATATTCATTAATGCACGGTGTTGGGGCAGTTATAAACAAAAATCAATGAATTTTTTTTCTTAGGATAAGCGAGAGTATGTATCACATACTTTGAAATTGGAAAATTTGGAAATGAAAATTTAGAAGGTTTAGATCATCAAGAGCAATTCAACATAATAAAAATAAATAGATTACTTAAAACATAAACATTTTCAAATACTAATATCATTACATATTGGTCTCATATTGTTTATGAACCATTTAACATTTTCTACAATCTCTTAAATTATCATTTCAATCATAGTTTGGTAGTTGAGAAACTAGAATTGATTATTCACCAGATAGTTCATATTTAAGCAGAACATTTATTAGAATGTAGATATTTATCGTATGAATTTGAATTAATTTTGTTGTTGAACTTTGTTCTCTTTTTATTGTATGGGTATAAATTGAAATGTTTTTTTGTTTGATGTGCTATGCATTGTATGATTACTTCTTTTTGACTTGTGAGTACACTTGTTGGGTTGAAATACCCGTTAGTATTCTCTTTGGTAAATAAATAAATAAATAAATATGTTAGGCCCGAAGACCGAAAACGCTCAGTGGCCGGAAAAAACGGCCACATCGCGTTCTAGCTGTCTTCGAACGCACAGAACGCGTTTTGGTTGTTTTTAAACGCTCGCAACGCGTTCTGGTAATTGTTAAACAGCCGGAACGCGTTTTATCAATTGTTCAACGCTCACAACGCGTTCTTAATGTTCGACTTGTATTATTTGCCGATTTCTACATGCGTAGGATAAAATTTATATTGTCCCTCATAAAACAAAGTTGAAAATTGAAATACAATTCAATTATTGACAACTACAATTGGATACCAAAGATGGGTTCGGTTTTTCTTGCCGAATCATTTGAACAATATTAAATTTCTTATAATTGTTTTTCAGTTCTAGGAAGAAAGTTACACTAATAAACTTATATTGTCGAGCATATAATATATAAATGCATGAATTAAAAAGCGAAAACTTCTTTATTAAACAAATGAATTTCAATTTATTTTCTACAAATCCAACTTATTATGGAGAACAAAACAAACTTGAATTTATAACTCTTTTAATTACTTTATTAGAAACAATTCAATTATTGAAAACTACAATTAAATACAAACGACGGGTTTTTCCGAACTTTCGTGTAATTTATATAGGTACATTACTTATTTTTACAAGAACTGTTTGAATGACATTTCGAATTACATAGTATATTTAAATTGTATCCGTAAAGTATGGAACAAATTCATTTTTAGCTAATCAGACCATTTTAAGAAATAATCCTGAAACACATCGATTCTTATTTTAATTTACCTTATTTTAAAATAATAATCTAATATACAGCGTGAATTATTTCGAGTAATGACATCACCGTCATTTTTTTTAAATTGAACTATTTCGTCTCCATTTCCGGATTACTCTAGCTGAGCTGATTCCAAAAATGTATCACATGTTGATTCCAATAGGTACAGGGTCGACAAATATACAATAGTTTTGTATGTGCTCAGTGCTCATAAAGAAATGCTAGACCACAAGTACCAAACAAGTTCGGACACAACTTATTTTTATTATTCTAAAAATGTAAAAAACTACAGGGTCTTACATTTGAACCAATTGCCGTTAGACAAACGCGTTCCGGCTGTTTAACAATTACCAGAACGCGTTGCGAGCGTTTAAAAACAACCAAAACGCGTTCTGTGCGTTCGAAGACAGCCAGAACGCGATGTGGCCGTTTTTTCCGGCCACTGAGCGTTTTCGGTCTTCGGGCCTAACACATATAACGCTCAAGAATATTCCATCAATTTGCATTAATAGAACAAAAAGGAAATTGTTATTATTAAAGATCTCCAAAATACTAAGACATTATATAAATCAAAAAATAAACGAGAAATTATAATTTATCATGTATTGATCGAGCAGTTTATACAGGGTGGCCGGACGATTGACGTTCATAAAAATAACAGGTTCCTCATGTCATGGGGTATTCGAATCACCCCCATGTATGTTATCCGATGATTCACGGTTTACGAGTAATGAATTTTTTTATAAAATTTGAGAATTTTCAACTTGAACATCTTCAAGAATTAAAAAAAAAACTACAAGACTTTTCTGATATTTTTTTGTTGCAAATAGATTGCCATGAAATGTACTTTTATACATAAAATAACCAGCATCGTAACTTTGATAAAAATTATCGAAATGTTGGTCTCAAGTGAGAAAGTTACGTATTTTGGATCATGATCTAAAATTTCAAATTTAAATTAAAAATATAAACAGGTTACTCCATCGTTTTTTAGTGGGCTTTAAGAATCATCAATAAAACATGGTACTCAACAGCCTACTTTTGCTAGAATTAGCCTTCAAAGTCAGCGAGGTGGAAAAAATCAAAGAACTAGACGTTTACTCGAAAATTACAAAAATTATATTTAATTGACAAACATGGGATAAGCGAGGAATCAATTACGAAAATTATATTTTGCCATTTTAAGATTTTTCTGATCCAGCTATGATAGAAAATACTGATTATGAAATTTTTTCCGAGAAGTAACAGAATGCCGTTCTTTCCAGAATGTCATTATAAGCAGTAATTACGGTTTTGAACTAATTATAATAGTCCCTTTCATTTCCGCTTGCAGCAGTAAAATAGGTAAAGCAGGTAACATTTCAGGGTAACAATTCTCTGAAATTTGTCATTGTATATGATTATTTTTATGAGTGGTCTGGATATTGGTACAATGGGATGGTTGATAATGAAAGATTTATCCTGAATTCATCAAAAAATTCAATGAAGCTAGGGTCAACACGAAATTCATTTCCACAATCGTTTACCTGAAAAGTTATTGAAACGAAGACCTACCGAAAACAATTTATGCTCAATAGTACTGTCCACTAAATATTCAACATCATAAATGGAATCAAGAAGGTTCATGCAAATAATGAAAATAAAACAAATTTTACTAATTACACGAAATAGTTATATACCATAGCAGGTACTAATCTTAGTCTGATTGTGTTTATAGTTCTGCAACTCATCTAAAGTAAATTGCCGAGTTAAGTACTTCATTTTGGTTAACCAAATAGTTTAAATGAAATTTAGGTTAACCAATTGCCTTACGAGAAACCCCCACCCCCTTTGAGATGTTGATATAAATTGAAAACATCATTGCATTCAAAGACATTCTACAGCATCTCTCAAGTGAACGTGATAGTCCAGTAGAACTAAGTGACATCAGAATTTTTATAGTATAATTATTCCCTTGTATCATTCAATATGTCACAAACTATTGATGATATCATTTATAACATAGTCTATGAATGGAGTGTGCCAAGAGTTGAAGATTTCTTCGAAAGAAAAACTCTAAAATACAAGTTCAAAGTGGATACCAGGAATTCTGTAGGATATACAGCGTTGGCTGAAATGGTTTTACAACCGAAAAAATTCAGTGAGCGTGATAAGTTGGTCATTAAATCTTTACTATGTCGAGGAGCAAATCCATTATATACATGTGAACAAATGAATGGATATACTTTGACATCTATGATGGAGTTTCATAATGGTAAGTGTTTTCGTAGACTAAAATTTTGTGATGATGTTTTTTTTTATTTTGGCCTTCATGAGGGTATCTGAAGATTAAAAAAAATAGATGTGGCTATTATAACCGTGTTTATATACCATGGATTTATTAGGTGTGAGTGTTCAATTTATTTTTATGTACGAAGACATATGAATTTCCGTCAAGTAAATGCCACAACTATCGAGTTTCCTCCTTTTTGTTAGGAAGTTATCGATTGGAAATACTACTAACTGTGTCGAATATTAAGTGCTTAATTAGTGCCTATAGTTTCATTCAACCATCGCCGTTTGTGGTGCTGACTTCCACACCAATATTTTCAAATTTCCTCGAAATTAATACTTCAACATATAGGGCCGTATTCATAGCTGTACTCAAGGCTGAGTAAGGCCGCAAATCTAAGCGACGTTTCTTAAGTGTTGTGAATAGTTCTATTTTATTCTTTTCCCTTTTCACTGTTTTAGTGGATTTTATCATAGATTAAAGATCTATGAATTTCTAATTTCTCTGTGGTTTTAATGTTCAAAAAGGTTATGTTTATAAATATTCTTTCGAGAACCTCTTCCAATTCTCAAAATTGATACAAAAACATTGATACAAAACGACTGTTTTTTTTTTGAAAATTTGGATAATGAACGCTCTCGAATCAGACAAGGATTGGCGTTTCGAAGACCATTCATCCAGACACATTTCAGTTCAACCTTACTACTTGTCCTCCATTTGTAATTTGACGTATAATAGAAATAGATCATCTTTTTCTGTAGCCCAAGAATATTGGTATCTTTTATATGATAATCGGATCGATTTTGACAGCATCTTGTTATAATATAGCTAAATCTACAACATTGTTATAACTATAAAATATATAACAAATATTCTGATTCAACGTTTTCGGCAAAATTGGTACCGACTTTTAGCCATAGCAATATTGTTGGAAAATCATCAAATGTTCGAACTGACAACACTGTATTGAACTCATAAAAGGGTAGGGTGTTATCATTTAATAGAACATAAAAGAGAATTTCATGACACTTCTGCGGAAAATCTGAATAAATCGACGTTCGAAGTTAGAGACTATTAATTTTTTTGCATTTCATAACAAAGCATAGCTGTTTGCGTTTCTTTGATGGCCCGGGTTTTTATATTTCATATAATATTACTTCATTTTCTACCTTATTTTTCAACGACAGAAAAACAATATGATATATTTTGTCTCAAGAAAGCTAACCAAATAAGAGTCCTGATTTCATTTATATTCCACATATTTTTCTACGAAATTATACTTTCAATTATGTTGTTCTATGACATTTTCGAAACATGCTACGTTGCCAAATGTACTACCTCACTCGACTAAGTTTTCTCGAGTATAATCTATGACATCAACGCTAAGATTTAGGACTGAGTATCCCTTACTTTAGTATCTCTCAGTACTCAATTCAAGTGTGGACTATGAATATGTCCGTTAGTATCAAATTACTGCCTATTAGTGCTTAATAAAACTCATCACCAAGGTTCTCTGATCTTTTTCCATTTGTTCTAAAAGCACTAATAGGTACCAAATATTGGTTATTTAATTTCGAGGTAATGGGATGGTAGAAATAACATCAAAACAAATAATTTTTGTGTTGTTCTGAGATTATTTCGAGAAAATATTTGGTAGAAAGTTTCAAAATTTTTCTTGAGGCTTCAAATCCCAATTTCACCCTGCATATTCATCTCGTTTTCGATTGACTTGGCGCATGACCTAACTTCGGGTAGAAAAGATGCGTATGAACATACCAATATAGTTATACCATGGGTGCAATGGAAGTTCGATGAAGCACTAATTATTCACTAAATATTTGACATAGTTCCACAATTGGTGCTTCAAACTTTTAGCTAAATATCAATTCAACTGCATTTCACTAATGTTTACTTTTTCACAGATGAAGCACTACTTATTCTATTTTTAAACCACATAGAAGATATAAACTGCTACGTACATCTGTCCCAGCAGTTAACACCCCTGCAGTTTGCTGTACATATTGGATCCAAAGCCGCCGTGGAATATGTTCTATCAAGAAAACCCGATTTGATGATGAGGAACAATGTTGGGTTCACAGTTCTGCACATGCTTCCGCGAATAAAAAACTGCGTAGAAATTGGGAAATTACTTTTAGAACATGATCCATTTATAGATATCCGTGATCCAAAAGGTTTTTCACCTCTTATGATGGCCGTTTTAAGGAATAAATATGACCTGGCGGAATTGTTCATTGAGAATGGTGCGGATATAGAAGCGAGAGATCTTAGAGGTAGTACTTCAATTTTGCACGCGATTTGGGCGAGAAGATCAAATATGGTTGAGTTACTACAAAGAAATGGTGCTAGCTTAAATGTTACTGATTATGAAAGAGTAGGTGCAATTCACTATTTTTTCTTTAAAGAAAATTCAGAAAGAAATGATGGATTGTACAAGCTGTTACTGAAATCTGGATGTGATATTAATGCTTCAAGTACGCTTACCCCAACTCCATTGCATGTCATTTTAACATCTTACAATGGTGAAATTGGTAACTTGTATTATGTGAAAAAATTGATTAAAGATGGAGCGAAACTAAATTTAAAAAATTCAAATGACGAGAGCGAACTTCATTTATGTGCTAGAAATATCTTCATACCTGTGAGTTTGATAATATATTTAATGAAATGTGGTGCTGATCCTTCCATTTTCAACAATCAAAATCTCACCTTTTTTGATATCTTAGTTGAAAAACAACGAATAAAGGCCATAGAACTCATTAAATATTTAATGACTGAACAGCTAGCGGGAACTCCAATGATCTGTCAGGAAATCCAGAATGCGATAAATGAAGATGAAGAATTGTTGAATATCCAGAACACATGTGAGAGAGAAGCTGATATTCTAAATTCAAGTATCGCTCCAGAGATAAATTCGTGGTCAATCTTGAAACTATTCATTATGGACAAAAATAAACTAATAAATCTTTGTGATAATGAGATCATAAGAAGTGCTTTGGAGAAATTTGATTCTTCTTCTTCTTTTCCGATGTATGGAGATAACATAGCGAGGAAATTCTGTGCTACCTTGAGAATTTACGAGAAAAGATTTACATACAAGAATTATTTAGATGAAATTATTTCAGAGCCAGTGTCTCAGATGACAATAGATACGATCATTAATTTCACTTCGTACTCCCAACTTGAAAGGACAGTAACAAATGTAGTACCTTCATATTGTAAAAATTGAACTTTAAGTTATTGTAATGTATCATTGCCTCTTAGTATGATTGTATATAATATAAATTTATTAGCTGCTCTTGAACTCTGTTTTTTTCATCGACCATATGTGGGGTTTAATTATATGTGTTGTAGAATTAATTATTCTATACAAACTGATACTTCCGGAGATATGATCATTCAAATTTTCAATAATTACTCGCTAGGATTTGTTCAAGTAAGTGACTCTACACAACAACAACTTTCTATGGTGTAGGCTCCTATATTTCGCCTAGAAAATCGCGGTTCGAAACCGAATGGAAATGAATTTGCAGTGCCACATTCAGCAGGTGTCTTACAGGTATGGATAAATATCCTCTTAATTTTTATTTCAGTCCATTAGAAAAATTATTGAACTGGAGCATTTTGAAATTAATTATGATATTTTGCTTGGACAAACATTTTTGCTCTCTTTTCGGTGGTTAAAGAAAAACGGAAATGAGCTCAAAGCCTAGATAAATACACTTAGCGCTTCATTCCTCGCTGTTACAACCAACCCCCCTCCCATTTTTGAATAGGGAAGATGAAGTGAGTGATGCCTCAATTCAAAGGTATATACATACTTCTTATTAACATGTTTATCTAAATGTGGTCGATTGAAGAATTCTGCGGTTCTATTCGCACATTGATTGTTTGCAAAAAAAAGTGAAATTATTTCCACCCTCTCTGCAATTGAATAAACCATGTAAAACAATGAATTGGAACACATACAATTCTCGATTCAAAACTAAGAATAATTCGCATGTCAAAGAACCAGTAAGCCAACTTAATGATCTGTTCGTAATAAATAAAAAATTATCGATTCTCATTTTTTTGAAAAAGATATGAATTCAATAATCAACAAAATGAAAATATATTGAAGCCAACTGAGAAAACACTTCATAATTAAGTCGGAAATCGTTTGACGCATTGGGACTGGAATATTTCTGTGGCATCATTAATGATTTGATTTTCTTTCTTGGCAATCTGATTAGAGATATGTACGTATTTGGACTTTTTGGAGATTTCTATAGATCAAGTGTTACCGCATGTTATTGGAAATACTGCAAATTATATCGAAGATAATTTAGATTGAGTTTCAGCAAGATTGAGCTCCTTCGCAATACGCTTTGTTTGTTCGACATGTTGATCAAAGATTTCTATGTCAGTGGATTGGAGGAAGGGAGCCACAGTCATGGTTGTTTTGAAGCTCAAAATGTCGATTTTTCACAAAAAAACACTACAAATGCCATGAAAACACCACTTCATTTTCAAATACTTAGTTAAGAATATATCGAGAACTAATGCATAAAATGAAAAGACAATTACTGTGCTGAAATCAGTATAAAAATACCTTTGAATTGAGGTATCACTCACCCCATCTTCCCTATTCAAAATTTGGGGGTAAGGGTTGTAATAGCAAGGGTTGAAACAGTATGCGTCCGTAACCTACATCTTAAGTTATCCCCCTCGAAACAGAAATAGGCCTGTCCGAGCATTTCTATCGAAAAAATTTATTTCGTCTGTAATCTCGTCTGTTTCGTTTTCAAATGGCCACCCTGTATATAGAAACGATAAAAATTTCGAGGATCTGTGAATATCATTTCATGAACTCCCTTTCATTTTTCTAAATATATCGCAGTGACATCTCTTGTATATCTTGTCAACTAGCTCCGCTCGTGACGTTACGAATGCGCACAAGCATATCTTGAAAGTGTATCATGGTACAACAAACCGATATAATAGTCACTGTTGATTGTTTGTTCATGTTCAGAGTCAATAAATAAAATTCTATGCGCATCTCAACATATGAGCTTCGCCCATCATTTGATTCCGGAGTGGAGTGGTAAATCCAGTTTCATTCATTGTGATACACGGAAGCAAAAACTTCTTATTTCCGTGCTCGGCAGCGTTCGACGTATGTCTCTCTCCTGTTTGAGTAAGCGATGCGTCCGCGTGGATAGCTGCTATACAATAATTTATATGTTTTCATCAAGTATGAAGTGCAATAAACAATTGGAATAACTATCGATCATAGCTATGATTTAAAAAAATTAAACATAATGTAAAATCTTCCACATATCATAACAACTTGACTGAAATGACAAGTTTAACCAGCCAGCCGTCAGGAAGATAAATATTACTTATATTTAAAAGTTGTAAATAAAAGTTATAAAACAATTTCTCAAAGCACATTCTTACTTGTAAAGACTATTTACATTGTAAAAAAATAAATAAAAATTCACATTTGTATTTATACATACAAATAAATGTAACTTGAACCATTCAATTGTGATATTCATTTACCCCCCCCTTCTTTATAACCATGAAAAATATCTATCAAACAAGTAATTTAAGATTTTCTTTTGTAAAATGAAACCATTCAATCAGTATTTTCTTATGACGTTGTCACATCCAATAATCGCCAGTAAACCGACTTTACAGACAACCGATTTTTTTTGTCAGAATTTATTCACAGAATCCAAGGATACAACGTCGCCCATATTTCCGGTCAAAATGGCCCAACATATTTGATAAAATGTAATCCATTGTTTTTTCACAAAAAAAAAATGAACAGCGAAAGCGAGTGACGCAAAACCTAATCTCGTGGGTTGAATCAACACGCAATGCCGTCTGTTCTAGCCTGCAATGCAGCCAATTAACTATACACAACTTTCTTTCCCATTATATCTTCCTGTGTTCACTGTTCGCATTATGCGAAACCTTCGGTCCTTCAATTTAATGTTTCTGGGTTGAACTTTGATAATTATGTCGAAATAGTTCTTCGTGGATTTGAAGCTGCACGTTATCGATTCAAGATGGACATTTTTCGTTCTTGGTAGCTGCTTGGTAACTGCATTGTTGGGTTTGTATATGTCTGGGCTACATATTGGTGCGGTTCTTTTGTCAAAATGTCCTATCAGTTACGATTCAATGAGCATAAACTGTGGTACCTACATATGTCATAAAAATGTAATGGTTGACTTTCATTCGTTGACAAATTTCATTAGGTACCATCGCCTCAGCAAAAGATCCATGACAGAGTGAACATACTTAAAACCGCTTTGAAGTTACTACTACTAATTTTTCAAAAACAAAATTTCTTGAAAATTTCTACACGTCTGTAAGGAAATTACAGAGATACAGAGACCTATATAACCCATTTTTCCTATGGGTATGGCACAAAGAACACCAAAAATTCGGTGAAAGTAAAACAAAATTGGACCTGTTTCGGGATTTTGTTGCCAAACAGTTTTCTACTGAAAAAATGAACTTGTTACATAATTTTGACTCGTTCTCTATAATGATATGTAATCATTCGGTCAATGAAAAATTCATCCAAATGGAATCAAGTAGTTTTTAAAGACATAATGCCAGATTTACGATTCCATTTTGAATAAGTGTCATAAATTGAACCAGACCCCATGACATAATGCTCTTAGCTCCTACCAGAAATCTCTGATTCTAACATCATCTGATATAACTTCGACACAAAAGAATATGTCGAAGGGATTTTTCGAGACAGATGAGGAAAAGATTGCTTTTTATCGTTGTTTTGTCAGCTCTTGATCTGATGTCGAGGAGTCATATTTTGTTGGCCCGGTTCATTCAGTCGAATAGAGAATTATGAATGATGGGGGAATGCTTTCAATAGCTCCATCCGGAAGAATGTGAAGTTAGAAAGAATTTTCATAGACATTGCTTTGTGGGAATGTTTGTATGTGGTGAATAATTCAACGTCGATCCCGAGTAATTTTTATAGCTTCCTCTTTTGGCTTCCGGTGGTACGAACCTATTTGGAAAGACAATATTCGCACAAACTATCTAATGATGTCGAGATCTCCAGTTGTACCATGTGCCGTTTTCATATTACACAATAGTTGAATAAATTTACCTTGTCTGATCAAAGACTGGACTTACCAAAGGTTATAAAACAGTTCACCACGACAAACTTTCTATTTGAAACTTCATTTCAATTTGAGAAAGATCATTACATAAGAGACATGATGTAGAATCAAAGAAGGTGGATCGAAGTCAACCCCACTTCTACCTCATGCGCGCTACACGGAAACTCAGAAATCGAACCATGCAGGCCTCGATCTAAATTTTCGAACCAACCGCCATCGGGATCTTCGCCCGTTACAGGTTTTTCAATTTTTTCATTTCTTTTGGACCAACAAACATATAAGAATATCACACACTATTTCGCAACCAAATTCCCAACTATTCAGTGGTTCCGCGGTTACATATATGTAAAATCATTAAGAAAAAGTGAGAGCCCGAGAAGCAAGGCTTTGTAATTATTCATAATTGAATTAGGTTTTAATTATAATGCTAAATGGCGAATACGTCGGGTACCAAATTTCCATAATCAAGAAAGCATAGGCTTGTTCAAGAATAATTTCTTTTTTTCCTCATGAACTTAATAATAATTCTTTGCAACCAACTTAACACTTAAATTGTATAATTTTTCTATGCTTTGAGAGCTCAAAGAGTAAGGCTTCTGCAGCTGGCAAGATACAATGGCTATGTGTATTTTGTCTCGTAATGGCGATAGCTGATCGTTTCCGGGCGATTTCTTTCTTCATTTTTCGGTACAAACCGCGTTTAAATATTTTTAAAGTGCCCCAACTCTTCATTGACAGTCACTAACAGCTTTAGAAATGTGTTGATGTAATTGCAATTCATGAATAATTCCCAAATAGAAATTCAATCCACAAAGCATTTGCGAAATGGTGAAGGAGCCGGGAATCTTATTTATATTCATAATCAATATAAATCAAGGATACAGAGCAGAGTTTTGACCACTGAGTTGAATCAAATTATAAATTCGGTGAGAAACACACTTTTCACTCACATATATCCTACTATTGTCTGTTCAGACAGGAATAATGATAGAATATACTTGCCAACGCATGTTTTTACTGTTTTGCACCTTTAGGATTGCCTTCACTTAGAGGATCCAACCAGCAAAAGTATGTCTCGACAAGCATCCATAAATTTCATGTTTTCTGCATCCATGCAAGGTAAATTATCCTTCCTAAACAAACCTTCTAAATGGCGAATGCGCGGGGTATCAAACATCAAAGCACCCTTATGAAACTTATCAACGCAAAATTAACTCTGACTCTATGTCGCGCCTTCGCATCAAAGGTACACTAAATCAATTTAATTTAAATTGTATATAGAGATATTTCAGAGCCTGGCAGAGGACATAGGTGTTTCTATTCAAAAAACCGACTAAAAGATGTTGAAAATGTTCTACCAACTTAACCACCAAGGAGTTATAATAATAACAGTCGAAACAGAACGTTGTTCTAGAATATTCCACAGCATGGTTCATCTTTGAAACTTATTTCGGAAAACTACCCAAACAAATCCAAAATTCCCTTTCTAAATTTGATTTTGAAATATTTTCAGGACGCCCCAACCTAGGAATAATGTTATACATCTAGAAACCTTAACTGAACCCCGCCAAAACCTGATATTTTTAAGATCAATTGTAAAAATTGCAATTCTGCATATGTAATTTAAAAGAACATTATAAGGCATTTGCCTTCGGTCATAAGAAATGCGTTCAACCTCACAATATCTAATAATAGGCATTCGCTATTCTGTAATCAACCTTTTCTTCAAGTGATTGTTTTACATTTCATTTCTTCCACAGACAAATAACTCGTGAACTTATAAAAACCTGAACGCCAATAGAGTATTTTTATCGATTTCACACTGACTGAATATTGCTGCATGATGACAAAAGTAGTGACCTACATTTCAAGGTGTAATCGAAAGAGATCCAGTGTCATTCAATTCGAAGGTGAACGAATGGAAATTCATTAGATCGAACCAGGGTATTCGTGTTTGTAACGAACATTATCCCTTTGTAAACTTCATCTTCCCCTATTTAAACATTAAATGGAAGGTGTCTACATATAATATTAGGAATAAGGAGATGGTTAGAACACAAAATAGATAAAAGGCAAGTACCATCTTCATTCATTTCTTTCTGCTACTTGTGGATTCACCCGATATAGCTTTCTTATATAATCATATTATCAATTTTTTCGTCACTATCTCCTTGATTTTAGATAACCTTATCCTGACGAGGCCATAAAATAGAAACACGTGTTGGCAAGTTTCATCTCTTCATTTTTCAGAACTGTCTGCGAAATCATACTTCAAAATTTTTCCTCGACTATCTGCTGAAGCCAGTGAAATGAGTTCCCTTCAGTTATTCATCTTCCATATATATACATACGTTATGCTGATACGTCAGCAAATATAGTGTTCATTATCCATATGAGCCCTCACCAACAAGACGAATAAAGAGAGAAAATGAAGGGCAGGGTGAGATAGACGTTGGAATATTTAATTGTGTACCCCCAGAGGATTTTCACTGGCGGAAAAGGTAACAAATGGCTGGCGCATTGTTAATATGCTACGAATTCACATCTGGATTGTGCCGTTCGGAGTTAGTGAGCGAAAATTTCATGCAGCAGATTTTCTCCTATTATTATCCATATTCGCGTATGTTCGATGATGGAATGGAAATTCACGGTATTTAAGATATATACAGGGTTTCTCGCTTGTTCTTAAGTCATTTTTAGTGTGGTAAAGAAAGAACTGCCAATATTAAAAATTTTGTGTTTCTCTGATGAATATCTTATGAGAAATCAAATTGGTACCTTTCAGGTACAATTAGTTTATTGAAAATGACAGTTTCGAGTATATACACTAGATTTTTTTACATCTTTTAAATCTCTGTCGCTCGCTCCATTACTTAAATTGATAAAAATTCGTTCGGATTTCCCAATGACCAAAACTCACTGGAGATCAATTCGAAAACACGTAGGTGAATGTAAGCAGATAGCGACTCGATCCAGATGCGTTTCTCCCAGAGTTCGTTCATCGAAAATTTATTTCTCTACCAACCAACTTTCCCCGAGTTGTACAACGTATGTCTGTCTAACTGATTTACTGTCTACCTGCCTCGAAGAAGTATTTATTACCGTGAACATGATCCAATACGATTGAAATCCTCCACATATCACTGCTGTAACTGTATGGCAGACGAGAAAATAAATATTTAAATTCTTAAAAGGTTTGCCATTTCGAATATGCTGCATTTTTTAGATTACAGTTCAGCGTTTCAGCTGCACTCATCGGATTATCATAAAAAAAATAAGAATACGGGGTGTCTCATTTGTAATAACAAAGCTATCCATACATCTGGCAACTCTGGAAATTTCAAAAGGTATTTCAGGAATTAACCTTAGATAACCTAATATTATATATCTAAATCCCAATTGTACTCTTCGTGTACCTAATATCGATCTACAAAGATTCAAATATTTTTCATGAATAGATTCCCTAATAATTTAATAAGCCTTCCACCTTGGGACATCAGATATAATCTGAAACGTAGGCAAGACACAACCAATAATGTTTTCTCGCATAATTTCAGATTCCCCCATATAATCTCTTCAGTAAGACTTGATGGAAAATCGATCCTTTCATGGCAAAGGTATCATCCGATTTCCCAAAATTTCCCGGCATGCTATTATCCTGATCCCAGTTCAACGATCGAGTTCTGGAACGGCAATATTAAATTGGGAACAACTTGCCCGAACCCGACCTGACATCCTGTTAAACTCCATTTTCATATATGAATTTCGGCGGCATCTCCGTGAACATTGTTATTTTGAAGATACCGCAGTCGATGAAGCATCGTTCAGAAGATAATGTTATGTTTGAGGTGAACCACCAATGCTATGTTTTGGTTTAAGGAGGTTATTACCTCTGGGATTAGTAGAAATCGTACTTATTCTTGATAACGGAGTTATTGTTTTTGTCGCGAACTGAAACTGATAAAACAGAACAAAAATATAATTGGTAGAGACATAGAAATAACATCCATTTCAGTAAAAATTATTCTATTCTTGAGTCAACTAGACATTTATGAAAGTTGAAAACTTTTGTGAAATAAAAAGCTTTTTTAAAAGCTTGTTTACCTTGAAAACGACATAAGTGTCTGTTGAAACGTTGGTTACAAGAACATAGATGATCATAATAATTAATGGTTATTGCCCAAATAATTCTATAAGAGTTCCATCATCAACAATTTCTGGTCAGCAACAATCGGAACATTTTATTTCATTTAGTTTTAGCACCTTTATTCCATGAAAAAACAGAATGACTTTGAGAATATTGTCTGAGTGTTTTCACAAATTCTGATTCGTACTTGAGTTATTGAGGATGGAGTCTTTTAAATGAGACACCCTGCATACAAATGCCATAATGGCCATGGATTTTTAACCCTATATCGAATCGACTCGTAAATTCTACTGATCGCCCTGACGTCCACTTTATATTACTGTTTCTATCCATATAACCACTACATGTGTACATTTATTGTCAACCCTTATGGCTTTGCATTCTCTTTCCGCCCACTAAATATCGATCATCCCTTAGCTGTAATTGCTCCATATATTTTTACAGGCAAGTATATTAAGGTCAACTTTATGACCGTTTTAGGTGAATCGTTCGAAAGTGATGCAGGTCCATTCAAATCCAATAATGCTTCATGAATAAACAAGGACTGCCAAGAAAAAGTAAACAAAAATCAAGAAAAGCACTGGCGTTACGTCAGGTGCTTTTTATTAGTACTCTTAGGTGATATGACCCTTATACAAATGTGTTCGCACACTGATGACGTCTTAATATGAACAAATATAAGATTTCATTCATAAAAATTTTCAACTTTTGTTTTCCTTTTGGAATTGTATTTTCCAAATGATTAAATGGTGGTATCAGGACTTAGGTACTTAGAGACCAAGCAATTGTATATTATATTATACAAGGTGAGTATTTGACCACTGCGTTAATCTTTACTAAAGGTTCTTGAGATCAAAGGAAACACTTTTTTCCCATACCGTTTTTCCATATTTAGATGCGTTAAAAAGTTATGAGCATTTTAAGTTTTCACATTGGGCAAATACCCCTCTGTAGTCCAGTTTAGTTTGAATGAAAATTACCGTCCACAGCATCCACTATTGAATCTGAATTGTTTGAAAACATTATTTTCTCTCTAAGAAATGATTCGCTAACTCATATTTCATCAGATGATTAAATCGATTTAATTCCCTTCAACTACCTCAAAAATGGTGCAATTTAGGAAAAAAGATGACGAATGATTTTATCTTCAAAAAAGACTAATGCTTCTAGGAAGTACAAGATACGGATCTTTAGTTCGAGTGATATTTGTTTTTCATGCAATTTAACCAATCTGTACAGTAGTAGTGAGAAACTCACAAGAAATGGACTAAATCCATTGATGCCAAAATATGCATGACTGATATCACAAACCTTCTACAAGAGATCATTTCATATTGTTTTGTAGAACCCTGAGGATGGAAAAATATATTTCCGAAACGTTGGCGAACTGACATAGTATCATTTTCCCGTTTTTGATCCTGATATCACTATTTAATCATATGCAAAAAAAATGTATTTTTTTTTCTAAGAGATCGATCATCAATTTTATCTAACTTTTTGGGGTTTTCTTATATTTTATCATCGTAAAATCCACTTCTTATTGAAATCGTAATAAAGCAAAAAAACTAGTACTATTCATTTCCTTATCCACTGAACAGTCATTGGATTCGTTAATATGTTATATGAAATGGCAAAACCCTACCTTTTCATGATATCAGTACAGTGTTGTTAGCTCAAAGATTCGATGATTTTCCAGCAATATTGCTATGGCTAAATGTCATACGCAGGTCAGTCATATTTTTATAATTTATAATTAAAATATAATTGTAAAATTAGTTATATTATAAAAAGATGCGATCAGAATTGACCTGATTGAATCTCTCAGCTGTGAAATGAACCTTTTTGTGCTGAATTGTATTCTCAGTCATCAATATAATATCCATTTTAAATTATACAACGACTCCAACCGTTCTGTAGCCTTCCGATATCACGGGTGTAAAATTTCAGTTTTATTGGTCAGCTTTTGAAAATTACATACAGGAGGTGACATTTTGTCGGCAGCAAACCTAGAAAGGCCACCGAAAAGATTCGAAAATGAGGGAAACGCCATCAAATCTTGTAAAACGAAATTGTCCAGCATAAACTTGAGAGACTCAGAGATGGAGTCAAAGTACAAACTGTATCTTGAATAGAGTAGTGAATTTCGAACAATATCAAAATCCCAATTTTAAGATTTCGAATATCTCCAGTTAAAAGGTACTCGAATTTAGGTCACCCCGTATTTAACTTTTGTAAATTCAGTGATTGTTCCTCATGCAAGAACATCTAACGCTTATGTAATTCGGTTGAATAACAAGCATTCCACCGTCCCCATACAAATTGGCCATAACTCCAGTTTATTTCATTTTTCATTCGCTCCATTATTAAAAGTAATGGCCCTTCAAGTACAATTTAATCACACTCTGCTTCCAACAATATATAAACAAGTAATACAATGTTCATAAAATTGTTGTTTGTTCGAGTTGATAGTACAGTTAATGCGGCTGTCCTCATAAAATTCATATTTGTATGCGGAACATATTGAATGTCGTTAAATCCTTTATATCCCTTTTTGCTGAATCGAAAATAAAACATAGAATGAAACGATGTATAATACGGCCCTGCGCCTATAAATCTCAGGTCTAACAAACCTCCACCTCTATCAATTATCCCACATTTTCCACTGTTCTCTTTCAGAAGCTGCACAACGAATCCTGCAAGTTGTTATTCGCCTTTGGAGCGCAAAGAAAAACAAGGCCATTCGTCACAAAATATAATTCAAATAACCCTTTGTTCGGAGCTATCTATGAAATGTTTTTTAATATATTTTCATCACATGAATAAATGTAAAAAAATGTCATAAAGTCCGTCAGAAACATCACTGCTCCATGCTTTCACAGATATCTATTGAAATCTCTGTCAAGAGTCATGTCTTATGATCAGCGATCAATATCGTTAAATAAGAAAGAGAAATCTGTTGCAGTATTTTCATCAACTCAAATTTTACAATAAGAGATTTGAAAAATAGTATATTATATACCGCGGGACTGAAGTAGTATATTTAATCCTGAAGGTAAAGTTTATTACCTGAAGGATTAAATGTACTTCAGTCGCAAGGTATATACGATACTTTTCATACTTCCGGTATTTATTAATTATTTCAATAATTTCAATCAGTTTTTTCTCTCTTCACCTCATTTAATAAACTGTCTTTAAAATAAGTTACCATAGTAACATTGCGTTGTGACAATTATAATTTAGAAACATTGTCATTACTAGTGTCATTGTAAAGAAACATTGTTATTGATAATTATTGGTATCATGAGTGAAGAAGGTGTATCTGATATTGATAAAAGAGCAGCCGAAGTAGGTGAAGAATTGTTACCACCGAAATCTAGAAAACTATACGAGCAGCAGTTCGATGCTTTTAAAAAGTGGTGCCGCATTACTCAATGCTGAAATCGGTTATTAATATTAGAGAAGATATTGATATAAGTAAATTTCCAAAATTATTAGCTTTTTGAAGAGAAGAAATGAGGGATTTAAGCCAAAGAAGTCAAGAATTCTCACGTCTGAGCAGGTAGATCAGTTCTTACGAGAGACTCCGGATGATAAATATTTAATGCTTAAGGTAAATTTGGAAATGTGTTTATATTCAGAAATTTTAAGAAATCAATTTTTTTGTAGGTTGCACTTATTTTAGGCGTTGCGGGAGCTTGTCGTGGAAAAGAGTTGGTTGATTTAGAAATCGACGATGTGAGAGATTTGGGAGATTCCTTCCTAATTGCGATTAGAAACACCAAAAATAAAATTGACCGAAATTTTGTGATCAAAAATTCAGAAAACAGTGCCATCAGTTTTGTGGCGATATTTCGAAAATATGTGGCATTGCGAAAGACAGGGACACCTCATTCAAAATTTTTTGTTCAATGTTTGGCACATTTCCACGGCAAATAGCAGCTTTCTTGAAATTAGAAAATGCGACGTCTTATATGGGACATTGTTTTAGATGCACATCTTAGCTGATTCGGGAGCAACAATAGACGTGCTGAAGAGACATGGAAGATGGAAATCCTCCAACGTGACCGAGGGATATATTGAATCGTCTATTAAAAATAAACAAAAAATTTCAGATAAAATATTTGGTCAAGTCGCCGATTCGTCCACTATAGTTATGCCACAGTCCTCATTCTCGCTTCCTGTTTCCGCAGGATCTTCGAAACAAACACCAGTTCAATATGATAAGGACCTATCTGTTACTCGTCAGTTACCTGCTGCATTAACCCAGGAAAGACTAGTCAATATGACGAACTGTTACAATATTAATTTGAATATAAACGTTAATTACCATTCTAATTAATTGTATTTTTCAATAAAATATCCCTTAAATTCGTTTGTTTGTGATTTAATCGTTCCGGGAGTTTCGTCAATATTTAATCCCGGAGGGATTAAATGTGACACTTTAGTACCTGTCACAAGGGAGTGAAGTTGTCACTTTGGGCCCGGAAGTACGAAAAGTATTATTTAATCATCAATTAATCCGTTTTCTTCAACTGGAAACCTAGTATATGAATGAAATAAAATCCTTTTAATACAAATTGAAAAATGCTAATTTATGTATACCAAAAGAGTCCTCTGAGAGAAAATTTTAATTCACATCTCGACTCAACGTTACTTGAATCGGAGCAACGAAAAATCATGTATTTTTGTCCATGTCAAACCTACTTGGAGATGTAAGATTGTGCCCAAGAGAAGATTGTGAAAATGGTTCAAGTATGGTGCCATTTTTTACTTGCTTTATTGCATGTATCGTCTTATCCTCTTTATTCTATCACGTTCTTAAATGATGAACCAAACGTCATAACGTTACGATAGTAATCTTTCAAATATCAGCAGTTTCTAAAAATCCTATGGACATTCTGGTAACGGCGCCATTTAGTAGTTAGGACCTGGATCTTCCAGATAAGGAACTGTGACCAACTTGAATGTATATACATGCAAAGGTCCCACAAATCCTCCAATATTTGGTAGGGCGGCGAAGCAATTAATCAACCAATGGTCTTATCCACCTATGCGATCACCTCCAGGGATGTAATGGTCAGGCTTGATAGAGATCGTTCAGTTCCGTACCTTATCCAAGCGTTTATCATGTGCCCATCCAAACTGCATGTATAGCATCGATATGCGGAACCACTGATGCGATGGACTCTGATGATAGCGAATTGAATAATAGTGTTTGTTCCTGGTCGGCTTTCCTTTTAATGTCACCGGAACATGAAACGTTGCCTGGCAATTTCCCAATTGAAAGATTCCTTTCATTCATTCACTGTATTTCTTTTTGTTCCCTTATTGAGATTCTTAAGCCACGCCGGCCGCTTGGTATTCTCAACAATGGCTGATTACGAATTTATTCATGAAATGTTTTCATTTATATTGGTTTTTTGAGGGGAGCTTTTAGTTGGAATGAATTTCTTTTTTCGGGGATCGTTTAGTTTCTGACGTTTTCTCGATTTGCTGATTACGATTCTGAGATTATCTTATACAGGCTGTTTCGTGGATAATGGAACAATAAAAATCTCCCTAGTCTGTAACTGTGTGATACTATTTATAACAACCATCACAGTCATGGGAAAGAACCAACAAACTCATATCTCAAATTGAAAATATTGAAAATACATATGGTGACGATATGATATATATATATGATATAATATATATATATATGATAATATATTCTGCCTCAAGCAGATTATTGAGAAGAAAACAGGAACTAACAGAGAAGTACACATTACATTCGTAGATTTACACCAAGCCTACGATACAATTCCAACAGAAAAACTTTGGGAAGTACTGAAAAGCACAAACATCAACCACACTCTGATTACAGCTCTACAGAATCTATACAATGGTATAAAATCGTGCATAAAAATGGGAAGATATGTTACTGATGAATTCACTGTCACTAAAGGTTTGAGGCAGGGTTGTTGTATATCACAGACATTATTCAAAGTATATGTGGCAGCGGCCTTGAAACAATGGAAAAGAAAAGTTCATAGCATGGGAATAGAACTTAACAACACAACCCTCTATACCCTGCAGTTTGCCGATGATCAGGCAATAATATCCAATGATAAGGAAGATATGGAATATATGGTACGCAAACTAATTGAAGAGTACGAGATTTGGGGTTTGAAGGTCAACATTCAAAACCAAATATCTGTGTGTCGGCGGAGAAGCAAGTGATCTCACGATGAATGATGGAAAAATAATAACACACTGCCAGAACTACAACTATCTGGGAGTTATTTTTGACTCGACCGGAACGGACAGTCATGAAATAGAGAGAAGAATAACCACAGCAAAAAGGCAATATCCTGTCTCAACGGCATATTATGGAATAAAAATATAACTAAAAGAAGAAAGTTCAACATTTATGAAACCTTAGTGAAAAGCAGTCTATTGTATGGGTCAGAGAATTGGAGACTAACTGAAAAATATAAGAGAAAATTGGAAGCAGTTGAAATGGATGCAATGAGAAGATCGCTCAGGATATCAAGGAGGGAAAGAATCAGAAATGAGACCGTTAAAGAAATGATGGGTATTGAAGGAACCCTAATGGATGACATCGAGAAAAGACAGCTGATATGGTACGGCCACATACAACGTATGTCAGAAACGAGACTCCCAAAGCAAGTAATGAACTGGCAGCCCGCAGAACGTAGGAAGAGAGGAAGACCAAAGACCAGTTGGAAACAGGGCGTCGTTAAAGCTATGAGCACAAGAAACTTGCAAGAACTGGACTGGGAAGATAGAAGAAGATGGAGGCAAGGCGTCGGACAACGTCGGAAGACGTTCTGAACCGGCATATATATATATACATATGGTGACGATTGTCTATCACGTACGCAAGTTTACGAGTGGTTCGTCGATTCAAATCGGGTAGAAGGACGCTGGATAATGACGAAAGATCAGGACGTCCCAGAACCTGATTATCCAAAAAAAACATCAAAAAGTGCGTGAATTCATCAACAATAACAAAAAATCTTCGGTGACAGTTATTGAAATGGAATTAAGTATTCCTCAAACCGCATTTTGACACCGAAGTTGTGGGCCTTAAGAAGGTTAATTCGCGGTTTGTACTACACATACGAGATTAGATCACTGAAATATCAAGTAGGAATAACTTATTTCTGAAAGCCTCACTGCAACATTTATTGAAATATGTGAAATAAAGATGATGCTTGATTAAATTATTATTTGGGCAATGACCATCATCTATTAGTGCCCTTCTTTCCAAATAATAACTCTACAAGAGTTTTATCATCAAAAAAATTTCTCGTCAACAAATGCATGATTAATTTGAAAAAACTCCATACGAATTCACAATCAGATGTGATTTTGATTAATCGTAAATAACACCATTAAATTTTATGTGAAAAGATCCCGAGAGCAGTGGCGGCTCGTGACAATATAGTATGGTGAGGCACATATGAAAAAACATTTAATAATGTAATATATATTTCGTCCTCGGTTTGTTTATTCACAACAAAAGCAACCTAATCAATTAATTCATTTTGAATGGTTTTAGATGTACCAGAAATTACCGATTTACTGTTGGTGTCATTTTCTAAAAAGGTTTTTAAATTCGTGTCAAATTTACTAACAAGAACTACCAATTCTTTGAAATTTCCGCGATTTAAAAACTCATTCGATTCATCGTGCCCCCTAAAAGGTAACTCTTGCATACAGAGGTGCATCGTAATATCTATTGAACTTCTTAGAATTTGTCGATTTTCTTTGAATCCAGCATTGAAATTTTCAATTTCTATTTGACGCGCATTATCTATTGCTGTGTCGATATTTTGTTTTTGCTTTCTCATAAGCTTGCAATTAGATGAAATATGCTGAGCACTTTTATTGTGTAGCGATAGACCCCGAGATAAATTTTTCAAATCACTAAAACCACTTTTCGACCAAACTCTGTCGGAATTTCCATTAGTTGCTGAGAATAAAATGCACGGCCAACAAAATATTTTTTTCAAAGTTATACTTATAGTAAGCCAGTCGTACTTGTCATACCACGTATTTTGGAATCCCCGATTTGATTTACCGACCCCACCACTAGACATTAGAGATTTACTCAAATTTGGAACAGGTCGCTTAACTTCCTTAATTAAATATAATTTATCATCATACGAATGAGTCGAAAATGTTGCTTATTTATTAAAAAATTGACAATATCACAAGTACACCGAATATGTTTCAAAAGATTTACTATTACTAGGTCCCGCTGAATCCATTTCGCGATCTGTTACTTTCGATAAAAAAGATTTTCAGAAAAAATTCACCTGACAAAGATTATAATCATACGCGATACACAGCAAACGCGATACCACTAAATAACGACAAAGTGAACTAACCCTATTTCTCAATTTCCCGCTTCCCGATTAACTCGAATAAAAATAAAAACCTGAGGCCAGCCTCTAATTCCTCGAGAAGCCGCCTTCAAAGCTGTAGATATGTTCTCACCGCTTCGACGCAGATAACCCTCTGGACATCGCAGAAATGAAACGATCTCAGATCGGCTAAGTTCGCGCAGAGGCCAGCCTCGGATTAATCCTAGAACGGCTTTCCATTACGTTCTCGTAGGTCATCGAAGTAGATAACACGCTAATTCAGTCAAAGAAGCCTGCCTTAGGCATACCTTTAGTCAAAGAGGATTTGATTTGTTATGAATATACAAGGAACGTGAGATTGGGAAAAATATTGAGGAAAAAAGTGATGATGAAAGGGAATGAAGAAATATACGGTTCAGAATTTTTTTGATGAGGCACTGCCTCACCTGCCTCATAGGACAAGCCGCCACTGCCCGAAATAATAGTTTGGCAGACTTGAATACTCTTGTATTCTTATAGATAAATCACCATATTTCACCATTGTGTTTGTTATGAATATTTTCCTCAAAAATCAACCTGATCTTCCGTCTATCTTAAATATAAATGTTCAGTCTGTCCCACCCTGTACATTCCCCTCAGAATATATGAATAACCTTATTCTCCAAACACACGCGAATGCCTCCTTTGGAACGGTCAGTTAACATTGGAACTACGTGTGGCAATGCGAAAATCTCATTTTCCCATATCGAACCTTCCTGGCAAAGAAATAATTAAATTACGACTCGAAAAACAACCCTTAGATCTGCTTTATTTCATACTATTGAGTATATAATTTCCCCCGGGAAACCCTTGGTCTTGCCCGGCGTGAATCCCGATAGAGGAATAAAAATACATCCACAGAATTCTGCAGTACGAATCCAGGTTTAGTTTTCTGGCGCAGAAAGTGTGAAACTGGCATTCGAAAGAGTCGTAAAAGATCCAACCTGCATTCCAGCTTTTAATTGAAAAACGCGGTATTCAACCTGACATCGCAGTGTGGTAGGCAATGGATGATTTACTCTTTGTTCTTCTCAGTTGAATGTATGTTTACGTGAAAAAAGATTTAAATTGCAGAACATACCCCTTTTGAGCTTCGCGGTTGGAACCAGGGGGATGAAACTAGACGTGCTAGTCTCAACCAAATATGGCTACCAGAAACAAAAAAAAAATACATAACAAAAATATTTTGATAGTTTCACACCTTAATTCATATACGAGATTGCCTTTTGTATTTCGGGATTACAGAACAAAAACAAAATTAATCATCGAAAATCGCTTTATTGTTTTTCAAAATATTCACCATTATGATCACCTGTCACCGCCATCGTATTTTTGGAGCATTTCTTTCGACTTACCGACCCGAGCCTGTTTTTGAGCGATTGACAATTTGTGTGGGATCTAACGTGAACAAATTTTTTTGACGGTGAAATATCCATGCAATATTGAATGTATGATTGTCCCACTAATGCTTAAGGTTGTCTCAATCTCACGATAGGTCACATGACGATCTTGCAATAACAATTGATTTCGGACGACCTTCACGAAATTCGTCTTGTAGTGAACTACGACCTCGGTTGAATTCACCAAACCATCGATAATCACTGGTCCTTGATGGAGCTTCATCGCCAAAAATTTAATTAAGTTTATCAATGCACTGTTGTTAAGTTAATCCACGTCAAAAGTGGGAAGAAATAATCGCACGGAAATGTTCACGATTTAATTTCGTTTTTTGGGCGAGATGAATCTTTCAAGTTACTGTAAACAATACAAATTGCACCCGTATGTCGAAACGTTCTGACTACGTTTAACCTCAAAAATGTCAAGCTTTACGACAGAACTGTGTAGAAGGCTGAATTAATTCGGTTACCATTGAAAACAATTTGTTTGGCTCAATGTCAGAGGTCACCACATTAATTGTTGTTCATGAATTTTATTAACCCCAAAAAGATATTGAAAAAAGTGGAACAAATATCACAATATCTTCTCTAACCCCACAATAATGCAACAAAAGTAGATATGGGACACATAAAAAAGCGTGATTCCTTATGTAAAAGGTTCATCAGAAAGAATTGGAAATTAACGCCTTCAAGTAACAAGAAAACATCAGAGCTAATCTAACAAAGGACAAACCTGATAAATAAAATCAAAGAATGCAGAATTGCATATGTGAGATACCATGTGAATGTGGAAAATCTTTATAGAAGAAACAAAACGCCCCTTTAAAGGTAGAATAAATAAACATCTGAAGCTTTCGTAAGATAGATCCAAGTGGGCCCAACATGCTGTAAATGAGAATCATCAGTTGAAATGGAACGATATATCTGTTAGGCCCCAAGACCGAAAACGCTCAGTGGCCGGAAAAAACGGCCACATCGCGTTTTGGCTGCCTTCGAACGCACAGAACGCGTATTGGCTGTTTTTAAACGCTCGCAACGCGTTCTGGTAATTGTTAAACAGCCGGAACGCGTTTTGTCAATTGTTCAACGCTCACAACGCGTTCTTAATGTTCGACTTGTATTATTTGCCGCTTTCTACCTGCGTAGGATAAAATTTATATTGTCCCTCATAAAACAAAGTTGAAAATTGAAATACAATTCAATTATTGACAACTACAATTGGATACCAAAGATGGGTTCGGTTTTTCTTGCCGAATCATTTCAACAATATTAAAATTGTTTTTCAGTTCTAGGAAGAAAGTTACACTAATAAACTTATATTGTCGAGCATATAATATATAAATGCATGAATGAAAAAGCGAAAAGTTCTTTATTGAACAAATGAATTTCAATTTATTTTCTACAATTCCAACTTATTGTGGAGAACAAAACAAACTTGAATTTATAACTCTTTTAATTACTTTATTAGAAACAATTCAATTATTGAAAACTACAATTAAATACAAACGACGGGTTTTTCCGAACTTTTGTGTACTTTACATAGGTACGTTACTTATTTTCACAAGAACTGTTTGAATGACATTTCGAATTACATAGTACATTTGAATTGTATCCGTAAAGTATGGAACAAATTCATTTTTAGCTAATCAGACCATTTTAAGAAATAATCCTGAAACACATCGATTTTTATTTTAATTTACCTTATTTTAAAATAATAATCTAATATACAGCGTGAATTATTTTCGAGTAATGACATCACCGTCATTTTTTTTAAATTGAACTATTTTGTCTCCATTTCCGGATTACTCTAGCTGAGCTGATTCCAAAAATGTATCACATGTTGATTCCAATAGGTACAGGGTCGACAAATAGACTATAGTTTTGTATGTGCTCAGTGCTCATAAAGAAATGCTAGACCACAAGTACCAAACATGTTCGGAAACATCTTTTTTTATTATTCTAAAAATGTAAAAAACTACAGGGTCTTACATTTGAACCAATTGCCGTTAGACAAACGCGTTCCGGCTGTTTAACAATTACCAGAACGCGTTGCGAGCGTCTAATAACAACCAAAACGCGTTCTGTGCGTTCGAAGACAGCCAGAACGCGATGTGGCCGTTTTTTCCGGTTACTGAGCGTTTTCGGTTTTCGGACCTAACATATCTATCATAATCTATTATAATAATATGATGCATAGTAAGGTCTAGCGCCTAAACCAATCAACCGATTTGCATCAATTGTTTTTTAAATTAACGGTAGGCATCTAAACTGATGCATAAGAATAATAACAAGTTCCAAACATTTATATTTTCTCTGAAAAACACAAAAAACTTAAAAATTAAGGGTGTTTGGCATGTTTTGGCTGTAGATGGCGCCACCGCTCAACAAATTTTTACTGATATGGGCTTTAATTTCTTCTTCTTGCAGTCCAAGTCACCATTACCGTCATATAACTCATTAAAAACATTTGTAAATTTGATTAACTTAATTTGTATTTAAATTATAATATGTGACTTATAAATCATATGGTAACATTGCTACAAGACGAAAAACACTTTATTTCAGTTGTTTTATGTAGGCTTTCAATTTAAAAGGGTGAAGTGAATTTTAATTAAACCAGGGTGTTTGAAGACTTTAAAATCGATTCCATTTTTTTCAGTGGAACTCGATTTGTTTATTCAAACCCATTAAACAATCTTACAAATCGATTTTTTTGGTCAAATCATATTGCTGAAATAAACGAAGATGCCAAAAAAGTCAAGATACATTTAAGAAAACAAATTGTTGACAATAGTTTGGTAACTATGGTCTGCTCAATCAAGAATACAGATGATGATATTATTTATGTTTTTCCGGCTAGGATACAACATGAAAACTAAGAGGTGTAAATTTGATTAACATTATTTGTATTTAAATTATAAAATGTGACTTATAAATCATATGGTAACATTGCTAGAAGAGGAAAAACACTTTATTTCAGCTGTTTTATGTTGGCTTTCAATTTAAAAGGGTGAAGTGAATTTTTGTGAATAAAATAATTTGTGAATTTGCTATAGATAAAAATTTCAGATGTTTTTATTTGAATAAATCACCTGAAGTGAAAGTTGAACTGTTAGGGTGAGTTAAAAAAGGTTCAAGAGTACTACCTGCTACCTGAGTTGGTCAGAAAGAGAGCATTTGAATAATTTTATAACAATTTATATTTTATATAACGTACTTGAAAATATAAGATGGAAACTGCGATTTTGAAAAAGTTTCATTTTAAAAGTAATTGTCAAACTTAAGAACGTTTAATAATTATAATAAACATCTATAAGTTCAGCTTTCACTTTCAAAGAGGAAAGACGTGTTTTGACGAGATTGATTTTAAGTTTGATTTTAAGCTTATTTTAATTTCCAAACCTACCGAGTAAGTTAATTTAGAAACTTATAATTAAAAAGGGTCACGTCCGATTTTTCAACTTTGAGTTATGTCCAGTGTAACATTTTAATTTATAATAGAATGGAGAAACGACGACGAGGCAGACCAGTGGGTTCTCGAAACGTTACCCGGATAACCCGAACTGAAAGAAACCGACGCCGCGTTCATAACAATAGTTACGCAATGCGATCAGTATTTGTAGCGAGAAGGGCTCCGGTTGAAGACGAAATTTCCGCGTTTTCTGTGGGCGAAATGAGCGAATAGTGTCAATTTCGCAATGCTCTGCATTTTAGGGGTGAAAAAGGGCGAGATGGATTCAGCCAGTGCTGCCAACAAGGCAAAGTTGTAATGAGCGAGCAGATGCAATTGAAAGAAGTACCAGCTTTGCTCAGAGAACTTTACACAGGAACAGATGAAGAATCGATGAATTTCCAAAACAATATACGCCAGTATAACAGTGCCTTTGCGTTTGCTTCCCAAAAAGTTAGCTTAAGAGAATCGCCAAGGTCTGAGCTGTAGTTGAGGTAGTTTTCAATTTATTATGCGGCAAAAACCGTGAAAAATCCGCTTGCAGTAGCCTAAGATTATATGCATTTGCATTGCATCTCTAGGCAAACCGAACAATTGTAATTTGGCGGTTCTAGCCCTGTGCTATATTCGTACACCTCCAGGTTTCGTGCACGAAAAACAGGAGCTTCCATGTGATTTTCCAAAAGCTTCCTTTTCTTTTTCGCGCGTTCCACGTTTTCTTCCTGCAGTTGCTCCAATTGTCTCAGCTTTTCTTCTTTTTGCTTCTTTTTCAGAAGGCTATGTTGAAATCGCCGCTGTTGGCGTTTCAGTTGGGCATTTTGGGCATTTTTTTTAAACACGTCTTCACTCGATGAAAGCTAGACACAAAACGGCTGCTCGTAGGGGGCATTTGCTAATAACGACCGCGCGCTTCCTACTTGTGCCCGTGGCGACACGGGCTTTTCCACTAGTTATAGAAGAGGAACCTACAAGATGTAAAATCAAGAAGGCAGCACTCATGGAAATCGCTTTTAATCCCATAAGTACACCATCAATTGAATTGCCGCAAGTTTGGAGAAGTAATTTGAAGAAATCTTTAAACCATAGCTAAGTTTAATATTGATCTAGTTTGCAGAGTTTTGTCGATCTTTTTTGAAAGCTCAGTGAACGTCAGATGTTGAAACGTTGGTAGAAAGAGCAATGAAAGATGGTGGTTGTGGCCCAAATAATGATTCTATATATTTTCCGCCGAAACTTTTCACCAAATGCACATGCTACTCAAAATATCGTTCCAGCGTTCCATGAACCTTCGTGTCAAGAATCGGAATCCGAACCGGAGCTGTTTTGTAGAATAATTAGTGTATAAATTATGCAACGTCGTTCCGTTCTAGAAAAGCGAACCTTATCGGCAACCTGAGAATGAACTTAATTCAGGTCCTAGGTAGAATTCCCTTTCCAGGCTATATTTTTCGGAGCAGGCAAGAAATCTAATCAAATAACGAACTCGGAGAATCCAATATTTCCGCATCACGTTGAATATTCTGGAATAACAATTCCAATGAAAGCTCCCGCGGAAAATATGAAACCTGCTCTCATTGATCGGCCTCACAATAGGAGGGATGCCCGGAGTAAATATTGAGATTGATAATATTACTTATACGATCTGGCTTCACCTGGAAATTTAAAACTGTCGGGATCAATCCGGAAACATAAATATCTGACATTCTGTCTACATATTCGTGTTTTTGTCCGTTTCATATCAAACGGGGGATAGTAATCAATATGCAGTCGATGAAACAAAATTTTTCTACTTCAGTATCGTAATAGGTAAGTTCATTACAGTACTAAAAGCAGTGCTATAATGAGCTTATATACAGATTTTTAACTTCAGTTCCCTCTGTTGCCAAACACGGCTACTTATCAAACCAACCTCGTACCAAGCCATATGTGTCCATTTCAATTGCCTCAATGGATATTTCAACTCGTATTAGGTAATTCACTTAACTGACTGATTACAATATACGTGACAAGTTAAATTGAGAAACTAAATCCCCAGTTGATGAACCAGTGGCATTCTATTTCAGCAATCGCTTAAACAATCAGTTGGGGTAGAGTTTATAAGTAGGTATTCCTTTGAGATGAAGTTCCTGACTTCAACAACAACGAACTCTAAGCAAGCCATTAATTGTCCTATAATTCTGTCGAAATGAGTATTTCAGACAATGGATATAACTAGGACTGCCTTTAATATTTCGGGCTTAGAGAACAAAATCAGATATCAATCATCTTCTGAATATAACATTTAATGTAAGGACAAGTCAAAAATTATACAGATACAATATTTATACAAATATGTGTATTCATACTTTCAACATTTTTCAAAGGAATAAAACTAATACTCCTGGACGCTATAAATACATTATTTCAATAATAAATTCTTAACAACTACATTGAACTCATATTTTTTAAGACTTTGAATAAAACGAGGTAGGTGATTAAGAAGTTTATCGCTTTGATAAAGTGGTCACATTTAAATTTTGCAGTTGTTTTGCAAAAGGAAATAAAATTTATTCTTATTTCCTCTATTATGAGAAAAGAAACTTGAGAGTTTCACAATACTGTTTTCATTTTCTTTCTCATACATAAGACACCTGAAAATGAACAGAGAGGCCAGTGGAAAAATGGTATTTTCCTTAAAAATAGGCCTGCAAGAGGAACGCGGATGACACTTGAAAATCAATCGCAGTATTCGTTTCTGATTAATAAAAACCCTTTTTACCTCGGAAGAGTTACCTCAAAGGAGAATATTATATGTCAGGTAGTTGTACACCAATCAATAGTAAATATTGATCATAGATTTTAATGGAAGTGTGGTCTACTCAATGCAAAATATTAGGTGTACAAATAAGTTTCCGCGGTTTGTCAAAAGATGGCCCCACCAGAAGGTTATGGAGAAATTGTCAGATGCAAAACGTAATATCCCAAGTTTAGTCATCTGGCAACACCATAACCTTAAAGTACTAGTGATTCCGTATCAGCATCACGTAATTTTTTTCGTGCAAAAATGTCAAGTTTTATTCCGAATAAGCATCATTTGCGGGAACTTTTGATTTACTTCTTTAATGTGAAAAAATCTGCAGCTGAGGCGCATCGATTGCTTCTAGAAGCATATGGTGAAGCTGCTTTAAGTGAGAGAAGTTGTCAGGAATGGTTTCAAAAGTTTAAGAACGGTGAGTTTGGCGTTAAAGACAAAGAACGCAGTGGAAGGCCGAAAGTGTACGAAGACATGGAAGTAGAAGCACTATTGGAGGAAGATTCGTCCCAAACGCAAAAAGAACTTGCACTTACTCTACAAGTGACTCAACAAGCAATTTCACATCGTTTAAAATCGTTAGGAATGATTCAAAAACAAGGAAATTGGGTTCCATATGAACTAAAGCCGAGAGACGTTGAACGCCGATTATGCATGAGTGAAATGCTGCTTGCCAGGAATAAAAAAAAGAGTTTTTTGCATCGTATAGTCACTGGTGACGAAAAATGGATTCACTACGATAATCCAAAGAAGAGAAAGTCATGGGTTAAGCCCGACGAACCATCAACATCGACAGCTAAGCCGAATATTCATGGAAAAAAACTCATGCTGTGTATTTGGTGGGATCAGCTTGGTGTCGTGTATTATGAATTGCTGAAACCAAGCGAAACCATTACTGGAGCTCTCTATCGAACACAATTGATGAGATTGAGTCGGGCACTTAAAGAAAAACGCGCCCATTACTACTCCAGACACGACAAAATTATTCTTTTACACGATAATGCTCGTCCACATGTTGCGGCGCCGGTAAAAACATACTTGGAAACACTCAACTGGGAAGTTTTACCCCACCCGCCGTATTCACCAGACTTAGCCCCTTCTGATTATCATCTGTTCCGGCGCTTCACATCATATGAAGACACCAAAAATTGGGTAGATTTGTGGATAGCGTCAAAAGATGAAGAGTTTTTTCGACGGGATATCCGAATGTTGCCAGAAAGATGGGGAAAAGTAGTGGCAAATGATGGAAAATACTTTGAATAAAACGTAATGTACTTTTCCTTCACAATAAATTCCTAATTTTTTATAAAAAACCGCGGAAACTTATTTGTACACCTAATACGAAGTGTTAAGTTTTTTGCGAACGGCATCAAATGCGTATGACATCTCAAGTGTCTATCTATAAGGATACTTAGAAACTTGGATTGGCTTTTAGCTGTGATAATTGTATCCAGATATCGAATAATAAATCTATCATTCTCATCCCCAGACAAACTACACTTTTGCATGCGTTCGAAGCTTTTTTGCCACTCTGATTGAGGTATCTTTAAAATATACATTCTGAACGCATCAACCGAAAAACGTTGACTTCTCATTTTTTGTTTACGTACGGGAATTAAAAGGAAGTCGTTCACTGCCAAGTCAGGGCTATACGGCGGATATCTCACCAATTCAATGTTTTGAGTGCTCCAAAATGCATTTGTTGTAACCGATGTGTGAGAGCTCGTATTGTCTTGGTGAAGAGTGATCCGTCTTCGGCGGTTAGTTTTCCTAATTTCTCGAAAGACAACAGACAGACGAATGGTTGTGTACCACTCAGAATTAACTGTTCTGCGTGGTTCTAGTGGTACGATTGCGGCATGTCCAGTTTTTCCGAAAAAACAGGCGACCATTTGCTTGGAAGTACTTCATGCGAGACCAACTCTTGTTGGATTTGGCTCATCTTGAAACACCCATACAGTCGACTGTACGATATTGAATTTACCAATTTCCTGGTCTAGCGTAATTTGAAAAATGAAAAGGAATGGAACTTCAGTGACCAGTTTTCCTAGCATACTCGCAAGAATTGTGGATTAAATTCTCAATATTCAAGTCAAGCGCCTTTGTAAAAAATGGTGTTGATATTAGTGAATATTTCAAGGTAAAACCATATTTGAAACGGATAAGTGATGGATATCGCCCCAAGTGGACAAGTTTATAGACGAGGCACCAGATGAGAAATACTTGATGGTAAAGGTTGCTACTATTTTCGGATTATTTGGAGCCTGTCTGCGTGAAGAATTGTGCAATTTATTAATAGAAGATAGGAGAATAACAAAAAATAAATCATTGAACATACATGTTCCAAATGCAAAAACGAAAGTAAGTCGATCTTTCTGTATTATTGGGGAGTATGTGCACTGTAAAAAATAGTTCCTCATCTCAAACCATATTAATTTGTCTCAAGTACTCCGTACGTTTGAATACAGCCAAATGCATAAAGTACTTGACCCTACGGTTGAGAATGGCGTTTACCCTAAATAAAAGTTTCTTGAGCTTAGAAACTGATAAGTTTCAACCAAGCACAGAGTTTTTGACTCAGGTGGTAAAAAAATTTGATCCAACGGTAATATTAATTAGTATGTAACTATTGATACTTTTCGTAGAATAAAAATTTTGGTTTCATGTAAATAAATATTACATTTCACTGAAACTCGATTTGTAGTTGATTTAAAGGATCTTAGTTGAATGGGTCGAGAATTCAGATAAAAATGAAAAATTCGATAAAAATGATAGTATCTCTTATGTCAAGTGAAAGTTTCTTGGGTTAAGAAACTGATTGATTTGAGCTAAATTGAAGGGTTTTTGACACTAGCAAAGGAATAATTTGATAAAAAAAAAAAAAAACATTTGTATGTAATCATTATTTTTCTTCACAGAACAATAATTTCTCTTTTATATTAATAAATACCGGAATACCGCGGCAGACCATGAATATTGTACGGAATGGGAAAGGCGTCTAGAGTTTCGTTGAAAGTTGCAGAGAGGGAGCGAGTATACCTCAAGCGTCAACCGTCTGCTTTTCAAGACACGTCGTAAAGACAACCGTTCCCATCACGTCGGGGTCACCAATGTAGAATCGAAGGAATTTATCCCTACTTATGCGTTTCGTCCCTGGCGCACACATTTGGACTCATCAGTAAGGGTTGTGTGCGCCATGCCATAGACGCAGTGGTTAGAAGTTTTGAGGGAGCCGCCGGGAGTTGAACCCGGCACCTAGTACCTAATAGGTGTGAAACTTGAGCGCAAACCTCTAGGCTACCGAAGCGGTGTGAACTAAGCTATGCGTGGCTATATAGAGTGCCGCCAAGAGATCCCTATACACTCCCCTGCCGCTACAATAGCTATAGTCCAGGCAGTGGGTTATCATCTCATCCCTGTCATCATCCAATACCAGATCACCCGGTTCTCCACCAACACAAAGATATTTGGTTTCTCTAAGTTGACATTTAAGCCCCACTTCTCGTATTCTTTAATTAGCTTGCGCATCATGTATTCCATGTCATCTTTATCACCGAATACAACAATATTGTGAGTAAAATGCACAAATAATTGCATTTAAATGGGATATATTTAATATAAAAGAGATAGAGTTTTGATTTAATTGCAGCCAATATAAAAAATTGCTACAATTAATTCGTTTTATTAAATCAATTACGCAATATTTTTTTACAAATGTCACTTCATATTGCAACAATTATATGTTCAATTTTATTCAAATATTTATAGTTTTCTTCAAGTAAATGAGGCGAATAATATAATCTCACGAGATTCTTGTCTCAAGAAACTGTAGTCGTTGCATCAACTGACAGAATTTACGACAACCGTACCTTCGTTCTATTGAACAAATAAAAATGAAACGAACGAATGGTTTCGTTAAAACCTATTTAGAATAATGTATTTGTATCAATCAATTATGGATATTGAGACAAGTGCATAAACAATTTCTTGTAATTGTATGTTTATGTTGAATCAGTTGTTTCTTTCATTTCGCTGAAATGTGAAAAGTTTCAAGCGAATGTTTTAGCTGTTCTCTATAATCAACTAGGTTGTTTTAATCAAGAAAAATAGTTCATTTGGAGTAATCAATTTTAGATTAATTCAAATTAAAATGGTTTGATTGAAAAAAAAATTCTCAAACTCCTGAGGAGTTTGATCGCAGAATTTTATTTTTTACAGTGTGGGCTTTTGCCTCAAGTACATTGCACTGCGCCCTTCTTTTATCAGACATCGTCATTTTTTCCTGAAATACATGAATAATAAATGCACGTCCTACATGTTATGAAATTCTGGAATGCCTCCAGATACCTCCATGTCCTTGAATCAATAAACAACTTTGCATATGTGAGTAAGCTTTTATGGATGCAAATTTGGCACCACTTTCGTTGGATATACTCTTACTCGGGAAATTCTAGTGACCTTGTTTCACGCTTTTACCTCTCGTAAACAATCAATAGGGAAGATGCCAGTTTGGGGTATGAATTGTGACTTGCTTGCAATAGTATTTTCACTAGATTCGATGGTATAAATATTTACAAAATTAAACTATTAACTACTCAATTATACTACAGAGCTTTCTAAACAGCTATCAAGAGGAATATTTGGAATTGACCTTACAGATGAGGAGTACATACGGCATTCACTTACATCCGATGGAATTCGGAGGGGAGTACTAAAAGTGACAATTTCGCGATTTCTCAAAAACTACATTTGGATAGCTATCAAATCCATTAGTGGTGTTGAACACCCATAGAAAACAGGATCTGTACATACGGAATTCAATTACATCTCAAGGGGTTTTGAAAGGGATAATTTCGCGATTTCCCAAAAACTGTACATTTGGATGGCACTCAAATGCATCACTAATGTTGAAGCTCCATCGAAAACACGATCTGTACATACGGCATTGACTCACATCTGAAGGGGTTCGAAGGGGCCTGCAAAGTCACAATATTAATTTGGTGACCAATCTCTCTGCTATTTTTTCAATGAAATAAGTGTTATAACACAACCTTCCCCAACTATGGATGATGATTTCCTTTGAATGGGTTCCATAGCAGACTTCAAACATCAGAAGATTTGAAAAATCATCACTTGGACCGCAAGACCCGATTCGAAGAATCCTTCTTGCAGATTGGCGACAAATTTTGTGTATTAGATTTGAATATAGAGGGTATTTCTAAGGACAAGAGTGATTATATTTCTAAACTAGCAAAGGACTATGGTGCTGAGATTATTCTCCTTCAAGAGACACATACGGATACTAAAAAAATTTTCGTGAAAGAGGAACCATAAAAGGTTATGTATTCATTGATTATCTCCTTAGTGAAATTTACGGTTCAACTTGTTATGTTAAATAATCCTTGATTCACAATATCGAGTTAATCCAAAAAGGCGAATTTGAGGGTGTTTTCTTTATCTCTTTCAAATTTTGTATTTTTTTATTCAGTTCTTTTTTCTGCTTTTGTCTTTTTATTTCCAGATTCGATGTAGGCAACTTGAAGAAGGTTCTGTTTCCATCAATAGAAGACCACTCTTGAAGAAAGAAGTCCCTAAAATATATTTCAGCTTATTTTTGTACTTTCTTACTTAGACGGGTCGCCAGAGTTTTTTTTACTGGGGTTTTTTCCCTAGGCTTTAATGTGATACGCTGAATTGTATGACACCCCGTCACTAACCCCTGATCTATATGCTTTATTGTTTGCTAAATAAATATTGTAAGCCAAAAGTTCTAAAGAATATATGTATCAGTAGCAACATTTAAGAAACAACTTTTCTCTATCAAAAATTAAAAAATTATAAAATAACGTACATGCAAATTATTGATCACCGAAAATTTCCCGAATAAAAAAGGACATATTTAAAGTACACAAGTACTCCCAAACAACGACGGAACTTTACAAACACAACACCGAGAATAAACACACATTCAGTTATGACGAGACAGTAGTGTTGGACCGAGAACCAAATAAAAATACAGAGAATTTCTCGAGATGATCCATATAAAAAAAAATAAGAAGTCCATCAATGACAGAGCAGATATTAGGAACCTACACAACATCCACTCTTTTGAACAATCTTAAATTTCCAGATCAACAAAGACCAAGAAAAAGAAATCAAATTTGACGTGACACCTCTGAAATCAATTGACATCAAGAAAATAAGTTGAAAAAAGAGATGAAATAAACTATTTTCGAAGGTAATATAAGAATTAGATCTCTATTCAACAGAATATTTTACAATTTATGATACTTATAAATTGTTTGTCAGTTTTTATTGTTATTATATTGTGCATGATGATTTCTACAGGCCTGAGAAAGGGCACTACCCGAAACGTTGCCAAATTATATTTCATTGTTAATAAAACTAAACCTTGCCCAACAAAGGCTATTGTACAGTTACTACTTATAAAGGATGAATACTAATATCCCATAAACTGTTATTGCTGACTCCATGAGTTTCTTTCTTCATCTTACCAGCTGATCTGGACTTATAAGTACTTCCAAATGATAGGCATTGTTATTAACACAAATTTGGAAATAATGAAGTTGGGACTTTAAAATTTTGGAAATTTAAATTCTTATTATTCGTGTAGAATTTAATGCTAATTTAGTGCTCATTTAGTGAAGTACAATACAATTGAATACTTCGAATAACAATTTTAATTTGATTATTTCTTAGTCATTGCTCCAATTGAAATAGAAGCTGACTCCATTCAAAAAAGTTGAAAACGATTATTCGAGAGTTATAAATTTCGAATGCTTCATCTTCATCATTAATAGGTATCTGTATTCACCCTTCGCTCTTTCCCATATCTTGGTGAATAAACCCTTGCCCCCTCTGGCAAACAACCGAGTAAACAACCATGCAGAACCCGAAAAACTTACACGAAACAAACACTTAGGTGACCCGCTATATCCACCGATCGATATCCTCACTGAGCAACTTTATAAGCGTATGAATTCATACAAAATCCGTAACGCTATAACTCCAAAACTTTCCACAGAAGATTACCTTGAAGAATTCCCCCAAAGTAAATTGTTCGCATCCACATTGTTAAAGTTTGGTCATAAATTTAACGCCACTTATGAATGCAGTTCTTTTTTAAAGAAATATTCATTTTGTATGTGTGTAAAAACATGCTGTGTGTCTTCATGATGTTTGTAGAAAACATATAAACTTTACCTCATCGTAAATAAAATTATCAATTTCCTCCAACGGTCTCCCGTAGAGATGAGGCGGAAAAGGCTCAAACTTCGAAGGTAACCTGGATCCATCTTCCACACTCAATTTTTTACGCGGCGTAAAACCATATTCGCGAACCAATTGAAGTGTCTTCTTCTCCAATCTCTCCAAAGATTCCCTCGTGAAAGGCTTCACCTGCGTCCTACTCCTAGTCAAAGGCTGCTTAAACGGTTCAGATTGACTACTAGACAATTTAAAATCCACCGTATGCGAATCCGGTTTAGAATCTGGCCCCCATGGATAAGAGAGCGGTCTCTTAGTCTTCCCTTGGTCACCACACAACTCTTTAGGTTTGAGAAGGCAGTCGCCATGATCAAGAAGAGGATCACTATGGTTAAAGCGTTCTCCCGTATCACTAGCTAGATGTTCACTAGCTTCTTCCTTCCGGTCACTAGAGTCATCCGGAGGATAAGCGGTTTCGCCAGAGTCCTCAGCGAAAGGTTCTTCGGAACTTGGGGGCGGCGGAGTTAGGCCTGGTGAGGCCGGTTTCGGCGGTGAAGAGCTCGACATCTGGTTGCTAGGGCGCGAAAGAGCCCTTCAAGCGTTCGGGCATCGCGGCAGGTCGCACTGAACTGGCTATCCTGGGTGTCGAGCACGCTCTGGCGACGGCGCCATACAGGGCCGGCACGAGGGGCACGCTGAATGACGGGGTTCGGGTTTGTGGTTATTAATGATTCTACAATTGGCGTTGGGGGTGAGAATGGAATGGCTAAATGTTTTCGACGAATTCGTAGATCACTAGTGGTTGGATGTTATGTGTCCATTTCGGGTCATTATCATGGTGTTCGATGGCTTAAGTTTGGATGGGTGTCATATGGTGAGGTTATTGTTAAAATTTGTCTTCTTAATGAAAAGGATACAAGTGGATATTCTCGATTGCTCGAACTATAAACGAAATGATTCTGTACCAGCTTCATTATTTGATCCGTTTGTGGAAGCTGTTATTTTCAAAAGTTGAAAACTTCAATTCACAATTATTGCTGTTAATGAATTATTTCGGCTATATTTACCATCAATTAGGTGTACAGGGTGTCCCGAAACTCGAAGGAAATCCTGTACAGGGCGAGAAGTGAAGTTACATCAGTTATCTATTATTTTGCTGAGTGACGATTATGTCCCAAGCCCAACAAAACAGAGGTATCTTGTTTCCATCTGAATAATCATAAAAAATATAGGAAATTAGCTGTATCCTTCAATGATTCTCCTATCGAACGTAATTTCTATTCTAAGTACTAAGAAGTTAACAATTACAAGGGTCATTTAGATAATCTGATCCTGATACTGAAAACTAGAATAGTACATTGTTTACCGGGTAGGAAAAGCTTAACATTCCTGGACGACTGTGAAGATTGCTGGACACAGAGTCCAGGAATGTGGCTTTTCCTACGAGGTAAACATACTATTTTTCCGCAAATCGTTTAAAATTCGACAGATATTGATTGATTTAAAAAAAACGCGATAATTTTATTCCCAAATAAATGGTGCTTTGAAATTCCTAATAAAATTACTTGGGTTACTATGGAAACGTATTGAGGTTGAATTGTCAAACTTGACGCTTATAAATTTAATTGCTGGTGTTCTCGAAAGTAAAATGATAAGTGATGATGAAATTTCCATTCCTGGGACTCCTCCAGACCTGGTTGAGGCAGTGAATACTGCTTCATTAGAATTATTGCCAAAGAAATCAAGAGAAAAGTACGAAAATGCATACAGACGTTTTATGGATTATCGCATGAGTAAAAATACGAGTTCTTTCTCAGAAAATGTTGTAATGGCATACTTCCTAGACCTTTGTTTAAAGATGAGATCTTCAACATTATGGGCCAATTATTCAGTGCTGAAGTCAACCCTTGCACACAATGTAGATATATCTACATACTCAAAACTTCGTTCTTTATTGAAACGGCAAGCTCAAGGTTATAGGGCAAAGAAATCTAAGATTTTAACGAAGGAAGAAATTGAAAAATTTATCCAGGAAGCTCCAGATAAAGAAAATTTAATGATTAAGGTAATTTACAAGTTTTTAATTTCTATTTAGATTATAGCTTTATTTATTTTTTAGGTGGCTGTAATATTTGGTAATTCTGGGGCCTGTAGAATGGATGAGTTAGTCCGAATGACTGTACACGATATAGAAGACTTAGAATCTAAGCTTTTAATCAGCATACCTGATTCGAAAACCAACAAACCAAGATCATTTGTAATTAATCAGATCTACTTGAATGTTTACCCAAAGTATGTTTCGTTAAGACCAGAAAATATGAACAGTGACCGATTTTTCTTTAAATATCAAAGCGGAAAGGGTTGTAGACAAGTGGTAGGAATTCATCAATTTAGAAAAATGCCCAAAATAGTTGCTACTTATTTGAACTTGGTAAATCCGACAGAATATACTGGTCACTGCTTTCGTCGGTCTTCTGCAACAATATTGGTTGACTCTGGTGCCGACATAACTAGTTTAAAGAGGCATGGCGGATGGAAGTCATCAAACGTTGCTGCAGGATATATCGAAGAATCTCTTAACAATAAGGTTGAGGTGGCAAATAAAATTTTCACAGTACAAAATATTCAACAAAATGACCCTTCCACCCTGCATGTTGTCCAAAATGTTTCTCATAGTTCTAAGAGTGTTCCTCAAATGTTCAATAATTGTACTAACTGTCAAATTACTGTAAATATAACAAATTCATCTTAAAAATGTATTCAGCAATGACTTGATGTTGTCAAAATATAAAGTAATTCCTTATAAGCAATGTGTTTTCTATCATTTATGTAGAACACTAACAACTGTACGGAAATATCATTTCCTTACAGTAAGGAAGTCCTGACATTTTCTTCAAGAAATTTTGACAGGAATGTCAAAATTTCCTGGCGATTTGCGGAAAATAATATTCCTGAGAAATTAGCTGGATCATCTTGGGGTGATGATGTTTCTACTCTACGCACAGCATATCTAGACTTAGTTTATTCTGCAGCTGAGTATTGTTGCTCTGTTTAGTTTAGTAGTGCACATATACAAAAAATCGATGCCCAATTGGATACATCCAGTTCATTGGTTACCAGTTTTGTCTATCATTGTTCCTCCTCATATTCGCAGACAGACTGCAATTCTGAATTCTTGGAGTTAATATCATTCTTTTCCTAATTCATTTCCAATTATTTTGTACATTCCACAAAACAGATGGCACGACACGGCCTTTGAAATTAAATGAAAGCAAAAGAAATTAATAATGAAATTCTGAAAAAATATGAAAAAATGACTCGAAAGAAAGGCGAATGTTGGAGTATCGACTTTTGCGTACCTGGCTTCACAGCACATCAATGTGTCACTCACGAGCGAGAAATAGTCACCTTTTCACCGGCGTTCGAACTTGTAGAAATTAACGAGAAAATTCGAAGAAACGAAGAAAATTCTTGCACTGCACCGAACGAGCGTCGATGTCTGTATTCGAATTACTACTACTTTCGTCTCGCACTGTCATATATCTCCAACATATGTTACGCGTCCATAGTGAAAGAAATGAACATACGTGGGCCGCACGAAACGAGCAAGCATTTTGGAACAGAAAATAAATGAACTTAACTAACAATAACGAGTTGCAGTAACATAACCGCCCACCTAAAATAGAATATTTTATGAAACAAAGCAAATAAAAAATTGAGAAAATATCGAACATAAAGCGAAAAAAAATATATACATATATACATCAACATATGTCATAACTATTGAAGAGGTAATGGACATAATTTAACCACTGATCTCTGCAGTACACCTTGAGTAGTCCGAACAGTAGCTACTCTAGCTATTTTATCAGCGCCAGGATGCAATTTCTCAATGCGTCCAAGTCGCCAGCGCAATGGAGGGAGTTGATCATCTTTTATCAAGACGAGTGCACCTATTGAATACGGAGGCGAGTCACTATTGAACCACCTTTTTCGTTGTTGCAGTGTGTTCAGATATTCTAAATTCCATCTTTTCCAAAAATCCTGATGGACACGAGTTAATAAAAGCTGACAACGCGATAATCGACCGATAGATAGGTGAGATAAATCTGGTTCAGGAATAGCAGTTAATGGAGCCAGAGTAAGAAAATGTCCTGGTGTCAGTGCAGATATGTCATTCGGGTCATTACTAAGCGGACATAAAGGGCGAGAATTGAGCACAGACTCAATCTCTAAGTGGACTGTATAAAACTCCTGTATGACCTGTTGAGACAGAAGGAACTGCAAAGTCTGGGCACCTGGATGCAGATATATTCTATGGAAATGCTGAATAAGGAGCTCAGTAAGACGATGAGATGAAGGAAGCAAAGCTGGGTGTTTGTGATCAAGAGCCAGACCAGAAAAAGACAGACGACCGCCCACCCTGAGAACACCATCTTCTCCAATAAATGGATTCAATTTTCGAAGTAATTTAGATATGGGATTTCCCGAGATGAGATTATCGATCTGTTCCTTGAACACAACCCGTTGAACCTGTTTTATGATGAAAAAAAGTGCATCTTTGAGATGAACTGCGGAAAATCTATATATCCTAGGAGCCTTAGAGTTTTTCATGAAGTGAACAAATCTGAAGATGTAAGCTACCATAGAATCAGACCAAGCAAAAATGTCATCTATTGTAAAGGCTGATTGGTAAACAGAGGAAACCATATTAATGAGCTTTGATAATAAGAGACAAGCACACAATTCCAGTCGTGGAAGTGAAATTCTCTTCAATGGGGAGACCTTTGATTTACCACCTACGAAAGAGATGTCAATGGAACCGTCATAATTGAAAAACCTGAAATATACCGCGGCTGCGCAACCACGCTCACTACTATCTCCGAAACCATGAAGTTCGCAACGATAAAATGGTTTCGATGCAAGTTTCCGAGGTATCTTTAATTTACCCAATTCGGTTAATTCGGATTTACACTGATTCCAGCGACGGCTGACATCGTCTGGAAGTGTATCATCCCACTGCAAACCTAATGTCCAAAGATGCTGGATCAAATGTTTAGCAAGAAAAGCAAATGGAGAAAGGAACCCCAAAGGGTCGAAAATTCGAGAAAGTTCTGAAAGTATGGTACGTTTGGTACATACCTGAACAGTAGTTTCCGCAAAATAAGAAAATTCGTCCGACGAAGGAAACCACCTCAAACCGAGAATTTTGACTAATATTTGACGATACAGTTGTTTGATATCAACTGTGAAAACGAACCGATGAACACGAAAGTTCATCAAAATGGCAATAATATCCTTTTGTAATTTAAGACCTATCAATAGAGCATCATTTAAAGATAAATGACCGGGTACATGAGCTGACGCATCGAAAACAACCCTCAACTTTGTGGATGGACTGTTTGGTGTGATTATACAATGGTGAGGGATATAAAAAGTATTTTCATAATCCGAACTCGTAGAAATTAATGACATATGATCTTTTTCTAAATATTCCTGCATGAAAGTAGAGTATTCCCTGCATATATTCTGATTTTTAATAAGTTTACGTTCAAGGGACAAAAAACGACGCAGCGCGAGAGAATATGCGTCACCGAATGAAAGTGTTGACTGATCAGGTTTAAATGGCAATGCCACAGTGTACCGTCCAGATGTATTTCTAGAATAGTTCTGAGCGTATAAGTTCTCACAAAATTGATCTTCTGGTGATACAATGACATTCTCTGAAACTTCTTCAAGTTCCCAAAATCTTTTCAACGAGGAGTTTAAACTTGATTCAGACAATGACAAATGAAAATTGTTAACTGATATGTTAGGTGATTGAATCTTTCCCATGAAAACCCAACCAAACACTGTCTCAAGTGCTGTTGGTTCTAAACCGTTACCCTCGATACGACCCGGTCGAATTATTAAAGAGAATATATCCGCTCCGAGGAGAAGGTCTATTGATTTCGGAATGGAAAAGTTCGGATCTGCTAACTTCTTGTTATGGACACAATTCCAAAACGAATAATTTACGAAAGAACTCGGCATTTCCGCACAAATCTTCGGAATCACGACGGCATCGAATGTAAATGATGGATTTATTTGACCTGATGGACGAATAGTACATTCAGTGCTGCAATTAGCAGAAGATGAGCTTTCACAAATTCCATTTATCGAAAATGAAGCATCACAAATTTTCAAGCCTAATCTATTTACACACGATTGAGTTATAATATTTATTTGAGAGCCTCCATCTAACAGAACTCGGACCTTCTGATATCTACCCCAAGCATCACGAATTTCGACCTCAGCGGTTGCCAAGAGAACGGTAGAATTTGAAGAAACATTGGTTAAAACTTGAGCTGAGCCTGAATCCGATGAATTTGCAGCATTGAAATGAAACGTCTCTGTTGAAGAATCATTATCCGCATTATTGCGCATGTGCAACAGGGTATGATGCTTTCCGTGGCAAGTACGACAATTTGACCTTGAAGAACAATTGTTAATCTTATGTCCAGAATGGAGGCAATTGATACACCAATTTTTGTTCTTCACAATCTTGAACCGATCTTGAACAGTTTGTTCCAAAAATGATGGACATTTGTAAATATTATGAGCTAACTTGCAATAATTACAGGTTATACGTTTCTTGAATGATTCAGTTTCCGTTTGAACGAGAAGAGTCGAATTTCTTTTATTCGTTGAGAGAGAACTAGATTTCAAAACTTGAGAATTCGAAACTGAATGAGTTTTCGACGGAAGAGAAAGAGCTACTGCCTCCAAGGCTATACACTGATTTGTCAGGAAATTTCGCAAATTGACAAACGACGGAATATCTGTTGAACATTCTTGCAATTCAAAACGTTTGATCGTTGCTGAATCTAATTTCTGAATGAGAATGTGAAATAAAACGAAGTCCCACTGGTCAACGAGTAAACCTAAATTCCTTAATACCGATAAGTTTTCCGCAAAAACTTCTAGAATTCGCCTAAGGTCTTTAGCTGAATCACCCTGTAGCTTTGGAACATTACAGATTTCCTTCCAACATGTATTAGCGAGAAGTCTTTTATTTTGATATCTTTCCGCCAATGTCTGAAAAGCGCTTTCATAATTTTCAGCAGTCAATGGAAATCCTTTAACTAAATTTAAAGCATGAGAAGAAAGTGAACTAAGGAGGTATTGAAACTTTTCTATTTGACTCAAGTTAGAATTTTCATGTACCAAACTTTGGAACATATCGAAAAAAAGTAGGCCACTCTTTATAATTCCCATTGAAAATGGGCAATACTATCTTTGGAAGTTTAACATTTGGCGAACTAATAGAGCAACTGTCTTGGTTTTTACTGGAATGTTTACTACAGGAAATAAATTAACATAAGTTGTTCTGATGGTGTAATAATTATCCATAAAGGCTGTTCGAATAACCTTCTCAGTGTTCAATTCGGGTTCTTCGGAAGATACTATCATAGAGACAATAGACGTATGTAAATTTTGAAAGTCCACGAGAATATCGTCAAGTATTTCACATCTTAATTTGAATCTTACATGTAGACTTTGATCAGTGACAGCGAATTGTGCTAAATTGAGAATTTCCTCGAGATCATCAATAACAATTTGACGACGAGCTTTGAGTTGTTTCAATTTTGTCGCCATTATTATTATTCAAGGTATACTGCAGAATACAATATGAATTTCGTTTTGAGTAATTTCGAAAAAGAGTAAATAGACTAACCGATTGAAAAGAACTAAATTAATTAATAAAGCAAATAATTAAGATTGAATCTATTAAATTGAAAATCGAGTTGAAAATAAACAAATGAAAATAATGAAATGTAAATAAACAAAAACAAGAATGTCAATCTTTGTTTATGTTTCGAATCAAGGTTATGAGCATAGATGAGAAAAACAAATGAAAGGTAATGAAAGCTAAATTCTTTTAACATGCGCAGATATTAAAGGATTTATGAATGTGTTCGATATCTTATCAAGTTTTCGAGGTCACGTGAATAATGACAGATTGAAATAAATGCAAATGAAAAAACTAAATGAAAAAATTCCAAAATGCTTGATCGCAATAATTTTGAAAACGCGGTTCGAAAATATGCGGCTCAAGAAGGACAAAATGGCACGACACGGCCTTTGAAATTAAATGAAAGCAAAAGAAATTAATAATGAAATTCTGAAAAAATATGAAAAAATGACTCGAAAGAAAGGCGAATGTTGGAGTATCGACTTTTGCGTACCTGGCTTCACAGCACATCAATGTGTCACTCACGAGCGAGAAATAGTCACCTTTTCACCGGCGTTCGAACTTGTAGAAATTAACGAGAAAATTCGAAGAAACGAAGAAAATTCTTGCACTGCACCGAACGAGCGTCGATGTCTGTATTCGAATTACTACTACTTTCGTCTCGCACTGTCATATATCTCCAACATATGTTACGCGTCCATAGTGAAAGAAATGAACATACGTGGGCCGCACGAAACGAGCAAGCATTTTGGAACAGAAAATAAATGAACTTAACTAACAATAACGAGTTGCAGTAACAACAGAATTCCCAGATTTAAATCACGTAAGCCATGCTAGTACAATACGTTCTTCAAATGGACATTAGTGATGAAGAATTATGGAAGATTGAGTTGAACTCCTATAAAATGTTCCATAAATATCTCATTTCTGATCCTTCTGAAGAAATTCCTGGTTTTGTTCTTCCATGAAAAATTTGGATACTTCTTAATCGTTTGAGAACAGGTCATGGTCGTACCAATAGCTAGCTATTCAGATGGAACTCAATCCCCAGCGCAAGCAATCATCAATTGTCCCATATATAAATTTCAAGATAGTTTTAGGGCTATTCCGTATGTTTCCGATTCTTTCTTGGAATGGGTTAAAAATTTCAAACAAATTTAATACGTATTTTTTGTACTCAGTTCTTTTTTCTACTTTTGTCATTTTATTTTCAGATTCGATGTGGGTAACTAATCTTCTAAGTTATAACTTGTTCTACTAAAAAAAAATATAATAATAGTAGTATTTGTAGATAATTAATATACTATTTCGTTTTCATGCTCTATCTGGCGAGGGTATCCTTAATGGTCCTGATAGATAAGTGTTTGTATTTTAAGTGCAAACTGCTTAGAACCTTCACATTTATCCTTCATAATGTCTCGTATGTGCGAAGTAATGTATCATGAATTCCCATAAAGGAAATCCGAATTCATGGAACTAGAAGTCTTAATGGGGTAACGAACTTGCTATCTCCTTTGGGTCTGAACCGAACTCCTGAGATCGTAAGTATATGGAAACCTCCAAAACTGACAACTTCACCCCCAGTTTAATCCAATATATGGGGTGAAGCTGACTATTAATCACTTCATTAATTAATAATAGGAGCATCCTTCCTGTAACCTGAACCCTAATCCCCTAATTTCATATGAATTAAATATAATTATATGAATCCTCAGTAACCAATTTAGCGTAAATGAAGGGTGTTAATTTTTTTTAAAGAGGAACAATGAGGAGTAAAAATTTCAAATTCATTCTAAATATTCTTTCTCGCCCATTAATGAATTTTATTAATTATATTCATTATTATTATCATTAAAAATTTTCGTTCCTTATAAATAAATTTAAAATAGAAATCCTAATTTTCAAACAATATTGTGAATTTCTTATTCTTGATGTAATTAAAACATTATGTTAATGTTCACACTAATTGAAATAAAATTGCTTACGCATGAATGCAAGCTAATTGACATTTGATTGAAACCCACAAAGTTGAAGAGTCGTAGAATGAGATGCAATTAAAGAAATTAGCGCCAGCTTTGAACCCCCTGCATATCTCAATATATATTTACATTTTTTGAATGGAAAGTATGAAGTTATCGAGGGCAACATCCCATTGGCAATCTTCTGAATAATTGAGTCGTTTCCTCTTCCGGTTTTCGAATAATTAATCCACTAATAATTCGATCATTCGACTGCGTTATCCAAAGGCTGGAGGAAATTTCTCTTCACACACTTCCCTTTCTCCGTCGAATTTTAGGACCCTAATTTAATTAATTGAATTATAAGCTTGATCGCGCTGATAAAATGTTGTCTCTGATTGCGATTTAAGCAAGATGTTTAGATATAAGAGCTGTTATACTCATCAGCAGTTAGAATTGATAAGGATTTGTTCCCAAATGCTGACAAAAAACTCAGGCTTGCTGCTTTTCTCTACTTCTAAATTGTCGGCAATTTAACTATGTAACTTTACGTTAAATAGTTGACGGATGAAGATATAAGGGCTTCGAGTCTCTAAATTTACTATATCATAATCTCAATGATCTTCAGGATCACAATCTACTGGAAAAATATCCAATTTAGTTAAAATATAAAGTGTTGCACAGTTTCCTGCAATGTCTCTACTTTATATTGAGACTACTGACTTGAAAGGGAGAAGGGAGTCCATGTCAGCGCTACTACGTATCGATGCCCCACTCTTGATCGCGCATGGCTACGATGAGAGGTGGGAAACCTAGAAAGTGGTATAAAGGCGAGATCCTGCAGCTGGTTCGGTATTCGCTACTGGATCCACCCAGGCGATTTCGTTCTCATGGCTGGCTCTAACCGACTTGAAGTTCAAGTCATAAACGCGTCTGGATCTCTCGAGTTAATAGTTCAATCATTTGAGTTGAGATTAGAACTAGATATATTATAACCGGACCTTTCGAATTGAACATAATAGGATTAGTTGGAACTTTTAATTGTGATTTGCTCGTGTTCTGCATGGAATTTGCGCCGTATACGGGCTGATAAGAGTTTAGGTGCGAAATTTGATTGGATTTTGAAATATAATTGATTGAGGACTGCTAACGTGATTGATTGTATTGTTAAGGATTCTAGGTTAGGATCAAGGTAGTGTACGCACTTGTTTCTATGATACCGAGGTTTTCGTGAATAGGATTATTGGATAGAGTGTATGTTTAGTCATTTTTCACTATAAACTATATATGCTTGAGCTTGACTGTCCTTTTCACTACAAGGAAGAGAAAAAGAGGAACTACTATAACCGGTAGTTGACGTAGTAGAAACTTTATATGCCGTTTTCTCAATGTACTTATGCATCTATTTTCGTGGGAGCTATACTCATTTGGCAATCTCTTGTTGGTTCGAAGGCGGGCAAATTCTTGTCAGGACATAAATTTTAAATTAATACCAGGTATACCGGTATGAAGTGAGAGTCAAGATACAAATGCGTCGATAAGGAACATTTGTTGTGAATGAGTCTTTATTTTTGTTTTTTTGCTATGACATCTGTGAAACATATTTCGTATACATCAAGTCATTGAACAGACAACATCATATTATTTCATCGTGTTTAAAATGTCGAATTTTGTACCAAAATTATTAATTTTTTGTTTTCATTTGAAGAAGAAGACCACTAAAAAAGTTTGAAGACGCCGAATTGCAAACGATATCGAATGGAGATGACACTTTAAATCAATAGCAAATGGCAGAAATGTTAAATGTTGCATAACAAATAATTTCTGACCGTTTAAAAGCTATGGCAAGATCCAAAAGTGTGGAAAATGGGTGTCGCATGAATTGAATGAAAGACATAATTGCTTCAAAGACACGAAAGAAAATCGGTTCTGCATCGGATTGTTACTGGCGATGAAAAATCGATTTATTTCAATAGATCATGGGTTAATCCGGAACAACCATCAACATATCGATTCGGCAAGAAGACAATGCAGTGTGTTTGGTGGGGCCAGAAAGATGTGGTTTGCCACGAGCACCTAAAACCTGGTAAAACCGTTAACTGATTGCTACCGACAACAAATGACCAATTTGAACCTTGCATTGATTGTGAAACGACCAGAATGGCTCAGAAGACACGGCAAGGTAATTTTGCTCCATGAAAAAACAAAACCGGTTCAGGTCACAATGAAAACACATGACTGGGAAATGCTACCCTATCCGCCTTATTCGCCAAACTTGGTTCCTTCCGTCTACCATTTGTTTTCATCGATGGGACACGCATTGGCTGAGCAGCACTTTAATTCCTACGAGGAGGTCGAAAATTGGGTGTCTACATGGTTTGGTTTGAAATACGAACAATTGTATTGGCGTGGTATCCACAAAATGCCAGAAAGGAGGTCGAAATGTGTAGAAAACAATGGACAATACGTTGAATAAAATGTTTTTTACTTTCCCATCAATAATTAGTGTTTTATTATCACAAAAAAAACGCTCATTTCATACCATAGGGTATACCTGATATTATTCAACCTTTGCAACTCAAGAATTAAAAATTCATTCCAATTGAAAATCACCGGCAATGTATCTTTGCCAATATTGATATCATTGATACATCCTAGTCAGCGAAAGACGAATGCATTTCAAGACTGATCAAAACTTCCCAACGAATATCCCATCATTTAGACTCCACATCAAAATTCATCTACTTATTCTATTCATTTATTATCTGAGAGAATAAATTCACATTTGAACCATCTCATGAATCCCGTCAAGAGAAACTTCGAAAGCTTCGTCATTCTTATGAGCTACAACCTGGAGCGACGAAGCAGAAAACTAAGTAGCGATAATGACGTACAGTGACGCAACAACTCTGCAGGCAGGTCGCACCGTTTCGAGGTTGCCATATCGACCATACATTATTTAGAAAAATCCTGGAAAAACTGATCTACGACATCACCTTATTAATCGTTTCCTCAAGATTAAACCAGCTACTTTGGGGCAATACTCCCTTTTATTCATCAACAGTTCCACTAGTTATTTCTCTGAACGAAGCCCAGTTATTCTTTTTTTATATATTTAACAGGATTTCAAGTATCAAAATACATCTAATCAGTGCTCTCGTTTCAGTTTGATAGTCTTTTTACTATCTCTGGAATAGTGTAATAGAAAAACTCTTGTTAAACTGCTAGCGAGAAATTAATCGAACTTTAAAAATCACATCTCCGCAATATGAATTCAAGATGTAGATGGCGCTTTTCTAGACATGTCTGGAAGGTTCCTCACGTTCTTTGTTAAGACTCTGTCAGGATCATAAGTGCCACTGTGCTGATGAGATGCAGGTACCACGACACCGGTCCACAATTGCACATGGGGTCTTGATTCTCTGGGATATCATACGTCAATCGTGGCTAGCACTCTCCATTGGCGCGATGGTTCTTTGGAATTGTTGTTCGTTTTTATTAGATTATCATGATTATCTATGATTGAATCGTAAAGCCTTTGCATATAAAAACAAGAAGAAGAAAATTCTAAACGCATTTCACAATTTGACATATACTAAAACGTAAAGAGAAAAACAATATCAGAGACCTAAATCGAACTGCTGATCAAAACATTTTTCATGTTCCGAGATCTTGATAAATATATTCAACTCATAGCTTCTCTGAAAAAGATAGTATAATGCTGAAATTAAAAAATGTTCTGGAAATGTATAACCTCATTACACATTGAAAATTTTATGGATCTCTGCTAAATATCTTATAAGATATCCATTAATAATAAAAAAAGTTGTGGAAATTATTTCGAAAGTTTCCAGAGAGACGTTGTCTATGAACTTCCCCAAACCTTTCCTTTCCAACCATATTCAAATATTTTCCAAGTTACAAATTGACATTCCAGGAGTTATTGAGAAAACCAATTTGAGATGCTCATAACTGCAAAACTGGTTGACGGATTTGAGCCAATAACGAACTGGATCGAGATATTGTAACAATGATTCACATCTCCAATTGAAGTAGAAAAGGAACTTTTTGTAATAAACTTGTTATGATTGCATCGTGGCGGATGCGCCGGTAATATGCGTACTCTCCTGTTTTTCAGGTAGTCTGCCGTTCTAGTCAGGCCCGGATCCAGGGGGTCAAGCGTCCCGGGCACCAGCTTAAGGGGGCGCCAAAATCCAAAATCAACCAAAGGATAATTTTTTTTTATTATCTCGGAAAAAAATATTATCTAATGCCATAATCGAAACTGTAAAATGGAAACATGATAAACCATCACTATGCCGAAAAACTTTAAAATAAATGAGGATTCAATCGATCAATTATCAACTGCATATCATTCAGTCATCTACGAATGATGTAAAACAGATAACGAAGAATAAGAAGATAACATATTAAAAATTAAAGTATTTTAATTTTACGAGCAGTACTCAATGTATTTCGTATGAATTGATGTCATAAGAGTGTTCTACCGAATTACTGGTGGTAAAACCTTGATTTAGATTTTTCTTAAATTACTGAAACTACATAAACATAGATATACACCTTCAAATTTTTTCTTCAATCAATTTTCAATTATAATAGGGAGTCATTCATTGAATATCAATAGAATATGCAGGGTGTTCCTAAATTGAACGTACAAACGAAAAGGGAAGATTCTTTGAGTAAGTTGAAGAAAAAAAGTTTTATAAACATGGGGTCACAAACATTTCGATGTCGAGGAGCTGATAGATGCTGAAAGCTGAAAGAAAAGGTATTTATTTTCATTACTCATTTATATTTCATGTTATTTTTTATGGATAATTCATTATTAATGATTTCATTCTTTCCTTGTGATATTTTTTTCATTATTAGTATTTATTTTTATTATTTATTTCTTGTTATTTTTTATGAATAATTCATATATTACACAAATGAAGAAATTATATATATATATATTAATCTCAACTCCTTAACAGTCTCGTTATTCTAGGGGTTTGTTTTCTAAGGGAAATTAGACTGATAGGACCGAAAAGAAAAACTAAATCTCTTTTTTTGTCATCCACCAAGCTTTCGAATAGTAATTCTATTCTTTTTCAGGGTTTACTAAAATGGAAAATACAAACAATTAACACATAAACAAATTAACATCTTTCATTACATTATTCTATCTCCTTAAAACTACTTACACAAAAGTGAGATCCTTTCCTTACTTGATCAATCAACAATCAACGAAATATAATCCGTTTGGTTGGTTTTTAAGAGAAGAGAATTTGAGCTTCGAACAAAACTGTGAGTTGTATTTTTGAATTAAGATACAGGTTTGTTCATTCATTATGGTGGATGTGTTATTATCTTATGGTTTTAGACATTCCATATTGGATTTTCACTGTTAATAAATGCTCCTGGATGTCCTCATTTTAATTGAACAAACAACAAATATGACGCGTCATATGGAATTACATTTTTCTGATTTAGGATTATATACAAGCCGTTTCTGATCCCATCTTGTTATAATATTGCTAAAGCCTCAACATTGTTATTATTATGAAATATAACGATATGACTAACCAAAAAAATATATATGTCAACGCTATAACTTTTTTAATAATAATAATCATTTTTATTCATTTTCAAGATATTGTACAGCCATAGCAACTGTTTAAAGAATTGTGTCTTTATTAATGATTAGTCAATTGTGTTTGCAAGTCTGGTCACGATTGATGGTTGACTTGGCCCTATTGGCCGGTGTTCATGTATACAAATTATGTTCTCAAGGACGTCTTCAAACAGTTTATATACTAATGTGATTAGGATTGAAGTTTGAAGTTGTTCAATAGTTTCAATAGTGTCAATCCGCATAATTATTTATACAATTGACTCAAATGGAGCCTAGGTTCATCTGTAAATAAGACGTATCCAGGCAAGGAATAGAAAATAGAGCTTTGTCGAAACAAACTGACATTTTAGAAAGAAATTAGTTTCCCTTTTTCATTGTCGTAATGAGTTCAATGCAGTACTAAAAACAGTTCTGTAATGAACCCATTACACCATTGTTTTTAGTTATATTTTTCGTTTTGTGGTTGGCAACACTAACATCCTATCCTTTCGGATGTCAACACGCGTCCATTGCATGTTAATTGTCAATATTAAACCATGTAGAGATTTGAACGCACTATTTAAATTCTATAATCTGTCAATTTTCGTATCAGTCACACCAACTGCGAAAATCAAATACAAAAGGCACTAGGAGGTTTAATATGAATTTTTCATTGAATTCCAATAAATTCCTCACAATTCTTGACTGAAATAGAGAAAATATCGTCTAATACTCGTTGCAGAAGGCAATTCCAACACTCATGAGTTCAAAAACTCGCTCCTTCGTGTTGGAATAGGTCCCCATTCTGCAACTTGTTTTAGAATATACTATTTTGCTATTGAAGTATTATTACTTTTAAACGAAAATTGATCTTGATTATTTATATAAGTTTTCGAGCTTATTCACAATGGATCGATTAACACGGAATCTGACCAGTGGATCGAGAGAAATATACATATCTGTAAATTTCCACCTGTCCTTTATACCTGTTTCCTATTCCGTCCGAAAAAATCTGCACCACGACAACACCGCAACCATGAATCGATATCAACCCCTTCCGTTGCCCCAATCCTGCGTTCCACCAACCCCTGCATACCCCAATGTGCCACGTAATCACCTGTGCCCACCTGCTGAACGACCCTCGAATGCAACCGGTATCGCTACATTTTATGCGGGGACACGCTCAACTCTAACGGCATGATACTTTTGATGGGCAAGGATTTTCTCCGCTTCCTGCCAAAATGTCCTGCATTGCGATGCATGGTGCGTCAGAAAAATTGGAGACGTACGGGGAGGCTCGTACAGGAAATAAACAACGATTGACGTACCCCAGGGGGATGAATTTCAGGGATATATGGCCGTGGGATTGTAAATATTCAGATGTATGAGGTGGACATGCAGGGATGGAGCATGCAGAGTTATGAATCTGGAATTGGGATTCGATGCCAAATATGTTATATGTGGTATATGATTTGTTTCGACATGGATTTTAATTATATGACTTTGCCTCGTCGCCAATTATACTTGGGGTTATGTTTGATGTTATATAATGCTTCTGGATCTGAGAAGAAAGTAGAAGAAGTTATCTCCCAGTATTTTCACACTGCAGCTCAAACAAGATACAGTTATTCAACCTCAGTCCATTATTATATAATTATAATTATTATATTATACAGGGTGAGTCTTTGACCACTACGTTAATTTTAACCATAGATTCTTGACATCAAAGGAAACATTTTCTTTCTATAACATTTTTCCAAATTTGGCCCCGTTCAAAAGATATAGGGTGTTGAAATTTCATAAAAAAATTGCATTTTCACCTGTAATATTCAAACGACAATATCAATTGAAATGATCTCCTGTAGAAGGTTTCTGATAACAGTCATGCATATCTTGGCATCATTAGATTTATTCCATTTCTTGTGGGTTTCTCACTACTACTCTACAGATTGGTTAAATTGCATGAAAAACAAATATCACTTAAACTAAAGATCCGTATCTTGTACTTCCTGGAATCATCAGTCTTTTCTGCAGATAAAATCATTCTTCATCTTTTTCTCCTAAATTGCACCGTTCTTGAGATATTTGAAGTTGAAAGGAATTAAATCGATATAATTTTGTCCAAATTTTCTGATTTTCCCAAATCCAACTCTGTGCTGAAATGATTCAATAATCAGGTTTGTTCAATGTTGACATATTTTATATCTTTACTAAATATTTCTACAAGGTTGGGGAAAGCTCTCCAGTCTATTGTTCCACCACTAAACACTATAGATGAAATTAACCACTGAACAGTTTTTGACTTACATTCACTACAAAATCTAAATTGTCATTTGCTGTATTAATTATTAATGATGTCTAGCACCTTGTTTGATATTTAATCCAGAGTAATATTCCATAATAAATAGAGAAAAAGATTTCCATCACTCCCATAAGTATTTTGGTATATTTTCATGATGACCTTTGAAATAAGTAGTGTATTTTCTGTCAGGACCTGTTAAATTGAAGACTTGTCTTTATGAAGAGCTGGTTCATTATAGCTTCAAACATTCAGGGTTCATCAAATTATATCGATTCTAACATAGGAAACTTCAAATTAAGCTCGTATGAGTGTTAAAAACTTCGAACCCAATCTCCTAGATTTGTTTTGTACCTTTAAAGAAGTTTTTTCACATCTTTATTTCATACACCGATTCAAACTAGTTCACAAACCAAGGAGATAATAGAATTTGACTTTTAATATTTCTGAATGTTTGTTATGATGCTTGGTTAATTAAAATTCTATCAATATTGAAACTGGAAGCTATAGGCCCATAAACAAGAAAAATTGGAATAGAATAAATTTTCTGACCATGATCATTTCATACTGAATTGAATAATTTCAAACTATCGAAATTATCCTTACGATATTTTCCACATTTTTTTTTGAAGATACAAATAACTGTTGACAGTTTCAAACAGAATCAAAACAACAAGGAAGCACAGAACACTATTTTATTGGGAACTACTCACCACAGAGACGTTATAATCCTGTATAATATATATAATAATATTATTATTATTATTACAATATACTATAATAATCGCACGAAAATGTTCACGATTTTATTCCATCTTTTGGGCGAGATGAATCTTTCAAGTTACTGTAAACGACACAAGCAGCGCTCGTATGTCAGAACGTTCTGACTACCTATAACCTCAAAAATGTCAAGCTTTACGATAGAGCCTGTCAGTTGACAGTTTGCAACAGTAGGATTATCCAATTCCGAAATATAAAAGCAACATAAATCTGTAAGAATCAAATAAACAGAAATCTTTTACAACATAACGGTGATTTATTTTGTTTAACATGACTAGCTATAGCCAAGGTATTGTTATAGGGCACGAGGCAAGGGCAAACCTAAAATAAATAATAAAAATACCTATTTCTATAGTGTTACTGCAACTCATTATTATTAGTTAAATTCATTCATTTTTATTCCAAGTTGCTTGCTCGTTTCGTGCGGCCCAAGTATATTCACTTCATTTCCCGATGGGCGCGTAACATATGTTGGAGCATATGACCTGTGTCGAACGAAGAGTACGAAATCGGCGTTCATCCATGAAGTGCTACATTTTTCTTCGCAATCAATGAATTTCTCGATAAAACTACAAATTAGAACTCTGGTGAAAAAGTTACTATTCTCGCTCGCGAGTGCTTGGACAGGTGAATTCAGCCGTACTGTGAAACCAGGTAGGCAGAAGTCAGTGCTCCAGCATTCGATTTTCTTTCGAGTCATTTTTTTTTCTTATTGTCAGAATTTCATTGTTAATTTCTCTTTCGTTTTCGTTGAACTTTCAAAGGCCCTTGTCGTGCCATATAGAAAAGATAAATATACTTTTGAATTTAAATTAAACAAAACTGAAAGAAAATTGTGTGTGTTCATTTTTAATTTAAAATATAGTTTTCTCCATTCATCGTGAGTTTGTTTCAGTACCACGTACTATTACTGAGTCCGGATAAAAAACATTAGAACAAGCGCGGATAAGCATTTGACCTCACTTCAGTGCTTTTTCACATACAGGGTGTCTCAAGTTCGAGTGCCTATTAGACGTTTCTGGAGAACTAGACATATTTGAAATCTGAAAATTGGGATTATTATATTGTTCGAAGTTCTCTACAGAGCTAAAATATTTTCGAAGACCAAAAACTTCCGGTTATACAGGGAGTGATTGTGGTATGATCGAGTATTCAATAGTGAATACATTTCTGTTAAAACCATTGTACTAAATCGAATAGTTTTCAAAATATCCGAAAAAAAACTGGAATAAAAGTCAAATATCTTCAGTCAGTAATATATTGCTTATTCTTATTTTAAATATGAAAAGGTCATGCATCTTTTCGATTTCAAAAATATCATCACAGGGTGTTTCAGATTTTGTATTGAAAATTGTGATATTAAATTGGCCATAACTTCTGTTTTTCAAATTAGAACCCTATTTTTTAATAATTGTGTTGGATTCTGCGGTCAAATATAATGATAGTTTTCTCACATGATTATGCTCCTGAATTCAATAATTTCTGAGTTATTTGAGATTTTCTGAACACCCTGTATATAATTATGTTGCAAACGTCATAATAATCCAAAGAATTGATAGTTCGGGAAGAGAAACTTCAGAAATTTTGTCGAAAGCACCAAAAACACATTTTAGGCCTAGTTGAAAGTATACAGCCTCTATATTCCAAGACTGTAGTAAGTTAATTTCGTTCAAGTCTCCTTCATTTCATAACGGAAAAATTGGATAATTCTGCAAACCAACATCACGATTCAATTACAAAACAACTTCTATTCAACAAATATAGACCTTGCTCCGATCTCAACTGGGGAAAACCAAATTCCTTTAGTAATGACAATTTCAACTGAGTCGTACTAACAAAAATGGTTAATTTAAATGATGCTAAACGGTGTAATAACAAATGTAAATGAGGAATGGTTGAATCAATAATACTCGAATGTGTACAATATATATCGCTCATTTTCCAAATGTAATCGAAGCACTCAAATCAGTGAGAAATTTGTCAAAAATGGTCACGTTCAAAAACATGTCGGTAAGGGTTTTTAAACTTCTCTGTATCTTTTTGTTTTGAAATTTTCATATAGAAATTTTTTTTTTGGAAACTTTATAACTTCAACAATGACAAAAGAGCACTTCATTATATATTCAAATATCACCGAAAATGTCAAAGAAAGAGAGAAAATATATTATACAGGGTTAGTCTTTGACCGCTGCGTTTATTTTAAGCATTGATTGTTGACGTCATTTCCTTCCTATAAAATGTTTCCATATTTGGCCTCGTTCAAAAGATTTAGGGATATAGGTTGAAATTTCGATAAAAAATCGCATTTTCTCCTGTAATATTCAACCGACAATATCAAATGAAATGATCCCTCGTAGAAGGTTTTTGATAACACTTATGCATATTTTGGCATCAATAGATTTATTCCATTTCTTGTGGGTTTCTCACTACTACTGTACAGATTGGTTAAATTGCATGAAAAACAAATATCACTTGAACTAAAGGTCCGTATCTTGTATTTCCTAGAATAATTTGTCTTTTATACAGATAAGATCCTTGTTCATCTTTTTTCTCAACTCACCCTGTATATATTCGAACGAGAAGAAGAAAAAACTGTGAATCTAGTACTCGATATAAAAAATACAACACAAACATGAAGGTGGATCTCTGTTCTTACAAAATGAGTTGAAATTTAAACTTTTCATTGGGGTATTTATTCACTCGATTATTTTGTTTACTACTTCAATATCAAATTAGATAGTTAATACACATTGGAGTCATGAAGAAGTATGAATTTTAGAAATAAATCCCTCGAAATCAAGATAGTACACTTCATTCTTTTCAACACAATTTTCCTGAAATTGTACGACCTAATATGTTTAGTGTTAGGATTGAAATTCAAATGAATTCATGAACCGAAATTGATGGTTTGCAATTAAAGATCTTTGTTTTCTGTTACAGGTGTTATTCTTGCTGACTATCTTAGTAACCATAGGATATGGACATTTAATAATACGAAGGAGCTTCTTTCCGATTCAGGCAGGATTTTATCCATTACCTGGACCATTTTATCCAGTTCCATATGGTCCGGCTTATCCTCCCTTTTATAGACCTTACTACCATCACTTTCACCCGTATTATCACCACCACCACCATGGATTTTTTCACTGAATGAACAAAAAGAAATCTGTCTGATAAAATGACAATAAACTATATGCAATATTGAAGTTTTTATGTAAAGAAAATATGTGGACTACAGAATATGTATATTTTTATATGATTACATAATCAAATAAATTTTTAGGGAGTTTTGAATCGTTTTTCAATAAATTACATTGCGAGTCAAAATTATGAAACAAATTCATTTAATTAGAAGAAAAATATTTGAAAACAGAATCCTGAAAGAACTCCTTTTTTTCACTTTCACAAAATTTTTATGAATGTTTGAAGCAGTGACGGCTCGTGCCCTTAAGGATTGGGTCGGCCAGACCAAGCATATATATATATATATTATTATTCGGTAATCTGGACAAAAACAATATTATAAAAGTATTAGAACAAAATTGGAATAGAACAATAAAAAAACACACGAAGTTGGAGAAGGAACTATTTCTAGAGATAACACTTTTCTTGCTGGAGAATAATTACTGCATTTTTCGTGGTGAATATTATGTTCAAAAGTTTGGCTGTGCAATGGGCTCAAAACTAAGTCCAATACTGGCCCAATATGTCATGGACGACTTGGTTGAATATTGTGTACAGAAGTTGCCATTTGAGCTGCCATTTCTAAAGAAGTTTGTGGATGACATTATTACATCAGTACCAGAAGGAGAAACCGAAACCATATTGAACATCTTTAACTCTTATTCACAAAATTTACAATTTACATTAGAAGTAGAAGATTCTGCCGTTTTTAGACACAAGAGTACATAGACACGAAGAAGGAATAAGACTACAATGGTACAGAAAAGAAACAAATTCTGATAAATTGATACACTATAATTCCAACCATAATATAAAAATGAAAATAAATATAGTAAAACAGATTAAACAAAGAATTATCAGGATTTGTCATGACTCATATCAACAAGAAGGAATAAACAGATTGTCAGAAATATTAAAACAAAACGGTTATCCAAATGGTTTGCTGAATAAATTACTTTATGCCACTCACACAACAAACACACAACCCCAAAAAGACGAAAGTACAACAGAAGATACCAAATATGCTTCTTATCCAAACATAAACGGACTAACACCAAAATTAAGAAATATATTTCATGGTGAAAATGTGAAAATCGCCGTGTACAATCAGAAAACAGTGGGAAATTTATACACAAAATTAAAAGACCAAATACCTAAGCTACAAAAAGCAATGTTGTGTATGAAATTGAGTGTGAAAATTGTGAAGGAAAGTACATCGGACAGACTTCTCAATGGTTAAAGAGCAGGCTAACATTACACAAATCAGATATAAGAAAACATCATGAAAGATGCGCACTAGCGACACATGCAGTAAACACCGGTCACAGTTTTAATTTCGAGGATACAAAGGTCTTGACAATAGAAAAAATTATTATAAACGCATAATATTAGAGATGATAGAGATAAATAAACGGGAAAACACAGTTAACAAAAAAACCGATACTAATAAATTAAGTATAATATATAAATATTTGTTGGAACATAGTCAAAGAAACTTGGTATTTTTCGATGGTCCTGTCGATGGTTAATAAAGTTAGGTAATTGTCAAAAAAGATCCCAAACTTCAATAAAAACAAAAAAGAAACGTTGACTTCAAGAGGAAATTTTAAAGAAATTAATTTATAGTATTGTCTTTTTAGTTGTTTATGTTGTAATTAAGACGTGTCTCTGCGAGATTTGAGTTTTAAGTCTTGGACGAAATGTCTGCAGCTGCGCATAATTAATTTTTATGTATAACCTCATATTCAGTGAGTAAATAATAACAAAGAAAAAATTTCATGTTAGATTCAATTTATTATATAATTATTTGTATTTCAGAAGCCCTGAAGAAGAGCTGAATAAATGCTCGAAAGCTCGGCAAAGAATTAAGAGTTTTATTTAACATCGCCTACATAAATTAGTCGTTATACCCTTACCCCAAATACTTAATATATATATATGTATATATTGGAGAAGGATAATGGGTTAAACCTGCAGGAATGCAGAAAATATGGGAAATGGATGGAAGGTACTTGCCGACACGTGTTTCTGCTTATTGGCTTCTTCAGGGCAAGGCAAGTACCTTCCATCCATTTCCCATATTTTCTGCATTCCTGCGGTTTAACCCATTATCCTTCTCCAATATCTTATTTCTCCGCATTATCTTCACTTTGTATTTATATGTATATATATAATTTAGAAGCAATTTTCTTGGGATTAGAGCACTGGATTGAAATTAGGATTTCATCTTTTTTTTATTAATACTTTACTACATATGTTTCGGAGTACATTGAGCCTTTTTCAAGTTTACATGTTACAAATACAGTGACAATCATATTTAAAATGTATAACTGTCCAACAATTCATCTTAAAACTTAGTAAAATTAAAATCATATTCATCATGTTGTGAACGCTGTCAATTAGAATTATTCTAATAATGGAAAACCTGTTATCTACTAAAAAACTAATCAAATCACCGCAATTTGATACTACCTGGATTATATACATTCAACTTGTAACCGAAAACGAACAAAAACTCGTACAACCCTAAGCCCTACACACATACATTTTACTCCAAACTACTGACCTAGTGAACTGAACTCTGATAATCAAAGTGTAAACACACGCAATGCAATTCTCATATACCCCCTCCCCAAGGGTATCTTGGCCGACCTAGTCTTTGAAAACTAAACAAGTCGTGGGTTGCTGTTTTGCTATTTACAGTTACTAAGAATGAATTTTTATGGTCAGAAAATCACAAAATTTATTCCATACAGTACGAATACACTTTTTTCTGAAATTGAAATAATATCTTATGATACTTATGATAATAGTCATTTGAGATTTGAGGGTGAAAATTTCAATTATTAACAGGATACGTGACAAAATTTTATATATATAATGATTTCTCATTCTATCTCAAATTTAGGATAAACATATGAAGATGTCGGATATTAAATTACAATTTTTAATTTGATATTTGCAATAAACATCGATAATAATAAACAATTTCACCCGCCTGCCGTTTCACATAAGGACGGCCGACGGCCAAGGGTTCTCGGTCGACCTCGCAAGTGTCACAGTCGAGGTATAGTAGAGTTTCATAATAGGAACTTCGAGTGACGTTGGTATGTGTTAGATGAAATCATAAACTGAAAGCTGTGGCTCGGCTGGCTGAGCTACGTTATTACGTATAAGGACAGATGCGGGAACTTGGAATAAAAATTATTTGAGGTGTTTGACCGAAATAATGTGTACTTCGATGTGTTGAGTGGAAATATGAGAGATATATAGAGGGCAGAGGAAAAGATACTAAGGGAATTTCTCGAGATTTAAATATTGCTATTAATTTTTCAAAGTTTCGGTTAAAAAAATATTTATTTTCACCTTCTCTTTTTCGGTTGCGTTTGGGTCGGCCCGGCCGACCCTGCCTACCCTGATGAGCCGACACTGGTTTGAAGTATTTTGTTGCACCCTTGGCCTCTTCATCAACCGTCTAAATTTTTTTAATAAGAATAGTGGATCATGTGTCATTTGTTGGGCGAGGTCTGTATCTTTTTACAGGCGCATAGAAATTTCACAGAAGTGTTTTTAAATAAGTTATTTCAAAAAGATATTGAGTATGTGCACGTTGTCAAGGCGCATTTAGTTTGAGACGATAGAACCTGATGAAATTTGTCAATGAACGAAAATCCACCATTACAGTTTTGTTCAAGCTCAACCTTCAACCCGCTCACGTGAAAAATTAGAATATGTGAAACACACTTCAATTATGATCTTAAGTAGATTATATCCTATATCGACGCTTACTTGATAGAAATTCATTTTCAAATAAAAAATGAGATTAAGATTTCCACATATTTTTATTGTTATTCACAGCCATTGTTATGACAATAATGTTTATTGTTTTAAAAATATAAATAAAAATAAAAAAATAATAAAAAAATATGTAGAAATATTAATCTTATTCAAACAATATTTTTCAAACAAAAAATTATTTCTTGGAAATTTCTGCATGCCCATAAACAAGATACAAAGATTAGTGATGGAAGAAGGATAAGGGTTAAACCGCAGGAATGCAAAAACATATTGAAAATGGATGGAAAGTACTTGCCGACACGTGTTTCTGCTTATTGGCAAGTACTTTCTATCCATTTCCCATATTTTCTGCATTCCTGCGGTTTAACCCATTATCCTTCTTCAATATCTAATTTCAACGCATTATCTTCTCTTGGAATTCAATTAGTGATGGAGTATAATGTTGTTGCAAATCAAATTATATAAACTAAATTTATAATCAATTATATAATTGGATCAGATAACATTGATCTTTAATTATTAAGACCAATTTTATAATTCCTAAAAACAATCAATACGCTTTTGTTGAAAAATATACATGAAATTTCAAGAAATTGGTTCAATCTACCTGAATACGCGAAGATAAACCTTGGAATTTCCCCCTGATTGAGTGCTAAATGGAAGGTGAGAAAAAGTAAATAAGGATTAATAGCTCTCTTCAAATAATAGGCACAAGAAATACATACGTACATCCACTTGAGGTTTTCCTATACATAGTTCATTTTGAGTATCCGCAAACAAAAATTTGCAAATTGTCCACTATAAAAGAGAATAGATTAGCCATTTCAATCATAAATTCATGGTATCTGGCATAGAAATAAGATGAAGTTTGTAGTGGTGAGTTCCAAATTTTATTTAATATTTTTAACAAAAACTGATTGTATCGATGGGTTCTTTGAACAAATTGGGAAAGAAATATTTTGAATTTTGGGCACAAATTTGTGTCTTAAGCGTTAAAGGGTATTTTAGATTTTTTTGGATCAACCCCCAGGAATTCTCGAACTAACCAGGAATCGATGTAAAAATTATATTTGGATATTTTGTGGATTTCGGTACAATAAATTGATCTTATGAATTTGATATTTTTCAAATCTTTCACGAATTGCAATCATTTTATCTATTTGATTGATTAATTTTATAAATTATAAATTACATTCATTTTTATATCTTTTGCTTTTGATTTTTGAAATCATCATTTCATAATACCCTGCTTTTATATTGAGAAATATTTGGCCATATAATTAGATTATCATTTTAGATTCAGGAAATAATCTCAATTTTTTTTAATATAAATACTTCGTGCTAGATAAATAATATATATTTTATACTGAACTATTAGGAAGAGTATATCCAGATAGTATAACTATCGAAGTAATATCCAATTGCACTCTTTTCGACTACGTGTTTGATTTTTGTTAATTCAGTTTGTGGAGATTAAAAACATTAAATGTGTCTTCTGAAAACAGACAAAGTTTGATCATCTTCTTAAAATAAAACCTGCACTTCCAAAGAGCTAAAAAAATATTTTCAGTAACATTGCTTCTATAGGAGGTCCAAGGCTAAATTCATGTAAATGAGTAGGTAATGTAATCATTTTTATTAATTTTATCTTATTATTAAATCATCATTTGATGGATTCAAACTTCTACTACATTAATTAACTTACAATTTCGAAGCCCAAAGTGAATGAGCCAAGTTCATAACTCTTTATCCTTGAATTTCAGTTTAAAGCGTGCACTATCCAATCAGAATAATATGTAAATGAACACATGAATCTCTTATTTAATGTCAGATTTTAAAATGTAACATATAGCTTGAGCTGTAGCTCATACTGGCTCTTAATATAACCTAATCTATATACGTAGTTGGAATAACTCAAGATGTGTATCTACCACCAAAATATTTAAGAACACAAGTGCTCCCAACAGTAGGCTCGAAATCAAATGACAAATTAATAGAACGTACTTATTCAAAAGAAACTCAGTGTTCCGAAAGTTTACTTCAATTTTTTCAGGTTCTTCTCATTTTTACTGCACTAATCTGCATTTCACAAGGAGCAATCCTGAAAAGGAGTGCACTGCCTTGTTACCCCCACTGTTATAATCCGTGGCAACACAATCATCATCATCATCACCACCATGATTACCATCATCACCATGGGCACCACCATCATGGATGAAGATGCACCAAGCAATTTAAGAGAGCACCATCTTGAAGATTACTATAATCATCATTGTAACCACAAAGTATGGTCAAATAAATACTAACAATATTTGTAAATTTCTATTCATAATGTATAATAACTGAAATATATATTTTTTTTTTTTTTATTTATCTTTAGCTCATAGAAACTAATACACGAATAGCCTTTTCAAACGTACAGCTGGCAACTTTTCTTAAGCTTTAATGTATTCCTCAATTTGCCTATAAAACAATATGCCAAGAGAATTAAAATTCTTTGAATAGAAAGTGTATAAAGAACATTCATTTGAAATTGATTTCTTGCTCATCAGATCATGAAACATGATTTCGATATTAATTGACAATAATTGATAAAATTAAACACTGGACTGTACGTTCCACAAATTATAAACATCTGTTACTTGACACGATTATGAGAATGTTTAAACCGTTTTATATTCTCAATATCTCAACTTCAGGATTGTCGTGTCCTGGCGAACTATAGTAGCTGAAACATCTGCAGTCAAGTAGAATCTCTCCTTAATTTTCTATTTCAATCCCTTTATGCCTCTTATTACACATAGATTCAAAACTTTAATTCAGTGTGATTTTTCAGGAAGGAAGATGTCGGGATACGAACCCGGCCTCTTGTCGCATTTCTGGTAATAATCTCGATCACTTTAGACTTTAGACTACTGAGTCCAAGGTTGCTGTTGTGGGGAAATTTCGCCGCATTCCAAACATGATGATACTAAAAAATGAATTCGAAAACATTTGAGAACAGATGTAATTACATCTAATAGTGTTACCAAACACATTCTGCTTAAAACTCTATTGACAGATGTTCAGTTTCATTTTGGGTGATCCTTGTACTCGTACACCTCCCAGTTAACATGATGCAGCCTCCAATATATCTGTTTCGTTTCGCAATAAACTTTCCATTCTGATGTTAATTAGATTAGCCAAAATCGCAGAGCTAATAGATTATTGTTTTCTGCATGATTTATGGTTTCAACTGCCACATATTCAAATCTGAAAAGGATTGAAACAACCCATTACACACCTTTTTGTGCGCGTCAGTACATTCGTTTTGAAATACCTAGTTTAGTTTCGATTTGTTATAATTATTATACTTCATTTAGAAATCACTATCAGATTGATTTATTTTCAGTGATTCAGAAACAATCATCATGATCAGTACTTAAATAAATTTCATCATTTGTAGAATTGGTAAATTGCTATAGATATTGATGATAGACGGTGAATGTTGTGGAATTCAGCATGAAATTTCCATAAATAATTTATATAATTAATGCATGTTGTGTTGGAGGTTCTAAGTTCCATTGGCTTAATTGCTCATTGTTTTCTGTGATATTGGACAAGAATAGTTGGAAGTGAAGATGTCTCTGGTGAGTGTTCAATAGTTAAAATCTATGAACTTTGCTTTTAAAGTAGTAAATTTTTTCCAGAATAACAAAAAAATTATTTTTGAATTTTAGGGGAAAACATATTATGGTAATAAAATTATTTTTGCTCACAATATTAATTGAATTCTTTTAACGTCATATTTTGATCTTAGCACAATCATAATGTGTTTTCCAGAAGTTTTCTTGCTGTCCTTTCTAATTCATTTCGTATCATTTTCTTATTATCCATATTTAGTTTATTTTATAGACTTTGTTGTGACGAGGGTTTCACGAAGGTTTTTTAGAATGTATATTGGAATACTGCATTAATTTTATCCATAGAATCATTTCCCTTATTATTTTCGGTTGTGAAACTTCATAATCATTGCAAATATACAAGAAACTTAATTAGATTATAACAAAATATAAACCAGATTAAACCTATTGATGATGATTATTGCAATGAGTAATAACCGTATCATGAAACGAACATATCAACGACATATCAAAATATCCAACATAGAAACATACGATCCTTGTATACAATTTTTCCTGGGAAAAATGAAAATGATAGGTAAAGAGAAAGAAGAAAAAATCCATCCTTTTTTTCGAAAAAGCTAAAAATTCGACACAATTAGTTGCATATTTGAGTACTTTGATCACGATTTCGACAAATTTTCAATAACGTAATTTCAAATAACAGAATCATCAACAGCAACACAAATTAAAGTAATACAGGGTGATTTTTTTAAGTGTTTCATTAGACGTTTTCGAGGAAGGAATTGTAATACAGATTCAAGATTTTGGATTTTTGTTTAAAAGAACATGAACTTTAATTGTAAAATAAGAGGAATCTACTTCCAGTTTCACCGGAAACGAATGTAACTTCGTTATTTCAAATGCAATACCCTGCATATTTATACATATTCGAATTCTTCGTTCAATTCTACACTGATTTGATGTAAGATATGTGCAACCACTCAAGCGGTTCTTGAATTATAATCTGATTATCAAATTTTTTGAAAAAAGGTTGTCACAAATTAGAGTCCATATCTTCAAAATTCATCATTACAAGAATTTCTTTTTGCGAAAGTGGAACAAACAAAGTACGCTGATACTGTTTCTTGTTTAACTTCTGAGGAAATATTATACAGGATGTCTGAAAAAGCGCCCCAAAGTGAGCCTCAATAAAACTATAAAATCCCTTTTTTTTTCAAATGGCAACCCTATAATTTTGTAATTCCAAAAACCAGTTAGGGTGTCCCGAACATTTCATGGCTCTAAAATCAGTAGTTTTTCCTTTATTGATTAAAATTCGAATTTCAGAATTGAATCAAGGTTTCTTAGTCTAACCATAGATGTTCCTCAGAATTAGGGTGATAAAATAAGAACTTGGTCCATTTATTGCTCATTCAATTATATATGTAACATACAATTTTCTTGTGTACATGCGTAAATGACCTAAATTCTCTTCCTGTATTTGATATCACCAACAATATGCGTATAATTCATTCATTAAAATCGTCATCTAAATATACACAGATCATTGGACAGTAAGTCAATATATTTAAATAATAAATAACGAATTCTGAGAGGTGATGTCGAATAAATCCGGCCCTGGCTCAAACCAGCTCAGACAGAGAGACCAAGTCGCTGCAACCATAAATACAATGAAATTAAGGTTACCGTGTTTATACGCTTGAGACCGCCACTTTACTCTAGGTAGATTTATACTCAATGCTTGAATTAAAATTCCGTATCTTGTACTTCTTAGAATCGTTAGTTTTTTTGATGATAAAATCATTCGTAATCTTTTTTCCTAAATTGCACCATTTTTGTGATATTTGAAGTTGAAAGAAATTAAATTCACATAATCCTCTGATGAAACATGAGTGAGTGAATCATTTCTTAGAGGGAAAATACTTTTTTGAAACAATTCAAATTCAATAGTGTTGTGGAAGGTAGTTTTCCTTCAAACTAAACTGGACTACAGAGGGGTATTTGCCCAATGTGAAAACTTAAAATGCTTATAACTTTTCAACGCAGCTGAATATGGAGAAACGGTATGGGAAAATGGTTCTTTTGATCCCAAGAACCTATGGTTCAAATTAACTCAGTGTTCAAAGATTCACCTTGTATATATATCTCATTCGTTTTTTGTCGAGTATTATCATATTAATCTATATTATTTTCAGGTAATAAGAACTTTATTGCTTTGTTGTTCTTTATGGTTGCTGGTGGAAACAACATCCATTCCAAACTTTGATGAATTCGAACCAATTGTTGTACCAACTAACAGAAAAGAAGCTCGTTTAGAACTTGGCTATGACAACTTCAAAACAGTCAAATCATCAAACCCTTCTGACGTTCATGGCAATAACTGGGAGTATTACCAAAGATGAACATAGTCATCCAATCTTTACAATCGATTTCTTCTATAATTGACCAGCTACCAGCAATAAAATCGCGATAAATCAGAAAATGTTCTTTTTAATTAAACCTAGGAACAATATTTATGAAATATAAACTGATTCAACCTCAAAGTGCATCATATCTCCAAGTATAATAATCAATTTCCTGCTGGACAATAAAGTTATTATGTTAACATTACCGATTCGTGAGATCATAAAATTTTATAGCCCCAAGCACTCATATATTATCTATACAGACATTGATTAGCACCTGCATGAGTTTTTTCAACAAGTGAAGAGTATAATAACCTTGCTCACCATCTATTCCTTTTCATCTTAGAGATTATTTACGTCATTGCTAAGAGCACAATCAGAAGAACCGTAGCTACATTCAGTAATGAAGCAGATGATTAGGTACGCCTACATCTTTCAAGCCTTCATATAATTACAATATAAATCTATATAATTAATTAAAAGTAGTTTTATGATCAGAAAAGATAATATACCACATTTCCTTCATAGCTCACGATATATGTCTCACCCATATTTTAAAACTCAAGATGAACAAATAAAAAAACCAAACTAGTCCTTCTGCGTATCATACAGGGTGTCTCGAAAATAAACAATAACATCAGTTATAATAAAAAATTTAGAAAATCACTGATGTGACTTCAGGAGCTTTTACGTGCTTGTTCTAGAGTCTATTACCTTGTTTTGCAACATTGTGACACTAATACATACGAACCATTTTTAGTGCGATGAAAAGTAATAAACAATAAAAATTATGAGAAACCTAATACTGACTCTCACAAATTTTCTTCAATTTGCGATTTATTTTCGATACAGAGGTGGCAATGTACGTCTTTTAGAACATGTCACCTTCAAATTGTCAACCAGAGAATGTAGCAGCGTTGTCTTGACTTTCACCTGAATGTCTTTCAATCTGTGGTCTCTGACATAAGATAGCAGAATCAACTTAAGGTTTTCTTTTACTTCTTGTTAATATATCCGATAAGACAGTATCAATTCTAAATATAAAATTTTATACAATGTTTTGAATGCAAATTGGAGAAAAAGCGGCACTTTTCAATGTAAATAAAGGGGTCTATTCTTATATAGTCTAAAGTTTGAAATGACATTCACAATGTATATCTTAGATATATATGATTATTTCAAAATCTTAAATCCTAAATATAAGTTTTTGAGACAGAATCTGTGGTTCGATAGTCTGGCAACACGGTCACCTCATGTCAACTGAAAATGGTCATAGATTATCATGCACGAAACATACTTTCAGCAACTCAAATTGATTTGACATCTCTGTTAAGATGATCGTTATGTAGTTGACATCATAGACAAGCTATAAATAGGAAAGTACCCCTTCAATATTTGGTTTTCAGACTCACTCTTTCGGATGTTCATGAAGTTATTTTCGAAAGATTGTCGCCTCCTGGTGGCATTATTTTGAACTAATAGGCGTAAAAAAATGAGCCTCCTACCAATACTTTCAAACTGAATGTAAACGTGTCACAATCCAAGTTGAGACATATATATTGTCGCAGAATGATAAATCATAATATATTCAACAGAATATTATTGATAACACTCAGGCATTCAGAAAAACAAAAATTATAAAATAAAAGCATGAAATTTGCATCTTCAACAGTATTTGAAAGCTAACACAAAGTGGACAACGCAATATACATACAAAACTGAAAATATTTAAATAATTTTTTTCAAGAATCCCAAGAGGGTTATAAAAAAAATGTTATGCTAAAATGTAAAATCACACATCGAACAGACTCGGATATTTTTCTCAATCAGGAGATTTGTGTCGTTTACAGCTTCTATCCTCACAATTTGGAGCATAGCGTTTCGGTTTTAAAGTAGTCATATTTTCCATTTTATTATACATAACTATGTATAGGTAAATGATTGTGTAAATAAAATAAATTTTTGTGAAAATGAAATATCTAGGTACTAGTCACTTTCTTAACCTTAGTACGTAACCTCGTTGCAAATGAAATTCGAATAACGTCTCGTATTTGCGACAATGGCATGGCAAGGAACGTCAACAAACAGAGATGCTAGCGCTTCATGCGGCTGTTTAAGCAGTTAAAATCGGCTCAATTTCTCGAAATATTTAATGAGTTTCCCATCTATAGGTTGTCTAATTTTTAATATAAGAATTAGGTAAGATTCTTTCAGATTCTTCGCGGCGGTTGTTTTAATATCACAATGTTCCAAAGACCAGGAGAAAGATTAAGAACAAGCGCCCAAAATCTCACGTCAATGCTGTTCTATATTCTTTCATTTCAGATTGCATTTTTTTTAATATTTTCGAGAAAATTCATGGAAATTTATTTGGAAACGTATCGAATTTCAGCTTAAATTGAGAACAAATCTAATAATAAGTCACTATGGCGATATTTTTTACTATTAAAACATTATGAAGCTCAAGATCAAAGAATAAATCTCTCAGGATTAAGACACCCCGAAATTATTCTGCAATAATGTTGCATAAATTTTGTATATAATCAACTGTAGACAGATGAACCCAAAATAATAAATGGGTTATCTTAGAGAAAGTAATTCTTATAATTCAATAAACAAACACAACGTTATCATTTTGATTCTATTAACCTTCAAAAGCAATTATTAGTGAATAAACATCATGTTTCCATTTGGCATATTCACATAACTTATTTTTAATTCAGATTAACATACTTTAGATAATACTAAGAATACGTATGACGTAATAATCCGGTTATTTCTTCGAAAAACTTATCTGTACCTCGTACAAGGGGCTTCACCGTGATTTTATGACAATTAATATTATAAACATACAGCATCTGAATGGAAATCAACAGTTAACTCGATCTTAGTGAATATCGAACATTCTTTTTACTTGTTACAAAATGGTTGGAAAATACCTAGTAAGTTGAAAGTGAAAACACATTTTTTTATAATAAGAATGAAATGCTTGAATCAATGAATACGATCTCCATCTTTTTTATTCTGGTTCTAAATAACTCCTTGAATAACGGAACCTTCAGTCAAATACTAGTTTCCTTTGAATAAATCAATACAGAAGGTTATCTTACGTGTGTTCAATTTTCAAACTTCTATTGGTGGAAATCACATCACCCAAGATATTTTATTAAAACTTTATACAAGATTTTATCCGTGACATATCTACCATCGTATGAACTAAGATCAGTCATTGTTAAATATACAGGTCGTCCACCGAGAAGGTATACTTTGTTGTAATGCCATTTTGGTAAAAATAGGTTCTGACAGTTCGTCAATATTCAACACATATTCAATCGTTAAACCATTTTATCAAAATCGAGCATCAATTGCTGTGACAATGGGAAAGTTACGTGACCTTCTCGTAGAAATAACACTATTTATCGTGTAGTGAATTAATTTGAAGAAAGGAGGACTGCAAAATCGTTTGAAAACATTTCAAGAAAGTGTTCGAAACAATCCCTCAACCTCCATTCGACAACGCAGAAGACCATTAACGATGCAGTAACTATGATGTACAAAGGATGTTACAGGTCGCTCATAACAACTCAGATTTTCATGAAAAAATTATGAATGACTAAGCACATTTCCATCTTAATGGATACATGAATGAGCAGAACAATTGGTTCTCAAATTATTCATCAGTCATCTTTGCATCCATTAAAAGTGAGAGTATTATCTGCCATTTGGTCAGGAAGAATCATCCGATTTTACTTTTTTTTAATGAAACATAACGGTAAAAGTCAATGGTGCACGATATCGTGATAGATTCAAAAATTTTCAACGCCTCAACTGCATACTTTGGGCTAGGTTTAATGTGGTACAAGACGGTTCCACATCGCATACATCAGGATTATAATGGGATTACTGCTAGACTTCATACATAAGTTATTTCAAGAAATGGTGATGTTGATTGGCCTTCACAGTCGCCTGATTTGACTGCTCTGGACTCTTTTTTGTGGGAATATCATGAATTTTTTACGATATGTCTATCTGTATAAAGTTGGCGGCCTCCTTCAAGATATCAGTGCCACACTGTGCTGACGAGGGGCAGTACCCCGAAACCGGTCCACAGTTGCACATGAGCTTTTGATTCTCTAGGACATCATACATCAAACATAACTTATTTACATAGCATCTGTCGGCTTTTAGTCTCTTTGAATTGTTCCTTTTCGTGGAAGTAGATGAGTCAAACTCTCTGAAATATTTCGATCTAGAGAGATTTTTGTGAAAATCGAAAAAGGAGTGAAGCAAATTGCTATATTAAGAAAAGGGAGAGAAAAATTAGCAAACCTAGTGGTGGTAGGGCATCCGTACAAAAAAAAGATGAACGCCTAAATCCTTTATTCCTAATAAATGAGAAGACAGTTCATGGTATCCAATTGAAATTAATGAAATTCAAGATCCGTCCTATATTATATAATTATTCTTATGTACAAATATATTTACAATAAAATTTGAAAATTTTTACATTGGTTTCACGTCTCATGCTCCTAGGAAAAAACTAGTAGTATATCTTATTATATTGATTTAAAGGAATGAGATTCAGGATAGTAATAAGTGTGTCGAGATCCAGGTCTTCACCACCTTTTTTCTCCAAAAGGGATATACAGTAATTTTCCCTTTCGTAAAGATCCAAAGTTATACGGCAAGTATGACCAATAATCTTTCCATAAATCGGGAAGTTGCTATCATCAAAATTCTTTAAGGCAGTCCTAATTTGGTCGTTGCGACAATGCATTATCAATTCCTTCTTTTTAATAAATGAGAATTCCAGAAACGAGAGGTTACTGATTACCATTTTTGAATTTAGCAAATCTGCTTCGCTTATACATGAGTTCAGAAAATTCACCCACGTTTCATTACCATTAAAATGATTCCGTAATTCCAATGGTAATTTGAATATTCCAGTTCGTTCTGTAGCTACTGAATATCTTATTAATTCAACGGCTATGTTTTGATTTTTTCTTATCAATATATCGAAAAAGGTTTGATTTTGGTTGTTTCGAAGAGAAGCATTAGCTCCTTGTTTTATCAAATATATTATCAAACCTAATGGAGCTGACCGATTTTGGGCGCATATATGTAGTTCACTATTTCCACGCGAATTCTGTATGTTTAGATGTACTCCATACCTGATGAATTCATCTACATAAAACCAATCAGTACGATTAGTGAATGATGCCAGCATATAGTGAAACGGAGATTGGTTAAAAAAATTTAAAGCATTAATATCGCATCCAGCATCCATTAGAAATTTAAACAATTCTAGATTAGACTTTCCGATTTTGGTAACAAACAATGAGACAAGTGCATTGCACCCGTGGAAGTTGGTAACCAGTAAGTTCGCACCGCTGTCTTTTAGTAGTTTGACCATTTCCAATTTTTTCATCCAACATGCTAATAAAATTGCAGTGTTCCCTTCGCCGTCTCTCGATTCTAAGTTAGCACCTTTTGCGATCAATAATTTCACCAGGTCAGGTCTGTTTTCAAAAACAGCATCCATGAGGGGTGTGTGACCTTTTTCATTATGCAATTCCAAGTGTAGTACATGATTCAGAAGACATTCTGCCATTGCTAATCCATTTTTATTTCTTGTAACCCTATGTAAAGCGGAAGATCCTTCAGTATCCCTCTTATATACATCAGGATTCCTAGATAATACGTATTTCAGGACCGTTTCGTCTTCCCACTCTGTAGCAAAGTGAAGGGGTGTGGATTTGAAGTACAGGTTGACGATGCAGTTTATATCTTCCACATAACTCAACATTAAGATCGCTAATTCTGGATCTGAAACATTGTTAAAAATAAGAAATCTTCAATATATTTAGTTATCTAAAGATATAGAACAATGATTGTTAGAATTATTTATCTAGTGGGTGATTAAGGTACACGCGGCATTTGTAAGACACATTTCTGCCGCGCTCTAGTTTGGACAAAGCCGATATTTGCGCGGCTAAACTTGGGAAGATCAAAATTGTTGGCTATTTCTTTCCACAAGTCTTCACGTTTACTTTTATTATGGTATTCCTTTTGTCGAGGATCCCATAACTCATACTTCTTAATTAATCAGATTGATGTTAATACGCAGAAATACGTCCACACACAATCGTCGGCGAATGAACAATAATAACGTTAGCGCGCGGCTGGTAACACTCGGTTGCCGCGCGCGGCAGTCGTCCAATCACAGCGCGGCGGGCCGTGCGCGGCAGCCGCGCTCAATTGCCGCTCGATGTTTGGACTTCAAATGATTCATCTCACCCAATAAATGGAAAGAAATCATTTTCGTACGATTATTTTTTTCCACTTTCGACGTGGATTAACTCAACAACAGTGCATCGATGAACTTAATTCGATTTTTGGCGATGAAGCTCCATCAAGGACCAGTGTTTATCGATGGTGTGGTAAATTCAACCGAGGTCGTTGTTCACACCGAGGAATTTTTGAAAAAATATCATTATTCATTGACATTTCTGAATAGCCCTTCAAATTATATTGTTTTATCTGAAAATACTTCATGATTGAGACATAGATAATCAAAACAATATACAGGGTGAATCTTTGACTACTTATTTTTAATCATAGGTTCTTGAGATCAAAAGAAACTTTTTATCCATATTCAGCTGCGTTAAAAAGTTATAAAAATTTTAAGTTTTCACATTGGGCAAAAACCCCTCTGTAGTCCTCTTTAGTTTGAATGAAAATTACTTTCCACAGCATCCACTATTGAATCTGAATTGTTTAAAACCATTATTTTTCCTCTAAGAAATGATATATAATTATACAAATTTCACTCAACAAAGTGATCCCGAAATAAAATTTAAACGCATAATTCCCAAAAAACAAGAGTGTTCTCAAAAAATTCTCACCTCTAGTGGTATTACCCTTGAAAATTACTCTCCACAGCATCCACTATTAAATCTGAATTGTTTAAAAACATTATTTTCCATCTAAGAAATGATTCACTCAATCATGTTTCATCAGATGATTATATCGATTAAATCTCAAAAATAGTGCAAATTAGGAAAAAAGATGAACAATGATTTTATCTGTACAAAAGACTAATTATTCTAGGAAGTACAAGATACGGACCTTCAGTTCAGGAGATAACTGTTTTTCATGCAATTGGACGATTCTGTACAATAGCAGTGAGAAATTGACAAGAAATGGAATAAATCTACTGATGCCAAAATATGCACGATTGTTATCAAAATCCGTCTACAAGAGATCATTTCAATTGATATTGTCGTTTGAATATTACAGGTGAAAATGCAATTTTTTCATGAAATTTCAACACCCTAAATCTTTTGAACGAGGCCAAATTTGGAAAAATGTAATAGAAAAAAAAAGTTTCTTTTGACGTCAAGAATCCAGGTTAAAATTAACGCAGTGGTCAAAGACTCACCCTATATACAGTACCTAAGTTTTCTTCGTTTCTTTTTACGATGGTCAAAAACTAATAACTGAAGAAAATGCTTATGAAAAAAAACTAGATTCACTCTTTTTATCACAAAGTAGCCGAAAGGCTATTCTAATCACTTCTTGTAGAAATCAAAGTAATGTTAACAAACTATTCAATATTCTAACAGACTTACCTTTAGATCTAAGTGACATGGATATTAATGTATGTCCTGATAATGCTTCATGGGTAAATAGAGGATTCGCACCATTATCTAGCAGCATCTTTATGATACTCTTATCGCGTTCACTGACCTTTTTTTTTATTAAGAACCTAGCCAAAGCAGTATACCCTTGCGAATTCTTCTTATTCACGTCGAACTTTCTTCTTGACAAAAATAGTTGAATACGCTGTTCACTCCATGTATTAACTATTCTATTAATCGTTAAGTCATGATTTGTCTGGGAAATCGAATTAAAATCCACAATCGGACTTGTAGCCATGATGGAAGATTAATAATATAGAAATTGTGAAGGACCGTCTTACAAGTTATCTCTTCGAATATTCACTAAAATCACGTGTATATCTTTCGATGTTCTGCTTGAGACTAATATTTGGATGTCTTGAATTTCATTTTATATCTTCTGAAGTACTTAAAAACAAATTTTATTCAGTTACCTGCTTTTGTATACCTGCATACAAATAATCAGGATTATACTAAACTACCTCTCGTCAAATAAAGTATTTACATCTTATTATTGTTTAATAATATTGTCAGTCAAAAGTTCAAAAGAATATATATATATATTGTTTAATAATCATAAATGAAAATCCCTTACCCTAATTTGAACCAACAAAGAAAACCTTCATTCTCAAACTAGCGGATACCCATAGTTTGTCCTAGTGGTATTCAGTGTGATCTACTCTAACCAGAATAATTGAGATGTTTAATTATTGCTTCTATTCATCATAATCGCTAGTTGAACCTTAATGGTTAATTTTACCATAATGCTGGACCCTAATAAACCGTTTTTAATTTGTATGTATGTATTTGAAACATTTACAACATGGTCGGCATAATAATCTACTGAATTTATTGGTGCTATTCTCTGAAGCACTGTTAGGGGTATAGTATTGTAACTTTCTTTACGACCATCTTCATTTACTATACAGGATGAGTCATAGACGACTATATTAATTTCAACCATTAATTAATTGAAATTTTAGAGATCAAAAGATTTTCCTTTTCCTATACAATTTTTTGTTATTAGGCTCCGTTGAACCTTTTCTGCAGCTTAGTATCGTTGCTGTGTTTGGTTTAATAGTGCACATACACAAAAAATCGATGCACATTTTAATACATTCATGAGAATAATTAGTATAATAGGCTCATTGGTTATCAGTTTTGTCTAACTGTACCTCCCCGTATTTCTCAATTTATTTTCAATGATTTCATACATTCTACAAAAAAGAATTCCCAAATTGAAGTCACGAAACCATTCTGGTATAATACGCTCTTCAATATGAACATTAGGTATTATTAATTATGGAAGATTGATTGGAACTGTTATAAATTGTTAAGTACAATATTTCAACTATATATCAGCTTCTTTTATACACACAACAACATTTATGCGGGAAGCCAGGGTTTTTTTTACTGGGGTTTTTTCCCTAGGTTTCATGTACTACGCAGAATAGTATTGCACCCTGTTACTAAGCCCTGCTAACACTAAATGCTCTATTGTTTGCTAATAAAAAAATTGTTAACCTAAAGTTCAAAAGAATATATATATAACGCCTATAAAAAATATTATATCTATAATATAAAAATGAATCGCAAAATGTCTTGGTAAGCGCATAACTCAAAAACGCCTAGACCAATTTAGCCAAATCTTTTTTTAAAATGTTCGTTGAAGTTCAAGGATGGTTTTTACGGCGAGAAAAATTAGAATTATTGCTGGAAAAACCCTAAATATAGCCTTTTTCTTTTTCCCATACAAATGATTTGTAACTAAAACGTAGTCAATTCGAGCTTTATTGCTATGGTATAAAGTTCATATTAAATTACGAATGTTTTTATTCACGACTGCTATTAGTCAATGTACGTGGCCCAACATCATTCCAACAGTTACGAACGATGATGAATTGTGTGGATCCTACAGAGAAGCCTGTCAACGTTTGCAATTGCTTGAAAATGACGCTCATTGGGATCAAACTTTCAATGATGCTGTAATATCATCACACGCTCATCAAATACGAACATTGTTTTCTATAATCATATCTACATGCTTCCCATCAAACCCAATTGATTTGTGGATCAAGTACAAAGATTATATGTGTGATGATATTTTGTCCTAGTGGTATTTAGTGTGGTCTACTCTAACCAGAATAATTGAGATGTTTAATTATTGCTTCTACTCATCATAATCGCTAGTTGAACCTTAATGGTTAATTTTACCATAATGCTGGACCCTAATAAACCGTTTTTAATTTGTATGTATGTATTTGAAACTTTTACAACATGGTCGGCATAATAATCTACTGAATTTATTGGTGCTACAATATTCTCCTACAATATAAATCTATATAATTAATTAAAAGTCGTTTTATGATCAGAAAAGATAATATACCACATTTTCTTCATAGCTCACGATATAGGTCTTTCCCATATTTTAAAACTCAAGATGAACAAATAAAAAAACCAAACTAGTCCTTCTGCGTATCATACAGGGTGTCTCGAAAATAAACAATAACATCAGTTATAATAAAAAATTTAGAAAATCACTGATGTGACTTCAGGAGCTTAGGTGCTTGTTCTAGAGTCTATTACCTTGCTTTGCAACATTGTGACACTAATACATACGAACCATTTTTAGTGCGATGAAAAGTAATAAACAATAAAAATTATGAGAAACCTAATACTGACTCTCACAAATTTTCTTCAATTTGCGGTTTATTTTCGATACAGAGGTGGCAACGTGCGTATTTTAGAACATGTGACCTTCAAATTGTCAACCAGAGAATGTAGCAGCGTTGTCTTGACTTTCACCTGAATGTCTTTCAATCTGTGGTCTCTGACATAAGATAGCAGAATCAACTTAAGGTTTTCTTTTACTTCTTGTTAATATATCCGATAAGACAGTTTCAATTCTAAATATAAAATTTTATACAATGTTTTGAATGCAAATTGGAGAAAAAGCGACACTTTTCAATGTAAATAAAGGGGTCTATTCTTATATAGTCTAAGGCTTGAAATGGCATTCACAATATATAACTTAGATATATATGATTATTTCAAAATCTTAAATCCTAAATATAAGTTTTTGTGACAGAATCTGTGGTTCGATAGTCTGGCAACACGGTCACCTCATGTCAATTGAAAATGATCATAGATTATCATGCACGGAACATACTTTCAGCAACTCAAATTGATTTGACATCTCTGTTAAGATGATCGTTGTGTATGTAGTTGATATCATAGACAAGCTATAGATAGGAAAGTACCCCTTCAATATTTGGTTTTCAGACTCACTCTTGCGGATGTTCATGAAGTTATTTTCGAAAGATTGTCGCCTTCTGGTGGCATTATTTTGAACTAATAGGCGTAAAAAAATGAGCCTCTTACCAATACTTTCAAACTGAATGTAAACGTGTCACAATCCAAGTTGAGACATATATATTGTCGCAGAATGATAAATCATAATATATTCAACAGATTATTATCGATAACATTCAGGCATTCAGAAAAACAAAAATTATAAGATAAAAGCATGAAATTTTTTTTCAACAGTATTTAAAAACTAACACAAAGTGGACAACGCAATATACATACAAAACTGAAAATATTTAAATAATTTTTTTCAAGAATCCCAAGAAGGTTATAAAAAAAATGTTATGCTAAAATGTAAAATCACACATCGAACAGACTCGGATATTTTTCTGAATCATGAGATCTGTGTCATTTACAGCTTCTATCCTCACAATTTGGAGCATACCGTTTAGGTTTTAAAGTAGTAATATTTTCTATTTTATTATCCATAACTATGTGTTGGTAAATGATTGTGTAAATAAAGTAAATTATAGTGATATAAAATATCTAGGTACTTGTCACTTTCTTAACCCTAGTACGTAACCTCGTTGCAAATGAAATGCGAATAACGTCTCGTAAGGGCGATAATGGCGTGTCAAAGAACGTCAACAAACAGAGATGCTAGCGCCTCATGCGGCTGTTTAAGCAGTTAAAATCGGCTCAATTTCTCGAAATATTTAATGAGAGTTTCCCATCTATAGGTTGTCTAATTTTTAATATAAGAATTAGGTAAGATTCTTTCAGATTCTTCGCGGCGGTTGTTTCAGTATCACAATGTTCCAAAGTCCAGGAGAAAGACTTAAGAACAAGCGCCCAAAATCTCCCGTCAATGCTGTTCTATATTTTTTCATTTCAGATAGCATTTTTTTTAATATTTTCGAGAAAATTCATGAAAGTTTATTTGGAAACGTATCGAATTTCAGCTTAAATTGAGAACAAATCTAATAATAAGTCACTCTGGCGATATTTTTTTACTATTAAAATATTATGAAGCTCAAGATCAAAGAATAAATCTCTCAAGATTAAGACACCCCGAAATTATTCTGCAATAATGAATTGTTTTGTATATAATCAACTGTAGACAGATGAACCCAAAATAATAAATGGGTTATCTTAGAGAAAGTAATTCTTACAATTCAATAAACAAACACAACGTTATCATTTTGATTCTATTAACCTTCAAAAGCAATTATTAGTGAATATACACCATGTTTCCATTTGGCATATTCACATAACTTATTTTTAATTCAGATTAACATACTTTAGATAATACTAAGAATACGTATTACGTAATAATCCGGTTATTTCTTCGGAAAACTTATCTGTGCCTCGTACAAGGGGCTTCACCGTGATTTTATGACAATTAATATTATAAACATACAGCATCTGAATGGAAATCAACAGTTAACTCGATCTAAGTGAATATCAAACTTTACTTTTTACTTGTTACAAAATGGTTGGAAAATACCTAGTAAGTTGAAAGTGAAAACACATTTTTTTTTTATAAGAATGAAATGCTTGAATCAATGAATACGGTCTCCAACTTTTTTATTCTGGTTCTAAATAACTCCTTGAATAACGGAACCTTCAGTCAAATACTAGTTTCCTTTGAATAAATCAATCTGGAAGGTTATCTTACGTGTGTTCAATTTTCAAACTTCTATTGGTGGAAATCACATCACCCAAGATGTTTTATTAAAACTTTATACAAGATTTTATCCGTGACATATCTACCATCGTATGAACTAAGATCAGTCATTGTTAAATATACAGGTCGTCCACCGAGAAGGTATACTTTGTTGTAATCCCATTTTGGTAAAAATAGGTTCTGACAGTTCGTCAATATTCAACACATATTCAATCGTTAAACCATTTTATCAAAATCGAGCATCAATTGCTGTGACAAGAAAGGAGGACTGCAAAACCGTTTGAAAACATTTCAAGAAAGTGTTCGAAACAATCCCTCAACCTCCATTCGACAACGCAGAAGACCATTAACGATGCAGTAACTATGATGTACAAAGGATGTTACAGGTCGCTCATAACAACTCAGATTTTCATGAAAAAATTATGAATGACTAAGCACATTTCCATTTTAATGGATACATGAATGAGCAGTACAATTGGTTCTCAAATTATTCATCAGTCATCTTTGCATCCATTAAAAGTAAGAGTATTATCTGCAATTTGGTCAGGAAGAATCATCCGATTTTACTTTTTTTTAATGAAACATAACGGTAAAAGTCAATGGTGCGCGATATCGTGATAGATTGAAAATTTTTCAACGCCTCAACTGCATACTTTGGGCTAGGTTTAATGTGGTACAAGACGGTTCCACATCGCATACATCAGGATTATAATGGGATTACTGCTAGACTTCATACATAAGTTATTTCAAGAAATGGTGATGTTAATTGGCCTTCACAGTCGCCTGATTTGACTGCTCTTGACTCTTTTTTGTGGGAATATCATGCAAGGTTTATGCAAACAAACCAGAAATGCTTGAGCAACTCAAAAACATATTCATCATGAGAATAATGTAAAACCGGGTGGAATTTATGATAATGTAATGAAAAATGTGCTTAGAAGGGCTCGTTTTTGTGGGACTTGCAGTGGTGGTCGTTTAAATTGTATTCCATACATACGAGTAATCTCTGACAATGAATAAAATATTTTCCATTGCAAAATCTTTGTTTTTCATTAGATCAAAATTTATAAACGAAGTTGTATATATTATTTTCCGAGTTAATTTTATTTCGGATATAAGTAAAATATTCTTCTTTCCATTATTTTTGTATAACTTCAGTATCCTCTGTTTTTTCGTCATCATTTCATGTTTCCTTTTGATTTTGTTCATTACTTCCATATCATTCAATAACTGAGCTTCCATTCTTATTAATTAATTAATTATCCCTGATCTGAATTCAATGAATTTTGTAGTCTGTTCAGGTTTGGATTTAATTTCATATGATATAATACTCTGTAGTTATATTTCTAAATATCCACCAGAATAACAATAAAATGATGAAAATTTATAACAGCTTTTTTCTTTATCTTATATAATCTACCATATGCTTGAATTTCACATGAGCGGCATAATTAAGTGCATATTTACCATGCTTGAGAAAATTTAAAATTCCCGCTGTTCTACCAAATATGGCGACCGATTCGTGTTACCAAAAATTAGTTATTATTATTATTATTCAATTTAATATTTTTCACTAATTATTTTAAATTTTCAAAATTTTTGATTGATTTGTTTATAAACTATCTATTGATAAAATCAAAAATATTTGAAAATACTAACAGCATCATAACTTTAGATTGAATTGTTTCAGATTCAATTTTTCTTGCTGGCCATTCTTTTTCTAGTGTCAGCTTTGGGTGGAGGATTTCAACAGCACGCAGAACGAGGGCCTTTTGGAGGTGGCTCTAAGCCTTCACATGGTGCTGGGAGACTCGGAGGAAACAACAATAACATAGGAAGAGGAGGAAATAGACATTTTTGAACTGAAATACAATCCAGTGTTGGCATTATATCATTTATTAAAGAATTTTTTACCATATGTCTATCTGTATAGAGTTGGCGGTCTCCTTCAAGATATCAGTGCCACACTGTGCTGTCGAGGGGCAGTACCCCGAAACCGGTCCACAGTTGCACAAGAGGTCTTGGTTCTCTAGGACATCCTTCATCAATCATGACTCATTTATATAGCATATGCAGGCTTTTAAGCTGTTTAAATTGTTTCTTTTCGTGGAAGTAGATTAGTCAAACTCTCTGAAATATTTCGATCTAGAGAGATTTTTGTGAAAATCGAAAAAGAGGTGAAGTAAATTGCTATATTAAGAAAAGGGAGAGAAAAATTAGCAAACCTAGTGGTGATAGGGCATCTATACAAAAAAAGATGAACGCCATATATTCCTTATTCCTAATAAATGAGAAGAGGTTCATGGTATCCAATTAAAATTAATGAAATTCAAGATCCGTCCAATATTATATAATTATTCCTATGTACAAATATATTTACAATAAAATTTGAAAATTTTCACATTGGGTTCACGTCTCATGCTCCTAGGAAAAAACTAGCAGTATATCTTATTGTATTGATTTAAAGGAATGCGATTCAGGATATTAATAAGTGTGTCGAGATCCAGGTCTTCACCACCTTTTTTCTCCAAAAGGAATATATAGTAATTTTCCCTTTCGTGAAGATCCAAAGTTATACGGCAAGTATGACCAATAATCTTTCCATAAATCGGGAAGTTGCTACCATCAAAATTCTCTAAGGCAGTCCTAATTTTGTGGTTGCGACAATGCATTATCAGTTCCTTCTTTTTAATAAATGTGAATTCCAGAAACGAGAGGTTACTGATTACCATTTTTGAATATAGCAAATCTGCTTCGCTTATACATGAGTTCAGAAAATTCACCCACGTTTCATTACCATCAAAATGATTCCGGAATTCCAATGGTAATTTGAATATTCCAATTCGTTCTGTAGCTACTGTATATCTTATTAATTCAACGGCTTTGCTTTGATTTTTTCTTATCAATATATCGAAAAAGGTTTGTCTTTGGTTGTTTCGAAGAGAAGCATTAGCTCCTTTTTTTATCAAATATGTTATCAAACTTAATGGAGCTGACCGATTTTGGGCGCATATATGTAGTTCACTATCTCCGCGCGAATTCTGTATGTTTAGATGTGCTCCATACCTGAGGAATTCGTCTACATAAAACCAATCAGTACGTTTAGTGAATGATGCCAGCATATAGTGAAACGGAGATTTGTTAAACAAATTTAAAGCGTTAATATCGCATCCAGCATCCATTAGAAATTTAAACAATTCTAGATTAGACTTTCCGATTTTGGTAACAAACAATGAGACAAGTGCATTGCACCCGTGGAAGTTGGTAACCAGTAAGTTCGCACCGCTGTCTTTTAGTAGTTTGACCATTTCCAATTTTTTCATCAAACATGCTAATAAAATTGCAGTGTTCCCATGGTCGTCTCTCGATTCTAAGTTAGCACCTTTTGCGATCAATAATTTCACCAGGTCAGGTCTGTTTTCTACAACAGCTTCCATGAGGGGTGTGTGACCGCTTTCATTATGCAATTCCAAGTGTATTACATGATTCAGAAGACATTCTGCCATTGCTAATCCATTTTTATTTCTTGAAACCCTATGTAAAGCGGAAGATCCTTCATTATCCCTCTTATATACATCAGGATTTCTAGATAATACGTATTTCAGGACCGTTTCGTCTTCCCACTGTGTAGCAAAGTGAAGGGGTGTGTATTTGCAGTACAGGTTGACGATGCAGTTTATATCTTCCACATAACTCAACATTAAGATCGCTAATTCTGGATCTGAAACATTGTTAAAAAATAAGAAATCTTCAACATATTTAGTTATCTAAAGATATAGAACAATGATTGTTAGAATTATTTATCTAGGGGGTGATTAAGGTACACGCGGCATTTGTAAGACACATTTCTGCCGCGCTCTAGTTTGGACAAAGCCGATATTTGCGCGGCTAAACTTGGGAAGATCAAAATTGTTGGTTATTTTTTTCCAAAAGTCTTCACGTTTACTTTCATTATGGTATTCCTTTTGTCGAGGATCCCATAACTCATACTTCTTAATTAATCAGATTGATGTTAATACGCAGAAATACGTCCCCACACAATCGTCGGCGAATGAACAATAATAACGTTAGCGCGCGGCTGGTAACACTCGGTTGCCGCGCGCGGCAGTCGTCCAATCACAGCGCGGCGGGCCTTGCGCGGCAGCCGCGCTCAATTGCCGCTCGATGTTTGGACTTCAAATGATTCATCTCACCCAATAAATGGAAAGAAATCATTTTTGTACGATTATTTTCTTCCACTTTCGACGTGGATTAACTCAACAACAGTGCATCGATGAACTTAATTCGATTTTTGGCGATGAAGCTCCATCAAGGACCATTGTTTATCGATGGTATGGTAAATTCAACCGAGGGCATAGTTCACACCGAGGAGAATTTCGTGAAGGTCGTCCAAAATCAATTGTTGAAAAAATCATTGATGCTGTGATTCATTGGATCTCAACAAAAATTTATTTTTTTATTTCATAAGGAAGCCTCAAAAGAATGGATTTTTCTGTACTTCTACGAATTATCAGAGCATCACATCGGAATGAAAATATTCAAGTTTGTGATTCGATATTACTAATAATAAAGAGCAATCATTCTTGAAAAACTATCAATATTCATTGACATTTCTGAATAGTCCTTCAAATTATATTGTTTTATCTGATCATTCAACACTATACTACATCGTCCAATGAAATCGCTTAATTTTTGAAAACGGACCAATAGAAACAAACTGTATCTGAAAACACTCAACCTCACAGTGTTTTCACTTTTAGAAATTCGTTTTTATCAAATGTTTGCATAGGAATATTAATACGTCCGGATAGTTTTGGCCGTTGGTAGAAGTAGCGGTCGTCATGGTTACGATAAACAAGCAGTTGTTAGCGATAACTTCAACAGCACATTTGGCAGTTCTGTCAGTTTATTTTCGTATTTTACCATAAAGTAGATAAAACTGAAACGTTTTGGGAATTGTAATATTACTTCAATTGAGAAAAGTGTGCCGCTTAATACAGTGAAGTCAAGATCCTACATTTGGAAACAATTTGAAGAATTCTGTGCTGCCCGGGAATACCTTGTAAATGAAAAAACAAGTTTGTCAGAGCTCAATAATACTATGCTAGACTGGGCTTTCAATATGAAGAAAAGAGATGGATCAGACTACAAGGCAAATGTCGTAAAAACCTTGTGGAATAATACTGCCAAACAGCTGCAGGAAAAATTCTATTCCGAATGGGGCGTTAGGTTCGATCCATTCACAGACGTGGCTTTTAAAACGGCGCGGGATGCACGAAATGCCAAGAGGCGTATTTTGCAAGTGGAAAAGAAAAGTTAGTGCCAAGGCGCTGTTTTTGGAGCAACACAAATAGATGGTCAACTTATGTAAAGAAGATAATCCAGACGGTTTGAACAGAAAATTTTATTTTATTGCTGCATTGGAGCTTGCTTGGCGCGGAGGAGAGGGTTCATCATGTCTAATTTCGCATTTCCAATTCGAAATTGAAAACGATGGTAATCCCACGGGCCGAATTGCCTACAATCCGATATTATCCAAAACAAAACAAGGTGGTGCCCAAACATGTGCGGAAACGAAATGGCTGACTCCCAATATTGAAGAAGATAAAAGCATCGATGAGGTTATATAAGCTACTTGTATCCAAAAGAACTGCAAACGCAACCACTGAAAGACTATTCCTTACTCCACATAAGAATTGGAAATATGGTTCATGGTTCAAAAACTCCCCAGTCGGTCCCAATATGATAGCTAAGTGGACAAAAAAATCGGCAGAACTCATTGGCATCAACACAACCAAGTCGCAGATAACCAACCACTCGCACCGAGCTTCTGCTGTCAGCCAATTAGCCAAAGCAGGGATTGGCGAGTAACAGCTGATAAAGATAACAGGCCATTCTTCAGCAGCGTCAGTGAAACCGTATCTCCAACTGGACCAACAAACAACATCACAAAAAAATAATCGAGCCATAAGGAATGAAAAAAATGTCCTTCAAGAAACAACATCAGTATCTACTTCATCATTCGAAAATAATGCTCGTAATGTGTATAATAATTGTACTATCAATAATTATTATTTTGAGAATAAAGTTGAATAATTTGTTGTTATGCTTCTATCTGGTTATTCTTGAATAAAAAACTATTTTTTATTTCGTTTGATTTATATTGTTGAATGATCTTTCCAAATACCACACGAGATTCGAATTTTTTTTGAGAACACTCTGTCGTTTTTTGAAAGTTATACAAATTTCACTCAACAAAGTGATCCCGAAATAAAATTTAAACGCATAATTCCCAAAAAACAAGAGTGTTCTCAAAAAATTCTCACCTCTAGTGGTATTACCCTTAAATATTGTCAGCCAAAAGTTCAAAAGAATATATATACCCTTGAAAATTACTTTCCACAGCATCCACTATTAAATCTGAATTGTTTAAAAACATTATTTTCCCTCTAAGAAATGATTCACTCAATCATGTTTCATCAGATGATTATATCGATTTAATTCCTTTCAAATTCAAATATCTCAAAAATAGTGCAAATTAGGAAAAAGATGAACAATGATTTTATCTGTACAAAAGACTAATTATTCTAGGAAGTACAAGATACGGACCTTTAGTTCAGGAGATAATTGTTTTTCATGCAATTGAACCATTCTGTACAATAGCAGTGAGAAACTGACAAGAAATGGAATAAATCTACTGATGCCAAAATTTGCATGACTGTTATCAAAAACCTTCTACAAGAGATCATTTCAATTGATATTGTTGTTTGAATATTACAGGTGAAAATACAATTTTTTTATGAAATTTCAACATCCTATATCTTTATAACGGGTCAAATTTGGAAAAATGTAATAGAAAAAAAATGTTTTGACGTCAAGAATCCAGGTTAAAATTAACGCAGTGGTCAAAGACTCACCCTATATACAGTACCTAAGTTTTCTTCGTTTCTTTTTACGATGGTCAAAAACTAATAACTGAAGAAAATGCTTATGAAAAAAAACTAGATTCACTCTTTTTATCACGAAGTAGCCGAAAGGCTATTCTAATCACTTCTTGTAGAAATCAAAGTAATGTTAACAAACTATTCAATATTCTAACAGACTTACCTTTAGATCTAAGTGACATGGATATTAATGTATGTCCTGATAATGCTTCATGGGTAAATAGAGGATTCGCACCATTATCTAGCAGCATCTTTATGATACTCTTATCGCGTTCACTGACCTTTTTTTTTATTAAGAACCTAGCCAAAGCAGTATACCCTTGCGAATTCTTCTTATTCACGTCGAAATTTCTTCTTGACAAAAATAGTTGAATATGCTGTTCACTCCATGTATTAACTATTCTATTAATCGTTAAGTCATGATGTGTCAGGGAAATCGAACTTATATCCACAATCGGACTTGTAGCCATGATGGAAGATTAATAATATAGAAATTGTGAAGGACCGTCTTACAAGTTATCTCTTCGAATATTCACTAAAATCACGTGTATATCTTTCGATATTCTGCTTGAGACTAATATTTGGATGTCTTGAATTTCATTTTATATCTTCTGAAGTACTTAAAAACAAATTTTATTCAGTTACCTGCTTTTGTATACCTGCATACAAATAATCAGGATTATATTAAACTACCTCTCGTCAAATAAAGTATTTACATCTTATTATTGTTTAATAATATTGTCAGCCAAAAGTTCAAAAGAATATATATATATATATATATTGTTTAATAATCATAAATGAAAATCCCTTACCCTAATTTGAACCAACAAAGAAAACCTTCATTCTCAAACTAGCGGATACCCATAGTTTGTCCTAGTGGTATTCAGGGTGGTCTACTCTAACCAGAATAATTGAGATGTTGAATTATTGCTTCTATTCATCATAATCTCTAGTTGAACCTTCCATAATAATCATAAACTATAAAACATTCTGTTGAATAGAGATCTTATTCTTTTATTACCTCGGACATATGACACTTGTCATAATAAATGTCAGTCGATAATTATTCCTCTGCTATTTTTTAAATGAAATAAATATTATATCACAACCTTCCTCAACTATGGATGATGATTTTCCTTTGAAAGGCTTCCGTAGCAGAATTCAAACATCAGAAGACCTGAAAAATCATCACTTGGACCGCAAGACCCGATTCGAAGAATGCTACTTGCAGATTGGCGACAAATTTTGTGTATTAGATTTGAATATAGAAGGTATTTCTAAGGACAAGAGTGACTATATTTCTAAACTAACAAAGGACTATGGTGCTGAGATTATTCTTCTTCAAGAGACACATGCGGATACCGAAAAAAATCTTCGTGAAAGAGAAACCATAAAAAGTTATGTATTTGTTAGGCCCGAAGACCGAAAATGCTCAGTGGCCGGAAAAAACGGCCACATCGCGTTCTGGCTGTCTTCGAACGCACAGAACGCGTTTTGGTTGTTTTTAAACGCTCGCAACGCGTTCTGGTAATTGTTAAACAGCCGGAACGCGTTTGTCTAACGGCAATTGGTTCGAATGTAAGGCCCTGTAGTTTTTTACATTTTTAGAATAATAAAAATAAGTTGTTTCCGAACATCTTTGGTACTTGTGGTCTAGCATTTCTTTATGAGCACTGAGCACATACAAAACTATTGTATATTTGTCGACCCTGTACCTATTGGAATCAACATGTGATACATTTTTGGAATCATCTCAGCTAGAGTAATCCGGAAATGGAGACAAAATAGTTCAATTTAAAAAAAATGACGGTGATGTCATTACTCGAAAATAATTCACGCTGTATATTAGATTATTATTTTAAAATAAGGTATATTAAAATAAAAATAAATGTGTTCCAGGATTATTTCTTAAAATGGTCTGATTAGCTGAAAATGAATTTGTTCCATACTTTACGGATACAATTTAAATGTACTATGTAATTCGAAATGTCATTCAAACAGTTCTTGTAAAAATAAGTAACGTACCTATGTAAAGTACACAAAAGTTCGGAAAAACCCGTCGTTTGTATTTAATTGTAGTTTTCAATAATTGAACTGTTTCTAATGAAGTAATTAAAAGAGTTATAAATTCAAGTTTGTTTTGTTCTCCACAATAAGTTGGATTTGTAGAAAATAAATTGAAATTCATTTGTTCAATAAAGAACTTTTCGCTTTTTCTTTCATGCATTTATATATTATATGCTCGACAATATATGTTTATTAGTGTAACTTTCTTCCTAGAACTGAAAAACAATTATAAGAAATTTAATATTGTTGAAATGATTCGGCAAGAAAAACCGAAGCCATCTTTGGTATCCAATTGTAGTTGTCAATAATTGAATTGTATTTCAATTTTCAACTTTGTTTTATGAGGGACAATATAAATTTCATCCTACGCAGGTAGAAAGCGGCAAATAATACAAGTCGAACATTAAGAACGCGTTGTGAGCGTTGAACAATTGACAAAACGCGTTCCGGCTGTTTAACAATTACCAGAACGCGTTGCGAGCGTTTAAAAACAGCCAAAACGCGTTCTGTGCGTTCGAAGGCAGCCAGAACGCGAAGTAACCGTTTTTTCCGGCCACTGAGCTTTTTCGGTCTTCGGGCCTAACATATTCATTGATTATCTCCTTAGTAAAATTTACGGTTTAGCTTGTTATGTTAAAAAATCCCTGATTCACAATATCGAGTTAATCCAAAAAGGTGAATTTGAGGGGGATTTCTTTATCTGTTTCAAATTTTGTAATATTTCTATCGTTAATATTTATAAACCTCCAAATACTATTTGGCCAAGAAATTTGGAACTGAATCTTCCTCATCCTTCAATTTATTGCGGTGATTTTAATTCTCAACACGTAATGTGGGGTTACAATAATAATGATAGAAGTGGAATAGCTTTAGCTGACTGGATGGAAGATAATAATTTCTATTTAATTTTTGATGGAAAAGAAGCACCTTCTTTTCATTCTTCTCGATGGAATAGAGGCTACAATCCTGATCTCTGTCTAGTGTCTTGTGACAATACTTGCAAACCGCTTCCTGTAAAGCGTAAAATTTTAGGAGTTTTTCCTCATAGCCAACATAGGCCTACACTGTTGACTTCAAGAAGTTTAATTCAATATTCAGAATGTTTAAGAAGACCTCGTTGGAATTTCAAGAAAGCGAATTGGATTGAATTTGATAAGAAGGTAGACAGTGATATTAGATGGATTAAACCCACTCATGATAACTATCACAGATACTTAGGTGTTGTGAAAGCCGCAGCAAAAAAGTTCGTTCCAAGAGGTTTCCGGAAAGATTATATTCCAGGTTGGTCGAAAGAAACCGATAATCTGTACAAGGACTATCAAAAATCACCATCCGTTGATAAATGCGAAAGGTTTATGAATTCTGTCAATACAAGCCGAAATGAGAAATGGGATAGTGTCAAAAATGAATTTTACACATTCGAGTAGGAGTTCATGGGATATATTGAGAAAATTAGGTGAAGCTACTCCTCTTACCTCCTCATCATCAAAAATTGATCCAAGTTTAATCGCTCGCCGCCTAGTTAATGTATCTGAATCAGTCAATTTATCCCAATCTAAAATGAGGAATATGAAGAAAAAATTACAGATATTCAGAAGATCAGCTCCTACTTTCGAACATGTGTCACATCCATTCAATATAGATGAATTGAGGGCTGCAATCAAATCTACCAAATCTAGAAAGGTTTTGACGGAATTTATCCAGAATTCATCAAAAATTTAGGAAAAAAGGTCTTATCTTGGTTATTGTCTTTCTATACTAATATTCTGAAGTCGGAATATATTTCCTTCCGAATTTCGTAAGGCTATAGTAATAGGTATTTTGAAACGAGGACCCATCAGTTTATTGAGTGTTCCTTTCAAGATATTAGAAAGGCTAGTTCTTTTTAGAATTGAATCTTCTATAGAAAATGCTCTACAAAATTTCCAGGGAGGTTTTAGGAAAAATAGAAATTGTTCAGATCAGGTTCTCAGCCTTACAACATTCATAGGATCAGGCTTCAATGATAGGTTGAAAACAGGAGCTGCTTTCATCGATTTATCTTCGGCATCTGACACTGTGTGGAAAGATGGGTTAATTTTCAAACTCTATACCCATCTGAAGTGTGGGAAAATGGTACGATCATTAGAAAATATATTATCTGATAGAAGGTTTCGTGTTTTTATTGACAGCAGTCTCCATCATACAGCGGAGCAAAATTTTTCAATCACCTGCCTGTTAGGCTGACGGCTTTGGATCATAGGAGTTTTAAAAAACAAGTGAAATCCCTCCTAGTTGAAAGGTGTTTTCATAATAGGAATGAATATATGAGTTCAATAATTGTTTGATTCAGTTTTTCATTTGGGTAATGTCTTTTCTTAAGCTTAAGATTTTTTACTGTTTTCCTTCTGATATTGATGTGTCCTATACAAACTTGATTTGTCTTACGGGATTAATAAATTAATATTATATTATTAATATTAATAAGAGTAGCAACTTCAAAACATTGAAAAACGGTCTTCCTCAAGGATCAGTTTTAGCTTCTTTACTTTTCAATTTATATCTAAGTGATTTGCCCACTACATCATCTCAAAAATTTGTTTATGCTGACGACATTGCTATTGCTTACCAACATTCGGATTTCCATACACTGGAAAATATACTGGCATCTGATTTGGAAATTTTAAAGAATTATTTTATTGAGTGGCGATTATGTCCAAATCACAACAAAACAGAGGTATCTTGTTTCCATCTGAATAATCATGAAAAATATAGGAAATTAGCTGTAACTTTCAATGATTCTCCTATCGAACACAATTTCTATCCAAAATACTTAGGAGTTAAATTAGATTCATCTCTCAATTACAAGGCTCATTTAAATGATCTGAGCCTAAAACTGAAAACTAGGAATAATATTGTTCAGAAATTAGCTGGATCATCTTGGGGTGCTGAAGCTTCTACACTTCGCACAGCATCTCTAGCCCTAGTCTTTTCTGCAGCTGAGTATTATTGCTCTGTTTGGTTTAATAGTGCACATACACAAAAAATTGATGCACAATTGAATACATCCATGAGAATAATTACTAGCACCATAAGATCTACACCGGTTCATTGGTTACCAGTTTTGTCTAATATTGTCCCTCCCCATATTCGCAGACAGACTGCAGCTCTGAATTATTGGAATAAATATCATTCTTTTCCCAATTTATTCCCAATTATTTCATATTTTCCACCAAATAGAATTCCCAGATTGAAGTCACGTAAAACATAATGGCATAATACGTTCTCCAATATGAACATAAGTGATAAAGAATTATGGAAGACTTGATGGAACTCTTAAGAAAAGTTTCTGATCCTTCTGAAAAAGTTCCTGGTTTTGATCTTCCAAGAAATATTTGGACAGTTCTTAATCGTTTGAGAACAGGTCATGGTTGTACCAATAGCATGCTATTTAGATGGAACTCAGTTCCTAGCGCAAGTTGTGAATGTGGAGAAGCAGAAGAAACAATACCTCATCTCATCAATAGTTGTCCCATATATAAATATCAAGATAGTTTTAGGGCTATTCATGATGTTTCCAACTCTTTCTTGGAATTGGTTATAAATTTTAAACGAATATGACACGTATTTTTGTTATTCAGTTCTTTTTTCTGCCTTTGTCTTTTTATTTCCAGATTCAATGTGAGCACCTTGAAGAAGTCTGTCTCCATCAATAGAAGACTACTCTTGAAAAAAGAAGTCCCTAAAATATATTTCAGCTTATTTTTGTATTTTCACACTTAGACGGGGAGCCAGGGTTTTTTTTACTGGGGTTTTTTGCCTAGGTTTTTTGTCATACGCCGAATTGTATGACACCCCGTCAGTAACCGCTGATCTATATGCTTTATTGTTTGCTTACTAAATATTGTCAGCCAAAAGTTCAAAAGAATATATATATATACCTCGGGAAATAATTTAATTCGTGTCATTTTCCAACTCATTTTGTTGGATGTCATTGAGGTTATGATGTCAATTAATTTTAAAGGTGTCACGTCAAAATTGAATAAGGGTTGAAAGAGGGCACTGCCCAAGACGTTGTCGAACTATATTTCATTGTAAATAAAATTTGAACCTGCACATCGAATACTGATGTACAATCATTCATTGTATAGGGTAAATACTTATATTCGATATATACAGGGGGGGCATTTTTCCAAATTTGGCCTCGTTCAAAAGATATAGGGTGTTGAAATTTCATAAAAACATTGCATTTTCACCTGTAATATTCAAACGATTGAAATGATCTCTTGTAGAAAACTTTCGATAACAGTCATTCATATTTTGGCATCAATAGATTTATTCCATTTCTTGTAGGTCTCTCACTACTAGTGTACAGATTGGTTAAATTGCATGAAAAACAAATATCACTTGAACTAACGGTTCGTATCTTGTACTTCCTAGAATCATTAGTCTTCTTTGCAGATAAAATCATTCATCTTTTTTTTTCCTATATTAAATCATTTTTGAGGTATTTGAAGTTGAAAGGAATTAAATCGATATAATCATCTGATGAAACATAAGTGAGTGAATCATTTCTTAGAGGGAAAATAATGTTTTTAAACAATTCAAATTCAATAGTGGATGCTGTGGAAGGTAATTTTCTTTCAAACTAAACTGGACTACCCAATGTGAAAACTTAAAATGCGTATATATAATATGGAAAAACGGTATGGGAAAAAAGTAATTCTTTGGATCTCAAGAACCTATGATTAACATTAACGCAGTGGTCAAACACTGACCCTGTATATTAAAAAATCATGATTCATTGATAAAGGATATCTTGAAATATAAACGGAATATGCTGAAAGAACATTGATCTCAATATCAAACACTTGAGAATTTCGAATACCGGATTGACCACTAATTACTGCTAGTATCAAATTCCCAGACAGAGGAAAAATAAATCAAATGAATAAAAAACAGAACCTGTACTATTTTTTCATAAAGACGCAAAACAACTTCTTCAGCAGTATTGAATGATTCCCATGTTTTGACGTTTGCCTGATGGTCATCAAAATAAGACGAAGGAAATTCCTGTGGATTAGTGAATAAATAATTCTTTACTTTGAAACAATCTGAAATAATTTTTATTTTGTATAAAACTCATTCATACATATAATGAATCACATTAATCTAATCTAGCACATAAGTCATCTACGTTTGGAATTAGAAGTTTAAGAGCTATTAAAAATTTTTCTGACAAATCCTCGTCAATTTGTTCTACACAATGTGAAGTCGCTTCGCGTGAAAAAACACATCGTGGAATATCTGTCCTAGTACAATATTCACTTGCTTTCAACGTTCCATTTATATCAACCAACCAATCATTTATTCTATCCAAACACAGGCAATTCCATGGATTACCCTCTAGAACAATCTCTCTCGGCCTAATTTGTTTGAAAACTTCTAATGAGAGGTAATTAAGGAAGTTTGCAGATAACGATAATTTGTTTATAATAATTTTTTCTTGAAAAATCTTCGCATCAAATTCTTGAAGTCTGTTATGACTCAATCCAAGATGTGTTATTTCTTTGAAACCTATAAATGTTCCATCTTCTATCGTCTGTATATCATTGTGATCGAGAAAGATTTTTTTTAATTTGGGAGTTTCAATAAAGGTTGATTTTTCCAGTTTTTCCAAACTGTTATGGGATAAATCTAAAATTTCTATATTTTGACTTCCTGAAAACCAATGGCTGCTTACATAATTTAGATCATTATGGGATAGAATTATTGATTTCAGCGAAGGTAAATTTGAGAAAGCAAAATCTGCTATCATATTGACATCATTCTCTTCAAAATTCAATTGTTCCAGCAGAGGAGTGTGGCTAAAGATTTCTGTGTGTATTATTTTAAGATTGCCATTCCTTGCATGGAATATGAGTAGATTTGGGAGATTGGTGAACGCTCCTGGGTAGATTTCTGGAAATTCACAACCAATAAACGATAACTTCTTCAACTCACTCATCCTGTAAACGGAACTATTGGTAATACTGGTTATATTTTGGTCCAAAACTGCCAACTCTTCGATATCATTGTGGAATTTTTCTGGCTTGATGCATCCATTGAAAGATTCGATTTCATTAATACTTTTGGAAACCGACGTGACTGTCAAGGAAATATTGTGAAAATTGTCACAATCTGCAATAGAGAACTTATAGTATAATGTAATCAGTATGAACAAAATGAGACTTAAATTTCTTAATGCATTATTTACAACCATTTTGTGTCGCTTGCACATTGAGACTGCGATGATCAACTACTATGAAGTAACGGGAATCAAGATGCCATCATTAACCTTCGGAAAATTCACATGGTACATTCACCATATTTTGAAAAGGTGAGAAGTTACTAGACATGTTTAAAGCGAGCGATATCCAGTTCTTCAAAGTTTTCAGTAGGGAAGCCTAAATCCACATTGAAATATACGTATATAGTCTACGAGTATTAAACTTTTCGCTTACATTTTCATTCATCGAACAATGTAGCATATGTATTTGGTAAAAGTTTCAGCAGAGGATGAGCTTTATGGGTACTATACTATTCTGCGTATGATACAAGAGTTTAGGAAAAATCCTAAGTAAATAAATCCTGTCTATCCACAAAAGATGTTATTCGTATGTATTGTAATTGAAAAAATGAGATACAATTCATTTTTCTTAATTCTTTGAGATCGATACTGCTTGGCAAAATATTTACCAGTATATTCAAATTCGCCATTATCTCAAATTTGAGAGTTAAGAATGAATTCATTCTAGAGGATTGCTTTTCACAATGTTCTAGAATACAAAAAAATACTTCAGAACAATCGGGCAAAAGCTCCAGAACTTTCATCAGAGCTGAAATATATTTGAGGGACTTCTTTCTTCAAGAGTGGTCTTCTATTGATGTAGACAGAGACTTCTTCAAGTTGCCCTCATCGAATCTGGAAATAAAAAGACAAAAGTAAAAAAAAAACTGAATAACAAAAAAACGTGTTGAATGATTGTTTGGGCTATTACCATCATCTATTGTGGATGTAATGTTTTCCGACGTTTCGATAGACATCTTCTATCTTTATCAAGGAGGAAAAGTAAAAAACCTTTTTTGCAGTTCTTTGTCCTTTGAGTCTCATTATTAGGCTTAACTTTTGTAAGTTTAGCTCTGATAGTGTCTTGAGTATTGAATGCAGTCGTTATGTTGTATCTATTTCCAATTCTTCTCATTTTCTCCGACAAACCTTTTACATAAGGAATTACGGTTTTAATGGTCTGATTTATATCTGTTGGTTCAGGTTGACTTTCTCTTGTTCGTCTAGCTTTTTCTAATATCTCTTTGGGGTAGCCATTGCTTCTAAGAGTTTTCGAGATGTTATTTATTTCTTCATTTTGGTCTTCTTCAGTGCAACAAATATTTATTGCTCTATCAAATAAACATTTTGCTACTCCCAATTTAGTGATTAGTTGGTGGTTTGAATCAAAATGTAGATATTGTCCTGTGTTCGTTGGCTTTTTATACACAGTGGTTCTTGGGATTCCATTTTGTTTATGTATGAGTACATCTAAGAATGGAAGTTGTCTGTCTTTTTCGATTTCCATTGTGAATTTAATTGATTCCTCTTGATTAGATATTGAAGGAATCCATCTATAGTATCTCTTCCATGTTGCCAAATAATGAAAGTATCATCTACATATCTTTTCCGCAGTTTGGGTTTAAGTACATATTTTTCTAATGCCTTCTGTTCGAAAATTTCCATATATAAATCAGCTAAAATTGGTGATAGTGGTGAACCCATGGCCATTCCAAATTCTTGTTGATAAAAGATGTCTTCAAATTGGAAATATGTTGTTTCAATACAATTAGAAAGCATTTCCATAATTGCATTCACGCTTAGTGTAGTTCTTTCACTAAGGGTTTGATCTTCTTCAAGCTTTTTCCTAACTATGATTATGATATGATATGATTAAAACTATGTTTTATCTGTCGGAATATTAGTGAACCAACATAACGTCTTCTTCCATGATTTCTTGATGTCTCATTATTTCTATGAAGTGTTTCGTGTTTCTTATCATCGATGTTGAATTACTTTTTAATGGTGATATAATTTTCAGCAGAAATTTAGCCAATTGATGGCATGCTGAATTTCTTGAACTCACAATTGGTCTTAGAGGAATATTTGCTTTGTGTATTTTTGGTAGACCATACAAATGTGGTGGTTTACTGAAGTGAGGTGTAAGTCTTGATCTAACGAATTGATCTGGAAATTCATTTCGATATTTATAAAGAATTTTGTAAATCTTGTTTTCAACTGTGGTGGTAGGGTCCTTTTTTAGTCTTTTGTATTTTCCTGCTTCTAATAATTCATTGATTTTTTGATTATAAGAGCCAACATCTAGAATTACAGTGGCGTTTCCTTTGTCTGCTGGAAGTATTTTTATGGAACTATTTGAGTTGAGATCTTTTAATGCCCTCTGTTCAGCTTTATTTATATTGGGTAGAGGTGTTTTGTTATTCCTGTCTAACAAGGTTCTGATTTTCCATCTGTACTCTTCGGCTTTTTCAGGTTCTTGAATTTTCTGTGCAGTTTCTTCTGCCGCCAACATGATTTTCATATTTGGTATTGTCTTAGGGTCTATAGAGAACTTGAGACCCTTGTTGAGGAGAGATCTCTGATCTTCATTTAAGTTCTTATTAGATGAATTGATCATGGTTTTTAAATGATCTCTGTGCGAAGAGTGGAAGCATCAGCATCCCAAGATGATCCAGCTAATTTTATTTTGGACAAATAATCTCTATTCTTCAAATGAGGATCTCTAATTGAGAACAGATACTTTTCTGAACATAGTTTTGATGAAAGCATTCATCATGGACACCTGGTATATCCACATAGTATTTCCAAATCAAAATATACTGTAATTTTAATTGTTTTCATTCGATGAATTAATTTCTACATTCCTATTTCAACAGAGAAAATTAGAGTCCTATACTCACAAAATGCAAGCTTGTCATATCAGTTTATATTATTATAAACAAACATCTATCAGAAGGTATGCAAACACATAATATGTTATTCAACTTTAAATAGAATATGAACTATACAGGCTCTCATCTTTTCTTTCACATGCATCTACAATTATCGACGAAAAATCTGAAAACAATCAAGAAAGAAATGATAAAAATATTTTTATAAAAATAACGAAAATCTTGTTTGTTTGTAGATAACTCCATCTTATATTCATTGTCCTGTAGTGCTTTAAGAATGTCAAGAACCAAGCATTATTTCAATATTCAATTCAATTTTTTGTTCCACTTATAAACGAAGGGTCTTTCCAAAGGTATGTAGTTTTCTGACGGCTAAAATGTCAAAGGATTCTTTTTTCATTCTCCCACTTGACAAGTAGAAAGAATGACAATTCAAAAAATGGCCTCGTAAACCTTGCAACAGCGTATACAAGTACAGCTATGCTATGAAAATGTTTTTCCTAAATTACGTGATTTTTATGATCGATATAATGGCGTATTTTAAGAAAGGAAAAAAGCTTTGAAAGCTTATAAGATCCGAATTGAATGCTAAATCCACTGGATCATTATAAACGTCCTGCATTCGTCAATTGGATCACAGAACAACCTGCTGATTCTACACGAAAAAAAATGTTTTATAACGAAGCTTATTTTATGATTGGTGGTTATGTTAATAAACAGTTGAGATTATATTATACATATTGAGATATTTTAACGAAAACCTATTTAAGTTATATGAAAATTCAGATACCTGGATCTGGTTAGTAGCAGTAAGATTTTTTTGTATTCCCAGTCAAATAACTGAATCAATATATTCAAACGAAGAAGTCACACAGAGAAAATTAAATACTCCACATAAATATTTCAAGATCATCCGGTTACTCAATTAAACGAACAGGATTCAATTCTTCCCCGTTGTTTTTTTTTCCATAATGATGTCATCTAACAAAGAATCGATCATTGAAAGAATAACAATGTAAGACAAGTTCTTCATTAACACTAGGTATCTCAGGAACAAGGATTTTCCAAAGTTTATATTCCTACGAACTATTTTTCCTTAATAAATTCGAGGAAACGTTGAAAAAACTTTCTCCGTATTTGTTTTTCATTACTGGGATCTGTTGGGGTCTAATCGAAAATAAAAACAATATGATAACCAAGAAATCCGAGGATGCTTAGGAGGAGTTGAGGTCAACCTTGAACCAGTCAAGAGATAAAACAACGAATGTTTTGGGATCAATGAATAACACGTTTATCATTATCCCTTTGGTATAAAAGAACAGGTTTAGTATCATCGGCAGAACAGTCTTCTTCTGTTTCCAGTAGAAGCACCTTCCGATATGGCCAAATTATTCGTAAGTTTTACCATTTATATCTTCACTACTTGTTATCAACAATTACCCAATCCTTCGAAATTTTTCATTTATTATCATTTGACCCAACTTGAATTCCGAGCAAAAATTTTGATCCCATTTACGTACTTTTGTTGATTAATTTTATTTTTTTTTAAAGAACGCATTCTGAGTTTACCACTGATTTTCCAAATTAATTTTGTGATTTTTTTAATTATTAAATAAGATATTAATCAACTGTAATATGTCATATGTAGATGCATAAATCATTATTCTTGCATAGAAAATTATTTCAACACAATCAAGTTACTTTAAAATAAACATTAAATATTTCTAATATATATATTTCACTTCTCCTAAAAATCAGATTTCAAATTTTTTTCTGAAATTTTTGTTTTATAAAGTTGTTCTAAAGATCATATCTACATTACAATTTCATCTACATTTTTCACAATCTTCCAAACTTATTAAATGAAAAATTTTTAATTTCCAACTCTTCTTTTCAAAATAAATTGAGTATATCAAGACAGTTTTTTTGTTGGATTTAAATAATGAATTGTGCTTATTCACACCTGAGAAAATCGTATAGTTTGAATTATGACGTTATTCATTATATGAATTACAAACCCCATTTTTCATTTACCGTAGTTATCATTTTATTTCCATGTCGATGGTAATATATTTCCCAACCAATTCAAAAATGAATATATAATCGATTCATTGAAATAATGCTGTTTATGTTTGCTAATTTGATCGAATTAAAATTGTAAATAAAAACGATTATGTAGGATAGCATTCTCTTGATTAATAACAATAACATGATAATTGTTAGATAATATATGGTACTTCAGATGACCATATTCTCGCAAAATTAATTTTTTAATATCAAGTTTAAGAGTCTCAAAATAATAACTATAACAGGAATAAATTAATTCCGAAGTGGGAATCGCTCCTGAAAAGTTTATTTTCGTGGATTTCAAATTCGACCCTATATTGGGTGAGTCATTTATTAGGTATTAATGTCATACGAATAAGAACTATAATTCAAACCATAAAGGACATACAAGTGTTTTCTCAAAAGATTAATTTTCTGTTAGAGATAATTCTAAAATTTGTATGTAGTTTATTTTAGTACCTATATGCATTTGTTGAAAAAAAATGATTTTCGTGATAATATACTGAATGAAAAATTTTTTTTTGGCTACATGTACTTGTTTCAATTTTTTTACTGGTCCAGAAGAATTTTAAAATTTTCTTTACAACAAAAGATTAATCAAATGAAGAGTTGAGTAGTCAATAAAGAAAAATAAATTATTCAAACGTGAATTATGATTGTTGAAAGCAAAATAATTTCTAAATTTATCATTTAAACAATTGAAATATGAAATGACTATATTAAAAATTGATAGTCAAAATTTGAAATAAACTTAATTTTAATTTAATCACAATTTTCTGAGGGGAAGGAAATAGCAAAGAAATTACTTAAAATTATCGAATTCCGTTATTTGTTCTGAACATTTTTTCTCAATTACGTTCATATTCTTTGTTTTTAAGAGCCTTTATTCGATTCGAAAATATTATAAAAAAAAATTTAAACATTATTCGGAAAAAGATCTAACCAATTGTTTCAAGTGATAAAATATTGTAATAACCAAATTCCATTATTTATAAAAATGGAAAATGACAAAAAAGTTGTTAGATAACAATCGAATTTCTTGTTGATGAATCTTTTCTTTCAATTCTCTATCTTCCGAAGCACATGAGCTGAAGTTTTTATATTTTCAGAATAGGTTAATTGTCCAAATAATTTGTTCGAGATTGTTATTAGGCCAAATCCAATTAATAGTTCAGCAGTTGTGAACAACTTAAATATCCTTCCTCAACAACTATCTATATCTATCATTTGAAAAAATTTGAAAGAAATTAGTCTGCCAAACCTCAGGTATAAATTAGTTACTGTACAATAGTATTTTAATAATAATGTAATTTGGAAACGCTTCGGACAGTGCCCTTAAGAATATTCTAACCTTTTTCAATAATTTAAAAGTATTATTTAAATACTTATTGATTGAATATATTCTAAAATAATTTATTTCTCGTCTTTTTCCAACTTTTGTTGGATGTCATTAGGATTATATCCCTCATTCAACAGAATAAGTTGGGAAAGATAATAAATAAATTATTTCCGAAAGCTTGAAAAGGGCACTGCAAAATTATTTTGCATTTTTTTAAATTAAACCTTCCACAATAAATACCAGTGTACAATTACTAATTATACAGGATAAATAAGTATATTCAATGAAAGTAACTTAAAAATACTTTTCAATCATTAAAAAAGGTTAGAATATATTCAATAATAATTCTTAAACATTCTAGGTAATCACTCTTCTAGCAGCGGTAGTTGGAACTGCCCTTTGCGGAGGCTATGGCGGTGGCGGTGGCGGTCACGGAGGTGGTCATCAAGGAGGATTAATTGGAGGTAGTGGTGGTGTTCACCACGGAGGCGGTGGACTTGGAGGTGGATATGGTGGTGGCCACGGAGGTGGTCTTGGAGGTGGTCACGGAGGTGGTCTTGGAGGCGGTCACGGAGGTCACCAAGGAGGACTGATTGGAGGTGGTGGCGGAGTTCACCACGGAGGCGGTGGTTTGGGAGGTGGCCACGGAGGTGGTCTTGGAGGCGGTCACGGTGGTGGTCATGGAGGTCACCAAGGAGGATTGATTGGAGGTAACGGAGGAGTTCACCATGGAGGTGGTTTGGGAGGAGGTCATGGCGGTCATCATGGAGGCTCCGGTCTTGGTGGTGGATACGGGGGTGGTCACGGAGGCGGTCATGGAGGTTACGGCAAACATTAAAAACATAGGATAGTATTGAATATGTGTTCCTAATATTTTTAATTTATGCAAAACCAACAAATTGTGATATGACAATAATCCTGGCGCGTGACAAATAAGTCCTGAAGTAAATATCTACCAACACAATTTGAGATTTTTTTTGCATATATAGATCATACACATAACTTCTTCAATACCTGAATTAGTTATAAAAAAATATATCGGTAACGATTAAGTTTTCTCACAAAATTGTTGGGTAGTTTAATCACCGATTTTAATCTTATCTATTTGGTAGGAAAATATTTTTTTTTAATTATTGTTATAGAACATACCCAAGATTTAGATATCGGTGATGATAAAACTACACTCCTTTAATGGTTGCTACTACCAGAAAAAGATTTGACGTGGTTGAAATGTTGCTTGAAAGAGGTGCCAATATAGAATTGATGGACCATCAAGGTCGTACAGCAATTTTGCTGGCAAGTTTGCCGAAAAATTTCAAAAGAGTTGAATATTTATATCAAAATGGGGCAAGCATCTTGCCTGCTATCAACAATGGTAGAAATGCACTTCACCATTCATTCGCTCATCAAATCAAACCGAGACATTTAAAGTTGTTTGAATTTCTGCTCAAATCTGGAACGACGTGAATGGCAGAGATATTTATGGTGACACTCCATTACACAATTTTTTGGAAAATTACAAACATGGAGAAATTTATGTCTTGAAGGAGTTTGTACGGTACGTTACAAATCTCAACATCGAGAATTTAGGAGGAAAAACAGCACTACATATGGGGGCTGAGAATTCCTCAGTTCCAGTAAGCTGGATAATTTATTTAATTAAAAATGGCGCTGATCCTTCTACTCAAGACATTAGAAGCGAAACATTTTTCGAAATAATGCTACAAGGATAGAAAAGAAGAGTTCTTGAACTCATTAAATATTTGACAGCAGAAGAGATAGCTGGAACATTGAGTACATCTTTAGATAACAGGGATCGAATTTTTGTTGATAAGGAATTTAAGGATTTTCAGAATGCATTTAGATTTGAAGCCGATCTCCTTAATACAGAAATAGCAAAGGGAGAAAATACATTCTCACTTCTTTAATTATTTACCATGGACCAAATGAGACTAGTTAAACTCCTCAGCATCGATGTCATTAGAAAAGCAGTGGAGAACTTCGATCCCATGAACTTTCCGAATTATGGAGAGGATATTGCTCGTAAATTCAAGGAAACTAAAGATTTGCACAAAAAGCATATCTCGTGCATATCGCATTTAGAAAATTTTAGCGAAGATCTACTCACCGAGGAGACAATCATAAATACCATGAAATACGTTTCCAAACATCTCCTTTACAAACCGTCGTTTCAAAATCGGACATATTAATTTATAGTTATACTACTTTCGCAATTGCAAAATGTGTGAACTTGCCCAAGATTTAGATATCGGTGATAATGAAAACTACACTCCTTTAATGGTTGCTACTATCAGAAAAAAATTGGACGTGGTTGAAATGTTGCTTGAAAGAGGTGCCAACATATTATTGAGGGACCATCAAGGTCGTACAGCAATTTTGCTGGCAAACTTGCCAAAGAAAACTTACAGTGAAATTTCGAAAAAGTTGAATATTCACATCAAAATGGGGCAAGCATCCTGCCTACTACCAACAATGGTAAAAATGCACTTCACCATTTATACGCCCATCAAATCAAACCGAGGCATTTAAAGTTGTTTGAATTTCTGCTCAAATCTGGATGAGACGTAAATGGCAGAGATATTTACAGTGACTCTCCATCACACAATTTTTTTGAAAATTATTAACATGGAGAAATTTATGTCTTGAAGGACATACGGTATACATCGGTAAAAATCTCAACATGCAGAATACAGAAGGAGAAACAGCACTACATATAGGTGCTGAGAATTCCTCAGTTCCAGTAAGCTGGATGATTTATTTAATTAAAAATGGCTCTGATACTTCTATTCAAGACATTAGAAGCGAAATATTTTTCGAATTAATGCTACAAGGAAAAAGATGAAGAGTTCTTGAGCTTATTAAATATTTGACAGCAGAAAAGATAGCTGGAACATTGAGTATATCTTTAAATATCAGGAAACGAATTTTTGTTGATAAGGAATTTAAGGATTTTCAGAATGCATTTAGATTTGAAGCCGATCTCCATAATACAGAAATAGCAAAGGGAGAAAATACATTCTCACTTCTTTAATTATTTACCATGGACCAAATGAGACTAGTTGAACTCCTCAGCATCGATGTCATTAGAAAAGCAGTGGAGAACTTCGATCCCATGAACTTTCCGAATAATGGAGAGGATATTGCTCGTAAATTCAAGGAAACTTCAGATTTGCACAAAAAGTATATCTCGTGCATATCGCATTTAGAAAATTTTAGCGAAGATCTACTCACCGAGGAGACAATCATAAATACCATGAAATACGTTTCCAAACATCTCCTTTACAAACCGTCGTTTCAAAATCGGACATAGTAATCTATAGTTATACTACTTTTGCAATTGCAAAATGTGTGAACTTGCCCAAGATTTAGATATCGGTGATAATGAAAACTACACTCCTTTAATGGTTGCTACTATCAGAAAAAAATTGGACGTGGTTGAAATGTTGCTTGAAAGAGGTGCCAACATATTATTGAGGGACCATCAAGGTCGTACAGCAATTTTGCTGGCAAACTTGCCAAAAAAAACTTACAGTGAAATTTCGAAATAGTTAAATATTCACATCAAAATGGGGCAAGTATCCTGCCTACTACCAACAATGGTAAAAATGTACTTCACCATTTATTTGCCCATCAAATCAAACCGAGGCATTTAAAGTTGTTTGAATTTCTGCTCAAATCTGGATGCGACGTGAATGGCAGAGATATTTACAGTGACTCTCCATCACACAATTTTTTTGAAAATTACAAACATGGAGAAATTTATGTCTTGAAGGACATACGGTATACATCGGTAAAAATCTCAACATGCAGAATACAGAAGGAGAAACAGCACTACATATAGGTGCTGAGAATTCCTCAGTTCCAGTAAGCTGGATAATTTATTTAATTAAAAATGGCGCTGATCCTTTACCCAAGACATTAGAAGCGAAACATTTTTCGAAATAATGCTACAAGGAAAAAGAAGAAGAGTTCTTGAACTCATTAAATATTTGACAGCAGAAGAGATAGCTGGAACATTGAGTACATCTTTAAATATCAGGATCGAATTTTTGTTGATAAGGAATTTAAGGATTTTCAGAATGCATTTAGATTTGAAGCCGATCTCCATAATACAGAAATAGCAAAGGAGAAAATACATTCTCACTTCTTTAATTATTTACCATGGACCAAATGAGACTAGTTAAACTCCTCAGCATCGATGTCATTAGAAAAGCAGTGGAGAACTTCGATCCCATGAACTTTCCGAATTATGGAGAGGATATTGCTCGTAAATTCAAGGAAACTAAAGATTTGCACAAAAAGCATATCTCGTGCATATCGCATTTAGAAAATTTTATCGAAGATCTACTCACCGAGGAGACAATCATAAATACCATGAAATACGTTTCCAAACATCTACTTTACAAACCGTCGTTTCAAAATCGGACATAGTAATCTATAGTTATACTACTTTTGCAATTGCAAAATGTGTGAACTTGCCCAAGATTTAGATATCGGTGATAATGAAAACTACACTCCTTTAATGGTTGCTACTATCAGAAAAAAATTGGACGTGGTTGAGATGTTGCTTGAAAGAGGTGCCAACATATTATTGAGGGACCATCAAGGTCGTACAGCAATTTTGCTGGCAAACTTGCCAAAGAAAACTTACAGTGAAATTTCGAAAAAGTTGAATATTCACATCAAAATGGGGCAAGCATCCTGCCTACTACCAACAATGGTAAAAATGCACTTCACCATTTATTTGCCCATCAAATCAAACCGAGGCATTTAAAGTTGTTTGAATTTCTGCTCAAATCTGGATGCGACGTGAATGGCAGACATATTTACAGTGACTCTCCATCACACAATTTTTTTGAAATTAACAAACATGGAGAAATTTATGTCTTGAAGGACATACGGTATACATCGGTAAAAATCTCAACATGCAGAATACAGAAGGAGAAACAGCACTACATATAGGTGCTGAGAATTCCTCAGTTCCAGTAAGCTGGATGATTTATTTAATTAAAAATGGCGCTGATCCTTCTATTCAAGACATTAGAAGCGAAAATATTTTTCGAATTAATGCTACAAGGATAAAAAAGAAGAGTTCTTGAGCTCATTAAATATTTGACAGCAGAAGAGATAGCTGGAACATTGAGAATATCTTTAGATAACAGGATCGAATTTTTGTTGATAAGGAATTTAAGGATTTTCAGAATGCATTTAGATTTGAAGCCGATCTCCTTAATACAGAAATAGCAAAGGAGAAAATACATTCTCACTTCTTTAATTATTTACCATGGACCAAATGAGACTAGTTAAACTCCTCAGCATCGATGTCATTAGAAAAGCAGTGGAGAACTTCGATCCCATGAACTTTCCGAATAATGGAGACGATATTGCTCGTAAATTCAAGGAAACTAAAGATTTAGCATATCTCGTGCATATCGCATTTAGAAAATTTTAGCGAAGATCTACTCACCGAGGAGACAATCATAAATACCATGAAATACGTTTCCAAACATCTCCTTTACAAACCGTCGTTTCAAAATCGGACATAGTAATCTATAGTTATACTACTTTTGCAATTGCAAAATGTGTGAACTTGCCCAAGATTTAGGTATCGGTGATAATGAAAACTACACTCCTTTAATGGTTGCTACTATCAGAAAAAAATTGGACGTGATTGAGATGTTGCTTGAAAGAGGTGCCAACATATTATTGAGGGACCATCAAGGTCGTACAGCAATTTTGCTGGCAAACTTGCCAAAGAAAACTTACAGTGAAATTTCGAAAAAGTTGAATATTCACATCAAAATGGGGCAAGCATCCTGCCTACTACCAACAATGGTAAAAATGCACTTCACCATTTATACGCCCATCAAATCAAACCGAGGCATTTAAAGTTGTTTGAATTTCTGCTCAAATCTGGATGCGACGTGAATGGCAGACATATTTACAGTGACTCTCCATCACACAATTTTTTTGAAAATTACAAACATGGAGAAATTTATGTCTTGAAGGACATACGGTATACATCGGTAAAAATCTCAACATGCAGAATACAGAAGGAGAAACAGCACTACATATAGGTGCTGAGAATTCCTCAGTTCCAGTAAGCTGGATGATTTATTTAATTAAAAATGGCGCTGATACTTCTATTCAAGACATTAGAAGCGAAATATTTTTCGAATTAATGCTACAAGGAAAAAGATGAAGAGTTCTTGAGCTTATTAAATATTTGACAGCAGAAGAGATAGCTGGAACATTGAGAATATCTTTAGACATCAGCAAAAAAAAAATTAAGGAAACTACACAAAAATATATCTTGTGTATATCGCATTCAGAAAATTTTAGCTAAGAACTATTCACCGAGGAAACAATTATGAATACCATGAAATACGTTTCGAAACATCTCCTATACAAGACATCGTTTCAAAATCCGACATAGTAATTTATAGTTTATAGTATAACCATTTTGAATTTTTCTTCAACTAAGAATCCTTATCAGATCTTATTGTAACTAAGTATATTTGTAAAAATAAAAGTTATTATTATAGAATATTGAATGCATCTTGAATTTCATTAATTGTTATATTAGGGGGACCGGAAAGTAATGTCGTTTTCTTACGCTAAATACAAACACATACATTTGCTGGCCACTTTTCAATTAAAGATTGATTGACTCACTGCAATTGTTCGCTGTAGAGGTCTGCAGTAACAGTTTGTCCAGGTTTCAGTAATTCAAAATGAACAATGCCGCGAATACTCCACCAAACACACAAAAGCGCTTTTTTGGGGTGTAAACCTGGCTTAGCAGTACTCCGAGGGATTTCATTTGGAGAGAGCCACTGCCTTTTGCGTTTTGGGTTATCATACAGGACCCATTTCTCATCTCCTGTGATCAAGCGATCAAAAAACGCTTCTGTGTTGTGTCGTTGAAGCAATAAGTTGCATGTGATTGATCGGTTAGCCTTATTCTGTTCGGACAGATTATGCGGAACCCAAACACCTGCTCTGCTTACTTTCCCAATCTGCTTCAAATGTTCTTGGATGGTCGACCAAGGTTTGTTGAGACTGTTTGACAATTCCTCGATCGTCTGACACGGATTTGCTTCCACTTCCACCCTTAACACGTCGTTGTTTAACGCTGATGGTCTTCCTGATCGATACGAGTCGGAAAGATCAAAATTACCCGATTTGAACTTGGAAAACCACCTTTGGCATTTACGAATGTCCAGTGCATTTGGATAAACATCGCAAATGTTTTTGGTAGCAACTGTTGCGTTATTTCCCTTGCGAAACTCAAAGAGCATGCAATGCCGGATGTGTACCTCTTCTGGTATTTGGCTGGCCATTTTACCCAAAATTACAAAAAAAAATTGTAATTCAATTGTCTATAAGTAAAGAAATCACTATAACCTCACAATGTCTTTGGTACGCCTCTGAACAAAACAATGAGCTGACAAATGACAATCAAGTATTGGCATAGGCAGAAACGACATTACTTTCCGGTCCCCCTAATACTTGAGGAATTGTTATTTTCCTTACAAGTGGGGAAAGTGAACGCACACTACTGCCGCTGACCAGAACGACACGAAGCTGAAAAATTAGCGTTAAGCGCCAAAAAAAGGCCAAGGTATTAAGTAAAGAATAGGCTGAACAATTTCTTTCACATGCACCTGGGAACCAGTGGTTGCTGGCGAAAATTGTTACATTATTTGGGATTTTTCGATTTTCGATGTGACGAAATTCTCTCCTTAAACATGAATGATGTAGAAGATATGGGAATAGTATATTCTAAAACAAGTTGCAGAATGGGCACCTATTTCAACACGAATGCGAAATTCATGAAAACATGAGTGTTGGAATTTCCTTCTGCAACTAGTATTTGACGATATTTTCTCTATTTCAGTCAGGAATTGTGAGAAATTTATTGGAATTCAATGAAAAATTCAGATTATACGTCCTAGTGCCTTTTGTATTTTATTTTCGCAGTTGGTGTGACTGATACAAAAATTGACAGATTATAGAATTTGAATAGTGCATTCAAATCTCTACATGGTTTAATATTGACATGCAATGGACGCGTGTTGACATTCGAAAGGATAGGGTGTCCGTGTTGTCAACCACAAAACGAAAAATATAACTAAAAACAATGAACTCATTACGAAACTAAAATAGAGAAACTTACACAACAATAATACTACACGCGGGCAACCCAACTCGCTACGTTTCAGCTGCTTCCTTCCGCCCTGACCGAGAATACGCGCATGCGTGAATACTAGACAGTGTAACTGACTTTCGCCGCACACTGTATTACATTGTTAATAAAATCGAACCCTGCACATCAAATGCAGTTGTACAATCACTCATTATACAGGGTAAACACTTATATTCGATAATATGTATGCCAAATTTCAGTGGAATATCTTGTGAAGTGTACTTACAATGAGAAAAAATTGAAAAAAAATTGAACATCAACACTCTGTATCTCGTAAACGAATTGTTTGCGAATTTGGAACTTTTTTTCTTAAACTTAATCAAGGAAATTTCCCGTTTCCTTTTTTTTCCATTTCAAAAATTCTAACCTCAAAAATAAATCTGGGTATCAGACATAAAAGCAATAATTATAAAATATTTTATATATTCAAACAATAGAGATATTTTCAATAACGGTATGGTGAGTCTCTCGAATGGTGGCTACTTCCATGCCTGCCACGATCGTCTCCATCCCAATGTCTGTTGTTATTGTTCCAGTCTCCACCTCTATGGTCGTTATCTACTCTCTGGACACTTGTGGAGCCACCTCTGGTATGATGCGTTTCAATATCTCGGTCCCTCGGGCCATAGGGATTGCAGTGGGCAATGCAGATCAGTAAGGCGACGAGGAAAATCGACTGAAATGTTAAAAAAAATCAATTTTGATTATTGGTTGTAAAACAAAAAGGAATCCAGTGGAATACCGCTAACGAAAATCAAGAAACAAAAACCTAAAAAAGACACACTACTAAAATTGCTTTCTGAAGAAACCATAGAAAATAATATTCAAGTTTTCATTCGCTGCATGCGAACTCTAGCGGCTTCTTAAAGAACTATAATTCTGGGGTGTTATGGTTAGGTCACTCGTTTTTGTCTTCAAAGAAAATACCCAGTCACGGAAGCAGTTTTATTTTCAACCCTGAATCATTGCACTTTCTTCTGGTACCATATACAGTATTATCATAATTGTTGTGTTCCTAAAAATTATATAACTTAAAATGTCTGAACCTTCCACATCTAAACATAGGAAGATCGATCAGGAACATCGTACTTTCCAGGAGAGGTACCTCCTAGAATATTTCTCTGTTTGTGTTAGGGCTCGTTTATACTGGCCGGTACCGTATTCCGTAAGCCGTTACCGTATTCCGTAAGAATTTCAGTAGCCGTTTATACTGGCTGTTAACTTATCCGTAAACAGAATATAGAGGTTATGGATTTTGCTCCATGCTTGTTAATAATTTTCATTTTGAATTTGAGTTTCAATGTTTTGAATCGTGCTGACCATCTTGAATTATATTTTATTATATTATTTGAAATTACCGTTATCAAAACAGAGATCGATTCTGTATTCAATACTTTGATATAAATAATTGACGTTCTATGGAATGCGCATGTGTCAAAAAAACTCGCCCACTATTACATGCCCTTAATTTGTCTTACTTATAAGATAATCTAATCTAATTATCTAATGCATATCATTATGTAATTTATCCAAATAATTCTATGAATATATATTTCTATGAATTTGTCCCTTAAAGTTCAACACTTTACCGGTACCGGAAAAAGTTACGGAATGTGAATGAACGAAAGCATTGAATTCCTATGGTTCAACTTTTACGGTACCGGATACGGAATACGGTACTGGCCAGTATAAACGAGCCCTTAAGCACAAGCCAATTTGCATGACAGCTGGGAATCAGATTCACACGACCAAGTCCTATTTCAAGAAGAAGAAGAAGAAATTCAAACCATAGAAATTAGTACATAAATATACTGAGTCGAGCGTTATTCAACCAGTCGTAAATTAGAATAAAACTGAGTTACAACCCTTGGCTATCCAAATTGGACTTCGAAAAAGCGATTGTGACAAGACCAAACAGTATCTTATAGTGAGCGAGGTTAAACAAATCACTACCATCATGAACTCATTCAAAATGGTAAGTCTATTTTTTTAAACCATAAATGAAATTAAAATCAGAAAAAAATTTTTCAAACACATATTTAAAGAGCGATGAAATAATTAATACAATAATATATTCAATTTCAGATGTTTTGTTTATACCTGGGGCTAAATTTGACTTTAGCAGCATTAGAAAACAATAAAAAAGATGACCATAGCATTCAAAGTAAAGATGAGTTGAGATTACCTGAAATGGATTCCGTCAAAATTACTAAGATCAATAGTGATGGTATATTAGAAAAGAATTCTTTATACTTAAACCCTGAACCAAGAGGACTTGAATATCTTCTGAATGTACCTGATCAGAATCCTTATTTAACTAACTTTTATAGAAAAAGTCGTGGAATTCCAGACGATGATTCTAAAAAACTGAAGACAATTGGACATATTAAACTCCAACAAGAAAAATTTATACCAGGATCGAAAGACCAAAATATTATATATGGCTTTGGGAAAAGCGGTTCTTTTGAAGATAATGATGGACAGCAACCTAAGACAAACATTTCAGGATTAGAAGAAACTGGCATTGAATCTGTAGGCATTCGTAAAATAGACAGTTATGGCAATTTAAAAAGGAGCTCTTTATACCTACAACCAGAGCCTAGGGGACTTGAATATCTGCTGAATGTACCTGATGAAAATCCATTACTAACAAACTTTTATAGAAGAAGGCGAGGAATTTCAGACGATGATTCTAAAAAACTGAAGACAATTGGACATATTAAACTCCAACAAGAAAAATTTATACCAGAATCGAAACACCGAAATATTATATATGGCTTTGGGAATAGCGGTTCTTTTGAAGATAATGATGGACAGCAACCTAAGACAAACATTTCAGGATTAGAAGAAACTGGCATTGAATCTGTAGACATTCGTAAAATAGACAGTGATGGCAATTTAAAAAGGAGCTCTTTATACCTACAACCAGAGCCTAAGGGACTTGAATATCTGTTGAATGTACCTGATGAAAATCCTCTTCTAACAAACTTTTATAGAAGAAGACGTGGAATTGAAGGAGATTCTTCAAATAAGCTGAAGACAATTAGGCATATTAAACTCCAACAGGAAAATTTAAAGCCAGAATCCAAAGCCCAAAACAATATACATGGATATCTGAATAGAATTTCTTTCGAAAAAAATTATCAAAAGCAGCCTAACACAAAAATTTCGGGATTAGAAGAATCTGATATTGACTCCATAAGCATTAGTAAGATAGACAGTGATAGCAATTTAAAAAAGAGCATCTTATACCTACAACCTCATCCAAGAGGATTTGAGTATCTGCTGAATGTACCTGATGAAAATCCACTACTAACAAACTTTTATAGAAGAAGGCGAGGAATTTCAGAAGTTGATTCTAAAACTCTGAAGACAAATAGACATATTACACTACAACAAGAAAAATTTATACCCGGACCGAAAGACCAAAATATTATATATGGCTTTGGGAATAGCGGTTCTTTTGAAGATAATGATGGACAGCAACCTAAGACAAACATTTCAGGATTAGAAGAAACTGGCATTGAATCTGTAGACATTCGTAAAATAGACAGTGATGGCAATTTAAAAAGGAGCTCTTTATACCTACAACCAGAGCCTAAGGGACTTGAATATCTGTTGAATGTACCTGATGAAAATCCTCTTCTAACAAACTTTTATAGAAGAAGACGTGGAATTGAAGGAGATTCTTCAAATAAGCTGAAGACAATTAGGCATATTAAACTCCAACAGGAAAATTTAAAGCCAGAATCCAAAGCCCAAAACAATATACATGGATATCTGAATAGAATTTCTTTCGAAAAAAATTATCAAAAGCAGCCTAACACAAAAATTTCGGGATTAGAAGAATCTGATATTGACTCCATAAGCATTAGTAAGATAGACAGTGATAGCAATTTAAAAAAGAGCATCTTATACCTACAACCTCATCCAAGAGGATTTGAGTATCTGCTGAATGTACCTGATGAAAATCCACTACTAACAAACTTTTATAGAAGAAGGCGAGGAATTTCAGACGTTGATTCTAAAACTCTGAAGACAAATAGACATATTACACTCCAACAAGAAAAATTTATACCCGGACCGAAAGACCAAAATATTATACATGGATTTCTGAATAGAATTTCTTTTGAAAAAAAATTATCAACAGCAGTCTAACACAAAAATTTTGGGATTAGAAGAAACTGATTTGACTCTGTAAACATTTGTGATATAGACAGTGATGGCAATTTAAAAGGAGCTCTTTATACCTACATTCTGAGCCCAGAGGACTTGAATATCTTTTATATAGAAAATGACTTGTTATAACAGATGATGAAATAAACTGAAAATAATTAGCAAGAAAATTTAATAACAGTAGCCTGAGACGAAAGTTTTGCATCTACATATTTATATATGTAGATTTCTAAATAGAGGTTCTTTCGAAATTTACGATGGGCAGCAATCAATCATAAACATCTCAAGATTAGAAAAACTTGAAATAGACTTCGTCAGCATTAGTGACACAGTGATATGAAGGGAAAAGAAAATTCGGAAGAATCGATTTGACGCATTACTGAAAAGATAATTCTTCGAAATTATCGTTTCCTTTCATATATTTAACTTCAACAAGAAAATTTAAAACCAGGATTTAAATATCAAAATATTATGTATATATTTCTGTATAGAGGTTCTTTAATTTGGACAAAATCCCAACACATACATTTCGGGATTAGAAGAATCTAAAATAGTCATAATAGTAATTCGATAATCAGAATGCATTATTTTTAAAAACCATAAAATGTAATATTTAACATAATACTATCATTTATATAGATTTAGTTCAATTGATATTTTATATATAATAAGGAATTCTCAAATAAATATAAATACAAATTATTCGGAGTTTTTTTATAGAATATTTAGGATAAATTCAAATACTCTATCTTCTACATTCAAGATACTTTAATTTTTTCCATTTAATAAACGACAACAGACTGTCTTTTAAATTTGGTGCTTTAATCATGATGTCATAATAAAACGAATAAAGCTCTATATTTCTTATATGTGCTAAATTCAAACCTTGAATTTAATATTTAGTAACCAGTAACCACTAAAAAATTTTACTACGCACATACTAAAGTAGTTATTAAAACTAATCCAATTAAAATTTAATTTAATCTAATTTTTCGACCAGAAATTAAAAATATTTATGTGAATAGAACTCACCAGAAAAATCTTCATTTTGGCAGTGTGCGTTGATGTTCAATCAATAAAAGCAGCTAACAATCTAACTTAACCCAAAACAACTCAAACTATATATTGTTAACATCTTGCAAGGTTTATCTTATATCAGCTGATTCGACATGAACCCTGTATTATTCCTAGAATATTGGAAATAACAAATACACATCTTTTAACTCGAAGTATGTCAAATTATCTGAAGTGGAAAACAAATAGAAGTTCTAATGGCATATGTTTATTGCAAATGGAATTTTTATTTACAGAAGCAGGATTGGATTTCTTCGGAAAATCACTTAGGACATCATTGATAAAAGCTTGAATAGCTTACTATGAGACTTTTTGCCGGTAGAAAATCAAATTTTTCTGTCTGGTCCAGCCAAGGAGAAATCCTGCATTAGAATTCAGTTGAATATTTACTTTTCAAGCGAAAAATATCACGATATTTCCAGTCACTATTAAAAATTCTGTAGGATGACTGGCCATCAAAAATGCTTTACATTGATACATACTTGAATAAAAGTAATTTTGAACCCACTCAAGCATAAAGATGTTCAAAATTGAACCAAAAAAACTAACAGCAATACACTCAAAACGATTAGAAGTGTGAAATATTAAACCATCACAAATAGATTAAAACAGATGTTAAACCAACTCTCAACTAAAATACACGGTGTAGACCAAATAGCAACAAAAAAAAAGCTGAGTACCTACATACAAGTTAATTTAACAATGAAAAGAAGTGGGAAAAAAAGAAGCTAAACTGATACAAAAGACAATTAAACCAATGGAAAATAGCTAGAAATCATCCTGAGCACATCAAAGATTGATTGTTGCGATAATATCATTTAAGAAAAAAATAAAGAAAGATTTAAGGAACGTACAGAATAAAAGGAAATGGATGGAAAAAATAAAGGTACGAAGGAGCTGAAGTGGAGCAAATTCCCTTTTAACCTAGTTTGTGGAATTTGAAAGGTAAATAAACAAATAAGCTGAATATTGAAATAGATTCAATATTCAGTAAAGATATTTTAGAAACTATAAGCATTTCATACAAATTGACATTGCCAATGAGTTCTTTATTTCAATAGCACTTAGAATTTATCAATCCTTTATATGTATATATATATATATGGAGCACAGTGCTCCAAATTAAACTTATCTATTGGCTCTTTTTTCGAATATCAAATGAGATGAACTTGAATAAAGCAGACTAGTATGTATGCTTTTATCAAGACTGTCCTGTTTATCTCCAACTGGTGAATAATTACGACTTATAATTTCTCTGATAATCAATTTAAGTTTATAATCCTGTGTGAGGTTCAAATATTAATGGAGCTAAGCGAAAGTTGTGGAAAATATAAATAAAAATGATTAAAGTTCTGGTAAGTGTAAACGTTTACTTACTCTTCGAGGAAATTGGTTCAAATTTAATTTTCCAATTTACTATACTACTATACATACATAAAAATCATTCTTCTTGATTTTATTATAGGTATATATATATCTGGTGTTGAATTATTTTCATCTTTTCATCAGTTTCGTCAATATATTTGCTTTTATAGGTAGGTTTCAATTTGTTGAATTTCTAAATCTACGGGCTTTCATCGGAGAACCGTTTTTTCATTTTAACATTAGCTGTTGAACTGTAGCTACATTGCTGTAATCAGTATCTGCGAGATGAATTAAAATGACAATTTTTTTTTGTTTCCATTAATACATTCTTGATACCATTGAAATGAACTGTATTTAATTCACAGAAAGTTTATATATATTTAAATTCTTTGTGTCTCCTCGATATAACCAGGTCTGACCTGAAAAAACGCAATCCGCCATTGAATTGCTAAATTTTTTCCTTGTAGTAATGAATCCTCATGTTTATTGTGTTTTATACAGGGTTTTTCACGAGGAACCTCACCCGTATTTATACGGGAAACTACTGAACGTATTTTCATGTAATTCAGCACTTATAAGTATTTCACGATGCTGATAAAATCTAAAATATTTTCAAGGCATGAGCACCTCCGGTTTTTCCGGAAATGACGCCAACTTCCGTTTTTCAAATTAGAACACCATTTTTTTATTGCAGAAATAGATTCCTTAAAAAATTTCAAGTTATTTTGATGTAACATTTTTCAGTTTTGGTTAGAAAATTCTCTCTGAGCGGGAATATTCGAAAAAAAAATCGAAAATAGAGCTCCGCTGAAACAAGAATAACTTCGAAGTTTTTGGATGTGAAGGGTGTGATGCATACACTCACATTATTTTTTAACGTAGATTCAATATCTGCCATATAAAAATGGGGTTCTAATTTGAAAAAATTGATTTTTCACGATTTTGTCATCCCTAACTTTGAAAGCGATTTTTTTCATCCCCTGTATCATGAATCGCGATTTCGATTTTTAAAGTGAATACATCAATCTTACATCTTGAAAAATCCCAAAAATGAAAATTTTCCATCCAAAAACCTCGAAGTTATTCTTGTTTCAGCGGAGCTCTATTTCCAGCTCAGAGAGAATTTTCCAACCAAAACTGAAAAATGTTACATCAAAATAACTTGAAATTTTCTAAGGAATCTATTTCTGCAATAAAAAGAATGGTGTTCTAATTTGAAAAACGGAAGTTGACGACATTTCCGGAAAAACCCAGGGGGTTCATGCCTTGAAAATATTTTAGATTTCATCAGCATCGTGAAATACTTATAAGTGATGAATTTCATGAAAATACGTTCAGTAGTTTCCCGTATAAATATGGGTGAGGTTCCTCGTGAAAGACCCTGTATAGTATTTGAGAGCATCACAGGTCTGTTGTGAGAAACACAGTCAATAAAAAGGCGACTCGATTCATTTAAAATCTCCCACAGGGCAATTATTAGTTGGCATCCATACCAATAATTTATTGTGTTTGTCTCAGGAAACATTAATTTTCTTTCTTAAAGCTCTTTTATTTTTTCATTCATTTTATTTTTTTAATTCATAACAAATGAAAATAATTTTCAGAGTCTCAATGTTTTTCGAATATCACAATAAATCTAAAACATAGTCATTCATTGGATTGTTTTTAATCGACTAACAAGTGGTTCCCCAATTAGAAATCACATGTCAGATGGATTTTCCTTGGTCACACCGGGTCACGTGGTTACAATTGCCATTTTCAGGAAAAAAACCTCTGTTATTTCTTAATACATCTGGTGTTGAATTATTTTCATATTTTTATCTTAGAGAACTATTTTTTCTATTCAACCTTAATCATGAATGATAATGAATTGATAAACTAATTTAAAAAAAAAATCACGTCGTTTTTCATTTGTTGATACAAAAATTTAAAATATTACAGGTTTTCTGTTTCTATCTGACGCTGAGTTTGACATTAGCAGCAGTAGAAACCAACAAACGAGGAGGCCACGGTATCTTCCATGGCTTGGAAGGCACCAATGGAAAAACTTCTTGGTTAGAAGAACCTAAAAAAGACTCCGTCAAAATAAGTAAGATCAACACGAATTCATTAGTCAGCAACACAAACACGGGTTTGAAAAAGAGCTCCTTATACCTACAACCTGAGCCCAGAGGTCTTGAATATTTGTTGAATGTACCTGATCAAAATCCTCTTCTGACGAACTTTTATAGAAGAAGACGTCAAACATTAGAAGATGCCACGAAGAACAAGGTTGAAAAGAGGCAAATTCTCCTTGAACCAGGAAATGTTATACCTGGATCTAGAGGCCAAGCCGTTTTGTATGGGTTTCCCAATGGTAGCGGGCTCCCAAATGGCTTTGGACTTCAGCCAATGGCAAATAATCAAGGGATTCCAATCGGACCATCGCCATACACACCCCAATATCCTTCAGGGCCCAACCAGAACACTGCTAGAGAAAAATCTGTAATTAGATTTGGATAGTTTTCTTCATGCTGTATATAGGCACTGCTTAAATTTTACGCAAATATTCAATAATTAGGAATACTTACTACCTATTCATTGTTTTCATAGAACTCTAACACAATAAGTTTTTAAGTATGACTGTTAATATTAATACTTTATCGAAAAAGAAAATAAACTTCGCGATGATGATTAGACATAACTGCGACTAAGAAAGAAAATAAGGGCTGTGATAGGACAGGCAATTTAGGTGAAGGCCTCCTTCACTGAAGGAGTGGGCGGCTCTAACCCCAGCTCAACTATTATGGCTAAACAAGCATTGAAAGGAAAGGTACGGTCGAAACGAAAGGGAGACACGTGAACAGAGAGCTCCGCGAGAATAAAGAAACAAAAAGTGATTTACATTGGATTCTTAAATCAAACTCCAATAAATGTTATCTGGACAAAATATCAATAAATACGGGAGATACGAAGAAATAAATGTTAACGAAAAACAAAAAAATAAGACAATTCAGTTTTAAATATTTATTCAATTAATATCAAAATTATATTATGATTTTTATTGTTAAATTAATGAGCTATTTGCCCATTGAACCACTTCTGTTGGCAAACCTGTTGACGTTCTCACAGCTTCAGAAATTTGATCGGAAGTAGCTTCTAGTTTGAACAACTGATATTCTTTTTGTATTTTGCTACCTCCACCTCCAGTGAACGTTATAAGTTCCAAATTCTAAAATTAAAAACAGCCCTATATCTCAACAATTAATTACAAGGAAAAAACAGAAAAAAAAATCGAGTATAATAAATACACACACCCTGTATTTAACATGAAATTTCGAAAATGTTTACATGTTGTTCATTATAAGAGTATATAACGAAAGCAGATATAAATTCAAAAAAAGTTAGAACTGGTAAGAAGATGCTTGGTATATCATCAATTATAATTTGCAGTATACATTGCAAACCAAATTTTTTATGTAAATTTAACAAAATTTGAAAGAACTTCGGAGCCAATAAAATGAAAGTGATAAATTTTAATGAACCAAAATTTTCTCCAAGATATGCCATTATCAATTTTGAAACATTGTTGAATTAATTTTATTAAACATCTGTATGAATATGAGGAAAATGTGCCAATCTTATCAATAGATTGTAATATTTATGTTAAATATTCCTGTTTACAAAGAAACAATATATATCAATTGATAACACATTTAAAATGTCCTCAACAGTAGAAAAAAATCAATATCCAAAAAACATTTGGGAAGAATTTTCCAATCTAGTTATGATGAACAAACCATTAGATTTAACAATGGGTTTTCCCGATTTTTTGCCATATCCAGAAGTAAACAAAGCACTAGAAAGGGTTGCCAAATCTGAACCGCAAGAAAATTATAATACACGAGGTCAAACCACTTTACTCAATGCTTTAGGAATGGTATATTCCAAACTTTTAAAACGAACAGTTGACCCAGAAAAAGAGATTATAACAATGGCAACAGGTTGTCAGAGTCTTTATGTAATTATCATGGCCCTGGTGGAACAAGACGATGAAGTTATAATCGTTGAACCCTTTTTCAGTTTTTATGAAACTTTCGTGAATATAGCAGGAGGAAAATGTAAATTTGTTCCACTCAGATTTTGTACAGGAAAAACTCGAGTTTAACTTTTGATCAAGACGAACTAGAAAATGCTTTCAGTGAAAAAACTAAGATATTCATATTGAATACACCGAATAATCCAACGGGTAAGGTATTTACATTTGAAGAACTAACAATAATAGCCCAATTATGCAAGAAATGGAATGTAATATGTTTATCAGATGAAGTTTACGAGTTCTTTGTTTATCCTCCATATAAACATATCAGAATTGCAAGTTTGGAAGATATGTGGAAAAGAACTATTACTGTGATATGCCCTGGAAAAACATTTGGTGTTACTGGCTGGGAATTGGGTGTAGCATATTCATCAGAAGAACTCATAAAAAAGCTGGAAATAGCCCATCAAAATATTGTTCATTCCAACAACATACCTATTCAGGAAGCATATGCCATACTCTACCAAAATGAATTAGATAAACTTTGTATAAACAAAAACATATTTACTTCCTTATCAGAAATTTTAATTCAAAAAAGAGATAAAATGATTCAAGTTTTAAAGACAGCAAATATGGAACCAATACAGCCAGAAGGAGGTTTTTTCATTTTAGCCGATTGGTCATCATATTCAAAAAATTTTAATTTCAGTAACAAAGAATCAAAAGATTTCGAGTTCGCCAAATGGATGATCAAGAATGTTGGTTTAGCAGTTATACCATCCACTTCATTTTACAGCAAAAAGAATAAACATTTAGGTGAAAATTATGTAAGACTTTGTTTTCTCAAAAACTCAACCACACTGAGAGAATTCGAAAAAATCATGATAGAACTCGGAGAAAAATGGCCTATGTGAAATTCACAATACATACCCTATTGTCTTTTATTTCATTTTCTTTTCTGTTGATGGTGTTCTTTTTTCTTCACCATATCCTTCCAAAAAAATCACTGAATTCTAAATGTACCAACAACTCATAGCTGTACAAATTCTTGAAGTGGTGGCATTAGTTATTAAAGAACACCGTAACAATGAATTATTTAGTATGAAATAGTACATCTACAATAAAGTAGATTTGAACTTTTCAATGAGTTTGTTTGAGTTTCCTATCTATGTCTTCCCAGAGATGTGCAGTAAATTATGGGTAACTAGTAAACTCGAGATAGTTTTCTCAACTACACAAATCCTTATCAAATAGAACCAGTAAATAATGGTATGAGTTGCCATCTAAGACAAGCAAAATTTAAGATGTGTACCTACTTTTTCATTTCAATAAATAGGGATTTGCTTTTAAAACTAAAAGCTTGAGTACTTATGGCTAAACTATAGTGACAAAAATATATCTAGGGTGTTGTGGTTTTACAACAAAGTAAAAGCTTGACAGATATGAGACAGTTCATTAGGTACCTCAATAAGGTATAGCGATCCTCACCTGAAGGTGCTCAAATGCTTTCATAATCACAGGTCTCTGGACAGTCTGCATCGAGGAATTTGAATTTGCAAATTTCGTGTATCTTGTTAGCATCATCTCAAAATTCATTGGTTTTTTATTATAGATATCTGAATGATGTTTCATTGCAATAAGTAGACATAACTCTAAAACACTAAGATCCTGAATAGATTTTATTGTTCCATCTTCTTCAAAAGTATCCAATTTCTCTTGAAAATCTGATACTGTAATGACATCGTCGTCATTTCTAAGTTTAGATATGATTGAAACCTATAAAAGTAAATCCTTATATATTCTTAAATCATTCAAATGACTTCCGTCAAAACATACCAACAGATTTTTCATCACACTTTTGCTAGCATCAACATCTAAAAATCTTTGAATAGAACTTCTAAAAGATTTATCTTCCACTAAGAGTTGTATTTGTTCATTCCACTCCTCAACACAACTTTTTGCGTACTTATTGATTATTCTAGATGGCTTTAGCGTCAATACATCTTCGATATATTGAATCATTTCTTGTAACAGCAGGTTCTCATCATCATATGTATCAGAAAACAAAAATATTTGTCTATGGGAAAAACGAGACTTGACACGTTTCTCCAAAAGTTCAACTACATCTAGACGACATGTTAATCCTATAAAAAAATTCAACATACTCTCAGAACTTGTTTGAATTCTATACCGTCTTTACCTAGAACACAAATTGCAGTTTGTGCTGACTGTGAAATATCAAACAAATTGTAGAGCAGAGTTTGATTGTGATGTTGGCAAAAAGAGTCAAACTCATCCAAAATAAATATAATACTTTTTGATGTATCCTTATTTCCAGATTTCAAGCAATCTAAAAGGAAGGCTAGATTCTCTGCGAAACTGCCAAAAACTTTTCCTTCAACGACATTCAATAAATTCATTTGCCGAGTAATGCCCTTAAGAGCTATATTATCATTTGTATGAACAAACCCATGAAGTTTGACTAGAATGGCATTGTCTTGGAATGATTTAACAGATGTAATTTCTTCAAGAATATCATTAACCATCTGAAAATGGAAGATTTTGAAAAAAGATTTCTCGTGAAATATTATAAGATTACGGTTGTTTTTCCTGAACCTCTGGGACCAATAACAAGAGCTGAGTTTGACTCTCCATAATTAACAGTACTTTGAATTAAATTAACTATTTTTTCCCTTTCACGAGACAGATTTTCAGAGTAAGTTAGAATTTCTAGATTTTGATAAAGACACTGTCTTATTTTGTTAATAGGGATTCTTTGTTTCATTTTGAATTATTTCTTAAATCTTCTCAAATTGATAATGATTATAAAAATAACAATTAATTAATTCATTCATAACCTCCTGATTTCAAATTTGAATATCTGTCATAACAACAAAATCAGTGTTACCAATGCTTGCTCATAGAAAGGAAGATGGAATCAGTTAGTATGATTGGAACATAAAAATATTGAATAATTTGATATATTCTAAAAAAAAGAAAATTGAGCAATTCTACTTGGTTTAAAATCCATACGTATTTATATAAACTAGTTTGTTTAAAATCTACAACACTAACAATGCGAAATAAATAGTTATCCACAGTTTTTTTGTTATTGAATTTTTTGAACACTTGCGACATCTGTTTTACGAAATCGAAATTACTCTCATACGTGTTTGCAGAATTTTATCCAACTATATGACCTGCCATCTAGTATCTCAATTAGTATCACTTTACAACGTGAGAAAACTTGAAGTGAATATACATATTTATGACTATTTCGTGCTAAGAGATATTCTAGGGATTTCTCTAAATATAATCTGGGGATGGTAAAAAAATTTTTCTTGTAACCCTGGTCTTAGATAAATCACTTGCAGCACCTAGCTACCTGAGACACGGTATTTGTTGTCGTTATGTGGGGGCCGCCACACTTAAACCAAATGAGCCAGTGCTTAAATTTTCAGGGTAGATTGGAGGGTTCCTAGTTATTTTGGGGTGACGAAAAAAAAATACCTTTTCATTATATTTTTTCCTAAAGATACAATTCATATCATGGTTGACAATCAAATATTTATCAAAGTTTAAGTAACTTCGCAAGTGATTTGGGCGCTTAAACAACCTGACCTTACGTCATTCGTGAAATATTTTTTGATCACCCCGTATTCCCCACTTTAGGATCTAAAATTTTAAGAGATCACTATCAACATGCTTGATACAATTCTCGGACACCAGGACCTTGTTCCTGAAGTGTCAAATAAATCTAGGATCTCATACCAGAGCCAATTTAACGTACTATTTTAAAATTGCTCATTTCCCCTACGCTAACAAACGAATTAAGGCAATTTCATATCAAAAAAGTGCTGAACTTTGCCATGGCAAGTCAAACCCAAGGTATACAACAGCTTCTTGTGGCCGAAAAAAGGGCCGCTGAAAAGGTCAGTGCTGCCAGAAAACGTAAGTAAAATTCGAATATTTTTATTAATAACTTACCATTTCCAAACGTTCATTTCTATTTATAAGTGGCTCGGTTCTGTTTAAATGAATTTGTGGGAAATATTTTGTTTACCTGATCCTAATTCAAACAATTTGTTTTGAGTAGTTAAGACTTAATTAACGCAATTCATTTTGAAAATTTTTTGTTAGATATACGTTGTAATAAATTGAAATTCAGCCAATGGTAGACTTTTTGTGAAATGTTTTTGATGGAAATTCTAGAAGAAGTTTTCAATTGCGCTTAGTGAACATCGTAAATATATATTCAGTTTTAAAAGAAAAATTTTTTTTTTAACGACAAAACATTTCGTGGATACAGAATTCTCGAATTTAATTATAGTAAAAACGATAGAAATCGGTAATTCCCAACAGATTATATACATAAAGAAGACTGAATTTAAAATGCATACACTCATACATGTACAAGTTCTCTAACTGCTAGTATTAGTTATTAAAGTATACCTTAACAATCAGTTATATATAGTACTAGCTGACCCGACAGACTTCGTCCTGTCAAAAAGATTTGTAATGTGGCTGTTTTTGTGCCTACGTATTTTAAAAAATTCTCCTGAACAGAACCGTCCCCCTGGTGATAGGGCGTTGTGAATAAAAAATTATTAAATAAAACATATATAAGGATTTAAAAGTAAGTAATCGCTTTATTGTTAATCATGTGAATCATAATTATTATTATTATCATTGTAGTGCTTTGTGGTATACGATGTTTTTTGTTTGATTACCTGGCGCATAGATAAACAAATCTGATGGTTTTACAACACGACAACAGGCAACATATAATTGACCATGTGAGAAACATGGGTTTTCTAGATTAACACCACAAACACTTAATGATTGCCCCTAGGACTTGTTTAAAGTCATAGCAAAAGCAAGCCGCACTAGAAACTGTAGTCGTTTAAACTCAAATGGCACATCAGTCGGAATCATTGGGATGCGCGGTATGAAAACATCTCCTTTATACTTTCCTTTGAGTATAGTTGCTTCTATCACATTGTTTAGTAGTTTTTTATCGCTAACCGTGTACCGTTGCAAAGACGCGGTTGGTTGATATTTCGCAACATTATAACCACCGATCCAACCATTAATTGAACATTGTGAGGTGGCAATCCTGGCAAATCTAGCGAGTTTAAGAATTCCGGTGAATAGTTGACTACATCATCTTGATTAGTAGCCGAATCAACTGATTTATATATCCTCAATTCGCCTGTAATTTGTTCTTGAATTTTGAAATTTAATTCATTTACATCTATGTTTTTTGCAGCCAGTATAGCTCGTTCGCTCAACCAATCATGGTTTCTGTAATTTTGAGAAACATTTGGAAACACCTTCTGAATAAGTTCATCTTTTGATCGAGTTAACTGACAAAAACTTTGAGGAAAGTTAATGCGGCCAGTCAACATGTCTATAGGAAATTTGCCATTACCAATGTCAATGAGTTGTTTAGAGAATATGTTTCCAGATTGGTCATTTTGCAACTCGACACGCATATTCTTGCTTAAATGAAGTACTTTGACATGTTTCCACAAATTGGAGGACTTTAGACATGCATTGAGTTCATCAGCTGGCGTTGATCGTGGAATCACTGGCAATGTTTGATGAAAATCTCCTGCTGATAAAATCATTGCACCACCAAATCGGTTATTATTGCTCCGTAGATCTTTTAAGGTTCAGTCTAAAGCCTCCAAAAATTTTTTATGTGCCATCGTGCATTCACCCCAAACAATAAATTTACATTGCTGCAAAACCTTTGCCATTGCAGAGTTCTTCGAAACGTTGCAGGTTGGAGTTTCATTGCTTTGCATATTGAACACACCTACATTGCTTAGACAACAGTGAGTGCTTGTAATTTAATATGAACTTTATACCATAGCAATAAAGCTCAAATTGACTACGTTTTAGTTACAAATCATTTGTATGGGAAAAAGAAAAGGGCTATTTTTAGGGTTTTTCCAGTAATAATTCTGATTTTTCTCGCCGTAAAAACCATCCTTGAACTTCAACGAACATTTTAAAAAAAGATTTGGCCAAATTGGTCTAGGCGTTGTTGAGTTATGCGCTTACCAACACATTTTGCGATTCATTTTTATATTATAGAATGTAATACTAAATATACAATAAGGCTGATTTGAACTTTTCAATGAGTTTGTTTGGTTTTATATTGTTTATCTCGAGCAAGGATGGCGAAAATAAAAGGGGTGATTGTAACCAAAACACAATTTATTGAACCCAACTTTTATGCCGTCTTGAGCAAGACGATTTCTTTGTTCACCCAATGGTTCGTAAAGCTTGTTCCGCGTTTTGAAAAAAACGGATTTATGATGCCCTCTGGGTACTTTCGGATTGTCTGCAAACCGGACGATTAAGAACCTCTTGATGTGGGCAGCGAAGTGAATGATGATCTCGGTTTATGGGTTTTATCCCTTTTCGACCGAAATTCGGTTCCGCCAATAGGAACGCTGCAATTTGGATGCATTTCTTTTCGAATATTCTGGAACTTTTTGTTCCACTGTATGTATTTGAGATACTCTATTTTGTTCGAATCAATTGAATTTCCTAATATTATTCTGTGGAAATTATTTCAATTTCCTCTGGTGAAATTGATCAATTTCCTTCAGTGAAAACTCCAGAAATTTAAACTTCAATAACAGATTGAATAATGATCGAACTATTGTTAAAAAAATCAATAATTTGTGGATCTTTATAAATTTTTACCTAAGTTAATTACTTTTTCTTCGTCTAATGAAATATTCAATAAATAACAAATAAACAATCTCTTGAAATCCAATCAACGATGATATCGTAGGTATCTAAATAAAATCCATAAAAAACAATTAATTTTAGGTAAACTGAAGCGTATAAAACAAGCAAGAGAAGAGGCGAACAACGAAATCAACGCATATCGACAGGAAAGAGAGCGACAATTCAAGGAATTCGAAACTAGACATTTGGGTTCCAAGGGGGATATTGCCCAAAAAATTGATAAGGAAACAGATGAACGTCTAGAAGAAATGGTACAAGATGTAACAAACAATAGGAGCAAGGTAACAGTTCAGAAGCTGGATTGTAAATAATGAGACTTGGTGATAGAGATCCTAGACGATAATTATTCAAAATCATCAACAGTTGTCCCATATCTAAATTTCAAGATGGTTTTAGGGCTATTCATGGAGTTTCCGATTCTTTCTTGGAATGGGTTATAAATTTCAAACGAATATGATACGTATTTTTGTTATTCAGTTCTTTTTTTCTGCTTTTGTCTTTTTATTTCCAGATTCGATGTGGGCAACTTGAAGAAGTCTCTGTCTACATCAATAGAAGATCACTCTTGAAGAAAGAAGTCTCTAAAATATATTTCAGCTTATTTTTGTACTTTCACACTTAGGCGGGGAGCCAGGGTTTTTTTTACTGGGGTTTTTTCCCTAGGCTTTTATTCCATACGCCGAATTGTATGACAACCCGACACTAACCCCTGATCTATATGCTTTATTGTTTGCTATCTAAATATTGTAAGCCCAAATATTCGGAAAATACATACATGTAAGCAAATATTTTAGCACTCTGTACAGGTAAACAAAAGCGCCAATAAGAAGTCACTTTTCTTATTGAGCATGCGCAATCACTTCCGGTAGATTTCTGATCAGTTCGGCGCACTGCCAAAGTTGCGCCTGTGTTTTTTCACTAAGCAAACATCAATTTTTGTTTTGGTTTTTTTCTAATCCTAGACCAGGTCACCTTCTTTCTTGAAATACTATTGTATTTTATATTATTTTTAACATGCGGAAATAAACTTTATAATTCTGCATGCTTCAATAACCAATTTTGTTTTTTTTTCAGGTCGTTCAAGAACTCATTACATTAGTTTGTGAAATCAACCCAGAGATACATCGAAATTTCGCACTACTTGACTTTTACAATATGATATGATAAGGATTGAGATACATGAGGGAAAAAAAACTGCATAATAATACTGAATTTTCAAATTTCCAGCTTCGTAATATCAATTTCAGCCTTCCTACTGTATTTATTATAAATTTAGATAATTTAGTGGATATTATACCATAGATTTTTGAAATAAACAAAATTAACAAATATTTGTTTTAAAAGTTGAATCTCAACCATCCTCGAAGTCCATTCTATATATTATACAGTGTGGAAACCACTTATGGAATAAAATTCTTTATGACATTATTTTAGAAAATTATAAAAAATGCTGAGACACGTCAACTTTTAAATTCAGTTGTGCGTTATGTAAACATAAATTTAGATGTACAGGGTGATACACGTAAGTCTGCTATAGTCGGTTTTCTCTTTTTTTAACGAAACACTCTGTATATTTGTACATTTTTGAAATCCTCTTAATGAACCGATTTCAACAAACTAAATAATGTATGGTCAATGATGTGTTGACAGTTTATACTGAAAAAGTAAAATCTTTGTTAAAAACTTTTTCCTTGTCGAAATAACAATGAAATATTTAACTGAGACTCACCGAATTGAGATTCTAATGATGATCGGGTACGGGGATAACTGCAGAAGTCAAGTTGAAGTGGCAAACTTATTTAATCAGAGGTATCCCGAATTGCCTAATATTTCACAAAGCACAGTGTCTAAAATTCATGCACAATTCAGAGAACTTGGACATGTCAAACCATTAAAAAGAAAACCAAACTTCGTTGAAGATGATGTGAAAGTGAATATTTTGTTAAGTGTCGAAGAGAATCCAACTTCAAGTACACGTCGAATTGCCCATGAAAATAATGTTAGTCATACAACTGTTCTAAGGTGTCTTCATAAAGAAAAACTTTATCCCTACAAATTGACTTTTGTGCAGGAGTTAACAGAAGACGATCCAGATCGTAGAATGGATTTCCAAGATTCCAAGATTGATGAATAAGCTGAACAGAAATGAGATAGCTCTTGGTACCATTCTTTTTTCTGACGAATCAACATTCACAATGAATGGGGAGGTAAACCGACAGAACTGTAGATATTGGTCAGCAGAGAATCCTAATTGGATGCGTGAAACACATACTCAGTACCCTCAAAAGGTCAACGTTTGGGCCGGTATCATAGGCGACCATATTATTGGTCCTATATTTATAGATGGAAATTTGACAGCTAAAAAATATTTAAATATGCTTACAAATGCAGTTATTCCTGCGTTGGCAAACTTATATCCCAACGCAATAGCTAGGAAGCTTAGGTACCGAATGAAAATGTTTGATTCCAGCAAGACGGGGCAACACCCCATTATGCTTTAATGGTAAGAACTCATTTAGAGGAAATCTTCCCCAATAAATGGATTGGACGAAGAGGTACTATTGAGTGGCCAGCTAGATCGCCAGACCTTACGCCGCTGGATTTTTTTCTATGGGGTTATCTCAAGAACAAAGTATATGCAACATAACCAACTAGCATTGTAGACCTCAAAGACAGGATTACTACAAAAATACGGAATATTTCACCTCAAACTTTAAACAAAGTTAAGGAGGAGTTCTATAGGAGACTGCGCTATTGCCAACAACTAGGTGGAGAACATTTTGAGCATTTATTTCAATGTGTTGAAATCAAATACATCAGCTATTTTATGTATGTGTTTAATAATTGTAAAAATAAAAATTTCACCCTGTACAATTCATAAGTGACTATACATATTTAGTTTATTGAAATCGGTTCATTAAGGGGATTTCAAAAATATACAAATATACAGGGTGTTTCATTAAAAAAAGAGAACACCGACTATAGCAGATTTACATGAATCACCCTGTACATTTAAATTTATGTTTACATAACGCACAACTGAATTCAAAAGTTGATGTGTCTCAGCATTTTTTATAATTTTCTAAAATAATGTCATAAAGAATTTTATTCCATAAGTGGTTTCCACACTGTATATTAAGCATGTGTTATAGTTATTATGGGATTATTGGATATTCACAAGGTTAAGCCGCCAAGGATTGAAGTTTATATTATTGTTGACATTTATTGTATTTATGCCTGTTTTTCAAATATTGGTCGGTGATTTATCAATCTTATGGAAGCGTGAATAACCGCTGACGAATTCGTCGATATGTGTGGAAAGGGAACAAGTTTTCATTATTATGTTCCGAAGCTCTGTAGCGAAAACCTCGAAGTGTTAAGAGAATAAAGTTTTTGCTCACAAATGTAGTTTTATTACAACCAAGTTGTAACACATGCTATTCAGATGGAACTCAATTCCAAGCACAAGTTATGAATTTGGACATGAAAAAGAAACAATATCTCATCAATAATTGTCCATATATAAATTTCAAGATGGTTTTAGGGCTATTCATGACGTTTTCGATTCTTTCTTGGAATGGGTTATAACTTTCGAACATATTTGATACGTATTTTTTGTATTCAGTTTTTTTTTCTGCTTTTGTCTTTTTATTTTGAGATTCGATGTGGGCAACTTTGGAGAAGCTTCTGTGTTTATTAATAGACACCACTCTGGAAAAAAGAAGTCCCTCAAATATACAGAGTGAGTCTTTGACCACTGCGTTCATTTTAACCATAGATTGTTAACGTCAAGAAAAAAACATTTCCTTCCTATAACATTTTTCCAAATGTTCAAAAAATATAGGGTGTTGAAATTTCATTAAAAAATATTGCATTCTCACCTGTAATATTTAAACGACAATATCAATTGAAATGATCTCTTGTAGAACGGTTTTGATAACAGTCATGTATATTCATGTATATAGATTCATTCCATTTCTTGTGGGTTTCTCACTACTACTGTACAGATAGGCTAAATTGCATGAAAAACAAATATCACTTGACTAAAGGTCCGTATCTTGTACTTCCTAGAATCATTAGTCTTTTTTGCAGATAAAATCATTCCTCATCTTTTTTCCTAAATTGCACCTTTTTTGAGATATTTGAAGTTGAAAATAATTAAATCGATATAATCATCTGATGAAACATGAGTGAGTGAATCATTTCTTAAAGGGAAAATAATGTTATTAAACAATTCAGATTCAATACTGGATGCTGTGGAAGGTAATTTTCATCCAAGCTAAACTGGACTACAGAGGCGTATTTGCCTAATGTGAAAACTTAAAATGCTTATAACGCAGCTGAATATGGAAAAACGATATGGAAAGAAAGTGTTTCTTTTGATCTCAAGAACCTATGGTTAAAATTAACGCAGTGGTAAAAGACTCACCCTGTATATTAAAATATATATATATCATCTAAATTTTTGTCATTTCTTAAAACATATGCAAGCCTTGATAATTAATCAAATTTTTTGATATCGAGTACAGGCATGTTGACAAACAATGAATAAATATCCGAGTTTTCATAATAATCCTTAAATCAATATGTTAAAGCCCAAAAATAATCACAATACTATCTTTCACAACGGCATTGGGAAATTGCAAGTGAAAATAGTTTCATTCAAGGATATTTATTGACAGCAAATATAAATTAATTCTAAAATTAAATTACTCGAAACTAGAATCACCATTTATCTCATAAGTATTAGAGAGGTAGAATAAACAAAGGTAAACTAATCAGTGTTTTCTTATAAATATATTTGATATTACAACAAAATAGATAACAAGTAAAAAATATTCATATTTACAAACTATTGATTTCAAACATCGTCATCTGAGTAATCTATTGGCAGTAAACGTGAGAAATGAAACAATTAGGATAATCATTTCAAATGAACATTTACTTTATGAAAAAAACAAGAAATTAAATTAAATTCCCAAGTTAAAACCCCTACCTTTTGGAAACAGTTCTCCATTAAACTTTTGCTGATCATTTCACCTATAATACTAGGCAATATTTGAGTTCAATGGAAGTTTTATATAAAAAAAAATATATTTTTTCATAATTCATACAATGAATGATTATAATGAAGAAACCAATTCAAATAATTCTCACGAAAATATTGTTGGAAAGATTCCAACTAAAGAACAGATATTATTCATTGGAATCCTTCAGAAAAAGGCTAACCGTCGAATATATAAAAACCAGATCTCCGACACAATTGATCAAAGTTATTTATAAAGATGAGATATATTGAATTTGCAGATCAATTTGCTGCACTATTTGGATATTTTGGTATTGTTTAAGAATTTCATATCTAGACTACCTAGCTAAAATAATTAAGACATAATCACAAAAATCAAATTATTAGATTTTTTATATACATTTTTAAAGTTCCTTAGTGGAAAATATAGGAGTACTGTATAAATTCGTAGTTACATATTTATATGAATTCGGCGAAGTATGCAGAAGGGGGTCACCAATAATAATGTGAATCGAATTGTTATGAGAATTAAGCAACCAAACCGAAAAGCCTCACATTCACAAAGGACAAATGATTGAAGATGTTTATCAGGTGACAAATTAAATTTGCAATATTCATGAAGCTATAAAATTAAATCAAATTGGCATAATCTAAAATACCTAGAAAAAAGTCCTCAACTAAATTTTTTTCTCGAAATTAAACATCGTTCATAGACAAAAATACATCAGGTTTTCCCTCTTTGCATACCAGTCATTACTATAATTCAATGCAACTATTGTTCTTCTCTTCATAGTTATTTTTACAAATTTTATCTGTACTATGAATTTCTTCATAATATATCAAAAGAAAAAATTTCAAAGTAACAAGAAAATTATTGCTTCGTAAAAAAAAATCATTTTATATAGTTTTCTTTTCATTTTCCTGCCACTTGATTTCAACAATTTCCTACTTCCAACTACAAAATAATACAACTTATGAATATGTAAACAGCCTTCATTGATTAAATGAAATTAAATTATTTGTTCAAAAGAACTAGTCATTTTCCCTTAAGATCAAGACCAAAATAAGCATTTCATCATTTATTATGTTAATCGAATTTATAGTACAAACACGATGTTGTTAGACATCTAAATCTACATTCAAATGTGATCTTCCACAGATCAATTACCACAAATGGAAATAAGTGATATATAAATTCCTAAATGAAATTTTCTTAAAAGAAACGAACAGAATATAATTTTATTTTTATTGCCACTATGTTTCGAAAAAAAAAATCTTGTCGGAAGGAACAATGTCTAGTTTGATATTAGGTTTATGGTAAACACATGTTACCCTCAAAAGGTACAGTTGCTTCATAAAAAACTCTAATAAATGCCGTGAGGTTGATTAAAAAGTGAATCAAACTAGGAGGACGAAGTCTTGGTATACTTAGATTCAGCCAACCTGTTCTGCATTAAATCGCTGTCACCTAGATGAACCTGCAAACCACCAAACACCTTATTTTCTACAAAAACGAACACCAATTCTCCATAAAAGAACAAAAATTTATATTTCCTCAAAATAATTCATTCACATGGTGAAAATTTCGAAAAGAACACTGCCATTAATTTAAGCTTCTTAGTATCAGGATGAAACCTACCAAACTACGCAAAAAAGCACAGGCAGAATTGACATGCAAATACATTACATACATTGCATATAAAAAGCTAAGAATGAAAAATCTCCATAATAATAATATGAGCAAAAATAGAAGAGAAGAAATTATTTTAAGCATTCAAAATTCTTTCTCCTATATTTCTAGCTAGGTAACTATATTTTTGAGGTTATTGATCCAAACTTGGATTTACACTTTTGGAAAAAAGAAATTCATATTCTGATACTATCAAATTCATGGATAATTCTAAACCTTCAAATAACCTATTTACTAGTTTTGACATATGTTCTTAGCTGTTTTTATTTAGAAAAACTGAATTTTACTAAGAACTTTCCAATGATATCATCTTATACAATATCGAAAACTACATCTTCCATGTTGAATTCAAAATATAGTTTTGTTGGAAACATTATTCAAGAATTTCCAAAAAATTGGGGTTTGGGTGGACTTTAATTAATATTCATCAATAATGCAATATTCATCAACATCAAATATTTATTACATATCCAAATTTTGAACAATATCATCAAAAAGATAGTAACTTTGAATATCAAAATAAATTTCAAACAAAACACAAGAATAAGAACATGCTCGGAAGAATTTAGAAAGCGTGAAACAACCATGCAAATATTTAAAAGTTTTCGCACAAACACTTATAAAAGAATGTCAGTAAACAGCAATATTGCACCAAGGGATGTGAAAATAAAAACAAATATACAGTGAGCGTCAACAAAAACTTGAAACATGTCAATTTTTGATCGTCGAACATTATATCGTTCCAAAAATAATACAATTGAGTAGTATATATCTGCACAAGGAACCAAAAGAAAAACCTTTCAGCGAAGAAAATAGGAAAATACAATCAATTGAGCACTCATCATTAGGAATACAAATGTCAAAGAACAAAAAATAATAACAATGTACTCCTACGTTATAAAATAAAAATCTATTAAAATTCGAACTGGTATCAGAGGACACATTACAGAGAACATTGGAGGGAGTTAGGAAAGGCCTATGTCCAGGAGTGGACGAGGGAGGGCTGAAGATGAAAATTCGAAATTAAAATGAACACCAATCATATTTCATAATGACCCAATAAGGTCAAGTTCAAAGACTCACACGATATGAAATATTACAATTGAATTTATAAAATATAACATTAGAAGAGAACTCACCACATCAGAATAATAATTAAAAACATGATATAATATATAATTTACAGGGAAAATAGGGTTCTAACGTAAATAAATAATTACACCATGATATATAAAAAACATGAGAGATCAAAGAGGTGAATTAACAATAAAATATGTCAAAAAGATTAATGAAATGATTTTTCTAAGGCGAACACCTAATACAGTAAATTTTGGAACAGATGTAGATACTAGTTGATGACGAGATATTGTTGATGATGGAGCTCGTGTTGAATGATTGTTTGGGCTATTACCATCATCTATTGTGGATGTAATGATTTCCGACGTTTCGATAGACATCTTCTATCTTTATCAAGGAGAAAAGTAAGAAACCTTTTGAGAATTATCAATTTTCAAAAAGTCAATATGACAGAAGTCATATATGATAATTCTCAAAAGGTTTCTTACTTTTCTCCTTGATAAAGATAGAAGATGTCTATCGAAACGTCGGAAATCATTACATCCACAATAGATGATGGTAATAGCCCAAACAATCATTCAACAGATGTAGATACGTTTAGCGCTGTATATTGCAATTTATTCAAAGAAGTCAGATTACGACAGTGAACATATGTGCGCCTGTCTTTCATTGTTATTTACCTCTTTGATTTTTCATGTTCTTGTTTATATATCAAGATGTAATTATTCATTTGCGTTAGAACCCTATTATCCCGGTAAATTATGTATTCATATATTATTTCATGTTTATAATTGTTATTCTGATGTGGTGAGTTCTCTTCTTTTGTTATATTTTATGTATTTAATTATAATATTTTATATCGTGTGAGACTTTGAACATGACCTTATAGGGTCATTATGAAATCTAATTGGTTTTCAAATTTAATTTCGAATTTTAATAGATATTTATTTTATTTCATGACGTAGGTGTACTTACCATTGTTATAATTTTTTGTTCTTTGACGTTTGTATTCCTAATGATTCTTTCTGAGTGCTCGATTGATTGTATTTTCCTAGTTTTGTAGCCTGAAGAAGGAAATAAAAGTTTCCGAAACATCGCTGAAAGGATAGTAAGTTTTTCATTTGGTTCCTTGTGCCGATATACGCTACTGAATTCAATTTTTGTTGCACCTTGTGCCATACCCATCAATTCTCTTTTTTTTTTTAAATAAGGAAAGTGGGTCATATAAAGAAGATACTAAGACCTTTCCAAAAAGTACCATGTGACCCATTTTCCTATTCAAAAAATTCAGAGGATTCATGTGGATGGCACAAGATGCAACAAAAATCCTTCAAAAATGCAAAAAAAAATTGATAGAAAAGTGAAACAAAATTAAACCTGTTTCATGATTTCGTTGCTAAATGTTTTTCTTCTAAAAAAATTAATTTCTCCATAATTTTGACAAGCACTGTATAAATCACGAACATGATTTGATTTGTCTGAAATCTATTAGAAGCATTTTGAAGAGATCATTATTAATACCTTTAGAACAATTCATGGTATAGGTTATGATGAAAGAAACAGAAAATTGGGACATGTTAATCAATTTAACCATTCCAGATCCATTACCATTTGGATTATAAAAATAATCTCATTGTGACTGTGAAATGAGTTACATTAACATAAGATTTAAGCAGTTCTGTATGTTGGTTTCATCTAGAGAGAAAACTTAGCTTTCAAATAATATATAACAGAATATGACACATCCAAAGGAATGGATCAGCTGACCTATTTAATCATCCAATCGCTCAACTGACAATTGACTGGAATGGTCAATGAATTGATCAAGTACTAAGAACAATATATTAACTGAGTTCAAAAACGAATATTCAATTTCTTTAAAAAAAAGGCAAATTTTTTGTCAATAGGTTCTGGGAAAAAATTGCATGGTGAAAGATTTCACAAAAATACATTACATACACTTCCAAAATTAGAATCATGCAAAAAGGATGCTGCCTTCAAAGACTTTAATGAAATGTTATTTTTAATCATGCAATAAAACTGCCACATTTCTAACTAATATCTGTTCACTCTTCTTTATGACTAGAAATTGGGATTTTTTACCGCAATATACAAGTGATTTTTATATTGGCCACATATCAAACTAGCTATTACCTAAATGAGTAACTGAAAAAAAAAGGGTTTTTGATGAAAGAATATAATAATAAATATTTGAAATAAAAATTTAACCAAATTAAAATTTACAAAGAATTTCTGAAAATACTCAAGAAATCAAATTGATAAAAATCGGTTAGGAACTTAAATTACTTTTATAAATGCATTGTTAACTATATATTTAAATTTTCTCAACATAACCTAGCCCAATCTGTTCCCCTTTATACTAGGAATTTATCACAATTATTTTGTATCGTTACTTAAGCTAATTCAATAAATAATAAATTTTTATGTAAAAATAATAGAATGAAATTTTTCTTATAATAATATTTTATGATTTTTTAAGAAAATAAAAATTATATATAGATATGCATGTATAACGTTCAAAATTATTAACATTTAATAAATTATATCATAAAACTGAATAAAACAGCATATATACTTTGTCAATTAACGATTACTTAATAAAAATTGTATCAAAATAGAAAAGATACATTAAAAGATTTTTTTTTTTGAAGATTTATATGCTCAAATGGCACGCTATTGAGGTGGTAGAGGGGGTAGAGTAGGTAGTGGTGGAGGTGGTTCTGTAGGAAGAGGGGGATTATGTGGACGAGTAAATTCAGGGGGGTACGTGAATTGATTAAAATAGGGCTGGTGGTAACCATACATACTAGGCGGTGGAACATTAACATTTGGAAAAGGAACATGCATCATAGGCGGTGGATGCATTACAGGGTAATGTGGAAAATCCGAGTGATTTGGAAACACTGGATGGTGCATGCCATGAGGGTGTGGAAATTGATGCATCGGATAATTCATCGGATGGTGCATATTTGAATGATGCATCATTCTGTTTCTGTTTTCTTGATTTCTTGGTCTGTTATTTTGGTTTTGAAAGTGACTCACCTTATTGTATGAGTGCCTTCCATTCTGCTTATCTTTGTTACCAGACTTGGACATTTTGGCTGGAGGACCATCTGAGTTTCTTTCTCTTTCGCGTTTTCTGCTAGAACTATCACCACTAGTACCGCAATTATTGATAATGTCTTTTGGAATCTTCAGTTTGAATCCGCCAAAAGAATCCGCCTGCACGACAGGTTGGGGTAATTCTGCATTTTCAGTCTTTATTACATCTTTGGGGATTCTTATTTTCAAGCTCGTAGGAGTACTTTCTGTCGCTTCTGAAGCCGGCAGAGGGTTTTGTATTTTTGATTTAGGTAATTTGAGGACAACTTTAGGCTCCGAGGGAGCACTAATATTGTTTCCTGTTGTTTCGCTTTGTTTTTCCTTATGCTTATGTCTTTCACGGTCTTTGTCTTTGTGTTTTTTCTTTTTTTCCTTATCCTTCTCCTTTTCTTTATCTTTGTCCTTATGCTTATGTTTCTCCTTATTCTTCTTTTTACTTTTATGATGATGTTCCTTCTCTTTCCTTTCATTTTCTTCATTTTTAACCACCACTTCTTGCTCTACTTTAGGTTCCAAAGGTTTAGATAATGCAGGTATCGGCGTGGTTTCTTTTAGAAGGCTGCTTATTACCTCTGGATTGGTCTCTATACCATTTGGTAGTGGAGCATGTTTCTCCTCTTTCACAGGAGGTAATGGTTTATCTTTGATTGGCGACAACAAACTGGGAGTATCAAAATGTTTGTTGCCTCCCACCCCTATGGAAGATGACGTCAGGATGTTTTCATATCCCTCAACTTCATCAATCTTTTTCATGACGGGCCTAAGTTCTGGCTCCGCATGTTTCTGACTTCCACTAGAAGAATTTTCTCCTAAAGACAAGTAAGTGAAAGGTCCTGACGAGGACAGATCTTCTTTCTTGATCGTTGTTTTCAAAATAGCAGAGGGATCTTTAGGTGGCGTTTCTATTGGTGAAAACAAACTTGGTCTCTTCACAACCTGAGGTGTTGGAATTTTATCATCAATCTCGGTTTTCACCTCTGATTTGATTTTATCAGTCTCAATTGGATAAAAAGGATCAAATGAACTACTGTTATTTCCATTGTGGTGATGTGGCTTGTGCTCTGATTTGTGATGAGAACTCGAACTTAGATGCTGCTTCGGGACGGAAGATGACTTACTTAAATCAGAATTAACTTTCTGTGAGGTAGAATGACTGGATTTTGGAACATAAGCATTGGAATTCATATGTTTTTTCATATTGTCGGCTTCATTTTTAGAAAGAGGTTTAACATCCTCGCGTGCTCTGCGCACTTGATCGTGTTTATTTGAAGGAACTTTGTTAGGATCCATTGAGTGTGATTGCCTGCTATGGTCCGTATTTGATGATCGATGCTTATCTGACAAGTTCGGATCACCATGAGAAGACGTCGATCGATGCTTATTCGACACATGTACATCACCGTGGGAACGGTGCTTATCTGCCACATTGACATCACTATGTGATGATGAGGACCTATGCTTATCAGCTCCATCTACATGCGAGGATGAACGATGCTTATCTGAAGCAGTAAGATCAACATGGGAGGATGAAGACCGATGTTTATCCAGGGCACTAAGATCAGACGATCGATGTTTATCACTTGAATGAGAGTCAACATTAACTGATGAAGACGACCGATGCTTCTCCGGCACATGTCCACTCAAATATTTATTACCTACATTGTTCGAGTCATTAGAATGTTTTAATAACTGATCACGCTTATCTTTCTCACTCCGCACTTGTTGCGGATCTCTCACTAATTCTTTCCCGTGATGGGAGTCTCTACTGTGGGATAAACCGAAAGGCATATCCTGTACACTTTCTCTATGGAGATCCCGTGGTTCGGGCCTGTTGCCACTACCATGAGGAATTGCGGCTGAAGCAGAACTTTGCGGCCTTGGTTGGGACGCCGATTTGCTCTTATTCGGATCAACAGGATGCCTATGGTGACCATGAGGTGGCATTTTTTGGCTACTGCTACTACCACTAGATGACATTTTTGTACTATGCTGTTGTGCCGCCCTTTCTCTTTCTTTCCGTTCTCTCTCCTTCCTCTCCCTGTATTCTTTTTCACTTAGGCTGTTTTGATCAGACGGTCTAGACAATCTCTTGTGCGAATCATCTTCAAGAAGGAAAATTTGTTAATGACCTCTGATATAATTTACGTGGTATAGTGCAAATCATAATTTTTGACATCTCGGACTGCTGTGGTAAAAGGGTCAATTTGGAAACTACTGAAAACTGGTCTTCGGCAAACGAAAAGACTAACTCAATGGTTAGTGATGGAGTTATCCAGGAATGGCTTAAGATTATGAGTAGGTATGCTTTTTAACCGTTGGAACTACAGGTACCAAATAAAAATAGCCAATTAGCAGGTTAGTATTGATGAAGGAAAATTTTGCTCTGTAGTATTTCCAGACTTATCCCGAGCATTCGACAACTTTTCCCCACGATGGCGGACGAAGATGACGTGGTTGAAAATAAATGCATCCAGTGCAGAAAGAAAGTGGTTGAACCAGTCAAAGTGCTTAAAAATCTTCCACCCTAAGTGTTTGGAACAGGTTGTAAATCAAAAATCTACAATTTGCAAGCATGAAGAAGCGAACGTCAATAAAATGGCTAGAGAAATCAGGAAACTCCAATCGAAGTAACGTACCTGCGAAAATTGTTAAAGGAATCACAGGAAAAGAACAAAATACTATTGGAAAAAAACGCTTACTACTGAGTATTCAAGATCACGAAATTATGAAAAATAAAAATCTAATTATGATCAAAATTGTAAAAACAGGAGGAAAAACAGCCCTACATACAGGTAAACATAATAATCAACCTAAAAAAAGAGTAAAAAGACAGAGAACATAGTCAATAAAAGAACCTACGAGGAAATGACAGTGATGACAGATCAAGGTACATTGGAGCTACCGTCTTCCTGGTCTAACCGCGCAGATGTCACAGTTAATACGTCAGAATTAAGTCAATCGAACCAAAACAAAGAGCGAACAGCAACAACAACACTGCAAAAAGATGAATGGTAGATAGTTAATACAAATAACACAAAGATTGAAAAGGACCTGGCCAAAATGTGCAATACTTTCCCTTAGTCTGTACATACAACATATTTACTTAATACTTTCGAAATTAAATTGTAAATATCTATAAATTCTTTAAAAAAAGAGTTAGCAATGTGTCGTAAATATCTCATACCAATTCACTCCACTAGAGGCGCCCGAGATGTCAATAATTCACCAACCATGTTGCTTGGATGGACTATACTATAAGGATTTATACCACTTGATTATGAACACTAGAATAAAATACTCACCATTCTTAGAATCATGAGACCTATGCGGATGTGGATCTTTTGCTTCAGCCTTCTTTAGATCCTCCTGAAAATAATATTTAGATGATTTTTGTTCTCATTACAGAGATGCAGAATGAGAAAAATTTAAAACCATCTGTTATTACAATCATTTTCAAGGAGTCTAGCTTACATAAAGCAGTAATATGAAAAATTGCATGTTTCCAATGAAGTTGGCCTTTAGCACAAAGGTACGTTTCGTTCAAATGAACTGAAAATTTAATTTCGATGAATATAGTCTCCGGTATATATTTATTAACATATTAATTCATAAACAAAGATCTCAACCACAGAACCATAAATGAAGTATCTAAATTTGGTTTAGGCGTGAACATCAAAGATCCTATTCAGCCAATGAAATGGCTTTATTGAATTAGGAATGAATTACTCACATATCACCAGATCAAAAAAGTTAAGCATCGCTTAGTAAAGTTACTGTTGAGCAACAGTCATGCAACTGGAAACAAATTTAAGCAGTTCTCAGATAAGCGATCCTTATGTGGATCACCGGTGCAAACGGGCCTTATATAATCAATAAATACAAACCAGTGTGAAGTTGGCGTGATTCTCTGGTGTGCTGGACTGACTTTCGCTGGCTATAATCTTTTCCTTGAGCCTAGAAGGACTCGATTCGAATATTACCAAAAATTCTTCAGTCAACTGTTGTAGCAATTCAGCGGTCACGGATGAGTCTACATAATAAAACCACTCCTTCTTCTCAGATGAAAGAGGTATCTCCCAACTAGACCACTTACTGGCAAGGTGAATACAAAAGCAGGCTACAACTGTCGGCTTGTACTGCAGGCACATTGTGGTTAGGTGCAAGCTGAAAAAAAATGTTCGTTGGTCATTTAGACACTAAAACCAGTTTATTGCATCAATGTTTCGAATGTAGTTACAAAAATGAAGGGATATTAAAAAATTAAGAATAATAACAATAACTAAGAATATTAACAATACACCAAATCACATACATTTTCAGGTCTTGAATTTTTAATTCAAGAGTTCGATATTGTTTTGATAATCGGATAAAGGAAACTTAATGATCATTCTCCATACAGGTTTAAGAGAAGCGATATAAATTGACCTTGTGCTACCTTTGTATTACGTTGTTCAAGACTATATCGGCCATATTGTATGTGGGATAGATACCCCGGAACTATAAGTTAGGTTCAACAGAGGATTGATGATCATTCTGATTCATGCTCCTCTGCTGTACACTCTATCATTCCATTATTTATTACAAATAATATTATTTTGGTCCGTCTAGCAGTCATTGCTTATGGAACGAGATGCAATAAAATGACCGCTAGAATCACCAAAACGATGACCAGCAATGACCGGTCTTTCGCTTGGAATCGATTTATTATTATGTTTATCATAAATAGACCAAACAGTAATAATTGATAATAAATAACGAAATAACATAACATAAGCAGACGTTTGTGTACATACATGTTTTCATATCTGATCAATAAAATGTATTGAGAGTATATTTTTTCGAAAAAATATCACTAACTAGTAGTTATTACGCTTTTTCTACGGTTTTTGGTTGAACTCAATCATCTTCAGTACTATTCCAACAGAAGAAAGTTTGCGAGTCCAGTAATACAAGTAACTTTGTGAGTGAAAGGGATCCATCCTTATATCTTACAGAAAGGAACATTATTTCTCATATACTAGAGATTGTAACAGTTGGAGAAAGTACCTCAAAACGTTTGGGGGCAATATAAGAGCCCAAATGAACGAACGAAATAAAATAAACAAAGAAAATCTTCATATCGATATAAATCGCCTACCGACCGGTAGTGACTGCCCGCGAAAACACGCCTTAATCGTGGTGACAGCAGAGGGCGTGGCTTTGAAACTTCTGTGGTCGTAACAAAATGTCAATTTTTGCATTCCAGACACAATTGAAAGTTATAACGAAGTAGTTTGCGTGGCAGAAAGCCGTTGCCCTCGATCGACTCCAGCGAGATCACGCCAGTAAGTGGGGAGACCAGACCGATTGTTCCCACTTCGACCGTCGAGCGCCCACGGCGCATGTTGGTGGGGGAGTTCGAACGGTACTGATAGGCGAGTCGTGCACCGGGAACGACAGTTCCTCGGTCGGCGAGACGCGAAGCGGAAGAGCTTCCACCATTCGGTTCCAGCAAGTGTTAGTGAGTGCAGTGGTAGGCAGACATAGTAAGGTAAGAAAGGGGTATAGAGAGGGGATCGGAGGACCACTTGTGGAGGACGAGATTCCAGGAGGTGAGTGTGAGGTTCGATCCCCCCCCCCCCTCTCGCTTTAACCCCGAGGCATTCTCATTTTTTTTTGTCACACGGCCTTAGTCATTTTTCATGCCTGAGTCATTTTCATCTTCATCTCACGGCCGTGTTCGACTTTCATGCATGAGCAATTTCCTGTTGAGCGACTGCCTTATCCGTTCTCTGCCTGATTTCTTGGTATGCCTAACCCATTTTTATGTCTAAGTCATTTCGCTTGCCTAATTCCTTCTGATGCCTAATACATCGAGTAACTCGCCACTATAATCGCTTTGTGTGCACTCTAACCCCTTCACGGAATGTTACTGGACTTTTGGTGATGGACAAGTAGATTTGGGATTTGGGTTTTTAGAGGTTAAGGACTATGAAGATTTTGTGATTTAGATTAAGGACTGTTGTACCTGATATGAACTGTTGATTTGTTTTAAGGACTGTGAGACGTATTATTTTGGAAAGTTTGTTTATTTGGTATGAATAGAGAGTATATTTTTAGTTAACCGAGTGTTTTATTGGTGACACCTCCACCTCCAACAGCTACCCACTTCATTCTCCACTGGAGTCTGCCTAGGCTCGAGCTTCTGGACATTCCGGAGGAGCTCGATAGGTGAGGGTGACGCCCTCAGAAGCAAATAGTCTGACGCCCGAGTTTACTAATAAAGGAACTGCACGTAAGGGCGTTACAAAGGCAAAGAGGGCATTCACAGGTGAGGTATTTCGTGGACTTATTTTCAACGGTTTTTTAGTATTCGAAGCCTGAGAAGGTCAAACGAGATGCATATTCAGAGGTTCATTTTGTCTTTTATTCAGAGTTGGCAGTCATGAAATTTGGTCATTACTTTTAGGTGGGTTTCATCAAAATAGTTGATCGAATATTTCACAGAATATTTCAACAAATTTGTCAGATTGACCAATGGTATTTCGGTCATAGAATCGCCCAACCTTTGTGAAACATAGCATTAGTCGTTAGGAAATATTTGAAGAGAGAATTCCTCGAACAAATTTCACTGTTTTTTTTAAGTTGTCCTTAACGTCATGTAGGAGTTTTGCTGAATGCTTAGATTCGAAGGAGGTATGGTCGAAAGATTCTTCTATTCCACATCACATAGAGAGACCCCTTTGCCAGAGATCTATTCTGAGATATGAGACAATGTACAAGAAAAAACTGGCAGCATCTTCCAAGCTATTGAACCACATTAGGAAGCGTATGATCAGATTAAGTTTGAGAGAAACAGATGAGAGTATTCTTTTGGAGAGAAGGGGTAAACTTCTCGGCATTTTAATGCAGTGAGTGATTGTATCGGTACAGAATTATAGGAAAAACCAGTGCTTGGTCTCCTTGAAGACCTCTAAGATACAGGAACTTATTGAAGATCTGAGCTGGAGGAAAAGCTTCAGATAGCTTAGTGACGAGGACACTCCTGATAGAAATGATGTACTTCAAGATGGAAGTGAAACTTAGCCCATCGTAACTATAAACTATGGAGGAAGAGAGAAACGGATTTTATTCCAAAAATCAATATGAACAAAGATGAAAAGAACAAAATAAACAGAGTGCACTAGAAGACTCACCCACAGATCTGATTCCTTGCGCGCCTCGAGTGCTGTAGTCGATTGAAATGATCCAGTAGGCGAAATCGTCCATTTGTTGGATGCTCCACCACAACAAACACTATTGCTCATCAAAACAAGACGAAACAACTCAAAGCGTTCTAAATCTACTAGGATAAATCTGTAAAAATGTTCAAAGCGTCTTTTAACGTTTTCAAGAGCCACTTGATTGCAACTCAAAAGCAGCAAAGCCAACATTTGGCGCATATGCCTTGTAATCGGCGAAATTGCGATTGGTCTTGTATATTAGAGAATAACGATAAGAACTTCATAATACGGCAACGTTTACTGGTCCCCAAAGATATCATCACATTTCTCAAACAATAATCCACAAAAAACAAGCTGCGCAATCTATCATGCCCTGAATTCACAACATGATTTCATTGAGGAAGATTATTTAGGCAATGTCGATTATCTGGTATGGTTTTTCTTGAAGAATGATGGAAGAAAATGAAACTGAAAGAATCCAACTTCATGACCATAACTTATTTTCTCTCTCTCTCAATCATAAAAACCCTGATGATAAGCAAATGCCTGTCGAAATGATTAAGAACCCAAATGAATTTAATTGAATAGTATTTAACGTAGGGTTCTTTTGCTGCAATGACATAGATTGACTATTGATTGTAATCATTTTCACTAAAATGTTAAATTACTTAAGCATGACCATGCTAGATAATAGACATTCCCAATAATTTCATTTTTTGATTATGGAAAATGGGAGTGAGAGAGAAAACAATAAAGTCCTAATAGGTCCAACACTATGTGGGTCATAAACAGTTCAGACGGCAATTTGGACAAGATGGGAAATTCCAAAACATCCTATTTTTACAACCCAAAGGCCATTGATGAAATTATTTGTGGTTTTCAATAACGGAATTACCTAGGAGCTCTCTATCAATTAGCTTGAAAATTGAGGATCTTAGTTTTCCAGTACAAGTATCATGTTACTCATTCAACGCATGTCTATTGAATTATCTGGACACCTGTATACCCCCTCTTCAGAAGGCTCAAGTACTCTATATATGCGCCTCTCCTTTTGGAAATAGAAAATAACTGAGTTCTAACAAAACCGCTCTGCTAACTTTTCAAAAAATATACTCTCATAAATATCTTTCCTCTTCTTTCATTATAAAATGAATTATTTGTAATCGACTACCCAAAATGCTTACGTGATTAACAACGTTTTGTTGTAGTATCTTGTAATCTTACATATTGTGTAACAACATATCGCTATCTCAAAGCAACATTGTGACATTTTCCATTTCTTGTGTTTTAAGGTTATGATGGTATAAAAGTATACTGTAGATTTAGATTTTAGTGCAATAGTGGGTTTTTCAATAACTTTAATAGTACACAGAACAGAAAAGTTATCCTGGTGTAACACTCCATTGATTCTTTATTATTGCTGGTTATCTAAAGTTCTATGTTTTATAGATGTCCCACTGTTGCTCTGATGTAGCGATATGTTATACTTACGATTAGTTTAAATATATTCAACTCCATATTCAATTCTTACAAAGAATTGAAATAAAATAGTTGTCTTAAATCGTTTTCCTTGAATCCGGAAACAATAGATCATACAAAACAACAAAATTTAAAAAATTGCACCTTATTGTCAGTATTCATGTAATTTTTTTTTTTTTTTGTAAATGTATCTGTTCATTTAATCTGAATTATAATCTCTAACCCAATAACATCTACTACAACAAATCTCATCAAGCTAATAGATTTCGAAAAGTGAGCCCAAAACCTGCCAAAGAAATGACAGAAACATTCCTAAGTCAAAGTTTGAGATTGTCAATCGTAACTACCTAACCAATCTACTATTCTCTATAGGGTATTTCAAGCGTGTTACCCAGAGTAACCGGTTATTATTTTGATCCATCTAGCGGTTATTGCTGGTCCTTCTTGGTTATCCTTCGAAATCCAGAAAGAATAACCAGAAATCATCGCTTAAATGCTCGGGTTTGGTTATCCGTGCTGTCATTCTATTGTTTACTATTTTCATGTTTATACACATCTAACCCTACTTGCACTAATAACCAGAATCGTAACCCTGCTCTCGAGCAGGGTTATGATCTTGACATTTCTCGATCAAATTGAGGTTAACTCATGACGTCACGGATCTATTACCCAAGCCGCATTGAATGCAAAAGGTATTTACCACAAAAGACCAAAGAGAACCGGTTACTCTGGGTTATGCGCTTGAAATACCCTTATGTTGACATTTAGTCCATTCACGATATTGTTCTAATAAGTATACGAGAGTTACCTTTTATATTTTTGGGATTAGAGAACAAATGTTAATCATAGAAAATCGCTTTACTGTTTTTCAATATTCCCAGTAAGATCTATACACTTTTGCATGCGTTTGAACAAATTTTCGAAGCACTTTTGCCACTCTGATTGAGATATCTCCAAAACATGCATTCTGAAGGCATCAACCGCGTCTTCCGGTGTCGAAAAACACCCATACAGTCGACTGCTGTTTACTTTCGGAAAAATACGCGTAAATCCACAATTCATCACCTGTCACTATGTCATAGACGTGCTTCGAAGCACTGCGATCGTATTTTTGGACCATTTCTTTCGACCAATATACACGTGCCCTTTTTAGAGCGATTGACAAATTGTGTGGGATCCAACGCGAAAAAATTTTTCTGACGGTCAAATGTTCAAGCAATATTGAATGTATGCTGGTCCCACTAATGCCTAAGGTTGTCTCAATCTCACGATAGGTTACAGTAGTAACTGTAAACAACACAAATAGCGTTCGCATGTCAAACCGTTCTGACTAGGTATAACCTCAAAAATGTCAAGCTTTACGATAGAGCTGTCAGTTGGCAGATTGCAACCCTAGGGTTGTCCAATCCCGAAATATAAATGGCAACCCTCGTACTGAAAGAAATATAATTATGCTAAGGTAATGTAGAAACGAGGAAACATTTTCTAATTATATTTCTTCGCAACCATTTTCACCAATAAGAGTTTTCAACAGAAAATATAATGTTGTACTTACCTATTGCTTGCCATGAAATAGGAAGTTTGTGCCAAATCTTTAGTAGCTCTAACCAACTGGCAACATCTTACGACATGAGTATGGGGATGGTCAATTGCAACATCAAATCCTAACGTCTGGAGCAGTACATTTTCGTTAAAAACTAAATCTTGAGATTGGGCCTGGTACCTTTAAAAGAAAAAACATTTCAAAGAGCGAGAATTTGAAAACTTAAATAATTCGCTCAGGAACTCTGATTCTTGCCGTTGCATACACATTTTTGGGGAAAATCTATGGCCAAGAAATTTCATTATTATTTATTCCAATATTATAAAAATGCCCGTGGTTATTTCTCATCAAATATACGAAAATTGCAGAATTTCAAGTTTCTAGAATTTTAGAAAAAAAATATCCTCCTGAAGTTTGTCGCATAAATTAAGGACGGCCAATCTTGAAAATTTGCGAGCCGCCACTGACAATGTATATGGTATGATTATATCACAGCCTACTCTAGCGTAAGAGCCTGGAACAATTAGATCCGGCATCGTTGAACGTAGGTAGATTCCCCGTGATGTGCCTGCCAGTAGTGCAATTTATTTTCACAGTGCTCTAACGGGCAGTATTGTTTTTAGTTATATTTTTCGTTTTGTGGTTGACAACACTGACATCCTATCCTTTCGAATGTCAACACGCGTCCATTGCATGTCAATCGTCTATATTAAATCATGTAGAGATTTCAACGCACTATTTAAATTCTATAATCAGTCAATTTTCGTATCAGTCACACCAACTGCGAAAATAAAATACAAAAGGCACTAGGAGGTATAATCTGAATTTTCATTGAATTCCAATAAATTTCTCACAATTCTCGACTGAAATAGAGAAAATATCGTCTAATACTCCTTGCAGAAGGCAATTCCAACACTCATGCGTTCAAATTTCGCATTAGTGTTGGAATAGGTGCCCATTCTGCAACTTGTATTAGAATATACTATTATGAGGCAGGGTTGTTTTCATGTTCATCTTGATAAATCATAGTGTTTTACTGGATGATTTGCTTAATAACTGTCCTTTACTTAAAAGTGGTTACAAATATTGATAAACAGTGAAGTGTAGTTTAAGGAATTAGTCGGATTTTCTAACTGCTGTTGAGATCATCTAATGAGGAAACGTGGTAAGAACATGTCACTTTCCGAACTTCCAAACATTCATTTTTTTTGGCAAGAGATGGCCCTACATCTTCCAGTGGTTTTTGCTGAACAATAAACTGAATACCTTTTCCTCTACTTCAATTTAGAGAAATAATTTTCGATTCCAACTGATTCCAACAAGAGTTTATTGTCTAAGAGTAACTAAAATATTCAATTTATTGACTAGATATTATTCAATTCATTGACTAAGTTTTTTTTTCCAGCTAAAATGTAATTTGTTGAATACGCAAATTAAATGTATTGTGTTCCAGGCTATCTCTTAAGGAGGCTGTGATTATATTAAGTTCTTTGAGAGATACCCGATGTTTTCTACTTACTTTTCTGATGTAATATCTACATTTTCCTTCTGTTGCCTACAAGCATTCGATACCTTGATTACATATTCTAACTTTCTTGGTTGTTCTTCGACCTTTGCTGCAAGGAACAATGCAGCTGCTGCCATATGGTGCCACAGGAAATTTGTAAATGAGTGGAATACATAAAACCGGTGCATGTACACGATTGCAGTGTTTATACATAGTTGCGTGCTAAAATAATAATTAATTAAAATACGGTAATATGTTTTAATATACTAATAAGTAAATAAAAAATACATTCTCATAGACATCATTTTGAAACTGGAATGAACTTATGGTTTTTTTAATCAATTATTTTCTATGAAAGTATTAGAAAACTTGTTGAATTAAAAGTTTCATAATAAAATAAACTTTGTTTTGAATTTAACGCCAATGTGTTAAATAAGGTCCAAGAGAAAGAGTTTTTTATTTTTCAAGGTAACAATGAAAACATGTTTTTCCCAGTTCATACTGAAAAATCAGTGTACTATATTGAATTTTAGGAATTCATAAGAGTGTCAAACGTGGAGACAAATTACATTTGTTTGTAGGAGGTTCAATATGAAAGCTCTTTATGTAAAGTTCTCTATTATATTGTTATAAATAATACTTTATCAAGTATGTCTTCATTTGATCTTACCTATATAATTATTCTCATGACCAGAGATAACAGTTAAAATTTTACCTTTTCTGTTGACAAATAAATCTATTGTATCTTGAATGGTGTTTCAGTCTTCTGTTGACAAAAATTCAACTTCATTATTCAAAATGAAACAAATCTTATGTAATTTCCTCTATTTCATAGTATAAATTATTTAAGAATTGTTTGATTTCGAATAAATCTATTGTACTTCCCAAGTGGTATTCAATAAATTCAATATCATTATAAATATAAAATGTTCCCCTATCATAATAGTTTTTTTGTAACCCCAGAATATGGTATGTATCAGTGAATATTAAACTTAAGTGTGGTTATTTCCCAGTGCCAACAAAATTATTTTCTTCAAGTTTTATTGTGAATGTTTCCAATTTTGGTAACTAAATGAATGAGCCGTTACACCGTCCTCATAAATATATGGTGTTGTGGAAAATTGTACGGAAACATAGCAAAATCAACTATATTGTGCATGAACCGTAATAGCTGATGTTTATTCGGTAATAATCTTCATCATCTCTTGGAAGTAACTAATTTTTCGAAAATTGGTGAAGGTGAAACAAAAATTAACCTGTTTCAGGATTTTGTTATCAAATATTTTTCTTGCTAAACTTTGTATCGTTCCAATATTAGTATAGGTACTGATAAAGCGAGTACACCAAAGAAGGATTCAGGTAGGGAGGAGTAATGAGCACTGCACTTTTCGTTGTAAATCTGGAAGAGGTCATTAAGGAAACACCCCAGTGTTTGGTTTTGCAGATAACTTGGTTATAATGGCAGGATCAAAGTTTGCACTGCGGAAGAATATAGATGAGAAGAAGAAGAGAAAGTCAACCTGAACCAACAGATATAAATCAAACCATTAAAACCGTAATTCCTTATGTAAAAGGTTTGTCGGAGAAAATGAGAAGAATTGGAAATAGATACAACATAACGACTGCATTCAAAACTCAAGACACTATCAGAGCTAAACTTACAAAAGTTAAGCCTAATAATGAGACTCAAAGGACAAAGAACTGCATATACGAATTACCTTGCGAGTGCGGAAGATCTTACATCGGAGAAACTAAACGCCCTCTGAATGTACGAATAAAAGAACATCAGAAGCTTCTACGAGTACTAGACAGCGACAAATCCAGGTTGGTCCAACATGCTGTAGATGAGAATCATCGTATAAAGTGGGATGAAGCATCAATAATATCCAAAGAAGAAAAACTTGCAAGAAGAAAAATCAAAGAAGCAGCATTTATGAAAATAACATCTGATTCCATAAGTGCTCCATCTATAGATCTGCCAGAAGTTTGGACGCCGATAGTTCGATCCAACTTAAAAAGATCATCATATCACAGATCGTTCATTTTCTTTCATGACTTCTGTCAATATTGACTTTTTGAAAATTGATAATTTTCAAAAGGTTTCTTACTTTTCCTCCTTGATAAAGATAGAAGATGTCGATCGAAACGTCGGAAAACATTACATCCACAATAGATGATGGTAATAGCCCAAACAATCATTCAACATATTTTACTTAAGTTGTATTCATTTAATGATATCACTGTTATTCGATAATTCTTTATCCATGTGATATCACAACTCCTGAATAAATTCATGATAAACTTCTTAGACATATTAGGGTAATTAATATACTGGTCGAAAAGAATTCACTTCCTTGAAGTAATTCAGTATCCAATAGAAAAAGAAATGAGTACACCAAGAAATCATTAAACCAGTTCATTCTTATTCACTGACAAACTTTTCCGAAAAGCATAGAGGAAACCAAGAGGTAAATTGCCTAAGTAACGCAAATCTTGAATTCTGTTGGGCTCAAAAAAAAACCTTGCCTACTTCACCCTACAGCCTGTATGCATTAAAGAAGGTCATAACTATCACCCGAAATGTCGTAGGTTCAAGTCCGGGGCTAGGAAATAAATTTTCTAGCTTTCGGTATGCGGCCATCATTCACTGTTGGGTCTAAAGTCAACAGTGCTGTGCCTAAGGTGGCTTAAGGACACAATAACAAAGCCTACACAGGACACACACTAGTTAACCTAACTCGCACAAGCTTGAATTAGCTTCTGAGGGGTGTACATTGATATATGTACACCTAGGTAAGCCAGTATAAACATAAAATAGAAAAAAAAATCATCGAACAATTTCATTTCAGAATGTTTGCATTAATATATTGATGTAGCATGTAATTTGAAATAAAGATTATTATTACTACTATCTTTTCTGCTAGTAAATAGGACAAACATGTTTAATGTTTAAGTGTCCATATAATAAAATTTTCTATGATTCAACTTGAGAGATCTAAGTAACCAATTAGGTTACATTTTTAAAATGGCCATTCCAGAAATCTGTTGAAATATAAGAGCCTGTAAACCAACCAAATAGGTTAGTTTTGCAGATACATAAGCATATTCTAAGTGAAATAGAGGTTATTAAAACATTGGAAGTCTGTATAGGGAAGCTGCAGGAACTTCTTGATAAGGTTTTCACCTGGTTCCGGAAGTGGAGAATGAAAATAAATCCAGACAAGTCGCAGTTCTTAATCTTGACCACAAAATCTCGACTTCCTCACCAATTGTTAAGATCGATGAAAAAATCATAAAACCGTCTCATTTCATCAAATACCTTGGTGTGAACATCGACAACAAATTGAATTTTAACCTACACACAAAGATGATGAAAAGAAAAACCATAGCAAGAGCCAAACATTTTTCCAATCTGGTTTACAGGAAGCAAGGCATCAACTATAAAAGCGGGTCACATATATACAAGACAATTTGTCGACCCATATTAGAGTACGCCCACCCATTATTTGTAAACTGCAAACCTCCAGCGATTAAAAACCTCACAGTAGCAGAGACATCAGCATTGAGAGCCATTACTCGAATGAGACATCCTAATAATGTACTACATAATCCTAATAATTTACTCTACCTGAAAACTAAAATAGAGCCTATTGATGTGAGAATGAGCAGACTGAATAAGAAATACTACAATAGATTGATGCAGCTGGACGAGGTTATCACTCAGTTCCATCCGGAAGGAAGGAAGACATCCAAAAGAAAATACCCAGAATTTCTACTTCTAACTAAGCTCTCAAAAATTTAATTAGTGTAAATATAAAATATGTCATTCTAAATTTTCTAGAATAATAACTAAATGTACCAAATTGTAAAGATACAGGCTGAAGGACCGCTGGTCGATAGCCAATTGCATAGGCAATAAAGATCAGTTATTATTATTATTAGAGGTTATTATGGTATTCATAGCAGTCATTGCTTATGGCGCAAGATGCAATGAAATGACCAAGAATGATCGGTCTTTCGCTTGGAATTGATTATAATGTCTAATTGGTGTAACAATCTCATGAATTATCCATTCCTCGTCTTTTTAAGCTCATCAGGATCATACTTGGCATATAATGATAATAGTAGACACATTATTGAATTTCTTGCTCATTCGACAGCCCTTTCTGTTAGAATTGAGGTTTGAAATGGTTAATTAATTATATCCAAAGTACCTAAATTAAAAAAATTTCACATTATAAGAACTCATCCTAAGACTATTTATCTTTCAACAAAATACCAAGTGTTTATAGATTTTCTTATGAAAATTTTCTTTAAAGGAACAGAATCGAATGAGCCTCTACTTCGAAGATATAACCTATTTTGCTCTGAATATAACCTAATTTGACAGACCATATGGCGTTAAAGGATATTTTCTGTGGAATGAGTCACGTTGTATAACCGAAAATCCCAAACAGACCCTCAAAATATTATCACCTGACGAAATACTGATCCAGTCGAGTAAATTGCGTCGTATAAAAATATTGATCGAATTTCTAGAAAGAAAAATCGCGTGACTCCAGATATAGAATAATAGCTATAAAAAGCCAGATGTATTAAACTGGCAATGTCGCGAATTTGTCCAAATCAGTAGTTTCCGCATTTTAACCGAAAATACCTGGAAAAACATGTCTTCATACATTACTTCAGATCATATCCAATAAGAAAATCATACACTTTGAGTCTCTGTCCCATATCCTGTATGAAATTGGCAGCTTGTTGCCTGTAAGACAATTCTTTCTGAGCGTCGAAACCACATTTTCTTGAAGGGGTGTTTTCCAATTGCTCCTTAGTAAAATACCATTTATCTCTGTTAGCCATTGACACTCTACGAGTCGGGAAGAAAGCGCGATGAAAGCTTTACAGGTGGCGCCACTTATCTTGATTATATTTGGGTACATTTGATTATGATAGTTTAATTAAATAGTTCTCGAACATCCCATGTGCACTTAAGAATTGAAAATGATTCCTTAAGAAATGCATGGAGAGTCAAACAAACTTTCAAACTCATTAAAAGATAATCACTCACTTAAACAATCACTTGAACTTGGTATTTCCAAGAATCACAACTAACAGCACCTGCAAATAAATTTATCATAAGGGTAAGTTTTTCTTTGGCACCAGATTTCATTTTAAAATATTCCTGAATATTGATAGTTTATTGTGAATTGATTTTCATGCATTTCTGTTGAGTTTTGTTAAGTAAAAATAAATACATACAACAGAGTCGTAGGAATTGATGTTGTCAAGAATTCGATGGCCGACCAACCACAATAAACAATACAAATATATTAACGCCTTAAAGTTCGTCAATGATTATCAAATAATATTTCAAAAATCTAATACATATTTTAAAAAACTGTCTGTACTCACCAATTTTAATATAACCCTGTCTATACAAATTGAAAAGGACATCAATCTTTGTTTTGATATGATGCACTTCCTTTTTGACGTGTGACAAAATTTTTCGAAATAACCTAAAATTTTCACATCTGCACTCATGACAAACGTTTGGTTTGATCATAGAGTTCTCGTTTTCTTAATTTCAACTTCTTACCTGAAATGTGATTATCTTCTAGATTTCACGAAAGTTCCGATGTTTTTTTTTTTTTGTTTCAATGAGAAAATAAACGAATATTTATATAATGAATTCTTCGGGATATAGTATGATAAATTAATAACGATTCTTATCCTTTTTATATTAGATGGCAGCACGGGTGCCTCTTTAATTCGCGAAAATTATTGGCGTATTGGGTACTTCTGAGAAGCGATACGCCCTCTGACGAAAGAAAGATGAACAATTTTGAGAGGGTAAATTGTTGTGTATAGAGGGTCCCTTAACTCAACGTCAAGCGGTTACTGGGAGATATGCTAGGTTATACCAGTTCTAAAAAAAATTATTAATATTAAAAAAATAAGAAAACAATTGTACCTAACAATGGATTTGTGACTGTTAGGGCTCGTTTATACTGGCCGGTACCGTGTTCCGTAAGCCATTACCGTATTCCGTAAGAATTTCAGTATACTGACAGTTAACTTAACCATAAACAGAACATATTTGCTCTATGCTTGTTAATAATTGTCATTTTGAATTTGAGTTTCAATGTTTTGAAACGTGCTGACCATCTTGAATTATATTTTACTTTAATATTATAGATTTTATTATTTGAAATTACCTCTATCAAAGCAGAGATCGATTCAGTATTCAATACTGATATATATATATATGACGCTATGGAATGCGCATGTGTCAAAAAAAGTCGCCCACTATTACATTTTTACAATTTGTCTTACTTATAAGATAATCTAATCTAATTATCTAATATATATATGTAATTTGTCCAAATAATTCTATGAATTTGCCCCAAGAAGTTCAACACTTTACCTGTACCGGAAAAGGTTACGGAATGAGTATGAACGAAAGCATTGAATTCCTATGGTTCAACTTTTACGGTACCGGTACCGGACAGTATATACGAGCCCTTATCAATAGTATGGTTATTTAAAAGAGTAAAAATAATACAAATGTACCTAACAATGGATTTGTGACTGTAATCAATAGCATAGTTATTTATGATTACATTTTAAAAGAAACACTGCAAAATTGGAAAATTTGTGACTACAAAAATATACCTATTACCACTTGACCAAATGACATAGAATTTTTTTTTATTTTTGCTAGAACTGCTATAACCTAGTATATCGCCCAGTACCTGCTTGACGTTGAGTTACGGGACACCTGTATATTAATGATGGCAGATTCGAAACTAAATAAGGGCAAGTATTGCTTCTTTACAAAATTGTGGAAATCGTGAAGGATCTTAGGTTGGATTTTCAATAAAACAAAAAAAATTAAAATATTAGAAATTTTATTCAACTTTATGTCGGTATAATGGTTTTATAAGTGACAATAATTTTACTTTACATAGTACATTTCAAATTGTACACAACCATGTGTAGTAAATTGAAATTAAAAGTTGACTTGCTGTCTGAAATGCTTCTGGAATTTGTTGTTTTTTACTCCTTGCTGCATGCTCCATTTTGCCTGTTTTCTTTTGATATAGTGCAGGTCTCGTGATCTCCTGAAAAAAAAAGTAAAATACTTGAAACTTCTGAAAAATTGGACGGAAGTTCCTTATTATTTGGAAATGCCTATTTTGAAACAATTCTTGTTTATATGCAAATGCAAATATTTAGAAAACCTCAATAGTACTTAATATTTTGCTTTTTCCTGAATACTTGGCCTTTTTATACAGTTAGTAGAAATCATAAACATAGAATAAGTTACTAATATTTATGCATATCAGAAAAATCTGTGGATAAAACTAGAACTCAATAATTTACCTTGCAGCTGCTTCTTGGTCTTGTTGAGTCCAGCCTAAGGCTCTGTAAGTTGCTATAGTTTTATGTAGTTTTTTAGAATTCTTGGACAACTGCAAAGCAGACGATCGAGATGGAGTCTGCTTGTAATACCTCATTAAACTTCTATGACCAACAGTTATACCTGACGGAAGGACTAACTGGAATTCTGAAGTATCTTGAAAATCAACAGAAACCTGAAAATAATTTAGTTTCACAACATGTATGATTAAAAACTTATATTACATACTTCATCATCCTCATTTTCACAATTCTCAGCTTCTGGGTATGACGAAGAATAATCATAAAAATCAACATATTCTGGAAGTGCCAATCCTTCAAATTTCATCATGCAATGTCCTTTATCACACATATGATTTCTTGTAGCTTCCAAAGAGTAAAATGTTTTTCCTCTTTCATTGCACCAAATACAAATGAAATCTAAAAATAAATTATTCAATAATTATCACTCAAGGAGGAAAAGTAGTTATTACCTTTTGATATTTTTTCCCCAAGGTACATCAATAATCCTTCTATGTCTATGCAATATTCAATATCTGGTATGAAAAAGCTATGATATGATGTCATGTGGAGAACATTCTTATCAAAATCTTCTTGAATGGATGAGCAAAACAAGCATTCATTTCTCTCTATCGGATTTTCACCGTCCCATTCATCAGAATCAATTTCTTCTACTTCTATATCACCGTCTTCTTCTTCTTCTGATATATCTTTATTATAAATAGTCTTTTGAATGTTCTCTGCACTCTTTATCTTTTCTTTGTGCTTTTTCGACTCAAGATGATCTTCATAGGTATTTTTGCTTTTGAATGATTTATTGCATTGGCCACAATGATATCTTTCTTCCTTTTTAGCTTTTGATCGCTCACTTTCCAGTTTAGCGATATTTTTCGATGTATATTCTGCCAAAGATATAGGCTCAAGATTAACCACTTTTCTCTTCAAATTATAACCATGCCAATCAGTTCTATAGTGCAATACTATTTCTTCCCTTATTGACTCAATACGGCAAGTGGGACATCTCAGGGTCACCTGTTTTTCTTGGAGCTCTGAAGACATTTTAGGTTTTATATTGAACTCAGAACGTCTCTTTTTATCAAGAGAAAACAATACGTGAATTATTCACAAGAATATCTGAAAGTAAAATCCACGTATGTACTAAATATGATTAATTAACTTTCAACAAAAACAAAATTGTAAAATCTTTCTTATTATATTCAGAAAATGTGAGGCAAACCACAGAACCAATGGTACCAAGACTAGGTCACAGAATTTTATATCAAAATCCGTTTTATCTTTTTGAAAAGAATTTGTACCAATTCTATCTAGATTAAAATCAAAAGAAATCAAACATTATAATTTGGTGGCACTGCCCATAAAATAGGTCAATTCTGGTTCACGATTTGACTATTCTAAACCCATCAATATCATCTTCGATGCACTGAAGTATGTCTATGGCAGCATAGAAAAAGTTTATGAAATATCTTTATATGATTCTGTATTTTGTGCTTAGTATACTAAAAAAACAAAACAACCGCTGTAATTTTATTTAAAAAAAAATATTCTCTAATTTCAGAGAAAGAAAGTACTAGAAACATAAATTATTCTGGAATGCACCCTGGACCAACAATGGAATGCCAAAATACAGTGAAAAAAGATGAGTCAATAACTGCTGCTTTGAAAAAGTCTGTTCAAATAGAACTTTATAATAAAAAGCAGTGTAGTTATCAACCATATGAGTGCTCCCAATTGAGTTTGAGTGGCTATAAATACTGCTCAAGACATATTTTGAATGATAAGAATGCACCATTCAAGCAATGTTCATATGCATTTCCTAATAATGGCAAGAAATGTCATATGCCGGCATTAAGAAGTGATAAGAAAGAGATTGGGTAAACTGAATTAGAATATGTGATAGTACGATTGTTCATTGATTCCATCATTATTACAGGTATTGCAGTGACCATGCATTGAAAGCTACTTTGGCTAAAAACAAGCAAAATTGTAAATATCAACGACCTCACACCGCTGAAGTCATTTTGAGTTCATTATCCCATTATGTTAAGAAACCTCGTGTTCGAACTCACTCGCAACAGTCTGATGAGGGAGGACCTAGTTCTTCAACTGAAGATAATGCAGAATTGAAGGCTACCAAAAGTTTGGATCCTTTTGGTGAGCACATCTAAATTCTTCATTACTTTTTCTTTTAAGTTGGTAAAAAGGGTTGATACTGAATCCATGAAATTATCACGAAATTTTATGATTGTTATTGTACTTTATATTAAGGTAGTTTTTTTAATTGCAGTTGATATTGATGCTGTTAGTCTCTACAACCACCAATGCAATGAAGTGTTGAGTTATTGCAGTGAATCAGAAAGTGATGTGGAACCTTCTTCTTTAAACAGTATTTGGCATGATGCACAAGCTGATAGTTCAGATAATGAATCTGTTGATTCAGAACAAGAAGATTATCTTAAGTGAGTGGGAATACATATATCTTTATTTTGCTCTAAAGTAGTACAGGTAGTGTAAAAAATATATAAATCTCATCATATTATAGATAATTTGAAATCAAACCGATGGCAAAACAAAATTCCTGAACATTTTTTCAATGAGTGATGGGGGTTTTGCCTCATATGGTTTAAAATTTCTTTCATAAGTGTATTCTATTGTGAAGCCTGACCAGTGTAAAAGACCATTTATTGGTTAGAACATTGAGGGTATCCTACTTTCAGTACTCAGATTTAACAAACAATACGCCCTCTGATGCTTGAAATCTGATTGAATATTTCGGTTGTTGGCTCGAGCTACATCAGCTGAATTTTCTCTGCATCTTGCTGATCTCTGTGCTCTTCATCTGAAATGCTTTTACATCTTGTGAAATTCTAGGCATGCAAATGTTTACACAGCGGAAGAAATAGCATCTATAACACGGGATAAATTGATGAGGTTGCAGTCTCTGTATATTGAAGAATATCGACATCTACAACATTTATTGAAAGAAAAACGACGTAAATATTTACATTCATTGAAAAGGGAGAAAGAAACATGTTGTGAGTTTTCATCATTGCTAGGTTTCTGATATGTTTTATCCATTGATATCTTCGATTTGCAGGTACTATATCTAGTCAGGTTCACGATAATCCAAAAGAACAACGACTATTTAAGAAACTAAAGGCCTACAGTAGTTACCATAAAGTACATGGAGTTGAAGCGATATTAAACAAAAGATTGAGAGAGTTACGCTCCAAGGTAATTTAGTTATGAATCTCTAAAATCGGTCTTGTCTATTCATATATAATTTTAGAATTCTGATGGAATACAGCACAGACCTCAAAGTTCTTCTAAATGTCTTTATACTGAAGGAGGAGTCAAGTGTGGTGAAAAAAATTTACCCTTAGCAAAACATTGCCGTAAGCATATTCTGGAAGATCCAAATCAAATTTTGTTCAGGTCTTGCGGAAGAGTCAGAGCTGATGTGGAATGTAAAACACCTGTGGAAGCTATATTCGATAACACAACTTGCCAATTGCATGTCGACATTCCAACAATAAAATCATACAACCAAACAAGGGTAAATAAAGGAATATATTTTTAATATTTTCAAAGAGGCTAAAAGAAATTCTCTCTTTATTGACTTTATTGTTGAGTATCCTCAGTTCAAGTTGTTCCGAGTTTTTATTTTTTTTGTTTGAAATGTTGATAGTGAAGTTTGTTTATCAGATCCTTTAGTTTATCGCTTGTTATATGTTGATATATATATTATTGATCTATGTTAATGAATTTTTATAAATTGCATGCGTATGAATGGAATTGGTTTTTTTTTCAGAAAGATTCAGAGTCAGACTTCGAAGATCCATTGGACAACTCCACATTGCCCAATTTATTGGGCCAAAGTCATCTCGATCTGTCAACAATGGGAAATATCAAATCAGAATTTTCGGAGTTCACAACGGAGGTACCGAAAATGGATTCTGTTCCGTCAGTGTTATTCGAAGATTCAGCTAATGACACTAACGAAGAAGAAATGGATTATAACGATGAAGACACTAAAGAAATAGATAAAGGATTATTTAAAAGTTTGGACACGAACAAAAGTGATGATCAGATCGATAGAACAGAAAACGTTAAAGTGGAAGAACAACCACAAATTGAAATTAAAAAGGATATTGGCGAGTCTCAGAGTGATCTAAATGATGTTTTTTACGATGGTCACCACGAATTGGATCATAATAAGATATCGGAAGATGTCGAAAGTCCAATGGATATAGATGATTGTCAGTTGGATGAGTCAACAGATACAGCTAGTGAGGCAATGGCAGAAATAAAAAGAGAGTTTTAATTTTATGATTATCTTATTTAGTTGTGTTTGTTATCTCATTTTACGTTGGTTTTATTTGTTTAAATGCATGAAATAAATTTGTTGAAACTGTAATTATAGCTTCTTTATCAGTCATTCTACACTCTCCATTCCAAAAAAAAACTGAACTTAAAAAAAATGGTACCACTAGTGCCATCTGTTGAAATATTTCACCCCTAGATGGCTTAGTCCCTCATTGACATCTGGTATGAATTTCATGACATTTGGATGCATACAACACAAGTTGTGCATCAATTTTTCGCTCGATATGGGCGGTGGAAGATTGTTAGCGCCTTTCAAGCGCTCGAATAAGAATCTACAGGAGATTCCGAATCTCTAGAGACCACTCACGTTTCACGAATCGCAAGAAAAACACCTCAAATATGCGTTTGAAAATCGTCTATTCAGGCTCGATTTTCTCGCGAATTCATTTTCGTCCTTGAAGAATGCACACAGATCGCTATGAATCGCTATACAGGCTGTGCATTCGAAAAAATCGCTATACAGGCTGTGCCATTTGAAAGCACTGATTTTCACCAGATTCTTTCTTCGAGAGATTTTCCGTCTGAATTTTTTATGGAAAAAGCACCCACTGCGAACCAATTATAGAGTGGGATCTAATTTCGATAAAATGTCATACAGGATGAACGATTTACAATGAATTTGCGATCATGTGATATACGAGGTGCTCAATTCACAAGTTAATTTGATTTTTTTCGCGCAAATTCGAGTTTTTTGTGTTCCTTCGGTGTGTTTTGGTCCTGAATTCGATAAAATATATTCGATTCATATACAGTGTGTCAGATCTGAGTAGCGCTGACATTCACCAGAGTTTTTCTCTAGCTTTCGTGCTTTTCCGCGTAAGGGAGCTAAATTCAATGAAATCTCATACAGGGTGTACCATTAACAATGATTTCGCGATCGATTGATATACAGGGCGTGCAATTTAAAAGTTTTTTTATTATTTTTTGCCCGCTTTCGTTGATTTTGTGCTCCTTCGGGGTTTTTTGAGTTCCTTTGGATTTTTTTCGTTCTTTCGTGTTACTTTGGGTGCTATCATGTTTTTTCGCATTTTTCTTCGAGTTTTCTCGCGAATGGGAGCTGATTTCGGTATAATGTCATACAGGGTGTGCGATTTACAATGAATTTGCGATCGGGTGATATACGGGGTGAGCACTTTACAAGTTCTTCTGTTTTTTTGCTCGCTCTCAAGTTTTTTGTGTTCCTTCGGGTTTTTTTACGGAAAAATTACTTTCGAAACATATACGGGGTGTTACATAGGAGCTCCATAGAATAATTTCGATACTTCCTTCGTGGTAATTACTGAACTCGAATAGATGGAGTTACAACGATATTCTTTTGGTTTTTTTTTTCACTGCTAATCAATTGTATACTGAGTGTCTCATATGCATTTTCCTTCAAGTTTTCTCGCGAATGGGAGCTGATTTCGATAAAATGTCATACAGGGTGTGCAATTTACAATGAGTTTACGATCGGGTGATATACGGGGTGTGCAATTTACAAGTACTTTTGTGTTTCGGGTTTTTTTCAGGTTCCTTTAGATTTTTTGTGTTACTTGGTGTTCTTTCGTGTTTTCTCGCGTTGTTTCGTGTGATTTCGGTTTCTTTCGTGTAACTTCGGTTTCTTTCGTCTTTCTTCGGATTCTTCCGTGTTTTTTCGCGTTTCTTTCCAGTACTTTTATGTTTTTTTGCTTTAATCTGGTTTTTTTGACGTCTTTAGTGTTTCTGCGCGCTTCATTGATGTATGGGCCCTATTGATCTATGGTCTATATTGATCCATGGGCCAATTTGACTACTGGCCTATTGAACTACTGGCTGATAGTATACGCTTACTAGTAATAGTATATTCTAATACAAGTTGCAGAATGGGCACCTATTCCAACTCGAATGCGTAATTCGAAAACGAGCGACAAAGGAGCGAATTTCACACATGAGTGTTGGAATTGCCTTCTGCAACGAGTATTAGACGATATTTTCTCTATTTCAGTCAAGAATTCTGGGAAATTTATCTAAATTCAATGAAAAAGTCAGATTATACCTCCTAGTGCCTTTTGTATTTTATTTTCGCAGTTGGTGTGACTGATACGAAAATTGACAGATTATAGAATTCGAATAGTGTGTTCAAATCTTTACATGGTTTAATATTGACAATTGTCATGCAATGGACGCGTGTTGACATTCGAAAGGATAGGATGTCAGTGTTGTCAACCACAAAACGAAAAATATAACTAAAAACAATGCTGTAATGAGTTCATTACAGCACTGTTTTTGGTACTGTAATGAACTCATTACGACACTGAAATAGAGAAAAATATTTTCATGATTGGAAATACCGTTGGCAAAGGTGTATCGCTTCCAATGGACCACATCTTGAAGAAGATTCGTTAATTCAGTATTTTTGCGTCTTATTACAAATTTCCGGATACTTCTATGTAAAGTATGTATAATGAATTGGATTAATTTACAAATATATTAAGTTTTATTACATATCAACATAAATACAGTGGATATTGTTGAATTATATACATTGAAAATTATTTCTTTATTCTATAAATAACAAAAAATCTAATATTTGGTTTGACGACTTATATCCAATGCTAGCATATTGTAGTTAAGCCATTATTTTCATTATTTATGTTTAAAAATGACTGATGGTTCACTAATTCCCATACATACGGTATAAAAAACTCTTCTGGTGATTCCTCTTCTACATATTTGAATTTCAGTTCTGGGAATCTCTGAAATTGAAAGTTATTATTTTTATATGTCCATAACATTCAATATTGCAGGAAGAAGTCTAGAAGCGAAGTTTACTGTAAACGTTGGACTTACTATATATTTCTAGTTTTCTCGTAGCTAACAAAAACTACAAATTTCTAATAAGACATGAGACAATCAAAAATACAACAAGAAAATCCTACCCAAGTAAATAAGTACTTACGGTTAATTTTTCTTTTGGCCAACTCTTAGCGCCTTGCTGAATAGTCAGAAGAACTTGGGTTGCATCAACTTCGTACTGCTGAGATTTATCAGTTAGTAACTGGGAAAAATACTGCAATATTATTTCTATATTATGAATGATATCTTGGAAAACAACATTATTCGAAACATTTCAAATGTTTGTTTCTTATACAGTAAAGTATAAACTAAATTAGGATTCTGAATCAGCTGATTAGAAAGACAAGAATTCAAAATCTCAAGAAGCATTCTTAAGACTTCTTCTAGAACCGAGACATCTTGTTCCAAATCGGTGTTATCGTCTTTTATTGCTATACTTGTTTCTTCACCTCTCTTGATTTTGTCTAAATTTTGTACTAGTCTTTGGTATTTTTTAGCTAAGGTTTCGAATAGAGAAACCAAACGCTGACTGACGTAAGGGTGTAAGTCACGAAATTCGGCAGACATATTCGCAAGTGCAGCCAAACAATTAGTATGTAGATATTTATCTCTCATTTTAAGCATATTATACTGTATTGTCCGTATTACAACAAGAATAAGGAGACCCCCTAGTGATACATCATTCAAAGCTCTCTCAGTGTACCATAAAATATGTTTCAGTTTCTGAAAATAAAATGAGGTTATGTAGACCTATTCAAATGAAAATTTTATTTCTTACCGTTTCATGTATAGTTTTATTGAAAGTATCATCTTCACTAAGAATCAACAAAATGATCAAGGACATGTAGATATGATGAGAATTACTAGTGGGAGCATTGTACAGAGTTCTCAGTATAGGAATAACCTAAAATATTTATTAAGAATAGTTATCAAAATAAATATTCAAGACTTTGCTAATAACCTTCGGTAATCTTGACATTCATACCCGTGGGATTTGTTGACCAGAGTTGACACAAGCATTTTTTTGCCAGATTGTGCAATAATCATATCTTGGAAATGTGGAATTCACTCTTAGAATATAATGTCTTCTTTTTTTCAATACTTTTTTTTTTTGAGTGGCGATTTAATGAAGCTTATTCACTAATTAATAAAAATAATCAGATACCTAGGCTAGTTTGCAGTATTTCGCTCATTTTTATGGGTTCGGGTATGATATTTGATCCAAGGTCGTAAGGTTAGGTTAGTTTAGGTTTTGTTATATAATTATATATAATACCTCGAAAGCAATTTTTTAAAATTAAATACCCATAGTCAATTTGAGAACATTAAATGTTACTGCTGCATGAGTAATTCATCAAATACCCAAAATAAACATACAATCTGGCAACATTGCTGTTCATTTTAAGTACCGCCCACAATCCACTAGTATGAAAGTCAAGATTACCTAACCTTCTACAAAAAACTATGCCATATCTAAAAAATCAATTAATAAGATATCTCATACATACCAAATGTTCGAGGTCAAGTCTTGACAGAAGGTATTTCTTGAAATTTGGATTTCTATGTAACAAAAGGTACAGCAACAATGTTTCAGATTCTCCAGACGCTCTTCTACATAATATTTCGAATAGGGAACTGAAATCTAGTTTAAATAATGTACCATCCTTTGTAGGAAGAATAGGAGTGTTATCTATTGGAGAGATCCATGATTAAACTAAAAGAATAACACAATATGATAATAGCTTTACCATCATAATTGGCACATGAAAATAAACTGTTACGATATGGATTTGTATGTGTTGTACAATGATGCACCAGTACCAATGTTAAAAGTAAACTTTGTGATGCGAGAGGAACTTCTTGAAAACTAGCCTTTTCCAAATTATTATCATCAGTAACAGATTTACTATTAAAAGTGAGAATAGACCATAGTCCCGAAGCAATACCTTAAATAGAAAACTCAAATAAATTATCAACTTTTTATTATAATATTCAGTTACTTACCCAATACTATACTATTTCCTTGTCCTGATCCAAATCTGAAAGAATTCTTCTCTTGTTTTATAAAATTGGCAATTAACTTCTTTATCAAAAGTGGAGCATGAATGATATGTTTTCCTTTCATAACTAAACGGTACACATAGCAGTCATCAGGTCTCTTCCCGATATATATCGGAATTGATAGAAGTACTAATAAAGTGGTTGTAGATTCCAAGTGGATTACATATGTAGAATCTTTAATGGGCACATCTACCAATGTTCCAACCAGGGCTCCTATCAGTGATTCTAGCCTAGTATTATCCCCATTTACTTCAATATTCTTGATAATTTCTTCCTCAGACAAAATTTCCGTAAAAAACTTCAGAACACATCTTATGATAAATAGGGCATTAAATAGTTGCCAATTGAAGAGATCCCTACAATCCTTAGAATCAGAATGTGGTGAAATATTAAATTAAATATTATTAAATCTTACGCATCGGAATTACTTGCTGCTAGAAGCTCTGAAGATCTTATGAGGAACAAATCAATAAGCGTGCCTAAGTTTCCAGATATTAGATTATTCCTTACGAGTTCTTGGCAGCAAGGCTCTATTCTTGATTCAAACGCAAGTTGGTCATTTCTAAAATATAGAACAATAAAAAAAACTCAAAGAATTTCATTTGTTTACCTGTTAGAGGGTATAGACAAATTGAAAGTAAGTAATCTATTCCAAAAAGGATCATTTACATTTATGCTATCTTGGCTAACAAACTTTTTCAAATAATCATTCTGATGGAAATCTAGATCTTTACTAATAGCTACTCCCATTTTCTCAAAATGTGTTGCATAAAATTGAGAAAAATGTCTTCCTCAGCATTTAGAAATTCTTGATATATAATTATTTATAAAATAATAAATCCAAGTTTTTAAGTAAGGTTGTTTTCTTAACCTCATTACACGTCATCTTTCACTTGATCAAAGCTGCGTGAAATTATCGACGAATTTTCAGCAGCGTTTTTTGACGAGTGATGCGAAAAAACTGGGATAGAAAAGGATTTTCCGAGCAGCATTGCCAAACCTAATTAAATATATCAAAACTCGCTTACGATTCAATTATGTTCCTTTTTGGAGATGAGTCAGAGTGGGTGATTTCTCCCAGAACACTGAAAGTGTTTTATTTTTAAAGGAAATGAGAATACCGAAAATAACAAAAAAATTGGTGTCATATGAATGTGCATGATATTTAAATATTTGAAATTTTTTTATAGTAAGCATAATTATCGTCAAAAGTCGCAGAAATTTTTTTTCTTTTGAAGTGGTTAATTGGGGATGTGGAAAAGCAAGAAATATTTGAGGAATTCATGTTTCTTGTGTTGAGAAAATCATAAGTAACAATTATTTCAAGAAGTAGTTGTTCTTTTGGGGCTCCCATAGTCAACAATCAATAAGTTCCCGAAATATTTGTTCGCAATTTTTTTTTCTATTCTATATGTATTTCCCAATACTACCAACATCTGCAGCGACTATTAATCTAGATTACTGATCTGTTATTTGAAGCCGTAGGCGAACCTGGAAAGATGAATAAGCCTCGCAACGCCGCTTAAAAATCCACCTTTATCCCAGCGTTATCTTAGCGCACCACGCGTCAAATAACATTGTGGGAAAACCGTGGATAAGTTCAATTTTAATACAATTCTAGATTCTTATATTCACTTTTGTTCTATGATTTCTGTTTTCATTTTTCGACTTAACCAAAATAATATAATATGGATTTTTGTTTTTTTTTTTCAATAAAGTATTAATTGCACAATTTTGAATACATATGTTTCCTGTTAATTTTTTAGAAAACCCGCGTTTGTAATAAAAAATTTTATACCTTCCTCTGTTTTGAAGAAATGGTTATATAAGTAGACAACAAATTTGGCCTTAAAATGGATGAGTTTTTATTCAGGAGCTCCCAAAAGTTAGATTCTTTACAAGTGCGTGATTGCTGATGACAAAATCAAACACATATTAATGAAATTTTTTTAATGCAGATTCAACTAGGGATTGCGGCTTCTCACAGTAAAGAGGTCTGCTATCAATATTCTGAACAAAGTAAATTATTATTGTCACAAGTATGGAATAGCTCAAAAAGTATACAATGCAGAGAAGCATTTCAAGAACTATGTTTTTACTTAATTGACATTGCCGAACATGCACGATATAAATTTCAATATTATGGCAACCCACATCGGATTTATTTAGCAGTAGTGGGATTGTTTGGAAAAAACTGTAAGGATTTGTTGTAGCCCCAACCTAGTTCATATTTATAGTTTTGATTTCAGGGACTAAAAGGGAGATGTGCTTTGGCTTGGCTGGTATATTTATAGGAGGTATTATAGGCATTGCAGTTGGACTTTCGTATCATAAACAAAAACCTATGATTCGGTATATGCAAGCTATACAATGCCAGCAATATTCTGGAACTGAGGTATTTTTTCATTGAACACCATATTCTATTTTATGACTCAAAGTTTTGTGGCTAGTCAATTTTAGTAGTTGAAGATGCAATAGCACCATACGAATGTGCTGATGATGAGGTGCTTGTCGACGTTAAAGCATGTTCAGTACAAACATTAGATGGCGAAATTTGTAATGGTTATGGAAGAACCCTGAGAAGGATTTTGAGGAAATTTTACCAAGTACTGAAAAATGTTATTACAATATATCCAATAATCATAATTCAATCTGTTATAGAACTCATCTGATTTGCCTGTCAGCTTAGGTAGAGATTGTACTGGCATAGTTACAGACATAGGCAAAAATGTAGAGAGAATAGATATAGGAGATCAAGTTTGGTTCGCAGTTCCATTTTGGGCTCAAGGTACCATGTCTCAAACAGTTGCTGTAGCTGAATCAAGAGTTGGAAAAAAACCGAGGAATGTAGGCTTCGAGGGAGCCTGTAGTATTCCCTATGCAGGATGTGTTGCTCTGGATGCTTTAGAAAGATGTGGCATTAACTTTGAAAATGCTCAAGAAAATAGGTACAGTATAATTAGTCATATAGTAAAAAATGTAATAATGTTTTTTATTATACTTAAATTGCATTAAAAAAATCTCCAACTTATTGATTAGTAGGTTTTGAAGTTCGTTGACTATTCAAATTTCCTGATATTTTATTTGAAAGTCAGGTTTCTGCACTCATGTTTTATTTTTTTCTTGGAAAAATCAAAATTGGAGATTCTTTCAGTAAGAATTATTGTAGTGCTCTATGAATAAAACTGACAAGCAGATCACAGAACTGTTATTAATAACTATTTTGTGGTCTCAATGACATTAGTTTTGTGAATATTTCAAATGGTCAGCTGATTTGGAGTAGCTTATATAGAAATTTTTAATTTAACCAATTTGGATCGATTAAAGCTATCATGTATGTGGAGTACAAATAATGATAACCAGAAATTGATCCTGTAATTAACAATCAAGTTTACGAATATTTTATAGAGGTTTCAGACAGAGAAAATTTAAATTTTGAGCATTAATTATATTACAGAGTGTTCATTCTTGGAGGTTCTACACCGGTTAGTTGCGTTTTAATTCAAATATTAAAACATTGGGGCGCTGAAGTATCTTCTTGTTGTAATAAATATGCTGTACCAGTCGTCCGAGCTTTGGGAGCCGAACATATAATAGTATTGGATGAAGAATTTGATAGAAGTAATTTCAATAGCATAAAAAACTATATACTGGATGAACTTCAAACCAGAGAAAAATATGATGCCTTAATCGTTACTTGGAATGCTTGTGGTGGCATAGAAGAATTACAAAAATATTGTGGAAATCTCATTTTTACAACACCTATTCGTCTGCCTTCAGATTCATATGGATTTATTCGAGAATGTTTACTGAAGGGGTATATTTGGTTGAAGTTGCATTTAGAGGTAAGTTCGAAATTTTATTGCCAATTTTCGAAGTTTTTCTCATCTCTAGAAGTCCAAAAAGTATCGACATGTACTGTCCCCCTAAGCCAAAAGGATGTATCTGAAATATCTCTGAAAATATTTTTTCTTTTTATAAGTATAATTTGAGTTCAATTCAATCCATTTTGTTGACTAAATTGACTTACCTTGTACCTATTGTATAGCTAAAGTACTAGAAATATAAGACATATTTCAAAATTAAACAAGAAGTTTAGCAGTTCAGATATAATTTACAAGGAAATTAGAGATATGTATAGTTTAACTCAGGACTTTATTTAACACATAAGTTGAAAAATCTTATTAATTGATTCTATAGGTGTAAGGGTGGGTTTATACAGCAAAGAGACTAAACTTGTCTAATTTTTCTGAAACTTCAATAAATAGAAGTTTTTTTCGTTTTTCAAAGCACATTTGATAAAAGTAAGGATATCTGCTAAAACATTGATACCATAAGATCAATAATGAACTGACGCAAATTTTTATTTCACATGAGTGTCGTCATGAAGAATATGTCATTGTTCGGTCCTTTTGTTATAGCATGAATTTGAAGCTGAGGCGATCGCTAAATATTTGAATTTCGCGCTAATTTTATAAGTCAACACTGGTGACTTCGCACATGTTATGGATACGCATACGCATCTAGAACGCGAATTGGAATAGAAGAACTCTCGCTATCACGTTTGTTATCGAAATTGTTTATAAAATCACGCTAATTTTGATTTGTTTTTTGGATATATTACACGCTTGGTTTCACCCGCATATTTGGAAATTTCGCATCGCATTTTGATTGTGTTTTCAACACCGCATTTTAACAAAAGTTGGACTAGAAATCCCGCAGCAAGGGGTCCCTGTGAAGAGCTGATAATTGGAGCAGAGCCCTGAAATCATCGTAATTCACCGCTGTGGTAAGTCATCATTGTTGACCGCATTTCTTTATATGAATTTTGTTGTTTCATATTATATATTTCGCGTTCGCACCAGCTTCAAACGCAAAAATAAATACAGTCTATTTATCCCTCAAAATTACTGAGCTATCGGACATAACAGTCTGTAAAAAGTGAGTAAAAAAATTTTTTTTTAACAGAGAATCATAGGAACTTCTCTGAACGATTATGATGAAGTTCATATGTGCCATTCAACATTGGACAAGTTAACAGCTTTGGTGAAGAATGGGCACTTACAAACTGTAGTAGAAGTAGTTCACCCTCCTCAAGATATCGAACTAGCTCTATCACATATACAGTCGACAAAGTCTATTGGAAGTACAATCATTTCCTTCAGATAACATTTAGTACTTATTAGTATTATATTAGTTTATGTAACGTTGTTTAAGGGGTGATTTTTACAGTACCAAGAGAAGGCAAATATACACATGTAAATATGTTAGAGCTTCCATCAATTTTTATTCAATGATGACTATTTGTATGGTGCCATTTTACTGCCAAATTGTTAAAAATACTTGTTTTGTAATAATTAATATCTGTCAAGAATGATTTATTATAAATTAGAATATAATCAATTCAAGGATGGAGATAGTGAATTTGATTGTTATCAATCTTGTTGTAATAATATAATTTGTATTTTATTACGCAAAAAATATATATTTACAATAATTTATTATTATTTCTTTCATCTATTCCTCGCAACAAATCATGAAAATGAATCAATAACATTTTAAAGAAACGTCAATGTCATGGCATTGGTAACATCTTGAGAGTACATTCCTTGAAGCCATGTAAAATATTTTATGAAATTTTGATATTATTAATGGATTTCTAAAATTCATCGAACTTGCTAAAACTGCATATTAAATCATTTCTCTACATACCTAGTTACATATATTAGAAAAAAATAAAGGATTGAAAAAAAGTTAATATCAGTTTGTAAACTTATTTTTTTTATTCGTTCGAAAAATAAAAATGAATTTCGTTGATATTGATTCTCGAGAAGCGCTCTTGATTTCATCTTGTTGTGCTGCTATAATAAAAACAATGTTTCTTCAACATTTTTTTATTTAAATAAAATTTTCAAAACATACATACAAACAATGATATAACTATAGCTGCAGATAAAATAATTAAAGCAAAATTTTAATATCGAATTTTTCATCACTTATTTACACAATTACGAATATTTTTAAATATCAGTGGAAACAAATCACTGACCAAAAATTACATTTAGGATGGAAAATTATTAATACAAAAAAAAAGCTAAATTCTCATAACTGCAAGGCCAATGTTCCCAAAAATGGTAGATAATTTTTATACGGACCCAAAAATAAAAATTGTTTTCTCAAATACAACTGCTTCATAAAGTTAAACTTCTATCGTCATGGATTTAGTGTCAAGAAAGTGACGATTTTTTTATTTATTGTCACTTAAATTAATTCAGGGTCCCTTTAAGTTTTCCATTATATACATTTATATAGATTCTTCTACAGAAAACAATAAATAAAATTTAAAATATGTAACAATTCACCACTGCAAATTAAAGTTGCAAAGGTTACTATTTTCATTGGAATGTTTTTAGAATTTTTATTGAAACAACAATTGTGTTGGTGAACTAGTAATTTCAAATATCAGTTTACAAACTGTTTATTTTAATGTCAGGTTATTTCTGTAGAGAATGTATTTTTCTCTACGACTGATTGAGTTTCCTTAAATATTGAAACAGAATTTAGCTTTCTGAGAAAAAAATATAATTGACATTTATTAACTATGGTAATTTGAAAAAATCAGCAACATTGAGGGTACATACTATATATTATATGAATTTCAAAACATTTAAGTAAACTATTAATAAATTTGAAATACTTCAAAAAGGACGAAAAGATAATTGATGAAGATCAATATATTAAATATATACTAAGAAAATATAAGCACTTATATTTTTGAGCACCTATTAGATGCATGTTAGTGATGATGTGTTTTGACATAAATACATGATTTGTTCATGAAAAGGTAAACATCAAGTTTCCCTCTAATGACAAAAAAATATTAAAATTAAAAAGCATCATTGAGAAGGAATTTTAACACTAGTTATTTAAATAATTCGAAAATTGGGATGCAAATTTTTCCCGTAAATGCTCAAAAAATAATATATTATTGTGAATCGACTTATATTAGTACTTATGTTAAATCCATATTCAACAAAGCAAATTATTTTAAACATAGCACAGATGAGGCTGAAGCTCCAAAAATGCACTCTGGAAAAAAAATCCATATTGTGAAACTCGTAAGATCATCTCTCAGCTTTCAATCCTTTGTTTCATTTAGTTCATGAAATATAGTGTTTATTATTGTTTTTTTTTATTTAATACAGACCAAATGTTTGTCTACTTCAAAATGATTATTTTAAGTTTGCTAAAAGTTTAAAGTTTATCCTAACTGATTATAATTTATAAAAGTTATTTCGTTTCAAGTTCTTTGTTTTTCGCTAGCAGCGAAGTTCTGATCACTTATTATTTTTGTGTTCAAATTTTCTGTCATCAAGTAATACTCACCCCTTAAGGTTGTGCCGATTGCTGTTGAATTTCAATTTTTTCCACTGTCATATCAGGGTTCATCGCAGTTGCTTCTTGGATTGCCTCTGCTAAAGCTCTGTCATGGTCTATTGGATCTCCATCCGATTGTATGGTAATCTTCTGTTCTACTCTCGTTTCAACAACACCATCTCTCTCCGTTTTGTACTGAAAACAATGATTTTGATTTTTTTTCAAGAAAAAGTAAAAAAAAACAGTAACATAAAATCACAAGAAATGGATATTTGTGTAGGATGAAACAGGTGAGGCTTGTAGAGCCCAATCCACTTCGGAGTGTGCAGTGTCGTTAGCACTACACGTCACCAGCCTAAATTCTAGATTTTATTTGCTACATGTCAGTTATTGTTTACAAACTTACTGTGATTGTTTCTACAGTTCTGGTCTTAGAACTTATCGTTTGAGAACTGATTATTTCACCGGTCGCTTGATAATTTCCATCATCAGAAGTCAGGTGAACCTTTCTAGCTTCAGTTGCAACCACTGGAACTTTGGTTGTAGGTGTACGCTGTATATTTGGATCACCGCTGTATACAACACTTTCTGTTTGTACAATACCACCAGGAATGTCCTACGAAAGAAGGAAATGAAGATTATTTATTACTGAATTAAAGATAAACTGATATTAGCTGTGATATCCAATGTGTTTGATTTTTCTGATTGATCAAAATCAATTTACTTTATCATTGGTTCTAAATTGTTTTGAATAAAAAACGTAAAATTAAAAGTCGACGTAACACATAGATACTATTATCCTAAAACGATAACTAGCAAATTATTGAAACATGCCCACACTGTTCATGTCAAAAACACTTCACACACATGCTTACTTACTGGTGAAATATTCTGGAAAATGTATAAAGTGTCATTTATAAAAAAAGTGCTTGAGCAAAGTTGTCTGGACTCATTTACCTACCTTGTAAATATCGCTGTTGTAATACGGATGACTTGGATCGTCTGGAGGATCAATTGGAGTGCCTGAATCACCTGAACTAGTCGAGCTTATAGAACTTCGTCTGCCCAGCTATAAGCCATGCAGGATAACACATTAAAGTCAACTTATGAAGGGTAAGAATTTTACCGTTCCAATAATTTAAGTGAATGAAGGATGCATTTCTCCACCTATTTTTAGCCTGTGAGCATTTGTTAATGAGGTTTATTTGATAACGTGTACTTCTTGCTGCAATTTATAAAAACAACCAGTTTTTTCCACAAATGTATTAGGACAGGTTCAGTGGAAAATCAAGGGTAACCATCACACATGAGGAAAATTAAAGAGGCGCTATGGGCTGAGGTGTCAGTCACCCCAGACTCAGGTGATTTTATGGAAGAAGATATTGAAATTTGTGGTTAGGAAATGGGTTGGATACGAACAATTGCTTGTTATATCTTTTAGTGTTTAGATTTTTCAATAGAAATACACTTCATCAAGTAAAAAACGCTCCCGCAGATATAAGGGATGGACTGGCTTTACATATACTGAAGGAAAAATGTATCATCCATAAACAATGTAGTTAGCAATTAAAGATCGAATAAATTATCAATATTAGTAAAGAAAAAAAAAAAAAAAATGCAAAGTCTTTTCTGTATAGAAATTTGGCGAGAATTGATGAGATATAGGCTCTAAAAGCTGTCTCCCAGCCCAATATCCAAACTGTTTAATAGTGTCACTTGAAAATGATGACAAATGATAATGACGCATGGCAGTGCAAAAAACTAGGAATACAAAATAATAATAACCTGATCTGCAGACAATACAGTGCTTGTCGTTTTAACCTCTTGTGTCACAGTTCTTTGTTCCTGACGAGTAGCACTTGACGTCATCGAATGAGCTACAGTTTTCTCTTCTAGCTGTTGCGTACGAGCATTAGTTCCAAGATCTTCATGGGTGGTAGCTGTACGAGTGGTTACAGCTCTTGCGGTTACGAAAGGTGATTTGCCATCGTCAGAGATTGGTGCGTCCGCCTTAGGTAAGGGGAAATAAAAAAAAACAACAAAATAAAATAATGAAATCATGGGAAAATAAAAGCTGAATAAACAAAATAGAATTAAAAGAAAACAGCAAAAAGCGGCAAACAAACGAAAACGAGTTATTGGAAAATATCTTTTCTAGAGTCTTTATCACAGATTATTTAGGTTTAAGCACTACTTGACCAAAAGCACCATCGTGAAAATCAAATGGATATTCTTAGTTACTATATTAAAAAGGAACGACAATCAGGAAGACCCATCGTTCCAGTGGTACGAGCTAGTCATTATTGACGCATGGTAATCCCAGAGAATCAAAACCTCAAGCGCAACTGTGGACCGGTTTCAAAGTGACTGCCTCTCATCAGCACAGTGTGGCACTGACAGTCTTGAAGGAGGCTGCCAGTCTTAACAAACAATGTGATGAACTTTCCAAACATGTCCAGAAAGAGCGCCATCTACATCTTGAAGATTGGAACCAGACTGTGAGATGAGTGGCAGTCACCTCGAAACCGGTCCACAGTTGCACTTGAGATCTTGATTTTCTGAGATTACTATGCGTCAATAATGACTAGCTCGTACCACTGGAACGATGGTTCTTCGTTCCTTTTTAATATAATGCTTCTGTGCCGGATCAAAGGCATTAGTAGAAATCATTTTTTCTCACTATTCTTAATTTCTAATATTCGGCTATTTTATATTTGATTTATACAAGTCATTTATTAAAATATAACAAATGGATATGACGTATTTGTATTCAAACTACCGTATCCTATATGTTATATATGTTGAAAATAATCAAAAATTTCACTTTTCTCCAAATAAAATTGGGATGTATTTTCATGATTCTTCGAGGATTGCCTCAACGGTTTCCAAACAAATTCATTTGAATATGTTTAGATTATTTCACGATGTTTAAAAATATTCAAATAATTGAAGTGGAAAACATAAAACTAATTAGTTATACATTTTCTACGCCTATTTACAAAATAGTCCCCCAACTTTCACCCACTCATGAATGATAACGAAATAAAAAAAGAAATTAAAAATACAAAAACTGCGATAGCTTGTAACTGAAAATGAAAACGATATGAATTACTGACTTAGTCAGGATCGAAAAAGTCCAATCTCACTAACATAGTTAAGGGCATTAGTGAACTTGGACGCTATTTCTGATGATATAATGATGTATAAATTTTTTTGAGCACCTCAATCATGGGAATTCTTCCGACATGCCAAATTTTGCATGCAACAAACAAACTCAAGTTTTTCTCATATTCAAAGCACTGCAACAGCATTCTTATATGAAAATATGTGAAATGCTTCGATTTTTTTATGAAGATCTTGTCATAATTATGCACGGTACATTCTTATTTGTAACTGATTAAATATTCTTGAAATTTGGTGTGGAAGTTTTATCTTTTACAGACATTAGTGATCAAGAATTATGGAAGAACTGTTATGAAATGTTAAATAAAAATATAATTTCTGATCTATTTATTTTTCTAAACAAATTTGATACATATTTTTTGTATTCAGTTCTTTTTTATACTTTTGTCTTTTTATTTTTCGATTCGATGTGAGCAACTTGTTGAAGCCTCTGTATTTATTAATAGAACACCACTCTTGAAGAAAGAAGTCCTTCAAATATATTTAAGCTTATTTTGTACACAGAACAATACTTATGCGGGGAGCCAGGGGTTTTTTATTGGAGTTTTTTCCTATGCTTTCATGTCATACACCGAATTGTATAGCACCCCGTCGAAAAGAATATATACATATATATAATGAGAAATTCAAGTCAAGTCTAAAATGAAGTTACTCAAGAATTTTCCAAAGAAATGCGAGAATGTTCGATAGAGAAAAGCTTTCAGCACATTTTTCGGATATGCCATTACTGGTTGGTGTCAATACTATGGTATATTCATCAATGATTTTTGAAACAAATTGAACTATTATTAATGTCCGAATTTCTCTATAACCTAGTCTAGTTATTAAATCGAAGTAACCCTTCTTTTGAAATTTCTGAAAATTTTCGAAAAGTAAGAAGCGTAAAGCCACCAATATCAATAACAACATTAAAAAAAATTCAAACTCACCTTATTAATCTGCGTCGACACTGTAACTTCACCTGTTCTGCCATCTTCAACTCTTTCCTCAATGTTTTGCGTAACTCCATCTTTGTCCTTGGTAACTATTTGCTTTGTGGTTGTCTTAACGATCACAGGTGTTGTAGAACTAACTGTATTCTTGCTTTTCGGTAACGATGTCAAATTGCTCAAATTTTCGGATGCATACTCGTTAAGATCATCATCACTGGAATCCTCGGATCCACCAGGCTTGTAGGTCTCGACTTTGACCTTCAAATCCTTCAAATCATCGAAATGGCTTGGATCGATCTGGGCATAGTTGAGGATCAATTCTCCGGTAACTGGATCTCTACGGGCTGTCTTGGGGTCGATGTCTCCAGTTTGAGGATCTATGTGGCCCCACTCTGTATGAATTCTTCCAGTTTCTGGGTCAATCTCACCAGATAGTGTCAACACTTGGGTGACTTTGGTGTTGGCACTCTTAACCAGTGGATCGTTTGGATCCACCTGTACAATTTTTCCAGTCTTTGGATCCACTAATGAATAAATGTAGACAGTTTGAGTACTAACATTGATTATCTTTCCGGTTTTCTCGTCGAACTGACAATCTTTCGGATCAATTTCTCTCACTCTACCCGAAGGTTCGGAATCATTGATTAGATAAATACGGATAATCACAAACTTTCCAGTTTTTGGATCTATTTTTCCATATTTAGTAAATATTTGTCCGGATGCAGGATCTATTTCAGAGGTTGAATAAATAGGGCTACCGGTTTCGTCAATTTCAGTAGTTTTAGTATAAACTTCATTGGTTGCCGGATCAACTTTAACATTATTCGAATCGACTTTCACAACTCTGTTGATTGTACCGGATTTTGGATCCAGGTAACCGTAAACTGTTATTACATAACCTGTGATTGGATCCACATGACCGGTTGAATAGATCTCTTGTTTGGTGATTGGGTCTTGAGAATCATATACCCAAACTTGACCAGTCTTGGGATCAACTCTCAAATCTTTGGTTTCTCTCTCGATTAAATTTCCGGTCTCATCAATCAACGGTTCTCTTATGAACAAATTAATTATTCTCCCAAAGTTAGGGTCAATTTTACCAGTTTTAGGGTTGATATAACCACCCTTCAACAAAATTTGACCTGTCGAAGGATCAATAATACCTGCTTTAACATCTTGTTTACCGGTTTTGTGATCAACATATGTTAAAGTTGCTTTGACAGGATCCAACTGACCATATTTTGAATCTATCTTGTGTGTTTGTGGATTGTATATACCGTAGGATATTTCAGGAACGACGTTTTTGGCATCGATAGTTGCTTTTTTAGGATCGATTTTTCCAATGTAGCTAATAATTTGAACTTCCGGGTCGACTTCAGCTCCTATTTTTATAACTTGCGACAAATCTGGGTTTGGAGTGTCTGTCTTTGAATCTCTAACACCTGTTGATATGATTACATTACCCTCGGCATCCACTGTTATAGGCCTTACTTCAATTTGACCCGTTTTAGGATTTGTAGATGTTATTCTTAAGAGTTTAAGATCTATTTTTCCATATTTGGTTATAATTTCACCAGTCGACGAAATCTTTTTACCTTTGGTGTTTTCCATTTGGCTTTTCTCGAAATCAATACAACCCAGCTTATCATTCTTTTTTCCAGTTATAGTCGTAATTTCTACGATAGGATCGTTTTGTCCAGAAATACTGATCAGCTGACTCAATGTATTATCAAGCTTACCGGATTTAGGATCAGTTACACCACCCGTAACTAAAATCTGTCCATTCTCTTCATTAAGAGTAGCTTGTTTTGCATCGACTTTTCCGGATTTAGGATCGTTTATAATAACCTTGCCAGTTTTAGGATCGATTAATCCATACTTAGATTCAATAAGACCAGTGTCCGGATTGAATAAAGCAGTTGAATGTTCCAACTGTCCTTTCTCAGGATCAATTTTTCCAGTTCTTGGATCAATTCTTGTTGTTATGACAGTAATTTTGATTATTCTTTTTCGTGGAAGAGGTGCAGCATTTGGATCTTGGGCTTGCTTAAGTCCGACGATGGAGAATGTCTGACCCAATGTTGGATCTGTTTTTCCAGTAGCCGGATCTATTATTGGTCCTCCGTTAACTAATATTTGACCGGTTAATGGATCTACTTTTCCAGGAATTGTTTCACTCTTACCACTGCCATCTTTAACTACCATTGCTCCTGTTTTGGGATCCAGCTGACCGTATTTGGTTTCAATTTTACCAGTTGTCGGATCTAGAATTCCAGTAATATTTTCAATTTTACCATGCTCAATGTCGACATTTCCAGATTTTGGATCTTTCTTTCCAGTTATAACCATTATTTTAACAATGCGATGTTTTGGTATTGGTTGACCAACAATTTCTGCTTTTACTGGAGTACTCACTTCTACTCTTTGTTGTGAAACAGGTCTAGCAGGTGATTTGATCGGAACTGCATCTTGTCTGACAGGAGTTTGAGGTTCTGGTTTCACAGGAGTCTTAGCAACTTCAGATTTGGTTAGTTCTTTAACTGTTGGTTGTTGTGAGGCTATGGGGTCAATTAGAGGTTCAGTGATTTTAACAGAAATTGCTCTTCCAAGATCCTTATCAAGCTTTCCTGATTTAGGACTAACAAAACCACCCTTAAACAACAACTCTCCACTATTTGGTTCAACAATACCTTGACGAGTTTCATGTTTTCCAGTTTTTGGATCTGTAATAACTAATGTTTCTTCAATTGGATCTAAAATTCCATACTTAGTGAATATTTTATTGCGATCTGGGTCATACAGTCCTGGAGATGTATCAGGTGCGGCATTTTTAGAGTCGATGGTGTTCTTCTTAGTGTCATATTTCCCAACAAATGTGGTAACTTGAATCTCCGGATCAATTTCTGGACCAACCTGAACGACTTGGACTAAATTAGGATCAATTTTTCCAGTTTTGGGATTTACTATGTCTGAAATCAGTATGTTGTCATCTTTGTCGACAGTTATGGGTTTTTCGGTCACTTTTCCAGTTTTGGGATCTCTGGTAATGATCCGCATTAAAACCAAGTTAATTGTACCTTGTTTTGTGAATATTTCACCTGTCTCAGGGTTGATTTTACCATTAGTTATTTCCTGTCGACCGTTTTCGATATCCACATTGCCTGTTTTAGGATCTCTGGTAGCTGTTACAGTATTAACGATGACAGCAGGGAATTGTGGATCAACAACATTGATAACTTGAGACAAATTAGGATCAACTTTGCCTGTTTTTGGATCAACAACATTCTCAGGAACATATATCTGTCCAGTGTTCTCATCAAATTTAATGGATCCAACCAATGGTTTACCAGATTTATCTTTCTGGATGATTTTTCCGTTGATGGTATCAAGTTTTCCAAATTTCGACTCAATCACTCCAGTTACAGGATCCACAGTTGCGGTTAGTTTCTCTACTGTTGTTGATTCGGGATCTATATTACCAGTTTTTGGGTCTTTTCGATTTGTTATTACCAGAATTTTTATTAGACGTTTCTTTGGAATAGGATGGGAAGGCAGGGCTCCCTTCACGGATTTTTTGTCGGCAGGTGGTGCATTACCAACTACTGTTACGATTTGACCAATGTTGTTATCTTTTTTGCCTGTTTTCGGGTCGATTAGTGATCCATTTAATATTAAAATTTGTCCAGTAACTGGGTCTATAATACCTTGAAGGCTTTCATCTTTACCAGTGGTAGGATCAGTCACAACTAGAGTTCCTCTTTGTGGATCCAATACTCCATATTTTGAGCTTATTTCTCCAGTAGAATGCAAGGTACCAGCAGTCTGGTCGACAAAGGCATTCTCTAAATCCAGTTGCCCAGATTTGGGATCTTTCTTAGCAGAAATCACCAAAAGTTTGATAACTTGATTTTTATTTTCAGGAATCTTTTTAACTAATGGGGATTCCAATGGCTTGGTTGGGGTTACGGACTGTGTTGCAGTTGGAGCTTGTGAAATGAAAGGTTTGGCTGTATCCACTTCTACTTTGAGGGTTCTAGCAAGATTATTATCTACTTTTCCTGTCTTAGGATTAATAATTCCTTTGTACAATAATTCTCCTGTAGCCAAATCTCTTACACCTTGTTTGGTTTCACTCTTTCCTGTTTTCGGGTCAACATAGGTCAGTGTTTCATTCAGTGGATCATAAATTCCATATTTTGTATAAACTTTATTGTTGTCTGGGTCATAAAGGCCTAATGTTTGCTCTACTGGGCCTAAACTCTTAGGATCCAATCCTTTTTTGTCAGTTTTACCAACAACCGATGTTATTTTTACTTGTGGTTCAATTTCGGAACCAACTTGCAAAATCTGGCTCAAATTATTATCCTTTTGTAATGTTGTAGGATTGACGACTCCAGAAAGAACAATAATGTTATCTTGAGCGTCAAGTTGTATTGGTTCTTCAGCGGTTTTACCCGTTTTGGGATCAGTAATTGCGATTTTTTTCTTTTTGGTATCGATAGATCCATATTTTGTGATGATATGACCGGTATTTGGATCAACCTTTCCGTTTGTTGTTTCTTTGTGAGCTCTTGCACTGTCTAGTTGTCCGGTTTGTGGATCTCTCTTGGCAGTAACAGCTGTAATAGGCAAAATGGTATCATTACTGTCTCCGAATTTAATTATTTGACCAAGAGTATTATCAATTTTATTTGTTCTGGGGTCCACAACATCTTCATTTACAATAATATGTCCTAATACTGGGTCAACTACAATATTTTTTGTTGTACTTTTTCCAGTTTTAGGGTCCTTTAAGGTTATAGTTTTATTTAAAAGATCAATGTCTCTGTATTTTGTTTCTATATGACCAGTCACTGGATCTCCTAGTGCTTCCAAATGTTCAACATAACCATTTTCAGCAGCAATTCTTCCAGATGTATCTTTCTTAGCAGTGATGATGGTGAGTTTGACCAATCGTTTTTTAGGTACGATAGCCAGAGGACTCTTTGGTGGTGGCTCTTGATGTTGAGAAGCAATACAAATTATTTGGCCCAAACTAGAATCCTTTTTATTCGTTTGTGGATCGATAACTCCCCCTGAAGTAATTATAATTTGTTTAGTTGTAGGATCAATATGTCCTTGAATTACTTCTTTCTGTCCATTCACAGGATCTGTAACTATGATTGTACCATTAGATGGATCGATAAGACCATACTTAGATTCTATTAGTTTCGTTTGTATATTTTGATTAGCTGGACAAATATCGACTGTGGCTGTCTCCAAATCAATTCTACCTGTTTTCGGATTCTTCTTGCCTGTTACCACAAATAATTTAACCGGTTTAGTTGCTTTTGTGTCAGTTGGAACTAAAGCAACTGGCCCAGATATTTTTTGACCTGGTGGTTCCAAATGTAGATAACGTTCGCCTTCGAGGAAGGCATCAGAATCAGCTTTAGGATCTTTGAAGTACTTATGTTTTCTTGGATCATCAGCTGAAGGACGTAAACCTGATTTCAATTTATTTTCTTCACCGGGAGCGTAATTGAAAGCAAGTCCAGTAGCACGTTTTGTGGACGGAGATTGTTGAAGATTTTCAGGTTCCATGCCACTGGGTGATTGCTTTTCGTATGAAAAACCTTTGGTGAATGGTTTCCTTGGACTGCCTGGTTCTTCTGCTGTTTCATAGTCATACTGTTTAGTGTATGCTGGTAATTGTGGAGAATCTTTGGGAGGTCCACCAGATTTAACTTTTTCGGGACTCTCTTTGACTTTTTGTGCTAATTGTTCCTTCTCTTTTTTGTCTTTTGGAGACTTTTCGCGCTTGGAACCGAAGAGGAAACCAGGGCTCTAATAATAAAGCAAAAATACATGCAAAATTAATACATGCTATCTTCAGGATACCTACAATACAATAATGTTCACAAAGTTCTAACCTTCACTTACAAAAATCTACGAAACAATGTATATTCAATGCTAACTCTCAAAAAAATAATATGAACATATCAAAACTAATTATACTTTTGGAAAAATAATATAAAATACATACAAGCTAATATATTTTTCAAACTCACCTTCGATTTTGCATCATGAGATTTATCACTATCGTTGCTAGAGTTGAGATCATGTGTACCATTTTCGAGTGCGTTTGCATCTCTGTTCTCTTTATCTTTTTCATCTTTCTTCTTCCCGAAAAGTCCGCCGGCTGGTAGAACTGCTACTCCTCCAACAGGTTTCTAAAGAAAGCAAAAATTTTGCATTTAAGACTGGTAAATATTTTCAGTTACACACTAAGCATTTACTGATACCAAAGCATAATACTACATGAGTAAATAAGTCCCAGACCCACCTTCAACGGATGTTTGGTTTATTATTTATCGAGTTATTTTAGTGATTTTTAAAGATGATGGATTTTTTTTTAAATATCGGCCAGAAAAGGCTTTATTTGAAGGAGAAAAGATGCTCTTTCACCAAGACAAGGAACCATGTCACAAGTCAATAAGAACAGCAAAAGAAATAGTCGAATTGACCTTATATTCCAGATCAGGCCTCCAGTGACTACTGGCTCTTTGCAGAACTCAGAAAGAGGCCCAGTGATTTGGCTCAGATAAGGAAGTGAAATCTATTTTGAATGTCTTGATAAATTGTTCTACACCGATGGTATCAAAAAGCTAGATAAACATAGGAAGGATTGTATCGCTCTAAAAGGAGATTATATTGAAAAAAAAATAAGTTTTGGCAAAAAAATTGTGTTTTCCTACCTAGGGCTGGGACTTATTGACCGATGTGTTAAATGAACGCAATAAGGAGTACGTCACATGGAAAAAAGGAATGCAGAAGCTAAAACGACATAATATACAATTTCAGAACAGTAGGCGAGTAAACTGTCAAGAAATCAACACCACAGGTATTTCTAAAAGCAGTGTGAATTCTTCAAATAGATACAAAGTTTAACCAGAGCACGAGAATCATATCCTCCATACATAATCTATCGTTTATATAGACCAAATTCAACAAGCAGACCAATATAAACAATGATAAACTATTAAATTCAGGTTGTATTACAGAAAATCAAGTTTCCTTTGGCCTATATTGATGATAGATTTCTTTAAGCTCAGTTTTATTGAATTGTTTAACAAAATATGAACCTCTTCGTCTTCTTCAGCTTCATAATCTCCTTCAATGGAACTTGCAGAACTCACACTGGTTGATCCTTTACTAACAATCCTTGTCAGCTGATTAATGAGGAAAGATTGAAAATTCACCAAACAAAACTCTGATCATATGATATCTCAATTCAATTATAAAAAATGAGTCGCTTGTAAACGATAATAAGGAAAGTTTTACATCTGCGTTTTATTCTATAATAAGTGACTTAATTATGAATCACGTTCCATTAAAAATAGAGGCTCTTAGCTCTTATCCATTAATTCTGGTGAACTCATCTCTTGTATTGTAGTTAAAAAGAAAATTGGCATGAAATGGCTTGAATTAAATCTATTTTATGACTACGTTGAGTTTCAAAAACTTAGGGCACTTTATTTTAGATACAAAGGCATATATTGAAAAAGTGGATAGTAAAACTAATGAAAATGTAAAATATTAAACTATATTAATAATCTATCGAAATCTACTGGTATTCTTTGTGAAATGAAATTTTGAATAAAAGCTGATGCAAATTGTGAATCGATACTACTAATATTTGCTATCCAAAAATGTTCTTTGTATAATTATATATATTGTTGCTTAAGTTTGTTTAATTTGTGTATATTTTTATACTAAAAATTTTCTCAGTATTTTCTGTTACTTTTTAGTGTTATAAAGGGATTTTCTCCATTGACTTCAAATAAAAATAAAAAAGAAATAAAGTATAAAAAAACTTGTTTGAATATACAAAATATTGTCTTCCTAACCTTGTCCTTTTCTTTTTTGTCTTTCTTGTCCTTGGGAGATTTAACCCTTGCTGGGCTGGTATCCATGTCAGGTATATGTTCCGGAGCACTTGACATTGTGTGTCGTTTATTTGCTTCGTTATATTCATCCTCAGCTTTAGGTCCCCCAAGAGCTTTGAAAGAAAATTCACAAGTAAAAAAGGAAATGCTTGACAAAGAATAACTTACGATCCATACTACGAGATGAAAGTCTTTTTCCTGTTAATGATCTAGAGAACTCAGGTGCTGGTCTTGCAATGGGAGTTTTCTTGGTTTCGTAATGAGTTCGACCAGAGTATCGGAATTTTGATCCCAATTTGGGGAATAACGAAGACTTCTGACTTATTTCAGGAGACATCAATCTGGAAATCAAAATTTAGTATTCTCCAAGTTTTCAGAGAAGAATTCTCACCGGAAGAAAGTGTGGTGTTCAACGCAAGTCTGCCATAGTTTTTTAGCTGCTCGATGATTAGCCAATTTGAATCCTATCGTAGATTCAAATTGTTCGAATTCTCCAGGACGAATTTTTATATAAAAGTTGTGTCTTTTGTAACTAATTTTCAGTATTTTCGGCCAGGCGAATCTGTTTATCCTTAAACGATCCCTGTAGACTAAAAGTCCTGACGCACATACTCCTTTAAAAGAGAATTGACGTTGATATGGGTTATTGAATTCTTACTGGAACATTTACCTAGCATGATATCTACACCTTCGGAATCCTTTGCTGGATGGAGATCCACACCATACATAGCCAATTTTTTGGCATTTTCTAAGTAATGGAGCTCAGCTTCTGCTGGGGATTGGCCTCTGGAATCAGAGGAAATTTTGAGTCACAAATAAAGATCATGAAGTAAAAAACTCCAAAATGACGGTTAATAACATGAGAGCGTAGAACAAAATAAGTTGTGATTGATACAACTATACTGCATTCAAAGTTTATTTGTATCACAGGTGGCCATAATTTAAGTTTCTTGGGTTGGCATCAGTGTTTCTTCGGATTTCGACGTTGCCGATGTCAAGCAGTTAAGCCAATTTTCACTTGTCATCTGTCACATTTGATTTTGAAGAGAATCAAAATATTTCAGAATTTTTTTCAAAATGCCTAAAGTAATAACTAAAAAACTTAGCATCAAAAAATGCTATCTTGCACTCAAATCTGCGCATAGTGGTCAGGAAGTTATGGACTCAATGATACAGCAAAGTGTATCGAACATTTTCAACGTAAGTGAGATGTAAATATTATGTTTTATCCTAATCGAAATTTCATTACAGGTTCATATTAATTCAATCAGAGGAATTCTTAATGAAGACGACGATAAAGAGTTTCCTTCTATTGGTAGGCCCAAAAAAACACAAGAAGTAGACGATTTCATTTTTAGAAAAGACCTGCAACGACAAATTTGGAATTACAATTTGAAAAATGAACACTTTTCTATCGACACACTACTGACTTACGCTAAGGAACATTTGGATTATAAGGGAGAACGCACTTCATTATTCAATATTATTAAATCAATGGGTTATAAATATAAAAAGGTAAATGGACGCAAAATTTTATGTGAACAAAAACATGTCGTTGCAGCCAAAATTACTTTCCTGAGAAAATTTTTGCAATTTAAGTCGATGGATGAAAATATAAGATTCGTGTTTCTTGATGAAACTAGAGCTGAGTATATCCCAGACCAACAAAACTATGTAACAATCACGATAAAAAATATATATTGAATGGAAGAATTAACTCTTTTCGTCGGTGACTCAAAATGAAACCTTCATTTCACATAATCACCAAGAGATTTGCAGAGAATACCTACTGAACGAAGCATGTATAGCTCTCATCGATAAGATCACAATGAAGGTATTTTTATGAGGAAAAATAAGAGATTTGAAAAACTAAATGTGCCTACCATCACTTTTATGCATTGATCAACTAGAACATGTTCAGAATACAAGCTTGTATTAAATCTTATTTTGTTGATAATTATATCGAAGTGTTTCATAGAAGTGAGATGCTCTGTTCTGCATTCAAGAATATATACAATTCCCTTATTAGCTACATCTTCAGATTCAACATTACTTCTTTGTGATACCTTCCTTAATTCTTTTGAAATGTTGAACCAGCTTCCAAACGATTAAAGCAATGTCCTTTCGAATATCAAACAAATTCCAATCGGAAGTTTCATGTATCATGATGAACAGATTAATGTTCAAACTTCTTCAGATTCCCGAAAATCACTTAAAATATGTTCATCCCTGATGAACCGTATCTTAAATATTATAATTAATATTTTTGAGGTTATCATACAACATCCCAATCAAAATAAGAGCAGCTCCTTTAGAAATTTCTGCCATAATAATTTCAAACCTTTCGAAACTCTTCCAAGGTTCAGAAGTAAATTGGCATTTTGAGTGAATCCAAGTTTACTAGGACCTTTATGTGATATAGACAACAGTGCGTAATAATCTGACAGGCGAATAGCGAACCCAACCTAACTTTTTAATATACAGAGTGAAATGTGTCAAACTTCCATGTTACCGAGTTACAAATAAACTTTGAATAGAGTATACAAACCAAGGTGAAATAGTTAAATTCATTGTAATTGCCTGAAGTAGGACCACATAAGTTGGTAATATCTAAAATTGGATTGTTATAAAGATGACCAATGCACTCACTTGTGTGTTTTGTGTAATTCCATCACTTTTTCCTCTAGATCGGGCGTTTGATTGGGGGCAAACTGGAAGTCCTTAAGATAGTGGCGACCCATGGTATCTGGATCATAATCGCCCAGTTCTGATTGCACCAAGTAAGATCCTAAAAGGGCGTGGGTAACAAAAGAACAAGGCAAGCGGTTTGTAAGAATGTCGTTTCTAATTTGAAGACACAAATGGTATCGGGTAATATCCTCCTGCAACTGGGCAGGATCCGGAGGGTAGAATTTCACTTCGAAGTTCAACTTCCACGGTTCATCTGAGAAAAGATCAATGAAGAATTTAGAAAAATCACAAATTATTATATTCTCATTGATTTAACACTGTTTGTATACTATAGATATGTCCATTTCCAATTTAAATCAGTGAACGATATGAATAACTCTGAAACTGTTTTGAAAAACTGGCAAGATCTATATTTAGAATGATTATTTGGGCAATAACCATCATCTCTTATTGTTCTTGTTACTTTTGGACAGACATCTTCTGTCGTTTTCAAGGCAAAAAATTAGCTATTGATATTGATAATTATAAAAATAAAATCGATGAAATATTAGACGCAGAAAAATATAGGAAACTGCAGAAAGAACTTACCTCCGCAGTTGAAAAGAAGATTTATAAAATCTTATATAAATACAGAATTCAATTTCCTGATACATACATTAGATCGAGACTAACTTTGATCTACAAGGTCTGTGAATTAAGTAATGAGACTGATTATTTTAAAATTTTTAATACAGAAATAATTACAATTCAATATTGTCCCCTTCAAAATAACTTCCTCCTGATGCCACAAAGCACTGGAGACGTTTCTTCCACTCCTTATAGCAGTGGTGAAACTCTGATACTGGAATAACCTTCCGCTGGTCGGTTACAGCCGTTTGAATTTTTTTGACTGTCCCAAAATAATTTCCCTTAGGTTATTTTCCAACTTTTGGAAGAGAAAAAAGTCACAAGGACTCAAGTTGGGCGAATAAGGAGGCTGAGGAGCCACAGGAATGTTTTCACTGGCCATTTTTACTGGTTATTTGGAACCAGATTTTCTTATCCCCAATTTTTGGTCAAAATTTGATGAACGGTGGTGTGAGTCAAATTTAACTCTTCCCCTATCGTTCTGACTGTCAACCGACGATCTGAAAGCACAAGATACCGGATTCTATTGACATTTTTATTGGTTCTTCATGATTAAGGCCTTCCGCTTCGTGGTTCATCTTCAATCGAGTATTTTCCTTCTGAAAATGCCTTAAACCACTGAAAAACCTGGGCCTGTGACAAAACACTATCTCCGTGAGGCCTGTTGAAGTTTAAAAAGAGTTTCTGTTGCACTGTGCCCAAGTCTGAAGCAAAACCTGAAAGCACACCGTTGCTCGAAATGATGTCATCCATTTTTAGAACACAATAAAAAAACTGTTTCACAAAAACAATAGCTACGCACAACCAAATGACTCGAGCGAGGTCAAACTCGTACTGAAGGTGGATCACATGATCCTCTACCGCCCAACTAAGCCCCGCGCTGCCAGTGTTGCCAGATCAAACGCAACGTTGCCAATCTTATTACTCAATTTACAGACACTTAATGAACACTGAAAATTCGCCTATTTAAAAGCAAATTTTTTCTTTCAAACGACAGAAAATGTCAAAACGTTGGTAACAAAAACAATTAGAGATATTGTTTTCTGTCCAAATAATAATTTTACGCGAATTCCACCATCAAAAGTTGCTCGTCTACAAAATCTATCTTATGAATTCAAACAAAGACTAGTATATTCTAATACAAGTTGCAGAATGGGCACCTATTCCAAAGGAGCGAAGGACGAAGGAGCGAGTTTTCGAACGCATGAGTGTTGGAATTGCCTTCTGCAACGAGTATTAGACGATATTTTCTCTATTTCAGTTAAGAATTGTGAGAAATTTATTGGAATTCAATGAAAAATTCAGATTATACCACCTAGTGCTTTTTGTATTTTATTTTCGCAGTTGGTGTGACTGATACGAAAATTGACACATTATAGAATTTAAATAATGCGTTCAGATCTCTACATGGTTTAATATTGACAATTGACATGCAATGGACGCGTGTTGATATTCGAAAGGATAGGATGTCAGTGTTGTCAACCACAAAACGAAAAATATAACTAAAAACAATGCTGTAATGAGTTCATTACAGCACTGTTTACTGTAATGAACCCATTACGACACTGAAATAGAGAAAATTGGTTTATGAAATCTAGTAAAAATGAATTATAAAATCAACAAACTTTTGAGGAACTTCGTGATACGTTTCTCCAAATCCAGCCAATTCCTGTCATCATGTCTGTCGGCATATATGAGTCCAAAATAATCCTTTTCTATGAGATTTATACTTTCGCAAACCAATTCTAGAAGATCCTTTCCTTTTGCTTTTTTCTGAAAATCATCAATTATTAGTTGTTTCATGGAATTTTCTGAGATGCAAACTTACATCGATGGTGACATTGAGTGTACTTCCGTCTAGCAGAGTAACTTGAGCCACTGTAGAGTCTGAACTTCGACTTAAGGTTGATGATTTACTTTTCGCAGGGGATGAATCGTTTTCGACTGTCATCTTTTCTTCAGGCATCTTTTCGTTTCAATCTGGAAAAAATCAATATGAAATTATTAAGACAGATTTTTGATACAGAGGGACGTGATCTGGGGTACAAAGCTTGTATCTACCAGCAATTTTTATTTGTTGTTGAGGGTGGACACATAAATGAGACACCCTGTATGAATGAGTGCGAACCAGGCGCACAGAATAGCAGAATGAGTGTTAAAAAATTCAGAAATGCACTGACGTTAGGTCGGGAGTTTTTGCGGGCTTTTAGGTCTTTTCCTGAACTCTGGAACAATGTGGTACTAATACAACAGCCACGGTGAATGAATTAACCATGTAAATTTCATAGAATCAAGGCTACTGGATCATTAGCCTACAGTAAACTCATAAACGATCATAATCAAGTTTACACGGTCGAAGCATTCATATACCTCACCGGTAAAAAATTATTACGTATTCATATTACATTCCAAACCATAATTTTACCAGAAAACGACGATCTGAACAAAACAACAATAAACAAAACAATCCCATCACACCCCTTGGCTACTATCATTCGCGTTGAAAGAGAATTAATGTATTATGTTACAGTAAAACTCAATGCTGCATTGTTGTAACTCCGGAAACATGAACATGCAAATGGCACAAATAAGCCTTTGAGTTCGCCTAATTGAGTTTCGCCGAGGAAGATACGTTCGAATTTAATTTTCTATGCTCTTATCGCGGCCATCAGTTTCTCCTCAGGTCTTAATTGAATTTGGCAGACTAAAAGGGAAGTTGTATCAACTAACAAAGACGGTATTGAACGCTTGTAGAGACAGTTTCCTTATTTAGCTCTAGATATCGGTCCTAATCGTGTTACGTGGCGATTTTTTTGGCAAAGTTGTTTCTATTGGAACAGCCATGCTAGTGCTCAAATCACCTGACAGTTTGGATCACACTGTATAGTTACTAGTTATTCTATACTCTGTGGTTTGGATGAAAATCATCGGGACTACAGAATAAGTCATTTTGACATAACTTATCAGTAGTTCTAAAGATCTTTACCTCGATTTCATCCACAGATCACTGAAATTATTTTTTCCATTTCAGTAATGTAACTCACTAGAGTATTGTTTCTAGTACTATTTTTGTGAACATGTAATAGTATATTCTAATACAAGTTGCAGAATGGGCACCTATTCCAACACGAATGCGAAATTCGAAAATGAGCGACGAAGGAGCGAGTTTCTCAACGCATGAGTGTTCGAATTGCCTTCTGCGACGAGTATTAGACGATATTTTCTCTATTTCAGTCAAGAATTGTGAGAAATTTATAGGAATTCAATGAAAAATTCAGATTATACATCTTAGTACCTTTGGTATTTTATTTTCGCAGTTGGTGCGACTGATACGAAAATTGACGGATTATAGAATTTAAATAGTGCGTTCTAAGATGTCTAAAATGCTGGTGTGTGCACTTGTCAAATTTTGAATGGAAACGTCATTTTGCTTTTTGGGACATGGCGACTGTTTAGTGTTATACTAACATGAGGGAGCCATAAGGCAATTCATTCATAACATTACATCGCAAACGCTTGACCATAAAGCAGAGATATAGAGTGGGGAGAATGATCTTCGAGATGCGCGAAGTGGCTAATCTTTCGTCCGCCATTTTTATATTTTCGGTTCATTGGCGTAGAAAGCAGTGTACTTGAGGGATAGTTGGTATAAAATTAAAAATAAAATGAAATGTAAAGAGCATATCAATTTCTTAGATAAATCTTTAGCTTCAGAATCTATACTCAGAATATCAGTCCAAACTGTCCTCATATCAACTGATTTTGGGAAACTAAAAAGAATCATATTACTGTGGATAGTAAACAACACGCCACTGAGCAGATAAACAATGCCATGCGGTTTAATTAGTCGGTTAATTTCAATAAAAACTTGCATATAAAATGATATTTCCTCGATCTTCTTTGTTTTATAGTTTTTACACGTTTTAACAATACAAGACATGTTTAAAGTATCGGTGTATCTATCAGCACAATGTAAAATTCGAGCAATTTCTAACTCATCTGACAAGTATGTCAACCTAGAACAGCTGACTACGAAAGTATAAAAATGGCCGAAATTTGACATAAGAATTTAGCCACCAATTTTGGATGCGCAGTGGTCGAAGCGTATTCTCCCCACTCTATATCTCTGCCATAAAGTCGCTTGACATTTGTTGAAATTTTAAATCAAATTAACCAAATCAAGAGAAAAATTAAAGAAACTTATTTTATTCCCCTGAAAAATTAACTAGATAAATGTTTCATGGATTTCACCGATTAACTGGCTTTTAAATAAATATTCTTGTGATGCGAGTTCTGATCACGTAATGCTTTCAATTAGTATGGTTTATTAATTTTTTTTCTAATACATTGAAGTATAATTTTTTCACTAATACATGGTCTCTTGCTCAAACATAAATGTTTTCAGTATTATTCTATAAAGATTTTACAATCCTGATTTGTGTTAAGTTGATGCTCATTTATGTATAAGTTTTATTACTTTATTAATATTATAGATAAGAAAACAAACATTATTTGTATTATTTTGTATTTATTTAGGATTTCAATATAATCCTCCAGTTGATCCACTGTGGTTACAGTGTCCCTTACGTCAACTGCTCTATTCATAATATTACACCATCATCCGCAGCACTAGACTGTCCACATAAAATACAAAAACGCATTATGGAAAATGGTTAATCACTTTTCACACACTTTTATACAAAAATTCCGAATAACGCAATAAATAATTTATTCTAATCAGAAACTGACATTCCAATAGATTTGAGTGGCGCTACCTGGCGCAGAGAAAATGAAAGAATCCCCATGTCGCCAAACCTGTTAAACAAAATCGAAGGAGTGCACACACCAGTATTTTAGACATCTTAGTGCGTTCAAATCTCTACATGGTTTCATATTGACAGTTGAGATGCAATGGACGCGTGTTGACATTCGAAAGGATAGGATGTCAGTGTTGTCAACCACAAAACGAAAAATATAACTAAAAACATTGCTGTAATGAGTTCACTACAGCACTGTTTTTAGTACTGTAATGAACCCATTACGACACTGAAATAGAGAAACATTTTTTATTTGGACTCTGACAAACAGTATTCGGAAATTCTCAATCAACTTCAAATAAGGCTCTGCCCGGGATCGAACTAGGAATTTCTGAATAAGATGTCGTAACCATCAGGTCATTTTATATTATTATGAAATTGTTGAAATATTTTCATCTGGAATATATCAACGTGGTCGTTGTCCGTTGAATACGTGACACACGAGAATGAACGTGATAACTCGTGCAAGTAGAAAGAATATTAACAAGCTCCTTCATAATATGCTCATTACAAAGTGTTATTCATCGTTTTTCATGAATCATCATTTAGAATCAAGAAATCGCAGAAGCCAAAAATATCCGACGTATTCCATTCAACCTGACAGTGATATTCAATATCAAACAAGAAATGATCATTCGAACGAAAAGGCCAATATTTATGAAATTATGAAACAAATTTGAGGAAAGAATACTGTCTTGAAGCGGAACAGTTGTTTAGTTATTACTTCTCGGCAACGATTGGTTGAATGTACAGAATTATTCTTCCTTCCTTAGTTGTCATGCAACTTTGCGTGATGTTTTTTTGGTGACAGTCGCTACCACTTTGTTCTGAAGCAATTACAGGCATAGATCGTAAGGTTTTTAGCGCCACATTTTTAGGCACGCTGATTCAATGATTTCTAATCTCACCCAAAATTATGGGTAAGATATAATCTTTAGAAAACATCCGATGTTTATTTACAGGGTTTTTAGGCGCTCTTATTTACTGAACATATTCGCCCAAAACTCTCCTATATCTTTTCTGTAGGTTGTCTTTCCGAAAATAAAATTTTAGATTATGCAAGATGTCGAAACTTACATAAATGCACACATCTTTTTGTTGAAATCCAACGAGTATCATACGAATAATGGATAAAAAAATTGGAAATTACGTTCTTTTAACGTAATTCAAACGATTTTCGAATTTCAGATCGATCGAACAGTTATTCTAAAAGTTATTGAGGAAAACACATTTATGATGCTCATAACTGCTGAACTCTTGGAAGGATTTGAATGAATTGTAACGAGATATTTAGACGATTAACCTATTGGGAAAACATGAAAAATCTACCTTCGAAAGATAGAGTATACGGCTGATCAGCCGGACATACACAAGTTTGACCATGGTTTCTTCATCAGGAAGTCGAACCAAATCGATATTTCAAATTTACAGGCATTTTTTTCCACCAAGGAACATCGCTAAAAAAATTTTAAATCCGAAAATCGCTTTTAAATAGAGATATGAATTCGATGGACCAATAAGTTTGTTACCAAGTTTTTCAAAAATATTTTAACATGCCTTTTGTGATTGATTACTCTCATTTTTGAATGGATGTGATTTATGATATTTAATGGTTACTTGAAGGGTAGATCAACCCAGTCGACATTATATGAATTTGTAGAATAGTTAGGTGACCAATCGTGAGATCGAGACAACCTTAGGCATTATAGTGGGACCAGCACCATCTGGACATGTCACAATTGTACCACTATAAAAACCCAGAACAGTCAGCTCTGAGTGGTACACCATTTGTTTACCAGTTGTCATCCAAGAATTCAGGAAAACCAACCGCGGATCACCATTCACCACGACAATGCGAGGTCTCCCACATCGACTCAAACAATTGCATTTTTGAGCACTCAAAACATCGATTTGACGAGTCGTCCGCCGTATAGTTCTGACTTATTTTAATTCCCGTACGTGAAAATAGTGGCAAAAGTGCTTCGACAAATGGTTCATCTATTCATCGGATCTCAAAACAAAAAAATTGTGCACATGGCGGTTATTGATATCTTGCATATTTCGGAATCTTATTTTCGTAGAGAGAACCCACGAGAAGATATAGGAGCTTCTTAAGATGATGAAGTCCAAGAAGTTCATCGAATAAGCTTTCCTTGTCTGTAAACTCACAGTAAAGAGATTCATTGCATTTTACGAATGTCATCTGTGTTCAAAAATATTTTCTCTGTTTCAGTGTCGTAATGAGTTCATTACAGTTCTGAAAACAGTGCTGTAATGAATTCATTACAGCAATGTTTTTAGTTATATTTTTCGTTTTGTGGTTGACAACACTGACATCCTATCCTTTCGAATGTCAACACGCGTCCATTACATGTCAATTGTCAATATTAAACCATGAAGAGATTTGAACGCACTATACAAATTCTATAATCTGTCAATTTTCGTATCAGTCACACCAACTGCGAAAATAAAATACAAAAGGCACTAGGAGGTATAATCAGAATTTTTCATTGAATTCCAATAAATTTCTCACAATTCTTGACTGTTACAGAGAAAATATCGTCTAATACTCGTTGAAGCAGGCAATTCCAACACTCATGCGTTCAAAAATTTTTCATTCGTGATGAAATAGGTGCCCATTCTGAAACTTGTTTGGAATATACTATTAATTCTGTTCATTACTTTAATTATTGATAAAAAAAATTAGTATGAAGTTGAAAGAAAATGTTTTCATTTTGTTATTGCTCATTTAATATATATATACATGTTTCTCGACTCTTGCTTTATCTTTTCTGCAATAAACAAACTCAGTTACAAACGTGCAAAAGCTTGAGATAATAATATAATAATAATAGAGATAATTATTTCATTAAAAATACAATATTCGTATTGATATAAATTTAAAAACATAAAACATTAAAAATTTGATTTTAGCGTATTCATCACATGAAATTTTATGAAAATAAGGTAATTAATACAAAGGGTCAGCAGTAATAACAAAAGAAGGAGCATATTGAACATCTACAGCCACACCTGGCCATTGAAAACTTGAAAATTGTTGAGAAACAGCAACTGTACTTTTAATCTTAACCGATATTCTGAATCTAGCGTTATATTCGTTTCTTATTTGCACTATTTGCTCCCATTTACAATAAGGTAACCTTGCACGTATGAAAAATAGAAGACCATTGTAGGCGTGCATCATGACGTCGTAAAATTCTGCAGACAATGTTACTACAAGATACGTCCAACTGGTTAGGGGGATCTTTAGCTAAAGGAACGAAAATTATTTACAGTTAATTCCACAATTCATCAAAGGAGAAAAACTGGAGTAACAAATATCGTGTAAGGAATAAAAACTTCCCTGTAAAGTAAATATATCAATATGTGTGAATAACAATTCATTTAATGGTACAAATGACAGACATTTTTCAATTTTCAGCTTATATTATTTCCTAATGAAGGCATAAAAATGTTTCCAAAATTCTCAACTAAACTTAAATGCTCTAATGCCTTCAATTATTCTGATAGTTATGAAATTTCAACTTACCATATTGTATTGTGAATTTCAACAAAAATTAGTTGTTTTTCGCCTACAAGGTTGAGTAAAAGTTTAATACACGTGTTTGTGAAATTACCTACATAAATCAAATATAACATAGAAACAATATAGATCACTTTATTAATTCTTCAAAATGAAAATTTCAGAAAAATTCTAGATAATGAAATATCAACACAAACAATAACAATGTGAATTTTAAGATAAATGCACTTATTTGTGTTGATCACTCAGAGTGTGCGCAATACAAAAGCTAGAAGAGTGAAGATAGTAGTACTAGTATAAAATAAATACACTCTCCATTCAAAACTGTCGAGTGAAATAAAAATTTCGGTAAAATCATCAATTTAATTAAAATACAAACATCATATAAATGGCGGTAACATTGAAAAAATAGATTATGTTAAATAACACTTTTAAAATGATAGTCTAACAAAATAAACACGAACAATTAACAAAAAAGGTATTGATTATGTAACTTCAATTTTAACAGTTACGAAAACTTCTTTGACTGATCTGATGATTCTAACCAAATCTAAGCTGCATTCCAACTCGAAGACAGCTTTTTTACCTGAGACATCAAAATGCGATGTCGTATATAAAAAATTCTGACGTTGATTACTGAAGATATATTTCAATTCGTTGATATATACTTCAGCATGTTCAGCACTGTTGGAGAAGGCGGTTATGCTTACTTTAACCTGTAGACGAGTCAATTATTTTAGATAAAATGAAATTAACTACTCAGGGGCTGTTCAAGATATATATAGTCATCAAGGCAAGCCTTGAAAGTGTAGTCGATGCTTTATTTCTGGTTACGAAAAGTTTGGTGCTATGGAAACGAATTACAACCTAGTTTTACCACGATCTTATAAATAATAAACTGAAGACTCAGATATTTATACAATCCTTCTTTAACTATTAGGTGTACAAATAAGTTTCCGCGGTTTGTCAAAAGATGGCCCCACCAGAAGGTTATGGAAAAATTGTCAGATGTAAAACGTAATATCCCAAGTTTAGTCATCTGGCAACACCATAACCTTAAAGTACTAGTGATTCCGTATCAGCATCACGTAATTTTTTTCGTGCAAAAATGTCAAGTTTTATTCCGAATAAGCATCATTTGCGGGAACTTTTGATTTACTTCTTTAATGTGAAAAAATCTGCAGCTGAGGCGCATCGATTGCTTCTAGAAGCATATGGTGAAGCTGCTTTAAGTGAGAGAAGTTGTCAGGAATGGTTTCAAAAGTTTAAGAACGGTGAGTTTGACGTTAAAGACAAAGAACGCAGTGGAAGGCCGAAAGTGTACGAAGACATGGAATTAGAAGCACTATTGGAGGAAGATTCGTCCCAAACGCAAAAAGAACTTGCACTTACTCTACAAGTGACTCAACAAGCAATTTCACATCGTTTAAAATCGTTAGGAATGATTCAAAAACAAGGAAATTGGGTTCCATATGAACTAAAGCCGAGAGACGTTGAACGCCGATTATGCATGAGTGAAATGCTGCTTGCCAGGAATAAAAAAGAGTTTTTTGCATCGTATAGTCACTGGTGACGAAAAATGGATTCACTACGATAATCCAAAGAAGAGAAAGTCATGGGTTAAGCCCGGCGAACCATCAACATCGACAGCTAAGCCGAATATTCATGGAAAAAAACTCATGCTGTGTATTTGGTGGGATCAGCTTGGTGTCGTGTATTATGAATTGCTGAAACCAAGTGAAACCATTACTGGAGCTGTCTACCACAATTGATGAGATTGAGTCGGGCACTTGAGGAAAAACGCGCCCATTACTACTCCAGACACGACAAAATTATTCTTTTACACGATAATGCTCGTCCACATGTTGCGGCGCCGGTAAAAACATACTTGGAAACACTCAACTGGAAAGTTTTACCCCACCCGCCGTATTCACCAGACTTAGCCCCTTCTGATTATCATCTGTTCCAGTCGATGGCACATGGTCTGCCTGAGCAGCGCTTCACATCATATGAAGCCACCAAAAATTGGGTAGATTTGTGGATAGCGTCAAAAGATGAAGAGTTTTTTCGACGGGGTATCCGAATGTTGCCAGAAAGATGGGGGAAAGTAGTGGCAAATGATGGAAAATACTTTGAATAAAACGTAATGTACTTTTCCTTTACAATAAATCCCTAATTTTTTATAAAAAACCGCGGAAACTTATTTGTACACCTAATATATCAATTTCCGACTGCAGGTTATTCTAATATCAAGGTATGTAACCATAGACATATAAAGAGATAGACCCATTTATTTACATCAAATCATGTAGCTCCCATTGAAAAATTAGTTTGGCAACCATACGCCATACGCATCCAACCCGTTTGTGATGTTGTCATAATGTGTTTCATTTCTTGAAACTGTTTGAAATATTCAGCATGTTGACGTCGGCACAGAACTAAAAACAAAGAACTGATACTTCACTATGTGATGATCGACAACTCTGTGCGAACATATTCATTCATAAAATTCGCTCACCGTATTTCCCCTTATATTATACGTGACGTTGCCAAAGCGCTAGAAAGTTAACTTGTATATGTTTACAAGTGAGAATTAAGTAAAATTAAGTGGTTGTTTCAACTGTAAAACATGGTTCGACAATGTTATAGAAATTAGTTTTTTTGAATTCCAGAATCCGACAGATCTATGGCTTTGTAGACTTTGACAATTTAATGTGGTTATGGAAATGGCATTTTTAGTTTGAAGAAAATCCAACATCGTTTGGGCATAACTGATTATCAAACTAATACTTACGTGTTTAATTTTTTTGCACTGAATAATTTCCCACTATTATCACTGTCAATTGCATTCAAGTCACTTGTTAGTGCACTTGCCATTGTAACTATATTTATTATTGTTTTGACGATTTGGAATTATATGAAAATAAACGTGGCTACTCACGAGTAAAATGTATCTATAATGTGAGTATTCGCCACATGCTGGTCCATGTTGAAAAAGGAGAAAGAGAAATGTATTATCCACTACTCGCTTGTGTACATGACTGTCGCGCCTGCGCACATATCATTTAACGGTTTTATTCCACGGACTTTTTCTTACATTTCTACTATCACTCTTTTTACCGTTTGTTGAAGAGGTCGACGGAAGTCCTGAATTTGTTAATCACCTAAAAAAAGGCTCGTGTCGATTGGTTGAAAGAAATGCTCAAAAAATACGAACGCGGTGCTTCGAGGCAAGTCTATGACATCGTGACAGGTGATAAATCGTGGATTTACGCGTATGAGCCCGAAAGTAAACAGCAGTCGACTTTATGGGTGTTTCAACCGCCGAAGACGGATCACCCTTCACTAGGGATGGGACATCATCATCGATGTTTTTCAAACATCGATATTTCAGTATCGATGTCGATGTTTTTACCATCGATGTTAATTGATTTCATCATCGATGTTGCGGATAGAATATTCAACATCGGTTTCTCGATGTTTCATATATACTATATATTTATGGAAATTCAGCGATTGAATCAGTTTTCAGTCAACTAGGTATATTTTTATACCAGGATGATATATATATTATTCAAAATCATGAATATGACTTGTCAAAAATTGACGAAGAAAGCAGCGCCGTACTCAAAATGAAGTGTACAATGAAAATATGAGAAAATATACCCATTTTACCATCAAATATTCAAAAAATAGTCCAATTTCTGTCTACCTGTAAATATTTGTGACCTTTTCATTGGTTCAACTGATGCTCATCCAAAAATATTCCATACTGAAAAAAATAGAATTTCATATCCTCAATAATATGCAAACATGAACATGATTCCAGATTTTATTGTCACCCTGTATAGACAGATGGGTGAATATAGTCGTCACAGTTTTGGTTCACGTCAGGAGAAAGTTATATTTGGGTTTTACCGCAATTTTGTGTTATTGAATATTTTGGAATCGGTCGTTTATTATACAGGGTGTCAATTAATTACTTGTACAAACTTTAAGGGGTTAAACGTTGCGTAATTTTAAAATTAAAAAGTTCATATGAACGGCTTTATTTCAGAGATAGAAGGCGTCCAAAAATTAATTTTACTTCTCCAGTTTACACTAATTTGATGATAGTGATATGTGATGTACTAATTCAACATGGACATGACACAAAAAAAATATATTTTGTTGAAGTGTTTAATCGTAGAAAATTCTTACTGGGTGTAAATTCTATAAAACGGTAAGAACTTTATTGACATTCAATTTATTTTATTTATTTATTTCACCAGTTTGAATAACATACAAAAATAGATTTTAATATACATTTAATTTATTCTGATATTTGATTGAGTGGGAAGTTAATTTTTTTTGTACTTTCATCCAACTTTATACTGTACTTATAATTGTTATTTCATCGTGCCCCTTTTTTTCAATATAAGAATTTTCAGTAGACATTGAAATTATTTCTGATATATTGGGAACCTATCGTTAAATCATTATGAAATATTGATATACGTAAGTATATTTAAAGTGTTAAAACACCGATGTTTAAAAACATCGATGTTCACAAATATCGATGTTCAATTAACGATGTTCAGTTAACATCGATGGTACAGTTCGATGTTATCATCGATGTTAAACATCGACGAAAACCTATCGATGTCCCATCCCTACCCTTCACCACGACGAGCTCTAACACATCGGCCCAAACGACTGCATTTTTGCGCACTCAAAACATCGATTTGATGAGTCATCCACCGTATAGTTCTGACTTGGCACCGAATGACTTATTTTAATTTCCGTACGTGAAAATAGTGGTAAAAGTGCTTCGACAAATGGTTCAAACGCATGCTAACGTTTATAGATCTTAATTGGGAATATTTTGAAAAACAATAAAGCGATTTTCGATGATTTTCCTTTAATCCCGAAATATAAAAGGCAACTCGTAATATTAACGTTTAAAATGATAGATGATCGGTAAGTCAAGAACCAAATGACGAATCATCAGCTAGTGATTTTCAGTAAGAACAACTTGAATTCTACAACTTGAAATGTACCAAGATCGGCTCTTGCACACGTAATTTCGATTTTTTTCATAGCCCCCCTTGATGACAATATATCTTGAACGAACCATAATTATAAAAATGAGATAAGTTCAATCAACGAATGTAGAGTGTGAATCGTAGTCGAAGTTGTTGAGAAATCAGGAAATATGTAGCATATTACGGCACAATTTTTTAATGGAAAAGCACTGACGTGAGGTCAAAAGCATTTTCGCCCGATATTCGAAAATCGCAGACATTTAGGCAAAACGCTGTTCAACTTTCATGAAGTTGCATTCAGACTCCTGTTATTCTATAGTGTTAAGATGGATCAATCCTATGTACTACTATAAAAATACTACTATAAAATAGTATATTGATATCATCAAAATACAAACATCGTATAAAACGTCATAAAAACAAAGAACATATTATGCAAAATTGCACTAGTAAAAAGAGATTAATGAAATGCAACAATTGCTTCTACGAGAGGCTGTTCTAATTTCAGTATAAGTGAGAGCATTCTTTCATTACATAGTACTTCGAAGATTGCAAGTCTTGATGGGCTCTCCAAATCTTTCCAATTCGTAATCCAGATTCTTCTTAGTTTTGATTGAAGATGTCAGTTCGACGAGGAACATTTTTAAATTATAGTAGTCTTCGGAAGTACTTTGACTGCAATAGTACGGTCTTCGAAATAGTCCTAAAGTGTAGATTTAATTATTGATACAACGAACTTGAAAATGAAAAGAAAAACTCAGTTAATGGACAAGTGTGTAGAGCAGTGCCGAATAGGGTATGGAATCTATTCAAACAGTACCGCGATTTCTATATTTTTTCAAAGAATATTTATTTATTCATCGATATCTATTTATCCTTTTCAAAATAGCTCCTTTGGATATACTCTCCGATAAAAAAAAATATCCGGAAATTCGAAATGAAACGCAAAAATATTAAACTTCTTCAATATTGAATCTCTATTAAAATATGCTCTATTTGAAGCGATACACATGTTTCAAGGTTTTTTACAATCATGGAAACATTTTCTATAGACGCTTTGCGAGATAAATAATCGGATATGTTAGCAAGAAGTAAAAGAAGAGAAATTCAGGTGAAAGTCAAGACAACGCTGCTCCATTCTCTGCTTGACAATTTGAAGGTCACATGTTCTAAAAGACACATGTGGTCACCTCCGTATCGAAAATGAAAACGCAAATTGAAGGAAATTTGTGTGAGTCAGTATTAGGTTTTTCATATTTTTTATTGTATAAATCTCAATGGAGAATACCTATTTTGAAAAACAATAAAGTGATTTTCGATTAGTAATTTGGTTTTTGTTTTCTTATCCCGAAATATAAGTGGCAACCCTCTCATACCCTACATCGGCAACTGCGAAATAAGCATTGTAGACTTGAAAAAATTTGCTTATTCAAATAAAATCATTCTACGAATCATGTAAAACTACAAAATATAATATGCAAACTTACACTGGAAAAATGTTAATCCATCAAAATATATCACCATGAACGACAAAAAATGAGTGATTATAGATAATCCATAACTATTTTTACAAAAGGCTTTCTTACTGCCCTTATTTGTGCTGCTATGTCTGTTGTACAATAAATATCAAATATAGCTGTCTTCACTGGATATTCAGATTCTGTTATCAAAAAATCCTGAGATTTCATATCCAAGAATCTTTCCATTCTGTCGATAAATATTTGAAGCTTGTCATCATCTGTAGATGACGCGGTTATTTTGATTGCAACCTTATTGTCCTAAAGTTGAGAGTGAATTATAGATGCAATACAATCAAATAATTCAATAAACGACACTAGTTCAGTTAACGAACGGCAGTATAGACAGAGAGGTCAGAATTGTTAAATCATAAGAAAATCTATTGAATATATTGAATTATTTCATTCGGGCTTCCTATGCAACCAACATTACACCAACCGTTGTTCCTACTGCGCACCTCCTAGAACTTCTGACCATTGAAGACAATCGTTTTTACCAACCCTAAGCTCAAAATTCGAGGTAGAAAGTTATGGATGGCCCACCCTGTACAATTTCAACGAATAAATCATGTTCTTTGTTCCTATTTCGAATGCAGTATCGTATTAGACAACTTGAAAATCTAAATGCTTAATAACCTTCCAACTAAAACATATTGAGAAACATAATATGGAAAAAATATGCTTAAAATTAACATAATGGTTCAAGATTTACATTTCGTATGAGTAAACAAAGACCTAGTAAACAAAAAATTTCGAAAAAATTGTTCTGACTTTATCGATTCAAATTTTTGAAGTTAAAAAAAAAACAAATACATGAGAATTTTTCAGTTTTCGAAATCTCAAAGTTTGAAATGTAATTTTAACCCAGACGACGACATTTTCTGCACTCTACAACTTAAAGAATTCGTTGACTGAACCAATGATGGGTTAATGAATAAGTGAGAGCAATGATAAATTTCAACAAAGAAATACGTAAAGACGAAAAATAAACTTACCATTTTGTATTAAACTGTCTTTGTCAAGATGATAATATATTATAAAATGCAGAATTATGCGTGCCTTTCAAACAGATGTTACAAGTATTTTTATGATTTTTTCAACAACCATAAAAATAAAATATAAACTTTCTGCTGTCGATCTTTAAAATGGAAACATTAATTGTTTCTAAATTTGAAATTCACGAATATTTTATTCCCCCAAATACTATTATACTTAGATATATTCCAATACATTAAATTTAAAAAAAAAACTGTGTTCTGGATAACTACTCAGAGTGTGCGCAATATGGGCTCTTGCCTGCAGCCACTCGAAACTCAATTCGACTATTTTTGCGTCTGTTTTTATTGGCGATGCATTGTTTTGGTGGTAGAGCGAGCATCTTTATCTTCTTCAAATAATGCCTTTTCTGGTCAATTTCGGCCTTCAAACGACCCAACAAACATATATATCAACACAGGCAGAATAAAAGTATGAGACTTCATGTTCATGAACGAAAACCTCTAAATAACATCATCAAGTTTTCTTCAATATAACTTAAATGAAGTGTAATTTAGATGGTGTCTGATACATAATTTCAATTATAATTTATCATGGGAATTTTTTCCTGATGTAAGTAAATAATTGACGAAGTCCTTCATCACTAATCGTATGTATCAAACAGGAATCAACTCATCACACCTACTATTAATTTGTTGAACGATTTTGATTCTTGGAACACATTATTTCTTTCATGTAAGGATGAGACAATGTTCGTTTGTACAGGGTGACGAATATTTGATGGAATTCAATCTCTATAAGTGCAAGTAGTAAGGAGATAAATTCTGCAATCTAACCTCACAGCAATTTATATTGAGAACCACAGAATATATTTACGGAAACATCAATGATAGATAATGGAACATCCCCATACAGAATTATTCTTTAATCTGTTAAGATCCCAGATGATTAATTCCACCTGCTCCTATTATAATTCAAATTACATCAAAATGCAATCGCATTTTATAGGTATATAATACATGACTTATAAATTTAATTTCATTCGAATGTATTGAACTCAATCCCGCCAATAAACGAGAATCATTCAAATCATATACACCTGTTGCGAAGATTAACTTTCAATGAAGCATAATTTGATTAAACCATAGAAATCATTGGAGTTGTCTACACCCAATGGTCCTAGTTTGAGAATGAAAGTTACGTTAATTCAAAAATAAATGTGAGAATATATCATTATCCAATTGAATCAAATTCGCTGAATTACCTCATGCATGAGGTCATTCCCTTAAATATTCGGATGAAAAAGTCATTTTATCGTCTGGTATGCTGTATATCTGTGTCATTGAACACGAAGAACAGATGAGTATGATCAACTCAATAGTTATAGATTTCTAGGTACATTCATTCAGCATTCTTAAATTGACCTTTAACGATGAGATAAATTAATTAACATGATGACTTTCCACTAAAGGAATTCGAAACACTCGCAGAATAGAAGAATTTACTAGACGAATATAAAAATTCGATACTTATCACAGAAAAGCATAATTAAAATTGATATTCTATGCATGCGTATGTCTATGGCATATTCCAATGAAGTTCGTGTAACTGTAAATAATGTTTTCAGTTGTTTTCACACCCTTTGACTTCCGATGTTATTCAGAACGGAAATAATAACAAAACTCAAAAAACGCAGTTTAAATCTCCGTTTGTTGTTTGATAAACAAATTTGGGAAATTAGTATTACGTGAACCAAGAAAAATCGATGATATTAATTGAATAAATGGCAAATTTTCAGAAACAAGAATGAAGGAACCTTTCATGACCTATTTCCGCACATATAGAAAGGATAAAATTATTCTACATGACCTATTTCCCTCATTTCATCCTATTGATTTTGCAAAAATGATATTACTACTGAATTCATACGAGTTCAACAAATCGTGAGGTATTAAAATACGTTCAATCACATATTATTTAAAATTAGACCAGCATTCAGAATTCTTAACCTTCTTGAACCAGAAAACAACTTTCAGTTGCTTAAATGATACCACATCAATATGAAAAAAATTGAGACTAATTGGGACTTATACCTCAGAAAGAATCCTAGAAATATTTTAATTAAAAACCTGGTGTATAACAAATTCAACTGTTGAAGTATCAATATGAATCATCGACAAGAGCTTCTGGAAGTGAATTCTTCAAATGGGAACTTACCGTTTTAGTAGAAAAAATAATAATCCATTGATTTGTAAAGTTTAGTTATTTTTTGGAAACGGCACACAAATTCACAGCGAACTGGGATGGGCCACACCATAAACAACTAGACAATCACAAACCACAAACCAATGATAAACCAACGCTATACTACGCTAACGATAGAACTGACATCTCGTTCGAATTATTTCGACAGCGACGTTGCCGCGCTTCATGATAGTTCAGGAAATCACACCAATTCTTGGTCGGTATTTGAATCAAAATGAAAACTTGTAGCGTTGTTTCTGTATGAACCCTTTCAATTATAAATAATCTAATGATTATTGATGAGTCTATGATTAAACCGAGAGATTTAGCTGCACTCCGGGCAGGTATTAAGCTCTGAATTTTTTTTTTAATATATGTTTCAGCTTCAGTGATATGTCTCATGCACGGAGGCCACACTATTGAATCCAGTGTGTGTGTGTTAGGGACGAAACGCATAACTAGGGAAATAATTAATATTAATATATAATCATATAATTTATGCTTTATTATTATGTCGACTTGACAAATTGTTTTCAATCTGTTGTAATATGATTTCCTTAACCACCAAACATGCAGGAGAGCTGGCAACATAGCATAATTAATGAATTCAGAAACTCGCGTGTGAAACGATATTAAATTCCGTTGTTTTTTTCGAACTGCCAAAATTATAAGAAATTGTATATAATATTATGTCTAGATTTAATAGTAATCTTATACTTCTCTTTCCTTCGAGTCCTTTGAATATTAGTGTTAAATAATCGCTTTGTTATTTAGGGTCTATTTGTCGTAGCGGAGCTTCTTGCAAAATGGCCGGTAAACAAGTGGAAATAGGTTTATTCGTGAGACTTCGTATCTTCACATGTGAATGGTTACGTCATTTATATACTTAACTCTGTCACACCCAATTGATATTTCTCAAAAAGTGCTATATATTCCTTATTTTTATTCAACTTATTTACTTACAGATATAGAAATATAAATTAGATATTAGACAGGTATAAATAATAGGTACCTAATCCTTCTACAGGTGGTTTAATATTTCCAGTAAACTTGAGAAAATCTACGAAGCTGATTAAAAAATTAGTATTGTGTATGATCTGTAACAATAATGATTATTTTCATTAAAGCGACATTAGAAAATATCAATTAAAGTTTACACACTAATTTATACACGTAATTTATAGATTATATTCGATTGAAGAAAAAGTGGATTAAATACTCGCGTGATATTTTAATTATGGCCGTTTTATTTCACGGCAGTAGTTAAAAGAAACTAGTGTTTCTGAATTTTGTCCTTGGATATTTTTTTACTAAACATACCTTCCACTTAGGTTTTAACTTATTGAAGATAATCAGTAATAAATATAATACACATTTTCTATTATACTACACTACACTGTTGATTCACTTTTTATGAAAAAAAAAACCAGAATGACCAACTGGATGTTAAATAAGTATGAAGTAACAATACTTAGTAAGTAACATAGACTTCACTTTATTGCTACTCTGAAATAACAAATGATGGCAAGAGGCTAGAATTTTCATACACCAAATTCAAACACGTTTCCTACTTTCAAATGAAAATGGCAATATTCACGTTTAATTAAACAACTGTATAAACTTTTACAGTAATCAATGATAAACACTCTTGTTCAAGTTATGAGAAGATCACATAGTCAGAATTCAACGAAAAATGCATGCAACTGTAGCATTGTTTTGTATCAATTCAAACATGATCAAAATGAAACTAATTTTGCAATCAGAAAATATACATTCACTGAGTATACAATAAAACATGCTCATTTCTTCTCGATAATAAAGATATCTATTTTTAAGGTTAGGTTAGTGTTATCAGAATACTCAACCACTTGGGAAGATACTAACTTAAAACGAAAAGAACTTAAACCCTTTCGACTAAGGTTTTATAAATCTTTCTTTCAGTATGTATTTATTTGACTTCCTAGCAATCATCACTTAGCATTATCAACAATGATACAAAAACCAGTCTACAACTTGAAATTGACTATAATCATGATTCATAAGGATACCAATGCTCATTCAACAGATAAAGTCGCTCTTCACTTGCAAGAACAATCAGCTGGTCTTACCGTTAAAGTGTTGACAACTAAAATCACATATTGTAGTTCTACAAATAAATGACTCCTGAATATTACATATATTAATACTAATATTCGATATATTAAAGAATGAGTTTATGCCCCAAAGAGTAAAAGACAGTAATTGTCCTTTCAAAATCTTTCAAAAGTGTTCAAGCACAAACTATAAGACGATTAGTCCTTATTTACCAGAAACAATAAAAAAACAGTACAAAGGGTTATATTTTAAAAAACTTTATTTGAATTATATTACATATACCTTATGCATCAGCAATAGTAACTTCTACTTCTACACCAGGCTCAATGTTGATTGATGTTATTTCCTTCACAATCTCAGAGGGAGAATGTAAATCTATAACCCTTTTGTGGATTCTGAGTTGGAACCTATCCCAAGTCTTCGAACCTTCCCCACAAGGTGTTTTGCGTGTGGTGATCCTCAAAGTTTTGGTTGGCATTCTGACTGGTCCTTTGACCTTCAACTTCTTCTTTTTGGATACCTCAATGAGATCCCTGCAAACTTTCTCTAAGGATCCAACATTTCGCGAAGTGAGAGTAATTCTTATATGGTGAATTTGTTGTGCTGTATCCAAACTTCCAGGTTTTTCAGGGTTGATTTCAGCTTTGGTCGCCTGAAATTGCAAAAAATTATTATTAGTGAATCAGAATAATAAAAAAATGAGGTGTACCGATCATAAATTGAACCACGTGTTCTTTAGCTGATCGATTTGAAAATTCAGGAAATGAATATTATTCCCCTTAATGATGAAAATACACTCACCATTATGAATATGAAAATTCAACTAAGTTGATTCATCCACATGTAACGTGCGAGATCAGCAGCAGTTTTTCTCTAGCACGTCTTGAAAGAGAATGTAATTTAGGTTAAAATCAGAATGGCGTCACGGACCATCGAGCAGACGAATTGTTTTTCTTTACTTTTTTTATTGATTTTTTAGCTTGAATTCAGATTTGTTATTTTGTAATAAAAACAAACTTGGGCCCTGTTCCTCACTAATATTTTCACAGTACAGCAGTTTTCTAACAAAAAATTCAATGTACCTTCACCAGAAAAGAGAGCTGCGCATCCATATTTTTATAAAGATTGAAGTTGCCAGACCATAGATTTTGTCTATGGAAGTGGCTATTTTGCATCACAGAACGCACACATTGGAAAATTGTAAGGTCTTTTCATCTAGCTCCCTATAATTCGGCAATATCCCGGCTCATCATCCTTGCCTTTGATGCTAGAGGTTCTGGATTCTGATTCAAAAACAATTCCTAAGCGATAATAGTATAAAACGGATCTATTCAAACACTGTACACTCTTAACAGAATTTTTTCATGTTCGAAAAGATCACAGAACCACAATTTTCGATTTTTGGAATCTAATAATTTCGTTCAAGCAATGAAATGAGTTCTTAAACTTTTATAGTCTAAGAATGAGCCTATCAGATTTTTGGTCAAAAAAAGCCGCCTACAAGATATGAGGCCCAACTTAGTAATATAATATATAAAATAACAATATTAATCAAAATGTGTTAATTAACTTAAAAACTTTATTTTTGAAGAAATCAATTTAATTTTTATAAACTTAGAATTATTCCTCATAAAATTTGGGTAATTCGGTGCCCAAAATCACTTTGCGTTCGATGCCATCCTTTGTTATAACTCCAACTCGAACACAACCACCTGATGAACCATCTCTTGACATAGCTAGTGCCAAAGCTGAAAAAAATTCACAACTAAAATAGAACCTTTATAGAGCTCAGCAATTCTTACTTTTCACCACAAAATCAACACAAGCTTCTTTGGTCATCCCTTCTTTATAATTAGCATCTACATATCCATAAACGAAGCCTGAACCTGAACCACCAATAGAGACTTTTTGTCTTACGCACATTCCTCCCATAGGAATTGAATATACTTGACCCCCTTTCCTTTTATCCCATCCTGCTACTAAGATACCAGCCATAAGCGAATCTCTATAATTATAGCAAAGTTCTTGGAATACAGAAGCACTGGTTTCCACAAGTGGAGCTTCTCCTAACTCTAGTCTTAAACGAAAAATTATATCAGTAAAACTCTCTCAGTCGGACAAATGCTTTTCTTACCCATGGAATTCTAAATGGTAGGATACAATGTCTGCAATAGCTTGTGTATCAGCCGCAGAACCAGAACGACAACAATATATACGATCTGTTATTTTCGTTAGTTTGTCTGTTACTCGGTTAGCAATATATGTCCTATAATAGAGATTAGGATAAAGGGAGTGAATTTGGAGCATCATCATATTCATAACTATCTTACCCAGTGGTGGTTCTTGTATCAGCACCAATAACTACTCCTCCATCAAATTCAGCAGCCATTATAGAGGTCTAAAATAGAAAATAGGCAATTTTCGGGCACTTCGCTTTCAATAGAAATTGAGTAACTAGGACATTAGAAAAACTTACTCCAGTACTGTGAGGGGCATTGATCCAATCAGCTTCCATCTTAAAAACGTTTAGTCGATTATTTTAAAGATGGAAAAATTCTTTTGGAAAGATGTTTTCAGAAAAAAATTTTAAAACACGATTGTTTCTGCTCTATTGAAATGACAAATCGTTTTCAAATAAACATAACCTGAAAATTTCCTTCTTTCATAGAGATGAAAAATATTCGGAAAAATTGCAAAATCAAATAAAATCGATGAGAGCAGTTTTTCCAGAAATTTTCATCATTTTATAGGATATCTACTCAGATAAGGTCATTAAATAAAAAAAATTAAATATTTTTGATATTTTTCTGTGATAATGGATAAGCGTTACATTTTTCATTTGACATTGACATATGTCTTGCACAAATCCAAGCGTTTAGAGAACGCGGCATATGAGTTTGAGTTAATTAAAATGTCCGACGAAGGAGATTCCCCGAAAATTACTCGTTCTGAGGTGAGAATTTCAATATAAATAGTAACAATATACATAATTAAATTTATTTTTGTTTCACACTTACGCTCACCGTCCATTTTTGTATTCTGTATAATAAATAACATGTTTGCATAGGTCAGAAGCAATATGGCGATTGTTTGCTATTTTAAAGCGGGAAACCCGGTAAAAAATCAAAAATCTGATAAGAAGTGAAAATTTTCATAATTGGATTTTTTAAAAGCGACTGATATCAATTTTCTATTAATAGGATAAAGATGATACTAAATCTGAGGACAATGATTCTTCCCAAGATGAAGTTGAAGTGAAGGACAAACCATCTAAAGAAAAATCAAATAATGAAGATAAAAACGATGACAAAGAAGATGGGAATGATGTAGATGAAGAGAATGATAAAGACGGCGATACTGAAGAATCTGAAAGTCAAGATTCCAAAGCTTCGATCAAGGAAAAGGAAAGTGATAATAAAAAGAAAGCCAAGAGTGAGGATAAAAAGAAAAATGAGAAATTGAAATCAGAAGACGAAGAAGAGTCCGATGAAGATATTAGTGAAGAAGAAGAGGAGGAAGAAGAGCCTAAGAAGAGTACAAAAGAAAAAAAAGGGAAACAAGATACAGTTCAAGAACCAGCAAAGAAGAAGAATGCAAGCAAAACTAATGATGACAAAAAGGAGTTAAATGATGTAATTTTTCCAAAAATTTATATTCGTAATTATTGGCAATTTATTGTTTATATTTTAGGCCACCGAAGTTAAGGGGGAAAAATGCTGTCTTGGAGATATTCCACGAATTGATGCTTCGATATCTAGATTCAAGAATGATGATCTGAAGTTATTACATAAACTGCTTTTCAAAGAGCCTGGCAAAACTAATTTGATCAAAAAGAATATTCGTAAATTTAATGGTTTTGACTTTGCCAAGGACTCTGATGAATATGCTAAAAAAATTAAAGAGGTTCTCAAATTTGAAAGCAAACAATTGAAAGTAATCTGTGAAATGTTGGACTTACCTAAAACTGAAAAAGATGAGGAGAACGCCAACAAGATCTTAGAATTTCTTTTAGAACCTAGAGATTCCGGTAAAGTAGTGGGAGGAGGTCGACCCAAGAGAACCGCTGCTGTTCGGGCCAACAACAGAGGTAAATTTCAAGTTTCAATGTTGTTCTGGATATATATTGAGTTTTTGAAGTAGGTTATTCCTCCCACGATGATTATTCAAGTGATGAAAAATATAAAGCAAGATCAAGACGGGAAAAGGGTCAACGGGCCACTTATAAAGAAGACAGTTCCAGTAGCGACGAAGATTTCCAGCCTTCCGACGGTGGACGTTCCACTGCCAAATCCAGGCAAAGGAATTCCAAACGTAAGAAGGCGAAATCAGAAGACAGTGAAGACGATGTAATCACGCCAAGCTCTGACGAGAGTGATGTAAGTATAAATCTTTAATAAAATCTCTTAAAGGAAAACTAATATTTTTAATTTGTGGAAAAAAAAAACACCTGAAAACTGCAAAATTTAATATATTGCATTAAGTGGGTGAGCCAGGGGTTTTTGCCTTGTCATTAAAAAATTGATATGGGGTAGAATTTGCTTATGTGTCTTTGTTAGTTCAATATTTTTTGGCAGTTCTCTGTTCTGTTTTTCATAAACGTCAAAATTAATTAACCAATTTTCATTGAAAAATTGGAAATAGATGCAGAACTGTTGGAAAAAAATTTTATATAGAGCTAATACAAATACTTTTTATTTTATTTTCATTTTTATTTTTTGATGACTTCATATGTCATATTTTTAAATTATATAGGAACGATGCTTTTATTTATCTAAAATTAATCTAGATAACTTTTTATAGTATATTTTGTATTACAGTGAAATCTCCCATGGGCGGACACTCACGGGACCGCTTGATGGTGTCTGTTTAAGAGGGGTGTCCGCTTAAAAGAAATACATATGTACAATAAAAAATTTAATAGAAATAATAATTGGAGAATAATGAACATAAAAATCAATATATATAAAGGTATAAGAAAGTGAACATTTTTCAAATTCAACTATAACTGAAAAATCAATGTGATGATTGCGGAAGCGATTTTTGATGGTTTCCTTTGTTACTTGTTCCCAAGAGGTTTTGGCAAAGTAAATTGCGTCCAATGGCGAGATTTTTTTGGTCAATTCGAATGCTGTACTAGCAGTCTCAATGTTTACTAGCAGGTGTTTCAGTAAGAGACTTCGGTAGTGGGTTATGAAATTTTTTATGATTCCCTGGTCAAGTGGTTGACAAGGCTGATGTACAATTAGGGGGTAGAAACAAAAGTTTAATATTTTTCAGGTGAATATCTTTTGGATGAGATCCAGCATTGTCCAGAAACAACAAAATCTTCCCTTTTTGTTTTGCCATTTTCCAATCTAGTTCAAGCAACCACTCTGTCATAATTTGTCTGGTCAAGCTTTCTTATTCCACTTCCAAGTTACAGGCAAATTGTTTATGTTTATATTTTTGAATGCCCTTGGTTTAGCTGCTTTACCGATGACTAAAGTTTTTCTTTTTCCCCTGCCATATTTGCACAATGAAAAATTGTAAATCTCTCTTTGGGATATTTACCACCAACACATTTTTAATTTTTTAATGTTGGCGTTTGATTAGGCAGAGCTCTGAAATAGAGACCTGTTTCATCATTTCTTTTCTATTTGAGAGTGAGTATATTTCTTTTTGGAGCCATGTCTTTCACTGAGACAACGCCAGAATTCAAACTAACACTAGTTAAATTCTCAAGAGTTTTGTGCCGCAGTTGGGATCGATAAATCCCCGGTTCAACCAGGGAAGTCCCGAAGTGAAGGCTGGTACTAATGTTGGCGCGTGACACAGAAACCTCCTCTTCTTTTCCATTGCGCCCCATTTGATGCAATGAACTAACAGCGATATTTTCAACAGATAATTGAAACAGAACCGATATTTTTTGTTTCGGTTTTGTCCGGTTAATAGAACATACCTTAGTGTCTGCGTCCGTTCAAGGGAATGTCCGTTCAACAGACAACTTACACAATGTAAATTATATGGGAGTCAATTGGGACCACGTAAAACTGTCCGTTCAAGGGAGGTGTCCGTCTAAAGGGGGTGTCCGTGAGGGGGAATTTCACTGTATATACTAATAAAATAGTTTTCCATCAAGATTTCTTGGGTTTATAGCACCAATTTTTGAGCATTGAATAAATAGTACTTAATTAATACATTTAATTCAATGTTTTATTGTTTAGATTTGTCCTACATGTTTTGGCCTAAAACCTTTTTTTTAAGGAATATACAGGGTGTTCGGCACACGGACCGTCAAATTTTTTTGGGGCGTTGGTAGTGTCATTGGCTACCTTTTCAGTCTTGGAACCTGGGTCCTTAGTATTACGGTTACGGAGGTATGATTTTTTTATTAGGTTTTTCTAAATTACCCAAAATGTACCCTTCGAAGCCCCATAACCTTTTTTGCGTGGGCTTTTACATGCATTTTTTTATTGAATTGAGTCTACATGAGTGTGGGTTTAAAAAAAAAAAACAATTATTGTTACAGATAACACCACAAAATTAACACGTGGGCCTTTTATTAAAAAAAAATTATGAAAGTATGAAAACATCTCCACCCCTATTGAAATTTAAAAAAAAGTTACAGCTATTACAAACTTACGTTTTATTTTAAAATGTTCTTTGGTTTGTAACGTTGCTAACCATATGCTATTTACGTAAGTCAATAAAAAAAATGATACTGCAAATAAGGTTTTAGTCGGAAGAGTGAAGAAAGTCGCACCTAAATAAAAGTACGGATTTCGACTCAACACAGCGAGCAAGGAAATTTTACCTGCCCGTTTAGACGCGTGTGAATTATTGTGAATTATTATTACTATTTCTGTCCTTAGGTTGGATTGGGATAGTCGCCGCTGACTTGACCCTACCGTCATTAGAGATTTAACTGTCTCTGCTGTTGGAAGTGTCTATGCCGCGTTGTTCAGTTTTTTAAATTTGTATTTTTTTGTTTTTGTTACTTTTATTGACTTTTTGCTACCGTTGTTTTAATTTTGGTTGTTGATATGCCTAATTTCACCAACGCTGAGTATGCTGATATGGTGATGGCATATGGCAAGGCCGATGTAGTTGCTCGTGAAGCTCAAAGGATTTATCAAGCCAAATTTCCTGATCGAAGATTATCCCACCACGAAACATTCTCGACGACTTATCGACGATTAAGAGAGACTGGAAACTTAAATTTTCAAGAGCCTCAGGTCAATGTGAGGTAACACCATGTAGCAGTTGACGATCAAATACTTCAAGCCTTTGAAGAAGATCCAACTACAAGCATTCGTGTTGTTGCTCTTTGCGTTTCCAGTCTCTCTTAATCGTCAAGAATGTTTCGTGGTGGGGTAATCTTCGATCAGGAAATTTGGCTTGATAAATACTTTGAGCTGCACGAGCAACTACATTGGCCTTGCCATATGCCATCACCATATCAGCATACTCAGCGTTAGTGAAATTAAGCATATCAACAACCAAAATTAAAACAACAGTAGCAAAAAGTCGATAAAAGTAACAAAAACAAAAAAATACAAATTTAAAAAACTGAACAACGCCGCACAGACACTTCCAACAGCAGAGACAGTTAAATCTCGAATGACGGTAGGGTCAAGTCAGCGGCGACTAACCCAATCCAACCTAAGGACAGAAATAGTAATAATAATTCACACGCGTCTAAAACGGGCAGGTAAAATTTCCTTGCTCGCTGTGTTGTGTCGAAATCCGTACTTTTGTTTAGGTGCGACTTTCTTCACTCTTCCGACTAAAACCTTATTTGCAGTATTATTTTTTTTATTGACTTACGTAAATAGCATATGGTTAGCAACGTTATAAACCAAAGAACATTTTAAAATAAAACGTAAGTTTGTAATAGCTGTAACTTTTTTTTAAATTTCAATAGGAGTGGAGATTTTTTCATACTTTCATAATATTTTTTAATAAAAGGCCCACGTGTTAATTTTGTGGTGTTATCTGGAACAATAAATACGTTTTTTTTTTAACACACTCATGTAGAGTTAATACAATAAAAAAAATGCATGTAAAAGCACACGCAAAAAAAGTTATGGGGCTTCGAAGGGTACATTTTGGGTAACTTAGAAAAACCCAATAAAAAAATCATACCTCCCTAACCGTAATACTATGGACCCCAGGTTCCAAGACTGAAAAGTTAGCAAATGACCCTACCAACGCCCCAAAAAAATTTGACGGTTCATGTGCCGAGCACCCTGTATAAAATATAACAATCATATCGAGTTTCACTATTTTTGTAAAATACTATTCTTTAAACATCAAAATATAAAAACATACAGTTTTTTCTGAATATTTATATTTTGATGTGTAAATAATAGTATTTTTTTATGAAAATAGTGAAGCCCAATTTATTTTTATATTTTAAATATTCCTCGAAAAAGGCTTCTAAGCCGGAACATATGTCAGACAAATGTAAATAATGATAAAATTATTTGAATAAGTACTTATTAACTGGTCAAAAATTGGTGCTATATACTTAAAAATCTTAGTGAAAAATCATATATCAAAAAACACAAGGAAATCGAATGAAATAACTAATAATATAGTATATAGATAAAAGAATGAAATTAATGTATAACTAAACATATATGTGATTACAGGATGCTTCACGTTCGAAAAAACGTACTGCTAAAGTTAATAATAAGAGTAAAGCCAAAACTCCTAGCAAAAGGGGTCGCAAACCTCTACAGAAGAAGACTCCGGGAAGAAAGAAGAAGAAAGTTAGTTCAGAAGAAGACGAGGATGAATTGAGTGACAAAAAAAATGATGGCAGTTCTTCGGAAGACGAGCCATTGGTTAAAAAAGCTAAAACTTCACACCCACCCACCGTAAGTTATATAATTTTTTATTCTGTGATTTACATCATAATTTCTTTGAACAGTTTCTGCAATTTTTTCTTTTTATTGTAAATGTTTTTCTTATAAATACCAATTTGGTGTTTAGTTTGTGGTTGGAATAGGGCTCTAGAAATTGCGATTGTGTTAAATTAAAGTAGCATCGTATGATGTAATTGGTAAATTTTTTTAATGAACTTAATTTTTTCTAGGATGATGAAATCAAAACATACGTGAAAGAAATTTTAGAAGGAGCGAACTTGGAAGAAATCACAATGAAAACTGTTTGTCAGAAAGTATATGCCCATTATCCAGACTTTGATTTAGCACACAAGAAAGATTTTATAAAAACAACTGTGAAATCTGTAAGTTCATATAAAAAATCCTGTAATAACTTTTTACATCTTTTTTTTTTTTTTCAGTTGATATCGACGTGAATGAACATATATATAAAATAAAAGAAGGTTTGACGTAATGCAATCTTTATATATGTTTGGAGTACAAAAACAGTCGATATTTTGTTTTCTATTCGTTCTTAGTATATCAGCAGTAAATCATTTTCACTTTTTGTAAAATATAGCACTAGCAATTCGATTTATCACATCGTTTTCAGTTTATTCAAAACCAATGAATTGAGATAATGATTGTGTTTAGTAAGATTGTGAATGTTTTTTGATAAAACCTAAAATTTTTTTCGTTTTTGTTTTCCTTTATTTCACTTTTTTTTTTTAATGAGTTTTTCTTAAGTGTTTTGAATTTTGACTAAGGTGATGCTCATAATGATTCTGTATGATATTCATTTTACTTTCAAAGCTTTGTAACATGTTGAGTTAATGTCACAAGCTTTAAATTTGATAAAATTTTTAATTTTATCTTCTAATTAGTTACATTATTTCATGAAAGCTTGGTCTTGGTAAAAAAATTATTGATAATTCTGTAGTATCCAATAGAGTCCAATATTCCAAATTGTATTTATTTTAAAAATACAATTTTTATTATTACATGTTTTCTATATTCTAATTTCCGTAACGAGGGTAGAATTGGGAATGAGGTCTCTGAAAGGGGCTTTTTTACGGTACCTATCGCCACAACAAATAAAAGTTTTTTTTCTATTTCAGTGTCGTAATGAGTTCATTACAGTACTAGAAACAGTGCTGTAATGTACTCATTACAGCATTGTTATATTTTTCGTTTTGTGGTTGACAACACTGACATCCTATCCTTTCGAATGTCAACACGCGCCCATTGCTTGTCAATTGTCAATATTAAACCATATAGAGATTATTGGTCAGACAAATAAAGGAGAGGCATTGGGAGAACTTTACTAAGCAACTGGAAAAAGACTTTTACGGACTTCAGAAGCAGATTTGGCGTTTCATAAGAAACCAAAGAAAAGAGACAAATGAGCTGATACCCGTGAGTAAGATTGGAAAGGAAGAATGGACCGGTTACTTGAAGGACCTATACAGGAGTGCGACATCAGCTACACAACAAACCCCACCCAATATAGTAATAGAGGATTTCATCTCGGTAACGGAATCGGACGTAAGAAAAGCATTAGACAAGCTCAAAAATAGGAAAAGCCCAGGCCCAGACGACATCACTAACGAACTCCTTAAATATGGTGGCGAAAGATTGGTTCATGAATTGACCTTTTTAACGCAGAAAATTATCGAACAGCACAGAATTCCTGACGAGTGGCGAACAAGCACTGCTATCCTGCTTTTCAAGAAAGGCGATAGAAAGATACCCGGAAACTACAGGGGTATAAATTTATTATCATCCACTCTTAAACTAGTCACAAAAGTGATTACAAACTTAATAACTGACCGAATCACACTATCTGACGAACAACAAGGGTTTAGATCTGGGCGATCATGCACGGACGCGGTGTTTGTCATCAGGCAAATAGCAGAAAAATCCATTGAATATAATAGACCAGCATTCCTTTGCTTCATAGACCTAGAAAAAGCGTTCGATCGAATAAGAGTAGAAGATGTGGTACACCTCCTGTATGACAGACAAATACCGAGTAATATCATAAAAACTATTGAGGATATTTACCGAAACAACCAAATACAGGCTAGAATTGAGAACGAACTCACAGAACCAATAAACGTGGAAAGAGGTATATGTCAAGGTGACTCATTAACCCCACTACTCTTCAACATTATTATGGATGAGATCATAAGCAAAGTACCCAAGAACAGAGGCTATCAAATGGGAAGCAGGGAAGTAAAGATTCTGTGCTATGCTGATGCTGTTTTAGTGGCAGAAAATGAGGATGACCTGCAAAGGCTCCTCTACACATTTAACACGGTCGCAAAATCGCTTGGGTTATCGATAGCAGTATCTAAAACGAAGTGCATGACTACATCAAAAACACCCCTACGATGTAAATTGGCAGTGGATGACAAGATAATCCACCAAGAGATGAATTTCCGTTACTTGGGTATCGAAATTTCGAGCTTTAGCGACTTGGAATCTGAGGTCAGAGGGCAAGCTATCAAAGCATCAAGAGCGGCCGCACAACTAGATGACACCATATTCAAAAACAAATATTTGAGAACGGAAGCTAAAGTACGTATCTATAAGACTGCAATTAGACCTATACTCACATATGCAGCGGAGACAAGACCTGAAACATCTAAAACCCAACAAATTATGGAGGCGACAGAAATGAGAATAGTAAGAAGAATAGCCGGAAAGACTTTACGGAACAGGGAAAGGAGCGCAGATATCAGAAGAGATTGCCAAATACAGAACATTAATGAGTGGGTGCTAGGTAGGAAAATTGAGTGAACAGAGGACCGAATAGTGAAGGTAGCCAGAGACAGATCACCGTCAGGAAGGCGAAGCATTGGGCGACCTAGAAAGCGCTGGAGCGACAATCTACCTACATAGGGCGAGTTACGATTAGGAACAGGCACAAGCCTACTTGAAAGAAAGAAGAAGAAGATAGAGATTTGAACACACTATTCAAATTCTATAATCAGTCAATTTTCCTATCAGTCACACCAACTGTGAAAATAAAATGCGAAAGGCACTAGGAGGTATAATCAGAATTTTTCATTGAATTCCAATAAATTTCTCACAATTCTTGACTCGAAATAGAAAAATATCGTCTAATACTCGTTGCAGAAGGCAATTCCAACACTCATGAGTTCAAATCTTGCATTCGTGTTGGAATAGGTGCTCCTTCTGCAACTTTTATTATAATATTGCGCAAATCTTATCTGCACAAGTATACAGAAAAGTTCACTTGCTTGGTAAACAACAGTTTTCACTTTTCGGTGCTGATGAATAATGCTTTCTGATATTTTATGTACCGGGTGTCCTAAATTCGTTGAGGGGATCTCGGAAACCCAATGAGTTCAAACAAATTGAGTGGCAACGTTGCCAAGTCAAACCATTTCGGAGCTGTTAGGGAAAATTGGAGGTTAATGAAGAGTTCTTGTGGCACCTCTTTGAACTAACTTATTTTTTCTTGAAAATGTCTTCGTTAAAGATGATACAAACCCTTGCCAAAATGGTACCATATGGCACACTTGACTTTTTCAAAAAATTTAGGGGGTTGATGAGGATGACACAGGGTGTAACACATCCTTCAAAAATATATACAAATTTGGTAAAAGTGAAACAAAAAGTGACTTGTTTCAGAATTTTGTTGCCAAATATTTTTCTTGTGAGAAAATGAATTTATTCCATAATTTTGATGTGTTCTGTTATGATGTTGGTAGATACGAGGGTTGCCTTTTATATTTCGGGATTAGAGAACAAAACCAAATATTAATCATCGAAATTTCGTTTCTCTATTTCAGTGTCGTAATGAGTTCATAACAGTGCTGTAATGAACTCATTACAGCATTGTTTTTAGTTATATTTTTCGTTTTGTGGTTGACAACACTGACATCCTATCCTTTCGAATGTCAACACGCGTCTATTGCATGTCAATTGTCATTATTAAACCATGTAGAGATTTGAACGCATTATTCAAATTCTATAATCAGTCACACCAACTGCGAAAATAAAATACAAAAAGCACTAGGAGGTATAATCGTAATTTTTGATTGAATTCCAATAAATTTCTCTCAATTCTTGACTGAAATAGAGAAAATATCGTCTAATACTCGTTGCAGAAGGCAATTTCAACATTGCGTTCAAAAACTCGCTCCTTCGTCACTCGTTTTCGAATTCGTGTTGGAATAGGTGCCCATTCAGCAACTTGTATTAGATAATACTATTAATGTTCTTCAAAATATTCCCCATTAAGATCTATATACTTTTGCATGCGCTTGAACCAATTGTTAAAGCACTTTTGCCACTCTGATTGAGGTACGAAAAAAAAACCGAACTAGCACAGGTGAAACAATAAAACGAATGAAATAAGGCTGAAAGTCGCCTGGCCTGTCCAGTGACTTTTGCTTCACCTACTGCTCAAGTTTAATCTGCCTCCTGCACTCAGTCTACCCGTGGCGTCTGTTCTAAGTAGTTGACGTTTTGTCTGAGTGTCGGAAAAATGTTGAGTGTGCAGAAAGAACAGCGTGTTAACAATAAATTTTTTTTCAAACTTGGAAAATCTGCAAGTGAAACGTTTGTAATGTTGCAACAAGTGTACGCGAACGCGGGTGTTTGAGTATTTGAGTGGTTTAAACGATTTAAAGATGGCCGCGAAGACTCAAGTGATGACGCTCGCACTGGCACACCATTGTCAGCAAAAATTGAAAAAATCGGTTAACTTGTTCGAGAAGATCGCCATTTAACAATCAGAGCAATGTCTGAGTTGACAGGAATTGACAAGGAAAGTGTTAGGCACATTCTTCATGCAAGTTTCAACATGAACAAAGTGTGTGGAAAAATGGTTCCAAAGTATCTCACAATCACAACATTCGCATCTTAGACCACCCACCCTACTCACCTGATTTGGCCCCCTGTGATTTCTTTCTTTTCCCTAAAGTCAAGTCAGCTTTGAAAGGCACTAGATTTGAGAGTGTAATGTATGGACTTACCGAAAATGATTTGCAGCATTGCTACGAACAGTGGAAAATTCGTATGGAGCGGTTTATAGACCGAGGAGGAGAGTACATTGAAGGATATAACATTAAATTGTAAATAATGGAAAATAAAATTATTTTATAGCATCAGTTCGGTTTTTTTCTACCCACACCTCGTATCTCTAAAAAATGTATTCTGAACACATCAACCGCTTCTTTAGGTGTCGAAAAACGTTGACCTCTCATTTTAGTTTTTACATACGGGAATAAAAAGAAGTCAGGTGTCAAGTCGAGACTCTACGAAGGATGACTGATCAAATCGATGTTTTGAGTGCTCAAAAATGCAGTTGTTTGAGAGCTCGCATTGTTTTGGTGAAAGGAGATCCGTCTTCAGCGGTTGGTTTTCCTGATTTCTTGGAAGACAACTGCCAAACAAATGGTTGTGTACCACTCAGAGTTGATTGACAGTTTTTCCGAAAAAACAGGTGACCATTTGCTTGGAAGTGCTTCGTGCAACTTTTGTTGGATTTGGCTCATCTTGAAACATCCATACAGTCAACTGCTGTTTACTTTTGGGCTTATACGCGTAAATTCACGATTCATCACCAGTCACGATGTCATAGACGTGCTTCGAAGCACCGCGATCGTATTTTTTGAGCATCTCGACCAATCGACACGTCAAGCGTTACGATAGAGCTGTCTACACTACATTAAGGTTGTCCAATCTCGGAATATAAAGGGCAACCCTGGTAATCTGATTATGTTCTAACATTTGAATTCATTATTCCGAAAGCCATATAAGTTGCTTGGGAATGACCTTGAAACAAATTTTGAAGTATCTTTTCATACCCAGTAGATAATTGGTATTAATATGTATCAAATTAAGATTTATTGTGTACTAACTGACCGCACTGTCTAAAATTCAATTCATGAAGTCATTTGCTACAGAAGAAATTTTATCCAAATGGGTAAAGGTATCTAATAGAATAGTACATTCTAAAACAAGTTGCAGAATGGGCACGTATTCCAACACGAATGAGAGTTTTTAAACGCATGAGTGTTGGATTTGCCTTCTGCAACGGGTATTAGACGATATTTTCTCTATTTCAGTCAAGAATTGTGAGAAATTTATTGGAATTCAATGAAAAATTCAGATTATACCTCCTAGTGCCTTTTGTATTTTATTTTCGCAATTGGTGTGACTGATACGAAAATTGACAGATTAGAGAATTTGAATAGTGCGTTCAGTGTTGTCAACCACAAAACGAAAAATATAAATATAAAAATAAATATAAATAAAAACAATGCTGTAATGAGTTCATTATAGCACTGTTTTTAGTACTGTAACGAACTCATTACGACACTGAAATAGAGAAAAATTTTTTTTCTTGGTTAAAAATGCCTTCATTTCACTTAAATTTGTGTAAGGTTATATTCATAAGAGAATAAGCACCTAAAAGCTCCTGACCTCATGTCAGTCTTTTTCAAACATATCTCCTTCGAAAATGATTCGACTATGACAGTTTTCACTTGTACATAATCCACTTTTCATCATTAGCCACTAACCACTTCAGAAATGTGTCCATTTTGTTGTGATCTGTAGCAGTTAGGTGCTAGATTTATACAAATGAGAAAAATTAAATTAATGAATTTGGATTACAAAATATCGGGAAAAGAGAACAGTTAAAATGAAGTAGTGAAGAAGACATATTTATTATACAAAATTTGAATTGCCTTAATATCTTTTCAGTCCACGTAAATGGAAAACAACTCTTTTTATGCATCATCTTCATTTTCATCCTCACTGTCTTGATCCTCATCTTCATCTTCTTCATCATCGCCTGCAACTTCTGTATTCTCCATTTCTGCCAGTTCCATTTTCCTAACTAGTTCAGCTTCATCAGTAGCAGTGACAACTTTGGGCTAAAAAGAAACATTGAAATGTCAAGGATGTAATGAAAGTTGATAAGATAGTAGAAACGATTAAACCTGATGTGACTGAAATCTTCAGTTATCAGGACTTTGTTGATTTTTCAGGTATCTCCAAAACCATCTATATTTTAAGGTAAGGGATAGATTTTTTGATGCTTACAGCTAAGTAGAAATCTAAAGTGAAAGTAAAATATCAATATTCCTTATATAAAAAGGTTAACAGAGTAAAATGAAAGTAACAGAACTGCACAAATGCAAAAAACACTCTCATTTAAAGATTATGATTTCCACTAGAACATATCTATGAACACTAATTTGTAAAATTTAAATTAAAAATACCTTTTCTCTGCAACAACATTAAGAAATTACTAGTAATTTCACAAATATGATTAATCATAAATCAGCAATTTTCAACTTATAAAATTGCAGTTAGTAACCATCTATCTCTTCTGCTATTCATAAATGTCCATCCCTATCTTTCTAACTAGGGAATAAACAGGAGATTCAATAAAGATGTGCCAAAATTGGCCAAACCAGAAGAAATCAAAAGTCTACTATTAAAAAAATTAGCAAAGTATAACTTACTGCCATTTGAATATTGAAAACTCCACCTAATTCTCCAATTTTCTTTTTGATAACTTCTATAGCCTCATTCAATGCATTTAATCCATCTTGTTTTTCTGGCGTTGATGTAGTCATTACTGAAATAACGTTTAGTTGTAAATAGAAAAAAAAGAAATATTTCACCGACATAGGTACTAACCATAAAGTGGTGGAGCAATTAAATTGATTCTGATAGGTAATTCCTCAGTTGACAGATCTAAACCGGCCTTCAGTGCTGTCTTAACAGCATCTATACCTTCATATCCGTAACAGGCACATTCAATATCAGCCCTAACTTTAACAGCTTGTGAGGTCAATTTTCGTTTGATATTATTTAATAAAACTTCTTTAGTATGTTCATCTAATTCACATTCAGCTAAAATGCTTGGATCCCTTTAAGAAAATGCAAAAATTAGATATTCAAGATATTACGACGATGAGCTACTTACACTACAGCCTGCTTAAAGAAGTCATAAGCACTTGCTTTATTTTTTTTATACTTCTCTTCGAAGTACCACGCTGTCTTCTGGTATAATTCTTCCAATTGTTCATCATTTTCATATTTTAAAAGCTCAGCAACATGCCTCAATATGGAATTCACAGCTTTCGCTTTAGCAAATCTCTCGGTACATTTTTCAACGTCTTCTGCACTCACACGTCTCTTGGAGAGATCAATGTATCCTTTATCTTTGTCTACCCTAATGACTACTACAGGCTCTGTTTTACCAACCCTTATAAGTTTGTTGATAGATCTTATACGTCGCCTGGACAATTCAGAGAGCAAAATCATGCCTTCAATATTTTTATACTCTAATAAATGAACATAAGCACCCATTTCGGCAATAGCCCTAACGTTTACCATTACTACATCATCCACTTCGGGATATTTTTCTTTGTAATATCTACAGGAGAGCGGCATTTTGGTAGCCTAGATTCTACAATTGCAATACTTAGCTAAAAATCGAAATTTAAGGTTATAGATATATTTATATCGTTGAAAGTTTCAATAATCATACCAAGTGAATTGTTTTTCAATATTAAAGATGATGAAATACTTCACGTGTATCGTAGCAGGTAACCATACACAATAAAACGAAAACGAAGAACTGTCTTAAGTGACATATATCATAACCTGAAGGCATCAACAACCACAGAGTGCATCAGTGAAATTATCCACGTTTATTATCAACGTTTTGTAGATTACGCTGGGACAGAGTGATATGATCTAGCAGCGTTGCAAAACATTCTTATTCTTTGCTTTCCAGATTTTCTAACTGCCATTCGTCCGTTAGCACGATAACTCTTGAAAGTTAACATGACCTACAGCCTACAGAGTTAGATATATCAGGGAAGGTTTAAGGGATCTTTCGATTTCCGAATAAATTTTTTCATATTTAAATTTCGAACGAATTTTTTTTAGAATTCATATTTTTCCCAAATCTATCAAACTAATACTTTATAAGAAGTGTTTTTATGCTTGCATAACAATTTGTTAGTTGTTTGAAAGGAGAGTCAGAATAGCCTGACCCCATTTCCTTCATTTTCTATTCTACTAGTATATCGCTTCACTACCAGGATTAGTAGGGTACACTAACCTGGAAGGATTAATGGATTTTGGCAACGCCGTACAGCAATCATCCTCTATCCCAGCGTTACCTCACTGTTTGTCAAGAAAAACTGTGAATAAGCTCACATAATTCATTTCATAGAATTAATAAAACCTGTTGTAAAAATCTGATGGAAAATACAAATTATTATTATTCAAGGGAACCAATTCATTATTATTATGCTGATCAAACCTTAAACTTTTTCGAGAGATGGTTTTTTGAATCCTATATAGAAATTTTCATCTATGAGCAATTTTGACAACTTCAAACACTACCCGTGACCAGTTCCGTTCTTACTCTGTGTTTTCGTTATTGCGCGAGCGCGACGCGCAACGCCATCCCTAAAATTATAGTTAATTTTTATTGCAAATTCACTCATTTATTTATTTTCAATTCCCGTCTAATTGCATCTCATTCTTGCTAATACTCTGAGGATTTTGTAAGGGTAAGTTTTCTTAAAAAGTAGTCTTACATAAACATTCGTAAGGTAATCCTTTGCTTTCAGACAAAATGACGGATATAGGGGATGAAAAAAACACCGACCGTGTTTACGGTGGTTGTGAGGGTCCTGATGCTATGTATGTGAAGCTTATTTCTTCCGATGGACATGAATTTATAGTTAAAAGAGAGCATGCCTTAACGTCTGGTACTATCAAGGCTATGCTGAGTGGACCTGGACAATTTGCTGAAAATGAGGCAAATGAAGTTAACTTCAGGGAAATACCGTACGTAATGAAGCTTTTCACATACTCTTCGTTAATAATTCATTGAGTAAAATAAAATTAACAGTATCTTTCATGTCATGTTTAAATTTTTCTTTGTTTTGCAGTTCTCACGTATTACAGAAAGTCTGCATGTATTTCACATACAAAGTGAGATATACAAACAGTTCTACTGAAATACCTGAATTTCCTATTGCCCCTGAAATTGCTCTGGAGCTTCTGATGGCAGCTAATTTCTTAGATTGTTGAAAAAAGTACATAATGTGATTATTTTCTAAGCGAAACCAAGGCTGTATGCAGTATCTATGAAAGTAGAATTGTGAGACTATAAAACTGAATTGCATGCTTTATGTTCTAAAACGTTAGCATGATGAAGTTTATAATTGATTTTGGAGATGCTCATTCCTCAAGGTGCTATTTATAATTTTTAGCTGAATGATGTTTCTTGTATTCAAATTCAAGTGGTCATTCAACTCTCTGATTATTCTTCAGAATTTATTTAATGTGATTCTATTCAGTCCTATAAAAATATCATTCTTCGTCTAATGGAATCATTTCAAGTTTTAAAAGTTTCTCGCGAATATCCTAATGTTGAAATTCAACAAATTGTCATCATTTCTTTGTGCCTCTGCATGCAGTCGTAGACTTTAGTCCATAATTTGTGCATAGATACTCTGTTCATTATTTATGTTTTATTTCCTCTTAACTGTATAAAATATCTTATTATAGAGTATTTCTCAAGACATATTTTCATTTGTAAATGTTAAATAAATCGATTTTTGTTATTCTTAATCATGCTAATTTCATTTCATAAAGTAAAACTTCTCAAGTCTGTAATTTGATTTATGTGACAAATTGTGTTCATATCACTATTCATATTGTGTGATATTAAGTAACTGTATATTCTTAGGAATAATGGATTTTGTTGTGATTGAAAAGTCTCAAAGTTTCCCGCTTTGCAGAGTATTTATATCATTACATTTTTAATAATAAAATTCACTTCCTAATGCCTAATTGCAATTATTAAAAAGAAATACAATTTTTTAACCTGGTTTATCTTTCGAAGTGGTCATCCTTATTGCTTTTACCAGTACAGTATTAGGTAGGGATGGGACATCATCATCGATGTTTTTCAAATATCGATATTTCAGTATCGATGTCGATGTTTTTACCATCGATGTTAATTGATTTCATCATCGATGTTGCGGATAGAATACTCAACATCGGTTTCTCGATGTTTCATGTATATATTTATGGAAATTCAGCGATTGAATCAGTTTTCAGTCAACTAGGTATATTTTTATACCAGGATGATATATATATTATTCAAAATCATGAATATGACTTGTCAAAAATTGACGAAGAAAACAGCGCCGTACTCGAAATGAAGTGTACAATGAAAATATGAGATAATATACCCATTTTACCATCAAATATTCCAAAAATAGTCCAATTTATGTCTACCTGTAAATATTTGTGACCTTTTCTTTGGTTCAACTGATGCCCATCCAAAAATATTCCATACTGAAAAAAATAGAATTTCATATCCTCAATGATATGCAAACATGAACATGATTCCATATTTTATTGTGACCCTGTATAGACAGATGGGTGAATATAGTCGTCACAGTTTTGGTTCACGTCAGGAGAAAGTTATATTCGGGTTTTACCGCAATTTTGTGTTATTGAATATTTTGGAATCGGTCGTTTATTATACAGGGTGTCAATTAATTACTTGTACAAACTTTAAGGGGTTAAACGTTGCGTAATTTTAAAATTAAAAAGTTCATATGAACGGCTTTATTCCAGAGATAAAAGGCGTCCAAAAATTAATTTTACTTCTCCAGTTTACACTAATTTGATGATAGTGATATGTGATGTACTAATTCAACATGGACATGACACAAAAAAAATATATTTTGTTGAAGTGTTTAATCGTAGAAAATTCTTACTGGGTGTAAATTCTATAAAACGGTAAGAACTTTATTGACATTCAATTCATTTTATGTATTTATTTCACCAGTTTGAATAACATACAAAAATAGATTTTAATATACATTTAATTTGTTTGGATATTTGATTGAGTTGGAAGTTAATTTTTTTGTACTTTCATCCAACGTTATACTGTACTTATAATTGTTATTTCATCGTGCCCCTTTTTTTCAATATAAGAATTTTCTGTAGACATTGAAATTATTTCTGATATATTGGGAATCTATCGTTAAATCATTATGAATGATTGATATACGTAAGTATAATTAAAGTGTTAAAACACCGATGTTTACAAACATCGATGTTCACAAATATCGATGTTCAATTAACGATGTTCAGTTAACATCGATGGTACAGTTCGATGTTATCATCGATGTTAAACATCGACTAAAACCTATCGATGTCCCATCCCTAGTATTAGGTCAATTGAAAGGTTCCTAGTCTGAGTCATAGACGGCGCTCCTAGAATCCAATACATGTTTTTTAATTAGCCCCAACCCCTTGAAAGATGCGTATATAAATTTTATAGCTATTGGATCATTATTTTGTGAATAATCAGATATACCAGTATGAAATAAGCGTGTTTTTCTGAAAATGAAACATTAATTATTAATGGGAAAGTAAAAGCATTTCATTCAAAGTATTGCCATTGTTTTATACACATTTTGACTACCTTTCTGGCAATTTGTGGACACTACGCCGATAAAATTGTTCGTCTTTTAAAGCAAACCAACCAGAGACCCAACTTTCAATCTCCTCGTTGGAATCAAAGGGCTGCTCAGCCAATGCGTGTCCCATCGATGAAAATAAATGGTAGTCGGAAGGGGCCAAGCCTGGTGCATACGGTGGGTGAGGTAGCAGCTCCCAGCCAAATGTTTGTATCCTGAACTGGTTTTGCTTTGTGTGCAGGTGGATTGTCATGGAGCAAAATTACCTTGCCATGTCTTCTGGTCGTTTCTCGATCAATGCATGGTTCAAATTGATTATTTGTTGTCGGTAGCAATCATTATTAACAGTTTCACCAGGTTTTAGGAGTTCGCGGTACAGCACACATTTCTGGTCCCACCAAACACACAGCATTGTCTCCTTGCCGAATCGTTCTGGTTTTGCAGTCCATGTTGATGGTTCTCCAGGATTAACCCATGATTTTTTCTGTTTAGGATTCTTAAAATATATATATCGCGGGGTTCCTACGTCCTCTGACGCATTCCGCATTTCGACCGCCATGTCTTTCTATCCTTCCATTCTTCCTCTGCTGTTGTCTGGTCTCTCATAGTCTCTCTAATCCCATCCATCCATGTCCTTCCTGGTCTTCCCTTTTTCCGCCAGTTCTGCGGTTGATACACCTCTGCCAACTTCGGCCATCTTTCCGCAGACATTCTTTTCACATGGCCATACCACAATAATTGCCTCGATTCAATTCTGTCAGCGCTTGTGAACACCCTTGTTTTTCGCCCTCTAATTACTTTATTGTGAACGTGTTCCATTCTTGATATCCCGCAGGCTTTCCGCAGAAAGTCCCTTTCAACTGCTTCAACTCTTTTCCTGTCATCCCTCGATAACTGCCAACACTCACTGCCATATGTTAAAATTGGTTCTTATTCGACCACAGAAAAGAGTTAAGTAAACGGATAGCCTTCTTCCCCTGTTGTGTCCTATTAAGGCCGTCTTGTTTTGTGGTACCTTCCTCTGAAATGATAGTTCCTAGATATTTGAACTCCTTACACCTTTTTAATTCCCGAATCTTCAGTTCTGTGTCATCTGGGTCGTTTAGTACTTTCAGATACTCAGTCTTTCCCATGTTTACACTTAACCCCCATCCATGATACTCTTCCAGCAGCTTTCCTAACATATAGTCTGCGTATGCTTCATCTCCAGCGATAATTACTTGGTCATCAGCAAATAACAGTGTTGAGACATTTGTATTCCCATTCCTCATGTTTTCCTTCTCCAATGGCTGAATGTTTCTTGTTGCTAAATTTTGAACAACGTTGGAAAAAGACTGCATCCCTGTCTCAATCCTTTTGTTGTCGGGAAAGGATTTGAGGTGGTATTTCCCACTTTAACGGCGCTCTTAGCGCACATACAGTGCGCCCTCACATACATACCACTCAGGCCAATTTTCGTCAGGGATTCAAAATGTCTTTTCAAGGGGACCGTGTCATATGCTTTCTCCAAGTCAAGGATTCTTAAAATAAATACATTTTTCATCGTCAGTAACAATCCGATGCAAAACCGATTTCCTTTCATGTGGCACCTATTTTCCGCACTTTTGGATCTTTCCCATAGCTTTTGAACGGCCAGAAGTTGTTTGTTGTGCAACATTTAACATGTCTGCCATTTGCTTTTGATTCAAATTGTCATCTCCATCTGATATCGTTTAAAATTCGGCATCTTCAAACTTTTTTGGTGGTCCACGTTCCACGTTTTTCATTTCTCACATCAAAATCATTATTTCTGAATCGTTGAAATCATCGTTTGCATGTTGCTTCTGATACAGCATGATCACCATATGCCTCGGCAAGCATTCGATGCGACTTTTCTCCAATGGAAACAAAAAATTAATGCTTTCAGCAAATCATCACTTTCTGGTACAAAATTCGATATTTTTAACACGATGAAAAAATCTTATGTTGTCTGTTCAATTCAATGACTTTATGTATACTAAATATGTTTCACAGATGTCATAGCAAACAAACAAAAAAAAATAAAGACTCGTACACAACAAATGTTCCCTATCGAGGTATAGCATTTTGAGTAAAGGAAATTTTATTATTGTGAAAATATTCGATATTAAGGAATTTCACATGTGCATACAATATTGCTTTTTGAAAAGGAATAATACAGTTGAAGCAAAAACTTGGATTGATGCCGAGTTTCAGGACAGTAAAGGCTCGTTTATACTGGCTGGTACCTTATGCCGTAACCTTAACCTTAAAAGTTGAACCATAGGAATTCAATGCTTTCGTTCATACTCATTCCCTAACCTTTTCCCTTACCGGTAAAATGTTCAACTTCTAGGGACAAATTCATAGAAATATATATTCATAAATAATTTGGACAAATTACAGATATATATTACATAATTAGATTAGATTATCTTATAAGTGTATAAGACTATCTTATAAGTAAGACAAATTAAGGGAATGTAATAGTGGGCGAGTTTTTTTGACACATGCGCATTCTATAGAGCGTCAATTATTTATATCAGAGTATTGAATACAGAATCGATCTCTGTTTTAATAGCGGTAATTTCAAATAATATAATAAATTTTAATTCAAGATGATCAGCACGTTTCAAAACATTGAAACTCAAATTCAAAATGACAATTATTAACAAGCATACAGCAAAATCCATAAACTCTATGTTCTGCTTAAGGTTAAGTTAACAGCCAGTATAAACGCCTACTGAAACTCTTACGGCATAGGGAATAAGGTAAGGGCTTACGGCATAAGGTACCAGCCAGTATAAACGAGCCCTTAACCCCTGGACAATCTGGAATTGCAATGCGTGCAAGAAAAGGATTGAAAACGCACAGAAAAATATAATTATTTGGAGCGAACCTTGTGTTTCTACTCTCTGGTTAATCTTTCCCGCAAGCACAAATTACACCATAGAAATAGGGATCGATATTTCAACTTAGACATAAACACGAACGCTAATAGGCCACCTATGGGGATACCGAGTTCAACCTCACGTTACTTTTTCCCTCATAACCGAATTCATGAATAAACGTATGGCACCACGGAGAAAAACTGGAAGTTGCCATCTTCTTGATGGCTCACCTGATGCCTGATAAAGTCGACATTAGTATAATCCGCACACTCTAAAGGAGACCGCGGTCCAAGAAGTTACTTATGAAAGTCGGAGAGCGAGCGGACCATCGACTGTTTCTTGAATTATTTAAAAGCTCTAGGAGGCTCTCGGACATCGAGGAAGGCTGTTCTTATCGACCTTCACTCGTTTTTCGCGCGTTCGGCAAATCATATCTCACGTGCGCGTATATTTTAAGCGGTTTTTTTCGAATGCCGCGTTTCGGACATAGACGGGGTTCGGTTTGTATGTTACGGATTTTTTTTCTGTGTGCGTTGAGGTGATTTTCTTTGAGATTCGATGACCGGATATGATTTCTGTTTGTGCGTCAGTTGCGGGGGAAAATCAGGAAAAACTGGCAGATAAAAAGGTATTTTTTTTATTTGGTTACTCCAATTGTTGGTAATAAGTTGGATTATGCGGCAAGCGATTCAGTTTTTCCTTTGATAATTGTTATTTTCTGGATCTATTCACCTTTTTTTTTATTTTTGATGAATATTTAAACATAAATTAAAAAAAAATGCTTTGCGAATCAGAGTAGCCACAAATTATTCTGAATATCCTATATAATGAGCTATTATTTCACAGTTTATCGAAATTTTTTTAATTTCAATTTTATTAAAAATATATTCAGTTGATGAATAGCTATTTTGGATCTTGGAACTCTTGTAAAATGATTATTTAAGCTATTTCCACACACTTTAGTTGATATTCTCAAGGTTACTTGATTTTCAAAAAAAGCAGAAAATTTTCCAATATTCATTCAATATTAAGATCAACAGAACTTACGGAATTAAGTAAATTAGTCACTTATCTGTGATCTTGGTATCTCTTCGAGTTAGATTAAATTATTGGCCTCCAAATTTAATTTTATTGATGAAGTACCTTCTCATGGGATTTAAATAATAATAATGGCATCTTTATTTATAAAGTCACTAAAAAATACACAAACGGTGAAAGCATCAGCTAATCTACTCAACCCTAGACAAAAATAATAAAGAAATTCACAATGTTTTGACAAAGAAAAAAAATTGACAACAATGAAAAAAATTTTTTTCTACAAACTTTATACCGAAATTGAAAATGAATATTTGGAGTTGAGAGGAATTAAATCCATATAATAATCTGATGAAACATGAGTGAGTGAATCATTTCTTAGAGGGAAAATAATGTTTTTAAACAATTCAGATTTAATAGTGGATGCTGTGGAAAGTAATTTTCAAGGGTAATACCACTAGAGGTGAGATTTTTTTTGAGAACACTCTTGTTTTTTGGGAATTATGCGTTTAAATTTCACGAAACAAAGTTATCCTTAAAATATTATTTCGGGATCACTTTGTTGAAATTTGTATAATTTTCAAAAAACGACAGAGTGTTCTCAAAAAAAATTCGAATCTCGTGTGGTATTTGGAAAGATCGTTCAACAATATAAATCAAACGAAATAAAAAATTCAAAAGTAGATGCTGTGGAAGGTAATTTTCATTCAAACTAAACTGGACTACAGAGGGGTATTTGCCCAATGTGAAAACTTAAAATGCATATAACTTTTTCACGCAGCTAAATATGGAAAAACGGTATGGGAAAAATATTTCTTTTGATCTCAAGAACCTATGGTTAAAATTAAAAGTCAAAGACTCCCCCTGCATAAATATTCAATGCAAAACTAACGAAACAAATTTTTAATAATATTGTGGTTACTACGTATTATAGGAGTTTAAATGAGAATGAAGTAAACTGTGAGTATATGAATAAACTCTTTATTTAAATGATGTCATGCGATTCTCTTCAGTTTTTGAGTTATATTTTTTTTAGGTATATTCAAATAGTTTCTGCCTGCGAGGTATCAAAAATTCATTTCTTCTTCTTCTTCGTAGTTGGTATTTTTGCAATCTTTTTTTTTGTGACATGATTGTTTTGAATAATGTTTCAGTTAACCCAGCTTCCTGAAACTACTTAATTACTCAAAAAAGGCTCGAAAGTTAGGACTTTAGTTTTTAGTAGAATATACTCACACATTCAACTTCAATTAAAACGAAAATAAAATGGACTTTCCAAAGTTTCTGGATAGTTTGAAAACTTTGCATGGCCCATTTTATTTAATGAGTTCTGTCAATCTTAGCTATTATTGAAAAATTTTCAAATATTTTATTTTTCGAAACCTAATTTAGCTTGAGAACGATAGAATATATCTATAAAAACTATAGTAGGATAAAGAAATATAACATGGAGGATATTGCCCAAATAATTATACTACACGAGTTCCAACATAAAATTTCTGGTCATCAACTATAAATTTTTGATCTTTTTCTTAATCTTACTTTCTTTGGGTCTGGCGAGATAGCGAATGGAAAGACTCCGGAAATCATGAACCATAAATGCATTCATAGAGTGTAATAATTATTTAATTTATACCGCAATGCTACGCTGATTTTTAATTGCTCATAATCCGTTACTTATAAATTACAAAGCAAAAATTAGAATCTGATCATAGATACTCCAAGAATTATTTGTCGATTTGGGTATTAAAGCTTCCTATACTTAGTAAATATAAAGCTTTATGTGTGCTGTCGTCTTGGATTAATGAGGTGTGAAATGCCTTTCTGTACTTCAGAGTACAAAAAGATACATAATCTTTTGTGACTTCTGATTGCATAAGTATACAGACGAATAAATTACTTTATATTGGATATAGCTATAAATTTCTCAACTTACGTCATTTAAATATTTCTACAATTAATTGGTAAGTGGTGATGTAGCTACTCTGAGTAAAGAATTTCTTTAGTTTATAGTAGGTACCTGCTATGATAGTCATTTCAGTCAAGCACCCTTTCAATTCTTGAGATTATTACCAGAAAATCTAAAAATGCATGCAGTGATGAATTTTGTGCTAGATCAATACATCCCACATTCAAATTCCTATATCCACAAATATCTAATCAGTCTATTTAATTTGATTACATTAAAGTTATCGATATAAAAAGGTATTCGAAGGAAAATAAGTATATCTATAAATACTATGGTATGGAGACATCAATTATATAGTTTTGATTAGATATTCACTCATTCACTATCAATATCTATTGAAAAATTCTCCATTGTTTCTAGATGTCAACATAATTATAGAGTTTCATTTGTTTGAATAAATATTTATTGTTGATATTTATATTTAAGTAGCCACTGATTGAGAAAATCATTTCTGTGAATTATTTTTTTCAAAAATTTATAGGTAATTTACAATAAATAAATAGATATATATATATATTCTTTTGAACTTTTGGCATATAGATCAGGGGTTAGTGTCGGGGTGTCATACAATTCGGCGTATGACATAAAAGCCTAGGGAAAAAACCCCAGTAAAAAAACCCTGGCTCCCCGTCTAAGTGTGAAAATACAAAAATAATATGAAATATATTGTAAGGACTTCTTTCTTCAAGAGTGGTCTTCTATTGATGGAGACAGAGGCTTCTTCAAGGTTCTTACATTGAATCTGGAAATAAAAAGATAAAAGCAGAAAAAAGAACTTAATAACAAAAATACGTATCATATCCGTTTGAAATTTATAACCCATTCCAAGAAAGAATCCTTCTATCAGATAACATATTTCCCACACTTCAGATGGGTATAGAGTTTGAAAATTAATCCATCTTTCCACACAGTGTCATATGCCGAAGATAAATCGATGAAAGCAGCTCCTGTTTTCAACCTATCATTGAAGCCTGATTCTATGAAAGTTGTAAGGCTGAGAACCTGATCTGAACAATTTCTATTAGGCGTACAAATAAGTTTCCGCGGTTTTTTATAAAAAACTAGGAATTTATTGTAAAGGAAAAGTACATTACGTTTTATTCAAAGTATTTTCCATCATTTGCCACTACTTTTCCCCATCTTTCTGGCAACATTCGGATACCCCGTCGAAAAAACTCTTCATCTTTTGACGCTATCCACAAATCTACCCAATTTTTGGTGTCTTCATATGATGTGAAGCGCTGCTCAGACAGACCATGTGCCATCGACCGGAACAGATGATAATCAGAAGGGGCTAAGTCTGGTGAATACGGCGGGTGGGGTAAAACTTCCCAGTTGAGTGTTTCCAAGTATGTTTTTACCGGCGCCGCAACATGTGGACGAGCATTATTGTGTAAAAGAATAATTTTGTCGTGTCTGGAGTAGTAATGGGCGCGTTTTTCCTTAAGTGCCCGACTCAATCTCATCAATTGTGTTCGGTAGAGAGCTCCAGTAATGGTTTCGCTTGGTTTCAGCAATTCATGATACACGACACCAAGCTGATCCCACCAAATACACAGCATGAGTTTTTTTCCATGAATATTCGGCTTAGCTGTCAATGTTGATGGTTCGCCGGGCTTAACCCATGACTTTCTCTTCTTTGGATTATCGTAGTGAATCCATTTTTCGTCACCAGTGACTATGCGATGCAAAAAACTCTTTTTTTATTCCTGGCAAGCAGCATTTCACTCATGCATAATCAGCGTTCAACGTCTCCCGGCTTTAGTTCATATGGAACCCAATTTCCTTGTTTTTGAATCATTCCTAACGATTTTAAACGATGTGAAATTGCTTGTTGAGTCACTTGTAGAGTAAGTGCAAGTTCTTTTTGCGTTTGGGACGAATCTTCCTCCAATAGTGCTTCTAATTCCATGTCTTCGTACACTTTATGGTGTTGCCAGATGACTAAACTTGGGATATTACGTTTTACATCTGACAATTTCTCCATAACCTTCTGGTGGGGCCATCTTTCGACAAACCGCGGAAACTTATTTGTACACCTAATATTTTTCCTAAAGCCTCCCTGGAAATTTTGTTGAGCATTTTCTATAGAAGATTCAATTCTAAAAAGAACTAGCCTTTCTAATATCTTGAAAGGAACACTCAATAAACTGATGGGTCCTCGTTTCAAAATACCTATTAATATAGCCTTACGAAATTCGGAAGGAAATATATTCCGAATTCAGAATATTAGTATAGAAAGACAATAACCAAGACAAGGCCTTTTTTCCTAAATGTTTGATGAATTCTGGATAAATTCCGTCAAAACCTGCTGCCTTTCGAGATTTGGTAGATTTGAATGCAGCCCTCAATTCATCTATATAGAATGGATGTGACACATGTTCTAAAGTAGGAGCTGATCTCCTGAATATCTGTAATTTTTTCTTCATATTCCTCATTTTAGATTGGGATAAATTGGCTGATTCAGATACATTAACTAGGCGGCGAGCGATTAAACTTGGATCAATTTCACCTAATTTTCTCAATATATCCCATGAACATCTTCAGTTACCCCAATCACACTATTTTTGTTTTGCCACATTTTGAAGGCGTCGTATTCTCGCACGTACCTTGAAGCTGATTTTGCAGGTAATAAACTTGAAGCTACACTGCTGGCTGCCTCAATAATTTCTTTTGGTGCATTCATTTTCGCTTTCGCCAAAACAAATGTAAAGAAAAATAAACAGACATGTTCACGGCAACGCTTCCATAGCTTACGACATTTGCGACAAATTATTGAGCTTTTTTTGGAATTTATCTAACTTTTTTACAAATGAGAAATAAAATATAAAACAATACACGCAAGGTAACGGGTTTTACTGGCTCAAGGAGGTAACTGACACTCCTGCGGCTCGTCAGTTATATCCTCCATTCGCCAGTATAAAAACACTCTTACCTTGCTAGTAATGTTATATACTATTTCAAGTTACAACTTGATCCGATGTATACTCTAGGAGTTATTGAGGAAACAGAGTTTCAGATTCTCATAACGTCGTACCATGTGACGGATTTGGCCCAATGACGAACTCGGCCGAGATATTTGGACAGTTTACCTATTCTGAAAATTTGAAAACTTGAGCTAATTTCATTCGGGCAAAATGATAACACGCTGTTCTACTGGATGAAGCGAGCAAAAACACTGATTGAGTAGAATAGTAGTTCGATTTTCTGTACCAATTTTCTCCTGTGAATCAAAGCCCGGTTTCCGTGCTCCTAAAATCGAAAATCATCCCAATTAATTATCTTTCCCACCGCATCAAACACAGTTTCAACATATAAATAACAATCTATCGAATTAAATAAATTAAATTGAATAATGGGCGCAATCGAAAACCGAATGATTTCTAAAGGCCGAATCTAAAATTCTGTTATCTACCTACTTAGAATAGTAGCTCATCTCGCAAGTCATTAGGCAATTTCTATCTATTACACCTTTGGAGTTATTTAAACGAGAACAACTTGAACCAGAAAAATCCTTCGAATTTTTTTCTAGATAACGAAGAAGCTACCAATTATTCAACAGAATGATGATGAAACTTATCGAATTGCTCAGGCTCGAATCCGAAACGAATTTAATACTGTTAAAATTGGATACTCGCACTGCGGGAAATTTAGACCATACGGTTTTTTTTATACGATCCGAATACGAATTAATAGGGAGAATCGAACCCCCACAAGTTCTTATATGAAACAAATCATTGTGGATCGCCGATGCAGAAAAATTTTGGTTTTTATGTTAGCAACCGGTAAAGATCAAGAAAAAAATTATTATGCCTATAAACGATAAACGATATTTTTGTGGAGTAGCCAAATTATCTTTTACTTGCATATTTCGGATAATGTTCCACGAATACCGTTCAATGCAACTTTCAGAAGAAGGAATCTAGATTAAAGCTATTTTATAAAATTATTACTATGTATTTAATTTCACCCAACGTTTTTTAAAGTGAGTTTCGAACTTATGTTTTTTTCTGGGATAATAGCACAATTTACCAGTGTAAAATATTTAAGGAGGTGATTCCTCATCGAAAAAAAGATAGGATCTTTCATATAAAGAAACTTCATTGGAGCATCCCTTGTTAAGATAAAGCCCCACAAAGGGAGTACATAAAATTTGTATAACCATTTTTTTCACAAGCACCACACTAATTTAGTTACACCCTGTATATTGGTTACCAAAAAGTCAAATAATACATACAAATTAACAATAAAAATTTATTAGTGACGTTATAACAGGAAATTGTCTTGAGTTGTTACCAAAATATTATTTTTATTTATTATGATTGATTGTGCAATTGAAATTACAATTTGGTAAGTATTATTGTAAATTTAATTTTCATTTTGATGTGCCGATGTTGACTCTTCCATTGGGCAGTAAATTTAAAAATGTATAATATTTTTAAATTAAACTTAATTGAAATTCCTGTAAAACGACTGCAGCATGTGTAATTTTATAATAATGTTTCACTGTTTTTTCAAAAAGTTGAATGTCCTTACTTGATGGAAATTTATCTTCATTCTTTAACAAATAAAATAAAGCATTTTTGTAATTTCCACGACTACACAGTTTTGAAGAAACCCACCTGAAAATGTCATGAAATGACGACACGAGTCGTGAGACGTAATAATAAAAAGTAGTGGAAATTACAAAAATCCTTTGTTTTATTTGTTATTTCAAATTTTTTATTCAAGCCGATTCGTACTCACACATTGTTCATACGAAAAATCATAGGATCAGCTCTAATATTTCCTGAATTATAGTAATTTGAAATTTTGTAATATATTTCAAAACTCCCTGTATGTCAGGAACCATGAAGATTTCAAATGGCATTTTCTCATCACCATCTAAACGTTGCCACATTCCTTACCCTGTATGAATATACGAGGTGTGTTATTTGAAAAAAAGACAGCGAGTAAGGCAGACTCACATGATTCACCCTGTACATTTATATTTATGTTTGAATAATGTACACCTCAACTGAAAAATTGACGTGTCACAACAATTTTTATAATTTTATTCTATAAGTGGTTTCAACACAGCTAGCAAAAATTTCCATAAATGCATTAAGTATCCTTTATTTTTGTTGTTTATGTATTCGTCCAATCGAAGACGCGGAAGAGAATGTCATCTTCTCCTACAGGTTCTTCAGTTGACTGATAATCGTTCAGAATTAACCAATCGACACTGACAAAGACTCAATAAAGAGAAGCAATTATCTTTTCCGAGAATAAGTCGACATAAATCACGTATATTAATGCTACATTAATTGAGACATTATTCCTTTCGGAATTTTACTTATATATTGTAAATCATTGCTTTAGTGAAAAGTATCCTCCATAAACATCGCGATCTTCCTAAGAGAATCCGCTTATGCTCGAACTCAAAGTAAAAATCCAAAGTAATTTGTGAGCTGGTAGTCAATTATTAGGTATTTATTGAAGTTTAGTTTGTTCTTTATATTATTCGTGTGTAAGGTTTGACACTATGCTAATTTATATTTATTAGTTTCGGTAAAAACTGACGCATGGTATATTGAATTGTTTATTCTATTGTATTTACAATGAGCAAGATTATTTATGCTCAGTAGTTTTTTAAGGTAATACCAGATACTTTGGTCTAGATAAAGAGTAATTTGCGTTACGTTTAACTTTCAAAATGAAAATTAAATTCATTTATAACATACACTTTTACAGAAAAGCTGCGTTATAGCTTGAAAGAAGTTTATTAGTAGTGAAAACTCAACAATAACTGATAATTTAACAGTGACATATTGTCAGTTACGTGATCATTTATATCTAACAGATGGCGCCACTAACAAAAATCATATGATCAATTTGAAAGATGTTGAATCAATAGTTGGAAAACCAACCGCCGAAGGCGGCTTCGGCACAAACAACTGAATTTTTGAGCACTCAAAACAAAGATTTGATGAGCATCTGCCGATAGTCTTTACTTGGCACCGAATGACTTCTTTTTATTCCCGTACGTAAAAAATAAAATGAGAGGTCATCGTTTTTGGTCATCTGAAGAGGCGGTTAATGCGTTCAGAATGCATGTTTTGGAGATACCTCAATCAGAGTGGCAAAATTAATTTGACAATTGGTTCAAACGCATGCAAAAGTGTGATCTTAATGGGGAATATTTTGAAAAACAATTTTACATATTTATTTTTGTTCTCTAATTTCCAAATTTAAAAGGCAAATCTCGTAATTCTAGGATGAACTCTTGCCTCAGAATATTATTTGCAATGAAGAATTTTTAGGTGTAATTTCAAAAACTAATCATTAGGTTTCAATAAAAATAAATCGCCATTGAATCATAATAACAATTTATTTCAAGCACCTATTCCATCATGATTATATTATACCATAAGACAAGTTATTTGGATAAAGATTTTTTTATACCTCATTCACTTGTAAATCACTTCAAATCTAATAGGTTTCGAGAAATTACAAAATTATCTTTCTTTGTTATTAAACTATAATGACGAGAGAGCACCTCTCAAAACATTATTAGTCATTGATTGATGATTTTAGCGTTGTTGATTCTTGACACATTTTTTTTAGAATGATTGTGCTACAAGTAATTACATCTCTGGATTAAACTCGATAGCGTGCTGGGAACCTACGAAAATTAAGAACTGGTGTGAAGAGAAATATTTTAATGATATTTTTCTGCTTCCATTTAGATAAAAGATATTGATTAAACACATACAGGGTGTCCCGAAAGAGCGACCAAGTTACATCAGTATCTAATCCAAATTGAATTTTGAGGTTGGTGTTTGGTCCCACTTCAATTTGGTCCTGTTAAGCTCAAGTAGTTCCAGGAAAATTAAAAATAAATTCTAAAATTTGTATATCGGGTGTCCCAAGGTAATCACCTATTTAATTATTATGAAAATTAGTCATGCAAAATATTTTTTGGATCAATATTAGTTTATCTAATACTTTCAAATTTCCAGTATTGTCAGATTTATGCAAATTTGTTAACAGGTTTGTTGTTTCAATAGAGACACCCCGTATTTTATTTTTGATTCTTTATAAATCTTTATCAGTTTTTTAAGTTAAAAATAATTTTAAAAATTTCATTTAAACTTTGAGTCTCAAAAATGACTAAAAATTTGGCATTAATTCAGATAAGTTTTTGAATTTTAGTTTTTAGGTACTAAGTGGTAAAAAAATAACCAATTTTCAAGTCATAAATTTGTGGTGAACTCTGTCTTTTCAAATTGTTGTTTTGTTCATTTTCATAATGAGAACAACCCACTCTAGAATTTCTCTATACTTATATTGTTTGTATTCCGAGTTATCTGCGTTTATTGAATTGAGATTGATTTAATATAACTCAATTTATTTGTATTGATTTTTCTCTGTGCTTTCTATGTCGTATATAGATGGACATATCTATCACTCAACTATTATTCAAGGCAACATGACGAACAACAAGTATATCGCAACGACAAATGTTTTGCAGGAGAGTTTGTAGAAATAATCTGAAATTCAATAAACGAAGTTAACTTAGAATCCAAACTAGATAGCTATAGAGAAATGTATAGAAAAATTGTAGAGTGGGTTGATTTATTCAGAAAATGAAAAAACATACTGGGTATTTTTTTGAGAAAACAGAATTTTTTTTATAATTGCGTGAGTTGACAAATAGTAATTTTTTTACGACTGTATATAATTGAGAACTAAGATTCGGAAACAGCGTTGCAGATCTATTATTTAAGGTCATGCGGAATTTCGAATATTGAGCGAAATATAGCCATTTTTGTGACTCTAAAATTTCATTTGATGTTCTCTAAATAATTTATATTTCAATACCGTTAAAAATGAAAATCAAATAAATTAATTTAATTTTTTATGGGGAATCTCATTACATACATTAAAATAACAAAGCTGTTGCTAAATTTTCATACACTTAGCAATATTGGAAAGTTGTGAGTAGTTCAGGAACGTTGATAACTTAGATAACTTTATATTGATCTCCGAAATTTTAAATATTTTGCATAAATATTTTCCACAATAATTTAATACACACCTTGGACACCCGATATAAATCATAAATTGAAAATCCAATTTGCTGATATAAAAAAATTCCAAATACGAATAAATCAAATATTATTCAATCAGATTTTCACATTTTCCATTGAATTAATATTTTATTTATTCATAATCTAAATTGAATTCATTTAATATAATATTATTTAATCAAAGTTCCACATTTTGGTTTCAATTAGGTGAAAAATATTTTATTTATTCATATTTTAAATTACAACAATTAAAATATTACGGTAATAAATCGTTTTAGTTTGATTTTGACTAATAGGGCCATCTTTTCAAAACTTGCCGAAGAAGATATTTTATATTTTTTCAACATGAAGTGTTGAAGTGAAGAGACAACAGTTATTCTAACTAATTTTTTTTATTTCACTTAGTTAACAATGATATTTCAACATTTGTTAATGCGATTAAATGCACTGTTATTTGAATCACTATAAAATCATTTATTAAAACAATATCGGAAAAGTAGATGTGTAATAAAAAAAATTAATTCAACAATATAGGAATTATAAATCAGTCATTGACCGATATATGACGAATTTTTAATTTTCTCTGGATATTATATTCCTCCTTAAAATGCATTTTAGGCCATACGTTTTTTCGTCAAAGTATATTAATTTTTAAATGAAGCCCCAGAAATTCTGTACACATTTGATACACATTCGATCACACATTTTTGTATCTGAGTCACTCGTATTTTCCGAAAACTCCTTCAATAAAAACGGAACCTCGTTACGACCAATAAATAACAGATTGATTCGCAAACCACTTACTTGACTTATTGTCAAAGACGCAGCCGGCGTTATTATCATCTCTATCTACAAAACGGCCACAATTAATTTTCAATGAACACGCAGCATTAGTAGGCCTTCCATACAGCAGCACCTGAACCCCCTAGGGTGCATGGTATCTTACGGAAGTGAGATTACAAATAATAAAGACACAATTGGAGGAGACGGAATGCCTATCGGACATTCCAAATTGTACTCGTGAGGTTTCCCGTTAAGGTCATTAAAATAAAAACAAAAATATCGTAAATATGTTGCGTTTTATGGTGTTTGCCTAACTGATGTCGTTGTTTATTCTATGGTTGACAATTCTAAGGACCGTCGATGACTGAGGATTGTACAAACGACTCACGAAGGCGTTCAGGATTTTTAGCACCGTTTTATGTATCTATTGTTGGCAGTCGTCAGGGGCTTTATCCGGAGAGATCACATCTTTTTCAACATCTTTCTTTGTGAATAAATCGGGTGCTAATGTGTTGACGCTGTTATTGTGTTGACACGTGATTTTTTTACGGTTCATTAGATATATCCGAATTTGGTATAGGTGTGTTCTTTTACACCGTGACTCGATATTCAATAGAAGCTGATTTGCTACTTAGAAGAGAGATATTGTACATTATGTACTATTATGTAGCGATTTTGATTATTTAAATCCTAAGGGGATTATAAGGACGATCAAAGTAGACCTCACATAAATTTTCAGAAGAACTAGTAAAGATAATTCAGGTTAAATAGAATAGAATAGTTTTTATGAATCCATTCAGACACAATACAGTGTATAGGACAAGTCAAAATGTACATAACATAGAGAGGAATTGAAATTACAGTTCTTTGTAGTTTTATGGAAGACATTTTTACGTTTGGGTCTTTGACTTTTATCGATGAAAGTATACTCTATTCAAAGTTTATTTGTAACTCGGTTGGCCATGGAAGTTTGACACATTTCACTCTGTATATTAAAAAGTTAGGTTGGGTTCGCTATTTTCCTGTCAGATTATTACGCACTGTTGTCTATATCACATAAAGGTCCTAGTAAACTTCGATTCACTCCAAATGCCAATTTACTTCTGAACCTTGGAACAGTTTCGAAAGGTTTGAAATTATTATGGCAGAAATTTCTAAAGGAGCTGCTCTTATTTTGATTGGGATGTTGTATGATAACCTCAAAATATTAATTATAATATTCAAGTTACCGTTCATCAGGGATGAACATATTTTAAGTGATTTTCGGGAATCTGAAGAAGTTTGAACATTAATCTGTTCATCATGATACATGAAACTTCCGATTGGAATTTGTTTGATATTCGAAAGGACATTGCTTTAATCGTTTGGAAGCTGGTTCAACATTTCAAAAGAATTAAGGAAGGTATCACAAAGAAGTAATGTTGAATCTGAAGATGCAGCTAATAAGGGAATGGTATATGTTCTTGAATGCAGAATTGGAACAGAGCATCTCACTTCTATGAAACACTTTGATTTAATTATCAACAAAATAAGATTCAATACAAGCTTGTATTCTGAACATGTTCTAGTTGATCAATGCATAAAAGTGATGGTAGGCACATTTAGTTTTTCAAATCTCTTATTTTTCCTCATAAAAATACCTTCATTGTGATCTTCTCCATGAGAGCTATACTTGCTTCGTTCAGTAGGTATTCTCTGCAAATCTCTTGGTGATGATGTGAAATGAAGGTTTCATTTTGAGTCACTGACGAAAAGAGTTAATTCTTCCATTCAATATATATTTTTATAGTGATTGTTTCATAGTTTTGTTGGTCTGGGATATACTCAGCTCTAATCACATCCTCAATATTCAAATAATAGCTTTTAACATAAAGAATCGAATAAATGTTGATTACTTCTAAAGTTCTTTCAATCCGAATAATATCTCTTACAGGTATGTTATGTATACAACAGAATATTTTGAAGAATTCATAAACACATACAGGAGCATTCACAATACTGAACGCTATGGAAAGTGATGTAAGTATGTGTTCATTTCTTCGTTTGCCTTTTTTTTCAAATAAGAACTGAGAGATGAATAAATTTCATTTACTCAACCCTTGATCACTGAGTTAGTCAACAATTCAGTAGAGATTGTGAATTGATCATACTTGACTGAAGTGGAAGCATAAAGCACAATTACGAAAAATTATACAATACTTATTCACATATAATAAAAAATATTGAAAATGCTTTTTATTTCTCTAACAAATAAATTTCAATAAACTTGAATCATACAAATAAGGATAGAACATCAATGATCTGAAAACGATGAAGAATAACGATCTACCATAATCAAATTAGATATAATTCAATTATTAATATTCAATGTGTAGACTTTTACTATTATCAAATAACTTCCAATCATTATTGAAATCAAAATAGATATTTGAAAACTTAAATGAAATATCATATGATTGAAATTTGTCAAATTATTATTAGGGTTTTACAAATTACACAATAAGTATTTTTCGAAAAGTGAAAATAATCTTTGTGAAAGAAAGAGAAGAGAGAAATTAACTTAATTGATAATAAAAATCATCAAATGGCTATCAACCGAAGTCTTCCTGCCAATTTTACATTTATAATTTATTAATTGTATCTATTGTATAAAAAAGTTATTCCAATGATATTAGATGTTCATAAATTGGTAGTGCTGGTAGTTTGGCCTTTGGTGGGCTCTCTGTGTCATATTGGTGCACTAGTGAAGAAGCTCGGTATGGGGGAAAGGCCTATTAGTCCAGGTTCAGCTATCTGATTGATGATTCTTAACAAACTTATTCACCTGTAGGAGAAAAATCTTCTTTTAATGCCAACAGATTGTGCTCCTTTTACTAAATGAAAATGAGTAGCATATCCTCCTAATAATAACTGTATATTAGCATGTAACAATAATTTACTTACATACATTTCGAATTATATCCTTAAAAGAAGTGACAACTTGAGTTCTTCTCGACATTATTCCACATCCATTACTTCAGTGAACGAATCAGACTCATCATCAGATAATTCTGGATCTGAATCACTTTCCTCCAATGAAATAATAAATGGAGGAATATTATCTGTAGGTAGGTTACCCATATGTTTCGTCCAGTCGTCTTCAATAAGTCGTTCGCAATGTAAATAAAAATTTTGCCACATTTCAGGTGTACATTTTGAAAGAGCCAGAGTCCATAAATTGAACACTCTATCCCTTGTGTGAGGATGAGAATTTATGTTCTTGTTGTAGAAGTTTTTACAAAACGCCCATGCCATTTCAATAGGATTATATTGGCAATGGTATGGGGGTAATCTAAGAACTTCATGTCCATGCTCTTTCAAAAGTTCATCGATAACGTATCGTCTCTGTCGGTCAGTTCTAAATGGTAATATTAAATTCCAAAGTTGTTTTTTATTTAAATTCCGATCGAAATCAATTTTGTTATTCACCAACCAATTCTGCATATCAATTTTCTTGCTTGAACTAGTTGGTGGCTTATCCAACTGAACTGAATGATATGGTGCATTGTCCATTATGATCACAAATTTACCAGCAATCTTTGATAAAGCTGGAATTAGTTGATTAATAACCCAATTTTGAAAAATTTCACTGGTCATAGTCTTGTGATAGTCACGGTCATTATTCTTCGAATCTAAAATGAAATCACAACCCTCCAAAAATCCAAAATTACTTCCTGCATGCAAAACAGTGAATCTTTTACCTTCATATTTAATTTTTGATGGATTTCCTCTCATATCAGATTCGTGTGTCCATCGACGAACAGATGAACCATTTTGGTAAATCCAAGTTTCATCAAGAAACACGAATCTTATATTTTCATCCATTGACTTAAATTGCAAAAATTTTCTCAGGAAAGTAATTTTGGCTGCAACGACATGTTTTTGTTCACATAAAATTTTGCGTCCATTTACCTTTTTATATTTATAACCCATTGATTTAATAATATTGAATAATGAAGTGCGTTCTCCCTTATAATCCAAATGTTCCTTAGCGTAAGTCAGTAGTGTGTCGATAGAAAAGTGTTAATTTTTCAAATTGTAATTCCAAATTTGTCGTTGCAGGTCTTTTCTAAAAATGAAATCGTCTACTTCTTGTGTTTTTTTGGGCCTACCAATAGAAGGAAACTCTTTATCGTCGTCTTCATTAAGAATTCCTCTGATTGAATTAATATGAACCTGTAATGAAATTTCGATTAGGATAAAACATAATATTTACATCTCACTTCCGTTGAAAATGTTTGATACACTTTGCTGTATCGTTGAATCCATAACTTCCTGACCACTATGCGCAGATTTGAGTGCAAGATAGCATTTTTTGATGCTAAGTCTTTGTTCTTTGGTTATTACTTTAGGCATTTTGAAAAAAATTCTGCAATATTTTGATTCTCTTCAGAATCAAATGTGACAGATGACAAGTGAAAATTGGCTTAACTGCTTGACATCGGCAACGTCGAAATCCGAAGAAACACTGATGCCAACCCAAGAAACTTAAATCATGGCCACCCGCGATACAAATAAACTTTGAATGGAGTATAGGTATTCTATATTTGGCGTTCTTGTTCAGAATACAGAGTATTTACCATTTTGTCTAAATGTCACCATTTTTTGTTTGGTTTTTCACCTGAAAAGTTCCGCCGAATGTCTATAATTCACCGGAAGTGTTTTTATCATTTTGCCCAAGGTCGTTCTGGCCATATGTTATTTCTGTAGCGTATTCACCAAAGTAAAGTGCTTATTAGTAGGCAAACCAAAATGTCTGTAATATTTAGACTGGTTGTTCATCTGAATATACTTCTCATGTGTAATTCTTGGCTAGTATTCAGGTGAAATCATTGTTGATCAATACAGGGTGTTTAGCACATGGACCGTCAAATTTTTTTGGGGCGTTGGTAGGGTCATTTGCTACCTTTTCAGTCTTGGAACCTGGGTCCTTAGTATTACGGTTACGGAGGTATGGTTTTTTATTAGGTTTTTCTAAATTACCCAAAATGTACCCTTCGAAGCCCCATAACTTTTTTTGCGTGGGCTTTTACAGGCATTTTTTTTTATTGTATTAAGTCTACGTGTGTGTGTGTTTAAAAAAAAAACGTATTTATTTTTACAGATAACACCACAAAATTAACACGTGGGCCTTATATTAAAATAAAAATTATGAAAGTATGAAAACATCTCCACTCCTATTGAAATTTAAAAAAAAGTTGCAGTTATTGCGAACTTAATTTTATTTTAAAACGTTCTTAGGTTTATCGCGGTTCTAAAAGTATGCTTTTTACGTTAGTCAATAAATAAAAAAATACTACAAATAGTGTTTTAGATAAAATAGCAAAGTAAGGACAGATTTTAGTAAAATACAGTTTTTGTATTATTGTTTATTTACAAAGTAAAATAACACGATTCTTTAACGTAAATTCTGTTCGAATTGTTCTCCTCTACTCCGAATTCACGCCAGACACCTTTTTCTGATTTCCACCGTTGTAGTGGCTAGCAACATTTCTTCTTTCATTACCACAAACACCTCTCTTGTAGGTACCTCTGTGAAATAAACCAATTCTTTGGCTCTACCCCAGTAGGTAGACATGGTAATCTAAAGGTGTTAGGTCTGGAGATCTTGCGGGCCAAGGGATGGGGCCGGCTCTGCCTATCCATGAATTTGGTTAAAGAGTTGTCGAGGTGATCTCGAACTTCTCTCAGGAAATGTGCCGGGCAACCGTCATGCTGGAACACAATCGGCACGTCTTCATCGAAGGCCGGAACATCGGCTCCGGCAGAGCATTCTGCAAAAATGCAAATAAGCAGGCCCACTTAGTCGAGCCGGTAAATAGAGTGACCCGATGAGATGTCTTGCTATCAAACCAGCCCAAACGTTAACAATTAATTTTTGTTGAAAACTCATTCACCTTTTCACGTGGGGATTCTCATCTTTAGGTGCCCAGTGATGTAAATTGTGCAGATTTGTTATTCCTTCTCGGTTAATACAGGATTCGTCTGTCCACAAAATTCGTTTTAGAAACAAGTTGTCATCGGCATCTGTGTGCAGCAAAAATCTACAGAATTCCAACCGTCTGTCAGGATCGCCTTTATGAAGACCTGTAACAGTTAATGAAATTCATTAGTCTGTGACAATTTTTTCGCAGTCAAAAGGACAAATTTATCAATAAAAAAGTTCATTTACCTTGTACAGAGGTGTAATGAAAAGCGTGTTGATTTTTATCGCGAAGTACTGACCAAACTTTCCAAATCGTTAAGTTGAGTCTTTGATCAACGACACGAATGCTTGTAGTTGGATCTTCTTCAAAGGCTTGAAGTATTTGATCGTCAACTGCTACATGGTGTGGCCTCACATTGACCCGAGGCTCTTGAAAATTTAAGTTTCCAGTCTCTCTTAATCGTCGATAAGTCGTAAAGAATGTTTCGTGGTGGGGTAATCTTCGATCAGGAAATTTGGCTTGATAAATCCTTTGAGCTGCACGAGCAACACCATCGGCCTTGCCATATGCCATCACCATATCAGCATACTCAGCGTTGGTGAAATTAGGCATATCAACAACCAAAATTAAAACAACAGTAGCAAAAAGTCGATAAAAGTAACAAAAACAAAAAAATACAAATTTAAAAAACTGAACAACGCGGCACGGACACCTCAACAGCAGAGACAGTTAAATCTCGAATGACGGTAGGGTCAAGTCAGCGGCGACTAACCCAATCCAACCTAAGCACAGAAATAGTAATAATAATTCACACGCGTCTAAAACGGGCAGGTAAGATTTCCTTGCTCGCTGTGTTGTGTCGAAATCCGTACTTTTATTTAGGTGCGACTTTCTTCACTCTTCTGACTAAAACCTTATTTGCAGTATTATTTTTTTTATTGACTTACATAAACAGCATAGCCAGTGATTATCAATTTGCTCGAGAGTACTTTTTGGAGCTCTTGAAATGTATGTAATTTTTATCTTGTGTCCACTGATTTTTGCCAAATGCCTGTATTGTTTCAGTCGTACTCATTTGAACAATGTGCTCATCAATTGGGTGATCTGGTTCACTTGAACACAGTGCATATCAATTTGCCCAGTTGTCAGTAATTTTTGGCACTCTTGTTTATCTGGCTATATGTCTTTTTTCAACAGAGTACTTATCAATTTACACAAATGCCTGTACTTTTGGCCTGGCTGTTCACCTGAGCAGAATGGCTATCCATTTTGCGAAATGTTTGTAATTCTTGGCTCATGTTCAGTAAATTTTTGTTCAATTCGTCCACCTGAATCGAGTGCTTATCTTGTTGCCCAAACGTCTGTATTTTTTGGCCTAGGTGTTCATCTGAACAGAGTGGTTATCAATTTGCACTAATTTCAGCTATTTATTATCAATTAATTACATGTAAATGTTGTCAAAACGTATATCTGTTCATCAGTGAGCACGATATCTCTCCAACTGGAGATGAACATACTTTGTTATTGGATAAAGTAGGCTTGGTGATTTAGAAGAAATGATTTAATTATTTCATAATATTTTTTCAAAGTAACGTTACAGATTTTGCTTTTGAAAGCACGAAAAAATGTTTGGATTAGTAGTCATGCCATAAAAGATCCATAATTCATTCTTCGATGTGTTGATTATTATGCCAGCTTGGCCATTTCCGTGTCAATCATTTGAATCCTTCCATTATTTGTACTAACTATTAACCGTGATGATGGCAGTGGATGCCTGCCGAAACGTCGGAAACAATCAACAACACGAATAAGGGAAATGTCCCTAATAATAAGAAATATTTCATTTCAATTATGAAAAATATCACGTTCAGAACTGAGTAAACTGTAAAATGGCTTCATGAAAAATTCAGTTCTGACTCGAAATCAATGGAACTAGTTTGACACATTCTTGTCACTCTTCGAATGAATACCTTCTGTAATCCTCAACAGCTGGTTGATTGTGGCCATGATTTTTCCCATTCGAAAATCATCAATTCTTGACATAGAACTTCGTATATGAAAAAAATTATTCGAGGCATCGTTGTCTTTATGTAATATCCATTTTTGACGAAAGAGGTTTGACTGATCGGCATTCTAATCATTTTAATGTCTCATATATAAATCTTGCCACAGGCAATGATAGTGTTTCTGCAACATTCTGTCAAATTCCGTGTTCAACTCTTAAGTAATATTGATCATTCCATACCATATATAGAAAAATCTTTTTAATATTTCATATTGAAAAATGAACGAATAGAAATAAATAGAAGATGGTGGGTAATAACTGGAATTGTTACTTTGATATCTGTCAAACTGTCAAATGAAAAATTCAAGAAGAGTTGACGTGCAGCCTGTATTTGAACGATTATTCAATTAATGATTCCCTCTTTCAGAATATTTCATATGAACGCCAAAATTGTCATTCATTGCTGTGAGCAGTTGTATGTTTGACAAATCTTTGAATCTATTGATCACTGTGGGAAATCAATATGGCGTTCACAATACAGGGTGTCCCTTAGTTCTATTAAAAAATTGAACGACATACTCTTCTAATTTAGATATTTGTAGTAGCAAATTTCTTCTTGAAAACGAAGAAGCTACTCAAGGTACATAAAATCGCATAACTTCTGAAATAAATCTATAAAGATCCAAGTTTGCTCAAGAAACACAGACACATATTATTTCTTGAATTTTCAATGTTTATTTGCATAGAGCCGTAATCGTAACATCAATAAGGTTTTTCATTAGCAAATGTATTAAGATTTTCATCTTCTATAGCGAATAACATACCAAAAGACCTATTAGCTTGTAAATTATTATGTTGATTATAAAATAATGAGATTCGTTAAATATCATGAAACTGACTGACCTGAGGTCAGAAGATTTCGAGCACTTGTTACAAAGTTTTTGAATTGAAATTATCTATTTACAATTTCAATTTTTTTCCCTCAAATATCCATGAAAAAAATGTACCTACACTTTTCCCATTCAAAACATGTAAAAAAATTTTTCAGTAAGCAGTCATTCTTTAAAATATTGTATTTATTCAAGTCCAATTGCCTTTATTATCTTCTTTACATAAGTTGACCATCTTTTTGTGTTGTTTCAAAGACAGCGCCTTGGCACTAACTTTTCTTTTCTCAGGGTCCACTTGCAAAATACGCCTCTTGGCATTTCGTGCATCCCGCGCCGTTTTAAAAGCCACGTCTGTGAATGGATCGAACCTAACGCCCCATTCGGAATAGAATTTTTCCTGCAGCTGTTTGGCAGTATTATTCCACAAGGTATTTACGACACTTTCCTTCTAGTCTGATCCATCTCCTTTCTTCATATTGAAAGCCCAGTCTAGCATAATATTATTGAGCTCTGACAAACTTATTTTTTCATTTACAAGGTATTCCCGGGCAGCACAGAATTCTTCAAATTGTTTCCAAATGTAGGATCTTGACTTCACTGTATTAAGCGGCACACTTTTCTTCACACTTTCCTCAATTGAAGTAATATTGCAATTCCCAAAACGTTTCATTTTTATCTACTTTATGGTAAAATACGAAAATAAACTGACAGAACTGCTAAATGTGCTGTTGAAGTTATCGCTAACAACTGCTTGTTTATCGTAACCATGACGACCGCTACTTCCACCAACGGCCAAAGCTATCCGGACGTATTAATATTCCTATGCAAATTAGGCATTTGTAAAAACAAATTTCTAAAAGTGAAAACACTGTGAGGTTGAGTGTTTTCAGATACACTTTGTTTCTTTTGGTCCGTTTTCAAAAATTGAGCGATTTCATTGGTAGTATAGTGTTGAATGATCAATGAAATGACAATTTTTTATGTATGAAAGTTTTCATATATAGAAAAGTCATAGCTTTGACAAGTTGATGGCTCTATACTCAAATTTGAGGAGGTTTTGAATAAAAATTACCTCGACATATATTCAAAAGTTTGTGAGATATCAAGTTATAAAAAAAAATTCTTGAAAAATTTCTAATGTGACGATTTCCACTGAATATTACTAATCTATTTGTTTTTACTTCATTCAAACATCTTACAAGCAACAAATTGATAGGATGAATATTCTATAAGTCATTGAACAAACCAACTTTCAGAATATTTGACAAATTTGACTCAATAACTAATGTGGCTGATATTGTTGGACAATTAAGCTATTCTGAAAATAAGGAAACTCTAGGTCATCTCTTTCTAAGATAAACTCAAGGAATTCTCAGCATAGTTCAAGAGAGAATCTTCCCCAGCACCATATTTATACGGCAGAAAAATTAAGCTCTGATATTCATGAATAATATAATCTCAAAATCCAAATATTTCAATTATTTTATTGAAATTAGGGCAAGGTTGTTCTCAGATGATATCATCAAAGGAGCAATTTTGTTGATATTCAAAAGTCATCAGTATGCTGATAGTTCTTGTACATCGAATATCCCAATTCTCAATTGGAGTTAAATCGGAATTACTCGACGTCCTCAACCTGCTCGAAATTTCCATTTCCTCATTATACGAATGATCAGATATCTGTCGTCTTCTTGAAAAATAATTAATTTGAGTAAACATTCCACATAAAATGTTACGTTCCTATAACTGTGGCAAATAATTCGATTTAACTTACCTGGAAGGATCGAACCTGTTGCAACCAAAACGAAATAGTCGTAAAAAAGGTTTTTTAAGACCTCCCGTGTAACTGAACTAAAAGCCTGCAATTGTGAAAAACTGATAGCTCATCAAGAAAGGAATAGGTGATCAGAGAAACGATTAAGACATCTGGAGAAATGATATTTTTCACCAAATGGTCATTTGCATCTTGCGTAAGATAATTACTGTTTTGCGGAGGGGTCTTACATGCGAAAATTGGCGAGCAGAATCATTGGTAATTGATCCTCTTGAAGTCATAAAATCGAATTGGTAGGAATTGTAAAAAGGTAGTGGATGCTAATAGACATTAACCATTTCGAAGTTTTCTTCTTAAAAGACTGTTCAATTATCTCCTTATGGTGACCTTGTAATGGGTATCTCCACAAGGGCGTCAGACAGGCTAGAAAATTAAAAAAAATTGATATGACAAATTCCTTAGAAGATGGAGCTTCGCCGAACATTGCAGCTCAGATAAATCAGTACCAGTACCAGTGGTTGGTTTCCTGGACTTTGGATAGACAGTGGAGAGGCCTGCGCGATCGCCAGATCTAACACAGCTTGTTTTTTTCTGGGATCACTTGAAATTATAAATTATAAAACAAACATTTTACAAACGGCAAGTTCATTGAAATTTGAATCCGTGCATACGTTGGTACTACAAAACAACCCACTTTTTCCATTCAATTTTCTGATGGGGTTACAATAATCTCCAGGGGATAGCTAGAAGAAAGAAGCTTTGAAACCTGAATCATATCCACTCGTAATCAAAAGTAACTGTCTGAGTTTTTTTAAAATTCTTCTGATTCGTTATTGACTTAATAAAGGTAGACTCTTTGAAATGAATAAAATCAGCTGAAATCATCAAAACTAGAGCCAATTCAGTATTTTCATGAACATAATCGAAGATTGCAGACCTGAAAACTTGGAAATCCTCAGCATTAAATATAAATAAAATAAATAAATTGGAAATATTCAGTATAAAAAAATGTAGTAGAGCTGTGTAATTTTCCATAAATCACGTTTCTTTTTATCTAACAGAAACGAGAAAGTAGTGAATTCTAGTTCACGCCTTTTCCAAGTGAAATGAAGAGTGCATTTCCAGAGATCGGTATGCAAACTTATAAAAATAGTCTAATTGGTTCAAATGAATATGAAACCGAATTCTTATCAAAGTTTGGTTTGATGCTTCATTGACTATGCAATCGAAATTACTGTTATTACGGAAATGATCAATCAGAGTATAACGAATAAGTGTCTATAGGTTGGGCTTTCTTAACACTTAACAAGTCTTGGTAAGGTAGGAGGGAAATACATAAAATTACTCGAGAATTATAGCAATTAGATTTATCAATTCAGCTTTGAAATGATCTAGTATGTTAGTTGATACATTTATGTAATTTTAATGAATTAATGATTCTACTTAGAGGCTAATTGCAGGTGAATTTAGGTGACGCTGATTTTTAAAATATAAAAAAACACTGACGTCAGGTCAGGAGTTTCTGCTCGCTTGTTTTGAAGTTGAATATTTTTCTGCAGAGAAAATGAGTTTGTTCCATGATTTTGAAACGCACTGTATATCTGGGTGATTGATATTTAGAAAATACTTGAATTTCAGCATCGAAACATCTTATTTTAAGAAGCTAAGTGTCTCAAATACATATATTTTCGAATATACAAGGTGTCCAGAAAGGGTATCGGGTATTTGTAAGTTCAATAAAACAACAAATATTTGTGAGCAATAAAAAAGTTCATTGTTTATTGTTAACATATGAATTTAAGAATTATTTGGAAAAGATGATGTTATCCAAATGATGACAGTTGCGTCAAAATTTATGAACAGTAAGTGGGATCTGTTTTCATATTCGTATCATTCAGGATAAAAGAGCTAGAGAATATATCAGTTTCTTTCTACCTGCTATATAATAGTTCTCGAGATCCCTTCGGTAGACAACGAATTTTGCCCACCCAGTACATTGAGAGATAGAATAGCCTCTCGAAAACCTTTGACCCTTCAAACCAAAATTTATGTAAATGTTCCTTTCCAATGTCCATTACTGCAAAAATTTCTCCACCTCAAGAAATATTCTTCTTAAACCGAATGAAGGGAAAGCTACGTAAAAAAAATAATTAAAAGAATGGACGAGTATGTGTTTATCTAGAGATAGAATAGAGAGATTCCGTGACGTGAGAGATCAAATCAGCATCTCCCAATCACTTTCTTACTGGACATCGGTCTTGACCTCCAGGAAAGGAAATATGAACTCGTTGAACCACTGATTTCTAGAGAAATTGGCTAAAATACTGATCGATCACCGAATCGTTATTTTTAACGAACTCTCACTTTCGCGTTTAATCATCATTTATCATGAAATTATTGTCTGTGTGGATTATGAAATATTATATGAATTTTATCATCATTAATTAGAGAAGATTGAAAATGAAAGTATTACCGTCAGACGTGTTTGGGAAAATATCTAGAGGATTTCAATTGTACAGGGTGTCCCAAAAGAATTTTTTCCCCTATATAAATTAGTTGTGTCTGTACACAATCAAACAAAACAGAGCGACAGTACTTAAAAGCAGTTCGGAGTGTTAAAGCCCAAAAAGAATTCATATTTAGATTGGAAAATTTATAAAAAAAATAAAATAAGTAATGTGAGTACAATGTCAGCTACATTCGTGATAGTATATTAATACTTGAACACTATTTTGATGATCAAAATATGTAAATGTTGCATACCTACATTGTATGCATGTATTTACGAGTATCTATGATTTTTATAAAAATTCCATCTTAGCCTTGAATTAAATTGAAAAAAGTATATTTATTTTGAAATTTGCTTTATTTAATTCAGAGAGCTAGATGTTAATTTATTTATTCTTTTGAAATTTTGGCTTACAAAACAAATGTTAGAAGAGGTTAGTGGCGCTTGAAAGCCCAAGGAAAAAGCCCCAGTATAAAAAAACCCTGGCATAAGTGTGTGTACAAAAATAAGCTTAAATATATTTGGGGGACTTCTTTCTTCAAGAGTGGTCTTCTATTAATAAATACAGAGGCTTTTTCAAATTACTCACATCGAATCCTTTTCTGGAATGTACGAAATAATTAGAAATTTAGGAAAGAGTGTTATTTGCTTCTGTTTTCAACCTATTACTGAAGCCTGATTCTATGAAATTTGTAAGGCTGAGAACCTAATCTGAACAATTCCTATTTTTCCTAAAGCCTCCTGGAAATTGGGTAGAGCATTTTCTATAGAAGATTCAATTCTAAAAAGAATTAACCTGTGTAGTATCTTGAAAGGAACACTCAATAAAACTGATTGGTCGAAAACTATTAGGATCACAAGGATTTTTTCCTAGTTTCGAAATACCTAAACGGAATTCGGAAGGGACGTTTCCTGAATTCAGAATATTGTTATAGAAAGACAATAACCAACCAAGGCCTTTTTTCCAAAATGTTCGATGAATTCAGAATAAATTCCATCAAAACCTGCTGTTTTCCGAGATTTGGTAGACTTAATTCAGCCCTCAATTCATCGATATTGAATGGATAAGACACATGTTCTAAAGTAGGAGCTGATCTCTTGAATATATGTAATTTTTCTTCATATTCTTTATTTTACATTGGGATATATTAACTGATTCAGAGTCATCACCTAAGCGGCGAGCGATTGACCTCACATCAATTTTTGGTGATGATGAGGAAAGGGGAGTAGCTTCACCTAATTTTCTCAATATATCCTATGAACTACTACTCGAATGTGTGATAGTATATTAATACTTGAACAGCGTATTGAAAATCAAAATATGTATAGGTTGCATATCTACTTTGTATGCATGTGTTTATCTATAATTTTTATAAGAATTGTACATTGAAAAAAGTAATTATTCAGATATTTATTTTAGAATTTGATATTTTTAATTCAGAGAGCTGGGTGTTAATGAAGTCCCAATTCATTTTCCTTAGAATTGTCTCAACAGCTCTCGAATAAATCTGAAAGATTATGGCCAATTCCATAATCAAAATACTCTTTGAAATTACCAACATTTCCCAGTACGAACAAATTAAATTCTACAACTTGAGATGTACCTAGATCAGCCGTTGCCAACTTAATTTCAATTTAGCCCCCCTTGATGACAATATATTTTAAACAGTGCGCAATTAAAAGAAAAAAATAATAAATATGTGTAGATTTTTCTAACAACGGTTTATTTATTTATATTTCGAATTCAGTGGATCTGAGGTTGTTCCCTACTGCATCGATGAAATCGTATCACATGATCTGGCAACCCTGTGGATGTATGAAAAGGGAACCCTTTTCTAGATACCGTTTGTACAAATAGTCCCAGGTGATTACCTGGTTGTTCGCGCTGTCCAACAGCTGGCTGATGTATACTTCGCAGTCAAGCACTTCTTCAGTCGCTGATGAGTCCACTCAGCGACTCACCGGAGGAATTACAAATGTAACAGAACAATCTATAAACAAGGAGGAGGATGCCCGATCCGTCTAATAATTTGATCTTCGTATGCCCGATCAACAGGTGTCCCTTTTTACCGCTAAGAAATACGTTAAGACGTTTAGTTCTTTCGTTCGGGTCGAAGACACGATATTTTTTCGATCAGTTCCGAAGGAAATGCCGCCACATTGAATACGCTTTGTTATGTGATAATGGAAATAATATCGCGGAAGCGTTTGAGCGTCGGCAGGTGTCTGCCGGACTTTCTTGACGATATGACTAGATTTGCTGTACGGAGTGTCCAGCATTCAGTGATGCTTTATGTGTTTGCTAGTATTTGACTACTACCTACATTAATTTTATCAAGGATATAATCAACAGCATGAGTAACTTTGAAATTCCCGCCCAGGCGGGAATTGAACCCACGTATGCAGATTGCTGGTCTGCATCCCTAAGTAGACGAGCATTTCAACCTCATATTGAGGTCAGCCTTTTTTTCAAAAATCAAAACAAATGTTAATTATCGAAAATCGATTTATTGTTTTTAAAAATATTCCCCATTGAGATCTATACAATTTTGTACCAATTGTTGAAGCAGTTTTGCCACTCTGATTGAGGTTTTTCCGCACAGTTTAGTAAAATAAGGCCCTGACCTTAGACGTGAAAACCCGAAGTGTCGTAGGTTCAAGTCCGGGGCTAGGAAAGAAATTTTCTAGCGTTCGGTTTGAAAACCGAAATGATCTAGACTTTGACCTCATATTGTGCTTTTCAACATTGATAATAATCCACCACAGCTCATAGTCAATATTCACAGATGTAAGGCTGGATAATACCATTGTTGAAATACCAATTGTCAGTGTACCTATTGCAAAGATGTTCCTCTTCCTCCATTTCTAAAATCCTCGCTAATAAACCAGAAGCCGATGCAAATTTCATTACAGTAAGCATTCAAAAAAGGTAAGAATCTTGTAATCATGAAAACGTGATGACTAGTTTAGCTTAAGCTCCCACTCCACCATGAAACTACCTACGCAACGCAAATAATGATTAATTAGGAAAATTCTTGCGTGGATATTGCTGGTATCGGGACAATTCTATCAAGTAATAATAATTGCAAAACATACCTCCGGGTATTGTATACTCCATAAATCGAAATTTTTCAAGCGGGTTCATTTTCAATTAGCCAGTGCCGATAATCGTGTTAGGAATAAACCCATAGATAAAAATCAAGAAATACCTGCTCACTGGCTCCCTCATTGTGCAAGAGGTGTGGTAATGATGTTATCCCCAATACGTAAAATACACATATGTAGGTAGGAAAACAATTTAGATGTTATTTGTTTTAATGAGGGAACTTCATTTGGCCATAATACTGACCTATCCGGTTAGTTGAATTTACAATTGGTACTGAGGAAAATCTACACTACCTGTTGATATCAAAATTTGTCTCCTGGATCTCATATATTGTAACGTTTTGAACAACTGGCAGTCTTATGAAATAACTAATTTATTTAGTTTGAATATGATTAAATAAAAACTTATTTAATAAAATTTCCACATTTATTGTGTTTTAACAATATGTAACACTACATTTGCAACAATTGTTTCGCCAAATTCTTGGCTTCTTCAGGCGAGTTCGATGTTTAACATGTTTAACATTTAACATCGAACTCGCCTGAAGAAGCTAAGAATTTGGCGAAACAATTGTTGCAAATGTAGTGTTACATATTGTTAAAACACAATAAATGTGGAAATTTTATTAAATAAGTTTTTATTTAATCATATTCAAACTAAATGAAAATGGATTTCCATCAAGTGAGGACCTCAACCATTCAAGATATAATTAATTTAATTACACCACTAAATAATTTTTCTTTGACTGTAGAAATCGTGACACTATTTTGACCTGTTTTCTATGGGTAAAGCTCAACATTCCAGAATACTGGGCAGTTGCTGAGCAATTAGAAAATAACAGTGCGATAATATTCATAACTAATGTTAAAAATGGATTATTACAATAAAATAAAAGTGTGAGGTGTTGCATTTAAGGCTTGAAGTGCAAGCGAGAGCGCCGAACGAGCGACAAAGAGGCACAATCGGCCTCCGCGTTCGGCAGCGTTCGACATCTGTCTCTATACTACTTGAGCGAGAGATGCGTCTGCGTGGACAGCTGCTATTACATAATACATTTACATGTTTTCGTACGGTATGAAATGCAGTGGAAAATAAATGTGGTGTCAATTGTTTATAGCAAGGATAATTGCAGCTATAAAGGTAATGATTCTATCGATATTAAATAGATGTTCAGTGATATATTGTCGAATATTCGTGCTTTCATCATTAAAATAACTGGTATTCGCGAGTATTGCAAGTACAGTGATTGTAAGTTATGCTATAATTGACAAAATTATAACAATAAGTTAACCAAAATATTTCACGATGAGTAGAAATCAATTGCTTCACTATTCGACCGAAATGATTATCGAGCGTAGATATGATTTCTAAAAAGTAAAACATAAATCTTAAATCCTTCACACATCATAATAACGTGTCTGAAATGACAGGTTTGACCAGTCAGCCGTCCAAAAGGAACAATTTATTTTTATATCAAACACATTGAGGCTGGTTTATTGAAAGCTAGTAGTGTATTCCATAGCAAAATTTCCCAAAAAATGTGAAAAATTTTTATTAATTTGTAACCGGCGAATTTCCCGATGGTGATGCGATCTCTGTGTTTCTGTCTAACTCGCATGGGGGACAATTGGGGTTGACTTCGATCGACCTTTTTCGATTCTGGATCATTTCTTGTGTTAAATGTTGGAAAGTACATGTGTCTATCTTGTGTAATGATTTTTCTCGAATTGAAATTAAGTTTCAAATAGAGCCAAATTTGCCGGAGCTGGAAATTTACCTAAGAACTGAACCAAATTTGCCGGAGCTGGAAATTTACCGAAGAACTGAACAAAATTTGCCGAAGTTGAATTTTATGACGTAATAACATATATTTTCCTGAGGGACTGGAGAACTGAGAGAAGAAATAGTTTCTGTTCGAAAGTTTGTCCTCCGGGTGGAGAGACCCATTTTCGACACCAGATTCATCCCGAACACCCAGGACGGTTGTATGGTCCTGTTACCACATGAATTAGGATTCTAGACTGACAAGATAAGTTCCAGCAACAATTTTAGAAGTCACCTGTTGATTTTTGTTGCCGTAAATTAATCAGTTCCACTTGCAACTTTCAATTAGGACAATTTAACATTTGTACATTCTGTAAATATCTAGTATTTGTGAAAGAGTGAAATAAATTTCGATTGTTCGTGTGTTGACTATCACTGACTGTATGAAACAATCAATAAACCAGAAATTTAAAAATATCTTGAATTAATAGTGCCCTGTCGAAGAATGATGTACAAGTAGAAGAAGCACTAACACCAAATTAGAAATGTTGATTGTGAATTATCATCGCTGAAAGGCTATATCTACATAATTCTTAGCACCAATATGTCTCGAAGGAAAATCATCTTAAATCATAATCGCTCGTTGAACAATTTATATCTTTCAATAAAAGCCGTTGTTATGATAGAATGAATCAATTCTTCCTTGAATAAAACTTCCTCTATAACAGGATCTCGTTTATCATCATGAAGGAATCGTATCAGGGCAAAGAGGTAATAAATTCACAAGTGTATGCTAATGAAAATCCTACATTTTCAATACTGCGTAGAGGTATTCAAGAAATTTCACATTATTTATCTAGATCCACACGATTGGTAGTTGGCAGGATTTATAGAGATATCAAGGAATTCATTCGTTATCCTGGGCTTCCAGAAAATTTATTCTAGTAATGGATTTCTTTGGGTGGCATGCAAACTGATATACCTTTAGTAATTATTGCTGTCCCAGGAGGAATTTTCAGTCTTATATCATAATTGTTATTTTTGATGTATTAATTTTAACTAACTTCAAAGTATTCAGAGTTATTTCAATTTTTTTTACAATCACTCCATTGTGAAGAGAATTATATTGAACTCAAACTTGAATCAAGGATACAGTGATGGGAAAATGTGGGAAACCAAGTGAAAATCTCTGGAATTGCTAGAGATATCAAAAGTAAATTTGAAAGATGGATACTGGAGTAGATTGCCTATTTGTTTTCATGGTAATGCCAATTATAAAATGTAATGCCAATTATAAAATTTTCAATGGATCACCCTGTACATTATTTTAGTTTCTGATGAAACATTTTATTACGAGTACAAAAATATCGGGTTTAATTATTAACTAAAACTAAGTGATTTTCAGAACATTGAAACTTAACTAAACTACACTTAATGTATTAGATGTTCAAATTGAGCACCGTTTATTTTTGGCAATAAGAAAGTTGGTTTGTGGATTCTCTAGTAATATTAGCTATTACTTCTGGGGGAATCTCGTGAGTTATTCCTACAGCCAATTCTTGTAAATTATTTGGTCTATCAACATAAACCTAAAATGTTAAATAACCCCACATAATATAAAAATAGTCCTGTGGATTAAGGTCGGAACTTCGTTCAGGCAATTCATAAGTACCCCTTCTTCCAATCCATCTGTTAATCTAAATAATCTCGAACGATGCGAGCGTAATGGGGTGGTACTCCATCTTGCTGAAACCAGATATTATTCGGTAATTCTCCATTCACCTCCAATGCCGGAATCACTCATGTCTCTAACCGCTGTAAGTACCTATCTCCGTTCAAAGTTTCTTGTAGGAAGAAGGGTCCCACGATTCTGTTGTTATAAATGCCGGTCCAAACGTTCAATTTTTGGGGATGTTGTGTATGAGCCTCTTGAACCCAATGCGGATTAGTTTGTGAGCAGTTCGATTGATACGTAGAATATATTTTTCATATTTTTGACGAGCTTGTTCTAGTAGAAGAACGCGCTATCGTTTTGACCACGTGACTGTAATTTTCGTGCCGAAAATGGTCTGAACCGATTGGGTTTGGCATTTTGATGAAGAATCAGGATCAAACTTGTGAGTGTCGATTTAGGGCTGACCAAATCTTTCGAGGAAAATTATAACTGAGAATTCTATTCAAGATAAGAGTTCCACTCAGTCTTCGATACTTCGCTTGACTTCTTAATTTTTCCCTGAAAAATAACTTCCTCAATTTCACAAAAAACAAATTGATTTGGCAACCTTACCCACAACAGTCGAAGAAATTTTCAAGTGAGAGTAGATTTTCGAACTTACGTAATTCACGATTTACAGTTAAGCCAGACGAAATGCATTGTGTGGATTACCTATTTGTTCCGATGAGCAGTCGAGTGATGTCGATGGTCAGTCACCCATTAAATCATTAGCCACCACAGAGGATAATCTCCTGTTTCTCACACCACCGAGCACAGATTCGTGATCTTCATAAAAACTACCGATAATTAATGAATGTCAGAAAACGATACGTATTTTTCAATGTGTTATTAAAAGAGCTTATCGTAGCAACGTATTTTTTGTGTATATTTCTACTAACAAATTACAAATCTTTTGTGAGTTGCTCGATCCTATGCCTTTTACTCATACGGTACTAATTTACGCGCTTTTGAGAAGATAATATAGTGACCTTCGAGCATCTTATAATGGTTGATTGATTAACTTTGTAAAGATTCTTCGGCTTTCTTTGGCTTTTAATTGGGTTTGCGTTGAAGAAGCCGTGTTGAATTAAGTTCGGAACGTTACATGGGGTAATCAATTTCTATGTTGATTATCTTCTTTGAACGTTTACAATGATTCAAGTGAAAATTTTGTGATTATACCTCATGCAGGAGCCGATTTGACGTTTTTTTACTATTAAAGATTATGATGTCTAGCTGTAGGAATCATATCTTTTGTTTGTAATGGAAAATGTTGACTGTTATAATTATTTGAACCGAAATTCGTAAAAATTTAATCAATTCCATTTGTTTTGTGAAAATTGTTATCACAGTGAAAGAGTCTAAGGGAACCGAAAAAGAAAATGGAATTAAATTACTTAATACATATCTTAGACAAGTTTCCACTGAACGAAATCTGTCAAAAGACAGGAACCTTTCAGACCAAATCCAGCAATCCAAGTTATACTACTTTTGATTCTGATATTGTAAAACCTCCTTGGGATACTGAAGATGATGAATCATCTTCCACAGATGGAGCAGAAAAATCTCAAAGGTATATTATTCTCGAGAACAAATTTCCGTGACTTTCACCAGAATGACAATTGCATATTCATTCAAGTGCCCATCAGCATAATTCCAAGGGTACTTGTAACGTTCCTGCGTAAATCGTTGGGTTTATATGAATATAATTAGCTCTAAAATAGAACCTTGTGGAACTCCTTTCCTTGACTGATCTCAAAGAGACCGGCTGCCCTACGAATCTACATCTGTTTTCTATCCGACAGATAAGGTTCGAATGATTTCATGTTTACTGAGGATTTCAACATAAACGAACATACAAGTCAGATAACATTTATATTGTTGAATCAACGGAATGCTGAAATTGAGGATAATAGAGGAAGAGTTATCCTGTCTGCAACGCAATGTTATTATCCACACATAAGGCCCTGTCACTTGAGCTGGTCGCATGAATACAACCTCCTTCGGTTATAATTCTCCACTCATCTTGAATTCTTGATGTAAAATGAAATTTCCCATTGATCTTCGAACGTAGGAGCTCGAGAAAAATTCTTATCAATGACTGCTGTCTCTTCGAATACACGCAAACAGAATTTCCTCGAGTTAACGGTGCCTAAGTGATTTACACCAGTTGTTTACTACAATTATGCCTTCTACAGGTACAGGTTTTATTTTAATCGATTCAATATTCGCCGTATGCTTCTCTGCAGCCAGTTCTTCACACTGTTTGGTTCGCAGAAGAAGAAGGAAAAACAACTATCGGGTGCCATACTCTATGCTCGTCATCGTGGTGAACACGACTAACCTGAGTTAGGGGTTTCCGATAGGTATCGATATTGAATGATCAGGATCGTTCAGAACTATCGACATTTATTTGACCAACAATAATCGATGTTTATTTTCCATAAGTACAAAGACAGTGTGGTCAACACAGATGAGACAATCACGTAGAGTTGGTGAAAATTGAATGTGAAATGTTCGTAGATTTACGTTTTTTTCTGGGTCGAATGAAGATAGCCCTCTTCTATTTTATATCAAAAATAGATCGTTACTTACATAAAACAATAAATTCCGATCAATGGGTTATCAAAATTTAATAAACCAATTCTATAATTGAAAGAACCAAATATTTTTAGGTTAGTTTTCACGCGACCACAGAGAAAAGCACAAAATGAGAACAGAACACGATTTGGACGCAACGAAATAAGTATTTGTTTTTACATTACACATGAAACCCAACACGTCAAAATGCACAATTCACCAAATATTTATAAAATTATTATTTGGGCAGTAACCATCATCTATTATTATTTTTGTAACCAACGATTCACAGACATCTTGTCAATGATGATTTTGATGGTTTTTTCAAAATTTCCGGAACACTTGTAGTTGGTCGACCAGGGTGTCAGCTTAATCGGTGTCCGTACGACTATGTTTCGATTAGGCAGAATCCGGGTAACATTCTTCAAGCTAAGATTGAACTTAAGCTGTGTATTTTTTCCCATCAAAAAGCAATGATGTATCAACGAACGAAATTGCTGTGAATAAAAAAATTGCCTCGCTTGAACCACTTCAACTCGATAAATAATAAACCAAACGTCATTATAGTTTAACAGTATTCTTAGGAAGGTCGTGAAATCAAATGGGTATTTTGTTAGTGAAGCCATCTTGAATTCAGGCCCAGGATTCATTGACCGATGTAGTATATCGATAAAAAATGTCGATATTCTTTGTTAATGGACATCCCTAACCGTCGTGAGATGATGAAAAGTGAATCGGATTGTGCAGAAGATTGAGGGCTATAAAAACGGTCTAATTGTTATGTATTGGTTTGAGAATGACGTGTTTAGTTGAAAATTCAATCAATTACAAACCCATATTGTACCTAATGGGTGCCTACAGTGGGAAACTCTCACACATCAACTTAATTTATCGGCTTCGAGCTACCTCAGAATGACATAAAAGCAAAATAGCGAGTGGAGTAACTTATCAATTAGTGTTTCATAAGATTTCCAAGAGAAGAAATGACATTTTGGTTAATGAGATCCTTTTAGTGCCATCATCATTTCGGTTTATTATTTTATTCACATGAAAGATTGGCGATCTAACTTTTGTAACTCCTATAAAAAATTTAAAAGCACTAATAGGAAGTCGGTTCCCTATACGTATATTCTTTTCAACTTTCGAATTGTATTCATTTGTAGCAAACATTACAGCATGTTTATTCAGTAAAAAGCTTTATCGAAAGTTGGAGTAATAGGGTACCATTAAAATGTTTTCGTAGATGATGATATAAATTGAAGTGTAAAGGGCCTAGAAGTGATCCTTGTGGAAGACTTTTGATCATTGTTTTGAAATTGCTACTGTTATTCTCAATGAAAATTAAAAATCTTCTATTAGACACCATATTTTTTAATAATCTTACCATTTCTCCACATCCTATAATTGAAGCTAGATTCTCAAAAAGTATTAAAGCTAAGATCTCGATTGAAACAATATTTATTTTCACTAAATCCTCCCTGAAAATTTTGTAGAAAGTTTTCTGTAATAGAATCAATTTTAGAGAGAATCAACCATTCTGATAACTTGATAGGAACACTCAACTGATGGATTGATAAATATTATGATCAGATGGATATTTCCTCGTTTCAAAACAACTCATTTAAACACTCAATATTTAATCTTATTACATAGAATCTATCAAAAGAAGGGATTATTTTCTATTGACCTTATCAACTTATAGTCATGACATTTGGTGAGGTATATTAGGTACATCCCAACCATCGAAATAGAATATTCTATCTCGATGATTGCAATGCTCATCAGTAAATGTATAAAAAAATCGTAATCTTAATTGATTCTAGGTTGTTCTTCATTTGTTTATTTTTTACAGAAAATGTAACCTCTCAGACGTAACCAAGAGATGTCTCTGAAGGTGTTTGTGCTGGCATGGATTGGAATGGTGGCAGGGTTTTCTCAAACTCCCTTTCCCCCTCTAACAGTAACTAGACAAAGCCATGGGGATCTCATCACCTTACCGAGTAAGTCATCAATGGCCAACACAATCACACTATTTCCTTCACACGTGACATTACCTTTTACGATCATATCCATTTTGTTTCGAAAAAAAAAATAACAATAAAAACTATGTAATATAGTATCTTATCCACCTGCCTAATTTACGAATTGGCGGATGTGCCGGTTACATTTGACACACTTTCATATTTCGGGATGCGCCTAAAAAATACCAATAATCAACATCATATGGTTTTGACTCAATGTAATTAGAATTGAAGGAAGTCATGTGACAAAACGAGAAAGAATTGTGTGGAGTGTTTATAATAGTTGTAAATTTTTTCATGTACTTTATGATATAGTGACAATACTACTACGTACTTAAGTGCATTCTTGGTAAATTCGCAGATGCTGATAACATGTGCAATGAAGATTTCTGCATTGGTCTCACCAGTGGTACAGGGCATTTGGAAAAAAATGACAAGAGAGGATGTACCTGTCAGTGCCATAACTTTTTGCCTGCGTTCAGGGAAGATCTCAATATTTGTGTGGATGATATACAAGGTAAGTTGTAAATTTACTATAAGTGAAATGATACAATTCATTATCTATTGAGGACTGTTATATGTGCAGACTCTGTTGAGAATAAAAACTGAAATGAAGGAAGGGTGAGCCGAAGATTCCTTTAAAATATTTTTAATTACATTATTCAAGTGCCATCTTTTTTATTCGATGTATATGTGCAATGCAAATATATTGGGTTGAGAATTTGATTTACCCTTGCTATATCAAGTCAGAATACCTAAAGAAATCTCACGGTCTTTTATCACCATAGCATGAAGTCGAGCTAACTACTGCATCTTTTAAAACTCGAATTTTATATAGATCAAAAAAGATGGGTCACACGAGAAGGGTTACATTATTCGAATTGAGAAGCATATCTCTAACTCTTAATTCAGGATATCTGTAGAAATTATGATTATCTGATAAATTCTCTACAAAATATAAAAACAAACTTTCATTGTCATAGCAGGAAATCGAGCTACTTACCACATCATTTTTGTATCGCTCGAATTTGATATAAATAAGTAAATTTGGGACAAACGATAAGGGTTGCATTTTCCGAATCAAGAAATAGTTTTTTAACTTAAGGGAGCATAGCATATTCGAAGGAATTGAGATGAAAATCCGGATTATCAATATCTTGTTATTTTATTTCAATTCAAATCATTTTGTGAGAAGTCTAGAAAAATTACCCTGCATAACTACGCATTTTCATTAATTTTAGAAGAAGTAGCAAGATTTGAAGTACTATCTCGATCTCTACAGAGAATTACAAAAAAAAATTGCTGTCAGCAGGAAGTCGAGCTACCTGCTGCACTTTTTTCTATCGCTCGAATTTGATACTGATCAGTTAATTTGGGATACACAATAATGGTTATGTTATATGACTTGAGAAACGTTTCTCTAACACAGAGGAATTATGATGGAAAACTTGAATATCAAAATGTCGATATCTTATTTCGATTTCGATCATTTTTTGGACATTCTAGAATGATCATCCTGTATACACGTTTCCATTAACAATTGATAATGAAGTCACTCGATATAAAATTGTTATACTCTCTACAAATTCTCTACAGTAGTACAAAATGTAAACTTTCATTGTGATAGCAGGAAATCGAGCAATCCTGCCGCGTCATTTTTTATCGCTCGAATTTATTATAGATCAGAAAAATTGGGACAAGCGTTAAGAGTTGCATTATTAGAATCAAGGAATATTTATGTAGCATAGCATATTCGAAGGAATTGAGATGAATTCCCGGATTATCAATTTTTTGGTATTTTGTTTAAATACAAATAGTTTTGTGAGAAGTCTGGAATAAACCACCTGTATAACTACACATTTTCATTAACTTTATATGAAATACTATCTCGATCTCTACAGGGAATTTCAAAAATAATAAACGCACATCTTCGTAGCAGGAAGTCGAGCTACCTTCTCGCTGAAATTTGAAATAGATCAGTGATCAGTTGAATTATTTGAATTGAGAATCATTTCTCTAACCCATGATACAGGGTATTTGAAGGAATTGAGATAAAAAACCTGATTATCAAAATCTTTATATTTCATTTCAATTTCGATCGTTTTGTGGAAATTCTAGGAGTATCACCCTGTATACACGTTTCCATTAACAACTGCTAATGAAGTCGCCCGATCTAAAATTGATATACCCCCTGCGATCTCTCAACAGAATCACCAAATACCAATTCACGGTCTCTCCTATTCATAGCAGGAAGTCGAGCTACCTGCTGTATCATTTTTCTATCGCTCGAATTTGATATAGTTCAGTGATTATCAGTAATTTATTGCCCAGATACAGTATAATCCTCGTAATTTTCATCTTCTGGTACGATCATTCTGAAAATGCCGGCTTTCAGGTGTAGCGTAAAATGATCAGATCGACCTACGGAAGTATTCTTGTACTATTGCTATTATATATTTAGCTGAAATAAAATGACTGTTATGAAATGAATTGATAGTCGATACGACTTGCGCTTAGAACGCGTTAAACATAAATTTTATCAGCATGATTTAAGACCTCGGTACGCACTTAAGTCTCTTTTGGATTAAGTATGGGGAATAATGTTGATGGAATTGAGGAAAACTAGGATTGATAATTTCCTTGCTCCTTTAATTGTAACTATACAATGTGTGCTATGATAACTCGGATTGTTCCCCGGTTTGGCGGGTATTTTTGGTCATTCAAACAATTCTGATAAGCACTCACGTGAAGTCAGGAGCTTTTGCCCAGGTGACATAGTCTAAGATCCTGCTGTACAATTAGTACATTTATCGTGTGCTTGCTAAAATACGAATTTTTACGTACATGTAAGATTAGGACAGTATATTGGCTAAGGTGCCTATTAAAATGACTGAATAATCACGATTGCCGCTGCGCACTTGGTCGCACCTCTGCGCAGCAAGGTGTAAACAGGAATGATTTTGATACATTTGTACGTTTAGAACGTACATTTAATTTTTATATATCAAATTGAAGCTAATTTTTTGTGTTTATTATGATATTTTGTTGCTTAATTAAATATATATATATATATATATTGAGTTAGATAGCACATAGCAAAGAACATTACATTACAATGCTATGTTACATATCATAATACAACTGGGCGTTGTCTACTCAATCCCTCTCTCCATGCCTGCCTGTCTTGCGCATCTTCCACATTAAGCTGTCTCTCCTCCATTGCCTTTTTAATGCCTTCGTTCCACGATCTTCTTGGTCTTCCACGTTTCTTTCTTCCAGGTGGTGTCCAATTAAATAAAATCCTCGACCATCGGTTATCGTTCATCATCATAAGATGTCCGAACCAGCGCAGCCCTTTTATTTTAATTCTGTCTATCACTGTTGTTCTTGTTTTCATTCGGTTACGTATTTCTTCATTGGTTATTCGCTGCAAGCGTGACACCCTAGCACTTCTTCTTAAATAGTCCATCTCAACAGCTAGGATTCGTCTCTCTAGGTCTGCATTCAGTACCCAGATCTCACTACCATAGCACAACACTGACTCTACTAGTGTTCTTCCTAGTCTTTTTTTATTTTTATTTTTTATGTTCTTGTCCCACCAAAGACTGTTAAGACATCCTATGACCTTTCTGCTTTTATTTATTTTGTCTTTAATTTCTCTTTCCCCTATACCATTTTTGTTTATAAGCGCTCCTAAATATTTAAATTCATCAACTTGGTTAATTGTTGCATGGTCGTTGATTAATATTTGAAATTTAACGTCACTATTAATTACTAGGTATTCCGTTTTTTTAAAGCTAATATGCATTCCCCATTTTTTGTATTCTATGTAAAGTCTCTTTATCATGAACTCTAAATCGTATGCGTCCTGTGCCAGCACTATTTGGTCATCTGCAAACTGTAGTGAAAATAGATGGTTGTTGTTTATTGGAATACCCATGCCTTGAACTTTTCTTTTCCACTCTTTTAGCACAATTTCTACATACGCATTAAATGCATCGGCGATAGGCTACATCCTTGACGCAAACCCCTTGTAGTTCTTATGGGGGCTGACATTCTTTGTTGAATTTTAATATACGATATATTGTTTCGATAAAGTTCCTTGATTATGTCTATCAGTTGTTTGTCAGTTCCCAGCATATGAAGGGCTTCCCACAGTTTCTGCCTGGGTATATAGTCATACGCTTTTTCTAGGTCGATAATGCCATGTGTACTTCGTCATCTCTGCTTATTTTCTTTTCAATCAATTGTTGTAGGGTAAAGAGATTATCTATACACGATCTTCCAGGCACGAAACCACTCTGATCTTCACCAATTTTTCGCCCTATATTTGTTCTTAATTCGTTTTGTAAAATCTTCCCGAAAACTCTACTTATGCTGCTTGTTATACTAAGGCCTTTATAGTTGTTTGGGTCTGTCCTTCTACCTTTTTTAAAAATTGATCTTATATAAGAAGTTTTCCACTCTTGGGGTACTTGTCGAAGTCTGCAACAGTTGTTCATTAAACTCGTCAGTCTGTTAATAAGAGGATTTCCCCCGTATTTGGCTAATTCTATTGCTATATTTCCAGGTCCAGGCGATCTCCTATTTTTCATTTGTTTCAAGCATTTCTCAACTTCATCTTCCTGTATTATAATTGGATTGTCTTCATTAGTTATTTCATAAGTTTCGTCCTGATATTCTGTGTCTTGTAGTAGATTGTTATAATGTTCTTCCCATTCTTCAATTGGAATTATATTGTTAAATGTGCTTTTCTCATTGTCTTTCATATTTTTAATTGTTTTCCACACTTCTGTGGATTGTGATCCTCCAATCAAACTTTCTACTTGAATACTTTCTTTCCCAAAATAGATTTTTACTTTATTTTATTTTTTTCCTTACTTCTCTGTTTTTTGACTTATATTCTTCTCTTCTTTCTATCGTTCTATTAGTGAGCCATTTGTTATAGTACTGACTTTCCTCCTTAATTAACTCTTGTATTTCTTCTGTAAGCCAAGCTGGTTTTCTTCTCCTTTTGTTTTTTTCTATTGTACCCAAAGCTTCCATAGCGGCCTTATGTAGTGCTTTTTTGATGTTCCCATATTCTTCTTCCACATTGTCTTGTATTTCTAATTTCTGTAGTTCATCTCTCAAGCGATTCTGGTATAAGTTCTTAATACTATCTTCTTGAAACAGTTGTAATTTGTATCTTCGATCTTCATTTGTTTCAGTCTTTTCTGGTTTGTCTTCTCGTATTTTTTTAATCTTACTTGTTGTGTATGGGCATATTACATGTAATATTACCATATAATGGTCCGATCCACAGTTTGGCCCCCTTTTGACTCTGGTATTTTAAATGTGATTGTTGTTTTGTTATAAAATAATCTATGATGGATTTTTGTTTTAGTGAAGGTCTTTCCCATGTATATCTATGGATGTTCTTATGTTCAAAAAACCCATTCATGATTTTAAGCGGTGTTGGTTGCAATAATTTGCTTAATTAAATCTGGCAGCAAATAATGATTGCTGGCTGTTAAAGATAGTAAATATTTAATATGGAGTGAAAGAGAGCAAACTGTACGACGGTTTAAAAGCATTGTGCATGCGTCGAATGCTAGTGTTCTCAATTGAACAGCTGCGGCATTTTTATTCAAACATAAAAACCATGCTGTTTTGGAGTTCGTAATACACAACGTTGATTGATAATTAAATAATTAAAGCTTCAATAATAGGTTGAAAACAGAAGCTGCTTCCATTGATTTATCTTCGGCATATGACACTGTGAGGAAAGATGGATTATTTTTCAAACTCTATACCCATCTGAAATGTGGGAAAATGGTAAGAAATGCTAACATTTGATTTGTAAGCCAAAAGTTCAAAAGAATATTTATATATATGTATTAATTCTGCTGCCGGATCTCGTACTAAAAAGTCAAGGTCAACGTAGCATTTAACATTTAATGGGCATGAGCATTAAGCAGGTAATTCACCCCAGTATATCAATATATTAAATTTACTTAAATGTTCAAAAAGTATTCAATTTTGTTTATAAACGAATAGACAGTTGCATAAATCACTAGCATGTACAGTTGTACAGTGTATAGCACGAATACACATTGCACATACCCACAACATATTCATCCAATTTTTATATTTATTCAGCGATGATTGTAGTGGAAGAAATGAAACATCATGCACTCATTTCTTGAAGCTGCTAATGATAATTATATCTAATTCAGCTGGCTTCTGAGGTGTTGAGATAAATGATGATTATGACATTAATCTTTGACTCCGGTAAATGCAAACGGCTTCTGTAGATATGTTATGCCGTTTTCTATTATTAAATCTGATATAAAATCTGGTGAGAATAAAGTTAGTTACTCCGCAAATTGAAAGATGGTTTGTGTCTAGGACTTTGATGTGTTGCGCAATCAGTTTTTTTTAACCAGAATCGACGTATTTTGAAAACGTATAGATGTTCCTTGATGATTCGCAAGATCATTTTTGTGAAGGATTTACAAGCTTATTGTCTCTTCTGGAATCTATTATTTAATCGGATTTTTGCAAGAGAATATTCCATCTTAAAGGAGCACTGTATTTTATATGTATTTTTTGATTATTTCCTCAGTAGAGTTTACGGTTTAGCTTGTTATGTTAAAAAATCCTCAGTTCACTATATCGAGTCGATCGAAAAAGGCGAGTTTGTTGGTGTTTTCTTTATCTCTTTCAAATTTTGTAATATTTCTATAGATTATATTTATAAACCTCCGAATACTATTTGGCGAAGAAATCTGGATATAAATCTTCCTCATCCTTTAATTGCGGTGATTTTAATTCTCACCACGTAATGTGGGGTTATAGTAATAATGATAGAAGTCTTTTCATTCTTCTCGATGGAATAGAGGCTATAATCCTGATTTCTGCCAAGTGTCTTGTGACAATACTTGCAAACCGTTTCCTATAAAAAGTAAAATTCTAGTAGTTTTTCCTCATAGCCAACATAGACCTATTCTGTTGACTTTAAGAAGTTTAATTCAATATGCTGAATGTTTAAAAAGACCTCGTTGGAACTTCAAGAAAGTAAATTGGGTTGAATTTGCCAAGAAAGTAGACAGTGATATCAGGTGGAATAAACCCACTCGTGATTACTATCACAGATCCATAGATGTGAAAGCCACAGCAAAAAAAATCGTTTCAAGAGGTTTTGTATATGGACTATCAAAAATCACCATCCGTTGATAAATGTGAAAGGCTTATGAATTCTAACAATACAAGGCGAAAAGAGAAATGGGATAGTGTTGTATCAAAAACGAATTTCATGTATTGAGAAAATTAGGTGAAGCTACTCCCCTTGCCTCACCATCATCAGAAATTTATCCAAGATTAATCGCTCACCGCTTAGCTGATGTATCTGAATCAGTTAATATATCCCAAGCTAAAATTAAGAATATAAAGAAAAAATTACACATATTGAGATCAGCTCCTAGTTTATAACATGTGTCACATTCATTCAATATAGACGAATTAAGGGCTGCAATTGAGTCTACCAAATCTCGGAAAGCAGCAGGTTTAGACGGAATTTATCCTGATTTCATCAAACATTTAGGGAAAAGGCCTTGTCTTGGTTTTTGTCTTTCTATAACAATATTCTGAATTCAGGAAACGTTCCTTCTGAATTCCTTGTGATCCTAGTGGTTATCGACCAATCAATTTATTGAGTGTTCCTTTCAAGATATTAGAAAGATTGATTCTTCTTAGCATTGAATCTTCTATAGAAAATGCTCTACGAAATTTCCAGTCTCAATAACAAGGCACATTCAGATGATCTGAGCCTCAAACTGAAAACTAGGAATAATATTCTCTAGAAATTAGGTGGATCATCTTGCGGTGCTAATGCTTCCACTTTTCGCACAGCATCTCTAGACCTAGTCTTTTCTGCAACTGAGTATTGTTGCTCTATTTGGTTTAATAGTGCATATACACAAAAAATATTGTCATTAGAGGCTTTCCAAATATTGAATCAACAATGAAATTTGATTTTTCTATCCTAAGAAAAAGATTTGAAAAAAGTTCATTTTAAAATGCTGAGAATGAAATTCATGCTTTAAGTAAAACTAATAAATTGAATAAATTTAAAATCCTGTCTTCATTTCTACGTTATATTGGAACAAAAAAACGACATATTCATTATCGATTCTGATCAGTTCATCTTGTCAGGTGTTCATCGAAGTAACAAAACTAATCACATAAAGAATCTTGAAAAACTTTGTAATGCCTTATTGGCAGGAGACGCCGTCAGATTGCCTAATTCGAAAATACTGGTTTTTCAAACAACATGAATAAAGGTTCATAGAAGGCAGTAACTGTGTGTGTGTGTGGTGAATTTCTGTATATAACGTGAAAGTTTGTTTGCATGCAATAAATAATTGTCAGATAGTATGATTCCACGCGTAATTACTAATTTCAGAGAGGTGAATTTTAACCATCTCTTGAAAGTTCTTGAACCTCGTAAACAAAGTTTTTGTGAACTTAATCACTTAGAAATTCTAGGTTGTACCATTTACTATTATATCGAGTTAACTAGCGATGGTACAAAGATCCTACAAATTTAGGGAAATAGGTCCAAGTCATCAACAACTTGAATTGTAAATTAATGCTTGAGTGATAACATTCATTACTTGATGAAGTTTTTAGTTAAGATGACATTCAGGTCGATTCTGATCGCATCTTTTTATAATGTTGCTTAATCTACAACCTTTGTATTATTTTAAAATACAAGGTGCGGCAAAAGTCAGTTTACCTATGTGCATATACATCTCTGGAGACTGGAATTGTACCTACAGCGATTTGGAAGTTTTTGTGCATGAGCAGTTGTCGAAATTTTTAGAAATCGGGCAAAGCTGATAGAAGTTTCTAGGGTTTGTGGAATTGAGGGCACAGTTCTTATGTGGTTAGAAAATTACTTGAGTGATAGATATCAGTCAATTAAAGTAGATAGAAAAGAATCAGCAAAAATTGAAGTGTATGTGGTGTGCCACAGGGAAGTGTTTTGGGCCCATTTCATTTTATACTGTACATAATTGACATAAACAAGAATATCTGCAACAGTTTGATAAATTTGTATTCTGATGATGCGGTTGTGTCAGTATCAGGGGAAATTTCGAACATGTGGTTCAAACAATAAATAATGAGCTAGAGATTTCCAAAAATTGGCTAAGATTCGAAAAACTGAAATTAAATGTGTCTAAACCGAAATGTATGATTGTTGGTACAAGACGGAACTGTAGATTGTTTGCTGAGGGAAATTTCAAAATTAGGATAGATTCTGTGGATGAATTTTGGTTACAGAAATGAAATATCTAAGGATTATCTTAGACCAGCAATTAATTTTAAATTCACATCTAGACTATATGTGTAAAAAGTTAGAAAAAAATTGGATACTTTGGGAGCATAGCATATAAACTGATAATAGTGAAGATTTGAATAAGCTTTAAATAATGCAAAATAGGGTGATTAGAATATTGTTAAAATGTGTTAGATATGCTGGGATAGAGTATATGTTGTGGAAACTGAAATTTCTGAATATTGGGCAAATAGTGGAGGAAGCCAACTTGATTTTATTCACAAAATTAAAAATATTTATGTCAGGCTATTTGATAAAAAGATCGGATAATTTGAGAACGGAGGAAGATTATTTTATAGATAGGTTCAATACGAATGTGCTACAGAAATCATTATTTGTTGAAGGGCTAAGATTATTTAATTCTCTTACACAGACGGTTGAGTCCTCACCAAACATAAAAGTGTTTAAAAGTAGGTTGAGAAAACTTTATTTTCAGTTGTAGTTATTATATTGTACACATTTTGTTATTTGATGACGAGATATTGTTGATGATGGAGCTCGTGTTGAATGATTGTTTTGGCTATTACCATCATCTATTGTGGATGTAATGATTTCCGACGTTTCGATAGACATCTTCTATCTTTATCATGGAGAAAAGTAAGAAACCTTTTGAAAATGATCAATTTTCAAAAAGTCAATTGACAGAAGTCATGAAAGAAAACGAACGATGTTATATACTCATCTGTGATATGCTGATCTTTTTAAGTTGGATCGAACTATCGGCGTCCAAACTTCTGGCAGATCTATAGATGGAGCACTTATGGAATCAGGTGTTATTTTCATAAATTCTGCTTCTTTGATTTTTCTTCTTGCAAGTTTTTCTTCTTTGGATATTATTGATGCTTCATCCCACTTTATACGATGATTCTCATCTACAGCATGTTGGACCAACCTGGATTTGTCGCTGTCTAGTACTCGTAGAAGCTTCTGATGTTCTTTTATTCGTACATTCAGAGGGCGTTTAGTTTCTCCGATGTAAGATCTTCCGCACTCCCAAGGTAATTCATATATGCAGTTCTTTGTCCTTTGTGTCAAAAGTTATAGAGCAGATAGGATTTCAAAACGGAGAAGTCAAGCCCTTATGAGAGAAAGACTGAATCAACATCGATTCAACAAAGCCAAATTACTTACAACATGCGAGAACCTTAGCTGTAGCATTCAATCAAAAACTGATGCTGAAGATTATGAAAATATTCTGGGAGCTATTAAACATAGCTATGAAAGAATATATGAACAACAAAAACAAGTCCAAAAAAGGAAAATGGAGAAACTTATGAAGGAGTCAAGAAAATATGAACCCTTAGATCATTCAAAAACCGTGATCAATTTATCTAATAAGAACTTAAGTGAAGATCAGATATCTCTCCTCAACACTGGTCTCAAGTTCTCTATAGCCCCTAAGACGATACCAAAAATTGAAATCATGTTGGCGGCAGAAGAAACTGCACAAAAAATTCGAGAACCTGAAAAAGCCGAAGAGTACAGATGGAAAATCAGAACCTTGTTAGACAGGAATAACAAAACACCTCTACCCAATATAAATAAAGCTGAACAGAGAGCATTAAAAGATCTTAACTCGGATAGTTCCATAAAGATACTTCCAGCAGACAAAGGAAACGCCACTGTAATTCTAGATGTTGGCTCTTATAATGAAAAAATCAATGAATTATTAGAAGCAGGAAAATACAAAAAACTAAAAAAGGACCCTACCACCACAGTTGAAAACAAGATTTACAAAATCCTTTATAAATATCGAAATGAATTTCCAGATCAATTCATTAGATCAAGACTTACACCTCACTTCAGTAAACCACCACATTTATATGGTCTACCAAAAATACACAAAGCAAATATTCCTCTAAGACCAATTGTGAGTTCAAGAAATTCAGCATGCCACCAATTGGCTAAATTTCTGCTGAAAATTATATCACCATTAAAAAGTAATTCAACATCGATGATAAGAAACACGAAACACTTCATAGAAATAATGAAACATCAAGAAATCATGGAAGAAGACGTTATGGTCAGCTTCGACATTACCAGTTTGTTCACTAATATTCCAACAGATAAAACACTTATCATGGTTAGGAAAAAGCTTGAAGAAGATCAAACCCTTAGTGAAAGAACTACACTAAGCGTGAATGCAATTATGGAAATGCTTTCTATTTGTATTGAAACAACATATTTCCAATTCGAAGACATCTTTTATCAACAAGAATTCGGAATGGCCATGGGTTCACCACTATCACCAATTTTAGCTGATTTATATATGGAAATTTTCGAACAGAAGGCATTAGAAAAATATGCACTTAAACCCAAACTGTGGAAAAAATATGTAGATGATACTTTCATTATTTGGCAACATGGAAGAGACACTATAGATGAATTCCTTCAATATCTAAACAATCAAGAGGAATCAATTAAATTCACAATTGAAATCGAGAAAGACAGACAACTTCCATTCTTAGATGTACTCGTACATAAACAAAATGGAATCCCAAGAACCACTGTGTATAAAAAGCCAACGAACACAGGACAATATCTACATTTCGATTCAAACCACCAACTAAACACTAAATTGGGAGTAGCAAAATGTTTATTTGATAGAGCAATAAATATTTGTTGCACTGAAGAAGACCAAAATGAAGAAATAAATAACATCTCGAAAACTCTTAGAAGCAATGGCTACCCCAAACAGATATTAGAAAAAGCTAGACGAACAAGAGAAAGTCAACCAGAACCAACAGATATAAATCAGACCATTAAAACCGTAATTCCTTATGTAAAAGGTTTGTCGGAGAAAATGAAAAGAATTGGAAATAGATACAACATAACGACTGCATTCAAAACTCAAGACACTATTAGAGCTAAACTTACAAAAGTTAAGCCTAATAATGAGACACAAAGGACAAGGAACTGCATATATGAATTACCTTGCGAGTGCGGAAGATCTTCATCGGAGAAATGAAACGCCCTCTGAATGTACGAATAAAAGAACATCAGAAGCTTCTACGAGTACTAGACAGCGACAAATCCAGGTTGGTCCAACATGCTGTAGATGAGAATCGTCGTATAAAGTGGGATGAAGCATCAATAATATCCAAAGAAGAAAAACTTGCAAGAAGAAAAATCAAAGAAGCAGCATTTATGAAAATAACACCTGATTCCATAAGTGCTCCATCTATAGATCTGCCAGAAGTTTGGATGCCGATAGTTCGATCCAACTTAAAAAGATCAGTATATCACAGATGAGTATATAACATCGTTCATTTTCTTTCATGACTTCTGTCAATTGACTTTTTGAAAATTGATAATTTTCAAAAGGTTTCTTACTTTTCTCCTTGATAAAGATAGAAGATGTCTATCGAAACGTCGGAAATCATTACATCCACAATAGATGATGGTAATAGCCTAAACAATCATTCAACACATTTTGTTATGCTATATGTCTTTTTTTCTGGTGTAAAAATTGTAGTCATGGGCTGAAATAAAACATTATTATTATTAATTTTCTCAATAGAGTTACCTTATAAGATTTGGTTTTTTGTCTTATCAAATAAAATCAATATTCATGAGCATTCATGATCGGTAAAGAAAAAAATTGAATGTGAAATCCGTATATACATCATAATACATTGATTGATAACAGTTTGGTCTAGATTCCTCCTGACCAAGTAAACTAGATTATTGAGCTAAGAAAATAATGATAATCGTCTAGAAAATTGTCAATTTAATTGTGTCTATAACTTATGACTTGTTCTTTTAGATTTCGTTCGAACTGACTCTTTGGGAACATGAAGTTATATGAATTAGGAACACCGTGACATTGAACATACTGTTTTCAGATCAAACTTTCACCTTTTCATCACATGATATTTTTTTCTCAGTCTCAGATTGTCTATGGTTTCAACTGTTGATGAATACAGAAAAATGGATGTTTCCTATAACAAGAACAGTCTCCTTCTGTGAATCTCATTATTTCTATGTTTCAACTAATATATACAAAATTATAACATGGATATATTTCATAATCTTTAATATCTCAAAATGGATTACAAAATGACCAAAAGTTCCCCATGATCCACCGTTCAACCGATATAGTTTTAAGGAAATGGATGCAGTAGAGTATTTTTATTGGTTTCCAGCATAAATAGGCGCAAGGACCGGTTTATTTCAAATCGCATTCTATAACGTCTTCGTTGATCTCTCTATCCGTCAAACTCTTGAGTTTCGGTAGGAATTTTTGTTATTCCTTCAAATGGAACTAATTCCAAGAGAGCTAAACAAATATGTAAATGACTCGTGTTATTTATTCCATTCTCATAAACGATTCAAATTGAAGTACGTCGCTGGCTTGTACAAACACTCCTATCCTTTATGAAAGACTTGATAACCTGAGGTGTAATATTGATTTTATGAGTTTTGTGTTCTTTTCTTAGTCGATGATGATAGATCTAATAAGATGTTCTTTAAAGTTGGTTTCCTCAGCTGTATTTACTCTTGCAAGAAACTGTTTCTTCGTCATCAATCAATCAATTTGTTGGATTGACGAAATACATGAAGCGTGAGGTATTCATGAATTTGTGTTTTGAGAAAAATTTGTTATTTTTGTATTACATTTAAGTCTATTCTGATGCATCTTGTATATATATGTTAAATATATTCTTTTGAACTTTTGACTTACATACAAGAAATTATTTTAGTTTTTGAATTAATAAAATTTCAATTTCAATTTCGTCAAATTACAAAATTTCCATTTTGAAATTTATCCAATTTTTGACCTTTCTATTTTTCATATTACTTCTAGATCAGATTAGAAAACCGAACATCGTTTTACCCAAACTGTCCGTTTCCAACAAACTCAGCATTACATGCTAGGGTTCGATGTAATAAATGCAATACAATAACAAAACGAGTAGAGAGTCCAACTCTGGCGAATATCTACCAGATGTTTGGTTCAGCGTTCAGGAAGTCATTTCATCGAGCGCCAAATTTAAAATTCGTTGGTATTGCGCTACTAAAGAAATACGCTGTTTATCAGTATACAAATTCACTTTCGAGAACTATAAAGTACATAATTTGGACTAGAATTTTCCATTCTACAACTTTTGTTTTAAACTTTTTCTTACTAAACCTTCTAATTCGCGAAAATATCAGAAAAACCGTATTTTTCTCTATATTTTCAAGAATTTTTCAATGTTCCTGAAAATTTTAACACCTGCATTTTTGACCATATGTTTCTCTCATTATAACAATCAACATATCAAAAATGCAACTCTTTATTGTAGTGTGTACAAAATAATGCAATTTCTTCATGAAATTTCAACACCCTATATCTTGTGAACGGAGCCAAAGAATCTATAGTTAAAATTAACGCAGTGGTCAAAGACTCACCCTGTATATTAAAATTTAACAAGTCGATTTCTTATTATCATTGATATATTTGCATTTTTCAAAAACGAATTGTTTGATTTTATTATTCGAAAAGTGGAATTACTTTTCGTACAACCTTGTAGGTGTGACTTTCGGCGTGTTTGAAAGCAAACCCGTAAATAAAGATGAGTTCCCACAATATTCTCGAATCTGAACTGCACCCGATCATTTTCGACTTATCGAAACACATAATCCGTTCACCTCCTTTAAGTCAATGGCAATTTAAAAGACTTTTCGTAAAATTTCAGCAATTCTCGCTCATTTTAATGAAGATCCCCACAATTTTATTACAACACGGCAACTTTTTAAAACAACCAGATACCGTAAATGCAATAATTCTCAACTTTTGATATTAAAATTCATAATCGTGAAAGATACAGTTAAGGAAGACAGTGGAGTGGAACAAGTTCGGGTCTTCTAATTGCCAATTGAAGAAAGCAGCAGAGACGTACGTAATGAAAAAACTATCTACCTGTTTTTCGCTTGCAATTTCACTTTGCTTCACCTCAAACGAGAATTTATTCATGAATCATTCAGCGCTGCGTCTTGACCATTCGAGAAATCTGAAGATTACCATCGTAAAACGTGATGGGAAATCCTTTTCTGCCAAATATGCAAAAAACTGTGTGGTAAGTGCTCATTCATCGATTTGATGGAATGCTGTGTGCGAGTAGACGGTATTTGTGAATAGGTCCTTCTTCGTGGTTGACCAGCGTAAAAAAAAGAGATTCATTGCAGCGTTATAAATAGCAATTGAAAATGAAATGGGCTTGTATATCAGGAGATGAAACAAACCGATTTTAAGTATCCATTGAAAGCTAAATAACTCTAATTGTATTCAGTACTTTATGAGCTCACAACTGCGTTTTGAAAATATCTTGGACTTTCTTTCATTGATATACAATAAACACAATGATAATCTGGTACTGGGCGGAAGGCCAAGGTAAATCAGATGAATAAAATGGGAAAAAAATTCAAATCATTTAGTGAAGCGACAATAGAAGTTTGTCGTGTTTTTGAATTACTGCGATCCTATGTTTACAATTTTACAGTGATTTTTTTAATAATTTAATCTCAAATAACAATGCTATCAGCCACATTAGTCTAGTTAATGAATTCAAAATGATGTCAACAAGACAATATGTGATTTATCCCATGCAATTTGGAATAATGTCTGTATTATTGCGCTAAAACACTGCAGTAGAACAATGAAAATTTCAAAAAGTGAACACAATCAAATATGGAGAAAAATTGGTGTTTAGCTTTTCATTTATAATTAGTCAACTAATAAATTTTTTGAATATTGAAAAAAAAATCTGAAAGAGGAGGAAATTTACTAAACAAAAGTTCGAATCCCAAAATTGTATCTCCATTATTAATTTGAATTTAAAAGTGAAAATTACCGTCCGCTCGGCATATTGAGGTTGAGCGCATGGCATCAAGTCAGTTAGTTAAAATAAAAGTTTAGGGTAGGTATATTTAATAGATTTGAAAATAAAAAAAAATTACGTTTTCATCTCAATAATTTATTCCCGATGAAATTTTATATTAAGGTTGATTATCCAATAAACTATTCTTCGTTAATAAACAACTTTTTTCTGGACTTCCTTAACCGTTGTAAATGATAAAAATATTTTAATAAATGCCATAATTTTTTTTCGCTTCGTGGAGACTTTTTTATATCACCATAAAACGAGATGGCGTAACAGTAGTTTTAATAAATTTAATTTATAGTTTATTTTCATTTTTTGAGTAAATAAAATAACCGATAAGTTGCTACTTGCTCACTGTTTTATATTGTTTAAGACTACTTACTAAAAAATATATATTTCTATTTGTTTATAAATCTTATTGATCAATGTTTTTTGTATTTATAATTGTCATAAAGAAATGATTGACTTTTCTTCAAATAGCTTATATATCAAAAATTATAAAAACGTCCCTGTGCATTATACAATCGAAAAAATTTTCGATTTTTACTAGAAAAATATTAAGTTGACTTCAAAATATTATTGACACGTCTTCAATTATTTATAACCATTTTTGCCTGTTTTTCTGTCTAGCAATGATTTTTAACATTATGAACAAAAACACAGCCCCAGTTCTTTCATCTGGAAGGTTAAAAGTACCGGAGATTTTCACATAATCTATAGATAAACAAATTGCTCCGAAATGGAATAATCAAATTTGCATTATTACAAAATTAGTGAGTTACAACGCATTAGGACAATCCGATTACAAAAAAAAACAACCTGAATATTTATTCACTAATCTCAAACTGTTCACAAGTTATAGTAGTATAGTAGTCAATAAAAATGGATCAACTGCTTCTACATTTGTACTACGCGTAACAAAAAATTTAAATAATTTTTTTTTCGATATTTTGATACACAGGGATTGTTAACAATAGAAATGTTAATTTTAATGTTATGTTATGTTATATGTTAAGATTTGTTTTGTTTGTTAATTTGAGGATAACTATTAATTAATGATTTAAAAAAAATCTCAACAATTATCTAAGCCATAGAAATATGTCGATAACTTTAAAAACAAAATATTTTTCAAAATATCGAAATTATTTGTTTATAAAAGTTAATAATCATATAGAGCGTGAATGTTTTTATGCTAATAATTGTCTGCTGTTATCTCAAAAACGGTACGTAAGTGACGAATGCAAAACAAATTCTTTACATCATAAGGGCGTTTTTCTTTATTATGTAAACTCAAAAAATATAAAGTAGTAGTAGTTACTGTCCTTTAGTGCAAGCAATTGGCCATCGACCTGAGGTCCTTCAGCCTATTAAAATACGTAATAATATAACAATAAATTTTATAAAATATACAGCAAATATTGAATTTATTGAAAATTTTTTCACACTATTTCATTTAATAGCACATAGGACATGCTCCATGGAATGAAACAGTTTTTTGGCAAATGTTTAAAAATTTTTTGAATTAAAAATGATTGAGAAAGTTCCTGAAAAAATTTTTAATTAACAACGTTCTAGTTTATTGGACAATAATCTTTACTAAAAACTTCCACCGGTAATCAGTTCATTGAAGTTTTGAAATGATATCCTGACTTTTTAAGATTATTAATCATTTATGTATACATCGAAAAATTTTGTTTGTAATTAACTAATTTGCCACAATATGCGCTCAACGTCAATATGGCGCCTGCACGCCCATTTGAAACATTAAATCAAAATTAATAACGAAGGTACAGAATCGGAATTGGAACTATTTTTTCCGAACATTTCCTCCTTTTTTAAGATCTTTTTCCAAAATCCAGAAAAAATATTAGATCAGGTAAAAAACTTAGCCCCACGTTTCATCATCTTTGATTGTTTATAACTTTTGAAATCCAATTTTTTCGAATTATGATCAAGACATAATCCTAAATAGAATGAACTATTTCACATAATTTCATCCATTTTAAACTTATAAACTGTACTTATTAGTGTACGTTGAAATTTTGTTACTTAACCAATGGTTAAATTATAGGTTTTAAGGTACCACAATAAAGCTCCATATACAAGGTGTAACTAAATAAGTGTAAAATATTTAAGGAGGTGATTACTCATCGAAAAAAAGATAGGATCTTTCCTATAAAGAAACTTCATAGGATCATCCCTTGATAAGATACAGCCCCTCAAAGTGAGTGCATAAAATTTGTATGATAATTTTTTTCACAAACACCAAAAAAGTTACAATATTGAAATTAACCTTACGTTTCCTACTAGCAAAATGACACTTATCCAGTTATTTATTTGGTGGTAAGGGTGGGAAGTTTATTTCCAATGTAACTTTTTGTCTTATTATTTCATTACCATTTAAAAATTTATTTCCGATAGCCTGTTTCATTCTAAACAAAAAATGTCGCATGAGTTTTTTGCCCAAAATAAACTAGTTTGCAGCAGAAAATTATTATTTTACGAACAACTACAGAGATAGGTACATCGTCATAAATGGGAACCAAGGGGGAAACCAAATAAATTACTGGATGAGTGTGCTAGTAGGAAACGTTAGGTTAATTTCAATATTGTAACTTTTTTGGTGATTGTGAAAAAAATTCTTATACACATTTTATGTACGCCCTTTGAGGGGCTGTATTTTAACAAGGGATGCTCCAAGGAGCTTTATAACTTATTTAGTTACACCCTGTATAGCTGAGTATCTCTCATTCTAAGAAACTTGGCATAATTTGTATATGAAATATGTGCATTACTATTCTATCTACAATCTGCCGTCATTTAGCTTTGGGCTATTCCTGGGCCTTTAACGGACACACCATACAGAGAAGGTCCTTCAAAACATAATACCTACGGAATCGATAGACTTCACAGACGAATCATCCATTACGGATTCGTTAAGGATGCATTGCGTTTAATGCGAACTCTGTCCTTATCCCAATCAATCTATCGGACATTTTATTTTCCTATTGAATCAGCCGTCGAAATGATAACCATAGACGTAACGGAATCCTGACCATCGAAGAAGGATTTCGAGGAATAACCATGAAATAGTTATGATTTGTAAACAGTTCAACCTACCTCCGTATTGACCACATGACGTGTGTAAGAGAGACAGTCGGAATTCCATATCATTAATTTGAATGGAAATTTAATTTTAAAAGAAGCAACAAAAGAGTGAAGCTCGTATTGATGGCCACAAATGATTTGAGCCCGTTAGAGTATGTCGACCTCTCTGGATTGATGGACGGTGGAAATTCACTGTGAATTTTCAGTTTGATAAGGTAATTTACGCTTTGAAACAGATGCCCCGTTTTATTTTTTCTTTTTATGTTGAGCTCACAATATTTCAGTTGCCAAACAATAATGCTTGTGAGAATAGAAGATTTGGGCAGGGGTTAATGCAACGGGGTACCATAAGTACTATTTAGCGTCATGGCTGAAGGAAAAACTTCAGTTCCTTCCGTATAAGTTTAGTGATATCGGAATGTAGAACTTGTTCATAAAAAAAAGTTGAGATATTTTTTATTTTCTAGTTAATTTAGCTTTCCAAAACAAATTTTGACCCAAGAGATTCGTCAAAAAATTTCAAGAAACTCTATTGATATCTAGAAACGGTATATAGGGGAATCCACATGCAGCAGATAGAAATGAACGAAGAAGGTACTTACCGATACGTGTTTTTGCTGAATGGCTTCGTCATTTCCTTTTGCTACTTTTGGATTCACACGATATACACATATACACTGCGCAAAAAATTAACGCACCTTATGGAAATCTCAAATTTATTCAACTACAACTACAGGTGAAGGTGTTCTCAATGATAATTATTTTTATCAGAATTATGCATGCATATGTTATCCACTTTCAACTTTTTTCTTCAATACAGTTGTTTTTCCCAGCAGAAAAAAAGATTAGATTATCAGATAATTGAATGTAGTTAGTGGCTCCATTCTGAAATCAGTTGTTCTAGATCAATACTTTTTCTTTCGTTTGAATTCTACACTCGATCGCTATGCAACGCGAAATGCGCAATTTGACCCAAGAAGAATGTGCCCATGCGGTAGTTTTGCGAGAAGATGGGTGGACATACACAAGAATTGCAGAAAGGTTTGGAGCTTCCCATACAAGTGTGTCCAGAATGTTGCAGCGATTCAGGGAGACAGGTATGAATGTCTGAAGACAACGACAGGGTAGACCAAGGGTAAAAACTGCCATTCAAGAAGGTTACTTGAGAGTTTCTTCGTTGAGACAAAGGTTTGCAACCGCTCGCCTCCTTTAAAATCAGCTTGAGCAAACTCATGGGGTGCAAATTAGCACTCAGACAATAAGAAATCCCCTCAGAGAATAAGATTTAAGGCTTCGTGTCAGGAGTACCTTGATGGGGTTGAAGTCTCTCGAATGGAATGGCCAGCAAGAAGTCCAGATCTTAATCCGATTGAGCAGGTTTAGACAACCTCAATAGAAGGCTGAGAAGTTCAGAAAATCATCCAGCTACTCTTAATAATTTATGAATCCAATTCAGAGAAATCTGGGAAGGATTAGATCAGAACATTTTAAGATCACTCATTATGAGTATAAACCATCGTTGCCCAGCTGTAATTAACGCAAGGAGTGGAAATACCAAGTATTAAATCACTGATCAGCATTCCAGTATTTTGAAAATTGTTTATTTCTCTTCTTTCACATAAGATCCGGTGAATTCTGAAGAGAGAATATAAATAATAAGTTATAAAGTCAATATAGTGTCAACTTTCATTAAAATTGAGATTTTCAGAATATGCGTTAATTTTTTTGCGCTGTGTATTTAATCACCTCGATGAACATAGTATGTTTTAATTCAATTGATATCTGTTCATTTGATATTCAATGGAGACTGAATTTTTTTTAACAGTTTCTGCTTTTTTCAAGGCATATTAATCACGAGAGCTTTATACTAATCGAGTAGTAACTTTGGTATTTTCTTTCACTCTTTTCTCTTGTGATAAAGTTCCATCATACAAATCCATTGATACCATTTTCATTCTAGACAAACTAATATGTTCGGAGATATTATCTTTAAAATTTTGGTAATTACTCGCTAGGATTTGAAGCAAAAAGATCCATAGATATCAAGTACCTGTATTAGTGCAGCGATTATCTGCCTTGGCTCCTTCTCTTGAGGTCCTCGGTTCAAAACCGGACTGAATCGATATTAAAATCAATCATTATGAAGGAGTGTATATTGGGGAAATGTGATTTTTAAAGTTTGAATATTTACTCGCAAGTAGTTTAACAAGAGCGCCAAACTAATCTGACCTCATGTCAATGCTCTCTGAATTTTTTGTAACTTGAAATTAAGCTCTCTAATTAAGGTCTACATCGACGTCAATATTTCCTGGATGGAATACGAGGATTGCGCCTTTCATATTTCCTGATTGGACAAACCTGGTGTTGCAATCCTCCAACTATCAACATTTTTCGACATCTGAAGAAGCGGTTGATGCGTTCAGAATGTACAATTTGGTTCAAACGCATGCAAAAGTGTATAGATCTCAACGCGAAAATTTTGAACAATAATAAAGCAATTTTAGATTATTAATATATGATTTTATTCTCTAATCCAGAAATATAAATGCAACCCTCGTATAACAACAATAATGCTCAGCGTAATGATAAATCGTCTGGCAAGGATATTGAATTGGACACCTGGGGGGAGAGTTCATAGGTTGAATCGAGGCGCAGTTTCAAGAAAAACTACCAACTGCTTTGTGCAATTTACCAAAGCAATGACTGCATTCATTTTTCTTTCCAGCTATCGATTTGCTAGGAATGCTTAGGTGATGTGAAAATTGACAACAAAACGTATTGCAATGATGAGTTATCATATTGTTGATGGATTCAATCCTACGTGTCGCCAAGCTCATCTCTAGACTTCCACCTGATAAATTACGATCAATATATCAGATTCGAATTAGTTGGATGAAACTTTATTATATTTTTCTATAGAAAGATTCGAATCATGGAAGAAAACACAGTGTGTCTCAACGAAAACCTCCCAATTCATATTTATTGCATTGAAACTTTTTGGATGAATTCATTGGAGAGTAATTCACAAGAGATTTTAATAAGAACTTGATAAAATTACAACTTGAATATTGCCAATGGGTTTCTATCAATATTGAGCCATATTAGTTATAACCTGCTATGCCGTGTAAATTTTTCTTGTCAAAACACCACCAACTGATATCTGAAAAAATATCTATGCAACAATCTGTTGAGAAACGTATTATTACAAAGAGAAAATTATTCGACTTTTATTTTACTGTTATTTTCCAGTTGTCGGACATAACTTCGAAATCGTGCTCAATTGAATTGTGTAGCGAACATGTTTTATTAGAAGGTGGCAACACACAGATTTACTCGGATAGATTTACGTGAATAGGTAAAACACGAAACATGAAATCCTTTAAATTTATGTTATTTTCGAACAATGCTGTAAGCGTAATGAGGGGAGTGATCTTTGCCTTTACGGAGAGGAATTAAACCGCCTTTTAAAGAATTCAACAACAAATAAATCGTAACATGGCAGCAACCATTTACAACTCAACACAGTGACATATAATCTTGCAGGATACGAAAAGGCCTACATCTAAATACCTAAGTAGAAATTGGGTAACCGGATGAAGCACCGAAAGAAGATATTCATCAAGTAGACATAGTTGTTTTAATAAAATTTATTTCGAAATGTAAAAGAAATAACTATAGATCGTACTGGAGTAACGATTGAGAAAACCTAGCATTGGTAAAAGAGGTTGCCCATAAATAAAATTTTTAATATTTCTTGTGTAGTGTTAACGAATGAAAAGGTGTCCTAGTGAAATATATTCTCGAACATATGTTCACTATGTCTTCTTTTATAATAAATAACCCTTCTGAACAAAAATAGCATTCTCAGAACAAAATATGAACTCTGAAAAAAAATGTAACATGGAGATGGGACGATATTTGTTCCCTAACATATACAGGGTGAGTCTTAGACCACTGCGTTAATCTAAACCATAGATTCTTGAAGTCAAGAGAAACATTCTCTTCCTATAACATTTTTCCAAAAAAAGATATAGTGTTGACATTTCATAAAAAAATTGCATTTTCACCTGCAATATTCAAACTACAACGATATTTGCGGGGTTCGTTCTCGCGGAAAATTCCCTTTGTGGAGTCTGAATCAGTTATTTGGGTAATTAAATCTTGAGACGGGAAGGGGTAATTTTATGTATTTTGTTTCAAGAAGGCTCAAATATTCAAATTGTGCCTAGGGCTAGCAGAAAAATATGCAAAAGTACACGTTGAGTCCTTTACCAGAATCTGGAACAATATGAAAGAGAAATAAACAAAATGAAAAATTTTAAATAAACAAAAAGCTCGGATAATTAGTAACCAATAATTAGAAGCAGCTTTTTACTAGATTCAATCAATACAATTTGGCTCCGTTCAAAAGATATAGGGTGTTGAAATTTCATAAAAAAATTGCATTTTCACCTGTAATATTCAAAAAACAATATATAGAATATATATATAGAAGGTTTTTGATAGCAGTCATGCATAATTTAGCATCAATAGATTTATTCCATTTCTTGTGGGTTTCTCACTACTATTGTACAGATTGGTTAAATTGCATGAAAAACAAATATCACTTGAACTAAAGGTCATTATCTTTTTTGCAGATAAAATCATTCTTCATATTTTTTCCTAAATTGCATCACTATAGAGATATTTGAAGTTGAAAGGAATTAAATCGATATAATCATATGATGAAACATGAGTGAGTGAATCATTTTTTAAAAGAAAAATAATATTTTTAAACAATTCAGATTTAATACTGGATACTTTAGAAGGTAATTTTCATTCAAATTTAACTGGACTACAGAGCGGTATTTGCCCAATGTGAAAACTTAAAATGCTTATAACTTTTTAAAGCAGCTGAATATGGAACGGTATGGGAAAAAGTGTTTCTTTTGATTTCAAGAACCTATAGTTAAAATTTACACAGTGATTAAAAACTCACCCTGTATAAGACGAGATATTGACATAAACCGAAAAATCTCCATGGGATAGAAACAATCTTGTTCGAATTAACAACTTCAGAGAATATTATACACTTAATAAAAATTCCTCGCAGATTTTTACGACATGTGTTCCGAACTCTTTAAGCAATTCCAAGAAAAAAATTGTTTTGCAGATAGATTTCTCATCGATTAGCAACGGTTCATCAATAAATAAACCTATAAATTTAAGAATAAAAGATCATTCAAAGGCAGCTCCTAATAAAATTTCATAATTAAGATGTGGATCGCGGCAAGTCCACAGATGCGGATCAAATATATTATTTCATTTTTTATTACGTTGTGAGTTTATACTTAATCCTTAATACCGTGAGTTTGTCAAGGGGGGCCATAAAAAATTTCCGTAAAGAATTAATTTTTTTTATTCGGCTCCCGACACTGTTTTAATAGCAGCCTTCCCGCATATTAACCACAGATGTCCTGAAGCTAATGAAGAATGAAATAAATCAATTTGAGATAAAATGTGCCGTAAAATTCAAGTGGATCATTTGAAGATGCTATAAATCACTGGTTTAACTCTCTGGGATGTATTGACTGACGTGTTAATATCCTACAAAATATTTGCAACATGCAGAAACGGTGGATAGTTTAGATTGATTTTGTAAAATTAACTGCATTATGTGATTATGTATTTAATTGAAAATGATTGCTAGTTAAATGTATGGCTGGATTATTGAAAGTTTCTTTTAATTTCAGTCCATTAAGAAACAGCATTCTCTAGATGAACAGGCCACTTCTTTATATTCACTACGAGGTGGTTCGAGGTTTGCCACTCAGAATTGACTGTTCTGCGTTGTCCTAGTGGTACGATTGCGACATGTCCAGTTTTTCCAAAAAACAGGCGATTATTTTCTTGGAAGTGCTCCGTGCGCAACCAACTTTAGTTGGACTTAACTCATCTAGTCGACTGCTGTTTACTGCGATCGTATTTTTGAAGCATTCATTTAAACCAATCGACACGAGCCTTTTTTTGAGTGATTGGCAAATTGTATGGGATCCAACGGGAATAATTTTTTTGACGGTCACATGTTCATGGAATATTGAATGTATGCTGGTCCCACTAATGCTTAAGATTGTCTCAATCTCACGATAGGTCACAGCATCAATAGTTTTCGGATCAAAAACTGATTATGGACGACTTTCACAAAATTTTCTTGAAGTGATCATCTTAATGGAACACTTGTACTTACTATAAACTACAATGTGTTAATTTCTCACTCGATTGAATGAAATTGCGTATACTAGATAAAACAAAAAATAGAAAAAAAAATTGGTGAGGTATTTGAAAATCAAGACATTTGAATATTTCTTCGTATAATTTCCATATTTAGGCTTTAAAATATTTTTCTTATATTAAACAGCGTTTTTCCTTTTTAGTGTTGAAAATTTTTTTTGCCAACATTTTTTATAACTTAGATTATACAATGAGGTAACACTTTCAGCATGAACTATATGATTAACTCTACAAAATATTACCTTGAATTAAAAAAAAATTATCGCTTTATATCATAGGATTTTAATTTTTATTACTATAGTGAATCTTACCTTCTTTCATATGATTGCTCTGCGAAATCAAAAAATGGAAATTCTAGTTACAGATAAAGTTGAAATGTCTTCATTTTCCAATTGGCTTACATATTTTTTTTAGCTTGAATTAGCTTCTGAGGGGAATACATTGATATATGTACACCTAAGGTAAGCCAGTATAAACATAAACATAAATATAAACATAAGTTTTTCTCTCCTATCCGCAATATCAAAATGAGATTTTTTTTTTACGAAGAACACAATAAACATGAGGATTCATTACTTCAATTGACTTTATTAGCCCAAGGAAACAAACATGAAAAAACTTGTTATCCTTTTGTAGTTTCGGAAACTATATTTCCTTTATCAGGTTCAAAAAAAGAAATAATCAAAAGGAACAAAAATACAAACAGAATAATAAATACACCTTCCTCCTAAAAATAAGAGACATGAAAAATCATAACATTTTATCATATGAATGATCAATAACATATTCGAAAAACAGTACATTTAAAATATCAATAAATATAAAATAAAACAAGGAATACAACTGACCCCATCAGAATAATAACAATAACATAAAAAAATACATAATTTTTGAAATCTTGTATTTTAAATATGTCATTATAATATACAGGGTGAGTCTTTGACCACTGCGTTGATTTTAACGGGTGAAAATGCAATTTTTTTAATTGAAATTTCTACACCCTATATCTTTTAAACGGGACGAAATTTGGAAATACGTTTTAGGAAGAAAATGTTTCTTTTGACGTCAAGAATCTATAGTTCAAATTAACATAAGGCACACATATACGAGTATGATAAAAAATTCTGCTATTCCTTCCTGTTATACTTCGCGGCAGAATCAAAATCCTCTGGTGTTAAAGGTGATCTTAAGAAAATGTAAAGCATGCCGCAGATGAACATGCTATAGTCATGAAAGTACGAACAATAGGACCTTTGTTGGAATGATAATAGTTGGATCTGTCATCGAAGAGAATGTGTTAGAAAGATTATAACTCATCAATAACCCTATGATTTGTTTTTTTGGAGTTCAATGCTATCAATCAAACAGTAATTACATCTAAAAGTTTGGTCTGGAACATGATGATTCTTTTGGGTATAGAGTTTTTCTATAAGATACTTATTTTAATTAGCTGTTCGCACCTCCCTCATTATTTTGATAATTTCGAGATCCGAAATGGAAACTTGAAACGAATTTATGGATACATTATACCGTAATTCAACAGAGTATTTGAGACGGACACTAATAATATATATCTCTTTTGGTACCGTCTCCTTTATATCCCATTCAAAGTCGTTACAAAAAATACATAAAATATTTCTTACAAAACTCCTAAGAATTTCAATGAATTTCCTCAAACAACTAAAAATCAAATGAAGGGTTTTCTAATTGTGTCAGAACTTTGAATCTTGATGGCGGCGACATGTGTCCATGTGTCCAGCAGAAGTAGGCAATTAATCAAGAAAAGGTACATAGATCAACAGAGGGGCTATAAACATAGGTTTTTGTTGTTCTACTATAATTTCTTTCTACCATCCCTTTCTAGTGAGAAATTCCAAAAAAACCTCAGAATGATTGGATGTTATCATCATACATTTGTAATTTTCTTCTTAAGATTTCCAAATCATGAAAGCAATATTTCTATGAAAACTTCCAAGGCATGAGGTTGTCACATTGCTTTTTTTCACTCAAAGTAAAAAAAAATCATCTATGATTTTCTAAACACAGATATTTCTTAAGTTTCTTCTCCTTGCCAGAGACCAGTGAACAGGTCTATGAGGTCTCTTGATATACTGTTAAAAATATGAAAATCTTTTTCGAAATCAACAATGAATGATGTCACTACGAATATCTATTTTAAAGTGATGATACTTTGCTTGATGGTTATTTTTTGTACTGAATTCCAATAATATATATATAATATTAATTTACTTGGATAGATTACAAGTATTCCCAGATTTAGGTGTGCAATTATACTTGCTTGAAGAAATTGAGTTTGATCACCTAAATTTGTTTCTGAAAAACCAACTGGGTGTTCTTTAATAGAAAAATTTTTGTTAGTTCATTAATATGAATCTATTCTGTTTAGACTATAATTAATTACTGGACATGCGTAAATTTTTGGTTTTTATAATCAGAGTATTTGTTTTAATCATGTAAACAAAAACATGAATATTGAATAATGGTTATTCATAGATTATGTCAAATTTTAGTACCTTACCATAGAATATTAATTTATTACCGAACCCCAGGAGAGAAAAAATTAATAATTGAAAAGTTTTTTCAAATGAAAGATAATATCTGTAACCATTATTGATCTTCAGTTATAATTTTTCCCAGAATAACTAGAGTGAATTATTATCACATTAAAATATTATTATAACGTCTCTGTGTTGTGTAGTTCCCAATAAAATAGTGTTCTGTGGTTCCTTGTTGTTTTGATTCTGTTTCAAACTATCAACAGTTATTTGTACCTTCAAAATAAATGTGGAAAATATTGTAAGGATAATTTCGATAGTTTGAAATTATTCAATTCAGTATGAAATGATTATGGTCAGAAAATGCATTCTATTCTAATCTTTTTTGTTTATGAGCCTATAGCTTCCAGTTTCAATATTGACTGACTTTTAGTTAACCATGCATCATAACAAACATTCAGAAATATGAAAACTAAGTCAAATTCTATTATCTCTTGAGTTTGTGAACCAGGTTGAATCGGTATATGAAATAAAGATGTGAAAAAACTTCTATAAAAGTACAAAACAGATCTAGGAGACTGGGTTCGAAGATTTTTAAACTCATATGAGCTTAATTTGAAGCATTCCTGTGTAAGAATAGATATAATTTGATGAACCCTGAAAGTCTGAAGCTATAAAGAAACAGCTCTTTATAAAGACAAGTGATCAGTTTAACAGGTCCTGACAGAAAATACATTACCAATTTCAACAGTCATCATTAATATACCGAAGTACTTATGTGAGTGATGGAAATCTTTTTCTCTATTTATTATAGAATATTACTCTGGATTAAATATTAAACAAGGTGCTAGACATCATTAATAATGAATATAGCAAATGGCAATTCAGATTTTGTAGCGAATGTAGGACAAAAATTGTTCAGTGGTTTATTTCATCTATATTGTTTAGTGGTGAACCATAGACTGGAGAGATTTCCCCAACCTTTTGTAGAAATATTTAATAAAGACATAAAATATGGCAATATTGAACAAATCTGATTATTCAATCATTTCAGCACAGAGTTGGATTTGAGAAAATCAGAAAATTTGGAAAATATTATATCGATTTAATTCCTTTCAACTTCAAATATCTCAAATATGGTGCAATTTAGGAGAAAAGATGAAGAATGATTTTATCTGCAAAAAAGACTAATGATTCCAGGAAGTACAAGATGCGGACCTTTAGTTCAATTGATATTTGTTTTTCATGCAATTTAACCAATCTGTAGAGTAGTAGTGAGAAACCCACAAGAAACGGAATAAATCTAATGATGGCAAAATATGCATCACTGTTATCAAAAACCTTCTAGAAGAGATCATTTCAAGTTATATTGTCGTTTGAATATTACAGGTGAAAATGCAATTTTATGTTAAAATTTAAACATCCTATATCTTTTGAACGGGGCCAAATTTGGAGAAATGTTATTATATAGGAAGAAAATGTTCCTTTTGACATCAAGAATCTATGGTTAAAATTAACGCAGTGGACAAAGACTCACCCTGTATAATGAAGACTTTAATATTTTTGGCTTTTATTTCAAATTTCCGGGTACTTGTCAGCATATTTAAAAGTGAATTTTCTTGTTTCGCCGGTCATGATTTAAATAATGATTGTTCGTGCTTTGTTCCTCTCTGACAATGGGTAGAGTAAATTTGAAATCGTGAAATGAACTTGAAAAAACCCTAACCAAAAAATTTACCTATCAATTCTGCTTCCTCATCGTGTTGAATAGTTCTATAAGAACTGATCGGCAATAAATTCAAACGATTCATAAAGGGAACTATTATATTCTCGAGTGTATATAGTCGTTAAAAAAAGCATCGTTTCTATTCAATGAGACCCAAGCACAGATATATAAGTAATATTACTAATTATGAACCGGCAAGAAAAATATTGTTACTTCATTACGTTCTACAGCGGTCATACACAAAAGTAAATATCTTATACCTAGGACCACCTCCTGCTGGAGTTAATGGTGACCATCACTGAATTCATTGATGTATTGTTGGTATATTTCCATCTCCATGACTTGGCATTTTACTCGGTCGATTGGTGATTGGTTACTTTCTTCCAGACTTTGATATGTTTCTTTCCACAAAAAAACGAAGAAAGCCATGCAGAAATTGAATTGGAACTAAATGAAATATTTGTAATAATTTGTTTCTCATATTAAACGTCAGTTTCCATAATCACAATATTAATCAAGAACGTTTATTTCATCAAGTCACTAACTTGTAAAACTGATAGTTATCTTGCAAAATTTTTGCAAGTTAGTAGTATTATTTACTTTAGAAAATTTTGTTCTATCTCCATATATGTTGAAAATCATGGTATAATTGTTATTTCCAGTTACACAGATCTTTGATGATTAAAGAGTTGATACTGAAGATGATGAACCATCTGTTGACTCAGAAACTGCTGAACTCGAGGACTGCAGAACATTTGTACTCTCCTTACTTCCAAATAATTTGCTAGACATTTCGATTTTTTTGTTGCCAGAATCATCGACATAACTCATCGCAATTTCGGTGTTCTTCCACCCTCCTGCACGCTCAAGTGCTAAAATATCTCCACGGGTTTTACTGGTTCAAGGAGGTAAGTAACCCTCTTACCTTGCTAGTAATGTTATATAATATTGATTGTCAATCGAAATATATATCTATCGAAAAGTTGTTTTGAAGAAGATCATTAACAGATTGTGGATACAGCCCAAATGATCATTCTACAAACAAAGCTTTTCTAAAAAAACCCATCAGTATTTCAACTCCAATTTTAAATTAAATGTGGAGAGATCAAGACAATTATGGAGGTATTTGAATGATATGATTGTCATAAAAAAAGTGAGAAAGGAATTAAATGCATCTTCTTTCGTGGATGCACTTTCTCGTTCACAATAAGGCAGGTAAAAGTGAGCAAAAAACCATCAAATGCACACGAAGTGTTCAAATAGGCTTCAAATATTCTCTCACTTGAGAATTCTTACATTGAGTTGAGAATTATATCAGTGAAAGCGTTCAGATGACTACGCAACAAATTTGAACACATTTATGGTTGCAGTACAGTAGTTAAGTCTCATTAACGAGTAATTCAATTTTAATCGTTGAGGTATGAGAGTCATCCATCTTGGTTGATGTTCGAGACGAGAAAGAATTAAGAATCATCTCCAAAAAACTTCTGGTGTTAGTAATGTATATTATTGTCAGAAGAATGAGGGATTTACAATTGAACAATTTGATTTAGTTGTTGAATAAAAGTTGTGTTCATGTTTTTTTTCTGGAAGAACCATAATATCTGATAAGATATTCGTCAGATGTCGAGAAACGTTTCCATACACATGTCTCGTTTCAAGGTAAAATTAGCGTTTACAAAAGCTTTTGAGTTCACAAAAGTTTATGGAAGTTGCAAACTTTTGTGAAATAAAAAGCTTTTGTAAAAGGTAATTTCACCTTAAAAACGACAGAAGATGTCTGGCAATAACCATCATTTATTATTGTTTTTGCAACCAACGTTTCAACAGACATCTTCGGTCATTTTCAAGGTAAAATTAATTTTTACAAAAGCTTTTGATCCCACAAGAATTTTCAACTTTCATAAACGAATAATCAAAAGCCAACGTTTCAACAGACATCTGTCGTTTTCAAGGTAAAATTAGTGTTTACAAAAGTTTTTGAGTTCACAAAAGTTTATGAAAGTTGCCTACTTTTGTTGAAATAAAAAGCTTTTGTAAAAGGTAATTTCACCTAAAAAACGACAGAAGATGTCTGGCGATAACCATCATTTATTATTGTTCTTGTATCCAACGTTCCAATAGACATCTTCGGTCATTTTCAGGGTAAAATTAGCTGAAATCAAAAGCCAACATTTCAACAGACATCTTTTGTCGTTTTCAAGGTAAAATTAGCTTTTACAAAAACTTTTGATTCCACAAAAGTTTATGAAAGTTGAAAATTACTGTCGTTTTCAAGGTGAAATTACCTTTTACAAAAGCTTTTTAATTCACAAATGTTTTGTGAACTCAAAAGCTTTTGTAAAAGCTAATTTTACCTTGAAAACGACTGATGTCTGTTGAAACGTTGGCTTTTGATTATTAGTTTATGAAAATTGAAAACTTTTGTGAAATAAAAAGCTTGTGTAAAAGGTAATTTTACCTAGAAAACGACAGAAGATGTCTGGCAATAACCATCATTTATTATTGTTCTTGTATCCAACGTTTCAATAGACATCTTCGGTTATCTTCAGGGTAAAATTAGCTGAAATCAAAAGCCAACGTATTGTGTTTGAAACCAACGTTTCAACAGATATCTTCTGTCGTTTTCAAGGTTAAATTAGTTTTTACAAAAGCTTTTGATTCCACCAAAGTTTTCAACATTCATAAACGAATAATCAAAAGCCAACGTTTCAACAGTCATCTGTAGTTTTCAAGGTAAAATTAGCGTTTACAAAAGTTTTTGAGTTAACAGAAGTTTAAATGAAACATAAATTGACCTGTTTCAGGATTTTGTTACCAAATATTTTTTTCCTGGAAAAATATATTTTTTCCTTAATTTTGACATGCACTGTATATCTATTTTCCAAATACTCATGGTCATTGCATATATTTATAAGATACAGGAGTCTATATTTCATGAGAATACAAAATCACGAAACATCTACTAAAAATGGTTTTTTTAACAAAATATGTATACAAAAAAAACTGCCAAAAATGGATTCAAGAAAATTATTTAGGCTGATTCCATTATTCATGTTGAAGCCTATTTTTTTCAACGTAAGTTCGACACTCACATGCTCACCGAAAAACTGTTACCATATAAACGGAAAATACAACATAAATATATAGAAATAGATCGTAGTCGACACTTTTCTGGAAAAAAAGAGAATAATGCGTTTTCTTATAGCAAGAGTCCTCTTGTTATTCAGCCTGGTATGAATTAGAAAATAAACAGGATTTCGTGCCAGGAATCGAACAATAATGACTTCCATAAACAAAGAGGCAACAGTTTGATGAGAGCAAAAAAAAAATAATGGCACGTTGCCATCGGAATGTGATATCACGTTAGCTGTGGCACAAGCAAGGATAATACAGGCTGAGCGGGTTGAAAATCAGGAACTCTCCATGATTTCACGTACGAAGAAGTCCGTTGGATTGGAATTGGATGCAACAAGAATATTTTGTGCGGATTCAGCTTGGGAAATCAATGAGTAAAGTTTTAAATTCTTTTAATTTCCTGGAAAGAGAGAAAACAAAAAAAATGCTAAATTTTTCTGTTTTTTCTAATTGCAAATGAGTTGAAAAATTTGTACTACATTTGTGCGGAGTTGAGCTGTATGTATTTTTTGGAAATATTTCACATTTTTCCAGCTACTCTCAATGACTTAGGAATCCAACTCAGAGAAATCTGGGAAGGATTAAATCAGATCACTTTAAGATCACTCATTTTGAGTATTAACAGTCATTGCCGAGCTGTAATTAACCCAAGGGGTGGAAATACCAAGTATTAAATCACTTATCAGCATTCCAGTATTTTGAAAATTGTTTATTTCTCTTCTTTCACATAAGATTCGGTGAAATCCTGAATTTTAATGTGTCTTGATTCGTTCAAAACTTTCCCGAGAGAACATAAAAAATAAGTTATAATGTCAATGTTGAGTTAACTTTTATTAAAATTGAGATTTTCAGAATGTGCGTTAATTTTTTTGCGCAATGTATATAACAAAGCCAGCCAAAACTTTCTTTTTTTTCAATCAAAATATATTGAAAATAAAATATAAAAGGCATGTTATGTGTGAAGTTGTACTTTTAATATTTTGACAAAAATCAAGCTACTTTTCGAATTAACTGAAAAATCTGTAATATTTATTTTGTGAAATATCTAGAAAACTACCCGAAATACAGAAGAAAAAATCGAACAGTCCAAACTTAGCTCTATTCAGCACAACAAACTTTTTTCCGAAATCCAAAAATGCTCAGTCAACATCACATACATCATCTACTATCAACAATCTACGATCATTTGTCTAAATTAATGAATTCATCTCGCAAAAATAAAATTGTGAGACAGAAGGGTTGATTTTTATTTCTACTAGAAATCTTAATCAACTAGGAAGAGCTTTAAACATTGAAGAACATTGATCGAGTCTCTCATATTAATCCATTTATCGGTAAACGAGGTGTGAAGCAACAAAAAAACACAGTAGTAACTTCTTGGAATCAGAGTATTCAATCAGAATTCTTAATTCGATGGCGATAGCATCAAATACCCCCTTTTTCAGGAAGAGAAGCGTTAAATATTCTCATCTTTATAGCCGTGCTTCGAGATATCGATCAGGGCAGATCGTATCTATCAACTTCTTACGCAGAAACTATCATTATGGATCATACGTCTACATACAGAGCTCACAGCGGCCAGATTAACTGAAGTAAATGAAGATACATTCGTTATTGTTTTTTCTTCTGAGCTGTCGCGTGCATTTGTTTACACATTATCTTGCCAGATAATTCAGCGATTCAGTTGCATTCGACTTCCTTGGATACATTTCCTGACCATCACAAATTAACGTTTATATTTTCGAAATTCCCCATTAGAACAATTTGTTTATGCAAAATACGCTTATACTGCTTACACAAGGTCTTACTTTTGAGAATGCAGAATATAAGACGTATATGCTAGAACATCCTTTGGATCAATTTATAATTAGGCAGATATTTAAATGAGGTTAAAACGAATAGGTTTGAAAATTTTCATGGCAATCGTCAATTGGGAAAAAAGAGGTCCAATACTTTATTTTATTACATGATATCTCTTCCGATATTCATCACAGATCCAAAAAATTCTGAAAATATATCGATGCTATTCGTGTTTAGAACATCCTTGAGTTTCAACATTGTATCATCTTATTGTGAGAAGATAATGAATTCACAATATTTTTAATATTTCGTATAATAAAAAATGTTTTGATTGGCTGCTTTGTTTCCTTATTTTTCTAGTGTCTATTTGACTTTCGAAGAAAACTTTTAATTTAGATTGTTGAAAATTTCTACTTCGATGTATTGTGTCATCGTTGAGATAATTAAAGACGTAAAGAAATATGAATTATGACATCTGACAATGGCAGGGTTGATACTTAATGGTGCGTGTTTTATGGTTTTTTTGCGTAAGTGACAGATATTTTAACCACGTTTTAGGCTGATAGATTTTTGAATTTTGGATTCAATTTTGTGGCTGATGGTTTATTTTTTTGATTAATTGCATTGTCGATTTTAGATATAAGATTCTTCGAAAGTTTCAGCATAATTTTCGTCAAGTTTTAGGTAAGAAGTGAGCAAACAAAGACGATCTTCTTTCGTGTACTTTACACGCGCAGCCATGGCAACGAACACACTGTAAACGTTCACAACAACACTACTACACATGAACAACTCAACTCGCTACGTTTCAGCTGCCTCCTTCCATCCTAGCTACGATACTGGCTGAGAATACGCGCATGCGTGAAAACCAGACAGGGTAAACTAACTTTTGCCGCACACTGTATGAGTAATTTTTTGAATTCTCGTAAAGCTAAAATGAGGTTAATTTACACTTTGATATTTGAAAAGAATGAAAATTCTTAAGTCAATTTTGACCAATGCCAAAGTTTCATTCAATTGAATAATTTCTATATACCTAATTCCTTACAATTCAGAAGATTATTTATATTCTACACTAATCCTTTTAGTATATTACATATGTCTTTCCCAATTACCAATTTAAATACTTTTTTTAGCCCTGAAGAAGGAAACAATATAATTTTCGAAAGCTTGGTCAAGAGAAAATTGTGTTTAAATCAAGTACAAGTGACCGCAATCCTAAGAAAATATAATCAATTATACAGGGTGTTCGGCACATGGACCGTCAAATTTTTTTGGGGCGTTGGTAGGGTCATTTGCTACCTTTTCAGTCTTGGAACCTGGTTCCTTAGTATTACGGTTACGGAGGTATGATTTTTTTATTAGGTTTTTCTAAATTACCCAAAATGTACCCTTCGAAGCCCCATAACTTTTTTTGCGTGTGCTTTTACATGCATTTTTTTATTGTATTAAGTCTACGTGTATGTGTGTTAAAAAAAAAGGTATTTATTGTTACAGATCTAACCACAAAATTAACACGTGGGCCTTTTATTAAAAAAAAATTATGAAAGTATGAAAACATCTCCACTTCTATTGAAATTTAAAAAAAAGTTACAGCTATTACAAACTTAGTTTTATTTTAAAATGTTCTTTGGTTCATAACGTTGCTAACCATATGCTATGTACGTAAGTCAATAAAAAAAATAATACTGCAAATAAGGTTTTAGTCAGAAGAGTGAAGAAAGCCGCACCTAAATAAAAGTACGGATTTCGACACAACACAGCAAGCAAGGAAATTTTACCTGCCCGTTTTAGACGCGTGTGAATTATTATTACTATTTCTGTCCTTAAGTTGGATTGGGTTAGTCGCCGCTGACTTGACCCTACCGTCATTCGAAATTTAACTGTCTCTGCTGTTGGAAGTGTCTGTGCCGCGTTGTTCAGTTTTTTAAAATTGTATTTTTTGTTTTTGTTACTTTTATCGACTTTTTGCTACTGTTGTTTTAATTTTGGTTGTTGATATGCCCAATTTCACCAACGCCAAGATTTTGGAAAAGATATTTCGGCAAAACTATACCTTGTTCTACTGGAAACACGTGTTTCTGTCGAAGGGTTTTGAAAACCAAATTCCTCGGATAAAATCTGATGTATTATCTCAATTGACCCATCAATACCATAAGCTTCAATTGCATAAGTAACTATATTACATAGGAACGTGTTAATCACCATGATCGATTTCAGGAACCAACAATAAAAATGATTCCCAGGACTATACCTGTTCTGCCATATACCATGTGACGCTCAAACCGTTTAAGTCACTTTTTGCGTCCTATTATGCGATCAAGTTTTTCCTTGTCTGATTGGGTCTTTCAGCTTGAATTTAAAAGTATTTCTCGTTCCCATTTCGAACGTTCATCAGCAATTATGCACTTTTCTAGGAACGTTATCCTTTGAGCTCGGGAAGGCATATTTATAGTTGCTTGGGAAGTAATGACGATTTATAATATATGTAAGAACTGATTACCGCTTCAGCTTGATGGCAGCTTAATGGACTGATGCCTCAACTATAATTCCAGTATAGTGTCACATGAGAGAAAGAAGACTTTGAAAGGCATTAAATGTTCCTATTTTGTTCCAATACACAATGCGGTTTTCAATGTCCGCTGCGCCCCTTTGAGATTCCTATAAAGGCTTTCTTGAAACAATGGTTCAATTTGTTTTGTGCAACGAATAATTTGTCACAGCGAGTAGAATTTCAAATTGCGAAATGTTAATTCTAGATTATATTCAACTTGATATTCTTATTTTACGGCTCAATTTTTCTGTGCGTGAGTATGGAATTTGTTTCCTTGATAATTTGAAAAATATCCATAGGATCAATTTCTAAATTGTAATTTGTTTGAGTAACTTTGAAATGAATCATCTGGCTTGAAAAATTTCAAAAACTTACTAACAATTCTTGGTTTATGACCATTCATAAGATATCTCAACTACCATTTGTACATATTACAGTAACGCCTTATCTGGTGTATGATTTGACGCTGGATTGATTTCTTGAATAGTTCAATTATGTTATAAATAACAATATACAAGGTTGCCATTTGAAAACGAAACAGACGAGATTACAGACGAAATAAATTTTTATAATAATAACCCTTGCTGCTACAACCCCCACCCCCAATTTTTGAATAGGGAAGATGGGGTGAGTGATACCTCAATTCAAAGGTATTTTTATACTGATTTCAGCACAGTAATTGTTTTTACATTTTATGTATTAGTTCTCGAAATATTCATGCGTTAGTTAATTTTATCAGTTGAATTAATTTTTTGCGAATAATTGACATTTCGCGCTTCCGAAACACCAAAATTTCCGTACTTGTATTTGAAATTGCAAAATATCTACCACTGGGCAAATGAAGTAATACCTTACGTGTTAATGCTACTAGGGTCAGATGTTCGACTAGCTGTTTTATTCACTGAAATCATTCTCCAACTGTACGGTATCAGAACGATTTGAAGTATTGATCTAAGAAATAAGACTTTTCAAAGAAAAGTATATAATTTATAAAAAACTCACATCAATTAATTAAATATTCAAATTGTTCACCATTAGCTTCCATACAATGAAATAAGTTTTGTTCGAAACGGTGGCGCACATTTTGCAGCATTTCTGAAGTGATTTGACTTATTTATTCGTTACTATACGTCTTCTTAAATCTTCTATGGAATCGAGCTGTGTAGAGTAAATTTCACTATTAAAGTGGCCCAAAAGAAAGAAATCTAGTGGTGACAGATCTGGCTGGTCATTCAGTGGGACCCTTTCTTCTAATCCATCGATTTGGTAATCTTTGATCCAGATATTCTCAAACTGGTAAGGAGTAGTGTGGAGGAGCTCCATCCTGCTGAAACACAATCTGATCTTCCACATAATAAAAAATTATCGATTCTCATTTTTTGAAGAAGATTAGAATTCAATTATCAACAAAATGAAAACATATTGAAGCCAACTCAGAAAACACTTCATAATTAAGTCGGAAATCGTTTCACGAATTGGGACTGGAATATTTCTGTGGCATCATTAATGATTTGATTTTCTTACCTGGTAATCTGATTAGAGATATGTACGCATTTGGACTTTTTGGAGATTTCTATCGATCAAGTGTTGCCGCAAGATAATTCAGATTGAGTTTCAGGAAGATTGAGCTGCTTCGCAATACGCTTTGTTTGTTCGACATCTTGATTAAAGATTTCTATGTCAGTGGATTGGAGGAAGGAAGCCACAGTCATGGTTGTTTTGAAGCTCAAAATGTCGATTTTTCACAAAAAAACACTAGAAGTGCCATGAAAACACCACTTCATTTTCAAATACTTAGTTGAGAATATTTCGAGAACTAATTCATAAAATGAAAAAACAATTATTGTGCTGGAATCAGTATAAAAATACAAATCAAATGAGGTATCACTGACCCCATCTTCCCTATTCAAAATTTGGGGGTGAGGGTTGTAGTAGCAAGGGTTGAATGCTATGCGTCCGTAACCTACAACTTAAGTTGTCCCCCTCGAAACAGAAATCGACCTGTCCGAGCATTTCTATCGAAAAAATTTATTTCTTCTGTAATCTTGTCTGTTTCGTTTTCAAATGGCCACCCTGTATAATTTAAAAAACTTTTGAATGATAAAATTAACGAATTGAATGAATACAACACTTGAGATTTAATTGTAAGTCTCATGGTTAAACTTGATGTTGAGAGTCAATTGGTTGCTGCGATACAAAAAAAAAAAAAGAATGTTGCGTTGGTGAAAATAAATAAAAATTATAATTATATTACTCCTCTATTTAAATTACCAGGAATACCGGTTGGAAGTTAGCGTCAAGATACAAATGACTCGATAGGAAACATGATTTGCGGAAAGAATTAATTTTTTGTTTTCATTTGAAGAAAAGTGCTGCAGAGTCGCATCAAATGTTTGTCGAGGTATATGGTGGAATAAATCCAAAACTGCGCCACATGAATTGAATGAAAGACAGATGAAAAATCTACAAAAGTTTTGCTGCAAAGACAAGAAAGAAAATCGGTTTGCATCGGGTTGATACTGGCAATAAAAAATGGATTTATTTTAAGATTCCTGAACGGAAAAACCCATGGTTTAATCCGGGGTAACCATTAACATCGACTGCAAAACCAGATCGATTCGGTAAGAAGACAACTCTGTGTGTTTGGTGGGACCTGAAAGGTGTGGTGTACCACGAGCTCTTAAAACGTGGTGAAACTGTTAATACTGATCGCTACCGAAAATAAGTGATCAATTTGAACCATGTATTGATCGAGAAACGACTAGAATGGGCTAGAAGACACGGCAAGGTAATTCTGCTCCATGACAATGCACACTAAACCAAACCGGTTCAAGATACAATCAAAACACTTGGCTGGGAGCTGCTACCTCACCCGCCGTATTCACCAGAGTTGGCTCCCTCCGACTACCATTTGTTTTCATAGATGGGGGACGCATTGGCTGAGCAGCTCTTCCATTCCTAGGAGGAGGACGAAAATTGGTTGTCTGGTTGGTGTGCTTTAAAAAAACAACAATTTCATTGGCGTGGTATCCACAAATTGCCAGAAAGGTGGTCTAAATTTGTAGAAAACAATGGCCAATACTTTGAATGAAATGGTTTTGGCGCTCTTGTTCACCCGAACAGAGTGCCTATCATTTTGCCCGAATGTCTGTAATTTTAGAATATCGAGCCAAAAATAGTCTCAATCGATTGGGTTCGACTCCCCGGTGAAGAATCCGTGGCAAAAGTTGAGTCTGTCGGCCGCCGTCCGGCCGGCCGGCCGTATCCTCTCTAGCATCCACAAGAGCTAAGCTAGAGTTTTCATATTTTCAGAATAGGTTAATTGTCCAAATATCTCGTTCAAGTTCGTTATTGGGCCAAATCCGTCGGATGGTTCAGTAGTTATGAGCATCTGAAATTTTGTTTCCTCAATAACTACTAGAATATCCATACGATCAAGTTGATACTTGAAATATTGTTGAGGGAGGCTGCAACAAAACGGCTCACAAAGTTTCGCAGAAATCGTCACGCTAGAAAATTTTTAAAAAATTCCGCAATCACACATCTCATAAGATATTTTTCGGATTTCAATAAAAATTCGTGAATATATTGAGGTGATCGATATCTTACTTATCCTCAAATTTAATTACTGTAGCTCTTTTCCATCTAAAGATATGATCATTTTTTTTAATTTACTCAAGAGAAAAGAGAAATGACATATACTCCATTCAAAGTTTATTTGTATCGCGGGTGGCAATGATTTAAGTTTCTTGGGTTGGCATCAGTGTTTCTTCGGATTTCGACGTTACCGATGTCAAGCAGTTAAGCCAATTTTCACTTGTCATCTGTCACATTTGATTTTGAAGAAAATCAAAATTAATATTTTGGAGCTATCATACAACATCCCAATCAAAATAAGAGCAGCTCCTTTAGAAATTTCTGCCATAATAATTTCAAACCTTTCGAAAGTCTTCCAAAGTTCAGAAGTAAATTGGCATTTTGAGTGAATCCAAGGTTACTAGGACCTTTATGTGATATAGACAACAGTGCGTAATAATCTGACAGGAAAATAGCGAACCCAACCTAACTTTTTAATATACAGAGGGAAATGTGTCAAACTTCCATGGCCAACCGAGTTACAAATAAACTTTGAATAGAGTATACGTCCCGATGATTTTCTTTGAACGATGGCCATCACAGATCGATATTCGATTGACAAATGCCGGGCTCATTAATCAGTGTCAGTTGACGTAATATTAATCAAAATTTTTCATAACGGGAAATCATAGAGAGAGAATTCAATCTCGATGGCTGAAATAATATACGTTGTCAAAATTCAGAAAAGCACTGACGTCAGTTTTTAGGAAAAGGGAATTATAGCTTCGAACAAAACTTGGGAAAATTATGAATAGTTATTTTTAATTTGAGATATAGGTTTGTTCATTCATTAGGCGTTCATTATTTGCAACACATTGTCCCATAGTACGGGATAAGACTATTGTTCACCTGATCAGAGTGCTTATAGATTTGTTATGGTTTGAATATTTACTCGCAAGTAGCTCAACAAGAGCGCCAAAGCAATCTGACCTCACGTCAGTGCTTTCTAAATTTTTTACTTTCCCATTAATAATTAATCTTTATTTCCACAAAAAACGCGCAGTTCATACCGGTATACCTGATACTTAAGAACGAATATCGAGTTGTGTTTCATTTTGTAGCACCACTGGCGCTACATCCTCCTTCCAATACAACAAACCGAGTGACAAATACCAAACATAAAAGAATAGTTCGTTAATTCAACAACAGATATATTTACATCGTATTCACATAAAAATAATAAATCGAATTAGCCGACACGTCTATTTATCTCCCGTGTTCTGAATGGAAACAATTTAACGGTAAAGTTGACCGACAGAAACGAATAAAAGATAAAGTCATGATTCTACGATTTTTTCTCGAAATGAATCAATGATGGTGATCTGTGAAATATTGAGGATGGACATCCAGCAACGGTAAAGTCTATCTACGTCGTAAAATTGGTCAGATCGCTGATAAACGGCTGGGTGGTATTTGGCAAATCCCTTAAAATATCGGTTTCTATATTCGGAATATAAAATATAATGGATTCCATATTTGCATATATTCTGCCCACATTGATATGGGAATTTAATTATTTATGCAAGTTTTAGGTATCGGATTAAACTAGAAGATCTCACTAGGAGATCTAGAATTTTTTGTGAGATGTTGTTGAACTTTAACACCTTGACCGAACTGTGACTGTCTTGCTACAAGATTCAACTTCAGCTCTCGCTGGAAGCCCAAATGTAGATAAGTTATCATAAAATATCTACTTTTGTGACAATCCGGCTGTTACGCAAGTAGCTAAATGTTACCTGCATTGTAGTCCAGACATGACACATTCTTGGAGTTCAAACGGCTGAAATATTGGCTTCAAAATTGAGTTACCTTGTTACATACCTTGTTTATTCTAGATTAGGGGTAGTTTTACATTCCATATCTCTTGAACTGTCACCAATAAGCTCTTTATCCCAGAATCTTCTAATTCTTAAATCTTAATTCATCTTACTTGTTTCCTATATCATTTCACATAAATTGACTCTATATTTCTACTCACCAGCAGTTAGATCTTTCGTTCAAAATCAGTGCACAAAGCAATAAAATCAAACACAGGCCTTAAAAAAAAATTGTTTTGAGCTGATTTTAACTATATTTTTATTGCCGAATCTAAATATGATAGCAGTTTTTCTGTATCAGCTCTAGATTTTTTGAAAATAAATAATAATAATAGTAAATAAAAATAAAAGTCTGAAATTTGCAGTACCAATGGTTTGGAGAGAACCAAAAAATCACTTATCAATCGAAATAACCGTAACAAGTAGACTTATGCAGATTTAGTCTCTGCAAGACGCCCTATCCCTCACTCAGAAGAAGTGCCAATTCCAACTTTTCAGCAGCTACCAGAACTCTGTGAGGACACATGTATCTCTGATCAGAATTCTGACACTACTGAAGGTGACAGTGATTTTGAAATGATGTCATCAATTCCCCAATTTTTCAACCAAGATGAGTTAAATGAACTCACTAGAGATCTCAACCTTTCGAAAAAAGCTTCTGAATTACTAGCTTCCAGGTTGAAGGAAAAAAATTTACTTGAACCAGGAACGAAAATTACATTTTATCGCACAAGGCAGATAGATCTGCTACCTTTTTTCTCTGAAGAACAAAATCTTGTATTTTGCCATGCTATTAGAGAACCTCTGGTAAAAATGGGTCTTCCTGAACATTTTCCGGATGATTGTCGCTTATTTATTGACAGCTCAAAACGAAGTTTGAAATGTGTTCTTCTACATAATGGGAACAAATATGGCTCAATACCAATTTCTCACTCAACGAAAATGAAAGAGCAATATGACAAAATAGCTTTGGTTTTGGAGAAAATAAAGTATCATGAACACCAATGGGTAATTTGTGTAGACTTAAAAATGATAAACTTTCTCCTTGGACAGCAAAGTGGCCACACCAAGTATCTTTGTTTCTTGTGCTTCTGGGATAGCAGAGACAAAACGCAACACTGGGTTAGAAAAGAGTGGCCTAGAAGAGAAAACATGGATGTTGGGGGAAAGAATATCATCAATGATCCTTTAGTTCCGCGAGAGAAAACCATGTTTCCACCCCTGCATATCAAGCTGGGTCTAATGAAGCAGTTTGTAAAGGCTCTTGATAAGAATGGATCATACTTTGCATATATAGGGAAAAAATGCCTCAGCTGAGTAAGGAAAAAATTAAAGCAGGAATATTTGATGGCCCACAAATAAGACAGCTGATTAAAGACCCTGACTTCATAAATTCAATGATTGAGATTGAACAAAATGCCTGGAATTCATTTGTTTCAGTTGTCCAAAATTTTCTGGGTAAACACAAAGCTGATAACTATGTTGAATTAGTCAATGAGATGCTGAATAATTTCAGATCACTTGGGTGTAACATGAACATTAAGGTGCATTATTTACACAGCCACTTAGACCGTTTTCCTGATAATTTAGGCAACATTAGTGAGGAGCAAGGTGAAAGATTTCACCAAGATATCAAATGTATGGAGGATCGCTATCAAGGAAGATGGGATACTCGCATGATGGCAGATTACTGCTGGTCTTTAAAACGGGATTGTTCTGAGCTATTGGTTTAAATAATGACTTTTTCTGTTTTCCATAGTATATAATGAATAATATCTGTAATATCTGTGTAATATAATAAAAATTCCTTCATTAATTTGTTTCTTCAAGCCATGGTTTTTCTTTTAGAATAGTGTAATGTATAATTCACAAAAATGTTGATATCTTAAAAAATCGAGCTGACAGGCAAAAACTAATAGCATATGTGAATTCAGGGCATCAAATTCATATGAAATTACTTCCGAAATCTTCGGCACCGAAACCACTGTTGACCAGTGTTCTCTTTAAAAAATTCGACAACTGAAACCTTATCTACATGTATTTTGACAAGAGCTTTTTAAAAGAGCACATGAGAAATATTGAATTGCACCCTTGGCATTTTGATACACCAGGGTTGTCAAATCTCGAAATATAAAAAACAACCCTCTTATTCCATCCACGAAATATTGACGTCGATGTAAACCTTCAATAATTTCAAGTTACAAAAAATTCAGAGAGCATTGACGTTAGGTTAGGTGGCTTGGGTAGTCTTGTTAAATTACTTGCGAATAATTATTCAAAATGAATGTTATAATGGGCTTATCATTCGTGTTTGTTGATCGAAATTGATCAATAATAAGCGACTTGGACTGTCTATATGTTGACGAGTCCCAAGACAAATCAATAAACAATAGCAAAAGAGTAGGTATAAATAAGATATTACCTCCGAACAACTATAACTTTAATGCACCAATGGATTCCAAGTGAGAAATCTTTATGGCCAGAATTAAGCACTTACCTTGAACTCGAAAACAAAACATTTATGTATTGAGAGGTTTTACGAAATAATGTTAAATCCAAATAGCAATAATAATAAAGTAATGAACGTCTTATCCGGATTTCATTACTAGTGAGTTAAGTATCATGCGCACTTTTTGTCGCGTGCTTAGAACGTGAGATGGTCAATTCCCTAACGGTATTCGTTTGATGATAGTACAATTGAATAGGTAGTTATGGAAAGATAATTTCATTCTAAGAGCACCTAAAGTGATACATACATTAACTATAGATGTTCATCGTTCGCGGGTTATTATGAAATAGTTGATTAAATTGGTTGTCCTAGAATTGGATTTACAGAACATTAACGAATATTAAAACAATTACATTACAGATGAATAACTTGGTTTCTTCATTATTTTGATACGGTTTCACCTACTTCAAATGGAAAACAAGAACTGGTTTTTTAATTGTGGCCACACCTACCACATGACAGCATTGATTGTTAGTTTTTTGACATATTCGTAGTGGATGCTTTGTTAATCGTTACAATAAATTCATTTTCGCTCGAAAATCGCATTGAAATAATTAAAACCCACTATAAAAATGTTGGTTCTGTTGGAAATACATTCCATAAAATTCGTGATATTTTCAGACAACATAATCGACCTTCTGAGTCGACGGGCTCGGTACAACAGGTGCCAACAGCAACGCGTGTTTGACCGGGTCGTTCTACTGAATACATCGCTGCCGTGAGCCACAGTGTTGAAGAAGATCCAAATGAGTCAATTTCTCGACGTTCTCAACAACTGGGGTTATCCCAAACCACCATATAGCGAATTTTGCATAAGGCTTTAAACCTTACAAGATTTAATTAATGTGGGAATTGAAGCCAACCGACCATTTTTCTGAAAAAAATTTTTAGACGAAGCCCATTTTTACTTGTCTGGGTTCGTTAACAAGCCAAATTTCTGCATTTGGGCTTCTGAAATTCCTAGAGTGACTATTGAGAAGCCTTTACATGCTCAACGTGACACTGAATGATGCGCTACGTGGTCTGGAGGCGTGATTGGGCCGTTTTTTTTCGAAGATGAGGCTGGTAATGCGGTAACAGTCAATGAATCACGCTGTTGCGGACGCAATTTGTACCTGTCATTGATGACGTGGATATCACTAACCTGTGGGTTCAACAAAACGGTGCCACTTGTCACATAGCCAATGAGACGATCAATTTATTGCAAAAAAATTTGCTGTTCGCATAATTTCACGAAATTCGGCTGTTAAATGGTCAGCCAGATCGTGTGATTCAACACCACTGGTTTTTTTTTTTTGTGGGGCTATCTTAAGGACAGAGTCTATACGGAGCCAATCGAAATCTGTGATGTGAAATAGATCCGACATTTTGCCATACAGTGATGAAAGACTTTACTTCTGTCACCGTGGTAATGGGGAACATTTGCCAGATATCATTTTTCATTCATATATACCGCACTTTTTTTTGGGATACGATAAAAATTTGAATCATGGTGATCAACATTGTTTGTTTTATTTTGTTTCAAAAATCAAAGTCTTGTTGAAAGACCCTTTACTTGTAATTGAATTTTGGCGAGCTGTTTGCATAATGAATTAAATTTGCTTCTGGAACATTCTAAACAATCGAATTCTTCATTGTGTAATATACCTTTGTCGTAGTTCATCTTGAACACTTTTTAAATATAAGATTATGATATCTTTCACTTGGTAATGTTTGCAATGAGCCAGAGTTTTTCGATCCTATTAGTTTATTGAATATTCTCAAAAGAATGGCAACCAAAAGTAACATCAGCATATATTAATTTCTGACACGTTGCCATAGGTAAATCACTGAGAACTGAATAGGTATGGCGGCTCGATCTGCCTGCGAAGAAGTTGTACCATTTATTAGGTGCTGAAGAGTTTCCAAACAACTTCAACTTGATGTAAGGCTGTACCACCATGCTTCATAGCTTCAGTTTTATCTTGTTATTTTGCATTCCTTGTAGAGCATCTTCTAGTTCGGGCTTTTGGATTTGCATTCTTTCTGAATTTTGGCCAAGAATTGCTTCTATATCTGAAATAATCTGAAGACGAAGAAATTAGTCATAAGAGTTAAACAGTAGGAGTAGAACCTAACGTGTGTGGGATGCTTTGCACCGTACTGACCAGGATTGTCGAGACCGGTGAAGAAGATACCGAAGGTCGTGCACTTGTGTGGAGGTAGGTCAGGTTTCTCACGAATATGCGAGTCGTATTGCTGTCATAATTCTTCTCTGATACCTCTGGTACTTAGTGAAGATATCTATCTGCTCATGGTCCCCCAGGCTTGTGTTCTTTCGATTCAATGATAATTTTATGAGCCTGTATTTTCATAGTATCTATGCCATGAAATGACGAATGTAACAAAATAAAGAGAACTTATATTTTCCGGTACATTGGTATATTTTACTGCTGCACAATCTATTAAATCCATTCTATTATGGTTATAAAATTAATGAGTCGTTCGAGGAGAATTTGTCTTCACTTATGAGCTAATAGCTGACCTCCAGTGATAAACAGAGTGAATTGAAGGACAGATTTTATTGTTTTATGACAGTAATGATAATGATAAAACAAAGATGAAATACAATCTTTAAACCGGTATTGTGGAGCATACTTTAGAGTACGTGTTGTTTTCGATGAAAAGAGTTTGTAAATCGGTTTCTGACTTTGTAGCCTTCGTCAGTATCGCATAACTTCTTTTATCATCGAAACTAAAATGGAGAGCAGACATGTAGAATATTGATTGAGGAAAGGAGATGAAAAAAATGATGCAACAATGATAAACGAGATCTGTAAATTAGGTAATGAGACTGGCAACGTTGCATTTGATCTGTCAACATTGGAAGCGTGGGACTTAGTGGGGCGGTAGAGGAACCTGTGATCCACCCTCAGTACGAGTTTAACCTCCCTCAAGTCATTTGGTTGTGCGTAGCGATTGTTTTTATCTATTGTGCTCTAAAAATGAATGACATCGATTTCGAGCAACGGTTTGCTATCAGGTTTTGCTTCAAACTTGGGCACAGGGCAACGGAAACTCTTCTTAAACTTCAGCAGGCCTACAGATATAGTGTTTTGTCACGGACCCAGAATTTTCGGTGGTTTAAGGCATTTTTAGAAGGAAGAGTGTCGATTGAAGATGAACCGGGAAGCGGAAGGCCTTCATCTTCAAGAACCGATGAAAATGTCGACAGAATCCGGTATCTTGTGCGTTCAGATCGTCGGTTGACATTCAGAAGGATAGGGGAGGAGTTAAATTTGACTCACACCACCGTTCATCGAATTCAGACCAATGAATTGGGGATGTGAAAATGTTTCAAAAAACCAGTAAAAATGGCCAGTAAAAACATTCCTGTGGCTCCTCAGCCTCCTTATTCGCCCGACTTGAGTCCTTGTGGCATTTTTCTCTTCCCAAAGTTGAAAAATTGCTTCAAGGGAAATCATTTTGGGGCAGTCGAAAAATTCAAACGGCTGTAACCGACCAGCTGAAGGTTATTTCAGTATTGGAGTTTCAGCACTGCTATAAGGAGTGGAAGAAACGTCTTCAGCGCTGTGTCGGCTCAGAAGGAAGTTATTTTGAAGGTGACAATATTGAATTGTAATTATTTTTGTATTGAAAATAAAAGAAAAATCAGTCTCATTTCTTAATTTACAGACCTCGTATATGATATGTCAGCAGGATATTTATCATTTTCAGGCAGTAAGTAATACAATAATTCACGTCTGAGTTACTACTAATGAGAATTCTTCAAAATGCTAAATTCTTGAAATGGGAATGATCCAATATCTCAAAATCAAAACGTGATATGGTTACATAAATTCCTCGTTAATTTCAATTTCATGTCAGGGATTGAAGTAGCAAGTGTAATGATATGTTACCAATTAGTTATTTTAGTAGAAGACATAATATGGAATAATGAAATATTAGTTGCATAGGATGACTGCATTGAAAATATTGACGTAACAAGGCACAAATCACTGTTGTCTTCTGATGATTATAGCCTCTGTATCTACTACTGCATCACATCGTTTCTACAACTAAATTAAAGGTTTGCCAATAAAATATGCCTTAGCCATATAAGGAATATTTTGAATTTCATTATCATTCAATTATAGATTTCTTCTTGACTAGAGATGAGCCATTTCATTGCCAATTTAGGATTGAGTGTATGTATTGGCGAATATTGTGCTCGTCATCAGCATAAATGGCACAAACAGTCTCATTAATGCCGGAATAATTTTTTTTCATATTTTGTAACGAACAAAAATATTTAATGACCTATTGGAAATACTTGAATACAGGGTGTCTATCCAGAGCGTCTATTAGGACAGTTCATGCAGGATCGAATATTAATTTTATAAAGTTCTGGTTATAAGAGAAGAAGACATTAACTCGCTAATTTTAAATGGAATTCCATATATTTTTATGCATTTTGAACGTATTATCAAAGTCTGCGACGATTTTATAAAGCATTTCCGGAGCATATTTCAAATGGTTTGAGAAATATTCCATCTTTGACAGACAGAGGAAGGCTCTTACTGGATTGTCTATTTTTCAAAAATATTTCATTAATTTTGAATAGGTTCATTGAGATAATTGTCTCACTTTTTCTCTGAGATTTCCGGCCGGAAAAGAATCACGTCGTTTACATCATTGTGAACATGAAAATATTGTTAGTTATATTTTTAACAAATGCACCCGAAGAAAAAAAGTCACAAGGACTCAAGTCAGGCGAATAAAGAGGTTGAGGAACCGTAGGGATGTTTTTACTGGCCATTTTTACTAGTTTTTTGGAACCATTTGTGCCCAGATTTTTCTCATCCACAATTCATTGGTCAAAATTTGTTGAACGGTGGTTTGAGTCGAATTTAACTCTTCTCCTATCATTTTGACTGTCGACCGACGATCTGAAAGCAGAATCTCCCGGATTCTGTCGACATTTTCATCGGTTCTTTCACTTCTTGGTTCATCTTCAATCGACTCTCTTCCTATTAAAAATGCCTCAAACCACCGAAAAACCCCTCGACCCGTGACAAAACACTATCCCCGTAGGCCTGCTGAAGTTTAAGAACAGTTTCCGTTGCACTGTGCCCAAGTCTGATAGCACACCGTTGCTCGAAATCGATGTTATTCATTTTTAGAGCACATTAGAAAAAACTGTTTCACAAAAACAATCACTACGCTCAACCAAATGTGTCGAGCGAGGTCAAACACGTGCTGAAGGTGGATCACATGCTCCTCTATTGCCCCACTAAGCCCCGCGCTTCCAGTTTTGCCAGATCAAACGCAACGTTGCCAGTCTCATTACTTATTTACAGACCTCTTATAGATGTCTTCAAAGATCTCCGATTGCTCACATTTTCTTCACTGTACATTCTCGAGTGCCTGGTCTATGTTCATGCACATCTGGAGAACTTTACAACACAGTCCGAGGTTCACAATTATGACACCAGAAATAAACTAGCCAATAGAAAGGACTTTGTGAGACTCAAAAAGTCCCAGCGATTTTCTGACTTCACTGCTGCCACTCTATACAACAAACTTCCAGTTGGGGTGAGGAGTCTGCCAGCTAAAAAATTCAAGAAACAAGTATTCAACTTTCTGTTATCTAAGATCTTTTATTCAGTAGAAGAGTACACAAGCACGACAGTTTGTGAAACCCACTTTATGTAGATTTAATAATCTATAATACAACTAAATCTCTACCAGTCGATGCTCTGACACATTTTAATTGTTTTATGTAACTGAATATTTCTGTTTATAGACATGTTCTAAAAAGGCTCATTTATAAGATGTCTCACAGTTTTGAATCTGTATGCTGCTTCTATTTCTGTTGTTAGGTTATATTATATTATATACTATATTATATAGATTATATTATATTATTATGTTATAATTGATGATACCAGTTATCTTGCTGATTTTGACTTGTGAAAGCAATTGTACGAGGGCCGTTCAGAAACTAACCTCCGGTTAATTGAAAAAAATACACCAAGTTAAGTAAAAATATTTTAATATATACATCTTACAACTACATCTTTGCACTATTTTTCGACATAGTCTCCATTACGATTGAGGCACTTATCGTATCTCTTCACAAGCTTTGAAATTCCTTCTGCATAAAAATCACCCGCTTGTGCCTTGAGCCAGCCTGTGACCGCATCTTTGAGCTCTTCGTCGTCATCAAACCGCTGGGACCCGAGCCATTTCTTCGATTTTCACGAACTTTTGCATCAACTGTCTGAACGAGTTCGTCAGTCACCAATGATGGTCTACCACTCCTCTCTTCATCATGAACGTTTTCTCGTCCACTTTTAAATAAACGTACCCATTCACGGACAACTCCTTGACTCATAAATTTTGGTCCGTACACGGCACAAAGCTCACGATGAATAGCTGCTGCAGAGTATCCTTTGGCTGTAAAAAACCTTATAACAGCACGCACCTCACATTTGGCGGGATTTTCTATTGCAGCACACATTTCAAACTGCCACAAAAACTAAACTAGCGCAGGTACGATGTTCACTCGACTACGGCTTGATGCCGACTGATCTGCTGAGCGCGTGAATGCACAGATGGCGCGCTACTCCCCCCCACTACCCGCACTGTGACCAATCGGAGGTTAGTTTCTGAATGGCCCTCGTATTTGTTGCAATTCATCAATAAATGTCTCTCTCTCTATCCGAATAACCCTCGGACATTGATAAATGCTCAAAAATTTTATGATAATTTTCTCAAGCTTGTTGCTTGTAGGCAACAAGCTTTCGAAATCTGTCATAGAATTTTTTCGAACAATTATCAATGTCCTTGGGTTATTACTATTGAAAACAAATTTGAAATTGTCAGGACCATTCAAAAATCACCAGAAGAGAGCAACGGAAACTTTGTTGTCGTGTTCTGATTTCACCAAAAGGATTTGAATACGAGTATACTAGGCATTTCAAACAAATTGAATCCATTCAATAGTAGTAATTGCTAGAATTTTTGAATAAATACTGTTATGTATAAATAGGAATTAAAATGTTCCTGCTAATATGTGGTATTTTCTGTTCTGTTTAAATTAAATCAGAATTATAATGCATATAAAAGAAATGTGACGTCTCATTCATTTGTTATTCTACACGGTTGTTTTTGTTTTGGCCCCACGAACTGGAATTTTGTGTATTCGTCGAAAAAGAGCCTATACCAAACTTGTAACGTAAATTACTACTTCGAATGGCAATTCTATTTTTCGTTTCATATTTCATTTAAAAATGAAAATAAAATAAAGAGCACTGTTGTTGGATCAGCTCTTGTTAAACTACATCATTCAAACTCTGGAAAATACCTTAAAAATGGAATTTCTTAAGGAATTATCTTAATCATAAACTTTCAGTTATGGGGAAGGTTTAAAATGTCTTCGAACGCGTAATAATTCTGGCCATATTTGGTTTTAGCGGTGATGATTCAATAATTCTGGTTTCCCCAATTCTCTTGATGCACTCTCCTTACTGACATGATACCCAATGCAGCCTCCAATCATCTTGATTTCCGTATCTCTCGAATCAAGGTCAAGAAGAACATCCGACGAATTAGTTAACTGCAAGAAGCAATCAACCGCAGAATCATGTCAGATACAATAAGAGATGAGTTAACTAGACAACATCCGTTCTTACAGACTAGACTTGCTGATCATCAAACAATATCCTTTTCAGGTTCAATTTGTAATTTCTCAGCCAATTAGAAGATGAACAACAATAAACAATGATATATTCGTGGCATTAAAATTCGAGAACGCAGAAAAAGAACTGTGTGAAGACAAATACGCGTTGATGCGGAAAAGATATCTTCGATAGACTAGTTTGTTAATAGCATTACCTTCGAGCAATGAACCTCTATTTCCAGCTAAGAACAATAATGGTGTTCGGAATGAACAGACCTGTGCCCATAACAGATAACCAAATGGCCTTATACGGCAGAAAACTGGTGCAAGTGTAATATAGAAGGCTATTGGAACATCTTTCCCAGAAACTTTGAAACAGACGTTGACTCTGGGTGGTTGATTTTTTCTGAAATTCATTATGATTCATTCTTAGATATGCCATACAGGTAGCGTTAGATTTATCTGTGAACTTATCGGAAACTTGATCACATATCCCATTAAATGATTGGTTCAACCATTTTCGCCATCAAGGAATGATGATTTTTAACCAACTTTTCGGTAGACATCTTCTAACGTTTTCCAGGTAAAAGGAAAAATAGAAGAATAACTATTTGAAAATCATTCAACATGCATAGAAATTAAATACAGGGTTGTGATAAAGTTTGGCACCAAGTTAATATATTTAAAACGGAACGGACGATATTTTTTAATTTTGGTAACTGAGTGTAATGCACCACAATGCATCTGATGAGCATATTTTTATTAATAAGATACTTCCGGATTAACCGGATATGTCATATAAAGAATCTTCATTGGAGCATCCCTTGTTAAGATACAGCCCCTCAAAGGGAGTACATAAAATTTGTATAACAAGTTTTTTAGAGGTTAGAGAGCAGTGTGTCCCATTTATTCAAAACCAATTTAATTCAATAAATTTAAATTATCCATGAATAAAATATGACGAAAAAACAATTTTGAAAGAATTTCAACAGTCCGAGCCGAAATTCAGGGAATGGCATTGGCAAAATGTGTTTCTTCTGGTCCAAAATTAATGCAGTAATCAGAGACTGGCCCTGTAAAGAGAAACTTAATGAAGCAACGATAAAAGTTGATCTTCAATAAGGAAAAAGTTCATCCGAAAAAATAGAATTGAGAATAAATCCACTTATTTTTCTACAATTTCCACGTATTCTGATCAAACGTCTTTTGATGTCCTCTATATTTCTCTAGTAAAAACACGTCGAGCAACCTTCTTGTTTATTCATACAAAATCCATTAAATATCGGTGTTTATGATTGAGCAAAAAAGATTAGTCTTTTTACTCAACCTCATGAATAACTTCCATAATCCACTCAAATATTTGTCTACTAACTGTTTGATGAATCGGACTAATTCATAGAAGAGTCAAACAAATCTATATCTCGGCGTAAGTAAACCTCGTTTCTATTATATAAACAAACCAATTTGCTCTTTCTTCGAGTATTTACTTCACATGTAAATTAATGTTAATGATGTTATGATTTTACTCTAATGAGCCTGCATGGTTGTATAAGTTACATGCAATTTCTCTATCAACTTTATTACCAATATGAAACTAATATGCAACGGTTCTGCAGAAATGGAGGATGTTCTTGTGAATACTTCAATACTTTCCAAGAAATATTGAGCAAATACAGAGTGCCCAGTAGCAGGTCTGAATGAGACCTTGGATTTAATTGTCGACGTGTGGTGAGTCGATACTTGAAGTGTGGAAAATAATTTTTGCACTTAGTGTAATGTCTCCTCAACGAGTTAACGAACAGATTTCTCGAACTTATTTCCTATGGAAGTCTTGGGACTCGTAAAAATTGTTCTTAATCCTCTGAGCTCACGCACAGATACGTATTCGAGAAATATAGGTACATATAGTAGATTCAAGTTATATTGTCAACAAAACAAACCCTGAAAGAGTAGTCCGTGTTTTATTTCTGGTTACAAAAAGTTACTGAAAAGTTTTGTGCTTGAACCATTTCAATGAATTATAACCGCATTTTTTCCCGATCCTATCCTATAAAGAATTAATATGAAACTCAAATATTTATGCATTCCTGTTGTGCATTGGAAATTACATTTGCCAAGTAAAGAATGTAATTCTAACAATGATTTGATGGGGCAAATTCAATTGGTGAAATAATCATAAATTTTATTGATGATACCCTGAAGTCAATTGAAAAACTTGAAGAGATCATTTTGAATAATAAAGAAAAATGAAAACCGGATATTCTTTTTGATGCATGATGCGGTATTTTTGTATAACAACCATGTGCTCTTCAATACATGTTTCTTTTTGATACATTCCACAACTTGTTGTTCAGTCTTCAGCAGAAAAATCTCCATTATTAAGTTATTTAATCCCAAAGAAGGAACTGATAAGGGAGGTTACTTGCTTATCAAAGTATTAAAGACCACAATGCATTTACATTTACATTTATAAAGTTTGTTGAAATAGTTCTTCGTGAAATATGAAAATGACCTAATGCTCAAAGAAATCCTAAATATTCTGGGAAAATTAATTATAAAAGTTAATGCTATCCGTAATTTCTGTAGAATTAACAGTAGTACCTCTATACTGCTAAACTTCTTCTGTACATTTCATAAAAGCACAAATCTGCTGAATTAATCAAACGAAAGTTTATCTTTTTCAACAATTCCCTCAATATGAATAACAGTATGTAAATGTGAGAAAATGATCGATTATCGTTAAGTCAAGAAACAAATGACAGTTCAGCAGCTAGTGGATTTTTCAATATCAAAAAATTTAAATCCAACTTAATTTCGATTTTTCATAGCCTACCTTAATGATAATATACCTTTGAACGCTATATCTACATGTAATATTCGATTCTCTTGGGCTCCCAGCCACTCAAATCGGAACACCCTGTATTGTAGGATTAATATGGAGCTTTAATTTGATTATTATGATTCGTAACCACATAAAATGGGATCATGTAAGACAATCTATTACTTAGAAAACTTAATTCAGGAAGAAATGCATCAGTTTAAGTCCAACACCATTTTGAAACTCTGCTGATTCGATAATAAATGCAGGATGCAGGAAGCTTTTGACATTGGCACGGTTTACTTTAATCGAATTTCATACTCTCGGATGTGATTATTCTACTATATCTTTGCTCTTGGAAGTTAATCATCTTGCTTGAAAGAATTGAATAAAGGACAATCCATGAATCATGAGTTTTACACGGAATCTTTAATTAATCGAAGGGCATTACATAGATAAAAAAATTATAAAACTACTTACAAGATATAAGGATATTTTTAAAAATTACGAAAACATTTTTGTGCATGAAAATATCGAAAAATATTTATTTAGATAATATCGAAGCAAAATAGAAGGAATTGGTAATTCCATCCATAAGGACGTCTCTATAGTAGAAAACAATAAACATTAGTCAATAATTTGTTTATAACATATTGATTATCAACTGAACAAAGAAATTTTTATTAAGAAACAATATTTTTTTTGTTAATTTGTAAAAAACTGTCAATTATGATTTGAAAAGAAAATTTTTAACGAATCTTTGAAAGTATATAAATATGGTGACGAGATATTGTTGATGATGGAGCTCGTGTTGAATGATTATTTGGGCTATTACCATCATCTATTGTGGATGTAATGTTTTCCGACGTTTCGTTAGACATCTTCTATCTTTATCAAGGAGGAAAAGTAAAAAACTTTTTGAAAATTATCAATTTTCAAAAAGTCAATATGACAGAAGTCATGAAAGAAAAATGAACAATGTTATATACTCATCTGTGATATGATGATCTTTTTAAGTTGGATCGAACTATCGGCGTCCAAACTTCTGGCAGATCTATAGATGGAGCACTTATTGAATCTGGACCAGATTATCTGGTGTTATTTTCATAAATGCTTTAGTTGGTGGTTTGACTCAAAATGTAGATATTGTCCTGTGTTCGTTGGCTTTTTATACACAGTGGTTCTTGGGATTCCATTTTGTTTATGTACGAGTACATCTAAGAATGGAAGTTGTCTGTCCTTCTCGATTTCAATTGTGAATTTAATTGATTCTTCTTGATTGTTTAGATATTGAAGGAATCCATCTATAGTGTCTCTTCCATGTTGCCAAATAATGAAAGTATCATCTACATATCTTTTCCACAGTTTGGGTTTCAGTACATATTTTTCTAATGCCTTCTGTTCGAAAATTTCCATATATAAATCAGCTAAAATTGGTGATAGTGGTGAACCCATGGCCATTCCGAATTCTTGTTGATAAAAGATGTCTTCGAATTGGAAATATGTTGTTTCAATACAAAGAGAAAGCATTTCCATAATTGCATTGACGCTTAGTGTAGTTCTTTCACTAAGGGTTTGATCTTCTTCAAGCTTTTTCCTAACTATGATAAGTGTTTTATCTGCCGGAATATTAGTGAACAAACTGGTGATGTCGAAGCTGACCATAACGTCTTCTTCATGATTTCTTGATGTTTCATTATTTCTATGAAGTGTTTCGATGATAAGAAACACGAAACACTTCATAGAGCTATGAAAAAGCTATGGAAAAATTTAATTTTATCAAAAAATGTGTTTTATATTGTGTATCAATCTTTAAGAACTACTATAGACGTTTTATAGGCAAAACTAGTTGGGAGATTATTGATTAAATAATCCAGTGAGTACATATTAATTCTTCCACTCAGAGTAATCCTAGATAATGGCACCATGTGATCAAATAAATAACACTGATCTTTTCATCACGCAAGATTGATTTATTCTTTTATACTCCATCTTCAACTGGACAATAGGCAAAAAGTATTCAAAATCGGTAATAGTGCTCTTGTGGTAATTTAATTTCTCTAAGCACCAAGTCTCGAATCCTCTTCACCTTAAAGGTCAAACGACAAACCTCTAATATTTCATCTTTATGACCAAACTAACGAATGGATTGACTCTCTCAAAAATCCATCCATTGTTCTCTAACGGAATAATAATTTGATTGAATACGACGATGAGGGCTTCTAATTGAAAATCGGAGATGCTACGTGCGTTAGTCTCCAGGGTTTGGAGAATAATCAAGTGAGCATCTTTATGAATAAGATTATAGACTAACTGAATAGAAATTTATGGATCATAATATTACTTACATGAGGGAATTCTCGTTTTGGATCGATTTGGCTCCATGAAGCCTACTGGTAAGGACATAAACCTTGCACATCTTTGTCGGCCAGGTCCGGTTTCAGCACATTGTTTTGTACTTATGTGGAAAAGAGCTACTAAAGTTATCAGGAAAGTGCATACCTGCCAACAGCAACAGTGTAATATACAGGGTGCTCGGCACATGGACCGTCAAATTTTTTTGGGGCGTTGGTAGGGTCATTTGCTACCTTTTCAGTCTTGGAACCTGGGTCCTTAGTATTACGGTTACGGAGGTATAATTTTGTTATTAAGTTTTTCTAAATTACCCAAAATGTACCCTTCGAATCCCCATAACTTTTTTGCGTGGGCTTTTACATGCATTTTTTTATTATATTAAGTCTACATGAGTGTGTGTTTGAAAAAAAACGTATTTATTCTACAGATAACACCACAAAATTAACACGAGGGCCTTTTATTAAAAAAAAATATGAAAGTATGAAAACATCCCCACTCCTATTGAAATTTAAAAAAAAGTTACAGTTATTAGAAACTTAGTTTTATTTTAAAATGTTCTTTGGTTTATAACGTTGCTAACCATATGCTATTTACGTAAGTCAATAAAAAAAATAATACTGCAAATAAGGTTTTAGTCAGAAGAGTGAAGAAAGTCACACCTAAATAAAAGTACGGATTTCGACACAACACAGCGAGCAAGGAAATTTTACCTGCCCGTTTTAGACGCGTGAGAATTATTATTACTATGTCTGTCCTTAGGTTGGATTGGGTTAGTCGCCGCTGACTTGACCCTACCGTCATTGTCTCTGCTGTTGGAAGTGTCTGTGCCGCGTTGTTCAGGTTTTTAAATTTGTATTTTTTTGTTTTTGTTACTTTTATCGGCTTTTTGCTACTGTTGTTTTAATTTTGGTTGTTGATATGCCAATAATTTCACCAACGCTGAGTATGCTGATATGGTGATGGCATATGGCAAGGTCGATTGTGTTGCTCGTGCAGCTCAAAGGATTTATCAAGCCAAATTTCCTGATCGAAGAGAACCCCACCATGAAATATTCTCGACGACTTATCGACGATTAAGAGAGACTGGAAACGCAAAGAGCAACGACAAGAATGCTTGTAGTTGGATCTTCTTCAAAGGCTTGAAGTATTTGATCGTCAACTGCTACATGGTGTTGCCTCATATTGACCCGAGGCTCTTGAAAATTTAAGTTTCCAGTCTCTCTTAATCGTCGATAAGTCGTCGAGAATGTTTCGTAGTGGGGTAATCTTCGATCAGGAAATTTGGCTTGATAAATCCTTTGAGCTGCACGAGCAACACCATCGGCCTTGCCGTATGCCATCACCATATCAGCATACTCAGCGTTGGTGAAATTAGGCATATCAACAACCAAAATTAAAACAACAGTAGCAAAAAGTCGATAAAAGTAACAAAAACAAAAAAATACAAATTTAAAAAACTGAACAACGCGGCACAGACACTTCCAACAGCAGAGACAGTTAAATCTCGAATGACGGTAGGGTGAAGTAAGCGGCGACTACTAGGTCTGTGCGAGCAGTCAAAGATATTCCTCCTCATACCATAATCGATCCTCCCCCGAAACCAGTAGTATTCAGGAAATTGCACTGAGTATATATTTCATGTGGACGTCTGTATACAAGGGAACATCGATCACAATGGTAGAGGCAGAATCTAGACTCATCTGTGGAGAGAACTCTTTCCCAATCAGCCTCTTCCCAATGGATATACTCTCTCGCAAAATCCAAACGCGTCCTTCAAATGGCTGGGGTAAGAGGTCTTCAATCATATTCTCTGAGGCGATTTCTTATTGTCTTATATGAGTTTGCTCAAGCTGATTTTGAAGGAGGCGAGCGGTTGTAAACTCTCAAGTAACGAATGGCAGTTGTTACTCGTGATCTACCCTGTCCTAGTCTTAGGATATTCATACCTGTCTACCTGAATCGCTGCAACACTCTGGACACACTTGTATGGGAAACTCCAAACCTTTCTGCAATTCTTGTATGTGCAACCTTCTTCTTCTTGCAAAACTACTGCTTGGGCACATTCCTCTTGGGTCAAATTGCATGTTTTGCGTTGCATAGCGATCGAGTGTAGAAAATCAAATGGAAGAATAACTATTAATCACTAGAATTAATCGAGAACTGATTTCAGAATGGTACCAATACATTCAAAATCTCATCTTTTTTCATTCCTTCAGGAAAAAAACATCTGTATTGAAGGAAAACGTTGAAAATGGATAACCTATGCATGCATAATTCTGATAAAAATAATTATCATTGAGAACACCTTCAGTTGTAGAATAAATTTGAGATTTCCATAATTTACTGTAGTTCCTCATTTTGTGTTACAAGTACAAATATTGTTTCGTCCTCAGTCAGTTATATTTTTATGCTTTATTATATTATATTTTTTCTTTCAGAAACTATTTTGGCACCATTCGTTGGAGGATCCACATCTCAACTCATTCCCTTTGTATTTCTACCTCTCAAGGGTCAACTTATTTATCCCAGCAAAGAAATTGGTTTCGCAGGTGAGTTATATATAAATATAAACGAGTATTAATTTCACATATTTGTTAGATTTCCTTCAAGAAATGAATTTTGTTAATGGTGGGCTGATTTGTGTATCCAATGCTGTAATGATGATTAATTTAAAGTCATATAATCTATGCAATCGGTTTTCATATAGCTCTAGCCTTGAACCTTTCCGATTCTCGCTTTTAGACCTTATGCGTCCTCCTGTTTTCCTATACTCTATGGATTAGACTACTAGTGGTAATAACTCTCATCATAGGAAAAAAATAATTCGTTTTGACGATACAAACGTCGACATAGCTGAAGACTAAGTGAAAAACAAGAACAAACAATATATTGCTCTCTTTCTTCAATTCCTTCCAATGGACATTCTGGAATTTTACAAAATGTATCTTTTAATTGAAGGAACTTAATCGATCTCATTCTGTCGAAATTAATGCCTATTAAACTCAAGAAAATTCAGCAGTACTTTTAAATGAATCGTACACATGCCTCTTATTCCTCTATATCACATAATCATGTCGTTGCAAGAATCAGATATCTTTGAAGTCTTTACTGGACTTTTACATCCAACGGGATACATGCAGACATTAAAAATCGAAACAGGATTTTTGTTGGTATTATCAAGTCCATTATTCTTGTAGTGCATCGGATTCTCTGTTTTCTTGCCCTAAAAGGTAAAGGATTTCGGTCCTTGTCACATATGCTTGTAGATTACATGGCTTCGGTTCTCTATAATTGGTGGAATTATGTTACCAAGAGGGTACGCCTGCACAGATTGCTTGGAATTCCAGAGAAGTTTATTCCACCAATCGATCTTGTATGGATGATGATAGTGAAAAGCTAGAACTGACTTTTTGTATAAAAGGTGTATCAGCAAAAACTTGAATTGCACACCACTGTCAAATAACTATTGTAGAGTCAGTTATATCTGATATTTGTACATATAAGTAATACATAGACATTTACAGAAATGGTGCGTAATAGTTTGAAAGAATGTTTGTTAACAGCGAAAACCTATTGAAGAAACGTGGAAAATTTTACTGTGACAACTCGAAATTCAGCATTGTACCTTCTTATTTTGAGAAGCAGGGTTCAATGATTAAAACCTTTAATTTCATAGAGATGCCAATTCGATTCAGTTTCAAGCCTATTAATTCATGTACACATACATAAGTGTGCGGTAGATATGTCAAATCCATGAAGTCCCTCTAACCTCGAATTAAAATGGAGTTGCAGCGTAAGGATTTTCGTGTATTCAAATGCATTTGTTTTTATTCAATTAATTTAATGTGCATCCATATAATAGGTTGGTCATTTTCTTAATGGTATCCACTGATTCTTTTTCCATCTCAGGCCTAATACAGTACTATGGCCTTAAATGTATTTTTCTTGTACCTCTTGTGAGGACCGAAAAATGGAATCTTCACCATCTTGGCAGCTTTCCTTACTGAAGGATTTTGTTCTTCAATCAGTTGCTCCAAAGACGGCGCCTTGGCACTAACTTTTCTTTTCTCAGGATCCACTTGCAAAATACGCCTCTTGGCATTTCGTGCATCCCGCGCCGTTTTAAAAGCCACGTCTGTGAATGGATCGAACCTAACGCCCCATACGGAATAGAATTTCCCCTTCAGCTGTTTGGCAGTATTATTCCACAAGGTTTTTACGACACTTTCCTTGTAGTCTGATCCATCTCTTTTCTTCATATTGAAAGCCCAGTCTAGCATAATATTATTGAGCTCTGACAAACTTGTTTTTTCATTTACAAGGTATTTCCGGGCTGCACAGAATTCTTCAAATTGTTTCCAAATGTAGGATCTTGACTTCACTGTATTAAGCGGCACACTTTTCTTCACACTTTCCAAAATTTAAGTAACATTACAATTACCAAAACGTTTCATCTTTATCTACTTTATGGAAAAATACGAAAATAAACTGACAGAACTGCCAAATGTGCTGTTGAAGTTATCGCTAACAACTGCTTGTTTATCGTAACCATGACGACCGCTACTTCCACCAACGGCCAAAGCTATCCGGACGTATTAATATTCCTATGCAAATTAGGCATTTGATAAAAACAAATTTCTAAAAGTGAAAACACTGTGAGGTTGAGTGTTTTCAAATACAGTTTGTTTCTATTGGTCCGTTTTCAAAAATTGAGCGATTTCATTGGACGATGTAGTATAGTGTTGAATGATCAGTGAAATTTAAGAGAAACATCAAGAAAACCTACATAAAATCGAGCACGATTTTTCTTTTGCAAATTGTGACGATTCTACATTAGCCGAGGGAACTTCGTTCCTACCTGGTATCCCATGACTTCTGCTTCAAGCGTGAGTGGCTCATTACTGTGGAAAAATCCCATTTTTTCCCAATGCGTATGTTTACCGAGCGGTCTAAGGCGCGCGCTGTGACGTCAGCTCTTGGATTCATCGATCGTGGGTTTGATTCTCGTCCACGCCGAAAAAAAAATTACCATTAATAATTTTATGACAGTCACTCATAAACAAAAAATAAATATAGTACAAAAATCCTAAAAAAACACGCTTATAAAATATATCGGGTTAAAAAAGTTGGAAATAATTTTAAAAATCAATTTATGGCAATAGTATATAAAACATACTAGTAAAATTGAGTAAGAAGCGTGGGGCGCTTTGTGCCATAATTTTCGTATATCAAGCGCCCCACGCTTCTTACTAAAATGGATTTATAAAGTTTTAAATTGATTTTCAAAATTATTTCCAACTTTTTTAGCCCGATATTCTTTATAAGCGTGTATTTTAGGTTTTTTGAACTATATTTATTTACTAGTAAGATTGAGAGAGAAGTGTGGGGCGCTTGATGTACGAAAATTATGGCATAAAGCGCCCCACGCTTCTTTCTCAATTTTACTAGTATGTTTTACATACTCTTGTCATAAATTGATTTTTAAAATTATTGTTATTTTAAAGTCACCACCATTGTATACATCTCCCCTACTGGAAAGACTCCTCGGTGGGAAATATATGCCACTTTTGCTCAAGAGTAGGTAACTCAAGTTTGAAACAAAACTGAAAGAACACTGTAAGTGCATTTTTTTAAATCCATTTAAGAAAAAAATTACCTGTTGAAGGGACTTCAAAGCAACCGATTGGCGCCAAAGAAAGAAGTGTGAGATCATATCCTCTGTCGGAACAATAATATCAGTCCGCAGCATCAATCAGTCTATCTGTTAAGATTTAATAGCATCGGTGTGCATCTGTTGTGACATATACGCGCCAAAGAAACGTTATAAGTTACTGACAGCGGTGTAAATAAATTAATTGTCGACTTACCGAGAAACGTCCGTCTTTATTTATGATACCTAATTGGTAATTGGATCAATGGCCAATCCAATCCATTCAAATGGCTGAACCGTAGCACTAAGTGAACTTTAAATAGCCTGAACGTGAGACATTTGACTAGATCTTAATCTATTTGTTGTTCTTATGAAGAGATAGCGTTACATATTTGGTTATCCTGGGTAAGAAAAACTCGAATGAGAGTAAGAATAAAAAAGGTAATTTTCTTCCTAGATTGAGGTAATGTATGGTGAACACTTCTTTCTTATGTATGAAGTAGAAACATCTTGAATTGGCTTTTTTGTACGGAAATTCGAAACGGATTCAGATTGAACTTCAATCATGGCGTACATATATTCTCATTCTACGTTCAGTAGTTTCAATGTTTCTGTGAACTTCGTTGAAGGTTTGAGATTACGAAAAATGTTGTCAAACATTGACATAACGTCAGGGGCTCTAATACACCTAGTTTGTTATGCTGGCCGCATGCCTTATGCTCAGAGAATACATACAAATAAGAAAAAATAGCAACTCCCGTGCTAATCATTTTGACAGTGTTCGATCCTAGCGCCGCAACGGACTACTGAGGAACTAGCGGCTGGCGGGAAATTTAAACTGACTGGGACATTTTGACGATAAATTATGATCGTTGTTACTACGCCTAGATGATCGGAGGTTGAAATATAGTTTGAACCTAATTTTCGTAACTAAAACTGGGTTTCGAAGGACAGTTGAATCTAAATTTCCTGCCAATGGGGTATTATAAAATAAAATAACGGACAAATTCGTGACAAGGCTAAAGTTGAATGAGAAAACGGAAAACATCAGTTGTTTTCATTTTCTTCATGTGAATTTTTATAATAATTTAAGCATTTTAAAGTAACCTAAATGAAATTAATTAGTTGGTTGCACAAGTGTTGAATGATTAAAAGATAATACTACGAGGGTACGTTTTTAAGAAAAAGAGGTAAAAATTGACGAGAGATATCCTGCTTCTAAACGACAACGCACCTTTTCACAAGAGCATCCTTGCGATGTCTGCTCTGCAGAAGGAGGGTTTCCAAATTTTGGTTCACCCACCCTGCAGTCCTGACCTGGCTCCTAGCAATTACTATCTATTACCAAACTTGAAAAAAGAACTTCGTGGGAAGAAATTTTAAACTAATCAAGAAGTGAAAGATGAAGTTTCTGCGTATTTTCATACAAAAATCGAACTTTTCTGTTCAAAGGAATGAATTTGTTAGTTGAAAGATCTGAAAAATGTATAAGGGTTGCAGGTGAATACAGGGTGCGGCAAAAGTCAGTTTACCGTTTTGCATTTGAGGCAAAAAAAAGCAAAAAAATTGCAAATAAATTTATTTTCTAGAAAAATATATCAACAATAATTACTTGTAGTAGTCCTTGTTCATTGTTTTCATCAATAATTCTAAGATGTCTGGAACAATGCCATTATTATTATTTAAGACATCTTAAATAATTCCTTTGTATAATTAATTCGTTTAATATTTAGAAGAATATAATTTTTTTGAGATCTATTAAAAATTCAAAGAAGAATTTGAAGAAAAATACAACCTAACCGAATCCAGTGGAATTTCTTTGAGTCAAAATCTACCATGAACCAGCAAAGCTCATTCATTTAATCATTTATTTTCATTCCAGTAAGTATTCTGTTTCAATTTTGTGTTATTTTCAAATTAATTCCGAAATGATTAACAATAAAACAATAGTTTCAATAATCCCAAACTTTCTTTTTCTCAATACTATTAGACAACGACAGATGAGTGATGCATATAGTATTGTGAAAAATGTTGTTTATTAAAGGCTCCGTTATTTGAGTAGTGCTTCATTCAATTAGTTGAGATTAGTTTAGATATCAGGAACCAATGGAATTTCAGGAGGTTTACGCCTACTGCGTCATTTCTTTACGATTAGTTGAGATATCAGGAACCAATGGAATTTCAGGAGGTTAACGCTTACTGTCGTCATTTCTTTACGATTAGTTGAGGCTGTTCCTGAGTAAACTATTGAGTAAATTTCATGACAAATTACTGTTTCTTTCAAAGTGATATTAAAACCACAATAAAACAATATATCTTTTATTGAATGCGTTCTGTTGATGAGGAAATGTGATTACATTTACGGTTACATTATGAGCGGGGTCATAATTTTTATATGAATATAAACTAAACAATGGTCCATACACTCTAAACATCACTGTGAAAACTTATTACCAGCTTAAATCAAAATATTTAAGTTTTCAGATAACGCAAACAACCTTTTCTAATCAATTTTTAAATTCGCGGTTGATAAGATTAGATGCGCAGGGAGGAATGCGCGAGTTCCCTTTGGTGTGAGCGATTTCAGTTCAAAATCCACGGAGTGCGACTACTGCTTGGTCCCTATACTGTGTTGCTACCAGAGATATAGAGTGGGGAGAATACGCTTCGACCACTGCGCATTCAAAATTAGTGGCTAAATTCTTATGTCAAATTTCGACCATTTTTATACTTTCGTACTCAGCTGTTCTAGGTTGACTTACTTGTCAAATGAATAAGAATTGCTCGAATTTTATATTGTACTGATAGATACTTCGATGCTTTCAACATGTATTGTTAAAACGTGTAAAAACTATAAAACAAAGAAGGTCGAGGGAATTTTATTTTATACGTAAGTTTTTATTGAAATTATCCGACTGATCATACAGCATGGAATTGTTTATCTGCTCAGTGGCGTGTTGTTTACTTTCCACAGTAATATGATTCTTTTTAGTTTCCCAAAATCAGTTGATATGAGGACAGTTTGGACTGATATTCTGAGTGTAGATTCTGAAGCTATAGATTTATCTAAGAAATTGATATGCTCTATACATTTCATTTTCATTTTAATTCTATACTAACTATCCCTCAGATACACTGCTTTCTACGCCAATGAACCGAAAGTATAAAAATGGCGGACGAAAAATTAGCCACTTCCCGCATCTCGAAGATCATTCTCCCCACTCTATATCTCTGGTTGCTACGTTTCAGCTGCCTCCTTCCACCCTGGCCGAGAACAGACAGTGTATACTGACTTTTGCCGTACTCTGTATATTGAAAAAGAAAAATAATTTTGTATTTCGTATCCCCCATTCCGCGAACTCAAATACGTCCCTTCGTAGTGATTTTTTTTAATCATTCAACACTTGTGTAACCAACTAATTAATTTCATTTAGGTTATTCTAAAAAGGGCTTCAATTCAAACATATACAGGGTGAGTCTATGACCCCTGCGTTAATTTTAACCATTTGACGTCAAAAGGGAACATTTTCTTCCTATAACATTTTTCCAAATTTGGCCCCGTTCAAAAGATATAGGGTGTTGAAATTACATAACATAATTGCATTTCCACCTGTAATATTCAAACGACAACATCAATTGAAATATCTTGTAGAAGGTTTTTGACAACAGTCATGCATATTTTGGCATCAATAGATTTATTCCATTTCTTGTGGGTTTCTCACTACTACTGTACAGATTGGTTTATTTGCATGAAAAACAAATAACACTTGAACTAAAGGTCCGTTTCTTGTATTCCTAGGTTCATAAGTTTTTCTTGCAGATAAAATCATTCGTCATCTTTTTCCTAAATTGCACAATTTTTAAGATATTTGAAGTATAAAGGAATTATAATCTTCCGTTGAAACATGAGTGAGTGAATCAATTCTTAGAGGGATAATAATATTTTTAAACAATTCAGATTCAATAGTGGATGCTGTGGAAGGTAATTTTCATTCGAACTAAACTGGACTACAGAGGGGTATTTGCTCAATGTGAAAACTTAAAATGCATATAACTTTTTAATGCAGCTGAATATATAAAAACTTTAATGGAAAAAAGTGTTTCTTTTGATCTCAAGAACCTATTGTTTAAATTAACGTAGTGGTCAAAGAATTCCCCTTTATTTTCTGTAATTCAGATACTTCAATCGAAAGTGTACGACTATCACAGTCTATTCTGCGAACTCAAAAACGATACCCCGTAATATGTCCTTATCCTGTGTTAGGATATTTAGTAAGGTGACTTATTACAGTTACAGTTACTGTCATTTTGTGACTGAAATGACACTGAAGCGAAACTGTTTAGTTTTTTCTCAATTCATGATATTTGTTCGTCCATCTCTTCGACATTTTTCTATTTCGAGTTGATGTTGATGACGAATACAAGATAAATACAATTGTTCCAAATGTTTTCTTTTTGCTGACTTTGTATAACGTATCTCCAAGATTGGCGAAACAACTCGGAAGATAACTCACGTGGCAGAATGCGCGTTGGAACGTATGTGAGACACGAGATAAATCAGAAGCGGAAGTAACGGTCTGTGAGAATTATGAATTGTAAAATTTATTCACGGCGTTATGATGCTTTATTAGCAATCTTGGATAGCGTAATAGACTGGACATGAACCAGTCCGAGGGCAACCCGCGCTTCTTTTAAAACTCTATCTGCCTGTATCTGAATCTAAATGAATAATTGCCTGAATTCTGTATCTCATCCACTATTACAATTGCAACCCAACCAAATCTATTATTTATAACTGAATTCATAATTCAGAAATGGCGGACTGGTTGTATTATTATTATTAAACAGATCGTGATGATACGGTGAACTTCCTGGTCTTGGTTTGAGTGTCACAGGGTTTTGATTTCGGACGAGATGTTAGATTTGTTACGAGACCAGTAATTATGTGCAAGGGAGTAGGTCGACTTTATAATTTTTCGTCATACGCCGATTTCAATCTTGTCATTTACTACATTGTGGATGTGACGCCTATGGTCAATTTTCCCTCTTTTTTTATGGCTTCTTTCAACCACTCTGGAATTGAAGTGTAATATTCTCAAGTTATAGAGACCTTTATTTTTATAATCGATCAACAGAATCCCTTCTGAGTCCCAAAAGTCTGTTGCCATGATTTTCACCGCCGACTGCGATACCTTAAATTTCTTGGGTAGTGGTGTGCCCCATAGAACACTAATATACAAGAAATAAAAACTCCTAACTAATTTTTGGTAACACAAATCTGCACAGAAAATCACAAATGCATGTGCAGTTGACGATATATTTAGAAATTAACAAAATATTCTATGTTGGTCAAGCCGGATTTCGAAGTAATCATTCATGTGAAAGTGCGTGGCAGTATATGCTGTCAAAGTGGAAAAAGCAAATTGTTAGTGTTTTTGTTGAGTTAAAACGAGCGTTTGAGACAATAAATCGGGCAAAGCTGATAGAAGTTTGTAGGGTTTGTGGGATTGAGGGTTAGAAAATTACTTGAGTGATAGATATCAGTCAACTGAAGTAGGTAAAAAAGAATCAGTAAAAATTGAAGTTGAGTGTGGTGTGCCACAGGGAAGTGTATTGGGTCCTTTCCTTTTTATACTGTACATAAATGACATAAACAAGTATATCTGCAACACTTTGATAAATTTGTATGTAGTTGTGTCAGTATTCTTGATACAAGACGGAACTGTAGATTGTTTGCTGAAGGAAATTTTAAAATTAAGATAGATTCTGGGGATGTAGATTTGGTTATAGAAATGAATATCTAGGGGTTATCTTGGACCCGCCATTAATTTTAAATTTATATATGTGTAAAAAGTTGGATTCTTTGGGAGCATATAAATTGGCTGATTGGTCGTGGCATATGATTTATAATGCAATAATACATCCGCATTTCGAGTACTATTGATGTACTGTAATAGTGAAGATTTGAATAAGATTCAAATAATGCAAAATATGGTGATGAGAATATTGTTAAAATGTGATAGATATGCTGGGATAGGGTATATGTTGTCAAAATTGAAATTTCTGAATATTAGGCAAATGGTGGAGGAAGCCAACTTGATTTTCATTCACAAAATTAAAAATAATTGATATATTAATACACCGACAGGTGTATTAATATACACTACTACTATCAAAATTTTTATCTAATAAATTCAAAAATTTATCGAAATTTTCACCAGATTATAGTTTAAAAAGTTCCAAAGATTTAATTGACAAATTATCTAAAATAAACAGCACAGAAAATATGAAATTAATATCTTTTGATGTAGAAAATATGTACCCTAGCATTCCAGCAAAAGAATGTTTACCCCTAGTTGGCGAGTCACTTCGTAAAAATAAAGTTAACCCCCTCTTAATTTCAGAAATTCAGGAGTTATTTTCAATTTGCCTATCTCAAAATTACTTTAAATTCGAATCCAAATTATATTTTCAAAATTCAGGTTTACCGATGGGATCACCTTTGAGCCCATTATTGTCAGATCTATTCATGAATCACCTTGAAAATGAATTCATAAAAACAAATGACCTATCAAAAAACACGTCATTTTCTGGTTCCGGTATGTTGATGATATTATAGTAGGATTCAACGGAACCAATAGACAAATAAAAATGTTTCTTGACTTCCTCAATTCAATTCACCCCAAAATAAAATTTACATTGGAAATTGAATGCAACAAAGCGATTAACTTTCTGGATTTGACCATAAGTAGAGATAGAAACACATTCGACTTTAACATCTACCGAAAAGACACAAACTCAGAAGCCATAATACCGTATGATTCCTTCAGTCCTGATAATCATAAACTAGCAGCTCTGAAATCTATGATCAACAGAGCATTCACCATACCTTTATCGAACGCTAACTTACAATCTGAAATTGATAAAATCAAAGAAATTGCAACTAATAATAATTTTCCGAGAATCCTAGTAAACAAACTAATTGAAAACAAAAGAAAGTTGAAAACCATTAATATGCTTTACACTACCACAGAAAAACCTACTAATAAATTCATACATATCACTTATTTCGGAGAATTATCAATCCAAATCCAAAATTATTTTTCTAAACTTGATTTCAAAACAACATTTTCAGGACGTCCAAACCTAGGTAAAATATTATATAATTCAAAATCCAAACTTAAACCCGAGAAAACTTCAGGTGTTTATAAAATCTGTTGTAAAAATTGCAACGCTGCATATGTAGGTCAAACCGGTAGAAATTTTGAGACCAGATTAAAAGAACATCTGAAATCAGGTAAACAGTCCGCAGTTTATGATCATACCGAGACTGAAGAACATCATATGGATACCGTAAATTTTAAAATCCTTCACAAATGCGAGAAAGGCCTGAAATTAAATTTGCTGGAAGCGATGGAAATAACAAATCTGTTCAATATTCCCAATGTGTCCCCACTTAACACCCAAATAGAAATAAACCATTCACCACTTTTGAATATCCCATAGATTTAAACCCACGAAATATTTTAGTCTGTACCTAACACCAGAAGATGGTTTAACAACCGAAACCGGTCGTGTAATAATATTAATAAAGTGAAAATTAGACACAAATAATTGTTTTCTTTCAATATTCAAGATGGATTTTCACAAAATAAATGAGTCATCAATTCATTCTATGTTGGGTTATAATTTAAGAACGGGGGAAGATTATTTTATAGATAGGTTTAATACGAACGGGCTACAAAAATCATTATTTGTTGAAGGGCTAAGATTATATAATTCTTTACCACAAATGGTTAAGTCCTCACCAAACATAAAAGTGTTTAAAAGTAGGTTGAGAAAACTTTATTTTCAGTTGTAGTTTTATATTGTACACATTTTGTTATGCCATATGTCATTTTTTCTGCAGTAGAAATTGTAGCCATGGGCTAAAATAAAGCATTATCATTATTATTATTATTGTATTTTATAATATTTCCTAAAGAATTGAGTTTATTATAAAAGAATGAAATTGACTTAAAATTGAAATCTTCCTTTATTTTAAATTATTGAATTAAACAAGTCTATTCTTGAAATTGTAAATAAATCAAAAATAATCTGAAAATGACAATTCTTACTGTAATAAAATATATTAACCTTTGAAATTTTGTGCTGTCTCATGTATTCCCCCAATCAATTGCAAATGTAGTATAGTGGTATAGTATATATAGTGATGAATTTTATTTGGGTATTCGGCAATGTCAGGAATGATCAATAATCAAATTGTAAAACATCTATATTTCGAACTTTTTTCCAATTCTTCTTCAGGATGCTATAGAAGAAATAATGAATATAAGAAATTGAGCACAATATTACAAAATAACTTACTTACATACAAAAGATTATTCGAATAATTGACAAGCATTTGAAATATCAAATTTGACAATTTATTATCATAGATAAACTAAATTAAGTTAAGTCTAAAGAAAGTAGGTGTTCATAGATGATATTTAAATTTTTAATATCTGTTTTTTTTTTGTTGATATCGTTCTTATTTTCATTTATATAACACATTTCTAGAAATAGTCTTGTATTATAGTCATTTTTTTTACATAAAATTTTTATACCGTCAAAATCGAAAAATTACTATAATAAAAGACTATTTCTAGAAATATGTAATATAAATGAAAATAAAAACAACATCAACAGAAAAACAGATATTAAAAATTTGAATATTATCTATGAATACCTACTTTCTTTAGACTTTACTTAATTCAGTTCATCTATGATATTAAATTGTCAAATTTGATATTTCAAATTGTCAATTATTCGAATGATCTTTTGTATGTGATGAATTTTTTTGTGCAAATTACCGTAAATCAATTTTCGTGACAGGTCAAACCTGATGATGGATTGATTGTAAGACATCTACGGATTTAACACAAAAGAGCTATTCAACCGTAAAACTTTTTATCCATATGCTTCAGAAAACATGTCGAAAATATAATTACGAATAATCTTATATTAAACCCATCCAACCAAGTGTGTTACTGACTTTGGTCATTGACCGGCCATCATAATATTTTCAAGAGTAAATTGCAATGAAACCCAGACTGTTACACTTTTTTATTTGATAATTAATTTCAGTAGTCTTATCAATGAGCATCTTAATGTTCTTTTTGAACTTCATCTACTCGGTCAGGAAGTGGACAGACAGACCATTTCAACAACCAATATGAAAGTAATATGATTTAGTGAGTATCGGCGTACATTTTAAAAAACCAGTTATTCCAGATATATGATGACCACTTGGTTTCGAAAGCAGGAAAAACTCTGAAAATTACTTCCCATTCACATATCAACAAGGTATCTTGATTTGCTGCTTCCACAATAAGTACACAGAGCGAAAGATGTACTTGACAGAAATATTACTTTACTTACGGTATTAATTATTGAGAGACAAACCGATTTAATTTTAAAGTCCACCTGTATGTACATCATTTATTGAAGGGGATACAAATGATCCTATCAAACACCCTGTTGTTGAAACAAATTATTATGAAAATTTCATTCTTTTATAATGAACTCAATTCTTTAGAAAAATCAATGAATGCATTTGTAATTTTCTGTGTCGATTTTGTGGAACGAGATAATATTTTACCAATTTCAAAGTGGCACGTGGAAGTTGTTCTATTGTAGCATATCCTACCGTAAGTTTTCACCAAGAATTTTTTAAATTACGGTTAATCGAATATGAATACCTTAAGAGATAAGAGTGTTATATACAAATGTCGAAACACATTTCGTATTTAATTTAATTTTTTAATTAATTTTTTGTAGTTTTTTGAATCGATACATGTTATGATGAGAATGAAAAATTCTCTCTTAATCATTAGAGAAAACAGTATTTTCTAGAATAAATAAACGTATTATTGATACTTCAATCAAAAAGTGTAAGACTTCAATTGTCATTTCAGATTAATTTTAATTATAGTTTAATTTGAGGAAACTAATTTTACGAGTGACAAATGAATTGGCCGATAATTTACCTAGATATATCCAAGGCGAAAATTCACAATAACCCTAAAAGATGTAAATATACTTATTTATACCGTTGAATACTTCAGTTATTTAATCGTCCTAACGCAATCACATCCTGTGTTTTCGCAAACATGGCAAATTTTCAATGATTCCTGGATTTGAAATAACAGTTCAGAATCCATAAACTTACCTCCCGAACATATCTTATGTATTTGTTGTAGAGAAAGCTATAGACATTTCAATAATGAATAGTAAAACTTCTGAGCACCAAGAATAATTGTTTTGGATGCTCTCATGGACAACAAATTTAATACCAAAAAAGTTCACTAACCTCATTCAATGCTGCATTAGCTTCCTGTAAATTTGCTAGAATTGGAGAACTTAATATACAATTTATTTCATCATTTGATGCTCATTCATAAGGGTGTGGAAACTTGGCTAATTTAAAATGAAGGGATCATATCAGAAAATTTCTGGAACTTCTCAACTATTGAGTTAAAGTGTGTTCTAGTTAAATAAATTTGTTTTTTTCATTGAGACTCAATTTCCTTGAGATGAAAATATTTTTTAGATCTTACTTTATTTCAGGGACAATTTGTTTTCCTTCGATGATTTTTTATTATCCACATACCTATGGTTTTAGTAAAACAAAAAATCATGTTTGTTCACGATGTTTACCTAACAGATTTCATTAGTAAAATAATTAACAAACTAAATTAACGTTTGATTGATGGGTTGCTAACCTGATAATGGCATGGCAAATCTAAACTCAATTAGCTTTAGCCTTTCTCAATGATATTATTTTTTTTACTGGACTATAGTTCTGTCTGCTGGGCAGGAACAGATTGATTTACCTCCACTGTTTTTGTCGAAATTTGTAGACGTATTAAAACGTGGAATCCTTCTGCATTTTAATGAAAATATCTGTTCTTAAATCAATATTCCAAGTTGACGCCTTTTTATTGATGTCATTGTACCCATTAAAAATATCTTATTTCAATTTATTCACCATTTTTTCAACTGCAATTTGTGAACATCTAACTGAATAAATTGCTGTCTATTAGAAAGGGAACTAAATGGCCGACAAGTCTCCCAGGAATGATGACAGGTTTCATTCGATAAAAGAATCAAGTTGGTTCTGATAAAAACGCATCAATCACTAGGATTGTTGTTAGGCCAACCGCACACTTCAGCTATTGTGGTCAACAAAATATTATGAGTTAGAAAACTTTTTTGTGTCTTTTTACCAGAATTAAATGTACATAATATTTAAAAATTTAAGAACAACATCAATATTATGTACCAACGAAACAAGCTAAATATAATTTCAGGATATACAAATTACCCTATATAATTTCATATTCTTGAAGTAGAAAACCCAAACCAAATTTTTTTCTACGTTTGGGATGCTCGGGCAACTATTTCATAGAAAACTATTTCTGTGGACTTGTTGACATGAATTATTGTCCATTCAGGATATGTTACCATTAAGGGGAGCTATAAAAAATCGAAATCAAGTTGGCAACGGTCGAATAATGTACATTTCAAGTTGTTTGTTCTGAAAATCACTAGCTGCTGATAAAGTGTCGTTTGGATCTTGACTTAAAACTATCAAGCATTTTCCCAAGGTAACATATTGTTAATATTATTGGCTTAGCCAATTGTTGGCACAGTTAATCTTTGGTTTGTTCTGTAATCATTCAAGATACATAACATGCTATAATGAATTCTTCAGAGACTCTGCCAAGATTAGATGCTAGCATTAATTAAGGATCCCTCGTTTTGCAGGTAAACGTTTGTCTACTATCTTGAAATGTATTCTGATAATTGAACTGGCCACAATATAATATATATTATAAATATAGTCTATACTACTATACTACAACTACTACTACTAAATATAGTCTTGAATTAATTGTTTATGAGACAGGATCAGGAAAAAAAGAGGATTATGCTATAATTAATTTCCATGGTTCAAGCATTTTAGAAATTTTTTGTAACCAGAAATAAAGAACTGACTACACTTTCGACGTTTGCCTATTTCTTGTTTTCAAACATAATGTCGGCCTAATAGATTTCTCCGTTTTTCCATTATTTGATGAGTTTTTGTGACTGCTTTACATATATGGAACTATCAAACTGGTTTTGAAGCCCACATGAAGGTCGGACCAAATTGCATAATTCATTTGAAATATATGCCGTTTTCGAATGTAAATGTTTGTTCTAAGCGTGAAGCCAAGAATCTGATGAAGTTTGTAATTTAAAATTTCGATTGATTAACCGTATTATGAGTATATTCACCCAATTAGTAGAAATTTATGATAACTGGATTGGCCGCATGAACTTGAAAATTTTCGGTTTCGTAATATTGGACCGAACCGGATTCTATTCGTTTTTCAGACTAGTTTTTTCGAAAAACAACTTTTTCAGGACCATTTATTTTGTTCTAACGGGATACAAGAACGAGGAACAACACTACAATCAGTGATTAATAATTTTTTTTTATTGGTTTTGAGTTATTCATTATTTCAATAGAATTATTTATGGAAATAGATAAATTTATATCTGAACGGAGTACTTAATGAATCAATATTTCATAGAAATTCGCAATAATTGATTTGATAATGGGTATGAATAATTTGAATCTAAACAAGAACCAGAACTAGAAATAATGATCAAACTGATCTTTAAAAAAAATAAATTTGTGAATAATTCGAAATAAATATGGTAAAACTTTAGCGATCTTCTCATGTTTTGGCTCTACAGTAATCCATTCAAACAGCCAATCACCTTTCCTGTTTTGATCCTCGAAAAATAAACAGAAATTTCAAGAATGAACGTAGAAACACCCAGTATAAATGAGAAGACTATTGGTTTGAAATGCTTCAGTAGATACGGAAGGCAGAGATACGTGAGGTATAGCCAAAGTGCCTATGTCTTGGAATGTAGAAGATCGCAGCACAAGTTGCTAATGTCTTCGGTTGGTCGAAGAAGAACCATTTCAGATAAGTATTTCCAATAGTTCCATATAAGTGGGAATGCCACGCGTTAGGTTTGCTTTTAAATGCCCGCAACGCTACCATAAATTGTGAAGTACTTTACTGTACGTACGTTTATTTATCAGGTTACGTCTGCTACTTCATAGCAGGAGAATGAAACTTGTTTCTTGCCTTCGAAGTAATCATATACGTATGAGGATCAAGGAAATTTCATTTCACGATTGTAGAAATTTTTTATGTATTTATATCCAAAGAGAACCTTCACACTTACATTAGCCAATCTTCTTTCTTGTCTACTGAGGAAATCTCAAAAACCCTTTAATTTGAACAGACCTTGAAAATCACTTGACTATAGTGTTAGAGGTACTCTTTGTGGTAGGGATTTAGTTGCATATCGCGCATGCGTCGTCGTTTAAACTGTTCAGTTTTATCTGACATTTCACCGATCAATGTGTATCGGGAACTTAGAGCGACTCACGGTCGCGCTACCATCACTAAGTTTGAGACTCAATATTCGTGGTTGATACTCGACCAAATAGACAACATCCAGCTCGTAGTGAGGAGAATATAGCGGCGGTGGGGCAGAGTGTACGTGATGACCCTAAAGTGTCGATTCATCGCCGATCTCAACAGCTTGGCCTTTCGTATTCAACGATTTGGCGGATTTTACGTAAGCATCATTCTTTGAAAACTTACAAAATTCAATTAGTTCAATAACTGAAGCCGACCGACCTACCGAATCGTTTAAGTCTTAGTCGTTGGGCTCTTGACAAGCTTGTAGAGTATCAACTCTTTTCGACAAAAGTTTTGTTGACTGGTGAGGCCCATTTTTGGCTTAATGGGTTCGTGAACAAACAAAATGCCCGAATCTGGGGTGATGAACAACCTGAAGAGTCTCAAGAATTTGCGTTAAATCTTGAAAAAACAACTGTTTGGGTGGTTTATGGGCCGGTGGAATAATCGGTCCATATTTAAATAGAGGACGGTCGGAATGCTACTGTGAATGGTGACAGACTATTTGTTGCCCGAAATTGAAGCCCGTGGTTTCGACTAAATGTGGTTCCAAAAAGATGGTTCCACTTACCGTACAGCCCGTGATACCATGGCTTTATTGCATGAGCATTTCGGCTTCGGACCAGTGTATTGGTCGGCTAGATCATGTGACATCACACCTCTTGATTTTTTCCTTTGGGGCTATGTGAAGTCCAAAGTATACATGGACAAGCTACCATTGAGGTATTGAAGGCCAATAATACTCGAGTCATTGGAGAAATATCACCCGAAATACGCGTCATCGAAAATTGGAACTATCGAATGGATCTTGTAAACCGTAGTCCAGATCAGCATTTGAAAGAAATTACCTCAAAAAATAATTGTAAAGAATGGTTCTTTCATTTTTTAATAAAGATTATAAAATAACTGTTTTTATTAATTTTTTTATTTAAACAAAATTACCTATAAATGAATCACCCTTTACTATTCTAATACATCTGACCAACAAATTAAAAATGGTCTAAAAGTGGAATTTAGTTTTTTACTTATGATGAGAAGAAAAATACAAATATTATTGACGAGAAGGAAATTGACTAAAGAACTTCGGTACCTCTATTATTAATATAAATATTAATATCAGTTGGGACCAAAATTTGATTGACTCATAAGATTTGGTTAAATAATGATCCACTAAATTCAATGCATTAGATGTTTACCATTTCATTCATTCATATATATTTATTATAACTAAAGTATGCCAAGAGTGTATCTAATAACAAGGTTCTGTTTGATGATTATTCAGTTAGATTTGTCCATATTCCTAAATTAATTCAAACAAATGATAACTTGCCAATAGATAAAGTTTTACGATTTTCTTCAAATTTATAGCCTAAACTCCACAATATTACGTTATCTGAGAACCGGTATCATTCACGCCATGTGCTTGAAATCTGGTGATTTTTTCGAATAGTTAATGGACTACTCAAATGATTCCTCTAGAAATGAATTTCAAAATTTACATAAATCTGGAAAACAGATGTCTCTCGATCTGTTTCTTACGGTTTCGAAACTGCCATTACTGTAGAATATTCGTTTATCCTAAATCATACTAATGAGATGGACTACTGGCCGTTTGATTATCACAGAATCTGGGAATTCAACTAAAATTCATAGCTGTTTCTTGTCTACAGATTTTAATTTCGGCTGAATGAATTTTAATGTTGTTTCTGGTCCATGCGTTGAAACGGTTCGCTGGAATTCTGAGATAAGTTGATGGTGAAAATGAGGCGTTTTCAACACTAGTCGAGAATTCATAGTTCGTTGTTTCAATTAAGACAAAAATTCATTTTTTAAGTCTTTATCCGAAGTACATTATAACAGAACGAATTATAATTATTTCCGTTAAGTTCGGTCAATATTCATGAAGGTAGATGAACATTAGATGTTTATATTTACGAGGGTTACCTTTTATATTTCGGGATTGGATAACCCTAGTGTTGCAATCTGCCAACTGACAGCTCCATCCTTGTTTCTAGCTATCTATTGACAAAATCAAAAATATTTGTAATCCGGATGTGACAGAAACGTGACGCCATATTGCCTCCTAGTCGCGCCTAAAGAAGTTTCACTTCAAAAATATAGTACCACAACTCAAAACTTTCCATTGTTCATATATCAACAAAGGTGTCAATATTTCTCTTGTCATGCGTCAAGTTTACTACTTCCGGTAGCCATATTTGGTAGAGCATAGAACGTGTAGTTTCATCCCCCTGATATACACTTTGAATGAAGATGATATAAGATTTAACGTGAAAAATTTGAAAAATGAACATTCCTGGGGTAATAATGGAATATCGAACTACACAATAAAGGCTCAGTGGAAAAAGCTTTTCTAAATGGTTTTCAACGGAAAAGATATACCTATTCTTGATTGGTTTTTAAAAGAGGAATTGAGTTTTGATCACAATTGAAGAAAAACCGTGAGTAGGTATTTTCAATGTGTCATATAGGTTTTTATCCATTTTAGATGTTTAATTATTTCAGGTTTTGGAAAAAACAAGCGCGCAAAAGTTTCTGACCTCACGTCATCGCTTTTCTACATTTTTTTTCCAGAATCTGATATTTTCTGATTTTTCGAAGAGCAATTTCTAGGAAATCTTGGTGGAACAACGGTTTCATTATCATTCACCATTGGTTGTTCATGAACTTGGCCTGTGATCGTCTCATTAGCATTGATGAAGTTATACAATTATTCAAGGTTTTTTTAGTGCTGCTGAACGAATCAATCGTTCCACTAAAGCCGTAGGATATTATACTCTTTCTGATTGAGCACACCTGATGGCAGGTATAATAATATCGCACAGATGACGCCTTCTTGCTCTATGCTACAGTTACATGTAATGTTCTTCAAAGGCTGGTACCCACTGCAAGATTGGCTTTGCAATCTATTTCTGCATTTTATTGAAAATAATTAGCAGAGTCGGGTAGAAAAAACTATCGAAAAATTAAATATACAGGGTGAGTCTTTAACCAATGCGTTAATTTGAACTATAGGTTCTTGAGGTCACTTTTTTCCATACCGTTTTTCCATATTCAGCTGCTTAAAAAAGTTATGAGCATTTTAAATTTTAAGCCTTTTTAGTTTTCACATTGAACAAATACCCCTCTGTATTCCAGTTTAGTTTGAATGAAAATTACCCTCCACAGCATCCACTATTGAATCTGAATTGTTTAAAAACATTATTTTCCCTCTAAGAAATGATTCATTCACTCATGTTTCATCAGATGATTATATATATATACGGACTTTTAGTTCAAGTGATATTTGTTTTTCATGCGATTCAACTAATCTGTAGACTATCTGTAGTAGTGAGAAACCCATAAGAAATGGAATGAATCTATTGATGCCAAAATATGCATGACTGTTATCAAAAAACTTCTGTTAAATGTCGTTTATGTTACAACCCCAATAAAACGGAAGTATTTTGTGCCAAACTTTGAGTTAAATCGCAAACAATTCACTAGACTCATATCTTTGCATCTGAAAAAAAAAAATAGAAAAAATAAAAATAGATACATTAAAACATGAATACTGCACCAGAAATAAGAAAAACTCATACCAATCACCCAGATGTAAAAAAAGCATAGATCAGAGAAGCCATATTTATTTTGCTCCTAAAATTTTCAACTTGGTTCCAAAACATCTAAAGGAAATTATTAAAGGAAAATCATTCAAGAAAAAAGTAAAAAACTGGATCAATAACGAAATAATAATTAAAATTTTATGACAAAAGTAAAACTTAATAATGAAACTGATATAGACATTTGCTTACCTGATGTAGACACTTGCTTACCCGATATGGACATCTGCTTACTTGATATAGACTTTTGCTTGCCTGATCAAGACATGTGAACATTCATCCTATCAAAATTTATGCTTACCTGATGAAGACAGTGATTGTGTGGACATAACTGGAGAAGATATATCCCTACCAGTTGGAGGCAAAATTTTGGAAGAAGAGAAAGTTAATTTTTTTTTGGTATTGTATTCAATTGTTTAATCTCTGTAGAACAAACAAAGAATTTGATAATTATTTTAAAGTCACATACAGGCTCAAATATTTTATATTTAATCTCTGTGATATTTTCTGTCTATTGGATGTAAAGAGTACCTTTCTTCAAATAAACTATTATTATATATATGCAGGGTGAGTCTTTGACCACTGCGTTAATTTAAACCATAGATTCTTGACGTCAAAAGGAACATTTTTTTCCTATAACATTCTGTTACGCGCTGTTATTGGACACACCTTTATAGAAGGTGTTTGATAAGAGTCATGGATATTTTGGCATCAATAGATTTATTCCGTTTCTTGTGGGTTTCTCACTAGTATTCTACAGATTGATTAAATTGTACGAAAAACAAATATCACTTGAACTAAAGGTCCGTATCTTGTACTTCCTAGAATCATTAGTCTTTTTTGCAGATATAATAATTCATTATCTTTTTTCCTAAATTGTATCATTTTTGAGACATTTGAAGTTGAAAGGAATTGAATCGATATCATCTGATGAAACATGAGTGAGGGAAAAATAATGTTTTCAAACAATTCAGATTCAATAGTGGATGCTGTGGAAGGTAATTTTCATTCAAAGTAAACCGGAGTACAAAGGGATATTTGCCCAATGTGAAAACTTGAAATGTGCTCAACTTTTTAACGCAACTGAATATAGAAAAACGGTATGGGAAAAGTGTATTTTTATCTCAAGACCCTTTGGTTAAAATTAACGCAGTGGTCAAAGAATCACCGTGTATAAATTTTTGACACGTTGTCATAGGTAATCACTGAGAACTGATCCATGTGGAAGACCGTTGTTCAATGTTTCGAAATTGTTTCCTTAATGCCAACAAAATTACGAAAACTTCTAATAAAATAACAATTTTTCCACCATTCATATGGGTATAGATTTTGCAAATTAATCTTTAACAACACTAAGTGTTAGAAGCCTTTGACAAATCTTGAAATCAGTTCCTGTAATTAATAGATATCTTCCACCTGAAATCAGAGGACGCCTCTGAACCAATAACAATTAGTCGAAAGCTATATCTTAAAGCATCCAAGAGGTACTCAAAAACTTGATCTGTGATTATCTCACATCTATCAAATGCATGATCTCGTAAAACATCATATCGTTTCTTACATCTAAATGACGGAATGTTGTAGGTATGTGCAAACAAAATATCTGCACACATTCGACGTGTTTCATGTCCATTCTAGGACGATAAATGTGTAGAACTTGAATGAATACTTAGAGCAATAACTTCAACAATGTCAAGAGTTGAATGGCGCTGCACAAAACCAATAAAAATTTTATAAGGTGCTTTCGTTTCAGAAGACAAATAAAGGTTGATTTACTACGAAACTCTGTGATCTTGGTGCCTTGTTGCTGTTTATAACTCGATAATTGATTATCCACGCATTATTTGTTATTTTTATGTCACAACGCTTTATTTTCTCTTTTCACCGTCAGCTTCGATTTTGCATAAATGTTTATGTATGAGGATTATTATTGCTTGAATGATCTCGTTAGGGTACTTTAGACAATACTATTTCCTATTCTTCTATAAGAGAACTTAATTCTCGTCAAACAACAAAACAAACACATGGTAATTTCTCTGGTCACGCAGATTTTGATGTCTGAATTCCGTTCCTTTCATGAAAAACCCCTTGTGTTTAACTGACTGAAACAATGAAGATACAAAGAAAATCTACATCTTTGGTTAAAAAATGTAGGAATGCACTGAGAATAGGAGGTTCTGTTAAAAAATAACCAAACATAGGAATATCTACTACATCGAAATCCATTTAAAATATCTTTATTTCAGAAAGCACTTGTCCTTTGAAATACCTGATATATTCAAATCCAAATAACAAATAACCAATGAACCGGTGTAGATTTTATTGTGGCAGTAATTATTCACAGGGATGTACTCAATTGTGCATCGACCATCGACCAGCAATACTCAGCTGCAGAAAAGACTAAGGATGTTCCAAGAGTGGATACATTAGCTGCCCAAGATAATCCAGCTAATTTCTGAACAATATTATTCCTAGTTTTCAGTTTTCGGCTCAGATCATCTAAATGAGCTTTGCAATTGAGAGATGATTCTAATTTAACTCCTAATTATTTAGGAAAGAAATTATGTTCGATAAGAGAATCATTGAAAGTTACAGCTAATTTCCTATATTTCTCATGATTATTCATGATACCTCTGTTTTGTTGGGATTGGGACATTTAATAAAATAATTCTTTAAAAATCTCCAAATCAGATGATAGTATGTTTTCCAGTGTATGAAAATCCGAATGGTGGTAAGGAATAGCAATGTCATCAGCATAAACAAATTTCTGAGATGATGTCGTGGGAAATCACTGAGATATAAATTGAAAAGTGTGGGAGCTAGAACTAATCCTTGTGGAAGACCACGGAACCTTCTATGAGATAAAACGTTTTCTGATAATCTTACCATTTTCCCACACTTCAGATGGGTAAAGAGTTTGAAATTAATCCTTCTTTCCATACAGTATCATATGCTGAAGATAAATGAATGAAAGCAGCTCCTGCTTTCAAACTATTATTTAAGCCCGATTCTATGAAAGGTTGAAAACCTGATCTGCACAATTTCTATTTTTCCTAAAACCTCCCTGGAAATTTTGTACAGCATTTTCTATAGAAGATTTAATTCTAAAAAGAATCATCCTTCCTAATATCTTGAAAAAACATTCAATAAACTGATTGGTCGATCACCATTAGGATCACAAGGATTTTTTCCTTGTTTCAAAATACTATTACTTTAGTCTTACAGAACTCAGAAGGAGAGTTTCCTGAATTCAGAATATTGTTATAGAAAGACAATAAACAAAACAAGGTCTTTTTTCCTAAATGTTTGATGAATTCAGGATAAATTTCGTCAAAATTTGCGGCTTTCCGAGATTTGGTACACTTAATTGCAGACCCCAATTAATCTATATTGAATGGATGTGACGCACGTTCAGAAGTAGGAGCTGATCTCCTGAATTCGTGTAATTTTTTCTTCATATTCTTCATTTTGGACTTTGATATACTAACCGATTCAGATACATCAACTAAACGGAGAGCGTTTAATCTTAGATCAATTTTTGATGATGATGAGGCAAGGGGAGTACTATGGATGAGGAGTGCTAATCAGAACTTAAGACAAAACTAGACCAAAAAGAAATTTTAAATAATTCTAAATAATGAAATAACATATGAATTCATGAAGCCTTGCCTCTTACAGGTCTAGAAACTCCAGTATGCGCAGTGTCTAAAGCTAAATTTCTAACAACAAGAGGCTGGATGGACTTGAGGAATCCCGTAAATGGCGATGTTCCATTTAGATTGTACCGAGACGAAGGAAGAAGCTTCTTGCAGGTATTAATTTATCACTTTCATCCTTTTAATCAGACATATACCTATTACCTTTTTTTCCAGTGGGACGGAGAAGCTGATTTAAGACTGAGGCTATCAGGCCGTATGATTTTAGTGTACTTCAAATGTAGAGAAGCTACAGAAACACAAAATTTAACTGGAAGATTTTCATCACCATCTGTAGCCTTTAGAGTTGTTGGAACTCCAATGAACAACTTGAATCCTTACAGTGAGTTTTTTTTTCTACAAACATTCTTCTCAAAGTTTTTCCTGAGAATCTACCTCAAGATATGAATTTCTTATGCATTTTCCAGATATAAGTGAGGTGTCGTTTATGTCTAATGCTCAGATCTTATCTGATGATGGAGGATCAATGACGCTGTCTGAATATGTTGCCATTGGAATATGTTCAGTACTCCTTGGTTTGATATACGTCGCTTCAGTCTTCTTGTATCTCCATATCCGTAAGAGGAATCGAGTGAGGTTAGGCAGTAAGTCTTGTGATAATCTCAACCAAGATCCTCGCTCGTTAGCAGAAGAAGGCATAATAAAAAATAACCCATTGTTAGGGTTATCTGCTCATTTTCAACCACCGGACAGTGAAAGTACAAGAAGTGATGAAGACAGTAATTCTGATAGAGCAAGGCATGAAGATAGAATCATTCATGTGAGTCATATATTCTATAAATTTCCAGAAGTATTGAAATTTATTTGATTGTAGCATCAATTAACATCAGTTGTGGTCCATTCCCAACAACCAATTTCCAAGATGAGATCAAATCAACATGAATATTGCTTCCAAGAGACTTCCAACATCGAAAGATTACCTGAAGAGAATGTTTCCATTATAGAAACTTTGGAAGGGAGGGAAGACCGAGCTGATGATCTCCGAACACCCAATGGTACCATCCGAAAAAAGCTTTACTTCAATCCTGCATACTTCGAACCTCATCTTCTCATGGTAAGATCTTCGGAAATATCCATTCAATAAAGTTAATCTCAAAATTTCAAAATTCCAGGCTCCTCCGCCGGCAGCTATCGAGTTTCTCCAGAAGATAAGAGAAGTTATTTCAATTGCTAAACAGAAAATGGAAGCAAAAAGATTTGTGCCATCACTTTTGGGAATTCCAGAAGAAGATTATGGTCTAAGCGTCCATTCATACGATTTCAATCCACCAAGTAGAAGAGGAAGTATAATTAGTTTAAAAAGAGAGAACAGCAGGAGAAAATCTTGTACTGGATGTCCAGGATGTCAAAACAATAGCTCGCGACCCAAATTTCCGGAACTTCCTGTAGTAACAACATGCAGTAACTGTTTGATTGTTACACAAGATGCCAAGCAGAGAAATATAAGGAAATGGTTGGAAAACATTCCTGTTGTCAAAAACTCAGAGTCGATGTCTGATAGGGGATCAACATCTAGCAGGAGTCCAAGACGACTTCGTTCCCCTTCAAAAAACCACCCATCTCTACCACCTAACAGACCAATAACAAGAACAACAAGTAAAAGGGAAATACGAAAAGTTAACTTGAGAGGAAAACACTCTCCAACTAGATCTCTTTCTCCTGATTTTGGAAGCACGAAAAGACCAACATCTCCAGCGCAATTGTCTACTGATAAAGCTTCAGAGAGTGAGTATTCAGGATCAGAAACATATAATAAAACAGTCAGACCAAGGAGACGTCAGAACAGTAAGATAAAGAAGCCAAAAATGCCACCACCATTGCCACCAAGCTCTCCTAAACCTGTCAATGGTAGTGTTGAGAATATTTATGACACTGTAGCGAATGAGCATACGAACAATGCGCCCAAGGTTATCACTCCACCAATTGAAAAGATACCTTCAATAACAAAGAAAAATATGAAGGCAGTTATTCAGGAATTTGCTGTTACTAATGGAATAAATAAAAGGTTAAGCAGTATTACTACGGACTATGAAGTTGATAGTTTAGAGAGACCACAGAGAAAAGCATCTACTGCTACAGAATATACAGATGTTTCTTCTTCTCAACCAAGTCCAAGTTTGAGTTCAGCTCTACCAATGGATGAAGAGATGACGATGAGGAATGCTGTTTTCAATACGAAAACGGGAAATAGAACAATCTCCAAACTGACTTCGGGAAATAGCAACAGTGCATCAGATACAGATAATGAATACGAGTTGATAGTCTTGAAGAAGGGAAATAATTTGTACAAGCTCCCAGAAATATTACAGAGAAACAAGGGTTATAGCTTAGTGAGTGAAGTTTATGTGAATAATGGATATAATTATAATAGCAGCCCTTCCTCACCTAGTGATTCAAACAGTTCAACAATGGATAAACGTGAACTGAAAATCTGTTATGGCTTAGAGAATCAACCAGGTAAATTGATGATTCAAGTGGAGGACTGTTTGGACAACTACATACCAGTGAATGATTCTGATAGCTTTGAACCAGACACATTGGATCGAAAACCGTCTAAAAAGTATGACACGTCAACCGAATCCTATGTAGACTCTTTAGAACGCCCACAACAAATCTTACTCAGATCATCAGGAAGTTTTAGGAAAGACAATACGATGAATAAGACATTGAATACTTTCAATCGGAACTTTGGGAGTTTGAGGGAGATTTACGAAGCTAAGAACAGGAGAGAGTTGGTGAAAATATATTTAAGAAGAGATCAGAAGAAGAGAAGTTACTGACTCTGGAGGAAAGACATAGCAGGAGACAGAAGAACACGGTGCCACCTGATGTTATTCCTCCTCCACCCCATGACACCACGGAATTGTACGACTATCCTAAGCCTCCAAAAAAGTTACTAATTGCTGGTAAGTTGATCGATGATTCTTTTATAAAGAAAGGCATCATAACCTTCAAAATTGTTTTGATTATTTTAGATAGCTTAACGAATAAGCCGCCTCTACCTCCAAAAAACGGGAAAAACAGGAGTGCCAATACCAAAACATCCGATAAGAAGCCAAGCTCGGTTGGTATTCCTGACAAAAAAGATTCGATAGAATCGAAATCCAACCAGAAACCTTCGTTCACAAATTTTGATAGTCCATTTATATTAAGTCCTAAACAAGAAATGGAGTCGCTTAGTATTCAGTCTATGATGGACAACAAGAAATGGATGGTGAATGAACTCAATTCAAGGAATAATAAGATGAATAAGATGGTGGATACGGAAGAGTTGATGGCTAATTCCAAGAAATCGTCGAGTGTGAAAAGAGCTTGGCAAAGGTATGTGGATGCAGCTGGTCGAGGGAAGACAGAGGATTCGGGATATTTGAGCACGGATTCGAATGAGTCTAGAGCTGTGTCCGGTTCCAGTAGGACGAGTCAGAACGATAGAGGTAATTAATCCAGGCTTTCAGATTTGTACGTAGATTAAATCAATCGGAAAACCAACCGCTGTTGTTCATGAGTTCGGTGGTAGTTCAGTTTACCACCTGGTAAACACAGTTCAACCGAAGACAACCAGTTGATATGTGTCTTGAAACCATATCCTAAATTCAAAATTTGCTTTCCATATAATATACATGTATTTTAATTCATATTCGAGAAATCTAGTTGTAGCGGAAAGAAACTGAGATAGTCCATTTATGTTGACGTCTTAGCTTGAACTGAATCCGTCAAGCTGTCAGCGCAGGGTACGAACACAGCTACCAAGATGGCCACACGTCAGTGGCTTATCGCGAAAATAATTCAATAAGTAACATTTCTCTCTGAAGCGTGCAAGAAGGTTGGCATTTATAAAGTATCACATTGCTCATTGAATAAAAGTAATTATACATTTTGATTTAGGGAGTGAAACAGACGAAAGCCTCGGAGATGGCCACAGTGAATCAGGAGCCGAAAGCATCGAAACACATTCGGTTTTCTTCGGTCGTTTCAGGAAAGCTGATTACTTAACGATTTCTTTGGACAGTGGCGTAGATACCGATCAGAAGTCTAGAGATACCAGTTTTGCCATTGTGGACGATGTAGCTGTTCACAGTAGTGATTCCGAACATGCCAGTTACGCCACTGTAGTTCCTTTAGAGAGTACAACTAATCCTACGTCCAATTAGAAATATTATATCCATTTTTCAGATTATCACAGTGCAATATTTTTATATTTATCTAGTTTTTCGTGCAATAATATATGTTGTTTTTATTTATTTAAAGAATATTTTGTAAGTCGATGAGGTCTGCGAATGGAATTGAAAATCAGTTTTGAGAAGACAATAATAGGAAATTGGGTGTTTCAAGTCTTGAATGTCTAAACTAAAAATGAAATACCATCTCCTGGTTCAGTTTCAGGCAATTAAAAGTTAAAAGTTTCTGATAATTGATTCCATTGTGTTAGATACTCATCTCTTGTGATACATTCCTTGGCCGGAAGTGCAATATTAGAAGTTAAGTTAGGTAATAAAAATAATATCTATAGATTAATCTTTTGAGAAACATTGAGTTTCCAAAATATGACGTGTTTCCATTGAAAATGTTTATCATAATTTTTCTAGGATGTCTCAACGCGTTTCATTATTTTTATAATTGAGTGAATTCTGAATGATAATCCAAATTGAGGAAAAAATATCCTTTTCAACGATTTTGCCAACGCATTGAAATATTGTTCATAATTGTATGTTATCAAAATATATTTTTTATCACACTTTTTAATTTTTAATCTTTTGGGTGTGACTACTTCTTTTGTTGAATTTGTTTCGGTGAAAAAATAAAAGTATTCAATAGAGCGAAGACAATTACAAGAAGATTTCATGCAGACAGATATTGAAATCCAAATAAAATTTAATTAACTCACTATAGAAACATTTCCGATGGTCATTCGTGATTTTATAAAGATATCTGCATAACAGTCGATGTCTGCATAATCGTTTTTCTGTTGTAACTGAATATTTACGGCTATATTGCCAAATACTCATTAAGTGATTCAATAGGATCCTAATTATTGTGCAATATTCACTACTCAGAGTAATGAAATAATATTTATTTCATATATAGAAAAATGTATAAGTGTAGTTTATTTATTTGTGATGTATGTGCAATTTTTTATTCATTGTTCTTGTATATTTTTTATATTTATTTTAATTTTAATTCAATTTAATAGAACCTATGTTATATACCTACGATTAAATGTGCAATATTTTATGTTTGTAAATATTTTCAGGAATCACACACCTCTTGAAGCTTAGCTCAAATATTAGAAGTAAGTCAGAGTTATATGATATTTATTACAAGTATGTATATTTCTTATAATTGTTATACTTTCATGAATGAATTAATTCGTTTTTGAACATGTTGATTTATACGCAATTTTTCCTTGATAGAGATTCAAATCACTTTCTTCCTGCAATGCTGTAAATAATATGTTATTTCAGTATGCTGACAATTGGTGTTGGAAATATTTGGAACTGAAAGTTTCGTAGTTTGTATAAAACTTTTTAGACACATAAAACATAACCTAAATTTTTTTTAATCAGCTGTCATAAAATTTGATTTATTTATTATAAATATTTTTGAAAAGAGACATTTTGATTCCGAATATGAACATCAATGCGGTGCAACGCGAAAAGCTTCAAGGTACCTGCGTATCGAATATTTTATGGGGTAGGAGAATTTATTGGAAAGGGAGGGAGGGTTCATAGGTGAAGGAGCTGTTTCTTTTGCGGAAATGTATATAATTAGCTTCGAATTATTCAAAAATTCGAGATATGTGGGTTGTGAATGGAGTAATATATCATGTTATTTGAATCAGAGATTTATTTGTCTTGGAATGTTATAATAAATAATAATGCTATGAAATGAATGATAAAATTAAAAAAATTATGTGAAAAATAATGAAATAAAGATATATATGACTGTTTATACCTTTTGAATATTGTATAAAAGATTCGAAGAGAAACTACAGGTTTTGTATAATTTTTTTTGACAACAATAAAATGAAAATTGAAATTTTATAACCAGTGTTTTATTCAACAGTTCAAGAATCCTGGGAATTGAGATATTCAACATAAGCCACATCAGTAGAATGCTCCGAATCAATCAATTCGTTTTTTATTTTCGCATAGTCCTTATAAAGTTCACGACTATTTTTGGAGAAATCAGACAACAAATCGATTTCTTTATTTAAACAGTTACGTAGATGTTTTTCTTGAGACTCTAGGTCATGGGTAGAAGATGTTAAGGATTTATACTCGCTAGGAACAAGCAAACTTGGTTTCATCGTCTGGTAAAGGTGATGATAGAAAGCAAACAAATTATCAACGTTCCTGCAAAACGAGATTAAAAATTAAATAAGTTGAACAATTAAGGTGATATGATACAGTCATATTACAGATAAGTTTTAGTTGAATTTAAGGAAGAAGTCTCCCGACAAAGGCAATACTAGACCAGTGGATTTTGAAGAAAACATTCACAGTTTATAAATATGTTTTTTTACAATAAAGAATCAAATAGTGGCAGTGTTTTTTATAAAAAATCGGATATTATTCTTACCTTGTGTAAACCCTGATTTCTGTTATATTGGAAGGCTCAGCCTTCACCTCCACTATGGTTTCATTGAATGGAAAACATTCATCCGATACTGAGTAAAATCTAGCTAATTTGGCTTTTACAGGTCCAATTGGAGATAAAGAAGCACTAGCTAATGCGATTGGTAGCTGAGATCCGACAGGTAACTTCAAAATGAGGTCAACCTGTAAACTGCACAGCAAACGACTGTGAAGATTCATCACGTCAGGATCTCCAAGTGGTGATAATTTCATTGATATCGAGGAGATATCTGAAGTTTTTATCACTATTGGTTGTATATCATCAATAAAGTTTTCCCCATCTTCATCGCAGTAGCTCAAAAAACCTGAAATATAATTCTTATTGAAATTTATGATCATTTGAGCCGATGAAATTTAACTATAATGGACTGTGAATGTGTAAAAAAGGATACAGTTGAGAATATAAAAAAAATACAGATATAACATTTATCAAAGTTATAATAGCAAATAATGTTTTCAAATATCTATAAATGTAAACCGAAATCAATCATCAAATTTCAAAAGCTTTTCAGAAAACTACTCACCATCTATTTGAATGGATGATGTTTCCAGGAATGGAGGTCGATCAAAAATAATCACAAGAAAAGCATTCTTCGCCAACTCATCAATATGGATGAGTTCTTTGATATGGGAGCTTAAGCTATCAGTCGGATGCATCGAAGAAATATAGGTCAACTCATCATCTGAGCTCCAATGCAATAGAAACGAAAAGTTCTTCATTAATCTGAAATATTCAATCATAGAAGTTAACAATATCATCCTCATGAAAACACGTCAAATAAAGTATATTCAATACAATGTTGGCACAGAGGTATAAAAGAGTTGGCGTGAAGGATAAACTAAAGATATACTAATTATTTGGAATGTTTGTAAATCTATAATATAAAAATGAATCGCAAAATGTGTTAGTAAGCGCATAACTCAAAAACGCCTAGACCAATTTGGCCAAATCTTTTTTCAAAATGTTCGTTGAAGTTCAAGGATGGTTTTTACGGCGAGAAAAATCAGAATTATTACTGGAAAAACCCTAAAAATAGCCCTTTTCTTTTTCCCATACAAATGATTTGTAACTAAAACGTAGTCAATTTGAGCTTTATTGCTATGGTATAAAGTTCATATTAAATTACAAGCACTCACTGTTGTCTAAGCAATGTAGGTGTGTTCAATATGCAAAGCAATGAAACTCCAACCTGCAACGTTTCGAAGAACTCTGCAATGGCAAAGGTTTTGCAGCAATGTAAATTGATTGTTTGGGATGAATGCACGATGGCACATAAAAAATCTTTGGAGGCTTTAGACAGAACCTTAAAAGATCTACGGAGCAATAATAACCAATTTGGTGGTGCAATGATTTTATAAGCAGGAGATTTTCGTCAAACATTGCCAGTGATTCCACGATCAACGCCAGCTGATGAACTCAATGCATGTCTAAAGTCCTCCAATTTGTGGAAACATGTCAAAGTACTTCATTTAAGCAAGAATATGCGTACGAGTTGCAAAATGACCAATCTGGAAACATATTCTCTAAACAACTCATTGGCATTGGTAATGGCAAATTTCCTATAGACATGCTGACTGGCTGCATTAACTTTCCTCAAAGTTTTTGTCAGTTACAAAATTACAGAATTACAGAAACCATGATTGGTTGAGCGAACGAGCTATACTGGCTGCAAAAAACATAGATGTAAATGAATTAAATTTCAAAATTCAAGAACAAATTACAGGCGAATTGAGGATATATAAATCAGTTGATTCGGCTACTAATCAAGATGATGTAGTCAACTATTCACCGGAATTTTTAAACTCGCTGGATTTGCCAGGATTGCCACCTCACAATCTTCAATTAAAGGTTGGATCGGTGGTTATAATGTTGCGGAATATCAACCAATCGCTTCTTTGCAACGGTACACGGTTAGCGATAAAAAAAATTACTAAACAATGTGATAGAAGCAACTATACTCAAAGGAAAGTATAAAGGAGAAGATGTTCTCATACCGCGCATCCCAATGATTCCGAAATTCCGACTGATGTGCCATTTGAGTTTAAACGACTACAGTTTCCAGTGCGGCTTGCTTTTGCTATGACTATAAACAAGTCCCAGGGGCAATCATTAAGTGTTTGTGGTATTAATCTAGAAAACCCATGTTTCTCATATGATCAATTGTATGTTGCCTGTTCCCGTGTTGGAAAACCATCAGATTTGTTTATCTATGCGCCAGGTAATCAAACAAAAAACATCGTATACCACAAAGCACTTCGATGATAATAATAATAATTATGATTCACATGATTAACAATAAAGCGATTACTTACTTTTGAATCCTTATATATGTTTTATTTAATTATTTTTTATTCACAACGACCTATCACCAGGGTGACGGTTCTGTTCAGGAGAATTTCTTAAAATACGTAGGTACAAAACTGCCACATTACAAATCTTTTTGACAGGACGAAGTCTGTCGGGTCAGCTAGTTAATCAATAAATTTAAACACTAAGAACAAAAATATCACATGACTTATAAAGTGTACCATGTCGAAATTGTTATGAAGAGAACTAGACGAAGATTAACTCAAAGCACATAAATACATTAAATACGCAAACACAGCACTCAATAAACATAAAAAAAATAAAAATTCACGAATTTAATTATGAAGAAACAACATTCCTTGAAAAAACGTAGAAAAATACATTTAAAAGAACAACAATAATACGAAAAATGTAGAAAAATACCCAAGTGAGGTCAGGAGGTCTTGCGCAGTTGATACTTCGAAAAGCTAGAACAAAAATTTGAGGAATTTTAACGTATTTACGTACTGAAACGTTGTAAGTAGCGTGGACTTGCTATAAAAACTATGGTTCTCATTTTCTGGAACGAGGTTGGAAAAGAGATTCAGGTAAAGTTTTGATTAACAAATTTTGTTTTCTACATTTGAGAGAAGCGACGTGTCTACGAAATGTCTTCGACATATCGAAAATAAATTTCGTATAAGTAAACGACCTGCTTAAGAACGCCTTCTATGTGGCCAAGACTTTAGCATTTTTCTCAACTCAGACTTTTTTCAAGGCAACTGCTAACAGCCGAGAAGGTGATATCATATCATGAAGCCATAAAAAAGTTATAAATTTTTCAGAACGACTAATTTAATATAGCAATTTCGGTATTGAAATCGAAAAGATAACGAGTAAACTTTCCAACGTTTGCCGGAATCGCCTGACAGAAATCCCAATTTGACAACGCCGCTCTTCATTGATTATATTTCCCCCTCGAACCTAACCACGCTTTCTGCATCATAAGGGTGAATTCACCCTCTGCAGTGCGGGAAAACCGTCGTGAAAATTCGGACACGGAAATTCCGAAGTAACAGGAGTTAAAAATGTGATACAGAAATGTAGAAATTAATCTAACGAAACGTTTAAAATATGAGGTATAAAAGGATCCATACGACCGTGGGTATGGGATGAAAAGTTGCATTTTCCTGACCGATGGGCCACCAGAGACGTAAGCGGAAATGGCCAGGTCCTTGGAAAGCTGTGAAAAGATGTGTTCTTTTTTTTACAACCATTTGCGTGATCCCATTACTGTTGGTGCTTCTGGTTACTACGGACCATTATTTGAGGCCTTTGAAACATTCATTGTCCAGACAAGTGAGTAATATTAGATGAAAATTCCATGTTTGTGTTTTTCAATTTAGCCATTTATGAATCAATGAATTTTGGTTCATACAAATTATTGGTGAACAGTTGTGGCACTGATGTTGGGAAAAATTTTGGTCAACTTTGTGGATGGACTGTTTGGTTTGATTATACAATGGTGAGGGATATAGAAAGTATTTTCATAATCCGAACTCGTAGAAATCAATGACAAATGATTTTTTTCTAAATATTCCTTCATAAAAGTAGAGTATTCCTTGTATATCTTCTGGTTTTTAATAAGTTTACGTTCAAGGGATAAAAAACGACGTAGTGCGAGAGAATATGTGTCACCGAATGAAAGTGTTGACTGATCAGGTTTAAATGGTAATGCCACAGTGTACCGTCCAGATGTATTTCTAGAATAGTTCTGAGTGTAGAAGTTCTCACAAAATTGATCTTCTGGTGATACAATGACATTCTCTGAAACTTCTTCAAGTTCCCAGAATCTTTTCAACGAGGAGTTCAAACCTGATTCAGACAATGGCAAATGAAAATTGTTAACTGATATGTTAGGTGATTGAATCTTTCCCATGAAAACCCAACCAAATACTGTCTCAAGTGCTGTTGGTTCCAAACCGTTACCCTCGATACGACCCGGTCGAATTATTAAATAGAATATATCCGCTCCCAGAAGAAGGTCTATTGATTTCGGAATAGAAAAGTTCGGATCTGCTAACTTCTTGTTATAGACACAATTCCAAAACGAATGATTTACGAAAGAACTCGGCATTTCCGAACAAATCTTCGGAATCACGACGGCCTCGAATGTAAAAGATGGATTTATTAGACCTGATGGACGAATAGTACATTCAGTGCTGCAATTAGCAGAAGATGAGCTTTCACAAATTCCATTTATCGAAAATGAAGCATCACAAATTTTCAAGCCTAATCTATTCACACACGATTGAGTTATAATATTTATTTGAGAGCCTCCATCTAACAGAACTCGGACCTTCTGGTATCTACCCCAAGCATCACGAATTTCGACCTCAGCGGTTGCTAAGAGAACGGTAGAATTTGAAGAAACATTCGTTAAAACCTGAGCTGAGCCTGAATCCGATAACTTTGCAGCATTTAAATGAAACGTCTCTGTTGAAGAATCATTATCCGCATTATTGCGCATGTGTAACATGGTATGATGCTTTCCGTGGCAAGTATGACAATTCGACTTTGAAGAACAATTGTTAATCTTATGTCCAGAATGGAGGCAATTGATACACCAATTTTTGTCCTTCACAGTCTTGAACCGATCTTGAACAGTTTGTTCCAAAAATGATGGACATTTGTAAATATTATGAGCTAACTTGCAATAATTACAGGTTATACGTTTGTTGAATGATTCAGTTTTCGTTTGAACGAGAAGAGTCGAATTTCTTTTATTCATTGAGAGAGAACTAGATTTTAAAACTTGAGAATTCGAAATTGAATGAGTTTTCGACGGAAGAGAAAGAGCTGCTGCCTCCAAGGCTATACACTGATTTGTCAGGAAATTTCGTAAATTGACAAATGACGGAATATCTGTTGAACATTCTTGAAATTCAAAACGTTTGATCGATGCTGACTCTAATTTCTGAATGAGAATGTGAAATAAAACAAAGTCCCACTGGTCAACGAGTAAACCTAAATTTCTTAATAAGGATAAGTTCTCCGCAAAAACCTCTAGAAGATTTCCTTCCAACATGTATTAGCGAGAAGGCTTTTATTCTGATATCTTTCCGCCAATGTCTGAAAAGCGCTTTCATAATTTTCAGCAGTCAATGGAAATCCTCTAACTAAATTTAAAGCATGAGAAGAAAGTGAACCTAGGAGGTATTGAAACTTTTCTATCTGACTCAAGTTAGAATTTTCATGTACCAAACTTTGGAACATATCGAAAAAAGTAGGCCACTCTTTATAATTCCCATTGAAAATGGGCAATACTATCTTTGGAAGTTTAACATTTGGCGAACTGATAGAGCAACTATTTTGGTTTTTTACTGGATTTATTACTTCAGGAAATAAATTAACATAAGTCGTTCTGATGGTGTAATAATTATCCATAAAGGCTGTTCGAATAACCTTCTCAGTGTTCAATTCCGGTTCTTCGGAATATACAATCATAGAGACAATTGAAGTGTGTAAATTTTGAAATTCCGCGAGAATATCCTCAAGTATTTCACATCTTAATTTGAATCTTACGTGGAGACTTTCATCAGTGACAGCAAATTGTGCCACATTCAGAATTTCCTCGAGATCATCAATAACCATCTGACGACGAGCTTTGAGTTGTTTCAATTTTGTCGTCATTATTATTATTCAAGGTATACTGCAGAAAACAATATGAATTTTGTTTTGAGTAATTTTGAAAAAAGAATAAATAGACTAACCTATTGAAATGAACTAAGTCAATTAATAAAGTTAATAATTAAGATTGAATCTATTGAATTGAAAATCGAGTTGAAAATAATGAAATGATGAAAATAAACAAAAACAAGAATGTCTATCTTTGTTTATGTTTTGAATAAAGGTTATGAACATAGATCAGATAAACAGAGGAAGAGTTGTCTATGTAATGAAAATGAAAGCTAAATTCTATAACATGCGCAGAAATTCATCCGCGATTAAAGAATTTATGAATGTGTTCGATATCTTGTCAAGTTTTTCAGGTTAGGTGAATATTGACCGATTGAAATAAATGCAAATGAAAAAACTAAATGAAAAAATTCCAAAATGCTTGATCGCAATAATTTTGAAAACGCGGTTCGAAAATATGCGGCTCAAGAAGAACCAAAATGACCAAAATTTAATACCGATATTTGTAAACAGACTCAACGTTGGTTATTCTAAATCTCACAATATATAATAGAGAAAAGTGCGTGTTCTCCAAAGAAATTTTTAGTGACCTAACATGGCTGACAGGAGGTGAGTAAATTGGCTACTATAATGAAATTTTACGCAAACAGGGCTGTTTTATCTGTGATGCGGTGTACTAATACGATGTTCGCACAGAATTGAGGTTATATAAATGAATATGGAAGAAACCACACTGAGAAAACATGCAAGTTCTTTTAAAAGAACGGTGGGAAAATCAACTATCATTATACATTTTTTCAGTTAGTGGCCGAGACCCCTGAAACTACACGAGTTATTGGAAGGAATCGAAACTGACAACTGGAATATTCCAGATGTTATGGTTTTATTTCCGCCATCGAACGATATAGATACAGATGAGGATTCGGGGGAGGAAGATGATGTGAATTTGAATAATATACCAGGAGGTCAACTACTATACAGGGTGTCTACTATAATAGGTGCCAAACTTCAGTAGGTGATTATACAAGTCATTTGCAACAAAAATGTCCTATAACACTTTTTGAAAAGTTGATGGTTATCGAGTTATTCAACACTTCTTGGTTTTTTGGAATATTTTGCTATCCCCTTTAAAAACAAGAATATCTCTGTAACTCTTACAGCTACATCAAATCTGACCATATCACCGCAAAGGGCAGTAAACATGCTATAAAATAGGTAGTTAATAATGTTAAAAAAATGTTTTATACCGGGTGTTGTAAAAGGGTAAATGTAAAAATTTAAAAGAGTGCAAACTTAGTGGTATTTTCTTGTTAGCTGTACCATTGAAAATTGGTGAATAAGTAGTTGTTTTTTTTTCTAGAAAAAACTAATACATGTAATAGACTTTCAAACGGTATATCAACTTTTCACTTAACTTTCTGTTTTTCCAACAATATTACGGTTTCAAGTCAGAAAAACATAAAAATCAGAAACGCAAATTTTATGATAATCCATTTCAAAACATTGTAGGTTCAAAACAGTTATAAATATTATTAAAAGTATCATAAAAACAGTTGTAAACAAAGGTTTGAGGAGGAGGCGTGTTGGAGGGTGTGTTGGTGCGCAGGGGCCGCCGGAAATGAATACCATGAATGAAAATGAACAATATGGCAGAATTTAATCTTGAGCTAAGCAAACTTGACATTTGCATGGGTTCGAAGATATGCAAATTAACTTAAATTTGACAAAATTTGTTGTTAAGTAAATTTAAAAAAAAGATCATTTACTTTAACGAATTAATTCGACTTATACGCATCTACAAAAAAAAGAATATGACTGTTTTCTCAAGTATTGAATATCGGGATATGTTGTTTATTTACGGGTTCGCTAACGGAAATTCGCGAGCAGCAGTGCGGGAGTACGCGTTACGTTTCCCCGATAGACAACACCTAGCAGAAAGGCATTAGTAGAAGTTTTTAGGCGCTCTGGTGAAACTGGATCGAGGTTTACGAAATAGAGAAGGTGGTCGAAATGCTCAGCACTGGAGGCAAGCACCAGCAATACTTCGCGCTATTAGAGAAGATCCCACTACAAGCACTCGGCGTGTTGGTGCCACATTAGGACTTCACCATTCCACAGTACACAGAGTTTTGAAACGAAATAACTTACACCCGTATAATTTAAAAAAAAGTCCAGAATTGGTTACCTGTGGATGATGAGGTCAGATTAGAATTCTGTAGGTGGTACCTTAATAAGTTGGAAGAGTGGGGATGTGATCAAATATTATGGACGGATGAGGCAACATTCACTAAAAGTGGAATAATAAATTTACGAAATTCCCATATATGGGAAACGGAAAATCCAGAGGCGACTGTTATATCTCATTATTAGCATGAATTAGGAGTCAATGTTTGGTTCGGATTAATGAGAGGGTGGCTATTCGGGCCGGTAATACTTCCCGATCGTCTCAATTCCAATGAGTTCACAAATTTACTAAATAATAACGTAGTTGACATTCTTGAAGATATTTCCATAGTGGATACTTTATTTTCAAATGGACGAATGCCCTGCCCATAATGGTCGAATTGTAAGGGACTGGATGACTCAACGCTTTGGGGAGAAATGGATTGGAAGATATGGTCCTGTGAGATGGCTACCTAGAAGCCCCGATCTTACCCCATTAGACTTTTATGTTTGGGATTTACTTTGAAAGAAAATGTGTATAAAAATCGCATTAATGATCGAGAAGAACTAATAAACAGAATTCAGGAATGTTGTGATGCAATGCGTCGAAAACGTAATGAACTTCGAAAGGTTGCGGATTCTATACCAAAAAGATGTATTAAATGCATTGAGCAAAGGGGTAGGCAATTTGAACAGTTTTTATAGTTTTCAATTCGGTTTTGCAATAACATTGATTTTTATGTTCATTCAGTTTAATTCAAAGTTTATTTAATATTTTTATGTTACTATTAATAATATTTATGACTGTTTTGAACCTGCAATGTTCTGAAATAAATATTTATAAAATTTGCGTTTCTGAATTCTATGTTTTTTAACTTAAAATAGTGATATTGTTAGAAAAACAGAAAGTTAAGTGAAAAGTTGATATACCGTTTGAAAGTCTATTACATGTACTAGTTTTTCCTAGAAAAAAAACAACTACTTATTCACCAATTTTCAATGGTACAGCTAACAAAAAAATACCACTAAGTTTACACTCTTTTCAATTTTTACATTTACCCTTTTACAACACCCGGTATAAAACATTTTTTCAACATTAGTAACCTCCTTTTTTATAGCACCTTTACTGCCCTTTGCGATGATATGGTCAGATTTGATGTAGCTGTAAGAATATCAGGGATATTCTTGTTTTTAAAGGGGAAAGCAAAAATTTCCGAAAAACCAAGAAGTGTTGAATAACTCGATAACCATCAACTTTTCGAAAAAGTGTTATAGGACATTTTTTGTTGCAAATGACTTGTACTATCACCTACTGAAGTTTGGCACCTATTACAGTAGACACCCTGTATAGGAGAGGCGGCGGGCCGAAAGACCATCTGTCTTTCAAACGCTCTGTCGCTATATCCCCATTAGAAACTTTTAGAAAAACTTCGAGACGTCCATCTGCAAGCTTACATTAACATTCGAAATATGATAAGCTTGACCAGTAAGTCGTTTATAAAGAAAATCAAACCCGATGTGGCGTATGCCATAAAAATTGTAATTTTATTTGTAAAAAATGTTATATTGCATTACACCCCAAACACTGTTTTCCCAGCTATCATACTGTTTGAGTTGGAACTTTGATTGTTTTATGTTCTGAATATATGTTAATTTTTTCACCAATAGTATCTTATTTCCCCACCGTTCTTTTAAAAGAACATCATTTTCCGAAAAAACGGAAAATTTATCCCAGAAAAAAAATTAACAATGTCATTATGTGGCATTGGTGAGTCACGAAAATATCAACGAATTATTGTTTTTGTCAAAATAAATCTTTGGGGATATCTGGGTTAAGGGAAATGCACTTTACATGTCGGTATGACAAAAAAATCTTAGACTTTCTGTTCCAGGAGGCCGTAGATTTACATTTTCTGTATAACATGCAGAGCTTGAAGCTGCAGCCATTAACGGTTATGGTGAATCTTCTTGTTGTTAAATTTTTTGTTTGCCGCAATGTCACATTTTCCCATATCTTGTACATCATTCATGTTTAAGGAGAGAATTTCGTCACATCGACAACATCCAAAAATCCCAAATATTGTTACAATTTTCGCCAGCAACCTGGTCATCAGGAGCTTGTAAAAGAAATTGTTCAGCCTCTTCTATACCTAATACCTTGGACTTTTTTGGCGTATAACACTCATTTTTTCATTTCAGAAATGCTATTACCTTTTGAAATCTGCAAATGACAACTAAACGTCATAATTTTCAATAAATTTTTTAAGGAAAAAAAACCTGCGAACAGGGGCATTTTCTTTCATTTCCAAGCAGCTTTTTAGCATAGACCATTTTGCCCATAAAGTATTAGGGCTGAATCTAGCTGATAGTTAATTCAAGTAGACCAACAAAACATCTTCAGTTACCCCAATCACACTATTTTTGTTTTGCGCTCGTACCTTGAAGCTGATTTTGCAGGAAATAAATTTGAAGCTACAGTGCTGGCTGCCTCAATAATTTCTAATGGTACATTCATTTTCGCCAAAACAAATGTAAAGAAAAATAAACAGACATGTTCATGGCAACGCGACATTTGCGACAAATTATTATCTACCCTTTTTACAAATGAGAAACAAATAAAATATAAAACAATACACGCAAGGTTACGGGTTTCACTGGCTCCATTCGCCAGTAAAAACCCTCTTACCTTGCTAGTAATGTTATATATTATTAGGCATATACCCTATTATACTGATGACTTACTATTTTGTATATAATCGTGTCGAGGAACTGAAATGCGAAAGTTGCTTTCTAATTTTTTTCAGAATGGAATTGTCGACAAGATGTTCTACATGAGACCGAGAATGGAGAGAGCTAATCAAACTGAAGTTATAGCAAGACTGAAGAGCAGACAAAAACATCTGTACGAAACCTGCAGAGCCCTCGGACTAGATAAAATTGGTAATGACAGTTTACACAGGCCAAACGCTTGGGAATTCCTGGTGAATGATGAACACCATCTAGTATGGTGCAATGTATTCAAAGCTGCCAGTACATCTTGGATGTACAATTTCAACCTACTTGCTGGGTAAGTGCTATTGATTCAAACTTAGAAGTCCATTTTGGTTGTAATTATCGTTTTCACTTATAACTGTATCTAATATTTCTAAAACTCTTTGGATAGGAGGGTTGCTCTCTATATTTCTGAACTCAGTGTTGCCAGATTTAATCTGTTGACGTCATCTTGAGCTATGACATTTATTGACATTTGACGTGCTCAAAAAGTTTTAAGGTGCGTGGGCTTGTGATGGAAATGAAAATGTGGAAATTTTTCATCATTTTCAACAATGTCAACTCCAAAAAGAGAGTATTAATCAATTTAAATCCTTCTATGACACGTAGCACCATCCTGTAACACTGTAAAAACTAGTAAAACTAGTTCAATCGTGGTCGCAATTCAATTGAGGACGATTCCCATGAAGGTAGATCAAAACCAGTGCTGTAGATCCTACATTTGTAAGAGGACGCTCAAAAACTGGCTCGTGTGGATTGGAATCATCAGATGTTGAAGATATTTAACAGAGATGCATCAAATGCAGGCAGAGATTACCGCCGGGTCCAAAGGACCCGGCAACTGCCAATCTTGCTTGAAATCTAAAGCCCGTATCCTCTTTTGAGGGTAGAGAGCGAAAAAAGTTTTTTTTACACACTCTCGCTAACTACAGCTATGTTATATTCTGAATGCCCACTACAACGTATCAAGTGATTAACATCACTCTCCAAATACTCTCGTATTTAGTGATTTTTTTCAGTAGAATAAAGCAGATTTAGTACATGAAAAATCCAAAATTAGCGTTCCATATCTGATTAGATTCTAGGCTCTCAAGCACATGTATGATTTTGTAACGCCCTTACGTGCAGTTCCTTTATCAGTAAACTCGGGCGCCAGACTATTTGCTTCTGAGGGCGTCACCCTCACCTATCGAGCTCCTCCGGAATGTCCAGAAGCTCGAGCCTAGGCAGACTCCAGTGGAGAATGAAGTGGGTAGCTGTTGGAGGTAGAGGTGTCACCAATAAAACACTCGGTTAACTAAAAATATACTCTATATTCGTACTAAATAAACAAACTTTCCAAAATAATACGTCTCACAGTCCTTAAAACAAATCAACAGTTCATATTCGGTACATCAGTCCTTAATCTAAATCACAAAATTACACGGTTACACACGGCGCAACTAGTGTCCGTGCGCAACAGAACCCCTCGAAGAGAACTGCCAAGGCCCAGCCTAAATCGGAATGACCGGCGGTATGGTGTGCGCATGCGCAAACCACCGCGCGTCCACCCGCGATGACGACAGGGCCGAGGTCGAACCAAGTGCCCGCCGCACAGCAGCCCACGCCACGGAAAACTTCGGTCTAAGCACGATTGAGTTTCCTCATCTCGTACATCAACGTCAGCTCCGCGAGATGGACAGCAGGAGTCCGCCAAGGTAAAACGGCCCACAACCTAGGGACGATTGAGTTTCCTCATCTCGGCATCCAGACGGCGGATACGCAATACCGGCTAAAGACCCAGCCGACACCCGTGACGAATTCCGCACCCTCAAAGATCGGGCCAACCCAGTGCCTGCCGCGCAACAGCCCACGTCACGGAAAGCTTCGGTTTAAGCACGATTGAGTTTCCTCATCTCGCACATCAACGTCAGCCCCGAGAGATGGACAGCAGGAGTCCGCCGAGGTAAAACGGCCCACAACCTAGGGACGATTGAGTTTCCTCATCTCGGCACCCAGATTCCGGATCCGCAATACCGGCTAAAGGACCCAGCCGACACCCGTGACCAACCCGTGCCTTCCAGGGGTCGGCTCGACAAACGACAATAGGGGGGGGGGGGGGCGCACACCACGACCCTCACCGCGCAGCAGCCCACGTCACGGAAAGCTTCGGTTTAAGCACGATTGAGTTTCCTCATCTCGTACATCAACGTCAGCCCCGAGAGATGGACAGCAGGAGTCCGCCAAGATAAAACGGCCCACAATCTAGGGACGATTGAGTTTCTTCATCTCGGCACCCAGACGGCGGAAACGCAATACCGGCTAAAGGACTCGTAAAGGACATGACGCCCTAGACGCCCTCCTGCAGCCGTCGTTCGGTCTCAACGATCGAACCTCACACTCACCTCCTGGAATCTCGTCCTCCACAAGTGGTCATCCGGTCCCCTCTCTATACCCCTTTCCTACCTTTGTATGTCTGCCTACCACTGAACTCACTACCAGCACTAACAACACTGGCTGGACCCTCCCCACTAAACGGTAGAGGCTTTCCCCTTATTTTGAGTTCCGCGCCGTACGAGGAACTGCCGTTCCAGTGCTCGACTCGCCTATAAATACCATTCTCGGTCCCCTCCACCAACACACGTCGTGCGCACTGCAGATGGAGGTGGGAATGATCGGTCGGTGTCCCCACCGCTCGGCGTGATCTCGCTGGAGTCGATCAAGATCAACGGGTCTCTGCCACGCAAACAAAACTACTTCGTTACAATTTCATTCATTTTCCGTTGTTGCAGATATAGCCCAAAATTCCTGAAGAAAACAAAAGCTGTACCATTGAGTTTGGCACGAAAAAAATACCCGAGACCCTCTCAACAAGCTCTTATGGATGCAATGGAAAATTCTCTTTCTTTCTTAATAGTCAGACATCCATTGGAGAGACTACTATCGGCCTATAGGGACAAACTGCAATACTCTCTGCCACATACTTATCATCGACAATTGGGCAATAAGATAATAATGAAATACAGAAAGAAAAAGGTAATTAAAGAATTTCTTAAGCAACAATCCCTCATCACAATATAACGAAGAATCACAATATAACGAAGAATCACAATATAACGAAGAATCACAATATAACGAAGAATCACAATATAATGAAGAATTCAACGAATCTTTTAGCACCTATCTGCTGGATATCTAGCTGATTACTCTGTTAAAAATTATGGAACAAATTTATTCTCACTAAAAAAAAAATATTTGTGATTCCATCATTACTGACTTAGGAACCAAGTGTTTGATGACAAATGCACTGAAAACACATGGCTACCTAATGTTAAAATTCAAAGAATTGCTGTAATTTGTACTCAATAAATCTTTTTTCCACAGGCGGAAAAAACAACACCAAATTATCGATGGCCGACTTTTCCGGAGTTCGTTGACTTTCTTTTGGATTGCGTGAGAAACAACAAGGCTTTAGACATGCATTGGACTCCGATAACCGAGTTTTGTACCCCATGTTTATTCAAGTTTGATGTTATCGCTCACACCGAGACTCTTCAAGAAGATCAGCAATACATTATTGAAAAAGCGCATCTAGATAATCTCATTGAACCCCAGTGGAAAAATGCTGGCCATGGTCCTACATCGAAACAGGTCAAAAAATACTACACCAAACTTACGAAAACTCAGATTTTGAAGCTCTATGAGTTGTACAGGTGAGTTGAATCAAATTTTGACCAGATTTTTCATGTGAACGAAACCGTGTACCCATAATCGTAATGGAAAATGAGAAAAATAAATTAAATGATTTTGAAATATAGCAAAATATACGAAAATTGAGATTTTTACATCATGGAGAAATTGGAAGAAACAAGTTTGAATTGGACATATAGTTACTGAATAAAATGTGCTGCTCTTTGAAAAATTCAGAAACAATCAAAGTTTTTGTTGACTCAAGTCTATATTTGTCAATCGCTCAAAAAATGCTCGTATTGATTGATCGAAAGAAAACTCCAAAAATACGATCGCGGTGCTTCGAAGTACGTCCATGACATCGTGAGAGGTGATGAATCGTGGATTTATGAGTATAAGCTTGAAAGTAAACAGCAATCGACTGTATGGAAGTTTCAAGATGAGCCCAATCCAACTAAAGTTGCTCGCGCACGAACCACTTCCAAGCAAATGGTCGCATGTTTTTTTCGGAAAAACTGGACATGTTGCAATCGTACTACTAGAACAATGCAGAACATCAATTCTGACCCTTTACCCCGACATTGGGAGCTCTCACGCATCGGCTCAAACAACTGCATTTTGAGCACTCAAAAAATCGATTTGATGATTCATAGTCCTGACTTGGCACCGAATGACTTCTTTTTATTCCCGTTCGAAAAAAATAAAATGAGAGATCAACGTTTTTCGACACCTGAAGAAGCTGTTGATGCTTTCAGAATGCATGTTCTGGAAATACCTCAATTATAGTGGCAAAAGTGCTTTGACAATTGGTTCAAACGCATGCAAATGTGTATAGATCTTAATGGGGAATATTTTGAAAAACAATGAACATATTAACAAAAACATTGATAATATTTCGAATCATCAGATAACAAACAATTATCTATGTATCAAAAAATTTCAAAATAAACCATACTCTCATTCTGTAACTGATGTGAAAACAGCCGAGTAAGCCGAATTTTGTACAGAATTTTTCGTACGCCACTGGAGTATTGGCCGGATAGCGATGCAAATAATTTTGATTCGACGAGATAATTTGAGATTTTTCTATTTTCACGTTGGAATCTGGATATGGTAAGTTCTCTACGATGATGGCCCATGATGAGATAAACTGACAATTACTTTTTATGCCACATTTACTTGTTTACTTGCACTGACTTGGAGTCAGTATGTACCCAGCCTTATTATTAAAAATTCATAAAAAATCAATCAAACGTGCGAATACTAACATACTTCTGCAGAATTATCTATATATTGACAAAAAAATATTTCAGTAGTTATCTCTGACTTGCAACCCCATGGGGGGCAAAAATAATGGCCTAATAATAATTCAAGCAGATACAAATATCTCGAGAACTAGAGATAGAATCGACACGAAATTTGGTATTAATTCTTCTCTCTAAATAAACAGAATAACTTAATGACTCACTTCCACTTGCACCCCCTGGGGGGACATTCTGTTAATGTCTTATCAAAAGTGATATACCCTGTGTACATTCCGAAAACGTATCAATTTTCTCGAAGTAATTTCATAAAATGTGACATTATGTAATCGAACAATAATAATATGATATCAATTGCTTGAAAAATATTCTAGCCAATTCCATATATTTATTTTTTTCAGATACGACTTCCAGCTCTTCAACTATTCAATTAAAGGATACTTGGAACTAGGTCTTCCAGACGATGAATTCAACGAAAAAGAAATAAGACACGTTGGAAAACATTTTTGATTACGGAAAAATCTGACAAAATAAAATCGGGACAAGTTTAATTTTGTAATGATGGATCCCGGATTTCTCTTCTTGTGGCCAAGTTTTTTAGGATGCAAATGAAATCTTGTTTTCGGGTATTTTCAAAACCCCTTACTTTTAGGAATCGTAGTTTCAGATATGAAAAAATCAGACTGATTGCTCTAGCGGATTTTTTTTTATAAGTTAAATACATCGAGTTATGGAATTCTTCAGATACTTATGATAATGAAGTTGATAAAATGATCGTGGAATGACTCAATTTTCAGATTAAGAAAGTTAAAAATATTTTCATAGCTTTTATAGTTATATCGATTTCTTAGATAATGTTCTATTATCAATAATCTTGAATTTTATGTATGAGGTATACCGGTGTGAAATGAGCGTTTTTTTTTGGAATAAAACACTAATTATTAACAGGAAAGTAAAAAACATTTCATACAAAGTATTGGCCCATTGTTTTCTACACACTCTGACTATGTTTCTGGCAATTTGTGGATATCACGCCAATAAAATTGTTCGTCTTTTAAAGCAAATATGATGTTGTATGTTCAATGATTTGATGTATACTAAATATATTTCACAGATGTCATAGCAAACAAACAAACAAAAATGAAGGCTCGTTCACAACAAATGTTCCGTATCGAGACATTTGTATCTTGACGCTCACTTCATACCGGTACATATACAGGGTCTTCCACGAGGAACCTCACCCATATTTATACGGGAAACTACTGAACGTATTTTCATGAAATTCAGCACTTATAAGTATTTCACGATACTGATGAAATCTAAAATATTTTCAAGGCATGAGTACCTCCGGTTTTTCCGGAAATGACGTCAACTTCCGTTTTTCAAATTACAACACCATTTTTTTATTGCAGAAATAGATTCCTTAGAAAATTTCAAGTTATTTTGATGTAACATTTTTCAGTTTTGGTTGGAAAATTCTCTCTGAGCGGGAAAAAAATCGAAAATAGAGTTCCGCTGAAACAAGAATAACTTCGAGGTTTTTGGATGGAAAATTTTCATTTTTAGGATTTTTCAAGATGTAAGATTGATGTATCCACTTTAAAAATCGAAATCGCGATTCATGATACAGGGGGTGAAAAAATCGCTTTCAAATTTAGTCATGACAAAATCGTGAAAAATCAATTTTTTCAAATTAGAACCCCATTTTTTTATGGCAGATATTGAATCTACGTTAAAAAATAATGTGAGTGTATGCATCACACCCTTGCCCTAAAGTGGATATTTTCTGAGTTATTCACAAAAAACTGTTTTTCGTCTTGAATTTTCAGCTATGTCTTTTCCTTTCACGCCAAACAGATGAAATATTCAGGAACTGTTATTTGAACCATGCTGTAAATTTTTCACCCCTTCTTGAAACCGACTTCAACTTACTATTAGGAGAACCATGGCAAACTCTCGCAGTTATAAATAGAGAAGATGCTCAAAGTTTTGACCGTTAATTTCTAGACATTTATTTATACGTCTCAGGAATGCTTCGTGCTTTGCTCTTCTTATTTCATCGGGGGAAAGAGATCTGCAAAAGTGTTTAAGAACCAAATTGAGTTTCAAAACTATGGATCTAAAAATCTAAACAAACCTGAACCCATTTCTGACTCGTTCTATGCAGTCGTCTTTATTAGTCAGGGGAGTTGAGTAGACAATATTTTTTATCCTACCCCAAACATAATAGTCTAAAGGAGTTGAATCGGGAGAAGGTAGTGGCCAAAGATGTGGACCATTGTTAGCCAATCATCGATCTTCAAATAGCCTGTATAGGATATTTGACAATTGAGTGAATTGTGTGGAGGCCATCTTATTGATACCATAAGTCATTATGGTTCTGTACTAGTGGCTCAATAATTTGAGTCAATATGTCAGAATATCTATCTCCTAAGGGAGAACATTCTTTAAATAATGCAAACATGTGTAGTGTTCTATCTTACCAGTTAAAGTCCCATCATAAATATGAACATCGAAAATTGCATTATTTTTGATGGCGCAAAAAACATTGAAACTCCAGATCTCCAGATGGAAAGTTCCATTGTCTGAAGTGGTGGTTGTTCTCTTCATCCCAATAATGACTGTTATGCCTATTGAAATATATGAATCATAGCTTCGTAAAACTCTGTTCTCCTAACGAAATCAGTTTCCTTCAAATGCTGTACCCTATTGAATTTATATGGGTGCACAAAATGCTACTGAATAAAGAGAAATTTGGCAGATGTAATTAATGATATCTATCATTAAAAAAAAAGAATGTAAAACATGGTAAGTTTTTGCATATGGTTCATAAGGAATTACTTATTTATCACTGGAGAGAAAACCGATGGCCGATTAGTTGAAATAAAGAGGTGTCCGATACAAATTCGAATCCAAATTCGCCATCTATTTAGGAACAACCTGTAACTTTTTTCTCTTGCATATAAGGGTAGTAAAATCTAAAACATGGTTTAAGTAACAGTTCCTGAAAATTTCATCTTTTTGGCGTGAAGGGAAAAGAAATAGCTGAAAATTCAAGACGAAAAACAGTTCTTTGTGAATAACTCAGAAAATATCCTAGGGCAAGGGTGTGATGCAAACACTCACATTATTTTTTAACGTAGATTCAATATCTGCCATAAAAATATGGGGTATTAATTTGAAAAAATTGATTTTTCACGATTTTGTCATCCCTAACTTTGAAAGCGATTTTTTCACCCCCTGTATCATGAATTGCGATTTCGATTTCTAAAGTGGATACATCAATCTTACATCTTGAGGAATTCCAAAATGAAAATTTTCTTTCCAAAAACCTCGAAGTTATTCTTGTTTCAGCGGAGCTCTATTTTCCATTTTTTTTTTCGAATTTTCCCGCTCAGAGAGAATTTTCCAACCAAAACTGAAAAATGTTACATCAAAATAACTTGAAATTTTCTAAGGAATCTATTTCTGCAATAAAAAAATGGTGTTGTAATTTGAAAAACGGAAGTTGACGTCATTTCCGGAAAAACCGGAGGTGCTCATGCCTTGAAAATATTTTAGATTTCATCAGCAGCGTGAAATACTTATAAGTGCTGAATTTCATGAAAATACGTTCAGTAGTTTCCTCGTGAAAGACCCTGTATAGAAACATTATTCCGACAAATAGAAATATCCTAAACCTTCAGTTTATAGCATGAAAAAAATAGATTATGGAGGACGCTTTCGCCGAAGAAAACTAATAGATTTTATAGGATTTCATATGAAAGATTATCCTGATTCTCCTTTCATTACACTTCAACTTAGGAGTAGTCAAGTCAAGCATTTTCAGTCCAACAGCGGTTCAGCATCTCAGTGCCTTTTTATAGAAAGATTTATCATTTGCCTAAACCAGCTACCTGATTCGGTAATCCCCTCTTCATTTAAGCCGAATGTTTTTCGAGTATTTCCGAACAAGAAAAAATCTATGGGGTGTCAATTTGGCTTATATGGTGGATGCTGAAGAAATTCGAAGTGTTTCTCATGCATTTTTGCCAAAAACTCTTTTGTATTTTATATGTGGTTGAATATGTATTTTCGTATTGATCTTGGCAGTTTCCGGGATAACGATCCCTTATCGGAAGAGAAATTACTGTAATATTAATTTGTTGTATAGTTGTCCAGTTTTTCCAGAAGATGCACTCTCAAATGATCAATCTTCATTTTTTGTAAAATCATATTTAAGTGAGATGATGCAGACGATGTGTGCATTCTGCGATAGATGAAAAACGAAATTTATTGTTGGACATTTTAATGATTGTGATACGTAGTTCGAGTTTTGATTATAAGCTCAAGCAATACCAATAGCAGTGTTTGAAATTAATAATTCAATACTTATTTTTCAGTTTTAGGAATAATGAGAATAATTATTTTTTACTGTTCAAGATATATTGATTAAAGTTGTTGAAACGAATTGTTGTTTGAAATTATCCATTCACGAGGGTTGAAAAGTCTGAATAACTATGAAAAAAATTATTATACAGAGTGCGGCAAAAGTCAGGTTAGACTATCTGGTATTCACGCATGTACGTATTCTCGGCCAGGGCGAAAGGAGGTAGCTGAAACGTAGCGAGTTGAGTTGTCCGCGTGTAGTAGTGTTGTTGCGTTGGTTGCCATGGCTGAGCGTGTAAAGTACACGAAAAAATAACGTGTTTGTTTTCTTACTTCTTACCTAAAACTTGAAGGAGATTACGCTGAAATTTTCGAAGAATTTCGCCAGCACTTTCCAAATAAGCAGGTTGAAGAGGTCAAAAGTAATTATTGATGTTATACTTTTCTCGAAAATAAATTTATTTGCAATTATTTTTGCTTTTTTTTATCTCATATGCAAAATGATAAACTGACTTTTGCCGCACCCTATATACCAAAATATCCAAAAATACAAGTGATTTTTTTCATATATAACATCACTATCGAGTTACTAATTACGAAGCATACTTACTTGGATGTTTTATTTTTCACCTGGTACCATATGACGTATTGATCACGGTACAACTTCAATATTGGTGTTGAGAGTTCAATGCCATTGGTGCTAGAAGACTCTTCCTTCAGAATTTCATCAGTTTTGCTGTTCATGAAATCGATAGTTTCTTCTACATTAGTTATTTCATTCCGGACCCTTTGTATATTGTTTTCCAGGAAACCAATGTGAGGATTATCAGAAATTATTATATCTTCCGGAATATCCATTGCGTGATCTGAAACAAAAAGGATCGAAAAATCTTATTTATTATTTTATATAGGATTTAAAATTCAAGTTCTTGCTGACACTCCCTTTATACACACAGAAAACATAAATTTTTTTTTACCAAATGGATATTTCGTTTATAAAAATTTGATAGATCTACGAGTATAATTAATGCCATACGATTATTTCTAAATGAATAATTGATTTCTAAGTTAACCCATGGAACAAAGCATCTTGTTGTGTATGCATGCCTTCTTTCTCAGAGTGAACTCCATCTTATCGACTACACCGTGTATAACAGTGACGGCTCGTCAGGGTAGGGTAGGCCCTGTCGACCCAAACGCAACCGAAAAAAATAAGGTGAAAATAAATAATTTTTTAATCGAAACTTATTTGAAAAATTAATAGCTTTATTTAAATCTCGATTAATTCCCTTAGTATCTTTTCCTCTGCCCTCTATATATCTCATATTTCCACACAACACATCGAAGTACACATTATTTCGGTCAAACACCTCAAATAATTTTTATTCCAAGTTCCCGCATCCGTCCTTATACGTAATAACGCAGCTCAGCCAGCCGAGCCACTGCTTTTAGTTTATGATTTCAACTAACACATACGTCGCTCGAATTTCCTATTCTGGAACTCTACAATACCTCGACTGTGATACTTGCGAGGTCGGCCGAGAACCCTTGGCCGTCCCTATGTGAAACGGCAGGCGGGTGAAATTGTTTATTATTATCGATGTTTATTGCAAATATCAAATTAAAAATTGTAATTTAATATCCGACATCTTCATATGTTTATCCTAAATTTGAGATAGAAAAAGAAATCATTATGTATTTGAAATTTTTTCAAGTATCCTGTTAATAATTGAAATTTTCACCCTCAAATCTCAAATGACTATTATCATAAGTACTTGAATATTATTTCAATTTCAGAAAAAAGTGTATTCGTACTGTATGGAATAAATTTTGTGATTTTCTGACCATAAAAATTCATTCTTAGTAACTGTAAATAGCAAAACAGCAACCCACGACTTGTTCATTTTTCAAAGATTAGGTCGGCCAAGATAACCTTGGGGAGGGGGTATATGAGAATTGCATTGCGTGTGTTTACACTTTGATTATCAGAGTTCAGTTCACTAGGTCAATAGTTTGGAGTAAGATGTAAGTGTGTAGGGCTTAGGGTTGAGTTTTCGTTCGTTTTCTGTAACAAGTTGAATGTGAGTGATCCAGATGGCAAGTGCAAGAGAGGTAGTATCAAATTGCGGTGATTTGATTAGTTTTTTAGTAGATAACAGGTTTTCCATTATTAGAATAATTCTAATTGACAGCGTTCACAACATGATGAATATGATTTTAATTTTACTAAGTTTTAAGATGAATTGTTGGACAGTTATACATTTTAGATATGATTGTCACTGTATTTGTAACATGTAAACTTGAAAAAGGCTCAATATACGCCGAAACATATGTAGTAAAGTATTAATAAAAAAGAGATGAAATCCTAATATCAATCCAGTGCTCTAATCCCAAGAAAATTGCTTCTAAATTATATATATACATATGCAGTGTGGAAACCGCTTATGGAATAAAATTCTTTATGACATTATTTTAGAAAATTATAAAAAATGCTGAGACACGTCAACTTTTAAATTCAGTTGTGCGTTATATAAACATAAATTTAAATGTACAGGGTGATACACGTAAGTCTGCTATAGTCGGTGTTCTCTTTTTTTAATGAAACACCCTGTATATTTGTATATTTTTGAAATTCTCTTAATGAACCGATTTCAACAAACTAAATAATGTATGGACAATTATGAATTATACAGGGTGAAATTTTAAAATTGATAATTTATTTCACTTGAAATATTGGTACGTTTTTAAATTAGCTAAATACGGATTTATCAAAAATCTAAACTAATTATTAGACGTATTTGGAAAACCTTCTGAATTAAATAAAACCTGGTACGCCAATGAATTTTATCATAAATACCTAAAAAGTGCATAGAAACGCCAATAATTAGACAAAATCGGTAATTAATGTGGATTGTTTTAATAATCTGTCGGTTGTTGATGTGTTGAAAGTTTATATTGAAAAAGTAAAATCTTTGTTAAAAACTTTTTCCTTGTCGAAATAACAATGAAATATTTAACTGAGACTCACCGAATTGAGATTTTAATGATGATCGGGTACGGGGATAACTGCAGAAGTCAAGTTGAAGTGGCAAACTTATTTAATCAGAGGTATCCCGAATTGCCTAATATTTTACAAAGCACAGTCTCTAAAATTCATGTACAATTCAGAGAACTTGGACATGTCAAACCATTAAAAAGAAAACCAAACTTCGTTGAAGATGATGTGAAAGAGAATATTTTGTTAAGTGTCGAAGAGAATCCAACTTCAAGTACACGTCAAATTGCCCGTGAAAATAATGTTAGTCATACAACTGTTCTAGGTGTCGTCATAAAGAAAAACTTCATCCCTACAAATTGACTTTTGTGCAGGAGTTAACAGAAGACGATCCAGATCGTAGAATGGATTTCTGCGAAAGATTGATGAATAAGCTGAACAGAAATGAGATAGCTCTTGGTACCATTCTTTTTTCTAACGAATCAACATTCACAATGAATGGGGAGGTGAACCGACAGAACTGTAGATATTGGTCAACAGATAATCCTAATTGGATGCGTGAAACACATTCTCAGTACCCTCAAAAGGTGAACGTTTGGGCCGTTATCATAGGCGACCATATTATTGGTCCTATATTTATAGATGGAAATTTGACAGCTGAAAAATATTTAAATATGCTTACAAATGAAGTTATTCCTGCGTTGGCAAACCTATATCCCAACGCAATAGATCCTAGCTTACCGAATGAAAATGTTTGGTTCCAGCAAGACGGGGCAACACCCCCTTATGCTCTAATGGTAAGAACTTATTTAGAGGAAATCTTCCCCAATAAATGGATTGGACGAAGAGGTCCTATTGAGTGGCCAGCTAGATCGCCAGACAAGAACTAAAGTATATGCAACACAACCAACTAGCATTGTAGACCTCAAAGACAGGATAACTACAGAAATACGGAATATTTCACCTCAAACTTTAAACAAAGTTAAGGAGGAGTTCTATAGGAGACTGTGCTATTGCCGACAACTAGGTGAAGAACATTTTGAGCATTTATTTTAATGTGTTGAAATCAAATACATCAGCTATTTTATGTATGTGTTTAATAATTGTAAAAATAAAAATTTCACCATGTACAATTCATAATTGACCATACATATTTAGTTTATTGAAATCGGTTCATTAAGAGGATTTCAAAAATATACAAATATACAGGGTGTTTCATTAAAAAAAGAGAACACCGACTATAGCAGATTTACGTGAATCACCCTGTGCATTTAAATTTATGTTTACATAACGCACAACTGAATTCAAAGATGACGTGTCTCAGCATTTTTTATAATTTTCTAAAATAATGTCATAAAGAATTTTATTCCATAAGTGGTTTCCACACTGTATATATGCTTGGTCTGGCCGACCCACTCCTAGAGAGCACGAGCCGTCACTGGCGTATAATTAATTGTAACCGATCAATTAATAGATTAATCGATATACTGCTTTTACCCTAACGTTTATTTTACTACAATTATTGGTCTAGTCATTCAGATCAATGTCATCTAGATCCATCAGAACAATTATGTTGATTTATATCGACAAATGATATATTTTTCTAACAAAACTGAGTTTATTTAAGAGGCATGGAGGAAAAATTGAGTTTCGTAAGGATCAATTACAGATCAAGAGCCAAAATTTGAATGACCAAATCGTCTAAGGTAATTGTTGAATTCTAATGAAAATTTTTTCAATCTGGAAAGAATGGATATACAGTTTGAATGGAGTAATTTATTGTCATCACAAAAAATTAGGGGTATTGAAGTTCTTATTAGCATTGCTGATATATGGAATCTATGTGATTAGCGCAATAGATTCGCAAGGATACATTACCAGGGCAACTGGTGCTTGGACAGCTTCAGGTAAGAAGTGTAATTCAAAAAAATTAAATAAAGTAACCTGACTTTCAACCTCATATTATGAATGAAAATAAAAAATTATTCTGATGTTCTAATGCGTACCTCCAAAGGGTATTTTGCATTCAAGATAAAAGTTACTCCGCACTATCATGGAATTTAATATATGCAATTTTCGTTTTTTGCATTTCATTATCAATTCAACTCTTGTAAGATTGCACCAGATAGTATCTTCAATCTTGAATTCTCTTCTTTGATTATTTTCTTTGCTTCTCATTTTTTAAACACGATGGATCCGAAGAGAATTGAAATTTTTGACGGACTTGAAAGGATATTTATTGATAAATAAAACTGAATTATGGGAAAAAAAATTTGTTTTCTTAAGTATGCTTAGGACTTATTGCCTGATGTGTTTATTCATAATAGAAATTGATGTCGGAAGAGGAGTGGTCATTCATAATCATATAAATTATCCCCTACGCCTTTGAAGATATGATTATTTGTTTAGGGTAAGAGAATTAATAAACTCAGGATGACTGAATACAGTTTGAATTAACTCAAAACAAAGGAAGCACATATAATTTCCATGACATCTGAAACTAGAATATTCTCACCTTTGAAACAATGGATATACAGTTTAAATGCAATACTCTATTATCATGACAAAAAAATTGGCACTATGATAGCTTTTATATTATATGGGGTCTATATGTGGTCCCACATCGATTCGTTGGACTATCTTCTCAAAGCAAACAACATTTTCATTATGTCAGGTACGATCAAAATCCTCTACTTAATCATATCGTTTTATTCAGTTGGATTTTTGTGATATATACATATACATACAGGGTGTTCGTGTTCGAGTGCCTATTAGACGTTTCTGGAGAACTAGACATATTTGAAATCTGAAAATTGGGAATATGATATTGTTCGAAGTTCTCTACAGAGCTAAAATATTTTCGAAGCCCCAAAACTTCCGGTTATACAGGGAGTGAAAATAAATTCGACGAAAAAATTTTATTTCAAGTTTATCATTCTTGGTATGATGGAGTATTCGATAGTGAATACATTTCTGTTAAAACCATTGTATTAAATCGAATAGTTTTCAAAATATCCAAAAAAAGTGGAAAAAAGTCAAATATGTTCAGTCAGTAATATGTTCATTATTCTTATTTAAAGCGTAAACCGTTTTTACAACATCGAAGAGGAAGGCTCATCAAAAGAGCAAACACATTAAAACTAAATTTGTTATGGGGGTTTCTTTGTCTTTTTCTATGAGGATTTTCACTTCTCCAAATATGGCAATTCTTTCTATTAAATAGTCCTTCATTATTGAATTTTGCTTCGTCTGTACAAATGATCTTTTTCAAAAAATTTTCATCATTTCCAAGTTTTTCTAATATTCCTCTACAAAAATTTAACCTTTTTATGTAGTCACCTGGTTCTAATGCATGAACTTTCTCATATTTGTAGTCATACATGTTGTGTTTTTTCAAAATTCGGTGCACCGAATTTCTGTCTAAATCGATTTCATGAGCTGCACTTCGAATAGATGCACTTTCATTCGCTTCGAAATAAGTCAAAAAACTAATTTCATTTTCCTCATCATCAACTACCCTTCTTTTGTATTCTTTATATTTATATATTAGGGGCTCTTACACATCCAAATCTTTGAAAGTTTGAAACATATTTTCTAAAGATACTCTCCGCCATGGAAAAATTATTGAATTTAGGAGCATAATCATGTCAGAAAACTATCATTATTTTCAACCGCAGAATCCAACACAATTATAAAAAAATAGGGTTCTAATTTGGGGTTTGAAGTTATGGCCAATTTAAGATCACAATTTTCAACACAAAATTTGAAACACCCTGTGATGATATTTTTGAAATCCAAAAGATGCATGACCTTTTCACATCCTTCCTCTTCGATGTTGTAAAAACGGTTTACGCTCAGGATATTTAAAATAAGAATAATGAACATATTACTGACTGAACATATTTGACTTTTTTTCCAGTTTTTTTTGGATATTTTGAAAACTATTCGATTTAATACAATGGTTTTAACAGAAATGAATTCACTGTTGAATACTCGATCATACCAGGAATGAAAAACTTGAAAAAAAAGTTTTTTCGTCGAATTTATTTTCACTCCCTGTATAATCGGAAGTTTTTGGGCTTCGAAAATATTTTAGCTCTGTAGAGAACTTCGAACAATATCATAATCCCAATTTTCAGATTTCAAATATGTCTAGTTCTCCAGAAACGTCTAATAGGCACTCGAACTTGATACACCCTATATATATATATAATTACAATGTGTATGCTGGTCCTACTGATACCTAAGGTTGTCCAAATCTCACTATAGGTCACATGACGATCTTGCAATATCAGTTGGTACATAACATCAACGATTTTCGGATCAACAACTGATTTTGGACGACCTTCACGAAATTCGTCTTGAAGTAAACTACGATCTCGGTTGAATTCACCACACCATCGATAAACACTGGTCCTTGATGGAGCTTCATAGCCAAAAATTAAATTAAGTTTATCGATGAACTGTTGTTGAGTTAATCCACTTCGAAAGTTGTAAAAAATAATCGCACGAAAATGTTTAATGATTTAAGTCATTGGGCGAGATTAATCTTTTAAGTTACTGTTAACAACACAAATAGCGCTCGTATGTCAACTGGTTCTGAAACATAAACATAAAAACCCCTCATTATTGATTTAAACATTTATCTGAAAAAAAGAATCAGGCTTCAGTAATAGATTTTTTTTATTTATTCAACACACAGGTAAACAAATACCCAGAAGAATGTTCACAAATAAATTGAGTAATTACAGAGATACACAACAATTATTCAAACTAAACTAGTGTAAATATGATACTATACAGAGAAAAATAAAGAAACAAAGAAAACAAATATAAAAAAATTAAGATATGCTGCTTTCATAGATTTGTCTTCGGCATATGACACTGTGAGAAAAGATGGGTTATTTTTTAAACTCTTTACCCATCTGAAGTGTAGGAAAATGGTGGGATTATTAGAAAATATGTTGTCAGATAGAAGGTATCATGTATTTTTTGTTTTATTTGACAATAAGAAAAGAAATTTCGAAACAACAATCAACCGAATTGGAAATTTTAAGGAATTATTTTTTTGCGGTTATGTCTCAATCTTGATAAATCAGGCGAATCTTGTTTTCACTTGAATTATATAAGAAATATAGGAAATTAGCTGTATCTTCCAATGATTCTCCAATCAAACATTATTTCTACCCTAAGTATTTAGGATGATCAATAGAGATCACATTTCTGAACCTGGTTTTTATCCTACTAGAAAAATTTAGACAGTTTGGAATCAATTGAGACCAGGTCATGGACGTACCAATATACTATTTATCTGAAAAATATTTTTCAGACGCTTGAACAGTTGTAATAGAACGTGAAAACATTTTTCAAGATCATTGAGAGGGATAAACAGCATTGAAGACAAATTTTGAAGCTTCTTTTTTTTTCTAGGCACAGCTGAGGCATCTGCGAGAACTACCAGAGTACTTGATATAATTGTGGCAACAGTTAAGGTACTTTGGTACATTTCGGTAACAAGAAAAATGCATAAACACATTAAATGTTTGGAATCTGAGAACAAACCACAGATTTCTTACGATTCTTCCAGTTGTTTCAAAACATTTTATGAAATGTGGCTTATTCTATGCATTTTTTTCTACATTTTGACGATACTTGAGAAATTATTGGTGGAATATGACTTATTTGAGATGAATTACCTCTGCTGTCTGTTGGTTCCCAACATCAGAGACCACGTGGAATTGTACTTCTGGATCGATCTGCTGAATATAACGAATAAAAATTTGTTGGCATTCAACAAAAAATTGCAATTTTTGAAGAAATCGTCGATAATGAATGAAATTTCTTTCAGTTCCGAACATTCAGCCTTAAAAACAACAAAGATAGACACAGAAATAATGATAGTGATACGAGAAGTTAGAAAAATTTCTTCATCTCACCATAAGACAATTCTTCTATTAGAAAAAACATCAGCAATTTCTGGAATACCTATAGTCTTGACGATGATAACTAAACTGGTAGATCTGATAAATGTATCATATTTTGTCATTTCTCTTATATTATTTCCTGGCTACAAAACATTCAGTGTTTTCAGTATATCGAGGAGAGTTATGTGGAGTCTTTTCTTGCTGCAGTTCAGTGCAATGGTATTGAAAATTTGGAATAATGTTAGGGTTGAAGTAAGTATTATTGCTTCGTCTAGATTTTTGAATTTTAAAAATACGTTTCTGTACAGCTGGTGTTTAAGGATAATTTATATAAAAAACGTTGACTTCTCATTTTATTCTTCACGCACGGGAATAAAAAGACGTCATTCAGTGCCAAGTCGGACTATACGGCGAGTGGGAGCACGCATTGTCCTGGTTTTCATGATTTCTTGGAATAGAACTCACAAACAAATAGTTGTGTACCACTCAGAATTGACTGTTGCGTTGTTCTAGTGGTACGATTGCTTGTCCAGTTTTTCCGAAAAAGCAGGCGACCATCTGCTTGGAAGTGCTTAGTGCGCAGTAACTTTTGTTGGATTTGACTCATCTTGAAACACCCTTACAGTCAAATGTTGGTTACTTTCGGGCTCATTCGCATAAATCCACGCTTCATCACCTGTCACGATGTCATAGACGTGCTTCGAAGCACCACGATCATATTTTTGAACATTTCTTTCGACCAATTGACACGAGCTTGTTTTTTGAGCAATTTTGAATGTATGGTGGTCACACTAATGCCTAAAGGTGTGTCCAAACACAGCGCGAAAAGTGCGCGGCATTCGCTGGACGCAAATTTGCCGCGTAACTAGTTTAGACCTTTTGCGCGGCAGTACTGAGCGGCACGTCCGAGACACGCCGCGCTCTTTATTTCGTATTGAAGACACAATGAAAGAGCCGCGTGTGTTGTAATTCTGCTTATTATTCGTAAATTACGAAGAAGGAAGAGAGCAAAGTGCCATATATTTCAATTAACCGAGCAGCAGTTTCGTTATCCATGTTACTTGATAAAATATGTCCACACACAATTAACGACGAACGAACAATAAAAACATTCGCGCGCAGCTAGTAACAGACACTGCCGCGCGCGGCAGTCGTCCAATCACAGCGCGGCGTGCCGCGCTCGAATGCCGCGCTGTTATTGGACACAATCTCCCGATAGGTTACATGACGATCTTGCAATATCTTGCAACAGCTGATTTTAGACGACCTTCACGAAATTCGTCTTAGAGTGAACTACGATCTCGGTTGAATTCACCATACCATAGATAAACAATGGTCCTTGATGGAGCTTCGTCGCCAAAATTTGAATTAAGTTCATCGATGCACTGTTGTTGAGTTAATCCACGTCGAAGGTTGTAAAAAATAATTGCACAAAAATTTTTACGATTTAATCCCTTTTTGGGCTTTCACTTAAAAGTAAGTTACTGTTAACAACACTGTTGCTGTTGAATTACTAACGCAACTTCAAAATCTACATGGCTTGATCTATGTTTGGAATCCTCAATGTTTAATAAATCAAATTCCACATTGAAACTAATTTTTTTATGAGGCCTGAATCAATCTGAAGAAAACGAAAAAATTTCATCATACAGGGTGTCCCCTAACTCAACGTCAAACCGTTACTGGGCGATATGCTAGGTGATACCAGTTCTAGCAAAACTAAAAAATAATGAAATAAAAAATATAAAAAAATTTAAAATAAGACAATTGCACCTAGCAATGGATTTGTGACTGCATGGTTATTTAGGATTACGTTTAAGAAAAATTCACTGCAAAATTGGAAAGTTTGTGACTACAAAAATATACCTATTACCATTTAACCAAGTGACAGAGTTTTTTTTTAATTTTTGCTAGAATTGGTATAACGTAGCATATTGCCCAGTAACCGCTTGACGTCGAGTTACGGAACACCCTGTATAATTCAAGAAGAAAACATCTCGGAAGAGATTTAACATCATTCAAGTCCAAAATACATTTCTAGTCAATTATAATTCGAAAACTATAGAAGATTAGTGATTTTGAATGATTTCCATTGATCTTTCCTCATGTTATACAATAATTAATCATCAAAATGTTTCAATTGCTTCATCTACAGGACAGGAAAGTTACGTGAAAAGATTCACAATACATCATCACCTTATATTTAGTTCAGATTTGTATAAAACTGTCACAAAATCATAATTATATTCCACGCGCCATCTATTGGGTTTAATTGTAAGTAGAAATGAGCCATGTGTTTGATGTGTTGCCTGAGTCTTAAGAAGCTTAAAGCTTCTTGTACGAACCTGCTTGGGTTATGTGCATAGTCTATACCTATTATATGAAAAATTCTTCTAAAGCACTACCAGACAAAACAACCATGACTTCACAGGGTTCAAACTTCCAAACGACGGAAATAGAGAAGGCTTTTCAGTTGACTAGAACATGGAGGCAGTCTGCCTGATCGATTTGAATTGTTTAAATATGATGATCAACAATTATTAGTGTTATGATGTTCGCATATTTACAATGGGTTAGTAAGTAGGTATACTGCGTCAAATTCGATCAACTGAAATCAACCAATTACTAATAATGCTCACTACACTTTGACAATTTTATCACAACAAAATTATGAAAGTTCTCAAACTTACTAATGATAGGAAGAAATCAACAACACATGAGTCATTTATCACTACCATAACCTCAAAAATTTTAATTTTTCCCGCTTATTACTAAGGTTCACCAGAAAATAGATTAATGGTTTGATGACAAGGTATTTTGATGATTGAACTCGTGTGAAATAATTTTTGAGCTTTTTCCACCGGTTATTATCAATGATTTTATAATCACAATTTTTGTAGACCACTTTTTCAATTCTAAGTTCCATCGATCTTGATTTTCAATGAAGATTGAACAATTCTCAAAGAGTTTCGCTTTTTTTGAAGCAATTGATCTTGAAAACGGTGGAAGATGTGTACCGAAACGATGAGTAGAAAAACATCAATAAAAAATGATGGAATTAGCCTTCAAGGTTAGGGTTAGCTGAGAGCGATTCCACCAAAATGAGTTGTTAACAAAATTCCGACAAATATATCATATATTTATTAATTTGAACGTAGTGAAAGCATTGTAGGTGTTTCAATGATTAAATATTAAATTATAGTTGTTTCTACGTTCGGAACACAAAACTAAATCTTGAACGAGTAGTTTCAGTGAACTGGTTTACGATAGTAAAACAGTAGGTTAGGTCTTTCAATCTGCGATTCCACCAAATTTTCAATGCTTTTAGTAATAAATGGTTTTCACAAAATTAGATAGACCCCTTTTTCTCAATTCAAATATTACCGTTTGGAGCCTCAAGCTGGAACATGGTACATAAGCAAGTATGTCTACAATATTATGGAAAGTCATAAGGCAAAAGCTGAATATTTTGTGAAATCTTGAAAGTAATCCAGTGGTAGTTTAGCCCAACTTAACCTTAATCACTTATAACTTTAAAACGAGGCAGAATCGGAAAATAACGTGGTATACACTACTGGAAAAAATCAAGGGATAAAGAAAAATTCTTGAAACCCACCTTTAACTTTCTGTGCGATCATTGGTTGCTGAGATATCAATAATCAAAGACAAATGGACGCTTTTCCATTTGAAGACCGATAACTCGGCGGAAAGTGGGCGTATCAAGGTGTATAAAAAAAGAAATTAACGCTAAATGACCAAAGTATCCCATCCGTGAAATTGTTAAGCTGAAAAAATTTTTCCAACCCCGTAGACAAAAGAAAACTTGGAAAATTTTGAAAATTTTTTTGTTGCTGGTTTTTGCACAATTACTCAAAAACCGCAAAGGTTAAAAAATTTTCAAGTTCTAATCCAAAAACTAGACACTTGGAGCTTATATTTACTTTCTTTTTTATTTCTTGAACGACTATTTTCTCGATGTTACGGCCTTTTGAAAAATGTGTATAAATAAAGTTTTTTTTTGGTTTAAAGAAGCAGTGGTCAAAGATTCACCCTGTATAGGGACATGGAATTAAGGAATGGTCAGAGCACACCGTGCTTCATATGACATTGGGAGAAGTCGATGTCAAAGATAGAAATAAATCCAATATTCACTGGAACAAATTCCTACAAGAATCTAAAAAACACTTTTAAGATCGAAAAGACTGATAACCCATTTCACTGATAACATGAGCTGGACCACAAAAGCAAGCACATAGTGCAAAAGAACACAAAGTTGAGAGATTTTAGAACTGTAACCAAATCTTAGAGATTCGCAACAAAATCCTACACGTTTATACTATAAATAATAAGCCAATAGTTTGGAGATGATTTTTTCTCGCTAAATGCAAGTGTGTATACTTGCAATTTTGTTTGTACAAATTAGGTTTAAGCTCGAATATCTCAAAAACAAACGCTTGTGAACTCACATTTATTGAAGTGCTTTTCTATTATATAATAAATGAATTAATTGATTGCCCCTTATTCATATCAACTGATGGTTACAAACAAGCGAATCAATATTGACTATGAGGATAATATTCAAATAACGTCACAAAATTCAGTAGACTGGCAATTACTGAATGTCGGGGACTTACAATTTTGTGGAAAAATCATTTTCAAGATCCTCTGATGCATATAACGAATGAGATTCCATTTTGGGTACCATGGTTGCAATCTTTAAACGGTAATCTGGTATATTCAAATGATCCAAAGTTATATTATAAGGTTACCTTGATGATACTTGTAAATACCATATATGCATTGGGCCACATCGTTTTCATATATACTTATTCAAAAATATGGAATGAAGAAAGTAACAAACCAGGTCGAAATGAAGGATTCCAGTTGAGTGTTAAAGTTCTTGTTGTTTGTAGGACCTTAGAATTCACATTGAACATGTTACGAATTATTTTGAATTTCTATAATTCAAAAAAAATTCAGAAGATAATGGATTTCTTTGGTCACAAAAACAGAATCACAACCAGAACATACAGAAGTAAAAAATATGTTTGTATCTTAGGGATAGCCGTGGTAAAAGTCTTGATGACTATTCCTGTGGTTGGTTGGACATCTTTCATTGAACTTTGCAATAACATCTCATGGATTGGTATGGTCCTGAAGGATGCAATAGAAATTCAATTTCATCATATGGTATTAAACAAAATGGAATTTTTTATGGATATTTTGAATAAGGAGATGCTATACAATTCGAGAGGCATTTATGAGATGAAAAATAATCAATATCTTCATTCTCCCAGGGGAAATTTCTGTTTTTCAACAATAGTGAAATTATCTCGAATACACATGGATTTAATAAACTCAATTAACGATTTTGAGTTTTTCGCTACAATAAATGTTTCTTTAAGACTGATTATAGATATTGCGCAAACTGTTAATGTTGGATACTTTTTGGTTGAATCCTTAGTTTTCACTAAGAAAGGATGGATAGTGGAACTTTGTTGGGTGATTGATATTTTATGTAGAAGTATGTTCATTATAGCCACATGGACATCCCTTCATCCAAAAGTGAGTCCATTCTTAGCATTACCATGGGCTGAAAAGTCCAGGGCCTAACACGCCGCTTTAACATTTCAATATCACTCATTTTGAACAATTTAATTTTTGCCTCAAAATGGGCCTCAGTTTCAGAGATAACATGTTCATTTTGCCGGAATTTCTTACCGGCTAGCAGTTTTTTAGCCAGTAGTCGCTCGGAGCCAAATCGGGCGAATACAGGCGGATGTGGGAGCAATTAGAGATTCAGTTCATGTAGTTTTGCTATCGATTTGATCAACTTGAGACACGTTGATGTAACAAAATTTTTCTCCTTTCCATATGCTGTGAATTTTTTGCAAAAAAAGGAGTCCATAAAGTACCTTTATAGACTGCCAACGCAAGTGTCACTTGGCACGCTAACAAAGCGACACCATGCGTTTGGTCGCTCGAACTAATTTCCTCATTTGGCGGGAAAGCGGTTCATTCAAATCCACACCTCTTATGAATTATTGTTTTCTAGCTAATTCGAGCCAAATCTGAAGTCGAGTAAATGATATCTGATTTGAATCATTTACTCAGCTTTAAAATTGTTCGAATTAACTAATGCTCATTTTATAGAGAAGGGAATTTGGTGGAGAAAAACAGAAACTTTTAACAAATTTTTATTCAAAGAACTAAAACTGTTCAGGAGATGAATTCAGTCAGAATATCTGTAGATGTTAAAGATATATTATCCTATTTATAACATATAAAGATTAATCAGGGACATTATCAATACTACTTACAGATTCGGGGTAAGCATAACCTATACAAGATTAGATAAAATTAATTTCATTAAAATCGAACTAATACACTACATCTTGAAAGCATTCATTCGAACTGAACAAAGTCACTGTGTAATGTTTTCAATCTTTTATTCATTCAATGACACAATAGTGATCAGTTGAATCAGAACGAATGAACACTGCTAATACGTTCATTATATTCATGGTGATTCATCAACATCGTGAAATGTCGAAAAGTTTGCATCTGGATGTATTGAGAGGTTAGATTCCCCTAGTTCTGAAACCAAAGAATATAGTTAATATAATATAATTTTAATAATGAGAAAATAAGGAAATTTAAGTGGTATCATTAATAATTTATATCTTACATCTTTCATCTGAGATCTCAAATCCATTTTGAGCTTCACTCAGATCTACTCATTCTATATACTCACAACCTGCAAAATAAATTGATAATAAGACTATTAAATAGTCAACATCCAACTTATTGATGTGAAATTCAGAATTTTATAGCATTTATGACATTATTCAAAGTTTAGAATAGAGAAATCACCACAAACCTGTTGCATCAGTCTCATTTCTAAAAAGATTTGGTAATGCATTAGGCGTCAGCCTTCTGATACCAGGTAAGATGTATTTCACATCAAAATGATAGTGGCAGACTCTTTTCTTATAAACGTCTTCCCATGGCATGGCTTTCAGTTCTGGATTTTGCAGTATATCTAGCCACATATGACATCTGACCAATTCTGTTTTAAAATTTGGGAAATGATGTCATCGGGGAGTGTTAATTTTGCAACCAGGTAGTGTACATTTAGTAAGACCCATATTCAATGATTACCACTTATTGAAAATACTTTAATTCACGTCAAAAACTAAAGCTAAACGTGCAACTAACACTGAACAACCAGAAAAGAATTATTATACCTGTGCTGTTCTCTTATATTAGTGATACCCAATCACGTGATGTGGATGTGGTATCCACAGAAAGGGGGTCAAAATGTGTAGAAATCAATGGCCAATACTTGAATGAAATGTTTTTTACTTTCCTATCAATAATTAGTATTTTATTTTCACAAAAAATGCTCATTTCATACCAGTATAAACTGCCCTTGGCCCTTTCACACTAAAACATTGCATTCACCCATTTTTCTACAAAACCATCCTCATCGTTAAAGATTTCTAGGTTTAATACATGTAGTTCTGCGTTTCAGTTTTTCTCATTAACATTTTGAGATTCCCTCCAGCACGTAAATGGATTAATTCACTTCCTCTAATTCTGATCACCTCATCATTATTGATTATGAAGAAAATATTCGAATGACGTATTCAGTGGGTCGAAGACATACCTTCGGGTCGAAATTTCCTACAACTTACAATGTTTCTTCATAAACCTGAGGATATTCCTTCATGGGTACTATGGCTTCAATCTTTGAACGGCAATCTTATGTTTTATAATGATCCGAAGTTATATTATAAATTTTCCATAATGATATTTGTAAATATCATACATGCAGTCAGCTCTGCTGTATTTATTCATAGTAATTGGATAATCTGGAACGAAATAACATTTAGTTGTAAACTCCTGATTGTTTGTAGAAGCACAGACGTAATACTCAACGTATTGAGAATAATTTTGAATCTAAGGAATTCGAAAAAACTTTTGATGCTAATGGAAAAGCTGCTTCAACAAATTCCATTTCTGTTAAGTAGTCATAAGAGTAATAAACATGTTGTTTATTTGTTCAAAAGTATGGCTGAAATCTTGTGTAATATTTTTTTCGTTCCATTTATTGGGAGTAATTCATTTGTACAAATATGCAATAACATCAGCTGGATTGGTATGTTCCTAAAAGATGCAATAGAAATTCAATTTCATCAAATGGTACTCGACAGAATAACACTTTCTTTCGAAAGTTTAAATGAAGAGATGCACAACAATCTGAGAATAATTTATGAGGGAGATGATTTTGCACATGCTGATAATCGCAGTAGAAATTTTTTTTCTGCGATGAAAAAATCATCAAAACTTCATTTAGATTTCATTACCTTAGTCGACCATTTTGAGTCTATTATAACAATGAATGTTGCTTTGAGATCGATAGTCGATATCGCTCAGACAGTCGATGTTGGCTATTTTTTAATTGAAAAAATACTTTATAATCAGGATCGATGGTTATTGGAATTATTTTGGGTGATTATTCAGATTTCAAGAATAACATACATATTATTTATCTGGACTTCGTTACCTCCAAAGGTAAGTAGGTTAATTATTTCTAATAATCTAAAAATGACAATTGATGTCTTACAATTTCGATTGAAGTATCAATGACTTTACCTTTTTTTATTCTAGAAAACACTGTTTTCTTTGATGAATAAGATAGAATTTTTCATTCTTATCATAACATAAAACAATTAAAAAAAACTACAAAAAAATCAATTAAAAAATGAAATAGAATACGACATATGTGTTTTGATATTTATGTATAACACTCTTCTCTCAATTAACAATAATTTTTACAATTCATATTATAGTTATAATCACTGTGTTATACAGGGTCTTTCACAAGGAACCTCACCCATATTTATACGCGAAACTCCTGAACGTATTTCATGAAATTCAGTACTTATAAGTATTTCACGATGCTGATGAAATCTGAAATATTTTCAAGGCATGAGCACCTCCGGTTTTTCCGGAAATGACGTCAACTTCCGTTTTTCATGTTAGAACACCATTTTTTTATTGCAGAAATAGATTCCTTAGAAAATTTCAAGTTATTTTGATGTAACATTTTTCAGTTTTGGTTGGAAAATTCTCTCTGAGCGGGGAAAATTCGAAAAAAAAATCGAAAGTAGAGCTCCGCTGAAACAATAATAACTTCGAGGTTTTTGGATGGAAAATTTTCATTTTTTGGATTTTTCAAGATGTAAGATTGATGTATTCACTTTAAAAATCGAAACCGCGATCCATGATACAGGGGGTGAAAAAATCGCTTTCAAAGTTAGGGATGACAAAATCGTGAAAAATCAATTTTGTCAAATTAGAACCCCATTTTTTATGGCAGATATTGAATCTACGTTAAAAAATAATGTGAGTGTATGCATCACACCCTTGCCCTAAAGTGGATATTTTCTGAGTTATTCACAAAAAACTGTTTTTCGTCTTGAATTTTCAGCTATTTCTTTTCTCTTCACGCCAAAAAGATAAAATTTTCAGGAACTGTTACTTAAACCATGTTTTAGATTTTACTAACCTAATATGCAAGAGAAAAAAGTTACAGGTTGTTCCTAAATAGATGGCGAATTTGTATCGGAAAGCTCTTTATTTCAACTAATTGGCCATCGATTTTCTCTCCAGTGATAAATAAATAATTCCTTATGATCCATATGTAAAACCTTACCATGTTTTACATTCTTTTTTTTATGATAGACAACATTAATTACATCTGCCAAATTCCTCTTTATTAGGTAGCATTTTGTCTTTACTATTAATTTGGTGATAATTCGTATTAAGTTATAAAATCGATCACAATGCCTAATTTTACCAATGAAGATTATTTAAATCTCATTCTACTTCATGGAGAATGTAATAAAGTTGTAGATAGAACGATTCGACTGTTCATTGAGAGGTTTCCTGACCGACCCAGACCAACGAGAGATACCATTAACAGAACCATGACAAACTTGAGAAATGTCGGATCTTTCGTTAAGAAAACTATACACAGAGAAAATAGTGTAGTAGAAGATGAGAACAACGAAATTACAGTTCTTGCATATTCTCGTGTGAATCCTCAGAATTCTCTCAAAGATGCCGAGATTGCTCTGGGATTATCTCAATCGAGTGTTTGGAGAATATTAAAGAAACATAAAATGCACCCATATAAATTCAATAGGGTACAGCATTTGAAGGAAACTGATTTCGTCAGGAGAACAGAGTTTTGCGAAGTTATGATGATTCGATTTCAAGAGAATGAAAACTTTTTGGACTGTATAATTTGGACAGATGAATCTAAATTCACAAAGAATGGTTCTTTCAATAGGCATAACAGTCAAATTTGGGATGAAGAGAACAACCACCACTTCAGACAATGGAACTTTCAAGAGACCTGGAGTTTCAATGTTTTTTGCGCCATCAAAAATAATGCAATTCTCGATGTTCACATTTATGATGGGACTTTAACTGGTAAGATAAAACACTACACATGTTTGCATTATTTAAATAATGTTCTCCCTTAGGAGATAGATATTCTGACATATTGACTCAAATAATTGAGCCGCTAGTACAGAACCATAATGACTTATGGTATCAACAAGATGGCGCGCCTCCACACAATTCACTCACTGTGTCAAATATCCTATACAGGCTATTTGAAGATCGATGGTTGGCGAACAATGGTCCACATCTTTGGCCATCACGTTCTCCCGATTTAACTCCTTTAGACTATTATGTTTGGGGTAGGATAAAAAATATTGTCTACTCAACTCCCCTGACTGATAAAGAGGACTGCATAGAACGAGTCAGAAATTCGTTCAGGTTTGTTTAGATTTTTAGATTCATAGTTTTGAAACTCAATTTGGTTTTTAAACACTTTTGCAGATCTCTTCCTCCCGATGAAATAAGAAGAGCAACGCACGAAGCATTCCTGAGACGTATAAATAAATGTCTAGAAATTAACGGTTAAAACTTTGAGCATCTTCTCTAGTTATAACTGCGAGAGTTTGGTTCTCCTAATAGTAACTTGAAGTCGGTTTCAAGAAGGGGTGAAAAATCTACAGCATGGTTCAAATAACAGTTCCTGAAAATTTCATCTGTTTGGCGTGAAGGGAAAAGAAATAGCTGAAAATTCAAGACGAAAAACAGTTTTTTGTGAATAACTCAGAAAATATCCACTTTAGGGCAAGGGTGTGATGCATACAATCACATTATTTTTTAACGTAGATTCAATATCTGCCATAAAAAAATGGGGTTCTAATTTGAAAAAATTGATTTTTCACAATTTTGTCATCCCTAACTTTGAAAGCGATTTTTGCACCCCCTGTGTCATGAATCGCGATTTCGATTTTCAAAGTGGATACATCAATCTTTTATCTTGAAAAGTCCCAAAAATGAAAATTTCCCATCCTAAAACCTCGAAGTTATTCTTGTTTCAGCGGAGCTCTATTTTCGATTTTTTTTCGAATTTTCTAAGGAATCTATTTCTGCAATAAAAAAATGGTGTTCTAACATGAAAAACGGAAGTTGACGTCATTTCCGGAAAAACCGGAGGTGCTCATGCCTTGAAAATATTTTAGATTTCATCAGCATCGTGAAATACTTATAAGTGCTGAATTTCATGAAAATACGTTCAGTAGTTTTTCGTATAAGTATAGGTGAGGTTCCTCGTGAAAGACCCTGTATTTTTCAAAGGAACAACTTCCACTTGCCTATTTTGAAATCGGTTCATATTCTAAAAATGACAACAAATATAAGCATAGAGTATTATTTTGTTTTCCTAAATCTACACAGAGAAGTATAACTGCATTCTATGATTTTCTGAAAAATTTATAAAGGAATGAAATTGGTTCAAAATAGATATCTTCCAGTATTGCAATTTATTGAGTTGAACAAGTTATTCTTGAATAGTGTAAATGAGTTAAAAATAATGTCCGGACTTCACGTTAGCCCTTTTCATTATGTTCAATTCGTTAAGTGACCCTTATCTGAAGAATCTTCACCATATGTTTTCACGAATAACCAATTCATTTAATGTTATTGCTCGAGAACTATTGAGATCGTCATTTTAGGGGAATGAATCATTTAAAATTCAAATAATAATATCTAAGCGATAGATTTCGATGTTCATAGCAGATAAATTAATATGTTGAAGTATAAACAAAGATCCACCATGCCCTTATGGGTTCCTTGGGTGCAATTGTTTAATGGAAATTTTCTAAAAACAGATGTACTTTCACTATATTATAAGGTGTTCTTGATGTTATTATTATTCTCCGTCCATGTATTCGGATTCATTGGTTTTATTGATATATTTTCGGATATATGGCAAGAAGATAGTAACCCAATTGTTGGAAACAAAAAGATTACCGAATCAACTATAAGTATCAAAGTTCTCTTTATTTGTAGATTTTCCGAATTCATTTTTAATTCATTCAGACTATTCTGGAATATGAAGAATTCAAAACAAATTGCAAAAATATTACAGACTACCCTGAAGCAGAACGCTCTAAGTGAAGAACGATGTAAAAGTAAAAAACATATTTATCTGTTATTGATGAGTTTGATGGTAATTTTGGCCAATATATGTTTTATTTCTGATATAACATGGAGATCCATTGCCGAAATTAGCAATAATCTCTATTGGTTCACTATTATCCTTAGGGATGGTATAGAACTGCAATTTATTCAAATGTTTCTAGACTATATTGACTTTTCTTTCGAAATATCAAATAACCAACTGAATAACATTTCACGTTGTCTTCATCCGGGGAAAGAAACTGAAAATGTGGAACCCTGCGACAAAGAAATCTTTTTTTCGAGAATAAAAATATTATCACAAGTACATTTTGAATCAATCAACGCGGTGAAAGAATTTGCAAAAATACTAACAGTTAATGTTGCCTTAAGATTGATCCTTGATATTGTACAATTAGTGGATTTTGGGTTTTTTCTCATTGAAAGACTTCATGCTCAGGTGGATATCTCTGAATTTGTATGGGTTTCTATTCAAGTTTTGAGAAGTGTGTGTACCCTCGCCACATGGACCTTCGTACCTCCACAAGTAAGTAATTGCTAGCGATATTTTTGTTCTTGTCCATTGAACTAATAAAACATACTGCTATCGTTTTGCCCAAATGTCTGTAATTTCTTATACAGGGTAAGTCCTTGGCCACTGCGTTAATTTTAACTATACGTTCTTGAGGTCAAAAGAAATCCTTTTTCCCATATCGTTTTTCCATATTCAGCTGCGTTAAAAGGTTATAAGTATTTCAAGTTTTCACATTGGGCAAATACCCCTCTGTAGTCCAGTTTAGTTTGAAAGAAAATTACCTTCCGCAGCATCCACTCTTGAATCTGAATTGTTTTCTCTCTAAGCAATGATTAACTCATGGTTCATCAGATGATTATATCGATTTAATTCTTTTCAACTTTAAATATTTCAAAATTGGTGTAATTTAGAAAAAAAGACGATGAATGATTTAATCTGCAAAAAAAACTAATGATTCTAGGAAGTACAAGATACGGACCTTTAGTTCAAGTGATTTTGTTTTTCATGCAATTTAACCAATCTGTACAGTAGTAGTGAGAAACTCACAAGAAATGTAATATAAATCTATTGATGCCAAAATATGCATGACTGTTATCAAAAATCTTCTACAAAAGATCATTTCATTTGATATTGTCGTTTGAATATTACAGGAGAAAATGCAATTTTTTTATGAAACTTCAACACCCTATATCTTTTAAACAGGGCCAAATTTGGACAAATGTTATGGGAAGAAAATGATTTTTTTAATGTCAAGACTCTATAATTAAAATTAACGCAATGGTCAAAGACTGTATACAATATAATATAATTATATAATATAATTATATAATAGAATATAATTCCATGAAAATTTGCACAGTAAACTAGTTTAAGTCTATATGATCTTATTTGATTTCTTAGCATAAAAAGGGTATAACAAGCAGAATTCAATTTACTCTTTAGATTTTCAATATGTGGACCCCACTTCAGATGCTTATCAAGTCTGAGACCCAAGAACTTTACACAATCCTTAACCTCAATATCATCATCTTCCATGTTTAGAGAGAGAGAGAGAGAGATAAACTTTATTGATCATAAGTACATTCAAGAGGCTATCGACTTAAGTCTTCCTGCCAGTTAAATACATTTTCATTTACAAAGATGTCTGTTTTTATTGTAATGATTTTAAGTATTCAAAAACTGGGAGTGCTGGTAGTTTTGCTTTTGGTGGTGTTGTACCTTGATAGCTGTGAATAAGTGGGTTAATAATATTTATGTTATTCTGGTTGGTGATGAATTTTCTGTTGAGGTGTTCAAGTCTTTCTAGTATCGGTTCCACTTCTGTAGTCTCGTAGAGTAGTTGATTAGAAGGGTTGTGGAGTGAATTGTTTGGGTGTCTCAGTTTTGTGACCTTTCCAAGGCATGTTCTTTCTGCAACTTCTATGTCTTTTGTTGTTGACTTTGGCGCATTCGAGAATACTGTGTGTCCATACTCCAATAAGGGCCTGCTTATCATCTTGTATATAGTGGTCGCTGTTTTGGTATTGATTCCTAGTTTTTTATATGTGAGTTATCTAAAATGTCCTGCTCGAGTGATAGCTGCTTTCTTTTGTGTTTTTATGTGGGTTTTGAAATTTAATTTGTGATCTACTTTGATGCCAAGATATTTACACATGTTGGTGGGTGTAATTGTGCATTTCTAATTAGGATCGTTTTGGAGTTGGGTTTGATTTTGTGGTGAAAAATCAGAAGTCTTGTTTTTGTAGGGTTTGCTTGAATTCTCCAGCGTCTTATCCATGCCACAGTGACATCTGTTAATCTTTGTAGTTTTCCATACAGCTGTTAATAGTGGTACCATGTGCAATAAGGGTTGTATCATCCGCAAACTGTAGCATATATGCTTGTTTATTAGTATGGTGTTCTGGTTCTTCATTGTGGTTGTATATATCGTGACAGTATAAATTATATAACGTCAGAGAGAGTGGGGAACCTTGTGGAAGTCCCTGCATTGGCACAAATGGTTCTGAAGTTTCCGTTTTCACTTTAACTTGAAGAGTTCTTCTCGATAGAAATTTGGAAATGATTTTCAGGAGGTATATTGGGCATTGTAGTTGGTATAATTTGAATAGAAGTCCGCTGTGCCAGAAACTGTCGAAAGCTTTTTGGATGTCAATAAATAGGGCTGCCGACTTTTTTCCATTTTTCTTATTACACTGAATATTTGATGTTAAAATTGTAAGAGGGTGTGTAGTGGAGGTTTCGCTTTTAAATCCAAATGGTATGAAGGAATACATTCTCCTACTGCTTTACGGATCCTTTCTGTAAGAATTTTTACAAAATTTTTCCCAACACTGGGAGTAACGTTATTGGTCTGTAATTTTCTATTTTTGAATGATCTGTATTGGCTTTTGGTATCGTTATAAGTATTCCTTTTTTCCATTCATTGGGGAAATAATAGTTGGTAATGCAGAAATTATATATTTTGTTTATATGGTTGTGTATAAGGGGGTCCAGTTTCCTCAGTATTTTTCTGGGAATATTGTCATATCCAGGTGTTGTATTTTTTCCGTGATGTAGGGCTTTGTAATATTCTTCTTCCGTGATTGGTTCCATGTTTGCTTCTGCCTGTATTTGGGAGAAGGTGTACCGATACCAGTATTCTATCCTATCATACTGTTCATTGTCAAAGTCTGCGTTGGTAGTTTTTTTGTAGATTTCTTGATAATTAATTAACAAAAATTGAATAAAAACACTTGACTGTACGTTTCCACAAATTTTATTTAAAGCATTGTTGACATGCATGTTTCAGGTTTTCATCCCATTTTCATATTGTGGTTGACAACACCGACATTCTATCCTTTCGAATGTCAACACGCATCCATTACATGTCAATTGTCAATATTAAACCATGTAAATTTGAACCTTTATTCAAATTCTATAATCTGTCAATTTTCGTATGAGTCACACCAACTGCAAAATTGAATAAAACACTTGACTGTACACTAAATTTTATTTCCAACACTCATGCGTTCAAAAACTAGCTTCTTCGTCACTCGTTTTGGAATTTCGCATTCGTGTTGGAATAGAGTGCCCATTCTGCAACTTCTATTAGAATATAGTATTAAGTGATAGTAAACCTTCAACTACAGTGAACATTTTCAGTATGTGTCCCACCTGAAAGTTTTGAACTGGAATTCAAGCTTCAAACTAGGTTGATATCAAGCAAAAAAAACAGATCAGAATTTCATTTCATGCCTTTTTATTTTCACATTTGCAATATATATGACGTCTAGTATACAGGGTGAGTCTTTGACCACTGCGTTAATTTTAACCATAGATTCTTTACGTCCAAAAAACATTTTTCTTTCTATAACATTTTACAAATTCGGCCCCGTTCAAAAGTAATAGGGTGTTTGAAATTTCATAAAAGTGCATTTTCACCTGTAATATTCAAACGACAATATCAATTGAAATGATCTCTTCTAGAAGGCATCATTAGATTTATTCCATTTCTTAATTAACAAAAATTGAATAAAACACTTGACTGTACGTTTCAAATTTTATTTAAAGCATTGTTTCCATGCATAAGCCAGTTTCATCCCATTTTCAAAACAGAGAACAAGAACATAGGTACTTAGGTATATTCTCATGACCGTTGAAATAGGTAATGTTTTTCTGTCAGGACCTGTTGAATCGAAGACTTGTCTTTATGAGAGCTAGTTCTTTATAACTTCGAACTTTCAGGGTTCATCAAATTATATCTATTCTAACATAGGAATGCTTCAAATTAAGATCATATGAGTTTTAAAATCTTCGAATCCAGTCTCCTTGATTTATTTTGTAGGTTTATAGTTTTTTTCACATATTTATTTCATACACCGATTCAACCTGGTACACGAACTTAGGAGATAATAGAATTTGACTTAGTTTTAATGTTTTTCAATGTTTGTTATGATGCATAGTTAATTAAATTCAATCAATATTGAATCTGGAAAGCTATAGGTTCATAAACAAGAAGATTAGAATAGAAATGTATTTTCTGTCCATAATCATTTTATAATGAATTGAATAATTTCAATCTATCGAAATAATTAATATTATTTTATTATAATATTTTCCACATTTTAGTTGGGTCAAATGTTTTGTTTTCTATTGTTTCAGAAAAATTCAATATCGTGTTTTCTTTTTTAAGGTACTTAAGAGCCTTAGTTTAGTTGTTTTTGGTGTTGTCTGATTTAACTATGAATCCTTTCCTGTTTTTTATTATTATGTCCGTATTAGATGGAAATATTTGAATCCAAGCATTCGCGATTTGTATTCTGTTTGTGTTGGGTAGTGTATTCAAGAGAAACAGATTCTTCAATGTTTTGTGCGTTGTATTCTGTTTTCCAGATGTGTTTTTATCTCTCGTTTCTTTATCAGTGTTTATGATTGGGGATTGGGTGTTTTGTTGATTAGTCTTTTGCATATTATTTGGTTCTTTGAAGGTGTAAGGATTACCTGTATTGATTTCTGGGGATGATTTTTCGTCTTTCTTTGTAGAAGGTATTTCAGGTTCTATACCTTTCTTTTTCCGTTTTTTTCTTGTTACCATTTGGAATTGAGAATTAGTTTCCTATTCAGTTGCCGAGGTATCTTGTGTCGTTTCTTCGCCTGTTTGCGACATTTCTGAGACATAAAATGTCTCGAAGTCGTCAGCGTTGAAAGGGTGATTAAAAAAATCGTTTTCCGCAATTTTCAATTCAATTTGCTCGCTAATATATTCGATCTATATGTACAAGCACATGTGAACCGCATGAAAGTCAAACACAGACTGCTTCCATGTTTATACACTGTGGAAAGTTTAATTTCGCTTTTTCACTGTGGAATATAACACAATCGGTCTTGTGTACCTTCAGAATCAAATTATGATCTCCAAACCACTGTTTTATAAGTTTCAGTAAATTTTCAACATGATCTCTAAGCGCTGTTATGGATGGTAATTTAACGAGATAGTTTGTGTCATCTGCAAACATCAGTAATCTACAATTCAATCCCCTATGTAAAATATAAAGAGCACAGACGTTAAAAATGAACAACAATGGTCCTAGTATGCTACACTGCGGTAAGCCGATGGTGAATTTTTTGTTAGATGCGAAAATTTCATCTTCAACCAATGACCATTTGTTTTCTAGATGTTAAATAGCTCTGGATTAGTTTCAACTGATTATCTCTAATCCCGCAGATCTCGAGTATTTGGAGTAACCTTTTATGTTCAACACAGTCAAACGCTTTTGTTAAGTCCAAAAACAAACCTATGGGAATCTCGTCTTGTTCGAAGGCATTGACAATTTCATTAGTGAGCTCATATATAGATGTTTCTACACTTCTACCTTTCACAAAGCCGTGTTGGCATTTAGGTATTACATTAAATTTGAGGAAAAATTTTGATAATCTATTGTAGAGAACTTTATCGAAAATTTTGGAAAATAATGATAGAATACTTATTGGTCTGTAGTTATTTAGATCTTCCCCTTCCTATGTATGGGTTTAATTATGGCTATCTTCAAGTTCTCTGGGAAGATGCCTTCCATAAAAGAGCTACTCATTATAAACGTTAGTGGTTTAACTATTATTTCAATAGATAATTTAATTACCTTAATGGAGATGTCATCATGACCAACAGATGTTTTACTTTTTAGGGAACGTACCACCACTTCCTCTTGGTCAATCTCGAACATAAAGAATGATTTGTCAAATTCAGAGGGTAGAGAAGGGTCAGGGGATTTAGATATATTCTGCGTTAATGAGGTGGCAACTTCAGTGAAATCGTTCGCTAGTTTTGACTTATCATTGGATTTTAATGAAAATTTCTTACTATTAGTTTTTGTGAGATTTTCAAATCAAAATATTCCGAAAACGATACACAGTATCGAGTTTTACCATGAGTACCTTTTTTGTGTGAAATTGAATGACGTTTAAGCACGCTTGAAATTTTGCTCAATAAATCTAATATTAAAAAGTTAAGTTCAATACTACCGTACGAACCGTGTAACTAGCGCCCTCTACTACAGTCAGAGAGAGAGGAGGTCACCTTCTTTTGAAACACCCTCTATATGTTGATCTATAGACAGAGAGCACAGAGAAAATACAAATGCAAACAAATTAAGTCATGTTGAATCAATCTGAAATTTAATTACCGCAGATGAATTTGAATCCAAAAAAATAATTTTTAAAAAGACATAGTTTGTCTCATAAACTACAAAAATGAATGATTTGTTGAATAAACTGTTTTCCTCTGAAGAATAACCAATTATTTATATTATCAAGCATATGGAGTTCAAGCTGAAAGGATAAAAACATTTACATAATGATATGCCTACGAAATTATTTATGAGCACAAATGTATCACCCTAACCAATCAACAAATGATCTAATTGACGTAGAGAAACACGGAAAACACAAAGATTAAATGTGTTGTGATGGAAATTTCAGAAGAGGTTAAAGCTGGTCGACATAAAATAAATTTATTACCGTTATGGCTAAACTGGTTGCAAGTATTTAACGCAAATCTCTTGGACAAAAATGATCCCAATATATTTTTCAAAGTTTTCTTTACTATCCTTTTGAATTTAATCCATGGTTCAAGCATAGTAATTTTTGTTTTATCTGATTATTCGAAAATATGGAAAAATATTCATTTCTATGAAGTCAAAGTAGTGAGCGTTTGTAGGATGATTGGATTTCTAACGTATGTACTACGAGTTACTTGGAATTTAATTAACTCAGATAAACTCCTACAAATGCTGAGAAAGTTATCGAAACAAAATGAAAAATGTTTACATCAACATACTAAAAGAGAAAAATATACCTATTTTTGGATAAATATCTGTTACTTATTGGGTAATTTGTTTTTTGGTTTTCCCGCAGATTGGACCGTCATTGAGGAAATGGCAAATCAAATCTGTTGGATCTGTTTGTATTTAAGAGATGCAATTGAGATCCAATTTGAACAAATTGTACTTGGCAAATTTGAATTTTCACTGAATGATCTGAATGAATCACTCCTTCACATCCGAAAGTTGATTTATATTGAAGACGAGGTTTCACATTCAAATTCTTCGAGTATTAAAGAGATATCCTACCAACATTTCGAATTGATGGAATTACTGTCAAATTTTGAAAATATGTTGACGTTGAATTTAGCTTCGAGATTAATCTTGGAAATTGCAGAGGTAGTTAATGTCAGTTTCATATTTCTTGAAGCTCTGAGGACTCACTATCTTGGTATTGAACATAGCTTCTGGGTTATTTACGAATTCATCAGACTTGTTACTATCATATCCACATGGAATTCTTTACAATCAAAAGTAAGTGAATTTACAACAATGATTTCTCTATTTCAGTGTCCCAATGATTTCATTACAGTACTAAAAACATTGAACTCATTGCAGCATTGTTTTAAGTTATATTTTTCATATTGTGGTTGACAACACCGACATTCTATCCTTTCGAATGTCAACACGCATCCATTGCATGTCAATTGTCAATATTAAACCATGTAGAGATTTGAACGCTTTATTCAAATTCTATAATCTGTCAATTTTCGTATGAGTCACACCAACTGCGAAAATAAAATACAAAAGGCACTAGGAGGTATAATCTGAATTTTTCATTGAATTCCAATAAATTTCTCACAATTCTCGACAGAAATAGAGAAAATATCGTCTAATACTCGTTGCAGAAGGCAATTCCAACACTCATGCGTTCAAAAACTAGCTTCTTCGTCACTCGTTTTGGAATTTCGCATTCGTGTTGGAATAGGTGCCCATTCTGCAACTTCTATTAGAATATAGTATTAAGTGATAGTAAACCTTCAACTACGTGAACATTTTCAGTATGTGTCCCACTGAAAGTTTTGAACTGAATTTCAAGCTTCAAACTAGGTTGATATCAAGCAAAAAAACTGATCAGAATTTCATTCATGCTTTTTATTTTCACATTTGCAATATATATGACGTCTAGTATACAGGGTGAGTCTTTGACCACTGCGTTTATTTTAACCATAGATTCTTTACGTCAAAAGAAACATTTTCTTTCTATAACATTTTCACAAATTCGGCCCCGTTCAAAAGTAATAGGGTGTTGAAATTTCATAAAAAAATTGCATTTTCACCTGTAATATTCAAACGACAATATCAATTGAAATGATCTCTTCTAGAAGGCATCATTAGATTTATTCCATTTCTTGTGGGTTTCTCACTACTACTCTACAGATTGGTTAAATTGCATGAAAAACAAATATCGTTGAACTAAAGGTCCGTATCTTGTACTTCCTGGAATCATTTTTGCAGATAAAATCATTCTCCATCTTTCCTCCTAAAATGCACCATTCTTGAGATATTTGAAGTTGAAAGGAATTAAATCCATATAATTTTGTCCAAATTTTCTGATTTCCCCAAATCCAACTCTGTGCTGAAATGGTTGAATAATAAGATTTGTTCAATGTTGCCATATTTTATGTCTATGTTAAATATTTCTACAAAAGGTTGGGGAAATCTCTCCAGTCTATGGTTCCACCACTAAAAACTAATAGATGAAATTAACCACTGAACAATTTTTGTCATACATTCACTACAAAATCTGAATTGCCATTTGCTGTATTCATTATTAATGATGTCTAGCACCTTGTTTAATATTCAATCCAGAGTAATATTCCATAATAAATAGAGAAAAAGATTTCCTTCACTGACATAGGTACTTAGGTATATTCTCATGACCGTTGAAATAGGTAATGTTTTTTCTGTCAGGACCTGTTGAATCGAAGACTTGTCTTTATGAAGAGCTGGTTCTTTATAGCTTCAGACTTTCAGGGTTCATCAAATTATATCTATTCTAACATAGGAATGCTTCAAATTAAGATCATATGAGTTTTAAAATCTTCGAATCCAGTCTCCTTGATTTATTTTGTAGGTTTATAGTTTTTTCACATATTTATTTCATACACCGATTCAACCTGGTACACGAACTTAGGAGATAATAGAATTTGACTTAGTTTTAATGTTTTTCAATGTTTGTTATGATGCATGGTTAATTAAAATTCAATCAATATTGAATCTGGAAGCTATAGGTTCCTAAACAAGAAAGATTAGAATAGAAATGTATTTTCTGTCCATAATCATTTTATAATGAATTGAATAATTTCAATCTATCGAAATAATTATTATTATTTTATTATAATATTTTCCACATTTTTTATGGTACAAATAACTGTTGACAGTTTCAACCAGAATCAAAACAACAAGGAACCACTGAACACTATTTTATTGGGAACAACCCACCACAGAGACGTTATTATAACATTTCAATGTGGTAATAATTCACTCCAGTTATTCTGAGAAAAATTATAACTGAAGATCGATAATGATTACAGATATTTTCTTTCATTTAGAAAAAACTTTGCAATTATTGATTTTTTCTCTCCTGGGGTTCGGTAATACATTAATATTCTATGGTAAGGTATTAAAATTTGACATAATCTATGAATAACCATTATTCAATATTTCTGTTTTTGTTTACATAATTAAAACAGATATTCTGATTATAAAAACCAAAAATTTGTTCAGTAATTAATTATAGTCTAAACAGAATAGATTCTTACTAACGAAAAAACACGTAGTTGGTTTTTCAGAATCAAATGTAGGTGATCAAACCTAATTCCTTCAAGCAAATATAATTGCACACCTAAATCTGAGAATACTTGTAATCTATCCAAGTAATTTGTTATTGGGATTCAGTAGAGAAAATAATCATCAAGCAAAGTAACATCACTGTAAAATAATTATTCGTAGTGACATTATTCATTGTTGTTGAAGATTTCGAAATAGATTGCCATATTTTTAACAGTATGATATCAAGGGACCTTATAGACCTGTTCACTGGTCTCTGTCAAGGAGAAGAAACTTCAAAAATATCAGTGTTTGGAGAATCATAGATGATATTTTCTAGCTTTGAGTGAAAAAAAAGCAATGTGACAACCTCTTGCCTTGGAAAATTTCATAGAAATGATGGTTTTCATGATTTGGAAATTTTAAGAAGAAAATTACAAATGTATGATGATAACATCCAATAATTAACAACCGAAACCGGTCGTGTAATAATATCAATAAAGTGAAAATTAGACAAAAATAATTGTTTTCTTTCAATATTCAAGATGGATTTTCACAAAATAAATGAGTCATCAATTCATTCTATCCAATAATTCTGAGGTGTTTTTTAAATTTCTTACTAGAAAGGGATTGTCTATAATCTAGAAGTAGAAAGAAATTATAGTAGAACAGCAAAAATCTGTTTATGGTGTTCTTACCAGAAAATTAGTATTTTGTATCTTTCTTCTGGATATAGACCTCATCGGATGAAACATGAGTGAGTGAATCATTTCTTAGAGGGAAAATAATGTTTTTAAACAATTCAGATTCAATAGTGGAAGGTATTTTTCATTCAAATTAAACTAGACTACAGAGGGGTATTTGCCCAATGTGAAAACTAAAAATGCTTATAACTTTTTAATGCAGCTGAATTTGGAAAAACCGTAATGGAAAAAGTGTTTCTTTTGATCTCGAGAACCTATGGTTAAAATTAACGCAGTGGTCAAAAACTCACTCTGTATATAGCCTATGCGTATTGATGGTATGAGCAAAGGTTAATGTAATGGAGTACCATAAATTTAATCTTTCCTTCGGTTTAAGTTTATTGATATATTAATATGGAATTTGCTCACCGAAAAAGCAGAGATATTTCAAATTTTCCATTTTCAAGTTCATCTGGCATCCTCAATTTTCATTTTTGGTTGAGATCTGGCAAAAAACGTACATTGTTAGTATATCATATACATATTTCGGCACTCACAATTTAGTATTTAGTTTATGGTTAGAATTGAAATGTAGATTTTGACCTGTGTTTATTGGTACATCTTGAAATGGAAGTAATTTATCTTTCTCGATTTCTTTTGTGAATTCAATTGATTCTTCTGGATTGTAAAGATCTTGAAGGAATCCATCTATAAAGTCATCTCTTCCATAATTTGGGTTTTAGTACGAGTACATACTGAAGTTTAAGTCCAAATTCGTTGAACCCAGTGGATTGAAACCATTGGTAACGGCTAAAAATAAAAAATTACACACATTTGAGAAAAACGATAGTCCGCTGTTCTACTAGAACAAGCCGAGATATTTCACATTTGACATTTACCACTCTGGCATTTACAAACAAATTTTCCTCAAAGGTTTTGTGGGTCTTCAATTGTGCTTGACCTGAAAATATACTTTATCTCGGGCAAGGATGTGAAAAATAAAAGAGGTCTTGAGAAAAACGATTTGCTTGTTCACCCAATGAGTCGCAAAAATTATAAAATACGGATTTATGATGCCCTCTGGGTACCTTCTGATGCTCTTCTGGGTACTACCTGCTGTACCGACTAGACTTGAACTGGCGGAGCTTTGTTATGCAACCGGATGATTGAGAACCTTTGATGTGGGCAATGTAGAGAAGTGAATGATGATATCGGTTCATGGGTTCGGCCTTTTATCCTTTTTCGACCGAATTAGGTTCCGCAGCATTTTGGATACATCCCTTTTCGAATATTCTGGAAATTTTCGGTCTCGTTGTGTATATTTGAGATAACTATTCAGTTTGAAATCATCGAATTTTTTAATATTATTTCGTGGAAATCGTTTCAATTCCTCCTGGTGAAATTGATGAATTTCCCACAGTTTCTCCAAACAAAATTGAAGATAATCTGTAATTGAAAAAGGTTGAAGTAATGAAGGTAGTAAAAAGCTCTGCACTGGAAGAGTCGTTTTAGACCAGGTCCAGCGATCCAAGAGAAGATTTTTTTTAATAGGATCTTGAAAAACTGCTTTAAGGAGGGCGAATCCTAAGATACACATCTGGACTCGGTTCAATGCAGTTTTTTCGCGGTTTTTGACGATGGACACCCTGTAAACGTGTAGGCATCAAGCGAATAGATTGTAATTTATCAAGTAATAACATCTAATCACCCAAATAACTCAACAAATTATCTAATTGAATTTTTGAATCACCAGGAGTTTAATCGAATTGAAATGAAATTAAATGCGATGAAAACACTTTGTCATAGAGTCAGATGTACATGGTATTTTTGACATTTTGTATTTTATCAACAATAAAAAATGGGTTTAATACCGTTATGGGAAACTTGGTTACAATCATGCAACGCAAATCTTCTATATTCAGACGATTCAAAGATATTACATAAAGTCCTTTTGTTGATAATTGTGAATATTTTTCATGCATTCAGCGTTATAATTTTTGTTTCTTTATGTGATTCTCCTGAATTATGGCATGAATTTGAAACGTTCGATATGAAAGTTTTGGGTGTTTGTAGAATATTTGAGTTTTCAATGAACTTGCTTCGTGTTACCTGGAATCTGACGAATAATAAAGAACTAAGAAAAATATTGGAGAATGTGATAAAACAAACCCAAACAATCACAAATACTCAGAAGATACACACTAACTATATATTTTTATTAATGAATTCACTGTTCATATTGATTCACATCCTTTCATTCGGTAGTAAAGCATGGATACCAATAGGAAGAACTTCTAATCAGTTGTGTTGGATCTTTATGGTTTCAAGAGATGCAATTCAGTTCCATTTCATACAAATGATTCTTGATCAATTCAACGTATCATTCAAAATTTTGAATGACTCATTGATTGAAATCTACAGTGTACTATCTACAGATGGATATAATTATTTTCTTCACCTGAATACGCTGGGTTTGAAAAAAATTTCCTACCAGCATTTTGAGCTCATGGAATCATTAAGAAATTTCGAGAATGTTGTTACTGTGAATGTTGCAGCAAGACTGATATTTGATATTGCTGAGATTGTTAATGTCACCTTTTTTTTTCTTGATGCGATCCTCAGGGAAGTTTCAGCTTTGAATCAGATTTTTTGGTTAGTCTATCAGTTTTCTAGGGTCATCTATATAATAGCTATATGGACTTCCATACCAGTAAAAGTAAGTGATTTCATTTCCTAAATTCTTTGTCTCTATTTCAGTGTCGTAATGAGTTCATTACAGTACTAAAAACAGTGCTGTAATGAACTTATTACAGCATTGTTTTTAGTTATATTTTTTTCGTTTTGTGGTTGACAACACTGACATTCTATCCTTTCGAATGTCGACACGCGTCCATTGCATGTCAATTGTCAATATTAAACCATGTAGAGATTTGAACGCTCTATTCAAATTCTATCATCTGTCAATTTTCGTATCAGTCATACCAACTGCGAAAATAAAATACAAAAGGCACTAGGAAGTATAATCTGAATATTTCATTGAATTCCAATAAATTTCTCACAATGCTCGACTGAAATAGAGAAAATATCGTCTAATACTCGTTGCAGAAGGCAATTCCAACACTCATGCGTTCAAAAACTCGCTCCTTCGTCGCTAGTTTTCAAATTTCGCAATTCGTGTTTGAATAGGTGCCCATTCCTCAACTTAGAATATACTCTTATTTTTTATTGTTATTTTTTTGTACTCCTGGTCAGCACATCTTCATGAATACTCCCGGCTATACTACTAATCATAATAATAATAATAATAAACGCAGGGGAGCGTAATGCTTTCGGGGACTGACGACCCCGCGTACTCGAGTCACCCAGCCCCAAGGTTAGCAGCCTTGGATGCTGTAGATTGAAGAGTTCCTGTTACAAGAAGCATGGTTCAAGGCGGTAGAGGGCTGACCCTCTTCGGAGCCGTCCGGAGGAAGAGCCTGTTGGGATAAGGTGTGGAGCGAGCGGTGCACCCTCCCGAGATGGCACCGCAAGGCCAAATCTCGTCACTCCCTAGAGAGTAATCCGAAATAGCTTGGGTGGCCAACAACGGTCTCAACCCGCTACAAGGACATCGCGACGGGACAGGCGCACACGCTGGACTAGAGAAGATAATTGCGTAGTGATGCGTGTGCATTATATTGCTATGGAACTCGCTTTGGATTCGAACAGATCATATAGACAACATCTTTTGGCAGTTTGGGAAGATCTATGCCTTGACAGACCGGTTTATGCCAGAGATATAGACCACTGCGCATCCAAAATTGGTGGCGAAATTCTTATGTCAAACTTCTACCATTTTTATACTTTCGTAGTCAGCTGTTCTAGGTTGACTTAGGTGGATACTGAACGGTCAGAAGCTATCACACGTTGAGCTGGCAAATATTAAATCATTGAATTTAACTTGCTTCCCACATTACACATTGGAACAAGACGAATGGCTCAGGGAAACAACTCCTAGAACATCCTCCACCCGAATACGCAGAAGTGGATTGGTACCAACAACTGTTCAAACCTTCGACTATATAAGAATAGACCCCTTTACATTGAAAAGTGTCGCATCTGAAACTCAGAGCCGGTCGATTGTAACGTATTGAGCTGGTCCACTCAGGTCATAAAAAAATTTTCATGTTGCCAAACTGAGCAAATAGTAGGATTCTCTATTCCTCTTGTTGCGATATTCTCGCAACAAAGGACAGTCTCTTTAGGGCAGCGGCCGTTACTTCCAATAACCCTTTCTATCGGACGGAATTTCGGGAATCCCTAAGCTTAGCTACCTGTACTACCTTTCGACACGTCCGACCATTCTCAATTATTTAAGAACATTCTCTCTGTACACTTCTCGTTTAACTACCAAGTAAGTTCTCCTTTACCAATTTACTTTTACCAATCTATAACGGCACTCAGAACTACAAGTTTCTCTTAAAATCTCTCAAAATAATCTGTTTTCGGGTCAGTTAGCTACCCTAGTTCATTGTGTATGTGAATTAACCAGTTGAAATTCTCTACGTAAAAGAAAAATGATGTGGATTGTGAACCTGTGACGTAATTACATATCGCCAAAGCACAATTCATCAGTGGAAGTTTGAGAAGCTTTATCCAAAGTGACTGCATCTTACTTTACCTCGACGATTAGAACAGAGCTGTGGTGATTTCCAAAAAACAAATAAGGTCAGATCTCTTTATTGTTTAGTACTACCAGAAGTGCCCAAGATTGAGCAAAGAAGTTCAAATCCTTGGTTATTATAGACACCTAAAAACTCTTTCTGTGTGTGTAAACTGAAGTGCCGAACATTCTGTAACTATTCTTATCTGTGAATACATAATTCTATTATAACTACAAACTTGTTTTTATTCACCTTGCAAAAATCTTCTCTACCAAAGATAAATTTTTGGATCTACTGTTATAGTATAACCAGCGACTCAAGGACTGCGCTTCTCTCTCATTAAGTGGGTGATTATTATTAATCCTAATTTTGTACCCGCACAAATTGGTCCTTCGAGCCGGATCCAAGAATTCGACTTTGGTATAGTTTGCAAGATTGTGAATTTTGTGCGTTCACACATTCTGTAATTTTGTTCATTTGTTTTTTAATCTGTTGAGTTTGTTTTTATATATAGAACATTTTACTTGAGTTCTATTTAAAATGGAAAACGTATCTTATAATAACCTTAAGTCTAAACGCTCAACATTCAAAGCAAAAATAACCAGGACTATCAATTGGTCTGATCAAAACTCTAGATCAGAATCAAATCCAAAGGTTTTAAAGAGATACCTCGAATTACTCGAGGCTGCTTTCAAAGGTTATGACGAAGTTCAGGATTCTATTGAACTTTTGCCGAATTACGAACATTGTGATGATGAATTATTTAGAAATAATAATGTAATATCTCTATTTGGCTCTAACAAGAATTGAAGTAAATAAATAAAATATTTTATCCAGAAAGTTCTGAGCTGAAGCCAGCGCTTGACAATTCTAACAACTAATATTCCATTAATTTCTCCAAAATCGTGTTATAATCAACCTCTTTCCTGTTACCCTGTATAATAATCTCCTGAAGCGACTAATAGATGAGTGTTTGATCAGAAGTGTTCATTAAGGTAATCAACAAAAATGCTTAGTGAATATTTGAATTGATGTAACAATTCACAAATTGTCAGCTTACTAAGTGTTTCATGCTGGAATCAATAAAAGGCGTTAAGATAAACTCCTGGCATTATAAGTCAACGAAAATGAAATTTATATCAATATGGGAAACTTGGTTGCTATCCATCAACGCAAATCTTCTTTATGCTGAAGATCCATATATTTTATTTAAAATTTTGTTGATGGTATTTGTGAATTCTATGCATGCGCTCATAATATCTTTTTTTGTTATTTATTCTGACTCCACCAGAATATGGGGATCATATCAACCATTCGATATCGGGGTTCTCAGTGTTTCCAGAGTTTTGGAGTTTTCAATGAACGTCATTCGAATCATCACCAACTTGACAAATTCTCTGGAAATTTTGAAAATTTTAGAAAGCGTAGAAAATCAAATGAATAAAATCACCGATAGACAACACAAAAAAAGAAGATATTGTTTCCTATTAACTAATTTTTTCTTCATATTCACACACATCTTTTCTTTTGGTTTTCCTGAACAATGGAGTACATTTGAAGGCGTATCTAATCAGCTGTGTTGGATTTTCAAAGTTTTCAGGAATGCAATTCAGATTCATTTCGAGCATATTATACTTTTAAAATTTTATTTTTTATTCAGTGATATGAATGAATCGATTAATAAAATTCTTGGACTGGTTTCTACTCACTGTTATATTCGTTCTTTTCGAAGGAATTTTATTAATGTTTCTGAGTTGAAAAAAATTTCATATCAACATTTCGGGTTAGTGCAATTAATGAAATGTTTTGAGAATATGATCACATTAAATATAGCTTCTCGATTAATATTCGATATTGCTGAGATAGTTAATGTCACCTTTTTCTTTATTTCTTTCTTTGAAAGAAAACGTGCAGAGTTGATAGGGATGCAGATTTTTTGGGTCGTTTATCAGTATTCTAGACTTATCTTCATCATATCTATATGGAACTCCATACCAGAACTGGTGAGTGTATCTTGAATATAATTATTAGAATTATTCTGAAGAGTTTCTAGAGCAGTTATCTGAAAAATTATCTGTTATATATTATATGTTATATACATGCAGAGCTGTGCTAAGCACCGAAAAAAAGTGCTTCGAGCACTAAGCCCTAAGCACTCGAAAAAAAAGGCTTCGAGTCTCGAGTTCTAAGCACCGCTTTCGACAGAAGGCTCCGGATTACCGAGCACTTTTGCAAAAGTAATTGATCATTTCGAGCACTAAGCACTTTAGTGGGAACTATTTTATGTAATGTTGTTTGATTGAAATGAGAACTCTTTAGCTTCATCGACATATCTAAAATTATGATTTCGAGACTGGGAAAAACTCAAAAGCCATTTTATTTGTTTTGTGAAACGCATGCATTCAATTTACATTCTGGTACTAGTTAATCTTATTCGTCGATCTGAATCTGAATGGCTTTTCCTAATCAATGCATAAAGTTGAATTAATAATCGAGGACCAATTATTTTATAAGCGAGAACACATTACTGAAAAAATGTGGAAAGCACTGACGTGAGATCAGGAGCTTTTACGCGCTTGTTCTGAAGTCTTCTCTCAGACTTAAAAAGAGTGCGATTCAAAATCAGCCAGCACAATGAGTGTGAAAGAATCAATAAACATATATCTTAAATGGAAGTTGAGTGAACTAACAGTTCAGCAAATTCTTCGATCTGGCATTCTTTCCACATTTCTATACCATATATAAGTTGTTGTAGTTGAGTGTCATCAATTATAACCGAATTTCAGATTCATAATTGCTGAGCTATTGGACAGGTCTGGCCCAATAACTAACTTGACTTATATTTGGATAATAAACTAATTCTATTAATATGGAATCTCTATCTCATCTCTTTCGGAAGATAGAGAATATTCAGCCAAACATTTTCAAATTGGATCACCGTTTCTTCATCACGAGTCAAATCCAACCGATGGCGATCATTTTCAGCTCGATATTCAGAAATTACAGACATTTGGGAAAAAAATTGTCCTCTTGGCGCAAAATTCATAATGACATTTCCATTCAAAATATGACAACTGCACATACCAATATTTTAGACACGTTTGTCATAAAAATGAACCCACAGAATTAGTTTCATTTTCGGCTCAATATTCACTCATTATGACAACTTGTCATAAAATTAAAACCACCCTCATAGAGATTTATAGTTGATGTGATGTGAATTCATAGATAGAAATATAATCTGTGACTTCATTTTCAGAAAAACTCTTATATCTTCTGGAGATTGTACGCTATGATGATGACATTTTAAAATATTTTAGGTACCTATACCCTGCATAAATGCCCTAAATTGTTGTGATCTGACTAATAACTTATGAGATATCGTGTATTGAAAAAAAACATTTTGGGAATTTTTAAAAAATTTTCTCTCGTGACGATTTTCTCGAAATTTGGCACACTCCTTCCTTTTAACGCTATCTAGACATTCTCTAAGTTACGAATTGATAGGATGAATATTCAAGAAATTAATGTTATCAACTGCTAAACTATTCGATGGATTTGGCCCAATAACGAACTTGACCGAGATATTTGGACACTCGACCTATTCTGAAAAAATGAAAACTCTAGGTCATCTCCTTCGGAAGATAGAGAGTATACGATCGGAGGGCCGGCCAGCCTGACCTACTTAAATTTGACCATGGCTTCTCCATCAAGAAGTCGAACCCAATGGATTGAAACCATTTTCGATATTCGGAAATTACAGACATTTGGACAGAACGATAGCCCGCCTGTTCCACTAGTAACAAGCGCGCAAAAACAAAAAAATTTTCTGGCCTTCATAACCATAAAGTCAAATCAATGGTGACTTAAGAAATACTGAATATTAATTCAAAACGATCATATTATCTTTGCGCACATAAAAAAATCAAATACCGTACCTGCTTCTATTGACCCTACTTCAAGAATTCGGAAAGACTTAGTGCTTAGCGGATTACTAAGCACTAAGATTTTCGCGAGAGTGCTCCGAAAAACAAGCACTAAGCACTAGCCTTTAAAAAGTGCTCGCGAGCACAGTGCTCGGAAGCACTAAAGTGCTTAGAGTGCTTTCACGAGCACTAAGCACAATGCTTTGGCACAGCTCTGTATACATGGTTTTTAAACATTGATTTTAACTATAGGTTTTTGTGATCAAAAGAAACATACAGTTTTTCCATATTCAGCTGCGTTAAAAAGTTGTAATTTATGTATATTATATGTTATAAAGAATTTATGTATAATTGGTAAACAGAGATTGTTGGTCTTTCAATTATTATTACCATTATTATACCATTTATTGCAAATGTTTTGCTTTCGCAGTATTTCAACTGCTTCTTCAGAACATCTAAAAAAAAGTACATACGTAAAGATTCTGTAAGTTATATAAATTAAAGTTAAGGCTTGTTACGAAGACATGACTGAAAAATGGAATGAATAACTTACACAATGTTGGGTTTCTTTGAATTGAGAGTTTAAAATAGTTTAACTGACATCCAACAAACTTCAGAACGTGATGAGGAGAGGATTTCTCTCTTTCACAAGTTTTGAAGTTCGTTGGATTTCAGTTAAACTATTTTGAACTCTCAATTCAAAAAACCCAACATTGTGTAAGTTATTCATTCCATTTTGCAGTCATGTCTTTGTAACAAGCCTTAACTTTAATTTATATAACTTACAGAATCTTTACGAAGAAGCAGTTGAAATACTGCGAAAGCTAAACATTTGCAATAAATGGTATAACTATTGAAAGACCAACAATCTCTGTTTACCAATTATACATCAATTCTTTATAAACATTAATCAGAGATGAACTCCACACAACTTATTTGTTATATATATCTTTTTTGTGCGTTGTTACTATTGGAACAGCTATCGTTTTTCCGAAATATTTGTTATTATGCACTGAGCGATAGTAAGTGACCAGAACAATATACAGGGTGTAACTAAATAAGTCTAAAATATTTAAGGAGGTGATTCCACATCGAAAAAAATATAGGAAACTTCATTGGAGCATCCCTTGTTCAGATATAGCCCCTCAAAGAGAGTATAACATAAAATTTGTATAACAATTTATTTCACAAGCACCAAAAAAGTTACAATATTGAAATTAACCTAACGTTTCCTACTAGCAAAAAGACACTCATCATTTATTTGGTTTACCCCATGGTTGTAAAGGTGGGAAACGCGATCTCTAAAGTTTATTTCCTATGTAACTTTTTGTCTCATTATTTGTTTACCATTTAGAAATTTATTTCCGATAGTCTTAACTACCTAACTAATTTATTAATAACAAAACACACAAGGTAGACATATTGAACATTTAATTTGATTTCTACGTATTGTGCCTTTTGTTTTTAATAAATTAGTTTTGTTTGTTACCATTTAGTCGTTTAATGCAGGTACTAACTACAGAATAATAATAAATCCAGTTCGCATGTATGACGATGTACCTACCTCTGTAGTTGTTCGTAAAATAATTTTTTGCTGCGAACTGGTTTATTTTGGGCAAAAAACTCATGAGACATTTTTTGTTAAGAATGAAACAGGCTATCGGAAATAAATTTTTAATTGGTAAACTAATAATAAGACAAAAAGTTACATTGGAAATAAACTTTAGGGGTTGCGTTCCCACCCTTACAACCACGGGGTAAACCGAATAAATTCCTGGATAAGTGTCTTTTTGCTAGTAGGAAACGTTAGGTTAATTTCAATATTGTAACTTTTTTGGTGCATGTGAAAAAAATTGTTATACAAATTTTATCTACTCTCATTGAGGGGCTGTATCTTAACAAGAAATGCTACAATGAAGTTTCTTTATATGAAAGATCCTATCTTTTTTTCGATGAGGTATCACCTCCTTAAATATTTTACACTTATTTAGTTACACCCTGTATATTTCCGGAGTATAATAAATATACAGAAGCTGAAAATTGTTACCCAATGTTTTTTCTAATTTTGACAACTAAATTGGTACTTTTCAAAACTCATCTACTTTTCGTAACGAGTTAATCATGTGAAATTAATTTGCTGAACGTGCTAATCAATTTTGAAAGCGATTTAATTTGATTACCGAACCATAATTTGACATGGAGAAATGTCGTTTTGATTGATTGATTTTTATATGAACGATAATGAACATTTTGCGGCCATATAATCATATTGAGTGACTTCGAAAGAAAATTAAAAATTATAGATGGAATATGTTGCCTTAATTTCATTACGTGTAAAATATAATTCAATTGGAGGCTTCGAGAACGCCTTGATAATCAATAACTCCTTTAGGAAATAAAGAATAATATTTTTTTAACAGAATAAGACTTCGTTTAGAAGTCGATCGTATACCATATATATTATATCCATCAAAGCAGAACTCAAAGGATTCATTCAATATTAATTCAATTATTATGAAAATTAATTTAAAAAATCTGAAATGGTTGTATGCTGTTAATGGGTTATATTTTCCAATAAGAGAACATTTCGGCATTGTCAAATTTTCGTTTTTCATGTTATTCCATGGGTTTTATATTTGGTGCTTCTTTAAAATGGACGATTTTCTCAGAGAAAAATCAGTTTATGAATTAGGTAAGCTTAGTTTGGGTCACTATATATACACGTTGTTTCCGAATTGATACGCTAGATTCTATTGAGTATTTCTTCAGTAAAAATTAAGGGGGGTTTTTCAAAGAATTTCTTCTTCAACATCTTTTCTCTCCTAGTCACAGTGTTTTGAACAGAAAAAAAAAATTTTATTTAGTATAACGACACTTGTCACACAGCCAATGAGACGATCAATTGATTACAAATCGAATTTGCTGATCGCATAATTTCACTAAATTATGTCGAATGAAATCATATGACAAAAATTTTCATTGACCTAATTTTTTTGAATTTTCTGCGAGAGATTTATAACGAAAAAGAAAAATTTTTCACTACTTAATAGAAGTTGATTCAAAAATTTATCAAAAGTCGGTAACAGAAGTTTGGAATTTTGTAAAATCTACATGCGGCATTGTGACGAAAATCCAAATTTTCTTAATAGTGTAGTATTTTCCAATGAGGCAACGTTTTGTCTAAGTGGTTCTGTCAATCGACACAATTGTAGCTACTGGGCTCGGGAAAATCACCACTGGATGCAGACAAAACACACATAGCGCCCCAAAAAATTGATTTTTGCGGCATTGTGACGAAAATCCAAATTTTCTTAGTAGTGTAGTATTTCCCAATGAGGCAACGTTTTGTCTAAGTGGTTCTGTAAATCGACACAATTGTAGCTACTGGGCTCAGGAAAATCACCACTGGATGCAGACAAAACACACATAGCGCCCCAAAAAATTGATTTTTGCGGCATTGTGACGAAAATCCAAATTTTCTTAGTAGTGTAGTATTTCCCAATGAGGCAACGTTTTGTCTAAGTGGTTCTGTAAATCGACACAATTGTAGCTACTGGGCTCGGGAAAATCACCACTGGATGCAGACAAAACACACGTAGCGCCCCCAAAAAATTGATTTTTGGGTAGGAATCGTCAGGGGAAGATTCATTGGTCCTTATTACTTTCGAGGAAATTTAACAGCTGAATGATATTTGGAACCTCTTCGTATGGCAGTGCTTCCAGACCTCTTGCGGCATTTTCGGATCCAAATAATGGGGAAAACTTGGATCCCAGTATTTGGTTCAACAAGATGGCGCACCACCACATTATGGTCTTACTATTCGAAGGTTTCTGGATAACCAGTTTGAAGGACGGTGGATTGGAAGACGTGGACCAATTGAGTGGCCACCTAGGTCATCTGATCTTACCCCCCTTGATATTTTTCTGTGGGGACATTTGAAAAGTTGGGTCTACATTAACCGGCCAGACAATTTAGAAGACTTAATGGAACGAATTAGACACGAAATGACTTTATAACTCTGCAGATGATCGAAAACTCTGTAAATGTGGTCTACCATCGTCTTGGCCTATGTCAGTTAGTAAACGGACATAGTTTGAACAATTCCTATAAGAAATAGTTTTGGTTTAATGGACTGTTTAGTTAATTGAAAGGCTATTATGAAACTTACGTTTATTTCGTTTTTTATTCATTTTCTCGTTTTTTTCTTGTTAGCTCTACTGCAACCATTTTTCCCTAGTGTAAAACACAGGCTTTTTCACATAACGTCATAACTTTGACAAATTTGACTTATTGTTTCTGTAACTTATGTCAAGAGATCCGGAATATAAAATACCATTTGACGTGTTTTTGCATTTTTTTTAAAAGTGATCGTTGTACATTTTATGAATTCTGTGCATTACTTTATCATAACCGTGTATAATCTCTGTAATAATTTTGAGAGCATCGAAAAAGATTTTTAAATTCAATTGAAACATGTCGGCGAAGTCAAAAAATGGTTTCTGCCCTACAACCTGTCAAAGATATTAGTGATTTATATTTTACTTAACAATTCAAATAATAATTCTGATTATTTTTCCGACCCAAATATCGACCAATAGAATTGCACCATTCGACGCCACGTGGTACAACCTACATGGTATTATAATGAAAATTTTTTAAAATTTTCTCTGGTAGTTGCTATATATAAACAAAACATGATCCAGTCAAATTAAGCACACGTCAAACTGACAGGTTGAATTCAATTGTGAAAATTGGAGATTTTGCATGAAAATGAGTCGATTTGGAGTTTGTTCTCTGTCCACCATCGATAAAAAAGTCAAAGGAAATGTTCCCATTAATACGGAGAAGGCAAAAAAAACAATTTGGAACCAATTTACTACTTTATGTACTGAGAGGGAATACACATTGAGTGCTGAAACGAGTGAAGCGCAATTGGCAAACATTATGAAAGATTAAGCTTACAATATGAAGAAAATGGATGGAGAAGACTATAAGGAAGGTACAATAAAAACAATGTGGACTCAGACTGCCAAATTACTTCAAGAAAAGTATTTGAACGATTTCGACATCAAAATCAACCCATTTTCGGATGCTGCATTCAAGACCGCTTGAGGAGCTCGTGATGCCAAGCGTAAGGCTTTACAATCTATTCCGGAAAAACGGAGGGCAAGTGCAGCAGCGTTGGAGGAAAAAGATTGGGATGCAATGACCACTGTTTGGGAAGAGGAAACTCCTGATGGCCTCCAGAAAAAATTATTCATGATAATATCAGTGGAATTGGCTTGGAGAGGTGGTGAGGGCAGCATGGCGTCAATACATCACTTCAAGGCAGAACAGCGAAATGACGGGGAAACAACTGGGAGAATTGAAAACAATCCAATTTTCAGCAAGACCACACAAGGTGGTGATAAAAAATTATCAGACAGCAAGTGGCTGGTGGAGAATCGGGAAATCCCTGACAAGTGCCCAGTGAGACTGTTCCAGAAATTGAGAGAGAAGAGAGATGTCAATATCAAGAGCGACAGACTATTCCTGACCCAAAATCCATTCTGGAATGAAGTTCCAGGCGCTAGGTGGTAAAAGGATTCCCCAGTAGGCCAAAACACGATTTCAAAGTGGGTTAAGGAGTCAGCACAAAAAGCTGGGCTTGACCTTGGTAACAAAAAAATCACCAATCACTCCAGTCGTGCAACAGCCGTCTCCAATCTAGCGAAATCGGGCCTGGGAGAGCAGCAGATAATCAAAATAACTGGACATGCCAACAGTAACTCCATCAAGCCGTATCTCCAACTCGACCAGGAACACCACGAATTAATTGTCAAGAAACTGCGAAGGAGTGAGCCTACTGCAGAAAATGCCATCAACAGCATAAACCTCATGCCATCTACCTCTTCTGGGACCATTACCGATAACTCTGACTTGAAGAAAACATGCACCAATGTTTACAACAATTATATTTTTAATTGCACTACTCTGATTCTTAATTAAATGTTGTTTTATTCATTATGAAATTCTTATTTTTTAACTGTACATTTCGTCTCATGGTGCAATTCTATTGGCCGACATTTGGGACAGAAAAATAATCCCCCGAATACCACACGAGCTTCAAAATTATCTGGTATTTCCCGATAGGTGCCCTGCAAACAAATAAAATCGTCAAGTTTTTCAGGAAAAATCACACGCGCTTCGCGCTCGTGATTTTTTAACCTGAAAAACTTGACTCCTTCATTTGTTTGCAACGAACCTATCGGGAAATACCAGATAATTTTGAAGCTCTTGAGGTATTATAAGTGAAAATCACCTAAAATTCGTTTATTCCCCTATAATTATTTTCAGGTTTTCTGAAGTCTGCATCCTTCTATTCAAGGCATTGCGAATTATTTATGACAATACTGAAATTAAATTGGTGTTTATATAAATCTACACGAATTGAAAAGATTCTGAATTTCGCCATTGATTTCGAGCAGAATATCAAGAAACAAGGAGGAATTATAACCAGAAAATTCATTTGGCTCCTAATTTTTTTAACAGTGGCTTTAGGAATAGAATTTAAAATGTCCTCATGGATGAGGAAGTTCTATATTTTTACATGGACCTTTTCACTAATCAGGGATGTTATAGAACTAAGTTTCTTGGAATCAATATTGAAAATACTGAAACTAAAATTTTTCGTCTTGAATAAACAGTTTTTGGAGGATTCGAGAACTCAGAGTTCATCAGGAAGTTCAAGTACCAGAAAAAACAATAAAATTGCCTATGAAGATTGCCAATTTGAAATGTTGAAATTACGTCGGTTGAGCATGAAATATTTTGATTTATGCCAGTTAAACCACCGAATCTATTGGGATCTTACGGTCCTTGTTACTGTGTCTTTTATTGTTAAAATTGTACAGTTGATTAATTCTTCTTATTTGTGGACACTCATGCTCTTGTACAACTATAAAAATAGTTCTATAAGACCCTTTATATGGATATTTTTCCTCTCCATGTGGTGTTCAAATTCGATTGATATATGGAATTCGATGATGAAGGAAGTAAGTTGCAATTATATTGCGAGGTAAATTTTAAGGATTTTAAAGCAACAAATGGACAATGGAGTAGTATGTGTTGAGTAGATTCATTAACCGTTCAGTTCAAAATTGTGAAAACATATGAAAACAAATAGGCAATTTACTGCAGTATCCATCTTCTAAATTTCATTTTGATATCTACAGGGTGTCTCAAGTTCGAGTGCCTATTAGACGTTTCTGGAGAACTAGACATATTTGAAATCTGAAAATTGGGATTATGATATTGTTCGAAGTTCTCTACAGAGCTTGAATATTTTCGAAGCCCAGAAACTTCCGGTTATACAGGGAGTGAAAATAAATTCGACGAAAAAATTGTTTTTTCAAGTTTTCCATTCCTGGTATGATCGAGTATTCAACAGTGAATACATTTCTGTTAAAACCATTGTATTAAATCGAATAGTTTTCAAAATATCCAAAAAAAAACTCAAAAAAAGTAAAATATGTTCAGTCAGTAATATGTTCATTATTCTTATTTTAAATATCCTGAGCGTAAACCGTTTTTACTACATCGAAGAGGAAGTATGTGAAAAAGTCATGCATCTTTTGGATTTCAAAAATATCATCACAGGATGTTTGAAATTTTGTGTTGAAAATTGTGATCTCAAATTGGCCATAACTTCTGTTTTTCAAATTAGAACCCTATTTTTTTATAATTGTGTTGGATTCTGCGGTCAAAAATAATGATAGTTTTCTCACCTGATTATGCTCCTAAATTCAATAATTTCTAAGTTATTTGGTTTCCTGGATTTATGGTGTGCGTAAAGTTAAATTGAATACATCTAAAAAAAATTCAATAATGAAGGACTATTTAAAAAGAAAGAATTTTCAAATTTGGAGAAGTGGAAATCCTCATAGAAAAAGACAAAGAATCCCCCAGAACAAATTTAGTTTAATGTGTTCGCTCTTTTGATGAACAATAAAGTGCGGTACTACATTTACGAAGAAAATTCAAATACAGAAAAATATTTGGAAATCCTGAGAAATTTTGTTTCTGAGTTTTTGAATGAACTGCCGTTGAGTATGTCGACTACCACATATTATCAATTGGATGGGGCTCCGGCACATAGTTCGCACGAGGTGTCTGAAGAACTGAATGCAATATTTGGTAATCGGTGGATCGGACAACGTTATTATTATCATTATTATTATTAACAATACAATTAGAGTTGAGGTATATACCTATAAACTCAAATAAGCCCATATACAGGAAAAAAAACTATTCAATGTACACATTGCCGAAATAAAGATAAACTAATGAATTAATATTAAATGAAAAATATAAATATATACCGAACTATCTCGAATGTAAGAATACACCGCACATCACAAAAACTCAGCACCAACACAGCGAGCATTTCTCCATCATCAAAGTTGTCTCAGTCTGTCTAATCCGTTTTTAAAGCTATTGGTGCTAGTGCTACCGACCACGGAACTGGGAAGTCCATTCCAGGATGAAAACACTCTGTTGGGTCAAAACATCTGCCTTGGAATGGTTTGGAAATTCTCCTTCCTCAACTTAAAATCGTGACCTCGAAGATTATTTATATTTTTGCAGAACATGGCCTCCACCTGAGGTCCAAAAATTCCATGCATACACTTGTATGTGAATATCAGGTCACCTCTAGTGCGTCTATCTGCAAATGTTGTCATGTTATTCAGACGAAGGCGGGTTTCATAGTCAGGTCGGACGATTCCATATGGGATTCTTGTGTTCCATCTCTGGACAGACTCCAGAGAATTCAGGTCACCAACAAGCGCCGTCCACCACACCGGACCAACGTATTCCATGATGGGGCGTATGAAGGACTCATATATCAATTTACAAACTGATCTGTCAGAGCCTCGGAAAGATCTCTGAACCAGGTAGGTCAGTTGGCGGGCCTTAGCTGTAATTGAAGCAACATGGGTGGACCAGGTCAGACTGCTTGTTATGGCCAAGTCCAAGTCACATTGACTGGGGACAGGAGAGAGACAATGATCGCCAATGACATAAGACAGTCGCGGATTATTTCGGCCTATGTGTAGCACATGACATTTGTCGAGGTTTAATGGAAGCAACCATTCCCGACACCAAGCGGACAGCTCATCAAGATCCCGTTGTAGAGTGGTTGAGTTGAGAAGAGAGAAATTATAAATCTTGGTATCGTCTGCATACATAGAACATGTCGATAAAAAACAACCAGGGAGATCAGAAGTATATAAAAGAAACAGAATGGGACAGAGAACTGATCCCTGAGGGACACCACTTCGAACATGACACTCGGAAGATGAGTAAACATCACCAACCCTCACTCGAAAAGTTCTGTTGGTCAGAAATGCACGAATCCACTGAAGAAGACCCCCTCTCAACCCAAGATGGTCCAGTTTATGAAGAAGACGCTTATGTGGGACACGGTCAAACGCTCTAGAAAAATCTAGATAGATCACATCAACTGGAATGTTACTATCCCATGCCTTAGTCCAATCGTTGAGACAACAGATTAGGTTAGTGAGGGCTGAACGGTGCGGTAGAAATCCGTGCTGTTGGTCGGGAAGAATCTTCTGAGCTACGCAAAAATCAAGCACCTGGTCACAAACTATTCTCTCCAAGACCCTAGACAAGACTGATAGCAGACTTATTCAGTGGAGACAGCTTATCACCCTTCTTATAAATGGGAGTTACTGAGGCGGATAACCAATCGGAGGGTAGAGTGCAGCTGGAGAGAGATTTCCTGAATATAAGAAAAACCGGAAACGCCATCACTTCAGAACAATTCCTCACAAACGCGGCGAAAAACCGTCTCGGCCAGGGGAACTGTCCACCTTCACCCCAGAAAGATATTCCAGCACCATGCTCTCGGACAGACAGACAGCATCCAAATAATTACTCGCTCGAGCAGACCTAATATTAGGTAAAATCCCCGGAGGCTCTGAGGTGAACACCTCAGCAAATGTACCGGCCAGAACATCAGTTGTTTCACGCGGATTGTCGCAGACGTCACCAGACGGCTTCCTCACAACCGGAAAACTGACCTTGGAGTTCATCGTGGTTCTCAAGTACTTAAAATACTTCTTCAGTGTTTTGGCCCCCACCATCTCCTGATCTCAAAGAAGATTTGAAACGGCGTGTGGAGGATGCTTTCCAAGACGTATTCGAAAGTGTGTGGAACAAAATTGTTACCATGTTCAAACTCTTACCTGATCATTTATTTTGTTAATTTCAGTTTTGAAACGTATTTTTATTATCATAATTTATTTATAATCATAATTCGGTGTACTGATGTAACGAATCTATTTTATGTGTTTTCTATTGAAGAGATGAATTCCCATTCGCTTCGAAATGAGTCGAAATACTAATTTCATCAACTGCCCTTTTTTTTATTCTTTAGGGGCTCTTACATTCCAAAATTTGGAGAGTTTGAAACATCTTTTCAGAAATTGTGAAATAAAATGGGGATACTCCTCATTGGATACTCAACATTTTGTGTCATCCACCATGGATTTGAAATAAACAATATCATGAATGTGTATTGCGTATACAATTGAAAAAATACAATATAAGAAATAAATCCAAAATCTCATTATTAGAATAACAACGATTCATTTTGTGAAATCAAAAAATTTCATAACGACTAACAATAAGACCTGTCTGACAATTGTGAATTATAAATGGGATGATTTATCTTCTATACTCACAGAATATCCTTATGAATCAGATTCGAAGAATTTGACTCTACGTATACTACATAAATCCAGAAAATCTCAAATAACTCAGAAATTATTGAATTTAGGAGCATAATCATGTCAGGAAACTATCATTATTTTTGACCGCAGAATCCAACACAATTGTTAAAAATGGGTTCTAATTTGAAAAACAGAAGTTATGGCATATTTAAGATCACAATTTTCAACACAAAATTTGAAACACCCTGTGATGATATTTTTGAAATCCAAAAGATGTATGACCTTTTCACATCCTTCCTCTTCGATGTTGTAAAAACGGTTGCCAGTTCTTTTTGGATATTCTGAAAACTATTCAATTTAATACAATGGTTTTAACAGAAATGTATTCACTATTGAATACTCCATCATACCAAGAATGGAAAACTTGAAAACAAAATTTTTCGTCGAATTTATTTTCACTCCCTGTATAACCGGAAGTTTTTGGGCTTCGAAAATATTTTAGCTCTGTAGAGAACTTCGAACAATATCATGATCTCAATTTTCAGATTTCAAATATGTCTAGCTCTCCAGAAACGTTTAATAGGCACTCGAACTGGAGACACCCTGTATAGTAATTCCAGAGATAATGACTTAGTTTCATACATTTACCCATCACTCTATAGATACTTGTAAGGTGCGAAATAACACTCTAGTAATTATTCATGATTGACAATAATTGGTGATTGGTATTAACTACCCACTTGCAATACGATATTATGCCTTCACTTTATTTATTATTGAGTTTAAGTTAATGAATTAATTACCTAATTTGATCAGTATTGATCATGGTTTTTTTCACATCAATTTTTCAAAATTGGAGAAGAAGTATAGAAAGTTAATCTCCATAAAGGTCTGAACGACAATGGATTCAGATCATGAAGTCGTCTCTATTGAAGAATACTCTAAGTTTGGCTGTGAACATACGATTCCTGATTGGGTAGCTTGGATTCAATGTTTAAACGGCTATCTTCTCAATCCTGATGATTCAAAAGTTTACTACAAAATTTTTTTAGCAATTTTCTTGAATATCCTACATGTATTTAGTTTTTTTGTATATTTTCGCACTCGTTTGGAGAGCTGGTATGAAAGAAATACAACTTACCAATATGTAACATTTCACGATGAAATTGGTATCAAGGTTCATATTTTCTGTAGATTTTTAGAACTCATTTTGAACATTCTTCGAATCATCTGGAATGTGGCCAATTCAGAAAGGATTTTTACGATAACCAAAAGCTTTCTACGAAAAAATCAACGTATTCCCAGAAAGTTTGACAGTAGAAGACACATTCGTTACTTATTGATAGGAATTTCATCTATATTCATTCAAATTTTTTCAATTCCTCATATAAACTGGAAAACTTTCGTAGATGTATTCAAGAATATATGTTGGATAGGTATAACATTAAAAGATGCAATTGAAATTCAATTTGTTTTGATAGTTTTTGATAGAGCTGAATTTGCATTTGATGATTTGAATGAAGAGTTGTTTAAATATTCAAAATCTATTGCTAAAATATCCGAAATTAATAATTTTTTGCGGGTGAGAGAAATATCGAGACAATATTTTGAATATATGAATTTAGTTAAAGAATTTGAGGAAATAATAACAGTGAATGTTGCTGCAAGACTCATAATGGATATCGCACAAACTGTGGATGCTCTATATTGTTTGATTGAAAAGTTTGACTCAGATGTTGAATTATTTTTGGAAGGTTTTTGGGTTACTTGGCAATTATTTAGGATAGCATACATTATAGCCACTTGGACTTCGCTTCCTCAAAAAGTGAGTTTATCCTTGGTTTCTATTACATGACAAGTTATTATGTATTCCTTGAAATTGAGTTGGGATTTGAGCCAATAATACACAATATATGTATTAGTAATATGCCGATATGATTATGGAGTAGTCTAAATAATGAGTTTATAGTTGATATATTATCTGTACGTCAGCTATTGGAAATTTATGAGGTTGATGCTTCTTGCACAAATTCTGTTGTTAGGTTGTTGTTCAGGTGAACAAAATTGTTTTGGATGACTTAAGAATGATATTATTCACTAGTTCGTTATCTAGATATTATGTATATTTTTATCAGGTCAACATTCAATAATTATCTAATTTAGCCTATATATTCAGTGCAACCAAAATTGTCATTATTTCGACTTATCGAAAAGCTTCGATGCATATTGATAAACCTGATATACCTCTTTGGATCACTTGGATACAATCCCTGAATGGTAATTTTCTGAATACAAATAGGCCAGATATATACTTCAAAATTCTCTTCATGATATTGATGAATTTTATTCATACATTCGGTGTCTTCGTGTTTATTTTTGATTTTTCAACTGGAGAAGTAATCGAACATGACAAAAATGCGGAAGTTGTCGTCATAGATATGACTTTCAAAGTTTTGTTGGCTTGTAGATTTTTGGAATGTTTTTTTAACATGTTTAGAATCATCTGGAACATGATTCATTCAAAAAGATTATCAACAATTACTCGATACTTAATGAATCAAAATCAATATTCCAAGAGGAATGAAAATATGAAAGGCAATTTTTTCTTTGTGATGAGTGTCACTTACGTTGTGATTCAAATCATTTAAACACCTTTAGTGAAATGGAGATCATTCTGGGATTCATCTAATACTATTCGCTGGATTGGCATGGTTCTAAGAGATGTTACAGAAATTTATTTTCAACGAGGGATTTTCTTTAAAATGAAATATATCTTGAATATTTTCAATGAAGAACTGGACCAAACATCTGTGTCCATTGATTCAAATAATTTTTATCTAAGTACGGTGAATCTTTCGAAATTGTGTAGAATATCTCGAAAACATCTAGAATTAATTGATGTGGTGAAAGATTTCGAAAATATCACAACAGTGACTGTCACTATGAGATTATTTATAGATATCGTACAGATGGTGGATATAGGTTACTTCTGTGTAGACAAAATCTACACTAGAGAATTCACTATCAGGAACGGTGTTTGGGTGTCTTGTGAAATTTCAAGAGTTATTTATAAACTGAGTATTTGGACATCTATGAGACCTCATGTGAGTCGAGAACAATAAATTAGAATATTTGATGACGTGATATTGTTGATGATGGAGCTCGTGTTGAATGATTGTTTGGGCTATTACCATCATCTATTGTGGATGTAATGTTTTCCGACGTTTCGATAGTTATCTTCTATCTTTATCAAGGAGGAAAAGTAAAAACCTTTTCAAAATTATCAATTTTCAAAAAGTCAATATTGACAGAAGTCATGAAAGAAAATGAACGATGTTATATACTCATCTGTGATATGACGATTTTTTTAAGTGGGATCGAACTGTCGGCGTCCAAACTTCTGGCAGATCTATACCAGAAGCACTTATGGATTCAGGTGTTATTTTCATAAATGCTGCTTTTTTGATTTTTCTTCTTGCAAGTTTTTCTTCTTTGGATATTATTGATGCTTCATCACACCTGGATTTGTCGCTGTCTAGTACTCGTAGAAGCTTCTGATGTTCTTTTATTCGTACATTCAGAGGGCGTTTAGTTTCTCCGATGTAAGATCTTCCGCACTCGCAAGGTAATTCATATATGCAGTTCTTTGTCCTTTGTGTCTCATTATTAGGCTTAACTTTTGTAAGTTTAGCTCTGATAGTGTCTTGAGTTTTGAATGCAGTCGTTATGTTGTATCTATTTCCAATTCTTCTCATTTTCACCGACAAACCTTTTACATAAGGAATTACGCTTTTAATGGTCTGATTTATATCTGTTGGTTCAGGTTGACTTTCTCTTGTTCGTCTAGCTTCTTCTAATATCTTTTTGGGGTAGCCATTGCTTCTAAGAGTTTTCGAGATGTTATTTATTTCTTCATTTTGGTCTTCTTCAGTGCAACAAATATTTATTGCTCTATCAAATAAACATTTTGCTACTCCCAATTTAGTGTTTATAGTATTTATCCTTGATGAAGATAGAAGATGTCTATCGAAACGTCGGAAAACATTACATCTACAATAGATTATGGTAATAGCCCAAACAATCAGTTGCATTTATAATCCTAGAAAATAATTTTAAGCAGATAACTAAAATAGTCTAGTCATTTTGGTCATTTTGAACCCCAATCTAGGAAAAAACTCCTAGTGAGCTAAATTTTTGCATACACCTTTATTTCTGTGATATAATGAAGATGAAAAAATCCACATCGATATCATCCCGGCTAGAAAAGTTACAAAGGTCAAAAAGTCACGAAAATCAGTTTTTTGCAAATATTTAGCAACCTATTACCCGGAGGTAAAAAGAGGTGATTATAAAGATTTTTCCCCATGAAATTATTTATAAAAAATTTCTCCTACACGTTGAGAAAGCGGCTGGACTGCACTCACACACTGTATTGTACACCAAGGAGTATACTATAATGTTTTTAGTAATTTTTGTTAGTAAGTTTTTGTCTTAAAAACTTTTATATTATGTTTGGACATTTTGGGAAAGATATACTCCTCTTATAGAGGTTTAAGATTTTAGTAAAATCTACTATATTTCATTTGAATGACCTTCACTGGCAGATGTTCCTACTAGCAATATATGGTGCTCCAAAATCAGAACATTCGATAGATAATTACAGACAATGTAGCTTTTCTGAGCTCAAAAGACACAGTACAGCTGTAAAATATCCTTCATTACCACCTACTTTTTCAGCAGCTCAACATCATATTTACCGAGTGTATTACCAAATACAAACCTGTCTAGGAAGAGACATCGATTCAGAACAGTATTGTTGGAAGCTAAAAAATAATATACAACAGCCAATAACAACTTTATTACCACCAGCACCCGATGATCTTCTGGTCATCAATATTTTGTAATTGCACAAAAGGTTGTGGTGGGAAATGTGGATGGAAAAAAATGGGTTGAGGGATTCAAAAGCTTGTGGCCAGTCAGGCTCAAACGCAGAGTCGACAAATGCTGAAGATCTAGCTTTAAATTAGGAAGTAGTTTCATCAGTGGAGCATCGCGATTTCGCCTATTATTATTTGAAAAAAATTATTAACTGCTATCATTCTCAATTCAGCAATAGAGTTGAAGAATTTCTTTGTTTCTAGGCCAACAAAACTGTTATAATTCTTCATGATATATGGAACAAGTACACGGAAAAGAAGGGAATCGATAGGAAATTGTTATATCTTCAATTCATATCTATGAGGTTCTTAACTTGCAAACTGAAATTCACAGCATACGGATTTTTTCCATTGGACTGGTCATTCTTACATACGGTGAGTCTAAGCTTGATCAATTCTTGAATTGAATATTTTTCTGATTTACTTATTCAATAAAAATGAATTTTATGACAAGATACAATTCATTTTATCCCATTTTGACGTTTAAAGACGACAATATTCAACCCATGGTAACAAGGGTAAGTTGCAGTGGCGGCTCGTGACAATATAGTATGGTGAGGCACATATGAAAAAAAATTTAATAATATATATATATATATATATAGGGTTAACGTGGCGAACAAAGTTTATATAGTGAACTCTACTTCGTCAGTTGCATAATAAATATATTAAAAAAATTTTCTTCACTAATGCTTGGAATTTTTATGAATCCTCAAATTATTTATATACATATTACTTTATTTTATTCAGCAAAAAAAGCCATTAATTTAATTGTCCCAATATATTATGAGCTTATTTTTCGATATAGTAAATTGCTCAAAAATATGAAAACCATTATTATGCAGCTGTACAGCAAGAACCAACGTGGAGGTGTAGAGCATTCCTGCCACGTGTGGGATGGGAATGAAGGAAATCGGATCAGATCAAGTTGGAAATTTTCGAAATAACGAAATAATCTCTAAATAAATAAAATTAACTCTGAAAAAAATTAACACTGAATCAAAAAATTAAAAAGGCAGTGTAAAATAGGATTTATTCTGAAAGTTATGAATGAAAATTATTCTAAATTGAGTTCTCAATATTAAAATTTTTCGTAAATCAATGGAATTCTACGATTTTTCTGATCAGCGAAATGATCTATAACCTTGTCAATAAAAATATTTTCGTCCTGTGATTTTATGAATCCTTTTCCGATCGGAATTTTAGCCATATTACTCAGCCGCGCCTGTCCAGTTGTATTCCTAATATAATTTTTAATCCTTTTCAACGCAGAGGAACTTCTTTCTGTGGAAGCAGTTGTCAAATTTTCCGAATTTTGAAGATAAAAATTGAAATAGATCATCAGCAGAACGCCCAGTACTAACATCATAAAATCCTATGAAGCGCTCAACAAGTTGGTCATCTATTACATAACGAAAAATGACTGATAACTGGGAATGACAGCTTATGTCAGTTGTTTCATCAACTTGCCAAGAAAAAAACAATGATTATGAAATTTCGTCCTCGATTTGTTTATTCACAACAAAAGCAACCGAATCAATTAATTCATTTTGAATGGTTTTAGATGTACCAGAAAATACCGATTTACTGTTGGTGTCATTTTTCTAAAAAGGTTTTTAAATTCGTGTCAAATTTACTAACAAGAACTACCAATTCTTTGAAATTTCCGCGATTTAAAGACTCATTCGATTCATCGTGCCCCCTAAAAGGTAACTCTTGCATACAGAGGTGCATCGTAATATCTATTAAACTTCTTAGAATTTGTCGATTTTCTTCGACTTTAGCATTGAAATTTTCAATTTCTATTTGACGCGCATTGTCTATTGCTGTGGCGATATTTTGTTTTTGCTTACTCATAACGGTAATCTTGCAATTAGATGAAATATGCTGAGCACTTTTATTGTGTAGCGATAGACCCCAAGATAAATTTTTCAAATCACTAAAACCACTTTTCGACCAAACTCTGTCGGAATTTCTATTAGTTGCTGAAAATAAAATGCACGGCCAACAAAATATTTTTTTCAAAGTAATACTTCCAGTAAGCCAGTCGTACTACTACTAGACACTAGAGATTTCCTCAAATCTGGAACAGGTCGCTTAACTGCCTTAATTAAATATCATCGTACGAATGAGTCGAAAAATGTTACTTATTTATTAAAAAAACTAGTAAGCCAGTAGATCAATAGGCCAGTAGATCTATGGGCCAATAGATCCATAAGCCAGTAGTTGAATAGGCCCATAGATCAATGGAGACCAGAGATCATAATGGACCATAGATCAATATAGACCATAAATCAATATAGACCATAGATCAATAATGCCCATACATCAGTGAAGCGCGCAGAAACACGAAACACGTCAAAAAACCCGTTGAAAGCGAAAAAATATGAAAGAACTGGAAAAAACACGAAGAAAGGCGAAAAAACACGAAAGAATCCGAAGAAACATGAAAAAACCGAAGTTACACGAAAGAAATCGAAATTACACGAAACAACGCGAGAACACACGAAAGTACCACAAGTAACACAAAAAATTCAAAGGAAAAAAACCCGAAAGAATACATATAACTTGAAAGCGCGCAAAAAAACTCGAAGTCACGCGACACACCCCGGAGAAACACAAAAAAACCGAAAGCGCGCAAAATAACAAAAGTACTTATAAATTGGACACCTTGTATATCACCCGATCGTAAACTCAAAGCAAATTGCACACCCTGTATGACATTTTATCGAAATCAGCTCCCATCCCCGAGAAAATTTGAAGAAAAAAGCATATGAGACACTCAGTACGCAATTGATTAGTACCACGAAGGAAGTATCAAAATTATTCTATGGAGATCCTATGCAACATAATATGAATCGAAAATAATTTTTTTCCATAAAAAAACCCGAAGGAACACAAAAAACTTGAGAGCGCGCAAAAAAACAAAAGTACTTGTAAATCGCACACCCTGTATGACATTTTACCGAAATTGGCATCCACATGTGAAAAAACATGAACACTTTAAGAAAAATGCATATGGGACACCCGGTATATAATTTATTCACAGTGGGTGCTTTTATCATAAAAATCAAACAGAAAAAATGTCGTTTTAACTTTATCGTTTCAAGTTCAGTGCATTCCACGAAGAAAGAACCCGACCAAACACGAAAAATAATAATAAAGCTCATTCAAACAGTACTTCCTTAGTGTTTTTAAAAACTTGTCTTCTGGTTGTGATAATATTTCTATAAACATATATATATGAACATTTATTCATTAATTTTTAGATTACATTTTCTTTAAGAAAACCATATAACATGTGTATTTAGAAAAAGATTTAGCAGGGTTCAAGGTATCACAGTACCATAAAAGTTACGTGCTGAAAAAGTTGTTTCTGTAATCTAATGTTGGACACAATTCATATGGCTAGATAATACAATATTGACAGTACAACTGCAAGATGAATCCTAGTGGCAAGGAAAAAAAAAATAAAATAAACAAATGTGATTGTCTATTTTCTCAATAAAAGCATTGAAGTAATTTTTTTAATTTGAAGTGTTCTCAATGAATTGATTCAGTTTATAAATGTAATTGCTCGTAATTGACAAAATATAGAGAACCTTTACTTGAATACAGTAATTTTAATATAATTATTATGACAGTTGCAACACAGTAATCCTTAGCCCCTGCAAAACAACCAACATGCTCTCCAGACGGATGGATCACCAACCTCCATACTACAGGGTTCAATGTTAAATATAACAGACCATTAATCCACAAGCTGTTAATTTGTAGAAGATACAGTGGCAATGAAGGGATATTTGAATTTCTTAACAAAATATTGCATCTGAAGAAAAAAAAAAACAAAATTAGAAAGGGGGTAATATGCATTTCAATCAAAATTCTACTTTGGAATATGGAAATCCAAAAACATGAGTTATATAGCAACACAGTGAAAGTTTTCAATATGAGGCAAACATTAATATTTGCATTGTAAAATATGAAACCAATAAAAGGCATAAAACAATTTGATTGATTTGCAGTTTATGACTCAGTAATATATTTCACATGGTTTTTGGTTTAGTTCTTCTCTCTACGAAGAACAATCTATTATGAAATGGAGCATAAAATCTGAAAATAACCAATAATTTCCAAACAATCTTGCCGAAATGTAGTAACGAATCCTTAGTAACTTTATCAATATCGAGTAGCTGTCATCGAAGGAATTTTAAGACTATAAAGTCTCTCTCTTGTCGAATGGGGATATATCTCAAACTTTTCGTATATTACTTGTAAAAGAGAACAAAAAGCAACGATTAAAAGCTCCAGTTTGTTTTTCATTCAAATAGCCTAAATAGGTGCACAGAAAATCTTCGTATAGAAATTTAACAGCCTTACAATTGCTGCTATCTGAAATTAATTTTATGTTGCATTTTGTTGACCTTTGTTTATCAAAGAAAAGGAGCATGTATCATTATGTTTGTTAGATTCCTGAATGGTTTTCAAATTGCCCACTATGTCCACATTTGCAGTAGGAATAACCAAATTGGACTATTTCTTGAATGACATAACCATGTGAAAATTATTTAAAAAAAAGCTTCAGTATTTATAAGGAAAATCCTACCTGCAAAAATTGTGTTTTTGAGAATATCCTTGCAATGTTTACAAAATGAATAATATTTGTGGTTGATTTTCCTTTCACATGGAGTTATTATGAGCTGAAAAAAAAACAGAATGAATCATACTGAAAGTCAAATATACTTTGTATTACCGTAAACGATCCATTTTGATGAATAACCTTTGTTTATTAACGAAAAATGGTGATTTCAAGCATACACCATTGTTTTCATGAGATTCCTGAATCAAATTGCCCACATTTGCAGTAGGAATAACCAAATTAATAAAAGAAAGGTTTCACTATTTATCTGTTAAGCAATTATAACCTAAAATTTCAACCTCGGATGTTGTTTACAATCTAGCAATCCAAATCGATTGCATCTTTCAGAGGGATATATTATATTGACTGCAAATAAAGGAAATAAATCATTATGAAAGCCAAATATACATAATATTACCCTTAACGTCCGTTTCGATCGATTTTCTACGTGAAAAACCTAATGTCACAAGCCCGATGAATCAGTCTGTCTTCGTAACAGCAGGGAATGAAATGACGTAACAAAGTCCCTACCTTGAAAGAACGCGCATCGATAAGTAGACCCATTACTTTCACGTTATTATTTCGGCGTAGAAAGGAGTAAAAATTTAAAAATCGTATTGGGAATCTTGAAAATCTTGACGATTTTCCATATTTAGTGTCGAACATTAGAAATAAAAATATTTTTGACACGGATTTTGTCGTTTTTTGGAGGAAGTTATGATAATCTGTGGTCCTTGAGAATTTTATCGTAGACGTCAAAATTACCGATTTTCGCAAGGTTTTTTCGTTAATTTCCATTTCGAGTTGGAGAAATAAGACACGCCTGTTAGGTCCGGTGGTTATGGAGGAAGCTTTTGCCATTTCTCATGCCGGTCGGAGCGTGCCCGTTTATTCAAACACTTCGCTGCCGTGCGGGACCTTTTGTGAAATCCGCATTTTTACCGATTTTCCGACGTAATTTTCTCGCACTTTTCGACCACGCAAGATATCCAGTCTTTTCCCACGGATGGAGGGGTTCTTTCTCTAGGTTCTCGCGTGCGGTACACCCGTGGAGCCCGTTTCTCAACACCACCGTTTCCCGTTTTCCAAACACCCTTCGCACCCCGTCGACCTCCGCCAAAAACTTTATGTCCTTCGGTGATCGCTCTCTTATTATTTTAGTATATTGATTAACAATATCACAAAAGGGCACAAAATGCCGTATATTGCTTTTCGTACGATATTTTGATTTCAATCTGCTGCCTCATTTGCTTCTTGAATAATGCACTCAAGAACTACAACCTCGTCGTCACTACTCAACATTTTTTCGAAACAAAAATTCTTTGACGGTTCTATAATTTTCATTGACACTTGCCAACAATTAATCACATAGTGCCCTAGCAACCATCGATCGAAGGGAAATCTCGTTATGAAGTTGAATTATTCCTAATATTTCCTCTGAAAAGTATTCATTATTTAAAATTTCATCAAAATGGGATAAAATTTTGTATACGACACGTGAGTTAAAAATGTGTATTCACTGAAGAATTTCATTGAGTGAATAAACATTCATTTAACTCACTTGTTGTATAAATAACTATTATGTGCATTGCTTCAACGTAGCCTTCTTTAACGAGTATGAAATGATATTTCCACTATTACAGCCAAGTTATGTGAAATAGCATTTAATTTCAGTGAATATTTAAATTATACATCCTAATGCCATCTGCATTATTTCTTGGCATTAGGTGACTGTTACAAAATTGACTAATATTATTTTAATATAACGTTCCTTTGTCCTTTCCTTTGTTCAGCAAATTTTCATTTGGCTCAAAAGATAAAAGACTAGATGGTCTATTTTTTATTTTTTACTAACATTTTTATATATATTCAATAGTATACACTCACATCATATTATTATTACATTCCTTTTGGTACCTAATTTTGTTCAAATACACTTGACATCGTTAATTTTTCCAAGAAAATATTCTAAAGTTATTATAAAAAATCTCAAGTGATAATATCATTCGATATTTTTCCAGATAGTGGCATCGGCGACAACATATATAATCATCCTGGTCCAACTGAAGAAGTGAAGATGAGATCAATCATTTTCTGAATAATTCCTAATTTATTCGATGTTAATTTTTCTAAAAATAAAAGATTGTTTCATTCAGTTGCCCTCTATTTTAATACCAGGTATACTGGTATGAAGTGAGCGTCAAGATACAAATGTCAGGATAGGAACCATTTGTTGTGAAAGAACCTTCATTTTTTTTTGTTTTGGTACAATGACATCTGTGAAACATATTTAGTATACATCAAGTCATTGAACAGACAACATCAGGTAATTTTGATTCATGATAATGCACCCGCACACAAAGCAAAACCGGTTCAGGATACAATCAAAACACTTGGCTGGGAGCTGCTACACCACCCGCCGTATTCACCAGACTTGGCTGCATTCAAAACTCAAGACACTATCAGAGCTAAACTTACAAAAGTTAAGCCTAATAATGAGACACAAAGGACAAAGAACTGCATATATGAATTACCTTGCGTGTGCGGAAGATCTTACATCGGAGAAACTAAACTCCCTCTGAATGTACGAATAAAAGAACATCAGAAGCTTCTACGAGTACTAGACAGCGACAAATCCAGGTTAGTCCAACATGCTGTAGATGAGAATCATCGTATAAAATGGGATGAAGCATCAATAATATCCAAAGAAAAAAAACTTGCAAGAAGAAAAATCAAAGAAGCAGCATTTATGAAAATAACACCTGATTCCATAAGTGCTCCATCTATAGATCTGCCAGAAGTTTGGACGCCGATAGTTCGATCCAACTTGAAAAGATCATCATATCACAGATGAGTATATAACATCGTTCATTTTCTTTCATGACTTCTGTCAATATTGACTTTTTGAAAATTGATAATTTTCAAAAGATTTCTTACTTTTCTCCTTGATAACGATAGAAGATGTCTATCGAAACGTCGGAAATCATTACATCCACAATAGATGATGTAATAGCCCAAACAATCATTCAACACGAGCTCCATCATCAACAATATCTCGTCATCAATTTTCTCAGTGTTCTGATACAATAATGGAAAGTACGGATCTCGTAAATAGGTCCAATGAAATCTACGACATATATGGGGAGGATATCGATAAATTGGAAATAATTGATTTGGCTTTCATATTCGGAAAAGTATTACAGTAATTTCTTCAATCTAATGAAAATAAAAACGTATATTAGTTTGAATAGTAAAATACAAGTAAAATCAATTAAATGTACATTTAATAACGATGAATTGACATATTCTACTCTCCCACACTACTGCGGGAAAGTGGGTTAAAACGCAGAGCCGTAGAAAAACAATATTAATATCAACATAATTATACAATTGACTGGGGCTCATAAATTCCGGTTATTAGTTAATAATTACTCGAATTAATAATATTACAACCATATCTGTTTCGTTCCCAATATATATTAACAGATGCTATTAAAAACTGGCTGGATGATGTATAAAAATTAAGAAATGGAAACATTACCTTTTTATGTATCTTGGCTACAAACCTTCAATGCCAATCTGTTACATAAAGACGATCCAAAAATCGTTTTGAAAGTTTTAATATTGGTAGTACTGAACATTGTACATTTCACCACTCTCACACTTTTTATTTATCATTCGTCAGAGGTATGGATGGAGTATAATAAGGGTAACATTTTCGGAAAGCTCAAAGTAGGTTCTCCGGTAATATCTGTTTGTAGGACGTTCGAACTAATTTTTAACGTCATCAGACTTATATGGAATTTGGTAAATTCGAAAAAACTAATAACGAATATGATTAAGTTGAATCAGTTAAAGAACAATATCAGTAATGAAAATAATAACAGAAGAGATCTATTCTACATCTCCATAGCAATGATTATGATCCTTTTTTATATTTTATCATGTGATGCTCAAGATTACAATTCATTCAATAAAATATGCAATCATATCAGTCTAATAGGATTGGTTTTAAAAGACGCAATCGAAATCCAGTTCGTACAAATTTGTTTCGATAGGATTCAATTTTTAGTTGATATACTCAACAAGAAACTGCATCGAACTTTGGAAAATTCTTGTCTGAGAATTTCTGAACGAAATGGGAATATAAACATTTTGAAATTAAAAAAATTATCTTACCTTCATCTAGAAATAGTCAACTCAGTCGAAGAATTTGGGAACATCATTACTGCGAATGTTGCTATGAGACTCATTATAGATATTGCACAGATTGTGAATGCAGGCTATTTCTTTTGCCAAGCTTTGCAGAAACAATACGAATGGGAGGAACGTAGTGTATGGGTTCTGTATCATTCGATCAGGGTGATAACTATTATTAATACATGGAGATGCATACCACCAAAAGTAAGTTTTATCTTTGTTTAAATTCCATTTAAATTATTTTGTCTAATATTGCTACCAACCACTAATTTCAGACTAGAAAATCCTATTTTCATCTCTCAGGAACCCAGAGTCAGCCTAGTTATTTAAAAAAATCACATGTTTTTACGCGCTTTAGGAGAGGGCGTCGTAACCCAACTTCAGAGAAATTCCCATCTCCTGGCACCTTTGATTCACACCTAACTTATTGAAGAAACCTCAAATTGATCCTGTGAAACTACGACTTTTTCGGATAACCAGAAATCTCAATGCTCGATCCTTTCATAGATATGCATTCGACTGACAACGGTCGGACTTATTTATGGCTGGGAGCTGCTACCCCACCCTTGGCTCCTTCGAACTGCCATTTGTTTTCATTGATGGGACACGCATTGGCTGAGCAGCCCTTTCCTACGAGAAGGTCGAAAATTTAGTTTTTGTTGGTTTGCTTTAAAAGACGAACAAGTTTGTTGGCGTGGTATTCACAAATTGGCAGAAATGTGGTCAAAATGTGTAGAAAACAATGGCCAATGCCAATACTTTGAATGAAATATGTCTTTCCCATTAATAATTAGTGTTTTATTATCTCAAATAAACACTCTTTCATACCGGTATACTTGATAATGGCTCACATAGTCACCATATCAATAAACATTTCTCATTTCATTCCCTATATACTGCAACACATCAATAAAAGGCCGCAGTATGTTTCTGTCACGAAATAATCATTACTGTCATGAAGTACCAAGTTCCAGAATAATAAATTAAATATAAATCGAGACGATAGGCAGCTATGAGTGAGTGGCAGATACGAATTGAGAGTAATAGCGTCGTATCGAGATAAAATATTTATGTAAACATTAATTTTGAGTAAATTAATAAGTAATATCTACATGTACTGTCGAATTGAGTGTTTAACTGTAAGTGAGGTTTTTGACTCAAAATCTCTAGCTCCTCAGGTAAACTGAAGGATAGGTTTTTTTTATTTCAGACTACATGGCTTACGAATGATTTAAGCCTTAAGCCCATCTTGAACAATCATAAACCTAACCTCCAAAAATTTCTTGCTGTATGTTGGTCAATTTTCTCAGTGTTGTTCTGATTCAATAATGGGAAGTACGGATCTCGTGAATAGGTCCAATGAAATCTACGACATATATGGGGAGAATATCGATAAATAGGAAATAATTGATTTGACTTTCATATTGGGTAAAGTAATACAGTAATTTCTTCAATCCAATGAGAATAAAAACGTATATTAGTTTGAATAGTAAAATACACGTAAAATCAATGAAATGTTAATTTAATAACGATGAATTGACATATTTTACTCTCCCACACTACTGCGGGAAAGTGGGTTAAAACGCTGAGTCGTAGATAAACAATATTAATATCAACATAATTATACAATTGACTGGGGCTCATAAATTCCGGTTATTAGATAATAATTACTCGAATTAATAATATTACAACCATATCTGTTTCGTTCCCAATATATATTAACAGATGCTATTAAAAACTGATTGGACGATGTATAAACAAATGGAAAAATTACCTCTTTATGTGTCTTGGCTACAAACCTTCAATGCCAATCTGTTACATAAAGACGATCCAAAAATCGTTTTGAAAGTTTTAATATTGGTAGTACTGAATATTGTACATTTCGCCACTCTCATCCTTTTTATTTATCATTCGTCAGAAGTATATATGGAGTATTATGAGGGTAACATTTTCGGAAAGCTCAAAGTAGGTTCACCGGTAATATCTGTTTGTAGGACGTTCGAACTAATTTTTAACGTGATCAGACTTATATGGAATTTGGTAAATTCGAAAAAACTAATAACGAATATGATTAAGTTGAATCAGTTGAAGAACAATATCAGTAATGAAAATAATTACAGAAGAGATCTATTCTACATCTCCATAGCAATGATTATGATCCTTTCTTATATTTTATCATGTGATGCTCAAGATTACAATTCATTCAATAAAATATACCATCATATCAGTCTAATAGGATTGGTTTTGAAAGATGCAATCGAAATCCAGTTCGTACAAATGTGTTTCGATAGGATTCAATTTTTAGTTGATACACTCAACAAGAAACTACAGCTAACTTTGGAAAATTCTTGTCTGAGAATTTCTGAACGAAGTGGAAATATAAACATTTTGAAATTAAAAAAATTATCTTACCTTCATCTAGAAATAGTCAACTCAGTCGAAGAATTTGGGAACATTATAACTGCGAATGTTGCTATGAGACTCATTATAGATATTGCACAGATTGTGAATGCTGGCTATTTCTTTTGCCAAGCTTTGCAGAAACAATACGAATGGGAGGAACGTAGTGTATGGGTTCTGTATCATTCGATCAGGGTGATAACTATTATTAATACATGGAGATGCATACCACCAAAAGTAAGTTTTATCTTTCTTTAAATTCCATTTGAATTATTTTGTCTAATATTGCTACCAACCACTAATTTGAGACTAGAAAATCCTATTTTCATCTCTCAGGAACCCAGAGTCAGCCTAGTTATTTAAAAAAATCACATGTTTTTACGCGCTTTAGGAGAGGGCGTCGTAACCCAACTTCAGAGAAATTCCCATCTCCTGGCACCTTTGATTCACACCTAACTTATTGAAGAAACCTCAAATTGATCCTGTGAAATTACGACTTTTTCGGAAAACCAGAAATCTCAATGCTCGATCCTTTCATAGATATGCATTCGACTGACAACGGTCGGACTTATTTATGGCTGGGAGCTGCTACCCCACCCTTGGCTCCTTCGAACTGCCATTTGTTTTCATTGATGGGACACGCATTGGCTGAGCAGCCCTTTCCTACGAGAAGGTTCAAAATTTAGTTTTTGTTGGTTTGCTTTAAAAGACGAACAAGTTTGTTGGCGTGGTATTCACAAATTGGCAGAAATGTGGTCAAAATGTGTAGAAAACAATGGCCAATGCCAATACTTTGAATGAAATATGTCTTTCCCATTAATAATTAGTGTTTTATTATCTCAAATAAACACTCTTTCATACCGGTATACTTGATAATGGCTCACATAGTCACCATATCAATAAACATTTCTCATTTCATTCCCTATATACTGCAACACATCAATAAAAGGCCACAGTACGTTTCTGTCACGAAATAATCATTACTGTCATGAAGTACCAAGTTCCAGAATAATAAATTAAATATAAATCGAGACGATAGGCAGCTATGAGTGAGTGGCAGATACGAATTGAGAGTAATAGCGTCGTATCGAGATAAAATATTTATGTAAACATAAATTTTGAGTAAATTAATAAGTGATATCTACATGTACTGTCGAATTGAGTGTTTAACTGTAAGTGAGGTTTTTGACTCAAAATCTCTGGCTCCTCAGGTAAACTGAAGGATAGGTTTTTTTTATTTCAGACTACATGGCTTACGAATGATTTAAGCCTTAAGCCCATCTTGAAAAATCATAAACCTAACCTCCAAAAATTTCTTGCTGTATGTTGGACAATTTTCTCAGTGTTATTCTGATTCAATAATGGAAAGTACGAATCTCGTAAATAGGTCCAATGAAATCTACGACATATATGGGGAAGATATCGATAAATTGGAAATAATTGATTTGGCTTTCATATTCGGTAAAGTAATACAGTAATTTCTTCAATCCAATGAAAATAAAAACGTATATTAGTTTGAATAGTAAAATACACGTAAAATCAATGAAATGTTAATTTAATAACGATGAAATGACATATTTTACTCTCCCACACTACTGCGGGAAAGTGGGTTAAAATGCTGAGTCGTAGATAAACAATATTAATATCAACATAATTATACAATTGACTGGGGCTCATATATTCCGGTTATTAGATAATTACTCGAATTAATAATATTACAACCATATCTGTTTCGTTCCCAATATATATTAACAGATGCTATTAAAAACTGATTGGACGATGTATAAACAAATGGAAAAATTACCTTTTTATGTGTTTTGGCTACAAATCTTCAATGCCAATCTGTTACATAAAGACGATCCAAAAATCGTTATGAAAGTTTCAATATTGGTAGTACTGAATATTGTACATTTCGCCACTCTCATACTTTTTATTTATCATTCGTCAGAAGTATATATGGAGTATTATGAGGGTAACATTTTCGGAAAGCTCAAAGTAGGTTCTCCGGTAATATCTGTTTGTAGGACGTTAGAACTAATTTTTAACGTCATCAGACTTATATGGAATTTGGTAAATTCCAAAAAACTAATAACGAATATGATTAAGTTGAATCAGTTAAAGAACAATATCAGTAATGAAAATAATTACAGAAGAGATCTATTCTACATCTCCATAGCAATGATTATGATCCTTTCTTATATTTTATCATGTGATGCTCAAGATTACAATTCATTCAATAAAATATACCATCATATCAGTCTAATAGGATTGGTTTTGAAAGATGCAATCGAAATACAGTTCGTACAGATGTGTTTCGATAGGATTCAATTTTTAGTTGATATACTCAACAAGAAACTGCAGCGAACTTTGGAAAATTCTTGTCTGAGAATTTCTGAACGAAGTGGAAATATAAACATTTTGAAATTAAAAAAATTATCTTACCTTCATCTAGAAATAGTCAACTCAGTCGAAGAATTTGGGAACATCATAACTGCGAATGTTGCTTTGAGACTCATTATAGATATTGCACAGATTGTGAATGCAGGCTATTTCTTTTGCCAAGCTCTGCAGAAACAATACGAATGGGAGGAACGTAGTGTATGGGTTCTGTATCATTCGATCAGGGTGATAACTATTATTAATACATGGAGATGCATACCACCAAAAGTAAGTTTTATCTTTGTTTAAATTCCATTTGAATTATTTTGTCTAATATTGCTACCAACCACTAATTTCAGACTAGAAAATCCTATTTCTCATCTCCCACGAACCCAGAGTCTGTTTAATTATTTAAAAACATCACATGTTTTTACGCGCTTTAAGACAGAGCGTCGTAACCCAACTTCAGAGAAATTCCCATCTTCTGGCTCCCTTGATTCACTCCTATCTTATTGAAGAAACCTCAAATTGATCCTGTGAAACTACGACGTTTTCGGAAAACCAGAAATCTCAATGCTCGAACCTTTCATAGATATGCATTCGACTGACATCGGTCGGACTTATTAATTCAGTTTCAATTGGTGGAAAGTTAATCGAAATGGTGAAATTATGCTCACAAGCTAAATTTGTGTTTTAGAAGATTCGATTCCGAAAACTCATCGCTTTTGTGGTACTTTGGTTATTTTAAATTCAAGATACTTGTAATTTGGACTTGAATATATGGGGTATTAAAGTACAAGAGGTTAGAGAAATGAAGATATTTTATGTTGTTCTTGATGGAGTTGAAATGCCCCCCCATTCGATTCGTATTTACGAGAAGGGAAATTGAGCTTCGAACAATCTTGAAGAAAACTGCTATTAGTTATTTCTGATTTGTGATTTAGGTTTGTTCATTCATCGTAGCGGTTGTATCAGTATCACAGTGCTCCATACTAAGGAAAAAGACTTTATATCAAGCACCCAGAAGCTTATGACCCACATCAGTGCTATCCTTTTTTTTTCTTATTTGGCTCGAATGAATGAGGATCTTACTGAAATAAAGAGGTCTATTTTTATATGATTCTCGATGGAGATAAGATATACGAGGGTTGACTTTTATATTTCGGGATTAGAGAACAAAAATTTGTGAGTCATACAAAGAAAAACCATGGTTTAAAGAAACAAATTAATAAAGGAATTTTTTTTATATTACATAGATATTACAGATATTATTCATTATATACTATAGAAAAGAGAAAAAGTCATTATTTAAACCAATAGCTCACTAAACATTCCGGAAACTTCTTTTGCGTGACATTCTTGAATGTATTTTAGAACAATCCCGTTTTAAAGACCAGTAATCTGCCATCATGTGAGTATCCCATCTTCCTTGATAGCGATCCTCCATACATTTGGTATCTTGGTGAAATCTTTCACCTTGTTCCTCACTAATGTCGCCTAAATTATCAGGAAAACGGTCTAAGTGGCTGTGTAAATAGTTACACCCAAGTGATCTGAAATTATTCAGCATCTCATTGACTAATTCAACATAGTTTTCAGCTTTGTGTTTACCCAGAAAATTTTGGACAACTGAAACAAATGAATTCCAGGCATTTTGTTCAAACTCAATCATTGAATTTATGAAGTCAGGGTCTTTAATCAGCTGTCTTATTTGTGGGCCATCAAATATTCCTGCTTTAATTTTTTCCTTACTCAGCTGAGGCATTTTTTTCCCTATATATGCAAAGCATGATGCATTCTCATCAAGAACCTTTACAAACTGCTTCATTAGACCCAGTTTGATATGCAGGGGTGGAAACATGATTTTCTCTCGCGGAACTAAAGAATCATTGATGATAGTCTTTCCCCCAACATCCATGTTTTCTCTTCTAGGCCACTGTTTTCTAACCCAGTGTTGCGTTTTGTCTCTGCTATCCCAGAGGCACAAGAAACAAGGATACTTGGTGTGGCCACTTTGCTGTCCAAGGAGAAAGTTTCTTTTCTAAGTCTACACAAATCACCCATTGGTGTTCATGATACTTATTTTTTTTTTAAACCAAAGCTATGTTGTCATATTGCTCTTTCATTTTCGTTAAGTGAGCAATTGGTGTTGAGCCATATTTGTTTCCATTATGTAGAAGAACACATTTTAAACTTCGCTTTGAGCTGTCAATAAATAGGCGCCAATCATCCGGAAAATATTCAGGAAGACCCATTTTTACCAGGAGTTCTCTAATAGCATGGCAAAATACAAGATTTTGTTCTTCAGAGAAAATAGTTAGCAGATCTTTCACCCTTATGCGACAAAATTTAATTTTCGTTCCTGGTTCAAGTAATTTTTTTCCTTCAACCTGGAAGCTAGTAATTCAGAAGCTTTTTTCGACAGGTTGAGATCTCTAGTGAGGTCATTTAACTCATCTTGGTTGAAACATTGGGGAATTGATGACATCGTTTCAAAATCACTGTCACCTTCAGTAGTGACAGAATTCTGATCAGAGACACATGTGTCCTGACAGAGTTCTGGTAGCTGCTGAAAATTTGGAATTGGCACTTCTTCTGAGTGAGGGATAGGGCGTCTTGCAGAGACTAAATCTGCATAAGTCCACTTGTTACGGTTATTTCGATTGATTCCAGTAATATTTACTAGGCAGAAATAACAGACATCGAAGTGATTTTTCCCATATTTTCCATACCAACCCATTTCAATCTGCTATAAAAACAGCCTATTGATTGCTTAACAAAGTGCTGTCCATAATTATAACAATTATTTTAATTGGGGAAAGTAATAAAGTAACATTCCTAATAATTATAATAAGTGATAAAGAGATATTATGGTGCTATACGTCTTGAAAATTTGAAAGGGTAATGTTCAATAAAACCGGTGCAGGTATAATACCATCTTGGACTGCTTGGCTACAAGTCTTCAATGCCAATCTCCTATATAAAAATGATACGAAAATACGTTATAAAATTTTGCTTATGATACTAGCAAATCTTATTCATACAACGTGCAATTCGGTTTTCATTGCTCATTCCTCAGAAATATGGATGGAATATAATCGCAGTAACAGTTTCAGAACACTCAAGGTTGCTGTTCATGTTGTTGATGTTTGTAGACTACTTGAACTTATAAATAATGTAATCAGAGTAATCTGGAATTCTTTCAATTCCAAAAAGCTGGAAATGATTCTGAAGAAAATGGCTCATCTGAAAGAGAGTATCAACAACCTGGATAATCTCAGAACAAACTGTTTTTATATTATAATAACAGTTATTTTAATCTTTGTTAATTTCCTTATCTTTCTTCCTGAAGATTATATTTCGGTTGAAAACATATGCGACAATGTTACGTGGATTGGTTTGGTCCTCAAGGATGCCATAGAACTCCAATTTTTACAAATATGTCTTGGGAATATTCAATACTTGATCAATACTCTAAACAAGAATCTGCTTCAAATTTTGGAAGATTTACGTATTCAAAATGAAACTTCATATCAGCAAAATGAAAGTGTCGATTTATTGACTATCAAAACATTATCTTACTTCCATTTCGAGCTAATAGAAGTTGTGCAAGAATTGGCAACTATTTTAAGTGTTAATTTTGCTTTGAGACTGATAATTGATATTGCTGGAGTAGTAAATATTGTTTATTTTTCAATTGAGGCCTTTGGGAAGCAAGTCAAAGTGCCAGCTCATTGTATTTGGTTAGCTTATCTTTTATGTAGAGTCATCCTAATCTTGACCACTTGGAGTTGTTTACCACCTAAAGTAAGTAATATTTTTAGAGGTCCCATGTTGTCTACTTAGGTGCACTTATACAGGCAATTATTTGAGCAATAATTACCAGGCACAAACTGGAGCAATTAGTGGAGTGATAAGAAGCAATTTGAAAAGATTACCGCAAAATATTGTGCAATATATTCCGCATTGCCCCATGAGCCAACAATAAATCAGATGCCAAACAATATTGTCTAAGTTGAAGGTTTCAGCAGAGGTTAATGTCACGGGGTACCAAACAATTAAGAGTATGATAGACATAACCTCATTTGAAATCCCATTTTAACGAATAATATCAAATAACACAAAGAATTTAATTGAACCTTGAAAACTTTCTGGGAACTAACCAGAGATTATATAAATGCTATCAAGTATGAATAAGGTATTAATGTTGACAAAAGAAATTGTCAATTTTATTTAACCTTAAAATTATTAATTACAACAATGTATGAACAGTTGGACAGTTATCACTAAGAAATAATAATAATCACCCGCTTAATGAAGGGCAGCGCACTTCCTGAGTCGCTGGTTATACTATAACAGTAGATCCAAAAATTATCTTTGGTAGAAAAGATGTTTGCAAGGTGAATAAAAACAAGTTTTTAGTTATAATAGAATTATGTATTCACAGATAAAAATAGTTACACAATGTTCGGCACTTGAGATTACACTCACTGAAAGAGTTTTTAGGTGTCTATAATAACCAAGGATTTGAACCTCTTTGCTCAATCTAGGCACTTCTGGTAATATAAATGATGAAGAGATCTGACCTTATTTGTTGTTTGGAGTTCACCACAGCTCTGCTTCAATCGTCGAGGGTAGATTTCTCTGAATAAGGTGCAGGCGCTTTGGATAAAGCTTCTAAAACTTCCACTGATGAATTGTGCCTTGGCGATGTGTAATTGCGCCACAGGTTCACAATTCACAACCCTTTTCTTTTACGTAGAGAATTTCAACTGAGTAATTCGCATACACATGAACTAGGGTAGCTAACTGACCCGAAAACAGATTGTTTTGAGAGATTTTAAGAGGAACTTGTAGTTCTGAGTGCCGTTATGGACTCGTGAAAAGTAAATTGATAAAAGAGAGCTTACTTGAAGATACTGTGCACAAGAGCGTCTTGAGAGAGAATGAATTTACTTGTAGGAGTACTTACCACCTTGAGAGGTGTAGAGAGAATGAATTTTAATAACTGAAAAAGTTCGCACGTGTACAAAAGTTCAGGTAGCTAAATTTAGGGATTTCCAAAATTCCGTCCGACAGAAGGTGACCGTTACCCAGACAATTGAAGCAGAGTTTTTTAGAATTTATGAAATGTTTCTTTTCAATAAGAGATTTGCCTTTAAACTTGTTGCAAGAATAAATTGCGATATTCTTCGAAAATTTCGGCATAATCTCCGTCAAGTTTTAGCTAAGAAGTGAGCAAACAAACACATTCTTGTTCCATGTACTTTACACGCGCAGCTATGGCAACGAAAGCACTATAAAAGTAACACAACAACATTACTACCCGCGGACAACTCAGCTCGCTAGGTTTCAGCTGCCTCCATCCGCCCTAGTTACGATACTGGCCGAGAAAACGCGCATGCTTGAATACCAGACAGTCTAAACTGACTTTTACCGCACACTATATACACAATACAACTTTTGGCTTAAATTCTTTGGTTGGCAGGTTACTAATTCTCAAGCTCGAGTAATGTGTACTGGCCTGAAAAGTCATTTAATGAATTTGAACGAAAGTATGAAGAACACTTTGTCAGAATGACGAACCCTTTTAATTAATCAATCAACATATTAATGAACGGACTTTCATGATTATTATAATAATCCTAATTGCTCATAATAATGTCATGAGAATAATTATAACTTTTGGTTGAATGGAATCTTTAGAACCATTGGCTAAAAAGTTGAAATAGTGATGTTTCATAATAAAACCAGGTCAAGATTAATACCCTTTTGGCACACTTGGTTACAAATCTTCAACGCCAATTTGTTGCATAAAGATGATCCTAAGATACATTTCAAATTCTTGCTTATGATGCTGGCCAATCTCATTCAGTCAACGAGTATTATACTTTTTGTTACTTATTCTTCGGAAGTATGGAAAGATTATAACTCAAATAATATTTTCGGAGCTCTCAAAATAGCTGAACAGGTGGTTGCTGTTTATAGAATTCTTGAACTAGTACTTAATTTAGTGAGAGTCGTCTGGAACATAACGATTTCCAAAAAATGCTGATAATTCTGCTAAAAATATCTCAGTTGAAGGAGAATATCACTAATGAATATAAAGAAAGCCGTTGTCATCATTATACAACACTTTTGATAGTTTTCACCTTTATTCATCAATTTTTTTTTCACTCAGAAGATTACAAATCGATTAAAAAAATAATTGATAAAGTGAGTTGGATGGGAAATCTTCTAAGTGATGCAATCGAACTCCAATTCATTCAGATCTGCTTTGGTAGTATTCAGTTATTAATCAATGATCTCAACGAGAAACTGTTTCGTATTCAGAACGAAAATTTTCATCGAGAAGATAGGGGTGTCAATCTTTCAACAATAAGAACAATATCTTATTTTCATTTCGAAATAATAAACGTAGCGCAAGAATTTGTGAATATAATAACTGTCAATGTTGCTTTGAGACTGATGATCGATATAGCTGCAGTTGTCGATGTTGTTTATTTTTTTATTCAAGCACTTCAGAAGCATTTCAGATTGGAGTTTTATTGCTTCTGGGTTTTTTATCATGTATATAAAACAATTCTTATCATTGTCACTTGGAGCTGGATACCTCCACAAGTGAGTAATATTATATATTATAACATAGAACATATATTTAAGTCTAGTTAATGAGTTCGAAATGACTTTAATAGGACATACTTTCACTAAAATTATATGATGCAGCCCATTCCATTCGGGATTTTTTTTTGAGTTTTATTTTCTTGAGAAAATCAAAACCGCAGAAAACAAGCTGTTGGAAATATAGAAGAGTATTTTTTTGCCATTTAAATTTTCGGTATGGTCATGGCGATAAAACCAAATGAAACGTTAACATTTTTTATAAGTAATATATGCGAAAGTTGTCTAGAACTTATCATCAATTTTCAAGTATGTCGTATCAGTCATTACGAAGTTGATCCAAAAAATTCATAAGGACATGAACAAAGATGTTATTTGACGACACGTATTTTTGATGATTGGCATCATCAGGGCAAGGTAAATTCATATTTTTAAAGCAAATAACAGCCTTTCGATGTTTGAAATCAATAAATCGATGTACGTATACTCGAAGAGTTACCATGGGAACATATCGGCGATATTAATTCAAATTGAGTAAGACTGCTCACACATAATATGATCAGTTTCCAATGGCGTCTGAGCAATCGATATCTCATCAAAAATTGGTAATTTCTATAATTGAATCATTCATTCAAATGGAAAAAATAATCATGTAATGAGATAAATTAACTCCTCCTCGATATTCTTCGACATAAGATTTATAAAATTCATATAAGAATGTCTGATTATTCTGGAGTTATAATAATACCATCTTGGGTAACATGGTTGCAAACCTTCAATGGCAATATTTTATATAACGATCCAAAAATTCACTATAAAGTTTGTCTGGCGATATTTTCAAATCTTATTCATGTTGTGTGCATTTTTGTGTTTTTTTCTCATGCTTCAGAAATATGGATTGAAAATAATAAGGATAACAGTTTAATTGAACTAAAGATATCTGCACAAGTAATTTTTGTATGTAGGGTCTTCGAACAAATACTCAATTGCTTCCGATTAACTTGGAATTCGCTCAATTCTAAGAATATATTTATAATTTTGGAAAAATTGGCCCAGTTGGAAGGAAACATCACTATTGAAAACAATCACAGAGCCAGCTTCTTCATATTGGCGACACCCACGTTTATTTTACTCTATATATTCATTTTTCATGCCGAAGAACACAATACATTCATGAAAATTTGTGATACTATTAGCTGGGTAGGAGTGATATTGAAGGATGCAATAGAAATTCAATTTTTACACACTTGTGTTCACAAGATACAATCTCTGATTGATGCTCTTAATGAAAAATTGCAGCAAGATTTGATGGTTTTGAGTGAGGGAAATAAAATTTCTCTTGAAGAAAACGATTTAAATCTCTGGAAAATAAAGAAAACTTCATATTTTCATTATGAACTGATTAATTCAGTGAATGAATTTGAAAATATTATATCAGCTAATTTTGCTTTGAGACTGATTATCGATATAGCTGGAGTGGTGAATGTAATTTATTTTTTCATCGAAGCTTGTCAACATCAGTACGGCAAGACGGAACAATTCACGTGGGTGCTTTATCATTTGACTAAGATTATCTTTATCATAAAAACTTGGAGCTGCTTACCTGCGAAAGTGAGTAACGCTTTGCCCTATACCATTTAAAATTATAATTCGTTACCCTGAAAGTTTATGATTTTTTTTTATTTATTAATATGATTTATCCAGTGATTTTTGTGTATGTGCATTATGAAACCAAACAGAATAACAATACTCATCTGCAGAATAGACTAGGGTTAGAGATGCTGTGCGAAGAGTTGAAGCATCAGCACCCCAAAATGATCCAGCTTATATCTGAAGAATATAATTCCTAGTTTGCACTTTTAGGCTCAAATCATCTAAATGAGCCTTGTAATTGAAAGATGAATCTAATTTAACTCCTAAATATTTTGGATAAAAATTATATTCGATAGGAGAATCATTGAAAGTCACTGCTAATTTCCTATATTTTTCATGATTCAGATGGAAACAAGATACCTCTGTTTTGTTGAGATTTGGACATAATCGCCACTCGATAAAATAATTCTTTAAAATTTCCAAATCAGATGACAGTATGTTTTCCATCCGAATGTTGGTAAGCAACAGCAATGTCGTCAGCATAAACAAATTTTTGAGATGATGTAGTGGGCAAATCACTCAGATATAAATTGAAAAGTAAAGGAGCTAAAACTGATCCTTGAAGAAGGCCGTTTTTCAATGTTTTGAAGTTGCTACTCTCATTGTCAATAAAAACACGAAACCTTCTATCAGATAACATATTTTCTAATAATCGTACCATTTTTCCACATTTCAGATGGGTATAAAGTTTGAACATTAATCCATCTTTCCACACAGTGTCATATGCCGAGGATAAATCGATGAAAGCAGCACCTGTTTTCAACCTATCATTGAAGCCTGATTCTATGAAAGTTGTAAAGCTGAGAACAATTTCTGTTTTTCCTAAAGCCTCCATGGAAATTTTGTAGAGCATTTTCTATAAAAAATTCAATTCTAAAAAGGATTAGCCTTTCTAATATCTTGAAAGGAACACTCAATTAACTGATTGGTCGATAACTACTAGGATCACAAGGATTTTTTCCTCGTTTCAAAATACCTATTACTTTAGCTTTACGAAAATCAGAAGGAAAGTTTCCTGAATTCAGAATATTATTATAGAAAGACAATAACCAAGACAAGGCCTTTTTTCCTAAATGTATAATGAATTCAGGATAAATTTCGTCAAAACCTGCTGCATTTCGAGATTTGGTAGACTTAATTACAGCCCTCAATTAAACTATATTGAATGGATGTGACACATGTTCTAAAGTAGGAGCTGATCTCCTGAATATGTGTAATTTTTTCTTCATATTCTTTATTTTAGATTGGGATATATTGACTGATTCAGATACATCAACTAGTCGGCGAGAGATTAATCTTAGATCAATGTTTGAGGATGTTGAGGCAAGGGGAGTAGCTTCACCTAATTTTCTCAATATATGCCATGAAATCCTACTTGAAAGTGTGAAATTCATTATTGATACAACACTATCCCATTTCTTTTTAAAGCTTTTATTGATAGAGTCTTTCACCTAACAAATTTGTTATGATTATTGGAGACATTACATTACAACTTTCTGCACTATTTGGCCCTCAAATTAACCTCTGCTTCTCAGGGTCATTAAACGAAATGTTGTGGTGGAAAATCTGATAGCCAAGTCGAAATGTCTCATTTTTGGCGCTCTTGTTCACCCGAACAGAGTGCCTATCATTTTGCCCGAATGTCTGTAATTTTGGAATATCGAGCCGAAAATGGTCTCAATCGATTGAGTTCGACTCCCCGATGAAGAATCCGTGGCGAAAGTTGAATCTGTCCGGCCGGCCGCATCCTCTCTAGCATCCAAAAGGAATCAGCTAGAGTTTTCATATTTTCAGAATAGGTTAATTGTCCAAATATCTCAGTCGAGTTCGTTATTGGTCCAAATCCGTCGGATGGTTTAGTAGTTATGAGCATCTGAAATATTGTTTCCTCAATAACTACTAAAATATCCATCCGATCAAGTTGATACTTGAAATATTGTTGAGGAAGGCTGCAACAAACAGCTCGCAAAATTTCGCAGAAATCGTCACGCTAGAAAATTTTTAAAAAATTCCAAAAAAAAAATTTTTAATCCTCACTATTTCATAAGATGATATTCGGATTTCAATAAAAATTCGTGAATATATTGAGGTGATCGATATCTTACTTATCCTCAAATTTCATTGTCGTAGCTCTCTTCCATCTAAAGATATGATCATTTTTTTAAATTTACTCAAGAGAAAACAGAAATGACATACGTCCCGATGACTTTCTTTGAACGATGGCCATCACAGATCGATATTCGATTGACATATGCCGGACTCATTAATCAGTGTCAGTTGGCGTAATATTAATCAAAATTTTTCATAACGGGAAATCATAGAGATAGAATTCAATCTCGGTGGCTGAAATAATATACGTTGTCAAAATTCAGAAAAGCACTGACGTAAGTTTTTAGGAAAAGGGAATTATAGCTTCGAACAAAACTTGGGGAAAATTATGAGTAGTGATTTTTAATTTGAGATATAGGTTTGTTCATTCATTAGGCGTTCATATTTGCATCACATTGTCCCATAGTACGGGAAAAGACTATTATACACGTGATCAGAGTGCTTATAGATTTGTTATGGTTTGAATATTTACTCGCAAGTAGCTCAACAAGAGCGCCAAAGCAATCTGACCTCACGTCAGTGCTTTCTAAAATTTTTAAAAACATATCAGCTAATCACACGAAATGGCGGAGGTGCTGGTTTAAACTGATCCAGCGTGAAATTCTACATTTTCTGAAAAATATATAGGATTTGGACAAAACATGAAAAATAAATGAATTCCTTTAATTGACGGTCGCTCATTTGAAAACTTCCCTACTGAAATGTGTTTTTAAACATGAAAAATTAAGTGTAATAATTTTTTTTTTATTTACAAAATTACAAATGTTGCATCAACCATTCAGGTTATTAGCAACAACGGTTTTATACTATATACAGTTAAACAGTTTGGTGTTCTTAAGATATTGTATTACATTTTTTGATTGATCTACGCTCAACAAATCTGACAATGATGCACCTGATATAAGAAGTCTCTGGTTCGCGTGTTTTGGGCACTCTGTTAACACATGTTTGACGGTAATGTTAGTGTGGCATAGTTCACATCTTGGGGGTGGTTCAAGCTTAAGATATCCATGTGTTAGGTTTGTATGGCCGAGACGAAGGAGAGTCACTTTAATTTGGTACTGTAATAAATTAATTAGTGTATCTTTCATTTATAATTCATAACGTCAATTACATTTAACGATTGAGGACAAAAAGTATTCTACAACTTGAATAATAATGATAAGTAGTACTAGAAAGGGTTTCAGAATATTGTTTATAAAGAAAACAAGATCGATTATTGTTGGACACTTGAACTTTTGTTATTCATGAGCCTTTACCACTAGAATGAGATACTGAAATAATGTATGAAAACAAAAAAATACATTCACTTCCTTTTTGGTTCTTGTGGGTTCAAGCAATAAATGGCTATTTTTTATGGATAGATGGAGACTGGCATCTTAAGAAACTTTGGGTTATGATTGTTGCCTTATTCTTCACTATTCTGACAAACTTTATGTGGTTTGCTTTAACAATTGCATCAAGAGAAGAATTGATACATAACAAAGACAACACAGAGCTGCTTGAAACTTTTCTAAGAGATAAAACACGCATGAATGTGCTCACGTTTTGTCGTTGTTTAGAATTAATATTAATTGTGGTCAGGAATTTCTGGAATGTTCTTCATTTCCGTGAACTATCAAATATACTAGAACGCCTGGAATTCGAGAAAGCCACATCTCAACATCAAATTAAAAGAACAGGAGGACATTTTCTTCTTTTGATACTCATATTTATAGTCTTATACATAAATATCTTCAGAATTCCTTGGCTTAAATCTCTTGGCTACTTTAGTGACACATGTTCCTGGACAATTTCTATAACCAGAGACTATATCGATATCAGTCTGATGCGTATGATGATGACAACAATTAGTGATATTCTTAGTAGATTGAATCAACAGCTAGAAAAAATTGTAAAAAATATTGACAAGGTCGATTCTGAAACAGACTTTATTACGAATTCCGGATTGAGAGACATTTGTTCTACGCATTTTAGATTGGTACGTTTGGTGAGAGAATTACACGAGATAATTTCTTTCAATGTGGCCATAAGGTTGATCGAAAATATTGTAGAGTTCGTGAATACGATTTATACGTTTTTCAGAGCATTTTCCGAAAAGAGAGAAATAATTTTGCATTTTTTATGGATAGTATATCAGTTTCTTCAAAACATATACCTTCCATATATATGGGACTCTTGCATGAGGGAGGTACGTAAAATATTTTATGATTTGACGTTCATTTCGTTTGAAAAAATGTATCGAATTATATGTAATGCAAAACGTCATGAAAATTTCACTTGATGATTTTTGCATTTGATTAATACCTATTATATTTTGATTTGGTTCTCATTGTGATATAGATATCATTAAAGCTTTGTTGATTGTAGTTCCTGTATACAGGGTCTTTCACGAGGAACCTCACCCATATTTATACTGAACGTATTTTCATGAAATTCAGCACTCATAACTATTTCACGATGCTGACGAAATCTAAAATATTTCCAAGGCATGAGCACCTCCGGTTTTTCCGAAAATGACGTCAACGTCCGTTTTTCAAATTAGAACACCATTTTTTTATTGTAGAAATAGATTCCTTCGAAAATTTCTAGTTATTTTGATGTTACATTTTTCAATTTCGAAATTCGAAAAAAAAATCAAAAATAGAGCTCAGCTGAAACAAGAATAACTTCGAGGTTTTTGGATGGAAAATTTTCATTTCTGAGATTTTTCAAGACGTAAGATTGATGTATCCACTTTAAAAATCGAAATCGCGATTCATGATACAGGGGGTGAAAAAATCGTGAAAAATCAATTTTTTCAAATTAGAACCCCATTTTTTTATGGCAGATATTGAATCTACGTTAAAAAATAATGTGAGTGTATGCATCACACCCTTGCCCTAAAGTGGATATTTTCTAATTATTCACAAAAAACTGTTTTTTGTCTTGAATTTTCAGCTATTTCTTTTCCCTTCACGCCAAAAAGATGAAATTTTCAGGAACTGTTATTTGAACCATGCGGTAGATTTTTCACCCCTTCTTGAAACCGACTTCAAGTTACTATTAGGAGAACCATGGCAGTTATAACTAAAGAAGATGCTTAAAGTTTTGACCGTTAATTTCTAAACATTTATTTATACGTCTCAGGAATACTTCGTGCGTTGCTCTGCAAAAGTGATCAAAAACCAAATTGAGTTTCAAAACTATGAATCTAAAAATCTAAACAAACCTGAACGCATTTCTGACTCGTACTATGCAGTCGTCCTTATCAGTCAGGGGAGTTGAGTAGACAATAGTTTTTATCCTACCCCAAACATAATAGTCTAAAGGAGTTAAATCGGGAGAACGTGCCGGCCAAAGATGTGGACCATTGTTCGCCAACCATCGATCTTCAAATAGCCTGTATAGGATATTTGACACATTGAGTGAATTGTGTGGAGGCGCCATCTTGTTGATACCATAAGTCATTATGGTTCTGTACTAGCGGCTCAATTATTGGAGTCAATATGTCAGAATATCTATCTCCTAAGGGAGAACATTATTTAAATAATGCAAACACGTGTAGTGTTCTATCTTACCAGTTAAAGTCCCATCATAAATGTGAACATCGAGAATTGCATTATTTTGATGGCGCAAAAAACATTGAAACTCCAGGTCTCTTGAAAGTTCCATTGTCTGAAGTGGTGGTTGTTCTCTTCATCCCAATAATGACTGTTATGCCTATTGAAAGAACCATTCTTTATGAATTTAGATTCATCTGTCCAAAAAGTTTTCATTCTCTTGTAATCGAATCATCATAGCTTCGCAAAACTCTGTTCTCCTGACGAAATCAGTTTCCTTCAAATGCTGTACCCTATTGAATTTATATGGGTGCATTTTATGTTTTTTTAATATTCTCCAAACACTCGATTGAGATAATCCCAGAGCAATCTCGACATCTTTGAGAGAATTTTGAGGATTCACACGAAAATATGCAAGAACTGTAATTTCGTTGTTCTCATCTTCTACTACACTTTTTTCTCTGTGTATAGTTTTCTTAACGAAAGATCCGACATTTCTCAAGTTTGTCATGGTTCTGTTAATGGTATCTCTCGTTGGTATGGGTCGGTCAGGAAACCTCTCAATGAACAGTCGAATCGTTCTATCAACAACTTTATTACATTCTCCATGAAGTAGAATGAGATTTAAATAATCTTCATTGGTAAAATTAGGCATAGTGATCGATTTATAACTTAATACGAATTATCACCAAATTAATAGTAAACACAAAATGCTACTGAATAAAGAGGAATTTGGCAGATGTAATTAATAATTTCTATCATTAAAAAAAAGAATGTAAAACATGGTAAGTTTTTGCATATGGTTCATGAGGAATTATTTATTTATCACTGGAGAGAAAACCGATGGCCGATTAGTTGAAATAAAGAGGTTTCCGATACAAATTCGAATCCAAATTCGCATGTATTTAGGAACAACCTGTAACTTTTGTCTCTTGCACATTAGGGTAGTAAAATCTAAAACATGGTTTAAGTAGCAATTCCTGAAAATTTCATCTTTTTGGCGTGAAGAGAAAAGAAATAGCTGAAAATTCAAGACAAAAAACAGTTTTTTGTGAATAACTCAGAAAAAATCCACTTAAGGGCAAGGGTGTGATGCATACACTCACATTATTTTTTAACGTAGATTCAACATCTGCCATAAAAAAATGGGGTTTTAATTTGAAAAAATTGATTTTTCACGATTTGTCATCCCTAACTTTGAAAGCGATTTTTTCACCCCCTGTATCATGCATCGCGATTTAGAATTTTAAAGTGGATACATTAATCTTACGTCTTGAAAAATCCCACAAATGAAAATTTTCCATCCAAAAACCTCGAAGTTATTCTTGTTTCAGCGGAGCTCTATTTTCGATTTTTTTTCGAATTTTCGCGCACAGAGAGAATTTTCCAACCAGAACTGAAAAATGTTACATCAAAATAACTTGAAATTTTTAAGGAATCTATTTCTGCAATAAAAAAATGGTGTTCTAATTCGAAAAACGGAAGTTGACGTCATTTCCAGAAAAACCGGTGTTGCTCATGCTTTGAAAATATTTTAGATTTCATCAGCATCACACATTAATGAGATTAATCAATAAATGAATTCGGTAGCCCTGGTCTGAGCATTTCGGAATTTGTAGTTCGTCGGATTTCTAGCAAAGTTGCAGCTATTGGAGATGAAGTCAAAACTAGGGCTACCTCATTGTGCGATATAATTCTTATCAAGCACCCATAACAACAAATTATTTCCATTACATGAACTCATTGAATATAAATTTTCTTCCCAATTTCTCCAAATTCATCAGCTTCTGAATATAGCTTCGACCATATATGCAATTATGAATTGAGATTTCACGATCTATTGAACCCAGCGTGTTCACCATAATGTAACGGTTACAATAGCCATGTATTCATTTTTGATATTTCCTCGCAATATTTCTATATTTTATTACCATCTCTTCGCTTTTACGAAAATAACAAGACTAAAATTGGCCAGAACGGTTTTGCTGTTCGCGAGCACCTGTATATTATTTTAGTTTCTGATGAAACATTTTATTAGAGTACCAAAATATCGGGTTCGATATTTTTATTCCAATACCTACCTACAGAATAGTAACTGAAGAAAGGAAAAATTTTAGGGTACCAAGTGGTCCATCAAATTCATTGTAGAACTGACAGTGGATGTCAAAATACGTTATTAGTGTTTGAATTTGAACGTAATAGTATATTCTAAAACAACGAGCGACGAAGGAGCCACTGAACACTAAACTGATCGTTCCTGAAAGAATCAATGAAATCCCAAATTTAAAATATTACTTCAGCATTTCAGTATAATGACTCATATAAAATTCTCATTACTTATTTTTTGTATCTATTAATATCTATTGAAGACTATTCATTCTATATTTTCTAGTCTTGCTTATTTTCAACTCGAATTCATTAGTTTGAATTCCTAATGCAAGCACATTTTTCTTGATTCTGTATCGAAGTATTCTTGAAATGGATACAAGTTAATCGAATATCATTAAAAAAGTTTCATTTTCCTTTATTACCATGAGTAATAATAGTGAAACCTAAAATTTCTCTTGAATTTGATAAATGGGGGCGATAGAAATAGATATCCATCAAGTATTGTCATTATGAAGAAACTGTAATATCAACCTTTATCACATATAAAGCTGAGGTGTCTGATAAAATGATGGAAATATTTCCAAAATCCAGTCAGTGGATTTATTCTATTTTTGGTTTAAATTTTTCTGGAAAAAATAACATTTGGCCTCTAAAATTCGGTTTAACTTTGATTATTCACATCTTCTATTTCTACACTGTGTTTGCGAATGTATCATTCATTGAAAAGAATACTGACTATAACACGAGTAAGTTCATTTGAAAAATATTCCGTTCAATAACCGAAATTATTTTTCTATTTTATGTCGTGTATTCAATATAAAAAATCAGATGGGCACTGAGCCCTTCTTTCAATATGAAATCTCGAGACACAAGGCAATCTAATAAATAAATCCTGTTAAGGCCGAAATTTGCTTGGCGAAATCTTTGTGGACCTTTCTGAGTAGTTGAATGCATAATTAATGAAATGTATAGGTCCACTTGATCGTTTAAAATTAAACTTTTGGTGTTAAAGTGTTTTCTAATATCAATATATTCTTGTCAATTTAATTTCGAATTTTTTGATTGTATGTGCTGTATTTCGGGATTTTCGTAAATCTGTTATTATTTTCATTAAAGTGGGTAGCATAATTCGAGTCTTGTTCGTTCAATTTCTAACTTCCCAACTGTTACATTCACATATAGTAAATTCGGCATTTTAGAGCAATAAAAATGAATTTATAATGAATGTTGAATTTTCATAACTCATTTTTAATTTACAGGTATGTTTGCAAAAGTTCTAATTGTATGTCGAATTGCTGCAGCGGTTTTCATAGTGTTGAAGTTATATTCTCTATATTCCTCTAGGAAAAAAATCGAAGAACTAATGGCTGAGGTAGTTCATCAGAAAAAAACATTGAAGATCAAGAATATATCTTTCAACAAAATAGATTATTCTGTTTGTCTTCTAGCTTCTTTGATTTTCACTGGAGTGCATATCTTTATCGAGAGATATGAGGATGCTTCCTCTGATATCCTTGCTAAGGACTTCAGTTGGTTTTTTGCAATTGTAAGAGATTCGTCAGAAATTGATTTCATATTGAATATTTGTAGGGATTTGAAATTTCTGGTCTCCATATACAATAAAAAATTAATAGCAGCATCTAAACATATCCGAGATATTCAGAAAGATTATTCTCGATTGAAATTGAAAATAACTAGTCATATTGAAGCTGAAATCATAGCTGATTCTATTCGCTTGATCAGGAACATATCAAATACACATTGGGAACTTATGGAAATAATAAGTGATTTTGGAAAAGTTCTATCTTTTACTGTTACCCTTATATTGACCAGAAAATTTCTTGATTTTGTAACTGATGTTTATCATTGTATATCATCCACAAATATTAATCAAATATTTTCTTCGATAAACTTCCACTATCTGATTTATTGTTCGGTTATCTGTATTGTCTTGATACATAACTGGGTAGCATGTTCCTTGGAGGTGAGTATTATGAATAGATAATATTTAAAATCAATAACATTCATACTAACAAAAAACAATCATCTTTATATTTGTATGAAAAAAAAACCTGTTTGTTAGTCTGGCAAAAACTCGAGTGTGCTGAAAATGCTTGGCTCATTGTAGTGCTGATTTATTCGTGGGAGTGCAAGTTAGGTTTAAACGATGGTGAAATTTGTAAAAATTGCGAGGAAATTTAAAAAAAAAATGAAAATGAAAAATTACGTATGGTTATTTACCATTACAAAATGGTGAACACGCCGGGTTAAAGGGATCAGAAAATGATAATTCGTAATTGCTCAAAATTGTTTAGGAAACGTTCAGATGTTACTGTCGATAATAGGTACCTAAAAACCGTTTTATAATGAATTGATAAAGGGGAGTAATCCCCACAAGTCTCTTGTATACAGGGTTTTAATCGAAAGTAATGAATTTCTTTCAGGCCAACAGAACAGTGAATATTCTACATGATATATGGAACAAATATACTGAGAAAAGAGGAGTAGATAAGAAATTATTATATCTTCAATTCATCTCTACAAGATTTCTGGCTTGTAAATTGAAATTCACTGCATATGGATTCTTTCCATTGGATTGGTCATTTTTGCACACGGTAATAATACTTCTCATGCCTATCATTCGAACAGAAAATGGTATAAAATATCAAACTTACTGCTTATCATATTCAATTTTGTGTTGGTTCGAGTCTACAGAATTAGATTTGAATCGCATTATAAAAATACTAAAACGAATCGTATTTTATCAAATGATTCCATCCATAATGTGATCCCATTATATAAATGTTGAACTAGTACAGTATATACAGGGTGAACTACGACGAACTGCATCGATCGATATCTCAGAAACTGAATGTGGGAAAAATTTGAAAATTTGGGAACTTGCCAGATGTCTTGGGACCTATAGCTAAAATATTTTCATCTATTGGGCACTTCCGGTTATACCGGAAATAGACCCTAAGTCGCTTATTTTAAATGGGATACCCTATATATTATTACATTTTTGGATTCTACTTAACATTCTAGGCAGATTTCATGTATCATGTCCTATCCCTAAGTCTGAGCGTTTTTGACATATTCAGGTTTTTATGTCAAAAATTACGATTGCAAGCCCTAACTTAATTATCAATTGTTCCTATAAGGAAGCCCTTTTCACTTACTTTGGGTTAGATGTATTGTTGAGAAGGACCTACTTCAATTGATTTTGTATAATACTTGGATAAATAATCATACAGAGTGTTAAAAAAAATTTGAATGAGATTCAGAAAACTGACAAAACTCAATTTTTTCAAATGGAAACCCCTCATTTTTATTATTTTGTAGCATTAATCATAAAAAATGAAGGTAACTTTGTATGAGGTTATCTTTATCTAAAATTTGAAGTTTTCGAAATATTGCCAATTTAATATTTTTCTATGGCGGTTTTGCATTTAATGTGTAAACAATTAGATCTAGGATAGCCACGTTTATATTTGACATTTCAAGTAGCATTTGAATCAGGATTAAAAGAATTATTTAAGTAAACATTCAAATTGGTGTCCTTGAACTTTTAAACATTTTTCGCATCTCAGCAGCAATTGTTCATGGGTGGCTTTTCTTATTGATTAGGGGTCCATGTCTTCAAATGCTCTTCTAACACGTCTCATGCAGTCTTCCATGGTGGTCATTGATGTTTTATACAAGTTATTTTTCACTGTTCCCCATACATAAAAATCGAGCACTGATAGGTCCGGGGAGCGAGGTGGCCAAAGATTTGGTCCATTGTTGGCTATCCATTGATAGTAAAATAAGTTTTCTAGATAATTATTGACCAAATGGGCATTATGTGGAGGTGCTCCATCATGTTGGTAGAAAAGTTTTTGAAGTTCAGCCAGCGGCAAGTTGTCAACTTCAAAATTCCGCAAGATGTTGAGGTATAGGTCTCCTATAAGTTGAAATATGTGTTTTGTATTAGAACTACTCAAAAAGACCTAACTTACCATTCAAGTTCTCTTGATAAAATTGTAAACAAACAATGCCGTCATTTCTTACTGCACAATAAACGTTAAATTGCTAGGATTCTTGAAAATTGTGTTCCCTAAATGGGTCTACATTTCTATCACTCCAATGATGGCAATTACGTCAATTAAAAACACCATTCTTTGTAAATTAGGCTTCGTCGGTCCAAATGATATTATCCAAAAAAAAAAAATCTTCTTGTGAACGAAGTATTATGAATTCACAGAATTCCATTCTTCTTGGAAAATCAGTTTCATTCAAATGCTGCACTAATGAAATTGCATAGGGGTGATTTTTGTGTTTCTGTAAAATTCTTAGAACTCACGATTGAGATAATCCTGATTCTAATGCTACTTGCCTTGAAGATTTTGTTGGATATGCTTCAAAATATCCCAAAATTGCTATTTCAATATTTTCATTGTCAACAACTGGTTTCTTTTTGTACAGTTTTGCCTTTACATATCCAAAATTCTTGAAGTTTTCTATAATTCGTTTAACAGTATTTGGTGATGGTTTTTGTTTATGAGGATATCGGGTAGCAAATATATCATAAGTTCTTGAAATAACTTTTTCACATTGTCCTTAAACAATAAATAAGTTTAAATAATCCTCGTTTGTATAATTTAACCGGGCTGGCATTACGATGATTTGAAATGTAAAATATAAACGTGGCTATCCTAGATCTAATTGTTTACACATTAAATGCAAAACCGCCATAGAAAAATATTAAATTGGCAATATTTAGAAAACTTCAAATTTTAGGTATAGATAACCTCATACAAAGTTACCTTCATTTTTGTTGATTAATGCTACAAAATAATAAAAATGGGGGGTTTCCATTTGAAAAAATCGAGTTTTGTCAGTTTTCTCATTCTAGATCTTTTTTTTGAACACTCTGTATGATTATTTGCCCAAGTATTATACAAAATCTATTGAAGTAGGTCCTTTTCAACAAGATATCTAATCCAAAGTAAGTAAAAAGGGCTTCCTTATAGGAACAATTGATAATCAATTTAGGGCTTGCAATCGTAATTTTTGACATAAAAACCTGAATATGTCAAAAACGCTCAGACTTAGGGATAGGACATAATACATGAAATCTGCCTAGAATGTTGAGTAGAATCCAAAAATGTAATAATATATAGGGTATCCTATTTAAAATAAGCGACTTAGGGAACCGGAAGTGCCCAATAGATGAAAATATTTTAGCTATAGGTCCTAAGACATCTGGCAAGTTCCCAAAATTTCAAATTTTTCCTATATTCAGTTTCTGAGATATCGATCAATGCAGTTCGTCGTGGTTCACCCTGTATACTGACTTCACCCCAATGCATCTAATTTATTGACTATTTATTTTATTACAGATTGTGGCATCAGCAACTACCTACATCATCATTTTGGTGCAATTGAATTCTGATTAAATCTGATATGTTGTTTGTTGTTCATGCGAAATATAATTTTTTTTAATGAGTGTTGATTAACTTGATTTTGAGAGTGCGTTCTTAAAATTTGTTTACTGAAAAAGCCCACCAGTGAGAAGATTTAAATGAATTTTCTATGAATAACATGTATACAAGGTGTCTAGAAAGGGAATTGGGTATTTGTAAGTTAAATAAAATAAAAAATATTTCTGATGAATAAAAAAGTTTATTGCTCATTATTAACATATTTTCCAAATAATGACCGTTGCGTTGCTGGCACTCTTATAAACGGGAACGAAAATTGGCGATAACATAGCTATTTATTTATATATATATTATATTTACATAGATATTGCTGCCATTTCTGATCTGATTTTTTACTTACTATTAAGGTATCCCCATGCAAAATTGTCAAGCGGGTTAAGGTCGAAGCTTCTGGAAGGCCAGTTGTTGTTGCCCACTTTTAATTTTGAAATTGACATTACTTCCGGAGGTTCAAAATTTTAGAAAAATATGAAAGCAGATAGACAATCTACTTCAGTATCCATCATTCAAATTTAATTTTGGTATCTTCAATAATTCCAGAGATATATACTCGTTTCCACAAATTTGCCCATCACTGTATGTCACATGTGATCTTCCGTTTACTGGTTTAGGTGTTTATGAGCCCTTTTTACGTTGTCGTATGGTTTCAAGATATTTTCTATGTATGGTATTGGTATGAACTCAATCAATCCTTCTTTTTTATTTGCATTTTCGGTGTTGTATTACCTTTTTTACTAGTAATCGAGGAGGTAATGTCCTGTATTATGGTAGTTGAATTGAAATCTATTCTTCTGTCAGTGCTTGTATCTTTTCGTTTCGTTTGTACTGAGTTATTTACTCACATTAGTATTATGTCTGAAAAATTTTTTAGTTTTCCTTCCGTTTTTAGCTTGAATTTAATTTAATGATGAAAACTGTTTAGATCAATATTTATTCTTTGGATTTCTTCTTCATATGTTATCATTAAGCAACCATCCACATATCTTTTGAAAATTGTGATGTCTTAATTTCTTATTTCTATTTCAGACGCTTAATTTATTAATTGCTTAGTGTAAATAAACAATATATAGAAAACATTTAATCTACATGTTGAGTGCTCGCGTCAATTCATTTCTTCTCAATAATTAATTCAATTATTCTGATTGATTTAGATAGAAGATATTACGAAATTGTCGAAATATTATTTTATACGATGAACTCTGTGGTTCTCGAAAATGAATTCGAAATTTTTTCAAATATATCACAATGGTTTTACTCAATTAATGGAATTTCTTTCAAAGGAAAGGATAAATTGAAAATCTTGAAATTCGTTTTATTTATGATTGTGCATATTTTGTATGCGTGGAGCTTCTTCGCATTGGGTGATTATCTTGATGATAGGCACTCAGTTAGTCACCTTGGTAAGTAATTATTCGTTTATGAAATTTGCAACACAAACAGATATTGTCCAGAAAAAAAGTCGGTATTCTCTACTAATCTCTACATAAGTGAGAGATATGTTGATTCATGTCACCTACTGGCCACCACAATACTCAGAAAATACCATGATCCAATCATTGAGGAAGAATATAGTAAAAACAAGTTGCTCAATAGGAAAAAATAACTAAAATTTCCGAGGATCACAAAATTTAATGAGAATCAATGAAAAATATCCTTCACGAGGCTAAAAGTTTGTTGTATCATACAACTAACCCATAATCTGTTGATATGAGTTTCTAATATCTAGAAATGTAAATTTTATTAAGCAATTATCAATCTGAATATACATCTTCCATCGGTTTACCCCAAAAAAAATCTTTAATGATACGATCAATAAAAATAAAAAATAAATACTTCTTGATTTAAAATCACGGAATTTTTTTTTAGGTGTCCTCAAATCAGCTTCTGGCTATTCAAGATTATTTGAGCTGTACGGAAATTTGGTAAAATTGAGTTGGTTTTTCTACAATTCGAAGAAAGTGAGATCTATTTTGCGACAAATTACAATCAACGACAGAGAAACAATACGTGCAGGATCCACCAATAAATACAACGTACAAAAAACATTTTTTTGGCTATTCTCTGCTGTATTGATAGCTCTATTCGGAGAATGTTCTGGAGGGGCTTTAACAAACAAATATTATTTGATAGCGTGGATTATCACCTTATCAAAAGATATAATCGAGTTCCATTTTCTAGAGAGCATCTTGGTGAATTTAAGAGACAAACTTATTATCATAAATTCAGAATTATCAAAGTTTTTTGAAAAAACCAAAAGAATATCTGTTAATTATTCGGTGTATGAATTGAGGCAGTTGAGTATGAAATTTTTTGAAGTCGCACGACTCAGCAACTCCGTCGGCCTAGAGCTTTCATTGCCGGTGATGTTATTTTTCTTTCTTAAAATTGTACAAATCATAAATTGTACATATACTGTTATTCTGTTTATACTACACACGAGGGAAAAGAGGCTGAGAGATCATGTGTATGGATTTCTTATTTTCTTGTGAACTGCACTCTTGAGATAATGATGTGGAGGAATGTTCAGGAAGAAGTAAGTGGAACTTTATTTGTTACGCTTGTGTATCTACATCTGATACATCTTTTATATCGACCGTTCGTTTGTCGTTTGACGTAATATTTTGGATTACCATAGGTCATTACCAGATAGGATTCTTCAGATTACATTTTTCACATAGGTATGTATCGGAAACGAGATTTCGGAACTCTCTGAATAGCCACTTCAACTCATCTTATAAAAGGTACTCTTTTTAAATAAAAATTTAGAAGGCACTGACGTGAGGTCAGATTGCTTTGGCGCTCTTGTTGAGCTACTTGCGAGTAAATATTCGAACCATAACAAATCTATAAGCACACTGATCACGTGAACAATAGTCTTTTTCCGTACTATGGGACAATGTGATGCAAATATGAACGCCTAATGTTGAACAAACCTATATCTCCAATTAAAAATAACTACTCATAATTTTCCCCAAGTTTTGTTCGAAGCTATAATTCCCTTCTCCTAAAAACTTATGTCAGTGCTTGCTAACTAAATATTGTCAGCCAAAAGTTCAAAAGAATATATAAATACGAGGGCCATTCAGAAACTAACCTCCGATTGGTCACAGTGCGGGTAGTGGGGGGGAGTAGCGCGCCATCTGTGCATTCACGCGCTCAGCAGGTCAGTCGGCATCAAGCCGTAGTCGAGTGAACATCGTACCTGCGCTAGTTTAGTTTTTGTGGCAGTTTGAAATGTATGCTGCCATAGAAAATCCCGCCAAATGTGAGGTGCGTGCTGTTATAATGTTTTTTACAGCCAAAGGATACTCTGCAGCAGCTATTCATCGTGAGCTTTGTGCCGTGTACGGACCAAAATTTATGAGTGAAGGAGTTGTCCGTGAATGGGTACGTTTATTTAAAAGTGGACGAGAAAACGTTCATGATGAAGAGAGGAGTGGTAGACCATCATTGGTGACTGACGAATTCGTTCAGACAGTTGATGCAAAAGTTCGTGAAAATCGACGTTTCACAATGGCGGAGTTGTCTACTAATTTTCCACAGATTTCTAAGACTCTTTTGTACGAGATAGTGACAGCAAGATTGGGTTACCGTAAGTTCTGTGCACGATGGGTGCCGAAAATTCTTACCGACCACCACAAAACTCAAAGAATGGCCTCTGCATTAGACTTTCTGTCACGTTATGAGGACGAAGGAGAACCATTGTTAAACAGAATCGTGACCGGTGAGGAAACCTGGATTAAGTACGTGAACCCTGAGACAAAAGAACAATCAAAGATGTGGGCACAGGCTGGCTCAAGGCACAAGCGGGTGATTTTTATGCAGAAGAAATTTCAAAGCTTGTGAAGAGATACCATAAGTGCCTCAATCGTTATGGAGACTATGTCGAAAAATAGTGCAAAGATGTAGTTGTAAGATGTATATATTAAAATATTTTTACTTAACTTGGTGCATTTTTTCAATTAACCGGAGGTTAGTTTCTGAACGGCTCTCGTATATGTCAGTGCTTTTTTAAATTTTGACAACGTATATTATTTCAGCCACCGAGATTGAATTCTACCTCTATGATTTCCCGTATGAAAATTTTCAATTAATATTACGCCAACTGACACTGATTAATGAGCCCGGCATTTGTCAATCGAATATCGATCTGTAATGGCCATCGTTCAAAGAAAATCATCGGGACTTATGCCACTTCTCTTTTCTCTTGATAAATTAAAAAAATGATCATATCTTCTGATGGAAAAGAGCTATGAAAATAAAATTTGAGGATAAGTAAGATATCGATCACCTCAATATAACCACGAATTTTTATTGAAATCTTACGAGATAGTGAGGATTGAAAAATTTTTTTTTGGGAGTTTTTTAAAAATTTTCTAGCTTGACGATTTCTGCGAAATTTTGCGAGCTGTTTTGTTGCCGCATTCCTCAACAATATTACAAGTATCAATTTGATCGGATGGATATTTTAGTAGTTATTGAGGAAACAAAATTTCAGATTCTCATAACTACTGAACCATCCGACGGATTTGGCCCAATAACGAACTCGACCGAGATATTTGGACAATTAACCTATTCTGAAAATATGAAAACTCTAGCTGATCCCTTTTGGATGCTAGAGAGGATACGGCCGGACAGACTCAACTATCGCCACGAATTCTTCATCAGGGAGTCGAACCAAATCGATTGAGACCATTTTCGGCTCGATATTCCAAAATTACAGACATTCGGGCGAAATGATAGGCACTCTGTTTGGGTGAACAAGAGCGCCAAAAAAACATATAAAAACAATTCTATTTTATGATATTTATTAACAAATAAAAGAACCATTCTTTAGTAGAGCGAATTGTGCGTTCGGTAGGCCGATTATGTGGACCGTAAGTCGCTCTAAGCGCCTGATACACATTAATCGGTGAGCTCCCATTTTCGTAATAGAGCTGAACAATTTGTAGACGCTCTGCCGGACTGAAAGATGAGATTTTGAAAAAAACCTATACATTTTAGCTCTACTCTTGACAATTGAATTGGGCTGGGCGAGTTCCCAATCGACATATATATTTTTCATCTATAGTTCTCAGGTTGAATTTGTATCAATTGAAATATCTCAGTTCATGGAAGAGCCCTTAATTCTGTATATTTCATAACATAACATAGAGAATACGCGAATCCTTCAGTCTCCACACCACCTCTGACGTTAGTCTATCTAGCGAAACCAGTGTTCCTCACGAATGGACAACTTGACGAAACACATGTTTCGTTGAATTTTTGAATGGCATTCAGTAAGAATGTTTCTATATGTCATGAGAAGTATCCAAACAAATTTATATCAGATGAATTATTCATTCAATTTGTGTGAGTGCCTCATATCGAGCGAATAAAAAAAGTTTTATCATTGGATTATTTGAAAAGATGCGTTCCAATGTACTTAATACTAGACTTAAACTTTTTCCGAATGTTTCTCTATGGTTTTATTCTATTGATGGGATATATTTTGATGATGAGGATAAGTTGAGAGGCATTAAAATTTTCGTATTCTTAGTATTGCATATTTCATATGCTTGGTGTTTTTCCGGTATGGGCGATTACCTTGAGGATATAACTTCTATCAATCATTTAGGTAAGTATTTACAGTTGCTCCCTCATTGAAAGTCTCTTGTGAAACTTCACCCGGCAACACCGCATAAAAACTTTTTCCATTTACTCGGCTCACATTATCTTCAGGGTCAAAATGATCTGAACAAATGAAAATTGCTTTCTTTGGGCAAATACTTGACCATCCCAACAGTGAAGCCCAAATTCTTCTTCTTTCATCGTCATCTGGGAACCTTAATTCAAGAAAACCTCATTTTATCTTATAATAAACTCATTGAAAACTTCCCTATTAAAACTTTCTACGCTATTGAACAAGTAAATAACTAAATACTTTGTTTTTCTTTTACTTCTTGCTATAATATATCCGATAAGACAGTTTCAATCCAAAATTTAAAATTTTATACAATGTTTTGAATGCAAATTAGGGAAAAAGTTTTTATTAACAATTATAGGGGAATAGAGAAACCTACTATTTGCTCAGTTTTTATGACCAGAGTGGACCATCTCAATACGTTACAATCGACCAGCTCTAAGTTTCAGACGCGACACCTTTCAATGTAAAAAAAGGGGTCTATTCTTATATAGTCTAAGGTTTTATCTATTCATAATTTCATATAATAATTATATAAATTTCAGGTGTTCTTAAAAATGCATCGTTCTACTCGAGGTACATAGAGCTCTGTAGCAACATAATAAAATTGAGTTGGTTTTTCTACAATTCATACAGTATGAGGAAACTCTTGAGACAAATTGTAACCAGCGATGAAGAAATTTTTATATTTAAATCGAACAGTTACAAGATTCGGAAACCATTTGTTGGGCTCCTATCGGCTTTAATTATAGCAATGTTTTCGGAACTTTTGCATGGATCTATGAAGAAAAAATATTATATATTCACATGGATTTTCAACATTTGGAAAGATATCATCGAGTTTCATTTTTCAGGAGTCATAGTATCTTATATAGCTAACAAATTTATATCAACTAATACTGAGTTATCGAAAATTTTCAACGAGACTAGTAACAGATCAGTGAACCATCAAACACACAATAAAATATGTTCAATCTTCGAATTGAACCAGATAAGTTTAAGATTCTTTCAATTTGTCGAACTCGGTACATCTATGTGTCAGTATCTGACAGCACCGGTTCTGATATTTTTTCTTGTAAAAATTGTGCAAATTATTAATGTTACATATTCTTGTATTTTAATGTTATGGAAAGCTGAGTTAGGAGATGCTGTGAGAACATCTGTATGGTTGTTGTTTCTTTCCATCAACTGCATTCTTCTTATGAGGGTATGGACAGATGTTCAAGACGAGGTAAGCATATTGCTGTGAGGTGTTTGAAAGCTTAATGATAACTAAACCAGCTATCGGGCGAGTTGCCTAGGTGCTTCAGTTATAAATAGAATTAGAAAAAAAATCTTCAATCTACCATATCATCGTAAGAAGCTGTGGGTTTTCTATATTAGAAGATCACGAAATATAAAAAATGTTTAGAATTATTATTTTGGAAATGATCACTTTTAGAAATTTGTTTTTATCAAATGCCTAATTTGCATAGGAATATTAAAACGTCTGGATAGCTTTGGCCGTTGGTGGCAGTAGCGGTCGTCATGGTTACGGTAAACAAGCAGTTGTTAGCGATAACTTCAACAGCACATTTGACAGTTCTGTCAGTTTATTTTCGTATTTTACCATAAAGTAGATAAAAATGAAACGTTTTGGGAATTGTAATATTACTTCAAATGAGGAAAGTGTGAAGAAAAGTGTGCCGCTTAATACAGTGAAGTCAAGATTCTACATTTGGAAACAATTTTAAGAATTCTGTGCTGCCCGGGAATACCTTGTAAATAAAAAACAAGTTTGTCAGAGCTCATTAATATTATGCTAGACTGGGCTTTCAATATGAAGAAATGAGATGGATCAGACTACAAGGAAAGTATCGTAAAAACCTTGTGGAATAATACTGCCAAACAGCTGCAGGAAAAATTCTATTCCGAATGGGGCGTTAGGTTCGATCCATTCACAGACGTGGCTTTTAAAACGGCGCGGGATGCACGAAAGGCCAAGAGGCGTATTTTGCAAGCGGACCCTGAGAAAAGAAAAGTTAGTGCCAAGGCGCTGTCTTTGGAGCAACACAAAAAGATGGTCAACTTATGTAAAGAAGGTAATCCAGACGGTTTGAACAGAAAATTTCATTTTATTGCTGCATTGGAGCTTGGTTGGCGCGGAGAAGAGGGTTCATCATGCCTAATTTCGCATTTTCAATTCGAAATTGAAAACAATGGTAATCCCACGGGCCGAATTGCCTACAATCCGATATTTTCTAAAACAAGACAAGGTGGTGCCCAAAAATGTGCGGAAACGAAATGGCTGACTCCCAATATTGAAGAAGATATTTGTCCTGTGAGGTTATATAAGCTACTTGTATCCAAAAGAACTGCAAACATAACCACTGAAAGACTATTCCTTACTCCACATAAGAATTGGAAACATGGTTCATGGTTCTAAAACTCCCCAGTCGGTCCCAATACGATAGCTTAATGGACAAAAGAACCGGCTGAACTCATTGGCATCAACACAACCAAGTCGAAGATAACCAACCACTCGCATCGAGCTACTGCTGTCAGCCAATTAGCCAAAGCAAGGATTGGCGAGGAACAGCTGATAAAGATAACAGGCCATTCTTCTGCACCATCAGTGAAACCGTATCTCCAACTGTACCAACAACATCACAAAAAAATAATCAGAGCCATAAGGAATGAAAAAAATTTCCTTCAAGAACAACATCAGCATCTACTTCATCATTCGAAAATAATTCTCGTAGTGTGTATAATAATTGTACTATCAATAATTATTATTTTGAGAATAAAGAAGAATAAATCTTCCTAATTATGGTGCCATATGCATGCAATAGATTCAGTTGATTATTTGTTGAAGTACCATTGTTTTAAGAGGAATAGGATTCTGGTTGAAATGAAACTGAAGGAAAACTGTTAGTTTGGTTACTCAAACTACATGGAATAAAAAAGTAGTACAAACTTTCTTCGAAAATCGAAAAAACCTGGCAAGCATATAGAGATTGAAAAATTCCCACCACTTCTTCGATATTTCGAATAATCATTTAATAACGAAATTTGGTCATTAATTAAATGAATTGGCTGTCCATGGAAATATTAATAACTTAACGCATTAGGTCCTGAAGAGTACATTAGTGGTGCGTTATTCTGAGTTGGAAATATCATTCTCAAATTCTCTTATGTTCGCAATACCAAAATGGAAAATTTGGCTTCAAACTCTCAATGGCAACTTCTTGGCCGAGAATGATTCAATGATTTATTTCAAAATATTTCTGATGATACTATTCAACTCAATCTATGCTATGAGCTTGACAGTTTTCATTTATCAACATTCGGAGGTACAAAAGGAAATACAACGAGTTCAAAACTTTTTAGATATATCATTAGGCATGAATGTGGTTATTTTTTGTAGAGCCTCCGAGACAATCTTAATCCTTTCACGAACTATTTGGAATTTGATGAATTCAGGAACCATCAGAAGAATTTCGAAAACTTTAATGAAGCAGAATGGAGAATCCTCGAAATATAACTATAGTGATTCCCAGTTTTTGGTAGCTACAGTCATATATACATTAACGAATGTTGTTTATTCATATTTTCCACATGGGGGATCATTCGGAACAATATGTAATCATATGAGCTGGATCAGTATTTCATTGAGGGATGCAATCGAAATTCAATTCCAGGTCATAGTCCTCAGTAATATTATATTATTGCACAGAGTTGTTAATAAAAATCTAATTCAATATTTGGTTTCCATTGATGCCGAGAATGTTATTGCAACTGATTGCTATTTGGGTATCAAAAAATTATCCTTGAAACACTTGGAATTGACGAACTTAGCTGTAGACTTCGAGAGAACTATAACATTGAATATTGCATTGGGGCTGGTAATTGATATTGTACAGGCTGTTAATATTGGATATTTTTTTATTACGTCTGTTCAAGAAAAGCTCATATTTCAACTCCTCAAGAATGCATGTTGGATGGTGTTCCACTGTAACAAATTCCTTTGGATTTTAGCCACGTGGAGTTCAGTGGAAGAAGAAGTATGTGAATTTTTAGTATTTAAATCTGACCATGGTTTCTAAATTTCCACATTTATTCCACCTGAAAAAATAAAGGAATATTTGAAATCAATAATGAAGTAATATTTTTGTTAAAAAAAATTCAAAACTAGCATATTTAGGGAATTTTTTCAACACGTTTAATAAAGCTATATTTACTCTACAAGTTCCCCAAAATGAAGTGGGTTTTATATCTTGTTGATGTTGAAGATGCACACTGAAATAACGTAGGTGATCTCAACACAATAATCCGATGGTATTCTTCGATGTCTATTATTTTGAAAACGATATTATGTTATTTCGGAGAACTTGTACAAGGTGTCCGGAAAGGGTATCGGGTATTTCTTTTCGCGCCATATTCGGAACGGGGCGTCAAAAAGGAGCGGGGTTGGGTTCTTGTCGTCCGCTATTTTGTGGAGTTTCAGTCACGATGGAAAAGTATTCGAGGACGCATCGCCCATTTTGCGTACGAGAGTATTATCAAAATGGTGATTCAATAGTGACTGCTCAACGTCTCTGTCGTGCGGAATATCGTACACGCCACGCGCCAAGTGACGAGAGCAATAGGAAATGGATCAGAATGTTCGAGAATACAGGTGCGAAAGTTAAAATTTGAAACTCTAGTCGTCCTCGTTCAGTTCAGTGAATGGTCTCAGGAAGCATTTGAGAACTTTTTTATTATTACCCCAATAATGTTAATTTGTTTGCATATATGTAATGTATCTTGTTTTTGAGTAAAAATCTCTTTATTTTCTCATTTTTGTACATGATTTGGTTGTTTATACTGATTGCTATATATGTATGCTGTATTTTTCTTTTTTTTATGTAATCTCCTTTGTAAAAGTGAGGTTAAGTGGAATAGCGTAAGCTAAACTCCGCCTCTGAATTGTATTCTATAAAATACATAATGAAGGCCCTTTTTATTATTATTATAATTGAAGAATGCGGACTATGATGATCGACTGAATTTTACGAACCATATGCTGCAGTGCTTCAACAACTTTAACAAAATACTGTTTAGTGACAAAGCAAATTTTCACCTGATTGGTCATCTTAATAAGCAGGATTGTCAGTACTGGACAGGAGAGAATCCGAGACGACATCATGAACCACCCCTGCATAGCCCAAAGGTCGTGGTTTGGACAGTTATGTCTGCTAAAGGCATAATGGGTTCTTATTTTCATAAAGATCAACGAGGCCGAGCAATTAATGTGAATAGTGGCCGTTATTGCGATATTTTTTGGTCCCAGAGTTGCAGGGGTTTGCAAGTTTCAACTCATGAAAGTGGTTACAGCAAGATGGGGCCAATTGCCAAACCTCAAATGATTCAAGTTGAATTATTCCCTAATAAAGTCATTTCGTGAAGGGGTAACATCAACAGGCCTTGCAGAAGCCCCGACCTTAGCCCGCTTGACTATTTGGCAAGGGGATACTTTTTATTGCTCACAAATATTTTTTGCTTTATTGAACTAACAAATACACGACACCGTTTTTGGAAACCTTGTACAATCGAAAGGTTTGTTACAAAAACATCAACAACAAAATAGGAAATAACCCAAAACATTATAAAAGTTAATAATTTCGCTACATTTTTTGATAATTGAAATTCTTTTTCGATCATAAAGTATCTAGTTATAACTTCAGGAATTAATAAAATTGGATTAGATTGAGGGGAATAATTGTTTCAATTAATATGAGTGGTTTCTTATTGAGTGAATGAGGACGATGCCAAATTGATGAATTATTCTGAAAGATGCACTACAAGGTCCCTAAGTCTAATCCCAAAATATTTTCAAAGATATCACAATGGTTTTACTTCATTGATGGAGTTTACTTTGAGACGAATGATGATTTGAAAAGTATAAAAATAATTGTTTTCATCTTCTTACACATTGTTTATGCTTTAAGCTTTTTGTTCTTCGGGGAATATCTAGAAGGTTCAATTATATTCAGCAACATAGGTAAGCATCCAGAATAGCTCAAACTTTGATTCCATATAAACAATAAGTTAGACAATTTCTTCGCTTTTATAACCAATAGTATATTTTAATACGAGTTGCAGAATAGGCACCTATTCCAATACGTGCTGGAATTGCCTTCTTCAACGAGTATTAGACGATATTTTCTCTATTTCAGTCAAGAATTGTGAGAATTCATCGGAATTCAATGATAAATTCAGATTATACCCCCTAGTACCTTTTGTATTTTATTTTAGCAGGTGGTGTGACTGATACGTAAATTCACAGATTATGGAATTTGAATAATGCGTTCAAAGCTCTACATGGTTTAATATTGACAATTGACATACAATGGACGCGTGTTGACATTCGAAAGGATAGGATGTCAGTGTTGTCAACCACAAAACGAAAAATATAACTAAAAACAATGCGACACTGAAATAGAGAAAATAATTTTCGATGATGAAATTTTAAACAAACTTATCGAAAGCAAGAAATAAATCATTAATGATAGGATACAATCAATGACATCAGAATTGAAAAGATTTTCTCTCTTCACAGATTATTCAAATAATTTTTTTAGGTGTGTTAAGGTCAGCAGCCTGCTATTCAAGATACATTGAGCTTTGTATCAATATCATAAAACTTTGTTGGTTTATTCTCAATTTTGAAACTCTGAGATCCCTTTTGGAGCAACTTCGCGCACACAATGATGATTCGAATCATTCAGTTTCAATCTACACTTGCCAAATATCCAGAAAATTCCTTGGACTATTCACTGTATTAATAATATCTCTGGCTGTGGAGTTGATCCATGTACCACTAAAGAAATCTTACAATTTTTATATGTTTAACTGGACTTTCGTCATAATGAAAGATGTCGTGGAATTCCATTTCTCAGAGACCATATTGATCAATCTGCATAAAGAGATGCTTTCAGCAAATTTAGAATTCGCGAGAATGCTTGTCAAAGAATCTATGAGAAATAACAAGAAGTATGATATCAAGATGACTAAATATGAAATATCCTCAGATATATCTGAATTGCGGAGTTTGAGTTTAAAACTTTACCAGACTACACAAATCATAGAATCTATAAACCACATTTTGGCAACACCGTTAGTAACAACATTGCTGATTAAGATTTTGCAGATTACTGATTGTGGTTACTTCTTGATTTTGTTATTATTGAAGTTTGATGGGCAGGGAATCAGTAGACCTGTGATGTGGTCCACCTTTCTTCTATTGAACTCGATCGTTTTCATACAGATATGGAAAAATGTTCAGGATGAAGTGAGTCTCAATTTTTAATTTTAGAGTGTTTTATATAAATTTTTAAGGGAATCAACTAGAATTGATCAGAAATCGAATATGTGGAAGAGAACTCGGTTTTCCGGAACACTTTCTCAAAATTTAGAAGTGTAGGGGATCAAAAATGGCCTTATTATATATATATACATTTTCAATATTCTTAAGGAATGCAAATTGTCGATCTTTTCGCAGAATCATATTCGGTCGATGTCGGTCGGAATGATTAATTTAGATTCTGTTGGTGGAAAATTAATCGAAATCGTTTATTTACGGTGAATAAATGTTTTGAACTTCGAATTAAACTTAGGGAAAACTAGGAGTATAAATTGAAGTGAAAACTTCTTTAGCGGCGCTGAGCACTCTCTTGTATGGGTAAAAACATCTAAACTCGCGTCAGGGTCACGTGATTGTCATCGAAAAAGCGTAAGATCGAGGAGTAGGAGAGGGAATAATATCCCACACTCTTTCTACCGTGCCTGCGTGTGCTGTTTCGTTTAGGCGGTGCAGGGCGCTTGTGCGAATGTTTGTGTATGTTAATGTGATATAAATTAGGTTTGTTCGCGTGGCAGTTCGGAACTGTAATTTTTGGTAATTTGTGGTTCCCACCCGTTCGTCTGGGACGGAACAGGAGTTCCTTGTCGTTCGTGTGGTCGGAACACTTGATTTCGGAACTGTTCGTTACTGTTCTTACGCATCCAGATCTAGAGATGGTACAAGGTACAACAGAAGAAGCGGTAAATTCAAATAATCGGTGATTCAAATTTTCAGTAGTTCTAATTGGCAATTAAATTATATATTTGGTGACTAGGATATTCGCATAGCTGTTTTTGAGTATATTTGATGTTGTGGGAGTATAAATTTTTAATCAATTCGTTATAATAGCTTCTCAAAATTTTTGTTATCTCAAAGAAGAGGAAGGATCATTTGCAATAGATGAATAAAACAATTGCATAGTTGTTGATCAAAGTATGTAAGATAATTATTTTATATTATTTATATATACGATATTTCGTATTTATATATAATACTATATATTTATTTTTGTTATTTCGTGATTGTAGTATCTTTATTTTTTAACCACTCAAAATGTATTGAAAATTTTAAACGGAGGAATGACCTCTTTCAAGAACACAACGACTAGTTAAAACAATTCTTATCTAAAAAATAATTACAAAGCTATGAAAATTGTTAGAAAATATTTTTATTTATTTCCCAAATGCCACCAGTTCCATATACAATTACCTAATTCTATTATATAAAATTTTCTGTACACAGTTTCCACCAAAATTACAATGAAATAACAGAAAAATTCACAGTTTATCCAGATATGAACTAACAAAAATAATTTCTCCACTGATGACCACTACTACATGTATTTAAATTTCAAATTATAATTAAATTAACTCATTTCTTTAAATATTTCATTACATATAAATTATATTTACAGTTATTTATATGGATATGATTATGTTTATTTATTTATGACAAAAAAAATTGTTCAATTTTAATATTTGTAATTTCTAAAGTATTTCCACCGTATTAATAATACAATAACTTATTCAATATCTTTTTAACACTATCCATGATATGATCCATGATCATTGAACTCTATATGAATACCTATATGGTATTTAGAGTTCAATGTCCATGATGTACAACATAACCTTACTTTCACGTATCTATGCACTTAACGAAATCGTTTTGAAATTATCTGTTCCCACCTGTTCTCATCCGTTCGTGTCATAGAACAACTTGCGATGATTCCAAGAGTTACAGAACCTGGTTCTCTGTGACCCCAGTACAACTGGGAACTGCCACCCGAACAAACCTATTGTCATTTTTGTGTACGATAGCGCAATAAATGAATATTGTATTCCACCACATAAATAATAGCACTTTTATACTGATAATGAAAGCAATTCATACAAAATTATTCTCAAACCATTCCAAAATATCAAAAATGCACAACGTTAATATTCAAGTTTTCAGTTCTGCCGGCACTCCCGGAGTGCAACCCGTCTTTTTTTTAATTTGACCTTTTGTGAGTAAAAAAAAACTTAAATATATTTGAGGGACTTCTTTCTTCAAGAGTGGTCTTCTATTAATAAAGAAAGAGGCGTCTTCAAGTTGCTCACATCGAATCTAAAAATGAAAAAGCAAAAAATATAACTCAATCCAAAAATACGTATCATATTTGTTTCAAATTTATTTATTTATTTCAACTTGAACAAATTTTATACAAAGGTCAGCACAAATGAACAAGTTTTATAACCCATCAAAGATACATGGGGTGTCAGATCACTATGTGATTTATGTTCTTACCCATAAAAATGTAAGATTTTTAATAATCAACAATAATAAATATTAATATATAAAAATAAAGTCATACATGTACTTAAACAACATTACATTTGGTTAACAAACTATAACATTAAGGTAAATAATCAGGGGTATTGGAAACTGTCTTCCCTATACTCCTCCATGCTGTAGTAGGCCTTTAATGAGAATGGATTTCAGTTCTTTCTTGAGTTTACCTCTATCTAGTTCCCTCAGTTTAGCTGGTAGTTTATTGAAGACTTTTATAGCCAGATAGTTAACATTCAGCTATGAAGCTACAATGCGGTGGTAAGGAATCAGCAATTTGTTTTTATTTCGTGTGTGGTTGTAGTTGTTTTCCTGCAGTATATATAGGTATAGATAGGTATTTTTTCTTTGGGGAACAAATCTCTACAACTACTTCTGCTGCTCACATCACATAGATTTTTTTGTATGTGCACTACTTCAATTCTCTCCTCAACCTCGAAATAGATACAAGAAATATATCAACTCCTAATGAGTCGACGACATTAGCGTTTCGCATCAGTCTCGAAACCGGGGAATGAAAACAATAATAGGTTCTTGATTGGGCGAGTCGAAATAAATCAAACCTTCGGATGGGTCGAGGTGGGACATATAAGTTGAATCGTGACAACAAGTCTGCGAAGTACAAAAGACCCTCAAAGAGCTTAGAAATAAGTATCTAATCCGCATGAAATATTCTCGTCCTCAAGGACGATAGTCCAAGGCGTTCCCGCATTCGACTAGCGGAGAAAGTATAAACTGAAAATGTACCCGTTCTAGGAGCAGCATACTTAAGAAATCTGTTTAGGAACCCCTCTAGGGAGGAAACGTCTACGATAATTATGGAAACCACACTACAGAGGAGAACTCCAACATTGGTCTAACCAAAGAGATGTGAAGATGGTGAAGAGTCTCAATGTTGAAGTCCCTAGTATTCCTTATTATGAACCCCAAAGTCCTGAGAGATGACGCAGAAACGTCCCGAATATGTGCCCTAAAAGACAACGTACTGTCATATGAAATACCCAGGTCTTTGTAAACAAATACTCTATCTACAGACTTACCAACAATACAATAATCGTGCTCCATACAGGAAATCGTCATGAACTTACACTTATTGATGTTGATAGTCAGGCAATTGGCAAGACACCACTCCTCAACCGCCTGTAAATCCGATCTCAACCGGTCAACATCGAATAACGATTTTAATGAGAAGAAAAGTTTTGAATCATCCGCAAACAGCAAGAACTTAACAAATCGAACAACAATACTTAAGTCATTGATAGAAGTCAAAAATAATAATGGACCAAGATGACTACCCTGTGGAACTCCCGATATAATCATCTGATGAAACATGAGTGAGTGAATCATTTCTTAGAGGGAAAATAATGTTTATAAACAATTCGGATGCAAAAGTGGATGCTGTGGAAGGTAATTTTCATTCAAACTAAACTGAACTACAGAGGGCTATTTGTCCAATGTGAAAACTTAAAATGCTTATAACATTTAAACGCAGCTGAATATGGAAAAACGCTGTGGGAAAACAATGTTTCGTTTGATCTCATAAACCTATGGTTAAAATTATCTGTTTCATAAATAGAAATAACCATTATATAATATACAGGGTGAGTCTTTGACCACTGCGTTAATTTTAACCATAGATTCTTGAGATCAAAAGAAACACTGTCTTCCTATAACATTTTTCCAAATTTGGCCCCGTTCAAAAGATATAGGGTGGTGAAATTTCATAAAAAAATTGCATTTTCACCTGTAATATTCAAACGACAATATAAATTGAAATGATCTCCTGTAGAAGGTTTTCGATAACAGTCATGCATATTTTGACATCGTTAGATTCATTCCATTTCTTGTGGGTTTCTCACTACTACTCTACAGATTGGTTAAATTGCATGAAAAACAAATATCGTTGAACTAATGGTCCGTATCTTGTACTTCCTTGAATCATTAGTCTTTTTTGCAGATAAAATCATTCTCCATCTTTCCTCCTAAATTGCACCATTCTTGAGATATTTGAAGTTGAAAAGAATTAAATCGATATAATTTTGTCCAAATTTTCTGATTTTCCCAAATCCAACTCTGTGCTGAAATGATTCAATAACAAGATTTGTTCAATGTTGCCATATTTTATGTCTATATTAAATATTTCTTCAAAAGGTTGGGGAAATCTCTCCAGTCTATGGTTCCACCACTAAAAACTAATAGATGAAATTAACCACTGAACAATTTTTGTCTTACTTTCACTACAAAATCTGAATTGCCATTTGCTGTATTCATTATTAATGATGTCTAGCACCTTGTTTGATATTTAATCCAGAGTAATATTCCATAAGAAATAGAGAAAAAGATTTCCTTCACTAACATAGGTACTTCGGTATATTCTCATGATCGTTGAAATAGGTAATGTATTTTCTGTCAGGACCTGTTGAATTGAAGACTTGTCTTTATGAAGAGCTGGTTCTTTATAGCTTCAGACTTTCAGGGTCCATCAAATTATATCTATTCTAACATATGAATGCTTAAAATTAAGATCATATGAGTTTTAAAATCTTCGAATCCAGTCTCCTTGATTTATTTTGTAGGTTTATAGTTTTTTCACATATTTATTTCATACACCGATTCAACCTGGTACCTACACGAACTTAGGAGATAATAGAATTTGACTTAGTTTTAGTATTTCTGAATGTTTGTTATGATGCATGGTTAATTAAAATTCAATCAATATTGAAACTGGAAGCTATAGGTTCATAAACAAGAAAGATTAGAATAGAAATGTATTTTCTGACCATAATCATTTCATACTGAATTGAATAATTTCAAACTATCGAAATTTTTATTATTATTTTATTATAATATTTTCCACATTTTTTAAATAACTGTTGACAGTTTCAAACAGAATCAGAACAACAAGGAACCACAGAACACTATTTTATTGGGAACAACCCACCACAGAGACGTTATTATAACATTTCAAAGTGGTATTAATTCACTCTAGTTATTCTGAGAAAAATTATATAATGTATATATATATTATTAACTGAAGATCGATAATGATTACAGATATTATCTTTCATTTAAAAAAACTTTGCAATTATTAATTTTTTTCCCTCTTGGAGTTCGGTAATAAATTAATATTCTATAGTAAGGTATTAAAATTTGACATAATCTATGAATAACCATTATTCAATATTTCTGTTTTTGTTTACACAATTAAAACAGATATTCTAATTATAAAAACCAAAAATTTGTTCAGTAATTAATTATAGTCTAAACAGAATAGATTCTTACTAACGAAAAAACACGTAGTTGGTTTTTCAGAATCAAATGTAGATGATCAAACCTAATTCCTTCAAGCAAATATAATTGCACACCTAAATCTGAGAATACTTGTAATCTATTCAAGTAATTTGTTATTGGGATTCAGTAGAGAAAATAATCATCAAGCAAAGTAACATCACTGTAAAATAATTATTCGTAAGTGAAAGAAAGAAATTATAGTAAACAGCAAAAATAAGTTTATGGTGTTGAATTTTTTTTACCAGAAAATTAGTATTTTGTATCTTCCTTCTGGATATGGACCTAATCGGATGAAACATGAGTGAGTGAATCATTTCTTATAGGGAAAATAATGTTTTTAAACAATTCAGATTCAATAGTGGATGCCGTGGAAAGTATTTTTCATTCAAACTATACTGGACTACAGAGGGGTGTTTGCCCAATGTGAAAACTTAAAATGCTTTTTATAACTTTTCAACGCAGCTGAATATAGAAAAACCGTAATGGAAAAAGTGTTTCTTTTGATCTCAAGAACCTATGGTTAAAATTAACGCAGTGGTCAAAGACTCACCCTGTATATATGACAATAATTCATTAGGTTTTTTTTTCCCACCATAATGAGGGAACTCTTTCTAGAGAACACTCAGCATATTCAGCGCAGGGAAATATTTAGCGCAGGGAAGTATTTACGGGGTGGTGGGGGTATCGGTGTGTACTGGGGGTAATTAACCCGCTTTACACTCAAGATCAGTTCAGGCCCCTTATGCGGGCGCTTCAGATTCTCGAATACCAACAGGATTACGTAGCAGTTCGAATATAAATGAGTAATCGAATTGGATTGCCATTAAACTTAAGGAGGAAAGCTTTCATTCATTAATTATGATGCTCAATTATAGAAACGAACCTATGGTAACATGTTATGTCAATGATAACGGTGTCTTGATGCATATTGATATCCCAGTGTCATAGTTTTCGATAATGTTCACAATACCAAATTGGAAAATTTGGTTACAAGTTCTAAATGCCAATTTTTTGATTGAGAATGATCCGCAGATTTATTTTAAAGTAGTACTGATGATACTCACGACTTCAATATATGCTGTTAGCTTCACATTCTTCATATCAGAGCATTCACAACTCTGGAAAGAAGTGCAAAATGAGTCTTTAGAAATACCGTTCGGAGTTCAAGTAATTGTTTTCTGTAGAACACTGGAAACATTATTGATCATTCTTCGTCATATTTGGAATTTGACTAATTGGAAACAGCTCATTCAAATAACAAATACGTTGATACAACAGAATGAAGTAAATTTCAGAAAGCGTAGCTACTGGTATGGAGGAGATTCTCGCACCTTATTGATGGTTGTAATATTCTACCTAATACAAAACATTTCTTCGTTTTTGGTATTCGGTGATTCAATGGATATTATATCAAATCGATTTAACTGGTTTGGCGTCGCTCTCAGAGACGCAATAGAAATGCAATTTATAGAAGTACTATTGAGAAGAACTTTATCACTGTATAATTTCTTGAATGCAAAACTCACTCAAAATCTATATAGCATTCAATCAACGAATGCGATCAAAAATAATTTTTCAATGATAATGGACGTATCCTCGAAACATATGGAATTCACGAATGTCGTCAAAAGTTTCGAGAGGATAATCATGTTGAATATTGCATTAAGATTGATAATTGACATTGCACAGATAGTTAATACTGGATATTTCCTCATTGAGTCTATTGGTCAAGAGACCCAATTTTCAATGAAAACGGATATATTCTGGGCGTGTTTTCACTTCACAAAACTCTATTGGATGATAGGCATATGGAATTCAGTAAAGCAAGAAGTAAGACTTTTTTAGGTGAACTGGTTATGATTTTCAAGGCGTATGGCATCAGAATGCTTCTGTCTGAGCTCTCAAATCACGGCTGTACAAACTTTGTTGAATACTGATCAGAGTGTGAGGAAACGTAGCACTCACAAGCTTTACAGCATGAGTCGCCGATATGATCAGATATTTGAGGCGTTCCGAGATCAAGGCTAGGTCTAGTAGTCCTCGTATCAGATAACACTTAGGAACGATTTATCTATCTATCTTATGGGGGGACTTCTAGACCTGGCCTAGATCATGGATCGTATCACACAGCAGATCAAAGAGTCAGCTCAATAGGTCTACCATGTTGCAGAGCTGGGGAGTACTACGTTTTCTCATATTCTGGTCAAGAATGGAAAATGATGTCCTCCCCATAATTTTGAAGTATTTTGGTCTCAACCGAGATAGAGCTTCGACGTTAGATATGACAGGTTATCTTTTTCTCCCTATTGAACATTTTGCATGATGGTTCTTCCTCAAAAAAACCATATCGAATGCTTGCGTTTCCTTTGAATGCATTGACCGGTTATAAATCAGGGAATTGATCTAATTTGATACCTGCTGAGCTTCGAAAAAGCCTGGGTTTGCCTTAAACATGTATTATATTCATTCGAGAAACTGTTCCCATGCTGTTTTCCTTTCCATTCGGTTAGATACTTGATTGCTTGCATCGGTTTTGTTATCCCAATCCTAGTTTCTGTACCAGCAAATGAAGTCATGTTTCGCTAAGTTATTCACTTAAGATGTCCCATCCACGTGCTTGTTACTCTGATGCTTCTCTTAAACTCTGAAAAGGGTTCCATGCATCTGTAGATCAGCTTGGATTGGAAAGCAAGACTTAAGGTCTCCTTGGCTTTCAGAGTTTGAAAGACTATTAATCCCAGTAGATCTATAGGCCAGTGGACTTATTAGAGTGCAAAAACGTGTGAGTTTTGTTATCAGCATTTTTCTAAGATGTGCTCTGTATTTAATTTGCTAAATATTCCTTATAGATACGATTCACAGTATTTTATTCTTAGGGGATCAAATCTTTTTCCAACCATCTCATAAAGACGTAGATGTGAAGGGTTTTCCAATAGAGACTTGACAACTTTGAATCTCAATAAAACACGAACCATTTGAGATATTTTAAAAACTTCATTATTGACTTGAAGTACAAACATAACATTTATGAATGGAACTCGACTTCGTTCATATGGCCACCTTGGACCCGGTCGCAGCGGTCAATTCTCTTGACCCAAAATTCGATGACTCAGCCACACATTTGAGTCTAAACGGCCGCTATTTCGTATTCAATGCCGCAAATGCAAATGGCCCAACGGCTTCAATTTTGAGTCAGCTTGATCTTGTACGGGTGTGAACCCAGATCCTTACGCAAAATTTGCCATAGAGTGGTCTGACTGGAGCGACAACATCCAACAGCAAATTTGCGCACCAAACTGGTGATTGCCTGTCTACTAGGGCGCGAATTACGATTGAGTTAAGGCTCTTGAAGGTGCGGTCACTGACTCCGAATTCTTATAACTTACAAACATTGTTCGTTTGTGTACTTCACCAAGATGAAAATGTTCACATCACTGAATAAATCAACGTTGACAGTTCGATGATTGGTCTAAGGATGCGTTCACAAATTAAAATCGAAGTTGTCAAGTCCCCATATTACTACAAGGTGCTACACTTTAAATTCTCAAATGCAAACGGAATAAGTAGTGCCTAGTTCAAATAGTAATTAGTAATCCAATTAAGTAAACATTAACTTCAAGAGAATACCTCAAACTATTAATCTTCCTATAAATTATTAAACGAATAAATTGATAATTATAATATCCATAATTATAATGATATTTTTGGTGAAGTGTTCTAATGATTATTGATGTCACAGTTTCTATAGTTCGCGGTGATGTTCACAATACCGAATTGGAAAATTTGGTTGCAAGTTCTAAATGCCAATTTTTTGATCGAGGATGATCCGCAAATATATTTCAAAGTAGCATTGATGGTATTCATGACTTTAATATATGCTTTTAGCTATAAAGTTTTCATGTCACAGCATTCACAACTTTGGCAGGAAGTGAAAAACAAGACTTCTTTACAAATCCAATTTGGGTTTGAAGTAGTTGTTTTCTGTAGAACACTGGAAACTTTATTGATCATTCTTCGTATTATCTGGAATTTGGCAAATCTGAAAAAGCTCATTCAAATTACGAAAACATTGGTTGAAAATATTGAAGTAAATATAAGAAATTACTGCTATAAAGGAGACTACCGCACCTTGATGATGGTTGTAATATTCTACGTGATACAAAACGTGTCTTTATTTTGGGTTTTCGGTAAATCAATGAAAAATATAGTAAATCGATTCAACTGGTTTGGCATCGTGCTGAGAGAAGCCATAGAAATGCAGTTCATAGAAGTACTGTTGAGGATTGCTTGGTCATTGTATAATTTCTTGAACATCAAACTGACTCAAAATCTGCATGGCATTCAAGCAACCAATGTGACGGCAAATATTAATTTATCAAAGATAAAAGAAGTATCTTCAATGCATTTGGAAGTCACGAATGTAGTAAAAAGTTTCGAAAAAATCATCATGTTGAATATTGCTTTAAGATTGATAATTGACATAGCACAGGTAGTTAATGCTGGATATTTCCTCATCGAGTCCCTTGGTCAAGAAAGTCCCTATATAACAAATATACATATAGTCTGGATATCTTTTCACTTCACAAAGCTCTATTGGATGATAAGCATATGGAATTCAGCCAAGCAAGAAGTAAGGCTTTATTCGGCCAACTGTACATAATTTTCAGAATATACTATTAAGGCTGTACATCACCTTCTTTGTGCCTATACTATTTCAATGCTAATTTACTTCAAGAATAACGCATAAACCGTTTGTCGGATTTCATTCAAAATTTGAGTGAGCATTGGCATGAGTATTCCCTAGTGCGTACCTTCCGCCGATTTTTGATATGATGCATAGTTTTTGGCTAATTACACTCTGAAAATTGAAATACTCTTCAGATGCAAATATTTCCTCAAGGAAATATTTTATCGAAAAAAACTCATAGGTAGTCGTTCGGTATTACATTGAACTTTGAAATTAGCTAAATTTTTTTTTTTCACTTTTCTCAATTTTTCGATTTATTCTCGTTCTTTTATTAAATAATTGTATTTGGCCCGCCTCCCAATGGTTGACACCTCTTTACGGCAGATGGGCCAATAGAATCTTATCCTTTATTTATGATCATTTATGACCCCAGGTATGGTACTATTTTTACCAAATTCAGGGACAATTAAATATATGCCGTAGAGAATTTTGCGACTTGATTCTTTATTGCGATAATGATTCGCATGATACGCATGCGCAAAAAGGTCTAGATCAGTCCTTTTTCAAATTTGGCGCGCATTTCTCAGCGAACTTGAGAAGTAATATAATTCTATCGGGGATTAATCTTATGATAATTGTGAACGTATATTTTTGTAATATTGTCATCTGTGCGTCAAGAATAATTTACACCTGTGCATTTCATTATACATTACATTCCTTCCGAATTTTGAAATAAATGAATCGAGTTTCCGACCAAGGCAGTCGGGTAGACTCGCTTGCGCATGCTCAGTTTAGACTATCCTACATATTCGAAGGCGTCAAACGTTTTTCGGTAAAAAATGATAATTACCGATATTTTTAAGAGACTTTCTGAAACCTCTCTATGATCTAATACGTGAAGGAATTAGGCTAGTGATAGGTTTCATAAAGATCGTGAAGAGAATTCTCAGAAAACTTCAACTTATCTGTCAGACTGAATTCACGGAATTTCAATCATAGAATTGGTCAATCAACGAGTTGATCAACCGATCAACGTCTATGAAACTCAAGAGTAGTCTAATAGTCGCTTTATCCGGTACCATTTGGGATTATTGCTCTCCCCATAATCTTTGAAGTACAAGGTTTGCCTTTTATATCTCGGGATTAGAGATCAAAAACAAATATTGTTTTTCCAATTATTCCCCATAAAGATATATATGTTAGGCCCGAAGACCGAAAACGCTCAGTGGCCGGAAAAAAACGACCACATCGCGTTCTGGCTGCCTTCGGACGCACAGAACGCGTTTTGGCTGTTTTTAGACACTCGCAACGCGTTCTGGTAATTGTTAAACAGCCGGAACGCGTTTTGTCAATTGTTCAGCGTTCACAACGCGTTCTTAATGTTCGACTTGTATTATTTGCCGCTTTATACCTGCATAGGATAAAATTCATATTGTCCCTCATAAAACAAAATTGAAATACAATTCAATTATTGACAACTACAATTGGATACCAAAGATGGGTTCGGTTTTTCTTGCCGAATCATTTCAACAATATTAAATTTCTTATAATTGTTTTTCAGTTCTAGGAAGAAAGTTACACTAATAAACTTATATTGTCGATCATAAAATATATAAATGCATGAATGAAAGAGCGAAAAGTTCTTTATTGAACAAATGAATTTCAATTTATTTTCTACAAATCCAACTTACTGTGGAGAACAAAACAAACTTGAATTTATAACTCTTTTAATTACTTTATTAGAAACAATTCAATTATTGAAAACTACAATTGAATACAAACGACGGGTTTTTCCGAACTTTTGTGTACTTTAAATAGGTACGTTACTTATTTTTACAAGAACTGTTTGAATGACATTTCGAATTACATAGTACATTTAAATTGTATCCGTAAAGTACGGAACAAATTCATTTTTAGCTAATCAGACCATTTTAAGAAATAATCCTGAAACACATAGATTTTTATTTTAATTTACCTTATTTTAGAATAATAATCTAATATACAGCGTGAATTATTTTCGAGTAATGACATCACCGTCATTTTTTTTAAATTGAACTATTTTGTCTCCGTTTCCGGATTACTCTAGCTGAGCTGATGTTAGTGACAAGTTTTAGGGAGGGACCTGAACTGATCTTTATGCTGTACTGTTTTTAGTACTGTAATGAACTCATTACGACACTGAAATAGAGAAAATCATTAAATTAATTGCATGGTGATTCTATCAGACACATCGAATCTTCAATTCACTAATTTGTCTTGGCCATAGAAATGAATTGATGATCTAAATGATATGTCGTAATAATATCGATTCGCTTGATGGAGTGTTTAAATGAATAATGAATGAATGATCTTTTATTTCAGCATTATTATCGGGTGAGAAGTGAAGAAAATGTTTACAATAAATAATTGGAAAATTTGGCTACAAGTTCTGAATGCCAATTTTTTGATTGAAAATGATCCACGATTACATCTCAAAGTGTTCTTCATGATACTGATGAATTTTATCTATGCTGTTAGCTTAGCAGTTTTCATCTCCCAGCATTCGATACTCTGGGAGGAATTAAAAACAAATATCAATTATTTAGATGTGAATTTTGGTATAAATGTAGTTGTTTTCTGTAGAATATTCGAAACTCTACTCATCGTATTTCGTAACATATGGTATTTGGTTAATTCTAGAAAGCTCACTGGGATAACACAGACATTGTTCGTACAGAAAGGAAGAAATTATAGCAATTTAGCTGACTCCCGCACATTGTTAATTGTTGTTATATTTTTTTTTATACATGTAGTTAATTCCTATTTCGCACATAATGAAACGATCGGGAAGATTTGGAACCATTTGAATTGGATGGGAGTGGCTTTGAGAGATGCCATTGAAATGCAATTCATAGAAATATTACTGGGAAGAGTTCGATCACTGTATAATATTTCACACGAAAACCTTTTAAAAAATTCGGATTTTACTAATCCAGCGAATATCACCGAATATATCAATTTTTCAAGGATTAAACGAGTTTCCTTGGAGCATTTCGAATACACAGAAGTTGTCAAAGATTTTGAGAACATAATAACTGTAAACATTGCTTTGAGATTGATTATTGACATCGCCCAGATTGTTAATACTGGATTTTTCTTCGTCGAATCTCTCGATTCAGATGTCCTATTTGTGTTGAAAATGAATTTACTGTGGACAGCATATCACTTGTCAAAACTCATTTGGATGATATCTATGTGGAGTTCTGTTGAACAAGAAGTAAGAACATTTTTTGTTATTAAGTGATACCGCTAAGTGATGTCATCATCAACAGAATTTTATTGATGAAATTAGAAAAATAATACTCATGCAAATGAATTAGTGATTGAAAAACAATTAATAGGCCTATATTATCTTACTGAACGTTTGATATTACATGTACACATCAAGAAGTAAGAAATGTAGAAAACACTAACGTGTGGTGAGGAGATTTTGCGCGATTGATCTAAACGTTCCTGAACCATCCTTTGTGTTATTCGGAATTTATTTAATTATTAATATCAAGGAACACAAGATTTTGAAGACTAACATACTGTTTAAACGGAGATCTATACAATACTACCAAGGATGAATAATATATCAATGGAAAAAAAAACCGTATATGTCATTTCATCTTCAAGGTACTAACTACAACCATTGAGTATAAATCTACCATTGAATACCTTCTGATAAACTAAATTATTGGATTTATATGAACAATACCTTATAAATTCTATATATGTTAGGCCCGAAGACCGAAAACGCTCAGTGGCCGGAAAAAACGGCCACATCGCGTTCTGGCTGCCTTCGAACGCACAGAACGCGTTTTGGCTGTTTTTAAACGCTCGCAACGCGTTCTGGTAATTGTTAAACAGCCGGAACGCGTTTTGTCAATTGTTCAATGCTCACAACGCGTTCTTAATGTTTGATTTGCCGCTTTCTACCTGCGTAGAATAAAATTTATATTATCCCTCATAAAACAAAGTTGAACATTGAAATACAATTCAATTATTGACAACTACAATTGGATACCAAAGATGGGTTTGGTTTTTCTTGCCGAATCATTTCAACGATATTTAATTTCTTATAATTGTTTTTCAGTTCTAGGAAGAAAGTTACACTAATAAACTTATATTGTCGAGCATATAATATATAAATGCATGAATTAAAAAGCGAAAAGTTCTTTATTGAACAAATGAATTTCAATTTATTTTCTACAAATCCTACTTATTGTGGAGAACAAAATAAACTTGAATTTATAACTCTTTTAATTACTTTATTAGAAACAATTCAATTATTGAAAACTACAATTAAATAAAAACGACGGGTTTTTCCGAAGTTTTGTGTACTTTACATAGGTACGTTACTAATTTTTACAAGAACTGTTTGAATGACATTTCGAATTACATAGTACATTTGAATTGTATCCATAAGTTGTTGTTCCATAGAACAAATTCATTTTTAGCTAATCAGACCATTTTGAGAAATAATCCTGAAACACATCGATTTTTATTTTAATTTACCTTATTTTAAAATAATAATCTAATATACAGCGTGAATTATTTTCGAGTAATGACATCACCGTCAGTTTTTTTAAATTGAACTATTTTGTCTCCATTTCCGGATTACTCTAGCTGAGCTGATTCCAAAAATGTATCACATGTTGATTCCAATAGGTACAGGGTCGACAAATATACAATAGTTTTGTATGTGCTCAGTGCTCATAGAGAAATGCTAGACCACAAGTACCAAACATGTTCGGACACAACTTATTTTTATTATTCTAAAAATGTAAAAAACTACAGGGTCTTACATTTGAACCAATTGCCGTTAGACAAACGCGTTCCGGTTGTTTAACAAATACCAGAACGCGTTGCGAGCGTTTAAAAACAACCAAAACGCGTTCTGTGCGTTCGAAGACAGCCAGAACGCGATGTGGCCGTTTTTTCCGGCCACTGAGCGTTTTCGGTCTTCGGGCCTAACATAGACACTAATCCGAACTGGGTTTAAATTTTCAGAGTTTTGATTAAGGAGGTCCTACTGTATCTATAACTTTGGAATGTCTAACCGAGAGATATTACAATGGAGATCGACTCAATAATCAATAATTCTGAGTTGAATGCGAGGATATTCGTCCATTCATTTACACACACCCTTTGAATATACCTAATAAATTTCCGCTTTATAATTTCCGTGATGAGATAAGAAATCAAATATAATAATGTATAGACATAAAATCAGAAACATTGATATAATGTTACATCTTCAATATCAGTACAAATTCTTGTTAAAATCGTATCATTTTAAGAACTAGCGCCCTAAAACGCTGTCCTCACGCTAGTGTTCCTAAACAATTTTCGTGAGATATAATGACAGCAGAAAGTCTGGCATAGTATTTTAAATTACATAGTATAGAAAGAGCTGCATTTTGGCGCTCGTTCACAATGAATGTAACGGATAGAATGTTATAACATATATTCAAGTTTAATCATTATTTAATCAATATTCAAGTTCATATTTATTACAAAATACACCGCGAGTTAAATTATTATGGGACCGTCTATTGTCTCTCAAATTACATAATTGCCTAAAATGTGTGAAACTCCATTAATGTGAAGATATTTTATGGTTGCGTTTACGTTACATTCATTGTGAATAAACCCTCACGATTTTCATTTTTAAGTTGAAAATGAAAGCCATTTCAGTTCGAAATCTTATGTTCGTTCAAAGAAGTGTTTCCTGAAATTCTATAAAAACACAAGTATAATATATAAAATCATAACTGAGAAGATCCAATGACATAACATAGGTACATGGGAGAAATTCGGATAAATCATGATATGAGGGATTCAATTTATAATGCTACTATCTTGGCCTCCCCTTGAATCTTAGTTCGGAAGAACAAATATCGAAATGAAATAACTATGAATCTTCGTAAAGAACAACATATTTTCTGTAGCCGGCCCTGACCATCGTCTAATAGTTCGGTAACGCGCGGTTAGATGCTGTAAAAACAAATACATTTATTTCCAGAAACATACAGACCATCTATAAATCAGAAATAGTACTAGTAAATTTTATATGATATCTGTGTCACCTCAGCAATCTCACGGAGCTACACTTTACGATCTTTCATTATAATTTTTGTCACTTCACTCACATTTTCCGGTGTAACGGCTTCCACAGGTCTACACGAGCGTTCCGCGTCATTTGTGTCGGTACGACCACGTTTAAACTCGACAAACCACCGACAAATCATTGCTTTTGATGGACAAGAGTCCGGGTAACATTTTTCAATCCATTGTTTCGCGTGCACGGTGTTTTTACCTGTTAAAAAACAATGTTTTATCAGAACACAAAACTCGGTTTTTTCCAAACTACAAAACGACTTTACTCCAACCTCGATAACTCAGCTGTTTCTAGTCCGACCGACTTAAAATTTTGATACGTTTCAAGGAAAGGTTAGTACTTTAGAAAGACGTGGTTACTGGTATACTACGAGCGCCATCTCTGGGTTAGTCTCGGGACTTATTGATCCATGTAGTATTCAAATGATTCAGTTTACTGTTGATAAGCAATAAATTAATTGTAGGATAATATACCCAAAGATATTGAATCTTCAAAACATCGAATTGCCTTGCCGGAAGACATAAATTGATGATGATATAAATTAAATGTATAAATAATAAGGAAGTGCTCAGTTAAGTGTTCGAACGCCTATTCATAATGCGATGCTTTGACTCGATAATATTATTGGTTCGGAAGTTGAAGACCTCCAATGTTTGAAATACAGAATTGGAAACTTTGGTTGCAAGTTCTGAATGCCAATTTTTTAATTGAGAATGATCCAACGCTATATCTCAAGTTGTTCTTAATGATATTCTCGAATTTTACGTATGCCGCCAGCTATGCAGTTTTTATTTCGCAGCATTCGGAAATGTGGGAGGAATTAAAAACAAACCAATCCATTTTAGATGTACAGTTTGGCCTAAAAATGATAGTGTTCTGCAGAACATTCGAAACTATACTAATCTTGCTTCGTAACATATGGAATCTGGTCCATTCGAAAAAACTCATTGAAATTATTCAAGCATTATTTCAACAGAATGAAATTAATAAAAAAAAATATAGCAATGGATCAGACACCCGAATAATGTTAATTGTTGTTATATTTTCCGTTATACATCTAATCAATTCATATTTTGCTCTCAATGAATCCATCGGGAAGATGAGCAATCATATAAACTGGCTCGGAGTGGCTTTAAGAGATGTTATTGAAATGCAATTCATAGAAATATTGCTGAAAAGAGTTGAATCACTGTATAGTAATTCTCAAGAAAATTTTTTTAACAATTCTAATTCAATTAATGCAGCAGATGCCGTCGAATATATGGAATATTCAAGGATTAATAGGATTTCCTTGAAGCATTTCGAATACACAAAAATAGTAAAAGACTTCGAAAAGATCATTACGTTGAATATTTCTTTGAGATTGATGATTGACCTTGCACACATAGTCAGCACTGGATGTTTCTTTATCGAATCTCTTAGTAAAGATCTACTATTTGTGCTGAAAATGAATTTATTCTGGATAACTTTCCACTTGTCGAAACTCTTTTGGATGATAGGCATATGGAACTCAGTTGAAAAAGAAGTAAGGTAATTTTAATATATTTAATAGAACAAGTCGATTATTGAAAGTGTAAATAAATCAAAAATGACAATTTTAGTCTTACAATTTTCAAAATGACGTATCAATGATACCTTTAGTTTTTTTAGAAAACACTGTATTCTTTGATGAATAAGAGAGAATTTTTCATTCTTGTCATGACATCAAGCAATTCAGAAAACTACAAAAAAATAATTAAGTCTATTCCTGCAGAAGTAAATAAATCAAAAATAATCTCAAAATGACAATTACAGTTAAATGTCGAATCACATGTGTCGTATTGTATTTCATTTTTCAATTCGTTTTTATTTATGACAAGGATAAAAAATTCGCTATTATTCATCAAAGAAAACAGTAATTTTTAGAATAAATAAAGATATCATTGATACTACATATGGTGTGGTTCATATGCTGGAGGCTTCAATAGTCCGTATTTCTCAAAAAACCATGCAGGTAATGTAACAGTGAATGGTGCTATTCAGAAATCAATTAATCAATCACAATTTTTTTTAAAATTGGTGCTACACCTCATTCTACTACCGTATCAGTTGATTCATCGAATGATAGATTTGCTGAGACCTAGGCCAATTAATTGGCCTCCAATATCATGCGAAATAACTTTACTGGAATATTTTCTTTAGGGATATGTGCAGGTTTTCTATACTTACGCGTTTCCTACCTGGCGCACACATTTGGACTTATCAGTATGGCTTGTGTGCATCATGCCATAGACGCTGGAATATTATCTATAATATAAAAATGAATCTCAAAATGTGTTGGTAAGCGCATAACTCAACAACGCCTGGACCAATTTGGCCAAATCTTTTTTTAAAATGTTCGTTGAAGTTCAAGGATGGTTTTTACGGCGAGAAAAATTAGAATTATTGCTGGAAAAACGCTAAAAATAGCCCTTTTCTTTTTCCCAAACAAATGATTTGTAACTAAAACGTAGTCAATTTGAGCTTTGAAACTCTTATGAAAGTAACAAATGATGAAACTGGAGGGATTTACTTTTTAGATGCACCTGGTGGTACAGGAAAAACTTTTTTGATTTCATTAATATTAGCAACAATTCGCTCACAAAATAAAATTGCACCTGAACTCGCTTCGTCGGGAATCGCAGTAATTTTGCTTGAAGGTAGTCGAACAGCCCATTCAGCACTAAAATTGCCATTAAATATGCAAAGCAATGAAACTCCAACCTGCAACGTTTCGAAGAACTCTACAATGGCAAAGGTTTTGCAGCAATGTAAATTGATTGTTTGGGATGAATGCACGATGGCACATAAAAAATCTTTGGAGGCTTTTGACAGAACCTTAAAAGATCTACGGAGCAATAATAACCGATTTGGTGGTCAAATGATTTTATTAGCAGGAGATTTTCGTCAAACATTGCCAGTAATTCCACGATCAACGCCAGCTAATGAACTCAATGCATGTCTAAAGTCCTCCAATTTGTGGAAACATGTCAAAGTACTTCATTTAAGCAAGAATATGCGTGTCGAGTTGCAAAATGACCAATCTGGAAACATATTCTCTAAACAACTCATTGACATTGGTAATGGCCAATTTCCTATAGAATTGTTGACTGGCTGTATTAACTTTCTACGTTTTTGTCAGTTAACTCGACCAAAAGATGAACTTATTCAGAAGGTGTTTCCAGATGTTTCTCAAAATTACAGAAACCATGATTGGTTGAGCGAACGAGCTATACTGGCTGCAAAAAACATAAATGTAAATGAATTAAATTTCAAAATTCAAGAACAAATTACAGGCGAATTGAGGATATATAAATCAGTTGATTCGGCTACTAATCAAGATGATGTAGTCAACTATCCACCGGAATTTTTAAACTCGCTGGATTTGCCAGGATTGCCACCTCACAATCTTCAATTGAAGGTTGGATCGGTTGTTATAATGTTGCGAAATATCAACCAACCGCGTCTTTGCAACGGTACACGGTTAGCGATAAAAAAATTGCTAAACAATGTGATAGAAGCAACTATACTCAAAAGAAAGTATGAAGGAGAAGATGTTCTCATACCGCGCATCCCAATGATTCCGACTGATGTGCCATTTGAGTTTGAACGACTACAGTTTCCAGTGCGGCTTGCTTTTGCTATGACTATAAACAAGTCCCAGGGGCAATCATTAAGTGTTTGTGGTATTAATCTAGAAAACCCATGTTTCTCACATGGTCAATTGTATGTTGCCTGTTCCCGTGTTGGAAAACCATCAGATTTGTTTAACTATGCGCCAGGTAATCAAACAAAAAACATCGTATACCACAAAGCACTACAATGATAATAATAATTATGATTCACATGATTAACAATAAAGCGATTACTTACTTTCAAATCCTTATATATGTTTTATTTAATTATTTTTCATTCACAACGCTCTATCACCAGGGTGACGGTTCTGTTCAGGAGAATTTTTTAAAATACGTAGGCACAAAAACTGCCACATTACAAATCTTTTTGACAGGACGAAGTCTGTCGGGTCAGCTAGTTTGTGATAATTGAGAACGGGAGCCGCCGGAATTCGAACACCGGTCTAATCGCGGGAATTCAATCTAACCACAAAGTTACCGAGACCGACTTTGATACACTTGGCGACTTATAAAGGATCGTCACATATGTCAAATCATTGGTTTATGCTGATCAACAAGAAATAATATACGATTTAGGAGCCCTCATCACTAAATTGATGAAAAAGGCTTGAATGTTATAAATTGTTGTTGAAAAAAGTTTGAATCTCAATTTGAATGTACTTTATTTCTCACTTAAATTTCTATTACTCTAAAGAAATCAATCGATACAATCAATTGCATCAGTTGAGAACCTTTTTACGGAGGATAAATTGATCACAATGGAAATTTTAAGCATATAATTTCCTCACTTACAAAAAACCCAATGGCATCCTTTTATTTTGTAGGCAAACAAATCTGTCATCATTCTGCACGATTTATGGAACAGCTATGCTGAAAGGAATGGAATCAATCGAAAAATGTTGTACTTACAATTCATATCTATGCGGTTTCTAACATGCAAATTGAAATTCACTGCTTACGGATTTTTTCCATTGGATTGGACATTTTTACATACAGTAAGTGTTCATGGTTATATTGAATTGAACATTTTTGATGATCTCTAATATTAATTTTGCTGTTATTATTCTCAATTTTTTTATTTGCAGATATTGGCATCAGCAACTACTTACATCATCATCCTGATTCAGCTAAAAAAATAAGGAATACTTTTCATATATATTCAGAAATTTTCTTCTTAACGCTTGATAATCTAGATCATTGTTATTTTCTTAAATTAAAATTAGTTTTTCCTATAGAATTTCATTCTTTCATCTCAATCGGCTGTAAGGAAGGATTATTATCAACCACATTACAATCTTAATCTATCCGGTGGCTATTTTTCTTCTATGTTATTGCTCTCCTCACACTCTCCAAGAGGTTGCACTAGTTAACAAGAGTGCGAAGGGGTGAAAGGTGAACTCGTGTCCCCTGGCTTTGCCTTGCTCGTCACAATATCACTGCGTTTTGTTTTGCCTCTTTTCCAGGAGGATACACAAGGTAACACTACTGGAAGAGAGTGTACTCGTGTCTACTAGATACATTGACTCGCTTCCTTATAGCTCCGTTGTGTTTTACCACATCCAATCAGGGGATACACGATGCGACGAGAGAGTGGATAATGAACTCGTGTCCCCTGGCTGTTCAAGGTTGTTAACAAGGTAATTAAATTGTGACACAGTGGACAGTGAACTCGTGTCTACTTGCTATATCTTAAATCGAATCTTCTGGTATCATTGTTGAAAAGAGCATAGTGTAAAAAATAATGAGAATAAATTGGGAATATTCTTTATTTCAAGAATTATTATACAATACAGGGTGTTCGGCACATGGACCGTCAAATTTTTTTGGGGCGTTGGTAGGGTCATTTGCTACCTTTTCAGTCTTGGAACCTGGGTCCTAAATATTCCGGTTACGGAGGTATGATTTTTTTTATTAGGTTTTTCTAAATTACCCAAAATGTACCCTTCGAAGTCCCATAATATTTTTTTGCGTGGGCTTTTACATGCATTTTTTTATTGTATTAAGTCTACATGAGTGCGTGTATATTTTCACAGATAACACCACAAAATTAACACGAGGGCCTTTTATTAAAAAAAAATATATGGAAGTATGAAAACATCTCTACTTCTAAAAGAAATATAAAAAAAGTTGCAGTTATTGCGAACTTAATTTTATTTCGAAACGTTCTTTGTTTTATTGCGGTTCTAAAAGTATGCTATTTACGTTAATCAATAAATAAAAAAATACTACAAATAGTGTTTTAGATAAAATAGCAAAGTAAGGACAGATTTTAGTAAAATACAGTTTTTGTATGATTGTTTATTTACAAACTTAAATATCACGATTCTTTAACGTAAATTCTGCCCGACACCTTTTTCTGATTTCGACCGTTGTAGTGGCTAGCAACATTTCTTCTTTCATTACCACAAATGCCGCGTTTATGCGTTCAATCAACACCTCTCTTGTAGGTACCTCTGTGAAATAAACCAATTCTTTGGTTCTACCCCAGACATGGTAATCTAAAGGTGTTAGGTCTGGAGATCTTGCGGGCCAAGGGATGGAGCCGGCTCTGCCTATCCATGAATTTGGAAAAGAGTTGTCGAGGTGATCTCGAACTTCTCTCAGGAAATGTGCCGGGCAAACGTCATGCTGGAACACAATCGGCACGTCTTCATCGAAGGCCGGAACATCGGCTAATAGCTCCGGCAGAGCATTCTGCAAAAAATCAAATAAGCAGGCCCACTTAGTCGAGCCGGTAAATAGTGTGGCCCGATGAGATGTCTTCCTATCACACCAGCCCAAACGTTAACACTAAATATTTGTTGAAAACTCGTCTACCTTTTCACTTGGGGATTCTCATCTTTAGGTGCCCAGTGATGTAAATTGTGCAGATTTGTTATTCCTTCTTGGTTAAAACAGGATTCGTCTGTCCACACAATTCGTTTTAGAAACAAGTTGACATCGACATCTGTGTGCAGCAGAAATCTACAGAATTCCAACCGTCTGGCAGGATCGCCTTCATGAAGACCTGTAACAATTAATAAAATTCATTAGTTTGTGACAATTTTTCGCAGTCAAAAGGACAAATTTATCAATAAAAAAGTTCATTTACCTTGTTCCGGGGTGTAATGAAAAGCGTGTTGATTTTTATTCCGAAGTACTGACCAAACTTTCCAAATCGTTAAGTTGTGTCTTTGAGCAACGACACGAATGCTTGTAGTTGGATATTGTAGTTGGATATTGAAGTATTTGATCGTCAACTGCTACATGGTGTTGCCTCACATTGACCTGAGGCTCTTGAAAATTTAAGTTTCCAGTCCTTCTTAATCGTCGATAAGTCATCGAGAATGTTTCGTGGTGGGGTAATCTACGATCAGGAAATTTGGCTTGATAAATCCTTTGAGCAGCACGAGCAACACCATCGGCCTTGCCATATGCCATCACCATATCAGCATACTCAGCGTTGGTGAAATTAGTCATATCAACAACCAAAATTAAAACAACAGTAGCAAAAAGTCAATAACACTAACAAAAACAAAAAAACAATTTAAGAATCTGAACAACGCGGCACAGACACTTCCAACAGCAGAGACAGTTAAATCCCGAATGACGGTGTAACATCCCAGGTTTTTCCAATACAAAAAAATCGTAGTCTCATTGCACCCCATGTTGATACGCCCCTGGCAGTTACCAAACCGTAGAAATAAAATTCCATGGTCAGAAAAAAAAGAAACGGCTGCCACTGCTAAGGCTGACCTGCGCCTGGTGAGGGATCCAGAAAGAAAGGATGCGAGATGGCGGGGGTCATTAGTGGTAAAATTGTGTGGGAAGTAACAGGACCCAAAAAGGGGTGTTTAGTGCCTTTGTGTGTGTTCGAAAACGAAGCCATTTAATGTGGAGTGACCCTAGAATATATCTCGCAAGTATAATTCAGACTATTTTAAATGTTATTAGTTGTTTCTCCATTTTATTAACCTTTGTTGAGAAATACCATTGGGAACTGTATTGGTTGAGTGAATTTATTATTTCTCTGTTATGTTTGTAAATTAATACTGTTATTATGCAATATTATTTGGTTTCATGGTGTATTAGGTGGTGTTTGGGCCTTTGTCATTGATACTGTTGTCTTGTGAATGTAATTCCTTTGTTCACATCATGCTTTGTTTGATTTCATATAACTATTTCCTTTGTTCACATCATGTTTTGTTTGATTTCATATAACTATTTCCTTTGTTCACATAATGCTTTGTTTAACCTCATATAACTATTTCCTTTGTTCACATAATGCTTCGTTCAACATCATATAACTATTTCCTTTATTCACATAATGCTTTGTCTAATTTCATATAACTTTATTTCCTTTGTTCATACAATGTTTTGTTTGATTCATATAACCCTATTTCATCTGTTCATATAATGCTTTGTTTGATTCATATAACTCTATTTCCTTTGTTCTCATAATGCTTTGTCTGATTCATATAACTCTATTTCCTTTGTGCACTTAATACTTTGTTTGATATATGTAACTCCTTATAGCATGTGATTCCATCATTTTCGATATTATTGCCTTTGCAGTTCAGGTGTCTACCATAACAATGAATGCCTTATTTTACAGCTTTCTACAACGTGTTACTGGAGTGTAACCGATCAGCTTTATTTACTGTACCCTATGGTACAATAGGAATTGCCAATCTCTCTGTAGTTCTGAGCCTGTGATTAAGCAGGAACGTATGGAGACCTCCACTAGTGGTAATACTAGTATGGTTGATATGGAATAATGGATGTAACCAGTGCACGTAGCACCATGGTGTTATATCGAAGGTTAACGTTGTTAAGTTACCTCTATCTCATGTTGTCATTATGTATGTCTTGTACTGTTGTTCTTGGTCAATTTACTGTGTAATGTACTTGCCTTACTAGTCATGGTTATTGTTGTGTATATTTCGTACTGTGTTAACTTATTCTTCTTACTGTCGTGATGTACCTTGTTGTCGTTATGTATATTTCCTTCGGTTGATTATGTAGATTCTCTGCTTTCATTATTTATATTGCTTATTATCGTTTACCTATACCTGTCTCTGTTATTTATATCCATAATGCATTTTGGTTCTTATTATTTACTTGTGATTGATATTCTATGAAGATTTGTTGTTTATTTATGCCATGATCTCGTAATGCTATCTATTTATCTATATGCTCGTATTACATGATATTTCATTTAGGGGTCTCGAGATTGTGGACCATTCCTATACTGTAGTATGAGATTTCTTAGGTTCCTGGATCGGAGGCCTTGAAGGGGCGGTTCCAAAAGCTATAGGGCAGGGACCGTTACTGACATGTGCTATAAGGCATGAGAGAATATACCTTTTTATATCAACCGCGAAACTTTCTGTCATTTTTTCAGAGCCGCCGCTGGACCTCCATGACCTTCCCCGTGTTCCCAATTCCTTAGCTTATACAATATTATAGTTATGGCTCACATACCCTGGGGCCGTGACCATGACGATGGTCATAATTAGTCATTTACTTATTTGCCATGATTATTATCCTGTTGCATTATTGAAGTATACATTTGCTATGATTATTAATTCTTGCTGTACCATTGAAGCTGCTATATTTACCATGTTACTATACTCTTTTATTATGGAAGTTGCTCTGATTATCCTGATTATCGTCTGTGCTGTATTGTTATAGTTTCTTTTCCTAGATTGTTATACTCGCCTTTGCTAGCTGTTAATATTTCATCTTTTAGTTCTAAACAAGTGCCCAAACACCACCTAAAGGGGTTTTATGCCTGAGGCTTTCCCCTATATTTTTTTAGACCCTTAATAAATAGCTGATTGTCTGGGTCTAACCGTTGTGTTTTATTTACCATCTTTGTTTCCCAATTATTTTCACTAATCTCAATTATCACGAACTTGAATTATTACGTAAACATAACATAGAGTCCTACCCTTGCTAGACGATCACATTAAATGGCCAAGTCTTTGTATCTGGAGTCATTCAGACTCCAGTGCCGTAGTTAGTTTTGAAAATGATATTTGTCATTCTTTTCGAAAGAAAAAAGTGGCAAATGTTACAACGGTAGGGTCAAGTCAGCGGCGACTAACCCAATCCAACCTAAGGACAGAAATAGTAATAATAATTCACACGCGTCTAAAACGGGCAGGTAAAATTTCCTTGCTTGCTGTGTTGTGTCGAAATCCGTACTTTTATTTAGGTGCGACTTTCTTCACTCTTCTGACTAAAACCTTATTTGCAGTATTATTTTTTTTATTGACTTACGCAAATAGCATATGGTTAGCAACGTTATAAACCAAAGAACATTTTAAAATAATACTAAGTTTGTAATAGCTGTAACTTTTTTTAAATTTCAATAGGAGTGGAGATGTTTTCATACTTCCATATTTTTTTTTTAATAAAAGGCCCTCGTGTTAATTTTGTGGTGTTATCTGTAACAATAAATACGCTTTTTTTCAAACGCACACTCATGTAGACTTAATACAATAAAAAAAATGCATGTAAAAGCCCACGCAAAAAAGTTATGGGGCTTCTAAGGGTACATTTTGGGTAATTTAGAAAAACCTAATAAAAAAATCATACCTCCGTAACCGTAATACTAAGGACCCAGGTTCCAAGACTGAAAAGGTAGGTAACGACCTTACCAACGCCCCAAAAAAATTGACGGTCCATGTGCCGAACACCCTGTATAATACAAATACAATTCGATAATTTTTTATTCAAAAGTTGTGTATTCAGATTTCACAATCCATTTTTTAATTTCATGCTTGAATAAATGTTTCGTGAATTGACGTCTTATCTACATGCTCAATAATAAATGAATGTACTCAGATACCTACTGGAAAAATCTAATTTTCGTAGTGACCGTAAAGAAAATACAATTAAAATGTCGATATGATGAAAGAAGTAAACAGTTCGAATATTCATTACGACAGTAGGTCTGCATATCTATTATAATAGGACCGTTACCAATCCTCAATGTCAAAAGTTATCACCGCATTGCCATTCTGGAAAAATCTACTTCAGGCGTTAAATGCGAATCTCTTGACGAAAAATGATCCTAAGATATGTTATAAAGTTTGTTTCATGTTTCTCTTCAATGTTCTGCATTTGATGAGCTTCGTGGTTTACATGTCTGCATCTTCAGTTATCTCTAGGCAGTTTAAAATGTTTAAATTCATTGATGGTTTCCATTTGAATATGAACGTTAAAATTCTTATAGTTTGCAGATTATTTGAATTTATACTGACCATGTCTCGATTGATTTGGAATTCATTGAAAACGAAAGATCTCATCAGAATTGTAGGTTTTTTATATGAACGTAGAAGGGAGATTATCAAGAAATATAACAGTGCTCAAGATATGGGATTCTTTTTGATAGTACTGGTACATAGCATTATTCATTTTACTCTTTCTTCCACTTTTAAAGTTATAAACTTCGGGCAATTATGCAGTCATATATGGTGGATTGGTATAGCTCTTAGAGATGCAATTGAAATTCAATTTTCCCAGATGGTGTTCCAGAAAATGAAATTGCACATGAAAATTTTGAATGAAAAACTGTGTCACCAGTCAGATTTGATTGAAATAGAAAATGAAACTGAATGTACTCTCGATATTATAGAGATGAGGAAAATATCAAATGAACATTTTGAATTCATCAGCTTAGTGAAGGAATTTGTAAGAATCATAACTATGAATGTGGCTTTAAGATTGATCGTTGATATCGCTGAGCATGTTAACACTGAGTATTTCTTAATTTTATCTCTACAGGGGAAAGGAAGTTTGCTACTGAATATCCTCTGGTTCTTTTATCACTTATCACGTGATTTATATGTGTTAACCATATGGACATCTTTACCCGTTGAAGTGAGTGAATTCTAAATTTGATTTATTATATTGATTTTAGTTTAATTTGAATAAGATTAAATACTAACTTATTTAATCAAATTTCCACATTTATTTTGTTTCAACAATATTGTAACACATTATGCAACAATTGTTTCGCCAAATTCTTGGCTTCTGCAGGCGAGTTCGATGTTAAGCTACTCCAAAGAAAAATCGAGTCTTCCTTATATATTCCACAAGATAGAAGAGGGGGGAAGGGTATTCTAAATGCTTCTGGGATTTTTTATGGCATGTTTATCAAAGATCATCTGTTGACATCCATTTGGTCATTAAATAAGATAATTTGCCTGTTATATCTGTTCATTTCTATTGCTTCTAGAATAATAAGTCTTCTGCTTTTATCCTAGAAGCAATGGAAATTAACAGATATAACAGGCAAAATATCCTACTTTTAATTTGGCGAAACAATTGTTGCATAATGTAGTGTTACAATATTGTTGAAATAAATTAAATGTGGAAATTTTATTAAATAAGTTTTTATTCAATCTCATTCAAATTAAATGAAAATGGATCTCCATCAAGTGAGGACCTCAACCATTCAAGATATTTATTTTAATTTATTAATTAAAATTATTTTATTTTTATCATAAGTAAGGCACAAAGCGTTATATTTCATGAATATATTCAGATTCCTGACACTTATTTCGGTCTTGCGACCATTGTCTAAGGGGTACATAAGGGCACTACACTTTGAAGAATGTTTCATGGAAAAAATGGATATTGTCGATGCAATGTTCAGCGAAATTAGTTGATTGTTTTAAAGATTTAACATCTTGTGTTCTTTCATTCTTGTCTACAGACTACGACCTGTCTGACTTATACCGGGTGTCCAGGAAAATGTGTACTTTCGGATTCAGAAAGTACATTAAAAAATAAGATGACAAGATCCTATAAGTTTTTTTCTAGCAGCCCTCCCTACGGAGGTACGGCCTTCTGAGAGAAGCCACTGCAATTAAATTTTTCTTGAATAACTTTTAAACTACTTGATATAATTTAATGAAGATTCGAATCAATAAACAGAAGTAAGGACCTCTCAGAATACTGCCCTTAAAACATAATTAGCTGGTTTATTTTATCAGGGGCGGACTAGGTTGTACATTTTTAACACCCTGTATGATAAGGAGTTAAAAATAATATATTTGAATATTTTGAACATTGAGCTAAACAAAAGATACTCTTGTTCATTGTCTATAAAATAAACCGTTCTTGAGAAAAAAAATAATAGATTTAATGTTTTTATTGAAAAAAACATGATTTCTAATTATTTTGTCTACAGCAAAGTGTGATATCGAGAAACATTCAAGGAACAGAAACGTTTTAGTTCAGGTTATTTAATCTGACAAAATTACTTAGATTCAAAAAAATGCAGTTTTGTTCTAGAAAGTCAAAACAACAAAAATTATTTTTATGAAATAATGCCTTGTTTTTCTAGTATTATTCAAAAACCCACCTAAAAAATAATGTACAAAAAAATTAAACAATAAATTATTTTTAAACATAGGTTAAGATTCAATTTCATAACTCCCAGAATAAGTTAATTTCAAATAGAAAAATTTGTAATTCACTAAATTATAATATATTAAGTAGTTAAAAAGTTATTCAAGAAAAATTGGTTACCAGTGGCGTCCTGTAGGAGGCAGTATCTCCGTAGGGAGGGCCGCTAGGAAAAAAATTATAGTAAATGTACACCTTGTATATGTTGAACTGCGGTCTTCACAATTTAATTAATAAATACCTGTTGTTTTCTAGCATTGAGTCCTTTTTTTTACTAGCATTTCGTATAAATTGTTTTTGTTAACTGCTAAAATATTGATTCCCGGTTTTTTTAAACAATTGGTGATTTTACTACTTACACATTTTGAATATCCTAACGTAAATCAGATTTTATTATCCCCAACGGGATCTTGGACAACAGTAAAAAAATTTTTCAAGTTATTATTTTCAATTTTCTTATTGATAAATTTATCGATGATACAAGCTTTCAACTTTCTTATTGAACCGATGGTGAAATTGTGTCGGCCCCCATAGCAGACATGATTACGTAAAATAATTCTATTTTGGGTGGGGAGAATGTTTAGGTTTCATGTAGGTACATGTTTTTTTTTTTTTTTTGAAATATTTATTTTCCTTAAAGTTTTCCTTTTGTCCAAGGAATATTTCATTTAAATGGAACCATCGTATGAATGAGAATATAGCTGTTTAATTTCTTATTTATTATACATTTTTCTACACATATATATTGGTACCAAACCCTTGTATTTTTCATGAAAAAACATCCGGTGAACACTTTCATATCATCTCCATACCGATACACATCAATATTATTTTCACTTATTCTGATGGGAAAATAATATAAACGTCAATTATGAAAAACGTCAAAGAAAAACAATTTTTCCAGGCAATCATAATCAAATTATCATTGAAACATTCATAAAATGAACAGAGTCAACAGAATATTCATCGAGATCCTTTGTCAGCCCATTATAAGAAGACATTTATCAATACTCAATGTCAGTGCCATTCTGGAAAACTCTGCTCCAGGCATTCAATGGCAATCTTTTGATTAAAGATGACCCTAAGATATGTTTCAAAGTTTTTGTAATGTTGTTTCTGAATTTGATTCATATCCTGAGTTTCTTTGTTTACATGTCTGCTCCCTCCATAATCTATAAAGATTTTCATCTTTCTGATAGTTTCAACAATGTAAGAATGAATATACAAGTACTTGTGGTTTGCAGATCTTTTGAGTTTACATTTATCATTTCTCGATTAATTTGGAATTCATTGAGAGCAGAAGATCTGATCAGAATTATAGTTATTTTGGCTCGACGTAATGGAGAGATTACCAAGAAATACAACAGTACTCAAGACACTGGTTTTCTAATGTTGGTACTGGTATTTGGCATCACGCATTTCATGTTTTTTCCTACATTAAGAGTTAAAACCTTCGGACAGTTATGCAATCATATGTGGTGGATTGGTGTAGCCTTAAGGGATGCAATTGAAATTCAATTTGTCCAGATGGTGTTGCAAAAAATAAAATTATTCGTTGAGGATCTGAATGACAAACTTTGTCGCCATTCAGATTCGATCCAATTTGGAAACGATACTGATGGCAGCCTTCATATTCTTGAGTTGAAAAAAATATCCTATCAACATCTTGAATTAATGAGTTTAGTGAAAGATTTCGAGAGAATTATGACTAAGAATGTGGCTTCAAGGTTGATTATTGACATTGCAGAGCTGGTCAATACGGAATATTTTTTCATTCTCGCTCTACAAGGTGAAGAAAATTTGCCACTGAATAGTCTCTGGTTATTTTATCAATTGTCCCGGGACTTATATTTATTAACCGTATGGACCTCATTACCATCTGAAGTGAGTTATTCCTTTAAACTATATAAGAATAGACCCCTTTATTTACATTGAAAAGTGTCGCATCTGAAACTTAGAGCTGGTCGATTGTTATATATTGAGTTGGACCACTCAGGTCATAAAATATTTTCATGTTGCGAAACTGAGCAAATAGTAGGTTTCTCAATACCTCTATAATTGTGAATAAAAACTTTTTCTCCAATTTGCATTCAAATTATTGAATAAAATTTTATATTTTGAATTGAAACTGTCTTATCGGATATATTAGCAAGAAATAAAAGAAAAACTTTAGTTGATTCTGCTATTTTATGTCAGAGACCGCAGATAGAAAGAATTTCAGATGAAAGTCAAGACAACGCTGCTGCACGTTGCCACCTCTGTATCGAAAATAAATAGTCAGTATTAGGTTTTTCATATTTTTTATTGTTTATTACTTTTCATCGCACTAAAAATGGTTCGTAAGTGTGAAAGTTATATTAAACACAGGAATTTTAATCCGAATTTATCGTTCCATAGATAAGTGTATTGTTAGAACCGAAGTATTTAGTTATTTACATGTTCAGTAACGTAGAAAGTTTCAATAGGGAAGTTTTCAATGAGATTATTATAAGATAAAATGAGGTTTTCTTGAATTAAGGTTCCCAGATGACGATGAAAAAAGAAGAATTTGGGCTTCAGTGTTGGGATGGTCAAGTATTTGCCCCAAGAAAGCAATTTTCATTTGTTCAGATCATTTTGACCCTGAAGATTATGACCCGAGTAAATGGAAAAAGATTTTATGCGGTGTTGCCGGGTGAGGTTTTTTCAATGAGGGAGTCAAAACAAATCGACATTTTACAAAGGAATACTTTGTCTATCTTATATACCCTGAATATTGGTTTTTAAAAAAATCAGAAATTTGATCTCGCAATTTGCCTGGTTTTTCTTGAAAATTAAGGTACAATTGTAAATACTACTAGATTAAGAAAGAATTTATAACCCTTAGCTAATAATAATAACAGAAAATTCTCATCATTAAATGGCAAACTTAATAATATGCATTTGAACATTTCATTTGAGAAGCAATTTCAAAAATACTGATGCGATTCTCCAATTTTTTTCGGTTCCATTCGAGAACTACCAGACAAAAATATCTGCACATTCATATTGTAATTTATATAGAGTGAGTCTTTGACAACTACATCACTCTTAATCATAAATTCTTAAGACATCAGAGATGTACATAAATAAAGGTTATTGATATCTTGCATATACTGAAATTCATTCTCGTTAACTGAACCCACGAAAAGATATAGAAGTTTATTTTTAAGTAATGAAATTATAGGAAAAATTTGAAAATAAATATTCATTTTTCAACTTCTTCGAATTTCTCAATTGTACAAACTGACAGTTGATAATTTGCAATTTTTAGATGTTGATTAACCATAACGCATAAGTTGAATATGTTCTGCATAACCAAAACTACGTCAAGTCGAAGTTGTTTTTTATTTAAGCAAATATCCTGGAATACCATAACACCAATTTGCAAAATTTAATTTGATCAAGATTACCTGAATCTTTTGAGAAACATCTGCGTTTCGAGACGAGGCCTGCCCTGCTATCTGGGCAAGAGTTAATAATTCAATACCTCAATTAAATGGACAACCATTACTAGAAAATGACAATTTATAATCTTTATAATTAATAAAATGGAGAAGAGAATATTAAAGGCAGTATTAGGAATTAATTGGGTTTGACGACCTAACTGTATGATGATATTCTTAATTTTTGAGAGGATCTAAGGCCAAGTTATAAGAGAAACACATTCAACAAAAAGGCCGACGTTTCGATTTATTTGAAATCTTTATCAAGGCACTAGAAAAAACGATACATTTTAAAAATACAGTAACAAATTTCAAAAAGATTAAAATGACCAAACATATAAGAAACAAATATCAAGAATACAAATATCATACAAGACAGTAAGTTACTCACATTGTAGGGTGACTTCTCTTGTTATTGAAGAAAAAATATCGTTAGATATTTTGTAAATTAATTGAATGGATGAAACGTAGTATGTCATGATACAGCTCGCTATACACTGGTTAAGAACAAATGTTAAAATTTAAAATTTATCCACATGCAAATAAAAAGATGCAGAGGATGAGTCATGAGTAATATGTGGGTATGAAAACAATAAAAGTCTGTAATAATGAAATCATTTGATTTATATTATATGTAGATTCCTAATTTTATTAATAATGTTGAAATAGGAAGGATTGAGATTTTCGATGTCCGTTCGTTTATTAATAGAATTGTCATCCTTTCTAATTGCCAACATTTCCCCAAATAATCTTTTTTTTAACATGCCCAAACCGAAAGTTTGCCGAAAGTACTCATTATTATGGCTGAAATAACTACTATTAACCGAAAATTCAAACAACATCAAAAACTGATCCATAGATAGTTTAGTATGTGATTCCACTCGCGGCCAATACTTTCTGATTAATTCAATTGCAAGTTCTGTAAATTTTAAATTTTAACATTTGTTCTTAACCAGTGTATAGCGAGCTGTATCATGACATACTACGTTTCATCCATTCAATTAATTTACAAAATATCTAACGATATTTTTTCTTTAATAACAAGAGAAGCCACCCTACAATGTGAGTAACTTACTGTCTTGTATGATATTTGTATTCTTGATATTTGTTTCTAATATGTTTGGTCATTTTAATCTTTTTGAAATTTGTTACTGTATTTTTAAAATGTATTGTTTTTTCCAGTGCCTTGATAAAGATTTCAAATAAATCGAAACGTCGGCCTTTTTGTTGAATGTGTTTCTCTTATAACTTGGCCTTAGATCCTCTCAAAAATTAAGAATATCAGTATTAGGAATGATCTGTTTTTGGACAAGGTTATAAAGAATCTCAGATGGTTTACAGTTAAAATACTTTACCATTATCGAAAACCTTGCTCCAGACGTTCAATGCAAATCTTTTGATGAATGATAATCCAAAGTTATTTTATAAAGTTTGTTTAATGTTGATTTTGAAGATTTCGCATCTGATGAGTTTCATTGTTTATGTCTCATTCTTCCCCTTTATGGGCTCATCGGATCGATGGGTTTCATAACCAAATCGTGAGTCTACAGGTTCTGAGGGTTTGTAGATTATTGGAATTTATTTTAGCTTCAATGCGAATTACATTGAATTTAACCAAATTGAATGATGTCAATAGAATTTTAAAGAACCTGGAAGAACGAAACAGAAAAATTGGAAGGGATTATAACTGTAATAAGGACTCAAATTTCTTATCAATAGCGTTGATACATATTGCCATTCAATATTATCTTTTTCCTCCTGTGAATTATAACTCTTTCGGACAAATGTGCAACTATGTGTAGTTAATTATATATTAATAGACAAATTTTTGTTTACAGGCAAACAGATCTGTTGTAATTCTACATGATATATGGAATAAATATACAGAAAAAAGAGGATTCGACCGGAAATTAACATATCTACAGTTCATTTCTCTGAGATTCCTTTGCTGCAAGTTGAAATTTACGGCGTACGGTTTTTTTCCTTTAGACTGGTCATTTCTACACACGGTGAGTTGAGAGTGAAAATTAATTGGGAAATTTCAAGAATTATTCTGGATTTTTAATTTATTCGGTATATTTTTATTTCCAATTGGTATGACACGAATTATTATTATTATAATTATAATTATATATATAGTTATAATTATTATTAGAATTATTTAAGCTATGAAATATCGGGAATCTTGTAGAGGGAAGTTTAGGAATTTTGGGGTTCTGACGGTTGTGGCTATATATATTCAGGAAGTGCTGTTGTTTTTCTTCAAGAATAGAAATATGTTCAATAATTTCAAACAAGGTAATACTTATCTAAAGAGATCTTTATTTTATAACTATCCAACACACAGACTCACATTTTCAGAAAAGGGACCGTTATATGTATAGGACGAATTATGTATCAAGTTTTACAACAAACTTCCAAATAAGATCAAAAATATTACTGATTTGAAAGAGTTCAAAAGATGTGTATATAAATGGTTACTGAACCTTAAGATTTGGGGAGTTTTTGAATTCATGATATGTTATAATACATTATTTGAAATCGATTGTTTTGGGTAATTATTTTTGACACTGTTTCGTTCAAGCCTCAATATTATGTAATTATTATTATGTAATTGAGAGTTTCTTCCAAATAAAGATGTATTATTATTATTATTATTACTTGTCAAATTGACGGCAGGCTGACATAAGCATCTGGAAAAATTACTAATATTCGATATTGGGAAAAAATTACCATGGCACTCAAGAACTCACTGTACTCGTAGAACTCAATTTATTTTTATTTGAAATTAAGCAGTTTTCATATTTATTATCAATTATCATTTTTTTTGCAGATTGTGGCATCAGCAACTACCTATATCATTATTTTGATTCAACTGAAAAAATAACACTTTCATATTTCTACACGATGGTATACAGCTAATATATAATGAATAATAATAACATTCTAACTTATTTTTTGAGTATTTTGAGTACTTATTATTTGAGTATAGAAATTATTTTGTTTATATTTCACTATTTTATTATAAAATGATTGTGAAACTGTGTACATTGTTTGTTTTTTCACCAAATCCTAGTTAACTTTCAGTGAATTTATTTCTGAAGAAGGCTAGGAAATCTTTCATTCTGACAGAAAGAATAAAAGTTATATCCTCATCTGAAAAAGTCATTATCTTCGAAAAATTCATAGTCAATGGCGTATATATGGAGTATATCATAATTCAGTGTATTGTTATAAACTGAATAACCAAAATAAATACTGATAATTAATCGAAATTGACCATAAAATTTTTTTTTCACGGAAGAAAAATCAATATACAAATATTTTCATTTTAAGTTTTTTGAAAATCCGTATTATTTTCCTGAGGGGGTGGTAATTACACCTATTATGCCTCCCCATGTCAATGCCATTGAGTCTCAAACCTAATGAAACTATTATTATTTCTGCTTTTAAGAAATTGGATATAATATAGCTACTCAATTTCCCAAATATGCTATAATTATCTAATCAATTTTTGTCGGTCACTGAATTATATCCGAAACCGCCCATTCTCAACAATATGAAGTACGATGTGACATATATTATGCCAAATTGGTTTTTATGGATGACGACAATAGGAGGCGTATTGTTTCTGAATTGGAAGGATCATAAATATGTGAAATTTACCCTCATGTTCATTCTTTATTCTGCTCTTTTCCTGACAATCAAAAAGTGCTTTCATTTTATGACAATTATCAAAAAAGGTAGGATTTTTGATGATTTTTGTCTGATGATTTTCGCTCAACGTCTTCACTTGCTCTAGCTCCAGTTCACTCATAAAGTTTTCGTTTTAACTTTTGATCATGGTGGTAGTATAATTTTTCTTCAACATGAATATATATATATAAAATGTAATAATATTTTGTTGCAGATTTCGATTCAGGTATTGTACGATTGTCGCTTGTAGGATATCTATTGCTTATTATAGTTAAATTTTTTGGAAGTGTGCTTAATTATGCCTTCTATAATAAACTTCTAAATAATTTCGTGGAGTTATATGGTTCCATTGTTAATAACAAGAAAATAAATCCTAGGAGGAGAATAGTTGGAGAATGGCTCTGCATAATTACAATTCTGATATTTCCTTCATTTTTCTATCAATGGACGATTTATCCGAACATCATGAAGGTTACCTGGGCATTGATGACATACATGCAAGCTCTAGAAATTGAATTTATAGCAGTGATTCTGGGAAGATGTGGAGAACTCTTCGATATCTTGAATGATCATCTGGATCAATCTTTTGAAAAGACAATACATTTGAAATCGAAAAACGATGGCTCACAAGAATATATTATCAACAAATCGAAAAGAGAAATAATGATTATGCGTAAAGTATCCATGAGTCATCAACAAATAGTTGATATATTGAAAGTTCTGAGCAAAAAATTGTCTTGGAGAGTTTCCTTCTATCTGATGACTGATTTAGTACAAATAATATATGCCTTCTACTTTCTCTGTTTGAAGATTATTTATCAGAACTTTCCTTTCACCAATTTCTTCTGGCCTCTTGGTGAATTTTTCAAACTTGTCTACTTCATTTCGATTTGGACTAATCTCTCAAAGAAGGTGAGTTTTGATTTCTGAGGAGCTCGATTTTGATTCAATTTTATGTGGGGTATAATTTAAATATCTGACAAATATTTGTCATTCTGATAATAAAAGGGATTTTGATTGTGTTATAAGACGCTGAGTCTGTATGGCTCTCAAACTACGATAAGATCAAAACATTACCTCTACGATTGATTAGACTGCAGAAAGGTGCCTTAGCCTTCAGAAAACCAAGTCGATGATAACTGATCAGTACCAAAGAAATTCTTTCAAAATATGAATGTTTCAACATTATTCTCTCGTTCTTGAAATATTCAAATCGTTTAAGAAAAACAGTCACTAAACATTTGGATGTCAGCAAATAAATTCCAACTATCCTCATTACCAGGTTTGATAACTTTTTCACCAAAGGTTATTTGTCAACTTTTCAAACATAATGAAATAAGGGTTGAAGTTGCTAGCTTGAATTTTATGAAAAGAATATTTTTTCTTTAATTTTTTAGGAAAACCAATCAGTGATAACATTGCATAACATTTGGAATCGAAAGATGGAATATGTTCAAAACGTTGGTAGTAAGATGCAATTCTTTCAATTCGTTTCATTGAGATATATGAACAACAAATTGAATTTCACTGCCTATGGTTTTTTGTCCTTGGATTGGACCTTCATACATACAGTAAGTTAAATATTCACATTGGCTTCGTTTTCAAGTAACGAAAAACTTATTTCAGGTTGTATCTTTGGCGGCAACTTACACCATTATACTTATTCAACTGAGATCTTGAATCAGCTGAAAAAAAATTTTGAGAGCAAATGAAAAATTTCGATGATATACTTGTAGCATCTTACATATACCAAAATTTCGTTACTCAATATACCCTAGACATATATACTTTGCTTTACTTCCATTCTATTCGTCAATCCAACTGATGAATTTCTTAATATGAGATATTAGTAATTTATAAGTACTAATTGCAGAGATATAGAGTGGGGAGAATGATCTTCGAGATGCGCGAAGTGGCTAATTTTTCGTCCGCCATTTTTATACTTTCGGTTCATTGGCGTAGAAAGCAGTGTATCTGAGGGATAGTTGGTATAGAATTAAAATGAAAATGAAATGTATACAGCATATCAATTTCTTAGATAAATCTATATCTTCAGAATCTATACTCAGAATATCAGTCCAAACTGCCCTCATATCAACTGATTTTAGGAAACTAAAAAGAATCATATTAATGTGGAAAGTAAACAACACGCCACTGAGCAGATAAACAATGCCATGCTGTATGATCAGTCGGATAATTTCAATAAAAACTAACGTATAAAATGATATTCCCTCGACCTTTTTTGTTTTATAGTTTTTACACGTTTTAACAATACAAGACATGTTGAAAGCATCGAAGTATCTATCAGCACAATGTAAAATTCGAGCAATTTCTAATTCATCTGACAAGTATGTCAACCTAGAACAGCTGACTACGAAAGTATATAAAATGGTCGAAATTTGACATAAGAATTTAACCACTAATTTTGAATGCGCAGTGGTCGAAGCGTATTCTCCCCACTCTATATCTCTGAATAATTGTCATCACTGTTCCACACAATGCAGTTATTCTTCTTCTTGATTCTCAAACAGACTGCTCGGCAGCCAATGATGCCCTTGACTGGAGAGATCTGAATATGGGCTCAGCCTGAAAGACTATGCACCTAATCTCTGTGTTCTTGTAATGTTACTTTTTCCTAATTCCTGGGTCCTGGGGCATCAGGAGTCTTGGAATTCCAATACCAGGCTAGGTAAACTGAGAGACATTATTTACATTATCCAAAGTCAAAGACTCAATTTCATGCTCTGCAAGCTACAGGTGAATGGTTAAAGGATAAAGGTAGGAAAGAAGCAACAAAAGCACATGCGTACATAGGAACCAAAACCCAGGCAAATCAAGCTTGACACTATACTCTCAAGCTACTACACCTTATAAATTCTACTAGCAAATCCAGCACTTCCAGTTTGTCAGAGAAAATACTATCGTATATGTTAATAGGAAAATGTTGGTCATGCAAGGAAAGTGCAGCATATAACCCACTGATTTTGCTCAAGTTATTAGCGCAACCGAAAAACAGATGTACGATATCTCCTATCTCTCCGCATTCGCATAAATTCGTATCTCTGAGTCCTATTCTGTGAAGGTGGGATGGAGTAAAGCAATGACCGGATCTTAACCGTAGGACAACCGTGAAGAATCTACGAGGCCGATTAATTTTCGAGAACCAGGGGTTGTCCTGGAATGAACTGCGAGTGGTGTATAGCGCGTGAATGCGCCCTTTTAGGGTACATATCTCGTAAAACTGATCAATCCAAGTGTCCTTCAATAGTCTACGAAAGTCCGGCCACAATTCTCGAGGACCACCTGGGATGGAAGGGGGGCCAACTTGATATCTGCCTTGATTGGCTAGCATATCAGCAATATCATTGCCATGTATATAAGAATGGCTGGGAACCCAAATGCACCTGATCACTAATCCAGCTGTCCTGGCCTGATACAAAAGTTTGAATGTTCTAACCGAGATACAATCAGTATTGGAGTTGAAATTTGCAGATTTAAGAGCCTCCAACACACTCAACGAATCTGACACAATTAGAGATCTTGGGATATTATGCTGCAGAATTGTCTGAACAGCAGTTCCCACTGCATACATTTCTGCGGTGAATATGGACCAGTGATCTGGTAGGCGAGCAGACATCCTTACCAGTGGGTTCGAGCAGTATAGCCTACAGAGTCGGGAGATCTGGATAGCGAAGCATCTGTAAATAAAACTCGATTTTGGGGAAGCTTTTCTGCCACTAATGCAGCAAACTCTTGGGGGTTCGATAATGAATACTTAGGAAGACCCGAGTTGTGTACATATACTTTGCTTAATCTTATCTCAAGCGGAGTTTCATAGAAAGGTATATTCTGCATGCTATTTATGAGTCGTTTTCTGGATGAGAGGTCAAAAAAGGCCCGAATAAAAGGGGGATGGTTGTACGCACCTAAAGATGGTCCAACTGTTCATGCTCTCCAATTATCTTGCACACTGGATGGCCTTCCACCTGTAAAATCTTCGACACATACTTAAACGCAAGCCATCTACGTCTCCATGAGAGAGGAAGCTGTGCTGCCTCATAAAGGATGACATTTGTGGGAGTAGAACGCAGCAAGGACATAGACGCTCGCAGAACAGCATATTGTGCTCTATCTAGACGCTCCAAGTTGGATTTGGAGCATCTCCCGTAAAGAAAGCTCGCATAATCTAAATGAAGTAGAGCCAACACTTTAAATAATCTGATCAGTACGGCTGGACGGCAGCCCCATTTCGTCTTGCCCAAGGCTTTGATGATATTTAGTGCTCCTAAAGTTTTGGCACATGCAGTGGCAATCTGCTTGCCCCAGCGGAAATTGCTCTCAAGTTGGACACCCAGATATTTGACTGAGGGTTTCCAAGGTATAACGTGATCTCGACAAGATATGCTAGGGGGGGAAGAGGGAGTCCTAGATTTAGAAAATATCATGGCTGATGACTTGTCAGGGGAAAGAGAAAGATTTCTTTGGGATATCCAGGTGAGTATCCTCCCTAGATCAGTTGAGAGTTGGTCTGCCATCAACTTTAAATCAGTGCCACTTACAAGTAGGGAAAAATCATCTGCAAACTGCAGGCTAACTGTACCGGCGGATAGTGTACCAGACGGTAGGAGGGAGTACAAGTTATAAAGGGGAGGAGCCAACACTGAACCCTGCCCCAGACCACAAGAAGAGATCACAGGACCTAATATAATGCCAACAGCTGGGTGAGTGATATACAAAGTTCTGTTCACAAGCAGCTGCTTTATCAACCGAATGAGAGTAGAGGGGACACAGGCCATCTCAAGATCGCCCAAAAGCACAGATGGGAGAACGTGGTCGTAAGCGCCCCTGACATCCAAAAACACCGCCATCACCCTCTCACCGCGAGAAAAAGCTCTGTAAACAAATCCTGCAAGAAACGCCAGGCAGTCATTGACTGAACGACCCCTCCGAAAGCCAAAGAGAGCACAATCAGGGCCAATTCGTGCTTCTATGTGTTCCTCAATACGGTTCTTCACTAGCGTTTCGAGTATCTTTGTGACACACGGCGTCAATGCGATAGGTCGGTAACTGCTAGGAAGTTACAATGCGGTTATAATTTTTCATTGGTCACACCAGATCACTTAGAAAAAATGGCATTTTATAATAAGTATATTTGATGTTGAATCATTGTTATCATTTTATTAGTGTCGTCAACAAAGTTGCATTGTAGCTTTGAAATTAATTAATTTTCTCTTCTATACCTTTCTTCCAGAGAACTGTTTCATCTTCTTAATCTTATTGTCGAACTGTTCCTACATTGTCGACAACCTTAGGCATTAGTGGGAACAACATACATTTAGTATTGTATGAACATTCGAATTCTAAAAAAATTGTTCGCGATGGATCCCACACAATTTCTCAATCGCTCAAAAAAATGCTCGTGTCGATTGGTCGAAAGAAATGCTCCAAAAATGCGATTGTGGTGCTTCGAATCTTGTCTAAGACATCGTGACTGTTGATGTGGTGGACTCAGGAGTATGAGCAAGAATGTAATGTTTCAAGATGAGCCAACTCCAACAACACTGATATGAGCGATTTCAGAAGTTTTCAACTATGTTCTGGCAAATATCTATCGAAATGGCGGGGATTTCCTCTGTATTACGGTACTGAGTGTTTATTCAACAGCTTCTCCTGCTACAGCAACATTTTCTGGAGTTCTCTCTGTTTTGGGTCTTTCCATACCCCTAGACCTTTTTGGTGAACCACTCGCTTCCAAAGCACGAAGCCAACTCGCGATAACATCGCGGTGCTCAAAGTAGAATGTGGAAGTATCGTTAGAAGTGATATTGAAAGAATGGCCGAACGAACGGACGAACGGCGAGGCCACGATGCTCTCAGCCCCAAACCATTGCTACGACTGGAAACAGGTGAGTGATAGGACGCAATGAATCCCTCTTCACGCTCATATCCGAACTACGTCGACTGTAGTCGCCCATCGCAACTGAACTGTTTGTTACGCCTCACCCTGTACGTATAAAATTGAATACTCGTTCGCAGATTTTATAGTCGTTAAAGCAGAGAAAAACTCGGTGTCCTTTACTCTTTACTTATATTATGAGGAAATGATTGCATCCTATTCACAATAATGCATATATCTTCAGCTATAAACAATATGCTAACGAATAACTTTCCTCATTTTCTTTATTATGTAATATTTTCCGCATTCTGGATATTACCAACCACAACTCCCAGGTTTTAGACCATTAGTAAACAACGGTCAATTTTATCTCTCGAGTGGGTTTTATCTGTCAATATTAGATAACGTCATCTCTTTCCTTGGAAAAGGTGTGAATCGAGTCTAACGTTCGATCAGTAAACTGAACAATTGCGTTTATTCGATTTTTTGTGTATAATGGCCGAAGCAACTGTGAAAAACTACCCAAAACCACAACTGAAAGGACTTTTGAAGACGCAGATTGCAAGAAGCTTAGTAGGACTTGGATTTGTGGTTGTTGGATCATTATTTCTCATGAAAACTTTTTACAACGATGTGAATAAACGGAAATATGCAGAATTCCACAAGTGAGTAATCGTTTTTGTTTGCAAATGCAATTATTTCTGAGGTCCCAACCATTGTTTCGAACTTCACAGAGTAGAACATGTTTTAGCGTGCTTATTGTAGTTTAAAAAAGTGCATGCTATAAGATAAAGGAAATTATTGCTTCAAAAATGAAAAATCTTGTTAAAAAAATTGGCTACGAAATAGTATTCTCCAATAAAAACTAAATGGAAAATATTTATTCACTTCTAAAGGACTCCATACCAGCTCAAAACTAATTAAATTTAATACATTCAATTCTTTGTGAATCATGTGGTAAAAATACATAGGAATAATAAAACAAAAGTTCAAACAAAGGATTTAGAATCATAGAATTTCCATTAGAAATCGAAATGAAAATTCTACAGCTCTATCTGATCATTGTCTAACATTAGGTAACATAATGAATTTCGAAATTGTGAAGATACTCCTCAAGCAAGGATATCTTTTTAAACAGGAAATTGCAGAAATGGTCTTCATTAAAAGGGGAAAAGAATCTATTACTCATTATTTGATTGATCAAGGATATTCTTAAAAGTGTGAAATAATCAAAAATAATCTAAAAATGACTATTATAGCCTTACACGATTGAAGTATCAATGCTACCTTTGTTTATTGAAGAAAACATTGTTTTCTTTGATGAATATAAGAGAGAACAGATATTTTAGCATTGCGTTATATTTATAATAAATGAGGTTTGACAGACTCTTTTACTATGATATTTTTGATAGTTTTTTTATCATTTTGTCCATGTCAAAATTTCGTAAAAAAAATTGTTTACCCAGGCCTGCTGGCGCTCCAGATTTGTGGTAAAACGTAGTAAATTAATATGAAAAGAGTATAATAGAGAATCCTTCCTTACTGGCTAAAACCTAAAAATGCTTCATCAAAAGGTCTGTCTGTAATTTTCGAATATGGAGCCGAAATGGTTCTATTTCCTGATGAAGAATCCATGGTCAATTTTGAGAACGGCTTTCGAATGAGATGAGACAGAGTTTCAATATTTTCAGAATAGCTTAATAGTCCAAACCACTCGATCGTGTTTTTTAGTGGGCCAAATGCATCAAATGGTACATAGGCTTTGATCTCGTTAAATTTATTTGCCCCCAATAACTCCTGAAATATTTGTATCATCAAGGTACGTAATTGCAGACTCTTATTCCCGCTCTGACGAAGATTATGGTGGAGCAGCAATTTTCATAAAAAACACAATACATTACAATAAATTACCTGACATAAATCAGATGAGTATTGATCATCATTTTGAGGTAGCCGCTGTAAAAATTCCTGATAAACATTTAGTGACTGTTATTATATATAGACCACCTAAAGGCCAATTTGATCTATTCATATCGGGATTGTCTGCATGTTTGGATGAGATGACGAGGGGGACGTTAGAGAAAATTTGTGTTGCGGGTGATTTCAATGTAAATTTCCTGGAAAGTAATAAGTATTCAAATGAAGTCTTGAATTTGTTCGAGTCGTACGGATTGTTCCCGGCATTCGATGAGCCTAGCAGAGTTAGTCGTAAATCAAAAACGTGTGTTGACAATATATTTATTACGAACATATACAAGGAAACTTACAAAAGTAAAACATACGACCCACACTTGTCGGATCATTCAGTACAAGAAATTAAATTGCTTAATGAGACATCTGTAACAAAAAGGAAATATATAACTGAGCATATGATAACGAGGAAAAATATAATCAAATTTGAGGAGAAACTAAGTGATATTGACTGGGATTCATTGAAATCCGAAAGAGCTGAAGAAACTTTTGATAGATTTCATGCAGTATTTAAAGGATGCTTCGATAGCTGTTTTCCTTTGAAGACAGTAAATGTAAACAGGAATAAGAAATATGTTCACAGAAATGCTTCAAGTGTGGCTCTGAAGAAGGCAGTTGATGCGGCGCTGACGATCCACAGTATTCGTCAGAGTGAAGACTCCAAGAAACTCATAGAATTGTTGAAACGATCTCTGAGAGAAAGTTACACTGCAGAAAAGAAGAAAGTGAACAGAGAGTATATAAGTTCATCGGACGATAAAACAAAGGCCATATGGAGAGTAATAGGGGACGAAACTGCTGAGTCGAGAGAGAAGAGGAAAGAAGAAGGTAAATTGACCGCAGATGAACTCAATTGTTTCTTTTCTAATATAGGAGCGACAATTTCAGATCAGTGCTCAACTTCTGCTATAGAAGCAATAAATTTGATGAGAAAAACTTCTTCGAGGGTACCCAAATCCTCAGGTTCAATGTTCACCTATCCGGTTACAATCGATGAGCTGAATCAGATTATTAAAAGGTTGAAAAATAAAAAAACTGCGGATATCTACGGAATGAATGTGGTATTGATGAAAAGGGTTTACCCAAAAATCTCTAATTTTATGTGTGATATTTTTAATCAATGTCTCGAGCAGGGAGTTTTTCCTGAACCACTAAAATTTTCAAGAATAATTCCCGTTCATAAAAGTGGAAATGAAGACGAATGCACTAATTATAGGCCAATATCTATTCTGCCTACTTTTTCGAAAATATTGGAGGAAATATTGAAGGGAAGATTGTTGGGTTTTCTCGACAGGACACTGGTTCTCGATCAATGCCAGCATGGATTTAGATCTGGTAGGTCAACTATGACAGCGCTGATTGCGTTGATGGATAATGTTATTGAGGCAGTTGATAGAGGTAGATTAGTTGAGGTTTTGGCCTGCGATCTATCCAAGGCATTTGATAGTGTGGTGGGAGAGATACTTCTTCAGAAGTTGGAAATTTATGGAGTAAGAGGAAATGCGTTGGCTATTTTCAAGTCATACCTGGAGAATAGAACACAGGTGGTCTCGTGGAATCATGCATTATCACGGGTGGGGGTTGTTAGATATGGAGTGCCACAGGGATCAATTTTAGGTCCCTTATTATTTTTGTTGTACGTAAATGACTTGCCGCTGAATGTGCCGTGCTCCCTTACCTCGATGTTTGCAGATGACACCAGCTTTGTGAATGACTCGTCCAGGAGAGCAGAACTGGAAATTGGAGGTGCCGAGACCTTGTCTTGTGCTGAAAAATGGTTTAGCGCGAATGGATTGAGACTCAATGTGGATAAGTCCCACCGTATGATAGTAGCAGGCAATGAGGCTCCGCAGTGTATCAGATTGTTGGGTGTGACTGTGGACAATCGACTTACCTGGAACGCTCACACAACATCACTATTGAAGAGGCTTTCGACTGCAATTTTCACCATACGTAGGATGAGGGAGGTTGCAGGTACAGACATATCTAGGTTGACCTATTACGCCAACTTCCACCAGACTGCTACATACGGCATAATATTATGGGGTCATAGTTCCGGATTGATTGATGTACTCCTGAAGCAAAAGGAAGCTGTCAGAGCCATTCTTGGAGTTCCAAGAATCACTTCATGCAGAGAGTTGTTTCGATCATTGGGCATACTCACCGTAACATCTGTGTATATACTTAACTGTATAATGTATGTCCATGATAATAGAGCTAAATTCAGGAAAAATGATGACAATCATCACTATGATACACGGAACAGATATGAACTTAGCATTGAGTATCATCGCCTCAAAAAAACTCAGACTGGCACAAATCATTTTGGGGTTAAATTTTATAATAGACTTTCGTCAAAAATGCGGATGCTTACACGAAATAGGTTGCTGAAGAAGATTAAGGAAACGTTAATGAAAAACACTGTTTATAAGTTCGAAGAATTCTGGAACATTAAGTTCGATGAATAACTGTGCGTACATTTTTACATTTACATGTTTGGACCTTTTGTATGTGTGTTTCTAATGTTTTTTGTCTTTTATATTTATATTTTATACTGTTCTATTTTTGATCTTATTGTATTTTGACTTGCCATGTAATATATTTTGATGGTAAATAAATGATGATGATGATGATGATGAAGGTGTAACATGGAAGATAATGATATTGAAACAAACAGACTTGCAGAACTTTGAAGAAATCGACGAAGTTTTTCAATTCCTTCCTAGTAGATAAGATATCCGTCGGATTTGAACAAAACTTCTTGCATGTATGGACATAACTGATATATTACTTATCCTCCAATATCATCCTTAATAGCTTATCATCACCAGAAGATATGAAAAATTTTTCATTTACTTCAGCGCAGGGAATCACAGGAAATTCACTTGAGGTTGTGAGAATTGTCAACCCAAACTCTTGCTTTGAAAAAATTTAATGTAACGCTACATAGAAAATTACAAAGGAAAAGTGGAGTAGATATAACTTGTTTTGGTAATATTCGAGCACGGGAGCCGCCGGGATTTGAACCCGGCACCCATTGAATCTCGGGTCTTCAATCTGACCACTAAAATACCCGAAACCGATGTTGATACACGCTGTGTGGCGTGTCCTCACCTCAATATCTTGACAGGAAAAAAACTATGACAATGAAGTTTGAAAATATGTAAGGTATAAATAACGTCTATACATGCACAGTTTTTTTTAATACGTCGGATATCTTATGAGGTATAACGTTTTGAATAGGATTATGTTGGAAATTAAAAAAAAAATTTCTAACGTGTTGATTTCGGAAAGCTATTTAATTCAACTTAATCTATCTCCCAAGTGAAATCCGATGGATAATCTAAGAGATATACAGAGATCCAAATTTCAGATGCATAACTCCTGAACCACTTGACGGATTTCGCTCAATAACGAACTTCACGGAGATATTTGGACAGTTAACAACTATTCTGAAAATATAAAATTGGGAAAATAGAGGACTATGTGGCAGGCTGGACGTATTCAAATTTGAACACGGAATCTTCATTAGGAGATCTCCCAATCGATTGAAACCATTTTGGGCTCAATATTTGAAAATAACAGACTATTTTGAATGCAATATCAGAAAAATAATGTGCTCTGAATCTTTTCTTCAGAGTCGACTGTTATAATTCTTGCTTATTAGTATTTTGCATAACTATACCCTCACATTTTTTTTTCAGGAATTATGATATCGATAAGGAATTCGAGAGGATGAGGAAGAAGGGCCTGTTTGACTCTTGCAGTGCTGATGACTGAAAACATCATATTTTTATTTATATAGTAAAAATGCACTACAGTAAAATGTCCGAGGTAGAAATAAATAATTTGTAAAATTAAGATTCCAAGTATTTCAAAACCCAAAGGGCAATTTTATGAGGTGAATAATAGAAACAAATTCAAAAAGTTAGTTTTTACATACACAAATTACTTTATATTATGTAATAAATCAACTGATTCATTTCCAAATACAAAATTTAAAAAAACAGAAATGATCACGTCATTTTGAATTGTTTCCTTATATATTTATCTACTTAGTTCATGACTTCCTCTGTCCAACGAATTTGGTTACAATTTGAAAAAAACATTCTTTTGAATCCTGTTACAAGGAAAAATACGAAAGAACATATGTATAGATTTGACTACCTCTTGGTATTATTTATATTATTATAAGAATATATATTATATTATTAATATTAATATATATTTGTTAAAACGAATAAGTGCATTCGTTTTTCAAAAAGATTCAAATTATTCTAAGGATGTTTAATAGTTGATTTGGAAATCAACTATAAATCGAAATGAATCAACATTGTGCTGATACGGTTTTCAATATGTTTATTGAATTCAAATAGATCACATATAGGTACCTAAACTATCAGTAAATATTTTACAAAACAGCAAATTTTAAATGCAGAAAATAAGTAAATTGATTTCTAAGTAACATTAAAACTATACATGAGATCATTCATAATTAACAAAAATAATCAACAAAATTTCGGTGCTTTTAAGTTTTCCACCTTGTAAAAAATGACTAGATGTGCTCGTATTTTCATTAATGAGATCAAAACAATGTTATGGTTATAAAAATTGTCGATTTGAAGATTGTTATTTTTATCAGGATACCCAACTTTCAAAAAGCAGATTTAGGTTTTTATTAATGATATTTAGTTCTATAAAGTAGTGAGAATACGAAAATGTTTAAAAAGATTCAGGATTTTTGAAGGTATCAGTTCACGTTCATTACCATTCAACACGTTAAATTTGAGTATTTTTTTTTGTGAGGAAAAAGCCGATATCTTTAGTGGTCCACTGTCATTTTAATATCAACAATGTGAAATAACCATGAAGTGAGAGTTCAAATAATCAATTTTGACAATGTTGAATGAATAAATACAAGGCTTGCCGTTCACGTATTCTTTAATTCTTTTATAATATTTGCAGTGAGCCTTTTTTCACATCATTTTCAATTCAACAATCAATCTGCAAATGAACTGAATAGAAAAAATTAAACAGCATCAAAAAACCTTAATGAATGCATTACAAGAACCGAAAGACGAGAACTCTCGTTAGGCATAGAACTGTTCAAAACGTATCGTAGCCTCAGCAAAAACGCTACAACGTAATAGAATAAAATATGTAGAGAAGCACTGATATTCTGAAATATATCAGATTATATCGATGACTTATTCATTTTGTGAAAATCCATCTTAAATATTGAAATTTCTCTCTATATTTATCCTACGAAAAACCGGTCAAAATATTTCAGTTTGTATCTAGCACCTGACCAGACGATGGTTTGACAGCCGAAACCAGTCGTGTCGTAAGATCAATAAAGTGAAAATTAGACAAAATACTTATTTCCTTCAATATTTAAAACTTATATTCCTGAACTCTAAAACAGTGTTATATTAAATAAAAACGCCACAATGAATCTGGAAGTATCAACAAACCTACATTTTGTATGAAATGTAACACTCGAATACGCAGTGGTCAAAGACTCACCCTGTATAAGACCTGTGTCTGACGTATAACCTGAGATCAGACCCGGCCAAATGTCTCTTGGGAACAACTGAAATTAAAGCCCTCTGCGCCCTATCCGGATACACATTATGGGATAAACAGATAAATACCCATATCAGAAAAAAATTAGAGGACGTTGATGTGGTGATGTTATTGAGAGAAAGAAGGAGAATATAGAATAAAAGTGTCGATGAAATGAAGGCTACATGGCTTGCCAACAATCACGAAATAAAACACCGATAGGAAGATCGCCAAACACACAAGCACAAGGATGCATAGTCATTAAGCAGTCAATTTTCAGAGAGTAAATAAAACAGGCAAAATATTTTACAAATACAGAAGGGGAAGAAAAACCTGATGTAGCAATCCACTATTTATATTCATACTCATATTACCGTAATCTATTTCAACATACATGTACTCGAGTAGTTCGGCAGGTTCCATGAAAAATGGGATTCCCCTATCAGGTATGCATCATATATTTGAATCTGTATCTCCAAATAGCTTGATGCAGTCCTATATTTCTTAAGATTCCATTTAACAATCCAACAAACCTTCGTTTCTTCAACATACAACTCAACACTACAGTAAATTATCACAGTTTCATATAAACACTCTCCAAATGACTGTTTTACTGAGGATACGTTCTGCCTATATTAAGAATGCCACGACATGTCTTGAACAGTTTTTCAACTCATTAAACCTTCTCCTTCATCGCTTTCAACATCTTTATGCCTATTAGATCACCGAAAATTAAAAAAAAAATTAAAATCTCCTAAATTTCCTACATCTCTTCGCGTGTCACTTCTTGAATTTCGTCGAAGGTTCCAGTTGCGTCACGTGATTGGTTGTAGAGATGGTGGTGTTAGGTGTGGTGGCTCGGATTGGCGCTCTCGTCGCTGATTTGTCTTTGTTGCAGAGTTGGTGATGATTTTCCCAATCTTTGTGTTGGCAGAAAGAGCCGCAATACCTGGCAACGCCACAGCCTGAGCAGGTTTCGTGTGCTTTTCGTCCGCAGTTCCAACATGCCTGAAATAAGGCAAAGTCAATACAAAAATTGTAGGTTTTTATTAAATTTATTCAAGGCACAAGGAACAAACTGATAATAGAATTTTGAAAATCCAAAAATCAAACTTTATTTCACCCTACGCTATACACCCCGTACCCTGAAGAAAGCCGTGTGGTTCTATGAGCTTATGTCCTTTCAAGAGCTTTCGACAGTCTCTCTTTCAACTTCATTATGGAAAAATGTTATAACCTTGATTTCAGGGGTATATTCCTGGAATGGTTGAAAAGTTATCTCGAGAAACGGCCATCGAGTATCAAAGTCGGAGATACTCTGTCTTCCGAGTACAGTCTGAAATTGGGAATTCCGCAGGGATCTGTTCTTGGACCCCTGCTTTTCCTCATATTCGTTAACGACCTTCCCGAAAATTTAAGAGTTATTGCAGTTTTGTTTACGCAACGGTTTTTCATCCTGTTCAAAGATGTGCTCTATAGTTCTGTTTGCTGATGATACGTCATTTGCTGTCAGGGTTCTTCTTTTGAAGAGCTCGAAATATTGTGCCATTTTTTATTCGATTTTTTTGTGGAATGGTGCCGTAGAAATAATCTCGTGATTAACATCGACAAGACCGAAATTATTCATTTTTCTATCGGTACATGTAGTAGGAATCTGGTTCTTCCCACCAAGGTACAGTAACCACATCCAAAGATAGTGTTAAGCTCCTTGGAATTTATTTAGATAAAAATCTAAGATGGTTCAGTCACATTGACTCAGTTTGTAGTAAGTTGAGTCGTTCGTTTTTTGCAATAAATAGAGTAAGACATTTACTGCCTGTGTCATCGCTGATCAATATCTATTATAGCTTGGTTTATAGCCATTTGTCCTACAACGTCTTTCTTTGGGGAAATTCTTCAGAAGTCGATAGAGTTTTTATCATCCAAAAACGAATTTTGCGCATGATTTTTAGTATGAGTCCAAGGTCTTCCTGTAGACCAGTTTTCATACAAAATGGTATTCTCACCTTATTTAGTATTTTCATTCTAAGAACCTTAGTATATATTAAGGAGAGAGAGAATAGCCTCCCAAAACTATCTAGTTTTCATAATTACCATACAAGAAGTGAAGATGTCCTGTCTATACCTAAGCATAGATCCAGAAAGTTTGAAATGTCGCCCATGTACCAGGGCATAAAATTATTTAAATCATTTACCTTCCCATACTCGATCTCTCAATATCAGAGAATTTAAGGGGAGTGTGAAAACTTTGTTATCTAGAAAATGTTATTATTCTGTTAATGAATTTTTGAGTGAAGCTTTTGATGATGCTATGTAATAACTAATTTTTTTTTCCTGACCTGCCTCATACATTTTCTTTGTCTTGTGGGACCAATAAATGATTTATTTATTTATTATTTATTTATGTTGAATGTCTTTGTGCTCAGGTTGTCAAGAATAAGCCAGAAAGGGCCATTATTATGCGGTGGGTGAAGTTCTCCATCGGTTAGTTTAGCTTGGGTAGTTTTTAGATTATGGAAAGATCTTTTAGTGTTCAGTCAAAAAACAGTTTGAAGAGATAATTATGTATAATCAGGTTCTTTCACTTTTATTGTTAATTGTGTACTATTTAGATATTCTGCTAGAAGAAGAACCAAATGTTATATGCTTCTTATATTTACTTCAATATTATTATTGCATGGCAGCCTATATTTCTTGATCCATTGTAGTTGCAACTGTTCTCTGTTAGTTTTATAACGAATCTACATTTTAAAGGTAGAATTTCGTTGATAAAATATTGTTTGATTGACACATTTATCCACCGGTGCTTGTTACATCGCATATTTATATAATATACAGTCCTACTCTTGTATTTGGCGTCATTCTGACTCCAGGTTTCTACTTATAACAATTCACAATCATTCTTAAAAAAAAGTAACGAATGTAACACTACTACTACTCACATTCTGTTGAGAAGGAGCAGGTTGTGTCAACACAGGTGGTGATAAACTGTTTTCGGCATTCTCCAAGTGAGGCTTCGAGATCTCCTCTGATTTCCTCGATTCTGAAAAATAAATTGTAGATAATTCAGAAATACTTAAATGACGTTTCACATTTCCAGATTTCCTGAATTATTGAAGCTTCGACAAATGATATGAACTTACATATTTTCAAAAGCAATTGAGCAATTTTGGTGTTTTGACCAGAAATATAGAAAACAACCCATGTATAAACTTACCCGAAATAAGTTTCTCCATTTTTGCCCTCTCCACTGCAATCAAATCATTTGCTTTGGCTTCAGCAGCAGCAACTGCCTTCTGAAGATCTAAAACAGCCTGACGTTTCACATCATTTACAACTTCCTCAGCTCTCTTCTTCACTTCTGCTACCCTGTCTTCCGTCTGCCTGACTGCCTGGATCATGATCTCATTAGCTGCTTTCTTCAAATCTACACTTACATCTTGTTTCCTAAACCAGTCGTTCGTGATTTCTTGGGAGTTCCTCTGTTGTAATATAGATAATGCCCTCTTTGTCTTCTCTACCATTGAAAGGATGCAGTTGAGCATGACGTGGATGTTTTTCCATTCTTCATCTCCTCTGTTGTTATTGTTGGTATCTTCAGTTTTGCTTGGTAGATTGTGTGGGGCATAGTCTAGTAGATGAGGATGTGTGAGAGGTGACTGTACATGAATGAGACCTTGGTGGGAGAAAAAGAATGGATTTTGGCTCATCGGTCTTTTGGCTTGAGGAAAATCTTCCACATTGCGGCTTCCATATCCGTTTTCGTAAATACTGCAAATATTTATATAAATATAATATTACGTTCGAACTGAGCGTTTTTCATTAAATTTAAATATTCTGGAGTTCGCGTATGTAGACAAAATTATGTAATGAATACTTTGTATCAATAATATAAAACTATGCTTCGAGTTTCAGTTTGTGATACCCAAAATGTGGATATGCAGAACAAACAATGCCTCATCTCATTAATAATGGTCCCATATATATGTTGCAAGTTGGGGTATTCACGATGTTACCGATTCTTTCTTGGAATGGATTATAAATTTCAAACAAATTTGATACCTATATCTTGTATTTAGTTCTTCATTCTGCTTTTACCTTTTTATTTTTAGATTTGCTTTGTGCAACTTGAAGAAACCTTTGTGTTTATTATTAGAAGACCACTCTTGAAGAAAGAAGTCCCTCAAATATATTTCAGCTTATGCGGAGAGCGTGGGTTTTATTACGGGGGTGTTTACCTAGTCTTTCATGTCATACGCCGAGCTGTATGGCTAACCCCTGCTAACACTACATGCTCTGTTGTTTGCTAACCATGAAATTATAAGCCAAAAGTTCGAAAGAATATATATTGGTTCTCCAGTTAGTCACCAGAACACCGAACTGACACAAGGCTCAGTTTTGCCTTTTATGTCACACTAACATGTTTATTATTGTTTTGTCCTAATTTACCTATTAGGACATTATTCATATCTTATAACTATCTTTCTGTCTTGTTATATTGCTATATTGATGACGAGATATTGTTGATGATGGAGCTCGTGTTGAATGATTGTTTGGGCTATTACCATCATCTATTGTGGATGTAATGTTTTCCGACGTTTCGATAGACATCTTCTATCTTTATCAAGGAGAAAAGTAAAAAACCTTTTGAAAATTATCAATTTTCGAAAAGTCAATATTGACAGAAGTCATGAAAGAAATTGAACGATGTTATATACTCATCTGTGATATGATGATCTTTTCAAGTTGGATCGAACTATAGGCGTCCAAACTTCTGGTAGATCTATAGATGGAGCACTTATGGAATCAGGTGTTATTTTCATAAATGCTGCTTCTTTGATTTTTCTTCTTGCAAGTTTTTCTTCTTTGGATATTATTGATGCTTCATCCCACTTTATACGACGATTCTCATCTACAGCATGTTGGACCAACCTGGATTTGTCGCTGTCTAGGGCGTTTAGTTTCTCCGATGTAAGATATTCCGCACTCAAGGTAATTCATATATGCAGTTCTTTGTCCTTTGTGTCTCATTATTAGGCTTAACTTTTGTAAGTTTAGCTCTGATAGTGTCTTGAGTTTTGAATGCAGTTGTTATGTTGTATCTATTTCCAATTCTTCTCATTTTCTTCGACAAACCTTTTACATAAGGAATTACGGTTTTAATGGTCTGATTTATATCTGTTGGTTCAGGTTGACTTTCTCTTGTTCGTATAGCTTTTTCTAATATCTTATTGGGGTAGCCATTGCTTCTAAGAGTTTTCGAGATGTTATTTTTTTCTTCATTTTGGTCTTCTTCAGTGCAACAAATATTTATTGCCCTGTCAAATAAACATTTTGCTACTCCCAAATTAGTGTTTAGTTGGTGGTTTGAATCAAAATGTAGATATTGTCCTGTGTTCGTTGGCTTTTTATACACAGTGGTTCTTGAGATTCCATTTTGTTTATGTACGCGTACATCTGAGAATGGAAGTTGTCTGTCTTTCTCGATTTCCATTATGAATTTAATTGATTCCTCTTGATTGTTTAGATATTGAAGGAATCCATCTATAGTGTCTCTTCCATGTTGCCAAATAATGAAAGTATCATCTACATACCTTTTCCACAGTTTGGGTTTAAGTACATATTTTTCTAATGCCTTCTGTTCGCAAATTTCCATATATAAATCAGCTAAAATTGGTGATGGTGGTGAACCCATGGCCATTCCAAATTCTTGTTGTGAAAGATGTCTTCAAATACTTCCAGCAGACAAAGGAAGCGCCACTGTAATTCTAGATGTTGGCTCTTATAATCAAAAAATCAATGAATTATTAGAAGCAGGAAAATACAAAAGACTAAATAAGGACCCTACCACGTTGAAAACAAGATTTACAAAATCCTTTATAAACATCGAAATGAATTTCCAGATCGATTCGTAAGATCAAGACTTACACCTCACTTCAGTTAACCACCACATTTATATGGTCTACCAAAAATACACAAAGCAAATATTCCTCTAAGACCAATTGTGAGTTCAAGAAATTCAGCATGCCACCAATCGGCTAAATTTCTGCTGAAAATTATATCACCATTAAAAAGTAATTCAACATCGATGATAAGAAACACGAAACACTTCATAGAAATAATGAGACATCAAGAAATCATGGAAGAAGACGTTATGGTCAGCTTCGACATCACCAGTTTGTTCACTAATATTCCGACAGATAAAACACTTATCATAGTTAGAAAAAAGCTGGAAGGAGATCAAACCCTTAGTGAAAGAATTACACTAAGCGTGAATGCAATTATGGAAATGCTTTCTATTAGTATTGAAACAACATATTTCCAATTTGAAGACATCTTTTATCAACAAGAATTTGGAATGGCCATGGGTTCACCACTATCACCAATTTTAGCTGAATTATATATGGAAATTTTCGAACAGAAGGCATTAGAAAAACATGTTCTTAAACCCAAACTATGGAAAAGATATGTAGATGATACTTTCATTATTTGGCAACATGGAAGAGACACTATAGATGGATTCCTTCAATATCTAAACAATCAAGAGGAATCAATTAAATTCACAATGGAAATCGAGAAAGACAGACAACTTCCATTCTTAGATGTACTCGTACATAAACAAAATGGAATCCCAAGAACCACTGTGTATAAAAAGCCCACGAACACAGGACAATATCTACATTTTGATTCAAACCACCAACTAAACACTAAATTGGGAGTAGCAAAATGTTTGTTTGATAGGGCAATAAATATTTGTTGCACTGAAGAAGGCCAAAATGAAGAAATAAATAACATCTCGAAAACTCTTAGAAGCAATGGCTACCCCAAAAAGATATAAGAAAAAGCCAGACGAACAAGAGAAAGTCAACCTGAACCAACAGATATATATAAATCAGACCATTAAAACCGTAATTCCTTATGTAAAAGGTTTGTCGGAGAAAATGAGAAGAATTGGAAATAGATACAACATAACGACTGCATTCAAAACTCAAGACACTATCAGAGCTAAACTTACAAAAGTTAAGCCTAATAATGAGACACAAAGGACAAAGAACTGCATATATGAATTACCTTGAGTGCGGAAGATCTTACATCGGAGAAACTAAACGCCCTCTGAATGTACGAATAAAAGAACATCAGAAGCTTCTACGAGTACTAGACAGCGACAAATCCAGGTTGGTCCAACATGCTGTATATGAGAATCATCGTATAAAGTGGGATGAAGCATCAATAATATCCAAAGAAGAAAAACTTGCAAGAAGAAAAATCAAAGAAGCAGCATTTATGAAAATAACACCTGATTCCATAAGTGCCCCATCTATAGATCTGCCAGAAGTTTGGACGCCGATAGTTCGATCCAACTTAAAAAGATCATCATATCACAGATGAGTATATAACATCGTTCATTTTCTTTCATGACTTCTGTCAATATTGACTTTTCGAAAATTGATAATTTTCAAAAGGTTTTTCACTTTTCTCCTTGATAAAGATAGAAGATGTCTATCGAAACGTCGGAAAACATTACATCCACAATAGATGATGGTAATAGCCCAAACAATCATTCAACATATATTGCTATACTCTTCCTCCTAGGGTTTTTTGTTGCCCAAAGTTTATCTCCTTCACTTTTACACCTGCAATGAAGGAGATCTAATAACCTGGGTCTAACCATTTTATTTCATTCATTCTCTTTAGTTTTCATTTATTTTTCACTAATCTCAGTCTTTGTGGATGAATAACTGACTTCTATTGAAAAAATTATTCAAACCATATGCAAATTCGATATATCCGAAGTTGTTTATGACTTCAACTAAGAGAAATGAATGCCTTCACAATTTGTTACCCCGTTACCAAGAAGTGGTGCAGTCATACGTTTTATCATGGAGCAAGCGATTGATTAACATGACACAAACAAGCACAAAATTACCTAAAATTTCAAAAGTTGACGTCAGTCGCGTAATTAAAAGGCAAGAGTGGGGCTGCGTGCGAGTGACACCAGCCTGGAACACGTAGAGATTTGAGGACAGAAACCAGGGGTGACTTAGCCTTATCAGATATCGGAAATGATTATTTTCATGGAAAATCACACGTGGAAATCAAGGATTAATAGCGGAGGAATTGTATTTTAGGTGGGAGGTTGAAATGTGAAGGAAGGGCTCTGAAGTGAGGTCAGGTTCTATTGAGTGCCTGTTTCCCAGAAATTTCGTGAAAATTCGGAGATGTTTTCTTCGATTTCAGTTGTATTTATTGGGGAGAAAATTTTGTCTGGAGAGTCTGAGGAAATATTCTACTCTTCCTGCATGTTTTATCTATGGGAGATGATTTAAGATCTTTTGGTGATTTGGTGATCAATAAGGTCTAATTCCGAAAATCTCACTGGGTCACCTGCTCTGAATAGCCCTCACAGAGTACAAGCCTTCTTAAACATTTGTCAACGATATGTGTTGATTTTTTCTCTAGGTGCTGCTCAGAAAATTTCAAACAATTCCCAGGAAATTAAATATACTTCAATTACCTACAAAATTTCGTGTGATCAATAACAATATTATTCCAAAATATCAGACTGATATCATCTAATCTTAAAAAAACAAATAGGTTTTTCCATAGTTTATGGGATCAACATCTGAAGCAACTAATTCAAAAAGTAGGTACTTCTATTTTATACATTGCTAACAATACTGAAGAAAACGTTCAGAAATCCGTCCAATGGTTCAGGAGTTAAGAAAGTGCGTAAAAGCTCCTGACCTCACGTTAATACTTTCTAATTTATTTCATTAAATTCAGAGCTAGCTTCGTGGAATAATATTCACCTATTCTTCATTTATTTTCTTCTGATACGATATCTAGATAAACGTATCGAAAAATAATAAAGCACCTATGGAAATTCATTCCGAATGAAAAAGGAGATATCAGAGCCAGCTCTGTTTGACACAGATGGAAACGAGTAGTGAAACAGAACGATAAAAAGCTCCTGTTGCTGCCATATGCCACCAGTGGCGCAACCTGTATCCGAGGAAAGAAACCATTACTCATTTTAATAAAATGGTGCCGCCCATACCTACTGGCATCGGACCACCCGACCTCCTGAGAAATATATCCTAATTCATTGAACATACTGTGCGAATGGAAACGGAGGCAATTGATCATAGAAGTCTACAGGGTGTTGAAAACCTGTAGCACTATCTTGTGCGGGTGTATTCTACACGTCAAAATGTATGTTCATTCCCCTATAAATATATATCAGATCACAAATCGTAAAAATTGATATAACTTTCAGCCTAGAGGACAACAGAACTTGTAATAACAAGTAGTGTCAAAGTTAATAGACAATCGGGGCTATTCACTAACTCAAGTTGCTATGAATAGCCATTAAAGATCGTCGTTATCTTCAAGATCAGTTGCTAAGCGCAAAATCGGTATTCTCTTTTTACACTTTTTACATGTTCAGTAGCGTAGAAAGTTTTAATAGGGAAGTTGTCAATGAGATTATTATAAGATAAAATTTAGAAAGCACTGACGTGAGGTCAGATTGCTTTGGCGCTCTTGTTGAGCTACTTGCGAGTAAATATTCAAACCTTAACAAATCTATAAGCTCTCTGATCGGGTGAACAATAGTCTTTTTCCGTACTATGGGACAATGTGATGTAAATATGAAAGCCTAATGAATAAACAAACCTTTATCTCAATTTGAAAATAACTACTCATAATTTTCACCAAATTTTGTTCTATGCTTCTCCTAAAAACTTACGTCATTGCTTTTCTGAGTTTTGACAACGCCATCAAATTCTTTCTCTATGATAAAAATTTTTTGATTAATATCACGACTGTGCTTTTCTGAATTTTGACAACGTCATCGACATCGCATTCTACCTCTATGAATATTTTGATTGACATTACGCCAACTGACACTGATATCTAGGTCCTCAAATTGTCAAACGAATATCGATCTGTGATGGCAAATCTTTCAATGACAAAGCTCGGACTTCATGACATTTCTATTTTTCTCTTGAGTAAATGAAAAAATGATCATATCTTCAGAAGGGGAAAGCTACAACAATGAAATTTGAGGACGAGTAAGATATCGGTAACTTCAATATATATACGGATTTTTGTTTAAATCTAATTAAAGTCTTAGGAGATATTGAGTATTGAAAATTTTTTTTTTGGGAATTTTTTAAAAATTTTCTAGCGTGACGATTTCTGCGAAATTTTACAAGCCGTTTCGTTTCAGCCTCCCTCAATAATATTCCAAGTATCAACTTGATCGGATGGATATTCTAGTAGTTATTGAGGAAACAAAATTTCAGATGCTCATAACTACTGAACCATCCGACGGATTTGGCCCAATAACGAACTTGACCGAGATATTTGGACAATTAACCTATTCTGAAAATTTGAAAACTCTAGCTGATTCCTTTTGGATGCTAGAGAGGATACGGCCGGCCGGCCGGCCGGACGGCCGGACGGCCGGACGGCCGGCCGGACAGACTCAACTTTCGCCACGAATTCTTCATCAGGGAGTCGAACCCAATCGATTGAGATCATTTTCGGCTCGATATTCCAAAATTACAGACATTCGGGCAAAATGATAGGCACTCTGTTCGGGAGAACAAGAGCGCCAAAAATGAGGTTTTCTTTAATTAAGGTTCCCAGAAGATGATGAAAAAAGAAGAATTTGGGCTTCGCTGTTGGGATGGTCAAGTATTTGTCCAAAGAAAGCAATTTTCATGCCTTCAGATCATTTTGACCCTGAAGATAATGTGATCCGAGTAAATGGAAAAAGATTTTATGCGGTGTTGCCAGGTGAGGTTTCACAAGAGACATTCAATAAGGTTAAGACTTTCATGAGAGAGCCAAAACAATTCGACATTTTACAAAGGAATGCTTTGTCTATCTTATGGAGTCTAAGGTTATGAAAGTTGCTATGCATAACAACCAGTGGCTATCCGTAGTAGTTAACTGGCAACTGCTTCATAGGTGTTGCTATCAATAACCACTCTTGTCGGCTACTGTTTGTTTATGGTTTTTTTCATTCAGGTGAATAATTAGAAGTTCAAATCGAATAAGAATGGCATTTTTAGTACAAATGAACTTTTTAATGAATCAGGAAATATAAAGGTATTAATATAGAGCATTGTAGCCTAAATGCGCCAGTGAGCCAGCCCTTCTTTCTGTTAAAAATCAATCTCAATTGGTGAGATATACAAAAAAAAATCATTTAGTTATAGTACAGCTTCACCGAAAATGAAAAACTTAAACCTCTCTCTTATATGTGCTTTACCGAAAATAAATGAAATTTTTTCATTACTTTCTACAACGGTCATTTCTAGCTAGTTTGACGGTTATGTATTTGCTTATTCCACTGACAAAACTATATCATTTGTCTATTATTGAATCGAGAAAACGTACATTTGAACAATTTTGCAGTGTTGCCATGACTACCTTCACAAAAGTTGTTATGATAACAACAGTTGTTAGCGGTTAGTTAGAGAATACCAAAAAAGGTTGCAGTGGCTATCGAAAGTTGTTATCCGAGTTGCTATGGATAACCACAGCAATAGCAACTTGAGTGAGTGAATAGCCCTGAATGATTCATAACATGACAGATTATTCAGCCTGTTAGTACACTGTAAAAAATAAAATTCTGCGCTCAAACTCCTCAGGAGTTTGAGAATTTTTTTTTCAATCAAACCATTTTAATTTGAATTAATCTAAAATTAATTACTCCAAATGAACTATTTTTCTTGATTAAAACAACCTAGTTGATTATAGAGAACAGCTAAAACATTCGCTTGAAACTTTTCACATTTCAGCGAAATGAAAGAAACAACTGATTCAACATAAACATACAATTACAAGAAATTGTTTATGCACTTGTCTCAATATCCATAATTGATTGATACAAATACATTATTCTAAATAGGTTTTAACGAAACTATTCGTTCGTTTCATTTTTATTTGTTCAATAGAACGAAGGTACGGTTGTCGTAAATTCTGTCAGTTGATGCAACGACTACAGTTTCTTGAGACAAGAATCTCGTGAGATTATATTATTCGCCTCATTTACTTGAAGAAAACTATAAATATTTGAATAAAATTGAACATATAATTGTTGCCATATGAAGTGACATTTGTAAAAAAAATATTGCGTAATTGATTTAATAAAACGAATTAATTGTAGCAATTTTTTTATATTGGCTGCAATTAAATCAAAACTCTATCTCTTTTATATTAAATATATCCCATTTAAATGCAATTATTTGTGCATTTTACTCACAATATTGTTGTATTCGGTGATAAAGATGACATGGAATACATGATGCGCAAGCTAATTAAAGAATACGAGAAGTGGGGCTTAAATGTCAACTTAGAGAAAACCAAATATCTTTGCTGGGAGTTGAACGCGACACCTAGTCGGTATGAAACTTCGAACTCTAACCTTTCGGCAACCGAATGGCTGTATATTGTTGTTATGTGGGGCTTTATGGAGTAGCGCCACATGAGATCTCTACAGTTTTAACGATTTTGATTTCGTAGGAAATTTAGGAATATTCTTTCAACTCACCTGTCTGATGCTTTCCTTTTGACTCCAATAAAATTAATATCATTTGGCAGGAAAATGTCTGCCATCTCCGAAGGTGAATGTGATGGGTCCAAAACAACATGTTCATGATTTCGCACATATTGAAGGGTAGACTGAAATATGAAATTATAAATTGATATATTTTAATCATTCGTTTTTATTATATTATTGTTCTCACAATTTAATCATTCCTGTATCTAGTATATACAGGGTGAGTTTTTGCCCACTGCATTCAACCATAGTTTCTTGAGATCAAAAGAAAAACATTTTCCCTTCCGTTTTTCTATATTCAGCTGCGTTAAACAGTTATAAGCATTGAGCCAGTAAAACCCGTTACCTTGTCTGTATTGTTTTATATTTTAGTTGTTTTTCCTTTGTAAAAAGGTTAGATAAGTTGATGACGAGATATTGTTGATGATGGAGCTCGTGTTGAATGATTGTTTGGGCTATTACCATCATCTATTGTGGATGTAATGTTTTCCGACGTTTCGATAGACATCTTCTATCTTTATCAAGGAGGAAAATTAAAAAACCTTTTGAAAATTATCAATTTTCAAAAAAGTCAATATTGACAGAAGTCATGAAAGAAAATGAACGATGGTATATACTCATCTGTGATATGATGATCTTTTTAAGTTGGATCGAACTATCGACGTCCAAACTTCTGGCAGATCTATAGATGGAGCACTTATGGAATCAGGTGTTATTTTAATAAATGCTACTTCTTTGATTATTCTTCTTGCAAGTTTTTCTTCTTTGGATATTATTGATGCTTCATCCCACTTTATACGATGATTCTCATCTACAGCATGTTGGACCAACCTGGATTTGTCGCTGTCTAGTACTCGTAGAAGCTTCTGATGTTCTTTTATTCGTACATTCAGAGGGCGTTTAGTTTCTCCGATGTAAGATCTTCCGCACTCGCAAGGTAATTCATATATGCAGTTCTTTGTCCTTTGTGTCTCATTATTAGGCTTAACTTTTGTGAGTTTAGCTCTGATAGTGTCTTGAGTTTTGAATGCAGTCGTTATATTGAATCTATTTCCAATTCTTCTCATTTTCTCCGAAAAACTTTTTACATAAGGAATTACGGTTTTAATGGTCTGATTTATATCTGTTGGTTCAGGTTGACTTTCTCTTGCTCTTCTAGCTTATTCTAATATCTTTTTGGGGTAGCCATTGCTTCTAAGAGTTTTCGAGATGTTATTTATTTCTTCATTTTGGTCTTCTTCAGTGCAACAAATATTTATTGTCCAACAAATAAACATTTTGCTACTCCCAATTTAGTGTTTAGTTAGTGGTTTGAATCAAAATGTAGATATTGTCCTGTGTTCGTTGGCTTTTTATACACAGTGGTTCTTGGGATTCCATTTTGTTTATGTACGAGTACATCTAAGAATGGAAGTTGTCTGTCTTTCTCGATTTCCATTGTGAATTTAATTGATTCCTCTTGATTGTTTAGATATTGAAGGAATCCATCTATAAAGTCTCTTCTATGTTGCCAAATAATGAAAGTATCATCGACATATCTTTTCCACAGTTTGGGTTTAAGTACATATTTTTCTAATGCCTTTTGTTCGACATTTTCCATAAATAAATCAGCTAAAATTGGTGATAGTGGTGAACCCATGGCCATTCCAAATTCTTGTTGATAAAAGATGTCTTCAAATTGGAAATATGTTGTTTCAATGCAAATAGAAAGCATTTCCATAATTGCATTCACGCTTAGTGTAGTTCTTTCACTAAGGGTTTGATCTTCTTCAAGCTGTTTCTTAACTATGATAAGTGTTTTATCTGTCGGAATATTAGTGAACAAACTGGTGATGTCGAAGCTGACCATAACGTCTCCTTCCATGATTTCTTGATGTCTCATTAATATCTCGTCATCAACTAATACTACTAACTTGTAAAAATTTTGCTAGTCAACTGTCAGTTTTACAAGTTAGTGACTTGATAAAATAAACTTTCTCGATTAATATTGTGTTTTTGGAAACTGACGTTTACAAATGAGAAACAAATAAAATGATTTACGTAACTACCAAGTCATTTTTTACGGAGTCCTGATTCTGTATGTAATTTTCGTCCATACTTCGAAATATATCTCGATCAAATATTGCTGACGAATTGAATGCTTGCCTTGAATAATCTAATTTGTGGCGGTACTTAATGAAACTCCAATTAACGACCATTATGTTTGTGTTTTCGCAGAATCATCAATACACACAGATTTCTATCACTATCAAAAGTAAGGCTTTCCTCAGTTCCTTCCTTATTAAGTTTTTTGTGGGCATATTATTGTGATGAATCATTCCAAATTTTCTTAAACTCCCACACTAAGTGAACATTTTAGGCAGAACTATTTTGATTGCAATTTTTGTCGAGGAAAAACACTTTACTGCAAATCAGGAAATATTCAGTTCATTCCGAAGAATTCAGAAACGATTTCCACAATTTCGTCGCTCCCAATAATTTCCCCGGATCGGCTACAGGTGTAAAAGGCAATTAGCCATTTTAATTATCGAAAATTGTAAAACCCATATTGCACCGAATGGTCGAACAATCGTAAAACTCAAAACTGGAAAACTGCCGTAAGATTTTACAGTCCAACGTAGAGTTTTGCCGAACAAAGTTTTGACTATTATTTTTTGATTTGTATTTCGAACAGTTTGAACTTCGTATTGGATTCCGGTCTGATTTATTGAGCAATATTTTTCGGTTATTCAAGTATCGGTGCTAGCTGGATTTTTAGGAGGTTGGCTTTCGAAATATATTGAATTCTGATTAACGAAAAGATTTATTGAGATGTTTACATGCAGAACCTTTAAAAAATCTACTATGAAGCAAAAATAATTCACCTATATAGTAATGGGTATTCCAGTAAGAACTCGACAACTTTGAATTTAAATAAAACACAAACCATTTGAGATTTCTCAAAAACTTTATTATTGGCTTGAAGTATAAACATAACATTTATGAAGGGAACTCGACTCGTCATCAAGTAAAGTTAACTGTCTAACTATAGGCCCATATGGAGCAACCTTCATGGTACTTGAGACAGGAACCTTCAGCGTGGACTGAAGCGCCACAGCATGATATTTAATCTCTGTTCCAATAATCACAATATCTTTCATTACAAGATGTCTTTACGCCGAATGAAAAGTGTTCAATTACATCCCATATCTGCCTAGATAAGACGTATTTCATGCCTATGAAATACGTCTTCCATCCCAAAACAGAAGGATTCTATCTTACCACTTGATTTTAATTAAAATTGGATCCTCGCAGGGAGCGTACTTCAAACAAACCTTTGTTAATTCTCTGTTCTAACTTCCTTAGGATTCGGTTATTTTTCTTTAATCAAGCCTCTCCAGCTCTTTTCATCAATTTACATTTCAACAGCTTAGGGATCTTGAGTATATTTCAGCGTATAATCGATTTGGAATGGTATTCATTTTCGATTCCACCAGCACTTTAGTAAAAATTGTTAACTTCTTGGATCATTCGATTCTGTGTTACAGGTTATGCAACATATTTCATATGCTTTTCATTAGATGTCGCCACACAGTATTCACGCCTAATTGACAAACCTTATATAAGTTTCGCGCTTAAAAAATGAAAATATCAGATGAAATACAACAATGTTGGGAATTTTCCAATTCGACTTCGACACAAAAAATTATTCACAGTGAAAAAAAATTGAATTGAATATTCTGCAAGTTTCGAAATGAAGAATTCTATAATGCACAATTGAATTAAATATTATATTTATTTATATAAGTTTCGCGCTTAAAAAATGAAAATATCAGATGAAATACAACAATGTTGGGAATTTTCCAATTCACTTCGACACAAAAAAATATTCTCAGTGAAAAAAAATTGTATTGAATATTCTGCAAGTTTCGAAATGAAGAATTCTATAATGCACAATTGAATTAAATATCCTGCAAGTTTCGAAATGACATCTTACTCTATTCTATGATCGTTCCGTGGAAAATTAGAATGAATTGACGTTGAATGTTGATCGATTGTCGTGTTTTTTTTTTGTGTTTCATACAAAAACAAGGAATCTAGTTCGGGTTTATTTGTTTTGTTTCGATGAGAAATTGATTATCACGATGATAAGAGAACACTTCAAAAAGTTTTAACCATAGCAATATAGGAATAGGATAGCAATAGGAAAATCATCGAATATTTGAGCTGAGAACACTGCATTGAACTCACAGAAAGGTAAGGTTTTACAATTTCATACAAGATAATACTCTATTCTATTATTGTTCTGTGAAAAATACAATAAATTGACGATCGTAGTTAGTCGGTAGTTGTGTTTTGTTGTTTCATATTAGAACAAGGAATCAAGTTCTGGTGTATTTGTTTTATTACGATGTTGAGAAATAAGAACACTGTAAAAATCAGACGGTATTATTGTTCAGTTTCTTAGAAAAGAACCCAAATCTTATATCCGGAACCCATTGAATCCAGAATAACCAGATAAAAAGTGGGATGTACTAACGGACCCTTTGAATAATTATCCCGATGGAGCTAGTGGAAAAATGGTATAAAACTGTAAGTATTTGTATGCATGATTACTATTTGTGTTAACAACTTTTTATTGTTTGAGAACAAAATTTTCCAATACTTGGAAGAAATGGAAAGCAAGGGATTTACTGCGCCATTTTATACTTTGTTACGGGATAACAAGTACTGAAAGGATGTTTTTCTCGTAGCAAACTGAAATAATAAGATATATTTCAATCTGTCTGATCATATTACCACTGGCGGCTCGTGACAATATAGTATGGTGAGGCACAAATGAAAAAAAATCTAATAATGTAATATATATATATATAGGGTTTACGTGGCGAACAAAGTTCATATAGTGAACTCTACTTCGTCAGTTGCATAATAAATACATTAGAAAAATTTTCTTCACTAATGCTTGGAATTTTTTATGAATCCTCAAATTATTTATATACATATAACTTTATTTTATTCAGCAAAAAAAGCCATTAATTTAATTGTCCCAATATATTATGAGCTTATTTTTCGATATACTAAATTGCTTAAAAATATGAAAACCATTATTATGCAGCTGTACAGCAAGAACCAACGTGGAGGTGTAGAGCATTCCTGCCACGTGTGGGATGGGAATGAAGGAAATCGGATCAGATCAAGTTGGAAATTTTCAAAATAACGAAATAAACTTTAAATAAATAAAATGAACTCTGAAAAAAATTAACACTGCATAAAAAAATTAAGAAGGCAGTGTAAAATAGGATTTATTCTGAAAGTTATAAATGAAAATCATTCTGAATTGAGTTCTCAATATTAAAATTTTTTGTAAATCAATGGAATTCTACGATTTTTCTGATCAGCGAAATGATCTAACCTTATCAATAAAAATATTTTCGTCCTGTGATTTTATGAATCCTTTTTCGATCGAAATTTTAGCCATATTACTCAGCCGCGCCTGTCCAGTTGTATTCCTAATATGATTTTTAATTCTTTTCAACGCAGAGAAACTTCTTTCTATGGAAGCAGTTGTGAAATTTTCCGAATTTTGAAGATAAAAATTGAAATAGATCATCAGCAGAACGCCCAGAACTAACATCATAAAATCCCATGAAACCCTCAACAAGTTGGTCATCTATTACATAACGAAAAATGACTGATAACTGGGAATGACAGCTTATGTCAGTTGTTTCATCAGCTTGCCAAGAAAAAAACAATGATTGTGAAATTTCGTCATCGATTTGTTTATTCACAACAAAAGCAACCGAATCAATTAATTCATTTTGAATGGTTTTAGATGTACCAGAAAATACCGATTTACTGTTGGTGTCATTTTCTAAAAAGGTTTTTAAATTCGTGTCAAATTTACTAACAAGAACTACCAATTCTTTGAAATTTCTGCGATTTAAAAACTCATTCGATTCATCGTGTCCCCTAAAAAGTAACTCTTGCATACAGAGGTGCATCGTAATATCTATTAAACTTCTTAGAATTTGTCCATTTTCTTTGACTTAAGCATTGAAATTTTCAATTTCTAGTTGACGCGCATTGTCTATTGCTGTGGCGATATTTTGTTTTTGCTTTCTCATAACGGTAAGCCTGCAATTAGATGTAATATGCTGAACCCTTTTATTGTGTAGCGATAGACCCCGAGATAAATTTTTCAAATCACTGAAACCAATTTTCGACCAAACTCTGTCGGAATTTCCATTAGTTGCTGGGAATAAAATGCACGGCCAACAAAATATTTTTTTCAAAGTAATACTTACGGTAAGCCAGTCGTACTTGTCATACCACGTATTTTGGAATCCCCGATTTGATTTACCGACCCCACCACTAGACACTAGAGATTTACTCAAATCTGGAACAGGTCGCTTAACTTCCTCTATTAAATATAATTTATCATCATACGAATGAGTCGAAAAATGTTGCTTTTTTTTAAAAAAATTAACAATATCACAAGTACACTGAACATGTTCCTTAGGAATTTCAAAAGATTTACTATTACTAGGTCCCGCTGAATCCATTTCGCGATCTGGTAGTCACTTTCGATAAAAAAGATTTATATTTCAGAAAAAATTCACCTAAAATAGATTATAATCATACGAAATACACAGCAAACGCGATACCTCTAAATAACGACAAAGTGAACTAACCCTATTTCTCTATTTCCCGCTTCCCGATTAACTCGAATAAAAACCTGAGGCCAGCCTCTAATTCCTCGAGAAGCCGCCTTCAAAGCCGTAGATATGTTCTCACCGCTTCGACGCAGATAACCCGCTGGACATCGCAGAAACGAAACTATCTCAGATCGGCTAAGATCAGAGGCTGGCCTCTGCGCGAGAGGCCAGCCTCGGATTAATCCTAGAACGGCTTTCCATTACGTTCTCGTAGGTCATCGAAGTATGACACGCTAATTCAGTCAAAGAAGCCTGCGTTAGGCATGCCTCCAACCGTTTATTCAAAGAGAATTTGATTCGTTATGAATATACGAGGAACGTGAGATTGGGAAAAATATTGAGGAAAAAAGTGATGATGAAAGGGAATGAAGAAATATACGGTTCAGAATTTTTTTGATGAGGCACTGCCTCACCTGCCTCATAGGATAAGCCGCCACTGCATATTACTGAAAATCATTGAATGCAATACCAGTGTTAGAAATATATTTTCTATAACTATATTATTGTCTCCTCAAAATTTATCAAAATGTGACGAAGATTTGAATATAATCAAGTATTCGTGGGCAACTCCGCAGAAAGAGGAACTGTTTGTATGTACTTTCCGACACGTGTTCCTACTATATGGCTTCTTCAGTTCAAGGCAACCGTGAAACCAAAAAAGTGAGAAAAAAGCATAAAAAAATTATAATACAGGGGAAAAAGTAGGTACAAACACCCAATTCGTTTGCCTTCAATCCTAGAATCTGTGATTTTGGAGGAATCCAAGGTATCAAGTTTCGAGCCATCCTGTATGAGTAAATCGAGAAAGGAATTGTTTAAATTACCTGTTTGTTGGATCTGGCCATGGCATGGATTTCCCTTTGTAATAATGGTAGATGTGATCTGAGCAGAGGTAAAACAAATGGACGTAGTGGAAAATTTGTTACTTCTTGTAATGACTGATGAAACTCTTCTACACTCAAATTCGAACTCTGGAACAAAGTATTAATTTTAAAGAAAGATTTCAATCGCTGATCACTCGGAAAAACAACAAAACGAGGATTTATTAGTTAATATTTTTTTGCTAATAAGAGAGTAGATAGATTATACTCACCACTAAATTAAGTACCAAACTCTTCACTCTCTCCCCAATATCAGGTCCAATCTCACTTCCAAATTGAACCAACGTGCTGAGAAATCTCTTCACTTTCACCAAAGGCCTGGTGACTCCAGATGACAAACTGCAAAAAGGTTGGAGCTGAGGATGGACACCTTCCAAGTTCACAGATAGGGCAGTGGATGCTGGTAGTGGTGGAGTGAGGCTGTCATTTGATCCTCCATTGGTGGGAGATGATGGTCCATTTGACTGATGACTGGACTGATTCGGAGATGGGGGAGCCTGACGGGCTCCTTCTGGAGAGTCGGGGGTCTTACATCTCACTTCCTTGTTTGCTGTAAATATGTTTTATTGCAATAATGATTGGAGACTGTTCTGTTTGATTTAGTGGTATAAATTGAGTGCTCAAACCTAAATTATGGAAACGTAATTCGGCAACACGCTAGAACTAGCATCTATCGACTTCTCCACAGAATGAAAGAATACTCCGAGTGCAAATTTAAAGAGAAATAAGCAACATCTCTGCTCACATGTGATTTTGCATAAATAAAATGTATCTTTTATATTATATATAATGCAGGAAAAGTTCTTGAACTCAAGTTAGTGTATTTCTAATTTTTTTTATCACCTTAGTGTTTGTTTTTGCGTTGTCTTCGAACTAAATATAAACACGGTTTTATAACTGTATGTATCGAATCGTGCGAAATTTGAGAAAATCTGGTAAATGTTTATTAAGTCAATTTCCTTAAAATACACACGATCACTTAGAACATCTTTGTTTTATTTAATTTCGTCGGTTCCATAATTCCAAGGAAAAAAACCTTTATCTTTGTGAATATTCACTTTATAAATACAAACTGTAAGTTCATAAAAATTCCACTCCTTGCATTCATTTTTGCTACAAAACTACCCTCTCCAGGGGTTTGCTAGAATACAGGTATGTATCCCAGATCATGTTCCACTGTCATAAAATATATTCATAAGATGTCATCATAGCCCGATTTATCAAGCCAAATTTCCTGATCGAAGATTACCCCACCACGAAACATTCTCGACGACTTATCGACGATTAAGAGAGACTGGAAACTTAAATTTTCAAGAGCCTCGGGTCAATGTAAGGCAACACCATGTAGCAGTTGACGATCAAATACTTCAAGCCTTTGAAGAAGATCCAACTACAAGCATTCGTGTCGTTGCTCTTTGAGTTTCCAGTCTCTCTTAGTTGTCGATAAGTGGTCGAGAATGTTTCGTGGTGGGGTAATCTTCGATCAGGAAATTTGGCTTGATAAATCCTTTGAGCTACACGAGCAACACCATCGGCCTTGCCATATGCCATCACCATATCAGCATACTCAAAACAAAAGTAGCAAAATGTCGATAAAAGTAACAAAAAAATAAAAATTTAAAAAACTGAACAACGCGGCACAGACACTTCCAACAGCAGAGATAGTTAAATCTCGAATGACGGTAGGGTCAAGTCAGCGGCGACTAACCCAATCCAACCTAAGGACAGAAATAGTAATAATAATTCACACGCGTCTAAAACGGGCAGGTAAAATTTCCTTGCTCGCTGTGTTGTGTCGAAATCCGTACTTTTATTTAGGTGCGACTTTCTTCACTCTTCTGACTAAAACCTTATTTGCAGTATTATTTTTTTATTGACTTACGTTAATAGCATATGGTTAGCAACGCTATAAACCAAAGAACATTTTAAAATAAAACTAAGTTTGTAATAGCTGTAACTCTTTTTTAAATTTCAATAGGAGTGGAGATGTTTTCATACTTTCATAATTTTTTTTTTAATAAAAGGCCCACGTGTTAATTTTGTGGTGTTATCTGTAACAATAAATACGTTTCTTTTTTAAACACACACTCATGTAGACTTAATTAATACAATAAAAAGAATGCATGTAAAAGCACACGCAAAAAAAGTTATGGGGCTTCGAAGGGTACATTTTGGGTAATTTAGAAAAACCTAATAAAAAAATCATACCTCCGTAACCGTAATACTAAGGACCCAGGTTCCAACACTGTAAAGGTAGAAAATGACCCTACCAACGCCCCAAAAAAATTTGACGGTCCATGTGCCGCACACCCTGTATTAGCAAAAAACAAAAGAAAAACTTTAGTTGATTTTGCTATTTTATGTCAGAGACCGCAGATGGAAAGAAATTCAGGTGAAAGTCAAGACAACGCTGCCGCATTCTCTGTTTGACAATTTGAAGGTCACATGTTGTAGAAGACACACGTTGCCACCTCTGTAGCAATAATAAATACGCAAATTGAAGAAATTTTGTGTGAGTCAGTATTAGGTTTTTTATATTTTTTATTGATTATTACTTTTCATCGCACTAAAAATAGTTCGTAAGTGTGAAAGTTCTAGTAAAGACAGAAATTTTAATCCGAATTTATCGTTCCATAGATAAGTGTATTGGTAGAACCGAAGTATTCAGTTATTTACATGTTCAGTAGCGTAGAAAGTTCCAATAGGGAAGTTTTCAATGAGATTATTATAAGATAAAATGGGGTTTTCTTAAATTAAGGTTCCCAGATAACGATGAAAAAACAACAATTTGGGCTTCGCTGTTGGGATGGTCAAGTATTTGCCCAAAGAAAGCAATTTTCATTTGTTCAGATCATTTTGACCCTGGACATATTGTGACCCGAGTAAATGGAAAAAGATTTTATGCGGTGTTGCCGTGTGAGGTTTCACAAGAGACTCTCAATGAGGGAGTCGAAACAAATCGACATATTACAGATTCCTTTGTCTATCTTATCTTATCTAAAGGTAAAACTGATAATTAGAATAAGAGATCAAATTTGACTTTTTCGAGTTTTCCAGTGAAAATTATGATTCACTTCATCTGGATAGCGCAACTTCTCAACGCAATCCGTGGAAATTCCCCAATCATAGCGGAAAACTTCTGAACCCATCCGGAGACATGAATGAGTCGCGGAGGCGCGGAAGGGGTGATAAAATCTAATAAATTCACCTTTCAGAAACCGGCGAAAAACAATCAAAACTATGCACAATACGAACAAAGCAATCTATCACAAAAAACAATCGCCTGCCGTCGCGCGGCTGCATGTGCCATGCGCACGGCGCCATCTGTTGACAACTTTTGTTTTAATTACGGAAACAAAGCGCCCAAGAAATGTGCCTTTCAAAATAAAAGACAGATGGTCCCCTTTTCGTCGTGCCAAGGGCGGCAGGAGGGGTAGGAAGAATTTTCTTACTTTTTTCATTTGGATTCATTCCGGATGGGAATTAGGAAAACTCATTTCCTTTCGCTGAAGATATTGGGTTTGATTTATACAAATGGGGAAAATTTATGGGAATGGCGACAATGCAAATAGATCTATCAGAGGGAGGTTTACATGGGGGAACTGGATCGGTGGATGTTCGCGATTTGTAGAATCAGAATGATGGTGGTACAGCTTTTTTTTTGTAACATTCAAGTTTCTTACTTATCGGCAATTTCGGTCAAAACATTTTCCAAAATTCATTTCGATATGAATGTTTTCGCGAAATTGCTTAAGAAACAAACTTTCATATCACAATCGAGAAACTGCGCCAACATATAATACATATTACAGGGTGAGTCTTTGATGTACTGCTTTAATTTTAACCATAGGTTCTTGAGATTAAAAGAAACACTTTTTCCCATACCGTTTTTCTCTTAGACAATATGAGACAAAGCATTCCTTTGTAAAATGTCGATTTGTTTTGGTTTCCTCATTGAAAGTCTCTTGTGAAACCTCAGCCGGCAACACCGCATAAAATCTTTTTCCATTTACTCGGATCACAATTTCTTCAGGGTCAAAATGATCTGAACAAATGAGAATTGCTTTCTTTGGGCAAATACTTGACCATCCCAACAGCGAAGCCCAAATTCTTCATTTTCATCGTCATTTGGGAACCTTAATTCAAGAAAACCTCATTTCATCTAATATAATCTCATTGAAAACTTCCCTATTAAAACTTTCTACGCTACTGAACATGTCAATAACTGAATACTTCGGTTCTAATTATACACTTACTAATGGAACGATAAATTCGAATCAAAAATCTCGTCTGTTTCGTTTTCAGATGGCCACCCTGTATATATTCTGATTAACTCTCAGAAAGTTTGCTACTCTTTAATTTATTCAATTTATTCGTTTTCTTCGATATTATTTATCAATTCATCAATATCAATTTTTTTAGAATCACTCAATAAAACAGTCCGGAGATGACTTAGGAACAAGCTCGCAAGAACTGCTGACCTCACAGCAGTGCCTTTCTACTTTTTTCAACCTTCTTCACTTTGTGAATGTCGCTCTTAGGGAGTTTCAATCTAACATACCAGAAGTTCCCGAATCTTCTGGAACACGAGAGCCAGAGGGTCATACGTCTGTAGGGCTGCGTTTGACATCGTTGGAGCATGCACTTGACTCGTTAATTCCTGTGCCCTGTCACTAGGGGGCGGGATAGGTCCGGTCAAACAATCACCTCACGCCACCTCTAGATAGGTGGCCGATATCTGGAACGTCTGCTTTTGACACCTTACTCATTGCACCTCCATTCCTTTTGTGCAGATAAATCATGCCAATACCTTCTGTCTTTAGCAACCTCTAATAAGAGGGTTTGAGGCGGATTTCGGAGACAAATGGTCATTCTTCGAGCCTTAAATTATCATTTGCAGTAATTTTTCGAGCACTGATTAACATAAATAGCAAGTAGAGAACTATATCAGATATAGGACTATTCATATAACATAGGTAATTGATCAAAATCTTTTTGGCGAATTGGCGGAGCCGCTAGTTAGTTCGAAAATTATTTGTTTAACATTTATTCCTTCAGACTCCATGCTCAATAACCGACATAAAAATGAAATTCATACAAAAAAGATCAATCATCCAATACAGACCAATAACTGATAAGATCAGGAAAACTAGACTATTCAATCATAAATAAATTAGTTGAAAATAGCCAGACATGTGTTTTCAGGCCTGTTTTTGGCGCTCTTGTTCACCCGAACAGAGTGCCTATCATTTTGCCCGAATGTCTGTAATTTTGGAATATCGAGCCGAAAATGGTCTCAATCGATTGGGTTCGACTCTCTGATGAAGAATTCGTGGCGAAAGTTGAGTCTGTCCGGCCGGCCGTATCCTCTCTAGCATCCAAAAGGAATCAGCTAGAGTTTTCATATTTTCAGAATAGGTTAATTGTCCAAATATCTCGGTCAAGTTCGTTATTGGGCCAAATCCGTCGGATGGTTCAGTAGTTATGAGCATCTGAAATTTTGTTTCCTCAATAACTACTATAATATCCATCCGATCAAGTTGATACTTGGAATGTTATTGAGGGAGGCTGAAACGAAACAGCTTGCAAAATTTCACAGAAATCGTCACTCTAGAAAATTTTCAAAAAATTCCCAAAAAAAAAATTTTCAATACTCAATATCTCCTAAGACTTCATTCAGATTTAAATAAAAATCCGTATATATATTGAGGTTACCGATATCTTACTCATCCTTAAATTTTATTGTCGTTGCTTTTCCCCTTCTGAAGATATGATCATTTTTTTCATTTACTCAAGAGAAAAATAGAAATGTCATGAAGTCCGAGCTTTGTCATTGAAAGATTTGCCATCACAGATCGATATTCGTTTGACAACTTGCGGACCTAGATATCAGTGTCAGTTGGCGTAATATCAATCAAAATTTTCATAGAATTCATAGAGGTAGAATTCGATGTCGATGACGTTGTCAAAATTCAGAAAAGCATAGACGTAATATTATTCAAAAAATTTTTTATCATAGAGAAAGAATTTGATGGGATTTTCAAAACTCAGAAAAGCAATGACGTAAGTTTTTAGGAGAAGCATAGAACAAAATTTGGTGAAAATTATGAGTAGTTATTTTCAAATTGAGATAAAGGTTTGTTTATTCATTAGACTTCCATATTTACATCACATTGTCCCTTAGTACGGAAAAAGACAATTGTTCACCCGATCAGAGAGCTTATAGATTTGTTAAGGTTTGAATATTGACTCGCAAGTAGGTCAACAAGAGCGCCAAAGCAATCTGACCTCACGTCAGTGCTTTCTAAATTTTTTTATTATTTATTCCTATTTTTTTCAAGCAAATCCTCCCAATTGTCAGCAAAAAATTTTTATAACTAGGTTTTTTGAAATTATAGTTATGAGAATGGTATTCTCGCCGATTTCAGCTATCGTATTGCCACACAAACTTTAGATCGAGCCCCGTATGTACACGATTCGGGTAAGTCCTTCCGAGACCAGGACGTGCCTTATCTTGGGCCTCCAACGGCCAGGAGTACGTCGCGACAGTGGCGTACAGGAGGAGTTTTGAGATTCATTCTCATTTACAAAGATATATGCTTCCTTTAGGTAAATTTGCGCAAATTTCTTACAATAGCAATTCGAAAGTTTGCTGTTATTTTTGCAGCTCAATATAAAGAGTGTGGTAGACGTAAATTATTTACAGAAATAGATCATATTCTCAGTAACATTCGATAAGGTGGAGTAAAGATAATGAATATCAACCATAGAAGTTTCTTTTTTATCAAACAGGCTTTCTCTATATCCACTGGCTCTACCATTTTATCCCATTTGTTTGAGGTTTTGCAATAAGGAACCAATTTTACTGACTTCATCTCTGATATCACCCATTAATTTTTCTTGGTGAAGTGGGGTTCATTTTTTTTTATAAATTGTGAGACCACCACTCCTCCAATGAGTAAAAGGCAGTGGTAGCTTGTCCTATGAGGCAGGTGAGGCAGCCCCTCTTCAAAAAAATTCTGAACCGTATATTTCTTCATTCCCTTTCATCATCACTTTTTTCCTCAATATTTTTCCCAATCTCATGTTCCTTGTATATTCATAACAAATCAAATCCCCTTTGACTAAACGGTTGGAGGCATGCCTAACGCAGGCATCTTTGACTGAATTAGCGTGTAATACTTCGATGACCTACGAGAACGTAATGGAAAGCCGTTCTAGGATGAATCCGAGGGTGGCCTCTGCGCGATCTTAGCCGATTTGAGATCGTTTCGTTTCTGCGATGTCCAGAGGGTTATCTGCGTCAAAGCTGTGAGAACATATCTACGGCTTTGAAGGCGGCTTCTCGAGGAATTAGAGGCTGGCCTCAGGTTTTTATTCGAGTTAATCGGGAAGCAAGAAATAGAGAAATAGGGTTAGTTCACTTTGTCGTTATTTAGTGGTATCGCGTTTGCTATGTATCGCGTATGATTATAATCTTTTTCAGATGAATTTTTTCTGAAATATAAATCATTTTTATCGAAAGTGACTAACATATCGCGAAATGGATTCAGCGGGACCTAGTAATAGTAAATCTTTTGAAATTCCTAAGGAACATATTCGGTGTACCTACTTGTGATATTGTTAATTTTTTAATAAATAAGCTACATTTTCGACTCATTCGTATGATGATAAATTATATTTAATTAAGGAAGTTAAGCGACCTGTTCCAAATTTGAGTAAATCGCTAGTGTCTAGTGGTGGGGTCGGTAAATCAAATCGGGGATTCCAAAATACGTGGTATGACAAGTACGACTGGCTTACTGGAAGTATTACTTTGAAAAAAATATTTTGTTGGCCGTGCATTTTATTCTCAGCAACTAATAGAAATTCCGACAGAGTTTGGTCGAAAAGTGGTTTTAGTGATTTGAAAAATTTATCTCGGGTTCTATCGCTACACAATAAAAGTGCTCAGTATATTTCATATAATTGCAAGCTTACCGTTATGAGAAAGCAAAAACAAAATATCGCCACAGCAATAGACAATGCGCGTCAAATAGAAATTGAAAATTTCAATGCTGGATTAAAAAAAAATCGACAAATTCTAAGAACTTTAATAGATATTACGATGCAACTCTGTATGCAAGAGTTACCTTTTAGGGGACACGATGAATCGAATGAGTCTTTAAATCGCGGAAATTTCAAAGAATTGGTAGTTCTTGTTAGTAAATTTGACACGAATTTAAAAACCTTTTTAGAAAATGACACCAACACTAAATCGGTAATTTCTGGTACATCTAAAACCATTCAAAATGAATTAATTGATTCGTTGTGAATAAACAAATCGAGGACGAAATATATATTACATTACAAATTTTTTTTCATATTTGCCTCACCATACTATATTGTTACGAGCCGCCACTGGTAAAAGGTGAAATATTATGTGAGCTACTATATATTAAGATGTCAAGAAATTTTTTGAAACGAAGGTGTCATTATAATTGCAGCTTGAAACAATTAATATCAGGTGTTTTTTACAGATATAAAAAACTTTGAATTGAAATAAAGTTAAAATATAAATACAATACAAATACAATTTTTCGTATGATAATATTATGACATTAATGTTATAATAGTATATCTAAAATAAGTTGTTTTTTCACTCCATATACGACAATTTTGCTGCCGGATGGGACTAAATACTGTTCCTCAATAAATATTTCTGCAGAATATTTGATGATGGCGGTGGAGCATTATCACAATGAAGATGTCAATGGTTTAACATCTATTTCGCCAAACTAAGAAGTAATTCTATAAAATAGTTTCCAGTGGAAATATCCCTCCCAAAGAAAATATTCCTGCTTTCGCACCGCCTCTGCAGGAAATCCAGTATGACAGTAATGAGACGGTGAGCTGGTCGCGGTGTGCCACTTCTCGTATCAGCCGTGTGCAGGGATGTCACTTTTAGGTTATGTCACCGGGATATCGTTTATTTAATATTCCCCCAGTAGCTTTCCCCTTATTCGAACTTACGATCCCAACCCAGAGAAATATGAATTCGTTTAGCAATGACCAAGTTTGAGAGTAGAAAAGTTTTGCTAGTGTGGAAGCTTTCAAAATAAATTCAAGGATTTTCCTTTCTTGATTTTTCTCTGTTTGCGAAGCTCTAAGTTCATAATCTTGAGGGCTTAATATAGAGTGTTTCACCAATGACTGCGATTGCAAATATAGTTTTTCTTGAATATTGAAAGAAAACAATTATTTTTGTCTAATTTTCACTTTATTAATATTATTACACGACCGGTTTCGGTTGTTAAACCATCTTCTGGTGTTAGGTACAGACTAAAATATTTCGTGGGTTTAAATCTATGGGATATTCAAAAGTGGTGAATGGTTTATTTCTATTTGGGTGTTAAGTGGGGACACATTGGGAATATTGAACAGATTTGTTATTTCCATCGCTTCCAGCAAATTTAATTTCAGGCCTTTCTCGCATTTGTGAAGGATTTTAAAATTTACGATATCCATATGATGTTCTTCAGTCTCGATATGATCATAAACTGCGGACTGTTTACCTGATTTCAGATGTTCTTTTAATCTGGTCTCAAAATTTCTACCGGTTTGACCTACATATGCAGCGTTGCAATTTTTACAACAGATTTTATAAACACCTGAAGTTTTCTCGGGTTTAAGTTTGGATTTTGAATTATATAATATTTTACCTAGGTTTGGACGTCCTGAAAATGTTGTTTTGAAATCAAGTTTAGAAAAATAATTTTGGATTTGGATTGATAATTCTCCGAAATAAGTGATATGTATGAATTTATTAGTAGGTTTTTCTGTGGTAGTGTAAAGCATATTAATGGTTTTCAGCTTTCTTTTGTTTTCAATTAGTTTGTTTACTAGGATTCTCGGAAAATTATTATTAGTTGCAATTTCTTTGATTTTATCAATTTCAGATTGTAAGTTAGCGTTCGATAAATGTATGTTGAATGCTCTGTTGATCATAGATTTCAGAGCTGCTAGTTTATGATTATCAGGACTGAAGGAATCATATGGTATTATGGCTTCTGAGTTTGTGTCTTTTCGGTAGATGTTAAAGTCGAATGTGTTTCTATCTCTACTTATGGTCAAATCCAGAAAGTTAATCGCTTTGTTGCATTCAATTTCCAATGTAAATTTTATTTTGGGGTGAATTGAATTGAGGAAGTCAAGAAACATTTTTATTTGTCTATTTGTTCCGTTGAATCCTACTATAATATCATCAACATACCGGAACCAGAAAATGACGTTTTTTTGATAGGTCATTTGTTTTTATGAATTCATTTTCAAGGTGATTCATGAATAGATCTGACAATAATGGGCTCAAAGGTGATCCCATCGGTAAACCTGAATTTTGAAAATATAATTTGGATTCGAATTTGAAGTAATTTTGGGATAGGCAAATTGATTATTTCGGGATCACTTTGTTGAGTGAAATTTGTATAATTTTCAAAAAACGACAGTGTTTCAAAAAAACTTCGAATCTCGTGTGGTATTTGGAAAGATCATTTAACAATATAAATCAAACGAAATAAAAAATAGTTTTTTATTCAAAAATAACCAGATAGAAGCATAACAACAGATTATTCATCTTTATTCTCAAAATAATAATTATTGATAGTACAATTATTATACACATTACGAGCATTATTTTCGAATGATGAAATAGATACTGATGTCGTTTCTTGAAAGACATTTTTTTCATTCCTCATGGCTGTGATTGATGCCAATGAGTTCTGCCTATTTTTTGTCCATTTAGCTATCGTATTGACACCGACTGGGCAGTTTTTGAACCATGAACCATATTTCCAATTCTTATGTGGAGTAAGGAATAGTCTTTCAGTGGTTATGTTTGCAGTTCTTTTGGATACAAGTAGCTTATATAACCTCACCGTCAAATATCTTCTTCAATATTGGGAGTCAGCCATTTCGTTTCCGCACATTTTTGGGCACCACCTTGTCTTGTTTTAGAAAATATCGTATTGTAGGCAATTCGGCCCATGGGATTACCATCGTTTTCAATTTCGAATTGGAAATGCGAAATTAGGCATGATGAAACCTCTCCTCCGCGCCAAGCAAGCTCCAATGCAGCAATAAAATAACATTTTCTGTTCAAACCGTCTGGATTATCTTCTTTACATAAGTTGACCAACTTTTTGTGTTGCTCCAAAGACAGCGCCTTGGCACTAACATTTTTTCTCAGGATTCACTTGAAAAATACGCCTCTTCTCATTTCGTGCATCCCGCGTCGTTTTAAAAACCACGTCTGTGAATGGATCGAACCTAACGCCCCATTCGGAATAGAATTTTTCCTGCAGCTGTTTGGCAGTATTATTATTATTAAGCGGCACACTTTTCTCAATTGAAGTAATATTACAATTCCCAAAACGTTTCATTTTTATCTACTTTGTGGTAAAATACGAAAATAAACTGACAGAACTGCCAAATGTGCTGTTGAAGTTATCGCTAACAACTGCTTGTTTATCGTAACTATGACGACCGCTACTTCCACCAACGGCCAAAGTTATCCGGAAGTATTGATATTCCTATGCAAATTAGGCATTTGATAAAAACAAATTACTAAAAGTGAAAACACTGTGAGGTTGAGTGTTTTCAGATACAGTTTGTTTCTATTGGTCCGTTTTCAAAAATTAAGCAATTTCATTGGACGATGTAGTATAGTGTTGAATGATTTTATAAAGCTAATTTTCATCAATTTTCAGCATTTTCTATCATAGCTGGATCAGAAAAATCTTGAAATGGCAAAAAATAATTTTTGAGGAAACGTCTAGTTCTTTGATTTTCTCCACCTCGCTGACTTTGAAGGCAAATTCTGGCAAAAGTAGACTGAAAGCTGAGTGTTGAGCGCAGTTTTTAAGCCTACTAAGAAACCATGAAGTAACCTGTTAACATTTTTAATTTAAATTTGATAATTTAGATCATGATCCAAAATACGTAACTTACTCACTTGAGACCAACATTTCCATAATTTTCATCAAAGTTACGATGCTGGTTATTTTATTTATAAAAGTACAATTCCTGGTGATCTATTTACAACAAAAAAATATAGGAACTTTTTTGTACTTTGTACTTTTTTTTTCAAATTTGAAGATGTTCAAGTTGGAAACATACATGGGGGTGATTCGTATACCCCATGACATGAGGGACCTATTTTTTATGGACGTCAATCGTTTGGCCACCCTGTATAAGAAATGATGGAGTACTCGTATCCGTTTCAACTCCGCGAATGCAGCGTGCAAATATTTGGCCGCACCGGTAAAAACATCGGTCTGCATGAGGGCTGTGGGATCCATCCTTCCGTTCATTTTGCAATAATGACGGTACCCGCTTGCCTTATGTGGCCTTTCAGCGTTTTCTTTGACAAAAAAACCAGCCGGTGCCTGCCTGCGTTTCCAGCGTCAGAGTAGCACGATGAAGGACCCGTATACGAAAACTGTGAACTGATAAAAAAAAACTTGACCCGGTTTCGTGAGCCGCGATATTTGCGGGGTTCGTCCTCGCGGAAAATTCCCTTTGTGGAATCTGAATCTGATATTTGGGAAATTAAATCTTGAGACGGGAAGGGGTAATTTTATGTTTTTTGTTTCAACAAGGCTTAAATATTCAAATTGTGCCTAGGGCTAGCAGAAGAATATGCAAAAGTACACGTTGGGTGCTTTACCAGAATCTGGAACAATGTGATACAGAAACAAACAAAATGAAAAATTTAAAATAAATAAAAATCTCAGATAATCAGTACCCAATAATTAGATGCAGCTTTTTAATGATAATATACTTTATTTCAGGTAAAGTGTACCGAGTAATACAGTGAACATTCGAGATAAAAACAGAGTCATAATAGTATATTATATACCGCGGGACTGAAGTAGTACATTTAATCCTGAAGGTAAAGTTTATGGCCCGACCGCAGGGAGGATTAAATGTTCTTCAGTCGCAAGGTATATACGATACTTTTCGTACTTCCGGTATGATTTTATTAATTATTTCAATAATTTCAATCAGTTTTTTCTCTCTTCAACTCATTTAATAAACTGTCTTTAAAATAAGATACCATAGTAACATTGCGTTGTGACAATTATAATTTAGAAACATTGTCATTACTAGTGTCATTGTAAAGAAACATTGTTATTGATAATTATTGGTATCATGAGTGAAGAAGGTGTATCTGATATTGATAAAAGAGCAGCCGAAGTAGGTGAAGAATTGTTACCACCGAAATCTAGAAAACTATACGAGCAGCAGTACGATATTTTAAAAAGTGGTGCCGCCTAAAAATGTGAGACAACCTACTGAAAATGCGCGGTTAGTCTACTTCAATGATAAATCAAAAGCGGTTTGTGCCTCAACTCTCTGGGCACATTACTCAATGCTGAAATCGGTTATTAACATTAGAGAAGATATTGATATAAGTGAATTTCCAAAATTATTAGCTTTTTTTGAAGAGAAGAAATGAGGGATTTAAGCCAAAGAAGTCAAGAATTCGCACGTCTGAGCAGGTAGATCAGTTCTTACGGGAGGCTCCGGATGATAAATATTTAATGCTTAAGGTAAATTTGGAAATGTGTTTATATTCAGAAATTTTAAGAAATCAATTTTTTTGTAGGTTGCACTTATTTTGAGCGTTGCGGGAGCTTGTCGTGGAAAAGAGTTGGTTGATTTAGAAATCGACGATGTGAGAGATTTGGGCGATTCCTTCCTAATTGCGAATAGAAACACCAAAAATAAAATTGACCGAAATTTTGTGATCAAAAATGCAGAAAACAGTGCCATCAGTTTTGTGGCGATATTTCGAAAATATATGGCATTGCGAAAGACAGGGACACCTCATTCAAAATTTTTTGTTCAATACATCAACAAAGAATGTACTACGCGAGTAGTAGGAAAAAACATGTTTGGTACATTTCCACGGCAAATAGCAGCTTTCTTGAAATTAGAAAATGCGACGTCTTATACGGGACATTGTTTTAGACGCACATCTGCGTCTTCGTTAGCTGATTCAGGAGCAACTATAGACGTGCTGAAGAGACATGGAGGATGGAAATCCTCCAACGTGGCCGAGGGATATATTGAGTCTTCTATTAAAAATAAACAAAAAATTTCAGATATAATATTTGGTCAAGTCGCCGATTCGTCCACTATAGTTATGCCACAGTCCTCATTGTCGCTTCCTGTTTCCGCAGGATCTTCGAAACAAACACCAGTTCAATATGATTAGGACCTATCTGTTACTCGTCAGTTACCTGCTGCATTAACCCAGGAAAGACTGTTCAATATGACGAACTGTCACAATATTAATTTGAATATTAACGTTAATTACCATTCTAATTAATTGTATTTTTCAATAAAATATCCCTTAAATTCGTTTGTTTGTGATTTAATCGTTCCGGGAGTTTCGTCAATATTTAATCCCGGAGGGATTAAATGTGACACTTTAGTACCTGTCACAAGGGAGTGAAGTTGTCACTTTAGGCCCGGAAGTACGAAAACAATTATACTCTGATTATATCATGTAGGCTAGGAAGTCTTCTACACTATATGGTTCAATGTTAAGTAGCAGCTTGTATTGTTGTAGGGTACATTCTCTTCCCAATTTATGTTCCATCTTGTTATAATATCAAATACAACTATATGTATACAGGTCCTTTTTCGGTGAATCTAAGTCTGTTATTGCTGTTGTTCTTGTAATATAATTATTTGGTGTTTTCTCTTCAAAGTAATGCATATTTTTAAGTGAAAATCAAGCATTCCTGAATATGTATAGCTGGTGCGGTTAATAAATCATTTTTTTCAAATATTCCCCTACACGACTCCATTCTCTTCATCTTCCAGATTGTACGTGTTGCTCTCTTTTGAATCTTCAGCACTCTGTCCAAGTTATGTGAGCTACCATAGAACTTGATGCCCTACCTCATCTTCGATTCCAATACTGCTTGGTTAATGGTTTTTATTGACATTGAGTCCAGGTATTTACTGAGTACCCCAAGTGAGTAGCTGATAGAACTCAATTGAGCACAAATGTTGGTGATGTGCTCACTCCAATCAAGAGTTTCGTCTAGTTTGAGACCCAGGAAATTACAACTCACAATCAGATTCAGAGGGGAGTTGCAAAGTTGAATATTTACTAGTGTTTGAGAACCTGAATGAGCTGTTTCGAATAACACTCCATTTGTTTTTTCAGCATTCATGCATAAACCATTTGCTTCAAACCATTCGTCTGCTTGCAGTAGGGTTGACTTTACCAGTTCACACGTTTCTCGGAATTCTTGGCCATGACTGTGAAGTTTACGTCATCTGCATAATTCAACATTTTGATATTTGTTTGAGCACATATGGTTTATAGCTCGTTTAAAAATATGATGAATATGATGGGACCTGAAATGCTTCCTTGTGGTACTCCTAGTTCTGTGAATTCTGCCTGCGATATTATGAGGTTCTCATTCTGAGAGATTATTATTCTTTGTCTACGGTTGGTTAGGTACGATTTAAACAACTTCATTTTTTTTCCTTTATTCCATAGGCTTGTAATTTTTCTAGAACGAGATCAAGGGACAGGGTATCGAATGCCTTCGATAGGTCTAACATTTGAATTGATCTCAAGAACCTATGGTTAAAATTAACGCAGTGGTAAAAGAGTGTCCCTGTATATATCTATGAAATTCCTTAATATCTTGAAGCTGATTTAAAAAGTCAAACGCACTATCCATAAGAGCTATACAAGGTGTTCGGTGAGGAATGGGACAACGTTTAGGTGATGATGAGGGATTTCTCAAAAAATGAGAGAATGCCATTTGATATCATCTGAGGGTCATGGTTTCTGATATACAGGGAGTTTTAGAAAAAAAAAAACAAATTTCACATGACTAATTCGGGAAATATCAATACTGATTTTTCGTTTGAATAATGATAGAGTGAGTACGAAGCTGATTGAATGAAAAATTCGAAAAACAATCAGTTCCAGACTCATGAATTTCAGTTTTTTAAGAAATTAGGAGCTTTTGTATTTTATTGTATATTAAACCCTTAATAAAATGTGTAGCATGAATTTGACTTGATCATTTGTAATGTGTGGTTGATTTATTGGTACTTGGGTACTGTATAAATGAATAAAAATATGAATAAATCAAATTCGGTTCTCAAGAAATTTTTGATGATTTTCGTTAAGCGAATCACCCAGTGTTATGGTCAGTGTTAACAGTCGAAAACGTTCTCCTTCGAACAGGTCCGATATTGGCGTTAAATCACGTCAAAACATGGATGTTTATATTTCGGATTATCCAACAATTTATAGATATTAGCACAGCTCCGGCTATAACACTACTAATTGGACAGGGCGCCACCTGAGCCAACATGGTTTCCAACTGCCAGCTCAGCAAGCCCAATCTTTATTAACGTACCTTAATATATCAAACAGTGGAGGTCCATGCTCACGTCCGGGTTAAGAATTTCAACTGGACGCTTATATTCTTCATTCCAATGTTTGTTATTTCGCCTCCTATTTCATTCACGCACCTGATGCTCTATTTGACAAACAGGACGATTAGTGAGATGTTACCATGCTCGTATTAGGTTTGATTCTCATATATCGTGTGTCCCATGGTGGGTGGCCTATTAAATCAATATGAAAACTATTCATGCATTATGCATCAGATTTTGTAATATATTATTATATATTATTATATTATTACTATATTCTATATAATATAGTAATAAGATCGTGAACCAGAGAAAATTTTGACAGGTGGTCCCGTTAGGGACCCGGAAAGCGAAAGCTTTCGAGCAGACCCGCAGGGCCGCTCGAGAGGCAATCTTAAAAAATCGAAAAGGCGTATCCTCTTCTAGGGGAAGCGACCGCGAAAACCCCGGGCGCTCTTAAAGTGCCCGAAATTATCAAACGAAAATCGCGAAAATGACGTTTTTCGCCAAAGGTGTCCCGGAATAAGGGAATAAACTCCGAAGGCGGAACGCCCCGGGTCCGGGAGTAACTACATATTCTGAGAGCAAGGACCGGGGGATTCCTTAGAACCCATTAGAATTCCGGAGCTCCCCTAATTCTTGGCTAAAATCCCTCAACTAAAACGGCAATTTTTAGTTTCGCCAGCCCCGCGAAACGTCAAAATCACCTATGATGCTTTCGATCCGTGCGGGCGCTACGAGCCCCTAAACGCCCTTTCGGTGGTAGAAATAGAAACTTTAGGAAATTTCCAATCTCCGGGTACCAATTTTCATATCCAAGTAGCGAGATAAGGCCGCGAATTCTTCATTCTAAATTCGGCAATTTTCACGAAATACGCTGTGAAATGTCACAATTTCTGCTACAATTCCGATGATAGCCGAACGCGAGCTCCAAATTTGAAAATCCGGGATCAATTTTTCGCTCGATATGGGCGGTGAAAGATTGTTAGCGCCTTCCAAGCGCTCGAATAAGAATCTACAGGAGATTCCGAATCTCTAGAGACCACTCACGATTCACGAATCGAAAGAAAAACACCTCAAATATGCGTTTGAAAATCGTCATTTTCCAGTCGATTTTCGCGGGAATTCATTTTCGTCCTTGAAGAATGCACACAGATCGCGATGAATCGCTATACAGGCTGTGCATTCGAAAAAATCGCTATACAGGCTGTGCCCATTGAAAGCACTGATTTTCACCAGATTCTTTCTTCGAGAGATTTTCCGTCTGAATTTTTTATGGAAAAAGCACCCACTGCGAACCAATTATAGAGTGGGATCTAATTTCGATAAAATGTCAGACAAGGTGAACGATTTACAATGAAATTGCGATCATGTGATATACGAGGTGCTCAATTCACAAGTTAATTTGATTTTTTTCGCGCAAATTCGACTTTTTTGTGTTCCTTCGGTGTGTTTTGGTACAGGGTGTGCCATTAACAATGATTTCGCGATCGATTGATATACAGGGTGTGCAATTTGAAAGTTCTTTCATTATTTTTTGCACGCTTTCGGTTTTTTGTGCTCCATCGGGGTTTTAATCTTTCATTCAATGTCATACAGGGTGTGCAATTTACAAGGAGTTTACGATCGGGTGATATACGGGGTGTGCAATTTACAAGTACTTTTGTGTTTCGGGTTTGTTTCAGGTTCCTTTAGATTTTTGTGTTACTTGGGGTTCTTTCGTGTTTTGTCGCGTTGTTTCGTGTAATTTCGGTTTCTTTCGTGTAACTTCGGTTTCTTTCGTGTTTCTTCGGATCCTTCCGTGTTTTTCGCGTTTCTTCGTGTTTTTTCCAATACTTTCATGTTTTTTCGGTTTCATCGGGTTTTTTGACGTCTTTAGTGTTTCTGCGCGCTTCATTGATGCATGGGCCCTATTGATCTATGGTCTATATTGATCTATGGTTATATTGATCCATGGGCCAATTGAACTACTGGCCTATTGAACTACTGGCCTATGGATCTACGGGCCTATTGATCTAGCCGCTCACTAGTAAATCAATATGAAAACTATTCATGCATTATGCATCAGATTTTGTAAATTACTAGGTTATCTAAGATACATTTCCAGCGTTGCTAGATGGATGGAAATTTGGAAACAGCTTTGTGAATTTGAATGGGACACCCCGTATTTCTATTTTTTATGACTGGGAAGTACCCCTAGAGAGGGTTTAGTGCCGTAACCGATATGGCAATTCAATGTACATTTTCAATGTGACGTTTTCAGTGATTTGAGATGACTAAATGGGACACTCATGGTGGATTATGTTTCAAAGTCATGAAACTTTCAAAGGTTCGTGTGTTCGAAACAGGATTCATGTGAGGTTTAATTGTTAGCACTTGGGAGTCGAAAAGAAATCGACCTGTCCGAGCATTTCTATCGAAAAAATTTATTTCGTCTGTAATCTCAGTCTTTGAGCTCCCAGATACAAAATAAAGTCCCAGAGGGTATGGCCTGCCAGTTGACCAGAAACGGGTTGTATAGTTTCCACACAGATGTTCCAGACAGCGACTCGATGACTCCAATTTTCATCAAAGTTGAAGAATGTGCTCCATGGCAAGGTCGTTATGCCACAAGCTCCAATTATGTACTGCTCGAAACAGGGACTGGATATGATTTAATCTCTCATCGTGGAATGCATCTCAATCTTGAACTAGCATATGTCTTTGGCCTCGTAATAGAATATAATTTGGCCCCCAGGGAGGAGGTATATCAGGATGAACGAAAGAACATTATAAACTGCAAGTGCATGTATAACAAGGCTCCTTCTCGATTTCTTTTAGACAAATCATAGTAAAATTACATTATCTTTACAAATTAAACCGAGAACAAGTCATGTTGTGGGGATCATTGAAAGCAGTCAATGCAAAAACGTGCTCTCATGTAAAAGTGCCAAAAAGAACTAAAATTTCGGTTCCTGAGAGGAAATAAACACTTACCGAGAATAGTTATAATATAACCGGCATAGAACACATCTATATTCCATTGCAGGAGAACTGCTTCAAATTTCAACCATAATCCGGGTGCACGTACGGAATAACGTCAGTGGCGTGCAAATCGTTGCAACCTGAGAATCAATTTTGCACAAGAATAACAAGCCGATATCTGCAATTCAAAGAATATCATTTATAATTTTTGATTTTCGATTATCGCCGGTTATTGGCGACGTTGCCAAAAATTGTCCTGGTACGGATAAAAACTTGCTATTTGAAATCGATTCGCTGAAGGTACAAATCATACCCCATCTAACATTTATTACTATTCATGATAATATCGCTTGAACCGTTTCTACAAACCGCATCCATAGAATTAGAGACCCGATTACGGCATTGTGTTCGAATCCGCTGCTAACACACCAGGGCGTTCAATTTGTCAAACCAAGAAAATCTGAATTTCATCATTATTTCCATTTCATCGCCGCAACATAACCTATTCACTGCCGCAAATTTATGCGCATTATTCGAACGCAGATCTGCGTATGAAGTTTCCCATTATATATGAACATTCAATTATTTTTGACGAACGGAAATTCGTTAACATGCTTCCGATGTTCTATTGAACAAATTGTGAATTGATGAACGAACTCGAAATCAGGACCGAGCACTTTAAATTGTCAGTTGTTTTTGCATCTGACAGGCCGAAGTAGGTGGCGCCCCGGTCTCCTGATAGAGACGGTATTTTAATTGATCGCAGTATAAATTATGAATCACCAATCGGTCCTTTTGTGCCGGACTTTCGGCAGTGCCGGAGTTCGTTTTTCAAACGAGAATTTCCGGATAACATGCGGTATATCGTGTGTTCTTTAATGACGCTGTAGTTCAGATGCAGCAGTTGAGTACTGGGTGCGCCGAATCGCAAATTTGTATGAAATATGCGAAGTGACCTTTCGTTAGATTTAATTAAATTTTGTTCCTCTTCAGAAGAAGCATTCTGTCTCGGTTATCAGATTCATTGCTCCCCTGAAATCATCTGTCAACTATCTCTCTGTCTTTTTGACGGTTTGGCTGGTGGACGTATTACTATTGACTATTGACTATCTCGGTCAAATTCGATATTGGGCCAAATCGGACAGATATTTCAGTAATCATCTCCTGCTCGTAGCAACCATATGCTAGTGACAAAAAAATTTTTTTTGTCGACCTGCCAATAAAAGCTCTGTTTAACGTTCACAAAATCATGCATTAATGACCCATTTCAATGCACGATGTCTTTCTTTTTTAATGCATGATTTTCATGGGCAACCGAACATATACAGTGCTAGTCAAAAGTCCCCTCCCCCCTCGTATCTTTTGAACGGGTATACTTATAATAATGAAATTTGGAGGGTGGAAATAAACGGGTGTAGGCTTCTCAACTGGTCATAACAGGTGACGCAATAGTCATAAATGACGTCACAAGGCCACTGTGACCAATAATTTTAAATGGGACCCTATGGCAAGTGACAGCTCGTTTGAAAGGTATTGAAAATACCTATTCAGTCATACCAATTTTGTTTGGGTTTCGGCTGATTTCGATTGATAAATTGAAGAAATACGAAAATTATAGTTATATGTGTCAAAGTGAGCATCGAGATTTTTATTGTCACTTTTTATATTGTGAGAAATAAAATTTATTTGAATAAATAATTTATTTCTAATTCATAATGTGGTCGACGGAAAAATCTTGTAATCAACTCGTTTATTAATCTAGCGATTAATGATCTCGATCATTAATTTAATTAATTATTAATAAACTAGTTGATTAAATAACTTATTTTCGAAACTTTATACCACCTAAGATATCTTGATCTCACATCATTGATTCTCTAAATTTTTTTAACGAACATTTATCATCTTATTCAGCATCGAATTCTTCCTTCAGCATTGTCCGAATTGATCATATTCACTGCAACTTGTTTTGCGTTTGGCCACAAGTTAGATGCATAACTTATCGAGTAAAAACAACGCACAAAGGTCCGAGAACAGCCGGATGAACTCTAAAACAAACGGTTGTTTCCGGTGAAGCCCGTCCCTTGCACAAAGACCGCAGAACTGAGAATAAGCCTGCAAACCACCTATTTGAATCGTTCGGGTTAATTTAGTTCGGTAAACAAAAATATAATAATTAATCTGTCAAAATCAGACGGTTGAACATCAAAACATGAAAATCACTACATCCAGGGCAATGCCAGATACATCGTATGTGTGGCTCTGTTTTTGAAATATAAATATTGCTCTTGATGATTCTATTTTCATCCGTTTCAGTCCCTACTCGACATCAAAAATTGTAATATTCCATCGCTAAATTCATTGTGCGTACGGTGTTTTTGTTTTTCATTTCCTGAGTGATATTCATAGATGACACGGTTTCATTGCTATAATATTTGTATTCAAGAGAAATAAATTCCATAATAATCAGGGTGCTTCTATATTGAACCTATAAACTGAAAGAATAGAGTTCAAAAAAAAATCACGGGGCCGCAAACGTTTCAATTTCGATATACAGAGTGTTGAAGTTTGAATTTTTGAAGTAAAACTTCTTTAGACGCGACTAGGAAGTAACTAGACGACAATGCAACGGAAGTCCGTTACGGCAATATGGCGATACATTTCGGTATCATCCGGTTTTCAAATATTTTCGATTTTGTCAATAGATAGTTTATAAACAAATCAATCAAAAATTTTTGAAAAAATAAATTAATTATTAAAAAATATTGAATTGAAAATATGAAATTATAAGATAACTAATTTTTGGTAACACAAATCGGCCGCCATATTTGGTAGTACAGAAACGAAGCAGCGGGAAATTCGAATCACTAAAGCAGCCAGAATTTAAAATTTTCTAGAGCATACATGGTGTAAATATGCACTGAATTATACCACTCATGTGAAATTCAGGCATATGCTAGATTATTAAAATAAAGAAAAAAGCTGTTATAAATTTTCATTATTTTTTTGTTATTCTGGTGGATATTCAGGAATATAATTACAGAGTATTATATCATATGAAATTAAATCCAAAACTGAATAGACTACAAAATTCATTGTATCCAGATCAGGGTAATTAAATTAATATGAATGAAAGCGAAGTAATGATATGAAAGTAATGAACAAAATGAAAAGAAAACATGAAATGTAATAGAGAAAAATAAAGGATATTAAAGTTATGTTAAAATAAATGAAAGAAGAATATTTTACTTATATTAAAAAATAAAAAATAAAATTAACTCAAAAATTTTGAAAATCATAACATGACATTCAACCATGAATACAAATTATTCAAAAGCAGAGCATAAAGAATTGATAAAAAGAGTTGAAACTTCAGTATTGCTAGCACGTAAATAAATGATGACGAGATATTGTTGATGATGGAGCTGGTGTTGAATGATTGTTTGGGCTATTACCATCATCTATTGTGGATGTAATGTTTTCCGACGTTTCGATAGACATCTTCTATCTTCAAATTACTTACAACATGCGAGAACCTTAGATGTAGCATTCAATCAAAAACTTATGCTATGAAAGAATATATGAACAACAAAAACAAGTCCAAAAAAGGAAAATGGAGAAACTTATGAAGGAGTCAAGAAAATATGAGCCCTTAGATAATTCAAAAACCGTGATCAATTTATCTAATAAGAACTTAAGTGAAGATCAAATATCTCTCCTCAACAAGGGTCTCAAGTTCTCTATAGCCCCTAAGACGATACCAAAAATTGAAATCATGTTGGCGGCAGAAGAAACTGCACAGAAAATTCGAGAACCTGAAAAAGCCGAAGAGTACAGATGGAAAATCATAAGCTTGTTAGACAGGAATAACAAAACACCTCTACCCAATATAAATAAAGCTGAACAGAGGGCATTAAAAGATCTTAACTCGGATAATTCCATAAAGATACTTCCAGAGGACAAAGGAAACGCCACTGTTATTCTAGATGTTGGCTCTTATAATCAAAAAATCAATGAATTATTAGAAGCAGGAAAATACAAAAGACTAAAAACGGACCCTACCACCACAGTTGAAAACAAGATTTACAAAATCCTTTATAAATATCGAAATGAATTTCCAGATCAATTCGTTAGATCAAGACTTACACCTCACTTCAGTAAACCACCACATTTATATGGTCTACCAAAAATACACAAAGCAAATATTCCTCTAAGACCAATTGTAAGTTCAAGAAATTCAGCATGCCACCAATTGGCTAAATTTCTGCTGAAAATTATATCACCATTAAAAAGTAATTCAACATCGATGATAAGAAACACAAAACATTTTATAGAAATAATGAGACATCAAGAAATCATAGAAGAAGACGATATGGTCAGCTTCGACATCACCAGTTTGTTCACTAATATTCCGACAGATAAAACACTTATCATAGTTAGGAAAAAGGTGGAAGAAGATCAAACCCTTAGTGAAAGAACTACACTAAGCGTGAATGCAATTATGGAAATGTTTTCTTTTTGTATTAAAACAACATATTTCCAATTTGAAGACATCTTTTATCAACAAGAATTTGGAATGGCCATGGGTTCACCACTATCACCAATTTTAGCTGATTTATATATGGAAATTTTCAAACAGAAGGCATTAGAAAAATATGTACTTAAACCCAAACTGTGTAAAAGAATCATCTTTCGGGCCCCACCTCTTTTCAGAAAGATATGATGTCTGTTACATCCTTGCTCCAGTCAGCTTTCTCTCCAAGGTGATAATGAAAAATCCGTCGAGTAATGCCACATAACCAAATGACGCCGGATTTCTTGACTTCATGCAGAAAAATTGCTGATCAATCGAGCAGGCAGGATATAATAGTAAAGATGGCGGTAGTTAAGAATGTAATAATGAACACGTTGAGGAGCCATTAGGACCAAATGCGGTCGACGCTGGTGCCAAAGAAACTGAACCGGGGGCCCAAGCTGTTCTCATATCGAATGCGAGCTCTCCTTCATAAACGAAGTCTAGGGTTATTCCCGAAATTTCGGATATTTGTCGATATTTACGTCTGGATGACCGTTCGACAGGGGCGCCAGAATGTACGATAAATCCTGAAATCTCAAGATTCTAAAACCACTTTACCTCAGAGGTAATCTGCTAGTGTTGCAATGGATTAAAATATTGAACAAAGAATTTGTCTCAAATTTAAACAAAATATTGTATGTTGGTTGTATTTTAGACACTAGCTCATTTCATTTTCGTGCACTAAGTAATTTGTGATGAATATGATCTGAAGTAAAAAAAAAGTGCGTGTAACGTTCACACGCGATTGAAGTAAAACTTCTTTGCCATTGTACGAGATGGCAATTAAGTCAAAAAACAATACATAATATAAAAATTTAAAAAAACATTTATTTATAATGTAACACTTGTAATATATACATTAATTAACTTCGACTACCATACATTTGAATACAATAATTTAATTACTATCATACTTCAAATATGATATGATTGGTTTATAGTAACTGAAGTGATAAACATAAATTCTACTCTGCAAATTATCTAAATTTCTTGAGAAAACTGCATCAATAGTCGCACCATAACTTTTAGTTGATTGAACTGGAGAATTATTCATTGTTAAATTACTTTATTACCTGAATAAACAATCAATGGTCGAGATTCTTCTAAACGAAAATTGACATTAAAATCTCCTGCAAGAATTAGTGGTATCTTATTGTATTTCAAAGTCTGCTAATCAAAATAATAATAATTTTTATTCATTCTTTTGTTTACGTGCTAGCAATACTGAAGACTCCTCCACTCTTTTTATCGATTCTTTATTTTCTGCTTTTGAATAAATTTTGAATATAAGTAAAATATTCTTCTCTCATTTATTTTTGTATAACTTCAATATCCTTTGTTTTTCTCTATTACATTTCATGTTTTCTTTTCATTTTGTTCATTACTTTCATATCATTACTTCGCTTTCATTCATATTAATTCAATTACCCTGATTCCCCTGATTACCCTGGATTCAATGAATTTTGTAGTCTATTCAGTTCTGGATTTAATTTCATATGATATAACACTCTGAAATTATATTCCTAAATATTCTCCAGAACAACGAAAAAATGATGAAAATTTATTACAGATTTTTTCTTTATCTTAATAATCTAGCATATGCCTGAATTTAACATGAGCGGCATAATTCATTGCATATTTACCACGCATGCTTGAGAAAGTTTAAAATTCCCGCTGCTTTAATAATTCAAATTTCCCGCTGCTTTTTCCTCTTGTACAACCAAATATGGCGGCCGATTTGTGTTACCAAAAATTAGTTACTATTTCTCAATTTAATGTTTTTATTGTAATATTTTTTACTAATTATTTTATTTTTTCAAAAATTTTTGATTGATTTGTTTATAAACTATCTATTGACAAAATCAAAAATATTTTAAAACCGGATGGTACAGATACGTGACGCCATATTGCCGTAACGGACTTCCGTTGCAATGTTGTCCAGTTACCTCCTAGTTTTACTTCAAAATTGAAGATATGAAACATTTCATCCATCGAGCGCTGATAGAATATACTGATGAGGTTTCTGAAATACTTGGTGGAATCTTTCATCAGCTTCCGATTTTTTTATCTGGTGACTTTAATATCGATCTTGCAGATGAAAAATCAAAACCACTAAGAATATTTCTTTTAGAAAAATTCAAATAACATATAAATTACAATCCGAAAGAATCGATAACGAGATATAGTACTGCTATTCATACTGTTTTTTCAAGGTATTTGCATAAAATAAAATCCCAAACATATTTATAATATTTTAATCACCACAAGCCAATAGTTTAATGACGACACTGATTAATAAGAATTACTTATAACAATAATAATAATAATAAACTTTTTTTGTAATTATTTCATTTCTATGTAATTTTATATTGTGAAACAAAAATAAAGAGATATTTTTTTTATTATTTTAATTGATGATTTGAAATACAATTTTTTTTTAATTTTACGTAATTCAATATTTCCTAAAATACTGAATTTCCTTATTATTTTCATGTACTTGAATAAAAACTAATCAGTGAAATTTAAGAGAAAAATCAAGAAAATATAAAATTGAGCATGATTTTTCTATTGCAAATTGTGTCGATTCTATATGATTTAATACTCTGAAATTATATTCCTGAATATCCACAGAATAACAATTATATGATGAAATTTATAACAGCTATTTTCATTATCTTAATAATCTAGCATATGCCTGAATTTCACATGAGCGACATAATTCAGTGCATATTTACCATGCATGTTTAAGAAAATTTTAATTTCCGCTGCTTTGTGTTACCAGAAATTAGTTATTAGTATTATTCAATTTAATATTCTTACTAATTATTTTATTTTTTTAAAACTGTTTGATCGATTTGTTTATAAACTATCCATTGACGAAACAAAAATATTTGAAAACCTGGTGGTTTTGAGGCTACCTCAGGTGTCCCTCAGGGGTTTATATTGGGTCCACTCCTTTTCTTAATCTTCATCAATGATATCTGTTGTTGATGACGAGATATTATATTATATTGTTATCTGACCTGTTCCTTCCTTCTCTATGTTGATGAATTCAAACTGTATCGTCACATTCTCTATGTTGGGGATTGTTGGGACCTCAAGGGTGACATTGATAGGCTGAACCGTTGGTGCAGGGACAACTCACTTCCCCTGAACGTTCAAAAATGTAGCGTAATCTCCTTCAGTCGTAAAAATACTACAATAGATTTCTTTCATAACATTACTCGTTAATCGATTTTCCTTACTTGCTGGGCCTAATCTGCGTACATGTACCTAGATTACCCGTACCTACGCTATTTTGGGCTCACAAAATGTGTGATAAATCTAGATGTGATCTTTCTCATACTGACTTTTTATTTTTTCTTCTTGCACTTGGTGTTAATTTTTTTTGTTTAATTTACTGTTAAAGTTTAATATTTTTCTTTTTGTAAACACTTGTCATTTCCCATTCTGTAATAGGCCGCAGCTGTCGAATGGTGTATTGCTAAATAAATAAATAAAAAATTGCGTCAACTTTTCAACCAACTAGATTCGATCACACAATTCGATTCCGTTGTCCTTCAATTCCATTGAAAATTGAAATTTACGTCCTGAAAACGGCTAAAATTAGGGATTGGAATGCACTCAAAGATGGGAATCGGCAGAAAGTTAATTATGCGAAAACTAGCAGCGAATCTTTGCATCTGCTCCTTCATACATACAACGTGCTGGGAAACGATGGCCACAGGAAAATAAACCCAATGACCGGTTAGGAATAAAGGCCGTTTTTGAATGGGATTACATCCATTTGTGGGCTTACGAGTTTGCACTGGAATAATTCACTGAGAATTGAAAACATGTTTCGTTGTTTCTGATGACATTCTATACAGGATGTCTCACTGGGAGCAGTGTAGAGAAAAACGAACTATGCATCCACTAGAAATTTTGTCGTTGAATTATCCCTTGTGAAATAATTCGATTATTTATAACTTACAGTTACACCCTGAAGTAGGCATCAACTTATTTATTTCAAACTGATCACCCTGTATATTTTTACATTTTTAGATGTATCAAGAAATTCATGATGATATTAGGTACCATTTTTGTTCACCCGAACAGAGTGCCTATCACTTTGCCCAAATGTCTGTAATTTTCGAATATCGGAATATCGAGCCGTAAATGATCTCAATCGACTGGGTTCGGCCGTATCCTCTCTAGCATCCAAACGAGATGAGCTAGAGTTTTCATATTTTCAGAATAGATTAATTGTCCAAATATCTCGGTCAAGTTCGTTATTGGGCCAAATCGGTCAGATGTTTCAGTAGTTATGAGCATCTGAAATTTTCTTTCCTCAATAACTACTAGAATATCACTCCGATCAAGTTGATACTTGAAATATTGTTGAGGGAGGCTAAAACAAAACGGCTCGCACAATTTCTCGGAAATCGTCAGGCTAGAAAATTTTTAAAATATTCCCAAAAAAAATTTTTTAATACTTAATATCTCATAAGACATTTTTCGGATTTCAATAAAAATTCGTGAATATATTGAGCTGATCGATATCTTACTCATCCTCAAATTTCATTGTCGTAGCTCTTTTCCATCTAAAGATACGATCATTTTTATTAGCTAATATAACCTCACCGGGCAAATATCTTCTTCAATATTGGGAGTCAGCAGTTTCGTTTCCGCAGATTTTTGGGCACCACCTTGTCTTGTTTTCGAAAATATCGGATTGTAGACAATTCGGCCCGTGGGATTGCCATCGATTTCAATTTCGAATTGGAAATGCGAAATTAGGCATGATGAACCCTCTCCTCCGCGCCAAGCAAGCTCCAACGCAGCAATAAAATAAAATTTTCTGTTTAAACCGTCTGGATTATCTTCTTTAAATAAGTTGACCATCTTTATGTGTTGCTCCAAAGACAGCGCCTTGGCACTAACTTTTTTTTTCTCAGGGTCCACTTGCAAAATACGCCTCTTGGCATTTCGTGCATCCTGCGCCGTTTTAAAAGCCACGTCTGTGAATGGATCGAACCTAACGTCCCATTCGGAATAGAATTTTTTCTACAGCTGTTTTGCAGTATTATTCCACAAGGTTTTTACGACACTTTCCTTGTAGTCTGATATTTTTCGGATTTCAATAAAAATTCGTGAATATATTGAGGTGATCGATATCTTACCTATCCTCAAATTTCATTGTCGTAGCTCTTTCCCATCTGAAGATACGATCATTTTTTTCATTTACTCAAGAGAAAAGAGAAATGACATGAAGTCCCGGTGATTTTCTCTGAACGATGACCATCACAGATCGATATTCGATTGACAAATGCCGGGCTCATTAATCAGTGTCAGTTGGCGTAATATTAATCAAAATTTTTCATAACGAGAAATCATAGAGATCTCGATGGCTGAAATAATATACGTTGTCAAAATTCAGAAAAGCACTGACGTAAGTTTTTAGGGGAAGGGAATTATAGCTTCGAACAAAACTTGGGGAAAATTATGAGTAGTTATTTTTAATTTGAGATATAGGTTTCTTCATTCATTAGGTGTTCATATTTGCATCACATTGTCCCATAGTATGGGAAAAGACTATTGTTCACCTGATCAGAGTGCTTATAGATTTGTTATGGTTTGAATATTTACTCGCAAGTAGCTCAACAAGAGCGCCAAAGCAATCAGACCTCTCGTCAGTGCTTTCTAAATTTTTTTATACTATGTTCAAATTGTTTGAGAGTTATTCAATGTCTCTTGTGAAAACTGATAGATGAAGGCTAGTACCAAAATTGTGTTTTAATCAAGAGTATTTTAGGTAATTCTAAATGAGTTATTCAAATTCTAAAACTGAGGAGATGTTTAGTGTCACCCTATATATTTTTTAAGTTCCATGTACCATGTCCAATTATTTCAATTAGTAATTGCTACTGATCGTTTCATGATTCAATTGGAAAAGAACTAGTGCACGCATGTTCTGAAGTCTTTTCCTGGACTCGGGATACTAAAAATCCGTCACAATGATTGTGAAAGAATCAACAAACTGATGTCATTCCTCCCCTTAAAAACTGACTAAAAAAATAAATCTTTCCATTGAAAACCATATATGGATTTATATATTCAATCCATTGAGGTCTTGTCCTCTGAAATACAATACTCACTCAAATCCATATTACGAAAGAATCAACTGCTACCAACTCAATCTTATATTCAAAACGATTTGTATCGAATAGCAATTTGAAAATATTGAAAAACGGTCTTCCACAAGGATCAGTTCTAGCCCCTTTACTTTTTAATTTATATCTCAGTGATTTACCCACGATATCATCTCAGAAATTTTTTTATGCTGATGACATTGTTATTGCTTGGATTTCCAAACACTGGAGAATGGACTATCTAATGATTTTGGGATTTTAAAGAATTATTTTGCTGAGTAGCGATTATCTCCCAACCCCAACCAAACAGAGGTATCTTGTTTCCATCTGAATAATCATGAGAAATACAAAATAGAATTCCCAGATTGAGGTCACGTAAACCATTTTGGTATAATACGTTTTTCAATATGAACAAACAATAGCGATAAAGCATTATGGAAGATTGAGTAGAACTTATGAAATGTCCAATAAGGATCTCATTTCTGATCCTTTTGAAATAAATTCCTGATTATGACCTTCCTAGAAAAATTTCTTAATCGTTTTAGAACAGGTCATGGTCGTGAAGATTGCATACTATTCAGATGGATCTCAGTTCCAAGCGCGAATTGTGAATGTAGATACAATACCTCATCTCATCAATAATTTTTATTGTTTGTTTGCAACAGCGAACGTACAACAACATTTTGACCCATCAAATATACATGGGGAGTCATAATAAATTACAATAATGCAAAATTTCAAGCTAGAAAAGAGAAAAAAAAACAACCAACAACATGAAACTTGAATAAGACAGTAGACATTTTACATAATGGACAAATATATTAATATATGTATTATCGGATCTGCGAAGTATTCCTCAAGGCTATAGTAGGCTTTCTGCACCTGCTTTCTCTGGAGTAGATACCGTATTTTCTTGCTGTTCGTAGATATATATTCATCTGGAAGTGAATTATAAATTCTGATTGCCAGGTGATTCACACTCAGTTGTGTTGCCGAGAGCCTATGATACGGGATGACGAATCTGTTCGCATTTCTGGTATCATAAGAGTGGTTGAAGTTGTTCTTGACTAATTCATCCTTGCAGGCATGGACAAAAGTGATGCAAGCCATTATGTACACTGAGGTCAGAGTAATAATATATTCTTGCCTGAACAATTTCAGTTCTCTTAGCACCACATAATATTCTGATAGCATATTTGTGCTTGATGAAGATGCTGTCTATGCCGTGCGTGTGACCCCAAGCCAGTATACCATATGAGAAAACTGAATGGAAAACTCCAAAGTATGATGTTTTAGCAGCTTGTTGCCCAGCTATCTGCTTAATTCTCCTCAAGACGAAAATTGTCCTCGATAACATATTGCTTAGTTCAGTTACATGGTAGTAGGAGAACTTCAGATCGACTGAATGTGAATTCCAAGAAACTTGAGGTGCGCTATTGCAGTAAAATTGTCCCATATATGTTTCCGATTCTTTCTTGGAAAGGGTTATCAATTTCAAACAAATTTGATACGGAGTTTTTGTATTCAGTTATTTTTTCTGCTTGTCTTTTTATTTTCATATTCCGGGGCAATTTGGAAAAGCCTCTGTGTTGGGGATTTTTCTCTAGGCTTGCATGTCATACGCCGAATTATATGACACCCCGTCACTCAATCCTGCTTACATTACATGCTCTATTGTTTGCTAACCAAAAAATTGTGAGCCATGAGTTCCAAAGAATATATCTTTTTTTTTTTTCGAGGTCTTTTTACGGGGGCAGTTGGTCGCAACACGAGGAATTCTTGAAGATTTAGAAAATTTCTTAATGGATGATAGCAATTTGGGCTGTCGATTACATTATTTTTACGTTCCGAGATCTTCAAATAACATTCATAATAGTGTAAATTCTTACAATTTTTTGAATTCTTGCGTTACAAATAATAACGGAATTATTTGTCGATATTCAATGTAATAATAATCAGAAAAAAATCCCAAGTGCCCGGATTAAAACTGAATTCGCCCAATTATAATAATCTCCAGCAACAACTGCAGAAAGTATTAGAGAGTTTTATCCCCTGTCAGGATATAATGGGAAAAAGGATTTCGATTTTAATTGCCCTGTTTTGACCCACTAATCATTTGTATTTCGAAAAGATAACTGAAATGATTTTGAACCAACTCCATCGATTGAATTATCAATGAATGAGAATACACTATTCTCTTTAATTGCTCGATCTTTTTGCGCGCTTTTCTTATGTCATTAAATTGAATAGTTTTGCACAAATATTTATAGTCAACGAAAATCGAGACGAAAAATTTCAAATTTTCAGAATATCTCGGTCAAATTCGTTACTGGGCCAAATCCGCCAAATAGTTCAGCATCTGAAATTGGAGATCCCCAATAACTCCTTGAATCTTCACTCGATATTAATTCCGTAGAAATCGTTATAATAAAAAATTTTCAATATATTCAAGGGTAATACCACTAGAGGTGAGAATTTTTTGAGAACACTCTTGTTTTTTGGGAATTACGCGTTTAAATTTTATTTCGGGATCACTTTGTTGAGTGAAATTTGTATAATTTTCAAAAAACGACAGAGTGTTCTCAAATAAAATTCGAATCTCGTGTGTTATTTGGAAAGATCATTCAATAATATAAATAAAACGAAGTAAAAAATAGTTTTTTATTCAAAAATATCCAGATAGAAGCATATCAACAAATTATTCATCTTTATTCTCAAAATAATAATTATTTATGAAGGAAGGATAATGGGTGAAACCGCAGTAGTGTAGAAAATATGAGAATTGGATGGAAGGTACTTGCCGACACGTGTTTCTGCTTATTGGCTTCTTCAGGGCAAGGCAACCAAGAAACCAGGATAGGGATCCCTATCCAAGTGTTGAATGATCGATAACATTTTTTTCAAATACATGTTATCTTCAGTTGGCTCAGTTCACGCGACGCGTTTCTGGTTGGCAGGATAGTGAAGATTTTGCACCATTTCCATCTATCATGTTTGGAGAATATTTCTGCGACTGGGAATCGAATGAATCAGAATCAGAGCAACATACCAAACCTTGTAAATATGCTAACAAAAAGTTAACGCTCGCACTGTCCACCGATTTTTTTCTTTTCCACTCTTGAATGCATTCGTACCCTTTACTGTAGGCAGCTTGAGATTTGGCCGCAACCAAAGTTTCACGGGCCTTGAGTTTCGACTAAGTTAGACATTTTTTCAATAATTTTATTTTTGACAATATGTCTAAATGAAACCAGTCAACCAATATTCTCAAAAACATGGCCCATAGCAACTTTAAAAATTCAATTATTACAAAAATATACAATCTAATAATAATTTATCCATATCAGATTGTTTCAATCAGAAAAAACTATTGATTACACCACGGGAAATATGAATAGATTTCCCTCGGTTATCAATACATCCCTCGGGCTCCGCCCTCGGGATGTAACTTTGACAACCTCGGGAAATATACTATTCATATTTCCCTAGTTGTAAGAATAGCTATACAATTGTGAAGAAACCGGCATATCTAACCACACAATTATGTTAATCACTATTGTCCACCCACTGATCACTATTGCCAACCGATGTTGTTTTGACAATAGTGATCAAACTTTTTCTTATTTTGTTGATTGTACCAAAATTAGTGAACTTATGTTATGAAAGTTGATTTCAGGGGATGATTGAGAAATTGGAGTTTATGATCAAAATAGAACAATAAAGGGTTTATTGATGAACAGGTTCAAATTTTGTTCCTGCTTGAGTAATCACTATTATATACATCCCCTCATCAGTTGGAACAAATCTAGCAAAGCATCCCGAACTAAACGCATTTAGCAAGGGCCGAATTAATACAGAAACGAATAACATCATCCAAAGCTAGGCGATTTTATTCAAACAACCCCCGAAATATCCTCTCACCGTCTCTTCCAGAATAAACAAAAACCGACAGACCACACTCCCGGAAAACTTCCCTCGAATTCGTCCGTGGGAACTGTATCAGCGTTGCAGAATCTTATTTATCCAGCCTCGTTCTTCCGGGAGAGAGAAGAGTGCCCCAGGCACCATTTCAACGATGTAGGATGAGGACAAACAGAACTTCGGGGATAGAGGAGAGAAGCGAAGGATTAGCTGATGATAGAAATACGTGCCGTACCGCAGATCTGAGGGTTCCATCTACTCGCACGGGCCTCAGCCCGATGTTGCACCAACTGCACCGGTTCACATCCACTAAACCGTCTCGTCCTGTGTTTTGTTTACGCTCAGCGGATACGAAAAACGCCGAATGCGTGGAAATTGGCGGAACTGTGAATTTTTTATTTCGAACAAGGTGGATCTCGTTCTATTTTAATGGATTTTGTAGGTCGCGTTCAGCCATGAGAGGCTATCGACTGAGTTCTATCGTTTGATTTGGTTAGAGTTTATGCCACCTGTTAGTCCAAACTTTTACGGCCGGTTTCTGAAACACTGATCAAACCTCATGTCAACTAACACAACGAACATCTTAACAGAGATGTCAAATCGATTTGAGTTTCTGAAATGATGTTCAGTGTATAATTAAGTTCTCTATGATCATTTTCAGTTGACATGAGGTGACTGTGTTGCCAGACAATCGAACCACAGATTCTGTGACAAAAACTCTGCTATCGAAGAGGTTGAGCTTTAAGATTTTGACATGATCATTTATATATTAGAAATATATTTAAATACTAGTAAGCGGGTAGATCAATAGGCCCATGGATCAATATAGACCATAGATCATAATGGACCATAGATCAATATAGACCATAGATCAATATAGACCACAGATCAATAGGGCCCATACATCAATGAAGCGCGCAGAAACACGAAACACGTCAAAATACCCGTTGAAAGCGAAAAAACTTGAAGGAACTGGAAAAAACACGAAGAAACGCGAAAACACACGAAAGAATCCGAAGAAACACGAAAGAAACCGAAATTACACGAAACAACGCGAGAAAACAGGAAAGAACCCCAAGTAACACAAAAAATCCAGAGGAACCTGAAAAAACCCCAGAGAATACATATAACTTGAAAGCGCTCAAAAAAACTCGAAGTCACGCGAAACACCCCGGAGAAATACAAAAAAACCGAAAGCGTGCAAAAAAACAAAAGTACTTGTAAATTGCACACCCCGTATATCACCCGATCGTAAACTCATTGTAAATTGCACACCCTGTATGACATTTTATCGAAATCAGCAAAATAACTTGTAAATTGCACACCCCGTATATCACATGATCGTAAATTAATTGTAAATCGTACACCCTGTATGCCATTTTATCGAAATTAGAGCCCATACGCGAAAAAACCTGAAGAAAAATGCATTTGGGACACCCACTCTATAATTGATTCGCAGTGGGTGCTTTTTCCATAAAATATTCAGACGGAAAAACTCTCGAAGAAAGACTCTGGTGAAAGTCAGTGCTTCCAATGTGCACAGCACGTATATCAATCGATCGCAATCGGTGCATTCCACAAAGGTAGTATAATTATTATTCGATACTGCTCCCATGTAACACCCTGTATATGAATCGAAAATAATTTTTCCATAAAAAATAAACCCAAAGAATATCGTTTCAACTCCATCAATTTCACAAAGGTAAAATGAAAATTATTCGAAAAAGGTCTGAACGTCTATTCATGAACAGAGTGCTCAGCCGTTTTTCCCTGAATAAACTAAGTGTGTCGGATTTTGACATATCATAAGTTGGGTCCGAGTTCGGAGAGGGCAATGAATTCGCGCGAAAATAGACTGAAAAATGACGATTTTCAAACGCATATTTGAGGTACTTTTCTTGAGAATCGTGAAGCGTAAGTATTATGTAGAGATTCGGAATCTCCTGTCGATTCTTAATCGAGCACTTGGAAGGCCTGAAAAATCTTCCACCGCCCATATCGAGCGAAAAATTGATGCCGTATTTTCAAATTTGGAGCTCGCGTTAGCTATCATCGGAATCGTATGAGAAATTGTGACATTTTGCCTCATTTTACCGTAAAAATTGCCGAATTTGGAATGAAGAATTCGCGGCCTTATCTCGCTACTTGGATATGAAAATTGGTACCCAGAGATGGGGAATTTCCTCAAGTTTCATTTTCTACCGCCGAAAATGCGTTTAGAGGCTTGTAGCGCCCGCACTGAGCGAAAGCATCATGGGTGATTTTGACGTTTCGCGGGGCTGGCGAAACTAAAAATTGCCGTTTTACTTACGAAATTTAAGCCTAGAAATAGGGGGGCTCCGGAGTTCTAATGGGTTCTAAGGAAACCGGACGTCCTCGCTCTCGGAATATGTGGCGAGTCCGGGACGCTGGGCGTTTCGGCTTCGGAGCCTATTTCCTTTTTTCTGAGGCACTTTAGGCGATTTCGCGAAAAACGGTCATTTTCGCGATTTTCTTTCGAAAATTTCGGGCACTTTAAGAGCGCCCGGGGGGGTTTCGGGGTCGCTTCTCCTAGAACAGGATACGCCTTTTCGATCTGTTTTAAGATTCCCTCTCGAGCGGCCCTGCGGGCAGCTCGGAAAGCTACGCTTTCCGGATCCCTGACGGGACCACCTGTCAAAATTTTCTCTGGTTACTATATTATATAGACAAAATGGAAACTGCAATTGTTGAAATTTCCACTGAAAGTATTTCCACCAGATACAAACGAAGAAAAAATATCTTGTTCATAATTATTCGTCGACGAGACTACAGTTTTCTTGAGAACATTCCGTACAGCAGCAGTCTCGGACGATTCTCCCAAAACGGTCTTCAAAGATTGTGATGCTGCAGATGGCTCTCCCTCCACACCTGCTATCATCTTCTCTATCTTATTTTTGTGCAGCATACTCTCAGCCAGATACCCTTCTGCAAAAGACGAGCTTTTCCAACCACCATGTCTCTTGAGTGTTGTCATTAACAACAACCAATGTCGCGGATGTTCGTCTTCCACAATGGCTTGTATACGTTTTCGGATTATCTAAACCCAACCATTCAGCAACTTTACTCGGAATTTTCCCGAAGGTATTTTTGCCGACAGGCTGAAGAGTACACTTCTTATTCCTATAAGCTACGAAGAACCTAAGAACGCCTTGAGGACGCAACGCCGAATACTTCCTCACCAAACGAGCTTCTTCATCAATTATAGTGAATATTCTGTTTATATCATTCTTAGTCTTTGAGACTTTGATTATGATTACCGACCCACCATCTTCGATATCTGAAGATAGCATATTCACCTTTAGCTGAAATATTTGAACACTCTGTTAACTGACCGGATGGTCAAATTAAACTAGTTCAAGCAACTCAAATGACAGTTGATCATGGATTTAACAGCGGATTAGTTGATTTCTATGTTGATCAACCTTTCGGAAACCGTAAACATGAAATGAGGTAAAACCAGATATACAAAAAAAAGATATGTCTAGAAGAATCAAAAAGATAAAAATTGAAACACCACCTGAAAGTGGTGGAGAAAAAACAGTTTAGATGTGGATGTTCACGGTGTCGCCATAGGACATGGAGAAGGCTCATGCTTACTTGATTCGGTTCAGCTATGTTTCAGAATTCCTTCACTTTCAATTGCACAATTGGTTTCGTGTGAGGGATCTTTGTCAGGGCATTGAGGAGGAAATTGAAGATGAAGTTACTGATGCGCTTGAGTTAGTTTTGAACTCGTTCTTTTAATGCTCATGTTCAGTTTCGGTGTACCCAACTAACTTCGTTATCCACTTGAGTCAATATCACTAACTGTTCAAATTGTGTAACTAATATTCATGAATAATTTTCCCATTCGCGTTCTAAAGTTGCCTAAATGATAAATCTATTGTTCTTCATAATATGCAGTAAATCAGTCTTAATGACTTAGAGGTAAAGAAGTATATATATAGTTCTAGTAATTTAGCCTTACAATGATTCAGTATTTTTCACAATCAAACGTAGATGAGTTTTGAAAAGTTTTATTGTATTTGTTAAAATTATGCAAAGTAATTTTCATACCTTTCGCTGATCTGGTTCTAGGTGCTTCGGGAAAGCTACTGCCTGCCTCTTTTTCTGCGTTCTCTTCCTTTATCAGTTTAGGTTCCATTCCCTACAAAGATAATATTCTTCAATATCAAATATCAATTCAACATTTGAGCAGGTTGTGACGAGAAAAACTGCCTTATCAACCAAGATCACAAAAAAAACACCTGGAAGCTTAGACGATGTACACAAAGTGCCAGAATGAGGAAGCATATCCTGGCCAATTAATATTCCTATGGCACGTCTGGAAAGGAAGAGGTTCTATGTGATCCCTGATGTTGGCAGTGAATCCAAAATCAGTGGAACCTGTTGGATCTGGTCAAAGTTTTCTTCGAACATGAGTTCTTGGTACATATAAGTCCAGTAAATCTTGTATGTCAAAATGATTGCTTTGAGAACGTTAAATAGTATTTCTAAGTAAGTAAACCCCAAAAAAATCTGATTCGCTATATTTTTTGGATCCACCCCGTATTGTTGTTTATATTCAATTATTTCTGAAACATAAACGGGAAGCTTAACTGGTGAAGTTTCTGATGGGATATAATTATCAGTAGAAACCGTGGGAATTTGAGGATATGCCAAGAGCTCCCTCTTCATATGCACGTATTGTGTTTGCGGAATATTCCAGAATTAATTATCATCAGATCGATGCATATCAATTTGTTATTGAAGATTTTCATATGTTTATTTTATAGCTTGATCGAACAAGAACATTATTTTTATTTCATTAATTATGTGTACCGTGTATAATCTAAATATATTTTTTATATTTTCTAATAATTGATGCTTGCTTGGAATGTTTGATTTGGAAATATAAACGTCATCATCGACTGCCCACTCTATGTAATGACATTTATGTTATAGACAGATGTTTCCATTAAAAAAAATTAAATTAATTGTAATGGTAGCCTATATGAGTAGATATGCAAAGTTCGTTCTGGACCACTTCGACCCATGACCTCCTCAGTTGATGCCTGGGTGTTATTAAATGTACAGTGACTTTAAACAAGATAGTGACGAATAGGCTATGAGCCGCCATTAACGGTCGGCGGAAAATAATAGATTCAAACATAAAGTATTATTTTTTGAGATATCTTTCACTGTAGGATCTTTCTACTCAAAAAAAAAATTATGATTTTAAAATATTTTAGTATTGTTCAGCTGATTAATTAACGATTAATGAAATTTGGAATCGTTTTCGACAACCGCATCAAAGTTTCAACGAGACAAAAGTCGACACGGATCGTAAATGTCAACTTAATAAATTAACATTATGTTTAAATTCTGTCATTGCTTGCCCTTACGTTAATAATAAAATAATTATATCTTCTGGTAAAAAAAGTTACCACATCTTAATTAAAGTGTATGTAAGACATAATAACACATAAATAATACATGCATAAATTTTTGTGAAAATAGGAATAAAATATTGAAAACAATTTCTGCTTATTGCAACGCTAAAACTACTTCACAACATCAAATGTAGGTAAGATTGAATTACATTGTTGAAATTGATCATCAATTCTCATCCCTCCAGATAGAAAATTGCTCCAGTTCCTGCCCAAATAACAAACACTCATACAAAGATTAATGGTACATCTGAGGTACACCATTCTGTTAACCATTCAGTATAGAAGAAATTCCCGAATGTTTTGGACCGGTTCTCCAGGCTGCTGTTCCTGAATAAGGTTAGGATATCTCAATCCAACGGGACACCTGCGATGCGTCGATGTTTTCATCGCCTGCTAGACTCCATGGGAAACATATATCCTTCTGATCCAGGACCGTATTGCCTTCCATTTTTGTTGGAACGCGAAATAACTATACATGGTGTGAGGGTGGCTCTCTATATTTGGCTTAGGCAAGACTGTGTTGCCAGACTGAATCTGTTGTCGCCATCTCGAATTAAGACATATATGGCAGTTCACGAGCTTAGAACGTTTGGACTTACAAGCGCTTGTTGTATTGTTTAGAGTCACCAAAAAATGGAATTTTCACATCTTACCATGTGAATTATAAGGAATAGAATGTATTGATGAGCTTAAAACTCCCAGTAACACTAAAATCAACGCCAGCTGAGAATCTCAACGTATGTTTAAGGTTATCCATTTCCTGGAATGACGGCGGAACGCTCAAATTAAATATGGGAGTCGAACTGCAGAAATACCAATATTGCAAAAGACAAAATATCTATGCCTACTGAAGCACTACACCTCATCCTTCCATTATTACCTCAGATAAATCTGTGACTACAGATAAATGTGATAGAGAATCAATTGAACAAGTACAACAATTCACATATCTAGAAGAAACCGACAACAATGGAAAACAAGAACCAGACAAAGAAGGTAAAATCGACAAAGCTAGTTAACTATATCATGGATTGAGGAAAACAGCACCAAAACGAAAATGACATACAGATGCAAAATATGGAACATAGCGGGAAAAATTAAGTCAGCTGCAGACCATAGATATGAAATTATTAAGGGGAATAAAAGAAATAACAAGAATGGGCCGAGTGAACAGTGAAGACGTCAGAAAGGAGCTGAAGGTTAATTCACGGAAACCATATGAGGGAGAGAGACAGATAGGATGGTGGGAACCCTTACAGCGTAGGCAAGATGACAGACAAGTTGAAAAGGTATGGGAGCCGGGGCAAGAAATGAAGCAAAAAAGAGGAAGACCACAACAGAATTGGGAAGGGGCAATAATGAGGACAGTGAAGACCTAAAGGAAGCGAAAGGGTTAATGACTAACAAGGCAGAATGAAAATATTCATCAGAACATAGTTTCATTTGTTGAAACCTACGTGGGGTTGGTGGTTTGAAAAATCAGATTTTATGAATTTATCTTCGGGTAGATTCGAACCCACGTTCGTCAGCGTTCCAGAACCTCAACCATAAATAAATAATTCAAAATCTTCTGAAAAACGTTCACCTGATGGAAACGACTATCTCAAATCCAGTATTGCTGACACAAATTCCCTGGTGGGGATCCATCTCTGGAGTCCGTGGATCAAGCCGTGTCTGTTGTCTGTCCGCCGCGTGTACACGTTGCCATCTGTGCATCGTCTCTATTCCAATTTTGTTTGGAAGCTCTCTCCAAAGGGACAGCGGGGTATTATCGAGCGATAATTATGGCTATTGCGAACAGCCGATGTAACATGTTCCTATTATAAACGGACACATGCGGCAGTCTAATTATATTTTTACAGTTTTTCCGCAATAAATGCATTCCTTAAATCACACCGGACCAGCTGATTCCCATCGGCACCGAACGTGTTTGAGAGAACGAAATGATACAACCTCATTATGTAATCTGTATGTTAGGTTAGAGATCATTTGAATGGTTTGTTGATTTCTTCATTTTGCTTCTCTTGAAGGGAGGTCAACGTTAACTTTTGATTTTGCTGCTCGAAAAATGCACTGCCCCGCTGCAGAAAAGGTATGACGCGAAAAAAAGGTCGCTGCTTTATAAGTACAAAGAAGACCGAGGCGAGCAAGCCTACCCTACTCATAAATTAAAGATTAAAAAGAATAAAGATGTGAAACTGTCTTTTATTGTCATTACTAAAAAGCGACTACATTTCAGCAGTAGTTGTTAGTTTTGAGACAGTAGATGGCGCTGAAACTGCATCTGTAATACGACGAGAAATCTGTTTTAGAAGGCGGGAATTTCAAATCGAACCATAGCTAAAAATTTTTGCACATCGCAATGCTACAATTAATGGTTTCAAACGGTAGGAAAATAAATGTGACCATTTTTGTAAAGGTTGAGGTTATCATTATTAAAGCTTTTGAAGTTTGAAATTTTGAATGTATTTGGACTAATGCGGGATAATTACATCAATTGTATGCTCCATTAATAATATATTCCAATACAAGTTGCAGAATGGGCACCTATTTCAATACGAATTTTTGAACGCATGAGTGGTGGAATTACCTTCTGCAACGAGAATTAGACGATATTTCCTCTATTTCAGCCAAGAATTGTGAGAATTTTATTGAAATTCAATCAAAAATTCAGATTATACCTCCTAGTGCCTTTTGTATTTTATTTTCGCAGTTGGTGTGACTGATACGAAAATCGACAGATTATAGAAATTGAATAGTGCGTTTAAATCTATACATGGTTTAATATTGACAATTGACATGCAATGGACGCGTGTTGGCATTCGAAAGGATAGGATGTCAGTGTTGTCAACCACAAAACGAAAAATATAACTAAAAAATTGGTTGCCTGTAAAGTCGGTATACGGGCGAAAGTTTTACGTGACAACGACTTTGAGTGATAAAATAATTTTAATGTGAATATTCATTCGTACGCGTTTACCTTTGCTCTCTCTCTCTCGCTCTGTCTCTCTCGCTCTTAGGCGGGCTAACTGTGCTCGAGTGGAAGGGACGCGTGCCTTTCACTTTTTATGTCTGTCTCTCTCGCTCTTAGGCGGGCTAACCATGCCCGAGTGGAAGGGACGCGTGCCTCACTCGCTCTCATTGTGAGCGCATAACGTGAGCGGAGCGTAACGCAGTTTCTTGAAGTGTAACCCGGCAAACCAATTTATAAGACGTTGTCACGTCAAAAACAATGCTGTAATGAGTTCATTACAGCACTGTTTTTATTTAGTACTGTAATGAACTCATTACGACACTGAAATAGAGAAAAATAATTTATAATATAGACATTTGAATTATAATACAATAACTTCTTTATACACGCATCACAATCAATATTCTATAGATTAATGATTATAAGTTCAATTACAACGTATCAGAACTGAAACAGTTCTTTTTGACCAATAGGAACAAATCTGGGATTTTTTGTTATCTCGAATTAAAGAATCATAAATGTGATTTGGATCTTTTTTATTCGGCGACGTTTCGATACTCTCTGCGAGATCATTTTCAAGCCTGTATCACAACAGAACAGAGAAAAGTATAAATAATTAAAGATTCATAAATATTTATACTTTTCTCTGTTCTGTTGTGAGTAAAACACGATCAATATACCCAGATATTTTTTTTTCATCATGGTCTTCAAACAATTCTTAAAATACCATTATGAACTCAATTTAACAGCTTTTACTTTCCCACCAAAACACCAGTATAGTGAAGTCCAACAATCAGCTTTATGTTAGATATTTTCTGGATATCATTTATTCATACCACAGACGTTCAGCAGTAGCTTCAGGTGTGAGTTTTCAGGAACACATCAAATAGTAATCATCACACTATATCTAATGGAAATAGATGCTTTTCGAATTGTCCTAAATACTTGAAGCAGAGAATTTAAGATCGAACTTTTATTGTGCACTTATTCAAGTAGAACAATCGATTGGGTTCGTCTTTCGGATGAAGAACAGGTTCAGACTCAAGATTGTCCGTTCGGCGGACCGTGTACTCTATGTTTTCAGAATAACTGTCCAAATATCTCGGTCGAGTTCGTTATCGGACAAATCCGTCTAAAGGTTCAGGAGATGTTAGTTTGTGATATGTATGTTTCCTCTATATCTCCCTGAATATCCACAGGATCAAGTTGTACTTCAAAACATATGTAGACAAATAGTCTTGCTAAATTTCGCAGAAATCACCACGGAAAAAATTTTCAACAAATTTCCAAAAAACCTCTTCTACATTTTTTACTCTTCAGTCAATTCTGCTTAAGAGAAGAGAATTTTGAGATACTTCTGGAAACGTTTCATAGTCAGCAGAGGCATCAGTCAACAACTCTACACAATCTTGCTTGTCTATGTTTACTTTATTCATTTATTTATTTTTACTTTGTTTGTCCGCGAAAATGGCGAAATTCGAGCCGAGCAAGCGTCATTTGCAGGAAGTATTGCGTTTTGCATTTCGAAAAAAATGCAGCTCAGGAGCGTCAAATGATTGTAGAAACTTATGGTGAATGTTGTATTAGTGAAAGAACCTGTCGAAAATGGTTTCATAAGTTCAAGTATGGTGAATATGACATGGAAGACAAGGAACGTCCTGAACCCGTGAAAAAGTTCGAGGATGCAGATTTGGATACTTTGCTGGATGAAGATTCTTGTAGAATGCAACAGGAACTTGCAAATTTATTAGGCGTGACTCAGCAAACGGTTTCTCATCGCTTAAAATGCTTTGGAATGATCCAGCAACTGGGACATTGGGTGCCGTACGAGTTGAAGCCGGGTTACATCGAACGGCGCCTTTTCACGTGCGAATAACTCCTCCAACGGCAAAACAGAAAGGGTTTTTTGCATCGTATCGTGACCGGAGATGAAAAGTGGCTATGCATCAACTTTGACAGCCAAACTAAACATTCATGGCTCGAAGTTGATGCTGTGTATTTGGTGGGACCAGCTTGGCGTAGTGTATTATGAACTTTTGCAACCAGGCGAAACCATTACAGGAGCCCTCTATCGGACGCAACTAATACGTTTGAGTCCAGCGTTGAAGGAAAAACGCCCGCAATACGACACGACAAGATAATACTTCTGCATGACAACGCTCGGCCACATGTTTCCAAGGTCGTGAAAACATACCTGAAAATATTGAAATGGGACATCCTACCCCACTCGCCGTACTCTCCTGACATCGCCCCTTCTGATTTCTACCTATTCCGATTGATGACGCATGACCTCGACGACCAGCACTTTCGTTCTTACGAAGAAGCCAAAAATTGGATCGATTCGTGGATCGCGTTAAAAGAAACAATTTTTTCGACGAGGAATTCAGAAGCTGCCACAAAGATGGGAGAAAGTTGTAGCTAGCGATGGAAAATATTTCGAAGTGTAGGGTCGTAAGTTATCCCTACTTATGCGTTTCGTCCCTGGCGCACACATTTGGACTCATCAGTATGGCTTGTGTGCGCCATGCCATAGACGCAGGGGATTTTAGAAGTTTGAGGGAGCCGCCGGGAGTTGAACCCGGCACCTAGTCGGTGTGAAACTTAAGCGCTATGAGTGGCTATATAGAGGCCGCCAAGAGATCCCTACACACTCCCCTGCCGCTGACAGAGTGCCGCTACACACTCCCTTACCAGTAACGGAGGAACGAATCAGGGAGTGTTACAAGGTCACAAGGTGTAACCAGGTGTGGCCACCCGAGCTGAGCTACACCACACGGTATGGTGCAAAAGGGTGATGTTCACCTAAGCAGATCCCCAATACCGCGGCAGACCAAGTATATTTGTACGTAATGGGAAAGGCGTCTAGAGTTTCGTTGGAAGTTGCAGAGAGGGAGCGAGTATACATCAAGCGTCAACCGTCAACACGTCGTAAAGACAACCGTTCCCATCACGTCGGGGTCACCAATTTTTGGGACAGCGTGACGACTTGTCCGATGCCGACGTTTAATCAGGCCTCAATCTGCCTACTCCTGATTAAACCAAAATAACAATGAAAGTCAACATGGCTGACTAGGCCTCAACCTGCCTACTCCTAGTCAGCGGAAAAAATACAGTTTTCTAACTAGGCCTCAATCTGCCTACTCCTAGTTAGAAATAAAATAAAACGAATAAAACATGGACTATGTATGAAATAACAACAAACAACACAACACACTATAAAATTTGAGAACTACAATATTTGTGACTGTTCTTCCGTTTTTGGTTTGCGTCCTCGACTATATATTCCAGATGGGGACTCTGTTTTGAGTGGTATCTATTACGGGGAGCCATTTATCCGTTGCCGTTAGTAGTTGGGCCCCCTGGTGGTGTATCTCTGCATCAAGGGCGTAGCGTAGCGCTGATGAGGTTGGCAGCGCCATCTTGACCGTAGCGTAGTAATAACGCCACAGATGCGCCACCTTGACCGCAGCGTAGTAATTACGCCACAGATGCGCCACCTTGACCGTAGCGTAGTAATCTCGCCACAGAAGAATGAGTATGTAAGGAGTGTTTTATAATAAAACCTCAAATCATGAAATAAAACGACGGTACGCCTATGTAGCAGAGCCACAATTTTCGAAAATCACAAGCTACAATTCGTACTTTTCGGTGAATTCAACTCTTGAGAGGTGATTTTTAGGACACTCTTGAGTGACAAATTTGTTTTAGGCCTCAAATAATATTGATACTTTTAGTCATAGATAAAGACGAAAATTCCACTTTTGAAATCCAAACTTATTTTTTGGCTATAAAACGGGCGGAAATGGATTCGACAAAATTACCCGTCGATATTCGAAGTCTGCTCGATAATTCATTACATCGTAAACATGTATCCATTTGTCGAATTCCCAGGTGTGAATTAAATATAAGCTGAATATGTACATCGCGTGTCGGCGACATTTTCCTGATAGGTATTAGGAGAAAATCACAACCTATTCATTTTAATGAGAGCTAAGCTTCGAAAATTGGAGATATAATTGTGGGAAACGACAGTTTCTCAATGATGAACAATGAATTTTATGACCATATGACGCACTATAAGTTATACTGGATGGTTCAAAAGTCTCGAAGCGGTCGATTTATTTGGCGTAAAGGTGGGGAAACATTCTGATATTAACTAACTGCGATTCTGCAACGACACTCGATTGGCTTTAAAAGTTACTGAGTAACATAATAGAAGCAATTATTTTTAGAGGAAAATATGAAGGAAAAGATGAATCACCCATTATCAATAAATTTGCAATAGCACAATATGAGAGTTCGGTAAAAGAGAAAGCGCGCAAAAGCTGCTGATCTCAAGTCAGTGTTTTTTTAACATGTAATTGTTAATTTTTTCCTTTTATCTCACTTGCTGACAAAACGTACCGAATAATAGGAAGAGTTTCAAAAAAATCAATAACTAAAAACCAATGAATTGGCTGTGAGGCAGCACGAATTTCGACAGCAAGTTTTTCCTATAGGAAAATTACTCCACACTCAATAAAAACTCGTACAAACCTTTATGCATTAGCATAATAATAATTACAATTTCAATCCAATGAACGAGCCATTGTTCATGTTGTCAACAAAAAAATAAGTAATTTCCGAAAGCAGATGTGGCCTATTGCATTGGCTCTTTCGAGCAGCAGACGCAGGCCATATAATAATAGCCAATTAGGATGAACATCACGTTTTTCTAGTTAAATCGTAGAGATGTAATTTTTGCTTTATGGTTAGATCGTGAGCGCCATTTCTAATATTTTATGGTGTCTGTACGGACTATTTGGAAAGTAATTATTCATCATCGATGGTCATATATACTTGATAGGGTTTTGGATTGAATACAAATTTATGTTCCTACAGGGATAATCGATGTTTCAGCTACGATTACCGATGTTATCGTTCTAAATTAATTTGGATCAGTGCATAGGTATACTCACATGTTATGGAACATCGAGTGTCGCCTATTTACTGTACTAGTACTTTCAAAATGACAGTACTGTAATTCAAAAGAAACGTGAATTCCGCGTTTACTTACTCATTACACGTCATGGACAGTACTGGAAGGTAACACCCTTAGACTATATAAGATAGACAGAGCATTCCTTTGTAAAATGTCGATGTCAAAATGATCTGAACAAATGAAAATTGCTTTCTTTGGACAAATACTTGACCGTCCCAGCATGCGAAGCCCAAATTCTTTTTTTTTTCATCGTCATCTGGGAACCTCAATTCAAGAAAACCTCATTTTATCTTATAATAATCTCATTGAAAACTTCCCTATTATAATTTTCTACGTTACTGAATATGTAATAGGTGTACAAATAAGTTTCCGCGGTTTTTTATAAAAAATTAGGAATTTATTGTAAAGGAAAAGTACATTACGTTTTATTCAAAGTATTTTCCATCATTTGCCACTACTTTTCCCCATCTTTCTGGCAACATTCGGATACCCCGTCGAAAAAACTCTTCATCTTTTGACGCTATCCACAAATCTACCCAATTTTTGGTGTCTTCATATGATGTGAAGCGCTGCTCAGACAGACCATGTGCCATCGACCGGAACAGATGATAATCAGAAGGGGCTAAGTCTGGTGAATACGGCGGGTGGGGTAAAACTTCCCAGTTGAGTGTTTATAAGTATGTTTTTACCAGCGCCGCAACATGTGGACGAGCATTATCGTGTAAAAGAATAATTTTGTCGTGTCTGGAGTAGTAATGGGCGCGTTTTTCCTTAAGTGCCCGACTCAATCTCATCAATTGTGTTCGGTAGAGAGCTCCAGTAATGGTTTCGCATGGTTTCAGCAATTCATAATACACGACACCAAGCTGATCCCACCAAATACACAGCATGAGTTTTTTTCCATGAATATTCGGCTTAGCTGTCGATGTTGATGGTTCGCCGGGCTTAACCCATGACTTTCTCTTCTTTGGATTATCGTAGTCAATCCATTTTTCGTCACCAGTGACTATACGAAGCAAAAAACTCTTTTTTTTATTCCTGGCAAGCAGCATTTCACTCATGCATAATCGGCGTTCAACGTCTCTCGGCTTTAGTTCATATGGAACCCAATTTCCTTGTTTTTGAATCATTCCTAACGATTTTAAACGATGTGAAATTGCTTGTTGAGTCACTTGTAGAGTAAGTGCAAGTTCTTTTTGCGTTTGGGACGAATCTTCCTCCAATAGTGCTTCTAATTCCATGTCTTCGTACACTTTCGGCCTTCCACTGCGTTCTTTGTCTTTATCGTCAAACTCACCGTTCTTAAACTTTCGAAACCATTCCTGACAACTTCTCTCACTTAAAGCAGCTTCACCATATGCTTCTAGAAGCAATCGATGCGCCTCAGCTGCAGATTTTTTCACATTAAAGAAGTAAATCAAAAGTTCCCGCAAATGATGCTTAGGTATTCGGAATAAAACTTGACATTTTTGCTCGAAAAAAATTACGTGATGCTGATACGGAATCACTAGTACTTTAAGGTTATGATGTTGCCAGATGACTAAACTTGGGATATTACGTTTTACATCTGACAATTTCTCCATAACCTTCTGGTGGGGCCATCTTTTGACAAACCCTTGGAAACTTATTTGTACACCTAATAAATAACTAAATACTTCGGTTCTAACAATACACTTACCTATGGAACGGTAAATCCGGATTAAAATTCCTGTCTTTACTAGAACTTTCACACTTATGAACCAATTTTAGTGCGATGAAAAGTAATAAACAATAAAAAATATGAAAAACCTAATACTGACTCTCACAAATTTTCTCCAATTTGCGTAGTTATTTTCGATACATAGATGGCAACGTGTGTCTTTCAGTACATGTGACCTTCAAATTGTCAAGCAGAGTATGTCTTGACATTCACCTGAATTTCTTTCCATGTGTGGTCAATTCAAAATATAACATTTTATAAAATAATTTGAATGCAAATTGTTGAAAAGGAGTTTTTATTCATAATTATAGAGGAATATAGAAAACTACTATTTGCTCAGTTTAGCAACATGAAAAGTTTTTATGACCTGAGTGGACCAGCTCAATACCACAGTATAAATACCAACCAGTAATCGCACTCCGTGGATTTTCTTACACCAAGTCTGCCTCGCCCATCTCGCAGGGATTCCAACCTCATAATTTGGTCCTTGTTCATTATTTTCATCAATAATTCTAAGATGTCTGGGATAATGTCATTATTATTATTTTAGACAACTTAAATACATAATTCCTTTGTATAATTAATTCGATTAATATTTAGAAGAATATAATTTTTTGAGATTTATTTAAAATTCAAAGAAGAAGTTGAAGAAAAAATACAACCTAACCTATAATTCAGGGGAATTTCTTTGAGTCAAAATCTAACTTGAACCAGCAAAGCTCATTTATTTAATCATTTAGGTTCATTCCAGTGTGTTCACTTTCAATTTTGTGTTATTTTCAAATCAATTTCAAAATGATTAACAATTGTAGCGTATACAACTGCAAAAACAATAATTTCAATAATCCCAAACTTTCTTTTTTCTCAATACCATAAGACACCGACAGGTGAGTGATACATATTGTAGAAAATGTTGTTTATTAAAAGCTCCGTTACTTGAGTAGTGCTTCATTCAATTAGTTGAGATATCAGAAACCATTTCTTTATGATTAGTTGAGATATCAGGAACCAATGGAATTTCAGGAGGTTAACGCCTACTCTCGTCATTTCTTTACGATAAGTTGAGATATCAGGAACCAATGGAATATGGCAGATTTACTCCTACATCAGGTTTAGTATAGTCGTCATTTATTTACGATTAGTTGAGATATCAGGAACCAATGGAATTTCAGGAGGTTTACGCCTACTGCATGCGTATGCAGAAGAGTAAAATTTTTTTAGATGAATATTTGAGTGAGTATCTATATGATTTTCAATTTTATAAATAGAAATAACAATAATATAATATATATATTACAATAATTCAATAGGTTCTTAATTTTTTTCCCACCATAATGAGGGAACCTCCCAGGAAAGAGTTTTTCACGCTAAATCTTCGAATGGAAACGATCTAAACCTTCCCCCCCTCCTTTTCACTCAAGATTAGTTCAGGTCCCTCGCTAAAACTTGCCACTAATTCTAGAATTCCATAATCAAATTCCTCTTTTCATAAATTGAATATAGTAAAAAATAGTATCAGTTCAAACTGAATCATGATTCATTGAAAAAAATTGTTCAAAACAATTCAATATGAAAAGAAAATTATTTTTCATGGACTCGAAGATTAATGTTTCAGTGAAATTTAAGTATTGAGGATTTTATATTAAACACACTCGATGCTTTCAACCACCAACTATTTATTTTTCCATATAATACCTACTCTTCAACTCAATCTTCGTTTAGAAAAATTTTAATGAATCATTCCACTTAGAAACCTAAGGTACCTATGATTTTTAACACATTTCAAAAAGTTTCAGAGGCTGTTCCTGAGTAAACTATTGAGTAAATTTCATCACTAATTACTGTTTATTTCAAAGTGATATTAAAACCACAATAAAACAATATATCTTTTATTGAATGCGTTCTGTTAATGAGGAAATGTGATTACATTTACGGTTACATTATGAGCGGAGTCATAATTTTTATATGAATATAGACTAAACAATGGTCCATACACTCTAAATATCACTGTGAAAACTTATTACCAGCTTAAATGAAAATATTTAAGTTTTCAGATAACGCAAATAACCTTTTCTAATCAATTTTTAAATTCGCGGTCGATTGATGCGCAGGGAGGAATGAGCGAGTTCCCTTTGGTGTAAGCGATTTCAGTTCAAAATCCACGGAGTGCGACTACTGCTTGGTCCCTATACTGTGTCAATACGTTACTTGTGACACTTTTCAAAGTAATTAAAGGGGTCTATTCAAAAGTATCTTGCAAAAAAATTGTTGTTAGGTTATTATCAGGTTTTCCAATGGGGACTTAACAACTTTGGATTTAATTTGTGAACGCACCCTTAGACCAATCATCGAACTTCAACGTCAATTTATTCAGTAAAGTGAACATTTTCATCTTGGTGAAGTACACGAACGAACAACATTTGTAGGTTATAAAAATTTACTACCGAAATTCGGAGTCGGTAGTATATAGTGTATAGTAGGCCGAGAATTTTCAATTGACATCTTCAATGTATTTAAAGAAAAAATTATCCAAAGCCTCATTTCTATCAGAATGAAATTTCTCAGGATTCTATATAAAAAATAAAGAATTAAAATTATGATCAAACAAAATTTAAAATCCATTAGATAGGCGATACAAAGGGCGACCAACCAGGTTGAGTTTCCGTCTGAACCATCAACAAAAATCTACGTTTTCAAATTCAATTCCCTCGTTCCAGGTCAAGGCTGGCATTAACCCAAAATTTAACGATCTGTTTACAATCTCCTCCCAACGTGGTGTGTCGAAATTTTTCGATTCATCATATTTCGACCTCCCCCGTCATTCGTTTCTAGTATCAACTGAGCCAGGACCTATTAATCCCTCATGCCGAAGTATAAGCAAACAAGCCTTGGCCTGCAAGGGATTAATATATGAATTCCCCCAAACTCAACGCATGAATGAGTTGAGAAGATAAGACCCTTCGCAGTATCTTCAGCATCCCGCCGGTATGTAATCTATCAAAAGACAAATGGCGCGGGTTGAGAGCGGTGGTCCGGGGAGGGTTTTTGAAAAGCCTACAGGTGCTAAGGTCATCCAAGTGGAAACCTTTACCCTGATATTCGAGTACAGTCGAGCGTGGGGGATTGTAACACCTGTGTCTCATACTCCACTCGAACCTATCGAACCGATTTTGATACATACATCACAGGCAGTGACAGGGAACATCTGCAAAAATTGTGGCTGTTTCTATGTACGGCTTACTCTCAGCCCTTCGTGGTTTCAAACTTGTTCAGACTTGCTGCTAAACAAAGAAACGACGAAATTGCAAGGCGGCTAGCATCGTCTGCCGATAGGATCAAGGGGGACCCTTCAAACTTCGTCGGATAGATTTGTCCCGAAGGATCAGTAAGCTGCGTATGGAATTTGAAGAGTTTTTATATTTATTTTGAAATTGGTAATATCACACAGTCATGGAGATTAATCATGTTTCAACTGGATCAGTCGACAGTTTATTTGGACAAAAATGCCGAACTTAATGAATGTGATGGTATAAATACGTACGACCTTGGGAACCAACGTATATGTATAAGTAAATTCTGAGATGATTTTATACCCTATTTTTATACTGAATGGTTTCTGAGTTAAACGGGCTTTTCTGAGAAAATAGACAGTCGGAAGGTGTCACAAAAGGCCAAAGATCTACGAATTCGTATTAAGATTAATAAATATTGATCATGAAATTTCTCAATGATCCGTCAAGCTCAGTAAAATCATCCTGGGTGTCGCAAAATGGATACCTATAATAGTGTGGAGTAACTGAAGATGTTTTGTTGGTCTATTTGAATCAACTATCCGCTAGATTATGGGCAAAATGGTGTATGCTGAAAAGCTGCTTGGAAATGAAAGAAAATGCCCCTGTTCGCAAGTTTGTTTTCCTTCAAAAATTTATTGAAAAATATGACGTTTACTTGTCATTTGCAGAGTTCAAAAGGTAATAGCGTTTCTGAAACGAAAAAATGAGCGTTATACTCCAAAACAGGCCAAGGTATTAAGTAAAGAAGAGGCTGAATAATTTCTTTTACATCCTCCTGATGACCAGTGGTTGCTGGCAAAAAATGTAACAATATTTGGGATTTTTAGATATTGTCGATGTGATGAAATTTAATATATATGATGTAGAAGATATGGGAAAATACGTTATTGTGACATTGTGGCAAACAAAAATTTAACAACAAGAAGATTCACCATAACCGATGATGGCTGCAGCTGCATGTTATACAGAAAATATGTAAATCTTCGGCTTCCTGGAACAGAAAGCCTAACATTTTTTTTTGACATACCGACATGGAAAGTGCATTTCCCTTAATGCTGGCCAGCACACTATTGGTGGTGTCCCAAACCAAATAAAGAAATATTTAGGTTTGAAAGACCCAGAGTTATACATCGGCCACTCTTTTCGCAGAACTGGAGCCACTGTGGTTGCGGATTCGGGTGGAGATATTTTAGCACTAAAGCGTGCAGGAGGGTGGAAGAGCACCGAAATTGCGATGACTTATGTCGATGATTCGGTCAACAAAAAAATTGAAATGACTAGCAAATTATTTGGTAGTAAGGAGAGTACAAATGTTCTACAGTCCTCGAGTTCAGCAGTTTTTGAGTCAACAGATGGTTCATCATCATCAGTATCAACTTTTTCATCATCAAAAATCAAAAATTTTGTAATGTAAATAATAGGTACTACTAACGTGTAAAGATTTTGCAAGTTAACTGTCAGTTTTACAAGTTAGTTAATTGATTAATCAAACTTTCTTGATTAATATTGTGTTTTTGGAAACTGACGTTTACAAATGAGAAACAAATAAAAGCAATTCCTGCACTAGAAAATACAAATTTTCTGGGTAATTTGAAAAACTTAATAATTTTCTCTTTCACCCCAAAAACTAATATGAGTAAGCTATCATAAATCTCACCTACCCTCTTCATAGGTCTGAATGCACCTTGATGCCTTTTTCAACGTGTAGATCTTTTGAATTAGTAGACTTCCGAGGATGGTCTACCGGTTTAACTTACGTAGCGCGGAAAACCTCGTGTTGTAGGTCCTCTGTATCGATCGCGCCCTCTCTGCTATGAGAACCTGCGGGAAACTGAGCGCTGAAAACTGCTGAACTCCTGAAAAGCGTTGGAATAACGGTTGACGCATGCACATCATCGAGCTTCCCTGCCATTGGTTCCAGAGAGCCCGGTGTACCAAATACCTCCCGGACTAGCTCTCAGAGCTGAGACTATTTACTAGGGCGCCACTCTCTTTTTATGATGTTAAATAAAAGGGAGGTATCACCACAGATCTCAGGGGGAAAACAAAAGAGAGAAAACGTACACGAAAACCCACTCTCTAGAAGCCAGAACAAGCTCGATCACACAAAATGAGAGTAGTGACTGGTAGGAAGAAAAAAAAGAATCAATTGTTTAACAATTTAATCTCACCAAAAATGTGGTGATAACACTACAACTAATCAATGTCCTACCACAAAATATCTCTATCGAACTTACTAGTCAAATATCTTAATATGCGTTTAACTGAATTATATTACTAAACTTATCACCCAAAGGTGAACCTCAAAGTTAGATTAATACTGGCCAGCATGAATAAAACACCTATGTAACGGTCTATATCTAGGTGACTGAACAACAGGTCAACTGTTTATCGCTATATCAATGTCTCGACCTAAGTCGTTTATATTCTCAGATAACTTAAATGCTACGGACTAACCTTACATAACAGTCTAAGATGTACAGTGACTGTGAACAAAAGGATATTATGGGTTCTCAACCAACATTCACTCTTCAACCCTCGTAGAAAGGAAATTGGGTCAATACGTACTTCAGGCTCTTCGTAATACAATAATTCACATTACTTCCACAAGGCAAATGGCAACCAGGGTGTCTATTGTTCGATCTTCCAAGTAGAATGTGTTCAGATAGCTAGTACAGATGGTTTGTACAGAACGTAGATCCTACGTAGACTCACCTATTTCAGACAACCTCAAAACCGCCTCAGACAGCTCGCAGACAGTTTGCAGATAGTTCACAGAGTTCACAGACAGTTCGAGATCCGCAGCACAACAAACATAAGTACTCTCAACATAAAACGGAGCTAAAATAAAAGAAGTTGCAGAAATGGGCAACGTGACCGAATATAGGTTATCTTACCTAATCTTCTCCATCGAATATCTTCCCTTTATAATCCGCATTAAGCGTTAACCTTTTCCATAAACCAAATAGAAACAGGTCTCTATTAGGCTTAAACCATAAATCTTGTTCCAATCCGCAATCAATACGATAAAAATCCAAGAGTTTAATGGTTTGATACTCGCCAGAAAAACGGAGAAAAGCAAAGTGACACGCTCCAGCTGATTTGCGTCAACCCGACATATACGACCACAGACGCAATCACAGAGCGGAGAGCATTCAGTAACGCTACCATCAACAGTAGTGCCACGGGTCGGAAAATGTACTATCTAGATAGCGGCGTTGCCAATAGTTGGTCGGAACTAACGGAACGGAAATTTTAAACCGTGACAACTCCCCTTCCTTCCACAGGAGGTGAGCATAGGTCACCGACGACTCACATAAGAACCATATTGCGCACTCGCCAAACAAAACTCAACGCCAAGATGGCAAAACAATCAGTGAAAGATATCTAGTCACTGAGGGCGACTAGATACCGGCTTGTCCAGCTGGGTATAACGGAAAACTACAAGAAGAAGAAGAAAGCAATCGATTCAACCAAAAACAAAACAATAAGCCAAAATGGTCGAAATGTCAAATTTTGAAACAAAAGAAAACTTAACCGGAATCCGAATCGAAGACCACGGTTAAGGTGCTGAACAAGGAGGACTTGCTTTATCGAAGGTCGCAACCTCCACGACCCCATCACATCCTAGAGAGGTGATGTCCGAATCGGGAAACTCAAAATCGGGATAATAATTTACTCAAATATAGGCAACGTCAAAGCCGGAAATTCCAATGGTCCTCGTGGGTAAAGTGCGCTGCGACAATACACGACCACTGGTGTCACTAACTCGTCGGGAGTTTCTCGAAAAAAACACAATAAAAGGAAAATCTCAATCAAGACACGCGCCTTCCAGGCAAACGCAAAGAAAAGTCACAATCGGGTATTTCACGTCATCAACTCGGAATCAAAAACGCCAAAAGTCGCCACATCGGCACAAAAATCCAATCGCCGACACGGCAAAAACCACAACACTTCTGCTCCAAGGCAGCCAACAGTGTAAGCCAATACGAAATCAAATCATCCCCACCATAATCGGGATCCCAAACTCACAAAGCGAAGGCAAGGCACAACAAAAAAACAAAACGAAACGGACACGTCAGATGTTAGACGGTCATAATCCCGAGCATATGACGGTCCCAAAATATATCCCCACCGTCACCGGGGCTAAAACGTACAGAAAAGGCAAGGTACGAACGACATTTACTTACTGAAACGGACTCGTCAGATGTTAGACGGTCATATTCCCGAGCGTATGACGGTCCCAAAATATCCCCACCGTCACCGGGGCTAAAACGTAGAAACAAAAGGCAATCTCAAGCCGGAACGCACTCATAAAGCACTAAGCCACCCGACAACTCAGAACCACCAAAACTAGGTACTCTCCTCCAAACAGGTATCAGGATATCGTCTGAGATCTTTAACATGCCAGACACCTCTATCACTTCCATCCCTCCATTGCAGTTGATAAGCATTATGGCCAACTCTCCGACGCACAGTGCAGGGTCCGACAAATCTGGGCGCCAACTTGGAGGCAAAGCCCTTAGAGGCATCAGATAAAAGTTTATTGCGGGTCAGGACAAGATCTCCTCTCGGAAAGTGACAGGACGGCGGCGCAAATTATAACGTTGACGATTACGCTCCTGAGCGCGAGCCAAGCGCTTCTGAATGTCGGCAAACAACAGCCGGTAGCCAACCTTTTTAGCGTCCACAACCTCCGAAGGACGTCTAGGGTCCAACTCTACCACAGTGTTATAGGCATCTCCAGATGGGCGATATTCTCTGCCAAAATTAGCGAAGTATGGGCTACAACCAATAACCTCATGACGACCAGTACGAACGGCGCAAGTAACAGCAGAAAGGTGTTTACTCCAAGTTTTATGGTTATCCTTGACATAACAGGAGAGCATGGTCTTAACTATACCATTGCTGCGCTCGGTAGGATCACAGTGCGGACTATAAACTGGAGTGAATATGATGTTGACTTTATATTTCTGACACAGCGACGTGAAAGAGGTACTGCGCATCTGGGTGCCATTATCGCAAATGAGCAAACGAGGAACTCCGTAAACAAGAAAATATGCTGCTCCAGCAGATGACAAAGGGAAACAGCAGTAGCATTGCGCAAAGGAAAGGTCAAAACATACTTGGAGAAATAATCAGTAACTACTAAGATGTACTTATATCCGTTGGACGATGGCAAGGGACCCACGAAATCCAAACTTATCATCTCCCAAGGTTCGGTAACAACCGGTCGGGTTCCCATAGTTCCAGCAGGAGCTTGAAGGTCAGGTTTATGCTCCAGACACACCGAGCAACGACTCACATATCGGGCTACATCGGCACGCATCTTAGGCCAAAAATAGCGTTGTCTCAAGCGCCAATAAGTCTTAAAGACACCAGGATGTCCGGCGGAAATATCATCATGATGTTGACGAAGTAGGCTCTTCCTGAACTCCCTAGGTACCACCAATTTCCAACAATCCCCGCATCTCCTAAACCAGGATAGGGGCGGAAACGTATTTCCAAAGTAAGCCATGCTCCTCCCTCCAGGTAGGGTATTTGTCCGGAAATGTGTTCAAGTCTCTCTCATCTTGAGATACCAAGGATCCCTAGACTTATGGAACAGCTGGCGATCATCAGAGTCCAGCACCTCGTCCACAGACACTGGGACGGACCTGGACAACATATCAGGCACGACATTCAGTTTACCCTTGCGATGGACAATTTCAAAGGTGAAGGGCATTAGGCGCAAACCCAACGAGCCAATCGACCCTGTGGGTCCTTTAGGTTATGCAGCCACAGCAAAGAGTGGTGATCGGTAATTACCTTGAAGAAGGTACCCTCCAGGTAATGGCGTAGTTTTTCAACAGCCCAAATCACGGCAAGGCACTCACGCTCCGTGGTCGAATAGTTGCGCTCTTGTCGAGTTAACGAACGGGAAAGATAGCACAAGACTCTCTCACCATCATCAAATTGTTGGGTGAGAACGGCTCCTGAGTCCGTAGGCGGAGGCATCAACTTGCACAATGAACTGGCGATCAAAGTCAGGGCAAGTGAGTACAGGGGCAGACGCTAGCTTTTCTTTATTTCACTGAAAGCTAATTCACACTGGGGTGTCCAATTCCAGCGGACATTTTTCTTAGTCAAATTCGAGAGGGGTTCGCTCAAATCGGCCAAATTAGGAATGAACCGGCGATACCATGCGGCGGTTCCCAAAAAGGAACGGATGGCGGCAACATTAGTGGGAGTAGGAATACTCAAAATAGCCTCGACCTTTTCAGGATCCGGCGAAGACCATGTCTGTCGACAACATACCCCAAATATTTCAGCTGAGGGCGACAAAAAAACATTTTTCACGCTTCACGACAAAACCAGCCGCTATAAGCCTATCCAACACCTTACCCAAAATTTCTAAGTGTGTGGCGAAATCTCCACTAACGATGACAATATCGTCCAAGTACACAAAGACGTACGGCTGAAGATCAGGACCAAGAACACCGTCCATAATACGTTGGAAAGTAGCGGAGAATTAGTTAGTCCGTAAGGCAAGCGTCGAAACTGATATAAGCCGCGACCAGGGACGGTGAAAGCCGTATATTCCTCGAGTTAGAAGCCACCTGAACGTGGTGATAGGCCGTTTTTATATCCAAAGTGCTCAACACACGAGCATCGCGCAATTTGTCTAGTATTCCAGAGATATATGGAATAGGATAAGCGTCCCTCTTGGTGACGGCATTAAGGCGCCTATAGTCGACGCAAAACGATAAGTACCGTCCTTCTTAGGACGAGACAGACTGGTGAAGACCACGAGCTACCAGAAGGTTCAATTATTCCCTTTCTCAACATATCATCAATTTCCGCGTCTATGATCTTTTGTTTGTGTGGGGAAACTGGATACCAACGTTGTTTGACAGGTCGGGTATCAGGAAGCAATTCAATCTGGTGCTCAGCAGCAGACGCACATCCAAGGTCATCGCCCATGCGAGCAAATTTTTTCTTCAACATTCTATCCAGCTGCATCCTCTCAGCAGGTGAAAGGAATTCCTTAACGCCATTCGAAGCCTCGAGTTCATCCAAAGCTTCTACAGGGGAAGCAAAGTGCCAGACATCATCTCTTATATTAGGCACTATATCCATTTTTCTCCAAAAATCTATCCCAAGTATCAAGGAATGCCGCAAAGATGGAACCACCATTAGGTTCAACCAAATCAGCTTGTTCTTCAACTTAACAGGAGCCGAAATATAACCAGGACTCTCGCATATATCCCCATTAGCCACAGTACACGATTTAAGCGATGGAGTCAGTTTCAATCCAATCTCCAAAAGTCTCTCATATCCCTTACTACCCACAAGCGAAACACTCGCACCGGAATCTAACAAACCCACAAATTTAAGCCCCAAAATATGTACAGTAAGGTAAGGTCGCTTGTCTCCATCAGCATGGGACAAAATGTAATCAAGAACAGCTGCTCTTCCTATGACCGCACTATGATCAGACGAGGACGACCCGCGGTCATCTAGTTTCCTCGTCGGGAGTTTTCCGAAGGCGGAGGAGAAGCAAAGCGTACAGATCGAGAATTTACCTGAGGAGAGCAATCAGGGCATGTCCGAACAGTAAAACCGGTTTTTCCGCAGCGATTACAAAGTAATTGTCTTGGTGACGGACAATTGACACGTCTATGACCAGACTTCTGACAGTTCCAACACACGACAGCGGTCGACGTCGTCGGCGGTTCACGAGGACTCACCTCAGAAAGAGAACTAGACCGAGAGCTAGAAGAAGCACAAGGAAGCGACACACACGCTAGTTCGGAGTCAACATAACTCTGACGTTTCCTAGATGGAGGCACATAGCTATCAGCACGATACTTTTTAACCTCGAGGCGCAGGCACACATCCTCCAGTTCCTGTAGGCTATCAACAACAGGCAACTGCGTCGCATAAAAAGGCGCCAAATTTCTGGTTATTATTCCTAACTTTATCTGTTCATCAACTTCCCCATATCTCCTAAACATAGAGTTCATGCATGTCAAATAATCCACAATTGATTCTGAGGGATCTTGCGTTCGGTTCAAGATATCGGTGAACAAACGAGAACGATAATCTGGAGGTTCGTAATGCCTAAGAAGCAGGAGGACAAGCTCTTCCAGTCCTTAAATTTATCACGATTAGATCGATACCACATTAACGCTCTACCGGAAAAAGATCAACAGCTGAATCGAAAATTTGACTCTCTGTCACTCCACGAGCCCTTCCTAACTCTACAACACGTTCCAAGAAACTATGCACCGTAATATCCTTCGGATCACCCGTGAAAGTTAAATTCCACTTCTGTAAATTCAAAGAACGAGGGAGGTTCCCAAAATTCGCATGAGTGCTAGTACGAGCAAATGGTGGATGCGCGGAAGCAACCGAGGCTTCATCATCAGAACAGTCACCCTCAGAGGAGGAGCAACAAAAAACAGAGGCAGGATCATAAGCCGGAGGCTGAGCGCAAACATCAACTAAAGTACTTTACATTTTTAAGCATATCAGCAACATTCAATGGCAAAGATTCTTTCGAACTACCAGACTCTAAACGTTCCAACCGAGAAACGACATGACACAACCTAGTAAATATCGCCTCAAGGCATGGGTCAGGTCCCCTAAACAACGTTAACAATTCATCATACTTGCTCATACAAATATTAAATTCTGATACAGTATCCAACTCAACTATAGGATACTCAAAAGACCTATTACCCTTCTCTACTTTCAACAAAGGACGCAAACAGGCACGCAAATCCCGAACTGTCTGTGTATCCGAACATTTAAAACCTCTTACACGCAATTCATATTGTAATTCATCTTTCTTAAGCCTATTAAGATTATTTTTCAGAACCATACTTGCCAAATACCTTTACAATAAAATCAAAATATGATCAAAATCTGAAAATCAAAGTAAACTGCACAAAAAAATTCAAATGAACCTTAAAAATAACAATCTATTTTCATCCAGTCACCACCTCAGTTGAACTTGTATAAATAAAAACAATCTCAAAACAAGTTCCCTCGAAACCACTTCTGGGCCCCACGTTGGGCGCCACTTTATGTCACGAGCCCGCCCGGTTCCAGAGAGTGTACCAAATACCTCCCGGACTAGCTCTCAGAGCTGAGACTATTTACTAGGCGCCACTCTCTTTTTATGATGTTAAATAAAAGGGAGGTATCACCACAGATCTCAGGGGGAAAACAAAAGAGAGAAAACGTACACGAAAACCCACTCTCTAGAAGCCAGAACAAGCTCGATCACACAAAATGAGAGTAGTGACTGGTAGGAAGAAAAAAAAAGAATCAATTGTTTAACAATTTAATCTCACCAAAAATGTGGTGATAACACTACAACTAATCAATGTCCTACCACAAAATATCTCTATCGAACTTACTAGTCAAATATCTTAATATGCGTTTAACTGAATTATATTACTAAACTTATCACCCAAAGGTGAACCTCAAAGTTAGATTAATACTGGCCAGCATGAATAAAACACCTATGTAACGGTCTATATCTAGGTGACTGAACAACAGGTCAACTGTTTATCGCTATATCAATGTCTCGACCTAAGTCGTTTATATTCTCAGATAACTTAAATGCTACGGACTAACCTTACATAACAGTCTAAGATGTACAGTGACTGTGAACAAAAGGATATTATGGGTTCTCAACCAACATTCACTCTTCAACCCTCGTAGAAAGGAAATTGGGTCAATACGTACTTCAGGCTCTTCGTAATACAATAATTCACATTACTTCCACAAGGCAAATGGCAACCAGGGTGTCTATTGTTCGATCTTCCAAGTAGAATGTGTTCAGATAGCTAGTACAGATGGTTTGTACAGAACGTAGATCCTATGTAGACTCACCTATTTCAGACAACCTCAAAACCGCCTCAGACAGCTCGCAGACAGTTTGCAGATAGTTCACAGAGTTCACAGACAGTTCGAGATCCGCAGCACAACAAACATAAGTACTCTCAACATAAAACGGAGCTAAAATAAAAGAAGTTGCAGAAATGGGCAACGTGACCGAATATAGGTTATCTTACCTAATCTTCTCCATCGAATATCTTCCCTTTATAATCCGCATTAAGCGTTAACCTTTTCCATAAACCAAATAGAAACAGGTCTCTATTAGGCTTAAACCATAAATCTTGTTCCAATCCGCAATCAATACGATAAAAATCCAAGAGTTTAATGGTTTGATACTCGCCAGAAAAACGGAGAAAAGCAAAGTGACACGCTCCAGCTGATTTGCGTCAACCCGACATATACGACCACAGACGCAATCACAGAGCGGAGAGCATTCAGTAACGCTACCATCAACAGTAGTGCCACGGGTCGGAAAATGTACTATCTAGATAGCGGCGTTGCCAATAGTTGGTCGGAACTAACGGAACGGAAATTTTAAACCGTGAGATGGCATACTTTTTTCGTAAGAATGGGGAATGGCAGTTTTCGTGAGTTTCATGAGTTATCCATCCTGACGAAGGGCTGTAAACGAAAAACAATGAAAAAGTAACGCAACACTAGAAAAAATTCCCGAAATAAAAAAATGTAATAGATTATATTGTAAAAACCCAAATTGGTTGTTCGCTCCCACTTTGGTCCCCTTATTGCTCTTCTTGGATTTTTTGATCACCTTAATTTTAAGGTTGCCATGTCCTGATGAAGCTAAAGAGCAGAAAAACGTGTTGGCAAGTACCATCTTTCAGTCCTTGCTACTCTATTGCGGGACATTGTCACGAGCCTGCCCGGTTCCAGAGAGTGTACCAAATACCTCCTGGACTAGCTCTCAGAGCTGAGACTATTTACTAGGGCGCCACTCTCTTTTTATGATGTTAAATAAAAGGGAGGTATCACCACAGATCTCAGGGGGAAACAAAGAGAGAAAACGTACACGAAAACCCACTCTCTAGAAGCCAGAACAAGCTCGATCACACAAAATGAGAGTAGTGACTGGTAGGAAGAAAAAAAAGAATCAATTGTTTAACAATTTAATCTCACCAAAAATGTGGTGATAACACTACAACTAATCAATGTCCTACCACAAAATATCTCTATCGAACTTACTAGTCAAATATCTTAATATGCGTTTAACTGAATTATATTACTAAACTTATCACCCAAAGGTGAACCTCAAAGTTAGATTAATACTGGCCAGCATGAATAAAACACCTATGTAACGGTCTATATCTAGGTGACTGAACAACAGGTCAACTGTTTATCGCTATATCAATGTCTCGACCTAAGTCGTTTATATTCTCAGATAACTTAAATGCTACGGACTAACCTTACATAACAGTCTAAGATGTACAGTGACTGTGAACAAAAGGATATTATGGGTTCTCAACCAACATTCACTCTTCAACCCTCGTAGAAAGGAAATTGGGTCAATACGTACTTCAGGCTCTTCGTAATACAATAATTCACATTACTTCCACAAGGCAAATGGCAACCAGGGTGTCTATTGTTCGATCTTCCAAGTAGAATGTGTTCAGATAGCTAGTACAGATGGTTTGTACAGAACGTAGATCCTACGTAGACTCACTTATTCCAGACAACCTCAAAACCGCCTCAGACAGCTCGCAGACAGTTTGCAGATAGTTCACAGAGTTCACAGACAGCTCGAGATCCGCAGCACAACAAATATAAGTACTCTCAACATAAAACGGAGCTAAAATAAAAGAAGTTGCAGAAATGGGCAACGTGACCGAATATAGGTTATCTTACCTAATCTTCTCCATCGAATATCTTCCTTTATAATCCGCATTAAGCGTTAACCTTTTCCATAAACCAAATAGAAACAGGTCTCTATTAGGGCTTAAACCATAAATCTTGTTCCAATCCGCAATCAATACGATAAAAATCCAAGAGTTTAATGGTTTGATACTCGCCAGAAAAACGGAGAAAAGCAAAGTGACACGCTCCAGCTGATTTGCGTCAACCCGACATATACGACCACAGACGCAATCACAGAGCGGAGAGCATTCAGTAACGCTACCATCAACAGTAGTGCCACGGGTCGGAAAATGTACTATCTAGATAGCGGCGTTGCCAATAGTTGGTCGGAACTAACGGAACGGAAATTTTAAACCGTGACAACTCCCCTTCCTTCCACAGGAGGTGAGCATAGGTCACCGACGACTCACATAAGAACCATATTGCGCACTCGCCAAACAAAACTCAACGCCAAGATGGCAAAACAATCAGTGAAAGATATCTAGTCACTGAGGGCGACTAGATACCGGCTTGTCCAGCTGGGTATAACGGAAAACTACAAGAAGAAGAAGAAAGCAATCGATTCAACCAAAAACAAAACAATAAGCCAAAATGGTCGAAATGTCAAATTTTGAAACAAAAGAAAACTTAACCGGAATCCGAATCGAAGACCACGGTTAAGGTGCTGAACAAGGAGGACTTGCTTTATCGAAGGTCGCAACCTCCACGACCCCATCACATCCTAGAGAGGTGATGTCCGAATCGGGAAACTCAAAATCGGGATAATAATTTACTCAAATATAGGCAACGTCAAAGCCGGAAATTCCAATGGTCCTCGTGGGTAAAGTGCGCTGCGACAATACACGACCACTGGTGTCACTAACTCGTCGGGAGTTTCTCGAAAAAAACACAATAAAAGGAAAATCTCAATCAAGACACGCGCCTTCCAGGCAAACGCAAAGAAAAGTCACAATCGGGTATTTCACGTCATCAACTCGGAATCAAAAACGCCAAAAGTCGCCACATCGGCACAAAAATCCAATCGCCGACACGGCAAAACCACAACACTTCTGCTCCAAGGCAGCCAACAGTGTAAGCCAATACGAAATCAAATCATCCCCACCATAATCGGGATCCCAAACTCACAAAGCGAAGGCAAGGCACAACAAAAAACAAACGAAACGGACACGTCAGATGTTAGACGGTCATAATCCCGAGCATATGACGGTCCCAAAATATATCCCCACCGTCACCGGGGCTAAAACGTACAGAAAAGGCAAGGTACGAACGACATTTACTTACTGAAACGGACTCGTCAGATGTTAGACGGTCATATTCCCTGAGCGTATGACGGTCCCAAAATATCCCCACCGTCACCGGGGCTAAAACGTAGAAACAAAAGGCAATCTCAAGCCGGAACGCACTCATAAAGCACTAAGCCACCCGACAACTCAGAACCACCAAAACTAGGTACTCTCCTCCAAACAGGTATCAGGATATCGTCTGAGATCTTTAACATGCCAGACACCTCTATCACTTCCATCCCTCCATTGCAGTTGATAAGCATTATGGCCAACTCTCCGACGCACAGTGCAGGGTCCGACAAATCTGGGCGCCAACTTGGAGGCAAAGCCCTTAGAGGCATCAGATAAAAGTTTATTGCGGGTCAGGACAAGATCTCCTCTCGGAAAGTGACAGGACGGCGGCGCAAATTATAACGTTGACGATTACGCTCCTGAGCGCGAGCCAAGCGCTTCTGAATGTCGGCAAACAACAGCCGGTAGCCAACCTTTTTAGCGTCCACAACCTCCGAAGGACGTCTAGGGTCCAACTCTACCACAGTGTTATAGGCATCTCCAGATGGGCGATATTCTCTGCCAAAATTAGCGAAGTATGGGCTACAACCAATAACCTCATGACGACCAGTACGAACGGCGCAAGTAACAGCAGAAAGGTGTTTACTCCAAGTTTTATGGTTATCCTTGACATAACAGGAGAGCATGGTCTTAACTATACCATTGCTGCGCTCGGTAGGATCACAGTGCGGACTATAAACTGGAGTGAATATGATGTTGACTTTATATTTCTGACACAGCGACGTGAAAGAGGTACTGCGCATCTGGGTGCCATTATCGCAAATGAGCAAACGAGGAACTCCGTAAACAAGAAAATATGCTGCTCCAGCAGATGACAAAGGAAACAGCAGTAGCATTGCGCAAAGGAAAGGTCAAAACATACTTGGAGAAATAATCAGTAACTACTAAGATGTACTTATATCCGTTGGACGATGGCAAGGGACCCACGAAATCCAAACTTATCATCTCCCAAGGTTCGGTAACAACCGGTCGGGTTCCCATAGTTCCAGCAGGAGCTTGAAGGTCAGGTTTATGCTCCAGACACACCGAGCAACGACTCACATATCGGGCTACATCGGCACGCATCTTAGGCCAAAAATAGCGTTGTCTCAAGCGCCAATAAGTCTTAAAGACACCAGGATGTCCGGCGGAAATATCATCATGATGTTGACGAAGTAGGCTCTTCCTGAACTCCCTAGGTACCACCAATTTCCAACAATCCCCGCATCTCCTAAACCAGGATAAGGGGCGGAAACGTATTTCCAAAGTAAGCCATGCTCCTCCCTCCAGGTAGGGTATTTGTCCGGAAATGTGTTCAAGTCTTCTCTCATCTTGAGATACCAAGGATCCCTAGACTTATGGAACAGCTGGCGATCATCAGAGTCCAGCACCTCGTCCACAGACACTGGGACGGACCTGGACAACATATCAGGCACGACATTCAGTTTACCCTTGCGATGGACAATTTCAAAGGTGAAGGGCATTAGGCGCAAACCCAACGAGCCAATCGACCCTGTGGGTCCTTTAGGTTATGCAGCCACAGCAAAGAGTGGTGATCGGTAATTACCTTGAAGAAGGTACCCTCCAGGTAATGGCGTAGTTTTTCAACAGCCCAAATCACGGCAAGGCACTCACGCCCGTGGTCGAATAGTTGCGCTCTTGTCGAGTTAACGAACGGGAAAGATAGCACAAAACTCTCTCACCATCATCAAATTGTTGGGTGAGAACGGCTCCGAGTCCGTAGGCGGAGGCATCAACTTGCACAATGAACTGGCGATCAAAGTCAGGGCAAGTGAGTACAGGGGCAGACGCTAGCTTCTCTTTTATTTCACTGAAAGCTAATTCACACTGGGGTGTCCAATTCCAGCGGACATTTTTCTTAGTCAAATTCGAGAGGGGTTCGCTCAAATCGGCCAAATTAGGAATGAACCGGCGATACCATGCGGCGGTTCCCAAAAAGGAACGGATGGCGGCAACATTAGTGGGAGTAGGAATACTCAAAATAGCCTCGACCTTTTCAGGATCCGGCGAAGACCATGTCTGTCGACAACATACCCCAAATATTTCAGCTGAGGGCGACAAAAAAACATTTTTCACGCTTCACGACAAAACCAGCCGCTATAAGCCTATCCAACACCTTACCCAAAATTTCTAAGTGTGTGGCGAAATCTCCACTAACGATGACAATATCGTCCAAGTACACAAAGACGTACGGCTGAAGATCAGGACCAAGAACACCGTCCATAATACGTTGGAAAGTAGCGGGAGAATTAGTTAGTCCGTAAGGCAAGCGTCGAAACTGATATAAGCCGCGACCAGGGACGGTGAAAGCCGTATATTCCCTCGAGTTAGAAGCCACCTGAACGTGGTGATAGGCCGTTTTTATATCCAAAGTGCTCAACACACGAGCATCGCGCAATTTGTCTAGTATTCCAGAGATATATGGAATAGGATAAGCGTCCCTCTTGGTGACGGCATTAAGGCGCCTATAGTCGACGCAAAAACGATAAGTACCGTCCTTCTTAGGGACGAGACAGACTGGTGAAGACCACGAGCTACCAGAAGGTTCAATTATTCCCTTTCTCAACATATCATCAATTTCCGCGTCTATGATCTTTTGTTTGTGTGGGGAAACTGGATACCAACGTTGTTTGACAGGTCGGGTATCAGGAAGCAATTCAATCTGGTGCTCAGCAGCAGACGCACATCCAAGGTCATCGCCCATGCGAGCAAATTTTTTCTTCAACATTCTATCCAGCTGCATCCTCTCAGCAGGTGAAAGGAATTCCTTAACGCCATTCGAAGCCTCGAGTTCATCCAAAGCTTTACAGGGGAAGCAAAGTGCCAGACATCATCTCTTATATTAGGCACTATATCCATTTTTCTCCAAAAATCTATCCCAAGTATCAAGGAATGCCGCAAAGATGGAACCACCATTAGGTTCAACCAAATCAGCTTGTTCTTCAACTTAACAGGAGCCGAAATATAACCAGGACTCTCGCATATATCCCCATTAGCCACAGTACACGATTTAAGCGATGGAGTCAGTTTCAATCCAATCTCCAAAAGTCTCTCATATCCCTTACTACCCACAAGCGAAACACTCGCACCGGAATCTAACAAACCCACAAATTTAAGCCCCAAAATATGTACAGTAAGGTAAGGTCGCTTGTCTCCATCAGCATGGGACAAAATGTAATCAAGAACAGCTGCTCTTCCTATGACCGCACTATGATCAGACGAGGACGACCCGCGGTCATCTAGTTTCCTCGTCGGGAGTTTTCCGAAGGCGGAGGAGAAGCAAAGCGTACAGATCGAGAATTTACCTGAGGAGAGCAATCAGGCATGTCCGAACAGTAAAACCGGTTTTTCCGCAGCGATTACAAAGTAATTGTCTTGGTGACGGACAATTGACACGTCTATGACCAGACTTCTGACAGTTCCAACACACGACAGCGGTCGACGTCGTCGGCGGTTCACGAGGACTCACCTCAGAAAGAGAACTAGACCGAGAGCTAGAAGAAGCACAAGGAAGCGACACACACGCTAGTTCGGAGTCAACATAACTCTGACGTTTCCTAGATGGAGGCACATAGCTATCAGCACGATACTTTTAACCTCGAGGCGCAGGCACACATCCTCCAGTTCCTGTAGGCTATCAACAACAGGCAACTGCGTCGCATAAAAAGGCGCCAAATTTCTGGTTATTATTCCTAACTTTATCTGTTCATCAACTTCCCCATATCTCCTAAACATAGAGTTCATGCATGTCAAATAATCCACAATTGATTCTGAGGGATCTTGCGTTCGGTTCAAGATATCGGTGAACAAACGAGAACGATAATCTGGAGGTTCGTAATGCCTAAGAAGCAGGGAGGACAAGCTCTTCCAGTCCTTAAATTTATCACGATTAGATCGATACCACATTAACGCTCTACCGGAAAAAAAAAGATCAACAGCTGAATCGAAAATTTGACTCTCTGTCACTCCACGAGCCCTTCCCAACTCTACAACACGTTCCAAGAAACTATGCACCGTAATATCCTTCGGATCACCCGTGAAAGTTAAATTCCACTTCTGTAAATTCAAAGAACGAGGGAGGTTCCCAAAATTCGCATGAGTGCTAGTACGAGCAAATGGTGGATGCGCGGAAGCAACCGAGGCTTCATCATCAGAACAGTCACCCTCAGAGGAGGAGCAACAAAAACAGAGGCAGGATCATAAGCCGGAGGCTGAGCGCAAACATCAACTAAAGTACTTTACATTTTTTAAGCATATCAGCAACATTCAATGGCAAAGATTCTTTCGAACTACCAGACTCTAAACGTTCCAACCGAGAAACGACATGACACAACCTAGTAAATATCGCCTCAAGGCATGGGTCAGGTCCCCTAAACAACGTTAACAATTCATCATACTTGCTCATACAAATATTAAATTCTGATACAGTATCCAACTCAACTATAGGATACTCAAAAGACCTATTACCCTTCTCTACTTTCAACAAAGGACGCAAACAGGCACGCAAATCCCGAACTGTCTGTGTATCCGAACATTTAAAACCTCTTACACGCAATTCATATTGTAATTCATCTTTCTTAAGCCTATTAAGATTATTTTTCAGAACCATACTTGCCAAATACCTTTACAATAAAATCAAAATATGATCAAAATCTGAAAATCAAAGTAAACTGCACAAAAAATTCAAATGAACCTTAAAAATAACAATCTATTTTCATCCAGTCACCACCTCAGTTGAACTTGTATAAATAAAAACAATCTCAAAACAAGTTCCCTCGAAACCACTTCGAGGCCCCACGTTATGCCACTTTATGTCACGAGCCCGCCCGGTTCCAGAGAGTGTACCAAATACCTCCCGGACTAGCTCTCAGAGCTGAGACTATTTACTAGGGCGCCACTCTCTTTTTATGATGTTAAATAAAAGGAGGTATCACCACAGATCTCAGGGGGAAAACAAAAGAGAGAAAACGTACACGAAAACCCACTCTCTAGAAGCCAGAACAAGCTCGATCACACAAAATGAGAGTAGTGACTGGTAGGAAGAAAAAAAAAGAATCAATTGTTTAACAATTTAATCTCACCAAAAATGTGGTGATAACACTACAACTAATCAATGTCCTACCACAAAATATCTCTATCGAACTTACTAGTCAAATATCTTAATATGCGTTTAACTGAATTATATTACTAAACTTATCACCCAAAGGTGAACCTCAAAGTTAGATTAATACTGGCCAGCATGAATAAAACACCTATGTAACGGTCTATATCTAGGTGACTGAACAACAGGTCAACTGTTTATCGCTATATCAATGTCTCGACCTAAGTCGTTTATATTCTCAGATAACTTAAATGCTACGGACTAACCTTACATAACAGTCTAAGATGTACAGTGACTGTGAACAAAAGGATATTATGGGTTCTCAACCAACATTCACTCTTCAACCCTCGTAGAAAGGAAATTGGGTCAATACGTACTTCAGGCTCTTCGTAATACAATAATTCACATTACTTCCACAAGGCAAATGGCAACCAGGGTGTCTATTGTTCGATCTTCCAAGTAGAATGTGTTCAGATAGCTAGTACAGATGGTTTGTACAGAACGTAGATCCTACGTAGACTCACTTATTCCAGACAACCTCAAAACCGCCTCAGACAGCTCGCAGACAGTTTGCAGATAGTTCACAGAGTTCACAGACAGCTCGAGATCCGCAGCACAACAAATATAAGTACTCTCAACATAAAACGGAGCTAAAATAAAAGAAGTTGCAGAAATGGGCAACGTGACCGAATATAGGTTATCTTACCTAATCTTCTCCATCGAATATCTTCCCTTTATAATCCGCATTAAGCGTTAACCTTTTCCATAAACCAAATAGAAACAGGTCTCTATTAGGGCTTAAACCATAAATCTTGTTCCAATCCGCAATCAATACGATAAAAATCCAAGAGTTTAATGGTTTGATACTCGCCAGAAAAACGGAGAAAAGCAAAGTGACACGCTCCAGCTGATTTGCGTCAACCCGACATATACGACCACAGACGCAATCACAGAGCGGAGAGCATTCAGTAACGCTACCATCAACAGTAGTCACGGGTCGGAAAATGTACTATCTAGATAGCGGCGTTGCCAATAGTTGGTCGGAACTAACGGGAAATTTTATGTGACAACATTTAGAAATACATTTCTCGCCAACCATTCGTCGGATTGTGATGTTTTTTTTTTCAATAGTAGGACTGACCTTTAGTAATTAAATCTTATTACGGGGGCTTTTTATATTTCGGGATTAGAGAAAAAACAAATATTAATCATCTAAAATCGCTTTATTGTTTTTCAAAATTGTGTTTTCCAAAGTTTTTGAGCGGATTGTGTTCAACAGAATGATGAACAAGTATCACATACTTGATACCTCACAACATGGGTTTCGACCAGGTCGCTCAACACAGTCAGGAGCTCTTTATCTTGTTGGAGCTGCATACGAGTATCTTGATAGTGGCCAGTTCGTCGCAGGATTGTTCTTCGACCTATCGCGGGCATTTGACAGCCTTTCGTTCCAAGTACTCATCGATAAGTGTTACAATTTGGGTTTCAGGGGAGTGTTTCTTTACTGGTTTTCAAGTTATCTACATGGTAGAACAATGTCCGTCAAAGTGGCTGATTTCATTTCAGCTGAACAAGAGTTGAATATCGGAGTCCCACAGGGTTCTGTGTTGGGACCGCTCCTTTTTCTCATGTTCATAAACGATTTACCTGAAAATTTGAGGAACATGATGACTAATTCATCAAATTTCACCGATACACTCTCGTTATCCAAGTTGATCAGAATACTTTTCAGCGTTTCAGCTCGAACTTTTGATGATCTACAGAAACTTTGCAGCAAGATAGTGCAGTGCTTTATTGCCTGGTGTCGATCAAATTCCCTCATTATAAATATTGAGAAAACCCAATGTGTTCACTTTACTGTGAGAACTGTTGAGCAGCAACAACTGACTATTCGCCATCAGAACGACATAATTTCTTCGAAGAGCACGCAAAGTTCCTCGGAATCTACATCGATTCTAAAATGGGTTGGTTACTCACATCGACTTCATTTGTGGAAAACTCAAGTTCTTTCTATGCAATTAGCAGAGTCAAAAACTCGCTTCCTATAGAAGCCATCATGAGTATTTACTACAGCTTAGTTTACAGCCACATATCGTATACATCATGCTGTGGAGGAACTCCACTGATGTTAGTAGAGTATTTATAATCCAGAAGAGAATTTTGCGAATGACCTTCAATATCAATCCAAGGTCCTCTTGTCGACCAACTTTCATAAAAAGAGAGATTCTAACAGTGACGTGTATATACATCTTTAGGTGCCTGATGTATTTCAAGGAAAATGAGGGAAACTTCACAAGACTCTCTAGCTTTCACAGTTATAATACCAGACATGATGACTTACTCTTTATCCCCAAACATACTACAACTAAATTCGAATATTCACCAAATTATCAGTGTATCAAACTATTTAATCATCTACCCAAACATATTAAATCTCTGGAGCTCAAAGAATTCAAAAAGATAATTATAGCTAAGTTAGTAGAGGAATGTTGTTATAGTGTTGCCGATTTTTAACGACAATGATATCTTTTCAAGTCGAATAATTTTTATTTTCTGTTGTATTTTTTCATTCTGACCTATCCTATACATGTATTTATGTCTTAGAGGATCAATAAATTATTATTATTATTATTATACACTTTTGCATGCGTTTGCAGACTCAAACAGGCAGCAGTGGATGATATGCCGGCATAGACCTTGAAATCATCAGCGTAAGCCAACTTCAAGTTACTCAACTTCGGTAAAAAATCATTAATAAACATAATGAACAAAAGGGGCCCCAGGTTTGACCCTTGAGGTACCCCCGAGGAAACCGCAAATTCTCTAGACCTACAATTTTCGATTTGCACAAATTGCGTACGGTTACTCAAATAGGATTCTATCAGATCAATTAGCTCACCGGAAAAACCAAAAATTTTCTTAACTTTCGCAATTAGAATTCCATGATGAATCTTATCAAAAGCTTTTTGAAGATCTGGGTATACAACATCAACCTGCCCACCCAAATCCAATCTGTCAAAAACGAAATGCGAAAAAATAATTAAGTTAGTTGAGCACGATCTTTTACTATGAATCCATGCTGCTCAGATGAGATGCTACTTCTAATTTTAGGATATATGGTATTAAACAAAAGTATCTCAAACAATTTAGAAAAGTTAGACAATATGGATATAGGCCTATAGTTACTTATGACGGAGGAGTTGTCCCTCTTTAGGCTATTCATAGCAACTTAAGTTAGTGAATAGCCCCGATTGTCTATTAACTTTGACACTACTTGTTATTACAAGTTCTGTTGTCCTCTGAGTGGACCAGCTCAATACGTTACAATCGACCAACTCGAAGTTTCAGATGCGACACATTTCAATGTAAATAGAGGGGTCTATTCTTATATAGTCTAAGGTTCTAAGCCATCCATTCTTATGTTATATAGGGTGTATTTTCTCTCAACTGACACCGATTGATAAGTCCGGCTCGTGTGTATTTCTGTCATTTCTCTTTTCTCTTGAAAATGAAAAAATAATCATATCTTTAAGCGGAAAGAAGCTACGACAATCAAATTTGAGAATATGTGAGATATCAATAACGTTCAACTAGTTTTCTCTTATCATCGAAGAAAAACTGGACTCTTTTCCCTGTGCATTTTCCAATTCCAACCGGAGAAACATACCCGACGTTTTTCCATGTTGATGTATGGGACAAATTGAATTTTCATCGAGTTAATTCGTACAAGAGGTCAGGAGTTATAATAGGAGAAGAAAGTCTCTACACTGCAGCATTGTGCGCCTAATGGTTTTTGCTCGCGGCATTCTTCGACAACATGCTGAAGAGGTTCCGGTTTTTCCTGATAGTGACAGGTGAAAAATCACCTCTTCAGACCTGTGGTGAGCACCGGTTTCTTTCAGCTACTCCAATTTCGGCTCCGTCGCGATGTTCATGCACCGGACATTAGTTCCTAATCGAGTTTTTAAATATTCATCGGACAATAAAACTAATATAACTTATAATTCTTTAAAAACCTGATACACATGCATCGTTCATAAACAAGGGCCAATATAGAGCTTTCCAACATGCTGTTCAATAACCGCTGTAGGAAAAACAAAGAGTTTCTTAAAAGTGAAAATTACTCAATTGTTGCCATTTCATAATAGAACAGTTGAAGTACTAACTACGATGCGAACTTAGATCTACCAAAAGTTTCACAATCAATTTTCAAAATGAATGAATACGTACTATTTCCTTTGTTAATTAATCAGTTATAATTCTTTAATATGCAATACTAAATATTTCAAATCAAGTCCTCAAAAATAAACTATCAATTATACAGGTGAGTCTTTAACCACTGCGTTAATTTTAACCATAGTTTCTTGAGATCAAAAGAAACACTTATTCCATTACGGTTTTTCCAAATTCAGCTGCGTTAAAAAGTTATAAGCATTTTTAGTTTTCACATTGGGCAAATACCCCTCTGTAGTCTAGTTTGAATGAAAAATACGTTCCACAGCATCCACTAATGAATCTGAATTGATGAAAAACATTATTTTCCCTCTGAGAAATGATTCACTGACTCATGTTTCATCCGATGAGGTCCATATCCAGAATGAAGATGCAAGATAGTAATTTTCTGGTAAAAAAAATTTAACACCATAAACAGATTTTTGCTGTTCTACTATAATTTCTTTCTACTTCAAGATTATAAACCATCCCTTTGTAGTGAGAAATTCCAAAAAAACCTCAGAATAATTGGATGTTATCATCATGCATTTGTAATGTTCTTAAAATTTCCAAATCATGAAAACCATCATTTCTATGAAAACTTCCAAGGCAAGAGGTTGTCACATTGCTTTTTTTTCACTCAAAGCCAGAAAAAATCATCTATGATTTTCCAAACACTGATATTTCTGAAGTTTCTGCTCCTTGACAGAGACCAGTGAACAGGTCTATGAGGTCTCTTTATATCATACTATTAAAAACATCTTTTTCGAAATCTTCCACAACAATGAATGATGTCACTACGAATAATTATTTTAAAGTGATGTTACTTTGCTTGATGATTATTTTCTCTACTGAATCCCAATAACAATTTACTTAGATAGATTACAAGTATTCCCAGATTTAGGTGTGCAATTATACTTGCTTGAAGAAATTGAGTTTGATCACCTAAATTTTATTCTGAAAAACCAATTACGTGTTCTTTAATAAAAAAATTTTTGTTAGATCATTAGTATGAATCTATTCTGTTTAGACTATAATTAATTACTGAACATGAGTAAATTTTTGGTTTTTATTATCAGAATATCTGTTTTAATTATGTAAACAAAACCAGAAATATTGAATAATGGTTATTCATATATTATGTCAAATTTTAATACCTTACCATAGAATATTAATTCAATACCGAACCCCAGGAGAGAAATAAATTAATAGTTGCAAAGTTTTTTTAAATGAAATATACTATCTGTAACCATGAATTATTACCACATTAAAATGTTATTATAACGTCTCTGTGGTGGGTAGTTCCCAATATAAAAGTGTTCTGTGGTTCCTTGTTGTTTTGATTCTGTTTGAAACTGTCAACAGTTATTTGTACCTTAAAAAAATGTGAAAAATATTATAATAAAATAATAATAATGATTTCGGTAGTTTGAAATTATTCAATTCAGTATGAAATGATTATGGTCAGAAAATACATTTCTATTTTCTAATCTTTCTTGTTTATGACTCTATAGCTTCCAGTTTCAATATTGATTGAATTTAAATTAACCATGCATCATAACAAACATTCAGAAATACTAAAACTAAGTCAAATACTATTATCTCCTAAGTTCGTGAACCAGGTTGAGTCGGTGTATGAAATAAAAATGTGAAAAATCTTCTATAAAGGTACAAAACAATTCTAGGAGACTGGGTTCGAAGTTTTTAAAACTCATATGATCTTAATTTGAAGCATTCTTATGTTAGAATATATATAATTTGATGTACCCTGAAAGTTTGAAGCTATAAAGAAACAGCTCTTCATAAAGACAAGTCTTCAATTCAACAGGTCCTGACAGAAAATACATTACCTATTTCAACAGTCATGAGAATATACCGAAGTACGTATGTGAGTGATGGAAATCTTTTTCTCTATTTATTATGGAATATTACTCTGGATTAAATATTAAACAAGGTACCTGACATCATTAATAATGAATACAGCAAATGGCAATTTAGATTTTGTAATGAATGTAAGACAAAAATTGTTCAGTGGTCAATTTCGTCTATAGTGTTTAGTGGTGGATCCATAGACTGGAGAGATTTCCCCAACCTTTTGTAGAAATATTTAATCAAGACATCAAATATGGCAACATTGAACAAATCTGATTATTGAATCATTTCAGCACAGAGTTGGATTTCGGAAAATCAGAAAATTCGGACAAAATTATATTGATTTAGTTCCTTTCAACTTCAAATATCTCAAGAATGGTGCAATTTAGGAGGAAAGATGAGTAATGATTTTATCTGCAAAAATGACTAATGATTCCAAGAATTACAAGATACGGACCTTTAGTTCAAGCAATATTTGTTTTTCATACAATTTAACCAATCTATAGAGTAGTAGTGAGAAACCCACAAAAAATGGAATAAATCTAATGATACCAAAATATGCATGACTGTTATCAAAAACCTTCTACAGGAGATCATCTCAATTGATATTGTCGTTTGAATATTACAGGTGAAAATGCAATTTTTTATGAAATTTCAACTTCTACATCTTTTGAACGGGGCCAAATTTGGAAAAATGTTATAGGAAAAAAATTTTTCTTTTGACGTCAAGAATCTATGGTTAAAATTAACGCAGTGGTCAAAGACTCACCCTGTATAAATTTCAAGATGGTTTCAGGGCTATTCTCGATGTTTCCGATTTTTTCTTGGAATTAGTTATAAACTTCAAACAAATTTGATATGTATTTTTTGTATTCAGTTCTTTTTTCTACTTTCGTCTTTTTATCTTCAGATTCGATGTGGGTAACTTGAAGAAGCCTATGTATTTATTAATAGAAGACCACTCTTGAAGAAAAAAGTCCCTCAAATATATTCAAGCTTATTTTGTACACACAACAATACTTGAAATCTGAATTGCAATAAATGAAGATAACTTAAAATTTACACCAGATAGGTATAAGGAAATGTATGGAAAATTTGTAGATTGGATTATTTTATTTTAAAAATGAAAAAATATACTGGGTACTTCATTTGAGTTTTCTACAATTTTGTAAGTTGACAAATGGTTATCTTGTTCTACCAGTCTCTATAACTGACTACTAAGATTCAAAAACGGTGGCTGAGATCAAACTATGTTATTTAATTTTTCAACAGAATCAGCAAAACGATCAAATTCACCAACAGTGAATCGACAATTAAAAATGGCAAATCCTCCGGCAAAGAATAGCCAGATGAAAAATCTCGGAAAAACCTGCAGCTGGCAGAATCCGGGGAACGTTTTCAATCTGCTCTCGATCGATTTCCGCGAAACAAAATAATAAGTTGAATTCGGAAATGAATTACGAGTGTATGTAACCGAGTGTGTGTTTCGGACTTTCAATCTGGAAAGCGACGTAATAAGTCGAGCAGTTGTTTTTCGGTAACGAACACAAACGCCGCGACGCTGCCGCCAACTAGAACTTGTTGAAGTTGTCAGCGTCAGAAGCCGCTTTGTGAGTCCGTTCTTTGAGACATCTAGCGGCTGTCAGAAACAGCGCGTGCAATTTGTTTTCCAATATGGCGACCGTACACCCTTCAAATGCACTCTTTCTGCTTTAACGCGCCCTCTCGTTCCGCTCCGCTCTCCTTGCCCCGTCGCAGATGCCCTAGGGGGGTCGTATTTTTCTTTCAGTTAGATTTCTATCGAAATATTTATAGGTGAGATATGACCCAGATATGTAACGTGCGGTTTGGGCCTCTGTCAGTATTTCTCCAAGAAGACGGCTAACCAGACTACAAATTGATATCATAAGGTTTTTTTAACTTGACATATAGAATTATTATTTGGGCAATAAGCACCATCTCTGATTGTTCTTGTTACTATGCATCGACAGACATCTTAAGTCGTTTTCAAGGAAACACTAGGTTTTAAGAAAGCCAACAATATCGAGCTTCAGCTACAGCTACAGGCCTTATGAGGAAAGATATCAAGGAGCTACTCATGCAGAGATCCCCGGTTCGGAAACGGAAACGCTTCGTCATAATTCAAATAGATGCTCCTTGGAAAGATGTGTAGCAATCCTTCATAAGTCGCCACATGGCGTGTATCAACATCGGTCTCGGTATCTTAGTGGTTAGATTGAATTCCAGAGATTCGACCGGCCTGGGTTCAATCCCCAGTGGCTTCTGTTCTTAATTATCACAAATAACAAATCCCTAGCGTCTATGGCACCGATGGTATCGAAAGGCTAGAGAAATGTTAGTAAATGTGTACCATTTTAAACTAGTGGAAAAGCCCGTGTCGCCACGGGCGCAAGTAATCTGTGACGTTCTTCTCGTAATCTTTCTTCCATTGTGTAAAAAGCGCTTGCAAATGGGTTATTTTCACGAAGCATTTCATCTAGTCGAAGCATTGTCACTGGATTGCATCCTTAGCTGGGTGTTGGAATCTATGTTGCAGAGTTTCATTAGTAGCAAGTGTGTAAAGTTGACAGAATCTGGGTGTGTTTCCAGGTTGCGGCATAATGGAACCAATTCTGATGTATGATGTTCCATGCCGACATAATGAATAAGGGCCAGTTGATGCAAATTCTCTTAAGCTAACTTTTTGGGAAGCAAACGCAAAGGCACTGTTATACTGGCGTATATTGTTTTGGAAATTCTTCGATTCTTCATATGTTCCTGAGTAAAGTTCTCTGAGCAAAGCTGGTATTTTCAATTGCATCTGCTTTGCCTTTCTGGCAGCACTGGCTGAATCCATCTCGCCATTTTTTACCCATAAAATGCAGAGCATTGCAAAATTGACAAGATTCGCGGAAATTTCGTCTTCAACCCGAACCCTTCTCGCTACAAATACTGATCGCATCGCGTAATTATTGTTATGAACGCGGCGTCGGTTTCTTTCAGTTCGGGTTGTCCGGGTAGCGTTTCGAGAACCCACTGGTCTGCCTCGTCGTCGTGTCTCCATTGTAAATTACAATTTTAAAATTTTACACTGGACCTAACTCAAAATTGAAAAATCGGACGTGACACGTTTTCAATTTTACCCAAAAATGGAAAACCATCCAAATTTGGGTTTTCAATATCTTTTTCAATTATAATTTTCTAAATTAACTTACTCGGTAGGTTTGGAAATTAAAATAAGCTTAAAATCAAACTTGAAATCAGACTCGTCAAAACACTTCTGTCCTCTTTGAAAGTCAAAGCTGAAATTGCAGAAGCATAGGCGGAAGTCAACACCCTTAATTTAATAAAGTTTTTTGTGTTTTCCAGAGAAATTATAGATGTTTATTATCATTATTAAACATTACTAAGTTTGACAAATACTTTTAAAATGAAACTTTTTCAAAATCGCAGTTTCCATCCTATATTTTCAAGGACGTTATATAAAATATAAATTGTTATAAAATTATTCAAATGCCCACTTTCTGACCAACTCAGGTAGTACTCTTGAACCTTTTTTAACTCGCCCTAACAGTTCAACTTTCACTTAAGGTAATTTTATTCAAATAACAAAATTTGAAATTTTTAACTATTGCTAATTCACAACTTATTTTATTCACAAAAATTCATTTCACCCTTTTAAATTGAAAGCCTACATAAAACAACTGAACTAAAGTGTTCTTCCTCTTCTAGCAATGTTACCATATGATTTATAAGTCACATATTATAATTTAAATACAAATAAAGATAATCAAATTTACACCTCCTAGTTTTCATCTGTATCTGTAAAACCCACATAAAAACACAAAAGAAAGCAGCTATCACTCGAGCAGGACATTTTAGATCACTCACATATAAGAAACTAGGAATCAGTACCAAAACAGCGACCACTATATACAAGATGATATGCAGGCCCTTATTGGAGTATGGACACACAGTATTCTCGAATGCGCCAAAGTCAACAACAAAAGACATAGAAGTTGCAGAAAGAACATGCCTTGGAAAGGTCACAAAACTGAGACACCCAAACAATTCACTCCACAACCCTTCTAATCAACTACTCTACGAGACTACAGAAGTGGAACCTATACTAGAAAGACTTGAACACCTCAATAGAAAATTCATCACCAACCAGAATAACATAAATATTATTAACCCACTTATTCACAGCTATCAAGGTACAACACCACCAAGAGCAAAACTACCAGCACTCCCAGTTTTTGAATACTTAAAATCATTACAATAAAAACAAAGATCTTTGTAAATGAAAATGTATTTAACTGGCAGGAAGACTTAGGTCGATCAATTAAGTTTCTCTCTCTCTCTTTCTCTCTCTCTCTCTTTCTCTCTCTCTATATCTCTCTCTCTTTCTCTCTCTCTCTTTCTCTCTCTCTCCCCCTCTCTCTCTCTCTCTCTCTCTCTCTATCTGTTTGTATCTGAGCCGGAAAAACATAAATAATATCTGATCTCTATCCTTGATTGAGCAGACCATAGTTACCAAATTATTGTCAACAATTTGTTATGAGTTATGAGTCGGTAATGGTGACTTGGAGTGCAAGAAGAAGAAATTAAAGCCCATATCCCATAGCCCATAATTTGTTGAGCGGTGGCGCCATCAACACCGAAAACATGCCAAACACCCTTAATTTTTAAGTTTTTGGATTTTTAGACAAATTATAGATGTTTGGCACTGGTTATTATTTTTCTGCATCAGTTCAGAGGCCTACCGTTAGTTTAAAAAAAATTTGATACAAATCGGTTGATTGGTTTAGACGCTAAACCTTTCTATGCATCATATTATTATAATAGATTGGGATCTTGAAGAAAAACAGCAAAATTTTGACCAGAAACTTATTGCCCTCTATGTATTATGTCGGGGTATAAATTCGTACTGAAAAACTCAAAGAGGCCAAAAACTGTCCTAGCTATATTGAGGAAGTTAGAAAAGAAATCAATTAAAATATACATCCCATAATTAATCATGCCAGTTCAAATTTCAGTCCAGAAACTGAAAAATCCGATGGACGCTATGCTTGTGGGAGAAAGCGAAAGTAACAACATCTCATACCATCAATTATAATCTACTAAAACTTATTCCTCCTTCTTTTACTGCTTATGAATATAAATTAAGGATTGTGTTCTCTGAAATTGGTATTGATTATTCCTTCATCCAAAAAGAAAGGTACGGAAATTTGAAGTGATAGACTTCTTTGATCTTGTAAGAAGATTAGGGACTGAATGATAATGAGACATAGACTTCTAGCAGAAATTCGATACACAGGTATGATCTTTAAATTTCTCATTCTTGTCATTGACTGCGCATTCGGTCTGAGACGTCAGCAAAGTAGCACAACCATTAGGTTTTTTGCTTTAAATCTTATTGATGTGGAATTAATAATAACATAATATCAACTTCATTATCATTATTATCTCTTCATCATATGCCTCGTGTCTTAATTCTTTATATTCCCATAGAATTCGTTTCTAAATGGTTTATCGACTCAGCCTACCTAACAAATAACCTTGTTCGAGAATTCTATCTTCAATGCGTAAGATCATACCTCTGTTTTATAGTATCCATAGATAGAAAGAAATAAATATTGGACGTACCCACCTATTATATCTACACGGAGAACTTACAGACGTGGATGCTTCGTAGCTAGCTATTTGCATGTATTTCGGGTTGCAGCGACTTTGTCTCTATTTGTAATGTGTACGAATAATAGGCCTCGTTCAGATTTCCTCCTTTTTCAATGGACGTGATATTCATTATTTCAATATTGAATATTGTTTAATCCCTTTTACCTAGAACAATAATGAATTATTATATTGTTAGAGAAATTGAATAAATTTCGTGAATGCTGTAATGTAATTTTATACTTTTTTTTAATTTGATGAATAACGGAATACTTTAGTTGACAAAATGAGTGAACTTCGTGTTTTTTTAACTTTGAGGAACTGCTTGGTATTTATTATTAAATTACTTGGAGGAGGTGTTATATTGTAGCTTTCTTGCAAGAAAAGGATACCTTGAAACCTCTGTTTCTTTTAAGTAATTACCTTAGGTCCATTATTTCAGCGAACTGGGTGTTATTCATTTGTATTTGAATGATTGTTGGGGCTATTACCATCATCTATTGTGGATGTAATGATTTCCGACGTTTCGATAGACATCTTCTATCTTTATCAAGGAGAAAAATAAGAAACCTTTTGAAAATTATCAATTTTCAAAAAGTCAATATGACAGAAGTCATGAAAGAAAAATGAACGATGTTATATACTCATCTGCGATATAATGATCTTTTCAAATTGGATCGAACTATCGGCGTCCAAACTTCTGGCAGATCTATAGATGGAGCACTTATGGAATCAGGTGTTATTTTCATAAATGATGCTTCTTTGATTTTTCTTCTTGCAAGTTTTTCTTTTTTGGATATTATTGATGCTTCATCCCATTTTATACGATGATTCTCATCTACAGCATGTTGGACCAACCTGGATTTGTCGCTGTCTAGTACTCGTAGAAGCTTCTGATGTTCTTTTATTCGTACATTCAGAGGGCGTTTAGTTTCTCCGATGTAAGATCTTCCGCACTCGCAAGGTAATTCATATATGCAGTTTTTTGTCCTTTGTGTCTCATTATTAGGATTAACTTTTGTAAGTTTAGCTCTGATAGTGTCTTGAGTTTTGAATGCAGTCGTTATGTTGTATCTATTTCCAATTCTTCTCATTTTCTCCGACAAACCTTTTACATAAGGAATTACGGTTTTAGTGGTCTGATTAATATCTGTTGGTTCAGGTTGACTTTCCCTTGTTCGTCTAGCTTTTTCTAATATATTTTTGGGGTAGCCATTGCTTCTAAGCGTTTTCGAGATGTTATTTATTTCTTCATTTTGGTCTTCTTCAGTGCAACAAATATTTATTGCTCTATCATATATAGTTCGATCCAATTTGAAAAGATCATCATATCGCAGATGAGTATATAACATCGTTCATTTTTCTTTCATGACTTCTGTCATATTGACTTTATGAAAATTGATAATTTTCAAAAGGTTTCTTACTTTTCTCCTTGATAAAGATAGAAGATGTCTATCGAAACGTCGGAAATCATTACATCCACAATAGATGATGGTAATAGCCCAAACAATCATTCAAAACGAGCTCCATCATCAACAATATCTCGTCATCAACTATTCATTTGTAGTTGATTCTACACTACTGAAAGAAATTAAGAGATGAAAATAAATTTTTTCGGGTAATTTTCAACAGGTTATAACTTCGAGAGCAATGATCATACAAAAATTTAAAAAAGGAAATTGTAGCTCCAAATGTATAGTTTTAGGATTAGGATTTTAAAATTTTCAGCGTGAGTCTTTTTTAGTAATTTCAGAAATATCAGCTCAAAAAAAAACTTCAAATTATTTTTTTCTCTACGACCGTGGAAAATTTTCATTCACAAAATTAAAATTGAAAATAATTTAATGCCTCAATTAATGTCAGGCTTTCTGATAAGAAGATCGGATATGTTGGGTTATAATTCAAGAACGGGAGAAGATTATTTTATAGATAGGTTTAATACGAATGTGCTACAGAAATTGTTGAAGCGTTATTCTTCTTCTCCTTGATTCTCAAACAGACTGCTCGGCAGCCGATGAAGCCCTTGACTGGAGAGGTCTGAACATGGGCTGAAAGACTATGCACCCAATCTCTGTGTTCTTGTAATGCTTCTTTTTCCTAATTCCTGGGTCCTGGGGCATCAGGAGAATTGGAATTCCAATCCCAGGCTAGGTAAACTGAGAGACATTATTTACATTATCTATAGTCAAAAACTAAATTTCATGCTCTGCGAGCTACAGGTGGATGGTTAAAGGATAAAGGTAGGAAACAAGCAACAAAGGCACATGCGTACATAGGAACCAAACCCAGGCAAATCAAGCTTGACACTATTCTCTCAAGCTACTACACGTTAAGAATTCTACTAGCAAATCCAGCACTTCCAGTTTGTCAGAGAAAATACTATCCTATATTTTAATAGGAAAATGATGGTCATGCAAGGAAAGTGCAGTATATAGCCCATTGCTTCTGCTCAAGTTATTAGCGCAACCGAAAAACAAATGTACGATAACTCCGTATCCCTGAGTCCTATTCTGTGAAGGTGGGATGGAGTGGGGCAATGACCGGATCTTAACCGTAGGACAACCGTGAAGAATATACGAGGTCGATTAATTTTCGAGAACCAAGGATTGTCCAGGAAAGAACTGCGTGTGGTGTATAGCGTGTAAATGCGCCCTTTTAGGGTACATATCTCGTAAAACTGATTAATCCAAGTGTCCTTCAACAGTCTACGAAAGTCTGGCCACAATTCTTGAGGACCACCAGGGGGCCAACTTGATATCTGCCTTGAGTGGCTAGCATATCAGCAATATCATTGCCATGTATATAAGAATGGCTGGGAACCCAAATGCACCTGATCACTAATCCAGCTGTCCTGGCCTGATGCAAAAGTTTGAATGTTCTAACCGAGATACAATCAGTATTGGAGTTGAAATTTGCAGATTTAAGAGCCTCCAACACACTCAACGAATCTGACACAATTAGAGATCTTGAGATATTATGCTGCAGAATTATCTGAACAGCAGTTCCCACTGCATACATTTCTGCGGTGAATATGGACCAGTGATCTGGTAGGCGAGCTGACATCTTTAGCAGTGGGTTCGAGCAGTATACACCATAGCCTACTGAGTCGGGAGATCTGGATAGCGAAGCATCTGTAAATATAATTCGATGTTGGGGAAACTTTTCTGCCACCAATGCAGCAAACTCTTGAGGTTTCGATAACGAATACTTAGGAAGACCCGAGTTGTGTACATATACTTTGCTTAGTCTTATCTCAAGCGGAATTTCATAGAAAGGTATGTTTTGCATGCTATTTATGAGTCACTTTCTGGAAGAGAGGTCAAAAAAAGCCCGAATAAGAGGGGGCATGGTTGTACGTGCCCAAAGATGGTCTAACTGTTCATGCTCTCCAATCATCTTGCACACTGGATGGTCTTCCACCTGTAAAATCTTCGACACATACTTAAAAGCAAGCCATCTACGTCTCAATGAGAGAGGAAGCTGTGTTGCCTCATAAAGGATGACATTTGTTGGAATAGAACGCAGCAAGGACATAGCCGCTCGCAGAACAGCACATTGTGCTCTATCTAGACGCTCCAAGTTGGATTTGGAGCATCTCGCGTAAAGAAAGCTCGCATAATCTAAATGCGGTAGAGCCAACACTTTAAATATTCTGATCAGTACGGCTGGATGGCAGCCCCATTTCGTCTTGCCCAAGGCTGTGATGATATTTAGTGCTCCTAAAGTTTTGGCACATGCAGTGGCAATCTGCTGAATAACAAAAATACAACATTTTAAAGAGATAAAGAAAACACCCTCAAATTCGCCTTTTTGGATTAACTCGAGATTGTGAATCAAGGATTTTTTTACATAACAAGCTAAACCGTAAATTTTACTAAGGAGATAATCAATGATACATAACCTTTTATGGTTCCTCTATCACGAAGATTTTTTTAGTACCCGTATGTATATCTTGAAGGAGAATAATCTCAGCACCATAGTCCTTTGCTAGTTAAGAAATATAATTACTCTTGTCCTTAGAAATACCCTCTATATTCAAATCTAATACACAACATTTTTCGCCAATCTGCAAGGATTCTTCGAATCGGGTCTTGCGGTCCAAGTGATGATTTTCCAGATCTTCTGATGTTAGAAGTCTGCTATGTTGTAGTTATTACACATTTCTTATGCTATATGCCTTTTTTTTCTGCTGTAAAAATTGTAGCCATGGACTAAAATAAAGCATTATTATTATACCAATCCAATGATCGATCGCACAGAACGTTAAAGGCGGGTTTCAGACTCTTCAATAACTAACCTTTAACGCCTCATCATTGCTTTTTAAAAAAATGTCTGGATGTCTGGACTTGAAGTGGCAGGGTTTGTTCTGCAAACCGGATGATTATGATCAGCGTAGAGAAGTGAATGATGATCTTGATTCATAGGTTCGGCCTTTTATCCTTCTCCAGCATTTTGAATACCTTTCTTTTCTAATTTCTTGATATTATTTCTGTTGAATTTCTTAGTATTATCTTGTGAAATCATTTCAATTCCCTCTGGTAAAATTGATGAATTTCCAACACTTTATATCATTGTCGAAATGTAAATTTCGAAAAAGTGATATCTCCATCCGCATCTAGTTAGCAGATCAAAGCAATCTGTGCGTACGGAAAACAAACGACGTACGTCGGGACGCCAGGTCCTCCCGCGAAAGCTGCAGGCTCTACCGACGACCGCCATGTGCCATGTGGTCCGCAGCTGGCAACCACGCCATCTGGCACGTTATTCAGCACACGAAATATATTAAAAACACATTATTGCAGAATAATTACCGGTTTACTTCCACTTCGATCGATGCAGGATTCTGGAGACAAGTGGTTGGTGCTCTGGATTAATAGCAGGAAAAATGCGAGAAAAACGAGGACAGGGAAATTCGTATGAACCGTGAAGTTATTGATATTTGAATTGGTCCATAATTGATTTCATATTTTAAGTCCCTAGTTAGTGCATTTCTCCACTTACACACACACTGGACTGTCCGGTCAATATATGCATTTAAAATAACACAAATTCATCAATTTCACCAGAAGGAATTGAAATATTTCCACGAAATAATATTGAAAAATTCTACGAAATGACTTTTCGACCGAGTAAACCGCACCGTCTCAATATGCTTCCAAAACTACTGAATCCCATTGACCTAATCGAATAATCGCGCATGAAGAAATTCAGCAATCAGTTCAATTAAGTAAATTTGTTTCAGAACAAGTTCCAGAGGCAATATGGAGGACGCTTCCGGCGAATTTGAGGAAAAAGGTCTAAATTAGTGTTGGATACCTCTTGCAAGAGTCGGCTCATTAGTCCCGTACACGACGAGCAAATTTAAGAGCGGCTTGTACAATGTACCACCTCACGTCAAATGTCCCACTTCGCCACGATGAGGACTAGAAAGCGATGGAGTCACGCGACAAATACAAAGAGGGAGAGGGGATAAGTCCTGTTCACCGGTACAAAAACGACAGAGACAGAGGTAAATGAGGGTTGACAGGATATACTGATTCATAGTAGACAGTACACAGATGTCGTAGATTATGGAATTAAGGAGGGTTTTATCACGGTTAGCTTTAATTATTTTGAATAGCAAAACCCTCATATTCAGTCAAATCTTTCCCTCAATCGCTCACCGTCCTAAAGAGTCAAAATCTAACAATTAATTTGCATTCTAAATTTTGTTTTATAACTTAAATGCTGTCGACAGTTAACGTTACCCTCCTTTTGCATCGACATATTTGATGTGAGACAGACCGTGAACGTTTCTAGTTCCTACCTACATCGCCCTCGGTACGCTACAACGCCTCAACAATCCATCGTCTATACTAGTCGAAATAGACACTTCTACAAAAACGCTAAGAATAACCAGGCCAAGTAAAGCGAACGATAAAAGAGAAGTTTTTGTGAATAATTCAATTCATAACGAAGTGCTCAACAAATTTGTTTCAATTTTAGCATAACAGACATCGAATGCATTACCATAAGCTACTGTAGAAAGATAATTAATTCTTATACAAATTTGTAAGAGATACATTTTTTAGTCATAGGTATAATGGAAATAATGATAATAAAAGATATTACATTGTGTTAGTCACTATGAATATTCGATGTGGCTTATTTACATTTTCGAATTGAGGTTCAAACCTTATAATTTATAAATTCTAGAAATTTCCTGATATTATTACAAAAACATGATGATTCAGTACTAAAAGAAGAACATTTAGTAAGATGAGACGCTGACCAATCAGAAACTTGATCGTATATTGTCTCCTCCTCCTTCATACAGTACCGACAACAGTATCTCAAACCTCGCCCATTTGTCGTTTTACTACTAAATTCTAATCATTTCGTTCATTAAAAAAACATGGTGATTCCGAACCAAACCAAGGGCTTTTAGCGAGATAAGTCGCGGGCGAATCAGAAATCTGATAGTTCATTGTCACCTCCCTCTTTCGCTTATCTCTCGTTTAACTTCTAAATTCTGATAATTTCCTGAGATTATTATAAAAATATGTATGATGACTCAGCACCAAATCAAGGGCATGTAGCAAGTTAAGTCGCTGGCCACTCAGAAACCAGATACTCTTGTCGCTTCCCTTGTGATATAATAACAACAATTAGGTATCAAGCCCCGCCCATTTCACTACTGAATTCTGATCATTTCCAGAGATTATATCAAAAACATGATGATTCAGTACTAAAAGAAGAACATTTAGTAAGATGAGACGCTGACCAATCAGAAACTTGATTGTATATTGTCTCCTCCTTCTTCATAAAGTACCGACAACAGTATCTCAAACCTCGCCCATTTGTCGTTTTACTAATAAATTCTGATAATTTCCTGAGATCATTACAAAAACATGATGATTCAGTACTAAAACAAGGGCCTTTATTAAGACAAGTCGCTGGCCACTCAGAAACCTGATTACTTTTGCCACTTCCCTCGTGATATAATAACGACAATTAGATCTCAAGCCCCGCCCATTTCACAAGATAGTTCTGATCATTTCCAGAGATTATATCAAAAACATACTGATTCAGTCTAAAAGAAGAACATTCAGTAAGATGAGACGCTGACCAATCAGTAACCTGATCGTGTTGTCACCTCCCCTTTTTACAGTGCCGACAATACGATCGCAGGCCCCGCCCATCTGACGTTCAACTACTAAATTCTGGTAATTTCCCGAGATCCTTACAAAAACACAATGATTCAGTTCTAAAACATGGGCCTTTAATAAAACAAGTCGCTGGCCGCTCAGAACCCTGATACTGTTCTCGCTTCCTAGTGATATAATAACGACAATTAGATATCAAGCCCCGCCCATTTCACTACTGAATTCTGATCATTTCCAGAGGTATATCAAAAACATGATGATTCAGTACTAAAAGAAGAACATTTAGTAAGATGAGACGCTGATCGTGTTGCCACTTCCCCCATTTTACAGTGCCAATAATAAGATCTTAGGCCCCGCCCATCTAATTCTGATAATTTCCTGAGATGATTATAAAAACATGATGATTCAATACTAAAACAAGGACATTCAGCAAGATAAGTCACTGAATCACCATGTTGCTGTAATTATCTCAGAAAATGATCAGAAATTAGTTGTAAAACGACAGCTCATAGGGTCATAAGATCTGATTATCCGTACTGTGAAAGGAGGCAAGCGACAATGGACTGATCGTTTATGGTCATCTCCCTCTTTAAACAGTGCCGACAATTAGATCTTAAGCCCCACCCATCTTAAATTCTGGTTATTTCCTAGATTATTACAAAAAAATGATGATTCAATACCAAAACAAGGGCATTTAGCGAGATAAGTCACTGGCCAATCAGAAATCTGATCGTCTTGTCGCCCCCCTCCTTTTCACAGTGCTGACAATTATATCTCAAGCCCCGCCCATCTATCGTTCAACAACTAAATTCTGATCATTTTCTGAGATTATTACAAAAACATGATGATTCAGTACCAGAACAAGGGCTAAACGTCCTAAACAAGGGCACTTTTTCTAAAGAAAAAGAAAATTAATGTTTCAGTGAAATTTAAGTATTGAGTATTTTATATTAAACACACTCGATGCTTTCAACCACCAACTACTTATTTTTCCATATAATACCTACTCTTCAACTCAATCTTCGTTTAGGAAAATTTTAATCAGTAATTTCATTTACAAACCTAAGGTACCTATGATTTTTAACACATTTCCAAAAGTTTCAGAGAGTGTTCCTGAGTAAACTATTGAGTAAATTTAATCACTAATTACTGTTTCTTTCAAAGTGATATTAAAACAATATATCTTTTATTGAATGCGTTCTGTTAATGAGGAAATGTGATTACATTTAGGGTTACATTATGAGCGGAGTCATAATTTTTATATGAATATAGACTAAACAATGGTCCATACACTCTAAATATCACTGTGAAAACTTATTACCAGCTTAAATGAAAATATTTGAGTTTTCAGATAACGCAAATAACCTTTTCTAATCAATTTTTAAATTCTCGGTCGATAAGATTAGATGCGCAGGGAGTAATGCGCGAGTTCCCTTTGGTGTAAGCGATTTCCAAGCACGATTTCAAAATCCACGGAGTGCGACTACTGCTTGGTCCCAGAGATATAGAGTGGGGAGAATACGCTTCGACCACTGCTCATTTCATTTTCATTTTAATTTTATACCAACTATCTCTCAGATACACTGCTTTCTACGCCAATGAACCGAAAGTATAAAAATGGCGGACGAAAAATTAGCCACTTCGCGCATCTCGAAGATCATTCTCCCCACTCTATATCTCTGCTTGGTCCCTATACTGTGCTTAAGTCTATTAACCACGCGCATGCTATATTCGAAGCACTTTGTTAGATAATTACAAAATAATCCAGAGAATAAATATTCATTCTGTTATTCAAATTTATTGGAAACCTGTACGATATTTTCAATTGTTATGAATTGAAAAAAATAACATGGTTTAAAACAATAAAATAGCTATAATTATTATTTCTACCACAAGAAGCCCGTAAAACACATACCTCAATACAGAGTAGACGTCGCATTTTTTAAAATTCTAACATAAATATATGAAGAATTTTATTCCATGAGTCTTACGAAGAAGTCATAAAAGTAACACTTGTTTGCAAGAAATTAATTTTTCATGCTGAAGACATCTATCGATCACTAATTGTATTATTCAATTTCAAATTTAGTGAATATATAACTCTGGTAGCGCCATCTAACGCTGTAAATTGCACTAGAGAAAATTTCATTTATTAATATAATAAATTGTATTATTTGAATCAATATCAATCACAAATAATTTTTTTTTAAATATTGTGCGATTTTTTTCCTGAGGTTTGAAAATATTAAGTCAACTTGTAAAGAAAAAGAAAATAATTCACCACAGACATTTTTTTTCTTAAGCTCCTGCATTCTATTCCTAACCTATTTTCATTAAGGAATAAACGTGTCGCCGATAAAGCGTATTATTTATTATTAATATTTTAGAATAAGTGATATTCATATTTCAAGATGCGTATAGAAAACTGTTACTTTTGTTCCTCAAAAATATATCCCGGCCATGGCATCCAATTTGTTAGGAATGATTCAAAAGTAAGTAGAAAATTCATTGCATATTATCAATAAACTTAATTATTGGTAACTACTTTTATCACTTTCTTTTTTATGATGTAGTCTGTTACCTAAAAACTGACTTTGTTTTAGGTATTCCGATTCTGTCGATCAAAGTGCCATGCAGCCTTCAAAAAGAAGAAGAATCCTCGTAAAATCAGATGGACTAAAGCATATAGAAAGACGCATGGCAAAGAATTGGCAGTTGATCCAGTCTTCGAATTTGAAAAGAGAAGGAATGTTCCCTTGAAATATAGCAGAGAATTGATGACTAAAACTCTAGAGGCAATGAAGGACATTGTTACAATTAAAGAGAAGCGTGAAAGACTACATGTAATGCAGAGATTACGAAAGGCGACAGAAATTGAAGCTAATCGTGATGTCCAACAAGTGGCTAAAAATATGAAGTTTGTTAAATCTACTGTGAATAGTGAAAAACAGAAAAATATGCAATCACAAAAAGAAAAGAATCCTCCATCTACATCCAAGCAGGCAGAAAAAATGGTTATTGAGTGAATGTCAATATTATTTTAAGAGACAGGGCAACACTATTATTAACATAACGTTCGCACTTCGCATATTTCATCAGTTTGAATAGGAAATTACTTCAAAATAGGTTTTCAAGGATTTTGTATACATAATGCATTTTTGGAAATACGATTAATTATAATATACATGTATATAGTAGATGAAAGTACAACTGTGGATATCTTAATGAAAATAATTAAACAGTTATGTTTTTTACTACTTGTTTCTCTATGCTTGTTATGCATTTCTTATGGAACCAAAGATATTTCTACTCGATGAATGGTAACTATTGTTTTAGTTAAATGCATCAGCTTGTTTCTGCAAAATATTAATATATAATGTCTGTGACATTCAAATGCAGAGTTGATTTTGTGTTGGAGGGTAATGAGTTGCTCTGCATGAAATGTTTTATATCTTACAATACAGTTTACTATATTATATGTGTGGCCTGTTGAAATGCCTTCTCTGATCAATTGAAGGAGCACACTGTCCATATTTTATTTTTTTCTATTTCGGAAAGCTTCAACGCTATCTCAGATTTTATTATGTAAAAAAAAAATGCCAATAACTATTCTGTTTTATATTTTTGCTGTTGTTTGATGTCTTTGAGAAGTTATATTACATTATTAGAGAAAATGATCTCATAATGAAGTTTTTAAGTACTCAGAAGAAGATAAAATGTAAGCATATTAATAAATTAGTTCGATCGAATTTAAGATATCTGATCTTTAAGATGGGCAAATTGTTAATAATACGTCAAAATGAACAATTTTTCATTTTATCCATGACCCCTGATAAATATTGTAATGCTACAAAAAATTGATGATGACTGAAAAATCGCGATTTAAATTTTTGAGCTATGGGTAATTGTTTATCCTGTAATCACCTGGATTTTTTTTTCATTTTTACTAAATTATGAAAATATTTGTCTCTTAAAATATGCAACTTGCACAAACCGGAGTACTCTTATCTGGACCTTTTTAGAAACCTAAAAAAATCGTAAATATATTTGCGCGCTTGTTTTTTTTATTTTATTCTTTATATTTATTGCAATAATTGTTTTTTATAACTAATCTATTTCTTTGAACGGCCTTGAATTTTCTCAAAAATTTCTTCAAATTTAAATTACATCTCAATCACAATTTTTGGAGAATAGGAAAATGTTTTGACCTACTGCTAACTAGACACTATCCTAATAAATTTATAGTTAAATCATATCGATCGCTAAATTGGTCTGTTACCAAGAATACACAATACAAACAAAGAGTTGTGTAGATATGCCATATTCAGTGTAAACATGTTCAATGGGTTTATTTCACAAATTATCGCTACTTATTGGATCTGTCCGTAAGAAAGACGTCAACGTTTTAGTGGTAGGACTCAACAATAGTGGAAAATCTACAGTAATTAACCATTTCAAAAATGAAGAAGAAAAAGTGGCTGAAATTGTGCCTACAGTCGGATTCAATATCGAGAGATTTCAGAGTGAGTATTGCAATTTCAAATAAAAAGTTGAGTATAGAAATTTTTTGATTATGGAGAGGCTTCAAGTCTTCTAAACACTCAGAAGCGAACGGTCGAGGGTTTAAATCCATCCGACCATTTTAAGAATACTATCACACATCCAATAAAACCCTCAGATATTCTGACAACTTTCACTGGTTACTAAATTTTCAGGTCAAAATCTGGCAATTACCGCTTTCGATATGTCAGGTCATGGACTATACAGAAACTTGTGGGAACATTATTACAAGGATTGCCATGGAATCATCTTTGTTATTGATAGCAGCGATAGATTACGATTAGTCGTTGTGAAAGAAGAACTAGATCTGATGCTGCAACACCCTGCAATTTGCACAAGACGGCTGCCTATATTGTTCTTTGCTAATAAAATGGACTTCAGAGAATCTCTAAGTACGGTGAAAATTGCAGCTGCCTTAGGATTAGATAAAATTATGGACAAACCTTGGCATATATCGGCAAGCAATGCAGTCACTGGTGAAGGTTTGCAAGATGGGGTTGAATGGTTGACACAACAAATAAAGGAATTATTAATAGGTCACTGAATTGTATTTGATGGATATTGCTATAGCCTTCTTGGTACTAAACCTGGTGATTTAATTAATAAATGGGAAAATATTAAAAAACAAGATTAGGTTTTTTGTCAAATTCACATTTTCTTGTTGCTCTTCAAATGAAATACTTTAGATATAGCCTTCAAACCATTGTGATGGGCAAATCTATCATACAATTTCATCTATTAATATTTACCAAGCACTGACATGGCGTCCAGTTTCCTGTCTAAAAAATTGCATCTCCAAATGTATAAATTTGTTAAAACTAACAATGATATAAAAGAATTCTGATGTTGAATCTGTATCATCACAAATACTTCATTTGGCAGTTGTAATGTAAAGATTTTATTTATTGGTGCAACAAAATCACTGGTTTTTCTCAATAACTAATTTTGCTAAGCAATTCATTCAGCAAACTTACCCCATATTTATTTAGTTCATTTCATTCAAGAGTTATCAGGCTTACGAAGGACTGAATAGAATAAGTTTTGAGTTATAGTACAAACAAAATAATTAACAGTATTTTTACCTTTTCTGTAGTAAAACTGTAAGATATGTCGAAAATCGCTCTCCATCTTTGAAAAGGCATCAACCAAAAACTGCTGCGCAGAATCAATTAGAATTTTTCACATATAGGCATTGATACATGAGCTCTCAAAACATAAAAATTTTAGAGTTCAATTGTCCGTCAGGAAAAAACAAAATTGCCTTCTTATCCTTATATTTTTCCTGTTTCAGTAGTTGGAATATATAAGGTGTCCCAAGGTAGGTAGCCTGTTGAATTATAATGGAAACTATTTATTAAATATATTACAAATTTTGTGGATCAATATAAAGTTATCTAAGGTACGTTTCTGAAATACTTTGAGAATTTCCAGTGTTGCCAGATGTGTGGAAATTTGGCAACAGCTTCCTTATTTTTAATGAGACATTTCTATTATATATAGCCATTTTCATAACTAAAATTTGATTTAAAATTTATAAATCAGAACCGTTATGTATATTGAAGTGAAGTGAATTAATTTAAGTTTTGTTTATGGAGAATCACAGAATAAATTAACGTACGGGGTGTCCTATTCAAAATAACAGAGGTGTTGCTAAATTTTCCTACATCTGGCAACACTGTAAATTATTTCAGAAATGTACCTCAAATGACCTAATATTAAATAATAATTCAATAGGTCCCCCATTTGGGACACCCGATATATTTTTTGACTAAACTGCTTTTTCAGATAAAATTTGATTGAAACAATTGATTTTTGAAATTAGAAAATTTCAGATAACTTTGGAATCATTCGATGGTGGCTCGTATTATAAAAAGTTGAGAACCTTTAGTATATATTCTTAAACAATCAGGGATATGACAGGAAATGCCCCCAAACTATTGGGGCTGTAATCCAACATATTAAGTTTAAGATGTTATGTTATTCAAGGATAAACATGCATGCAAATAGCTTGAACTTAAGTCATTGTAAAACCACAAAAAGTACTCATTTTGAAGAAAATATAACCAACCCTATCTAGATAATATGGATATCTGCAAAAACTTATGGGAACCATTTCGGTTGTAGATTTAATGAAAGAACCTTTGTTATATTCCAACCTCAGCAGGTAAGTGAGCTATTTCAGGATTTATATAAGGTTCAACAACGAATAAATCTTCATCTGTACATTTATTCAGTTGTCATGCTAGAAACAGTGTTTACGTCAAGATACTAAAATGTATTTATCACAGAATTAGTGAACACTATCTAAATTAAACACCCGTAAAAATCAACATACCAAATCATACAACAATATTTTTCAATTTGGTTTCACATTCTCATATTAAATATATATAAAAAAAATTAAATATGTAATAAAAATACGTCAATATGGAAATAATACTATTGACCAACAAAGAAATAAGTACACTACTCCACCTTGAAATGCAATATTCCATCACAGTCTTTTTTTCGATTGATTCGCCGTCTTCAAGATAAACAATTTATTGCATTGGTCTAAATAAAAACCGAAAAAACAAAAATTATAAAACCGATGAATAAATCATTTTTCACAACAGGATTTTTGGTCCAATATTATAAACTTTAAATGAATGTAAGAAACAAACTAAACAAGAACGACTCCACTCCTATCTGAGACGATTAACTTCCGCTACCGAAAGCTTTTTATTATCCTCATGAGATGATCAACTTCACTCTGTAACCGTTTCTTTTCTTGTTCCATAAGAAATAAAGCAGAGTTCAATCCTTTTTGTTTCCGAACAAACAACTTCTCTTGGCTCAGCAAAGTATTGGTATCATCCTTCAGTTGTTGATTCTGTCTAGACAAAGTTTCGATTTCGTGCTCCCTATCTGAAATTCAGAGAAATTCTAAATCATTTCCAGAATCTTACATGGTCTTAGAGAATAGAATAGAGAAATATTGAAAACATAGCAAAAATGGAAGTAAAAAGGTTTATTCAGTATGTGTAAATTCATCTAGAAGAAGTGATATACATCCTTGAACCAATGTAACTCATTAAATAATCACCAAATAATCTTTTGAAGGTTGGCACTCCCAACAGATCTTATAAATATTCTGTTAGTGGCCCCATCTGGTAGTTACGCCTGGTACTTATTGATCAATACCGATTAGAATAACATTATTCTTACACCGACTTACCTTTAGAGAACCTCTCATAGGATTCCATAACTTCTTGTACTCCAGGCCATTTAATTTTTTTATCCGGCAAAACTTGTTTAGCTTTGAAGGATGGAACTGTAACACAATCCTTACTCTTATTAACATTGTTGAAAGTAGGCACATTCACACCCAATTTTCTGATAGTAGATGCAGAATTTTCCGTGTTCACGGTATTTTGAACAGCAGTTGAAAATCGATGAACAATAGGGATCTTGAAATGGTCAGATATATTTTTACCCATAAATATATCACTGGAAGCTGCATTCATATGAGCTTTCTGTTTTCGATGATAAATTAAGCTGTAGCATGTTAGAGGAGACTCATCACTTCGTTTAAGGCGTTCTTCGATTACTTTCATCCAATCCTTTTCCATTTCTGAAAACCCATTCGAAAATTGAATTACAAGAATTGAAAATCGATATAATTTGTAAATTAATGATGTACAAGTTGAATGACATTGTTTGCCATGAAATTTCGTCTTAAATCTTGCTTTTATTGACTCAATTCAAACAAGTAATATGAATGCTTTAATGTCTCAGATCTTCAATTTTGTCTGTGCTCATTTAGAAACCATTATAACTATATAGCAACTATAAGTTTCAGATAGAGCACTGCAACTGAAGATGTAACGCAAACACACAGGATCCAATTATTGAACTATTTACAAAAATACACTGCGAAATCCCAAGTTTTTGATTTGACCATGGAAATGCAGGTAATCGAAAGACTTTGTTCATTTGATTTATAAAAAAATTATCGATATGACAAAAATAACTTACCATCCCTAACTCTCGCAGGTACAGTATTAAGGCCTAAAACTTGAAGGAATTTGGATTTTTTCCTGTAATCGGTAGTATAATTCAATACTGAAGGTGATTTGGAAGGCACAGGTAGATTTAAAGAACAGACTTTTCTCTCAGGTTGGCTGTCTTGATCTTGCTGATTTGCTATCGTAACCACTTGTTGCCATTTCCTTCTTTCCAATTTCTTCAATTCAACAGCTGAAATAATCAAATTTTCAAAAGATTACTGTATTAGAAGAAAGTGAAACCATCTTACCGTTTTTCTTGGTGTGAGAAGTCAATCCAAATATTTGAAGAAAACACATTTTCTTAGGGGAATAAGAATGTTTCAAAGGCGGTCCACATTTAACCCATGTATCGTAATCTGAAGCTTCAAAATCTGATTCAGTATCAGTGCTTGAATTTGAGCAACTATCAGAATAACCGTAAACATTAACCTCATATTGTTTTGAAATATTTTCCGGATTACATGTCAACTTATTCATTCTTCTGGGTTTCTTCATTTTCTTTTGACGTTTGAGTTTTTTCTTCATTACGGCCAAGTCAATTTTGCTTAGGATTTTCCTTTTGAACCGGGGGCCTAATACAGTTGGAATATTCAATACTGTGAACTGACTCCCAGATTGACCTTCGTGAAATTCAGATACATTCTCAATGGGATCATTCTGGATTTTTGGTTCAATGTGTTGGCTTTCTGGGATTTCTTTCAACTCTTCTTTAATTTCATCACCTTCCTTACTTATTTCAACATCTTCAATTTTGGGATTGCAATCTAATTCCTTTTCAATTTCAGTAGATTTCAATGAACTCTCTTCATTTGTTTGACTAGTAGGTGGAATATTACTAAGATAATTATTGTTTACAATAGGAACAGTCCCTGACAGAATTTCTTGGTTTTCTTTAGGAGGCTCAGAGACAATTTGGGTAACTTGACTTTGAACAGGGTAATTAGGAGAGGGAGCCGGTAACTGTGGACTGAACGTTTGATGACTAGGATTATTTATAGGGGTACTTCCATGCTTGACTTGGGCACTTAAATCTGGTAAATTAGAATTACCGAATATTACATTATTATTATCTTTTCTTTCATCCCAATATGATAAGTTATCTCTTTTTCTGTAACCTTTATCAAGACCTAATAAATTAACAAGGGTTATTTCATCTGTATTATTCAACATATTCTTCTCGATATTCAGATTTGTTGATTGGATTTTGAGGTTAGCAGTATTAGAATCGCCAAATACTCTTGAATCTGAATTAGTTTCATCATAGCTCATTCCATTATTTGCGGTTTGCACACTTTTCACAGGTGGATGTTCTGTTAATTTGTGAGTACTTTGAATTTCATTTCCAGAATTTTCGCTGACTATTGATTCTATGTTGTAATTAAACATTTTATTGAATTTAGAAGCAGCAGGTGAAAAATTTTTGTCTTTTTTTTGTAATGTGTTTAAGGTTACGCTTTTAGATATAGTAGATACGCTGACACCCTGTTTCTGAATTTGGATATTCGAAACGTTACTTGGTGCTATGGTAGGCTTCCTGGCTGAAACAAAGACAAATAATAATGAAATAAAGAAGCTACCTGCAAAACTAACAGTGCTACACCATCTTTATTATTGACATAGACACAAAATTAGTAAAAACTTGTGGCATATCGACCTAGGATTTCTAGGGAATTAATGTTGAAAAATACATATATAAACGATACGACAGTTGCCTTTTATATTTCGGAATTGGACAACGGTGGTGTTGCAATCTGCCAACTGACAGCTCTATGGTAAAGCCTGACATTTTTGAGGTTATAGTATTAGAATATAGTAAACAGAACGTTTTGACATACAAGCGCTATTTGTGGTTAGAATGCATGTTTTGGAGATACCTCAATCAAAGGGGCAAAAGTGCTTCGATAATTGGTTCAAACGCATGAGAAAGTGTGTAGATCTTGATGGGGAATATTTTGAAAAACAATAAAGCAGTTTTCTATGATTATTATTTGTTTTTGTTCTCTAATCCCGTAATATAAAAGGTAACCCTCGCATATATTCCTAAAAAAAAACACCCAATATTAGGTATATGTATTAATTGCCACTTCATTTGCTCTAGCATGTCAAGAAAGCATTAAAAATGGTTCATTAAAAAAAATAAACACTTAACACACACAGTATTGTTGCAGTTTTTGGAAAATATGATCCAGCTAAACATGTGATAATTTTGATCGACACAAAAAATTCAAAGATAAAGTATTTTTGGTTAATTGTTGAAAACTATAATTGATACTTAACGAAACTATAAATCATCACATTGTAGTATAGCTAAAGATATAGTTATCACAAAAATTTCTTTCAGTTTTCCGCAGTTAAAACTGACTAATTTTGAATAATTTAAAATGGTTTTTTGAAACACACTCAACTTGGATAGATGACAAAGCACTTTTTCATTTCCACGATATTTCCAATAAAAAGATAAGGTGTAAATGAATGCATACTCCTAAAATAATCCCATCGGAATTAGTCACTGTCAATAAAGGTGAAGCTGAAGTTAATAAAGCTAATTAAACAAAAAAAAGCAGTAACACTAAAGATGGTTCTATAATGAGTTCAATTAAAAGCTGGTGAATTCCGAAATCCCTTTTAGGTTACATCCAAAAAATCCACCAGCTTTCAAAGCATGCAAATAAGGTGTAAACCCAACAAAAACCACAATTAATTACCGAAAATTAAGTAATCTTGGGGATGAGATTGGCTAATGACAAGCATGGAGGCAGAGGGTCAAGCAGTGGTTCCTTCTGCAGCACGATTGCCCTCACCTGCGCTTGAACAGGGCGGTATTTGAGCAACTGAGATAGAATTAGCTTCTTGAGGTAGCTTGTCTTCCGTCGGATTAGGCGTTGTACTTGTCAGAACTGGCGTGGAACTGTTACGATTAGGAGTAGACCTGCCGCCCAGCATATGCCCAGATGCCACGCCCCCAGAAGGCGTATTAGACCTAGAGCCAGGGGTTGAAGCTCCCGTTCTTGCGGAATTTTGAGGAATACTGCTAGATTTAGGTGTCGGTGGTTTGGGAGAGGAACGAGGAATTTGACTAGATGGTCCCATTGAATTATTTATGAGAGGTCCTGAGGGTTGTATGACTGGCGACTGCCGATGAGACATATAATTCGATGAGGAAGAGTGTGAAGCTGTATGTGGAGAGTGCCTCTGCAAACTAGGACTCGACCTTGGGACGGAATAACCTTGAGGTAACGAAACTGGTGGTAAAAACGGAGAATTCATGGGCATTGCACTTCGAGAAGACGATAAACCTAACGGAGTTGGGGGTAGCATTGAACTAGGATGCATTAAGGGAACCATCAAGGATGGCTGTGCAGTTAGATGGGATGGCGGTGGTATGTGAGAAGAAACACGGGTTTGAGCCTTCTCCCTCTCCCTCAGTACTCTCTCTTTCTCTCTTTGTTCTCGTTCTCTCTGATGCTGTAGTAGTTCCCTCTCCATTTGCTCATCTTTTTTCATGGCGACTAATCTTCTATGCTCCTCTTCCACTTTCAAACTAAATCAAAGTAAAGAGAAATTAATGGTCGTCTAGACAAATTCAACCATCAAATAAAAATTGGCAACAATAAAACTAACGATTTCAAGTTAAACAGAAAATTACCTATCAGGCATGTAGAAAGGTAAAGCTCCAGCTCCAGGCATCATGTAAGGATTCACCATAGGATGTCCAAAGGGGGGCCATGGTGGTCTGAGTAACCTAGCCCGATCATAATAAAGTTGCTCCTCGATCATCGGTATAGAGGGGTAACCATAGGGTGGATACACTCCAACATCCAATCCAACAGGTGGCACAACTGGTACTCTGAAATATTGAACAAGAAATGGTTAACTATGTTTTGTAATGAAAACAGATCAAGTAGTGTAGAAACCCTGTTTACCTCTCTTCTGGTCTATAAGGTTGGAAACCGCTTCTTCCCAAATCTGGCATAGTCGGTGCAGAGTATCTATCTGCAGGATTCGTTAGCGGTATTCTAGATTCAGGAGGCCTGACGTTTGCAGGATTATTCACGCTGTACAAATTATTAACATCTGGGGTGGTTTTAGTTTTTTCCGATGAACCCACTCCTACAAATATTTAATATCTTAAAGTTAATTCGATCTAATAACTGCAAAAATCACTAATACGCTCTCTTGGAGTCACGTCAATATTTTTAAAGGTCAGGTTCAAGAGCAGTTATTCTAATATCTAATTATCACCCAAGAAAAACAATAGATAGTTGATAGCAATTAGAAGTTGATTGAGAGGAAAAACAGTTATTGGATGTAAACAAAAACATAACATTTTGAAGTCTGTGTTCTGTTATCCTAGTTGAAGTTCAAACATGTCATTGTTTAAAAATGTTATTGATTAATTATATTTATTGGGAATTACTCAGTGTTTGTTCATAAATAGTTGACGTCATACTCCTTAATAGTAGCTTGTAGACAACCTTAGGCTATAGTTACCTGGGTCCCTTCTTGCAGCTTCAGCTGAGGTATGAGCCGATGAAGAATGCTCGCTAGTAGGCGGGACAGACTGTTGGGCCAAAGTTCTCAATGCTGCAGCGAAGGATAGAGAACTTTGACTTTGGTTACCTGGGCCCGGACCTGGAACTGTATGGCCTGAAGTCACTCGAGGTTTGCTATTGCCATTGGTTGAGGATAGTTTAGGACTGCTTGAAAGAACTGCAAGAAAATACATTACGCTTATAAACTACACGTAGCAAAAGTGAAACTTTTTGTATTAGGAATGTACAATAAAATCGTTCTGTTGAAGTTTTCAGTTATTCTTTGTGGTCTCATCATTGTTATATTCAACTTAGACCACTGGTTATTCATCAGAGTCAAATCCAACTCTTTGAAAGCATTTTTGGTTCTATATTTGGACATTTGGCCAAACGTAAGCCATTTTTCGATAGCTTAGTCCAAGCGAAATACCGGTCATTATTTTGGTCTGCAAAGAAATGACCGCTAGAAGGACCAAAATGATGGCTAACAATGACCGGTCTTTCCCTTGGAATCGACTTATGAATAGCAACAAATTCACTTGAAAGAACCAATAAGAATCAGTTGCGTTTTTCAGTGTGGCTCGAATGATTCGGTCTCTTACAGTTACAATGAATCACTTTCCGTTTTGCTTCAATCTCGTTTTCGCGACAACGGAAACTCGCCTTCACGGTTTGAATACCATCGGGAAATGTATATCAAGATGATTCTCGGCCTTTTCAAGTCAAAACGGATTACGGCATGAATAATAAATTCGACACGCCAAGATTTCTGATGGTTTTTCGTCCCCCTTATGCTTACGTGCTGAACATTTCAAATGGAGGTCGATAAAACGAGGGAGAAGAAACCGGTCTCTTCCCTTGGATATGTAGGTGAGACATATACAATACCATTCGGAAATGATTGATTATTCTTCAAGATGTATAGCCCGAGTGACGAAGAATATTTGTTAGAATATAGTATTTTGCGAGTTGATGGTATCGTGTTTTTCACTTCTTGTAGATGGCAACACTGTTGTGCAACTTGACAGCTGTCAAATAATCAAGAGCATAACCTATAATATTCTACCCGTTAATAAACAGGGTGCGGCAATGAGTGTTTTAAGAAATCATAAAATAATTAAGTGGAAGTGTTGAACATCTCATCTGGTTTGTGGTGACCTGAATCGTGCTGAAGGCGTTCGCGTAGACTCTATCCGATATAGCTCCCTCAACTTGGGCGACTTCCAACGAGAATTGCCTGTTTCAATTGTGTTGACTGTTTTGAATAATGAATACGAAAAATTCCAAGAAATGGACTTTTCGCTCCAAACACGGGTGCTTATCAATCAATAATCTTAGATTAATTTGTAATAGATGGAATTTTTTCAGCATTTCAGTGGACCAACCGGTATAATCATCAAATTTATTGAGAATTTAACAGAAACATACTTTCTTTAATGTATTGAAGTCGTTGAAATGCTCAAGGTCGCCTTTATCTCAAGATATGTTACTACAGGGGCTGATAAGTCCCGGGCCTAACACATAGATGGGGCTAGTTTCATTGCAGTCACCTTTTTTTAGTTGATAATAACCTTCAGAAGACAACTGTTGAAATTTCATGATATTCTATTTATTAGTTTGTGAATTATTGTGCTAAGAGTGACGCTATTTTTGTTATTTTCAAAACAATGGATGGGAAAAGTACCTTTAAAGCGCAACATCGATGATTTCTACAAACTGATTTTGGCCAAAATTCATCCAAAAATCGAAATGAGTTGATGATGAGTGAAGTGATGCCTAAAAATGTCCAACATTCCCATGAAAGTGCTAGGGCCCTTAATATAAAAAGCGGCAGTCGTAAGAAGCTACAATCCGATAAAATTAACCTCAAATTTCCTATGAAAAATCGCTCTACGAACCGTGGGTCAGGCGGAGTTCGAAACGGTCAAACGACCTCCGCCAATCTTTCCTATACAACGTGGAGGCTCTCTCCCAAATTGATGGGCTTTTTGTTCGCACGGATAACGCCGCCTGCCGGTTTTTTGCCGTCGACGATCTCGCCCCGCGTTGTACAAAGGACTCCGGGGGCATCCGTTGTTTCGGCAATTTACCCTTTCCACGAGCGAACTTCACTGACGGGCGTGGCCTATAAAAGGAAAAGCGGAAGAGGTAGATTGCATTTGAAGTTTTGAAATGATGAAATTTTACCTCCGAAAGAAGTTACAGCACCAGCCTCGTTATATACTGATATATCCTAGTATGTAAAGTAAATTTTTAAATTCTTTCGAACCGGTGTAGCCGGATGTATGCAAATTTGGCAACAGCTCAGTCTTTTTGAATTAGATACCCCGTATTTTTAATTTCTCAGGAGCATCTATAGTATTGAATTAATTTACTTTCAAGTCCAAAAAAGTGGCAAACTTTGAAAGAAAATAGTACCACTAGCGCCATTTGTTGTAACATTTCACCTGTAGATGGCTTAGTCCCTCATTGACAACACGAATAAGTTTCATGACATTCGCATTCATACAACAGAAGTTATTGCTTTTCAAATTTCAGTGTGTTTTGTATATCGGGCGGAAAATGAGTTTCAAACAAAGAGTTGCAATTGATCTTTGTTTTAAACTTGGTAAAACTTTTGCTTGTACCAAGCGGTACAAAATGGTGATGATTGTCTATCCTATACGCAAGTTTACGAGTGGTTCCGGCGATTCAAATCGGGTAGAGAGACGCTGGGTGATGACGAAAGACCTGGCCGTCCCAGAACCGTATTTTCGAAAGAAAAAAACGAAAAAGGAAGTGAAATTAACAAAAGTAATAAAAAACCGTCGGTGAAAGTTACTGAAATGAAATCAGGCATTCTTCAAACAACCGCATACCGCATTTTGACCGAAGTTTTGGGTCTTAAAAAGGTTAATTCGAAGACCAAAAAGTTAATCGACTTGAGCATTGCATAGAAATCGTTAAAAATGCTCGGAAGAATCAAAATTTGTTGAAATCGATAATAAATGTTGACAAGACGTGCTCGACAAAGCGATTTAGTTCTGAATGGGAGCGCCGGATGAAGGAACACCCAATAAAAGTCGCTTGGTGAAGTCAAAATTTGAGGTTATGCTGATTTGTTTTATAGAGAATCATAAAAAAATAGAAATATGGGGTGTCACATCTGTTAATGAATCTTGTTGGTTCAGTTCTATAGTTGGAAAATGTGACAGGGCAGTCAGCATTGATTTCCTGATTTTTATATCAAAATTAAAACGAATAAAAAGAAATATAAATTTCCAACAACATCCAAATTAACAAAGCCCTTGCCAAATTTTATTTCAAAGTTTTTCAAAATTCAACCTTACATAACCTTATGTTGACAAACAAAATTTACATACCCGATAGACGACTTGAATATCAAGAATTCATGGATGAACTAAATGTGTAAATAGCGCCTTATATCCCCCGTAAACTAGGCATTAGATATCGATGACGAATCCGAGACCGGACAGATGTACCTCCTCGACCCTCGGGACCCGGAAGCATGCTCGGAGCAAGCAGTCAGCGCCCCCCGTGTCACGCTATACGACACATGACCGCTCGTTTTTATGGGGGCGCCAGAGGCGATCAAGTTACCGTTCGAGTGCGCGTACGGTAACCGCAGATTCGTACCGAATCGCTACCGCTCTAGTTGCGGAGCGGGAGGGTGCGCGTTAAAGATCAAACGACTTTACGGCCCTTGATGAGTCATCGGGACGGCCGGAGGACGGAAGAGGAAACCGGTAAACTCCGAAGACTGTCATCTGGCGACAAATTGGATCAAAGGCAATTGGTTTCATTGATTTGTTGTGCTCGACGGGTGAAGAGTCAAAATTGCCACTGAGAGGGGGGAGTTGATGGGACCGGATCCTCGAGAGGGCGGCAGGAATTTTGGAAGAGGGGTTCTGAATGATTTGAGTTAGGGTATCTCGTTTTTCTTCCCTTTCATTACGGCTATCTTGGGTTTCCCACTTCCATATTTATACAAACGCTTAAATGAGATGTAACGCTTGTGTATTTTTTTTATGAAATTTTGTTATATAAATTCGTTATTTCTCTACAAATCAAATCTGCAATACAAATTGCAATTGATTTTTTCATTAAAAAGAATTCAAATGCTTACTACTAACGGATGTCGTATAACCGATTACGAGAGTCCAACTAATTTTCTTCGAATGATATTGTATATACAGGGTGGGCCATTCCACTCCGAATTCTGAGCATTGGGATAGAATAATGACAAAACGCAAGGACAGATCAAATTTTGTTGAAAAGGTGACAAATAAGAATTCAGATATCACTACCGTCTTGCCGCAACCCCTAACAGCTCTCATTTTTGAATAGGGAAAGGTGTTCGAGTAGCACCTTGTTGAAAAAGACCATTCAATTTCCTGCGTGAGTGTATTTCTTTTCATCGCTTTATTATCATATAGAGTTAACTCAGTATTCCATCCATAACTTTCACACGCGGCTCTGGATCTTTGAGATGGAAAAACACTCGAACGGGTCATAATAATTAATTCGATATCACTACCTCTCTAGCCGCTACCATTTAGAATAATTATTATTGAATAGATATAATAAGTCTTCAATCGCTTAACTATTACACAGCATGAAACAGTACTTCAACCCATAAACTTCTACCCCAATGTTTGACATTAGCGATGAGAAAACGAAAAACTCCTTGGACGAGTTTGATGCACGGCTATGAACACGTAATTGAATGAAAAAACTGTTCTCTTTATTGAATTATGCTATTAAAAAATGAATTCATAAATACTTCCAATTTAGTTAATACTTAAAATGGCCCCCATCTTCCCTCATGCTTACATAAAGCTGTTCCTCGAAGCAACTCCTCACATTTCGGGCGTTACCAAACGACATCCGTTTACTATGCGCTGGCTTAATTGATCTAAACTTGCAGGCTCCGTCGCATAAATTTTACTTTTCAAATATCACAAGCTGGCATAATTAAACTCTGAAATAACTAAATGAATTTTCATTTTCAAACAGCTTCTCCATCTCAATATCAACGAAATCCGTTATCGCCGACTTTCTTGTTGCAATTTCTCGATCTCTACGCGTATGTCAAGCACATGTTGAAAATGCTGAAACCGAGACAATAACTGAAAACGTGAAAAAATAATATTCACAAAGTAAATCGTGCGCTTTCGTTTAAATTGAAATAAAATTGCAGTTAGGGTAGCGGTTAGAGGAGGGGTATTGATATCGAATTGAGTTTTTTTCCATCTCAAAGATCCAAATTTGGCGTGTGAATGTTATTGATGGAATTCTCTGAATAATAATGAAAAAAAAATACACTCGTGCAAGAAGTTGAATTGCCTTTTCAACAATGCACTGTTCGAACCCTTTTTTATATTAAAAATGAGAGCTGTTGGGGGTTGCGGCAAGAGGGGTAGTGATATCGAACTCTTTTGAACACCCTAATTTGTCTCCCATTCAATAAAATTTTACCTGTCCCACCCTTTTTAGTTATTCCACCACAAAGTTAAAAATTCGGGGTGGAAAGTTTGGATGGCCCACCCTGCATATATATAATTATTTTTTCATTTATTCAAGGACAAGCAATCACAGAAGTTAAAGTTAATCTTAATTAATTGCGTGCCTTTCGACTCATTGAAACTCGGCGATCGAAAACTAAACTACAGGAAATAAACGATCTCTTGCTACTCGCCATTTTTCACTAAGCTAACAGAAAAATCCCCCACTCATTGTCTGAAAATATGAATTTTTCATAAATCGGAAAAGATGCATGTCAAAAAGTCCGTCAGAAATTTCAATTCTCGATGCTTTCACGTATTATTACACGATTGACATCGGTCGAAGTCCAGTTCAACTTGGTGAAAATAATCGAACTGGTTCATTTACGATGGAATAATCTATGTAGAAAAGCACTGGCGTTAGGTAACAGTACTCTTTATTGGCGATGAAGTTGATATGCCTAATTATGATTGGTTTTTAGGGGAAGGGAATTTGAGCTTTGAACTAAAGTTGAGGAAAACTGTGAGTAGTTATTTTGATTTTGTCATATGGCTTTATTCATTCATAGTGGCGGCTGTATTATTATCACTCTGTGTATGGAAAAATTACTGTAGAACAAGCGCGCAAAAGCTCCTTACCTCACTTCAGTGCTTTTCTACATTTTTCAATTTGAAAATTGCCGCATTAGTGTAGGTGCAATCCAAACAAAAAATGTTGCATATAACATTGTCGAAAACCGAGTTATCTGTCAGAATCAATCAAAACAACAACGTAAACAAAACGTCAAAACAACGCGTCATAACAAATCAAACACACAAATCTCAACTCACCACCAGCAGCGGACGCGGGAAAAAAATACGGATGGGAGTATCCCACGTTCGAGGAATAACCGTACTTGAACTCCATCGTCCACCACCCACACTATCTTAACGCGCGTCGGAAAAACACCACCACGAATCGGTTATAAATCGTCCATCCGTCCGGTGTCATAACCTTAACGGAGTCCCGTGCCCGTCTAAAAGGAAGGCGGGCGCCGCCGACTCGGATGGCGTCGCGAACGGCGAAAAAAAAAACGGGGGAAAACGTCCGGTTTAACGTAGCGAGGACGATGTCGGCTAAGGGGGTGACGACGCCTGGGCGTGATACCACAAAAAGGCGTTTATTGACAAGCGCGACTACACCGCTGCCGATCTCGTGCTTCGGGGACCGACGTACACCCTCTCTCGCAACTCCCCTATTTCTGCCTCCACACATCCGCATTTAAACCGGATCGGCGGTTGTTTCATGCGCCAGATCCGTTTGCGTATGTGTGCTTTAGTTGATTCTGTGCCGCCGCCAGGGTGGTAATAGCGGGCGGTTTCAACAGGTCGGTATCGCGGGATTTGATATATTAGGTTAATAAGCTTAATAAAAATAAATTAGGTGAAGCCCTGAAGTAAGGTCTAGCATCTAGCGAGCTGTGACGAGACCCCTTGAGATGTTCTGCGCATACGCAACGAAGGAAAAATTGCTCCAGGAGGGATATCTTGATTTGGTAAAGGAGTCGAAAAATCCTTGTTTAATTTGAGTTGTCTATCGAGATAGAATAAAGAGACATGACATGCAGTCCAGCAAAGAAAAAATGGCACCACTCGTTTGACAAGTGGCAACAATATGGCGGAAAAATAAGGTTAAGATATTCACAACTTTCAAACAAAAGTATGCTCTGATTAATGAGCACTCTCGAAAAATACTCGAATGGAATTTATCTGCATTTATTTATATAATCAGTATTTTATCAAGGTACACAAAGCCGATGAAAAATTGAACAAATGTCAACATTTAACTGAAATGCCATACCAATATGGCGGAACTGATCCCACATTTTTCGTCTCATGTCATCTCTTCACCATTTTATATCGATGTAGTTGTCACACGGTAACCCTAGCAACATAATATGAAATTAAGCCCTTACTCTCATTCGCGAGAGTTCGTGACGCATGCGCGTAGCTCCAAAGGGGTCCAAAGTATTGCTTCAATCTTGGGCACTTATATTCTGAATATATCTCTGTATAACGTGCGCGTTTTATTATTTATGGAGCTCTGAATTCTTGGAATTACAATAATATCATTCTTTTCCCAATTTATTTCCAATTACTTCATACATTCCACAAAATTGAATTCCCTGATTGAAGTCACGTAAACCATTATGGCATAATACGTTCTTCAATATGAACATAAGTGATAAAGAATTATGGAAGATTGAGTGGAACTCTTAGGCCGGTCCTACATTGGAAGCGGTATTTCTCCAGGCCAGACAGTCTGGAGGGTCTGGACAGGTTTGGCTGGGCCTGGAGGAAACAAAAACAAAGAAAACGTACTTTCCTCCTACATTGGAGGTAGTGTTCGATATGGTCTGGACTGCTCTGAAGAGAATCAAATCGGGTCGGGTTGGCTGGCCAGACCAAATCCGCTTCCAATGTAGGACTGGCCTTATGAAACGTTCAATAAAGATATCATTTCTGAAAAAAAGCTCCATCAAGGACTAAAGTTTATGATGGTATGGTAAATTCAACCGAGGTTGTAGTTCACTCCAAGACGAATTTCGTAAAGGTCGTCCGAATCTCTATGACCGTCAAAAACATTTGCTCGGGTTGGATCCCACAAAATTTGTCAATCGCTCAAAAAAAGGCTCGTATCGATTGGTCGAAAGAAATGCCTCTAAAATACGATCGCGGTGCTTCGAAGCACGTCTGACATGGTAACACGTGATTAATCGCGGATTTACGCGTATGAGCTCGAAAGTAATCAGCATCGGCTCAAACAACTGCATTTTTGAGCACTTAAAACATCGATTTGATGAGTCATCCGCCGTATAGTCCTGACTTGGCACCGAATGACATTTTTTTCCCGTACGTAATAAATAAAATGAGAGATCAACGTTCGTCGACACCTGAAGAAGCGGTTGATTCGTTCAGAATGCATATTTCGGAGATACCTCAATCAGAGTGGCAAAAGTGCTTCGGCAATTGGTTTAAACGCATGTCAAAGTGTATAGATCTTAATGGAGAATATTTTGAAAAACAATAAAGCGATTTTCTACTATAAATATTTGTTTTTGTTCTCTAATACCGAAATATAAAAGGCAACCCTTGTATGACTGTTTCAGAGTACGGAATAAAGACTCCAGGACAAGCATCCGAAAGCTCCTGACCTCATATCAGTGCTTTCCTAGTTGGTTTTTAATCAACATGAAATTTATTGGGTGTAGGAGTAGGGTGTGTGGTACTGAAATGTTCGATATATTTATAGAAGAAGAACCTTTTGATACCACGTAAGTATCACTTTTGTGATAGGAGGAAATGAGGATGTCAGCAACCGTAATTATCATCCCCAAAGTCACAACCTACCCTTCTCTCTCTCCCCTTCCGACCATTTTCCGGCCCATAGATCACGGATCCCGTCAACTTCTGCTTGCTAATTACTTCCGCATCACTTTCGAGCGATGCGGATAACCAAAAATGTCCCGACTCTCTCTCGCCACCCCCTCCTTCCTTCGACACGACCCGTCCGCCCTGCCCCCCTGACGTCTCCGAACCCCTCGCGGTTATTCTAGTCGATAGTTTTATCTTCGGGGGTTATGCGGGACGGAGAGGGTAAATGTCGATCTCTTCTCTTTCCGACGGCGGCGGCGGCACGTCCTTTACATACGTTTCGCCCCCCCCCTGCTCCTCGTTTCACGACTTCGCCTCGGAGGGTTGCCCTTTCCGATTCGGAGGGCCTTCTGCGGTCGTTATATAGAGAGGACGTTGGACGGAAGGAGTGCATCGGAGACAGGGGCGGCTCAAGTGAGGATAGGCATGCACAAGAATTCTAATCATTTTATATCAGATTGATATGGTTTGCGAAAAAGGTTGAGGTATACCCTTATACCCTTCCATTTTTGTCACGGTGACGGTGTTTGTTATTGTTCGCCGGTCGATGTACACAAATGTCACCCAATTGTCACGTCGTAACATGCGCGCAACTCCATACATATTCACGGACTTGAAAAAGTGACGAAACAGTCACCGTGACAAAAATCACCAGTGCGTATTGAGCTGGCCCACTCAGGTCATAAAAAATTTTCATGTTGCCAAACTGAGTAAATAGTAGGTTTCTCTATTCCCCTATAATTGTGAATAAAAACTTTTTCTCCAATTTGCATTCAAAACATTGTATAAATTTTTATATTTCGAATTGAAACTGTCTCATCGGATATACGAGGGCCATTCAGAAACTAACCTCCGATTGGTCACAGTGCGGGTAGTGTGGGGAGTAGCGCGCCATCTGTGCATTCACGCGCTCAGCAGGTCAGTCGGCATCAAGCCGTAGTCGAGTGAACATCGTACCTGCGCTAGTTTAGTTTTTTTGTGGCAGTTTGAAATGTGTGCTGCAATAGAAAATCCCGCCAAATGTGAGGTGCGTGCTGTTATAAGGTTTTTTACATCCAAACGATACTCTGCAGCAGCTTTTCATCGTGAGCTTTGTGCCGTGTACGGACCAAAATTTATGAGTGAAGGAGTTGTCCGTGAATGGGTACGTTTATTTAAAAGTGGACGAGAAAACGTTCATGATGAAGAGAGGAGTGGTAGACCATCATTGGTGACTGACGAACTCGTTCAGACAGTTGATGCAAAAGTTCCTGAAAATCGAAGAAATGGCTCGGGTCCCAGCGGTTTGATGACGACGAAGAGCTCAAAGATGCGGTCACAGGCTGGCTCAAGGCACAAGCGGGTGATTTTTATGCAGAAGGAATTTCAAAGCTTGTGAAAAGATACGATAAGTGCCTCAATCGTAATGGAGACTATGTCGAAAAATAGTGCAAAGATGAAGTTGTAAGATGTATATATTGAAATATTTTTACTTAACTTGGTGTATTTTTTTCAATAAACCGGAGGTTAGTTTCTAAACGGCCCTCGTATTAGCAAGAAGTAAAAGAAAAACTTAGTTGATTCTGCTATTTTATGTCAGAGACAGCAGATGGAAAGAAATTCAGATGAAAGTCAAGACAACGCTGCTTCATTCTCTGCTTGACAATTTGAAGGTCACTGACTACGTATAACTTCAAAAATGTCAAGCTTTACGATAGAGCTGTCAGATTGCAACACTAGGGTTGTTCAATCCCGAAATATAAAAGGCAACCCTCGCAGGCCTACTCTGTTTAGATTGTAAAACCTTATTTAAATCAAAAGGTAATTTATTTGAAAAATGGTTCAAGAGGCATATCGTACCTTTCCTGAAAAACGCGTGGAGTGATCGTTCTGTATACAACTGGAAGACATATTGTGGGTTATTTTTCCTCAAACAGGAAATCCTTCACCATCTGTGAAATGTTTCACCATCATACCCTTTTTTATTTTCAATAGGGAAAATCCCATGAGCTTTGAAAAGGGAGATGATAAGTTGCATTCAAATAAAAGGGGAGAACAAAGAAATACCCTGACGCAAGGGGAATTCTTGATGAGCTAAATCCTGTATCTCAAAGAAAAGATAATGACCTACCACCCTACCATCTTACGCATGATATTAACTTCACAAGGTACTTCCGATTACAGTTATAAATTATATTTATCGAAAAATAACTTCAACAAATGAGAAAAAATTTGAAAATTATATAAGATAGCTGCTATTGGATGTCGAACATCTTTTGAAGTTTGGTCATGTATTTCACAAAGATTTAATGCATTTCATTGATACAGTGAGCTTCAGAATGTAATAAAGGAAGGAGTTATACTGAATACAAGAGGTAGCTACGAAACGACGAGACTGCTTATGAAAAATGGTTTCATTTATAAAAATATTCTATACCCAATGTCCCTCTTCAATATACTCATCTTTCTTCTTCACATATCATTCCCTATCTTTAGTTGATTGCTCAAAGTATTTTTTAAGGCTCACCCAATAAAATGCACAGAACAAACTTCTCATTTGAAGATCTTATAACGAATGATCCATGATCCAATTATTGAATGACAACAACACTGCAAAAATTGACCAACACTCAGCAATAAATATTTGGAGGTTATGTTTATGAAAGTTCAAGACGGGTTTAATGGTCGAGTCTTTCGTAAGCCATGAATTTTCTTTCACTTAATCTGTGGTTCGAGAGAATTTGTGTCTCAAACCTCACGATTAAAGATGGCGCTAAGTCAAACTTAGATTCGACTGTGCAAGCAGGCATTACACTTCTAGTCATTATTCATTTTTAATTGCACCCCAAATTCCAAAAAAATTGATGAATTCACAAAAGTTACAGTATATCAAGAAAGTTGAAATTGTTTTCATAAATTTTTTTGAAAATTGATTTTATAGAGTATATATAATTTATGATCAGTAAGTACTGGGAACATGAATTAGCATTTATTACTGAATTTTGTTGTTGCAGTTTATATGCTTATGTTTTCAATATGATTCTTCAATTTTTTAGTTTTTTTATTCTTATTCTGTTACTTGGTACGCCGGGTCAGCATGTAGCATTACAAAAAATGTAACTCACCACTAGTATCAGACTTTGCAACTTTCTTATCCGCCGACTTGGAGGAATTTTTCTTGGCAGGCTTAGCTAAAAACGTTGTAGGAACCTGTAAAAATGAGATTCCATCATCTCCACACCAAAATTTCAAAAGAGTCAACTCACCACTTTATCACTTCTTTGGCCACTCGGTAGCCTGGCTACTGCAGCCTCCGGACTATCTTCAGGCGGAGGAGGTTGCAATATCCAATTATATTGTCTTTTATCCAACGGAAGACCCCACCTTTCATATTCTAAACTTTGTGTCCTAAGTGTTTCGTAACAGTCTAAACATACCACAGCGTAGTCGCCGTTTTCTAACAACAGGGAGAACTCCGGTTGAGGATGAAATCGGAGAAAGGGGAAATCCTAGAAAAATATGGAATCCAGTTTATTTTGATGTCCCAAAACAAACAGTTGTACTGAACTCTATCCAATAAACAATTCATATTGTCAATTTAATCAACACAAAAGACAATTATTCTAATGAACTTAAATGAACCTTGGATATCTTCTGATTTTCAACAAATTGGTGTCGTGCATTTGGCCAACATCATAAGATATGAGCTGTGATTAGTTAATTAATTACTTACCTTTATCAATAGGGCCCTCACTCTTTTCCTGTAAGTTTTCACACCGCAAACATAACAACAATAGTCTCTTGTATTATACTCTCTTCTTTCTGCGTGAGGTGCGCTTGCGCCCTGCGCCTCGTACCTCCGCCACTGACTCACTAAACTGTGATAACAAAATGTACAAACTAGAGCCGATCCATCCTCTCTCAACTGTTCAGCATTCGGTGGACTATGGTGACTCAACAAAGCCGGAAAAAATGGGGCATTGCGCCCTACAAGAAAGACAGAATGTAAGATAAGTATAACTGTTCCTTGAACGAAAGTGTCCTACCCTGAGGTTTACTATACAAGACCCTGGCCAATACGAACTCCGAATGTAGTCCACAGAGAAAACAATAAATACTACTTGCCCCTGGATTGCTGGCGACTGTTCTTTCGCTGTTTGTGCTAGGTGGCGTTGGTATACCTCGGTCGCCATTCGATTCCGGAAGAGGTATATCATACCTGAAAATAAGGAAATTGCGTTCATTCATAAAAATGAGTAACAAGGCACATCATGTGTGATATTCATCGCTAGATAGGTCATTTTGTCAATAGCACAATTCAGTGTAGGTATATTCATATATGCCTTTTATATTTCGGGATTGGACAACCCTAGTGTTACGATCTGCCTACTGACAGCTCTATCGTAAAGCTTGACATTTTTGAGGTTATATGTAGTCAGAACTATGGAGGGTATAGGAAAGGAGAACAATCTCTTATGGCGCATCTGATCGAAAAGTGTCCAGCGAAGTGGAAGAAATAGGGTAGTTCAAGAAATCACCACAATGGCGCTAGTATAGCAACAGTGTAGAAATTAATCGAGATAGATGGGATGAATTCAGTTTGGTACGTGAAGCGTGACGTGGTTGAACGTTGTTGAAGTCGAATCGTGTGGTTTCAGAATCAGAAAATATAACCTATAGATTATTTGAATATTTTGAAAAACAATAAAGCGATTTTCGATTATTAACATTTGTTTTAGTTCTTTAATCCCGAAATATAAAAGGAAACCCTCGTTCTAGCATAAACCTTCGTCTAGAAATACTTAAGGCAAGCACATAGTGGTCCCAATTGGACAAAATATATCAGCTCGGTAGAGAATTTCGAACAATATCATCATCCCAATTTTCAGACTTCAAATATGTCCAATTTTCCAAAAATGAACTTGGGTCAGTCAAACTTACCTCCGTCTCTCCAAAGGAACTCTATCACACTCAAAGCTCTCCCATTGTTGAGCCAAATGGTTGACGCATTTCGTACAACTCAGAACTCTACCATGGGAATCTTTACAGCTATTTTCCGATGTCCTAGCCATACTGCTCAGACATGGGAAATGCATAGCGTGAGAATTCATTCCTTCCGGTGAAGTACTGAGCCATTCCATTTGTGTTCTCGAATAAAGACCAGAACATATATAGCATCTGTAACTTTGCCCACTAGTCTGACCGTTAACATCTGTAATAGGTGAAGTTGTTCGACTTGCTATGCCCATCTGAAAAAAAATGACATAATAATCAAGAATTACAGTATCCTTGCTATTACAGTAGTAAGGAAATTCGTTTAAGAATAAAAGCAGTCGAACCTCATTAGACGATTTACACCTCGGCCTAATTTTCAATTTTTTATTGAATAATACGGTACCATCCAACAGTTCAATTGCGTACGGAACAGAAATTTCGTGTTTGCATGTTATGAAAGCAAAACTTAATCTATCGCCTTTGCCATCTGAAGGAATGAAGACATTTTCCAAAGGAGCTGCTTGCAAAAACAATTCGTAAATCAGTTCCTCCGTCGCTTCTAGTGGTATGTTGCCACACCAAATGGTGTATTTATCTTTGTAATCACACATTAACTAATTGTGAGATATCTGATGAATTTCAGTACCATTCTGAATAGATTTGTTGTTTACTTTAGATTCAATATGAAAGTAATTGATAAATTTTATTTAAATAAGATTTTAGATAAATACGGTTTAGGTCCTATTGAAATCAATTTGACATTTGAAAACTTCATTATTCACTTCATAGAAATGAATGTTGGATGACATCCTGACAATAGAAAAAAACATTATTCTATATTATCTTTTTATAGATTTGATTTGGCAACAGTGAGTGCTGCCTTGGCCAGAAATATAGAGACATTTTTATACTGATTCTTTTGGTTTTTGTATTGATTCTTTTGATCTCCAGCTCAAACAAATTAAATCAATTTTTTTACTCTTTACAAGGTTGCATAAACTTACCCTCTGTCTGTTTTCGAGAGCAGCTTGCTTCTTTTTACTGGTAACGATGGCAGGAGAAATGCTGTACGGTTTATATCTAATATCGGAGCCTGCACTATTCGCAGGCGATTTGGCAGTGATGGGTCTCGACGAAGAATGGTTCAAATATTGCACATCGGTAACAGAAACATGGTTATCGTTCGAACCAGAATTTGTATCCCCCGATCCTCCGTAGGCTTGATGCTTCAAAGGTATGGTCTCGTAACAAGCCGAACAAATCTGTACCATCCCTGAAAATGAATTCAACTGTATTCTCTATGCAATTTGCAAAATTCTGACTGAGAAAAATTGAAAACGCATATTTTTGATAAAAACAAGTTTTTAGTGGTGGAACCATAGACTGGAGAGATTTCCCCAACCTTTTGAAGAAATATTTAATATAGACATAAAATATGGCAACATTGAACAAATCTTGTTATTGAATCATTTCAGCACAGAGTTGGATTTGGGAAAATCAGAAAATTTGGACAAAATTATATCGATTTAATTCCTTTCAACTTCAAATATCTCAAGAATGGTGCAATTTAGGAGGAAAGATGGAGAATGATTTTATCTGCAAAAAAGACTAATGATTCCAGGAAGTACAAGATACGGACCTTTAGTTCAACGATATTTGTTTTTCATGCAATTTAACCAATCTGTAGAGTAGTAGTGAGAAACCCACAAGAAATGGAATGAATCTAACGATGCCAAAATATGCATGACTGTTATCAAAAACCTTCTACAGGAGATCATTTCAATTGATATTGTCGTTTGAATATTACAGGTGAAAATGCAATTTTTTTATGAAATTTCAACACCCTATATCTTTTGAACGGGGCCAAATTTGGAAAAATGTTATAGGAAGAAAGTGTTTCTTTTGACGTAAAGAATCTATGGTTAAAATTAACGCAGTGGTCAAAGACTCACCCTGTATAATCACGGTTAGCTTCGATTATTTTGAATAACGAAACCCTCATATCCAGTATAATCTTCCCCTCACTCGCTCACCGTCCTAAAGTTCAAAAATCCAACAATTAATTTACATTCATTTGCCTCTTTTATTACTTCAATTCTATCGACAGTTAACCTCCTTTTGCACCGACATATCTGAAGTGAGACAGACCATCAACGTTCCTAGTTCTTACCTACCAACCCGTCGTCCATACTAGTACAAATTTTGTCCCGACATCGTATAGCGTCATGAACGGCCAGATCCCCTCACCTCATTTTAAGTGGTACAATGTACCACTTCAGTACAAAAATGAGGCACCTCTTACAAACTCAATTTTAAGACCTGTACTACCCAACACTAATTAGAAGCATGGAACTTGATCAATGAATTATCAGAATCATTCATTAACCTAGTAACAAGCACGAATAACCGAGTCTACTATTTACATTATGATGCATTAGAGATAAGAAAAATCTTTTCCTTATTTTTAGAAATATCTGGATAGACACTTCGAGTGGACGAATTGAATATTTGTCCCAATCTGGAGTGTAGCACTTTATCAGAAACACTCAACAAGATTTCTTAATTCTTTATTGAACGAAGCAGAGAAATACACAATGGAATTTATACACTTAATTGAATAGTATATTCTAATACAAGTTGCAGAATGGGCACCTATTCCAACAAGAATGCGTGTTTGAATTGCCTTCTGCAACGAGTATTAGACGATATTTTCTCTATTTCAGTCGAGAATTGTGAGAAATTTATTGGAATTCGATGAAAAATTCAGATTATACCTCCTAATGCCTTTTGTATTTTATTTTCGCAGTTGGTGTGACTGATACGAAAATTGACAGATTACAGAATTTGAATAGTGCGTTCATATCTCCACATGGTTTAATATACAGATAACAGATAATGTCTTTTGATATAAAAAGTAGTTACCATAGAAATGCAAGTAAGAGAGTTATCAGGAAGTTTAATGATGTAAGTTTGAAAATTCAGGCAGTCCGAGGTAGATGAAATGTGGAATTTCTATTTTAATGGTTTCAATCTAATTTTTCAATCTTCATTTCCTCCTGTGACGGTAAAATCATCTAGTAATCATCCAATAAATAATGATTATAGAATTATGTGTAGATCTGATCCTCATATAGTTGCCCTGAGGAAGAGGCTTGATGTTTTATATGTGATCTCACAACATAGACCAGAGTGCAAGAAAGAATATAAACTATGTAAAAAGCAGTATGATTTAGAAATCACTAAATTGAAATAAGAAGATAATCAGAGACAGAATCCTAACATCTGGAAATAAAACCAAAACAACTTGGGGAATAATAAAGTCACTAACTGGTAGAACTCAGCATAGGCAAAGCATACTTCCAAATGGTTGCCCCCAAATGGTAGTACAAAACATTAACGAACATTTTGTGAATGCCTCTAAATGTTGAGCTTCTCTTTCACATGGTGATGTTGGTGGCGGGTTGAGACGTCTAGAGAAGTCATTCTTTGTTTTTGATATTGAAGCGGTCAAAATTCTTAACATAGTGAAGCAGTTGAAAAACTCCTTTTCATCAGGCTATGACGAAATCCCTAGCATTGTAATAAAGAAGGCTATCCACTTTATTGTTGAGCCAATCAGGCATATTATGAATTGTGTATTTATAACTGGTATTTTTCCATCTGCTTTGAAGCTATCAATGATAACACCATTATATAAATCTGGCTGTAATGATGATTTTAATAACTACCGACCTATTAATATTATAACAATATTTGCAAAAATCTTTGAAAAAGTTCTTTCAGATCGCCTTATTAAATTTTTTAAGAAATATGGCATCTTTTGTTCATCTCAGCACGGCTTTATGAACAACAAGAATACATGTACAGCAATTTTTGAGTTGACTCAAACTGTTATCACAGCAATTGAAAAGGGTGAAATGCCGGTAGGATTATTTCTAGATATTTCCAAAGCTTTCGATTCTGTAGACCATAGTAGATTATTAAGTAAACTTGAAGCATATGGTATAAGGGATAACCAACTAAAACTTATACAAAGCTACCTACAAGGACGAAAACAAAAGTACTCATTACTATCAACGATAAAAGCTTCATTTCTGAGGATAAGGATATCATTAATGGAGTAATTCAAGGCAGCATACTAGGTCCTTTACTGTTCATTGTATATATAAACGACCTACCTCACAATATTGACCAAATGTTGAATGCAATCATCTATGTTGATGACACCAATATTATTAAGATCTTGTGTAACGCCTCTCAATTGAATGAAGAATTAAATACTGCCTTTTTAGAGTGTAAAAATTGGTGCACAACAAACATGCTCAAATTGAATGCACAAAAGAAAGAATGTGTTGTTTTTCACTCTTCAAAGTCAAAATTTCGATTCCCAGATGAAATTTCTCTAGATGGAAGTCAAGTGAAGATCTCTGAGTCTACCATGTTCCTTGGGGTCCATGTAGATCGTGAGTTGAGATGGGATGTACATATACATCACTTAAATAAAAATTAATTTCAGCGTTGTATGCCATTAATGTTCTCAAGAAGTCTGTTGATCTGCCCACCTTGAAGATTTTTATTATGCTGCTTTTCAGTCGAATTTGTCATATGGTATTGTTTGCTGGGGAACAGTTCCTTCACGGACAGCCTTTTAAGTAAAACAAAAGTATGCTTTAAGATCCATTATGAACATGAAATACAGGCAGTCATGTAGGGGTGTTTTTCAGGATGGCAATATTCATACCTTCACAGGATTGTACGTGTACACTTCCCTCAAGTTTCTAATTCAGCATCGGGTTATTTTAGAGCCATATCGAAATAAGAATGAAAAGACAAGGCAAATAGACTGTTATCTCTATCCAGCTCATAAGTTCACTTTGACACAGCATAATGCTATGTACATGTGTATGAAAATGTTTAATGCATTGCCAAGGCAATTTCGCGATGTAAATACAGAGAAACTACTGCTGTGTAAACTGAACTATTTTATTTTGAGGTGTCAACCTTATAATATTAAGGAATACTTTGATTTTTGTAAGGCTGAAAGGTCGATTTCTCTTTAATGTATCTTTGTTTGACGTTTTTTTCTTGTACATTTCATCATGTACTTCGAACAAAATAAATTATTATCTATCTATCTATTGACAATTGACATGCAATGGACGCGTGTTGACATTCGAAAGGATAGGATGTCAGCGTTGTCAACCACAAAACGAAAAATATCACTAAAAACAATGCTGTAATGAGTTCATTACAGCACTGCTTTTAGTACTGTGATGAACTCATTACGACACTGAAATAGAGAAAATATCTATGTATATTTACTGATATACTCTCACTTTCAAAGCTTGCTTTGATGACAATATTTCTTGAATAGAATATCATCATTTAAGCCAATTCTGTGGTTATTCAACAGCGCCATATTTTCGTTATTTATAAGTAATATGAACAAAAAAAAAGTATTTACCTTGTGGACTTATAGGGCTGGCACCAGGCGGAGCAGGTATAGTAGAAATAAAAGGAAAATACGGTTCGTTGTCCGAATTAGGTCGACAATAAAAAAGTCTTATACTACTAGAAGGATATTCCAAGGCACAGGTGTAACAAACGAACGTAGTTGTGTCAATAGTTGACGAAACCCTTTTCCTAAGTATATACTTCCTCTCCGCATGCGGAACACCCTGTGCCTGAAAAGCCTGCCACTGTTTCAGTAGGTACTGCTGGCAATCCACACAAGCCTGCACCTTTCCAGTCGAATCGATCGGTCGAGATCTACTCGGCCTAGGATGCTCGATGAGGCTTGGAAAGAAAGGTTGGTTTATAGCCTCGATCTGCTGTTTGGACGCTATCATATCAAGGCTACCCCTCTTGAATTCGTCGCCGCAAACGTAACAAACTTCTGTGACTGAATTCTTGTCGGGCATGCTCAAATCCAAAATGTCTGTTCCAGTTGAGGAGTTCGAATTCTGACTATGGTATACTGGTACCGAAGAGCACTGGGATTGCTGATGCGGTGTTGGTATTACTTGCACTTGCGAATGGGTTAGATCTAGGGCGGAGTCTAAGGAAACTGGGTCTTCTGTTATCCGATCATGGTTGGTGACCTGAAAAAAAAATTGGTTTCGAATTATTTATGAGCATTTTATAGAACTGAAACTGTAATATAAAGATTTCCTCTACTTAAAATAATAGTAGGTGTATTAAGAGAACAGATTTGTATTTTAGTATATAAAAAGGAAAAAAACAATAAGGCTAAATGAGAATTTTAATCATATTTCCAAATAAATGTTATAGTTTTTACAATTCTTTATGTAATCTATGAACCATGCTATTGTATGGTATTCCCAACAGAATTGGATAATAAAAACAAAAAATATACAATTGCAATGTTTCATTTAAAACAACGAACAATCTAGGACAACATATAAAAAACAACAAAGACCGAACAGATCGAAAATACAAATCAGGAGTCTATAGGTTACTTTGTTCGGATTTTCCTATGGTTGATATTGGTAAAACGAAAAGATCTTTTGATAAACGGGTACAGGAACATCAACGTAGTTACGTAACTGAAAAAAACAAATTCCTCATATGTCAAACATTTACATGAATACGGACATAATTTTAAAACTTTATTCACAATTTCGAAATTCTTCATACAGAAAGTTCCAAATTGATTTAGAAGCCCTAGAAATAAACAGATATAATTCTCAAAACAGATGTTGACCGATCCCCGTTGTTGAACATGGTCCTGAAAAAAATCCAGCACACCTTGATATTCATCACCCCATTTAGGGTGGCATCACGAAATAGTATATTCTAAAACAAGTTGCAGAATGGGCACCTATGCGTTCAAAAACTCGCTCCTTCGTCGCTAGTTTTCGAATTTCGCATTAGTGATGGAATTGGCTTCTACAACGAGTATTAGACGATATTTTCTCTATTTCGGTCAAGAATTGTGAGAAATTTATTGGAATTCAATGAAAAATTCAGATTATACCTCCTAGTGCCTTTTGAATTTTATTTTCGCAGTTGGTGTGACTGATAGAAACTTGACAGATTATAGAATTTGAATAATGCCTCTCAAATCTCTACATGGTTTAATATTGACAATTGACATGCAAAGGACTCGTGTTGACATTCGAAATGAAAGGATGTCAGTGTTGTCAACCACAAACCGAAAAATATAACTAAAAAAAATGCTGTAATGAGTTCATTATAGCACTGTTTTGAGAACTGTCATGAACTCATTATGATACTGAAATAGACAAAAGTTTTTACAGGCATAAATATAGAATGTACTTAAGCAAAATAAATCACGAAACAATTGTTGTGTAAAACAATAAACATTTGTGGAAATTGTAAGCTTATTATTTATTTACGATCAAGCGCTTTAGACGGATCAAAAAAACATAGTACATCCGCCTGATCCATTTGTTCCTTGAAAACCTATTGAATAATGTTAAAACAGAAAATTTTTATTTTTACAACTTATAGCTCTTTCTTGAATGATAACTCTCCATTTTCGAATGGACATCGATATTTTGAATAATATCAACGCGTTTTGGATCCAAAAAACATCGTGATCTAAACCTAGTAACCCCAACACGATAAAACTAATTGATATTACGAAAATTTGGGTCATCATCATCCATATCTTCATCCGATTGTATTAGAGCAACATTAAACGGAAAAATTCAAGAAACAAACAAATGATCCGCTGGCAATAACGTTTTCAAAACAGAGACACTACAAAATGAATCTTTATCGTATTCTTTTCCACAGGGGTTGACCCCTAGCAGTTTCGCAGTGGTAAATAAATCTGCTCCTAAATATAACCTATCGACCTATTAGGTTATCGACGTTATCTTTGGATAACATTGTGAGTGAACCGAGAGAAATGCAGGAGTATCGTTTGAAAATAAAAGGGATCGAATGATAATAAGTGGTATTCTCTATAATTATCGACCCGTAACAAAGATGTTACACGGCAAGGTCAAATTTTGATAGCCTGATTGGACTAGGAGTGTATAATTGGAATCTAATTTTCAGGGGCAACAATTAGATTTGATTTTACAGGGCGAGTTATCGAGCACTTCATTAATTTAAACTATAGAACCTTGAGATCGAAATAAATATTGTTCTCATACCCTTTTTGGTAATTCGGTATCGCTCTGAAAAGCTTATAAAAATTGCATTCTATGTATGCAATCTATGCATACTTTGATTATCAAAATACTGATCAAGTATTCATATTCATATGCTATCACTAATTGAATCGACCAAATGCTCACAATACGTTTTCTTATATTTCAAATATAGGATCATTCAACAAGAACTTTGTTTTTTTAATTGTGGCCACACCAACCACATGACGTGGTACTTTCAGACAACATAATCGACCTTCTGAGACCGTTATTAAGAATTTGGTCGCTTAATTTGAGTCGACGGGTTCGGTACAACATGTACCAACACCAACGAGTGTTCAACCGGCCGTTCAACTGAAAACATCGCAGCTGTGAGCCACAGTGTTGAAGAAGATCCAAATTTGTGAATTTCTCGACGTTCTCAACAACTGGGGTTATCCCAAACAACCACATGACGAATTTTGCATAAGGATTTGGCTCTGAAGCCTTATAAAATTCAACTAGTGCAGGAATTGAAGCCGACCGACCATTCACATCGTCGTAGATTTGCTAGATTAATTCTGAAAAAATCATTTTTTTAGACAAAGCCCATTTTCACCTTCTCAATGGCCTCAATCGCCAGTTCTGGTGAATATATATGATGCAAAGGAATAGCGTGATTTTTGACCAAAAATTGGTGCAAAATAGCGGATTTATCGATATTCTGGCCGAATACGACGATTCATGACGCCCAAGTAGAACACTCCAGTGACTTTCTGGCGTGTACAACAAATTCTTTGTGAATAATTCCTTTTAAATCGTAAAAACAAATCAGCATAACCTCAACTATTGACTTCACCAAGCAATATTTTCTGGGTGTTCCTTCATCCGGCGCTCTTCATTCAGCATATGGGCTCATATTCAAAACACCATGTCCCGTCACCAGTTAAATCGATTTGAAAGTCTTGAGCATTTTTAAACGATATCTTTACAATGCTGAATTCTATAAAATTTTTGGTCTTCGGTAAGTTTGTGTGGTACAAATCACGAATTAACCTTCTTAAGGTCCAAAACTTCGATCAAAATGCGGTATGCGGTTGTTTGAAGAATGCCTTATTCCATTTCGATAACTTTTTTGTTATTTTGACTCCTTCATTTGTTTGCAACGAACCTATCGGGAAATACCCGATAATTTTGAAGCTCGTGTGGTATTCGGGGGATTATTTTTCTGTCCCAAATGTCGGCCAATAGAATTGCACCATGAGACGAAATGTACAGTTAACAAATAAGAATTTCATAATGAATAAAACAACATTTAATTAAGAATCAGGGTAGTGCATTTAAAAATACAATTGTTGTAAACATTGGTGCATGTTTTCTTCAAGTCAGAGTTATCGGTAATGGTCCCAGAAGAGGTAGATGGCATGAGGTATATGCTGTTGATGGCATTTTCTGCAGTAGGCTCACTCCTTCGCAGTTTCTTGACAATTAATTCGTGGTGTTCCTGGTCGAGTTGAAGATACGGCTTGATGGAGTTACTGTTGGCATGTCCAGTTATTTTGATTATCTGCTGCTCTCCCAGGCCCGATTTCGCTAGATTGGAGACGGCTGTTGCACGACTGGAGTGATTGGTGATTTTTTTGTTACCAAGGTCAAGCCCAGCTTTTTGTGCTGACTCCTTAACCCACTTTGAAATCGTGTTTTGGCCTACTGGGGAATCCTTGTACCACCTAGCGCCTGGAACTTTATTCCAGAATGGATTTTGGGTCAGGAATAGTCTGTCGCTCTTGATATTGACATCTCTCTTCTCTCTCAATTTCTGGAACAGTCTCACTGGGCACTTGTCAGGGATTTCCCGATTCTCCACCAGCCACTTGCTGTCTGATAATTTTTTATCACCACCTTGTGTGGTCTTGCTGAAAATTGGATTGTATTCAATTCTCCCAGTTGTTTCCCCGTCATTTCGCTGTTCTGCCTTGAAGTGATGTATTGACGCCATGCTGCCCTCACCACCTCTCCAAGCCAATTCCACTGATATTATCATGAATAATTTTTTCTGGAGGCCATCAGGAGTTTCCTCGTCCCAAACAGTGATCATTGCATCCCAATCTTTTTCCTCCGACGCTGCTGCACTTGCCCTCCGTTTTTCCGGAATAGATTGTAAAGCCTTACGCTTGGCATCACGAGCTCCTCGAGCGGTCTTGAATGCAGCATCCGCAAATGGGTTGATTTTGATGTCGAAATCGTTCAAATACTTTTCTTGAAGTAATTTGGCAGTCTGATTCCACATTGTTTTTATTGTACCTTCCTTATCCTTATCTCCATCCATTTTCTTCATATTGTAAGCGTAATCTTTCATAATGTTTGCCAATTGCGCTTCACTCGTTTCAGCACTCAATGTGTATTCCCTCTCAGTACAAAAAGTAGTAAATTGGTTCCAAACTGTTTTTTTTTGCCTTCTCCGTATTAATGGGAACATTTCCTTTGACTTTTTTATCGATGGTGGACAGAGAACAAACTCCAAATCGACTCATTTTCATGCAAAAGCTCCAATTTTCACAATTGAATTCAACCTGTCAGTTTGACGTGTGCTTAATTTGACTGGATCATGTTTTGTTTATATATAGCAACTACCAGAGAAAATTTTCAAAAAATTATCAGTATAATACCATGTAGGTTGTACCGCGTGACGTCGAATGGTGCAATTCTATTGGTCGATATTTGGGTCGGAAAAATAATCATTAGTATCAACTTTTTCATCATCAAAAATCTGTGTTACTGGAAATAACAATTGTACCATGATTTTCAACATATATGACGATAAAACAAAATTTTCTAATGTAAATAATACTACTAACTTTTAAAAATTTGTAAGTTAACTGTCAGTTTTACAAGTTAGTGACTTGATAAAATAAACTTTATTGATTAATATTGTCTTTTTGGAAACTGACGTTTACAAATGAAAAACAAATAAAACAATTATCAACATATGCAGTTTGTAGCATTTGGCGCGTTTGACCAAGTTTAACACAATAATCAATTGTATATCTTATTTGAAACTCATTTTCCAACCGATATACAAAACACACTGACATTTGAAACCCAATATATCTAAATGTCATAAGATAGCATTATGAAAAGTCGGTTAAAGAAAAGGTTATAGTTAATTTCCATGGTTAGAGCACAGATCCTTTCAGTAACTTTTTGTAACCAAAAATAAAACACCAACTACTTCAAGGCTCGCCTTGAGGATAATATATCGAAAACAGACAAGAGCTAGGCCGTCTCGGGGGTTCCAAAACCTGCTTCGATTCCAAAAATTCTTGAATAGACAATACATAACAATAATAAAATTTACGATTGTTTTCAACTTAAATAAATACTCACGACCACACTATCAGCTCACAAACACAGTTATGCTTATCTTAACCTTCACGAACAGTTCAAATAAATCACTCAGGCAACCAAATTTGCCAATAGCAAAAATTTCCATTCACGAGTCCATCTCCTGCCCTCGCAACTCACAAAGGCACTCTTTCCTTCGGCCGCACCGCGAGTTCGGGGTCTAAGACGATGCACAATTGTGCAAAATCCGTCTACGCCCCGACAAACATTTTTATCGTCGTTACAATCAAAAATAAACAGAACGCAATAAAGCTCTTCCAATATGCTCGAAGATGTGGAACAGAGCGAATACGTGGTTTAATTGCATTCGCTGTAAGGACTTCATTGTGATTTTATTCCACACACTCAGAAATACCGTTCCTGAGTCTTAATTATTCAAATATGTATTGTTTGTTGTGGATTTTTCCTATCAAATTGTATGTTCGTTAGAATGGAAAGTGTAAGCGGGTGGATTATCTTTGAGTAAAGAATAGATACATGACCGGCAATTTCATATATTGTACAACGAAAGGTGTTCTTGAAGATATGGTGTGTGCTCATATTCTGAATGAAATTGAAAATTTCGGAGGAATGGATATACACTCTCCATTCTAACCGAACTTTAAAATAGTATATAACATTACTAGCAAGGTAAGAGGATTTTTACTGGCGAATGGAGGATATACTCCCGTTACCTTGCGTGTATTGTTTTATACAGGGTGGCCATTTGAAAACGAAACAGACGAGATTACAGAATTTTTTCGATAGAAATGCTCGGACAGGTCGATTTCTGTTCCGAGGGGGACAACTTAAGATGCAGATTACGGACGCATAGCTCTTCAAACCCTTGCTACTACGGTTTCAAAATTCCCGCTCCAGTTAGTACCTGCCAATCGAACTGGTGGCGTTGGTCGCAGTAGTTTACCAGCTTATCTCGTACGTTTCAATGAATGGTTGTCGGTGGTCCTGTTCTGTGCATGTAACGTGTCAATAATTACGTGGTTCTTTCCGCATTTTTGGTTGAAATATCCTGGAATAATTAATCGCAATTTTGCGGATCTGAACAGGATTTTAACTGAAGCCCTGAGAGAAATCTTATCATGTTGGTTTGGTTTGTTCGTTGGTGAGATTTTTGCGCTTTAGCGGAGTGGCGTATTTGTTTGGAAAAAACGACGTGGGATTGGTGAGTTAACCCATGTTTGTCACGAGGTATTTTAGATTTTTGTTCGTATTTTTAGCATCATTCTGCTTCGAATTGAGAATTATTATTGTACCGTTGCGAGGTACCGCAGATTCTGAACTGTCTTAGAAGTCTTCGAGCTGTTTGTATAGGCTGTCTTTGAATTACTGTCGTGGGAGCTGTCTTTGGGGACCTCCACCAGATTTCGCCATCTAAGATACCACACCTGTCGTCTACCCAGGGCGCATTGCTGTGAGAAATTGTACTACGTTGGCCCAGGAATATATTTGAGCCCAGTTTCCATCTGCGAGACTGTGAGAGTAATTATGGTTTAAGAAACTATATCCTTTTGTACTTCAGTCAAGCCACGACCTAGACTGTTATAGAAGGTTAGTCTGTAGAATTTTAGTTAAGATTGATTAGTATCAAAGAAGCCCAATTCAGTGAATACTGTTTAGTACATAATATCCGACCTATCGAGAAGGTCGCTTAGATATAAGTATAGAGCTATTTATAACGATTACCATCGAGGCTCTAAGTATATACCTTGGGGTGATATTACTGTTTGTTTGGTAAGAGATAAAGCATTATATCGAATATTCGGTTGTGAAGTAAGAACTAGTTAGTGATCTACCTTCTGTAAGATATATCCTCGTTTGAGGGACCTTGTGTATTTCATTTGGGCTCATTATATTATTAAATAATTGCTCTATATTCTTTCTACCAGCCACTACCTCCCGCTTGTGTGATCGGGCTCGTTTGGCATCCTGGGAGTGCGTTCGTTATTTTCTCTCTTTTGCGACCCTGAGATCTTTAGTGTACTCTCCTCTCTTTTTTTTTTTTCTTTGTATTATCATAAAAGAGAGTGGCGCCCCTTTATAAGTAGTCTCAGCTCTAGAGCTAGCCGAGGAGATACTTTGTGCACTCTCTGGAGCCGAGTGGGTTTGGTGACAACCCTCACCCCCAAATTTTGAATAGGGAAGATGGGGTGAGTGATACCTCATTTGAAAGGTATTTTTATACTGATTTCAGCACAGTAATTGTTTTTTTCATTTTATGCATTAGTTCTCGAAATATTCTTAACTAAGTATTTGAAAATGAAGTGGTGTTTTCATGGCACTTGTAGTGTTTTTTGTGAAAAATCGACATTTTGAGCTTCAAAACAACCATGACTGTGGCTTCCTTCCTCCAGTCCACTGACATAGAAATCTTTAATCAAGATGTCGAACAAACAAAGCGTATTGCGAAGGAGCTCAATCTTGCTGAAACTCAATCTAAATTATCTTCGATATAATTTGCAGTATTTCCAATAACATGCGGTTTCACTTGATCGATAGAAACTTTCAAAAAGTCCAAATACATACATATCTCTAATCAGATTACCAGGTAAGAAAATCAAATCATTAATGATGCCACAGAAATATTCCAGTCCCAATTCGTGAAACAATTTCCGACTTAATTATGAAGTGTTTTCTCAGTTGGCTTCAATATGTTTTCATTTTGTTGATTATTGAATTCATATTTTTTCAAAAAAATCGATAATTTTTTATTGCGAACAGATCATTAAGTTGGCTTACTGGTTCTTTGACATGTGAATTATTCTTAGTTTTGAATCGAGACTTGTATGTGTTCTCATTCATTGTTCGACATGCAGAATTCTTCAATCAACGACATTTAGATAAACATGTTAATAGGAAGTATGTTTTGGAATTAGTGTCAATGTTTCAAGAAACCGGGTCCGTGGTTAATAAAAAACGAAACATGGAAAGAAATGAAGCAGCAGAAGTAGCTGTTCTTGGACAGATTGCTATGAATCCAATGACGAGTACGAGGCAGCTAGCACATGAATGTGGTTTTACACGAACTCAAATTGCAAATATTTTGAAGCATCATAAATTCCATCCTTACAAAATCCATCTTTCACACGCACTAAACGAAGATGATTTTGACCGTCGTGTTGAATTTTGTGATACAATGAGTGAACGAGTAACTGCTTATCCCAATTATCCCAATTCTCCGATGAGTGTTCGTTCTTTCGAAACGGCACGGTAAATCGACACAATTGTCGTTATTGGGCCGATGCTAATCCGAGATTGTTCCACGAAGTTTATACTTAACAACCAGAAAAACTCAATGTTTGTCTGGAATATTTGGAGACAACATTGTCGGCCCGTTCTTTTTACCTGGTAATCTTACTGGAGATATGTATTTGGACTTATTGGAAAATCACATTGAACCAATTTTGACGGAAATTATTGAAAACAATGCTGGAAATTATGTGGAAGATCAGATTGTGTTTCAGCCTAATGGAGCTCCTCCACACTACGCCTTACCAGTTCGAGAATATCTGGATCAAAGATTTCCAAATCGGTGGATTGGAAGAAGGGGTCCTACTGAATGGACAGCCAGACCGCCAAATCTGTCACCACTAGATTTCTTTCTTTGGGACCACTTGAAGAGTAAAAATTACTCTACACAGCCCGATTCCATAGATTTAAGAAGACGTATAGTGAATGAATGTCGTCAAATCACACCAGAAATGCTGCAAAATGTGCGCCATCGTTTCGAACAAAACTTATTTCATTGTATGGAAGCTAATGGTGAACAATTTGAATATTTAATTAATTGATGTGAGTTTTTGATAAATTATATACTTTTCTATGAAAAGTCTTATTTCTTAGATCAATACTTCAGATCGTTCTGATACCGTACAGTTGGAGAATGATTTCAGTGAATAAAACAGCTAGTCGAACATCTGACCCTAGTAGCATTAACACGTACGGTATGACTTCATTTGTCCAGTGGTAGATGTTTTGCAATTTCAAATACAAGTACGGAAATTTTGGTGTTTCGGAAGAACGAAATGTCAAGCATTCGCAAAAAATTAATTCAAGTGATAAAATTAACTAACACATGAATATTTCGAGAACTAATGCATAAAATGAAAAAACAATTACTGTGCTGAAATCAGTATAAAAATACCTTTGAATTGAGGTATCACCCACCCCATATTCCCTATTCAAAATTTTGGGGTGAGGGTTGTACTAGCAAGGGTTTGAAGAGCTATGCGTCCGTAACCTACATCTTAAGTTGTCCCCCTCGAAACAGAAATCGACCTGTCCGAGCATTTCTATCGAAAAAACTTATTTTGTCTGTAATCTCGTCTGTTTCGTTTTCAAATGGCCACCCTGTATATGATGATAAAACAAAATTTTCTAATGTAAATGATACTACTAACTTATAAAAATTTTGCAAGTTAGCTGTCAGTTTTACAAATTAGTGACTTGATAAAATAACCTTTCTTGATTAACATTGTGTTTTTGGAAACTGACGTTTACAAATGAGAAACAAATAAAAGATATGTCAATATATTTTGTACATCTGCCGGTTAGAGCTGCAATTAATTTTTGTGTTAAACTTGGTAAAACTTTCACTGAAATGCTCCAAATGCTACAAAATGCATATGGTGATGATTCTCTATCCTATAAGCAAGTTTACGAGTGGTTCCGGCGATTCAAATCAGGTAGAGACACGCTGGATGATAATTGTAGATAATTTCATGAGGAGCAATTTTTATAACATCTATTGACCTCTGAGCAATAGGTTGCGAAATATTTGCAAAAGACTTATTTTCGTTTTATTAACTCTTTTAGTCGGGATGATGTCGATGTCGATTTTTCATATTTTCATTTATATCACCGAAATGAAGGTGTGTGCAAAAATTCAGCGCACTACGAATTTTTCCCCAGATTGGTGTTTAAAATGCCGAAACTGACTGGGCTAATTGGGGACATACTTCGGCAACGTACGAGTCCCTCGAAAACCAGCACGTACACCTTCTGGTGTACGGGTTCAAGAAAACTGCTCCAGAAGAGTTAAGGATATTATGCTCAATTGCTTTATACGGTCTGACCATTTGCATGGCTCCAAAGTAGTAAAAAAATGTTTTTAACACTAATTCTTATGTAAATATAAGACGTAACTACACAAGAGAAGCTATACGTGCTTTCCCGAGTAAAGATAACGAAAATGTGTACATGAATGACTAAGTACTTCACTTACAGACGGAAAATTAATATTTACTATCAATCGAATCAGACTATATCGGTTTCATACGGTATTTCTAATTCTGTATAACCAATCAGATTAATATCACTCGATACCGCGACTATTTATATCTATTGATTACATTTTTTCTCCTAAGTTGATCACAGTTCAATCGAACTTGATTTAATGACGCCAAAATGAAGTCAAGATCAGACTTATCGATAAATATTTTTTAATAACTTGATATCTCATGAGATATTCTTGGGATATCCACAAAATTTCGAATTTATATTCAGGTTATTGATATTCAGCATTGTACCATCTCATGGAAAGAAGCTGGCATTAAAGTACAGTTCGTTTTATGAGAGTTCCCCAAAAATATCTTCTAATATTTCACAAGCGTTTAACCGTCTGAAATTCTGGTACGATGGTGAAAGAAGACCTTGTCTACCGATAGATCAATTTTCTTGATTATGTTGCCATATGCAGTAAATGATTCGAGTGATTATATTGAGTAATTCAAAAAGTCTTCACGGTTTTTTTGTGTATTTCAGAAAAAATTTTTCTTTATTGCAAATTAACTTCAATCAAGTACATATTGAAGATAATTATCTATGACTTTTTGCTATTTTTCGGGTAGCTTTCCGGCAGTGCAGAACTTCTGTGGTTTATCGGCGAAAACTTGGTCAAGTGGCTCTTCGGTTAGCCAATTTTTACCATCAAGAGACCGAAATAAATAATAGTCAGATGATGCAAGATCCGGACCATACGGTGGGTGCATCACTTCCCCACCAAATTGCGTCAATTTTTGCCTGGTCATCAATAGTTGTCCCATATATAAATTTCAAGATGGTTTTAGGGCTATCCATGATGTTTCAGATTCTTTTTTGGAATGGGTTATAAATTTCAAACGAATATGATATGTATTTTTGTTATTCAGTTCTTTTTTCTGCATTTGTCTTTTACTTCCAGATTCAATGTGAGCAACTTGAAGAAGTCTCTGTCTCCATCAATAGAAGACCACTCTTGAAGAAAGAAGTCCCTAAAATATATTAGGTGTACAAATAAGTTTCCGCGGTTTGTCAAAAGATGGCCCCACCAGAAGGTTATGGAGAAATTGTCAGATGTAAAACGTAATATCCCAAGTTTAGTCATCTGGCAACACCATAACCTTAAAGTACTAGTGATTCCGTATCAGCATCACGTAATTTTTTTCGTGCAAAAATGTCAAGTTTTATTCCGAATAAGCATCATTTGCGGGAACTTTTGATTTACTTCTTTAATGTGAAAAAATCTGCAGCTGAGGCGCATCGATTGCTTCTAGAAGCATATGGTGAAGCTGCTTTAAGTGAGAGAAGTTGTCAGGAATGGTTTCAAAAGTTTAAGAACGGTGAGTTTGACGTTAAAGACAAAGAACGCAGTGGAAGGCCGAAAGTGTACGAAGACATGGATTTAGAAGCACTATTGGAGGAAGATTCGTCCCAAACGCAAAAAGAACTTGCACTTACTCTACAAGTGACTCAACAAGCAATTTCACATCGTTCAAAATCGTTAGGAATCATTCAAAAACAAGGAAATTGGGTTCCATATGAACTAAAGCCTAGAGACGTTGAACGCCGATTATGCATGAGTGAAATGCTGCTTGCCAGGAATAAAAAAAAGAGGTTTTTGCATCGTATAGTCACTGGTGACGAAAAATGGATTCACTACGATAATCCAAAGAAGAGAAAGTCATGGGTTAAGCCCGGCGAACCATCAACATCGACAGCTAAGCCGAATATTCATGGAAAAAACTCATGCTGTGTATTTGGTGGGATCAGCTTGGTGTCGTGTATTATGAATTGCTGAAACCAAGCGAAACCATTACTGGAGCTCTCTACCGAACACAATTGTTGAGATTGAGTCGGACACTTAAGGAAAAACGCGCCCATTACTACTCCAGACACGACAAAATTATTCTTTTACACGATAATGCTCGTCCACATGTTGCGGCGCCGGTAAAAAAACTTGGAAACACTCAACTGGGAAATTTTACCCCACCCGCCGTATTCACCAGACTTAGCCCCTTCTGATTATCATCTGTTCCGGTCGATGGCACATGGTCTGTCTGAGCAGCGCTTCACATCATATGAAGACACCAAAAATTGGGTAGATTTGTGGATAGCGTCAAAAGATGAAGGGTTTTTTCGACGAGGTATCCGAATGTTGCCAGAAAGATGGGGAAAAGTAGTGGCAAATGATGGAAAATACTTTGAATAAAACGTAATGTACTTTTCCTTTACAATAAATTCCTAATTTTTTATAAAAAACCGCGGAAACTTATTTGTACACCTGATATTTCAGCTTATTTTTGTATTTTCACACTTAGACGCGGAGCCAGGGTTTTTTTTACTGGGTTTTTTTCCCTAGGCTTTTCATACGCCGAATTATATGACACCCCGTCACTAACCCCTGATATATATGCTTTATTGTTTGCTAAATAAATATTGTAAGTCAAAAGGTCACAAAAAAATATATATATATATAAACCAGAGATGTATGTGGTTTGGCGTTATCATGATGAAACACAACACCTTTTCTATTGACCCATTCTAGTCGCATTTTTGAAGAGCTGGTTCTAATATAGTAATTGTTGATAGATGAGCTCAGAATTGATCGTTTCGCTAAATTTTTGCAGCTCATAATGGACAATGTCCTTCCAATCCCTCCATACACTCAGCATCACCTTTTTTGCAGTCAATCCAGAATTCGATGTAGTTTATGGAAGGTCACCGGCTTTTGCCCATGATTATTTTCGTTTTATATGGACGCGTTTAACCCATTTTTCATCACCCGTGATGATTTGCTTCAAAAATGCTTCGATCCCACTACGTTTTAGTAGGTTTTCACTGATTTTAATTCTTTGCATTAATTCATTAGGTGCCCAAACATAGAGATTCTTTTTGTACCCATCTTTTTTTAAATGATCCAAAACTGTCACGTGAGTGATGCCTAATGCCTTCGCTATGTCCTGACAGCTTGCATGCCGTACTTGCTCCACCAGTGGGTCCATTTTTACCATTTTTATAGTAAAAAAGCATCATAGCGCATTTCTTCGGATTTTTTCACTTATTTTCAAATTAAAACAACTTTTCAAGCGAATGACGAATTACAGAACTGTCTTTGCGAAAATTTTTCGGTTGCCCGTAAAATGAGGATGAACACCATCTAGTGACAAAAAACTGCAGATACTATTTTAATTACATATTAAAAGCAGCTTGTTACATGAAGTCTATTCAAAACGTAAAGGAACATCCTGTATATATGTTAATGACACGATTACATCTCAAACATCGCTATTCCCCAAAATTCTTATTGAATCAAAGTTATCTATGTATGTTGATTCAGGCGTACCCAGTATCTGGTTCGAACCAGATCTAGAAAGCATTAAATCCGTTCTAGAACGTAAATATTTGTATGAAAGGTTCATGAGAGACGGCTTAAAAGCTTGTATGATTAAACGCTCCTGTTTTCGTTGAAATAATGGAAAATGACGTATAGGCCAGACTCGCTGGGAATGAGATATTGCACGCTAATATCAAACGTCCAAAGTACACGATCATTTGTATTGTGATGGGATTTCTGAAACGACAAACGAGATTCCGCAATACTCGTTTTGAAAATGTAGAAAAATACTGTCGGTAAGTCAGACTTGCAAATTGCACAGAGCAGGAAAATTTCTATTACAGCTTTGACAAAAAACCGTCATCTTTTGAGAGTAACCTACCTGTTGGGGCCTCGGCGACATCCTCGGACTCATCCTCATCTGCTTCGGCTTAGGCCCCATGCTATTCACAGAGTTACTATCGCCGTTAAGCCCCAAGACCTGCGCCGCATACTCGCCCTGCATCCCCATATCTGCCCCCGTGAACGGGCCATTATCCACCCTCTTCAACCAGTACAGCCGTTCCGAATGCGGTTTTGAGGTTAGCTCGTGCGTCGCCCACTGTTGCAGCAGTAGCGTGTAGCAGAGGAAGCACGAAGGAACGGCAACGTCGCTTTTTGGAACGTAACGGGCGGGTGGTTCGTGGGTTTCCAAGAACGGAAAATAGGGTTCCTTCGGGTTGTTCGGCACTGGCTTCACGTTCAGCCAATAGGAGTTGGGGTGGTTTCTGTTACCGCAGACGAAACATACTTCAGGCGGGTCAGAGTTCATCCGATGTTCGGGAGGACCGCCGTTCGGGGGTTCCTTCTTTATTTGGACCTTTTCCATGGTGGAATATTATACCTGGAAAAAATAATATGTTGCAATAATAGGATCGTTTTCAAGTTCAGCCAGGTCTAGGGATTTTCGATACCTCAAAGGGATTTTATGTAGAAATCTAGAGATTAATTTGGTAACTATTTCTGTGGAAAAAATTGATTTTGATTACAGGAATATCAGCAATTTTAACGTGTAGATCTAATATCATAAAGGAATGAAATGTTTCAAACGAGCTGACACCGCCATCTAGTTTTCTATGTATGGAGCTTGAGATTGAGAAATATAGAAGAATTCTTTAACTTGTCAATAATTGGGGATTACCCCCTATTCAGCCTTCATTCATCGATATGATCGATAGCATAGACAAAGAAATCTATGATCTATTCAATAATCATTCTGGGTATCTCGTTTTCTTGCTGAGTAGTTTGCGTTACCTTTCTACCTGCTCTGAATGCTTTAATCACCTTTTTCTTTATTTACAGTAACATACATTGATTATTTGTTTCGAGAATTTTAAAATAAAGAACCAACTTTCCAGTCTATAATACTCTATAATCCGCCATTGACTAGATAACTTCTTCAAATCTGTCTTGGATCTGGTTTAAGGTCATCATCTCCCAATTCCAGAATCACAAATCATCCTAGAGCCGATTCTAAAGAGCATGGAAGTCACGTCATTTTCAGTTGACCCCTCCGTTTGACGATTTGACCTTTTTTAATTATGTAAACAAGAGGTCGAGATGTTAAGAGCCAGATCGCGACCTTTTCATATCGAGAGGAAACTGCCGGGGAAAGTTTTGGTCTTGAGGAGATTTACGACTTCGATTCAATCTATTCGTAAAAATAATAATTGTTAAATTCAATCTTACAACACGAATTTGGCTTGTGAATTTTGACAGCATACAGTACCCATAACTCCTGAACATTTTGACTGATTTCGCTCAATAACGAAATTGGCCATGACATTTGGACAGTTTATCTAATTACGAAAATATTGTCAGACGTATTTTGGAAAATAAATAAAACCTGGTACGTCCATGAATTTTAATACAAATGCCAAAAAATTTTTCAAAAACAAATATACAGTTCGTCACATTTATGTATTTCTGAAAATGATAAACCGTACACATCGCAAGGGAAACAGAAGTGAAGCTAGCAGACCATTCCTAGACGACCACTTGCCGGAATCACCCGAGAGCAAAGTACAGTAGCCAAGGAGAGAGATTAATATTGTAAAAAGGCAGATTTGCAAAAACAAAAAAAAAATTCTTATTGGAAAAGAAAGAAGCGTTTTAAAAATAACCTCTATGCCGAATTTGCTGTGACTGCTATTAGAGAATTTCATGTAACTCCCCGAGGACCCAAGGGATAGATTTTCATAGTTCCATCTTCGAGCGAATTTTCAAAGGACACTCGACATCTATAACTGTTTTATCAATACATATATAAATCTGGTTCACCTGCGAGGGGCTTCACGAAGGTTATTTGAATTCCTTATTTTACAAAATTATGTCTCCGAAATTGAACTGAACTGACACTATTAAATCCGAATTCTAAGAATTCAGATGAACCTCCAAGAATAAGGGCAAACTTCCAAGAATTTATGGAACCAGACCATAGAAATAACAATCGGATTAGCCTCAATTGACGTCTTTATAACAAGTAGATTACTACCTGTGAAGTTTGAAGCTAGGAAATAATTTCCAAAACAAAAATTTAAATCTTCACTGTGTTAGATTCTCTCCTTCAATTAATATTGGAATTCGCATAATTAATGAATCGCACAATTAACGAGAGCCTTGTTATCTCATGGAATATTCCATCCATTAGTTACTTTTTCATATTTAGTGTCAATCACACTGTTAATCTATGCACATATGTCAAACTTAAGAGCGTGATAACCATAGAACACACTATTCCATTTAAAACAAAGAAATATGCAAATTATTTCAAATTTAATTGAATTCACAATAAACATAACTTTGTTACTGGTATAAAATTTGATAATGAGAATGAGTTATTTCCAAATGATAGGTTCAATAAACAAGCCAATATATTGGGTTGAACAAACAAAAATAGATTGAGCAAACTGAATTCGAACAATCTCCATCAACTGCTTTCCTTTTTCCAAATAATTCAGTGTATTCATTATCAAAGTTTTTACTTCAATTAAATTAAAAAGAAAAGAAATATTTGTTGAATCAGAAATAAAAAGTAACCGTATGATTCATGAAGTTACAAAATTTATACATGAAAATGATGACACAACAAATAAAAAAAATTATTCAGACCTTACACGAGTTGACTCAACAGATGAATGAACCCAAATACTGTATAATATAAAAGAAAAACACAAATAGAAACTATTCTAATTGTCACAAATGTACCATGTTTACATTGATAATAACATAATTACCTGGTCAAATCGATACAGTCCATTATAATCCATAATTTGGTATTTAATATGTTGTCTCTGGAAACAACAATGCATGACATGCGATTTCAGAAGCACCTTTCAATGTTTAAACGAATTAAAATAACCAAAAGTAGGTTACCCATCGGAAGAATTTAAATAAGCAACTGAAAGTCAAGAGATTATTTCGTGAATGCTAATAAATTCTGGGTAACGTGGTTGGAAACAGGTCGTATTCAAGTTCAAATACAAAGCCGGCAAAACTTCCACAATTTAAACACTAGGTAGAAGTCCCAAACCGGGTTGTTCACTTTTCATACTTCATCGAACAGCTGTTAACCTGACCAACTTGAATGGAACACGGACAAGTCCAAGTTATTAGTGAATTCTAGTTTTGATGAGACATGCATCAAGGTGCATTTTGAAGCCACAAATAAATACTCAAATTTCACTTTTGAATATGAGAGAAATTGAATACTCTTGGAAATAGTATCATAGCTATGCGCCATGAAACTACGCAGACTGATCCCTTAAAAGGCGTGTATTCTATAGGCTTATGAATTTACTCACTTAAATTAAGTATATTCCTTTCCACACAGGATACATTCACATATTTTAGTCACTCCATTTTTATATAAAATAAAAACATTGAAGTCTTAGCACTCGGAACTATACTAGTTACACTTATATATTTACGAAGAAAGCAGTGTATTCGATTCGCACAGGCCCGTTACACTTATTTTACAATGTAGTATATATCTTAAAGTAACACTTATATTATTGGTAAATATAATTAAATCATATATTCAACAGAAAATTTAAAGAAAATGATTTCCAGTCAGAACAGATCGCCAGAAACAGCCATCTTGAAATAATTTACAACAGTGCAATGCGGTATTGCCAACCTAAATTCTGTCGGCACTCTATCCGGAAAAAAGTCCCTACGTGGAATTTTGCAGGAGGCATTTCGATCGCCTTGCATAGTTGGAGGCAGGCAACACACGAAACACATGAAGACGTTCAGGAAAGAATGCATTTTGCAAAGTACTGATATCAATTTCTTTAAAAAATGGCTCAAAAACTGTTTTTCATTAATGTTTCTCTTTAGGTGACTGTTAAATGTATTGAAAACTCAACTCAGTTGAATGTAATGACATTTGGGTGATTCAATTTGGAACATAAAAGAAATGATGATTCAAATTTTTATTGTATTACAAAAAGAAAAGTTCGGCGATAATGAATGAAAAATTATATCAGGCAAATGTCCACCACGACCACGCTAACAAAAGTAAAGTCTTTCATAGAAATTTTCAATCACTTTTCGGAAAAATATCGGGTCTATTTCGGCACATTACAGATTTTGAGTTTTACAGCTGCCATCGATTCGAATGTCTGCGTATAGCCACACAAAAAATAATCCAGTGGTGTTAAATCACATGATCTGGCTGGCTATTTAACAGCGCGAATTTCGTGAAATTATGCGATCAGCAAATTTAGTTTGCAAATAATTGATCGTCTCATTGGCTGTGTGACAAGTCAATGATATCCATATATTTAGCATATTCAGCTTCATCTTCGAAAAAAACGACAAAATCACGCCTTCAGATGACATAGCGCACCATAGAGTTACACGTAGAGCATGCAAAGGCTTCTCAATAATCGCTCTAGGATTTTCAGAAGCCCAACTGTGGCAATTTTGCTTGTTGACGTACAAGTGAAAATGGGCTTCGTCTGACAAAAATGATTTTTTCAGAAAAACCAGCGGTTTGTTCCAGAATGAATTGAGCGAATCTACAGCGATGTGAATGTTCGGTCGTCTTCAATTTCTGCACTAGTTGAATCTTGTAAGGCTTTAAAGCCAAATCCGTATGCAAAATTTGCCGTGCGGTGGTTTGGGATAACCCCAGTTGTTGAGAATGTCAAGAAATTGACTAATTTTGATCTTCTTCAACACTGTAGCTCACGTCTGCGATGTTTTCAGTTGAACGACCCGGTCGAACACGAGTTGGTGTTGACACCTTTTGTACCGAGCCCGTCGGCTCAAATTTAGCGACCAAATTCTTAATAGCGGTCTCAGAAGGTCTATTATGTTGTCCGAAAATATCATGAATTTAACGGAATGTAATTTTAACAGAACCACTACTTTCATAGTGGGTTTTAATTATATAATGCAATATTAATATTACATAATTTTCGAGCAAAATTTAATACATTGTACCAATAACCTAAGCATCTACTACGAATATGTCGAAAAACTAACCGTCGATGCTGTCATGTGGTAGGTGTGGCCATAATTAAAAAACAAAGTTCTTGTTGAAAGATCCTTTACAAAGGCCCTTCCAGGTGATGTTGAAGTCTTCGGACGCTGAGATGAAATAAAATTTTTTCTCTATTTCAGTGTCGTAATGAGTTAATTTCAGTACTAAAAACAGTGCTGTAATGAACTCATTACAGCATTGTTTTTAGTTATATTTTTCGTTTTGTGGTTGACAACACCATGTAGAGATTTGAACGCACTATTTAAATTCAGTTGGAAGTTACTTCAGATATTAGCAAAATTATCGTGGAAGTACTCATTAACACTATAATAACATTTTTGCAGAAGTATCTGCTTAACAACTTTTTTAAAATTAATTACATTAAGAGACTTAATATTACGTGGAAGGTGGTTGAATATTTTAATGCTTTGATACTTAGGTGACATTTCAAACTTGGTTGTCCTATGTTTGGGAATTGACAATATGACATCATTTCTAGTATTATAGGAATGGAAGCTAGAAAGTTTTACCAGATCATTCTGATGTTCCTTAGCAAAAATCAAACACCCAAAAATAAAAATAGAAGGAAGTGGTAATATTCTATTTGCCAGAAAGACTGGTCTACAAGAGGATCGTGGTGCAACGTTATATATCGATCGTAAAATTTTTTTTTGAAGTATAAAAACTCTATTCGCATCAGTCGAATTCCCCCATAACAAGATATTATATGTTAGGTGACTAGAATCCAAACTGTAGTAGACATTCATAAGTGAATGCAAGGGAAGTAAAAATCTGATCTGACATAATGCGTAATAAGAACTATACAGTTTCTTACATACTGCACTTATGTGTGCATCCCATTTTAGATGCCTATCGATATTTATGCCAAGAAATTTTATGACGTCCTTCGATGAAATTACAGAATCTGAATATTGGGCCACAAGAGCAGTGACATTGACAGAAATTGAAAAATAAATACATTCGGTTTTATTAACATTGATCATGATGGCATTTGCATGACACCAATCAACAAGGCACTGAATCAGTAAATCACATAACCTCTGCAGCTCATCCGCAAGTTATCCGCAGCTACCGCCACAGAGAAATCATCAGCAAACAAGATTGCTCGAAGTATATTAGACAGCTGGTTACAAGTATTGCTTCTATTGATGAATAATTTCCTCAAATTCTCCGGAAGGTCGTTGATAAACAGCAGAAATAGAAGTGGTCCCAGCACAGAGCCCTGCGGTACCCCCAGTTTCAGACTATGTGTACTCGATGATGCATCACGAACCCTAACAGATGCAACTCTTCCCTCAAGATAACTTTTCAATATAACTTTTATAATCTGTCAATTTCCGTATCAGTCACACCAACTGCGAAAATAAAATACAAAAGACACTAGGAGGTATAATCTGAATTTTTCATTGAATTCCAATAAATTTCTCACAATTCTTGACTGAAATAGAGAATAGTATATTCTAATACAAGTTGCAGAATGGGCACCTATTCCAACACGAATTGAGCGACGAAGGAGCGAGTTTTTGAACGCATGAGTGTTGGTATTGCCTTCTGCAACGAGTATTAGACGATATTTTCTCTATTTCAGTCAAGAATTGTGAGAAATTTATTGGAATTCGATGAAAATTCAGATTATACCTCCTAGTGCTTTTTTGTATTTTATTTTCGCAGTTGGTGTGACTGATACGGAAATTGACAGATTATAAAATTTAAATATGTGTGTTCAAATCTCTACATGGTTTAATATTGACAATTGACATGCAATGGACGTGTGTTGACATTCTAAAGGATAGGATGTCAGTGTTGTCAACCACCAAACGAAAAATATAACTAAAAACAATGCTGTAATGAATTCATTACAGCACTGTTTTTTCTGTAATGAACTGTACGAATGAATTCATTATTACGACACTGAAATAGAGAAATTAGGTAAAATAATTTTTAAACTTTTCTCAGATATATATTTTTCTCAGATGTAGATATTTAAGTGTCTTAATTGGTAGCAGGACAGAATTCAAGCAATTAAATAGATATACCAGGAAAAACCCCTTTTGTTCGAACATCACATTAGGGAAGATCCTTCGTTTGTCCCTCGAAGTTCTATTTCTGAACGAAGCACAAAATTGTGTGAATTTGTCCCTGCTTTCAAATCCATAACGAATAAAATATTCTTCAATCATGTACGAATCATTTGAATTCCAATGATATGTTTAAGAAATCGTATTAAATGATATATCAAGGCTGAAGTGAAGGAAATAAAAATTCTTTCTTCGTGGAATATCAGTTATATTTTGAAGAGATTTAAGCAGGTATGTTTATAATACTCATAAAATACTCATTATTAGTCTGCTAAGAATATAAAATATACAGGGTTAAGTCAGAACAGTTAACTCTTACAATTTATCACAAAATAAGGTTCGTATCACTTTCGAGTCCTACAACAAACTCTAACCAATCAGCTTTTCAGGACCGAATAGAAAACTCATATATACAGATATCTCTTAAAAACTATCATATTTGCATTGATAATGACTACATAAATATTTATTGTTTTTACATCAACTCGCGTTCTATTGTCGACACTTATGAAACATTATTCAGTACTTTCAACTAAAATTTACATAGTAAATGAATAAATTATTCTCAATATGAGCTTGATCTCCGCAAGGAATCACATAAGATAAATAATTTATGAAATGCTTACTCAACTGAAGATTTCAAATAGAAAAATTTGAAGTTATCATATTGCAAATGAATGTTTAAAACAAACATAACAATATGAAGGAAAAGTAATTTATTCCTACTGAGTACTACATTTCACAAGGATTTTATGGATAAGGTACATTTTGGTGAAACTTCGGTATTTTCTTCAGCACCTTCAGAAATCACAGAAATTCAATATATTATAAACTAACCCATCGATTACAAATCAAAAAATAAAAATGCATGTGATAAGTAAGCTACGAAAGAAAATACCATTAGAAGAGATACAACGCCATATATAACTAACATAAAGAGCAGAAACACTTCGAATATTACTAGAATATAAACATCCACATATATTCCATAAAATGATTTCGAATTATCTCTACTCTCTTAGTTAAACTGGCCTCTAAACTAAATTCGAATTCTACAATCATTCATTAACTATGAGATCCAAAATTTAAAAAAATATAAAAATTTTCAACACCAATTCAAGTACACTGAATATTTTCTAGGTCTAGACGATGGTGTTGGGATAGAAAAATAATTTTCAAAATCGGGAAGAGTTCAACATTCGATTCTCTCCACAGCCCTAAACTCTACTGGCAAGAAGAGTTTTTGGGATTGTTTTATGTCGGTCCTACAAATTGGACATTTTTCGCACCTCAGAGCACAATGATTGCACGCCAAAACGTGTCCGCAAGGCAAAAAAGCTGTGTCGATTTGGCTGTCCATGCAGATTTTGCACAGCATGCTGTCCAAAAGCCGAAGGTATTTCTCTTGGGAGTCCTGGAACAAAACAAACATCATCAGAAAAATTCAAAACATCGTTCAAGACTTTTGTCATTGTGTTGTAATGAAATATTAAAAATTTAAATCAATTCTTTTGTATTTCTGAATATTAATTGTTATTCGAGGCAGAATATATCATCATCAAAATACAATGTGTCGATTATTGTTTGGGCTATAACCGTAAATATTATGGTTTTCGTACTTCCGGGCCTATAGTGACCACTTCACTCCCTTGTGACAGGTACTAAAGTGTCACATTTAATCCCTCCGGGATTAAATATTGACGAAACTCCCGGAACGATTAAATCACAAACAAACGAATTTAAGGGATATTTAATTGAAAAATACAATTAATTAGAATGGTAATTAACGTTAATATTCAAATTAATATTGTGACAGTTCGTCATATTGACCAGTCTTTCCTGGGTTAATGCAACAGGTAACTGACGAGTAACAGATAGGTCCTTATCATATTGAACTGGTGTTTGTTTCGAAGATCCTGCGGGAACAGGAAGCGAGAATGAGGACTGTGGCATAACTATAGTGGACGAATCGGCGACTTGACCAAATATTTTATCTGAAATTTTTTGTTTATTTTAAATGGACGATTCAATATATCCCTCGGCCACTTTGGAGGATTTTCATCCTCCATGTCTCTTCAGCACGTCTATTGTTGCTCCCGAATCAGCTAACAAAGACGCAGATGTGCGTCTAAAACAATATCCCGTATAAGACGTCGCATTTTCTAATTTCAAGAAAGCTGCTATTTGCCGTGGAAATGTACCAAACATGTTTTTTCCTACTACTCGCGTAGTACATTCTTTGTTGATGTATTGAACAAAAAATTTTGAATGAGGTGTCCCTGTCTTTCGCAATGCCACATATTTTCGAAATATCGCCACAAAACTGATGGCACTGTTTTCTGAATTTTTATCACAAAATTTCGGTCAATTTTATTTTTGGTGTTTCTTATCGCAATTAGGAAGGAATCGCCCTAATCTCTCACATCGTCGATTTCTAAATCAACCAACTCTTTTCCACGACAAGCTCCCGCAACGCCCAAAATAAGTGCAACCTACAATAAAATTGATTTCTTAAAATTTCTGAATATAAACACATTTCCAAATTTACCTTAAGCATTAAATATTTATCATCCGGAGCCTCCTGATCTACCTGCTCAGACGTGAGAATTCTTGACTTCTTTGGCTTAAATCCCTCATTTCTTCTCTTCAAAAAAGCTAATAATTTTGGAAATTTACTTATATCAATATCTTCTCTAATGTTAATAACCGATTTCAGCATTGAGTAATGTGCCCAGAGAGTTGAGGCACAAACCGCTTTTGATTTATCATTGAAGTAGACTAACAGCGCATTTTCAGTAGGTTGTCTCACATTTTTGAAGCGGTACCACTTTTTAAAAGCATCGTACTGCTGCTCGTATAGTTTTCTAGATTTCGGTGGTAACAATTCTTCACCTACTTCGGCTGCTCTTTTATCAATATCAGATACACCTTCTTCACTCATGATACCAATAATTATCAATAACAATGTTTCTTTATGACACTAGTAATGACAATGTTTCTAAATTATAATTGTCACAACGCAATGTTACTATGGTAACTTATTTTAAAGACAGTTTATTAAATGAGTTGAAGAGAGAAAAAACTGATTGAAATTATTGAAATAATTAATAAAATCATACCGGAAGTACTAAAAGAATCGTATATACCTTGCGACTGAAGTACATTTAATCCTTCAGGTAAATTATGGCCCTCACTGCGGTCGGGCCATAAACTTTACCTTCAGGATTAAATGTACTACTTCAGTCCCGCGGTATATAATATACTATTATATAACCAACGTTTCAACAATAATCTTCTGTCGATATCAAGGTAAAATTAGTTTTTGCAAAAGCTTTTGATACCACAAAAGTTTTTTACGGAAATTATTTGACATTTATGAAAGTTGAAAACTTTTGTGGAATCAAAAGATTTTGTAAAGGCTGATTTTACCTTGAAATCGACAGAAGATGTCTGTTTTCAATGTTGCTTACAAGAACAATAATATATAATTGTTATAGCCCAAACAACATCAACAATTTCTCGTCAGCAATTTAAAGGAAACTTGGTATTTTCACAAATTTTTAAATTTTTATTCAGTTAAACGTAGACGTTTCGGAAATTACCCATCTTCAGTGCTTGGTGTTTTATTTTGATTAATTTTCATCTTATGAAAGTTTTTTTTTCTTTTTGGATGTCATTGTGTAAAGTTAGTAGTCTGACAACATTAATACGTCTAGATACACTTATACATACTTTGCAATTATCCTCGTGACCTTGACATTTGGTATTGGACTGCTCAGCTGACTGCAAGTTGTTCTCTTGGTATATAGCTCTCCTAGCTCCGTCGTAGACTTCTCTACACGTCCGTCTTATATCAAAAACGTACTTTTTGCCTTGATTCGAGTCTTCATTGAAGATCGAAACCAATATTCCCTTCAAGTCCCTGATACACTGAGCCATGACAGCACTTGTAACAGTTTCACAGCTATAAAATGCATGTTTTTCCGTCAAAGCCCGATACAGCCCGCTGGCGAGATGGCTTGAATCGAGTTTGACATCCAGTTCCGTGGTGCTTCCATCCTCTAGGAGATACCCAAACCTGAAATTCCTCTTCTGCGAGGAAGCTGATATGACGCTGCTGAAGGTTATCAGTTGCTTCTCTTTGCTTTCAGAGGATATCGAGACACCATGGGGTCCTACCCCGATTGTAAGGGTTTCGTGGGGTTGCTGCTTGGTCACCGCATGGAAACGTTCTTCACCGAAGGTTTCCTGCTCAGATACAGCTTTCAGGAGCCAGTACTCGGCGGTAGATCGCTTACCACCCTTGAGAAGCTTGTGTTCTTCGATTATGTTGTGAAGGAGATCTTGAGGTTTGTCGGAACAATCCACGGCCGATATTGAGGAGGTCTGCATGTAGATGGTGTGAGGTGGATGGATCGGGTCGTAGTCGATCTCTTCGGCTTGGGCTATCAAAGCTATTAAGTATGCTGCCGTGGTCCAATTGTCCACCAGCAAGGATTTCTCCAGGAGATCATGTTTGGCATTCAGGTAGAATTGGTGCCTGAAAAGAAAATTACTATGAGTTTGGAGAATTTGAAAAGCCTCAATCTATTTCATTTTCTCAATTAAAAACACAAGTGGCAGATAAAAGATAAATAAAAAATCAATATTAGTAAATGAAGATGAGCATGGATTTCTTGCCGTGAAATTTAATCAGAAGTCTTGAATACGACCCTGTTCAATAAAATGAACATAAGGAATTGTTAACAGGATACTGTAACCAATGATCACCGGAGCTTGAAATTCGACGTCATCTCGTTTCCAAGTGGGAAGCGTCAGGATAAGTTTTGATACTATTTTCAGTGATACTAAGAAATAATTTATTGAAGAATGAGATATCTGTAGCTACGAATGCTTTCGCGTATGAGAAAAGATTTGATATTTCTCAGAGTGGCCGATGCGTCGCGAAAAAGACGTACGTGCATTATCAATCGTCACATGTCGCTAGATCGTCGACATTTTGCAAACTTTTAGTTGGGGAGTCCCAGAGGGAAATTAGGATCTACTTGAGTGTATCCAAATAAAATTTCAGGAGTTACATTTCTCAGGCCCAGTAGAGAACATTAACCAAAAATTAAATCTATATAGGGTATCCCAAGGAACCCTCCTTGAGCTATTAAATTATTTTGTAAACTGTTCATGCAAAATATTTTTAATTTTCTAAGGTACATTTTTGAAAAACTTCCAAATTTGCAGAGTTGCCAGATTTATGGAAATTTGGCAACAGCTTTTTAATTTTGAAAGGAACATTACGTATTTTATTTTTTCATGATTCACTATAAAATATTAAATTAATTCATTTTAATTCCCTATATTTAGCTCTAACGGTTTTTTAGTTATAAATTATGAAATATATTAATTAAGATTGCGGCAAACATTCTTGGAAAAAATTACATGACAATGACTTGAGAATACCCATATTAATGCAACATCAACTTCATTCACCGAAATAAGTCCTAATGCTAACAGAACATCAACCAGCTATCAAATGCTTACAAGTTCTGCTATTACCATTCATAGTTGTACCCAAGGAATAATCAATATTAATTATTACAATACTTAAGTCTTACCGTTTATTAACTAAAAAAAAAGTCTTCTATTTTAATTCAATGAGAGGCCAAAAACAGTTATGTTTCACACAGCCAGCAAGGCATTTGTTGCCCCCAGCGGCCTAAAAGCCTTAGGCCAACAATGCATTTTTTCTGCCTTTGAGACAAAATGTACCTACTATTTAATGACTTATAATCAAAGAAGTACCTACTTCAAGTAGTTTAATCTTAATTTTTCACAATCAATGGCAAAATTTTACTTTTCGTAACAAGTTACGGAAAGTAAGACGTCGATAGTTTTCAAATTTTTTAAGTTTTCAATTTTTAATCGTCAAAAAACTTTGTTTTCCTTCCTAGGCCAGGGATTTCGCCGACGTATTACAGGCGTTTCAAGAGTTAAATCTAATAATTCGGATCACTAATTTCTCTTATTAGCCCCTAAATTTTACGCCAATTAAAGCAGTCAGATGCCTGATCGACCGGCAAGTCAGCCGTCACGTCTCCCTAAGATACTCGCGGCGCGTCAAGTTCTGGATACGCAGCCTCATCTACTGTTGCAGGATACCGCAAAGTTTGTTACGAAGATGCCTAGGCGTCTGTTGGTGACAGGTGGAATATTTAGCCTGATGGGGATGTTTTCTGCGGAGAATCGCGTCGATTCATTGTTATTCCGACATGCTAAATGGAATTTGAAGATCTCATTTGATGCGCGTCAGTTCGAAACGTGCAGCTTAGGCTTTATTGCTCAGTTTGCTCGGGTTCAATGGTTAAATAAGGGCTGTTGTCGGGACAGTTCGATGGAATTCAGATTTTGGGGTCAGAATTCGTTTTTTGATTCAGAGAAGCATTGGTGAGACCGTACAAAAAGGAACAAACTTCTTTTTTTAAATTTTGTTAAATGAAATGACACGATTCAAAACTTATCGACGTTTTGAAACGTCTTACTTTTCGTAACTATTTGCGGAATGTAAAATATTTCGCAACTTGTGATGAAAAGTAAATTTCGGCAATGATTGTAAAAAATACAGAACCATTTTGAGACTAAGTGATTAAAATTGATGTACTTACTAGATATAATGGAGACCAAAAGATTTATTATTTAGTTAACTTTAACACGTGAATGGGAGAATTATTTATAAATACACAATTGAACAACAATAGTGATATTGACCCTAGCGGACAACAATTTGGGTATTGTCTTTGAAATTCTCTTCAAGAATGTTTGTCGCAATCTTTTGTTTATTAAATATGGAATACTCCACGAAACCTTTGGCAACCGTATTAGACTTTCATCCTACATGCTGTTTGATCTGTCATGCTTATTATTTGACGGATTTATAGTAACGTTTGTGAAAACAGTGCGTTTTTTAATACTTTCAATTTTTTTTTCTTGAAAACGGTTGATTTTATCGACAATAAACAAAAATACCTTTTCCATAGCTCAATCTTCAATGTATTCACATTTATTTTTTTAACTCTTTATCATACAGGGTATTAAAAATGTAAGCGATAAAATGTACAACCTAGTCCGCCCCTGATAAACTAAACAAGCTAATTATGTTTTAAGGGCAGTACTTCGAGAAGTCGTTACTACTGTTTATCGTATTAAATTTTCATTTAATTACATCAAGCAGTTTAAAAGTTATTCAAGAAAAATTGATTACCAGTGGCTTCATTTAGGAGGCCGTACCTGCCTAGAGAGGGCTGCTAGGAAAAAAGTTATGGGAACTTTTTATCCTTTTTTTGATTTTCTATCTGAATCCAAGAGACCACCCACATATTCCCGGTCACCCTGTATATGAGCTCCACGAGGTCGAATTCTTAATTCCCTTTTTTTCTTGAAAATAAATTAGCAAAACTTTTTCGTTCAAATGTGTAGTCTTTTTTTGTTCACACGGCTCGTTTTTTTGTTGCCTTTTCACCAGTCTCTTCCTATTGACGACGAACAGTGAGCCTTCCTGTCTAAATCTGTGGGCTTGTGATGATAACGATACCCCGCAGCTGTTCCGTGATTTAATGAAAACCCCATTCAAAAACTGTAATAACTTCATTAAACAGCAATTTTATGGAGCGTTGACTCCGCGATACTTACAAGCACCGTTCTACGGAAAGTCACTGACCTACGCCAATCTGTGCGATCGAGAGGAAGCTGCCATTTTCCGTCGGCGGCCAAAAAATAAATGTTCTTTGTTAAAATGTCGGTAGTTGGCATCGTCCTAAAACTTGATTTACGTCTCATTAATTCATTGGCGAGCACAACGATCTGCTTTCAGGATGTATTGTTTAAACCTTAGACTATATAAGAGGCTCTTGAAAATTTAAGTTTCCAGTCCCTCTTAATCGTCGATAAGTCGTCGAGAATGTTTCGTGGTGGGGTAATCTTCGATCAGGAAATTTGGCTTGATAAATCCTTTGAGCTGCACGAGCAACACCATCGGCCTTGCCATATGCCATCACCATATCAGCATACTCACCGTTGGTGAAATTAGGCATATCAACAACCAAAATTAAAACAACAGTAGCAAAAAGTCGATAAAAGTAACAAAAACAAAAAAATACAAATTTAAAAAACTGAACAACGCGGCATAGACACTTCCAACAGCAGAGACAGTTAAATCTCGAATGACGGTAGGGTCAAGTCAGCGGCGACTAACCCATTCCAACCTAAGGACAGAAATAGTAATAATAATTCACACGCGTCTAAAACGGGCAGGTAAAATTTCCTTGCTCGCTGTGTTTTATTTAGGTGCGACTTTCTTCACTCTTCTGACTTAAACCTTATTTGCAGTATTATTTTTTTATTGACTTACGTAAATAGCATATGGTTAGCAACGTTATAAACTAAAGAACATTTCAAAATAAAACTAAGTTTGTAATAGCTGTAACTTTTTTTAAAATTTCAATAGGAGTGGGGATGTTTTCATATTTTCATAATTTTTATTTTAATAAAAGGCCCACGTGTTAATTTTGTGGTGTTATCTGTAACAATAAATACGTTTTTTTTTAAACACACACTCATGTAGACTTAATACAATAAAAAAATGCATGTAAAAGCACACGCAAAAAAAGTTATGGGGCTTCGAAGGGTACATTTTGGATAATTTAGAAAAACCTAATAAAAAAATCATACCTCCGTAACCGTAATACTAAGGACTCAGGTTCCAAGTCTGAGAAGGTAGTAAATGACCCTACCAACGCCCCAAAAAAATTTAACGGTCCATCTGCCGAACACCCTGTATATTAAAAACACAATTGTACGATCCATAAAATTGTTGGTGACTCCTAAAATGAATAATTCTAGTACCTTGTGAAATACATCATCCAAGAAAAATTATGGCAAAAACAGATTCCTCTGTTGGAAACTTATTTGAACTTCAGAAGATTCTTGAATATTTGTATTCCAAGAATTATTAAATGATAGGTTCAAATTAGCACGATAGAAATGGAAACAATCATGGAATTCCGAGTATTGTAAAAGTTGATGATGAATATGCGTATTTGTTCATGTAATGTTCAATTAAATTGTGAATAAAATTAAGAAATTTTAATATTTTCACTTTGATTTTCAGCTTAAATAATATTATGGACAGAAAATCATGTAATATTCCCCCAAAAGCAATAAATATGAGTTTGTAATATAAATATTACACTTTGGAGCCTTGAAGGAACTTGAATGAGCAAATATGTCTACAATTGTATGTAATACCATAAAGACTGAATTTTTGTGTATTCCCTAAAGAAACCCAGTGGTGGCTGAAACTTTAAATCGCTCAAAACTTTGAAACGGTGCATAACTGGAAAAAAAGATGCACAAAAAATTTTTTTTTATGCTTCAATAATCTGTAATTGAGATTACAGCAGTGGTTACAGACTCACCCTATATAGATCGCAACCCTCGTATGATTCGTTTATTTTTATCATTGACTATTATCGAAAAAACTCACTTTGTGGTATCCTGCAACAGTAGATGTGGCGGTATCCAAAATTTGACCCTCAGCGAGAATCTCAAAGGGACGGCATGACAGCTGACTTGACGGTCGATTGGATTCCTCAGGTTCAGCCAGAGTTCTTCGCCGCGGTTATTCTCGTACTTCAGTCCGAAGTAATCAGCCTCGTGGGTGATTCCCAGATACTCGCAGGCCTGAAAGAAACGGACACTTATTTGTAGAAAATCATCAGAAAGGGCGTAGAGCGATGAAAAGTCAGCGAACCGGAAAATTGACCTGGGATTCGAACCCTGATCCGGATGGTTGCCAGATGTTCCACCAAAGAGGGGTCAGGATTAATATGTTTTTAACACGCATTTGGTAGTAGCATGAACTAACATGTCTAGGCAACGCGAACATTAATGGAATAAATCTGATGTCAATACTCTACTCCAAATTTGTTTCGTTGTTTCCATCAGAAACAATTATTTTTTGGAATATCTTCCATGATATGTTGAATGATTGTTTGGGCTATTACCATCATCTATTGTGGATGTAATGATTTCCGACGTTTCGATAGACATCTTCTATCTTTATCAAGGAGAAAAGTAAGAAACCTTTTGAAAATTATCAATTTTCAAAAAGTCAATTGACAGAAGTCATGAAAGAAAATGAACGATGTTATATACTCATCTGTGATATGATGATCTTTTTAAGTTGGATCGAACTATCGGCGTCCAAACTTCTGGCATATAGATGGAGCACTTATGGAATCAAGTGTTATTTTCATAAATGCTGCTTCTTTGATTTTTCTTCTTGCAAGTTTTCTTCTTTGGATATTATTGATGCTTCATCCCACTTTATACGATGATTCTCATCTACAGCATGTTAGACCAACCTGGATTTGTCGCTGTCTAGTACTCGTAGAAGCTTCTGATGTTCTTTTATTCGTACATTCAGAGGGCGTTTAGTTTCTCCGATGTAAGATCTTCCGCACTCGCAAGGTAATTCATATATGCAGTTCTTTGTCCTTTGTGTCTCATTATTAGGCTTAACTTTTGTAAGTTTAGCTCTGATAGTGTCTTGAGTTTTGAATGCAGTCGTTATGTTGTATCTATTTCCAATTCTTCTCATTTTCACCGACAAACCTTTTACATAAGGAATTAAGCTTTTAATAGTCTGATTTATATCTGTTGGTTCAGGTTGACTTTCTCTTGTTCGTCTAGCTTCTTCTAATATCTTTTTGGGGTAGCCATTGCTTCTAAGAGTTTTCGAGATGTTATTTATTTCTTCATTTTGGTCTTCTTCAGTGCAACAAATATTTATTGCTCTATCAAATAAACATTTTGCTACTCCCAATTTAGTGTTTAGTTGGTGGTTTGAATCAAAATGTAGATATTGTCCTGTGTTCGTTGGCTTTTTATACACAGTGGTTCTTGGGATTCCATTTTGTTTATGTACGAGTACATCTAAGAATGGAAGTTGTCTGTCTTTCTCGATTTCAATTGTGAATTTAATTGATTCCTCTTGATTGTTTAGATATTGAAGGAATTCATCTATAGATGAAACAATCAAGAGGAATCAATTAAATTCACAATTGAAATCGAGAAAGACAGACAACTTCCATTCTTAGATGTACTCGTACATAAACAAAATGGAATCCCAAGAACCACTGTGTATAAAAAGCCAACGAACACAGGACAATATCTACATTTTGATTCAAACCACCAACTAAACACTAAATTGGGAGTAGCAAAATGTTTATTTGATAGAGCAATAAATATTTGTTGCACTGAAGAAGACCAAAATGAATAAATAAATAACATCTCGAAAACTCTTAGAAGCAATGGCTACCCCAAAAAGATATTAGAAAAAGCTAGACGAACAAGAGAAAGTCAACTTGAACCAACAGATATAAATCAGACCATTAAAACCGTAATTCCTTATGTAAAAGGTTTGTCGGAGAAAATGAGAAGAATTGGAAATAGATACAACATAACGACTCCATTCAAAACTCAAGACACTATCAGAGCTAAACTTACAAAAGTTAAGCCTAATAATGATACACAAAGGACAAAGAACTGCATATATGAATTACCTTGCGAGTGCGGAAGATCTTACATCGGAGAAACTAAACGCCCTCTGAATGTACGAATAAAAGAACATCAGAAGCTTCTACGAGTACTAGACAGCGACAAATCCAGGTTGGTCCAACATGCTGTAGATGAGAATCATCGTATAAAGTGGATGAAGCATCAATAATATCCAAAGAAGAAAACTTGCAAGAAGAAAATCAAAGAAGCAGCATTTATGAAAATAACACCTGATTCCATAAGTGCTCCATCTATAGATCTGCCAGAAGTTTGGACGCCGATAGTTCGATCCAACTTAAAAAGATCATCATATCACAGATGAGTATATAACATCGTTCATTTTCTTTCATGACTTCTGTCAATTGACTTTTGAAAATTGATAATTTTCAAAAGGTTTCTTACTTTTCTCCTTGATAAAGATAGAAGATGTCTATCGAAAAGTCGGAAATCATTACATCCACAATAGATGATGGTAATAGCCCAAACAATCATTCAACACGAGCTCCATCATCAACAATATCTCGTCATCAACTTCCATGATATAACAAATTGGCGAAGGCGCAAGGTTTCATAGTGCCAGAGGGAATTAAACAATACAGGGGATGAGAAATACTTCGGACAGATTTACCTGTGTTCTGTTTGATGTCCGAGAGAGCCAATACGTTCTTTTGATATATTAGGGGGACCGGAAAGTAATGTCGTTTTCTTACGCTAAATACAAACACATACATTTACTGGCCACTTTTCAATTAAAGATTGATTGACTCGCTGCAATTGTTCGCTGTAGAGGTCTGCAGTAACAGTTTGTCCAGGTTTCAGTAATTCAAAATGAACAATGCCGCGAATACTCCACCAAACACACAAAAGCGCTTTTTTGGGGTGTAAACCTGGTTTAGCAGTACTCCGAGGGATTTCATTTGGAGAGAGCCACTGCCTTTTGCGTTTTGGGTTATCATACAGGACCCATTTCTCATCTCCTGTGATCAAGCGATCAAAAACGCTTCTGTGTTGTGTCGTTGAAGCAATAAGTTGCATGTGATTGATCGGTTAGCCTTATTCTGTTCGGACAGATTATGCGGGACCCAAACACCTGCTCTGCTTACTTTCCCAATCTGCTTCAAATGTTCTTGGATGGTCGACCAAGGTTTGTTGAGACTGTTTGACAATTCCTCGATCGTCTGACACGGATTTGCTTCCACTTCCGCCCTTAACACGTCGTTGTCTAACGCTGATGGTCTTCCTGATCGATACGAGTCGGAAAGATCAAAATTACCCGATTTGAACTTGGAAAACCACCTTTGTCCAGTGCATTTGGATAAACATCGCAAATGTTTTTGGTAGCAACTGTTGCGTTATTTCCCTTGCGAAACTCAAAGAGCATGCAATGCCGGATGTGTACTTCTTCTGGTATTTGGCTGGCCATTTTACCCAAAATTACAAAAAAAAATTGTAATTCAATTGTCTATAAGTAAAGAAATCACTATAACCTCACAATGTCTTTGGTACGCCTCTGAACAAAACAATGAGCTGACAAATGACAATCAAGTATTGGCATAGGCAGAAACGACATTACTTTCCGGTCCCCCTGATATTTACGATGTCAGCTAACTCACGCAACGTTAGTTTTCGGTAATTCTACGATTATGTGGATTTTTTTATGTTTTTCTGGTTTGGACGACCAATGCGTTCTGCATCATCGTTGTCTCTACGATTTGAAGTCAGCAAACCAACGTTTCATTGTTGTCTCTGATAAAACATAGCCTCCTTAACACTTTTCAAGCTATTGCTTCGCTTGAACGGTATTTTTTTTCCATCAAGGAGAAGTGTGAAATTAAAACAACAAATTTCGTGGAAGAGTTATTTCACAAAATGGTTTTGTTAATTGGCCACCAAGATCGTGTGATTTTACACCACTGGACTACTTTCCTTGGGGTTACGTGAAGAGCCAAGTTTATAAAACAATCCTCAATCAATTCCAGCATCAAATGATGAAATTATTTGTGATATAGCGCCTTAATTAAGCCAAAATATCATCCAAAATTTTGGGAAAAGAGTGGACATCTGTAGAGCAGCAAGAGGTGATCATTTGGCTGATATTGTTCCTCGTGTACAATAACAATACTATAATCTTATGAAGGGTGATTTATTTAGAGGTACTTTTATCATAAATAAAAAAAAATAAACCACAATAAACAGTTGTTATTTATGGATTTAACGGCAATTCTTGAGACTCTCCGGGTAGTTCATCACCCCAGATTCGGGCATTTTGTTCGTTCACAAACCCATTAAGCCAAAAATGGGCCTCATCAGTAAACAAAACTTCTGTCAAATAGAGTGGATCCTCTGCGAGCTTGTCAAGAGCCCAACGACTGAAACTTGAACGATTCGGTAGGTCGATCGGCTTCAGTTCTTGAACTCATTGAATTTTGTAAGCTTCCAAAGAAAGATCCTTACGGAAAATCCCCAAGTCGTTGAATACGAAAGGCCAAGCTGTTGAGAACGATGACGAATCGACATTTCAGGGTCATCACGTATACTTTTCCCTACCGCCGCTATATTCTGTTCGATACGAGCTGGATGTTGTCATTTTGGTCGGGTATTATCCAATAACGAATATTGAGTCACAAACTAAGTGATGGTAGAGCGAATTTTGCGTTCGGTAGGCTGATTATGTGGACCGTAAGTGCCCGATACACATTAATCGGAGAACGCCGTTTTCGTAATATTGCTGAACAATTTGTAGACGCTGTGCCGGGTTAAGTCGTTTCATTATGAGATGTCAGACACTACTGAACAAGTATACCGTTTCAGTTTACACGACGAATGCTCGACCTACAACTAAATCCCCACCACAAAGAGTACCTCTAAATCTAAATATCTTTACTTTCAATAAAAACTCCATTTAATTTCATGAATACTCTATGTTTTTTATTTTTATTGAAAAATTTGATAGCAGAAATGTGATTTTTGATATTTGGAATAATTACTCGCAAGTAACTTAATAACAGCGTTCCACCGAAACATAAATCGGTTTATGGCAAGGTGCACTTGATGTAAGTATGTATATTATAAAGGGGGAACGAAAGATTGTGATATTAACTTTATTTATTTTTACAGGTATGGATCAACTTCAATTAGGTTAATTTATATAAAAATATGCATGAAAATATTTTGATAAACTCCATTCAAGTCACTTTGGCGTGTTTCCACTTTAAAAGTATCGTAATATCTTTATTCGACTATCACTACGATGTTGGTTTTTCAAATGAAGACAAACGTAAACAAAAGGTATCTGAATAAAATATCGGTTTAGATATGGGCTCGTTGTTTGCATACAAATTGATAAATATCCTTTCCTACTTCAGCACGCAATAAATAAGTCATCAACAGTGAAGGTAAATAGTTTGTTTACATTCGGTTCGATATGAAGTGGGCGATAAGCAGAGATACATTACAAAGTTGAATGCGTGAATATCTTTGGATAATTTTAATGAGATGGATTATTCAACCTTGAAACCATTGATGATAATTAGGCGATAGTGATAAGAATATTTCCAGTAAGAGCAAACTATTGATAAACAAGAGAATGTAAAAATATTGAATGTAAAACAATATTCAGAGAAGTTCCATTTGTACTAGAAATAAACGATGGACAAATTTGAATTCTAAGTATATAGTATATAACATTACTAGCAGTTACCTCCTTGAGCCAGTAAAACCCGTTACCTTGCGTGTATTTTTTTATATTATATTTGTTTCTCATTTATACGTTATTGTGGCATTGCGGCAAACAAAAAATTTAACAACAAGAAGATTCACCATAACCGATGATGGCTGCAGCTTCAAACCCTGCATGTTATACAGAAAATAAAAAGAGATTTTTTTTGACATACCGACATGGAAAGTGCATTTCCCTTAATGCTGGCCAGCACACTATTGGTGGTGTCCCAAAGCAAATAGCGAAATATTTAGGTTTAAAAGACCCAGAGTTATACACCGGCCACTGTTTTCGCAGAACCGGACCCACTATGGTTGCGGATTCGGGTGGAGATATTTTAGCACCAAAGGGTGCAGGAGGGTGGAAGAGCACCGAAATTGCGATGAGTTATGTCGATGATTCGGTCAACAAAAAAATTGAAATGTCTAGCAAATTATTTGGTAGTAAGGAGAGTACAAATGTTCTGCAGTCCTCGAGTTCAGCAGTTTCTGAGTCAACAGATGGTTCATCATCATTATCAACTCTTTCATCATAAAAAATCTGTGTTACTGGAAATAACAATTTAACCATGATTTTCAACAAATATGACGATAAAACAAAATTTTCTAATGAAAATAATACTGCTAACTTGTAAAAATTTTGCAAGTTAACAGTTTTACAAGTTAGTGACTTGATAAAATAAACTTTCTTGATTAATATTGTGTTTTTGGAAACTAACGTTTACAAATGAAAAACGAATAAAATTTATTTTGTCGTTGCTATTCCATTCGAAATTAAGACCAGAATTTATGTTCTAATCCTTCAATTTTTTCAGTAGTGTATATAAAGAATTATGATATAAAAAAATATATATCTAGAAGCAACCCTAGTAAAGAATAAATCAAATATCATTTCATGTTTCAGAATGTAACACAAATAACCCACTAAGCAGACTCGACACCAATATTTCATTCTGGTCATTTCCTTGAATATCCCAAACTTCATACAAAGATCCGTCTTCATTTCCGTTTTAATTAACTTTGTGCTTCTAGACTGATTACTCCAGAAACAGAAGTGAATATCCTCAAGTCACCACCTACCTACAATTGTGTTTATTCAGGAACTTTGGATACCCCTAGCACAAATACGAAACAAACACAAGCCCTGAAATTCCTGAGGGCTGTAAGAAATGAATGTGTCTACTTCAGCATATTTGAATGTACACAGCGCTTGGATACGATAATTAAGAATTCTGTTAATGAATCTGAGGAGAGAATGCTGAGATTCTTTTGTTGTGAATTTCTTAGTACTCGTTTAATGGAACATTCTCCGTAAAGCCGGATTCTATTCGCCTTTAAGGGATAAAATCTTAATTTTTACTTCATGCTTGATACAAGATGTAAAGAAAGAGTATCGGATATTTGTTTTCGCGCCATATTCGGAATGGAGCGTCATGAAAGAGCGGGGAGGGGTTCGTGGCGTCCGCCATTTTGTGGAGTTTTAGTCACGAGCGTATTATCGTAATGGTGATTCGATAGTGACTGCTAAACGTCGTTATCGTGCGGAAAATCGCACTCGACAAGCGCCAAGTGACGATATCATTAGGTTCAGAATACAGGTGCGACAGTTAAAATTCAAAAGAACGTTCAGTTCGCGATGAAGGAATAATTGAAGAAGTTGAGGCGTCGGTTCGTCCAAATCCGTCTTTATCCATCCGAAAGCGAAGCCAAGCGTTGAACATCAAAAAATCGTCTTTACATTCAATATTTAAGAAAGACTTACATCAAAAGGCCTACAAAATTAAATTGGTTCAAGAATTGAAGGATGCGCATCCATCAATTCTTGAACAAATTGCATTTTATAGGCTTTTAGATGTAAGTCTACACTGTTTACACAAAGGTTTATAATATTGAAGTTTGAATATCTTGGTAAATTCAATTTTATAATAGGATACACATTTAGTCCGCCCTTGATAAACTAAACAAGCTAATTATGTTTTAAGGGCAGTATTTTGAGTTGTCCTTACTACTATTTATCGTATTAAATTTGCATTAAATTATATTAAGTAGTTTAAAAGTTATTCAAGAAAATTTGATTACCAGTGACGTCCTTTTGGAGGTCGCACCTCCGTAGGGAGGGCCGCTAGGAAAAAAATTAATGGAAACTTATTTTTTAATCTTCTATCTGAATCCTAGAGATCTTTCACATTTTTTCGTACACCCTGTATATTACTGTATGTCCGTATTAGTTTGTTTCAATTACAAAAAATTCGAAACAGTTGCAATATGCACTTCAAACTTCTCGCCTTTCGGCGATTAATTCATTTTGCAGCCGCATGAGGTCGCTGAAAGCAGTGACCAAATCTTATAATGTGTGTTCTGTAGTTGGAAGTATCAAAATAAATATTTATATCGGAACCCGCCTTTTATGTTTCATTCAACATCTCTTCCAGCATCTTCTGTCTGTTCCAAATAAATTATGGCTTCAGAACATTTCACAGAGCTCCATATCCCTTGCCGGCACATAATTCTCTAACAGTTGTCATAAATAAACCTCATACATATACAAACTCTTATGCACATGCAATATATAGCGTCCTGGTCGGCCATTATTACTGAAAGAACACAACAAAGCTTCTGGGCATCCAGAACTATATTTCACGAAGCCTGCATTCGACAATTTTCCATTTCCTCGCCGACCTCTCAGACCTCTTTGTACTGGAAAAAAATCGGATGCACATCTTTTCTGACCTTTCCGCTGGCTGGAATAATTATTATATATATTTATGGAAAATCTGAAATTTTATGCACACGTTTGATGTTCATGCTCTGAATTCCTTCTGGAATTTATAGAGCTGTTCTTTACATAGTCAGTATTGATATAAAATATGTTTGTTTATACAGGATGAGTTCTGACAGCTTCATTTATTTTAATCATAGATTCTAGAGACCAGAAAATTTGTTTTCTTATAACATTTTTTGAAATTCGGCTCCGTTTAAAAGATACAAGGTGTTATAATTTCATAAAAAAATTTTTTGCTTACATCTTTGTAGTTACTTAATGGGATTACAGATTAAACATACTTGCTTTATCCTTTAAGATCTTTTTCATCACCAACTTGTAAAATAGGCAGTTACTAAACACATTCTAGCATTTTTTGTATGCTTGAACATTTTAGAAGATATTGTCTAGTTATCATCCATTGGAATCAGTTATGAAATAAATATATCAGGAATTTTTCAATAGTTTGAATGATTACAATTGTCAACGTTTCGAAACTGATTCGTTTCTTCTTCAGGGCTAAAAAGTAAATAAAGGTAGACAAATACAAGGAAGAATATGTGAAAAGAAAACTACCTAGTCACTGTAAAACAATATCGTCATAATATAAAAATTATTCAACATCGAAATCTTCAATTTTTCACAGCAGTCATGTACATAAACTTCTTCTTGTAGAAAAATTAAAAATCTTTCCTAATCAATACCCAGTAGTGTTGAAGTTGGTTGAAAATCTGACTAGTTCAATGCCATTCCTAGATGTTGCCTTTATGTTGGGCAAATCGAACCTGACTCTCAGAAAGTCTTGCTTAAGATAGAGTAAAACCCTCTTCATTTCATATTCAACGGAACAACTGACAGTTCATTAAATGATTTTTGTTTCTGACAGGAGAATCGTTTTGAAGAGGGTTTCCATCAACCCCCGTTTAGTCAGCACATATCAGAACTGAATGCACGCAGTAGGTTTATCTCTTGCTGCCAGCGGGCAACTTTCAACAATAAACCGATAACGAAGCGTTCATAGGCTGAATACTCAAAGCATTCAGCGGGTTTCCGCTGAAAATTGAAACACGATTTCGATTAAACAATTTGCGTCTATGTCCTTTTGATGTGAACAACAGTCATTTATGACAAACAGCTGTTGATATCACTGTAAATCGAAAAATCGACGTTTCCGAAATCTGGCCGACGGTTTCTTAAAAAATTAGCATTTATGGAAGGGAATAACAAATTTCAGATAAGTTTTTGGAACGATAAAATGAAGAGCCATGTTTTTAAGAGCTTTCATCTATTTTTGATCACGCTGGTGGTAATTACTCAATTTTTTGGGTAGGTACTAACAAATTTGAAACGTTGAAAATGATAACTCAAGGAACCTACGTATTTTTGTTCTCTTCTCAAAGATTGGCTGTACCGACGAATCGAATCGATTATGTCAGAAACAATAATTCATTCCCAAAGAGCCATTGAAATTTGTCCTAACGAATTTGGTAATTTTCAGAAATAGTCATCTAAATTTTCAGAAATGCAAGTTCTTGTAGCAATCGAATGATTATTTCACACGGGCAACTTTCAAACCGTTTAGCACTTGAATATTCAGAGTATTCAGCGGATTTTCCTTGGGAAACAATGATTTATCTGAACGTAGCAAACTTTTCTAGCATGAAAAAACAGGAACGAATGCAAATTTCTACAGCAATCGAATACATGTTTCAAACATGCAGATTTCCGTTGATTTGAAAAACGATTTCTAATGAAATAATAAATGATTCGAAAACTAGGGGAAAACGGTTGTTAAAATAATTTCCATCGACTAATCGACGATTTTCAAATGTAAAGTATTTATGTCATATAAAAATCTGTATTTCTTATGCAAGATTTCAGCGGAACATGTTCAATGAAAATTCTTGGAACAATCGAATGGCAAATATGAATGAGGCAAATATCAAATCTGAATTCACGCAGCAATATTTTCTTTCGCTTTCATCGGGCAACTTTCAACAGAAATCTGAAAATGAATAATCAGATCATTCAACAGAATTCCGCATAGAATAATCACATCAAACTTTTTCAGAATAAAAGACATGCAAGTTTCTACAGCAATTGAACGCATATTTTGAGTCAGTTTCAACTGAACAATGATTTGTTGATGATTTTTTCCATCATCCCGCATATATCACAACCGAATTCACTCAGCAACATTATTTTTGCTGGCAAAAGGCAACTTTCAACAATAACCCGATAACTAAGCATTCATCAGTTCGATATTCAAAGCATGCATAAAGATTTCGATTAATTGAAACATGATTTTGAACGAATCCGTGTTTGCCCACAGGGATACAGGATTTTTTGAGGAACAACGATTCATCCGAATTTTTTGAACATTTTCAGGAATTCAAATTACAGTTTCCATTGGGCGATCTCTCTGGTGAGGGTCTCATCAGGCATGACGCTCAACCTGGAATATCCAAACTGAATTCACATCGCAACATTATCTATTGCCGCCAGCGGGCAACAATAATTCGATAATGAAGAGTTCATCACCCGGATATTGAAAGCATTCAGCAGGTCTCCGCTGAAAACTGAAACACAATTTCCAATAAATAGAGCTGTTCTTTACATAGTGAGTATTGATATAAAATGGGTTAGTTTATACAGTTTGAGTCTCTGACAGCTTCATTTGTTCTAACCATATATTCTAGAGACCAGAAACACTTTTTTCTTATATCATTTTTTGGAATTCGGCTCCGTTTAAAAGTTATAATTTCATTGAAAATTTTTTGCTTATATCTTTGTAGTTACTTATCCGAATGAAAAAAAATTGCGTAGGAGGTTTCAAACAAATGGGATTACAGATTTAACATACTTGCTTTATCCTTTAAGATCTTTTTTATCGCCAACTGGTAAAATAGGCAGTTACAAAACACATCCTAGCATTTTTTGTATGCTTGAACATTTTAGAAGATATTGTCTAGTTATCATCCATTGGAATTAGTTATGAAATAAATATATCAGGAATTTTTCAATAGTTTAAATGTTTACAATTGCCAACGTTTCGAAACTGATTCGTTTCTTCTTCAGGGCTAAAAAAAAATAAATGTAGACAAATACAAGGAAGAATATGTGAAAAGAAAACTACCTAGTCACTGTAAAACAATATCGTCATAATATAAAAATTATTCAACATCGAAATCTTCAATTTTTCACAGCAGTCATGTACATAAAATTCTTCTTGTATAGAAAAATTAAAAATCTTTCCTAATCAATACCCAGTAGTGATGAAGTTGGTTGAAAATCTGACTATTTCAATGCCATTCCTACACTGTAAAAAATAAAATTCTGCGCTCAAACTCGTTTGAGAATTTTTTTTTCAATCAAACCATTTTAATTTGAATCAATCTAAAATTGATTACGCCAAATGAACTATTTATTTTTCTTGATTAAAACAACCTAGTTGATTATAGAGAACAGCTAAAACATTCGCCTGAAACTTTTTACATTTCAGCGAAATGAAAGAAACAACTGATTCAACATAAACATACAATTACAAGAAATTGTTTATGCACTTGTCTCAATATCCATAATTGATTGATACAAATACATTATTCTAAATAGGTTTTAACGAAACCATTCGTTTGTTTCATTTTTATTTGTTCAATAGAACGAAGGTACGGTTGTCATAAATTCTGTCAGTTGATGCAACGACTACAGTTTCTTGAGACAAGAATCTCGTGAGATTATATTATTCGCCTCATTTACTTGAAGAAAACTATAAATATTTGAATGAAATTCAACATATAATTGTTGCAATATGAAGTGACATTTGTAAAAAAAATATTGCGTAATTGATTTAATAAAACGAATTAATTGTAGCAATTTTTTTATATTGGCTGCAATTAAATCAAAACTCTATCTCTTTTATATTAAATATATCCCATTTAAATGCAATTATTTGTGCATTTTACTCACATTATTGTTGTATCCGGTGATAAAGATGACATGGAATACATGATGCGCAAGCTAATTAAAGAATACGAGAAGTGGGGCTTAAATGTCAACTTAGAGAAAACCAAATATCTTTGTGTTGGTGGAGAACCGGGTGATCTGGTATTGGATGATGACAGGGATGAGATGATAACCCACTGCCTGGACTATAGCTATTGTAGCGGCACTCTGTCAGCGGCAGGGGAGTGTATAGGGATCTCTTGGCGGCACTCTATATAGCCACGCATAGCTTAGTTCACAGCGCTTCGGTGGCCTAGAGGTTTGCGCTCAAGTTTCACACCGACTAGGTACTAGGTGCAGGGTTCAACTCCCGGCGGCTCCCTCAAAATTTCTAACCCCTGCGTCTATGGCAAGGCGCACACAAGCCATACTGATGAGTCCAAATGTGTGCGCCAGGGACGAAACGCATAAGTAGGGATAAATTCCTTCGATTCTACATTGGTGACCCCGACGTGATGGGAGAGGTTGTCTTTACGACGTGTCTTGGAAAAGCAGACGGTTGACGCTTGAGGTATACTCGCTCCCTCTCTGCAACTTCCAACGAAACTCTAGACGCCTTTCCCATTCCGTACAATATTCATGGTCTGCCGCGGTATTACGGTATTTATTAATATAAAAGAGAAATTATTGTTCTGTGAAGAAAAATAATGATTACATACAAATGTATTTGATGATTTTATCAAATTATTCCTTTGCTAGTGTCAAAAACCCTTCAATTTAGCTCAAATCAATCAGTTTCTTAACCCAAGAAACTTTCACTTGACATAAAGAGATATTATCATTTTTATCGACTGAATTCTCGACCCATTCAACTACAAATCGAGTTTCAGTGAAATGTAATATTTATTTACATGAAATCAAAATTTTTATTCTACGAAAAGTATCAATAGTTACATACTAATTAATATTACCGTTGGATCAAATTTTTTTACCACCTGAGTCAAAAACTCTGAGCTTGGTTGAAACTAATCAGTTTCTTAGCTCAAGAAACTTTTATTTAGGGTAAACGCCATTCTCAACCGTAGAGGGCGGTAGGGTCAAGTACTTTATGCATTTGGCTGTATTCAAACGTACGGAGTACTTGAGACAAATTAATATGGTTTGAGATGAGGAACTATTTTTACAGTGTAGATGTTGCCTTTAGGTTGGGCAAATCGAACTTGACTCTCAGAAAGTCTTGCTTAAGATAGAGTAAAACCCTCTTCATTTCATATTCAACGGAACAACTGACAGTTCATTAAATGATTTTTGTTTCTGACAGGAGAATCGTTTTGAAGAGGGTTTCCATCAACCCCCGTTTAGTCAGCACATATCAGAACTGAATGCACGCAGTAGGTTTATCTCTTGCTGCCAGCGGGCAACTTTCAACAATAAACCGATAACGAAGCGTTCATAGACTGAACACTCAAAGCATTCAGCGGGTTTCCGCTGAAAATTGAAACACGATTTCGATTAAACAATTTGCGTCTATGTCCTTTTGATGTGAACAACAGTCATTTATGACAAACATCTGTTGATATCACTGTAAATCGAAAAATCGACGTTTCCGAAATCTGACCGACGGTTTCTTAAAAAATTAGCATTTATGGAAGGGAATAACAAATTTCATCAGGCATGACGCTCAACCTGGAATATCCAAACTGAATTCACATCGCAACATTATCTATTGCCGCCAGCGGGCAACTTTCAACAATAATCCGATAATGAAGAGTTCATCACCCGGATATTGAAAGCATTCAGCAGGTCTCCGCTGAAAACTGAAACACAATTTCCAATAAATAATTCAGGATGATGTCCTTTTGAATCGAACAACAGGCCTCTAGGGCAAACGGTTGTTGATAACGGAGTCCCTGGAATAATCGACTTTTTTAATATGTAAACACCCTCTCGAACGTTTATAGAAGCTGAATCAACATTATTATCGCATCTGTTTTATCTTATTTTGAATAGGATCTTATCGGTCGAAATGGAGCGTTCACGGACGACCGAATGACATATTAATTTGATATTTCGCGAGTTCTCACGATACTGCGAAGTCAGATCTGCAAATTCGAAAACAATCTGTTATTCTAATACGAAATGTCGATGTCAGATGAGTTCCGAATAAAATAGGCAATCTAAATCGGTAGAAAAATAACATTTTATTGCCAAAAATTTTTTTACTCATCAAATTAATCCCCTTTTAGAGTGATACATACAGCACAACGTTTCTCTAGCTGTTCGGTACCACCGGTGTACAGCGATTTATCGAGAACCTCAAAATATGCTTTTATTTCGACAATCTAAGCTGAATCTCTTTTCACGGAGCATCGTTTTGAGTTCTACGAAAAGCTAGTTCTCGCTGGAGATAAGATCTGGAGAATACAGTGGATGCGTCAGCACGTGACACGGTACATTGTCTTCGTCAATGGGCACCTTTTATTTCATAAAATGATGGTTTTTGGAGAATTTAGGCCTTCAAGTGATCCAACAAACCAATATAATACGGCTCCTGATTGATTTCAAAATTTCATGAGCATCCCAAAATACAGAAAATTCAGTTTTAGAAACAGTTCAGTGAATCATTTCGAGTGTTTTATACTGAATATCGTTCTATTATATAAGAATTCATAACGATTGTAACAATAAGAGAATCTCAGTAGTATTGATACAACTCACAATAATTAAAGAATTCTACCAACTGCTCTCACCGAGAAAATTGGCTTTACAGGCATTTTAAACAAACTGACCTCACCAAAAATATTGGCTACACAGGAATTTTAAACCATCTGACGTCACTAAATAAATTGGCCACTTCTGATGTTAGATTCAAATAAAAGAATTGTCGTTTAAAAAATCTAATCACAGAAAACCTCAAACTCCATACCATGGTTACCTGAGAGACCGTTGTTGTCAAAGAGGGCTGACTAATCTCCATTATTAGAGCATAGATTCTACAATCATAGACTGTTACTACAATATGGACCAAGCATTTTGATCTCTAACATTCATATAAAAAAAATACAATTTTTTTTAATATCGAAAAGACACCAGATATGTGGAGAATCCTTCAAAAGATCTTTCAAATTTCAGGTTGAAGAATCAACATCAATAAACCAATTTATGTATTTCCAATGAACCCAACAACGAAAAAACATGTTAACGTATTCGGAATCCAGACAGAATATAACCCTTTCAGTTCATCTCGTAATATCCAATTCATTCTTCAAATATTCACGTTGGAAAATCGATACATCTGTCTGGTTCCAGGACCGCATATTTTCCTTCGGTAAATATTAATAGTCCGGATGAAAAACCAACAGAAGGTCGATATAAACTCTATATATATTGGGCACACACTTGCGACGTGACAAATCCCATGGCACCATAGAATCCATATCCGTCGGTCTATGACCCAATTACACCTCGATTATTACATGAAGGACCCGGACACTCGTCCATCAATTCTTAAGCCTCTTAAACCTATCGAATTATCTCGCCCGACCGCATTGTTTTGATGAAATCGAGGCCTGAGACGCCATCTATCGTCTTGAGTAAATACGACCTTCGTTAAATGGTGACGCTCAAATTATGCTGATCTCTGGCTGTTGGTAGTGGGTGAATTTCACTCTGGATGTAGAATAAATCATGCAGGTCCGGAATACATTTATCTAGGGTATGGGTAGAACCTACAAGAACAACAAGGAGAACGATCATATTGTAAAATCAATACTCAAAAGAGATGTAATGCTGTTATTTTCTGATTTAATCTCCTTGATTTGTCAATGCAATCGTTGGCAAAATGGGTTGTGACAGATCATTGCTGAACGGCATCTCTATCTTCATAAATTCAAGAGTACGTTGACCAGCATTATACCTACATATAACCCCTCTTCGAGCTACTCGGGCCAATGGTAACTGAATCTTGTATTCAGTTATTAACCAGAACACTCGAAGTGAATTTCTTCTGAACCTGTAACCTGACAGAATTGATATACTAATAGTTTCTTGGGTTTGACGACGCTATACTTAAATATGTGGCTGAAGGCTCAGCTTGAATGAGGTACTATAGCTGATTCACGATATGAAATGATCCAATAAAACTTCTGTGTAGTTGGTGAAAATAAAAAGCTCAATCCACCACAAACCCCTACAAAAGGTGAAAGGCATGAGTTACTTCGTTCTATAATAGACACCAAGATACAGGGAGGAAGATCTTTAGAAAGACGCCAGAATTCGTACCTGAGCGACCTCAGGAGATGATTTGGTCAGTCATCGGTTCAAACCTTCAGGGCTGCGTTTTCATTTGGATCGTCAAACTTCGGAGGAAGACGCATTTAAAAGAAGAACAAGGGCATCTCTTCAAATCTACTTCGTCCAGACTGTCAAAACCATCTGTATGTGACCTTTGAGCTTCTCCTCAAGACTTCTGGCCACAAGATATATTTATTCCAGCGCATAAAGGTAATTTTTTTACCACTTGGCGAAATACATGGAACCAGGAAATCAAAAATCAATCACACATCACCAGTATTCACCCACAGAGATGCCCATAAAGAATTGAGTCAGCGGCAGGAAGGTTCGAAGCAAATTTCTCAAGCAGATTGAAAAGATTCTGTTGTAAATCATGCAAGGCCAATGCAGTGTGTACTTGAACTAAACTGATACCTGAATCTAAGTCAGGTAAGCGGGTTCAAGACAATTCAAAGCTTCAACATCGACATGATTGACCATGATCGACCACCAAGAGGACAGGTAGAACCGTGCAGAATCAGATACTGATCTGACGTCTAGAACAGTCGCATAGGTTTCGGCATTACAGCCCAAAAATATCTTCGAAATCTTTGAGTCGACAGGATATGGTCTTAGAGGCGTCCAAGCATAATTTCATGGATGTTACCTTCGCATCAGTGACATAGGTCTGAGCCAGAAGCAGAAAGTTGCTTGGCCAAATTAAAGATGTTCTATCGTAATTCAAGAGAAGCTTAAAGTGAGAATTTGGAGGTGGTTCAAGTTTAGGCTTAGCCCAATTAGAATAGCAAATGCTTACAACATTATTATAACGTGGTATTATTGAGAAAAGCAGTTATTAAACGAAGTTGGATATAATCGAGATAGACTCACTATATAGTCTAAGGTCAATCTAAAATATTTCAATGCTTATTCTTTGTCATCGGTGAAGGTAAAGGGCGGAATATCCATGACACTGTACTACGAAACCATCGAGTTGATCTGCATTTAAAACATCCAACAAGAGTATTCTATTAAATCCAATTTGCCCATAAAACCAGACTGTTAAAATCATCAGAACGTGACAAAACCACTTTAGGCTACTCCTCTCGAAAACTTTCCATCGGCAGAGTTACCAGAACCCTTTTGAGCTTTCCCTAAAACCTCACGACTGAATCAGAGAGGCGGATTTCAGCGAATGAGGGTAGTTTCTGCCCGCGCTGCGAAATACACATCGGTTTTAATTTCGTACAGACTGGAAATAACGTTGAATTGTGCGAAATTAACGGGATTTCCTTTCACTTTGATCCCAGTTGCAAGGATCCGGGCAAGTGGAAATGAATCACACATCGCCAGTATTCAGCGACTGAGATGCAGATCTGAGCCAGACGCTGTAGGATTGAATGCGAAATGCTTATTCGGATGAAAAACGCTCTATCGTAATTCATGAAAGGTCATAAGCGGAATGGCTGTCTAGCGACTGCTTCCTTTTGTATAACACTCTTCGGAAGATTCGCCAATCCGCCTCATTCAAAGGGAGTATAAAGGTTGCTTTGAGATACAGAGAAAAAGCACTCAAATGAAAGGAATATAAACTTATCTTTATAAGCTTATATACTAGGTATATTTCAGCTTTCAACTGGTACTTTGAGCATCATAAGAAAAGCTTGAAAATCAACTATTTATACTGCAACCTTTCTCCACGCTCTTGAGAACAATATTATTATATATTTCTTGGCTTTTTTGATGAGCCACTGTCGAATGAACGACCTCGTCAGCTATGCTAACTCCACGCTTTAACAGCATGACGGATTCACTTCAATGTAACAACTTTGAGCGCTTCAGAGCTCGAAATTTTCTTGAGTGACATTTATCACATTTTCTTTAATCTTGAATCGTAAAAAAGAGGAAATCAATCTTATAACCATGATCATCAAGTTATCTCTCTCTACCTGCCAGCTACCATTGGAGTTTTATAAGCTATAAAGTGTGTCCCATTAGCCTGTTGCCTTTAATTTCCAAGTTTGCTGATTAGATTGTGTCCAGTATATTGCTTCCATTTTTTATTGAAAATGATATTCTTCCCGAACAACAGCACTCGGACGTTGAGTTATCACATGTCTGCTATGATGTCTCCACCATTAGACCATGTCCAAGGAGCGTGTACCTGTGGATGTCACCTATCTGGTCTTTTCTCAAACCTTCGATTCCTTTCAACGTCTACTCTATCAACTCATTTGTTGGGTTCCTTTGTTGTTTGTTTTACCTGAATTTAAATACTCATGGTTCTGCCTTGGGCTTCATTTTGGTCTTGGGGTGGTATCAGACCTACCCGATCTGTTCTCATCCATCTTCTCTCTGTATGCCGATGACATCAAGATCCTATGAAATATCGTTAAATTTGAGCCAATGGTGCCGAGAGTGGTATATTCCTATAAACGTGGTAAGTTTAGGGTTGCTCACTTTGGAAGACTAAATCCATTAAATTCCTGATTTAGGGCAAATGTCTGGAGTTCACTCCACAACATGTCGACCTCTAGGTTTAGGAACTTTATGCGTTGAGTTTTCTTCAGATGTTCAGTAAACACATGCTAGTAGCTTTACATCAGATACTTTCGACCAATTTTGGATTACGCTCGACCTGCATGGTAACCTCTGACCAACAGGGTTTGGAGAAGGCGTGTAGAATTCTACAACGAGGATATCTTTTGAAAGGGTTTATCCTGCATATAAGGATACACTCGTAACTTTCAGCCTGGCAAGTTTTAGTGATCGTAAGATGCGCTGTGATACCATTGTGACCTACCGGATTCTGCATGGTTTTATTGGAGGCAATCTGGATAACATCTTTATGCTGAACGAAAATCAATTCAAGTCAATTCAAAGTTCACCATGAAGTTTATAGTTTTTCCTTCAAAATCGTGCGTTTGCAAAATGGAATTCACTACCAGAAGATCGTTTTCAATTATTTCAAGGACAGATTGGACGCTTTATAATATTGATTCTATGCAAGAATTTTTCCTTTATTGACTCCCAGAACAAGATTTCTTCTCTGTTGAGGTATTAGATTCATTGTGATTTTATGTTTTTGCGAGCTTTTCTAGTTAGTAGTAGAACAGCGAGTTATCGATGAGTAACGCCAATGTTCTGCTACTGTTCACCGTAGTTTTGGCAAAAAAAATCTTTGCGAGAAATCTGATGTCATTCGTCAAACTGCTGTAACTGCTACTTACTGGTACAGCGTTTTCCCTTGAAGTCGAGCGCATGAAACAGAGTGGGGGAAGAACCGAGACGCCTCGATAGTGCGCCACCATAATTTTCACTTGTTTTCGTATAATGATCGGATCAAAGAGTTGCGAATGATAAACCATGAAAAAAAAACAATTTTAAATTTTTTGACAGTGAGAAATTCATAACTGCAGATAATCATTCAATTCTAGAGCTTTTCAGATATTCAGAGTACCACGTGGTCATCCAGGCTCTTCAATAATTTACAAAGGTAATCCCATTACACAGAGAGGGATAGAGTCTTGTTAATAATACAGGATGACCACTCAACAGATATTAAAAATTCACGTTTGATATAATGTTATCGCAACTCAGGGATGCACTTGTTGGACTGGCTTTCCGGAAATACTGAGAAATATATGTTATGAACAGAGTGAAAATGTGGCCACTTCACGAATATGTAGCACACAGGAACATTTATGAGTGGCGAGTTATTTTCGTATGAAAAATGAAGTAATTCGCTTCCCTCTGAAGTGATGGAAAATGTGAAGGGATCACTCATACTTCGTAACAGCCAATCTTGCAGTTCTCCATTGGTTAGATGGGGCTAGTAGAAAGTTCGTACGTATTTTTCAGGAAACCAATTTATCCCAGAGAATAGGATGAGGATCACTGATATGAAGTCATTCTACTGTTGCCTATATCACTGTCTTTTTTTCCAAAGTAGATTGAAAACTAGAGAGATTTACTAGTAATAAAATTTGAATAATCTTCGATTAATTTAAAAGTGATTAACTAAAAAACTCATTTAATTAAATGAAAAACTTATGTTATTAAGAATATGATTTAATTTTTTAGTTTTTTATTTAATTAATTTTTATTTTAATTTTTAATTTAAAAGTGATAATATCAGAAACTTATGTAATTAAGAATATAATTTAATTAGATGAGTTTTTATTTAATTAATTTTTATTTTAATTTTTAATTTAAAAGTGATAAGATTAAAATCTAATTTATTAAGAATGTGATTTAATTGAATGAGTTTTTATTTAATTAATTTTTATTTCAATTTTTAATTTGAAAGTGATAAAATCAAAAACTTCCATCAAGTAAGGACCTCAACAATTCAAGAGAAAATCTTTGAATTCTAACAATAAATTTATTGAAAAAAAAATTAATGAAATAAAATTTTTATTAAAAATTACTTTTTTTGATTTGTGTTACTTCAAAACTAGCACATGGAGTCAACTTTTTCAGCATGTCGAATTAAACTACATGATTCACTTATACCAAAAATGCTGAAAACGTTACCTCAATATGCTAGTTTTGATGTCACATATCAAAAATAACAAAAAAGTATGAATAAAATAAAGTAAGTGAAATAAAATTTTCTCATTATTTTCGATAACTTTTACAGCTCGAAATAAGAAGTTTTTTTCAAGTAAATCACTAATAAATCTTTTTTGCTTTAAAATAAGACTAATTTTGAAAAAAAAACACCGTTTACTTAGAGAAAAAAAATTTTTCGATTTAAAATTTTTTCTCTTTATGTGAAAGTTGTTTTTTTCTCAAAAGTATTTTTATTTGTAATCTAGAAAAATTAACAACTATTGAAAATAAAAAAAATAACTTCCAGCAGTAAATTAATTGAAAAAAAAATAAAATAATTTGATTGTTAATTTTGTTTTTAATTCTTCATACCTAGTTAGCTTCAAAGAATAATAGACATCGAAGAATGGCATCGGATTTTTGTGTCGAGATTTACTACATTATTACATGGATTATTATAAACAACAACGTAAGGATAGAGATAAAACCCATGTTATTTTGGAGAACTTTTAGAATAAATTATCATTTAGTTTAACTAAATTCTAAGAAAGTTGCCTCGATGTGCTAATTTTGAAGTCACATAACGAAAAATAAATAAAATATTCTTTTAACAAAAAAATCAACTCATTATTTTTTTCAACAAATTTACTGTTCGAAATCATGATTTTCTTCAATTTCCTAATATCTATAATTATATTCTATATTATATATAATTAACTAATATAATATTAAAATGCCTTGATTTTCAAAATAGCTTACATAATTTTTTTTTAATTCGTGAGTTAAAATTTCCCGAATAAACAAATATTAACACATGGTCGAAAGGTTGACATATATTCATCACTTCAACATTTTTTGGTTTAATGAAAAATGTGTTCCATTTATTCACGAAGCCTTTTTCGTTTTTGAATGGTCTGGAAAAACAAAAAACAATCAACTGTAGCTTCTATTGAACAATTTATTCACATTATTTACAGATGATTCGCCTCGTCATGTCAAAGAATAAGGAAATCACTATCTGAGTGCCGATACATGATAGTCTAAAATTTACCTCATTTATCGTTGACTGAAACGTCTTAATCCTTGCCCGTACAATTTTTGACAAACCCAATGATACTCCCAATTAAAAACGCATACACGTATCCAGTATTTGCATCGCTTTTAATTACACAGAATTATAAATGTCAAAATTTTCCAGTTTCTAACGTTGCGAATAAATTATGTTAATTGGATGATTTTAAATGAGAATAAAGAATCAATTCTAATAATTCTCAGATATTCATAGGATCCACTTGTTATTCAATTTTGAATAATTAAGCTTCAAACTGCCTGAATCAAATGATCACATAATATTCTTGGGATAATCATCAGAATAAATATATTCTATTTTATCATTGTTCATTAACATGGATTTTTATGATGATGGAACACCACTTGCGTCCGTTCAATGTCAAATAATTATGTGATCCGAATAATCAAATATGTTTACAGGTGATAAATTATAACTGACCTCTGAAAATTGACGTATATTGCGATATAAAGATCAAAATCGTATTTTATTCCATATAAAATTGGTTGAGATTCAAGATTGAACATTGAATATTGTGCATGCAAAGATATTGATGATTTTAAAGAAATCAGAAATGCCACTTGAGTAAAGCGCTCGTATGTCGAAACGTTCTGACTATGTTCTTCAATGTGAAATTCCAGAATGATCTTACATCCGAAGTAATAAATAAAAATTTAATATAAAAAAAAATCTATAAGTTGAATATACCCATATGTACCAAACACTGAGCCAAAATTGGTGTGCATTGATAAATTCACGACAAAAATGTTCACGAAAAAAAATGTAAATTACTAGCTCTAAAGATTAAAATATATTTAGAACTTAGCTTCACGCATAAAACCCAAAATAACATGTAATGCATAAACATTTAGTGGTAAATATGAAATTGTTAGAATTCTACATTGAATAAGAGAATTTCAACTTTACAAACCTCCTGATTGATTTGACACCCACCTGAAAAAAATAAAATTGTAGTAAGAATTAATTCTGGGCTTTGCGTAGTTTTTGTTTATCCAATTAAAATACAATAATAAAAAAAAATAACCCAACAACTGAATGAATTTATTGTTTCCACTTTATCAGCATATTGCAGTCATAGAAAAAAAATCTCTCGTTCTAAAATTCCTATTTTGCATGTATACAGACTCAGAAAAAAGAAAAACACCGTGCATTCTCCGATATTGTATACTCATCAAGATAGAAGCTTTTTTATGTGCTCGTTTCGACCGTAGTAAATTATAGAAATCCATTTAAGATTATTACCCTTTTCTTATTGCCTGAAGAAGATCCGGTGGATCTCGGAATGTATCCGATTAAATTTGCTTGGGACCCGCATTCTGAAGGTGAAATGGAAGAAAATGGAAAAAATGTAACCCCCCTTATCCACATACGGAAAATCTGCGGCATAAACGAGATAAATTTATGGGTACGGGTAAGATAAGAAATTTGAAATCGAAATACGTTCCACATAGATATTAACATTACAGACCTATTTCTGCTATGTTGCCAAGCAACTTTTTTCGTTCAATAACTCATATAAACTATAAACTTCATTGTTCCGTTTCGAAATGAAACAGGTGAACTACTAACTACGATGCGACTTTAGATCTACCAAATTTCGAAATCGAAGTTTGAGAATCAATTCTCAAAATGAATAAAAACGTACTATTTGCTTTGTTATTTGATCAGTTATATTCTTTAATAGAAAATACTAATTACTGTATCTCAAATTCTCAAAAGTAAATGATCAGTTTCCAGTGTAAACACTCGTACTCTATTCTATGACAGAAAACATAACCTTCTACTTAAAAAGATCTCCCAAAATGAAACAGCTTATATATGGAATGTCTGATTATCTAGAAGGTAATTTATCCTCACTAGTGTTCAAGGTAATAAATTTTTTCCGAATAGGTTTTGAAAAAACTGTAAAACTGCCTTTCAACTAATTGATTTCTCGGTTAGGAACACCTATTTGGATTTCAAAACATATGAAACTCCCTGAATAACATCATAACTTTTACATTTGTATTATACAAATTATTATTCTACTTAACAGATTCAAAATAAAATATTGAAGATCAAACATATATAAATAGTTGATATTTGGGGAAAAAAACAGGCAACAGTGTTGAAATGATGATCTGAAGAATTGAATACAATCATAGAATCCAGCGTATTGCAAAAGTTGATGTTCTATATGAGTATTTTCTTATGAAAAGTTAGAAAATTAAAACGTGAATAGAGTTCAGAAATTCAAATTTTTTCACTAGTATTCGGATGGAATATGAAAATTGATTTTAACATTTTTTCACAAGGATGTAATCAATCAGAATGTCTATTTATTGTTTGCCCTATTTCTTAGGTACTTAGAGGAAGGATACCAAGATATTTTCAATTAGTAAACTGAACTAAAAAGCTCTCTCGAACCGAAATCTTATCAACCCATTTGTTCCAATCATCCTGAAAATGATGGAGAACAACGATGTAAGGGTAAATATGCTATACAGTTCTCGTAAAGGGTGAGTTTATATAATGAAAACGCCTCGCGTTATCCTTTGGAAAGATGAAAGATGCCTTCTACGCTGCAGAGATCAAGCTTGCTATGTTTGAAGATTTTGGGATACTTTTGGCATCACCCTCTACATCTCCATATGATGTATTGATAAATGTAAAGGGATAATATATTCCACATAGAGAAGATATCAACCACCTATCATGGAGATTCAAGCTGAAGTGTTCACGTTAGTTAGATTCTACTATAAAACATCTGCTGAGAATTTTATCTCTCTCAAGGACAAGCAGATACAGACAGCAAAAACCCCTCAGTTTGTCTGATCATGTAGAAGAGAAAAAACATTAATCTGCCATATTTCGCAAGCAGCCTACCTGCTACACCCCGAATTACCAACCCTTAAATTTCCGTCAGAACCTACAGCGAACTTGAATGTTAATTTGGGCCAATGAAGGGATGTAACTTTTTGCTGAAACTGATTAATTAACTAAAAGTTCCATCTTTCGGAACGATATTCCAAACCGTACCTTCACCTTTTCGAAAGGGGTGGAAGGAACCCCGTGAAATATCAATGACTGGCTGTAAACGAGATATAGGTGAACGAAATTCATTTATGAAAACGGTTCTAAACGAGCCGCAAAGCTTCGGTATTCATAAATTATCGCTGTTATAATTGGAAATTTTATTAAGGGATGAATTTTAAATGGGAGGGTGGAAAATTAGCTTTATCAATCTTGGGACGCGTCAAAGTTCTGTTGTACGTGTGGGGGAACTTCGAACTTTCGGGATAAAGAGGGCATATTATGGATAATGAATGGGTCTGGATTAGATGTTTCGGGAACGTGTTTATCTCCTGTTTAGTAGGATCCTTCTGGGGCACTCCAATTTGAAATAAATTTTGATTCTAGTGATACTATTTTTGTATTTTATATCAACATTTTTTATATTGAGAATGTTAATGCAGTTTCGAACCCACGTTCATCAGTACATCAAATTTACAGTAAAACACCAAAATACCTTGGTGTCAAAGTAGATCAAACCTTGTCCCATAAAACCCATTGCAAAGACACCAAGATGAAGGTTATGGCAAGAAATTAACAGGTGCATCATGGGGTATCAGATCTGAAACATTACGGACATCAGCCACTGCCCTATGTCTATCTACGGCAGAATACGCCACCCCTACGAGGAGATATTCTGTACATTCGAGGGAAGACAATGTGGCTATAAATGCGACAGACAGAATAATATCTGGATGCCTAAAACCCAACCCCTAGGAAAGAAAAAAATCGAAGAGAAGTCATTGCTGAAGAAGAAAGGACCAAACAGTGAAGATGAAAGACTTCATGGACATAAACCATACCATCATCGATTGAAATCAAGAAAGAGTTTCTTGAAAACCACTCAACCAATAACTAGGCCACCTGAAGAAAGTATAGAAGAACTCTGGACAGAGACAACATCACCGGCAAAGAAGAGATATCACTTACCATACGCTACTTAGAGAAAACTTAATAGACTCAGAATAGAAGTATCCCGCTGTAAGAACACCTTGGTAAAATGGGGATACTCAAGTGATGAATTATGTAACTGTGGAGTAGTTCAAGATGAGGCCCATCTACTCGTCTGCATCAACATCAATACCACTTGCACTTATAAAGACCTTTACGCATGCATCACAGTTGCGGAGTTCTGGAGATTCTCTTGCAGAAGATACATTTGGACACTTATAAGTTAAGTTTCTAGGCAAAGAGGTCTCAACAGTTTTTATATTTGTACCATTCCGCATTTGTAATATCCTACAATTAAGTGGAAACCCATTAAATCATCAATCAATAAGATTCGAAGTATCAGAACGACTGAACATAACAAGAATAAAGACGTCCAAAGCATCCAATTCCATCCTGACAGAAAGTTCGTCTCAAGACTCAACCGACCATCAATAATTCGAGTTATTAAGGCAACTCCTAAACATCTCAAGACTCTTCAAGAAGTATGCCATAAAATTTACTCCAAGGAATTCAGAACAGCCACTTCGACTTCATCAGTTCGTTAATTATGAAGCTAGCAATTTGCGAATTTCTCCAACTTATTCGTGACCTATTCCAAGTATGCGAACCGACTTTTGCCTCTGCAAACACAAATACATGTTTCAGCATGAGCTGGAGAATGTCTAGAAGTTTGTTCGTTAAGAGGAAACATTGTGTGTGTGTTTGATTGAGCGGACTGATTAGGTCTCAAATTTAATGATGTTAATGCCATAAGTCTCTGGGATTTCAAGTTTTGCTAGTAGGTGGGTTCAGCGATAACGAGTACATTTTGGAAATCGTGACCGAGAAGCTAAGAAGATTATATCTATTGAATAGACATGAGCAACACAATCAAATAAGGTCTGAATTTTAGGATATGGTGTGTCGTGGTTGTCAATAGCGCCAAATGGAGGGTTTTCATTCGCCAGTGGTATTTGGTAATGCTCTATTGAATTCCTAATTCAATTCAAGATGTTACAATTGCGAAATTTCTTTTTATTTCATCATTTGATGAAATTAATACCAACCAAATGAATTTATTTTCGCAATACCAAGCAATATGACTTCAGCGTAGGTCGGTGATATTTTATCCGTTCCTCACATATCTTAACGGTCATGGCCATCGAAGAACCAGTTTGATTTTGGCAGCGAATGAACCATCGATAACATAAAGCAACATTAATTTTTCGCCATTGGCCTTGGGTTAAAAATATCTGATCTCATGAATGTCTCATTATTGATTGAAAGGAACTCATTATTGGGCTGACGTAGATTCGAGGAATCACAAAAAAACATTGACGTACGGACAGAAGCTTTTGCGCGCTTGTCTATTATTTTCACAATGCCTGGAACAGTGTGATACATATACCTACAACGGGTAAGCTGAAAGAATCAATAAAAAATATTAGTCGTCAAGTTATGTTTGACCTTTTGAATTACAGAATTCAACATATCGAAACGTGTTGGATATTTCAGGCAATTTTGTAGAAATGAACTGACAAATTCATTGTATGTGTTTGCACTGATTTGGTCCTGTTTTACAGGTTCGGCGACATAAGGATTCTTCCCTTTGCTTTTTATTATATGTTGCCACACACACACACATGTTGACAAGCCTTATATCAGTTTCGCGCACTGAAATAAAAATATTAGATGAAATACAGTATTGTAATGAATTTTCCAATACAGTTCCAGTTCATAGGGAACTAAAAATTGCATTAAATATCCTGTGAGTTTCGCAATGAAGAATACTATGATGCACAATGTCAGCCATCCCTTGATGACGTTGAAATCAATGAATGAAATCAGAGATCTGTCAAATATTAATGAATGAATTGCGTGGTTGCGCCCTCCCGTGAACGTCAGTGGCGTAAAACAATAGGGTGGCAAAATGCCACGGGCCCCAGACCTAACAGGGCCTTCCGACCTAAAAGCCTGGGAGTGCAGGAATTTCAAGTAATATCTTCTACTCAAAAAGTATATTTTTTAAGTTCCGCTCAAGATCCAAGCTGACACAATTGAAGATCATAATATAATTTCAAATTAATAGCTTAATTAGAAAAATATGTAGGAAAGCACTACTTTAGGTTAAATTCTGCACGCTTGTTCTGAAAGATTTTTCCGGAATTCGAAACAAGGCTCACAAAGATTGTAAAAGAATCAAAAACCTATATTTTGAATTGAAAATAAGCACTCTAGCTTTCCATTTATAAGTATTAGGATTATTTGCTCGAGATACATTGTTTCGGGAATCCACTTGGGAACTTATGTCAACTCCTGAGGTTATTCATACGAGTTCCAAGTACCAAATTAATCAGATAGATATTGTAGCAGATATTGAGACAACTTTATTTCAGTTGCTCATAACTGGTGAACTATTCGATGTACTATCCCCTTGAAAAATTGACACGAGGCATTATCACTGTTGACCTGTAACTTTGCCTTTCATGGCCATAAAGATACTGCAGATAGCAGAGATCCAAGCTCCAAAGAAAACTTCTTGAAAAAGGTTGAGTTATTAGGAAAATACAACCCGATTTTACAAGAATTATTTAGAATAACAGAAGGCCAGATGAAGTATTTATGTTCAAATATCCAAAATGAGTTAATTTCTGTGTAGGTCGTAGAAAGTAAAAATTGCACTGACAAATGAAATAAATGCCGCCCCATTCTTATATATTATATTCGATACCGCTCATTTAAAAAATTGGTCACATGTGTGAATTTAACCGTTATTGTATGATCGAAAAGGCGGTAATGGGATCCCGAAGGCACTTGCCGTTAATGATACATTTTTAGGATTTCATTGAGTTATAAGGTTTAAGCTGCTTAAGCTGTTCAAGAAAATTATCAAATCCGTAAGTGACAAAAATATACCTCATAATTAAAACTCAAAGGGAAACATTACATCATAACGAATTTTATCAATAGGGGGCCCCTTCAAAAGAATTTGCCACGGGCCCCAGATGGTATAGTTACGCCACTGGTGAACGTCATGGGAAACAATCTTCATGCCCCAAGCAAATTAATTCTATGATATGTTATTTATATTTCTATGGTCCTTAGATTTGGAATGACATTTCCATTCAAATTATGCGACGTGCATACACCACTATTTTAGACAGTTCACTATGACATACATTTCAGAAAGCGTTGGATTATTTAATAATCATCCGATACAATGGAGGAAGCGCAAGAATCCTAATGAAAAGTAACAAAAGACGAGCGAAGCAATCAGTGTCAGGTCTATAAGAAACACGAAGCCTTTTTCCAGGTTATCTCAACTTCCCAATTAAACTCGATCCAGCCTAAAACAATGAAACAAAACCATTGGGGCTTCGTTCGATTTCGAGCCGGTCAGTGAAATTCCTCGGATAAAATTAGACATAATTGGAGCGAAGCTAGCACGCGCTGGCATCATGATATAGAAGTGTAGGGGGATTCCGAGCGAGGAAACCGCAATCGACAACGGGTCCAAAGTCCGCGAGCTGGCGGCCATGTCATCGAATTCTAACGAACAAACATCGGACTTTGGACCCTGGCCGGTCTTGCCTCGCCACAGACAAGGTTTCCAACTTGATTAGAGGAACTGACTTCTGGGAACTGTCTCGTTACGGACGTAGACGGCAAAGTGGCAAAAAGATGCTCGTTAGCTAATTAACGGATGTGCTGATTCGACAAGGAGGTGGTTCAAGATGTCCAAATTTTTTTTGGGAACATATAGATTACTTCGTGGACCCAATAGACTGATATAAGTATTATATCGGTTGTTCCAAGGAGGGTAGTCTATTAAATTATTATACAAACTATTCATGCGAAATATTTCAAACTTTTTACGTCAATATTAGGTTATCCAAGGTACGTTCCTGATATACTTTCAAGTTTCCAGTGTTGCCAGATGTATGCAAACTGGCAACAGCTTTGTAATTTTAAATAATATTTTGATTATATTATAATCCTCCAAATAAAACTTTAATTAAGCAACTTCCCCTCTGTTGAATTATTGTTTGGGCTATTACCATTATCTATTGTGGATGTAATGTTTTCCGACGTTTCAATAGACATCTTCTATCTTTATTAAGGAGGAAAAGTAAAAATTATCAATTTTCAAAAAGTCAATATTGACAGAAGTCATGAAAGAAAATGAACGATGTTATATACTCATCTGTGATATGATGATCTTTTTAAGTTGGATCGAACTATCGGCGTCCAAACTTCTGGCAGATCTATAGATGGAGCACTTATGGAATCAGGTGTTATTTTCATAAATGCTGCTTCTTTGATTTTTCTTCTTGCAAGTTTTTCTTCTTTGGATATTATTGATGCTTCATCCCACTTTATACGATGATTCTCATCGTATATATATTCTCGTCGGAAAACATTACATCCACAATAGATGATGGTAATAGCCCAAACAATCATTTAACATGAGCTCCATCATCAACAATATCTCGTCATCAACCAACTTCCCCTCACTATATCTATCGATAACGGCTTCTAAGTTACAAATTATTTTTAAAATTTTAGATCAAATATGAGAGTAAGTAAAATGGCGATAATAAGGTAATTTTGCTCCATGACATTTGTTTTCATCGGTGGGACACGCATTGGCTGAGCAGAACTTTGATTCCTACGAGGAGATCGAAAATTCGGTGTCTGGTTGGCCAAGCATATATATATGTATATATATAATTTAGAAGCAATTTTCTCTGGGATTAGAGCACTGCATTGATATTAGGATTTTATCTTTTTTTATTAATACTTTACTACATATGTTTCGGCGTACATTGAGCCTTTTTAGTTTACATGTTACAAATACAGTGACAATCATATCTAAAATGTATAACTGTCCAACAATTCATCTTAAAACTTAGTAAAATTAAAATCATATTCATCATGTTGTGAACGCTGTCAATTAGAATTATTCTAATAATGGAAAACCTGTTATCTACTAAAAAACTAATCAAATCACCGCAATTTGATACTACCTCTCTTACACTTGCCATCTGGATCACTCACATTCAACATGTAACCGAAAACGAACGAAAACTCGTACAACCCTAATCCCTACACACTAACATCTTACTCCAAACTACTGACCTAGTGAACTGAACTATGATAATCAAAGAGTAAACACACGCAATGCAATTCTCATATACCCCCTCTCCAAGGGTATCTTGGCCGACCTAGTCTTTGAAAAATGAACAAGTCGTGGGTTGCTGTTTTGCTATTTACAGTTACTAAGAATGAATTTTTATGGTCAGAAAATCACAAAATTTATTCCATACAGTACGAATACACTTTTTTCTGAAATTGAAATAATATTCAAGTACTTATGATAATAGTAATTTGAGATTTGAGGGTGAAAATTTCAATTATTAACAGGATACGTGACAAAATTTTAAATACATAATGATATCTCTTTCTATCTCAAATTTAGGATAAACATATGAAGATGTCGGATATTAAATTACAATTTTTAATTCGATATTTGAAATAAATATCGATAATAATAAACAATTTCACCCGCCTGCCGTTTCACATAGGGACGGCCAAGGGTTCTCGGCCAACCTCGCAAGTGTCACAGTCGAGGTATTGTAGAGTTCCCTAATAGGAACTTCGAGCGACGTATGTGTTAGATGAAATCATAAACTGAAAGCAGTGGCTCGGCTGGCTGAGCTGCGTTATTACGTATAAGGACAGATGCGGGAACTTGGAATAAAAATTATTTGAGGTGTTTGACCGAAATAATGTGTACTTCGATGTGTTGAGTGGAAATATGAGATATATATATATATAGAGTGCAGAGGAAAAGATACTAAGGGAATTTCTAGAGATTTAAATATTGCTGTCAATTTTTCAAATAAGCTTCGATTAAAAAAATATTTATTTTCACCTACCCTAACAAGCCGCCACTGCTGGTTGGTTTGATTTAAAAGACGGACAATTTTATTGGCGTGGTCTCCATAAATTGCCAGAAAGGTGGTAAAGATGTGTAGAAATCAATGGCCAATATTTTGAATGAAATGATTTTTAATTTCCCATTAATAATGTTTTATTTTCACAAAAAAAAAAATATAATATATACCTGATAAACAGATTCAATGAATATCTTGATGAAATCATAGCAAATTATCCAAATTATAATTCAATAGAGACAGGTCTCAGTATTACTCGTTATGAAGTTAATTTTAACGTCTGTGTAATTGAATATGAAATTAGGTTAAATTTCGGATAAAAATGGCTGAATGGTATAAGCACCAGACCGGCAATTTCGATATGAGAGTTCGAGTCCCGTCCAAGGATGCATTTTTTCTGGAATTTCAATAACGAATTTCGTCTGAATGCCTTAACCTTAATTCTATATTAGTCGTTATCCTTACTGTTTGATTTACAGAATGAATCGTTATACGAATAATAAAATTCTGGATCTATTTTACATACACTGTGAATGTAATAGATAGAAAATTATACATGAGTTTGGTGTCATGTTTCCTGCGGAAGGTGTAACCGATATGGCTATATCTAATCGATCATTTTGCAAGCTTTTATGTCGGTAATGCATATTAACCTCTGATGAATGCTAAAATGATAGATCTGTTTACTCGAAAGTATATCCTATATATTGATACGGAATGAACCGTTGACTCACTAGTAGGAGTTCAAGTTCATTGTTCGTTGTGTACAAAGAAATAGGGATATCGAATATTTAGTTGGCAATAAGCGGTTGCAATTCTTTCTCAAACTGAGATGCTTTCGAATAAATCAATATGGTACAGCTTGAAAGTTGTTCATAATTGATTATAAAATGTTTATTTCTTCTTTCTTCAAAGCGAATTAACTTTGAAAACAGTAGATGTCTACCGAAACGTTGGTACGAAGAATATCGAAAACGAACGGTGGAAATAACCCAAATAATTATTCTACATGAGGTCCATAATCCTAAATATGTCGTCATTAACAATTTTCTGTGTTATAATCATTTATTTGTTTCCGCGAACACATTATTTGTTTTTCTAACTAGCTTTCGTGGGGATGCATGAACTGGACGAATAAAAATAAAAATTTCTGCCGAATGCGTTGCATCCTGCAACATGTCTGTTAATTGGCTAGCTTGTTAGTCCAGATTACACCTATTCCCGTAGTATATTAATCCGAATGCGCTCCAAACCCTTCTACTAAAGTATTCAATTGTTTTAATTACACCGTGACATATTGTTCCATTCCGGAAAATGGTTCAGAACATTACTTTGCCGATAAAAACATGCCTTCCGGGAGTTAAATGCTCATATTGTGCTCATAATGAATTTTAATCGAATCGAGTAATTCCATTGGGCTCTACGCTATATTCTATGAATTACTTATAATTTATAGTGCATATAAAATAATCCATCAAAACCTATTCAAAACATGAAATGCAGTTTCTGCTAGAATACGAATGGTTTAGTTCAGTTGTTTTTGTTTACGTACAATGATTCATTCTACTTGTTGAGCCACGAAATATATAAAGTATAAATAATTAGCTGCAGGAATAACTAGATTAGAGAATTTACAAACCGACTTACTTATTGTCAAGAAGTAAAAGTTGCTCAGTTTGTACATCTAATTACATTAAGTTTAATTTGGTTAAGTTTCAATGTTTTGTGCTGTAATGAGTTCATTACAGTGTGTGTGGTATATTCTTTTTTTTTTTTGTTCTCTTTTGATATGAAAGTATTCAGTTAAGCAAAGTTATTACTTTACTACCCTGTCTATTTCTGTTTCTAATTTTTCAAAAGCCATTTTATTTGTTTTTCCAATGTTCCGTCTTATTCGTGTAATTGTGACACCTAGATATTTGTAAGGCGTCTGTTTGACGTCTGATTATTGTATTTTCCAGTTGCATGTCTCTTTGATCAGCAAATTCCCTGGCATTCCTATACACATGTATTCGCTCTTTTCAATGTTGATTTCCATTCCCCGGAGTTTATATTCATCTAACAGCTTCTCAATTGTCAATATTAAACCATGTAGAACGCACTATTCAAATTGGAATATAATCTGCCAATTTTCGTATCAGTATTCACCAACTGCGAAAATGAAATACAAAAAGGCACTAAGAGTATAATCTGAATTTTTCATTGAATTTCTGACAATTCTTGACTGAAATAGAGAAAATATCGTCTAATACTCATTGCAGAAGGCAATTCCAACACTCATGCGTTCAAAAACTTGCTCCTTCGTCGCTCATTTTCGAATTTCGCATTCGTGTTGGAATAGGTGCCCATTCTGCAACTTCTATTAGAATACACTATTCTTTATAGTTGATTTTATGTTTATCATATAATAATAATAAATAAATTTTGCCATTAATCTTTTTCATAAAATATATTGCCAAAAATGGAGACCAGTTTTGTTGCTATTGCTTAATTGAGTCCTCTTGAGAGAATTAAGAGTATAGTCTCATACTCATTTACCCAAGTGGCTAATTATAGCATATGCATGCAACTGGAAATACACGATCCTACACCGGCCATTTCCGAAGAAAATGAAGATAGCCACACCATTTCCACATCCATAAAAACAGTTTTCCCACCAAATACAATTTCCCATCAAGCTTCTTAAAGTAACCGGGTGAGATCGAAAATAAACATCCCTCTAGTCAAACAATCAGAGCCGAAACACAAATATGGATAGAAGTGGATAAATCTGGAACTACTTGCCTTCGCTACTACACCGCCTCGCTTCATCTCCCTTTGATGTCTTTTTTTCACCTATTATTAGATTTCCAGCGTTCGGTTTCACTTACAATGGCCCTCCGAGGGAAATATTTATGTCATCGGGATAAAAAAGGGGAACAGTTTGGAGACTCCGAAACTGGTCCGGCGTTCTGATGAGGTCGCTTTTACATAATCGAATGACTCTGTGCTAGTTTGTCCTGGATATTTCATGAAATATGCATGGAAGTAAAGAAAAACTGATACGGGACAGGATGTATCAACAAAGGACGATATAATCCCTTCGTATAAAAAAAAACTTGTTTGTCTAGCAGGGCCAGATCCTGAAAACAAATTCGATGAAGAGGTTTTTTGTTGTTCACTCCATAGAGATATCCTGTTCCGATTCAGTATCGAAATGAAGATTGTTGGCATCAGAAAACTCCGGTGAAACTTTCTGGGGATAAACGATAGAAGTCCATCGATTCGGAACTTTTATTCGGACGATTCCCTGACGAACTTCTAGGATCCTGATCGGATTTCTTCAGATTGAGAAATCCATGAGATTATGAAGAGTATTCAAATAAGAACACAAGATGCCATGCTTTACAGTCATTATATCACATGATCAATACAAGACAGATCGGAAATTTACAGTCGGGAGTAAGTGAACATGCAGCATGGCAACACGTGATAATAAGTTTATTTGTTTCTCATTTGTAAACGTCAGTATCCAAAAACACAATATTAATCAAGAAAGTTTATTTTATCAAGTTACTAACTTGTAAAACTGACAGTTAACTTGCAAAATTTTCACAAGTATATATATATATATCAAAATTAGAACAGTGACTATTCATTAGTTTATTATCTATATTTCGAACACACGGTGCGGTTCTTCTTCAGGAAAACTGAAAACACATATTAATGGTCAACCACAATAACTTGACATACAAAGTTCAAACTTACATCTAAACAAAGTCAAAGAAACTGTAAAAGAGACATCCTTTACATCATTTACATAATTGCTCGAGATTTCTATGTTTTTGATTTGACCTTTGTGGGTGCACCTTTCTGTGACCTAACCTTAAAATACCTGTCTGTCAGATAAAGTTCTCGAGACGATTTGAAGTTGATTATTTAACTGTTCTTGTTGCATTTGGTGATAATTTTGCACTGAATGTCTCCTTTGATGTCTCTTTTACAGTTTCTTTGACTTTGTTTAAGGGTACAAGTTGTTCCCAAGCCAATCTTCTGGCGCAATTTGATCTATGGACTTATTGATAGACTGCTCATCATCTTAAATTCCCATTCTCTCAATGAATTTATAAGCCACTTTTCCTAAGCTAATCGTTGGTCGATTTTCGTTTACGTCTAAGCCCAAATAATCATTCAACACGTCTAAGACATACTCAGAAATATCAATCAGGAGTCTGCAGAGCAGAACTGAATATGCTTGGTAGATTTAGGATGATCTCACGATTCCACTGAATGACCCCAGTGCACTACAGTTTTAGACTTCTAGTTGAAATCGACAGTCCTAGGACTAATGGCTACCTGGGCGTTGATAGTGACTCATCGTGGGTGCGAGCAGAAGCGGCCTTCTTTAAAGGAGATCAGGTTACCAACTAGGTCAGGGCGAATCATCATTAAGGGAATGAGAACAAAGAGAAAGGTTAAGTCACTGAGAATAGTGGATGGACAAAGATAGGCCCTCAGTCAGCCTACCCTCTGGGGATTATTTTGAGAAGTATCATTCGATGGATATATTTAAAAAGCCTCGTTTATTTGGATTGGCAGGAAGATGAGTCCTGGAGGTTGAGATAAGTCTCATATTATACGAAAACAATTCAGTGTACTCAATGAAGATTTCGAAAGCGTTATTGGAATCCTGCAGACCGTACGGTTAATCATAAATGATCCAAGAATACAAAGGCTCCTTCTAGCTCCTATACTGGACGTCGTTTCTGGACAATGAAAATATTTCTTATTGTTGATATATCCAATATCCGACTCGATATATTGAAAGCTGGACGAAGCAGGCGTTCGTCCCAAATCGAAAAATGATGAAACCATTATCAAGTAGATAATCGGGAGCGAATTGAAGTTACCAGCCCAGCTCGCCTCCAGACTCCGTGAAAGGATCTGACGCCGGATTATCTTGTATACCCTACGGTACAACAATACTTCATAGATCTCCATGTTATCCCATAAATCACGCTTGTCAACGCAGAAGTCTTCTTCCTGCCGTTTCTTCTTATCATATTCTGAATAGAGAACGTCGCGAACTTCCCGTTTCATCCATAAATCTCACGAGGGAGCAATAAAATGGTCCATCGTGAGCTGGATAAAAATGGAATGATTGATTTGTTACGTCGGCCTGCTGGATTTCGGGGGCCCGACGCAGAGAGAACATAGTGGGCGAACGTGTTGACTTGGTGGTTTATTGTTTGCATCTCTAATTTGACAGATTTCGATTTGATTTGGGTCGGAGTGAGATTTGGGGTTCTGGCTACAGGTAGGCTGCGTGCAGTGGAGGTGTCCCTTCGTACTGTAGGACCTGGAATTTTGAACAATCCTAGCAATCTTATTTATCATCAAGTTCTATCACCATTACATTGATGATTGTATTCAGTGGATACTGAACAATGGTCTTCCACAAGGATCAGTTATAGCACCTTCACGTTCCCATTTATACAACCACAGAAAGTGTGTTGTTTGTGTAGTTTTTTCGGGGGTGAAATAGGTGATTGTGCTTGGAAACTCTTTTTGAAAAACAAATCTTAAAGTCTGCATCAGAGCTCTGTAATCCTGGAGTAATCATCTTGGATGACGTTCCTTGAACATCTCGCATTGGGAGTATTGTCAAGTAGGCAAACCAAGGCCACTATAAATGTTTGTAAGGATTACTAAACCACGTATATCAAGCCCAATTCTTGAGCATGCTGGTTTGACGTGCTGTCCAGAACTGATCAGACATCAAAACCTCCTCCAGCAGCGATGATGAGATTGCCGGCTTGCACCGTCGCAGTTTCACTTCGCAATAGCATCTTCTTTAAGATATACAGGGTGAGTTTTTGGCCACTGCGTTGATTTCACCTACAGATTCCTGAAGTGTAAAGAAATTCTGTTTGCTTCTACCACTTTTCCCATTTCTGTCACGTTTTAAAGTAATAAGCTATTTTATGTTCAAAATTGGGCTAGGCCACCACTGTTTCTTTCTGAGATTTAACAAAAAAATCATTTGGTGAATCAGAGTTCGTATCGTAGTTAGTAGTTCCCCTGTTCTATTATGAAACGGTAACGAACAATTTCATATAACATATGCCACGATCTATTTGAATATCATAAAATGGTTTAAATTCACGAAGTGAGTTTGAGCTGTCAAACTGAAAATGTCAAAAATTTACCTTTTATCCAACATCAAGGAGAAGCTTTTCAACTATGGCTTCTTGATTTTCATTGATTCAGAGACACAGTCAAACTTTTTTAATAGTAAAATAGTCAATTATGATAATGTTTTAGAGAAAGAAAAAGCTGTGGTAACGTGAATAATTTCGGTTCAGCGATTTTTGCCGTTCAGGGTCGGATCCAGGAAAAAAGCAATTTTCCAAATTTCAAATCATTCAACTTCGAATATCATGGAAAAGGTGCGTTTTAAGAAGATAAACGTGGGATAATAAATTCTTCTAAAATGTTCAGGAATAAAGAAAATGCTAAGATCTGTTTAGTCACAAGACAATGACTGCAGAACAGAAAAAATATATCTTATCTTAGCAGTTTAGTTCCATTGAGAGGTCATTGAACTGGCAGTCGCTTTCGTAAAACTACTAAACATCTAAATTAAACAGAGATTTAATCTCGTTTAGTGCTTCCAACATTTCGAACCAAACCTACCAGCGATGAGTTAAGGAAATTCAACACCTGTTATTTCATTAGATGGATAGTGCTCGCTGTATTATCGTAACAGATTCTACATGAAGAATAAATATGAACAAAATGGATGAACACGTCATACTTCATCGAAATTGAAATCATTACCCTGAAAGCTTCAGCGAGAAATTTGAGTACACATTTCTAGTTGCATTACTCACGTTCTATATTCAACGAAATTACATATTTCAACCCTCGTTTTCATCTGTCAGTTTAAATTCTGTCTTCTGATGACATTAGAGAGCACCCGACAGAGTTTGTGGTGGTCCTTTTTCATTAATATGGCGTATACATTACTCCCTTGCTATTGGGGCGGGCCAAATGGCTGGAACGTCTTGTTTATGGCTTAAATGAGGCTCTTAGGATGAATTACTCCAAGTAATGATTTCGGCATCTCATTTCTGAGAGTTCACGAGTTTTTTTAGCAGAATATTAATGATTCTTTGGAAAAAACTGGTTTTGTTTGTGCTAGTAGAATAGATAAAGTCCCAAATTATTCGTCTGAAAAAACTAATTTTTCGTAAAATCGAAGAAGAGTTATTTCAAAATGTCCATCAGAAATTTCAATGCTCCATGCTGTCACAGATACAAATTCGATGGACATCGGTTGGACTTATCAATTCAGTTTCAGTTGGTGGAGAATGAATTGAAATGGTTCAATTACAATGAAAAATGTATTGCTCCTAAATGTTATTTTGAGGTTTCAGAAAACTCGATTCCGAAGAATCATTGCTCTTGTGTTATTCAGATCTGAATATATAAGGTATTCCAAAGGATAAGTGTTTACCCGTCCGAAAAAGATAGATAAATTTTTCTGATTATGTTACTATGTTCGAAAAAACCAGAGATTTAGGTAAATCTATGAGTACTAAGTTAAAGAACAAGAGCGCCAATAAAAGAAAATATTTAAAATGCACTCCGTCTCATTGTAACCTGAAAATGGCACAAAAAGTGAAGTGATAATATTTATTCATTGATTAGAAGTGTAAATACGCAGATATATTGAAGGTATCAATGTCAAAGATTTATCGGAGAACAAACAACGCAAAAATGAAGTTTAATGAGCTCAAATGCCTATAAATCTGTTTACCGTCATTGTGATATGGTGCAAATAGTCCTATGGAAATTTGTGATTTTTTCCATGAAGTGGAAAGGGTATAAGTGGATTCTTTAAACTCATTATTATCTTTGTTCACCTCTTTTTAATAAACAATTTTCATAATAATGAAATTGACAAGTTCAAAATTGTTAAAAATATATGAAAACAAATAGGCAATCTATTGCAGTATCCGTCTTCCAAATTTCATTTTAATGTCTCGAATAATTCCAGAGATATTTACTTGGTTCCACAAAATTGCCCATCACTGTATATGGCTGACTAATATTGTTACATTCTCTTAACTTTTGGCGTGATAGCAAACAATGTAGCATGTAGTGTTAGGTGGGGTTAGTGCCATACAATTTGCTGTATGATTGATGAGCTTTCAAAAAAACCCCAGTAAAAAAATCCGTGGCTCCCCGCATAAGTTTACAAATATATTGAATGGTGAAGGGCAAAGGACATCTTTCTTCCAGAGTGATTAATGACACAGAGGGTTCTACAAGTTACCCCCCATCAAATCTCAAAATAAATAGACGTACTGAATAAAATGCTCACTCATCGAATTTGTTTGAAATTTACTACTCATTTCATGATAGAATTGGAAACATCATAAATAGACCAAAAGTCATCCTGAAATTTATATATGGGACAATCATATATTAGAGAATTCCTGAGAATGAAATCGGGCAAATAAGTAATGCTAATAAAATTACACCAGCTTACTCGATTTTCTTAACGAATCTATAAATTTTTGAGGAAATAGCCTGAGTAGTATTTTATCTGTGAACAAACTAGCAATTTTATGATAAAAAGTCAAGAAATAAATAAGTGGTGAATTGAATCTGTCTCTTTAAATCAATTTTTCGAATAGGAAATATAGTAGCTTCAAAAAGTTCTTCTGCAGGACATTGAAGGGGTTGTTTATTTCAGCCCCTTGCTAAAGGGGAATAAAAACACTGAAAATCTACTATTTTATCATCCTCAGTTATCTGCCAATTTATATTCCTCTGAAATTTTCGAAAGCGGATGAATAGGATAAAAAAAATATTTTTTTACCTTAATTTGAAAGATATGTAACATAGAATGGGTAGTAGACAAAAGAATGAGAGCGTGTAAAGGAGTAAAACTTCTTTGACTTTGTACGAGATGACAATTAAGTTAAAAATCAATACTTAATATAAACATTTCAAAAAACATTTATTGATAATGTAACGCTAGTAATGCATACATTATTTAACTTCGACTACTATACATTGTAAAGCAATAATTTAATAACTATCATACTTCAATGAAAATTAACATTGAAATCTCCAGCAAGAATTAGTGGTATCTTATTGTATTTCAGTACGCTAATCGAAAACCTTGAATACTGTAAATAATATTTATTCTTTTTATTTTTTACGAGCTACCAATATTGAAACTTTGTAGTCTGTTTAGTTTTGGAATTAATTTCATATGATATAATACTCTGTAATTATATTCCTAAATATCCACCAGAATAACAATAAAATGATGAAAATTTATAACAGCTTTTTTCTTCATCTTAATAATCTAGCATATGCCTGAATTTCATATGTGCGGCCTAATTCAAAGCTATTTACAATGCATGCTCGAGAAAATTGAAAATTCCCTCAGCTTTGGTAATTCAAATTTCCCGCTGCTTCGTTCCTGTACTACCAAATATGGCGGCCGATTTGTTTTACCAAAAATTAAAATTAGTTATTATTATTATTAAATTTAATATTTCTTACTAATTATTTTATTTTTTCAAGAATTTTTGATTGACTTTTTTTATAAATCAACAATCTATTGACAAAATCACAAATATTTGAAAACAGGATGGTACAGAAACGTGACGCCATATTGCCGTAACGGACTTCCGTTGCATTCTCGTCTAGTTACCTTCTAGTCGCGCTCAAAAAAGTTTTACTACAAAAGATTTATAAAGGAACCTCCTATTCTTGCCATAGAATCACCCTTCGAAAACTTTCGCATTAATTCACGTTCAAAAAGTAATTGAAAATATTCCCTTATATCTAATAAGGAAATATAGATCCCAACAGATATTTCATTATAGTCTGGACAAGCTAGATACGAAATATTGGAAGAGAGAGATTAAAGTTATATATCTGTGAAATTAGAGATGATTTATACCGATCTCAATGGAATGTTTCGGGCATTTGGAGCCATAATATCCGGCGTTCTATTGGTATTGTTTCCCCACTTCAAGCCATTCCTCCAAGAACAAAGCGATCTGAGGTTTAATATGTCCGTCACTAGATCCCCTGAAGATACAGTAGGAATTTCTGAGGATCACGAACAGAATGAAGCCTTCAATATGAAGGAGAATATTTAAAACACCAGTAATTGAGATCTTACGTCCACTCAGGATCAGGTAATTGAAAAATAGTATAAAATTACTAGCAAGGAAACAGGGTTTTTACTGGCGAATGGAGGAGATATAACTGACGAGCTGCAGGCGAGTGAGTTACCTCCTTGAGCCAGTTACCTTGGGTGTATTGTTTCATAATTTATTTATAAACTTAATTGATTAATATTGTGTTTTGGAAACTGACGTTTACAAATGAGAAACAAATAAAATCATTTTCTCAACAAATGTTTATAAATATGAAAGAAAAAAAACTTTACCGCCACTCTTCGAAAATACGATTAGGCACCAACCTGAAAAAAAGGAAAAAGCATTAATATAATCTCTGCAGTATAAGATTGGATTAATGAAAAAATTAATTTCTGAACTCAATTAAGGAAAAATCTGAAAAAAAATCCTCCCTTCGGCGTGACCGAAACAAAAGAAAACTTCCGCTATACGAAACCATGAATATTAAATGCCGTAACAATTATCTGGCTCGAGGGACCAATAGTTTCTTTGTTACGGCCCACGATACCCCACATCGGAAGAACGAAAATTTACGTTATAATGAAAAATGGGTATAATAAAGATGATTCGGGCAAGTAGCAACAAAAAGGACGTAAATTAAATTTCGAGCTGACGTTAAACTTGGGGGAAATTAAAAAGCTCTTTATAATTTTGAGTTGAAAGGAACGGAAAAATCGATAATTTTAGTCCATTATGGAACGGATTCGGTGTGAAATTTAAAATTTACTAATTATCGAATTGAACAAGTCTATTCTTGAAGAGAGTAAATAAATTAAGAATGATCTAAAAATGACAATTATCGTCAAACACTTTGGATTGAAGCATCATTGATAATTTTTATTCTGAAAAACATGAATGAAAGAGAATATTTCATTTTTATCATAAAATCAAACAATTTAAAAACACTACAATAAAAATTATTGAAAGATGATATAGAATACAAAAATGTGTTTCGATATTTGTGTGAATCACTCTTGTCCCTTCAGGCATTCATAACAATTCTTGTTATGTTTGTTTCTTTATTATATGTTGCAAAGGAACAACTTCCAACCTCAAATATCGGGTTTTTCAATGGGGACTTGAAACTTTGAATTCAATTTGTGAACGCACCAGTGACGGCTCGTCAGGGTAGGCGGACCCAAACGCAACCGAAAAAGAGAAGATGAAAATAAATATTTTTTAATCGAAACTTATTTGAAAAATTAATAGCAATATTTAAATCTTGAGAAATTCCATTAGTATCTTTTCCTCTGCCCTCTATATATCTCATATTTCCACTCAACACATCGAAGTACACATTAATCAATTTCAAGCGAAAGACCGATCATTGTTAGTCATCGTTTTGGTCCTTCTAGCGGTCATTTCATCTATTCATTGCCATAAGCAATGATCACTAGAAATACCAAAATAATGAGCGGTCTTTCGCTTGAAATAGGCTATAATTTCGGTCAAACACCTCAAATAATTTTTATTCCAAGTTCCCGCATCTATCCTTATACGTAATAACGCAGCTTTCAGTTGATGATTTCATCTAACACATACGTCGCTCGAAGTTCCTATTATGGAACTCTACAATACCTCGACTGTGACACTTGCGAGGTCGGCCGAGAACCCTTGGCCATCGGCCGTCCCTATGTGAAACGGCAGGCGGGTGAAATTGTTTCTTATTATCGATGTTTATTGCAAATATCAAATTAAAAATTGTAATTTAATATCCGACATCTTCATATGTTTATCCTAAATTTGAGATAGAAAGAGAAATCATTATGTATTTAAAATTTTGTCACGTATCCTGTTAATAATTGAAATGTTCACCCTCAAATCTCAAATGACTATTATCATAAGTACTTGAATATTATTTCAATTTCAGAAAAAAGTGTATTCGTACTGTATGGAATAAATTTTGTGATTTTCTGACTATAAAAATTCATTCTTAGTAACTGTAAATAGCAAAACAGCAACCCACGACTTGTTCATTTTTCAAAGACTAGGTCGGCCAAGATACCCTTGGGGAGGGGGTATATGAGAATTGCATTACGTGTGTTTACACTTTGATTATCAGAGTTCAGTTCACTAGGTCAGTAGTTTGGAGTAAGATGTTAGTGTGTAGGGCTTAGGGTTGTACGAGTTTTCTTTCGTTTTCGGTTACAATTTGAATGTGAGTGATCCAGATGGCAAGTGTAAGAGAGGTAGTATCAAATTGCGGTGATTTGATTAGATTTTTAGTAGATAACAGGTTTTCCATCATTAGAAAAATTCTAATTGACAGCGTTCACAACATGATGAATATGATTTTAATTTTACTAAGTTTTAAGATGAATTGTTGGACAGTTATACATTTTAGATATGATTGTCACTGTATTTGTAACATGTAAACTTGAAAAAGGCTCAATGTACGCCGAAACATATGTAGTAAAGTATTAATAAAAAAAGATGAAATCCTAATTTCAATCCAGTGCTCTAATCCCAAGAAAATTGCTTCTAAATTATATATAACAGTACAACTGCAAAATTGGTAGAATTGTGCTACGAATTGCTACCTCATCCACCATATTCACAAGATCTGGCACCGTGTGTCTTCTTCTTGTTTCCAAACGTCACATGTTGAGGTCATCGCTGAAACGGAGACCTATTTCGTAGAGTTCTAGAAATCATATTTTTTGGAAGGCAGGAAAAAGTTGGAATGGCGCTGGGCTAAGTATATCGAGCTAACAGTATATTGTAAAAAAATAACAATAAAAATTGAAAAAAAAATTACTTTTCTTTCGAAACACGGGTACTCATCAATACATCCTCGTATAAAACCAAGTCCAACATACATATTATGAAGGAATTTATAGACATCAAACCTACGAAGTGATTCTCTAACAAAATCTCTACCCAGTCAGTTCCATATGAACCGGAACTGGTTCGTTTCTCCGTCGTTAGCAGTTACCGACTGTCCAAACACAGATTTCGCCATCATTTCCCCCTTAAGGACTTAATCACACGGTCCATAAGCGCCAGCATACGCTAAAAAGACGTTGTGCCAAGCCAATCAGAAACAACTTCATCGAATGACAGAAATTTGAATGACAAGAGACAGATTCGATATTCCCGCGCAATCGTTAAAATCCCGCGCTAGCTAGACCTGTCAGTTAATCTGTTAGCGCCATTTTATGCGAATCTTTTAGTATACCTTTGTGCGATTCTTTTGCAATCTTGCGATAAAATCGATATTACGAGTGGACTGAAGATTATAGAAGAAAAGAAGAAGTGTTACTGCTAACTCAAATAGTTATGGATAATCAAAGGTTAGTGTCATATACTTATGAAAAAATTCCCATGTGATATCTGATTAGCAATTATTATTGCTGATTCTTTTCGATTAGTTACAATATATTATATTACTCTATTATATAGAAAAGTCAAGCTTAACATGTATGATACTTATAATAATTTATACTTATCTAATATCTTGTATATTTTGTAGAGACCCTAAACTATTTTGTCAAACGTGCGAAAAATATTTTGTTTCTTCAGGAGTTAGAAACAGGCATGTCAAAATACATCATCCTGAAATTTCTATAGAAACTCAAAAAAGGAAGCGTATTATTTGTCCTTTATGCAGAAACGAGCCGTTTTCACATCATCAAGATCTTGTTAAACATTTAACGAGTCATCACGAAGTAAGGATAGAATCTTCAGATTTAACATTTGCAAACTTCGAAGAATTCTTAGCATGGAAAGCCCTAGAGAATAGAGATGTGGATTACGCATGTAGAACATCTGGCCCACAAAATTATGTATATGAATGTAACAGGAGTGATGCAAAAGGTAGGTATCATCAATTTAATCAAACTTTGATGATATCTATTGTATGGATATTCATTTCAGGATTTGTGTCTACCTGTACACAACGTAAGCTCAAAGCAGGAGGAACTATAAAAATGACTGGAGTATGCCCATCAAGGATTCGAGTTCATGTTTTAGGAAATGGTACTTTTTGTTGAACTATGGTATAAATTCACATTTATCAATATTTATAATTACAGGAGATGTGAAAGTACATTATGTAAAAACACATGTAGGACATGATGATGAACTTCGTAGTAAGAGACTTTCGAAGGATGAAGAAAAAAATTTGGTAGACCAATTGATGGCAGGTGTTTCAACAAATAGGATTTTGAAAGATTCTAGGAAATTGGAAGACGATGATATCAAAAGAAAAAATTTATTGACCAATAAAGATTTGACCTACTTAAGGAAAAAGTTCAACATTGATAAGCGTAGGCATCCAGATGATATGATTGCTACATATTTAAAAGTTGAAGAATGGAATCAGCATGGGCAGAATTTTGGTTTTTTGTTCAAAAAAATTGGTGAGAAGTAACCACATATCAATAATAGTTTTGCATGTTTCACAGTTATTGTTATGTATCACCAAGGTCAGTTTCATACTCACTTATGGCAGTTTGCATCTTTTTTTTAACATCAAATAAGGCTTGTAACCAAGAATACCTGAGGAGGTATTATTATATTAGGGAATTTTATCGATGATTAGAAAAATGGTGCAAACGACCATATACATACTATTTTCTGAAGTAATTAATTAAGGAAATGTAGATGTTATCTGTTGGAGTTTTTATTAAATTATTATTAGATGGTGCTGGTAAAAGTTGAATTGTTTTGTTTTAATAGGTGAAGAGTATCCAGATCTGCATGATATGGATTTTGCAGTAGCATATATGAACGGTGTAATGGAGAAAAAACTCAGAGATCATAAAAGAGTTATATGTGTAGATGGAACCCATGGAACGAACCAAAAAAATTGGGAGTTGACTACAATGTTAGTAAAAGATGAAATGAATGAAGGATTTCCAATCGCATTCTTAATCAGTAATAGAAGAGACCAAAAATTCAAGAAATCTTTTAAATGCACTGAAGTCCCGATTGGGTGGACCAATTGAAGCAGAATATATTATGAGTGATGATGACCCGAAATATCACAACGCATGGGTAAAAGTTATGGACCCACACAAGAAAGCAAGAAGACTTCTATGCACATGGCATGTTGTCAAAAATTGGAACATCCAGGGTCGAATGAAAATAAAAGACGAAAATATACGTAATGGAATGAAGTCAGAGATGAGGAAGATACTACAAGAAACCAACCCTTTGAGATTTGAGGAGTTGAAAAATAGATACCTGAAATACTTAGAAGATGAAGGTGAAAGTGATTTCCTAAAGTATTTGACCACGTGAGTAAATATCATATATATGCTTATTTTTCTCAGTATGTTAAATTTCTCTATTATGAAAGAAAATACAGTAGCAAAAATTGATACTTTGCAGATATTACTTCCAACACCAAGAGAGGATAATGATGTGGGCACATTGCTATAGGATGAATGCTGGAATTAACACCAACATGGCCATCGAGAGTTTGAACAAATATTTGAAATATAATAAAATGAATGGGAAACAAAATATAAGGTAAAATATCAGATTTATGTTCTTAAATACTTACTCTTATGAAAATCAAATCCAGAGTTGAGCAACTACTAGATATACTTGAAGAAATTATTGAAGAGAAAATGTGGAAGACGATCATCCAACACGAGAGGCCAACTGCGAATAATTATCAGAGTAGAACTAATATGGACGCTCACAAGAAGGCAGAGATTATGAAAGATGGAGTGGAACTTCTTGAAGATGGGAATTTCAAAGTCAAATCTACTTCAGAGATAAATAAACATTACAATATTTTATCAAATGAAGTATGTGATGAAGATTGTCGAACAGGTTATTGTAACGAATGCAAGATATGTTTACATCGATACAGGTGCAACTGTTCTAGTAACAGTGTGAAAACTGTGCTATGTAAACATATTCATGCAGTGGCCATGTTCAGGCAGAGGAGCGATTCCATTTCAGGTGTAGTCAATATCGAAGAGGATAATGATTTAATAATCAGTGTACCATCAACAAGCAGTGAACATTACAAAAATGATGTACAATACTTCATCCGAGAGACATGCAGTACCAGTACCGAGACCACTTCCCAAGATCATAATACATCATCGAATTCAAGGCAACAAGAAGTAATCTCATTTCTGAATCTTGTTATTATTTAAAAAAAAAAACTCAATTTTTAGATCGCTTTGGAAGAACTAAATCATTATGCTAAACTCCTTGATGTAGAGCAAGTGAAACATCTTACATCAATTGCAAAAACATTGGTAGGGAGCAAAGAACAAACAAGTAGAAAGAGGAAACTTGATAAACAAACCTACTACCCAATTAAAAAATAGGTAATCATATAATATACAAATATGTCAAATCTTTTAAACTTAAATTCAAAGTTTATTTCTGAGTCTCTTATGTACTCTCACATTAACTACAATTCAGTAGACTTCTGGTCTTGTAATTTTTCATTTATTTTCTCCGATGTTATTGAATTGATCATCAAATTTATTCCCAGTATTGTTCTTAGAATACAGGACCAGAGATGAGCAGAAAAATGATGAAACAACAGAGGAGGGAGGTTTAGTGGATTCAAGCCCCACACGAACTCGCAGCAATGCAGATGCCCAGCTGCGAGGATGGCTGAGAAGCTTTCTTCATACCTCTTGGGCAGAAAAAAAAAAAAAAAAAAACCAGAAATTGCAAAAATGTAGACAACAATTTGATGTGATGTATCTAAATGCTTTTGCATGAATTATTGAAATCAAAAATTCCACTTATTTAGTGTTATTACTATTTAATCCTTTTAACTTTCAATCATTGGCTTATGAAATATATCTTATCACCTGCAATTTCTTGATTTATTTGATATAATTTATTTTCTATACTTATAATTTAGAG